>JAUPFR010000003.1:40836121-43543621 GCA_036925125.1 Oreortyx pictus
ACTACAAGCAGGTGTGCAAGATCGCCGCGCTGCACGGCCTGGAGGAGACCAAGAAGCTGGCCAACAAGTACCTGGTGGAAGACGTGCTGCTGCTCAACTTCGAGGAGATGCGCGCCCTGCTCGACTCGCTGCCTCCCCCCGTCGAGTCGGAGCTGGCCCTCTTCCAGATGTCCGTGCTGTGGCTGGAGCACGACCGGGAGACCCGCATGCAGTACGCCCCGGACCTGATGAAGCGGCTCCGCTTCGCCCTCATCCCGGCTCCGGAGCTGGTGGAGCGGGTGCAGTCGGTGGATTTCATGCGCACCGACCCCGTCTGCCAGAAGCTGCTGCTGGACGCCATGAACTACCACCTGATGCCCTTCAGGCAGCACTGCCGGCAGAGCCTGGCCAGCAGGTGAGGGGGCCGGGCCCGGGGGTTCCCCGCGGGACGCGAGGCAGCCGTGGTGACCCCTCCCCACTGGGGCAGCGCTCCCACTCGAGGAGCTGCTGTCGTGCTGCCGCCGTGGGGCCGGAGTTTGAGCATGGGGTCACACGGTGGCAGCCTGCTGTAATGACCCACTCTGGGCCGTGTGGTGGATTTTGTCCCCGCTTTTTTAGCAAGGAGGTGAGTCTTCGGGACGTAACAGCACCCAGTCCTAAGTCTGGCGAGTTGTTTTTAGAAGTGTTGCTCGTGCACACCTCAGTGCTGGTGGTGCTCGGGTGATGTCCACACTGCACTTGAAAACTTGTGACTTCAGCCCCTCTGTAGCTGTGACATGCCGGTTATTTCCTTTGAATAATGCAATGAATCGCGATGCCAAAGGTTGGCAGCGTGAGGTCGTTGGTGTTGAGAACTGGAAGCACAGCACAGAGTTTAATGAAGAGTAAATACACCCAATATGAAGGGCTGTTTTGTTTCTCCTTTGGAAACGTGTTCAGTCCTGCTCTCGTTCAGAACCAGGAGGATAATGCCGTCCTCCAGGTACAGCGACACAGTAGTGCAGAAAACCGAGCACACACTTGAGTGTTTTCTGCAGCCTTTTAGCTAAGTGGGGGATGTTGTTAATGACTTAACAGTAGCAAGAAGAAATAATGCATTGTTAAATACTTCAGAAAAAGTGCGCTCAGCATTAGTGCAGAGGGTTCCTCTTTGTATCTCTGAGTGAGAGGTACCCTGGTGATTTAAGTTGAGGAATGCTCTGCTTTCTCTCATTACCCAGCTAGCTGCTCTGTTAGTGTTTTGTCGTGCTCATCACCTTGCTGTCTGATCGATCTCGCTCCTAAACCCCCACCACAAAAAGCAAACAGCAGCGTTTTGCAGGGCACAGTGTTTCTGAGAGGCTGCTGTTCCAGCTGCTGTGTCCTCTCTGCATTTCAATATTCAGAGCCGCTGACTTTCAAAATGCAAACCCAGCACCGAGTTGTGAGTTAGCCGCTGTGCGCCGCCTGGGGCATGCTGGGGCTCGTGTCCTGGCGGATTGCTGCGATACCAGCTGCTTGGTTCAGTGGAGATACCTTCCAGCTTCACTGGTCCATGTCATTTGAAGGATATGTAGTGGTGTTCTGACCACTGAATGCTTACAAGTGTCATGGATGCTGCAAGCATCTGATACTCCGGGTGCTGGAGGCTGGCTTGTCACGTAAGCAGGAGCGTGCACTGAAGGATCCTACTTTAGACCTAGATTAGATTCAAAGTTGTGCTCACTTAATGGCTTACAGGGGGTCCAAACACCACTGTTATTTTTGCAAGGAGTCTGCACAGATGTGCAGGTGGTGGTATTTTAAGAGCCCCTTAACTGTCACGAGGTAACACACCATCACCTTCCCAACTTCAGCATGTGTTTGATGGAAGCGTTGTTATTGACTGATTGAGTTCTTTGGCATCGTTGAAATTGGACTGCAAGCATTAAGATTTCTGTTCTTTGTAAACAGGCATTAGAACTTATTCAGAATGTTGGTGTTGCTGAAATACTCTGTGTGATTGAGAATATAATAGGTACGTTTCAGTTTGGGTCTTGGGTGATAATCTTGAAAATGTATAGAGGTTGTGAAGGCCCGTATTTCAATCTTGATCATGCTTAGATTTCATCGGGGTGCCTAGATGTGGAAGTGCCTTCCCAAACATGAATGAGGGAACAAAAAGCATTTCCAGGACTATAGAAATGTCGAAACTTGTGCTTCGTGTTACCCGCAGTGTCTCCAAAACTGCAATTCCAACAGGTTGACATTCAGCAAAATTTTTATTTTAAGGAAGGAAATCCTCAGCAAGCCTTACAAGTTACTAATTTGCAGAAGGAAGTCTTAAAAGTAACTGAGCAGTTCAGTCTATCTGCAAGTAGATGAAGTCCTTCTCCGTGTAATAATTTTTAGCCCAGATTACCTTTTCTGTGAGCAATGGTGACCTTGGTAGTTTAGAACTTAAAGTTTAATGAAAGGTCATTCGCAAAAGACTCACATGTCTTTAGGAAGAGATTAATTGTTCCTCTTGTGCAGCATAATATATACTGTGCGATATACCATATGCTAGTGAGAAGCACAGCGGCACAGAGCCACAGTCACCTGCTTACAGTCCTTGGAAGGAATTAGGAAAATCCTGGAATAATGGCACTCAGAATCACGATATGCCAATAACTTTTTTGCCTTTTTAAAAGCAGTATTTTTTTGTAATGTGCTGTGTTGTAGAAAGCATATATATATGTGTGTGTGTGTGTACATACACACTACCATTTTGGAATTTAGCCTACTTATATTTTTTTAGCAAAGGAAGTGTAATGGAGAGCACACAAGGTTTTGCTGCTGTCAGGCAATTTCAGATCATGATCCAGTGTGTGCACTACAAGCAGAGCTGCTGGTGAACGTGGTGCTACCAGTGCAGATCCTGCAGTGCTGACAGTGCTTGGGCCAGGAGCTCCCAATTTGTTTTCTGTGCCACGTGAGCAGGGCTCTGCCAGAAAGAGGAAAGGGTATTTACCCACGGGAAGAGTACTTTAATTTTTTTTTCCTGAAGATCCCTGAGAGAAGGTAAATGCTTGAATGCCCCTGTGCATTTTTGTAAAATTATTTTTCAATTAGCACAGCAGCTAAATGATTGCTGTCCAGAAGCTTGAGAAATAACATTCCCAACTTCTGAACTCTCTTGAGTTTAGTCCGTTATCACAAGAGGTGGATGTTTTGGCTCTCATCTGGCATTTAGTCAGACACCTCACTCTGCACAAGTTCTGCTCACTTGTCTGGCTTCCCTGATTTTAACCTACTGTAGGCCTCAGCATATCAGCTGCTACCAAAGCTTCCCAGGACACGGTCAGCTTTGACATCACTTGAAGACATTCTCCACAGAACAGATTGGGCCCGTTAGGATGACCCTGAACGTTAGGCTTAAATGATTTTGATTTAAATGATTTTGGCTGTGCCTGAAAGATAATGTAACTATGTGCCACGTTTCATGTTCTGTAGGTCTGAGAAGAAAATACATTTAGGTGGAAGAATGTTCATCTTATCTTATCTCAGGACTTCACTGGAGCATTATCACAGATTAAAATGCCTGTGGTTTATTGTGTAATGCAATGTATTTTATATAATATCTGGTAAATGTTTTCAATTTTGAAGTTCTGAGTTAGAGCGTTACTGTGTTGCTGGAAAGAATTTCACTTTTAAGATGAGTGAGTTAGTGAAAATCTCTGCTTCAGTATTTACTTGCAGCAATGAAAACGGTCAAAAACATCTCTCTGCTGTGAAGTGCCAAGTTTTTACCTTTAATTTTGTTTGTGCTAATACATAATATAGCTGCAGACAGAAAACGCAGAAATAGAGAACAATACTTAAGTCAACAACACTTAATCATGAAGTGTTTCACGTGAATATTGTTGCTTTCTCTTAGAACATTGTGATGATGCTATGGTTTTGCTTTCCTTTGACTATTTGAAATGATTTCTGTTTCAGACAGACGTGATGAGGTACAGAGGGTGGGGAGAGGCAGCGCAGTACGGCCTGGGAGTTGTTTATCAGTCACAGAACACACACAACCCCTGTTGAAATCAATAGGAATTTGGGCTGGTCAGCTCCTTTCCGGATTTGCAGACAGAGCAGCAGTGAGAAGTCTGTATGGCTGTATCAGGTAACCGGAGGCAGATGAGGCTGAGGAAAGTAAAGCAGGGAGAGAGAGAAAATGCAGGAAAAGAAAGGAATTAAGATACCCTGAGGGAGAAACGGGACCTAAGTCATGGAAGCAAGAGAGTGCACATGAGGGAGGGAAAAGGGGAGAGAAGTACAGTTTTCAAGGGAGAAGAGAAAGAATAGAATACCAAACAGGAAAACAGGCAAGCAGGGAGGGGAAAAAAAAAGAAAGGCAAATAAAGAGAAGAAAGTGATTGAAACAAAATAAAAATAAAAAATAATAATAAAAAAAACCTAATTCTTGGTAGAAACAGCATCTGTTGTCAATAACAGCTGAGCATTTCCACTTCTAGAAAACCTGTTTTAGATGTGGGCGAGGAAAAAAGGATGAGGTTAAACCAACTGACCTGAGATGGAGAAAGTCCTAAGCAGGAAATACGGAATTAGAGAGTGAAAGAAAAAGGAGGAAAATAAAAAGACGAAGAGATAAGAAGGCTGAGCCTGACTGTGCTGTCTGTTTTCTGGGTTCAGTGAAGTTCCAGAATGCACAGACCCGGCTGTTCTCCCATACTTTTGTTCCCTGAGTTACTAGACCTTCGAAAGATTAGAAGTGCGAATTGTGGTCCAGCTGAAACTGATAATAGGGTTTTCTGTTTTTCTTCAGTTTCAGCAGAGAGGGGGTGTAATCCAGACCATTCTGTATTTCGTAATATTAGTGAAAATGTCAGGAAATTAAACTGGCGGGGGATTAAGACAGGATGACCAGTTTTCACTCAGTAGAAAGGAGGTAACTGTTGATGAAGGGGAAAAAGTCAAGAGCAGCATGACACACTAGCATTTATGTGGAAGACATATATGTCCAGACTGTATTACTTTCTACAGAGGAGATTAAAAATGTGAAGAAACCGGTTGTCTCTTGTCAATTAAACAGTTTCCTTCTTGAATTCGCTATTTGTCTGCACATTCTTTTTTACTTCAGTTCAACTTCTTTTTTTTCTGCAAAGATTTTTGTAGGGTCTCACTGGAGGTGTTTGGCAGTTGTTAAAAAAAAAAAAAGCAAAAAAATCCTCAAGTACTTGATGTTTTTTTTTTTTTTTTTTTTTTCTTCACTGAAATACATTGTCATGTGTGCTGGTAACCAGCCACCTGACTCTGCCTTTGTGATTCTTACACTAATATTTGGATTTTTAACTAATATTTGTACTCGTTGTTTACTTCAAATGAGAAATATTTTGGATTCCAAATTAACATCTGGAGAAAAAAAATCCATCTTGTAATAGACTTGAATTATTAACGTTTGCATTACAATGTGAACAGAGTGAACATGACTCTCAGGTTTATTTCGCTGGGCTTTGGATCGGGTCTTATGTGCCTGAATTAATATCAGTAAATTGTTCCTGTGCCAGGACTCTCTCAGCTGAGCTGCAGAAAAGAGACTGACACATTAGAGGCTGCAGGGAAGCGAACCACAGAACTGTAGTCAGTTTAATCCTAGTTAGTCTCACCTACTTGCTTTACTTGCCTTATGTGCATTCATTTGCCTTTGCAGACAGGATAGTGCTGAAGTGTAAGCAGAGAGATGGTTGAATATCCAAGAGGAGGGAGAGCTGGAGCCCAGGTACTTTCAGAGGCAGCGCCCTTGTAAAACCACTTCTGTGAGTCAGGACCGTCCTTTGGAGCCTTCTTAAAGTTGTGAATGTCCTGATTGTGAAATCCTCGAGGGCTGTGGGAACGCTGGGGAGAGGTAGTTTCTTGACCCAGCTATAGTACTTGTTAGGAAAAATGTCATTAATAGAATATCTGATGGTGTCTGTTATGGGCAGTCCTCTTTCCAAAAACCATAGAAGGGGATGCCAAGTGCCATGTGCACCAGTGTTCTGGTCAGAGGTACCTGGCTGGAACAATTGTGAAACTGCCAACCCCTCCTGATTTGCATCCTCAGGAGGCACACAGCCCCAGTATTGCCAGCTTTTCATTGCCTTCACACAAGTGCCAGTTAGGACTCCCTCCCATACCACCTGCCTCCTCCTGAGTGGTGCTGCCTGCTTTTGTTTCTTGAAGGTGTGGAAATGCAGGCACAGGATGCTCTTGTTAAAATTCTTCCAGTAACATACTGAAGACAGAGTGGTAGAAAATAGAAAACCTGATGTGGTGCTGTTTGGAGGACAAAGTGCCAGGGAAAATGGGAGCTTCCTGTATTTAACAAAAGGTGCCCCTTTCCACCATCTGCAGCAATCTTTGCAGCTCATTTGCAAATCCTGTGGGTTCCTGGAAGAATGGAGTTGTCCGTCATGAGATCCTGTGCTAATCTTGACCAAGCTTTACCAACACGGTCCAGGGCTGTTGTGTAAGGGAGAACATGAGCCACAAATGATGCAGGGACTCCTAAATAAGAACGTTGCCTAGCAAACAATGTTCACTTAGTATGATTGAGGTGTACCTTTGGCTAATTGAGTGCTGTAGGATCAAGGTGAACAACACACAACTGTCTTTCAGCTGTCTGCATGTCCTCTCTTTTCCTGGCACACATCCTCCTCACATGGAGAGAGGAGACAGAGAAGAGAAGGTCATGCAGACCCTGTCTACATTTAGTCCTTGAAGGCATAGGTTCTCCTTAGTGGAAGAATATGGAGGTTCTGAATTTGTGACTACTGACCAATAAATGAAACAGAGCAGGAATGCTGTAATTATTTCAGTTTATACTCAAAGTGAAATACTTAAAATCTTTTTGAGTTTGCACTCAAAGAGAATTGGGGGGTGAGGGGAGTGAGGAGAGCAAGCAGTACAAAACTGAGAGAAAGTGTTTTTGTGAAAGAAAAGAAAACCAAACTTTCAGTTCTCATAAACAGATAATAGGAAAAAGTCCTCATAATCTGTAAAAACATCAGATTATCTTTTCAAATTACTTATGAAACTGCTTTGTTCTTTTTTTTTTATAACTAGGGCAGTTTGTTATTATTATTTCACAAAGTATGACCTGAAAATATCAAACATTCAAGTTAATTGGGATCCTGATTAAAAATTTGGGGCTCTCTTCCACTGCTCTGTAAACATCTCTCTCTGTTGATGGTTTTGTTGGTATCCTGCCTGATATCACAGATTTATCACATTACCTACCAACTTACCAAACTACTGAAGAAATTAGACTACATGGAGAAAGAAAATCTGTTGTTAGATACTTTCTGGCATTGCTTTTCATATTTGTTGGCTTCCTGAAATTTTCCTTAAAGACTGTCATGCCTAGTGCCATTACTAGTCAACTCTTCTTGCTGTATTCTTGGAAAGCAGACAATGAACTTTGAGCAAATATTATCAGCTGCCAAGTTCAGTGGAAATGGACGGTTTACACCAAAGCTGGAAGCAAACAGAGGTTGATGCCACAGTAGGTTCTTCTGATCTTCCCCTGACTGCTGCCTCCTTTCAGAAAAATGAAGTGGAAAAGGTAACCAGTCACAGCTTATGTGAGGCAGCAGCAGGTTCTGTTTCTCAACAGCTTCTAACAGAAAGGAAGCTCAGCTGGAGAGAACACAGCCTCTGGTGTAGAGAACTCCTGTAGACATAGATGTCTGATATAGAATCAAAAAAGAAAGACTTCCTGACTTTTCACAGTGTGCGTGTCAGTAAGAAGAGATGATTGAAATTTTCTCAGAGAAAAACGTGAGCTTGACCACCCTGACACATTCTTATAAACATTTCGTTTTACTACTTCTATCTAAAAAAAAAAAAAAAAAAAAAAAAAAAAAAACAAAGGAGATGAGGAAATCAAATTCCGGCAGCATTTAGATTTAACATTTTGACTTTTCTGTGACTCTGTTCTGAGTATAAGATTTACTAGTAGCATTACTGTGATTCAGATAGATCCATTACAGTGCTTCAGGTATCCACGAAGTTGCTAGTCATTCAGATTGAAGTAGATATAAAGTTGTGTTAAGATGATCCATTTGTATGAGTGTCATAATTATAAGAAGTGCCCAAGGCAATTAGACCTGCAGTTTTGTAATAAGCTTCCTCAGGAAGATAGTTGGTTGCAACATAACTGATGCAAAAGAGATGACACCTTTAATGAAGGAAATTTTTAGGGAGATAGGCTCATCACACAGACAGCATATTTATTAAAGTTTGTATCAAGCTAAAAGATACAGTGGTGTTCTGAAGGTGTACAGCAACCCTAACTAAACTCCACATAGAAAAGCTGCTGAGAAACTTTCTGAGCAAGTGGTACCAGTCTCCTCTGAACATGAAGAATAGGCTGGATTACAGGGAGACAAAGATGAAAGCACATTCAGGTATGTTCCTCCCAAAGAAAAGCTGATGATAGGTGCCACTCTTCCAGTATAGTGGCCCACTCCGAAGAACTCCATTTAGAGAATTTTATCCCCAGAGGAAAAGATACTCACTTTAAATATCCTCCAGCTAAAATTATTCCAGAACTTTTTGAGATTTACTCATTTTAATCAAGTAGCAGCAACGCGATTGGATTCATAAAGAAAAGATTGAGTATTCAGAGCTCCAAACATTTTTTAAGTTGATTCAGTTCATGGAAAGGGAACTTGTTTAGCAACTGTAGGTATAAAGGCATTCAAAGAAAACCCCAACTTGTCAGGTCATTGTGCAGCACTGGCCCATCAGACAACACGCTCATGTTCCTGTGGGTTTTTGTTTTTTAGATGGAGACAAAAATGAAAAATTGCTGTTGCAACAGCCAGTGACTCTTCTTCTTTCTAGTGCAGTTATTTTTTAAATTAATAAAATACACTTGAAAGAAACAATGAATAGATTCTGAGAGAAAAAAAATAACAGCCCTGTCTGTGTCCACAGCAAATCATTCCAACTTAGTAACTGCTACTAAAATTCAGCCTGTCACTGGTCAGCAGGACTGTGCCCTTATTGTACAATATGGAGAAAAAACAAGGGAGCAACTGTGTCTTAGGCATCGCTGAAGAGGGTTAGTGAATGTCACTGTGAGCTCTGCTGCAATGAAAATGTGTACTCTGGGTTTTTTGTTATACAGGCTTATAAAGTGAATGAGGAGATGAAAAGGAGAATCTTCATAACACTACTGAGTGATCAGACTGATTTTTAGGTTTATGATTTCACTAGGAAGTCTTTCCATGTTCTTTTGGGTGGGTCTCCAGCAATGCATGTGAACAGAAGATCAAGAAAAGTCAATTCATAAAGAAATGTATGTTCAGTATGTTTGTGAACATCTTTCGAACTTCATTTCTTGTTCACAATTTGCAAAGAGATTGAGGGAATCCTCAGTGTACTTTGACAAATTTGAAATACTGTTTTAGGTTTGGATGTCACCCACAAGATGGGTATTCCCAGCAATTTAGAGTTGCAGCAGAACTGCTGCCTGCAGGACTTGATATGATGATGGGAAGAGCTTAGGTCCTTCCCCTGGCAGTTCTGTGGGGTTGGGAAGAAATTCTGGATATCTATCACTTGTAGGTTACAGTCTTCATTAATTCATTGATGTACTACCAAAGACTCAGAATTTTTCTGTCCAAAATAACGCTTGCGTTTGTATCCCGTGGCTTTCATCGAGTTCATAGTTAATGATATTTCCCCACTATTAAACATGTGTTGCTAATCACGACTATCTTTGCAGTCAGCTGTGGAAGCCAAACTGCATCAAAATAAGCAGTTTTCATAAGACATTGTTGCACTGGAATGCCTATCCAGCATTGGGAAAGGGAATTGCTGAAGATCTCATAGTATGTTTTGTGATGGCAAAACAGATTCTTCAGCCATGGGTAAATGCATGTCTGCATCATCAGTTCACATTTGCAGTCTGCAACTGGATTTTCCCTTATATTTTTGTGGACACAAAACTCCTTCAGAGGCCTCTGGAAAAATAAAGTTGCAGAGAACCATCCTGTTCTGAAGGTTAAGTCTTCAGTGTTAACAAAAGAAAGGTCTGTATCTGGGATGCAAACTGACAGATTATTTATCTGTGTATGCTTTTTCTGGGATCCTTGCTACTTGTTGCCTTGGCAGTATCACAATGTATCGGTCTCCACTTTCTCAAATCTTTTGTCTTGATGACATTTGTGGATGTACCTAAAATTTGCCATCTATTCACGTGCTCTTGCTCAATTCGAGCTGGTCTTTTGCCTGTCATGTTTAAGCCTCAGTTCAGTGAGAAAATGTCTGAGGCTTAGTTTAGCTCTGCTGCATGACAGGTCAGAGCTCAAGCAGGAGTGAGGCATCCTATGTGTACCACAAGGTTCCTGGTCTGAAAAACCACCTGACTCTTTCTATACTCAAGTTGGAGTGACAGTGACTAAGAGAGAATGAATGGTCCAGGGTTTTGGTGTTATTGTAGCCTTGAGTTATTCAGAAAGTGGGGTTGGAACCACCTTTGTTGTTGTTTTTTTTATTCCTTGAATTACCATTATCTCTTTTATGTCCAAGTTGCAGTTTCCTTTCTAGTGTAACGCTACCCAGAATTTCTAAAGAAACACAGAATTGTCATTCTTTGTTTTACTCTCTTGCATTCTGTTCTCTGTGCATTCACCAATGCAGAAAGTGAAGCTTTACTGCATTGTTTAAAAACTGAAGAAATCTGGAGCAAACCTGTTGATAGAGCTTGTTTTCTTGCCCATCTTTGTAGAAGAAACTTCTATTAAGTGTCAAGATGGGGAAAACGTAGCAGTGCAAGATTGATGGATAAGCTAATAAAAAAAACCCGATGTACAAGAAGAATATTTCCCATTATTATGTTTTCCATTAACATGAGGCTATCACAGTTGCAAAAGAACTTTGAGTGGATGTGGCTGTAGGGATTATTGAGATCTGTCACTGCCTTATCTACTGATTCTTCATAAACTCTTCTGGGCTTAGTGTTTTGCCCAGCCTACTCACAGTTAGTTTAGACTGTAGAATAAACACTCTGAATTTTAGAGCTGATGCACATCTCCCGCAGCCGTGGAGGTCAGTAGCATTTAGGTGTATGATAGATACTCAACTGTTCTTACAATGAAACCATTTATAAGTTCTCAAGTTCGGAGTTCTCAGGTTGTGAATGAATGAAACTACACACAGTGACTTTAAAATATACTTTGGTTTACAGTCCTGTAAGGACACAAAATAAGTTTCAGACCACCAGAAACTTAATTAAGGTGAATTGTTTTAAAATCTTTGCAGAACAGAAACTGCAAAGTGTTTGCAGAACATTAACAGCACGTGTATCTGTATCAGTGAGAACTAGAATTCTGCACTGTAGGTATAAATATATCTCTTTTGGGAGAATATATCAATAATTTTATGTCAGCTATTTGTATGACATTGGCCTGCTGGTTCATGGTCAACATTATTTTAGCTTTCCTGACAAAGACTTGCTACTGTTAATTGAACACAAGATGCTCCTAGTAGCCTTGCTAGGGACACTGTGAACCACAGTATGTGACTGTGAAGTATATTATGCTGTGAAATACAGACTGTGAAGAGAGAGTTTTTCAGACAGAATACCAGGTGTTACTCATGATAATACCGAGTTATCAAAATAGCAAATATGTAATAATGCAAGAGGAAAATCTTTATCTTACGTATATTTTTTAAATTCAGAGAAGGCTTCTGCATATGTGTAGTAGCCATTTCCAGATGTTTCATGTTTTAGTATATGTGGTGAGGTGTATACGAAAGGTTTAACAGAACTGCTCAGTGTGATATCAAAAACAGATCTAATGCAATATTAGAGCTGAGAACATTTTTTTTTTTTTCGAACTCTGATGGGATTCACACCAAATCTTGAAGAGCAGAACTGGTTTCAAGTAAACAGAATTGTCCTGAAGAAAACATATCTCTTCAAAACATACGTATATTCAGTCACTGTATTATCTTTACATGGTTCACTAGAAGAGCGCTCTATACAAATTAGTTAGAAATTGTATGTTTTTGAGTGAGATAACCCGTCTCTTGTTAGTCAAGTGAGAATTACCTTTGCTTTTGATGGACACTATGCTGGCTACTAAAAACGTTAGTTAAACGTTAATGTAAGGTTTCTGTTCATACTACTTCCCATGTTAAATATGTAAGAAAATTAAATGTTTTTAGAAATTCCCAGGTAGCAGTGCCACTTATTCTCAGGACATAGCAAATTCTCAGATTGTTTAGCTGGAAAAGTAATGTTAAGGATAGTTGCAGCTGCCAAAGTCTGGAAACTCAGAGTTACATCTGACATTTCATTCTTCACCTTAACTATTGAGCCTTGGCCATTCATTGGTTTTTCACAGTGCTTTGGAGTTAGAAGGGAGTTTCACAGATGAAAGATGAAAATCAAAATAAACTCCTTTATCAAGTAAACCTTGCAAGGGCATTCTGAATTTTACAGTACACAGGGAGTTGATTGTGATATAACATACAACACAAGAGGGTTGGAATAAACAATTTATTCTCTGTTGTTAGGGATGGCCATGCATAACTGACTTATGGCTCTGTTTTGCTCCGCCACTTGTTACATGTGTAGTCATCCCTAACTCATACCAAAAATAGTTTATCACGCTCCCCTGTTGCATAGTTTTTATTGAATGGTCTCTCATTAGAAACTTTACTTGGAGATTGAACGTTTCAAGACACTGGCAAGCTTTCCCGAGAGCTTGGTCTCACTGAGTTGAGTCCATGCTGACAGCAGTCATGAGATGGCTCCTGGTATCATGTACAGACATAGTCTAGTGAGCAGGTAACAGTCATCATCTGACAGTAAGTAGCAGGTTTAGTACTGCGGTCAAAGGCTGGCTGCTCAGAAGGCCTGTAGGCTATGGGGTCTGCCTGAAGCTGGGAGCACAGTGCGGTGTGGGGCAGCTGCGGTGTCACTGCCCACGCCATGGAATGCCTGCCCACACTAGGAAGGTGACTGTTTTCCTCCTGGCAATTCAGGACCTCCCATGAGCCCTCAATTCTTTGAAAAGCAAACAAGGCCATCTGCCAGAGAATTCTGTGGCCGTCACTGTTACAGATGAAACTACAGTCTGTAGTCATCTTTATATCCATCAAAAAGGTTTCATTCATAAGTATTGTCTGGTTCAGGTATTCGTCTGTGTGCTCCTTTCCTGAGTGAAATTTATTTTGGGTGATCCCTTCCTGAATGATGTTCAGAGCAATGAAGCTGGAGGGTTTGAAGTGCAAGTCTTTCGAGTGGTGGCAGACGGAACTGGGATTGTTCAGTCTGGAGGAGAGAAGGCTCAGGGGAGACCTTATAGCTCTTTGCAACTTCCTGAAAGACTGGCCTCTTCTCCTAAGTAGCAGTGATAGGATGAGGGAGAACTTTCATTGCAAAAGAAGAAGTTCAGGTTGGATATTAGGAACAGAAAGAGTGGCAAGGTACTGGCACTGGCTGCCCAGGAAAGTGGTGGAGTCACTGTCCCTGAAGGTGCTCAAGAACCATGTGAATGTGGCACTGAGGGACATGTTTAGCGGGCATGGAGGAAATGATGGTTGGACTAGGTGATCTTAGTGGTCTTTTCTAACCTTAATGTTCTTGTGATTCTGTTATTCGGAGTGGCTGTGCACATCTAAAGCACAGCTTGGGTAATTTCTCACAGTCTCCTGAAGAGAGGTTGCAGTCCTAGCACCAATGTCTCTTAGAGTGTTGCCACTTGCATGTCTCAGTGGCAATGCGTCCTGTCCTGGAGTGCTCTGTAGGGCCTGGAGCACCTGGACACCATGTGCATGGTTGTGGTGATGGGCTTTGGTCAGCAGCATTCCCCAGCTTGCTTTGCCAGGAGAGTTTGCTTCAGACCAACATATTGATTGCGGCAGTGATACTGCTCTGACTGGAAAAACGTTGTTTAGTAAGGGTGCTTTCCATCAAATGCATGGTCCTCCTGCACATTTGTTCATGTTGGTGCAAATTTTTCCAGGCTGCATCACCTTCCTCCTTAACAGCAACAGTTTGAGCATAGACCTTATTTCATTGTTATCACTTTCTAGCTTCGTATTACCGATGAAAGTTCAATTGTATGTGAAGTGACTATTAAAGCACCGAGACTCATCTGGGGGTCTGGGCCTTCCCTCCCCTTTTTGCTTCCAATTGTGCTAAATCCCTTAATGTTGTGAAGAAAGCGTACATTCATCAGGTAGAGTGTTGGAGGCCAGGGTGCAGATAACCGCTTTTACTGCATATGAGACATTGCAGTCCTGTTCTTAAGAACTGCCAGGCAGATTGGGAATCACGGTCACGGTTAATAGCAGCGAATTGCCAGCAGTTGATGGGTGGGTAGTCACTCCTTTCAGTGGTTGCCCCCTGGGGGAGAAGGTAGAAAAACAGAGGGAGGGAATTAGAGTGACTTTGCACAGTTGAGCAGGTTCATGCCGCTGGATCAGTGGCAAGCATTGGCAGGGCTCCACTCTGGGGAGGCTCACAACAACATCACAGTCTCATTTTTACCAATTGGTGTTGCTATAGCCAGTGGTGCACAGGGGGAGAGCAAGGAGAAGGGGGGAGAGCTGGGGGAGAGGGAAAGCAAGAGCCTGGGCTAAATTAAACAAACAAAAGTGCTTGTAAGTAGTGTTTAACCCATAACCGTTAGCCCAGTGCTGCTAATTGTGCTAAACTATATATCTGAAGTTCAGTGTGTGATTAAAGAGTTGGCTCACAAACTCTCTGCATAACCTTAATTTTTTCAAGGTTCTTTGAGTGTAGAATGGCTTATAATAATGATTTTGACTAATACGATTTTTGACATGCAACTTTAATGCTTAACCTTAGTACAACTCCAGAGCATTTCATGTGTATTCAGCTGTAAAGAGTGATGATTTAAAGGGATAATATAAGAAAAAGGTCGTTCTAGAATGAACCTCTAACAAATTGCATAAAGGAAGCTTATTATTCCATGAGTAGAGAGATATGCAGCTTTTCTGATCATTTTTCTGCTTGGTTCAAAAAATTGTTGAGACATGATTGGGGAAAGAAACACAAAAAATGAAATGGAAAACTGCAAGCAGCGAACATTCTTTTGATGGTTATGATTTTGTTGCCGCTAAAAATACTCTTCAGTAATGCGGTTGTTCATCTCTCCTCTTGTTTTGGGTGAAGAATTCGTTCCAATAAGAAAATGCTTTTACTGGTTGGAGGATTGCCCCCCGGACCTGACCGGCTACCCAGCAATTTGGTTCAGTATTATGATGATGAAAAGAAGACATGGAAAATACTGACAAGTAAGTGGTTTATTTTTGTACAGTTGTCTTGATGAATTTAAAAACATGGTTAATCAAATTAGACACTTTATTGATTTGTTTCCCTTCAGAGATTTGTTTATGTATCACAAGGGGCTTCACAATGGAGCAATAAATTGAGATTGCAGAAGATGCTAATTTTATAATAGGATAGGCCTAAATTAACATTGGCTTAAAATCATTCCATTAAGTTTTTTAAGTAAACTTGTAAGTCTTCCATCCTGCGACATGAATGCATGCATATTTGTGTATATGTGAACAAAATCTAGTTTAGAAAAAAATAAGACAATGTTTAGTCAGTTTTCTCAATCAGTTCCCTGGCGAGCCTAGAGCATACCTTCAGTTCTCCATTTTCATTTCCTTCTTCCAGCTTTATCTGTTGTCTGTAGTCATTAAAGAAAGGTTTCCTTTGTACTGCTCTGCATCCACCGCTGACAGAAACATTGGTGGAGTGTGTGAGCTGCAGTAAACAGTGCATGGGGGCTTCTATCACAGAATTCCTTCTCACCTTCCTGTAAAGGTTGATTGTGTTTTAGAGCATGTATTTTGCCTGGAGCATTGAGGACTCTGGAACTTATTGTTATGTTGGTTGCGATTCCCAGTCTAACTTGGACATGGAATCAAATCATAGCTTCTTGAGTGCAGCAGGCTGTGTGTGCATTAGTCCCCTTGTGGCTAAACTGGCTGCATTGGTCAATAAAACTAAATTTTAACTGTCAAAATTGCCCAAAGCAGTATAGATAAAATAATAAATGAGCAATTTTGATCCATAAATCAAAGCCATACTTCTAAAGCTGGAGAACTAATAAAACCTGGATTTCCTAATATACATCTTTTTTTTTTTTAATAACATTTTACAGAAATCTATTCTTCATCTGTTATCTTAAATGCTTTAATGAGATGCATCCACTTTTAAATTATATTCACAGATTAGGATGAAATAGAATTAAAAAGGAAAAGACGGCTAAGATGCATTGAAATTTGCCTCTGCAAATTGCCTTATCATGTGAACAGTTTAGGAGCTTTTCTCAAAATGCTGCAGTGTGAAGGCTCTCTTAGACATAGATGCCCTGGATTGAAAAATGAAGGCATTATTTAAGAACGGTAATTATAAAACAACGTATGAACTGTACATTGGAAAAGTCTACAGCATCCATGCTGGGGAATGTGCTACACCTCACATTTTTTAGAAGTGTGGAATAGGGTACTTAGCTCTATACACTACTGTAAGAAAATTCTAAAAATGGTCAGTGAAAAATCAGTGATATTATGTAGGACCAAAGTGTTCTGTATTTTTGAATTTGTTGTGTCTAATCCAGTAGCTTACATTGATAGGCAAGAGAAATGCAACCCTCACTTCAAGATCTGAACCCTCCACTGAATTAAATAACTTTATTCTGAATCTGAGCTATCAGTAGATACGTAAGATTTTGTAAGAATGAAATTTATTCAGTCCTTGGTTACTTAAGTGTGATGCTATCTCCAGAGCTGTAGGAAAATGCACCTGGAGACATGATACCTAAATGTTCTGGTTAAAAATATTGACTTGACTTCACAGCTAGTGTTTGAATAACACAGCCATTTATGGTGGTATAAAAAGATGCCTGTGAACTATTTTATGGATTTTTTTTCAAAGTAATGTAGTCTTTTCTGGTTTACTGTAATAGATAATAAACAAAAATTCTCCTTCTATCCTGTTGGCCTGAGTTACTGTTTTAGAGATGCTGAAGAGAACACTTGTCTTTTCTCACTAAGACTTACAGAAAGCAAGCATGGTTCACTAGAAATACTGCTACTTGCCAAATATTAACAATAATTATTTTTGAAAAATTGAAGCAAGACTTTTGAGTGTGCAGATGTTTTATTCCCCTGCATTATTTCCTAACTTAATATTAAAGATAATGGGAAATGGGAACCGGTTGGAACAGAGCTTTTGTCTTGACGGTCCATAAAATATTGAAGGATTCTGGTATAACATATGAGTACATGGACTCAACACTTTTAAGCACTGTGGTTGAGCTGTTTTAGGAAAGACTACAAACTAGTCACAGTATAACGTGGTGATGGTGCAGTGCACTCTTGCTGTTGAATAAGCATACTGTGACATTTAGCTGGCATGTGGGAATGTAATGATGTTGTGCTATCTTTGATTTTGATGTACTTTTTGCAATTTAGGAAGTATATTTATGCTCGCTCATTATCCTTTTGCTGTTAGCTCTGTCCCAGTTAACAGTTTTGGAAAATAATTGATCTGTTTCTCCTGTTACATCTTACAATCAGCAGTGAAGGAGGAGGAGGCTATGTCTGCTTTTTTTTTCTCACTTGTTCAGACAGCTCTGTTGATCTTGAGGTTGCAGATTGCCCCCTACTCATTAGGATATGTGAGGAACTTGCACCTGGAAAAAGGGACAGAGCAAAACCCGTGTCCTGCTCATGTGACTCTTTCATGAAAACAATGTTAGTCCTTGTAATCTGGTACTTCAGGGTGCTTCTATCTCATTATCGTCTGAGGTGTATGTTATTTCCTTCTGTTCTAGCAAGCATTTCCTCTTCCATCTGCATTACTCATTTTCTGCAGTTCATGCCGGTAACATTTGGAGGTAGGGAAAGAATCTAGAAAACTTAGTCCTGCGTGCAGCCACTGAAGAGGGGATGCAGTCTCACACTCCGCTGAGAAGAGCCCCAGAAATTACTCGGTAATTACTCAGTGGAATTTGTGAACTAATGTGAAGACTGATGCTTGCCTCTTGTGTTTCTTCCTTTCTTTTCTCTTTGGGCCTATTTCCTTTGCTTGGGGCTCTGTGTCCTGACTTTTGTGATGCACAGGGAACACAAAACGCCAGCCGTCAGGAACTGCTGTCTCCGTGTAAGCCATAGCTCTGTATTTGGAGCTGTGAAGACGGTTACAGGTGGAACAGCACACGCTATTGAGTATGACATCTCAGCAGAGTAGCAATCTCATTTTGTTCCCACTACAAGACTAGATCTATTGGCAGGGGATACTGCCCACCTCTCTCTGCCTGGCTACCCAAAGCACCAAATGCATCAGTACTAATGGGGGTAATTCTAAAGGAATCAGGAAAACAACTTGCCTTGTTCATAGATCCAGAAGAGGAGGGGAGGCATGCACCCATTTCCAATTTTTTAATGTCATAATCTATAGGCAAGAATGCTATGGCTCAAGGGATCAGTAGATTTTTCACAGTCTCATATTACTGTGTATATTTCCTGTCCTGTATTTCTCGTAGAGTTATTTTTTCTACGTTGGCAGCAAAGGATAGAGACAGGAAAAGAGAAAGTGAATGGCATTTCACAAACATTTTCTGCCACCTAATTTTATTTGATGGGGTCACAGTCCTAACCTGAAATTCATAAGGTGCACATTTCTGTATAATTTGAAACATTTCTTATTGTACAGTCATGCCTCAGCAAAGTAGCGGATTTTATAAACTGTGTGGCCAAGTACAGCGAACAGATCTTTACTGTGTGATTTCTTTTCAGCCTTGCTTACGCATACACAGGCCCTAGTTCATTTTTTAACTGAGTGCTGCCTATGTCATGTAACAGCACCAGGCTGCTACTGGCACTGACACAAACTGAAGCTGATGGGTGTTTGATAATTCTTACCAACACTTAAAGTTCTGCTCTATGAAGTGTTTTTCACTATTATATGAGGTTTTTCTGTTCTTGTAACTACTTACTGGGTAGGGGACAGTCAAGGGTCCCCATGTCACAGCTTCATGCCTCACTGGCCAGAACCAGCCACCAATGTTTCTATTTTAATTATAAGCTACAGCTCTGCCAGGAATCATGGGACTCCTTTGGTTGTTTGCTTTATCTGCAATATTTAAGATTAATTAAACTTTAAAGATGTGAAATAATGTTTTATTTGTTAGAATTATTCTGTAATCAATGCAAGTTTCAAAATCCTAAGTCTATAAAGATTTTTTTTTTTTGAGTTCAGAATTGCATAGCTCTCCCAAAAACCCTACTGCTAAGGCAATGATGTATTACTTTCACTTTCATTATATGTTTTTAATCAGAGCGTGACTTCACACTAGACAAAGCGATGCTGTATGCATGGTCTCACTTGTTTTTTGCTAAAATCTTTTGACATGATTAATTTTACTTTAATGCTTTTGTCTTGTTGTAGTGATAAAAATGATGAGTATAAACCAGGACAAAAAAATACACGCTTTTCTGTCATAATGCCTCTGAGCATTTAAAAATATATTAAATGAAAGAAAAAAATATCACAAGAGACTGATCCAAATGGAATTAAATTTCTTGCTACCTGAACAGAGAATGAAAGAAATAAATAAAAATGATGCAGTCCTTGTTTTATTTTTGGTGTTTTGGGTTGTTTTTTTTTGGTTTTTTTTTTGTATTTTTTTCGTAGCAATGCATCCATCTGTCTGGTTAGAAGTGATAAGTAGGAGAGAAAAGCTATCTTGCACGTTTTGAGATGTACTCTCAACACAGGACTTTTTGTCTGTCTAAAGCACAGAGGGGTAAAATATTAGGAAACATTACTGAACACTTACAGGGCACTTTCCATCCATGGTAAGTCACAGCACCCCTTTCCTTCATAGCAGTACTTTGTTTTTTGAGAAGATGGTAACTATAACATTCCTTACCCTCCCTAGATAACCATGTTGTCTGTCTAAACCATGAAGAGGAATCAGTAAGCATCGAAACGATGGCAGTAGTGTACAGGCAATAGTGCATTTATGCTTTGGTATTTCACTTGGTTTGGATTTGAAACCAGTGTAAAAGCCAATGTCACTGTCCAATGAAAAGTATAAAATAGGCAATATATTTGTGTAGGAAAGATAAGGAAATGCCTAAGAGGTCACTGGAGTGAAGAGTTTTACTCAGATGACCAGCACCTCCTTTCTGGTTACCTAGTTATGCCTTAACTGGATTTTAACTCTCTTGAAATTCTGTGAACTTCCTGCTCTTCACTAGGTCTGTTTCTGTCTGCTGTGTTTGGTCAGTGTGGAAGGGCAAACAGTGAATCAGGTACTTCGATTTCCTTCTCCATCTCACTCCTTCATACCAGCAGCAATCACACAATATAAGGGAGTTGTCAGTTGTTTGTCTGCATCTGACTGACACGGCAAGCAGCTGGTAATGTTTTTGTGCTCCTTTGTGAGGGCATCTTCCTTCCCCATGTTAGCTGCATTTTCATTTTCACACGAGGCAACTTCAACTTTAGTTAGCTTGGTTAGCATGCAACGTATTATTTCTGTCATTCTGACTTATAAATTTTCCTTCAGAGCATTCTATGACAGTTCAGCCTCCTCCAACTTCACTAACATTCTGAGTGTCAACCTGCTCTTAAATGTGCTGGTGGTTCTACAAAACCTTGCAGAGGTGCACAAACATTATTTATACATTTTACTAACAGAGAAGTCACATGAGAAGAAGTAAAAATGTTGTGCTTCACATCATAGTCAACATCAGAGAACCTGGGTCACTATCTGTCCCAGCCTGCTTTTTTTTTTTTTTTTTTTTTTTTTTTGGTGCTAGGATAAGGGAATATTTCTTTTCTGTTTCCACTGGCAGTTCTGTAACAGTTATGTCAGCCTTTCCTGTACAGAATGTTACTGTGTGTCCTTCCTGGGTAAGTTAATAACAAAACCCTTGCTCCAGTGTTTTTTCTGAAAATGGCTTTGGCATTGCAGAATTTGTTGGTCCTTTGTGCTTTAACCAGTTTTCCTGAAAAAAAATTCGTGTTTTCTTTTCCAGATCGGTTATCAACAAAACAGACAGTATAATCTACCTGCTTACATCAGAAGTCCTCAGGAGAAATTTTCAAAGGCATTAATGTCAGTTTAAGTACCAGTGTATCCCTAGCAGATACTGTGCCATCGGATATTTTTACTTCTTTTAAGTAAACAAATTCAGTGTCAAACGTTTACTTTCTAGAAGAATGTTAGTGTGTTAGAAGCAAAGGTTTCCTCCATCAATTTACCTCTAATCAATTGGTAGACTGAATAAAAGAAGCGGTGTTTGCAAAAAGAGAGTAGAGTCAGATGGACAGGTTAAATCTCTTGACATGTGCCAGTTATAATTTCTTTTTTATCACTTGTGAGAATAGTATATACTTATGTTAATCAAAAACATGTTTTGACGAACAGCTCTTGGCAGACATTTCCTCTCTCTTACTTCATTTATCCAGCAGTCTGAAATGCTGCAGTTTCTGCTTTAGAGCTGTATCAAGGGTGGTTTCACCACTGCATTGAATAGCTTGAGCAAGCATTAGTGTATTGCTAAGGGAGAAGTCTTGAAATTACCTACTAGGCAGATTCAGTAATTGTGGAAGGTATATGTAGAAGTCATGCAAGTGCATATATACATATCCACATGCTCCTATTTATTCTTTCTTAGACAAGTACAATGATCGCATTAAAAGCTAATTTTAAACATAAGTTCCTTCTGCATTTCCCTTCCATATGTTTGACCCCTTTTAAGGAGTTCTAAAACACGAAAGTAAGGTTACAGTAGGCTAGGGAGTCACAAACAGAAAAGTTGACTGGCGCAACTGTCCAATATTCAGCCTGGGTTTTAGAGACCTATTCAATGCAGTCAGGCACACTGCCAGTAAACTACATGCTTTTCTCGTGTGGAAAAGTGAGAATTATAGTGGTGAGAAACAGCAGTATAGTAGAGTATTTTTTGCGCGTGCTAGAGGTAGCCACAACTCCTGCTCTGAGGATGATGCATGGGAATTCAACCATGCAAGTGCCATTAATGATGCATGCCTGCATGTCTAAGAGCAAGACGGAGCTTTAAGAATGAATGAAAATGTAGCATGTTCTCACCGTGAAAGCTGTATTTGTTAAATATTATTTTCTTGTGCATTACTATTTGAGATAACTTTCAAGAAATGTCAGCCCTCTTTCCATGTATTTTTCTTTTTGATTACAATGTTATTAGCTTCTGCTTTTACACAGGTGTTATTTGACTCTGTATCTTGTGATAACTTCCATCCTCTGTGCCTGGCTTGACCAAGCAGCCTGTTAAGTTCATTTTGCCTTCTTTCAGCTGTAACCCTCAGAGAATGAAGGGCTAATATAAATTATTCACATTTTTTAAAACAATTTCAACTGAGGCTTTCTACTTATTCATAAAGCAGATTATTCTGCATATTCCCCTCTTTATTCATAGCACAGGTAGTGGACAGCTTTCTCTTCCTATATTCACGATTTCTTTATGTCTTTCTACACACTGTCCTTGAAACAACCGGTCATAGTAACATTACTAGGTTTTATTAAGGCCACATTCAGTCTGTTTGTGTGGTCTGTTTGTGCTGAAGCACTCAACAGGCAGGCCATACCTGAATGTTCTGCTGTGTACTTTTACTCAGCCAGGACTGTTTGTGGATACAGTGTCCTTAGGCAGAGGCTGAGACAGTGCAGAGGTGAGGTGTGGGTAAGAAGCTGGCAGATATAAGACAGGTGAGATATCAGATGTATCCTTTCCACAGTATTTGCTGATGTGCTTCTGTGCTTCCCTATAGACATCTTGCAAAAAAAGCTGCTGGTTCCTGGAGATGCCAGTCTCTGCTATATCCCTGCAAAGTAAATCTAAACCTTTGATTCAAAACTTTCCTCCTGTGTCATAGAACTTACCGTTTCCTACCTCCTAGTTCAACTTCAGTTACTCATCTTTACGGATCACTTGAGAATGAGTTTCATTTTGTAGCAACTTCTTCAGCTTTGTTTCAAGCTAAAATGAAAACAAATTCTGTAAAATGTTTTTGTGAAACCAGGAGTGTATTAGAATGTCCCTTCTTATATCAGCACTTCTTGTAGCATGGAGAAAAGGCAGGCAACTGAGGCTCAAGTTTCTGTATTATGCTGCTTTGCCCAAGTCAAAGTATAACTTCTTTGAGCCCCTCGCTTATGTCCCAATGGGTGTTCCGTGGCTTTGCCCACGATTTGTACAAGGCTCGTTGAGGATCAGAAGCAAACGTAGTTTATAAATAAGTTGCCATGCCTTTCCTAGTACATCCAGATGAGCAACATAGCATAGCATAGGTGCTCAGACATAATGTAGACCTAAAGGATCTTTATCATTTTAGGTTATCTCAAGCCCATGAGCATCTTTGTGTCTGCTATTAACACACATACTGCTGTCCAAGCAGAGTAGGGACTGGAAGCTATGTTGACTTTGCTTCTGTTCAAAGCAAACGCCCCATTTGGCTAGACACAGATTTCAGTAAAGTCACCTGATTTCCAGTGAGAGGAAATAGCACCAAAAACGTTCCCACCAGCTCTTTGTAGGTCCTTTAAGTCTATTTGGCTAGTGTCTCTAAAAACCAAGCTCTCTGGAACAGATAGCTTCCGTGCAGAATTGTGCGGTATTGAGTGAATTTAGTGCTTACTGTAAATGTGGCTTTCTGCTTGTTAGATGATTTCAGGTAAAATGTATGTGTTTATTCTCATCTAGTTGCACTGGGATTTATGTAGCATTAGTGGGAGCCAGGCACGTATAGAGATGAAAATGAAATCTGGTGTCTTCCTAGTTGCTTACTTCTGAAAGCAATCTCTTTCCTAGTATCTAATGTGACATTTTATTTATGTACAAATGGAATGCAAACAGGATGGCAAAGCACCACTAGCTGGGCAAAACGTAATCATAAACAATTCTCATAGACATCCTCTGACTTTTTGAAAAATTGATAACACTCTTTGTAAATATTCTCTCAAATCTTCCTAAAACAAAAGAGTTTCCCTCCAAGAAGTATTGTATGTGATTATCTGCAAGACAGATTTCAGAAGCCTGACTTTATTTTTCTCAGTTTTGTACTGCTATTAATGGGGAGAGGTGCACATTTTGTATCCTCAAGTTTATTTTCACTGTTGTGTGCCTGTATCGCACTGTTTGTAGGAAGTTGTTCTCAGTTTTTCTCAGTTTTCTCACAGCTTCTTTTCTTCCTTTCCTTCCTTATCCCTATACCCTCTCCCTGCTAAGGACAGAAATGAAATTTATTATGGACTTGGGTTTTTTTCTTAGCTTTCTGTCTCGTACCAGGTGTTGTATGAGCTACTGCTTTCATTTAACTGAATGCTGGAGTAAGAATCTGCAGGAACAGACTAATATGTCTTTATAGGGATGGTTTTTGGTATGTTGTTTTATCATATTTATATATTGTGATTCTACTCCCAAATGGAGATTGTGCTACTATAGGGTATGCAAGTGCAAAATGACTGTTCATGCTGAGAAGAAAAAAAAAAAAAAAGTGTTAACAAATTGAATAGTAATGAATTAACCTGCAGAAAAAGCATTTTGCCCTAGTACACAGAAACCCTGCATAACTAGAGCATATAATTTTAAATGAAGCAGGCTCTAGGAATGCCTCAATGGGTGTGATGTCGACAGTAGCTCATAATTCATGGGTATGAATTATGGCTGAGTATCAGGAAAAAACTTCCTGACATTGAGATCTATTAGGTTGTGGAATAATCCCCCATGGGAAATGGTGGAAATCCCATTGCTTAAAACCAGACTGAGTCCTGGGAAAGGTACAAATCCTGGCCTGGCCTTAACCTTTTAGGGAAAATGAATTAATTGTGTGGGTGTGTGCACAGCCTAATTAGGTGATGTTGGACTGGAGCAAGCAGAAAATGTATGACGTGGGCTGGTTTTGTCTGTAGTGCCGTGCACAGCGGGAGCTGTATTTTCAGCACAGAGGGGCAGCACCAGCCAATGTCAATGTGAGGCCTACGATTCAGAAGCAAGCCAGGTATCCCAGAGAGACCCCTGCTCCTGCTCCTGGGGAGCTGCTGAGAGGGACAGTGAGGGGGAACTGGCTTCCATACTGCCTCAGAAATGCTACCTCTGACCCCAGGTGAGCCTACTCAGATGCTCTAGGTGTTCAGCAAACACCCGTGGCTTACAATATCTGATGTGAGCCTGCAGCTCTCAGTGACTGAATCATTATAAAATTTCCCATTTTGTTACCATTAAATACTGTTTTCACTGCACACAATCTTTAGCTTTAAATCTGGAGAAAAAATCATTTGACTCTGAGATGGCTACAGCTAAAACTGTTAAGGCAATCAAGCTTGTTTTCTTGTGTGTAAATACAAAATAAATGTGAGTCACGTGACTGCTTTGCAGTGATTACAGTAACCAGCATCTGAATGTATAAGGGTGGGCCAATGCTTTGAGGCTTTTTTTTTTTTTAACAAAAAGAAGAGGAGGTTTGACTTCAAAACATGAAACTAGGAGATGGTATATGCTCCTTCTTCAGCTAAACAGGAAAGGACAAAGTCAGAAAGACCTATATGTCTATCACTTTCAGATGGGGAGGCTGAGAAAATGACATGAAGAGAAGTTGTTAAAATAGATTTTAATGAATTTTTTAATGAATCATGATAAATGTTGTAATAGCTGCATTTCTACTTTTCCTACCTCTCCCCTCAGTTTTACACAGAGCAGAGCGGGGTGTATGGGCCTGATCTTGACTCACCATCTCACTGACTGGTCAAGAATTACAGCTGCTCTATGTGCACAGCCTAACTAGCATATGCATCTCATGTAGAAGATACTTTTCTGATTGCAGTGACGTGAAAAAAAATGTCAAACAGCTGCCAGATGAGAAAGAACTAGATTTTTTTTTTTCTAGATGAATCATTACAGAGTAACAAAAATGAAGCCCAATTAAAGGTCATGGAGTGGTTTTCTGCCCTCATGCATGTGTAAGGCATTGTAGGGGCATAACTAACACAGAATTTGACTCCCAAATTTTGTCATTTGCTGGATGCAAAACTGAAAGGAAATCCTTATGACCAGCTTATAAAGCTATATAATGAAAAATTACAACAGCAGAAAAATGTATGCGTATCATATCTCTAATTCAGCAAAGTATTAATCACACTGATGTTCAGCAGTGTGTTTAAATACGTGCTTAAGTACTGTATAAAGTACTGACTGTAAACATCTCTATACAAATGTGCATTATCATAGGATAGAGATTATCTGTGTGCTATCTCCAGAAGAGTGAGATCATGTTAAAAGCTGTGGCAGACCGTACAGAGCTGGGTGACACATGGTGTCCACAGCCCAGCATTCCGGCCAGCCCCCATGCAGCCCTCATCTCCCAGCTCCCAGAAGGACCACTCAACTCTGCTCAGGCTCTTTTGCACTTTGTTTTATTCAGTAGAATCACAACTGCTGGAATCAGCTGTGCATTTAGTGGCTCCCATTAACTCGTGCTCCAAGGATGATATGTCCAGGGCAGAGTCCTGTAGAGGGGCTTATGTGCAGTGCTCAAGCATCTGTCCTAGGTCTTGTAAATACATTTCAGGAGATTGCTGCACCAGGTTCATTTTCACCCAACAAAGTTGGAGCCCCTGTTGTCTTGCCAGCTCATGGGTACTCTCTAGCACAACCAGAAGGAAATGATCATTTGAACACTCAGAAGTTTGATTTTTCTTAACCACAATGATTTACAACAGCACTAAAACCCTTCTCCTGGAGCAATGATTTGGCCTTACCCCAGCTGCTTCATTTTAACAGCCTGGCTTCTCCTCACAGAGGACGGCTGCCTTGGAAAGGGTTTGCCCCCAGGTAAATCACCACCAGTGCACTACTGCAGCAGTCTCAGCCACTTGAAGGCTTTCACTGGAAAGTTCTAATACTGTGAAAAACATTGTCCTCAGAGACAATAACCAATTCCTTTAAGTCCTCAAGCTTTCCACAGGCACAAAACAGCGGTGTTCTACAGATGTGAAGGTACATCTTTAAATAACAGAATAATTTGTTTGAATAATGCTAAGCTCGCTGTTTCAGGAGAAGATGTTTTTATACTGAAAACTTCTATTGATCTACCAGTGTCTATTGATTTTCACCAAAAAAAAAAAATCCTTGAGCTGGCCATTTAACCATATAACATCACAGTTATTTGCCTCTGCCTCTGAAGTCACTAATTAATTCCTCCCTGGCACTTGAGAGAAGGCTCTGGCAGAGGATTATGTTCTGCAGGGTGCTGGGGCTGCCTGTGGGTGCTTGCAGGCTGGGATCCCTCCTCTGGTTTAGCGAGGGACCTGAAACTCTCTTCTTCCTTGTGGAAACATGACTGTAGAGGTAGCACCGTACTGCAAGATTCATGAGTGCACACTTTTTGGGTACAAAGATTCTCCATTAAGAGTGCAGGTGTGACAATCTAGTCATTGGCTTTGGTTGGTTTGGTGCTGCTCAAGGAAGGCAAAAGTCAGAACCATCTTCTGAGTCCCCAGCTGGAACTGTTCTGTGTAGGCATCGGAGACTGGTGCAAAATTACCAGGGAAAAGCACAAGCTCAGGATAGTCTGAGCTTTTAGAGATAGGAAAAGTGAACTGTATGCACCACTTTTATACTGCTTCATGAAACCTGTGAATGAAATGTACTTGAAAATGAGTTGGAGCAAACCATAGACAGACACTACAGCTCTGGAGATAAGGTTTTTATTTGACAGCACTGATTGTTCCTATGCTCCTCCACAGAGTGTGGGTACAGCATCTATTCATTAAACTCAAGCCCTAGACCCACAGGGACCTCTGAAACAAAGGAAGACATGAGAGTGCACTAGTTTGAGCTAAGTCATGGCATTTCTTCAGGTATCACTAAGCTGCTCTGCAACAATTTCGGTACTCACAGTTCTACCCTGGGAGTGTCCCCACACAGAGCTGCAATAATCCTGCCCTTTGTCATGAGTCTGAATAAAGCCTGAGTGCCTGATTCTGATTCTTTCAGGGAAGTTGCTGCTGAGTAAAAATAGCAGCATTGCCTACAGTTTTATCTCTGATCTTGCACATTTATGTATTAAGACAAAGCTTTGTGATTTGGCTGATGTTTTTTAAAATGGGAGGGTTGGATCTCACGGTAGAAAATTAAAAGAAAATTGGAAGTAAATGAAAGGAGCATCAAGTATCTGTAGTGTCCTGCAATTTGTGGTATGGACTGCAATTTTTAGAAGTGTTTTGGGTTATCAGCAACTTGTACCATGAATACATGTTTGTGAGTACCATGAAGAATGTTCATTGAAAGTGTATTTATGAACCCTATGTACTGCAATAGAATTGAATGTCTTTCTGTAATTACTCACAGGTTTTACACATTACGGAGTACCAAAAAATTACTTCATTATGTCACTAAACAAAGCAAATTGAAGAACTTACAATTTGAAAGCCTACATGTAGCTGATCATATAGCACTGTCGTACCAGACTTGAAGTCTGAATTTCAGCTGTAAGAGCTTCTTGGAAGTTTAGTGAAGGTATTTCTATATTAAAAACACCACTCTGTTCCTTGGGATCTGTATAGTCAGTGCAAAATTTCAGTCATACGTTGTGCAAATGAAGTATGCTGGCATGAGTAATAGGCTGATTTCACCAGCTCATTTTGTTGGTATTTGCTATTACTGCTTGTTTGTTATCAGTGGATTTTTGTTTTTGAATTTAATCCTTTGTAATTTGTTATAATCAAATGATTGCAGGAGATACAACTCACCTATTTTATTTCAAGGCAGCCGCCACTAGTTGAGCCACAACACATGCTATTGCTCATGTTCCTAGGTAGTTACAAATGTGAGGTAAAAGGTGCTCTTCGACAATCTAAACAGTGCTTTAAGGTAGTTTGAGCCAGTGACTTTTTTAATTCATAGAGGCTACAAGTAATAGCTGCTTCTCAGATGATATGTGGATCAAAATCGTTTGTATCATTTTTGTACAAACGCTTTTATTTTAACCAGATGTGGACTGACAGCGTCCATATGAGTGCGCATGAGCAAATGTGCTGTATTTGGGATTATACTCCATCTTTGGTAATTCTTAGGAAGGCTGTGAACACCTCAGACAGAATCAGTCTGCATTAGTGTCCTGTAATGATGCATACAAGAACTGGGGGTGTGCTTACCCCAGTCTGTGGTGCAGCTTTGTGGTAGGGATCCCCAGCAGCTGCTCTCTGGTATGACTGTCCTTCTTCCACTGCTGAGTGGGAGGAGGATGAAAAAGAAAAGACTAGCTTCAAAACAATCTTGTTTTTTTTGCTCCCCTTGTCTTGACCACTTAGAAAAGGAAGTGGAGTTTGCAGGAGGGCGGTTATGGGACATGGGGCTATTGAAGTGATCCAAAATACCTGCCTTTCATGTGAGGGTGAAAGGTGCTAGATATTGGGAAGGAGTACTCGGTTGTATTTGACTTACAGATTTGATAAGAATTAGTGTTACTGGGATGGATTATGTCCTTCTCTCTGAACATTCCTTAAGAAATAGGCACACTTCAACTCTTGAGTGCCTTAGCAAAAAGAAAGATGTTCTTTAGAGAGGTGAGACAATAGCTGTAATTATGGCTCACCTTGATGCAATGCAGTTTGGGATTAGCCTTGAAGAAAGACCTGTGTCTCCTTTGGAACAGGAGAAAGGACTACCTTAGAGTGGTTCGATGGGTTATTTTTTGTCTCAGTTTCCTCAAGGCCTCTTTCCCCTTCCCTCCTCTTATAGTGAAAAAGCACTCTTTGTCAAAAGCAAGCGTGTTGCTTTACTCAGCTTCCAGATCATTATTAGAAGAGAGAGAGAGAATAAGAGATTTGGTGGTGTATTGGCAAGGAAGGGAGCTGTGCCTGCTGTATTTCACTAGGTCTGGCGTGTGGAGTAAAAAAGCAGCTGTATGTGGACTGCCAGAGAAATTGCTGAGTGATTCTCATGCAGTCTGGGTTTGGGGAGCTGAGTCAAGACAAGCCAAAGCAGGTATGACTGATATCTGTGCCAGAGCCTGAGCACTCCTAGCACCCATCACAGCTAGTGGAGATGGAGGGGCTTAGCATCCAGCAGGACTGATGCGCAAAGCTTTTGTTGTTTTGTTTTTTTCGTGTGTACTGCGTGTGATTTCCACCCTTTCACACTGAATGTGATGAACAAACAGAAGTTAACTGCTTGGGAGGATGCTCACGATGTCTTTTTTTTTTTTTTTTTTTTTTTTGTGTGTGTGTGTGTGCTGCATTTCACCTCTTTGTTTTTGGTTGGCTGTAAAAGCTAAAGTCAAAATATGATGGAAATGCTTTTCCAGGGGGAGGGGGAAGGCGAGAACAGTGCACACCATCTAGTGGCTTAGCACACAACTACCGGCTGGAAGGGACACAGGCAAGGAAGAAATGCGATAGGAGGAGAAGGGCTCCAGCAACTCTTTGGCCTCTGCAGCCCTGAGGTGGATGATCCAGAAATACTGGAGCAGCTGCCGCATACAGAAGCACTCAGCTGTCAGTCAAACCAAGAGTGTATCACACACAGTGAGTTGCACTGAGTACAGGATACTTGAGAAGAACATTAGAAAGCTGGTGACACCAAGCCCTCTGAATTGGGAAATGTGAGAATTAAGCTGCTTCTGCAACTTTAATTTGGCCTCTGTTTGCATAAGCATTAAGATACAATCTCTACTGATAACACGTGCTATTCTTTGTCATGTGTCAGTGCACAGAAGGGACTGTGCTGAATTTCTGCTCACAGCATTCTTTCTCTGTTGTTCAAGTAGATTTAGTCCTGGTTACGCCTACTACAACACATACATTACTAAAATCTTTATCTGAAGACGGAATTTTTCCCCAAGGTTTCCTTCCTAGTGTTCACAACAACAGGGTCTGACTGCTTCACTGGCATTTATTAGTGTATTCTTGCCCCATCCTCTTGATGAAGAGCATAGTTGGTCACTGTTCCAGTTCTTCAGATGAGGAGCAGAGGTGCAGTGAGATCCAAGTCAGAGGTATCCTTTACTTTTTGGGGCCCATTTCAAGACTCCTTAAGATCTTGTTTTCCTGAATGCCTCTCCAAGCTACTTCAGTTACAACAGCACACGCAGACTGCTCTGGTGTATCTGACACAGGGGTCAGACACACACAGTGGCTGTTCTCAGAATAGGGGAAGCAGGTAGCTGTGGACAAAGTTAGCTTTAGGGACTTGCCTAGCACTGCAGTAAGAATGTGGCACAGGCAGGGACATGGTCCCAAACCTTCAGCAGTGAAGCAGCCTATTCTAATCTGAAGTCTTTTTCAGCATTACATGGTTTGCTCATAGGGCAGTCCCATCCCCTGCACAGGGGCTGTGGTTATATGGCACATTAGGGCGTTGATGTTTTTCCAAGTTTCTTTGGACCCACACCCCATCCCGTGACCTTGTCTCCTTCATGTCAGTGATGAAACCTGTTCAACTCCTGAGTGAGCTAGCTTAGGGCATTAAATCAAAATGAAACTATCCTCTCTTGTTTTCTGTGTTACTTTTCTACCAGATTATTGATTTGAAAGGGCTCACTGAGGAGTGCCAAGGAGAAGCTGCTGGTATGAAGAGGACCCTGGATTGCCTGGTCTGTGCCCCACATCTACTCAGTATTTATGTAGACTTGAGTGTGATGTTGCTTTTTCAAGGTGTGCTGAGAAACAGGTGCATTGCACAGGCTGGTTTTGTAGATACACTATAGACATCTCTGATTTTTTATTTAAGGCAGTTACCAAATACAGTGGAGGCTATGCACCCTGGGAACCGGGGAGTGCAAACAACACACGTTTTCACCAAGATTTGCTGACAGCAGAGTGGTGTCAAAAGTCCAGGGTTTGGGGCTTTGGGGCTGTGGGTCAGTATGTGCTGCTGTGTTTGTAGGTATGCCATCTCTTCCTCCGGTCCTGGTCTCTTTTGCCACATCTCCTCTGACAGCCAACCTATCCCTTTCTGTTCTTTTCAGTCTCATTCTCTTCTTGAGTTTCATCTGGACTCCACCAGGACCTTGTCCATACCATGGTTTCCAGCACAATGGATCCTGGTTTTTTGTTTCATCTTTACTTTCTTTCACCAGACCAAGTAAAAGTCATAAACAATAGTTTGCAAATGAGCTTCTTCAACAAAGATTGCAAGCAAGTTAAGGATACTTATCTGTGTATTTTTCAGGTATCTGTGATTATCACAAGTAATTTTAATTTACTATAATGTACATGTCCAATCCTGAACTACATAGTCAGTATTTAAATTAACCTGACCTTTCATCCTATTCATCAACCAGTCCATGACCATGAATGCATGTGATTTGTGAATTGCTGATGATTCTGTGTGAACATGGTTCACTCCATGAATTTTGACACCACTTGATTTGAATAGCAGCTATTTGTTTTGTGATATTTAGCTTCTGTTTACTGTCTTGAAAACCTCTAAATTCACAAAGAGTTTTTTGAGGTGACAGAACAATTCATCTGGTATGAATCCTCATACGTAATGGATTTTTCCTATCTTCATGATTAGACATTAAAACACATTTTTAACAGCTTTTTTTTTCTGAAAATATAAAGCAGTACTATTACTATAGAAAGAAAAATAAATCAAGTATTATTTACTCCAGAGCTATTCTCTGATTTTTATATGATATTTTATTTTATTTAGAGTGATTCCAAGACTTACTGGAAAGAAAAGAAAACCTTAAATTCTTCTGAAAATATGTGTTAGTAGAGAAAGAGGGTGTAGAATAGGATAAGAAATACTGAGACTGAGGAAAAAAATGATGAAAGATTCAGTATTTTGGGCACTGGTAAGGTTTTGCTGCTTGTGATGAATTCTTTTAGAGAAGTAGGTCCATGAGCATCACTGGTGGGATCCTGTGAGGAAAACATGAGGAGCGTTTGTGATAAGTCTGAGCTTGGAATAGTACCTGCAGAGGGGACTAGGAGAATGTGCATGTCTTGGGTCAGATAGAAACTGATTCACATGGATGCAACTGGCCAGAAGCAGTTAGGTGTTAACCCACTGCTCCTGCTGAAGGCATTTCTTCCTTTGGTACTGCTTGAAGGGGGATTGCATGTCCTTGATCAGCTTTCTCAGAGGATCTAAGTCTCCAGTGGGGCAAAACAGTATTTATTTCTGGAGTTTTCTGGCAACTCTGCTGTGGTTTTATTCCATCAGGGACTATTCATCAATTTGTCCATGGGAAGATTTTGTTGTATGAAGTGTCACACATGAATGTTTCATCGTGAGACAATTATGATGTGACGAGATGTCATTCCCCAGTAATGTATGTCAGGCTCTACTTTAGAGACCATAAATCCAGGGCTGAGTATAGGGTATACAGCATATTCTGTTGGGAAACTGCTGTTTGCTGAGGTACCATTGTCCTCACCATGGTAGACAAAGAGCATTGCATGATAAGCTGTCTGACTCTGGGCCAGGCAAGTCATAGTAGAGAGGACTTGGGTGGGCTTGGGCAGCAGGCTGGCACGTGTGTAGGGGACAACAAAGAAAGAGGAGCTGTTTATGGCTCCTAAAACTGTCATTTTTAATGTTCCCATAGGATCATACTTTAGATCCCACTGCTCTGCTTTGTGACAAGAAGTTGGGTATATTCATTTACGTGGGCTTCTCAGGCGCTGCATCAGTGGCTCAGTCGAAGGGAGTTATTTCCATTTGAGAAAGGAATGGGGAGCACTGCAGAGTGTGCATAGGTTTGCTATGCATGGTAAGGATTGTGTCAGGACTTTGGTACTGGCAGTAATGTGCAAATGCAGGATTTTCCTACTTGATCAAGACACTGTTGATCCAAGTGGGCAGCCTTATTCTTATACTTCAAATGAAATACAAATATGCGCTTGCAGCTTTCAAGATATATGGGTAAAACTTGCTCTTGCAAATAGGCAAATGTGTGTGCTTCTGGAAATCCAGTTAAGCTTTCTGCCATAGGGTGAATTTTACTCATGAATGTAGACAGGTCTGTACTTAGAACTTGCATCTCAGTAACTTTAAAACAATTTATTTTGAGAGGAGCTGTGCATGCCAGCTGTTCCTGATGCTACATTTGCCTAGTCTGGTGCTTCAACATGGGTTTAAATGTCTTATTGTAGATGCTCACATAAGAAAAAATTAGTCTATCAAAACAATTAAACTGGGAACCCTGCTGAAGAAGCCTGTCTCATGTTATTCCAAAGAATGTATCAAAATAATAACTCCTGACATTTAAATGAAAAATATTTTCATTAATGCGGAATACATTCAGAACATGAAATATCTTCATTAATATAGAATATCTTTCACTGTGTTGTGAATTGTTCCAGGGACCTCCATCTGCTCAGATCACTTTTTCTTTAGTACTTAAATGAAAACTTCAAATTGAAGGTAGATTTTAGATTTAGATTTTCATTTTACCTTCGCTCCCTTGCAATCTCAGGTAAGTAGAGGCTGTGTCCTGGAATAACTCTGCTGGCCTCTGCCCATTGTACCTGTGATGGTTTGAATGGAGTCAGTGCAGGACTGGTGTGGACATGAAGAGGCTGGGAAGTGTCTAGCAAAGCTGGTGGAGCTCTCTGTGGTACAAGTGGACCGTAGCTATTCCAGTTGGTTGCTGCAGGAGGTGACTCTGAGGCACAATGCTTTAGCCTCAAGATTGTCCCAGGCTTCCTACACTGAGTTAAGCTCAGGCTCCAGACTGGCACTGATGTGTAACTAGGAAAAATTCATAACAACTATTTCCTTTAATTTGAGGTGACAGAGTGCAGTTTGACTGCAGGTACATTAACAGAGGTATTTGCCATTTACTCTTCATTGTTCTCCTCTTTTAACATTTTTCCATTATCTTTTAGCGGAAGGAGCCTTCAAAAGTCAGTTCACCGAGGCTAGAATTTCATACTTATTGTGGTCAGTCTTTCCCCACAGTTATTAAGTAACTAACAATTGAAGTGAACAATTCACAGAGGAATTCTAGCATTTATTTATATAACCTCTTGGTGAGTAATAACAAGTAATATGAAGTAGAAATGTATAGTCTACATGCAAATGATTTATGAACCAAAGAAACGGCAAACAGTATTACTTGCTCTCCTTACAGCAAGTAATTGAACCAACTGTCCTCTGGCTAACATTTTTGGGAGCGGATCGGAAACAAAATGTTATGTTTCTGCCATGAGCAAATCACAGTCTCCCACAGTGAGTTTGCAGGTGCCTTCTGTATGAGAATGAAACATCTCACATTACTCTGCCCTCTGGAGAGATGTGGAAAGACCCAGTTTTCAAGCAGCATTTGTTGAATATTATGCAGCCAACAAGTTAGGCAGCTAATATTGTGGAAGGTCATTATTGCCTCCTTATATTTTCTGGTAATGATATCCTGGTCCTGGAAGCACTCTCTTTTCTTGCATAGTCTGCACAGTTCATTAGAGATGATAAGCATGACTTTTTGGTGTGTGCTGAGTCTTGAAAGGGCTATGCTCAAGCTATGCAGCATCGTAGGAAGAGATTTCTTGGCTTTCATCACAGTACCTCCCATATCCCAAGCAGCTGAACGTTTCATGGTTGTGAAAAATTTATGATTTTTTTTTTTAATCTTTGAATAGAAGAATCAAATGCAGTTTCTGAGAGTTTTTAGCAGAACAGGGGCACGGTTGTGGGCTGTATCACAACTTCCATATCACCTGGGACCACAGCTTCTCTCTCTTTCCGTCTTTAGACATGCCATTCCCATTCTCTCTTTTTCTCTGCTAGTTAGTATCGAACTGAGGAATCAGTGGCCCTTGGATAATGTATAGAGAACAACCAGATATCATTTCCTAAATGTACAAGGGCTGCTCTGAAAGTAATGCCTCCTGTTTTACTGTGTTGTCCCACAGCACTAGAGGTTGCTGGTATGGCCTGTCTCCTGAAACACAAAAACACCAGACACCATAATGATTTGAAGATCATGGAGTGCATTGCCATTCTTGGCTGGACACATCCATTGTATAGGCCAGATTTGGCATCTTCTGACTTCCGTCTGTTTGGGACAATGAAGTATGAACAGTATAGGCAGCAATTTCCTAGCAACAACACTGTCATAGCAGCTGTAAAACAGTGGGCCACATCCACTGGTGCAGATTTGTATAAGCTGGCATGCAGACTCTTGTTCATCACTGTTAAAAATGCATAGCTTGTGGTGGTGACTATGTTGAAAAATAGTATTTTGTAGCTGAATATTTGCTCTACGTATATGTTGTATTTTCCATGGAAATAAACAGGAGGCATTACTTTTGGGGTGACCTGTGTACAATTCTTGTCAGAAACTAAATGAAACTGGACAAGGCAAACAGCACGCTTTATTGTTTGAGGATTAAGTGAAATATATCACTCAAATTCTCCCCGTTCAAAAGTTGGAGGTGCCTTTGGAGCATGATGGCATCTGGCTAACCACAGCCATTGCGGTTGAGAGGGTTTTGATTCACGAGCTTGGACTCTACTGCCTTCCAGATCATTCTCAAGTGTAGATCAGTGGTTTACTTTCAACCCAGACAGTGCTTCCGGTTGCATATCTGTACACGAAAAAGAATTCTTCCCACCTTAGGGAGGGTCTGAATTGTATGAGAAAAGGGATGGTGGGGAGCACTGTCTTATCTAGGTCTGCTTGGACTTGTTTCTTCTCTTTGTCTGACAACGCACAAAGCTGCCAGAGTTTTGGAAAGTGTGTGAGGGGCAGGGACTTAGGAGATGTGGGTTCTGCTTGCTACTTCTAATCCATGTTCTCCAGTCATTCCCTGGCACCAATCACCTTGGTAGCTAAGCAAGTTTCTCAGATGACCATGGCTTTTTTTTTTTTTTATCTTTTTGTCTGTTTAATAGTCTTATTTTCTTCTTTTTAAATCATACTTTAATAAAGTTGAGAATTCTCGCACAGGATTATAAACATGTGTTATTAAATTTTAAATCTGTTTTGAAAGTGCCTCTATCCTACTCCCTCCTAGTAAAGTGACCTTTTTAAATGGAGGGAAGTGGGTTTAGATGACAGTCATGATAAATGCGGTCATGTTCACTCAATAAAATAAGGCCCAGTGCATTTGAGGATAAATCAGTGAAATGTACAGCCCCACCTGTCTGTCTCCATCATTCATTTCCACTGTCACTTTCACAGTGGCTGATGGATCACAGTTGCTGTAAAATTAGACAGCCTTTAATCTCATTTCATCCTGATTAGCTTCTCCTTACCCTTTCCCTCTAACTCACTGACTGACACGCTAAAAACTCACACTGGGCTGTGTTTGAGCATGGCGTACAAACTTCTCTTCAAATACCCTTTTTGCGGGGCAGGCAGGTGTTTCCAATGGCTGGAAATGAAAAAAGGAGAGGATGTGATTTTCACATGATTAAAGCAAAACAGCAGACAAAGGCTCACGTAAAAATAATGGAAGCAGCAATCTGGGCAGCCTGTGTGATGGGCCAAATTCTTCCTGTTACGTCCTGACAAGCTCAAGGAGTTTGTGAAGACTGTCACTACACAGAAACTGAATTTAGCAAGCTCACTGGCATGTAATTTAGACTGTATCTATGAAATTTAGCTCCTGTACAGATGTGTGTTCATAAGGAATTATGGCTTATGACAGAAGTTTTCTGGTGCTTTCCTTTTATAGCGGTCTTGTTCATTGCTCCAGTTTGGATTTCTGTGTGTAATTCATGATTGTGAGGGGCCCTGAAAATGATCAAGGAGAAAGGCTGTGGCGTTGATGATTTCACCATTTCAGTGCAAAAACTCCTTCAGGTGGTGACAGCATTGCCCAAATAGCACCTTCCTGTCCTGAGAAAGCTTCTCTTTCCTGTGAGGTGCAGATGGTAGTTGAGGTCATTTGGGCCCAATCCCCAAACAGTGGGAGCTTTGCCATTGAATAAAGTGAAAGCTGGGATTAAGCCCTTAGTTTTTGAGGTTTAATTATCATCGTAAGTGTGAGAGTCTTATTGCATAGTTTATATGCATGGAAACAGCAGAAAAGCTTAAAATATAATTTCTTCCTCTGCTGGCCCTGTTTGTGTCAATATGGAGGATAAATAAAGTATTTTCAATAAATGGAAATACAACACTCGAAAAATATGCACGTGTGCTGTCTGCACACGGGTCTCGGATAAATACTACATCTCTTCAAATTGACTGAAGGAAAAGTCTCACTCAACCTCTGTCTTGGACCTGATGTGAAAATATTTTAGCGCATTGGGTTAGGTATGCAGACAGGTCTTGGGGAGCCTCTTCTTGAGTGAAGAGGTCCCAGAGGCATCAAGGGGAGACAGCTGACTTCTTGTGGGAGGCTCAGATTCATTCTGTAGTACAAGCTTCCAAAAAATCCAGGGAAGTACAGAGGGTCTGAGAGAGATTTTTAAATGGGAAAATGTTTGGGATTAATGAATGGGAAAAGCATGGTATGGGGACTAAGAAAATAAAAATCTTTGTCATTTTTTCATCCCACTGTGGGATCTATAGGTTGTATAAATTCTTAGGCATTGCCTAGTATAGGATTACTTTCCAGTTATGTTAAGTTTGCTAGTAACAAATAACAACAATTAATGAACTTTCACTGTACTTAGCTGCTCAATTTAAGAATTGCTTCACTTACGTGACTTACAAGAGCACAGACTATGAAAATGCTATTTGACCTTTACTAAAAACGAACCTTACCTATTCATCATTTCCTCGACAAAAACTTCAGGAAAAGGCTTAAATGATCCCACTTGATCTTTAAGAAAATGTGTCCTAAATAACAAAGCTGTGCACATTTCTTATTATTGTTATTTGCATATGCTGTACGGCACAACCGCATTCTGAGAAAAATAAAAGATAATAAAACAAATGAAATGAGAGATATATCACCCAAAATAATCCAACTGTGAGATAGGCTGCTTTTTTTTTTTTTTTTTTTTTTTTTTTTTTTTTTGGCATTGGCAAAAGAGCTCAAAGTAAGAGCTGGCCCTGAGTCATATTGATTTCCCACTGCACTGGTTTCCTAAGTGCTCTGTTGATCCGTGTCAAGCAATAAGTTCCCTGCCTGTACATGCACATCACCTCCCCATTTGTCCTCACCTAGATTTAAGGTACCCATATGATGAGCTGAACAAGGACATCATTTTTCCTACTGGTGTCACTGGGCCAAAACTATTGCATGTGGTATGATAACTAATGCTGCCTAAGTTTACATTTACCATATAATATCAATAGTGCTGTATGCCACAGCTCAATAATATATGCATATTCTGTATAGCTAAGCCCTTATTTTTGTGTTTTGATACTTATGGTGGAAGATGTAAATTGAAAAAAAAAATAGAATGTTGTGACTGTGTTTGGTCTATAGTAATTCCTACACCTCCAAAAAGAAAGGATACTGCAAACCTAATGCCACAGTTTTGATCTTTGTTAACAAAGGGCTTCCTGATTAGATGAATAGAAAATGTGTGATTGTGCTGCTAATGACATTGTACAGGAAATTAAGCGTATACATTTGGAAAAGGCATTAAATCAGCAGGACCTTAATTTAAAAACTTAAAACTGTATGGAAATGCAGCTTGTTCATTGCTGTGTAATAGAAAGCTACTGAACACACTGACTCTTCTTGTGGAAACATTACCAACAGAACAAAGCTGGGCTGAGGTTTTTATAATGTTTCCTAGCATACCAGGATCCCTAGCATCTGCTTATTCCAGGAAAATATCAGACAACTTCACCCATTTTAAAAGATTCATTTTAGAGCCACATATATATGGCTATGGGGGAGGGACACCAAGGGACCAGCATTCCTACCTTATTCCTCAATTATCTGCAAGACCAAATAATGTGAAATTACTACTAAGTGCTGGTTTCTGCTGTTAATTCATCAGACATACATTCTTGGGGTGGATGCCTTCTATTGTTTTGTACAAATTTCATCATGGCGCTGTATTTTGTACCTTTGGAAGTTTTTATGGAATCTGTGCCCTGAGCTGATAAAGAACTCTCTCATTGCTTGCAGTTATGCCATATAACAGTGCACATCATTGTGTCGTGGAAGTGGAAAACTTCTTGTTTGTACTCGGAGGAGAAGACCAATGGAACCCTAACGGTATGTATACAGTATTAAAAGGCACAGGCAGCATCTGCCTTCCTATGTCTGTCTGTCTGTCTGTCAGGTCAGCTGATGTGGTCATTAATAAGTGATTTTGAGGACCTGTAGCCTAATTGTTGAACCACCAAAGGCTACTTTCAGATAGTGATATAATAAATATCTGGTACTTCAGCATTAGCATCTCTCTCATTCATCAGCTCCCACGTCCCTTGAGAAATGCCACAGGCAGCAGAACAGACTCTTTCAAGTGCATGCACCAGGCAGCAGCTGTTAAGAATTTTAACCTTCATTTCCAGTCTCCTTCCAGTCATAATATAATAATGCAATTGCAGTAGATGAATGCTTCCTTTCTATTGTCAAACCAGATACTCGCAGCTAAAGTTGTTAATGTGTTAATTATCTAGACTGAGATTCTTAATCTGGTCCTTTTTTTAGTCTTGTGCAAGAGCTTCTCATATAGATTATCTGCTGCTACCTTCTTTGATTTGATTACTCCATAAATTTACTGCAAAGAGAAATTAAACAATTTAACAGACTTCTGAGCAAAGCAAAAGGAGAGTACCATGCCTTGCAAAATTCACAAAATAGTCAAGACATTGTTAAAAAGCTTGCACACGAAGAAAGAGTTGTAGTTGTAGCAGCCTGTGTAACAGAGATAATTATGACTGAGAAACCATAAAACAGCTTGCAGGTACACATTTTTACTTTAAAACACCAGAGGATCCAGCTGAAATTACATATACTGCATATATTTTATTGTGAATGCCCCATTTCAGCATCTGCACTAAACCAAATTATAGAAAATTGTTACATCTGTTCACTTCCTAAAACCTGAGACAAACAATCCAGTCCACCCTGGAAACATATTTCCGGTGTAGTTAAAAATATTGCTGAACGTCTTGGGAGAAGAGCCCTTCAGTTCTGGGGTTTCAATCTCCTTTATATTATGCTATATTATGCAGGAAGTACCGGGGCATAATTAATGGCAATTATTATTGGGAGTATCAGCCACAGCCAACAACTGTGGGCCCCTGATGTGCTTGGTGGTAAGCAGATAACAAAAGGCAGACCTTGTTCCACACAGTTTATAATTAAATAGCCATGTCACATGAAGGACGAAAAAGACCAGTAATTGTCCACAATTTAAAGATGTGGAAATAGAGTCACAAGCTAATGGAGAGTTGTAAGAAGGGGTGCTTGCCCTGGGACTGAGACAGGACTCGAGCACATGGTTTGTGACATGGATAGTACTCTAAGGCTGCCTAGATCGCCTCCTGAGCTGAAGGCATGTGCAGCAGACATCCAATTGCTTTCTTGATCTGTGAATACCAGGGAGCTGTGATTCGTTTGTAGAGAAGTTACAAGTGAAGGTGGTGGGAACATTATTGATACTGATCTCTTTACGAACCTACCCCAAGCAAAATGGATCCTATTTGTCTCAAAAAGTAGACCTGAAAATCGTGAACTACATTCAGTGCCATTTCCGGGCTAGTTATTTCTTGAAATTGATTTGCTCTAAATGTGCAGCTTCATGGGCACTACCCACACATACTCACCTACTTTTGTGTAAAGATCTTTGCCTTCTCATAGTACAGAAGGGGCTTCAAATGAACCTAACTTGAGCTGTCCTTTCAGTGCATTTCAAGGATTCCAATACAAATGGAAAGGTGCCAAGTGTTGTTTCAGTGAGTAGCAGCAATGGAAGGAACATTATGCATTTCTTTAGGCACTGTGCCAATTCTTGGGAAGCAAGGTGCACCCCAAGGAGTGCCCATGCACATTCTGTGCTGCTCCTTTGACTTCCTGACAACCTGGGGAGCATGGTGATATTTCTTCTCATTTCTTACATCCTCCTATGGCATTACCTTTCCAGTCACAAGGGATCCTTGCATGAGTAAATGTTGATGAGAGCAGGTTGCAGAGCACTGGCATGGATTTAGGACAAACATTCATAACCTTCAGAGCCCTTCACCTTTTGGCATGGGTGCAGAAACCTTGCTGTACAGAGCAGAGCAGCATCTGCCTCCCTTTCTCTCATTATCCCAGTTTACTAGTCCTGATTTCTGTTTACTTCTCACAGTTTCTGCATTCTGACAAGTGCTTCATGGCATGTGCAGCCCTACTGACTGATGAGAAAGACAAAATAATAGATACAGTTGTCTTTTAAACTGAATTCCAAAATTAAATTGGAATGAAACCATTTATACCAGGCAGCTCAAGGAGGTCATCAAATCCTTTTCCTGCCATCACAGGAATCATATAGTTCCATTTTGTAAATTTTCTAAGCTCCATTTGAAAAGCAGTTGGATTTTTAGCCCCTCTCTACTCCTGTTGGAAAGCTGTTACAGAATCCAATTGCTTGCAATGACTAGCAGCCTTATTCTAATTTCCAGTAAAATGTATTCTTTGACTGTCTAAATCACCTTGTTCTCATGCCAAAGTTGGCCTTTAGCTTAATAGCTTTTCCCCTCCTGGAGATTTGTTCCTCTGATGTATTACAGGCAGTGTTCCTCTTCCTTTCAGCTTTTGTTTTGCTGGGTACTACAAGCCAAATTCTGCTGGAGTTTATCTCCTGCCGTAAGATAAACATCTTCTTCTTCTTGTCATCCTTGTAGCACTTCTTCGTGCTCCTTCCAGTTTGGTTTCATCTCCTTTCCTGTGAAGTGACCAGATCTGTATCCTGTATTCCAACTCTATTCCCAGTAAAATCTACACCATGCTGGGCATTCTTCTACAGGCATGGTATCTGTGGCAAATGTATGTACAACACACTATGTTAAGAGCCCAAGATCCCCAGATCAGAACCTTATAAGACACCAGTGAAAAAGCTGCCATCTAACCAGTGACTTCTGCAGCTCCAAAAGACGCAGTAAGATGAGCAGCACTGAACCTTCCTCAGAGGAGATGAAATTTGTGATCAGTACTTACCTTATTTTGTAATCCTGCTTTTGTAGTAGAAACGGGCTAATACATGTCCTAAATAGTGATACCTAGCTGATCGGGTGCCTGCTATTTTACTCTTCATTGAATTTATAACTCTCAATGTCTATTCTTCCAAATTGTCGTGGTAGACTAAAGGAATTCAGATAGGGATCAAGAGCAAAGTCTACCTTCTCTAAATCCCGTGGCTAAATACCCATTTTCCTTTAGCTATGTGGCTCTCACTCTACGCTCTGAGATGCATTTGAGCAGTGCTCAGCATGCAGCAAGTTTGGTCCTCAGTAGGCACCGTGCTGGATTTGGAACATGATTATACACGGCAAGAGAATGAGTTTCCTTACAGATAGAGTGATCAATACTTTCTTTCTCTGCAATATTGTAGAACATGATCTTAAGTGATTATGAATACTGATTCTGGTTGTATAGTTTTTCTTCTCAACAGTCTCTTGATGGTCTGTTTACACGTGCTGAAGTAAGTGTAGAATGCGTCGAGTAAAGAGAATCAGTCCTACAGAGGCTTTTCAGATGCAAAAATATTCACCTTTTAGAATACCCAGTGACCATTTATAGAACTGTGACATATGCAGTTGGGTTATTCTGCTATCCTTTGAAGCCTCTAATTCAATTTTTTAGTCACACTTATATAAACAAAGGTTTCTTTTTCCAAGGTCCTCATCTGTTGAAGTCTCAGGTGTTACAAGAAATTGCCGTACACTCTCTTGCTTCAGTTTTCTTGCTTTGATGTCAATCTGCATGTAAAATAAGATGAAATCTCAGTGTTGTGAAGACATGCATACAGTTCTTGGGTTTGACAGCAAGGATAAGCTAGTTAGCCAACGTATGTTGCTCATGTTTCACATTTTAGCTAACACACTTGGAATAAGACTCTAAAGGTGTATTCCCCCTCCGATGCACATGTGTAATTCCTCCTAACTGACACTGAAAGTACATGGTAGAATAAGCCATCTAGTGCAAACACTGCATACCCTATGCTGATGGCTTGTGTGACTTCTAGTTATTTGTGCATTGTTTTTTACTGTGTTTCACATAGAGATGAAGTGAAGAAAAAGAAATGCATGTGTTCTGCCTTTGATTTTTTACCTGACACAAAATGCTCTAAGCATAAAATACTATGAGGATACTCTCTTTTGGGCAGTAATTTTGTTTAGTGCTGTGATTTATTGTGGCTGTGAAAGTACCACAGCATCTATAAGTAAATTTAAATACATGTTTTCAAGATCTTATTACAGAGAGCAAGAATAATCTCTATCCACTTTTACTGCTAACAATTGCTAATTCAAACCTTGTAGTGCCCCATTTGTTGAATTATTACTGTACATATAGTGTAATCATACATTGTTGTAAAAAGGGGGAACCCTTCATAAAAGCTGTCAACTTGTGAAACATATGTAATCTATAATACAATCTTGATGTTAAATACATGAAACAAACAGCTGAGTGTCAAAATAATCTATCTTTACAGGGAAGCACAGTACAAACTTTGTTAGCCGATACGATCCCAGGTTTAACAGCTGGATACAACTTCCACCCATGCAAGAGAGGTAAAGACCTACATGTTTTTCAGTATATGTTTTATCATCCTAAGAACAGCAGAAGTTTTGCTTAGTTTGGGGAGTAAGGACACCTACTTTGCAAATACTGAGATAAAACTGACGCGTGCAGTTACTTCCCATTTGTCTCCTAATATTTTTAAACATTCCAGATTCAAAACTCCACATTGCCAAACCCTGCAGTGCTAACTCATGCAAAATAACCGTGGACTTTGTGCAATTACTGGTTGCCCGAGTGCAGTCTGAAGGGTTTTTCTGAAGTCTCTGTAGTATCCTGTCATGTTACCTGACTGAAGTGTCATGATGAGTTTGCAGTAAACAAGCAGTAATTATAGATGGATATCGTACAGAGAACTGAAACCTTCTTGTGTTGGCCCCATCCCGACTCACCACACCAGCCATGGAAAGCTCTCCTCAACATGACTTACCTTGTCAGAGGACTCAGAATCCTGGGTGGTCTTTGAACGAAGTTGCTGTCAGCCACTGCATATTAGAGTAGCATACATTTTAATCCTGCTGTGTACCAAAGAGCAGAACTGCACTTGGACTTGAGCAAGGGTGTGTGAAGATGGCATAGATTTAACTCTGGATACCAAATCCCAAACTGACGGGAAAAATGTCCTCCAAACCTGATCTGAATGATGTGTGTTTCATAGGAAGAGTTTCAGAGGCAGAAGATCCAAAGTTATAATGTTGTTTTTATGAAAAACTATTCCAAGGACCATTCATTTCTCGGATCAGCGCCCATCTTTTCATTGAACCAATGTACAAGACATCTCACACTACTCTCCTGGGACACTCTTCGTATTCTCTGTGCCATCAGTATTATCATCTTTTCATGTGTCAGTTGTCCATAATGTTCAGGTGTCTGGCACAGTTTGGACTCAGTGCAGCCTTGCAAGTCAAGCATGTATTGTGAAATGGATGGAAATATTTTTACTCTTTTCAAATTTTCAGAGGTGAAATGTCAGCCTGCAGAGTTTTTGAAGGGCTTCTTTTCAGGATTCAGTTTGACAGAAAGCCAAATGCAGACCCACATGCAGTGCTTGTCACCAAGGAATGCTGCATTGTATCAGAAGAAGAGGAACAAGTGGAGTAGATCTGAGACAGTTTCCCATTGGAGCTGAGTGAACTGATAAAATTAGGTGTATAAACAGAGACAGAAAAGAACATCACAGTTCATTATAGTCTCTGGCTTTACTAGTAACAACATCCTTTACTTTAAAAATCCCCCACTAAAATTACTTTTTTAGATGATTGTGGAGCTAGTCCCAACAGCCTATTCCTTCCCTACTGCCAGCACTGTGGGGTGACCCCACAAGCAGGGTATTTACCCACCTGGACACCTACCTGTGCAACCTGGGCTAGGGAGCTGCTTTGGAAGGAGGGGTTGGACTCGATGATCTCTAAAGGTCCCTTCCAACTCCTGCAATTCTGTGATTCTGTGATTCTTACCACAGAGGGGCACCTTCACCTGTGATTCAGCTCCCAGGCTGACTCTGTCAACCTGTGCCAGACACTGGCACAGGGGCAGTAGAAGGTGTGGGTGAGATTGGAAGTAGAAGGTGTGGGTGAGATTGCTTATCACTGTGCAGGTCTTTTTCAGTGAACTGTGGGACTGTCTAGTGTTTGAATGGAGCCTCAAGCTCTTCTGTGGAGCTTTTGTTCTCATTAGGCTCTCTGAGCGTCTGCAAGCAAAACTCCCAAGGGGCACATCTGGCCGGCTGAACGGTTGGGTTTATTTGACTGACAAAGCTCAGAAGGCAGCAGTAGGTGGTTGAAGGTTGGAGACCAGAGGAAGAAACTTTTTCACCTCCACAGTGGGCAATGGCGTGGTACTGGTAAATACAGTTTGTAATTCCAGGTGCTGAATACAGCTTGTCTTGTATTCTGCAGGGAGCTGCCCCCTTCATCCAAGAGTTAGAAAGTCTGCTGAGCTTTGTGATTGCTTAGCAGCTGTCCAGCAATAAACTGTAATGTGTTAATGTCTTAGAATCCTATAATGGTTTAGACTGGGAGAGACTTCAAAGGCCATTCATTCCAGTTCCTCTGCCAGAGCCAGGGACACCTCCCACTGCATCATTCCACCCAAAGCCCCATCCAGCCTCTCCCTGAATACTTCCAGGGATGGGGCCTGGCACATTACAGTTTTAATTGAGTGTAACAGACCACTCATACATAGTTCCTTCAGCTGGGAACGATACTATGTCACCTCTTCTATTCAGGATACATAGCTCATAGACTTGTCCCTTATTTTTCTATAAAAGTTCCTCATAGGGGCTGTTGTTAGAATACAGTAATTTTCAAGTTTTGAAATGTTTGTAAAAGTTCATTTGCTTATCCCTGATGACTTCCTCAGAGTTGTTGCAGCCTTTAGAGATAAGGTCTGGCCCAGGCAGTTTTTAGATCATACAAACTACAGGGATCTTTTATGCATTCTCTTTCCCAGCTCCTTAGTCAGATGAAGTTCTCATTAAAGTCAATAGGCTACTTTTCTCCCTCTAGGAGTACAGGGTCACGCCCTGTATCTGCTGTTATAATGCAGGCACCGTTGACAAGACAGACTGTTTAATGAGTTCTTCTGAGTCATTATGGTCCATCAAGTCAAAACCCACTTAGGAATTTTAGTCTGAGAATAATTGGCTGGATAGGCTGTAATAGCTCCTCTGAAATGACTGCCAGGTAAATGTGGGTCTCGTTCACAGGCGGTATATTCTCAAGTTGAAAAGCTGTATGAAATATTTGATGAGTAAACTTTTATCTCATCTGCTAAAATCCATATCTGATTGATTTTGCTGTTTCAGCTATAGAGAAAAATCTAATCCCTGTATGGATTCAGAGCCGGCAGCGTGTCTTGCTTTAAAGCCAAGTTTGGTTTCTTTTCATTTGTAGCATAGTTGCCTTTGAAAAGCGTGTACTGTTCTCAGGTGTGTGCTGTTGAGAAAGGCAGCAAATGACTCACGAGTTCTTGAAATACTGATAGGCCCAACCATGCAATAGCAGTGGGATACCCTTTGGAAAGCAGTCCACTTACACCAATAAGTTTAATGGAGAACTGATCTCTGAACTTGTAGAGTGATTTGCAACTAGACACCTCCGTCCTGTGCTGTGCCAGCCTACCAAGTCTGCCCAGAGGAGGACAAGGGATGCAGAACATTTATAACTCTTGGTTTTTCTTACATTCCAATTAAAAGGTTTTATTTAAATACCTGTTATATATATATATATATATATATATATACTGTATTCTACCAGGGCACGGAGAAGCAAGCACGAGTGGCTCTGACCAGACTGCATTCTCTAGTGAAGCTGAGTGAACTGATAAAAGAAGCTGCAAGAAAATAATAAAGAGACAGAGAAAATAATTTCATGTTTTATTTTAGCCTCTTGCTTTAATAACAATATTAACCTTTGTGAAAACGGCCTTAACTTTTTAAAAGCAAACCAGACACTCTAACAGTGACCCTGTAATAAGATTCAGATTCTGTAGTGATCAGTGGTAGCACTCATGGTTTTGCACCTCAGATTGGTATTTTGTGTTCTGGAGCATGAATTCATTTTTGGTAGAAAATAGGAATAAGTGTTAGAAATGCTTCCCTTTTTGTGCACTTATGAAAAAGTTAGCTGGGTTGCTTATTGAGTGAGAGGGTGGGAAGGAAAAGCATTTCAGACTTGCAAGCTCTGAAGAAAATCCCTAAATAATTGTCTTATTGTCCATATTCACGTCTTAAAGTGCATTCGAGCTATTTTATGAGTGGGTAGCCAGTTTTGTGGGAAAAGTTGACTGCTGCATTATATTAATCTAAATCATATTTTACAGCAATTTAAAGTTTTCCCTGAACAGCACATCCCTCGTGTGCTGTATCACTGAGAAGTTGAAAACCAAGAGCCTTAAGATATTAGTGGCAGGAGCTACTGGGTAAATATTCACCCCCAAGCAGAAGAGTGAAGCATGCTGACGCTCTGATTTTTGCTCCTTACAGTGACACTGTGTGGATGAAACCAGGAGTACACGTACAGAACGATGCTCATGAAATCCCAGTTAAAATAGTAGTGCCTGCCAGTGCTAACTGTCTGTTTGTTGAACTAAAGAACAACAAAAAAGGAGAGAACCTGCTATTCATATATGAGAGTATATACCTACTAATTACAGCGGGGTTTGGTTTTGAAAATTCAGCACACTTTATTAGGTTTGTAACTGAAAATGTGACTAAAATATGTGAAGAGCTGTGAGAGCAGTTTGTGCATGGTTTATCGGAGGAGATGGGTAAGGACGGAGAGATGGACACAAGAGCCAGGAGCTCTGCAGGTTTGTGCCAACCACACCAGGGCCAGAGGAGATGTGAGCTCTGGCTGAGCATTTCTCAGCACGTGCTTGCCTGTGTAGGCTCTCTCATGTCTAACCGGATGTGACCTCTGCAGCTTTTCCTCCTCCCAGCGGGGGAATGTGGGCTGTCTAACCCGTCATATGCTCTCAGGAAGCACATAGGCACTTGGTTGCCTCTAACGCTTTTACCCATGATCAAATTAGAGTGAAATCAGCCAGCAGGTTTTTGGTGAGGAGACAACATTCAGACAGACATGGATACACGTACAGTGTAATCAAATAAGCTTTGTTTCCATAGAAAATCAGGCTAAAAACATAGATGCACAATTTGCTGCCCGACCATGCAGAGCAATACATGCCATCAGCTTCTATCTAGTCATTGACAGATAAATTAAATGGTCTTATTTAATTCGTCAGTGTAGTTAGAGGCACTTAGCAGCATTCATTTCCTACTGTTTGCATCTTTCCTTGCTCTAGACATATTCCTGAGGCAGTGCTTCCCTTCCTGCTCAACAGGAGTAGTGCTGTGTCCTGCACTATCCATGTTGCCACATGCAACCAGGTTAAAAGCAAAGAGCTGGGCAGGAGGTGCTCAGTGACGCAGCTGTCACCAGCTGGAGCCCTGTCAGGCGTGCAGCCCATCAAAAATAAGGCCACCAATAGGCAGCACTGCATCAGATCTGCTGTGTGAATGCCAAGCCAGCCCGCTTTCTGTGGCTGTGTCTTCTTGTCTGCCTGACCTCTGCTCCAACTTGCATATCATCAGCCAGTCTCAGGCACGTATAACAAACGGGAAAATCACTCAAAATGTTATCAGGCTACAAATTTTGCAGAAACAGGCAGCTGTGTAAAGGAGGGAGTTCTTGTCTTGCCTAATCTCATGTAAATGAATGCTTACCTTACTGGGCAGCAGGTTAGAGGCACTGCATACATGGCTTCCTTATCTGATGCAGTCAAGGTAGGGAGGCCTATGGAGGAGTTGGGACATACAGGAGTTGTTCAGTGGTGCATTTTTTGTGGTATACATGGACCACCACCCGTCCTGAAGGCCTGGTTCAAGCTATTGATAGTGCAGGTGACCATCAAGGCCCTGAGATGTAACTTGTGTGACACAGGAGGTGACTGGTGGAATGTGCGGTAGTCACCTGGTTTGGATTTGGGTGTCTGAGCAGAAGCCAGAGAACTGTTAGCTACAAAGGTGGGCTTAGGAGGTGTCAAACCCATCAGTGCCTGGCCTTTCTGCAAGGCTCTGGGCTCACACACAGTGAAAGGGCAGTGAGGCACTGGCAGAGACTGCCCAGAGAATCACAGTATCACAGAATTATAGGGGTTGGAAGGGACCTCTAGAGATCATCGAGTCCAACCCCTCTGCCAAAGCAGGTTCCCCATCTCTGAGGGTGGGTTCCCCATCTCTGAGGGTGTTCAAGGTCAGGCTGAATGAGGCCCTGGGCAGCCTGACATGGTGGTATGTGTTTGCCTATGGCGGATGAGTTGGAACTGGCTGTGCTTTAAGCTCCCTTCCCATCCAAGACACTCTATGATTCTATGACTTGTTTTGCCCAGGAAATAATTTTAGGTTTGGAACCAACAATTTTGCACCTCAAATTCTATGTTCAGTTTGGGGCTCCCCAGTACAAGAAGGGTGTTGAGTTGTTTGAGAGTGTGCAGAGAAGAGCAAAGCTGCTGAGTGGACAAGAAAGCAGGAGTTATGAGGAGGCACTGGGGGAGTTGGGTTTGTTTAGTCTGCAGAAGAGGAGGCTGAAGTGAGACCTCATCACTGCCACAGCTGCCAGAAGTGAGGCTGCAGCAAGGAGGGTGTCCATCTCTTTTCTCAGGTGACAAGTGACAGTGAGGAAACATCTTCAAGTTGCACTACAGCAGTGGTGGTCATATTGCATATCAGGAAGAATTTCTTCTTGGTAAACGTGGTTAGACATTGGAATAGGCAGACCAGGGAAGTGGTGGAGTGCCCATCCCTGGAGATATTTAATAGGTGGATGGAGCGCTAAGGGACATGGTTTAGTGTTGGACTTGGTCATTTGAGGTGATGATTGAATTTGATGGTCTTAAGGATCTTTTCCAACCGAAATGATTCTATGATTCTAATCTAGTTGTTGTCATTCAACATTATATATAGTTCTTCTTAGTCTGGCTGTGCTTTTTTGCCATTTTTTCTCATGCTATTGTAACTTAGGGGCCTCTACCGTGGAGCAACTTCCTACCACTGAATAATGAGGGGAGTGTTCCCTGCCTGTTATTTACACCGAGTCGGATCTCTCAAAATCATCTTCTGCTCTATTTTTCCTTCAGTAACAGACACCATTAACTTTAGAATTACGAGAAAGACAAGCTAACATATGTCCAGTAGTCCTAACCAGAAAAATTAATGATTTCCCTGCATACCTGAATTGCGTGTGAAACCAAACAGGTGGCTAAAACTTTTCTCAGAGTTAGCTGGATGGAGTTAAAGGGTAGAATTGTAAGACTGTCCCCAGCTTAAGGAAAGTTGTTCTATTTGCAGTACTGAAGAAAGAAGAAAAAAATGATAATTGAAGAAAAATTTTGATGATGTGGTTCTCTTAGTAAATTGGGAACAATGACCCTTGAAGGACCATAAAGAAAGTGAATGTCAAGATAATTTATTATTGTTACATTATCTACCTCATTTTTCACTGTGTCGTCCTGAGTTGTTATATCCCTTACAAGGTAATGCCCCAAACATTAATGAGCACCTTTTTATCTTCTCTGGGTGTGGAAAAAGCAACAAACAGCTTTGAAAAAAAAAAAAGTATTTTCAGCTTACTTGTTTTGACACCAAAAATAAGGTATTTGTTTGATGTAGAGCATATGTTTGATTAGCAAAGCAGACAGAGTCTTTAGGGCAGATGCAAGCATGTGAACCTTCTGGACACTTCTGAAAGTACCATTTGGAATAGCAGCTATCTTGACTTAGGGTGTTAGCTGGATTTTAAAATACGATGGAAATGACTCATTAGTTGTTGGCTTGTGTTGTGTCCTTTTGCCCTGTCCTCCAGGAGAGCCAGCTTCTATGCCTGCCGCCTGGACAAGAACTTATATGTAATTGGTGGAAGAAATGAAACTGGCTATTTGTCCAGCGTGGAGTGCTACAACCTGGAGACAAACGAGTGGCGTTACGTGTCTTCCTTACCACAACCTTTGGCAGCCCATGCAGGAGCCGTTCACAATGGCAAGATATATATTTCAGGCCAGTATCTTTTATAATTCCCACTATATAAATATTTTATATGTGTATATAAAAGTTTATATATATATATCAGAAATGAGAAAAAAAAAAACAAAACCCAGAGCTAAATTCCTGCTGCAGAACAGTGTCTTTATTTAGAGTAATTAACAGAGGTGCATTTATTTTGCAGGTGGTGTTCACAATGGAGAATACGTTCCCTGGCTGTACTGCTATGACCCTGTGATGGACGTGTGGGCCCGAAAACAGGACATGAACACAAAGAGAGCCATCCACACTTTGGCTGTAATGAACGACCGACTGTATGCCATTGGAGGAAATCATCTGAAAGGTCACATTTTTAACAGTGAAAAAGCATTTCAGTGTCACCCATCTCCTGATGAAGAGTGTTTCTGTTAGACAGTCATTGTTAAATACATTAAAATACAGGCAACACAATTTAACAGGACACTTGAGCCAGCAATTTTAAAAACATTTTATGCAAATTATTTTAAAATTATAACAGTACATTAAATATATGAGTAATGAATGCTTTAGATAATAAAAATGGGAGCTTCCATTACTCAAAGGCATGGACAATTTGTCATTACCAAGAATTCAGTGAAACAAACAGATTATTCTTTGACCCGAAAGTACCAGCAATATTTTCCTCTGTAAATCATTTTCCAAATTGCGCAGTTAGAGAGAGCTTTATTCAGAGCAACATACAAAAACAAACTCCTGATTTAATGGGGGAAAAAAAGCACAGTCATTAAATATTAGGACCAGGCCCTTTAGATCCCTGCTTAGTATTAAATACAGCTTGTTAATTATGATTCTTTTTAGAGATCTCTTGTGTTCATCTTCTGAAAAGATCTCATGTTAAGCTAACTACTACTTGGGCACCTGGTACTTCTGTCTTAGTACTCACATACTGTAACTGTTACTGCTAAAGTAAAGAGATTCTGTTATTCTGTTTAATCCAGCCACTTAGACAAAAATAAATAACAGCTTCTGTTCCTTCGTACTCTGACAATTTTTGACAGTTTATAATCGCTTTTCTTTTTTTCTCTTCCTCTCTTACTTAAAAAAAATAAAACTACAAAAAAAAAAAAAAAACAGCAACAGAGAAAATTGCAATGCAAAAGGAATAGTAGGAATAGTGATTTTAACTGCCAGTGATAGATACCATGCCATGTGCCTGAATGACTCTGGCACCCAAGTCCCAGTAATACTCTGAAATTTTGTGTTTCCTTTTAAGATCTGAATATCCACAGCGCACACTGGGAACAAAGTCTACTTGGTTTCCAGTAAATAATAAAAAAAAAAACAAACTCTTGCAGCTGGGCTGCTGTGACTCTCTTCCTCATACCCAGTTACAATGGGTCTTTCTAGACTGAACTTCAAAAAGAAAAAAGGGTAAAAGCTGCCAACACCTGTAAAATCTGTAGAGGTTGCAGAGCTCCATGGTGTTGGCTTTGTTTCCTACTAAATTAACCAATTTAACACATCCCAGATCCTCCAATAGGTAAAACGCTTGCCTTGGTTTGCACAGGCTTGAATTGTTTCCATCTCCCTTCTTCCTTTGCCCAGTTTCACCTCTGGGAAAGTGAGCATTGCATTTTTGCCTCAGTAACTGCTGCCCTGCATTGCTGCCCTTCAAATTGCTCACTGTTGTGAGAGACATTTAACATCTAGGCTTCTGGAAAAGCCGGTCTCTGGAAGGAGGGCTGTTTGGGAAAATAGCTTCTTCCGTAAAGTGAGGAAGGGGACTGAAGTGCAGATGAAATGTAGTAAGTTCTCCACTGAGTGGGAACCGCAGGGCTCTGATAGCTCCACAGCCAAGTGCTTTGTGAAGCTGGATCTGTATGCCCCTGTCAGCAGTGCATTTGCTGCAACACAACTGGTCTTGTGTGCGGCTGCAGTTTATTACAGAGCTCTTTGACAGATTATGGCACACAGCAGTGGCCTTTCTGTGGCCCCTTGAAATCTTTCCAGTGACAGAAAAATCATTTCATTACAGCCATTTGTTCCCTCCTACAAGAAACGTAATTTTGAAGTACCAATAACAACAAATGCCCTTGTCCAGAAAGTCAAATTTCTCTTTTCTACTTTGCCTTGATGGAGAACCTAGGACCGTAAAGTAAAGCATCCTAACAGGTTAAGAAAGCCATGATCATCTTGCAATGCTCTGATAAAGGAAGTGGTTTGAAATAGGGAAATATCTAAATATTACAGCAGGAACCAGGACACCTGGGTTCTATATCTGCATTCAGCTCACTTATTTGTGACTGAGCATCACAGCTTGAGAGTCTTGGGATGCATCTGCCCTTTGGTGATCACAAAGCAGCTGTTGCTTGGAGCTGTTTTCTCTCTCAGACATGGAAGAGTGGGACCACAGTTCTTTTTATTACATTTCTGTCGCCTTAAAGATGTTGTCACACCACAGCTGTGTGCTTAGGGTACCCCTTAAAACAGCTTGCAACTGATCCTGAACATCACGTCCCTCTGGGACCAAGTGCCATCAGCTGTCTGAGCTCCACCTTCACTTGGGAGACACTGATTCCTGAGTGAAACTTAACCTGTTGATTTTTGAATAGCTCCTGTCTACTGACCTTTGAGAATGACTGCCACGACAGCCTTTTCATGCATGCTCAAGCTCATGTTAGCACTGATAGATGAGGAGGAATATTGCTTGATTTTGCTTTGTTCATTTTTATTGAGTGTACTTGTGATTTGTAGAAGACTGTGGAACTAATGGTGAAAGCTTTTAACAGATTCAATTGAACTAAAGTAATGGGATATTATCATTATAGAAGATGGCTTAGGTGTATAGGGTAATATTTTCCAGAAGAAAATTTCGTAGTGATGTTGTAATAATGCAATTGCAACTCTAAGTTAATAAATTTAACTGTAAAACTAATCATTAAATAGTATGCCATAATGCATGTTCTCCTTGCTCAATGCTGCTACCCAGGTTTCTCCCACCTCGATGTAATGCTCGTGGAGTGCTATGACCCTAAAGGTGACCAGTGGAACATCCTCCAGACTCCTATTCTGGAGGGCCGCAGTGGTCCTGGCTGTGCAGTCCTTGATGACAGCATTTACCTCGTGGGAGGCTACAGCTGGAGCATGGTGCGTACTTGCTTTCTGCAGTGTTTTTTTTTGTTCCTGCTGAGCTCTTGCGACTCAGAGGGGACAGAGAGGAAGAAAGGGACAAAGATCAGGCTGCCCAGAGAAGCTGTGGATTCCCCATGCCTGGAGGTATTCAAGGCGAGGTTGGATGGGGCCCTGGGCAGCCTGGTTTAGTTCCAGGCCAAGCCATTCTATGATTCTACTAGAGCAGGTGCAGAGACAAGTTTTAGTTTGGTTTTCAACTCGTGGAGAACATGCAGCGCTTTTTTTACCTTTGTGCTTTTCTATTTCGGGGAGTTATTATCAGATTGTACTCACTAATAAGGAGTAATGTAAAAATCAGATGTGATTTGGCGGAGGTGTTTGATAGGAGTGTATGCCTCTAGCTCTGCTTATAAGGTGCACCATAAAGGAGCCTGGTTTTCAGAAGCTGGATTCTCTGCCCATAGGAAAACCAAACCCTCTTAAGGGCTCTTAAGTTAAGACCCAAAACTGTGAGTCGCTTTTGAAAAAAAGAAGTAGCTTTTCATCTTTAATGCTCATGGGTATGGCCTTCACTTAGGCTGTTTTCACTATGACTTCTTGTTCTGTTACAGGGGGCCTACAAATCTTCTACTATTTGCTACAGCCCTGAGAAGGGGACTTGGACAGAGCTAGAAGGAGATGTTGCTGAGCCACTTGCAGGTCCCGCTTGTTCGACTGTCATATTGCCGGCCTGTGTACCGTACAACAAATGAGAGTTGAGGAGCACTGACATGGACACTGATTGCATTTGGGAAAATAATGACGGGTGACATAAATATTTCCTTAGAACAGGATTCCTGTTCAACAAATCTGCTGTAATTGACCCCTTATTCCATACTTATGCTTTAGGAGCAAACTAAAGAGAACAGAAAGAAAGCGTTGTCCCATCTCAGATAGAAGCCAGTGTCTTATGAAGCAAGTGGCTAAAACACACCGAACATTACATGCTGACAGACTGCCATTTCAGACTGATTTTAACTTTTTCCTGCTGCAGAAAGATTCCTCACGTCAAATCTAACTTTAAAAGTATGAAGGCTAAATGTTCCGACACAGCCTGAAGAGACAAGATCAGTATTGTGCATTGTATCTACCTGCATGTGATCTGTGTTGAAGTCATGAGGATGTTGTTTTCATGAATGCTTCAGAATTCAGATAGTGAAAAGCTCACTCTGCACTGCAGAATTGTCTCCTCCTGTAATCCTAACCTGCAGCTACTTCCCATGCTCTGCAAGCAACACAGGATCAGAAGATTATGTAAGGTAAAGAAATATCATTCGGTTTTTACACAGCTTGTCATCAAATACACCCCACCTTCAAAGTCTCCACATGTGAGTGCAGTGGAAAGCAAGACTACGCTGAAATCCATGCTTTACAGAGCTCTTCTTTCAGTAGCCAGTTTGGGGATTAGGGTCAAGTTCTCCTTGTCACGCCTGTGTAAAGTCAGAGTCATTTCACTGATGAAATCACATGGAATGATTACTTTCACAGTAGTAGAGCAGAAATTCAGTCCTACACCTTAAATTCTGGGTTCATACAGGAAGTTATTCCTATAACCACATAATGAAGCACCAGAACCCTTCCTTACTTTTCTTCACTTACCTGTTAGGAGCGTATATGCTAGTTGCTTCCAAAGACAAGAAGACTGCATTTCACTGTAAATGTATTGCTTTGGATTCTTAAATGATTGCACACATTTTAGAGGGGGACTGCTGAGTAGTTAAATACTGCCACGTGACTGGTCTTCAAATGTAGTCAGAAAGGTTTGTAGTACTGATCCAAAGTAACACGAGGCTGGACTTCCCACTGCCTTGTGCTCGTGTAATTATTTACACAATGCAAAGCAAGATCAGAGTGCTTTGTTTCAGTCTTGCTCTGTGAACTCGTAGTTGCTTGCACAAATCAGACTGTCCACATTTAAAGCCTGTGTCTTTCTGCCCTGGCATTGTGGAAACAGTGACAAAATCTGAAGCCTGGTATTTAACATAATCATCTACACCTGAGCAAAATATATGCAGAATTCTTCCATTGGGTTTACTGATGCTGCATCCATTACCCTCAAGACCACCTTCCTCACTGATATAAAGTGATCTTGCTCCATTGAAGCCAGTGTGCTTTGATGCACTTCTGGCTCGTGTCAGATAAGAATCCGGCCTTTAATTTGCTTAGTTTTAACTGGCTGCACCAAATAAGAGGCAAAGCAATCACATCCTGCATTTTCAAGCTTGTGCATATCTTTCATGAGAGGACGTAATGCGTTAAGCAAGGAGCAGATGACTGCTGGAGGTTGGTTTCTACTGCGGAGGCAATAGGTGTGAGGAGGAATTCATTATTTGCTTTGCAAAATAGAAAGAGGACGAATGTATTCAAAAATTACACTGTATATTGAAGCTTGAGAGCAATATAAATACTGGAGAGCAAATACTGTGGGACTGTTTCTTTCTGGCATCGGTCCAGTTTTATTGCAGTACAACTCCTGTGCTTGCGGCAGAATTACACAGTTGTAAAATTGGAGTAATGCAGTAAAGACTGATACCATACAAATGCAATAAAGCAATTGATGAAGTAGCTGCACGCCTGGAAAAAACAAAAACAAAAACAAAAACAAAAAAAAACATTGTTTAAACAAAATAATTATCTGAGGATGCTAATATTTGAATGTGTCGTTGGGGAATTTTCCAGTGAGCATCACTAAGGAACTCGTAAAGGTGGAGTGTATATCCTGAAATCTCAATCCATTTCTACTATATAGTGCAATCTTAGTTGGTTTTGTATTTATTTATATTGTTCAGATCCAAGGGATCCCTTGTAAAATATATTTGGTGCAATCATGATTTTTTTTTTTCCTGTTGAAAGTATATAAATATAAATATATATTAAAAGGAAACTGTCAAGATACTAAATGAGGAAACTTTGAACGACATGTAAGATCAGGATAAGGTCTGCCACTAAACACTGACTGTCACTTGTCTCTACTAAAACGTACCATTTTTAAAGGATATTTGTTGTCCTTTTAAGTGGTTCTTTTTTTTTTTTTTAACAAGATAATTTAAAGATTTAAGAGGACTCTATGTAAATCTTTCTATCTTTCAGGAAGGCATGACCAAGGAAAGTGCTAACTGAATAAGTCACAAAAAGAATGTAAATTTTGTACAGTATTAGACTGTGTAAATGAAGCTTGCTCGTAGGGGGAAAACTTTAAATAAAACTTTATGTACTAATTCAACCGTCTGCCATATTCCTACTTATAAAGTGTATGTATAAATAATAACTACATTAAATTCTTTGGAACTTTTTTATCATGTAGATGTGTAAACTTCCTTTATTTTGTGGCCATGTGTAAAACAGCCTTGTTGTCTCCAACTGGCATTGCTCAGTGCTTGTGAATGGTGCAGTGACAACACAGTGAAGCAGCACCTTCCACCGAGCACAGAGCAGATGCAAAGCAGACCTGATCCCTTGGCTTGGAGCAAGTGAGAGCTGGGCTGGGGCATGGCTGAGGGTGTAATGGAAGAGTTCGAATTACAGAGTCATAGAGTCATTACTGTTGGAAAAGACCACTAAGATACCCTAATCCAACCATCAGCCCATCTCCTCTGTGTCCACTAAGCACGGCCCTCAGAGCCACATCTCCACGTCTCTTGAACACCTGTGCTCAGCTCTGAGTTCAACACTGACCCTGCTCCTCTGTTCTCCTCTTGCCCTGCTGCCCCTCCAAGCATTAATCTCCTCTCCCCGCTCAGGACAATACTCTTGCCTAAGCATTTCCATGGAGCTGGGCCTAGATAACCCATAAACCAAAGACTGGATACATGTCCTCATCCCTGGCCTTGAGCCCCATCCATGACCCAAGCAGTTTGAGATGGCTAGATTGCTGCTGACGTGCAACCTGTATGCGTACCCTTAGGGAGGGCAGAGATTTAGAAACAGCTTTGATAGCATTTGTCTTCACAGGTGCTATTCCCCTTTCTCCCTAAAGCTGACATTGTTTTCCGGCATGTTTGTCCTCCTACCTGCTTTTAATACAATGACTCAGTAAGCTTAACTGCATTTGGGGGCCAGTTTGTGAGAAAAATCCAAACCAAACCTCTTTATATGCACTTCTTAATATGATATTGTAATTACTCACCAATAAAGTAGCACAGTTGCCTTGTTTTTAAGGAACAGATCATGTTTCAGCTTCCTATTTCCATGGAGCTTTCCAGGTACAGACAAAGGAGGCAGAAACCACAAAGAGATGACTGCTGATGAGGGCAAGGTCACGATGCCCAGCAGCACTTGAGCTCTTTAAGATACACATTCTCATTTCTGTTGTTAGTGCAGCAGCAGGAAGACATCAGAGCTTCAGCGCTGTGTTCAGAGCAGGGATGGAGTGACAGCAGCGCTGGAGGTCAGAGCAGGAAGGAAAAGTACACTAATGAATTCTGTTGGGTTTGTAATGCCATAAAAGATTCAGTTAATCTGCAGCATAGATGTTGATCAGCAAAACTGAACCTAACTCTCTGGACCTTGTCAGATGTATTCTGTGCATGTCAGTGTTCCACACCAATTACAGATTTTAGAAGATGCTCTCATGCAAAACTATATGCCCTAATATATAAGTCAGCTCATATGTAACTAAAATTAAAATCTGACTGTGGCAAATCTCTGTGATCCTGATATATGAAAATCCAAATAAATGATTTGTTCCCAGAAATGAAAAATAACTTCAGCAGGAAATTTCAGAATTACTTATGCAGGATTAATCCAGTTCAATGAATGCATCCTGCGCTGATTAATAAAGCATTCCTGAATTGCAAAGTAAAACGAGAGGAGACTTCTGGTGCTGCTATATTTGTGTATTTCTGAAGCTAGAGAGAAATCTGTGCTTACAAGAGATGTGGTCAACCAGTGTAAACAGAAATTAAATACAAATAGTGATTTTCTAATTGTCTGTTTTCTCCCTGCAGCAGAAAAACTACCTTTGTGTCATTGATCCTTTTCTTGAAGAACACAGGTACTGTGTTACCTGCCACGATATTGGATGAGAACAGGGCGTCTAACACGGTTCTACAATGACTCCAATTAGCATCCGTATGACGCCTGTGGATTTGCCCAGCAAAGAAAGGCAGAACTGGAGCTATTTTCTCCCAATTTCTTGCCACACAGAGTGTGGTCCCTCTGCTCAGGGCCTTGGTCAAGTAGCATGTGATTCTGTGGCATGTTGCATTTGAATTTAGTTGTCCTTACAAGTGAACAGATAAGAGGGAATCTATTAAGATTCATCTAAAATCCTCTTCTTCTGTGTGAAGAATTCTTCAGTCATTGTGATGGTTTCTAAAGGCATTCATTGCAAGTCGTGGTTTTTGTACTTCGCAAAGCATCTTCAAAACCCTTCTGGTTTCCTCCTTGAGGTGCCCCTAAACGTCTTCTAGAAAAACACACTGGAGGAATTGGGTTTGTGAAGGTGCCTTTGTATCTCAGCCTCTCGCATGGCATTCACTTTCTGTTTCTTTGCATTCTGATTTTGAAAACTCCCATTTTCAAAACCCTTTGGCTGATGAAGAACATTTCGTGTGAATGGAGTGAGTCTACTTTAAGCACATTTCACTGTGAATAGTGAATACCTAAGCTGATGATCCATGGCATGAACAGTGACAAAAGATCTGTGCCTTTCGTGTATTCTATGGAGCTGTAAGTCTCAAAAAAGGGTGTGTAAATATACATGTACCCATTACCCTAAAAGTATCCAATTCATAGGCTGTAGCAAGGAGTACTGTGCCATTGTTTTCTCTAAAGCTGTAAACGTGGTAACAGCACTGAAATTTGGATTTTTTCTTTATGAGTCACCTCCCATTAGAGACAGCAGGGAGTGTAACCAGGAGGACGCAGCTGTAACTGTAGAGAGGGAGCACGTTAACCTCCAGGTCAGAACCACAACAGAATGGTTACTCAGGGTGGAAGTAAATCCTGGGACTGGCTGGAGAGACGGCAGAGGGACAACTGGGGATGTCCACCCCACATCACAACCATGAGCAGTGGCACTTTAGCAGCCCCAGATGCTTGCCAGCTCACCCAACATCTGTGATGATGTGTGATAAGATACAGGTGCAGTCATCATGAGAAAATGCTTCCCAATGTCTGGCAATAATGTCTCGTTAGTTTAAAGAGATGATTTCAGGAAGAACCTAAAAGAGAAAATAAGTCTTTTTGTTTCAAAAATTCAAGCCCACGTCATCTAAAACTTGCACAAATGGCACAACCTTCAAAGCTGCTTTTCCTTCAATTTCCAGTAGTTGAGGAAACTGTCTGTTCCAACTCTTTTCCTTCTGTGCAGAGAAGACCAGGAGGTTCTCTGGTCTTCCCACAAAGCCTGCAATAGGTTGATGCTTTGCAGTGGGGTCTTCCCTTCACCAATGAGCCTGTCCATAACTTGCCTGGGTCAGAGCTCTTGGAACTGTTATTCTGGCACTGCTCAGGATGGAACATACTCCTCTTAACAGCATTTTGGGATGACAGTGGAAGCCATCATCTGGTCATGCAGGATTCAGGAATGGAGTCCAACGTGATAAGCTTTAATGAATGGTTTTTACTTACAGGCTGCACAAAGCTTCATCAACCCACTGCAGGAAAGTCACAGAACCACAGAATCTCTAAGGTTGGAAGAGACCACTAGGATCATCTACTCCAACTGTCAGCCCATCCCCACCATGCCCACTATGTCCCTCAGTGCCACATCTACACAGTTCTTGAGTACCTCCAGTGTGGCACTTTTATCAGTGGCTGAGCAATTAGCAAAAAATCCTGTTGTCTTTTAAGCTCTTTCACTTCTTTCAGTGGAAAGAAATGAAATGCATTCATGAAAAATACATTTGACTGGCACACCACCACCTCTTCCACATCTTTTGAATTATTCACCAATACCCTTTTGCCACAACGCATTCTCCATCAGTTTCATGAGCAATGGACCACTTCCAGTACCTGAAATGAAAAGACAGAACTGTTTTGTCTAGAACAAAGCTGCCATTGTCTGGATTCCTTCCTTTTAGTTTCAAAATGGGTCTCAAGTGAGAATAAATCAGGTAGCTATATGGATTTGTCCTTCTGATCGTGAAAACACCAGCTCTTCCCTTTGCCCTGCGAGGAATGTAATCAGAGATGAACCTCAGTTGACTCCAGCATGGTTGCTTATTCTGATAGCATTTACCATGTCTGTGCCCATCTCAAATTCATCCTATGAAATGTATAATACTGTCATGGTGCAAGCAAAGCCACTAGCACAACTCCTGCCAACACCTCATTTCCTCAAGCCTGTTTCCCCTTCCCTGTTCCTTCCTTTTTTTAACACTGGCACTTCTTGATCTGGCAATGGCAAGACTTCTGCCTCATCACATGTTTCTTGTCAGCAAATGCCATGCACTGACACTATAGCTCAGAGTGTAAACAAAAAGTGTTATCACACTCCTTAGCAATATTGGATACGGTTATTGAATCTTTGCTTTCAGGGTGCACCAACACTTCCCATTCCTCTTACCATGGGAAAAAGAAGTAAAGGATTGTGGCGAATGGCTCATCAGACGCTGTGTTCGGTCCATCCCCTATAATTGGGGAAGCATTGGACTCATACATCCCAGTCACTGTGAACCTCACACATCAGGCAGCCTGGCACTGTGTGGCTTCCTGCCCTCTTCCCTCCTCCACCACCTGCAGTGTGCAGCTCACCTCAGTGTTCCCTGGGCCACAGGGCTGGTACTGACAGCGAGGGCTCTGAGAATCATTTTTTAGATCTGGAGCAACACTCAATAGATGATAAAGTCTTCATCCTCTACTCATTGGTTCCAATTAGAGGATGAACTGTCCTCTATTTTCCAAAGCATGTTATAATTTTGAATGAGTTTCTCATGGGCAGTGGGCTACCATAGGCAAATCTCATTTTGACAAGTACTAATTATGGACAAGGCAGTGGCAGACTGTAATCTCTGTCATGAGAGCTATCAACACGGATGCAGCGAAGGCTTTAACAGTGGGTGGCAGTACTTTGGGTCAAATTAATCACTACCATAATGACAATGAAATCAGTAGAGCTTTGGGATGTTAAGTTAGAAGAAAAAGAAGCCATTCTGTTCTCTGTCTGGCTATTTACATTACAGCCTGAGCTAATCTTTTGTTAGGCTGTTCAGGGCTGGGATTTCTGGGGGGAGATGGAGGAGAGAACAAAGAACATCCCCTCTTGCAGAAGCAATGCTTTCATGTCCAGATCTGAGCTGCTGCATGTGGATTAAGGAAATGTGAATCAGACAGCCCCAGATTTGCACAGGCAATTACCCTAAGGCACACAAAAAAGACATAAAAATGTAAGTGGCATTTTTGGGGATGCAACCTTGGATGTGCCGATGTGCACGGTCAGCTCCATTTGTCCTTGGCTTTGGCCAAAGAGATTTAAGAACATCTCTTCCTCCTCATTTGCATCCTTCAGTCATGTTGTAGGAACTGAGGTCGGAACAAGAACCTCACTAGCGCAGGATACAGGCAACTTCCAGACACAGTGTGCAGATGCAGCCCTGGGCAGAGGTGCCGGGGAGCAGCAAGGTGAGCAGATTCTGCACGTACTGACACTACACTAAACTGTGTTGAATTTTAACCCAAGTCAGCCTTGCCCTATAGCTATGAGCTCACTCACTGGGAATGCTTCTTACTGCTTTACTCTGCTTCAGACACACATTTCATGATCTGCTGCTAATGGCTGCTTCTGTGAAGCCAAGCTTTGGAACTTTCCTCAGTTCCCCGCATTTATGGAGATGCTCTGTCAAGACCCTGGGGGACCCCAGGAAGGGCCCATGCAGGGGATGGGCAGGAACTGCCATCTCCAGTATCACCCAGTGCATCTCACAGACACAGCAAGAGGCATTGCAGCTTGTGTGGGACACAGGAACAAAACACCTCCACTTCTGTATACACAGGACTCCTCCATTCCCTCCCCCACTCCATTAAGGGGCATTTCCCCATGTCCCCTGCATCTTCTGGGAAACTGACAAACACTGCTGTTGAAGACAGCAGCCCAGCTTTCTGTCTGGTGCTAAAATGGACAATTTTCATTTCTACATCCGTAGTCCCATCTAATAGGAAGAATCAAATGTAAAGCAGTGTCATTCTATTCACATGCTTAAAACAAGAGTGGTCACAAAAATACCAAACAGTCCCAAAATCCATGAAAATTGCTAGCCAGTGCTTGGGATCCATTTTGTGACTGCACAGAATGCTCTATTCTTTTATTAGAATGGTTAAAGGAGATTTAGAGGGGGGAAAGAGCATGGTGACTTCCAAGGGAAGAGTGAGTGATTCAGTGCAAAAAGGGTAAATTTCATCTGCACATTCTTAACGGCGAGGACATTCTGCACATCTCAGGAGTGCACTAAGTGGTGCAGTAAACCAGTAAATTAGAAGAATGTAAATTCTTTAGTAGGAATTGCACGCAAGGGAAAAATGCTTCCTCACGCTCATATTTGTTTTCATGAAAATAATGTACACTCTTCCTAAAATCAAACTGGTACAGCGCTGAGTAAGACATCAAAACCAGTAATAGATATTACACTGGACTAAGAAATGGCAATGACACAATTATCTTTCGTGTTTCTGATGGTCGCTGTGATAAAGCGAGGAGCTGGCATATTTGGAACCTGGCACTGAGCAAGGAGCACCGTGGTTCCCTTCCCCTCTCACTCTGTCTGTCTTATTTATCTCTCATTAAACTAAATTGTATTCTTATTGGCTGAGTGACCTCTGATATTGTTATTAATTGATTTATATAGTGCTTTTTGCAAGCCTCAAGGCACTACAGAGAATTGCAAATATATATGGGGATCACTTCACCAGACACCTTAGTGCAGCCACCTTTAGGGTGGAAACAGCAGCCACTGCAATGGCACTGGAGATCTTTTGGGTTAGCAGGGAGGGGAGACGAATGGAGACAACATTCCTGCAATCCTACTGCCCATGAGATGCACTGGACTCAGACTGGAGGTGAAGAAAATCTTTAAGAAAAATTACCAGGTCTGGCAAATTATGAGCACATTCAAAAATAAGCATGCAACATGCATAGAAAAACAAGATGGTGAATTCAGTACCCACAAGGGCTCATGTTTTCTTCTAATGGCCACAGACACCTCACAGGTATCATTCCCTTAGAGCATTTTGCATGCAGGTGCTGCCTCCTGTCTCCATGTCAGACACTTGGAAAGCTGACTCAGATTTTGGTCTGGACACCATGTTTACTACAGGAACAAAGCATCACTGGTTGGGTGTCCAACCTTTTGGCTTGTCTGGGATGCAATGAATGAAGAGGAATTGTCTTAGGCCTCATAAAAAAACATAATATAGTTAATGTATATAAGTAACAAAACATATTTTATTCTTTACTATTTTTTATTAAAACAAGAGTGCAACACAACATAAAACTAGTGAGATAGGTGACTGTTTTTGTGATACTAACACATCAGTCTGGTTCAGTGGCAGTGGTTGCAGCTCTTAGTGAGTTCTCAAGGTGTTTGACAGCAATTTTTGATGAAATCTACTCTTCACAGAATCAATCACAGAATCACAGAATCACAGAATCGTGCTTTCCTGTGGTTTATCTTTGAAAATAGTTTCAGACATGAACCCTAAAGTCCTCAGTGAAGGGAAGGGCAAATTTCTACACCTGGGGAAGAACAACCCCAGGCACTGTGACATACCGCGGCTACTCATCTAGAAATGACCTAGGACTACTACTGGACACCAAGTTGAATATGAGCCAGCAATGAATACTGAAAACTAAGGCAAATGGTGTTCTGGGCTGTAAGAGTCCAAGTGCTGACAGCATGTCTGGAGATGTGATTCTAGATCCCGTCCCTCTGCTCAGCTCTGAGGAGGCCACAACTGAAGTGCTGGGTGAAGCGCAAGAGTGATCTTGTCACATCGGAGAGAAGTTCCCTTTGAACACAAGAAAGCACTTCTGTTGTCTGGGCAAACTGAGCACTGGCATGGTTTGCCCGGAGATGTTGTAGAGTCTCCTTGGAGACATTTAAAGCCCCCCCATATGTGATCCCAGGCACTGTTGCATGGCTGGGGCTGCCTGAGCATGCCATTTGGACAAAATGGACTCCAGATAAGACAAAGCATTTTGTCACTACCCGTAGCCATGGGGGGAGCTGGTACACATCCCAGCCTTGGGTTACCTGTGGGCTTGACAGAGACTCCAGCCATTTATCTCAGTAATAGTGAGGGTAGGGCACTGCGAAGAGGAAGCTTACAGCATCCTGCTTCACAGGAACAGGTTGCCCAGAGGTTGTGTGTTCTCCTTCTTGGAGATCTTCAGAATCTGCCTGGATGTGGACCAGGGCACTACTGCCCCTGGTTGAGCAGGGGCTGGGCTTGATGGCCTCCTGCTGGCTTCACCATTCACTGATTCTGGTTTTGTGAGTGATGAAGAGAGAAATGCTACAGCAGGCTAACACGAACAGAGAAGGTGAGCACCAGTTATGGCTGTAGCTCACACAAAATGCAGCACCAGCCTCCTCTATTACAAGGACACTTTCTTCCATGGTAGTACCACACCTATGTTTGCTTCACACATCAGTGCTATCTCCTCAAGTGTAGGAGATGGTACTCACACAGTGTAAGTTCTTGAGCACTTGCAATAAACATTTCTAAGATTTTTTTTCTTCAGATATAGATGAAAGGTTTTGTGCTTTTTCAGAATTTGTAGTTTTGTCTTCATTTGAAACATCTGAATGCCTCTAATTAAAAAAAGAAAAAAATCTCTCCAAAGGTACAAACACAGCAAAGAACATCAGAAATACCTTGTAATGCTAGGTCATTCAAGATACTTAGACCCGAGAGAAATACACTGTATGTATCTGAAGGTTTCATACCCTTTCTATTAAAATGAACCCTGAATGAGAAAAAGTGCACCCCGCTTCAGAAGAGAATTAATTTTACTGGCTACATTAACAAGCAGGTCTGCAGTCGTCTTATCTTTCAAGAATTGTATGCCTGATTGCATTTATGTTCTCATTTAGCATCTCAAAATGGGCACTTTCTTTCAAGAAGGGTTAGTGCATGACTCACCCGCTTAGTTAATCTGACTAATTAGCATACTGTCGCCCATTAACAGCATTAGAACAACAACTGTAGCTCTCAGTACCTCACAGTCTGGAAAACAGCTCTCTCCTAGTTTGCAAGGACATTTGTTGCTCCCTGTCTCTTGCTAAACATGGGGTTATTTATCACACCAACGCAGGATTTGCAGATAACGTTGGAAGGGGCAGTATAACTCTTAATACCCTGCTAAATCTCACAGCCCATAATCTTTCCCGGTGACTTACGGGAAATTATTCTAAAATTAAGTCCTTAACTCTGCAAGAAAGCTCTCTGGAACCCAAGCTGCTCTCATGCATCTCTTCAAACTTCATTGAATTAAAAAATGATGGTGGAAATCAAAGAAGTTATCCTTAAGTATGGTGATTTCCATAAGAGTATTGCTATTAAAATCTTCTGCACTTCAACCTGCCACTGTGATCTTGAACTTACTTCCCACTGATATTCCATGCTCAGAAGCATTCATGCAAGGATGGAAGTTAGTGGGCATGGTGGTGATGGGTTGGTGGATCAACTAGATGATCTTAGTGGCCTTTTCCAACCTTAATGATTCTATGATTCTAAGATCTGCGTGTATTTGATGAGCAGCTCTTGAGGAAGCCTCACTGCATGCCAGCAATGGTTTTATTCCAAGAAGTGATTCAGCAAGTTAAAAGAATGAGCAAAGGAAGCCAAGGTAGCAACTTCCAGAGCTCCTGAAGGCAACTGGCAATTGCTCAAAGCACTCAAGGAGATTTACACACCTAATTTTCCACTCTCACATTAAGCCTGCCTCCAAATAGGCTGGAAAAAAAAAAAAAAAGAAAAAAAGAAAAAGAAAACTGCAGGAGCAAGATTGGTGCGAATTTCTATTATTTATCTTCAAGGGCTGTTCACAGAAAGCCTAATTATGACCAACTAAATGCCAGGACATTTAATCACTGCACTGCAATATCCCAAATGCCCACCTAGCACACCTCCCCAGCAAGCAAGAGAAAGGCGCAAGTACTACATGGGAAATATTTAACCACCCTTGGTCTTAGTATGAAGCTGTTGGATGCTCATATTTGGATGGATTCTGCTTTGTAATACTCAGGAATTGCACAGAGCCAAGAGGATGGGCTGCTCAGTGTCTGGGAGCCAGTGCCAGAGGGGTAAGCTCCAGAGGTTTTCTAAGTACCTCACTTCCTCCTTACCAATGCACATACTATACCTGAAAACATGGATGTACGTAGTAATGCTGCAGGTTTTAGCAACCTGAAATGATTAGGAGTTTTTCCTGAGGCACTACTTTACTTAGGATGCTTGCATTCATAGAATCACAGAACAATGTGAGTTGGAAGAGACCTCAAAATCATCTAGATGGACAGTGCTGGAGCTCATACTGAGCAAAGCATCCTCCTGCTCTGGGCAGAAGCTGAGCAATAAACACACTGAACAAGAGCCTCCTGCAGAGCGCAGGATTCTGCTGCACACGGCTGGGCCTCAGCTCACTCCTGAACCATGGTCCTGCTGCAGCTGCTGCTGGGCAGTGAGCTCCTAGCAGAGAGAGCAGCACCTGCACAGCTCAGGAGCTCCAGCCTGGCTTCCAATGTGTCCCTGGTGGGACTGACAATGATTTAACATTAGCAGCTAAACTCGTTTCAGGACCAGCGGAGGGCAATATTGCTTTGGCGTCCTATAATAATAGGTGCCAGGCACCAGCTCCAATGAGAGGCAAAGTCCTTGCTTTGGGCACAGACTGGCACTTTTCACTCTAAGAAAAGCAGCCCCCAGGGGGTACAGCCTTCTGAGCACCATCACCATCTTGGGAAATGCCTGGCTTCTCTGACAGCAGCGTGCTTTACAAATTTGTGCTATGACCCAGAACAGTGCACAGGGAACAAACAACAGGGGTGGAAGCAGCTACGGAATGAAATAGTTCTATACACACCAGCTGCAGTCTCCATAAAGTCTCACCACAGAACAGCAGTGCCACCTTCTCCTTATCATTTACCCCCTGCCCTTACTGTAAAGAGTCTTACCACAAAAGGAACCATAGGGATGACTCTTCCTCTTACAGCCTTTGTTATTTTCTTCATTATGAGTTTGATTCAGCACTAAAAATTTTCCCACTTCTGCATTCAGCACAAGAAAAAAAGGACATGTAGACTGTATTTTGTGGAAATAAAGTCCACTTAAAACAGGATCTAAAGCGCTTCTTCTGGCCAGTGCGAGGGATAAATAGGAGAAGTATAATTAGTGGAAGCAGAAATGAGTGGCCTGAGAATGATACAGAGATACTGTTCAGGTGTGCAGAGATGGGATCGGGAAAGCCAAGGTGCAGATGGAACTGAATTTGACAGGAAACGTGAAAAACAACAAGAAGGGTTTCTTTAGATACATTGTACAGAAGAGACAGGAAAAGGAGGGTGTACCCCTCTGATAAACAGAAAGTGAGACCTGGCTGCCTCAGATGTTGGGAAGGTTGAGAGTCTTAATGAGTTATTTTTTTCTTTGGTCTTCATTGGCGAGTCAGGCTTCTCACACATCTTGTGTCCATGAAGCAGGGGAAAATCCTTCCCAGTGTAAGAGTGGAACAAGTTTGAGACAATCTCAATTGAATGCATATAGGTCTATGGGACGAGATGAAACACATTTCCAGGTTCTGAGGGAACTGGATGATGCAGTTGCCAAGCTACTCTCAAACATATTTGAAAAACTGTGGCTATCAGCTGAAGTCCCTGGTGCCCAGAGAAAGAGAAACATAATTCCCATATACAAGAAAGGAGGAAAGGAAGAAATGAAGACCCAGAGAACTACAGGCTGGTGAGCCTCACCTGTGTGCCTGGAGAGATAATGGAGCAGATCCTCCTGGAAGATGAGGAGCTGTACGGCCACTGCAGCTTCACCAAGGGTAGACCATGCCTGACCAACCTGGTGACCTTCTACAATTGAGTGACACCTACTGGACTTGTGCAAGGCCTCTGACATGGTCACCCACGATGTCCTTATTTCTAAATTGAAGAGGTATGGATTTGAGAAGTAGAGTGCTTGGTCAGTAAGGAATTGGTTGGAAGGCTGTAGACTGAGGGTTGTGATGAATAGCACTACGGCCAGGTAGAGGCCAGTGACATGTGTTATCCCTCAGGGGTCTGTCTTGGGACCAGTGCTCTTCAATGTCTTCGTCAATGACACTGATGACAGGCTTGAATGCACTCTCATCAAGTCTGTCTATGACACAAAGCTGACTGGTGTAGATGACACATTACAAGGAACGGATGCCATCCAGAGGGACCTTGACAAACTTGAAAAATGGGCCCATGTGAACTTCATGAAGTTCAACATAGCAAAGTGCAAGGTTTTGCACTTGAGTCAGGTTAATCCCTGATAAGTATACACACTGGGAGAAGAACTCCTTGAGAGTACCCTGGTGGAGAAGGACCTTGGGGTCTTGGTGAATGAAAAACTGAACATGAGCCAGCCAGCAGTATGCTCCTGCAGCTTGGAAGGCCAATGGTATCCTGGTCTCCATCAGAAGAGGGGTGGCCAGCAGGGTCAGTGAGGTGACTGTCCCTCACTACTCTGCCCTCATGAAGCCTCATCTGGAGTACTGCATCCAGGTCTGGGGACTCTAGTACAGGAAAGATGTGGAGCTCTTCAGAAGGGTCCAGAGGAGGGCCACAAAGATGATCAGAGGGCTGGAGCACCTCCATATGAAGACAAGCTGAGAGAGCTGGGCTTGTTCAGCCTGGAGAAGGTTGCAAGGAGACCTCACTGCTGCCTTGAGCAATGGGGTGGAGAACTGGATCCAAGCCTAGGGACTCTAGTATAGGAGGGATGTGAAGCTCTTGGAGTGGGCCCAGAGGAGGGCCGCAGACACGATCAAAGGGCTGGAGCACCTCTCCTATAAAGATCAGTTGAGAGAATTGGGCTTGTTCAACTCAGAGAAGAGGAAGTTGTGAGGAGCCATCATTGCAGCCTTCCGGTACCTGAGGGGAGATTATAAGCAGGAAGAGACCAACTTTTATGTGATCTGATAGTGGAAGGACAAGAAGGAATAGCTTTAAAACTAAAAGCGAGGAGATTTAGGTTAGATGTTAGGAAGAAATTATTTACTCAAAGGATGGTGAGGCACTGGAACACATTGCCTAGAGAGGTTGTGGATGCCTCATGTCTGAAGATATTCAAGGACAGGTTGGATGGGATCCTGGGCAGCCTGATCTACTGAATGGCAACTCTGCCCATGGTAGGGGGGTTGGAACAAGATTTATCTTGAAGGGCCCTTCCAACCTAAGCCATTCAATGATTCCATGATTCTATTACTTGAGCAATGTGTTCAGAAGGTGGAAGCACTGAGCACTCAAAGGTAGCCAGGGACTTAAAACCAACTGCAAGATTGGTTCAAAATTTCAAAGAAAAGTAACACAAAATTTGAAATTGTGCCTGAAAACTGAGCTGTTTTTCCAGATATCTCAGTTATTTAAAAAAAAAAAAAAAAAGTATTATTTCTTCCAGAGGTCTGTGACTGTGTTGTGTTTTAACCCAGCAGGTGACTAAGTACCACACAATCATTTGCTCATCTTCCAGCGGGATGAGGGAAGAAAATATTAAAAAATAAAAAGTAATATAAAGAAAAAAAAAACCTCATGGGATAAAACTGTTTACTAAGATAGAGAAAAGGAAAAAGATAATAGGATAATAGTAACGACTGTATACATACGTATGTGTATAAACGTACATAACAAGCAGTGCGATGCAAAAGCAACTGCTCACCTCCCCCCAACCAATGCCAGCTAGCTTCCCGTGAGCAGAAGAGAGCCACATGAACTCCCACCCCATTCAAAACTTTCCTTCTGCATGATATTACATGACTGTGCATGTTATATGGAACATCCCTTGGCCAGTTTAAGTCAGCTGTCCTAATTTGGTCTCCCTCCCTCCATACTAACCTTTGTTAGTATGAATTGAGAAACGAATGGCCTTGGCTTTGTATAACACTGCTTAGCAATAACTACAAACACAGGTTTGTTATCAGCACTGATTTTTTTTCCTATAATCAAAACACAGCAACATACCAGACACTCCAAAGAAAATAATTCCATCCTAGCTGAAACTTAGTCTGTCATATCTGTAGACCATCACAGCTACAACACTGCTACTATTTAGCAATGTCCTTAATGTGGGAGACCTGTGCCTACTATAAGGAATATTCTTCAGGAGTCCAACACTTGGATGTGAAGGATGGACCTTAGATCATTTTTGAACTGTGGTCTGTAAGTGATGTGTTCAACCTTGTATTTTGGTGGAGCAGAATTTATTTATGCGGCACAGAAAAAGACAGAAGATGGGAACTGAATACTGAAGGCTTGTACTTAACATGCATTTGGGGTACTTTTTGCATGAGAGAAGCATCTATGTTATTTATATTTAACTATTAATGATAGGACAGCAGCAAAGTGACTCAGTGGAGGCCAAGTCGTTTCTCAAAGGAAGTGGATTGATAGAAGATATCTCCACTTCATCTTTAACATGTGACTGCAAAGCACAGGTCAGCAGTGCAAAAATAATTCCTCTTTTAGATCCATAACAAATCAGTCTTTCTCGGAGAGTTTTGAAATTTGAAATATTATCCAAAGTTTTAGTAAAGACCTAAAATCTTTAATCACCAGGCAAGTCTCTAAGAAACCTGAAATCAATCCTGCCTTTCAACTTTTTGTTCTGTGATTCCACCAGGGACTCAGAAGAACCGTAAGGCTTCAGCAGCTTTTTGATCCCTCACTGCAATACTCTGACACAGGACGTACCACATGATTGCATTATGAACATGAGCCATGTCTGTGGCTACAGAAGTCAGGAAAGAACTCTGTTGAAAAGCCTTCACTTTATTTAGCAATGAGAGGTGCTAAGATGACTGCATAGTGGTACCAGTCTACAAGCAAATTTACTGTATGTATGAGGACTTGTATCTCTGGTCAAAATGGGTAGTGCAAAGGGGCTGTACAGTTATATGACTGCTGGCACACTACAGGACATAAGAACGTGTTTGTCTTGCTGTACTAAAACCTGTCAGTAACTCCATACCTGTCTATCCACCTAAGCTCACATACTTGCCAACAGCTTGGCAGAAGTCAGGTTGAGCACACAGGTACGAGTTTACAGGGTTAGTTTTAACTCCTCCGTGAAAAGCTGAGAAGGAAGATACTATTCTCTTCTGTTACATTTACTAAAACATTACAAAAAGTATTGAATTAGGACTTTATTTGGATAGAATTATTAATTGTCATATGGGCTTTCAACTCATTATATCAGTGCATCCAATTATCTTCAATTCACAATCCAGTTGGCTTATAACAGATGATCACAAGGACTTCATTATGCATCCTCAAATTCTCTCTTGAGATGTCTGTATTCCCTAGACAAAGGTGACTTTAGCCAAAGAATTGCTAAATTTGGGCTGCTGAGATAATCACGGAAGGTTTAGTAAGAACAGTATATCTCATTTCTGTAAGGATGGCACAGGCTTCTCAGCAGTGAGCAAAGTGCATGCACATTTCTAATCCTGCCTCAGGAATAGCAACGGGAAAGAAAAGGACAGTACTGGATTGGAGTCACAGTTCTGTTATTTCCTATTCTTCCAGAGGACAGAGGTGATGCTTACGGGAAGGGCCACTCAACCCAACACAAGCTTGGACGAGCTACCTCACCCTTCCCATCCTGTCTTTCCAGGAGTAAGTAGCAGAGAGCAGGACTGGGCTGTTTTGCTGGGCTCAGTGACCTGATGTTTTAGGTAGATACCTGCAGTGCCTGCGCCAAAGGCCAGCCTGGCTCTGCTTTGCTGAAAGCAGGAAATAAAAACACTGATGTTGGGATCCTGAAATTCTGTTATCTCATCTGACAGTTGAAGACAATGTAGAGTTTCCTTTATTACGCTGATATTTAATTCAACGCATCTGTAGAGCTATTATAAACATTAAGGCCTTCAGAAAGGCCACCAATCCACTCATCAGCTATACCTAATCATTCCTGAGCAATCTTTTCCAACCAGATCCTAACCCCAACAATGAGGAAGTCAGTATCTTCCTACCCTACAATACTGTCTCATAGCTGTTGCTTTCAGACGTTTCCTAATATAAAAATTAAATCTCCCATAATGCATGTAGACTACTTAGTGCTTGAAGACTGTTCATTTTTGTTGTGTTTCATTTTTTTCCTGCCCTCTTTGCCAGTTATATTTTTAAAGGTGGTTAATGTGCCTGCTTTAGTTCCTCTCTTTAGACAGAACATAGTTCCTTTAATCTTCCATAGAGCCGAGAAGAGAAATAAGTAGACACTGCTCACTTCACCTGCATCTTCCTGCAAGGGCTCAAAGTGTTCAAAACCGGACACTGTTCTGCAGCTGACACCACATCCGCACTGAGCAGAGGAAGAAAACATCATGTACATTGCAGACAAAGAGCCCTTTTTTATATACAGACCAGTACAGTGATTACCTTTTTGCTATGACAACCATATTTAACTTCGCCTTCTCCGTAGCTTTTATGTTTTATCAATTACTCCCAGTTTTGTGGGTTCTGGAGTGCAGATTTTCCTTCATAAATGTAGAGTTTTTCTTTATGAACCTACAGAGTATTTTGTTCTTAGCCCCTTCCTTGAGATACCAGTATAGTCTGGGTCCTAATTCTGACTTTCACAGTTTTGGAGTTCCCTCAGTTTGTGGTCTTCTGAAAATCTAACAGGTGCTCTTTATTTCATCAGCAATGTGGTTGTTGAAATTTATTCTGCACAAATATTCAACACTCTGTATTACCAGGTTTGTGACATTTTTCTTTTTCCCCTGAAGCAGGCTCCAGTTTGGCAGTGAACCACTATCAACCACTCCTTCTGGTTTTCAAAATGGTTTTGATCTCTTTTATCTAGACTATATTTCCCTTACTTACTCAAGGGGATCCAGTACATAGCCATGACAAAAGACTCCCCAGTGCTGTGATTTATGGAGTCTATTCCTTCTTCCCTAATCCCCAAGTCCTGTTATCCTGTCACAGAAGGAAATCAGGCTAGTTTAATGCAATTTGTACTTGACAAATACAATTTGTCCTTGCAGCTAGTTTGATTATTTGTTCTATAAGTCTTTGGCTCTTCCTTTCCCTGCTTTCCAAAGATAAGCTTTTTATTTATCATTTTCCAGGCTTATCCCGTGTAACTTATCTGCCACACATTTCTGTGCATTCTTTCATCCCCAGCTCATTTTGAAGGTGAGATTTGGTCAACATCTCTTCAGCACTCTTTTAAACAGGCACTCTTATCTGCTTTGTAACATGAGTGATCAGTGGCACCAGAAGAGCTTTGGAGGACTCCCTCCAATAGTCATTGCTAACTGTTCTTATTTCAGAGAAATACTGTGGATAAGCAGCTCAGTTGCCTCAGTCTCCACAAACCCCATCTCCGCCTTCAGCTCGTCAACACTGCTTTGGTTAGCCACTACCAGCAGTATTCTGGGGTACCCAACTCTGGGTTTCTCAGTGTAAAGAGCCACAAACTCAAAATGTCAAAGTCATCTTTGAGGCAGGTCTCAGATCTTGATTTAACTTAAGAAAAGTCACGTACTTAGCACAGTGCAAACACCCAGACCCACCTCGGCCTTGTGCAGCACAATGTTGGAGAGATGAGCAGGGTAGATGCTCCAGGAAGGGTGTGAGACATGACAGATGAGGCAGCTGCGAAAACAGCATAAGCAGAGTTGTACAGACAGCAAAGAGAGGAAATGCACAGCATCAGCCTTCTTAGCCATTCTTTAAACAGTGACTCTGAAATTCCTAATCATCAAAGGCAAGAAAAATTGGATGGTTTTCCCTCTGAAAGCATCAGTTTGATACTGTTGGAATATTCTGTGGCTAGTTACTTGCTTTATGTTGGAAAGAGAAGTGGGCATGTCATGCAGTCGTGCAATCTGTGTGACCCGCTGCAGGAGTCTATTTTTCAGAACAATCCACATGGGTCTTTGTCAACCAGTCTTTTTTTTTTTTTTTTTTTGCCTTCTCTCCAAATAGCATTCAATTGTTTGTTCAATATTTCAAATGATGTGCCAAATCACTCTTTCACTTTTACTTATTTATTTATTTATTTATTTATTTGTATGTGTGTGTGTGTGTGTAGATCTGGATGGTATTTTGGTTTGCTTTAACTGTAAATCAAAGCAAACATTCTTGATTTAAAACAGAGCTTCTACTTACGAGAGGCATGTCTTCAGTATGATGAAGTTGAGTTAGAACTGAGCATTGATCATTTCATACCTTGGTGACACAAATGCATGTGACACAAATGCTTCCCCATTATGTCTCTCTCTTCAATGGGTACTAAACAATTAAGTTCATACAGCTTTCCGCCCCTCCACATCTTCCCCCAAGATTTTTTACTTCTTTTAGAGGGGGAGGGGAAGATAGCAACTGCATTTTCTAAGAAGCTGAAGAAGCCAAAAGACTGTATATTTATTCCTGCTTGTTACACGGTTACTGTTCTAGTAGCTCATCAGAGGGTGTGAGATCCTTAATTACATTTCACCTTCATAAAGTGCTTCATTTCAAAGAACAGTATGAGAATGTTAATACCCAAAGTAAGTAAGGCTAACCAGCTTGCAAATCAATCATGCTACCATAAAATAAGACATGGGATAAACATTTAGATTTTCTCAGGTATTTTCCACCTGCTTCCAAGGAATATTTTAGACATTCTTACTCTGTATTCCCAATGAAAAGTAACCAGACTCACAGAATTTGGGACTTTGTAACTGAAGAAATTTGGTAGATGCTGGGATTCTGGGTACTGGCAACTGCCCAGCCAAATTTCCACATTTTTCAGTTCCAAAGCTTCCTCTAGTTCTTTCCTGGATATCTGAACAAGCATCAGAAATCCATCTACAGCAAATACTGGCTTGAAAATTCTTTTGCAGAAGAGGACTGCCCTGACCCAACTGGGATTCAGCCCTTTTCTGAGGCTGGGCTCAGCACAGTGATGAGCTCTGGATCCTTGCCTCCAGTTGGCTGTCTACCCACCTCTTGCACTCCCTCTGACAGCATGCCATTGATCAAACCCCTCAGAACACTGTATTATACAGGGATGGTCCCACAATGTGCCATGCCTAATGCAACTGGAGTGGAGCTGATGGTAGTTACCAGAGGCTTTCTGACTTCTTGTGGCCCTATCCACAACAGGAGAACCCTCTCCCAGTCCCTGCAGCAGTACTACCACGTCAGGGCTGAGAGCTGCCTTTCTGTGGGGTTGCATTTCATGACCTGAAGAACACCAAGGATCCTGCACAGTCCCCAAGGTCAGGACATGGCAGTTCATTCCCCTTTACTGATATGACCCTGCAATTACTGCCATAGTCTTGCTCTCAGCTCTGGCAGCATTATCAAGCACATCCCACTGGTTCCCAACTAACATCTTGAGAAGGTGTCCAAATGGTCTTGGGAACAGAATCAGGATGAAAATGTTTGCTGTGGATGCATATGAGCAACATTATTGTCTTTCACCAGGGCAAGATGGTGGCAATCCCCCATCCCAGGCTCTGGCACTAGCAAACCTGCAGCTGTGTAAAGGACAGTGAGAAAAAAAGATGCTGGGACCACAGTGACCCTTTCAGCCCTTACTTGAGCACCACAGGGGCTCAGCAACCTCTGACTGGATCAGGGCCCAGGGCCTGTAACTGTCAGAATTCTGAACACAAGGAGACCCCTGCACTTGCATTGCTCACTGCAAGGAACACACTGTTATCCAATATACAGAAAGCTATATCTGTTTTAAAATATGCCCAGTGTACCTACATTGTTTTTTAAAAACTTGCAACTTTAAGTTACAAAAAAAAAAAAAAAAAAAAAGAAATCAGAGGGAATAGATAAACATTTAGAAATTATCAATAGATATTTTACAATTTTGAGAAGCTTAGTAATTTGTTTGATCTGCTTCTACAGGTAGCCTTAAATAAAAATAACCTAGGAACTGAACAATGGTTTAAAATCAATAATAGTTCCCTGGAAAACACTTGTGACTCAAAGTTGTTTCAGTGGAAATATTACCACATATGAAGTAAAGAGATGGTGTTTGTTCTCACTAACAAGGCACTGTCTCAGAAATATTAGTTGTCCAAATGGCACAGGTGGTGATTACAGAGAAAAAGAGAACCTTGAACAGCCAAATATAACCTGGAAAAAAAGGGAGACAATATGAGGATAAAATGTAAAGAAAAAGGTGAGGAATTAAATATGTCCCACACAAATCCAGTATTTCAAAGCCAGAAGTTGTCACATCTAGAACTTCTGCTTCAGACCAGTGAGGAATGACTGAGAGATATAACTGGGGAGTTGCAGAAGAGTTAATTTCTGTCTTTCTAGCAGATTATCATTTCATTCTTACAGAACTGTCAAATTCTTCAAATTCCTCTGTGATGACAAAATACATTTCTGTTTAGCTGAATCATGCAGAACAATCTCAATATGTCTTCTTTCCAGGGCTGGTTTTTGCAGCCAGTGCTTTTATGGGACTTAGATGAGTTTTTGGTGATTCATAGTACTTAAAGTACTCAAGAGCACTTTTTCAATTGGAAAATTCACTTGAAGTAAATGCATCATCAGCATGATTGTCCATGCGTGAAAGAACTACAAGCAAAACAATGAGCACCATTTTTTAAAACCTACACTTAAACCAAGAAAAACAGTTATCATGAACTATTAAAAGACCTTATTTTTCAGTTTTCATGAATCTCTCATGGAAAACATGGGTTGGCCTTGTCTCTGCATCTCTTATGCTGAGAATCCTAAATTGCAAATGAAAAAAATATAATGCGCACATTGTTTTAGAGTCGTTAACATGATACGTAGCAACATAAATTATATTATCTACAACAGATTTAGCTGCTGCTGATTTAGCATTATCCTTACAGCAGCCTTTTCTAGGAAGAACCTTATAAGATCTAGGCACTGAATGCCCGTATTGCTCTTTTTAGAATGCTAAATAAACTCCTATTTTTATTTTTTAAGGATTAACAGAAGATGCTCTGGCATCTGCCAAGCAAACTGTGGATTTAAAGAACATGTCATACGCTTAAGTGAAAGCAGACTTCTGCATTTTTGACATTTATCTGAAAAAAACAAAAGAAACCCAAAAAACTGCAGGAGTACTGTGTGTGCCTATATGGCATTTTCACAGATGATTAGAGAGTGGTACTTCCAAAACATTTTTACTTCAAATACCATCAGTGCAATCTTTCACTCTTAATCCATTGTGGCAGTGTTTATTTATTTATTCACTTAAATGGATTTATATGATACGTTAAAAAGGTCTAACCACAACAGTGTGCTTTTGATATATAGGAAAATACAGTCCGACTGATGAACACAGGCGTAAAAACAGCAGCCCATATTAAATCAGAGAACAGTCACCTCAAAGTAAAATTAAAACTACTCCATGTTCCAGACATCCATTCAGACATCTTGCACTGACCAAGACCTCTATACCAAATTGAGAAGGTAACTTCAAATCATACAAATCTTTGAAAAAGAAGCCTTGACAACACCAGCTCTGAATGCACCCTGTCCAGTCCCTGCTTTCCACCTTCCTTCCCCACAGCTGTCAAGGACTGGAGATGGGTCCAGCTGCTCTGAGAGTTTTAGTGGAACCTGCTGATTTCACCTCTGAGTTGTGTAGACCAAATGTGACAGCTCCTTGAAAGCATGACCTCTTTCTGGACAAAAAAGGAAGGGATGTATACTCATATTGCACTCTGGGTAGAGTCTGGGGGCAGATGTATGCTCTCAGGTCCAGAAAGATGACCTTGAGGCAGTTTCCAGCTGCTGATCAGCTTGTTACAGGAGGGCCAGAGGACTAAAAGACAACTGCAGCAGATATGGGTGTCACTTAGAAAAATGGTGCTCCATGACTGACAACAAAGCTGTGGTCTGCCACAGCAAACAGTCACCTTGAGGCTGGAGTGACAATCATCCATCTCAAGCAACACACTGAGAGGACAAAGATCTGACTGGCCTCGTGCAGGAGATGGCTCATCTTGACCATGGCTTCCCCACCTCAGATGGAGATCTTGCCAGTAGCTGCCATTTGGCAGCATGATGGGGAGGGGACAAAGGCAAGCCCTAGGCAGAGCACATGCTGCTGAGGAAGGGGACCACCAGGCACAGCAGCTAGCAGGGCCAGCCAGGGCAGGGCACACATACTAGAGCAAGCTGGTGAGTTTGGTTTCACTCCTGCCAAAATCCAAGTGACAGAAACTTAAGGTTAGGTAACACTGATGGGTAAGATAAGAGTCTTTGCAGACAAACTCGTAAAGCAGCTTGCTTGATGAACCTGAACAGAAATATGGGCATTTCCACCACAGGTGGCACAGATGGAGGCTGTGTATTCTCAGGTTTGTCTACAAGCAGACTGCCTGCGTTATTTTCCCCATATTTTTTCCCCATTAAATAAAAAATTATATTTCTAACACTATGTGAAATCGTTGTTCCAGAGTTGTTTGTCATAGCTGCTCGTCTTTGGTTATGTGACTTGTCAAAGCCACATACTCCATTTTGATCTTCTGAAAGCACTGTAGCAGATTATTTCCGTGAAACTGCCTACAGACCCCTGTGAGGATGAGTTCAGTCCTTCATCCCTAGATCCAATCTAATTTTCTACTCCTCATCCCCCGATCTGGAAATTAATCATCTTCAGTCTACAATGCTCCTGACACTAAGGTGCTAAGAAAAATCAGAGTAAGCACACCTACGTAGTGTCCGTCTCCTCATCTCTAGGACATGATAACAACATTCTACATGTCACACACAAGACATTTGTCTAAAATAAAGCCAGAACAGACAGGAAGATAGGCCGTGGTGCTGTTTATAAGGATATCATCACTTAAGAAGACATGGGAAGTAAACATGTGAGGTAACTTGCAATGTGAGAACCAAAATAAAGCATCATTTTAGTTCTAAATTATCTTGCATCAGCACAAACTCAAAATATATTCAATTTTTCTGTCGTTATCTGAGTCCAAGAGTTTAATATGGCTATAGAACACTCATACAATACTTTAAATAATATCTGTGTTCTTAAATGTCCATGAAACTTAATTAGGGCAACTTGAAGTTGTGAAAATCTAGAGCACAGCCATAAAAGTGGTAGTGTACAGTTTTGTAAGTATCATTGAACAATTATACCTCAGTTTTCTCTTGTATAAGTTCCTTTATTAATCATTTTCATGCTGAAGATGATCCTGGAAATACACAAAAAAGCCCTGCACCAAAAAACCTTTTTAGTGTTTTACTTTGAAAAGATGTTTTCTCCCACAAAACTAAGTTTCTCCCACAAACCTAGTTTTCAAGATCTAGTTGTCCCAAATCAGTTATGTTGTTATTACAATATGTTTCAAGTTTTGTTTCAAAGAAACACAAATTGCTTACTTTTTATTAAATAAAGAGAAGAGACTGCAGGCAGGGACAGCCCAACTTCCTTAGAAACCCACAGAAAACAGAAGCAACTAACTTGCATCTCACAAATGGGCTCGGTATGTATCTAAAAAAGAAGCTAAGAGTGAAACTGCAAAATTGTAGACAACTAGTGTAATTTCAACACTCCAAAAGATTGGGATAATTTTTTTAGTAAACACGTGGAAATGAAAACCTAGTTTTGTCATTGACATATCAAACCTAATTTCTTTTTCCCACAGAGTACTTTGAATAGGAAGGCACCCCATCTATACTCTTTGTATTTCTGTGCACCTTCTCGGATTATACTACTAGTGGCAAATGAAATTCAAATATAATATATTCCAGAGGTACACCTGAAAGAGACACCTGAAACACTTTGTTGTGTGGTATGTCATGGAGAGTCCCAAGTGTGTAATTGGAGGTGCTCACTGGGGCTGTGCAGTGGCTGCTGGAACAGCTTATCTTGATTATTGGCAGCTGTTTGCCCCAAGACACTGTTATTCAAGGAAGCACCAACACCTAGACAATTATTGGTCACCTCATGTATAGAACATTTCAAATGTTTCTATACGATAAAAATATGTTACAGAGATTTCTATGAAATATATGGAGAGTAAATACATTTTCTAAAGAATTAATTTCTAATATGCAATTTTCTAAAGCTGTACATAGGCAACAAAACTAACTTTAGCGTTTCTGAGAATCCAGCAGTTCCTCTTTAGCATTTGTGCAGATGGATAATCTTTAAGGTTTCTACAAATTAAATTAGAAATAAAACACTAAATAATGATTTTGAAAATCTTTTAATAGCTAACTAACTAACGGCCCAAAAAAAACACAGTTTGGAGTTCAGGGAAGTCCATGAGACTCTGGAATAATTGTGAGCATCTGAAGTTTATACTTCTCAGGCTGCTCAGTAACAAAGGCTGACTGTCAATGACTGACAGCTGTCCATCACTGAGATACCAGAACTACTCACAAGTTTCTGTTTCTGATACCTCAGTATTAGAGATGACATGGGTGCAAGCTAACAAATAATAATAATAATAACAACATTTGCCCCCCTGCCATAATGTTGTGATTTTTTCTGTGTAAAGTTCAGGTATCATCAGGGTTTTACTAACTATACAGATGGCGGCTATGATACTCTCCTGAAATAGTTATTCCTTCTGCTGCTCCAGATTCTGAAAAAAAAAAAATCAAACAACACAAGAGGAGATGCGGAAGAAAGGCTAACTTTTTTAGCATAGAAACTATAATATTTTTGCTGAAGAGAGGTGTTCTTGAAGTTGCTGGTAGCAACTTGTAGCCAGCAACTTTTGTGCGCCCAAGAGCAATGATGCTGAGACAGAGCTGAGTGCGACATTCTTTGGTTTCAATCATAAGCTTTTGAAGCGGTCAGAATTCCTACTTTGAGGCTTACAATATTTTATTTTATTCTGCTAATATTTGCCCTTCCTATCACTAGGCAAGAAGTGTGACTTTGAACCATAAGGTACCAAAAATTAAAAGCCCATACAAGTCCAAAATGGGTCATGAACAACTACAAAGAACGCGTATCTCATTGTAATCTCTTCTTCAACACAGAGTTTTCATCCATAATCTCACACCTTAATTATTCAAATTCGGAGAGAAGCACCATTCTCTGCTGAAATTTTTAAAATTATACTCCAATTATACTCCAGTTTAACACTGAATCCTGTCTCTTAAATAACGAAAATACTTTATGGTTGGCCTAGAAATTCATTTAGGGATTAGTGAACCCTGTTTTGCCTAACATGAATGATTTGCCTCACTTTTGTCCACTCAGAAGTAATTTTATCTTAACACTAATGAAACTGAAGAGTTTAACTTTTGTCACTTAACCGAATCTACTCAGTGTGTAATTTTGGCATGAGCAGTGACTTATAACTGAGGATTTAAGACCTATATTAAGTCTTACTCTTTCTGCTCATTACCATTTTCAGCTTATACCCTTCAGCTCAGGAAAATGTAAAAAGATGCCACTAACACGTTTAATTTAATTAGTAATTCTAATATTTCACCAAAATAATTTCAAATGGAATTATATTCAATCCCTTTGAAATATTTGGTAAGATTTATTACATTTAAGGAGGTCTGTGGCATCTGTAATGTATTCATCATGTTTCAAAAGCAGTGCTCTACTTGAAAGCTGCTGCTTCTTGAGGCTTGGATTGTAGTTATTTTGGTCTCTTTCACCAGTTGTTTGATTTTTTTTATTGCTTGCAGGAATGTCCAAAGCAAGCTCAGTGACAAGATTATGCTGAATGATTGGCATGAAATATACTGTTGAAGAGTATTTCCAGTTCCTTTCCACATTCAGAGTAATTTACAGTACATTCTATAACTGCAGTGAAGAGTAAGCCCACTTTTTGCAGGGATTTGGTTACATGAAAAATCAGCTGCTGTAACAACTTGTTGGCTCATCATGAGAGTTTGGCGCTGGACTTCAGCATGGTCTGTCTCCCATGATACTCTCATAGGCAAGCTTGAACTGTCAACTGGATGAGTGTACAGATAGGTTGATCGAGAACTGCCTGTCTGGAAGAGCTCAGAAGATTATGACTAGTGGCTAATAGGCTGACTATGAGCCAGCAGTGTGCCCTTGTGGTCAAGAAGGCCAGTGGGATCCCAAGGTGCATTAAGAAGAGCATGACCAACAGATCAGGGGAGGTGATGCTCCCCCTCTACCACTCTGCCCTAGTGAGGCCACATCTGGAGTACTGTGTCCAGTTTTGGAATCCTCAGTTCAAGAAAGGTGTGAGACTACAGGAGAAAGTCCAGCGATGATTTACTAAAATCATGAAGGAACCGAAGCTCCACTCCTTTTAGAAAAGACTGAGGGAGCTGAGCTTGTTCAGCCTGGAGAAGGCTCGTTTGAAGTGATCAATGTCCAGAAGGATTTGAAGGGTGGGTAGCAAGAGGAAGACTGCAGACTCTATTCAGTGGTTCCTAGAAATAGGACAAGAGGCAATGGGAACAAACTAAACACAGGAGGCTCCCTCTGCACATAAGGCAGCCTCTGTGTGCTGAGAAGGTGATGGAGCACTGGCACAGGTTGCACAGAGGCTGTGGAGCCTCTTTCCCTGGGAATCTTCAAAAGCTACCTGGACACAGTCTTTGGTAATGTGTCTAGGCGACTCTGCTTGAGCAGGGTGTTGGGCCAGGTAATCTCCAAAGGCCCCTTCCAAGTAGTCTGATCCAGTGACTCTGCAATTAGTGCACATTCTGCCTAATAGGAGCTGAATCACAAAACTGGTCTAAGCATTCTGAGAAAAAAATGCTAGAAAACTGCTGTTACTGTAAGAGTAAACTAAGACACTCCTAAACTGAACATTTCATATAAGAAAGAAAAATATAAGTATCATACGTATATAAGTAATACTAACCATTCACAAGTATTTGATGAAAATAAAGACAATGCCATAACAATATCTTTATAAAACTAATTTCTAATAATTCTAGATATTTTTCTGTATGAAATGAAAAGATCTCCCATTAAAATACTATCAGAATTCTGCTGATGATATTGTTATTACTATTCATCACTTTACTGGAAAGATAGAGACAAAAGAATGCAAACAGCTGATCAAAAAAAAAAGATAAATGAGAGGCAAGGACACCTTTTTCAAAGAGTATCTCAATGTACATCATGGTAACTTTATTTTGTGTTTTGCACTGATTTTGTTGTAGCCACACCCTTGTCATTTTCAAGTAATCAGCTTCATTAAACTAACTATTTAGGATTAGTTCTATAAATTCAGAAACTTCACATTGTTTAGAAAGATATGGATTTTTTTTTTTTGCAATCATGAAACCTGTGTCTTGAAACAAGTGATATTTCATTCATTGAATGGTAGCTTTTCAAGGAGCTGACTTTTAAATTGCAATAGTCAGTGGTAACAGATGGAAACACTGTCCCCTTGTGGATAGGAATATGAGGAAAGTGATATCGTATCCTACTGATAGCAGTGGTAACCTTGGGCATTAGGATCTTCATTAATATGTTCATTAGAATTCTGCCTTATATACTACTCATGAATAAAAAAAAATGAATGTACAAAGTATCTGGAAGTCCTTTTAATTTAAATTGGTTGGCCTGACAGGACAACACAGGGTAGACTGAGCTAATGTAACACTGCCGCTAATGCCATCAGTCCATGCTATCATCTAAGCCCAACTGCTTGAGGCAGCTGCAGTACTGCCCTCATTTGAAGAAAGCAGTTTTGTGAAAAACATCTTCAGATTAGAGAACTGGACAGGGCTCCAGTGACTGGAGGGGTATTGATTCATAGCTGACTAGAGATGTAGCTGTTGTTTCAAATGTTAAATTATCCGTAAATGTTACTGATTGCCCATATGCATCACCATCTCTGATCCATAATAACTACTAGAAGATGCTAGAACTTCATCATAGCTCAGACCTGGGATAATCAACAGCAGCTCCAAATTTCTGCATGAGGAAGCAGAACTTTCTAGAACTGCTTAGAAATTAGGGAACATTTCTCATAGGAAGTTTACAAGTTCGGTCCTTCTCTGCTGCAGTCAGTCAGTCATAGTTTCCCTAAAAAATTCATCATGTTATGCCTTTATCAGATTTGTCTCTTGATTATCTCAGCAGAAGGAACGTTCTGAAATGACACTAGAAACCTCACAATTCATAGATCAGACGTATTCACGGTCACTGTATATCTATTCCTTCCATTATCCCTTTGTTTAAATACCTGTTTTCTTCTTCTTATTGTTTACTCTGTGAGAGACATTAATGCTATTCCCTCTGAGCCTTCATTCTGTCGAAGTAAGCAAGCCACACACCTGCAGCTTCATTGTACAGGAGGAGCCTCCCAAATGCTTTCATAAAAAGAATGTTTCTGCTCTTATCAGTGCACAGTATTCCTCTGTCCACAGTGGAAATACTTTGACCGATATCTTCTTTGGCAGCAGTGGGTTTTTTTACACCACAACATCTCACAGATATACCTGAAAAGACCAGCTAACTCACTAGCTGTTCTTATTCATTTCTACTGATTTCCCCATTTATAGCACATTTTTTTTCCATCAATGAAGGAAGGTGCACTGATTTAGAGACAAGCTGTTGCTATCCTTCAGAAATCTGCCACCACAATCTCCTAAAGGTTTGTGGATAACCAGTTTCATGCTGAGATGCATGACCGTATGTGGCTCAGAGGGGAGTGATGTGGTATCTGATAAGAGGACTTCCCGAACTGTTATAAGTGGAACTCACAGAGTTGTTATCCACAAAGAGTGAGTGCGTTAAATACACTGCTCTGCGTATGTGAATTAATTGACTGAAGAGCTGTTTGAACGGCTGGAGACGGAAACGTTGGGGGAATCATCACAGACTTAAAGACAAACATTTGTAAACATCTACTCCTACTTTTAGTTCAAGACACATCCCATTCCTAAATCCACCAGATGAGTTCAGTGCGCTCACCAACTAGGGGACACGATGGGATTCCCACTAGAAACAAGCAGCAACTCTACACGGTGGACGCGCGTCTGTTCTGTTTTTATGCCACGGGTCACCGTGACGGTCAATCACAAATCCAAACTGAAAAAGAGGAAAATTTTTAAACTCATTTCCTCCGTCTCGGCCTTCAGCGCTAGGAATGAAAGAACGAGCAGACTGCAAGGAGCGGACTGCCTCTTCCCGCCCTTCCGCGGCCTCCGAGCGGCGGACGAGCCCGCCCGCCATCCGCACGGCCCCGCAATGGGTGGCGGCCCCGCAATGGGTGGCGGCCCCGCGGGCGGAGGCGGCGCCTTCCCCGTGACATCGGGCCGGCCCTGCGCGCCTCCCGCCCGCCATGGCGGTGTCGGGAGCGGGCAAGGAGGGGAGCCCGGCGCTGCTGCTGAAAGTCGTGATGACCGGGGAGTCCTGCGTGGGGAAAACCTCCATCGTGAGGAGGTACACGGAGCCCGGCGCGGCTGCCGCCTTCTCCTCCTCTTCCTACCTGGCCACGATCGGTGAGTGCCCGCCCTCCGCGGGCCGGCCCTGCCAGCGCTCTCCCGCAGCCCTGGCTCCGTCCTCGCCCGCTCCCCTTTCACTCCTCCTCGCCGTCCTTGGGCTGTCCGTCCCTGCCTGGCTTTGCTGCGGGTGCCCGGAGCTGGCAGCGCCGGGTGAGCTGCCCGGATGCTCGTGGTTGTGGCTCCGAAACCGCTTTGCTCCATCTGTTGTACCGTCACTGTGCTTTTCCTGCGTGGAGGCAGTTGGTTTTGTGCTGTGCTGCTCGTGGCTCCAGGTGGAGGCCTGGCTGTGGTGCACAGCTGCGCCCGTAGAGAAAACTGCCTCCAGTTCAGAGAGCTCTCGGACTTCGATGTTGAACTCCCAGGTCCTCCGTCTTTCCTGACAGAAAGACTCTTAACTTTGTGTTAATGCGTTTGGATGGTGTCAAGTCGAGACAACATTTGCTCTAAGTAGCTGTGTATGTGACTGCTGAAGCAGAACTGCTGCTGAGTTGGAAGTGATTGTCCTCGCTGGACACAGAGGATGTAGCATTAGCCGTGCAGCGCCCCAGCAGTGCTGGGGTGGCTGTCAGCTTTCCGCTGCCACCGTGGTCCCATCCCTTGTCACCCACAGAATGGCGAGCTGACCCTCAGCACGCATGGTACAGACATTTTATGGATTTCTCAGCGGGAAATTTTCATTTTTAAAGGTCTGCCTTTATAAAGTTACTTGACTTGCCCGCGTCAGGGTATAAACCACCTCTTATCCTCCTGCACCTTCTTGCAAAGCATCTTCTGAAACCAACACAAACAAAAACGTAGTGAAATGGATCCTTAAAGCAGGCAATCTATTAGGAGCTTTAAGTAGGACGCTCGAGGAACATCCGTGAAAATAAACATCAGCTTTAACAATGCATTTTGTATTGTTCCTTAGCCTTGAGATTATTATTTTGGATTGGATTCTTTTTAACTTTTAATTCAGACCACGATAAAGTCAATAACTCTGGAAAACTGATGATACTGAGAATATATTTCTCCTGTTGTAGGTTGAAAGGCTTTAAGGAATAGCGAAGATGAAACTGTTTTGTAACCATTGTGGACCAAGCATAACCTTATACAGTTTTCTTACTGTTCCTATTCTTGATCAATTTAAAAACTTGTTTAGCATGTGTTTATCTGAAATGGAAATTAATACCTCACGTAGTATTTGTTAGCTGCACGTGGTTATTAAAGTTGTTTGTGAAATACTGTATCCCACCTAGTTCAGTTTGACAAGACAGGTGAGGGCTTGGACTCTCAAACTCAATGGGATTGTGGGTGATGGCTTCCACAACAGTGAAGTTGAAGGTGGAAGTTCACAAGGACAGACACAGCTGAGAAAATGGAAGTTTTAGTCTTCGCAGCACAGCTGTGGTTAGTAACGGTATAAAGGAAGAAGAAGCATTGCAACATTTGGGATTTTTTTTTAATCATGGTGTCTTCTTCCTCTTTGTGGACACTATCAAATTAAATAACTGTTCTCTGTTGTGTGCTGGTTTCACACAGGCTCAGCCTGTTGAATGCTTATCTGATGGTAATTGATTTCCCTCTGCCCATTGTCCAGCTGGAACACTGATGAGAGTAGCAGGAAGGTGTTTGAAGCTGTTCGTATATCTGAGTTTCCTGACAAAATTGTGTCACCACCACCCTCAGAGGCAAAGGGTCACAGCTAAAGAAGCTGAAAGGTTGCCTGGGAGCTGTGAAGAGTCTCATTTCTGTGTCATCATGAGTCATAGATTTGTGCTATTAGGAAAAATCTGACTGTTATTGCAGGGGAAAAAAAAATCCTGCTAGGCTCCAGTAGTGAAATGTTCTAAAATTATGTATTTTATGAAAAAAAGTAATAAAAATAAAGGGGTCCACAATAAATTTTCATTGAAAACCCTTTATGTGACACTTAAACGCTCAAGGATGGGTGCCCTTCCTCCTCCTCAATTATGCAGTTTGGGTAAATTATAAGCAGTTAAAGTTTTCTAATTAAACTTATACGCATCATAAGGCAGGTGCACTGCATTGTGAATAGTAGGCTGTGGTAGGCTATAAAGAATAAATGTTTTTGTTTAAACAATGGCATTGCATATAATGCCACAGGAGAAGTTTATGAACAGAAAAAAACCCTCTTGTATACAAGTGAATAGTGGGCTCACGATCTCACTGACTGTAAGGCTTTTATTTTGCTGGATTGTGGTGGCTGTGGTTCCACAGGCATGTTTTTTGTGGGAAAGTCTGTAGAGGTGTGAATCTTCCCCAGCGTACTGTAGGGAACCTGCTTTAGGAGGGGGTTAGACCTGATGGACCTCTGGGGTCCTACAATTCTGTGAACTCTGTGGATACCCTAGTACTCACTTACTCAGGAAATACAATTTATCAAAAATTAATCAAATTGAAGGTGAACATGCTATGTGTTAACAATCCTAGCAGTAATCCTCACCTTAATTCTGGTGGAGTTTTCTTTGTTTATTTTCTGGTTGGATTTTTGCACTCTTTCTTAGCAAGCTATCTTATCCCATGAGTTGTTTTTCTCAGTAAAACAGTAATTATTGGTGTTTGTGACCACACAGATACTACTCACGTTCAGACATTCCTTGATGTGTACAGGAAAGAAGTGTCTGGCTGAAGTGATGCGCCAACATGGTAAGGGCTCAGTGCCGGATAGGAGAATCACAGCTGACACTCAACACAAGTAAGGTGGAACCAGGGCCAGAAGAGTGAGTACCAGCTGTTCCATGGGCTGAAGTCCACCACCAGTCACGAGCACTTGCAGCACAGCAGTGCATTTCTTTAACCAACTGCTCTTAGATGATGAGATCAGTACAACAGCAACCCAGTTACTACATCTCAAGCATGCCAGCAGCTCCCAGCTCTTCCTTTCAGCTCTGCCCCTGGCTATTGGTGTGCAGGACATCTCACCAGGAGCACGGCATTCTGCTAAGTTATTCAAACTCACTTTCTATCTGAACAGGAATATGAGTGTTTTTTTATCAGGACCACCTAGCTGTATCAGGATGAAAAATGTATTGTGGTATTCATAGAATCATAGAATCTTTCGAGTTGGAAGGGACCCTTTGAAGGTCATGTAGTCACATTCCCCTGCAATGAACTACAGCTAGGTGTTGCGCTGAGCCCTGTCCAGCCTGAATTGAATGTTTCCAAGGATGAGGCATCCACCCTCAGTCCGGTTCCTGTGCCTCACCACCCTTACTGTAAAAAGCTTCTTCCTTATATCCAGTCTGAATCCCTCCTCTTTTAGTTGAAACCATTTCCCCTTATCCCATCACAGCATATCCTGCTAAAGAGACTGTCCCTTTCCTTCTTATAGCCCCCCTTTAGATACTGAAGGGCCGCTGTCAGATCACCTTGCAGCCTTCTCTTCTACAGGCTGAATATCCCCAGTTCTCAGCCTGTCCTCATAGGAGTGGTGTTCCATCCCTTGCATTATTTTTATGGCCCTTCTGTGGACACCCTCTTAACAGGTCCATGTCTCTCTTACACTGAGGACTCTGCTTCTGGATACAGTACCCCAGGTGAGGCCTCACCAGAACAGAGTAGAGGGGCAGGATCACCTCCCTTGCCCTGCTGGCCACATTTCTTTTGATGCAGCCCAGGATATGGTTGGTTTCTGGGCTGAGAGCACTCTGCTGGCTTGCTGCATGTCTAGCTTCACATCCACCAGGACACGCAGGTCCTTTTCTTCAGGGCTGTGCTCCATACTTAGATTGCCCAGCTTGTACTGATAGCAGGGGTTGCCATGACCCAGGTGCAAGCCCTTGCGTTTCAGTTTATTGAACCTCTTGAGGTTTGCCTGAGCCCACTGTTTAGTAGGCAGTCTGCACAAAACCTCTTGGAAGAGGACTTCTGCAGGTGGTCAGAGACTGTTTCATTGATAATGAGGGACGACGTGGGCAATTCACAACAGAATTATATGGCTGACTATTGTAATGCTTCTTAGACCTTGCCTCAGCCCTCATATGGGCATACTTAATATTTTGAGTATAAAAAAAATAACGCTATGACTATAAAACTTGGACAAAACAACTAGAATTTGAGCTTTTACCCAGTGTACCCATTCTTTGTTTAATTTGACAGGTTAAGAGAAGCACGCACAAGCCGTTGCATTCAAATTACGTTTATCTCACGAGCGGTAATCAATGCTAGCTTTGTTATGTTGTTCATCTTGTATAGTACATGGGCTTAAACGCATCTGAAATCTGTAAGCTGTCTCTTTGGCACTGTATTTCTCATTTTTCTTTTTTGTCTTTTCAATTTGCTAAGTTTGCATGAAATTTCATATAAAGACATGAACAATTCATGCATGCAGAACATATTGACTTCTGTTTTTCACTAACATTCATTGACCTTCTAGGTCAATAAATTTTGAAGTTGACTTAAGAAGTCAATATGCCTTATTTTAATTTAGATTAAGGTTTTGCCTGATTCAGCACTCTGCTTCCCTTCTTATAAAAAAAAAAAAAGCTTATATCAATTTATTATTAAAATGGATGTCAAGTCAGAACTGTTTCCTATAGGGCTGGGGATCCCTTGCTGAATTATACTTTTTCCCTGCGTTCCCAATGCATCCTTTGAAAGTGACATTCCAGTCTCCCAGTGCTTGCTTGGTCCCTCTCAAGTGCTCTGATATCAATTGTAGAAAGCGATACAGATAATTAAACAATACTCTGTGAATTTCAAGAGCAAGTGTTTTCCATAACATTCAAATTTCAACTTACATGAGCACATGAACAAATTTGGCTTAAATTACATTTCCAGCTAACATTATTAATTCCATCGAGGAAGATTTGTGTAACATTAATTACAGGCACCGATTGTATAATTTCATCTTCCTTTGCCATTGAAGCTTCAGTAAAAATTCATCAGGTGAAGGACATAATTATCATAATAATTTTAAACTCTTTTACCACATATACCCAAAAATGTTACCATTGGAACGCTGCATGTGAGCACATACTCTTCAATATTTTGCATGAAATACGTTCAGAAAGAAAAGAAAAAAAAAGGAAGGGAACATGTATTTCACTGCATTTTTATTTTATGGCCACCAGTGTCTTCCTTTGGAAAAGTCATTTGGCAGGAAAAGTCATCTGGCTTTCTCAGTTTTTGTAGTTGTTTCAAATGGCATTAGTACAGGTGACGAGCTACCCTGAAGTTACATGACTGTACTTTGACCTTGTGGATTCTCGACCACAGAGAAGGCCGTGCAACCAGCTACCACAGTGTTACCTTACCTTAATTGATGGAACAAAAGAAAAAGCCTTCCTAATTTTTGGGGGGGAAAATCTGAGTGGAGAAATGAGTTAAAAGTATTTCAAATGTCAGCAGTATAGCAGTTGGAGAGAAATATAGTTACGAGTGAAGAAATGCATCTGTCTAAGGTAGCAGGTGATAGCAGGAGGATTCCAGCCTTAGAACTGGAGCTGCAAGAGCCCACAAATCCAGGAAACATTTACCACACCTGGAGTAGTAATTTGATAATAAAGGAAAACACTACAAATTATGAGGAAAAGTATCTTTAAGGAAAGATGTGTAGTGTCTGTAGAGACAAAGTACAGCACTGGTTTCAAGTGCTAATGCCTGATTTTAGCATTAACACCCTGTATTTGGGATAAAGAGAGATAAACACCACAGGGACAGATGTTGCTGATTTGAATGAAATCCAGTGTATGCTCGTCTTTGCATTTAATTAATGCAGCTAATTTCTATTCCTATTTATGCATCCCTAGATTATTTTTTTTTTAGGGATTTGTAAGTAAAAATAGAAAGATGGCATTTTGCATGTAACAGCTTTGTAAGTGTTTATTGCTAACTATAGCTGTTCTGCAATGAAATTGGAAACAAATTGCCAATATGTTTGCCAAGTATTACTGTGCCTAAGCCATGAAGCTACTGTCCTGCCTCATGCCTATTAATGGAAATATGTACGTGTTGTTTCAGAATATTTTTTGCTTTGACGTGCCCCTCCATCACTTTTATTATATTGTATTGACACATAGTTGTTTTCACCATTGAATAATTTTCTTTTGCAACTTCTGTTTTGAATGTGTATGGTTAATTACTTATTCTTTGTTTGATATGATTCCATTTCATTTTCTGTTTGAAACTGCATGCTAACTAGAGTTAAGAAACATTCTTCAAATGGGAGTCTGTGCTATTATCAGAAATGTTTCAGATCTTCTTCTTTCTTCCAGGCATTGATTTTAAAGTAAAGTGTATAACGCTTAATGGTACAAGAGTGAAACTTCAAATATGGTAAGTTTTAATCTATATCACAAATAAAGGCCAACTAAAGTACATTACAACATGATAAAATCTCATCTGTTTTTAATTTTATGCTTTCATAAAGTGTAGTTGCTATGTAGTAAGTCATTTTAAAATTTGAGTTTAGACTTACTGCAGCAGTGAAAGTAAGTTAAAAATAAAATTGTTACTAGGTTGCTCAAACAAAATTTTACTGTTGCAGCATGCAAACAGTGCAGATCTACAAAGCACATTAATTATATTCAATTGTATCAGAACACTGAGGGAAGTGACAAAGCAAAAACAAATTCTATATTTCATTACTGAACAAGTGCATGCAAGAGAAAGCTATTCTGATGAATCTTTGGGAACACACACTCAGTTTTGTTTGTTTGTTTGTTTTGAGGCTTTTCAGAAAGGTATATAGGATGCTGACAGCCGTGTCTACAGGCATCCCATGCAGAAGGTTATCTATTTCTACAATTATCTATAAACTTCTCAAGAAGTAACTCTGTACATGAATTCACTGACCAGTGCTAGATCTTCAGTTGCTCCACCTCAAGTTTTAGTACAAATATCTTGAAGGCTTGCTGGCAGCTTTCTTAAGGCATAATTGCAGATGGGAATCCCTGCATCCTCTTACATTTTGTCTTCCTCCCCAAACCTGTCTTGCGCCTAAACCAGCTCCTTGTCTGTGTCACAGTTTATAAAGTGCTTATCAGAATGTGGGATGTTACCTGACATCTGCAGGGTTTGTACTCCAGAAATCTTTTTTTACCACCTGACTTGTACTGACATTCTTGGTTAAATGTACATAAAGAAGCAATGGTAAGCTTGAACTTAGGCTCTGACCGCTGGTTGAGCTTTCCTAGTAGGTCCTTGGATTTCCCAGTACTACTCAAACTTTCAGTGTACTTCTGTCATTGCTGAATAAATGTGAAATCTGGCACCCAGATCCTCCCTCATCCTTATGTTTTCTTGTTCTTTTCAAATTAGGATTAAAAAATTGGTCAACTTTTGAATATCTTGAGAAGAGGGGTTCTACATTTTGTTCATTGATATTGAATTTCTTTACTGGGGACTTTTAATGATTTCTTTCAGGGATACTGCTGGCCAGGAACGATTCCACACACTCAGTACAAGCTATTTTCGTGGAGCACAAGGCTTTGTTCTTGTATATGACATCACAAATCTTGAGAGTTTTCAAGGTGTAACAAGCTGGATGAAAGACATACATGAGGTAAATAAACCTAACAGTGCTTGATCTTTTAATGAAGGTAATCAGTGAAGTAATGCAGTTTCTGTTTTAAATGACTGCATGAAATTTATCATTATTCCTTGAGCTGTACGTTCCTAACCAGAATTTCTTACTTTTAACTCAGCATATATTATTACAGTAGGATTACTGTCATGTGAAACTGAAAGACTGTGTAGATTATCCAGAACAACCCCTTGCTGATACAGGAGTGTTTTTGAAATAAATTGAAAATACAGCTCTTAATCCAGTTTTGTACATACTGAGGTAAAGCGCTTTTGTCACCAGCGTGACTGTTCACAGGACCTACAAGCCAATCTTCATGAGCTCATCCCAGTATTTTAATTAGCTTCAGTGTCAAAATTAACTAGTGATTTCCCATTCCTAATTCCATTATTTTTGCATAATTGCTTCATCCCAAAAATCAAATTAAATCAAATGAAAGATCCTATTTCCCCTCTCTGGATATTCCCTTACAGAGGATGGTTTCAAGGGGGAGGAACTAGCAGAAAGAAAGGATCATTTTATTTGTTTAGCTCAGTGAGTTTTTATCTGAGTGGTTTAGCACAGTTGCTTGTAGCACTGCAGCTAGGGAAATGTGGTTTCAGGTGACATAGGAAGTGATTCAACAGCACACGGCTGCTAGATTAGGTGTTAGTTCCCACCTACGTTGTCCTGGGTTTGAATCTTTTCTCCCACTCTGCTTCTGGAGCCCGTCAGATCCCGCTGTACCTCTCTAACGTGGTGGAAAATTAACAGCAAAAACGGTTGGGTAGGTTTCCACTGCATTACTGAGTTTATGAGGTTCACAGAAAGGTCTGACAGATATTGGAGTTGGCATAAGGTAAGGGGGAGGAACAAGAAGGCCAGGAGAATAATGCATGGGAACAATGTGAGGAAGGAACTGGGGAGGGAGGAGCTGACAAGCCCTCTGGCATCAGATCCTTGAGCTATTTGTAACCCAGTATGCTTAGCCTGTATTACTAAATCCCTCTTGATGTGTTTGCCCATTTTCTAAGTAATAACATGAAAGTTTGTAGTTACTATGACTGCATATGATTCCAAAGAAGATAATGCTTGTTGTTGATTAAAATCAAAGAAACAAGCAGGCAGTTTTTTTTTTTTACAATACTCAACAACCTCCTGACTTGGTAGGAATATGACATGACAGGTGGAAGAGCCCATTTCATAAAGCAGGTTCTGAAAAAAAAAGAAAAAAACATAAAATGAATCTTTTTTTCTTGTCACCCATTCAGTATACAGATGAATTAATGAACAGCACATGGTCATATATCCAATAATATATACTTAGGATATTAATACTGTTGGTAAGACATTGCATATACATTACTTCAGTATGAAGAACATTACTATGGTAATGTAGTACATCATTATCCTTGACCTTCCAGCTATCTTGGAAGTCTTAGTGTCAACAGAGCGTAACTTCAGTAATGTGCTACAAAGGAAACCTGATGATAAAATATTCTTACTGACTTGTCTGAACACACTTCAACCTAAAACATGTGCTTTATCGTTTAGTTAAGAAAAGCATGTGCCCTTCTGTTAGGCAAACCAACAAGTCACAACTAGATAGGCAGCTCCTGGAATAGTTTCATGATTGGCTACTATTTAACTCAGTGCACAGCTGAAAGTGTAGACTACCCATGTGTATCCACTGAGATTATATATACATATATAGTATGTATGAGTATAAACATAGGTAGCTCTGAAAGTAATGCCTCCTGTTTATTTCCATGGAAACAACAGATAAAAAGAGCACAGTAGCACTATTCAATAAAGCAAGTATTCAGCTTCTCTAGGGGAACTGTTTGGTCACGACTTGAACTGATGATTGAGCACCTGGTGAAGGGGATGGCTGGCCCAGGAAGCACAGGTACAAACAATTTACCATAGCTTCCCATGTGACTGGGAGTGGGTCCAACCCTACCCCCTCCCTCCTCCCCCCAGGCTCATTTAAGGGCTGTGCTCTGAAGGGTGAACATCTCATGGATGAAGGCTGCTTTTTTAGAATGAATGTTCTACGGTCTGAGATCCTTGATGCTGAGTGAGTCATTTTTTTATTTATTTTTCCTTCTGTGTATGATTACTGGTATTTCTAGCAATGCTTTGCCTCATATTGCAGAGAACTTGTCAGAAGCAGTTTTGCTGCTTCGTGGGACTGACAGCTACAAAATGCTGTTTTTTGACCTAGTCACCTTCATTAGCTCTGTGTTTTTTGCCAGTGATGAGCAAGAGTCTGTGTGCCATGCTCATAAAAGTCTGCACCAGTAGAGGTGACCCCATGTTGCTGCTGCTGAAACTTAACACCCACCTCCTGACTGTGCTTACATCCTCTGTTTGCTCTCTAGAAATATTCACTAAGTGTCAGTGAGTATCAGCAGGTGTATTTTTATCCAGGTGCAGGAATTCAGTGACATACTGTGGCTTCACGTACGTTTTTGTGTCAGTCACTATTTTGTTAGACTGCTCCTCTTCTTCTGTCTGTCGCACAGTAACAGAAGGTTGGTGGGAAGCTCTCTATTGCTCTGTCATCGGTATCTACCTCTGACGTTGTGGACCAACATAATAAAGCAGGAGGTATTACTTCTTGGAGCAGCCTGCACGTGTATCACATGAAATACAGTCATTGGAAGAGTCATTTTGTCCTGTCATCTTTAATTACAAAAACAGAATGGTTGAGTCACTGGGCTAGCATGCACAAGCATAAACCCACTATATCTGGGCCGTATGGCTGCGGTGGTGGGAAGGATGGGACTGGCCATCGTGGCTGAGGTGCTGAAGAGGCTGAGCATAAATCAGCAGAAGTTGATCAGGAAATCATACCTTTGTGACCCTTTCTTCTGTTCACGATACTTAAAAGCTTTCACGTAAGAATACTCAAGCTTAGTTTATTCAATCTTATTGTCTAGAAGTACTACCTTAGTTTGAAATTTTAAAAGCATAGAGAAACACTCAATTTAGGCAATTTCTAGGGATGTAAATTGTGTGATTGATTGTACCAATCTCAAAGCCAGCAATTAGTGAATGTTGTAACGGTGCTAGATAATAATAAAAAAAACTTAATTTAGTCCAAGTGATATCAATTTCTGAAGTGTCTTGGTGAAAATATATGGGACCATTCACTGCAGAAGAAATGTTTTTAAGGAATAATTGTTAAAACACAGGGCGTATCATGAAAATTAATTACTTGCTTCAGGATGGTGACATTCCTTGCTTTGGTCTATAAATGCAAATCAGTATTTCATATCCCAAAAGTGACCAGTGTTAGAGTGGCTGCTGATTAAAAATGGGTGAGGGTAACCAACATTTAAAAAGGAAACTGAAATGGGTTTTATTAAATGCCAGACTGTTAAAGTTTACACCTGAACCAAACAAACAGGATTTTTTGCAATGAGTTGGTAATTAAACTTTAGAAATTAAACTTTAAAAAACCTCTTTTTTTTTTTTTTTACTGTTGTAAAAATCTTAGCAATTCAGCATTCCTAGAAAATCCATTGATTTCTTAAAAACTTGCTAGTCAGTGCTATGGGATTGTCCCTAATACTGTCATAGGGTAAGGGGGAGGAACATATTTCAGTTATTTTAAGTGTGGAATACAGCACTTTCCCTATTAAAAATGAATTATTGTTTAAGGATATTCAAGGCATAAAGACATGGTAGCAGGTGTCTCACTCTAGCAGTTGTATTCAGCACTAGAAGAAACTAATAGGGTTGTTTATAAAAATTGCTTGCTACACTTTCAGCTGAGTATCTTTGGACTCCATTGACAAATCCTATACAGGCTTATTGGATTCATGATGCACTCATTAGGAGTGTGATCACTGTGGGATAATTAGTTTAGAACCTGAAACTGTTCATTATTTATAGGTGATATCTTATTTATTAATGTGTTCCTCCTGTCCGCTAACATGGTTTTTAGCTATTGAATGCAGCTGTTCTGAAAGGCCGATCCTATTTGTCCATTAAAAACCAAATACAAATAGCCATGTATGAAATCCAGTTGCAGAAAGCAGTTCTTTCCAAGGAAGCTTGCATACTGGCAAAAAAAAAAAAAGAAAAATCATATGGTAGTGGTGAAATGCTTGAAGAAATGCCCTTTTCTGGTTCTGTGCAATTCAGCATAGCTGAGAGTTGGGATCTGGGGCAGTGTTTCTGCATTATGCTTAAGCACTACAGCAAAGTGCTTTGCGAATATAAATTAATCCAACTTCCAACTGCTCTGAGTTTTAATTTCTCTGATGTGAAAGCCTGGTGCCAGAAGGATGGAACTGTTCCAATTCATAGGTGGGTTTGTTGTTAGCGCTCCTATCAGAGCTGAAAATTTCTTGTCCTTGTGGCCTTGTTAAATTGTTATATCTCTAAACCCTGATTGATTTGAGGATAAATTGTTCTATGTCTAATCAAGTCAAAGTTTAATAACAGGACAAATTCCATCACTTGCACAATTCCACTGAAGTCCTGAATGTGAGACATTTGTAATAGAGATCTTAATGTGACAATTAGGAAAGTACACGAGATATATCCATGAGAATCATAATATGTCTGAATGCTACAGGTGATGCTGTCAAGGAGACTGTGGGGACAGGGTATCCCTAACAAATTATTCTTCCTTAGTACAAAGGATGTGTTTCTGGTGTCATTGTCTAGCGAGCAGGAGGAATAAACTTCTTGGCTTTGTGACCTTCCCAGCTGTGCCTTTATCTCACAATGTGCCAGTACACATTTCTTTCTCATCTTTGTTTCTGAAAAATGAAATTAGTGCTACGCTTTTTCCTCTACTACAATCTAATTAAACGTTACAGTAGTGTGTTTATCAGACCTGGGTTCTCGGGTTCACTGTTTGGACCCCGAAGCAAACTTCTGTTCCTGTTTCAAACTGTAATCAGTGATTACAAAAAACAGTGTGGCCATGAACAACTGTGCCATGGAAATGCGGTGGAGGGACAAGGTGGTGTTTCTGCAGGAAAATCGCACTTCGCTGGAGGAGAGCCTGTTGCAAGGAGGGGTTTGGAGCCTATGGCGCTGCTCCCTCATGTGGCCACCCATCACAGCAGCTGGCGAGCTCCAGCTCTTACCAAAACCTGATCCAAACTCTTAAGAAATTTGGCAGCCTCAGGAATCTCACAACTTCTGTTTCTGAAGGAGGAAAAAAAACCCACAAAAACAACAGTGCTGATATTGACTTCCTGGATGTTTTCCAAAAAGATAGGCTAGCTTTTCTCCAAGTCCTGACTCTTCTTATGCGAAGCTTAGGTAAAAGGTGAACTTTGAAATGTTAAAAGCAGAGTAAAAAAAAAACTCAGAGTGAACCAAAACTCTGATGCATTTTTGAAAGACACCACGGCAAAAAAAATTTCTTATTTTTATTCTCAGTGTTGGAAGAAATTTATTTTTTATTATTATTTTTCTCCTTGATTACGTTCTTATAGTACTTTTCCATGACATGGGAAAAATGTTTCCTAACTCAGCTTGGTGAGCGCTGGAGTACCTAACAGCATCTTAATGACTGTAAAATAATCGTCCTCTTTTTAGCTATGGATTCAGCATTTGGAAAGCTTATTTCTGGGCTATAAATAAAAGAGGATGAAAATACACCATCAGCTTTTGTGCCAGCAGAGTTTGTGGTCGGATTTCTGCATAGTCATACTGAGTTAATCTTTCAAGTCCTCACCTGCACAATCATTTCTCAGAATGAAGGTCATTGTGTGTGTGTGTGTGTGTGTGTGCAGATATATGTATATAGTTTTCTAGAAGGAAGAAACTGCAGTTTCACATCTTAAAAATTCAATTAAATTGAAAACTCTATTAAAACTTACAAATGTATGAATGAATGCTTGCTGAAAGGCCAGATGTCTCTAGCCTTTAAATTTTGTTAGTATTTGAACTAGTATAGAACGAACGTTCCCATTTCAAAAATTCTTGCCCTTTGTGCAGAAATACATTTGCAGTATGAATTTCATGTTTTTGTACAGAAATGATGCCAGTATTTCCCTTTGACATTTTACTTCAGAGTAAAGTCAAATGTCACTCGTGAAGCTTTCTGCTACATATAACAGGCTTTCAAATAAAAAGTTGATTGTGCGATGAGATTAAGTTGTCTATTTACCCTATTTTAAGGACTGGTGTGTGTGTGTGTGTGTGTGTGTGTGTGTGTGTGTGTGTGTGTGTGTGTGTGTGTGTATAAGTATATTTATGTGGGAGAATCACTGACCTTAATGAGTAAAGCTCCAATGCATTTTAGTCTATTGATGCAGGTTAGACTGATTCATTATTTTAGGCCTGTACTTTATGCTTTCATGATGAGCTTACTTCATTTTAATACTGCATTATCTTGAACATCAGCTGTGGTTATGAAATGAGATTAGCCGACTCTAAAATGAGAGTGGATTGAAAAAATGAAATGGTGTTCCTTAATAATAAATTGTGCCTCCTGCTGTACTCTTCAAATGAGGCAACTTAGTTGCGAAAGAGCAGATAGACTAAAAATAATGATTCGGTCATCCCTTAATGAATATTTTTCATTTCTCTCAAGGAAGGTACTTGTGTCCACATGCATCTGTGTGTGCCCATTTTTGGGGGGAAGAGGCATCTTCTATCCTATTGGATAGGTGGATGTGTTTATCCATGTCTCTCCCCAGAAAACCTCTGAAGCTATGAGCCAGCTTTAATCCTTTCTGAAAGAGAGATATGACACCCTACAGCTTGATTAGTGTTATAAATATTAAGACTTCATTGGAGCCTGGAGATTTCATCAGCAGCGCTGCAGAGAGATCAGTAGACATAGATCAAACCTTCTGAGTCATCAGAGAATCTGTGTGAGCATTTACTTTCAAAGTACATCATGGAAACAGATTAAACTTGAGTTACTCGTCTCTACTTTGAGACACTCATCTTCTTCCATTTAGGCATCAAAAGTGGTTTTAAATACCATGTTTTTAACAGAAACGTCACTTTGCAATTTTCACTGTTCCGTTTCCTTGTCATGATTGCAGTCATCTATAGTTACAATAGCTTATCTTAAAATAACACTGATGTAAAGCATCCAGTGCATTTCACAGTCATCGTGTACGTAACTGGATTAGTGAAACAAAGAATGGAGACAAGGTCAAAAAGTTCAATTTTTTTTCCTCCTTTTGAAATCAGTGAGGTTTTTAAAATTTTACTTCATTAAAAAATGTTGCCTTCTTCCAAGTTTCTTGGAATAATCAAACTTTTATGTTGAGATGGAGCACTCTGACTGTAATTTTGCTGTCTGTGTGCAAGAGTGAAGTACAGAAAGGTACTCTTTCAGGTGCAGCAGATTCCTTAGTTTTTTCTTTTCAGTGCTGGATGCAGACCTGACCAACATGCTAAACCCCTTCCTTCAGGGAGGGCAGTGTCTGTGACTTTGGAGCATTACCAGACACTTTGAAGCCTCAAGATCAAGCATTCATCAGAAGATGGAACCCATGCACCATATACTTTATTCCTCATGAAAGCTGTTCCAAATTATACCCTTTACTTTTAAGTGGCTTTTTCCTGCTCTTTGCTGTCTTGCTGTTTTCCTCAGGATCTCTCATGAAAAACGTTTCTGCTGATGAAAAGGTCAGGAGGAAACTTAGCTTTTACTTTCAGGGGAATTGAGTCGACAGTTTGTGTGAGTTGAAGGGCTTATGTTGCTTAAAGTGTATATATATGTATTGTGAACTTGATGCTTATTAATGCTGGTCCTCTTTTAGAAAGCAGGTGATGACGTGGATGTAATACTGCTGGGCAACAAGTGTGATAAGGAAGCAGAACGTGTAATTCCAAAACATAAAGGAGAAAAGGTACCATTGATCACTGATGCTTTCTTTGGGTTCTCCTGAGTGTGTGCGACTATGAGCTGACAATGAAAAAAGGCTCCTGAATTCCAAGAATTCTATTAGGAGTTGCTCCAAAACAACAGTGGGTTTGGTTTTTTGTTTGTTTTTAACTTATGAACAGAAATGCATCAAATAACTTGGAGCTACTCTCTTCAGAATACCAATTTTTATTTTTAAAGTTAAAATTATCTTTAATAGTTTCAGGCATTATAAGACAAATTTATTTTTCAAATTATAATTGTAAGTATTTTAAAATCTGCATTTCAAGTGAACTGTTCTAATATGGAGTGCTAGCATATAATACATTGAACATTCTGCTTCACTTTATGATACTTTATGGCACTCATGAATTATTTTATTTATTTTGCTACAGCATAGCCATATATAAATATTGTGGCAGCTTGCACACTGCGATCTCAGTTATCTAAAAGTAATCCTAAATAATACTGGACAGATACATCTGGGGGACATCCAGGTCCCCTAGTTCAAACTGTAGGTTACACAGCTGTGACTACAGTGTAGTTTAGACTACAGAGGAAGAGGTGGTGTTAAGTTGGGAGTGCTGCAAGTTGCCATCACTGAAAACCTGTGAGGAGATTCAGGAGCCATTTAATGGAAGAAGAAATTATGATGTTGATTAGATGTGACTGTGTGTGTGGTGCTCTGAAAGTAATGCCTCCTATTTTGTTATATTGGCCCACAATGCCAGAAACAGATGTTGATTGTATGGATGTAGAGGTTGAGCTTGTCCACCAATATTCTGTTAGATGTTGTTGCCATGTGACAGATAGCAGCAGTCTGTTTTGATGTGGGAGTGTGTGTGGAAAAAAGATTGCCGTTTTCTCCACATGGAGGAATTCACTCGTTGACATTTACTGACACTTGATGAACACTTACAGCCACCACCAAACAGTGGATGTGAAGCTGTGGGTCATGCATTTTAGCAGTAGTGACTGCAATGTGAAAGACAAGACATGTTCAGGACAGCCATGCAGATTTTTATGAGTATGTCATGCAGGCTCTTGTTCATCACTGGGAAAAATGCATAGCTAAGAGGGGTGCCTGTATTGAAAAATAGTGTTTTGTAGCTGAAAAAATTATCTAACAAATAGTGTTATTATGCTCTTTGTATCTGTTTCCTTGGCAGTAGGAGGTATTACTTTTGGAGTGACCTATGTTGTGTATACCTGTCATTTTTGCAATTAAAAACTGTATACATCTGTTGTATTATTCCAAGATTTATAAGTCTTTCTAGTATGCAGCCAGACAGCTGAATCAGGCACATTATACTGTGTTTGAGGAATAGCACACTGATCATTACTTTCTGACCATGTAAGTACAGATTAGGCAACTTTAAAAAATAGCATGAAGTGTAACATATCTGTGTATGTGGAAAAAGGTTGCTGAAAGAAATAGGTATATTTTTACTCAAAGAATACACTGTCAGAAATCTGAACTCTCACTGGCTACATGTGCACAAGAGGGCAGTATTAGGGTTTTGCATGTAGTGTTAACAGTGACACTTTATGCATCCTTAACCGTGCAATAAAGTTTATCTTAATGTAGTCATTTTTATTTGAGGAACAAATCTTCACCTCTTCACCAGTGAGCCTGCTTTTCAGATTCCTCCTGTGTTCTGAGATGACCCTTCAGTTACACTGTCTTGTTCATTAACGTGATTTCAAAATGCCAAAGAATCTGACTGAGACAGCTGGAGAAAGATTGCATTAGCAGAGGGTGAGCTAATAATGTCATCTCACTCCAAAGAAGAGAATATCCATATAAAAAGGGAAAAATTGTTGACAAGGTGTTTGGTTGTTGTTATTAATACAAAAACAAACATCGTAAGAAAAGTTTGAACTCAGTCTTCTTGGGTTCCACTTCCCTCTCCCCAAGTCAATAATGTATATTACTTACTAAAAACTAAGCCTAAGTATTGAAGATTACAAGAATTTTTAGAATGTGTCCATTTTCCTCCTGTCGCATCTAAGAGAAATAGTCAAAATGTTGTTGTTTGTTTTCCTTATCTTATCATGTGCTTGACTTTAGAACTTATTTTATGTGTACAGTATGAGTGAAAAAACATACTCCACAGTGATACAGTGCTGGGAATATTCCAGACACATCTCTCTGATTCTACGCTATGAAATCATAGCAGGATTTTGCTAGGAATTATTATATTTTGAGATAAGAAAATTAGAATCAAACTTTGCTTTGGAAAAGATAATGGTATTATTTGTTTTCTTATTGTAAGTAAGATATCAAATTATTTCTTGAGCTCTCCAAACAGGATGACATAAAATAAAATTTCCAAGCTGTATTACTGCCTTCACTTTGTGTGTGTACTTCGGTATTTTATTTACTGGTATACACAAGATGTTCCCAAAGGCAAGAAAAAATAGTAATTCATTGAATGTGCCTTTCCAGTTTCTTTGAGGTGAATTACACTGAGCTGTGCTCATACTTGCAACTGCATTAACACTGATTTTGTTATTTTTTTTCATCTATCCAAATTTGGAGATAACTTGCTTGTCACAAGCAAGTCCGCAAAATGAATTTGAGTAGTACATGTATTTCTGGAGTTTCCCTCCTTGGAGATACTGAAAAGCTGCCTGGATGTGATTCTGGGCAACCTGCTGTGGGTGTCCTAGCTTGAGCAGGGGTTGGACCAGGTGGACACACAGGTCCTTGTCAACCAGTACATGATTTTGTTATTAATATTCTTTGTTCAACTCCATGCACAGACGGAGAAAATAGGAGTGCATTGGAAGATGTAGTTGACAATGTAGTAACATCATGAAGGCTGAGGTACTCAGTGTTATTTTTTTTCTTTTGCATTGGTCTTTACGGGTGGAGCTTCTTCCCAGGCCTCTGCGTGTACTGGCAGGGCTTGGGGAGGAAGCAGATCAGCCATGAGCAGGAGAACATTGGGTTAGAAACTGCTTAGGAAAGTTGAGCTTATCCATGGGCATGATGAAGTTCACCCAACAGTGCTGAAAAAGCTGACCAATAAGATTGAGGCATCTCAATCATTTCCGAAAAATCATGATGCTTGTCATATTGGCCTTTGTCAAGATAATGTCTATGAAATGGGAAAGAAAGGTGTTCACAGGATGTCTGTGAATGTGGTGTCCAGAGACAGCTGCAAGTGTGACTGGGATCTAGTACAGGTAACCCATGAGACCTCCGTAAGGAGGAGGCTGAGGAGTAGTTACTGCTCTCTAGCAACTGAAGTGTAGTTAAAAGAATGACCGGAACAGACTGTGCTTAGTAGCAGTAGGCAATAAAGCAAGGGACAGAAGGCACAAATCGTGGCTTGGGACGTTCAGATTGGAGATGGGGAGAGACAGTTCCACAAAATGGGTGATCTAACCATGGAAGAGGATCTCAGAAAAGCTGTAGAATCTCCATCCTTGGGAGGTTTCTAGACTCAAGTAGGAAAAGATGTAGCTGACCCTACATCTTATGGGCAGCAGTCCCATTTCAAGTGGAATTCTCTCTCCAGTCAGTTTCTGTAATGTAAAAAAAGCTTGATTAACATGGTTTGTGCTTATCAGTTTCTACATAGGTCACCTCTAGACATCTCTCAATGCAAGAAAGAAAAGGAACATTTAGTAGCAGAACCTGTGTACTTTTTAATCTGTGAAGCAGATTATTCATTAGCCCAGTATTTTAATTACCTGTATTTTTCTTTATAAACCAAAATCAGTAGTTGTTTTGCATTGATACAAGCAGTTAGATGATCTTAATTGTATGTAACAAGCTGTTGTGATCCCAAAAATTGTTCATTGCAGTCAACTTGAGCTTAGAAGCAGACTCTCTTAAAAAAACATAACAGATATAATGTTGAAAATGAAGATATTTCATTATGATATTTTGGAAAATATACCATTTTACTTCTTTTTTTTTTCCTACCTTAATATCATTCTTACAATGTTTAAATTAAAATGTTACACTGAAATGCTTGTACTGACATATCTTATTTCTGAATTCTTGAAAAGTGCCAGGGGTTTTGTTCGTTTGTTTGTTTTTTAAGGTTATTTCTAAAGCTTACAGAAAACAATCACAACGGCCATTCATAGAATGGCTTAGACTGGAAGGGATGTTAAGACCATCCAGTTCCAACCCCCTGCCATGGAGCAGGGCTTTTATCCACCAGACCAGGCTGCCCAGGGACCCATCCAACCTGGCCTTAAATACCTCCAGGGATGGAGCATCCACACCTTCTCTGTGCAAACAACATTGGACTTTTTATCATAATGAAAAGCCTTTCAAACAAGGTTATTTTTTCACATACACATTTGTTCTCTGTGTGTTTGTTATCGCTGTTGTTTTCTGTCTCCTTGGTGAAAAGTTGCATCTTTTTCTTTATTCCATCATGCCTGCTTTTGTGTTTTTTGTTTTTGGGGTTTTTTTTGGTTAATTTTTTACCTATTCTTTTCTGCAAGCATTCTGTGTATTTCCTGTAAATAACTGCCTAGGAGACAATTCATTTTCTAAGTCAAAACACTGAGAAGAGATCCTCTAGAGTGTATTCTTATTTACAAGTAAAGATAGGTCAAAAACTTGTTTCAAAAATGCATAAATTAAAACAAAAATAAGACATATCTGAAATGTAGAAACTGAAGATAAACACAGCATACCTTACTAAGCTGACATTTTCTTAGTCAATGTTTATGTAACACGTTAAGAACTGTCAGAAGCACCTACGCATCCACTGCTATTAGTATTTATAATTTTTTTTTCCTAAAGACTGTTCATTCCATTGCCAACTTTTTTTTTTTTTTTTTTTTTTTTCAGCTTGCTTGGGAACATGGGATACCCTTTTTTGAAACCAGTGCCAAAGATAACGTGAACATTGAGGATGCGTTTTCAGTTTTGACTAAGGAAATACTGGAAAAGGTAGGCTGAGAAAAAATTAAAAGGAAGATTTCAGGAGTGGAAGTACAGAACAGCTTTAGAGAAGCATGACTAGTACTGGTTTTGCATTATGCAGCAATATTTGGGAGGATCCCAAGGCTGCAGACATATGTGGAGAGACATAAGGAAAAAGAATTGTGGGATAATAATTAGGAAGCAGAGAACAGGTACAGTATTGTTCAAGGAGAAGGAAAAAACACAGGAAAGCTGCATTTGTGGCTTTCCTTCCCACCCTTTTCTTCAAGGGAAGGGTTAATATCGAGTGGTTACAGGATAGTTCCATTTCTGTGCTAGGAAAATTCCTTTTCTTCTTTAAGTTTCCTCAGAATATGCAGTTATGAGGCAGCATATTCATGGAAGGAGTGGACATTTTATGTTTAGCAATTAAACGTTTCATCCAGAAGTCATAGCTGTTTGTTTGTCTGATTTATGCTAGTGCTTTTGAAGTTATTAGAACCTAAAGAGCTGAGTTAATTAGTGTTAGAATCAATATTGTAGCTGTCAGAATCAGCATCTTTAACCACCTAGCTTGTGTTGGTGAAAAAGGTCCTTGCTACTCAGGGTTTCCATACAAAAATGTTGTGTGGGACTGAATTAGTGTTAATTAGCTATGAAAATGTTTTGCATCACAATTTATTTTTAGACAGTAGAATATTATTTTAGACATTAATGGATGTTCTTCATGCAATGCATTATCATTGCCATTCATCACCAATATCAGTTATACAAAACTAGCCTTCCATTCCGAATACTCTTGAAGTCATAATAAAGATAAATGACCAAAATTACTGACAAAGTCACAAGTTACAGTGTTTTCATTAAATAGCCACAGGGGACAGTCAAGATAGTAGATGAGGGTTGGACTGCTTGTAAATGAGGGTCTTGTCCTATCATACAATAACACAAGCTTGAGTTTGTTGGGTTATTTTGTTTTGTTTCTAACGTATACGATTTTGGTTCCTTTAGCATGAAAATAAACTTGGTAACTTAACTGCTGAATGTCATTGACTTCCTCATCTAAGTAAGTCCTTGAATAGTCAGGAAAGTCGAAAGTAAGATGACTCTGATTTTCTTGTAAATGAAGAAGGCATTTTGTAAGTAAATATTTGTAGTATGAAACATGAAAAGTACAAACCAAAAGCTATGATCATAACAGCTGTGAAGACAAATATCTGTGAAGCTATAAGCTCTGCACAGTGCGTTTAGTAAGATCTGAGAGAATTCTCTGCAGCTTTCAGAAATGGTGTTTGGGTATTTCTCACTCCAAGACCACCTGCATTCATTTTATTTTAAGTGGAGCTTTAGTATTCCTACTAATCTTCATAAAAATCCATGGATTTTTAGTGTGAAAAAAAATTTTTAGTGTGAAACAAATTTAGACCAAATTTAGACCAGCATGGAGTATAATTATTAGAATTGCTTGGGAATGCAGTTGTACAGTTTACATGCATGTATTTGTGTTTGGAAAATATGCCCCTGGGAATTTGTAAGTTTGTCTGTAGCAGTATTACACTCTAGAAATATTTGCAATCCATCTTGGGGCCTCATTTATGATTACTTTGGTGTATAATTTGCAATTGTTAGTGAAAGCGTTTGTTGATTTAAACAAGACCCCCTTTAGCTCAGTTGGTTCTGCCACTGGCTTGAGAAGACAGAGATGAGAGAAAAAAAGAAAAATTCATCATAGAGTTTCATCATGGTTATCAGGTTCAGCAAAATAATTTGCTTGTTTACAAAACTGTGAAATCTGAATGTACTACTTAAAATATAACTTCCTGTAACTGATGAAAACATTTTGGAGAAGAAAAAATGTGGTAGGAAGTGTGACTAGTAACTGTAAAAAAATGACATGCTAGATACCAGTCTAGATCACTTCCGTCATACATCCACTCTGCAATAGTAAAATACTTTCATACAGCATTGAACAGTGCTTTGGCACAAGACAGGTATGCCTGAAGTAGCAGGATATTGCATCTTGCTTACTTCTGTGGTAGGACCATCTATCCTAGAGCAATGAGATGCTTCAGTGGTGGAAGCTTGTCATTGCTTTACTAGTCCCATAGAGGAAACTTGTTTTAAGGAGCTCTCTTGAAAATTCTAGTATGACTTTGCTTTTTTGGGGTAGGCTGAAGTCATTGAGAAGATAGGCAGGCAGGCAAGCTGGCAGACAGGAGACCATTTTCAGGTGCACTGTAGTAGGCTACATTAATCTCAGGACATTTTGGATTTTTAGTACGTAGTCTTATTCTTTATCTACTATGGGCATTTCTTTTATTAACTACCTTTAATAGCAAATATATGAATATGGGGATTGATGACCTAGATGAGGGGATTGAGTGTACCCTCAGTAAGTTTGCAGATGACACCAAGTTGGGAGGATGTGTCGATCTGCCTGAGGGTAGGGAGGCCCTTCAGCGGGATCTGGATAGACTGGACAGCTGGGCTGAGGTCAACGGGATGAGGTTCAATAAGACCAAGTGCCGGGTCCTGCACTTTGGCCACAATAACCCCATGCAATGCTATAGGCTTGGGGCAGAATGGCTTGAGGAGTGTATAGAGGAAAAGGACCTGGGGGTGTTGGTTGATGCTCGGCTCAACATGAGCCGGCAGTGTGCCCAGGTGGCCAAGAAGGCCAATGGCATCCTGGCCTGTATCAGGAATAGTGCGGCCAGCAGGAGCAGGGAGGTGATCATCCCCCTGTACTCAGCTCTGGTGCGGCCGCACCTCGAGTACTGTGTTCAGTTTTGGGCCCCTCACTACAAGAGAGACATCGAGGCCCTGGAGCGTGTTCAGAGAAGGGCAACAAAACTGGTGAGGGGTCTGGAGCACAAGTCTTACGAGGAGCGGCTGAGGGAGCTGGGATTGTTTAGTCTGGAGAAAAGGAGGCTCAGAGGAGACCTCATCGCACTCTACCACTTCCTGAAGGGGGGCTGTGGTGAGGAGGGGGTCGGCCTCTTCTCCCAGATAACTAATGACGGGATGAAAGGGAATGGCCACAAGTTGCGCCGGGGAAGATTTAGATTAGATTTGAGGAAAATTTTTTTCTCTGAAAGAGTGGTCAGGCACTGGAATGGCCTGCCTAGGGAGGTGGTTGAGGCACCGTCCCTAGCGCTGTTCAAGAAGCGTTTAGATGAGGTGCTAAGGGATTTGGTATAGTAGCTTGAAGGGTAGGGATGGTGGTGTGAGGATGGTTGGACTAGATGATCTTGTAGATCCTTTCCAACCTAATGTATCTATGAATCTATGACATCTGGAGTTGTAGAGGTCATACTGAAGTAATGAGCTTCTTGATTCTTCTGAGATTTAGAACAAGTTGTGGTTCAAATGAGTATTTCCAACCGGTCGTAAAAGGTACATTTGTATTATCATCACTTAGTGCTGCCTTTTTCTATTTGTAGAACAGATTTAAATCAGTAGAGCATGTTACTTTTATAAGACTCTTCTATCTCTACTTTTGTGGCTTTTATTGAGCTTAAGAGAGGAAGATTACTTCTGTATCTCAGTGATTCAGATAACTGAAGCACTATTTAATTTTTCAGATATTTATAGTCTGTGAAAACCATTCTCTGATGAGCCACAGCGCCACAGCTCTAAATTGCACAGATAGTCTCATTAAAACAATCAGATGTTATTTGAGAACTGATACTGGTAACAGCTGTGGAGTTATGCCATATTTTGAGATTAGTTTACTCACAGTTTTCAGTCATAACAGTTAATAATAACTGATTTGATTGTATTGGAAGGGCTGTAGTGGAAATGAATCTTAATGGTACTTAAACCTTTTCCCAGAGGTTTCCTTAGATCTTTTGACAAATAACATTATTTTTTTAAAATTCACAATTCTTACAAGCCTCAGGCCTAAACTTGCTTATTAATTGATGACAGCTGTTCCTCAACAGTGTTTCAGGTTGCCAGTGAACCATCTGTACTTGTGATCCAGTCCTCAAAAAACAACCAAACCCACCAAAGAACCACCAAGAACGCAGTTACTGTTTGCACTTTTGTGTTGTTTGGATTCACAGCTGACAAACAGTGCTCTTCTCAACTAGCTTTTTAAAAAGTCTTTCAAGCCTTTGTATTTCTCTGTGTGGGTGCAGTGGTTAGTATTTTTCTAAACTAGGAGCAGAAGGATGGAAACTGTATTCAACAAAAGAAAAACAACTGAAGTTCTTGCTCTCTTCTGAATGCTGCTGTAAAGCAAATGAAAACTTACGTTCTGTCCCAGAAGTGATCAACTGCTAAGATTATTTTAAAATTACATTAAAAAAATACAGATCTTATGAGCATAGGAAGAGTCAAAATCCATTTAAGAACTTGTACTTTTTAGGTTAACATTTGAAGTCTAACAGTTGGATGTAATTTGAGATGAATATTTGAAAGTAGCAGCCCTCAGTTCTGTCTTTCCTTGATCTCTTCAACTTCTCTTCCAAGGCAACAAGATTTTTGACATAACACAGTATGTCCCACTCCTTTGCTCCTACAGTACTTCTGGAACTTGCTAGCTGATCTTAAACAAAGTTGACAGATCAAACTAAGAGACAAGCTCCTGAGGACTTCTTTGAAAACAGGATGTACAGGGAAGGAGAGGCAGAATACTCTGTGGATAGAAAGTCTCCAGCGTTAGTTCCTACAGCATTACACAGAGATAACTACGGAGAGACTGAAAAATGCTTCAACCAGCCACTCCAGCTGGAGCTTGCAGTGCAGGTACCAAATTTAATTCACTGCAAGACACAGATCCACAGGAAATCAGAATTCATAATTGCCAAGATTCTGTGAATTGTAGTTTGTCCAAAAGATCCCTATCTTAAGCAGTGCACATCCTGTATTTATTTATTATCCTTAGTTATGCGTGAAGCCTCTGGTTTTACTTGACTTTTATTTATCTTGTGCTGACCACAATATTAGTTCTTTGTGAGGTTCTTCATAATGCTCCTAATGCTGTATTTTAGATCTGTTTTTGATTTTTATCTTCGTGACCTTCTTAGTAACACTAAGTAGAATGTTCAGCACTGCATACATGGGAACCGTGGAACAGACATTAAAGCAAAAAGGATAAATGGTACCAACTCACATAGCGCTGCAACAGTGCAGGGCCTGATTTTACTATACAATCTTGTTTAATTCAAAAAAATCTGTTCTGAATATTGAATAAGCCAGACATTCTTCTGGAAAGTAACGTATAATTAGGCCATGTAAATCAAAACTTAATCATAATGTTTGAGTATGCAGGATGAGATTTGCCTTAGTGTGCAACCTTAGCCAGCAAAAATGACTAGTCTGGTGTAGTTGTCTGCAATCATCTACAGTCAGTGGAAAGAGACATCTTCTTTTAAGATGAAATTCTGTTCTGGAGGTGCCTTTCTTTCTCCACTGATGATAGAGGGCTGTCTATATCAGCTGTTTTGGTTTTATATTAATAAAGTTAAGTAAGTTCAAGGATAACAAAGTGAAGTTAACACAGCTGGCTTTTTTCTGGCATTGACTGACTCTAAAAGATGACTTTGCAGCCTGACTGCTTTCTTAAATAGAGCTTTTGAGGTGAAATTAATTTATTCTTAACTCAAATGATCACTAGGGCTGGAGTTTTTTAAAGCATAGTTTTTTTTCTTAAGTTTGTGGAATAACTGCAGTACAATGTCGTCATAGACTACATGCTATTAACAGGAGAGGGAGATAGAGACCCACACTTTGTCAGTGGGTTAGACACGTCTTAGGCACTGTGGAATAGCAGGTTTTGGGAACAAAGACTTACTTCCATTCCCATCTCTTGAAGAATGCATTCTGCAGCAGTGGAATCCTGTTGTCTTATCTTTGTCCTATCCCTGCCCCAGAAGTGATCCCCTTCCCTGCTAACACATCTGACATTGCTCGTGTCCTGCTTCAGTTACAGTCACTTTTGCTTGTTTCTCTAAAACCAGTAGTTTTCCAGCAGGCACTTTGGGTTTGCCCACTGAAATGTATAGAGAAAAATTCTACCGAACTCGTAGTGAACTGTATCTCCCAAATAACTACAGCAGTACAAAAATACTGAGATCTGGTGCCAGAGAAGGTGAATCCAACTTGGCTTAACACTGCTAATCTGAACAGATTTCCAGCAAGGACCAGGCAGCTGATCTTGATTAAGCTGTATAAATTTATTACATTAGAAACCATTCAAAGAACTTCCCTTATTTTCTGACGCTGTTTCTCTTTGTTTACAAACTTAGCTTTATTTACCTGATTAAAAAATAATAATTATGGGGATACCAGTCATCACAATTAATCTGTCTACAAGTTTGGTATCTATTGTAAGACAGTGACAAAACCTCTGCTTGGAGCCGGTGAGGAGACCAGATGGCTGTGGGGAACAGTTCCTCCTGACTAATTTTCTCCACTGATTCTGCAGGGAGCTTAGAATGCTTAAACAGATGTCTGTCTGTTTGGCGAGATGCGTCTGCTGTGCTATTTAGCAGGCAAACCTAGTATTTTAGCAGTACATTTCAATGTTTTACTAGAATTGGTATGGGGTAGAGCAGCATCTCTTTGGCAGTATTTTCACGATTTCACTTTGTCCATGATGCTGAAGCAGAAACTTGAGCTTCTTTGTACCACTTCGGTTCCTTTCACCTTTCTACTGTTTTTTTGCTGTTTGTTGGCTGCCTTGTAGGGAAGATTTTCATTGGGCTGAGCTGAAATGTGAGCTAGGAGGGAGCCCTGATTGTGGAATGCTACCCGCCTTGTTCTCTGAGATGGGCGGTATTTGCATACCTCCCCTCCTTAATTTCATGCGGGGAGTGTGCCGCTGCTCTTCCAGGGCTTCTCTGGATCTCAGCACTGTGTGGGACTGCTCAAGTTGCTTCAGCTCTTCATGCAGGACTCATAGCATCTCACCAGGTTATGATATTTGCACAGTTAAGAAGCACGTTTGCTTAAATGAATCTCAAGCCGTTATGTGCTCGATGAAGATCCTGTGTGAAAGACTTATCAAACTGAAGTGATACTTGAAGTCTTCATCATTTACATACCTATTAAACAAATGATTACTACTCCTTCATTAGTGGAGAGGTAGTTCTTGTCTTTCTGACCTGGGTAATTTGTTGTTAAGTACTATCAGGTAATGATTTTACAGACAATATGAACAACTTTCTTGTCAAGGAGGTTTTGCCATTATTAATCACCTATAGTGCTGGGGGTCCTTGCTGTACCTATACATGAATACACGTGGTATATTGGCTGCTTGATAGTGCCATTCAGCAGTAAAATATTTGCAAATAAACATCGTAAACGTTTAAGGAATATACAAATTATTGTCCTTTAATGGAAAGCATGAAATGAAAACATTCAGGGCCAGGATGGATGGGGCTTTGAGCAACCTGGCCTAGGGGAGGTGTCCCTGCCTACAGCAGGGGATTGGAACTAGGTGATCTTGAAGGGCACTTCCAACCCAAACCATTCTATTCTTTGAAGGTAGGTATAACCTACAACACTTTGAAATTACCTCTCTCCTCTAAAGTTAAATACATCATGAATTCTGAAATTTGTTCAAACAGCTACTTTTCTGTAACACTCTTAACTACCTGAACTGCTTTTTCTTCTTAAGAAAACCTCCTCAGCTTATGTCCGCAGTAATCAACTCTCAGTATTACTTCTTGGCCTCAACAAAGCTGCATTTTAGATTTCTTCTTGTACCATTATCTTCCAGGTTTTTTTCTTTTTTTCTCAATGTCTTATCTGAACCAGAGTGATGTCCTGTTCTTGAGGTGACAAGAGCACAGCTGGTTAGATCTATGATCCTTTCCGAAAGGATTTCACACTTTACATTTACAGTCACCACCCAAAGACTACAAAGTACTCTCTTCATCTAGCACGAGTCCTGATGGCCACCACCTGTATTCAGGCATCTTACAAAGCCGAAAACAAAAAGACTTCATGCATCTTCTCCAGAATTATATGTCACGTTAAGTATTGTCAGCTGAAGGGGTGTAAGACTTACTTTAACATGAGGACACATTTATTTTCCCTGCATTTAGATTCATCTAAGTAATTTAAGGTGAACCTTTCTGGACAGTTCTGTGGCACTGTATGTGTAATTTATAAACTATAGTGACTAGCATTGGACTATGTTATGCCACTTTTTCCTTCTCCCTTTTTTTCTCTGTGCTTTGAATATCACAGATTCCAGCTCAGACAACTGTCCTTTCTGGAAGCTTCTCTTTATTGTGCAAAGTGGTTGTTTATGGCTGATGGGTTTGGTTTGAGAGAGGAATGTGGTGATTCCAGTGGCTGCACTCACTTCTCTGTACGTTGTTGCATACTTGGTTAGCCTGCCAAGAAGCATACACGAGAATGGCAAGTAGGGTTCAGACTTCTTTTTTTCTTTTCAAGGCAGGTGACAATAATCTGTGTCATTTAGTTTGAGTTCAGGTTTCAACGTTCATATTTTTAAAGCCCAAAGTTGCAACATTTCCTAGTACTGTATCGCACAACTGGTTTTGGTTGTTTCTCTGGTCAGCACTAATCATCTTAGTTGAGTTTATTGCCGAAAGGAAGAGTCCTGGTTTTGCTGATTTTATTTTTTAAATCTGCTTTTGCATTCTGCAGATAAACGTTTTACCAGGGCAGAGAGCTGTTCTGATAGTTCTGTCGTGAAAAAGACAGAGTTGTTTCCATTTGGGGCTCTTTCTGTTTGTTATCACGGATTTAAGAAAATACAGCAACCGCAGTGAATTTCACAAAACACAGTATCCTTTTTATCAAAGAATAGTTTGTGCATCTTTCTGATGGGTACTCTTATTTCGCTATTCATTTCAACTGCATTTTTGCAAAGATTTAGGTAATTAATAACAAATCTGTGAAAATTAGGGCAGTCAACAGAAGAACCTGTATATCTTGAACAAATAATGTAAGGAAAAATTTACACGATGATTTGTAGTGTCTCCTCAAAAGACAGTACATCCTCTGTCACCTTCAGAGTTAGAAGAGATATCTGAGGCACCTGTAGAATGTAAATACTCCAAGCTGTAACTTGCAGGAGCATCAGTCTCCCTCTAATTTATTAGGAAGCTCTAATCTCTTATTTGAATATGTAAAGGGGAAACATATCTAGTGGCCTTGCCAGTTCTTTTACATGTTAAAATACGTGAAAATTCAAGTTTTTCAACTGATGTATTCCAGTTATCTTAATTAAATGTTTGCTTTTATTTGTTTTACAGAAGTCCTGGGTATTATATGACTTAGATGTTGTGGATCTAAATGAAAGTAAGAAGAGAACCTGCTGTGCATTCTGAAATATTGTTTATTATTTCATTTCCTCTTCAGAAGACATTAACTGTTACAAGGGAACAGAAGAGATTTTAAAAGGGCGTCTGTAATCCCAAAGCATAGAATTTAGGCATCCTTTTTATTACAGAAACCTTGCTGCCAAATATTTTGACGTTTATATTGTTGTTTTTTATTACTATTATTTTTAATGTGAAGTTAAAGCAATTATCTGACTTTTGAATGGTTGCACAAATAAAATCTAAGTATACTTATTTTTTCTTATTAAAAACATTTACCTTAACGTTTTTGTGCTATTTGTATCAGATTTTTAATGTAATGAACATGGACATCGCACAGGCAACTTTTTGATAGGTGAAATCATTTATACTGCCCACAAGATAACATATGTTTAATCTGCTGATACTCAGTGTAGTCCTGTAAGATAATTTTCTGCAGCTTTTTGGTTTTGTTTCTTTAATATCCATTTCAGAAATGTAAGTCTCACTTGAAAACTTTTCGAACACGAAGGTTGCAGAGATGATGGCTGAGATAAAAGGATACACCATATACAGTATCTGGGGGTTGCTGAACCTCCCTTAGAAAGCAGAAAACAGTAATAATTATTGTGCTAATATAGCCTTATCATTCCATAGGAATGTTCACATGGGTTTTAGCAGCATACCTGCATTTCCAAGAGCTCCTTTTGTCGTAAATGATTATTATAATATAAGTGTTTGATGTGAGGTATTTGTTATTTTCTTAGAGTATAAATACATTAGGGATATCACTCTGCTCATTTAGATCTGTTTTACATTGATACATAATAGCTTTAATTTCAGGGGAGGATGTCACATTTTAGTTCAATTTCAATGATGGCAGAAAAAAGATTCCGTTTTCTTTTTCTTCAGTTAGAAGCAAACAGGACATGCAGAAAGCAAATGCAAGCTGGGAAATCTGAGGAATTACTACAGTTCTATTGTCTTTTTTGTTTATTTTGTCTGGGAGATGTGGTTCTTGATTGTTAAATTTAATCATTCTACCACCTTTTGCGGAAGAATAACAGTACTAATGGTACTGTGCAAGACTGTGTGGTAAGCTATCCTAGTACATCCAGAATAATGAATTCCACTGGCTTAGTGTTCTGGAATGCTGCTATCTGAAATAGGCCTGCTTCTTTTTTGAGGGCTTTCTTCATTTAGTCTTTCCAATCAAATTCGGTATTGAGGCAGTGATCTCAGCTCTCTCAGGTACTTTGACAAGGACGTGGGACCCCATATGGTTACTGTGCCACCTGATACTCAGCATGCTTGCAGAAGGGGAGCAAAAGACAAGAAGGTTTACATATTTACAGCTGATCCTTAGACTGCTCCTAGCTGGTCATTAAAACTACCATTTAGAGCACAATCTGAGAGAACAAAGGATAATCCCTGCCTTAATTACAGCCATAGCAGATGAAGAAAATAGTGCTGGAAGGGATTTTGAAAGGCTGTCTAGTTCCTCCTCTTATCTCATTCTCAGATCAGCTGTCCCTGCTGTATTCCAGGAAGACGTTTAAAGACCTGCAGTGAAGGAGGGGTTTTCACAGTCTCCCTGGGTAGTGTACAACCCTTACTGGACTGGTTTTGCAGGCAGGAAGTTTCCTAATACCTCGCCTAACTGCTGCACACGGAAGGCAGGTTTTCTCTTTCCTCTGTATGTACGTACATACCTTTCTGTGTCTTTTTTTCAGGCTAGAGATCTCTAATTGCTGTTTTTGGTGTGTGGCTCCCTGTTTTTGAGTTGCTTTTCAGCTATCCTGGAGCGTAGAACTGAGAAGTTAGCAGACTACTCCAGTTTAAATCACAACAGCTGGTGAGGTTAAACTGATTTTTTTCGGTATCTTATCTATGATCTCCCTACTTATGCATTCAAGTATCAGCATAATGCAAAATAGCCTAACGTTGCTAACTGTTCAGTGTGTGTAACCTGTAATCTCTACTCTGAAGAGCTGCTTTTCTATCCTGGCACTAACTTGTGCAGTACATTTTTCCTCTGTATGTGAAGAACTTTGTGTTTCTCCTTATTTAGCGCCATTTCAGCTTTTCCAATTTGCCAGCATCCTTCTGAACTGTCATGCTGCACTCCAGCATAGCTGGAGCCTCTTCCTGTAGTGATACAGCCTTTGCATGTGAATCAGTGTGTTCTGTTTAGTCATCCAAGATGTTGATGGAAATACCAAATAGCTCTGGATTCAAGACAGATCTCAGTGAAGTCCCATTCAATACATCCTTTCAACTTGGGAGTACCAGTTATTTCAGTATAGTTATTCACTCATGCCGTATACTTCTCTAGACCTCCTTTTTTTTTTTTTTTCCTTTCAGTTCAGAGCAACTTACATGTAACCCTATGACCCTCACTTTTTCCAGACGAGTCACAAAGTCTGTTACCATCTGGTAGAAGTGATCTAGATTGATTTGGTGTTGGTTGTTACTGACAAACCCATGCTGTTACTTCTCATATAGTTACTTCCAGTATGCTTAAAAATGATTGGATTTCCTGTCCAAGTCAGGGGGATTTTTTAGAGCAGAAATTAAGATGATCAGTTACAAGAGCTTTTTCCTTTCCAATTTTTTTCTTTTTTTGTGGAATCTCACTCACTCTCTGTTTATTCTTGGAGTTAATCAGTTGCAGCTCTAATACTGCTTGTACCCTCCGGGAATTTCATCATATCCAGTCTTTCAAAAATCTTGTATTTATCTTAGTATTTTCCAGAATATTTCTTCATTCTTCTAGCTTAAGCTGTTAGTCCTTTGTCAGTGGTGCTAGTGAAATCACATCTGCCTTTAACTGAAGACAAAGGTTTAAGGCATTAGGGTGTTTCAGTGTCATCAGTGATTCTGTGATAACTAAATACATTTCTCTCTCTGTAGAACAATAGATCAGTTATTTCCTTGGTCTTCACACTGTACTTTTTTTCCAGCTACCTCACTGTCTTTTAATTCCAGTTTAACATGTTTATTCTTAATTCAGTAATTTGACCTACTTTCTGCTTTCTTTCTTTCTTTCTCTCTTGTCACTGAAAAATCTCATGATCTGGCCAAGTTAGTTCGCTTCCTTGCCGTCCTCTGTGCTGACCAATTTCTGCCTTCACCAGTGGATCTCTGCTGAACTTCAGGCTGTCCTGAACTCACACAAGTTTTGCTACTGGTTCCCAGATTTTTTGTCTCTGTTCCGTTCCTCATCCTCTTCTCAACAATGATTACAAATCAATAAAAGAGGGTCAGGTTGAGTAGTAGGGTTTTTGTTGTTTCTCTGTATAATAGGAATGCCTTCTATATATTATTTAGTCTCACTGGGTTTTCTGTTACATTGGCTTAGGTACTATCCACTCACTGGTCCATCTTAGGGAGGTGCAAATATTTAGGTTCCCGAACAACAACAAAGTGTTTCAGGCTGCTCCAGTCTCTTCACAGTACTTTGCATGAGCAAAGGTTACTTGGATTTTATCAGTGGAGCAGGAATAGCATTCTCTTTCAAAACAAGAGACTCACAGATGTCAGCTTTATCAAACGTTGTTCTATTTGAGCTCCCCCCTTACCCCAGAGAAAGACTGCCATTTAGGATCTGATTCTGAAATGACCACTGTATCTCCTATTGTTTTTCACCAGACTTGTGAATTCTGCTTATCGTGCCTTTGATAAAGGGGCGAGTCATGTAGGAAGAAGGAATGCCACTTCATGGGTGGGTATAGAAATGCTGACAAAAATGGCTTCACACGAAGCTTACAGTATGAGGCTTGGAGTAACATTTAGTGTATACTTTCTACAGTATAAAGCAAGTTAGCAAACACAGACTAAAATCACTGTTTCCTACAGTTCCATTTCCATAGCTGGCATAGATATGAACTGATGATCACCCTAAATGCTTTAAAAATCATTTTATTGGTAACTGAATAAATATAGGATTGTTTTTTGTTTGTTTGTTTGTTTTCTGCCTACCACGTAAATACGTTGAGAAATCAACACGAGACACAGTCAATTCAAAATGTACGGAAGAATAGGTTTTGGAGTTATTGAGTCCCCCTACCACCCCGTGTGGCATCATGGCTACAATTTTCTGAACATACATAGGAAGAAATGTCTCTGATCGCTTCTTGAAGGGCACATGCACAAAAACTGTGGTACAGCATCACTGAGGGCCCGGTCCTGGAGCAGAACTGCCGACATTCATTTCTCTAAAGATCTGGTGGCTTTGTTAGTATTTGCAGCAGCAGCAGGAGACTTGGGTAAGAGATCACTGAATGACTGAGGCATTGCTAAACATCAGAGAAATGATTATATCTGAAGTGTTAATTATGCATAAGGTGAAGTTAAAACAAGAAAGCGTCGTGAGATTCTTATGTTCTGGTGATTTGAATACTTTGTATGCAGTAGCAAAATATACTTCAAGAAGGTTCAGCTGCAGTACAGGTAGGACACATTACAAAGTCAATTTAAGAGCTCCAGTAAGACATTTAAATAATAATAGGCTTTATGATTTCTTTTTGCCTGGAAATAACTAAATGAAATTTAGATGGTATCTCTAAGTTGCATTTAAAAATATGCATCCTGTTCCAATGGAATGGGTAAGAAGAGGTCAGGTTTCTACTGGTGAGAGATGACACGGGCATGGCTATATTTGAAGACAGGCTTAATAGATGTATGACTCCAAGAACTGAAGGAGAAAGTAATGTTTAAAGAAAAATAAGCAGTAACTGAGGGGCAGTCTATTGTAGGAAACCTGTTTTAGCGGGAGATTGGATTTGATGGTCACCAGAGGTCCCTTCCAAACCATACGATTCTGTGGGAGAAATGCTTCTGCCCAGACAGCAGAGCTGTGTGACGCCTGAGAGAGGTCTGTGAGGTGAGGCTGCATCTGTCCTGAAATTAACATGGCTTGGGATTGCTTTTAAAGCTGCTTCTTGACAGACCCGTGCTCCTAGTCCTAGTGAATCCCAGTCTGACCTGAGCTGCTTCACCTTACACACAAAAACCTTGGCAGACCTGAACAAGTTAAAACCATACTTTGGCTTTCCGTATTTCGACAGCAGTGCTTAAAGCTATTATATCACTTTGCACTTCAATAGCTCAATTCACTGAAGTAGTTCAAAGCATTCTGCAAACTTCATAAAAAGGAAGCGACTTTGAAAAAAAAAAAAAAAAAACAAAAAAACCATCCAGTGTCTCATATTTGTGAAGCTGGCAATTCTGGTAAGTGGAATCTAACAGCACCAAGGACCGAGTTCAGAGAATGCAGAGAATGAAGGACTTTCATAGGGGGGTGGGAAATCCCTACCCAGACCCCTTTAAAGCAAGTTAACTTGGGTTTGTGTCACCCCGTCTGGCTTCCATAGCTGTTGTTTCATCTTTGAGCACGGACAGAGGTTGTCTGCAGCCAAGCAGAACAACAGCAGATCTGTCTCAGCTCTCCTTGTTCTCGTGGTCGCGGCTGTCAGCAGCCACATAGCACACAGCTACAGATGGGCCTGATACAGGACAGGAGGAGCAAGTGGCAGGGGGCTGCAGGAGGATAAGGAGCTGTGGGGGAAAGAAAACCATTTTAAAAATATCCAAAATTGGAAGATACACGCATGGATCACCAGGTCCAACTCCTGGTTCCACACCGGACCACCCGAATCCAAACCCTTTTCCTGAGTGCTGTTGTCCAGCACTCCTTGAACTCCTGCAGCTTAGTGCCATGACCCTGGGGAACCTGTTCCAGGGCCTGACTGCTCTATGCTGAAGAACTCAGCCTGCCCTTGTGGAGATAAGACTTCACGGAATCATTAAAGACCACTAACGTCATCCAATCCAACCTTCAGCTCACCCGCACTATGCCCACTAACCACATCCCTCGGTGTCAATCCGTACTGTTTGTGAACACCTCCAGGGACGGTGACTCCAGCACCTCCCTGGGCAGCCTGTGCTGGTGCTTCAGCACTCTTTTGGAGAGGAAATTTTTCCAATATCCAACTTGAACCTCCACTTGTGTTGTTCAAGGCCATCACCTCTTGTCCTATCACTGTTAACCTGGGAGAAGAACCTCGCTACGCTAAACATCCAGACTGCTAACTCTAAGCATAAACGCACACAGAGGCTCTCGGGGTGGTGTTAGCTCCGCGCCTGCAGCGAGTCTCGAACCCGCGTCCTCAGCGCCGCACGGCTCCGGGCGGCAGCTCCAGGTGCGGGGTCGCGCAGCGCCCGCGCCCACCTGCATCCCGCGGCCGCCGCCCCGCCCCTGCACGTCGGGCGAGCGGTCGGAGGGTGGAGTGAGAGGGCCGGGCCGGGCCGGGCCGGGCGGGCAGCCCGGCACTTTCCTTTTCGGAGCGGGGAGGAGCGGCAGCTGCGCAGGCGTTGCTCGCACCCTGTTGATTAGTCAGTGCCGGGATGGCGCTTCCTGGGCCAGGCGCGGCGGCGGGCGGCCCCAGCCGGTGCCGGGGGGCGGCGGGAGCGGCGTTGTCCTCCCGACGGGCCTCCCCCTCCGCCTAGCCCGGCATGTCCCGCGGCGGCAGCCGGCGCTGAGCTGCTTTCCCCGCTTCCCTCCCTTTCGCCGCCGTCCCGCCGGGTGGGAGCAGCTCCGCCGGCGCTGCCCGCCCGGCTCCGCTCCCCTCCGCGCCGCTGCCCCGCCCGGGCCGGGCGGGAAGATGGACCCCGGCCCCTCGCTGGGTTTCAGCCTGAAGGACGTGAAGTGGAGCGCGGTGGCCGTCCCCCTGGACCTGCTCGTCAGCACCTACCGCCTGCCGCAGATCGCCCGGCTGGACAGCGGTGCGTGGGGGGGCGGGCGGCGGGGCCGCGCGGGGCTCGGGCCGCTCACACCCCACCCGCGCCGGGGACTGCCGCGGGGCTCCGGTAGCGGCCAGCGAAACGCGACGGGCCGCGGGGGCTGCTCGGCCCCGGTTAGAGCGGTAGCGGCAGCGCGGTGCTGCAGCAGGGCCGAGGGAGGGGGAGTATGGCACGGCAGAGCCCCGGCACGTCGCGTGTCACTCTGTCACCGCTCGCTAGGAAAGCTGCGGGGCTGTGACAGCGGCGCGAAGGAGGCTGCGCGGACCCCGGGTAACTTTTTGCCGCTGCTCCCTCGCGCGCCCGCCTGCGCGGGTCGCGGGGTGCGTGCGCCTCCCGAGCGGGGCGCGCGGAGCCGGCCCGGCGGGCGGCGGTGCCCGCAGCAGCAGCAGCAGCAGCAGCAGCATTACCAGCACGGCGGCTTCTGCGGAGCGCACGCTGATGCTTTGCGGTAGCGTTGCACCGTGGCTGCCTGAAGCGGTCCCGCTTTCGCATCCCTGAAGGAACGGGATAGCTCAGAAGTCGGAAAAAACGAAGCTCCGCGCTTCGATCGGAGCTCTCTGAAAGTTTTCTGTTCGTTTGAGAAGCGGGCAGCGTGTGCCGGGCAGGACCCCGGGGCTGGGTTATTGCTTAACTGCAGTTCCCAGAGCCCGACGGCAATCCCAGTCGCGGCTTTTTGACTTTGTCCCTCGGTTGTTCGGCACGCTTGCCCAGCCTTTGCCCGGAGCTGCCGTGCAGGAGCCGGCTACGGAAAGCCGCTCTGCCATTTTAGCTGCAGCTGGCCGTTCTTCGTGCTGCCAGACCTACGTTGTCCTGCGATAGTGGCAAAGCTGCTGCGTGGAGGAGATCCTCCTGCGGTGTCCCTGAAGCAGCCAAGATGGCCTCCACTCACCGCACTTAAGGCTATCAATTCACTTGGCGATTCCTGGCAGCCGTTCAAGCTCTAGCAGGGCGCATGTATTGATGACTTACTGATTTCCCTCTCTTGCCTGTCAGGCTCCTTCTCAGCCTCTCTGTTCCCTCTTGAATCGCTCCCTCTGGAGAGAGCTGGGAGCGCTCTTTGGATGCTCTGAGGTGAGCAGTCTCTTCCCCTCCACCTCCTTTTTGGATGTGTGTTTGGAAGGCGTGTTGTGTCAGACCTTGTGAGAAGAATTTCCCGTAAGTGTTGCAGAGGCAGAAATGTTGCTGGTTTTGTGCAAGGGCTGCTTGTCCCCTGTGCACGCCTGAAGCACAGGTACTCTGTAGGTGGATGCAGGCAGTCCTGGGCCCTCTGTGACCATGTCCTGGGATGCCCAGACGGAGGCAGCTGCTGCAGGGAGCAGGCAAAGGCTTTCAGGCCTGCTTTCCCTCCTCGTGCAGATGCACCTTTTAGCTTAAGGGACTGCAGATGGCAGACAGATCAATATTTTATAAAGAACTCAGACGCCATGGTCTCAGTGGTACGAAGACGATGCTTTTCCTATTTTCAAGTGAAGCTGTCTTGCAACAAGAGGAAGTAGGCATGAATCAGCGCGTGGAGTCCTGAGGAGATGAGCTGGGAACGTGCGGCGTGTTGGCAGGTGATTGGAGCAACTCCTGTCCTGGGTGCTTGCCCTGTGTGCCTTTCTTTGTCCTGCAAAGCTGCTAAGTAGATCTCTGTCAGACTTTCTTGATATGATACCCAAGGAAGTGCAAAATCTGTTTCAAATATGTGTAATACTATGCCTCAGGCAGTTTAGGGTACAGCTCTCGTGTGCACTCCACTGAAGGTATAGCTTGCAGGTAGTCACAAGTACATCAGAGCTGTACTGGTGTGGAGGTGGCCTGGTCAGTTCCTGAAGTGCTGAGATCCTGTTGAGGTTGCTGGGAGCACCATCACATGTGGTGATGTCTGTCTAAAGGCTCAGTCAGACTTTGAAAGGACAAGGGGAGACAACTGTCCCCTCTTTTAGTTTAAAGCTAGGTTAGATGTTTAGGAGGCAATTCTTTACCCAAAGGGTAGTGAGGCGCTGACACAGGCTGCCCAGAGAAACTGTGGGTGCCCCATCCCTGGAGGTGTTCAGGCTGGACTGGATGGAGCCCTGGGCAGCTTCATCTGGTGGAAGGCAGCCCTGCCCAGGGCAGGGGTTGGAACGGTATGATCTTCGAGGTCCCTGCCAAATGAAGGTGTTCAGTGATTGTGTCTTCATGGCTGGTTGCTCTGTCCTAGCAGCTGATTGTTTTTCAGGCTGGTTGTCTGATCGTTGTGAGGTGCGGGGATAGAGTTCATTTATTGCATAGGACCAGAAAGTAGAGGGGAACCAAAAAGCTGGAGGTGTATTTTCATCACAAGTGACATGCTTGCTGCATTGTTTCGGCATTTTTTTAATGGAGTTTAGTGCTCCGTGGATAATGCTTTTAGATGATACACACACAAGATCTCCAATTTTTCCACTGGTGCCTCACCTTCAGGCCTTGCAGTTGGAAGGGGGGAGAAGAGCTATGATGAATGTGGTTTCATGCTTGGAGTTAAGATGTGCATCTCCTGGAAGAGTGCCCTTAAGTAGTTCAGTTTGATTTCTTGACAGGATGAAGTTATGAAATATTGATGTGCACTAAATTTGGACTACTGTAAGAAGGGAGAATTTTTCTGGATGGCGTGGGATAAAGGAGGAGTGGAAGGAAGTGGTCTCTTGCTTCATCAAGGTACAGGTGTGAGCAGTCAGGCAGCGCTGCCTACCTTATCTATCCTGAAATGGTAAATTTGTCAGTGTCTGGTTCTCAGGTGAAATTCTAGGACTCTTTAGTTGGGTTCCAATTATCCTTTCAGGCACCAAGTTAAGTTTTTGAGATGACCTTTTTGAAGATGGTCAGTGCCTGTGTGTTTGAGTCAGCTTTGTGTTTTAATATTTTTCTGGTGAATGTTGTTAGCACGGACTGAACGAGTAGAACAAATGGTGTCGCTCCTGAGAGGAATGTTTTTCCAACATATATAACAGCTTAAATGTTTCCAGAGGGCAACTCAAATACAGAGCTTCTAAATGAGTACTTAGCGCCATCCCGAAGAAAATGAAAGAGCTGTATATGATGCTGTAGTGTGGAGTGGACTGTTTCAGAAGAAAAGAAGCAAGAGTCAAAGAGCTGGAGGCTAGCACACTTTGTGCTGTGCTTTTCCTGCCCCTCTCCTCCCTGTGCTCAGGGTTGCATTGTCACAGCACGTCCCAGCTCAGTGACACTGAGACCTGTGTGTGGGGTCAGCTGGGGAAGATGTTCCCCTGGGAACCTGCAGCAGACAGGGCTGGTGTCTGAGCCTGGCTCTGGCCTTATGGCTGGAGGTGTGTGTAGTTGGTCTGAGAACAAGCAGGTGGATGCACGGGGAGGCGTTTTTGATAATGAGTAGCAACGGCAAAATGTGAAAACGTGACTGTTTTCTGCTAATTTATAATGCTGAAGTGAAGGTGAGTGTGATTATTTCAACACACTGCATTTTTTTTGGCGATTATTTTTCTAGGATAACTTTGGAGGGTAAAGGAGAAGTGCTATCAAGGTTAAGATCTGGAAAATGTTGTTTTGCATAGAGCTGACCTTCAGGCAGAGCGTTTCTCTGTAAGCTCACTGCTTGCTCTTGTGCTTGGTGGGACTCCCTTTCACTCTGCCACTGCTGCTGTGCAGCCAAAAAGCAGACTGCCAGCGGAGAGCTGTGACCCACGGATCAGCTGCTAAGAAATCGGGGCCTCATGTATGAAGTTCCCTCAAATTAAGAGGGCATGTGTTCCTCTGATGCAATTTCATTTTTTTTTTTTCACAAGGAGTAAACTTATTTGTACGTGCTCTAATAATGTGTTAGGGAAACACGTTGTAGAGATCAGATGTGGTGACACTTGACTGGGTTGGGGAAGCCCTCAGCTGGTGAAGTGATTCCCTGCTGTGTGCTATTTAAAAAACAACAGTGAGTTTTTCTGGAGGATCACTACAAGCCATTGGGACTCAGAAAGAAATTATTTTCCGTAAACGTGTGGTTACTTTAAGGTGAAATGACAGAAATAGTGGCCAGAAAGAAGGAAAAATCTATGTAATGGGTAGGCAGCAACCTATTTATAAAAGTGATTCTGTAGTCCTGACGGAGCTCATGTGAAGAGCAGCGCTGGGGTGAATAGTGAGCTTGTGCTGCTCCTGCTCCTGGGGATAAAGAGAATTTATTTATTGTAAGCATTCAGGTTCCCTCTCTCACCTTTTTACAACCTTTCCCTGTGACGTCCTTCTGCTCCAGCACTCTCAGTGGCCTGTTGTTTCCTGCTGCACATTATTGTGGGGCATGTTCCAGTTCTAAATACATTGAAACCGAGCACCCTCACAGCTTATCAAAGAAGGTCGTGGTGCAGAGAGCATCGTGACTGTGTACATAATGAAAATTTCATATTGTGTCAGTCCACAAATGCGAGCTATCTGTGCAGCTGATGCTTAGGAACTACAAAGAATCTTATTCTTTTTATTCTGGGTGCTGCTGCCCCTGCTTTGATTGTCCTGAATGACCTCTTCCTCTCAAGAAGCCCCTGCAGTGCACCTCGGTAGCCTGCTGTTGATGCGAGTTATGTGGGGGTAGGATGTGGCTTTCAAGTAGAGCAAAATAGGGACTTCAAAAGTGCCAGATGCTGTGAGATGACCTCTTACTCATGGTGCGTCTCATTGCTGTGTGCTGTGTTGGTAGGTGTGCAGATAGACTAAATTTTGATTTTTTTGTAACCTACCCATCCTGAAATATGTTATAGCCACATGGCTTGATTTCTTCTTGAGGTGCTGAGCACCTTGGAAACTCCACTTGCCTGTGGTATGTGTTCTGGCACTGTAGTAAGATCTCAGAACCATCTCCTTGCTTTCTCTTTATGGTCTGCTGTATTTCCACCAAGACAATCAAATCATGGCTTTTTTTTTTTTCTTTGTTGTTGCTTTCTTTTTCTTTTCTCCTGTTGGCAGAGATGTGTTCCAGGAACGTTTTAGTGAAAAAGCTTTTAATTCATTTAAAATCTGCAGCTACCAAACAGTGTCTGTGAAGATTATAGTGCCCTGCTGGAGATGGAGTCCAGTAGCTTGGCAGCACCTGTTCCCAGGAGCAAATGAGGCAGATAATAGTTCAGCAGCACACCTTCTTTACACCTAAAATCCTTTATTGATTGATTGATTGATTGATTGATTGGAGCTACTTTCATATTTGGCATTGGCTTTGATAATGCATAGCTTTTAGAAATGGCACAAGATGTAGAGAAAAGAATTAAGGTGTCCTAACAGTTGTCAGAACCCTCGATCTTAGAACAGATGAGGTGCAATGAATCATATGCTGTTGCAAAATGTGGTAGTGAGAAATGGTACATGTGTAGGAAAGAAGGGCTTTGTTTCTTAAGCTTTGTCTGTAAGCGCTGTTCTGGGACTAGGTGTTCCTGCTGCAATGACTGCACGGGTTGGTGCTCCCTGTAACAGCACTATGAAGGCAACCCAAGGAAGCGTGCCAGGAAGCAGCGCAGGAGGAGTTGGTGCCCCAGGATCCTGTGCACGTTGTGAGCAGTGTGTTCCCATTGTTCCTGCAGTTGTTTGTCAGCAGCACGGGGCATGGGTGTTGCTGTGTTTCCTCTTGGCATTAGGAGTAACAAGTCGGTTGGATTAGGGAAGCTTAAGTTCCTCCCCTATAGGAAAATATGCATCATCTCAGTGTGTGTTGCGTATGACTCAAAGAACAACCTGCTTAAAACTCAGCCAATATTTCGAGTGAAATTTGTGCTCTGAGTTGTGCTCTCCTTCGGAATTAATTTCACGTAGCGTTTGTGGTCTGCTTTCTTCATGCCATGTGCAGTATAAGGAGCTTGTGGAGCTGACTTCACTGTGCCTTCTCATCTCTTGAGGTACATCTACTAATTTGAGCAACTGACACCGTAATTTAAAGGCATGGCTCAATTCTGTATTTCTGTTCTGTGTGAGCGCATTGAAGGGTCGTCTCTGCTGAGCACAGGGTCGTGTCTGCCTTGGGGTCTTTGTGTTGGTGTGCACATCAGCATAAAAATCCTAACACTGTGGCCTTGCCAGTGCACCAGCATACCTGGCTGAGGCCCAGCACCAGCCAGCAGAGCTGCTCTGCCCTAGTAAGTGCCTCTGGCATGGCCCCATTGGGACTGGGGCAGGCAGAGTGTGGAGCCCTGCCACCTCCCGTGCTCTGCCTTGGTTTTTAGTTTGTGTTAAGGAGGAATGAGAAGCTTGGCATCTGGTTCCCAGCCCAGGTGGAGAGCGATGAGTCTGAGCCTTGCGTGAGCAGCAGTGGCCCAAGTGTAGTGCTGTGCAAGGACACATTGTGTGAGGCTGTGGCTCCATGCTGTGTCATAGGGCATCTAGGGCAGTTGGAGGAGGATGTAACTAATTGGACAGCCTAGGGAGCACCAGCCCTAAGCTGTTTATTCACAAGATGTTTTCTGCACTGCTGGTAAAGGGAAAAAAAAGAATTCATGATTTCTCCTGCTGGATAGTGTAGAGAATTGTTGTGAGGCCTTGAGAATCCCAAGAAGATAAAATAGCGTTCTCTCATGGTTGTTTTTGTTTCTCTTCTTGGGTTTTAGGTTGCTGTTTGAGCTGTGCACAATAGGTGCCTCTCAGGGATAGGATGTTTCAAGGGTCATTGGACAGACTCAGCAGGTTAGGAAGCTGCTTGTGATCTTCTGGCAGGTGCTGTTAACCACAAGGAGTGACCCATAACTGCATAATAGTTCTCATCTTTAAGGGCAGTTCGAGATCATATTCTCAAGTCTGTAGCAGGTGGAGAGTGAACAGATCTACTGAATTATAAATTCAGGGCTCCATGCTACAACAAAGACAGGGATCTCCTCAGAAGAGTCCAGCAGAGGGCTACAAAGATGATAAAAGGGCGTGGAACACCTCCCTTATGAGGAAAGACTGAGAGACCTGGGTCTGTTCAGCCTTGAAAAAAGACTCAGAGGGGACCTGGTCCACATCTATAAATATCTAAGGAGTGGGAGGCAGAGGGATGAGGTTGGACTCTTCTCAACAGTGTGTGTGGTGATAGGACAAGGGGAAATGGCCACAAACTGAAGCATAGGGAGTTCCACTGAAATGTGCATGGAAACTTCTTCACAGTGCAGTGATGGAGCACAGGCTGCACAGGTGGTGGAGTCTCCTTCTCTGGAGATGTTCAAGTCCCATCTGGATGCCTACCTGTGCAACCTGGGCTAGGGAGCTGCTCTGGCAGGGGGTTGGACTCTATGATCTCTGTAGGTCCCTTCCAACACCTACAGTTCTGTGATGCTGTGACAGTAAATTAAACTACTTATGTTGTGGGTTATTGTGGTATTGGGTCACATGTTTGTGGGGGTGCTGTAGTGTTGCGCGCTGCTGGCCTCTTTACAGGAGGATTTCTTCAGAGCTCACTAGGAAGAGACAGAAGTGATCAGCCTCTTTGACTTAGAAAATCTATTTGCAATATGAATTTGCCTTTTAAAAATGTTTGCTTTAAAACTTAATTGGCCTCTTTCCTGAAAAAAAGGGACTCCGTGTCCAAGATTGACCTGAGAGTACAAGTGGAGAAAGGTAGCTGTGTGTATCTTAGGCAGTCATTTCCAAGCTGTTCCTGCTGGTCTTATTAAGTCTGTGCCTTTTGCTTGGCCGCTGAGCCTCTTACTGGGTTGTTGGACCAGAACAGAACCTCAGTTATTTGTCGGTATTTCTAGGGGTGCTCTAAAGTAAAACAGTGCATGAACCTTCTCCGCGTTTTCTTTTATCCTCTCTTGCTTTGAGGTAGTACAGTCCTACCTTTCACCTCTTCCAGCGTTCCTGGTACACTGCTGTTTTGTTTTTGTTTGTTTTTTAATGTCCTGTTGCTCCCAGACAGATGATTCTTCTTTCTGTTCTAAGCAAAAAGAACCTGGGGCTGCGAGTCAAGTACTTGTTTCTTGAACCAGCATGTGGTCTTTGGCAGACTGTGTAGCAGGAGTGATAGCTGAATGTGCTACCAAAGGTGAGGAGGCAGGTAGGAACGTTTCTAGGGACTTGAAGGTTTCTAGTCACTGAGACTTAGAAATTCAAACTGCAACTAGTTGCTGTGGAATGGAAGCAGGTGTTATGGGTCCCGCTGTAGAGAGGTGGCACGTATTCGTGCAGGTAGCATGGGTTCCCCCTCATCCTGTATTCTTTTTCATATGTTGACCTGCTGTTTGATTTAGCTTGATTGAAATGAATTTTTCTGTCAGGGCTTGAACACAATTTGGTAGGTTCTTTCTGTAATGCTTCCTCCTCTTAACTGGCACCGGATTCTTGCTTGACTTACAGTGAGTGAGTGGAGCCACTGTATGCTTGTAGTAATCCTTGCCCACTTGTTGTGAGATGTGACTAGCTGGGAGGAGAATATAATGCGTGTAAACCAGTTTCTCTCTCTGCTCAGAGATTAGTTACTAGAACATTAAATTGTTCCTCCTTCTATCTTAACAGCCCTGTTCAGGCTTCTGTTTAGTAAGAGGTCAAAATGCCCCTTTTCTTCTCTGAAGGAAGCTATAAGTACGTGTATTGGCTAATTTATGTGATTATATCTGAGATGTTCATCATTCTGTTATGGCCAGGCTTTTTTTTCTGTCTTAGTCTCCAGATGTGAAATTTACATTATAGTAAAAAAAAAAAAATTAAAAAAAATAGAAAGCATCGGTGTGCATGTGAATCAGGGAGGTATTAGGATTCTATATGAATGTACAAAATGTGACTTGTTACATCTGTGTGTTATTGCCATCACTGAACCCAGGATGTGGCTGGAGTCGAGTAGCAAAGCTGCCATACCATTGCAACTGAATGTAGGGCAGTCCAGAGATTATTAGATCATCCCTGTTGTGCGTTTTATGGGTTGTATTGTCAAATATCGTTTGTGTTCCTGTCAATATAGAACAAAATATCTTGAGACTGAATAGCCTGCGGGCAAGGATAAATTATTCCTCAAGGGGAAAGTGGGGCATGATGGGTTCTCCTTCACTGTCATTTCTGTATGCAGCTCAGCGAAAGTAGCTTTTCCTCTTCACAGGAGGTGCTTTCTTCTTTTTGTGCATTCCTAAGATGATAAAAGCTATTATCAAAGCGACATTACTCTCTTATCCCTTATGTTTTATTAAAAACAAAGCTTTTGTTTTGTACCTTCCCATTCGTGCAGATTTTTCTGAAACAATGCGAATTAATTACACTCGGGATTGGGACTGTCCTTGGTCAAGAAAGAACAGGGTGCAGCCCCGCTTGCGTTTGTCATGCTGGTATTCCCATTTTGCTCAGGTACTCTTACTGTACAGAACGTAACCAGAATGAGCACGTGCCTAATTACCCTCGAACACCTGCAATTTCTGTGCATGGAAGTGGTCAGCCTGTCTTGGAGGAGGCATTACCCTGTCATTAGTGGCGCTTGAATTTGACAAGCTGGAGCAGGAGGGGCTGCGCTGCTGGAGCTGCCATACAGAGAGCAGCCCCCCAGCGCCAATTAGTGCGCATCAATTAGCGCCTGCGCTGTATCTGACAGCGTGGGGACCGGGGCCAGGCAGCTCGGAGAGCAGCCAGCGGGCATCCCGGCTGCAGAGCAGAGCTGAACTTCTGCTTGCTCCCAGCTGTTTTTATTACATCCCTACCCCGCTGCAGAAATCGCAGGCAAATTAAAGTGCAATGATGAGCTCTCGCAAAGCCAAAGAAAACTATCCTTGAGGAGCTCCTGCATTTTTGGCTACTTTATTTTTAATTGGGAGTTTGTCCAAGATGCCCTAAGTTCAAACAGGGATCACTGCCATGCAGCACAAAGGAGCATAGTGTCTCTTTAGGACTTGGGCTGTATAATGAGAGGGCTGAGCATGCTTGCTTGGCTACTGTTTAAAAAAAATCATCTAATTATAAATCATTGACAATAGGCAGTTCCCCAGCTCTCATGCTGTGCCCAGGAAAAGTCTGAATGAATAGGCTGCTTTTCTGTCTGCCAGGGTGATCTAGAATCACGTTCTGGATCTCACAGCCATGGTGTTGGCAGGGTCAGTGGGTTTTTTTGTGGGCATCCTGAACAGGGAGCACCAGCCAGACCTCCCTGAGTGGACTCCAACCATCTCATCTGGGAAGAGGGCCTCCTTGGAGCAACAGAAATTTGGCTTGTCAACTAAAGCAACCGTTTTGTTGCTGTGCTTGGAAATAAACAAGAGGCCAGTAGAAGCATACAGTGCAATGCTAACTGCTGACCTCCCACCTTTTAAGTATTGGGTTTGTCCAGCTAGGCAGCTGATGTTAAAACAGGCTCTTGGAAGTGTATCCTCTGGTGGCCTTCACAGTATTTATGGATGCTTCTTTGAAGGAGCTTTCTAGCATAAGGAATGCTTGCCTCTGGTAAGGGAAGACTTCAGCTCTCTTAATGAAGTATTTAAAGGAGCTGGTTTGGATGGCAGCACGCTGCTCAGAAATCCTATTAGTGCTATGGTTTTCTTTTGGTCAGGCAGTTTTGTCATTCCCTTTATTGCTAATGATCAGTTATCAGTCTTAATTTCTAGACTTGGTGCTCTGATGGACAAATAAGTGCTTTAACTCTCTTTTCCTCGAGTTTGGCAATGAGAATTCAAAATGGAAAGTAAACTGAATCTATACATAAATTCCTGTCTCCCGTTCTCTACAGTAGCACTAAAGTAGGCTGGAACCTGTGTTGCGTGCAGCAAGAAGTTATTAAGCTTTCTTGTTCACAATATTTCTGATCTGTAATCGTCTGTGTGTCTTTAACGTGAGATTTCTTGCTCTTAAGAGCTTCAGATTTGTGTTCTTAGGTAACTTCAGAATGGATTTCTTTTCTGTGAGAATCTCAGGGTTTTCTTTTTTTTTTTTTAATTAATTCAGTGATTCTCTGATCAAATATCTTTGTTTTTTCCCTTCAAGTCTAAGATACTATGAGAAATGACAATCGGCCCTGTTTCACATGTTGTGGGGTACTGGGCTAGTTTAAAGAATGGTTGGGTCTTTCTGCAGTGGTTTGTAAGTAACTGGGGTGATGGATTGTTTTGTTGGACCAATCTTACAGCTAAATCTATAACGTGGATAAGTCTGTAGTTGCATCTGATAACGTTCAGCATTAATAAGAGTAATTACAACAGTGACAGAAAATCACTGTGTTTTGGAATGCAGATGTACTGTTGTTGTTTTTTTTCCCCTGTGTGGGAGTGGAGAGCAGACTGTGTTGAAAGATGTGCTTTGACTTGCTTGGCTTGAGTTCATAAAAAGTAAGGGTTCTTATTCTGGGTTGTTTGTTCTGAAGGCCTGAAATGAACGCAAACAAAACTCAGTGAAATCCGAGTTGTTAGCCTTATTCTTTTTGTTCCTACTAACTTTTGTACGAACATGTGTCACGATGCCAAGGTTGTTGAAGTCAGTAGAGCATTCCTCACTGGAGGCAATGGCAGCAGTGTTCCACTCGGCATTGGTGTAAGGTATTTGTGCTCCTCCTCCCGGCAGTGGGTTGAACAGGTTTTTTGGGACTTGCTGAGATGATGTCTGTGCATTGGCAGCTAGGGAAAAGCTTGTATTGGAACAAACCGGATTTTTCAGTGGATTAATCTGTCCCATAGCTTTATAACAAGATTATGGTTTATGCTGATTCGTTGCAACAGTACTGGTATATCCAGTTGTTCCAATAGCAAAATGTTAATCCTGAAGAAATAAGTCTGACTTCTCGCTGGCAAGCGGGGAAAGAACAGGGGGATGGGAGGTTGTTTCTCTCTTGCTGGGTATTAGTGGATGGTAGCTTGAGCTCAGCATCAGTTGTATTGAAGCCATTTGATTCTATCTGGCTCTTGCAGAAGGATTGGAGATTGCGGAAGCGAAGTCTTGTCTACTTTCTCTTGATTGTGAAATATTTAATGGTCACCCAAAGCGGTGTTTGATGACAGCGCTGTGAAGCTGAGGGATTGCAGAGATGCGCAGAGCACAGCGAGTAGCGATTCCAGTCTGCGGGTAAGGCTGTCACTGCCTCTTGTTTGCAGATGTGGTCAGTGAAGCAAAATGGAAGTCTGGCCGTTCAGTCACCACTGGAAACTGTTGCGGTGTGGTCAGCTGTAGCCAGCAACAGTTGTTTCCTCATGAGAAAACTTTTCGGAGTGGCTGGTAAGGGCTGTGCTGCAGAAGGGCCCAATGTCGTGGGCTGGGCTGATCCCATTGCCCATGGCCAGTGGAGACCAGCAGGCTGAATCTTAGCTTGATGGACAGCACACATTTTTTCTACTAATTTCACCTGATTAACCCTACTTCAGTTGCTATTTTTACCTCAGTTTCGCAAAGAAATATATTTGTTTTAAAATAAAAACTTTTATACTGTCAGGGAAACCTTTCATCTACCTAAAAATGTGAGTCTGTTCAGTTAGTGGCACTTCAAATCAATATTACATTGTATTTCTTTAAAAAAAGGGTCATGTGGGAATTTCAGTCATGCCAGATACTGTCTGACCGAGGTAATAGGAACCAACACAAATGAATGTGCTGCTGGAATGAAACAGACAGAAACATATTTAAAACTGCTCAGTGGATGGAGAGGTAAAGCTAAAAAGTGAGATGGATTACCAGTAGCCTCAGATATAACTGTATTTTTTATTCCAAATCTTTGTGTCACTATTCATAAGGTGGTGGAGCTGAGGACAGAGTCTTGCTATCCGCTGTGCTCAGGCACAGGTGAGACCACTGTTGGGTTTTCCGAATGAATTGGCTCACTTTAAATTAAAAATTTAGTATACTATTCTGTATAGCCCAGAGATGATTAAATGTTAATGCTTTATTTTTTTTTATCCACATTGATGCTAGAGATTACAATGTTTACCCTTCTAAGTCACTGGCTGCCTGAATTTAGGTTCTGTGTGATCCACCCCCATGCAAGTTTTGCTTTTCCTTAACCAAAGAAATGTATCTGATCAGCTAGGTAATTCTTATCTTTTTTTTTTTTTTTGATGTCCAGGTGGAAGGACAGACTGATAATGTGGAGAGGCTTTCAAGGAAGGGTTTTTGTTTGCTTTCCTGGCAGTAGCAGTATTTTCTACAATTCAGTGCTCTCTTTACTTCTCTTCCATTGCACATTTTATGCAACAGTAACTCTTCAAGCATCTGTTCAGTCCTAGCTAGGGGAAAGGAAAACAACAGTTTTCAACCCTTATAGATCCATAGTGTTGCTGTCAGTGGGATACTTCACGCACTAAATTACTTTTGAGTTTTTCTTTCATTTGTTACAGTGGTCTGATTTTTTTCTTTTCATACGAAATCACACTGCAGCTTCAAAATGGAAAAGTTGGATGTTGTTCTCATCCTACTGAACTTCTTTCTGACCTACATTTAGACCAGTGCAAGTTTTACTTTTGCTGAAGCAATAGCACTAGCAGGCTGAAGAGCTCAGGGAGATTTGACTCAGTAACCAAACACCACCAAAGGTTAAGTAAGCAGATGACCCTAGTAACACTTGCTCTTTGACATTTGCTGAGAGATATCTCTATAGGTGTATACCCAGTAGACGCTCTGGAGTATAAAGCAGCATGCAGGGTTAAAAAAAAAAAAAAAACAACAACCAAACAAGTTGTTTCTTCTCTCACCTTCCTTCACAGTTCAGGTGGAAGTTACTTGCCATGAGGAGGAGTACTTTGGTGACCAGGCTGTATGATCTGATAATTTAAAATAAAAAATAAAGTTCATATTCATAGTTAACAAGAAGTTTGTGTTTTATTTCCTGAAATGTAAATTCCACACTCAGTGTTATAAGAGAAGAAAGCTTTAAGTGTGGGAGGAGAGGCAGCTGTTCTGCTAGGGTAACGCAACCGTGAGCTGGAGATGAAAGACCAGATGTTGCTAGTGTTGGGGTAGATTGTGGGTCAAGTGGATCTGTCCCGTATGCTGGTGCAGCTTCAGTCTGTCTGAAACAGAATGGCCATGATGTTATTTTAGGGAAGCTGACACTTCTGAAGGAAAAAGGATGTTTGCTCATCTGTTCCTTTACCGGCCTTGATGGTGACTGTCTTTGGATGGTCATGCGTAACAGTGCTGCAGGTATTTGATTAACTAGTAGAATGTAGTGAGCTCATTTTTAAGTTGTTATGGTCTCACTTCCTTTGCTTCTTCTCCATTGCATGTGTTAAAACCAGGGAAGAATGTTTAGGAGTGCAGGCTTGTGTCCTGAGTGAAATAATTCACACTACTCTTAATTTAAACTCTAGTTTAAATAGGTGCTAAGTCTCAAAGGAACTAGAAAATGGGCTACCTGGAGTTTCAGTAGCTCACTGTCATCTTAAAGGCCAAAGGATGCTGTAGTACTCACCCTGGCCCTAAGCCCTGCTGATGCCTCGGAGGCTGCCTTGGGAAGGCTGCAGTTACCTGTGGTGCTCACAGGTCCTCTTTGCCAACAGGGTGAAGGCTGTGTGCATACTGCCAAAGTTAATGGGAGTACTGGGGTCAGTTGGATGTTTCTGACCTGCCCTTATCTCTTCAGGTGTGCTGTCTCATCAGTGCTGGGCCCTCTCCTTCCCGCCTTTATAAGGGAAACCCTGTGCTTGTGTTATGAGAGGAGCTTCAGCTTATAGCTGCTGTGAATCTTCCAGCAAGCGAAAAAAGAAGTTTACCCTAGGATGCTACCCCTGTAGGAACTGTGTGACTAGCAAATCTTTGTTAGAGACACAAGTTGGCCTTTTCAAAACCAAGACAACTCTTACTAGTTGACTGGTGTACAGTGTTGTAGATTCTTTCTTTTAACATGGCAAAGCATTGTTGGCATTTATTTGTGTTATCAGTACGACCTCCCTCTGACCTGAAACATCTCTCTGCACAGAGCCAGGAAGGTCATAATACTGTCTTTTTTTTTTTTTTTTTTTTGTGAACAGTGGATTATAATTTCATTTCATCCTGGCTGGAGCTGTGCTTGCCATAGAATGATGTTGAGGTGTATCTTAATGCATGGCTTGTTTGGCCCTCAGCCAGGAGACGAGCCTCTGCTGCTTGACCAGTGCAGCAGATACTGCGTTAGTGAGGAAGGCTCCTCACTGCTATGATATCACGTTAAATAAATAAGAACCTCCCTTCTCTCTTTCCCAGTTTTTCTCATTACTTTGCTTTCTGTTAGTTTCTGGTCATTGCAAAGCAAACCTTGTTTTTAATCTTCCATTGTAACACCAGCCACATGCTGACAGATCTTCCTGCTCCTTCCACAGAGCTCACCTGCCTGGGCAGCTGCCTCTCCTGCTTCTTGTATTAACCCTTCAGTCTCAGCAAGTGTTAGTTACAAGCTTGAGTGGGAGGAAAGTTGGAGTTACTCATTTGTGTGGGGCTTTTGTAGTTACCTGACTGAGTGCCCATTGAAAGGATTTCTAATCTTGCTGAGGTTTTCCTCTATAATGATTTGTTATGTGATTGTAGAACATTAGGTGGGATAATTAAAGCCTGCCACCTACTTAACTCATCAAGGAAACCTGGGTGATGCACTTAATTGTACAGCAGCTGTTACCTGGCTGCAGACAGAGTTCAGACTTGATGAAAGCACATGGTACAAAGTCTTGATGAACTGTCTTTGGAGTTTAGTAGGTTCTTCTTCACTAGCTATTTCACAGCAACAATCTTATTTTTGTCATGAGTTCTTAGTTATTTTTTATATTTTCTTTTTGTTCCATGAAGAGCAAATTCTGCTTTCTTGAGCTAAAGTGCAAGGGAAAGAGTTTAGCTCCCTTTACAATCCTCCCTGATGAATGAGATGAGAGGAATGTCTCCCTAACCATCTTCCTGGCAGGAGAAGATGGTATCCAGTTCATGTACAAATGGTATCTGTTAACATTGCTGGAACCTTGTGTGGACTTCCTCTTTCTATTCTAATGGCCTTAGACACAATGCTTATGTTTTAAGGGAGTGATACAAACTCTTAACCAGGATGACAAAGTGTGTGGCTTTTTAAAATGTTTATATTCCTGTAGATGGCCACTTATTTTTAGCAGTGTAGTTTCTGTGAGTGAATGAGTCACGTTGGTCTACATGTTTTGCAGTAACTTGAACGTCAGCTTCTCAAAACTGGAGTGAGAATCGTGGAAGTTTTTCTTGTTTGTTTTTTCTCCATTTGCTTCATTATTTTCCTTTAGTGGTTGATGTTGAAAAGTCACTGCTATCTTTGGTATATGAGAATACATGGAACCACCACGAATTCTCTTGCATGGAAATGAATGGGCCAAGTATTAATTGTTGATCCAGGAGGTGAATAGGAGATGGGAGAGCTCAGGCCCTTCAGAACTGGAAGGTCTGCTGTTCTAATGGAGTCTTTACCTTACGTGTTGTTCATCTGGAATTTCTCAATTTCCAAACAAGTACACATTCTCAGAAAGTGGTGGTTGACAGCTCATGGGAAGTCAGTGCTTGCTTTGAAAGAAACATGCTTGTATGCCATGGCTTTGCCATGGATAAACTCAGGCCCGGCACATAGCCAGCCACTGTTTTCTCATCTGATTCTGAAACACGACAGGTGGGAACAGAATCTCATCTCTGAACTTGTAGATTGAGGTATCCTGCTCCTTGCTGCCGTTTTTAACAGTTCATCTGAAGTTGGAGTGTGTATGATGCCTGAGCCAAGATTCAGCAAACACTGGGTTATACAGTTCTAGTACTGGAAAGAATTGTGAAAGGAGTATTGGCATTTAATGTAGGTGGTATTTAATAAGCATAAGAGTCTTGATTAAGTGATTATCTTTTTCTCTTGTTATTTAACTGTACCAGTGTTTGAAGAATTTTCCTTTCGAGGTCAGCATTCCCTCTTCAGTTGCTCTTTAACAACAGCAGGCTTTTATTTGCAGTTCTTAGGATATGAAGTTTTGCCAGTCATGCAACTAAAGACCGATGATGTCTGATGTGAAAGAATACACGAGTAGCTGTTAAAGCACTGCATCACTGGTGGGTGGTAAAGTAGCTTGTATCTTGTTCCTGGTCACAGTGCTCACAGGATGACAGCTTGCTTAGGAACACACTGGCTGACTTCTCAGTTCAGAGGTGTGAGGCTTATGCTGTAAGGATGGGTGTCAGTGCTTTATTAGGTTTTATGTGCTGTTAGCAAATCATGGGTTTCTTAGTCTTGGGCATTATTATGAATAAAGTTGACTCATGCTTTGGAAAGGTAGCGAACCTGGGGAGGTGTGGGGAACCGTGATAATTCCTTGCTTCTGACTTTTATTTAGGAGAAAGAATGAACTCAAGTATTTGCCTGTAGATTCTTTGTAGTGGTATAATTACATTGCAGGCATTTAGGGTGGGGAGGAGAGGCTGAGATACGGTTAATCCATATTTGATCATAGGAGACAAAACTGTTAGTGAAGATGAGTGACCTGTATTCTAATTTCTCATGGAGTCTGATTTTATGTAAGCAGCAGTGTAGGAGTATGTTGAATAGGCGAGAGACGAGTTGCATAGTTTGTGGATGTAAGGACTGCTGACTTCTCTCCCACATGTTAAAATGTGATTAATGAAAGACTTGCATAACCTGTGTTACTAAGATGGGTAAAATGAGATTGGGTGCATGTGTCTGTGTTGCAAGGTATGGTTTGCTGGGAAAAGTATGAAGGGCTACACCTGGGTGCGCTTGGGCCAGAACCTGAGAAGTGTAGCCTGGTATGGAGGTACCCCCAGCCTGAAAAGAGGAAGCTGGTCTAAAGGCACTGACAAGTCAGTGGAAGAAATCAGAAAGAAGAGCATGCATCACCATGTTCTGTTCTCATTCATATTTGATGCTTCCTTGTATTTCCCCATAGTGTGGAGGCCATCATTAGCCAGATATTTTTGCTAATCCATTAATCCCTACAAGGAGCAACTTCCTCTAAAGCAACCCCAGCAACTCGGCTCACCCTCAGCTACAGAATCACAAGGCATGCTGGTGCCAGGCCTGCCTGCTGTGCACGTCCACCTTTCTGCTCTGTTCCAGCCTCCAGGGTGAAATACAGAATTTGTTTCCAATTTAATCTCTTCAAGCAAATGGTTCTTCAAACAAGAGTTGTGGTTTCCAAGATTCTGCTTAAAAAGTACTACTTCCATCTGCAGAGTTAATTAAGTAGTCACTCTTGGGCCTGCCTTCAAAATACCTTTTTATACTCACCTGTCCCACCCAGTTTTAGGAATAACCACTTAAACAGACTGTGGCTTGTGAGCCGTGTCTGGAAGCTCCTTTGTGTGATGTGTGTATATGTTATTTACTTATTTTTACTGAAAACACCTTTCTCAGACTCCTCAAGGACAACCTATACTGTAATTATTTCCCTGCAAATCCTGGATGTAAAAATCGGGCTTTCTCTAGGTAATGGTCTGAAATTATAACTTCAAATTGTAAGGCACAGTAAAGCATACCGGAGGAGCTTTGTCTTTTCTTCAAAATGTGATTACTGTTGTCAATAAAACCAGTAAAATACTAGTTCTTCCCTTAGGTGTCATTGTTTTTATTTTGTTGTGGGATGGAATAATTGCTTGTTACCATGGGTTATAGAAAGCATGAGTTTAAGACTCTGAATTGAAACTGAGTTTCAAACAGACCATATATTATCATCGTGTTTCCCCCTAGAATTATAACTGTTTGCCAGAGTAAGCTGAAGAGAATTTTTGTGCCTATTGTGAGTTGCCTTGTGAGCAGAGAGCAGAAGATGCTCAAAGTCAGTGAGCAGGAGCTGGCACTCAGCAGATGGCCTGCCTGGCTGCACTGCCTTGGGACTTGGAAACCAATTCTTGAAATGATATGCCTACTTTTAGTCTAAGTACTTTTTTTTTTTTTTAATAGAATTTAACAGCCCATGGAACAGTAGACTCCATGAGGTCCATCTCTTGGGCTCATCACACAGGGTGGGAGTGGACCACTGGAGATCTAGTCCAACCCCCTGCGAAAGCAGGTTCCCTGCTGTAGGTGTCATAGGAAAGTGTTCAGGTGGGTTTTGAGTATCTTCAGAGGAGACTCCACAGCCTCCCTGGACAACCTGTTCCTGCGTTCCATCGCTCTCACAAGAAAAAGATTCTTACTTATGTTCAGATGGGTGCAAGCTGCAACTCGGGAAGTGTCGTTGCCTCTGGAGCGTGCAGTAATCATTGCATTTGTTGGAAAAGATTGCCTAGTATGGGCAAAAAAATCACGTAAGTTTCTCTCATTTGCAGGGCCTGAATGGGGAGTTGTCTGCTGCTTGAGACCAAGTCTTATTCTTCCCCTGAGTTAAGAACATGGGATGGCAGTGCAGGAATGCTGTTGTGTGCTGTAGTAGATGAAGGAAATGGATTTTCTCCATACTTGATTCCATGGGTGAACTACTAGCTAGGAATTTGACTGCAACAGCAGAGGGTTGATGGGAGAGGGCAAAAGGGAAATGTAAGGCTTGGTTATTTTTTGACTTGTTTTGTGTCTGCTCAGCATTCCTTAAAATTCATTTGACTGCTTTCAAGACACCTCGAGGAAAGCTGTTTTCTCTGTGTACACAAACAGGACTGCATGAGTGAGTGTAAGAGCAATCTTCTCTGGGGGGTGATTGTTGTGTGTCCTAACTGTTTTTTTTTTTCCTCTCAAGCGATAGGGTTAAGTTTACACATACAGGAATAACTAGTGGCTTGCAAAGGGATGAAGGGCAGAGATGCAAGTGAGGTACCCAGGTGCTTAAATAGTGATAAAGAGAGTTTGGTTTCTGGTGGCTATTGGTTAGTGCAGTGCTTATCTTTTGGCCTATGGAAATGTGCATTTCTCCTCCAAAATCTAGTAACGGATGGATTTTTGTGTGAATTTCCTTAATTTAAAGATTGAATTCTCACATATATGTTATTAAGTGAGATAGGCAGACATAAACAGGAATATGAAAAATCTATTTTAGCAGAAAGCTGAAAAAGCAGTCTGAGAGCCATTGCTGAGTAATCAAGTGTACATCTCTGTGGTACTTTGTATTCAGGCACTGGGTTGTTCTATATTTATTTTCTTTAAGATAAAGTGCCTACCTTGCAAAATGAATACCGTTTAGAATTGCAACTTAATTAACTGATTTCTTTAATGTCTGAAAAATAAATAGTAATATGAATGCAGTGCCTGTTGTGAAGTCTTCCTTATTCTATAGGCAATAGGTGTAATTTTAAAATCATATATCTGTTTTTCAGGAGAAACTGTAGAAGGCCTTCGTGAGAGTGATTACCTCCTGATTCATTCGTGTCGGCAGTGGACAACGATCACAGCTCACAGTCTGGAGGAGGGCCACTACGTCATAGGGCCAAAGATAGAAATCCCTGTACATTATGCAGGTAAAGCTGTTGGAAATATAGTCCCCAGAAAGTTCTGTGACATTACGCTCCTTGCTTTTGTGAACTTGCCTGCATTTTTGTCTCATATTCATGTGTAGTTAAGGTACTTAGTAAAATACATGGTGGACTCTGATGCTGCCAAAGGAATGTCACAGAACTGAAGAATGCTAACTCTTCAACAAGAAGTACTTCAAACTAGTTCTTGGATGCTAACATCTGAATGCATTTAGGGAGATCTTCTGTGTATAAAAACAAATTAATTCTGCCATGGCATATGGTACAGCTGTGTAAGGTGGTGTTGAGTGAGCACTCAGTGCTGCATTGTGCAGTGCATCATGGCATGCTTTTGGAATCCAGAACCACATGTAAAAGTGGCAGTATTCAGTGTTAGGCTTGTACTCCCCGGTGCAGTTACACTTCCAGCTCAGGAACTAGCTTGGGCATCTGCTCTACTGTAAGCAGTTAAAAGTCTGTGTGATGGGAGCACTCCAGAATCATTAGCTTCTCAGAGGAGGATTTGCTGCTGCCAAAAGGTAGCATGTTCAGCTGGCCAGGGCCCTAGGAACTTGCTGGCACAGCTCTCCGTTTGCATCCAAGAACTTTCCATCTTTCTTTGTAAAAAACACAAATAGAACAATTGACATACATACTGTATTTATGGGTTTCAGCTGTAAGTATTTAGTTTTAGAGGTGGGATTTTATGTCCTCAGACAGCAGTGCAGTTGACAAATATTTACTGCCAAGTTTTGAATTCTATCACTGCTGCTTTTTTTCCAGGTTGCAACTTAAAACTTCTGTCAAGTAAGATGTTATTGTGAACATGCAATTGGCATTGCTTCTTGTACTGTCAACTAGAAAGGTCCTCAGACTTTGAACATAACTGTTCGTTAAAAATGATCTTCTCAGCTTTAATGAAATAAATTTTCCATTCCTCACAGTGAAATTTTAAAGTAGCAAACTGCAGCGTGATTTTGGTTGCTCTTGTTGAGTCAAAAGGGAATTGGAAACTGATTTAATTCTCCTGAGGTTTTGAGTTTACATACTGCGAAGTCATCACTCACATATATAAATACTAGTATAGCATAAATCCAATTTTGCTACTTGATAAAATCAGATTTTGGTACACTTATTAAACCTAAATACAATGAAGCCTAGTTAAAGAAGGAAAAGGCTGTATTTTACATTTATGTGAAATCTCATTACTGCAATCTCTGTTCCGTAGTACTGCTAGCAGTTGTTTCTGTTCAGTGGGAAGTCTGACATGGTTAATTTTTGCTGTTCCTGTCAAACAACAGTCATATATGACAGCTGTTACTCTAAGCATTCCCTCTTGAATACTCTTTCCAGTCTGCTTGTCTTTAGCTAAAGTTAATGTAGCATTGTGTTCAGTTTTCATGTAATTAAAAACAAATGGCTAACATATTTCTGATTCCTACAACAGAAAAGGTCTAGCATGTGTTTAGAATGAAGAGTAGATCAAAATTATTGTCCTGATAATGTCCTGTCTTAGTGTAAGAGAGCAGATTTCGAATGCCTCCCATGTAAACCATTGCTGCTTACTGGTTTGGGTGTCCTTTCCTTTTGTCAAGACCTGTCATTCACATTTGGTACTTCTAACAAGCCCTTACCTGCTCTCTGTTTTGTTATGTTTCTGATGCTATGTTCCTAATGTTAAATTTCTGTTCTAGAAAAGAGTGGGTACCCTCTCCAAATGCCACCACAGGTTTTGGATTAGGCGATGCTGTAAATATTATCTTGATAAGTGTCTCCCTCAGCCACCTCTGGAAAACACTGCTGTATGATCTGGATGTGGTATCTTACAGAATTAAACTTTACTGTGCTGCTTCTTGTTGAGATGAATGTCTCGTGTTCCTCTGTAGCTGTGTGGAAAGATGCAGGCGTCTTGACTGCTTCTCACCCATATGCTGCCATAACTGAAAGTGATTGAAGCTGCCTTCAGTAGAGGGCTTGAACACTGTGCCCCTCAGATGTTGTGTTACATTCCAGGGTTATAGGGCTCAAAACTGCCAAAAGTGTTTGTGAGGTTTTATCAGCCCAAGCCACAGAGATCTCCTGCTCTGACAAAAGAGACTGGGCTTGGTGCATGCCCGCACTATGTGGCCACAGCTTGTTCTAGGGGCAGATCAGTGCTCTGCAGTGGGATGGAGCTGCCTGTGGTTACTGAACCTTGCAGTACAGGAAAAGCAGCAAGCCATGAGTATGCTCTGACTGTTGCCTATGCAGCACGACCTCTTCTTTTGAAGGCCATTGCTAGTGTTGGTGAGCAGATGCAGTGAAAGAAAAAATGCTTTGGGATGAGTTGGCAGCCCCAGATATTTGCTCCCATTTTTAATCACATTGTAACAGGACCTTACTATTGCCCTTTATCTCTGTTTTGTGACTCGTGGTTCGTTTCTGCTCTTGTGGCGTCTGTTAGAGGCTTCTTCCCTCCTGAGAGCAAAGCTGTTCCCTCTAGATGATTGTTATTAGTGTTGTTGTTTGCTAGTATTGTCTAAATAAAGTTGATACCCTATCTACCATTTCTTTTTTTTTCTAATCAGCTTTGTACAGGGTTTGGAGAGAAACAGCTCTTGCATCAGTGCTGCTGTCGGTGTGTCCATGTGAGGCAACTAATAAAGAAAATACTTCTATTAAGACACTAGAAAGTAACACCCTACTGCAGGGTGTACCCTGTTGTAACATATCCGGGGTGTTGGAAATACTCTTCCTGTGACCTCATGCCTCCCAGCCACAAAGTGAAGGTGTTTGATTACTAATACAGTGCAGTCACTTGTGCCCTGTCTGGTTGCTTACCCAAGTATACCGATAGCTTTCTTAATGCCTTTGAAATGAAGAAATACAAAGCCTTGTCATGTGAGCCTTCCCCAGGTGGGGCAGCTGGTGAGAATGAGTCAGACATCTCTTCTCTGCTTTTAGAACCAGTGTAAATGAACATCCTACCAAAACCTGTTTCTGCTAGTTGGATTTGTTAATCACAGGGCACTGCCTGATAGGTCTGTTCCTCGCTGCATTCTGTTAACAAGGAGGAAGACACTCTGCCGATCTTCTCAAGAGTGAACTTGTTTTTACAGCTGAGGAGCAGGAGACATTAATAACATGCAGCAGCAGTTTCCATCTCCTGTCTCAGAGACATCTGTGCAGTGCTACGTGTCACACTGTTGTCTGCTCTGGGGTACTCACAAGTTGGATACAGGGAAAAGAGCGTTCTGAAGTGTGGTGCCAGTATGGAATCTCCCATCTGTCTTTAGATACTGGCAACAGCTGCTTGTTGATCACCCTTGGATCTCTTCTATCCGAGATGTGGAGGAGCGCGGCGGTGCAGAACGCCGTTAGATGTTTAGCAGCATGTTAGTGCTTCTCAGAGTATGCTTACCTTGTGGCCTTGGAGAGAGGAACAGACATTACATGGGCAAACAAATGCTCACTGCTCAGTGACTTTATGGTAGCTGTTGCCAACTTGTATTACTTTGGCAACGGAGTGTTTTACTGTCTTCCATTGAGTTTAGTATTTTCTGTAAGGATAGTTCAGTGCCGTCTGCTGGTTAGGGAAGGCAGAGGTAGATGAAGAGCCCTTTTGCTCGGCTTTGCCACACTACAAATAGAATATGGTTTGGGGGAGAGCCGAGTTTGATCTTTTGTGTGTGTGGAGGAACACAGCTCTGATGGAGTAACTTTTAAGTTCAAAGAGGTGCGTGAGATCTGAAGCAGGGAGGGACAGTGCTTTGGAGCAGAGAACTTATTTAGGTGAGTCCTCTCGAGCAAACAGGTACACCACTCCCTGATATGAAATATGTTTTGCATTTTAATTTGTGTTTTGCTTTGAACTTAACCTGGCATCCAACTATCACATAGTTCTCCTGGGGCTTTTGTGCTGTATGACTGCGCAAAACAGGGCCTGAATTCAGTGTTTCTGGAAGAGGCAGACTGTCATGTGTATGGGCTGGTAAATGATTAATGAGTGTATGTCCTCAGAAGAAACCCAAGACAGAAAACAACCCCCATATTTAGCCCCAGGTACTCTAACTTTGTTTTTGTTTCGCTTTCTTTAAGAAGTTTTTTTTTTTAATGTTAAAAGCAGTCAGATGCGTGAAAGCTTTACTTCACGTGTACTGCTAATAAAAGCGCTGCCACCAGCACATGGCCTTCATGGTTTTAATGCAGAACTACAGCATTTATAGCACTAAACACTTGATTCTGCCAAGTTTCCTGAGAATTGCAAGCCTTTTCTTCCCGTAAAAGAATAGAAGAATATATCTTCAGTATTCATTTAAAAGTGTTGTTGTAGAATAGTGCCTGGGTGTTACAGTTTGCCTCCATTCAGAAGTCTGAGAACAGTAATCTCTGAATCAATTTAAATTGTCCATGGAGTGTCATTCCTGCTTTTTCTACCGAGGACACGACGGTGTCTTAATCCATATTTATCTACTCATTTTTTCTTAACTCTGACTGTATCCTGGACTGCATGGAAAGGGAAGAGGCCAGCAGGGCAAAAGAAGGGTAGAAAGCTTTTGGAGTGCCTCCACATGAGAACTGTGAAGATGATCAAAGGACTAGAGCACCTCTCCTATAAAGAAACATTGAGGGAGCTAGACTTGTTTTGTGTGAAGAGAAGGCTCTGGGGCAACCTCGTTGCAGCCTTCTAGTAGTACTTTAAGGGAGCTAATAAGCGGGACAGAAACTGATTTTTACGTGGTATAATAACAGTAGAACAAGGGGGAATGGTTTTAAGATAAAAAAAAGGGAGACTTAAATTAGATGTTAGGAAGAAATTCTTCTCTCAGAGGGCAGTGAGGCACTGAAACGAGTTCCCCAGAGAAGTTGCTGATGTCTCATGCTTTGTGGCATTCAAGGCCAGGTCGGCTGGGGCCCTGGGCAGCTCATCTGGTGCTTTGCAACCCTGCTTACAGCAGGGGAGTTGGAACTGGGTGTGCTTTAAGGTCTCATCTAACCCAAACTATTTTATGGTACTTCTTTTTTTCTTTTTTCTTTTTTCTTTTTTCTTTTTTTTTTCCCTCTGCTAGCACTAACTGTTTTTTCTGTTCTCAAGAATCAAGGATTTGTAGTCTGGCAACTATCTTCATATTCCTGGATTTTTAAAACCTGTTAACTAGCGGATGAATGATTCTTCCATACGTGGACAAATCTCTATATTCTTAACTTGTGTGGTGTTTTTGTCTTCCATAAACTTACCACAAAGTTTAGACGATGTCAGACTTCCCATGGTTCCCCATGGCCCTGTTATTCCAATTTCCGTGTCTGTTTAAACTTTGGCAGATGCAACTCTGCTGGCCTACAGCGCGATATCAAATCATAAGATAAAAATGCAGGCACTGAAAAAGCTGGCAAAAATTGCTTATTCCTTTTGCACCTTGGGATCATTTCCTTCCTGTTCGTTCATCTTCCCCCTGCCCACCATGGTGTAGCAGTGTTTTACGTAAGTTTTAATTAAATATTCTCCTTCTGTCTGGTCATCTTTATTGGAGATTCTCTTCTGCTATTTTTTTTAACTTAAGGAATATATATGCATATGTTCCAATTATTGTTGCTTGCTTGCTGACCAGAATTTTTTTTAACTCTAGCAGTATGTCCTGAGCCCCAGAAGTTTGATCTGAGCATGTACTTACTTTCTAGGATTGTCTGCTGGCAGCTTCCTAGGATGCAGGCTGTGGATAAGAAATACCTTTCTGTGTGGGGAGATGGCTGAAGTCTAGCTAGATTCTAGTGGAAAACAAGTGTGCAATTCTTATCAGGTTGAGCCAGTGGGAGTCTTCTCAAGTATTCACAACTTCATAGCTCTCAAGTTGGCCAGATTTTTTGCAGTATCTGGTTTCCTTAAAGTTACCATCCTCATAAGGTAAAATCAGCAAACTGTGAGACAGTTTGCTTCTCTCTTTGTATGTTTTACAGTCTTAAGTTTGTGAGAGTCTTCTGAAGTCTCCTGTTTACAGAATTTGTAGATTTTGTTTGACTTTGAGGGTGTCCAGATTTTGTATCAGTGTTCTGGTGATACCCCATTCAACCATGTAAGCTCCTCTCCACATTCAGTTGTGCTGCCTGATATTTTTCAGTGCTATCTCAGTTACAGAGAAAGTGAAAAGTGTATGATTTTAGACACAGTCACTTTTCTCTGCTTTGATTTCCGTGTCAGTGCAACCATACCCGTGTTAAAAAGGCTGAGATTTGCTTCGGCACACAACTTTGTTTTAGTGGTGAGGAAGGATAGCGAGTGGGAGAAGAGAGGAAAATTAGAAGTTTTACAACTGCTGATTTGAAGTATCATATGTTCTCAGACTTCCACGGTTCTTGGCTGTTACTTCAAGTCTGCAAACGTGCAGCCTGCTGAAATTCAGCTGTGACCTTATATGCATTCACTATAATGGTTTTTTTTTTGTTGTTCTTTTGTTTGCAGAGAAGCTGATAGCAGTTGCATCAATTAAGATAGAGCTCTAGAGGCTTGTACAAAATAAATTAACTGGGGAGGAAGACTTTTTAAAAGATTGCAATTGAGGGAAGTTTAAATAGCAGCCAGAAAACTCTTTCCCAGAAGAGGTGGGCTAAATCGTGCAGGATTTGCTCAGTATGGCTTGAATTATTTTGCTTAGCTCTTGGCTGGTATGATGGAGCACTGGGTTCATTTGCATGATAGTGGAAGGGGGGAAGTGCTTAGGAGAAGGCTCTTAAAAGCTGCCTAATGTAACTGCTAGGAAGCTCAAGGGATAAGTCTGGTCCACGCCGGGAGCTGCACGTGTATTTAGGGCTGCGTTCGAGGCTCCGGTCTGCTCCCGTATTTCTGACCACTTGAGAGACTGTCCTAACTACTGTCTATGAGGAAGTGGGGAGCATGGCTCCTGAGTTCCCAAGAGGACACTATTATCTTTTTTCATGAGATGTAACCTAAGGCCTTAAAAGAGATGATGTTCATGAGTGCTTTGGCGCTGAAAACTCCTGCCAGTGAGGCTGGGCAGGAATGAGCGTTTCTGTACTTGAATGAGTTTCTAGATAGAACAACTGGAGATGGAGACACACCTGCAAAGCAGGACCCTAAGTTGAAGCTTGAAGAGTATCTATTATCCTGTAGTTTGTAATCGCAAGTCTGTAACTTCATGTCTGTTTTCATGAGGGTGTGTGTGCACGCACACACCTAATTCTCACAGGTCTGATATCATCTGTCAGGCCTCAGAGTTGACCCTTGATGGGAGAAGAGAATGAAGAGAAGTCAGTTGTAAAGGCATGCTCATTGTTGAATCAGCAAAACTTATATCCCTTCTGTGCCAAACTTGAATTTTTATAAACCATTGTTCCAGCTGAAAACTGGCGTGTTTCAAATTGATAGCTCATAATGGTAATGATTTTCTTTGTTAGTCTGAGCTCCAGCGCGTGAAGTAGGGTCTTGTGTTTTTGTATAAACAGAGTAGTAGGTGTGGAATGAATAAAGAGAACACAAATGACTACTATAAAACCCTCAAGAATGATGCAGTCCCCACTTTGACTATCTCATGACTTTTAATTAATCTTACCTGGATTGTAGCAGATGAAAATTTTCGGAGAAAAGTAGAGTCCTTAGTGTTTAGGGATTTTGATATGGCTTACTGCATACCCTTAAAAAAAAACCCAAACAGACCTTTTTTTGGCTGTGTCTAAGTCTTCATGGGAATTTGGGAGGGGAAGAAATTGCCATGAGGCTTTTTGATTAGTCTAAGAAATCTTTTAAGCTGAGTGTCCCTTTCGCTTCCCAAAGTTGGAGAGGGGACTGTTGTAACTGAGCTAAGTGGCAAACAAGCAAGGCAGAAATCACCAGTGTCTTTCACTTCCCTAAAGACACAGCCCAGCTGACAGGAGTCTGCAGCAGGGTTCCATACAGGTTGTGTTTCTCTGTGGGGATAGCCGCAGAGAAGTGTGCTGCATGGGTTGCTGTCATCTTGTGAATGTTTGGATTCCTGAGCAGACTTTTTTTTTTTTTTTTTTTTTTCCCTGGAGCTGGTATTTGGTGAGCAAAACAACCGATGGGAAGTGTGGTAGGAATTCTTCAGGCTGCATCCTCCCCATGGAAACCAGCGTACTTCACGTCTGGGAACGAAAGCCAGTCACGTCAGTGCTGCCTATTAAAGCGACTGACATCACAGACATCTTAAGCTTCAGCTGAGCTACTGTACCCATTGGTGCCAACAGGAAAATAAAACCATGCTATTTAAGCCACGCATAAGTCTGTTTAAATGGAGAATGTAATTTGTGTGTTTAATTTAGCCTGTGATCCAATAAGATAATTTTGCTGTGTCAGGCTGGGGATGGTACTTCTGTGGGCTTTGGAACTTTGAGGAGCAGGAAAAATGGCTTTTCTGTGTGTCCAGAATGACTGTGCGGAGTCTTTCTGTTCTCAGGTAGAAGGGATTAACTTGGTTTCAGTCTGTGTGTGGAGGGAACAGAAGCTATTTAATAATAATGTGGCCACTTTTACCTGGCAGGGAGAAACATGAGTATTTTGCTTTAGGTCCTTCAAAATTAGAAGTAATAGATGGAAACAGAAGCCTGTGCCTTATTTGCATGAGTTGCAGCCATGAAGCTCTGTTTCTTTTACCTGTGTGGATGAGACCCAGCATTCCCTGTGAAGCAGAGTGCCTGGGTTGATCCTGAAGTCAGGCAAAGCTGGGACAAAGAAGGACATACGGTGTCCCCAGATGAGGAATGGCTGGCTGGTGATCCCCCATACCATATGTAGAGCAAGACCTTTTAAGTCTAGCTGCCATGAAGATTGTTTTTCAGAGGAGTTACCTTCACAGCACTCTCTTTAAATATTTGTCACTGGTTTAACCTTTTCTGGTTCATCTCACACAAATTCCATGTTGTGGTAGACTGGGAATAGCTAGCTGGAGCTGGCTTTGTTTGGGTGTCTTTGGTGCTCACCTGATCCCTCTCCCAGTGTGCCTGGGGACCAGCTCCTCATGTGCAAGGTCCCGTTTTTGTCACAGTGACTGCACATGTCCAGGAGAAAGGAAGAAGAGAAGGAGCAATTAGGATGCACGATCACGCCTGAAGGTTTTTGAAGGTCTTCATCAAAATGGTAGGAGTCACATTTGTCATCTTCTGCCAGAGGAAAAATAATAGTTGGTGGTTTTGTTTGTTTGTTGTTTGTGGTGGGTCTGTTTTTTCTTTTTCTTTTTTTTTACATTATTAAACTTCTAAACATAAATGTGAGATATGTATCTGCAGAGAAGAAAGGAGGAAAGAGCGCAGGAGGAAGTAGCAACTGGGAAAAGCCGTTTGATAAAATACATCGTGGCCCTCTGCTGTGTAAATAAGGGCTGTGTAGGGCAAGGGGGACTTCTTTGAAGCTGATAGGAAAAAGGGCAAGATGGTGCAAAGGATGGCTTGCGTAATCGAGTTCTTCAGCAGCTATAGCCCCATTGATTACTGGGGCTTAAAGGGGAGACGTCATGACACTCGCAGTACACGTGGCACTGACCGGAATAAAATAGTGCTGTGTTTGACAGAGTGTCTGAGTTGAGAGATTCTCATGAAGGTGACTTGGAAACCCAGAACCAGCTGCTGTGAGGGATGTGTTTCTCACAAAGCTGAGGGCAAGGACTGCAACCTCTCTGTAGTGCAATGAGTTAGATCTGCAATGGGATAGTAAATCAGCTCCCATCCCCCCCCAGACACTACTGATACGTTAGGTGGGTGAAAGGGCCATTCCTTGTGACTGGTGGTGGTATCGAGTTTTTCTGTGAAATACTTTCAGATCTCCAGGAGGACCGTTGCTATAGAAACAACATAAATTGAGACAAACTTGCTAACTAAGAACTGATGGAGAGCCTGAATTTGACTTCAGACTGGCAGTGTCTTAAAACAGGATGTAAATAGAAGAGACTGACATTTATAATAAGATCTTGTGTGCATATGTTCCTATCTGAAAAACTGCCTTATTCTGGAGAAGAGGCTTAGCACTGCACTTGAAGTCCTAGGATGCATTTTTTCATGGTGGTAGTGTGGTCACGCTTTTGTTTTTTTCCTTTTTGGCAACTGTCCGTTGTGGCAGTAAAGGAGCACTACATCTGCCTGTGTGTTACCTGTGTTCCTCTACTGGTGTGGTGTCCACACTGCTGAAGACACTGTTGTGTGGCTAGAGGTTAACAGGGCTGCTCTGGGTTTAGGATCAGGAGCAGATAGTTTTGTGTTGCTTTCCCGGGCTGAAGCAGCAAGCAGGCTTCTCAGTCAGCGTGCCCTCCTGCAGTCATTGCCCTGGGTGTGGGAATGAGAGGAGAAATGCTGTGATGGTGCTTGGGAGGGAGGACAAAAGGCAGGTGATGATGGAGGAGGAGGCAACAGCAGCAGTCTGGGTGGGGCTGGAGGACAGAAGGAGGTGTTGGGGCTGAGGGTTACTTCTTGGTACTATTTTAGCAAAGAAACAGCTTTGCTGATTTGTATTTCTGGTTGAAAGTCTAATGACTAGAATTAGTCTTGTCCAGAAGAAAGAGGCATATGGCAAGCAAATGGTCCTTTCTAATGAGCCTCCCACTCAGCAGTTGGCTGCTCATCCAGTTTGTGTGTGGCACAGTGTTACAGCAGCAGCATCTTACTGCCAGGAAAAAAAAAAAAAACAACAAAAAATGCAACCTTTTGGTGGGTTTTCTTTGGAGAAGTGGAGGAACACATCATGATGAAGTTTTGCAGGAGAGCAAATTTTCACGTTACCTTTCTCCGTGCTTTCTTATCCCAACTACAAGGAAGTGTTCCAGAATGTAGTTTAGGGAGGTGTAATGCACCCGATCTTTGCATCTTGCTGATTATTTGTTACCACGTGTACCTATTCACAACATGCAGAGTCTTCTAATGATAAATAAGTGACATAATGTCTGTTTTTTGAACGTCATAGCAGTCCAAAGGCCATAGTGTGCAATGGCAGCTGGTGTATAAAATCTTATTAAAATTAATTCATGATAGGTTCAGTGGAAAATACTGTTTTGAGTAGACAGCAGTGGATGTGGAAGATTGAGGGGGAACATTGTTCCTAAGCTGTAGGTACCAGTAGTCTTGGGAGCATGAGATTTACCGTGACCAGTCTTTGTGGCTGGTGACAGCTGTGTGACTGATCCAGGAGGGGTCCAGTGCCAAGGTGTAGCTGTGCAAGGAGTCATGCAAATAACGACATATCCAGTTATTTATGCCCAACTTCCTCCTTAGGCGAACTTGTAGGAAGGTCACTCTGCCCTTCAACACTTAACCTTGCCTGGTGATTAATACTCTTACTGTGGAAATGACATTTGGTATTGGATTTGAAGTTTGTTCTCAGAGTGCTGTTCGTGTGTAGCAGATGAGAAGTGCCCTCTGCCACTGTGCTGCTCTTTCCAGGTGCAGCAGTGCCACTTCTTCCTGCTGTGATTCCTAGGACTTTCCCCTGCCATTCTGGGTCTGCATCGAAAAGGCTAAGTGCTTTGCAACCTTCTGCATGCAGATACCCAACCTGTAGCTGCAGAGAGAAGGCTTCTTCTGCAGGCTACAGCTTTAAGCAGTGCTGCCGCACCAGCCTCCACCGAGTCCTTTGTCACTGTAAGGAAGCGGCTGTTTAAGTGTCTGCAAGAAAAAGAGAAGTGTGGTTCAAACTTGTCTCAGCGGGACCACTTACTTGCAGGAGTTCACTGGCACCAGTGCAGCAGCAGATCTCTCACAGTGGGTGCTTTGCCTCGGTGCTATTTGCACTGACTCCTGATGCCATGAATAAAATTACTTTTGCTCTTTCAGAAGAGGATGGGAAGCAATTAACGGCAATGATTGTGCACATCAAGCCCGTTTGATAAGATATGAACTAGCTATTGCAGCTTAAAATAACCTCTCTGAGTCCACTGTTATCTAAGCAGTGTGGAAGAGGAGTGGCACAGCTCTGCTTGGATGCTGCCAGGTCTGGTGGCTGGCAGACCAGGCTGAAATCTGAGTACAGCATCTGGGTGTTTTTTTCTTTTTCTTGGAGCTGTTAATCTGCAGCCTTGCAGGCTTTCTCCCAGCCATGACTATTGCACACTGCCCAGCTCTGCCTCCCCAGCCTGGCCTGGGCATGGGCCAGTTGTGTGTGTGCACACAGCCCATTTTGTTTCAATGACTCGTGCCCAATTATAGCCCTGCAACATGAGGTGAGGAGGGAGAAGGCATTTGGCTGTTTCCCAAGTCATATTATTGTAGTAAGGCGTGAGGAATAGCCACTATATGTATGCATATGTGCACAAATGCCAGATCTCACTTTGATTTGATTTCCTAGGAATCTGTGTGCCAGAAAGCAGTCTACTTCCAGATACCTTTTCTTCATGCGCAAGCATTAAAAACCATTCAGTGCCAGTGGGTTGATTTATTTTGGGGGGAGGGGAGATGGAAACAAAAGTAAATTTATTCTTAAGGAAGTTGCACTCTTCCTTCACAGGGCAAGTAACTGAAAAAAACAATGCCTGATTTTGCCAATGAGCTGAACAGTGTTCTTTGCTGGGATGCATGCACAGATTACTATTTTTTTATTTGTTATTTTAAAAGTGCTTGTTATTCCACTGTAAAGTGAACACACACTGTGATAGAAAGATAGATAGAAAGATATAAAGTTAATCTGAAAGAGGTGTTGCTGCATCCTACTGACTGTTCACTAAGCAGTAGAAATTTGTAATAGTGACTGATTCTTTCCTTTCTGGGAATAAGCTAGTCAGGAGTCTAGTTTATTTCCACTGTCCTAAATTCATCCGAAAAAGGGTAGGATAAACGTAATGCAACATAAAAGCAGGCTTTTAATTTTTCTGTGTCTGTGGTTACTCAAAAATAGACAAAAGAAGGTTCTTTTGTATGCAGTTTTCAAAAACAACAACAAAAACTACAGTTCTTTGGGCTCCTGGAGTTAAATGAAATCCTGAAATAATATTAATAGCAAATGTTTCTAAGAACTTAAAATTAACTGCTACAGTTCTGGGAGGTGGGCATCATAGAAACTCATAGTCAGTGCTGTGTCTATTCTTGAGTAGCACTGATTGTTTTTTTTTTTTCTATACTTCAACTTAGTGGTCCAGTCACCACCATCTTTAGTCTCATTTATAAAACAGTGTGGAGGAGAACATAAGGATTATCGATTGCAGTCTTATCTTGAACAGTAGTAAGTCTGGCTCTACAAAATATGAATTTAGTTTCAATTACTGCATTTGGAAAGGCAGCCCTTGAGTAATACTTGATCATGGTCATAGCTCAGTTGGATCAGTTTAAAGCAAACTCTTTTGAAAGGCTGATTTAGATGTTTATAAAGCCCAAAATCGTGCATGGATAGCTATTTGAAAAACTACAGAGTGGGATCTGATTGGTTAATGTTTGCCCTAGGTTGCAGTATCATCAACTTCAGAAGAAATCAGCAATAGAAATGACTTAGCTGGTTTTGGCAGATGAGCTTTTTGTTTGTTGTTCTCCTTGGTTGGATGGTTCATCTTGGGAACTAAGAACGCTTTGACTAATGTTGCTATAAATGTTGGCCTCCCATCCAGGAATTCTTTGTACTAAACAAACAAAAATGTTTTTAAAGATGTTTCCTTTTATGTGAGGAACCATTAAAATGAATATAAACACGCGTACTTACGTTCTCAAACATGTTCTTTCTGAAACTGATATAAATAACCTTGTGTGGTGATTTCTTGTATCTGGGGCCAGTTCCCTGTACATAGCTACAGCCCTGCATTGCGTGATTGAGCGTGCTGTACCATGTCATGGCTTCTAGGCCAGACAAGTCTCACAAATGAATTTTGCTTATTATTAACAAATGCTGCAATTCAGAAATTTGTCTTGAATAATCACTTTTGTAGTTTCAGGGCTTTCTAGCTCTCATTAGGTAATGCTTCATGTAAAAAGCTCATTAGTCTTTCATCTTGGTAATTCCTCCCTGGAAGAGAAAATTCTTTTCCTTATATAGGAGGAGAGTGGTTATGCCTCATCCTTTACGTCCGAACTTCTGGGTAATATTTGAAGTAAGTGAAGAAACAAGAAGCATCAGGGAGTGATTAGACTAAGCTTTTAACTAGCATTTTGGGTTAGAAGAATGTTTTCTCTATTCTTTCTCTCTCTCCTAAGTAGTTCTGCGGAAGTATGTAATGTTTCCTGAGCTGAGCCTTGGGTTGGATTTTATTTTTTGTATTGCTGATTTCCCTGGGAGCAGAGCTAGGTTACTGATAAGGGCTCTTCAGAAGAGTCTACTTCTGTTCATTTGAAAATACTTGTATTCTCTGGCATTCTGCTGCTACTACTGTGGCTCAAAATGTGAGAAATGTATGTAAGCGATGTGAATGGATGCCTTGTACCTATTTGAACTGATGTGGATGTAGGAGCTCATTGCCATGAGAGGAGTTAGAGGTTATTAGTTATTAAGGTACTGCCTTAAACTCTAAGACTTAAACTGATCCGAAGGCTACAAAAGATTGTCTATCCATGTAGAAATAAATGTCAGTTAAATCAATTTAATGCATAAGTGTGCATGTAGTTAATGTGGATGAGAAAATATGCAGCTATTTGTTTACTTGATTCCATGACAAATAAAGTTTGAATATAGATAGCAGCAGCAATCAAAAATGCATACCTACAAACTCAGAGTGTGTAAGAAATATTATTCATTTCAAGTATACCAAATCAGTCATTTCCCACCATCCACAGCCGTGGTTTGATGGATATTGTCTTTTGGAGCACCAAATCTAGGTTCCTTACTCACAGCTCCAATGTCTATGAAACGTAGCATAGGAGTGAAGAACCATGTGAATGTGTTTTTTTACCAAAAAGAGGAGGTGCAACAGCACCTACAAATGACTTCTATTATTTATTAATAATACCCCTTCTCATAAGTATTGGGCTGCAGAATAAAAACCATATCCAGTCAGATATGTAGAAACAGATGCACTCACCTGCTGTTTCTCCTCTCTTCCATTCCAGTAGATGTAATTGCACATATAAAAGCTAGTTGATAAATTCTATATATCTTTTTTACTTCAGGGAAAAAAGGAAAAAAAAGAAAAAAAGAAAAAAAACCCTACTCCCAAACTGTTGCTTTACATAGGTAGCTTGTTTTGATGGCCATGTAAATTCTATGAATTTTTCGTCATGACTGGAATGTATTTGATGTATAAGTCATTGAGACAGTAAATGTAAAATCCCACTGAAGGGATTCAGTAGACTTTTCTCAGTCTGTTGGTAGAACTTGGAGATTTTGGTCTTGTATTTTCAGTTTCATGTACAAAATTTTCTACATTGGAGTTATTTTTCAGAATTACCATTTGAGGATACTTAACAAATGGAGTGCTTGACTATTGCAGAATGTCCAACTAAGAGAGGTGACAAAATTTTGTGTGCAAACGCTTGCAGATGTGACATGGAAATCAAATCTGTGCGTCAACATTGGTATTCTTTTAAGTAGTGTAAACAACCAGACAGTGATTTACAAGCCTATCAGAAATCAGGCTGCATCTGGATTATACTGTAACATCTCACTTGGAGCTGCAGAGTCAGAGTTCGGTTGTCAGAAGAGGTTGTTAGTTTACCACTTTTTTTTTTTTTTCCTATCGTTTTGAGCATGCATGTGATATCACCTGAATGTTTTAACTGCACAGCAGCTTCATGCTAACTGACACAAAACTGAAGTGAACGCATGAAAAATTGTGAAGACATTGCTAGGGTTACATAGAAATTGGGTGAAATCCACAAAAAAAATTTCACGTTTGGAAAAATTCCAATTAAAAAGATTTGCCACTTTTATACTATCAGATTGAATTTATTTATTTTCTCCTGCATATGTATTGGCTTCAGGCATTGGCAACTGACCTGAGTTATATTTTTGGAGCTGATGTCTGTATTGTATTGATTGTGCTATTCCTAAATATAGCAAAGTCACTTCTAGACTGTTCTCTTCCTTCTGTTTTGAAATTACTCAGATCATCCTGCAAGTTCAATACCTTAGTTTTTTAGTATACCTTTAAGTAAAGGCTCTTTGATTGTGATAACTGTGAAAAGCAATAGTTTAAAAAATGTCTTTATGCTTTTGGGAATTAGCGGAATTTTTTAATGATCGTATTGAATAGCTGCTAAACGTGAATGGCTTTTTGGCCAATTTGGATGCTTAAATGCTTCCCTCTTTCATTGTGCAATTAAGAAGACTTGTATATTATTTAGGCAAAGGTCGTTATTACTTCCCTAAAACAATTACAGGGATATGGTGTTAAAGGCTTCTTTGAGTTAGAATAAAGCCTGTTCACGTCCAGACTGCTGGCAGGTTTCCTATGGTTTGTTAGTTCTGCAAGGCTTTCCAGGAAGAAGCTATTTGTGGCTGCAGCTGCAGGTAAGGCAGTGGGTTGTTCTGGTTGCCTTTTGCTAGATTGAAAAGCACCCCATTATCTAGGTAGAGGGCAGTACTCTTGAGACCAGTTGCAATTTGGTGCTGAGTTGCAGAGTGTTCATGGGCACAGTTGCAAAACCGGGATAGCATCATGTAGCTGCAGTGGGAAATATCTGCCCAGCCACTGACATCTCGCAAACAGCCATGGCTTTTGGAAGCAGTGGATCTGAGCTCCAGCTGTGCCTCATCTGCACAGCCATCCTGGGCTGGAGCAGCTGGTGTGGCACAGGGACACAGCTGCCAGAGGGCGAGGGCGGAGGACACCTGTCACTGAGCCCTCATGTGCCGCTTCTGTGCGGTAAATGGGACGTAAATCACTGCAGGAAGTAGTAAAGACGGTGATTTATAATCCCAGCTTCGTGATGTAACTGAGACGCTTACATGAGGGGATGTTGTAACCGTGTTTCCTGTTTTATTAGTATTATCTTGTGTTGCAAAACTGTTCCTATTACGGCATCTGTTTGTAGATGTGTTTACTCTTGAGGGCTGGAACTTTTCTTTCATCCGCAAATTACTATTAACGTCTGGTGTGTTTTAGTTACACCCAGTTGCCGTTTTTGAGTTCTTGGAGGATTGCAGTCTGCATTTTAACATTGTCTGCTGACTATATTTGATCAGAATAGGTTTGAGTCCGATATATGACATTCTTCTTTCATCTGGACTGTCAGTTTCCTCTAGAAGTACTGAATTCCATACCCTTTTCCATCCCTTTCTTTGTTCTGTTGAACCTAACCAGTGAGAAGCCTTTGGTCTAATTGTTACTGCTTACACAAAAGGTAGATTTGACATAGGAACTTGTTACAGCATGCCTTACACCAAACGTATGGACAAAGGTTTCAAGCAGTGCTAAAATCTAGCCAATGAGAGCTTAAATAATACAGCTGAAGTATTACGAATGCAAAATGTGTTAAGTTGTGCTCATAATTTCTTAATGATCCTTTAAAAAAAATCAGTTGTGGATTTGCTAGGAAGTTTTTCTTAGGGAGCTTTTTACTTCTCTTTCTTCAGCAGAAAATACAGTTTCCTTCACAGGAGAGGTGTTCAGCCACATTTTTTTTCCTCACAACTTAGAAGCTAATATGCTCAGAAGTTTAAAAAAGAAAAAAAAAATTAATTCCTAGCAACTGGTCTTTAGCAACAGTGCATGAAAAAGTTTAGCCTTGTGCAGAAGGAAATTCAGGACACCTGGGGAAAAAAAGTTTATCTAACTTCAGAAACTCCTTGCTCATGGCTTAAGACCAGTTGCAGTTTCATTAAAGTATTAAGTGGCAGCTTCCGAATTAAAATAATACTTGCACAGGTGGGGTAGGAGGTAGAGCTATGAAACCATTTTTAATTGTGTGTATGAGCCCTTTGTGTTGTAATACATAGTGTCTAGGTTACGCATGACCTGCTAGGTTTGCAAGACACACGCTCGCACGTGTTAGTATGCATGAGCTTGATGCTGTCTGTGATCAGTTGGCAGGCTGCAGATCACTTTCTTAACAGCTCTCCTTTTTGAAGAAGAGTGAGCATCCGTATGAAATGCTTGATTTCAAACTGGATTTAAGTCATTAGAGTTGGGCGGTGCTTTGTTGTTTGTGGGGCAGCTGTAGCATCTCAAGGACCATATGGTTACATAGGCAAATGGTCCTTGTAGAGCAACCTCATCTAAAACTCCACTCAGATACACAGGCAAACAGCCCTGGAGGTGGGATGCTTCCACCCTCCCAAAGGCACGTGGCAGGTGAGGGGAAGAAAAGATGACGGCAGAATGTGTAAGTTCAGTACATTCTCTGGGTACTGCACAGATCTTACTTGAATGGCTATATGATTTGATTTGATTTTGTTTTTTTTTAAGCTGGCAATTTTTTCAACAACTGAGTGATGCTTCCTGCCTCCGTTTCTTGGTAGGGAATCTGTGTGTTCTGCCAGAAAGCAGCTGTCATTTGACACAATCTGTTCTGTGCACTGGCGTAGGCTGGGTGCTCAAAGGAGAGCTCTGTTGATTCTTACACATTAGGAGATTAGGGAGTGACTTCAGTCTCCCTCGGTTATTAGGGCTTAACGACCAGCTGCAGAGCGAAATACTTGGAGCCTGTCTCACTAGCTTTCCACAGTGAAGTGGGTCAGGGTTATGTGTTGAAGGTGGGAGGGATCTACTGTTTTGACACCTAGGCATGCTTTGAGTGTATCGTTGTGGGTGTGGAGATAGGAAAATGGGGGATTTTTTTTTTTTTGAGGAGTTTTTGAAGTGGGATTTTTGGTTGAAAGATGAGGACCATGCTTTTTTTTTTTAACATGCATATATGTATTTATATTTTATATATATATATATATGCATATATGAAAGTGTGAGTATATATATTTGTAACCATGTTTACTAATTACTGCCATCTCTTTTAGAGACTCCTAGCAGTTCAGAGTTATGTAATGCTGCTGCTGCTGAAGACCAAATCTCTTTTACAGAGACCTGAAAAATAAGTGTGACAATACTAAACTTCCTTAACGATAACAAGTGAAGGAAATGAGTATTTCTGTAGAATTAAACCTGTTTGGGAGGTACTCACCACCAGAATCACGCGCTAACACCTAGTTGCAAGTTACAAAATACGCTTGCGTGTAAGATTATTTCTTAAAGTAAGCCTCGTTTAATAATTGACAGTACACAGCCTTTTCCCATCTACTGGAACTTTCTAAGAGTTCTATCTAATGTGTTTCTGCAGAATGATTTTGAGAGTGCTTATCCTAATTGTACATAATTAGCTATAGGCACTGTTTCAGTGACTCTGCTACAGACTTTCCAGGCTGATATGTAAGCAGCAGCTTTTGAGTGTATTAGCTAAACGTAACTGAAAGGCAGCATGTCTGAACTGATAATCCTTTGACACTTCTTTTATTCCTATAGCTGAATGAAGAATCACTTCTTGTAATCCTTTAGTACCCTTATATTTGTGGTATTTATGGTCTCAAATTAAGGCAAACTCATTATGAAGACACCTTTTTATGTTTGACATTTACTTATCTGTGCAGAGATAATAATTTAAGCCTACTAGTTAAACTAAGGTAATTTGAGAAAGTTATGTGAAAAATCAAATGTTAATTTATATTTGAGGTTCTCTACTGGTTATATGGGAAAGATGACTGTAAAATGTGATCTGTTTTTTTTTTTGCATTAGGAAGGCTGATGTGGATGAACAGTACATGCATGTATTCCAACTTTGAAAAAGATGGAAAATTTACCAAAGAATGTAACAGCTTAATAAAAGACAAGTGTTATCTTCATTGGCAGCCTCACACTTATGTGACAAACTATGGCACTTCTTTGGCTTCTTTAAAGAGAAAAAAAATAGAGAAGATACTTTGAGCTTAGTGATGTCTTCATCTCTAAACTTGTAAACTAGAAGTTTGTTACAGTAATTCAGAAAACTCATGAGTTCCACAGACATTGTGAATGGTTCAGCTGTTCTTCTTTGTTAGAGATCACGAGAACAGATCTTTCTTGCCTCTCTCCCACCCCCTTCTCTCTCCTCTGTCTGTAAAGGCTGTTTTGTTTGTGTAGTTTCTTGGAACAAAATCCACTGACAGCAGTCTGTGCAGTAGATTTATTAAGCAAATACAGTAGCTCCTTCTGTAGCTTCCTTTCCTGTACCATGCCTGCGACCCTTGGAGATTTTCCAAGATAATGCCAGTCATAAGCATGATAGTTGGATACATTAATTATGCTTATGTGGAGAGAACTAGCTGTCTTAGACTTCATTGCTGCACCTCACAGATCTCTCTGATACCTCTCTGGGAGGTATCAGTTCCAAAGAAGAAGACTTTATTAAGTTAGAGCCCATGGGATCCCTTACTTGTTGGTCTGTGTGTAACCATCAGCATAGTGACTTCGTGCTGCTCCTCGTTTCCTCATTGGTTTGAAAGACAAAAGTAAAACCTGTACCCTCATTCTTGTAATTAGCAGCTGTGCTCGCTGTGTTCTGCAGGGGCTACTCCAAAAGTAATGCCTCTTATTATATTGGCCCACAATGTCAGAGGTGAATGTTGGTGGTATGGCAGCAGAGGCTGAACCTTCCCACCAGTATTTTGTTACATGTTGTTGCCGTGTGACAGATGACAGCAGAGGGGCAGTCTGACACAATGGTGTCTGACATGAGGGTGTACACGAAGCCGAGGTGTGTCACTGAATTCCTTCATGTGGAAAAAATTGTACCCACTGACATTCATCCATGCTTTCTGAACTTTCAGGGAGACCAAACAGTGGATGTGAGCACAGCTGAGGCAGTGTGTGCTGTGTTTCAGCAGTGGCAAGAGCAGTGTAAAAGACAAGCCACATTCCAGATGACCGTTCAGACTTCTGTGGTCGTGGCATGCAGGCACTTGTTCATCACTGGTGCAAGTGCATAGCTAAGAGTGGTGCCTATACTGAAAAATGTGTTTTGTGGCTGAGAATTTGCTCTATCAGGTAGTGTTATTGTGCTCTTTGCATCTGTTGTAATTTCTGTGGAAATAAAATGGAGGCATTACTTTCAGAGTGAACTACATACTTAGCAGTGATATGAAAATGGTCTGTGGTAATTTTTTTAATTCAGCAATTGTCTGTAATATTGCCTGTTTTACTATTGTAAGACTTTTTTACACTATTCCCCAATGTAACTAATTAATTGTTTGAGTTTTCCCTGTAGAAAATTTTATTCCTGTTAATGGTAGTGCCTTCTTAGATGTCCTCTTTTCCCTGCTGAGGAAAAGCATCCTTCATCACTCCTATTGCTGCTCCCCAGGAAGCTGTCTTGGTACAGCATACTTGTGTTGGTTGGTAGACTTGTGAAGTTAGATGTTTATAGGATTTTGCTTTTAATTCTGTTGTTTGTTGACCCACCTGAATATTTTTTCCAGTGAAGATCTTCAAATCTCTGTGGCCAGTATAGGCCCTAATGGCACAAAAAACCTTCTCTTCAAACTTTGTTGAATGTAGTCAGTGGACCATTGAAAGCCTTTATTGTGAATGGAACAAACTTGGAAATCTTCCCTTTCCCTTAGAACTCACTTGTGTACTGAACTGTTGTAGTTTCTCTATACCTCTGTAGGAGAATGTAACGCAGTTGGAATGGAATTAAATACAGAGCAAAAATTAAGGGTCACTCGCACCTCACTGATTAAGCCTACTTGAACCAAGTACTTTAAGTGATGTGATACTCATCAATCCATCTTGCTGGTTAAAAGACATAGATGGGGTACTTCTCTTCCTATTGTAGGTGCAGGCTAGTGTTAGACAGTCCTGAAAACCTTCCCCAGGTGTGTCCATTAGTTACATTCTCACTAAGGTGTTATATTGATGAACTGAAGTGAAAATCAAGTTGAAGTAGTGATGGAGATAGAGCAAACTTGGCAGTACGAAATACTGACAGCTGTCATGTGATGTTGAAAATATAAAAACTGGCAGAGTAGGAGGAAGAAACCAGGCTTCAGTCACTAAATGTTGTTGTTTACTGTCAAGTTCTCCAGTAGTCTGGTTCTTCTCTAGTGTGTAAGTAGGATGTAGAGAGTTCACTCTTCTTCAGGTTGCTTTATGTATAAAAACTGTAGCTGCCATGCAGACTGAAGTGTGCTTACGCCAGGAAAAGGAGTATGCTAGACTCAGATCGTGAAACTTTTGTTTATGAGCGTTCTTGATTGCGTATTGACTCAGTTATGCTAGCTGATTGAGATGGCACTAGCCCAAATTAATGCATATTACTTCCACAGTAATCAGGAGTATCTTTAACTATCAAGGCCGTGATTTTTGTCATCAGTGCTTTGCAGAATAAATTTTTGTAGCATGTATTAGTTTTTGTTTAACAAGAATGGAGAAAGGTACATTTCCTAGCTCACAGTTTTTCTGTAAACTTCATTTGAGTGGATTGGCCTTATGACCTTCAAAGGCAGTCTGTGGTGGATGTTGGTTGCTTCCAGTAAAAGTAATTTTTGGGAGCCAGTGAAAACACCATTTTCTAGCTTTTTCCAGATGTGTTTTTGTTTTTGAGTTCTCTTACTTAATACTTGCTAAGAGCTTTCCTGCAGATTCAGATGGTATCTGTAGTCTTGTAAGTCATTTTATAAACATGTTTAAATTAGCTTTCCTCCTCAGATCGTTGCCGCTGTTTTGTTTCTAGGCCCATCTCCCTTTTTTCCTTTTCCCTTTTCCCCCTTCCCCTTTCCTGGGGCGTGGGTCTGCGGGTCCCCCACACCAATCGTCACGGAACCGGGCCGATCCAGCCCGGTAAACCGTTGACATTTTTGGCGATGCATGCTATAGGCTTGCATGCATCCATGCAATGCTATAGGCTTGGGGCAGAATGGCTTGAGTGTATAGAGGAAAAGGACCTGGGGGTGTTGGTTGATGCTCGGCTCAACATGAGCCGGCAGTGTGCCCAGGTGGCCAAGAAGGCCAATGGCATCCTGGCCTGTATCAGGAATAGTGCGGCCAGCAGGAGCAGGGAGGCGATCATCCCCCTGTACTCAGCTCTGGTGCGGCCGCACCTCGAGTACTGTGTTCAGTTATGGGCCCCTCACTACAAGAGAGACATCGAGGCCCTGGAGCGTGTTCAGAGAAGGGCAACAAAACTGGTGAGGGGTCTGGAGCACAAGTCTTACGAGGAGCGGCTGAAGGAGCTGGGATTGTTTAGTCTGGAGAAAAGGAGGCTCAGAAGAGACCTCATTGCACTCTACCACTTCCTGAAGGGAGGCTGTGGTGAGGAGGGGGTCGGCCGCTTCTCCCAGATAACTAATGACAGGACGAGAGGGAATGGCCACAAGTTGCGCCGGGGAAGATTTAGATTAGATTTGAGGAAAATTTTTTCTCTGAGAGAGTGGTCAGGCACTGGAATGGCCTGCCTAGGGAGGTGGTTGAGGCACCGTCCCTAGTGCTGTTCAAGAAGCGTTTAGATGAGGTGCTAAGGGATTTGATTTAGTAGCTTGAAGGGTAGGGATGGTGGTGTGAGGATGGTTGGACTAGATGATCTTGTAGGTCCTTTCCAACCTAATGTATCTATGAATCTATGAATCTAATTAAATTCTCTTTAAGGAGCTGTGGTTTAGAGGTAATTACAGGTTTTTTTTGCAGCAACTAAGAAAGATCCCTGTCAATTTTGCATGGGTGGATAAATGTTAGTAGTGTTGTTAGAGCCATCCGAAATAAGCTACAATTGATTGATTGTCCTCAGTCTGAACTTAAGCTGGCAGCTCATGGCTTACATGTGAAGCAGCTGTTCATGTATGTAGGCTGGAAATCCCATCCAGGTGGACCAAATTGAGGAATATGTCCCACCAAGTATATTGTTCGGAGGAAAACTAGCTTTCCGTGGGTGGCCAGTGCCACATTGGAAGAGGTGGGGTGGCTTATGAGATCACTGGAAGGGACCCTGGCCTTATGTGTAGGGCCGTAACTTACAATTGGTGGCAGATTAGTGTTAATTGAGTTCATGGGTGTCCGAACTTTTGGCTTGACTGGGCTGCATTGAGTGAAGAAGAATTGTCTTGGACCGCATATGAAATATATAGTATAGTAAATGTATATATCAGAACTGCTTCTTTAATATCTGTCTTTTATTAAAACATGGAAAGAGAGCAACAAAACATGAACCTTGGGGGGTATGTGACCCTGTTTTTGTGAAACTAACACGTCGCTCTCGTTTGATGGCAGTGGCTGCAGTTCTTAGTGAGTTCTCAAGGTGTTTGTCAGAATTGTGATAAAGCTTTTCCTGTACTTCATCCTTGAAAACAGGTGTTTGCAAATGTACGTACTGCAAAAAGCAGTGACATGAATAAGGCTCGACTGTGGAGCAAGGGGTATTTCTCTCTGCTAAGAAAGGGCTTATTGAAGTCTGGTAAAGAGACTTGATCAGTCTTTTGAGTTGAATATCTGGTTTCAACTCTTTACATTCCATTTGAAATTTCACAGGTTTTATTTATGTTGACTGAAAATGGAGCCACACGTATACATTAAAATAAAAAAGGTGGGTTTTTTTTTTTGTTTTTTTGGGGGGGGAAATATTGAAACCTATTCTCAAATTTCTTTATCAAAATGGAAAGCATGGCTGCATAGTGTTCTGTTCACGGGGCTGTGTTAGTTGGTGTATCAAAATGCATAGAGTGCCTTGAGTTGGCACTGCTCTGTGCTCTCCCCATGTCCCAGTTTCAGCCCAGACACTTCCAGTTTCAGTGCCAGTGTGGGCTGGAGAACTTGGAAATCCCAGTGGACTGCAGAGCTGATTCTGCAGTGCTCTTGTGGTCTTTCAAAGATCTGAACTTAATGGCTCAGGTGGTCCTACAAGTTCTGTATTTCTGCAGGTGCTACGTCTAGCAGATGGCAAACTGCCTGGGGATGCTGAGGAATGAGCAGGGAGAAGGCCGTTGGGTGGCACGCTGAGCAATTTGAGTGCTTTCTCTCTAAGTCAAACAACTGACAGCTTTTTGCATAGCAGTCAAAGCCATGACAAATTTAAAATGTGGTTAACCTGGAATGACTTATTTCTTGTTTTTCCATGGGAAAAGTGAGAAATTAGGAAAAAATCAAGTGCAGAGGGCTGGTAGCTGTAGTGTTTGTAGGCATGTTGTTTCTCTGCAGCAATTGACATAGTGAGGCATAATATTTTGGTTAGACCAGTTGGAATTTCAGATACAGTTGGAAAAGGCAGGCAGACTTTTGGGCTCACAGTCATTAGGGAGGAGCAGCTATTTTTGCTCTGCATGGGTGGGATGAGGCATGCAGAGTCCTTGATGAAAGGAAGAGATGGAGGATGTGTGTAGTGAAGTAGGAGGTCAAAACATAGTTTGATGCACAGCAGAAAATGAAGAGATTTGTGAGAAAGGATGTTGTAGGCCTGGAACCAGTGGCTAGAGTAGAAAAATGCAGTGAAGATTTCTTACAAATAACCACATTCTTTTTTTGCAGTTAGAGGTGTTTTTTAAATACTAATTCTAAGTGTTTTTTTGGGGGGGTGGGGGGAAAGTAGTGCATCTCTGAACTGCAATACGTGCCTATCAGACCGGATGTACTTTATTAAACTAATCTCAGTTTATCCTGTAGAAGATTGAGGGTGGTTGTTTTCAATGTTGTTTCACACGTACCTGATTGAGAATGGGTGTAAGATGACTTACATTCTGCAAGGACTTCTCAAAAATATTCACTTACTAGCTACCACTAAAAGAAGGGTTCAGAGCGCAAACTCGGCGGTGCATGATCTTATACTGCATATATGAATCATTTATTGATAATCTGAATTATGGAGTTTAATTTAAGCAGCTTAAGCATGTTGAAAGTCCTATTGTTGTCTTCTAGTAGATCTGAACTCAAATCTACTGTAAGAAAATTTTTGTTCTCTAACTGGAACTTGACCACAGCTTTCCTTCTTGTTTAATTCAGATTCTGAACACTGTAGTCACAATAAACATCAAATAGGGGGGGAGTAAAATCAAATATGGTATGTTGGATTGTGTAAAGATGCCATGCAGGGATATAGAGCTACTTAACAACCATGTAATGAAAAGCACAGCAGGACATCAGCACCTAACCTGTGCTGATGCATGTGGTTATTCTCCACAAGTTCAGGACTCTGCATTGCCCTTGATGAACTTCCTAAGGTTCTTCTCTGCCCTCTCCTCTTTGACTCTTCAGTTCACTGCACATCTGGCACTGTCCATGCTGATTTGTGTTTCAGCAATCCATTTGGAAAACTATTGTAGCTGTATTCAGCAAAGACGTCATCTATTCCATCAAATGCTCTAAACTGAGCATAGTTCAGGAGTGAATTTTATAAGCATTTAAAAAAGAATATCTGTCCAATGAAGACAGTTGTTTTTATACATAAAGAAGTTGTCTGAACTCAGGGATGTTTTAGAGTTGCAGCCTGAGTGTTCTCTTGCTGGGTTTTCCTAGTCTATTTTTGTATCGCTACAGAGAAAGAAATCAGTGCGTGAAACTGAGCCCTTCGCTTGTTTACCTGAGTGATCATTGCAAGTGACTCTTTCCCAGATATGGTACAGTTCTCCAAGATGTTCTGCCTCTCTGTAACTTGTAAGAACATGTTTCTTTCTTTCTTTCATGTTTTCTTCTGGTGTTTTTTTTTTTTTTTTTTTTTTGTGTGTGTGTGTGTGTGTGTGTGTGTGTGTTCTAGTCTTACAGTCACTCTTTTTCATCCCGTCTTCATTGGTCGTTGTTTTTTAATGGTATATTTTCCTGTAAATATGGCAGAGAGATTGTCCTGCTATGCTGGAAGGTGGCAGTCAATAACCAAAAGAGAACTGGGTTTCAAGCAAGTGGTAATCATGGTCTATGTCTACCACTCTGTTATGTCTGTATTTATTTAGAAAATGAAGTTCTGATATGTCTGAAAATCAGCCATCCCATTCGCTGATGGTTGCAGTTGGAAAACTGTTGACAGCTGAAAGCGAATCCACTTTAAAACCAGAGTGTGAAAAAAGGTTGAAAGGCAGGCTTCAAGCATGTTGCTGGCAACAGACATCAAAGACCTTATTTTAAGCTGAAAATGTAAGTAATTCTCTAATAGTTTACTTCTGTTTACAAATCTGAACATGAGTCATCAGTGTCATGATGTTGCCTCAAGGAAAGGGGAGGAGTGAAGTGTCTGAGATAAAGCTTTTGGTTTGTAGGATGATATCATTCTGCTCTCTTTTTTGTTGTTAAGGCATCAGTCAGCTTAGTAGCATCTTCACTGTTCACACTGAGCCTTAGCATCCAGATGACGGCAGCAGAAATAATCACAGCCTAGGAAGTGCAACACTTGAAGGAAACATTGGTTTGCACCTTCTAGAGAAGGAGAAGGTAGTTAAGAGGCATCAAATATGTCAAAGGAATTATTCCCTCACCCAGTCTGCCGTGTATAGAACAAAACAGAGGACTTAAATTCTAGCAAGGCAGGTGGAAACAAGTTATTCCAGATATTCCAGAAACTTTACCAAATTTGAGGATGTGACATACTGGCAAAAATTGCCCAGGCAGGTAGTTTGTTTAGAAGAGTCCAACATTTGGCAAAATTGGTGTACACAGTAAGTTCTTTACTGGAAGTGAGAAAAGGGAAGGAAGAGAAGGGGTTGAAGAGTGAACCTCTGGGCATCTGGTCTTGTTTTCTGTTGTTTAAGAACTGAAGCTGTATTAAAGCTGCATTTGTATCTGTTCTTTTTCATCTTTGTGTTTTTTGTATTTTTTTTTTGAATGAATTAAATGTCTGGCAAACAGGACATAAGGAAGAAATGAAACCAGGCTACAAATTGATCTGTTGTAAAACGGTATTTATTTCAAAGCAGACAGAAATAAAAACTGCATGTCCAGGAACAAAGAAATACAAGTTGTGCTTGTAGTGAAATGTTATTTTAAGAAACACTAGCTCTTAAAATGTCTGGTTTACCCGCTGTGAGATTGTCTGATTTCTGTGGGAAGTGGTCCTAATGCAGTCAGTGGGTGTATAAAACAGAGGCACATACAAATCTCCTTCTCTTTGTGACTGATACGACTGCAGCTGGAATACAATTTATGTTGGTTTTCAGTGGTAGTAAAGCAGAGTTCCTAGAACATGCATAAACATGATGGGATCGAAAGTAATACATTGCTTGCAAACTCCAGGGGTTTGGAAGGGAAGTTAGTTTTATTCATCTGAGGTCTCCCAGAGCTTTACCTTATCAAAATTGTAGAATTAAGCTGTGTACTGTAAGAGCTCGACCAAGTCATGACAGAGCTAGCAGTGAAGGTGAACAAAATGTTAGTGGTGAATATGAGGAAAAAATGACTATTTGTGGGTAGAACTTCCTTCCCTGGAAATATTTCAAAATTGAAGGTGGAAATTTTTCTCCCTTTTGGAAAAAACACAAATCCATAAGCATTAACCGAAAAGAAATAATTCATTGCAATCCTATGGCTTCTGCTATCAAAGAGATTAGGCGTAGATGATTACGTTGGCTCCTTCTGGTTTCATGATTTATGTTGAAAAATGTTGGGGAAGTTAAATCAGAGATGAGGAGCTCTCATGGGAGTGGAATGAGGGTTTTCCCATGACTGGCATTTTGTAATATCTCTTTGAAAGTGTCTGTTTTGGTCTTTCTGCCTGTTCTTTAAGGCAGTTAATCTTATATTGATTGTGATGTCGTAGGAACATCTTTTAGCTCTTTTCTTCTTGGAGCAAGGAGGGGGTAGTAAGTTACCATCAGAGGAATTCCTACCGACTTTCACTATTATTATTTTATTTCAGTAATTGTTTATTTTCTTACTTTGCCTAACACCACAGTTTCTGGAGCTAATGCAATTTTATTTCATTCTTACTAAAGAAAAACGTTCAAACTTTGGTGAAACAAGGTGCTGGAATTCACCTTTGAGGTTAGTCCTGCTTTGAACAAAAGATAAGACTTCATGACTTCCAGAGGTCCCTTCCAAATTAAATTGTACAGTTCATTAAGGGCATCATGCAACCATCATCACCACAGAAATCTCTTCTCTAAGTGTAGGATTCTTCCCCTGCTTAGGATTAAAAGCTGATCCTGTAGTACTGAAACCTTAGTTTAAAACTGGAAATTTTATTCCAATTTTTGTGAGAATTGTTTTATGGGAAGCTATTAGGAGTTAAACAGCAAGATGAGAAAAGGAATGAACCTTCTCCTGTCATCTAACATACATGGGTGAAATTGTATTTTTTTGCCTTTTCCTTGTAAAGGAAGCTCTGTGAGATACTTCAAGGTGTCATGTTAAGGACAGAAGTCATTAAGGTTCTCATGTTTCTGTTCCCGTACCTTCTGAATTTTAGAATGAGAGAAGGGATGTTTAAAGGTCATCTAGTCCAACTCCCCTGCAATGGACAGGGACCTCCATTGCTAGATCAGGTTGCTCAGAGCCTGGTCTGGCCTGGCCTTGAATGTCTCCAGGAATGGGGCTCGTTGTCAAGTTCACTTTGTTCTCCATTTATGTTCAGAGCTGGGAATTCGTGTGGGAGTTTTTTTTCTCCCCCTCCCTGTTCGTCCTTGCATCCTTGTGTAATGCTTTCTAAAATTTACACATGCTGCCAGGAGAAAATTTGGTATTCCCATGTAATTTAACTATTCACTTATTCTTCACTGATGAGATTATGCTTTCAAAAATACTAAGAATGTTCTCATTTTGCAGTTGTGAGGTTTATTTTGTACATAATTTGTGCGATATCCAATCAGTCACGTAGTAAAATTATTTTAAAATATTAGACAGTTCAATTTTTAGTCAATTTTGATGAAGTAAAGGAATTTTTCTCCATTAGCCGTTGGTGTTTCTGGGACATCCTATTAATGTCTGAGCCTAGTATGGGCAGGTCTTGAGTTCATAGCCAAAGTTCACTTAACAGATGGCCTTCCTTGGCTAACTTGCTTGTTCTCCTCCCCCTCTTTTCCCTTCTCTCTCAGAGGTCTCAGTGCTCATGGCTGTTAACTTGTGAAAGCTGGATCCTGCTGGTTCAAGTCCTCAGGCGCCCAAGTTGAGATTAATCACACACATCTGAGTGTTTGTTCTGGTGTACATAATTTTCTTCCTCCTTCAACCTTCTTGTTTTCTCCCATACAGGAAATTTTTGCCACTCCTCTGCTGGTTGCCTCTTAGGCTAATCAGACATCCACTCAGTTTTTCAAGAGGTAAAAAGAAAAACTAAGCTCTGTAGTTTAGGACTTTATACAAATTATTACCCTTTTGCTGATTTTTCATATATCCCCCTTCAGACTTTCCTGTTGTCAGATGTAGTAACCCCGGTGAGTTTGAGCTGGGTTGTTTCATTTCAAGTATGTTCTGTTCCATATTTCCCTTAAGTCGGGTCATAATTTAGTTCTTTAGGAACTTCCATGCAAGTTGGTAGACTGGGGCTTCAGGCAGGAGCATAATGAGAAGGCTTAGTGACTGCCTGGGAGAGAAGCCAAGTGGTTTCCTCTGGATCCTCACTTTTCTTTTAGCCCTGTTCCTTGGGATGTGATAGATGTACTGCTGCTGCAGTGTGGACTTGCCTTTTTCTAGCTAAAAGACCACTATTTCTAAACTTCACAGTAAAGGTTTTAGTTTGTGAATTTAATTCCTTGTGAGATACAACAATGTGATCAATCTTGATTATTTTTTCCCCTTTTTTACTTTCCATGATATTAGTTATAGTGCTGGTAACAACACTTGACCAAAAAAAAAAAAAAAAGCTAAAAATAAAAATAATCCTTGTTAGTGCAGAATTTTCCGCAGAAGTCCTGAGCCACGTCCCATAGGTGTTCTTGAGGGTCAGGTCACTCATATGTTCCCCTTGGAGGAGGTTGTGAAGTGCCAAGTCTGGACACTGAAGCTCCCAAGTACCACTTAAAAAAGACAAACTTCTTGCATGGAATCTTAGTGTTCTGGAAACATTCACAGGATCTGCTTGCTTTAGGATGCTTAAACAACTCTTCACTGCAACACACCTGCTTCTGGCACTGCAATTCAGCTTTGCAGCAGGTGGAAAAAATGCAACATCATGAACTTTTTTTTTTTACTGAGCAATAAGCTCCATTCTGTTTAATGATCAGAAATCTCATGCTGATGATGGTCTTCTTTGCTTGAGGTTAAGAGGGGAATTTTTCTATTCATTGTACAGTGTTTGGAAGTGTTATTTTAGTGAGCAAGCAGACTTCCAACTTTTATCCTTTACCAGCTAGTACTCTGAACTATTTAATACTAACTGAACCATTTTACTAAAAATCCTCTCTAAAAACAAATTCAGATACCCAGGAAAGCCATGAAAGCACATTTATTTTCTTGTTCTTTAGCTGAAAACAAACGTTCTGTTCTCATACCGTGTGAAACTGGATTAGGTTCAGGTCAGGGAATGCATTTTCATTCTTGGAGGCTCCTTGGCAATTTTAACTACAGACACTTCCCTCTTCAGCCCACTCCTTTCGCTTCTGAGAATGAGAATTCCTTCATCATTTGGGAATTGGACTTGCATTTCTCTGGGCCCTGACGAATACAAGTATGTTAAAACTTTAAGTGGAACACATCTAGTATATGAGTTGTATTCTTGGGTGTTGTGGTATAAAAAGACTCACATCCACCAGAAATGGATTTTGGTGGGAATATTTTTTTTTCTGGAACACTGTAGGTGCTTTTATATTTCTTTCTGTATTACTAAATTTGTAATGGGGAATATTAATCTGGGTGAGTCATCACAGATCAGCAAGCTTTCCTCAGCTGTGATAAAATGTCACTGAAACCCTAAAACTTTGTGATTATATGAACGCAACTGTCCCCTAGGCTGCAGTGGGTGCTAATGAGCTGTGTTAAGCAGAAACTTTGTGCCTTCATCCCCAACCTTCAGCCAACATACAACTAGGGGTATGGTCCCTGTTCTAGTAACTGTTTCCTGGAAAGCTAAGAAATCCCCAAGAGTGAAAAACACTATGTACAGAGTTGTATCAGCGCTTAGCAGGAGTGCAGCATTGTACCCTAGCAGGACTAAAACCAGTTATTTGCTTTATTCGTTTCAAAATTGTCCTTCTATTGCCTGTATACAACTTGATAGTTCAAGTGGCAGCAGAGGCTTTAGAAGGCTGTATTGTGCTGAACAAAATGAGGGCTGTTCTCCAAAGCCTGTTCCCTGCTACACAGGGTCCATCTATACTGAGCAAAAAAAGAATAAGTAACAACAGATCAGTTGTGCAGGGAACCATTAAATACGTTGCTATATGGAAGATTTGGGCCTTTTCTCAACATTGCATTCATCTTCTTCTGAAAAAATCTCCCTTCCCCCTCCACTGTTTGTGACCCACACCTTATTTTTCCTCTTTGTGATGTTTTTTTGTTTTGTTTTGTTTTAACAGAGGTTTAATGTGCTGGAGGTGGCTAGATATTTTTCTCATTAAAATTTATGCTTTGCATAGTTACCACGTTAGCAAACTGGCTAAATAAAAGCAAGAAGGATTTAGCAGAGTCTGAGCCAGCCATTTACAAATAAATCTCTTAGGGCCTCTAATCGCTAGCAAATCATTTTGATTTGAAGGGAGATTAAGGATTATAAATATTCTATAAATCTATTTTTAGCTTCAGTACCATTACACAAAAGCAGAGGATTCAGTGCAGCTTCTTGATCCTTTCCTACGTCTTGCAGCAGCCTGGGAGGACTCAGTTTGCAGCTCAGCATGCTTTGGCAGGGGGTGTTTGAGCACTCTGATGCAGATATTGACGGCAGCCTTCTGTGAAGTCTCAAGCTGCTGCTAGCATGCACACTGGTACTCTTGGATGTGCAGATGCAAGCCATGCTAGGTTTCAGGTCCATGGAATACACTCAAACATAAGAAGTTGAATTAAAAAACTTCCTGTTCTCCCTGCCCCCACCCCCCTCCTCCCGGAACGTTTTTATGGAGATTTTTGTTGGATTTATTTTTTTTCTTTTTAAAGAATGACATTATCAAACAGATCTGGGCTATAGACCTTAAACTAATACAAATGAAAAAGTGTCTATAATTAAGGATAGGAAAAATGTAAAGGCATTTCTATTTCTATGCTATCTGTACCTAGTGCGTGAGAAAACCTGTCAGTACTGTAGCATGTAATGCAGTGGTTCAGAAGTGAAGAAAACCAAAAAATGAGGTAGTGGAAATAGTTTGCCTGGTAAACTCTTTAAATTGTACAAATTCTAGATGGATATTTCAAGCTTTCATGGCTATTTGTCTTAGAATAAGTTTGAATAGTTGTGTTGTGATTCCCACTAAGGAGAGAGCAGTGCTCACAGGCTACTGAAAATCCTTTACTCATCCTTCTGACTTTTCTTGCACCTGGCAAGATTACATGCTTTTCTGTTGTTTGTCATCATTCTCCCAGGCACGAGGCTCTCAAATGACGGTGAAAATTGCAAGGGTGAATTTATGTAGGAAGAATTAAATGATAGGATAAAAGGCAACGGGCTTCACGGATGGATTTGCTTTCCCCTGCTATGTCTGCATGTAGCCTGTTCCTGACAGCGAGAAACTGTGCAGGACCCCTATGGAACGCAGATCCTTTAGATCTACCTTTTACTGTCTTTCCATCTGTCTGTATTCCTGAGTTGCTGCTTTTTCCCCTGCAGTTGTGACTGCAGTTGGCTTGCTCCCCGAACATTTTTTTTCTCAGTGTTTAAAAAGTACAATATGCTAGGTCAATGTAATTGTCATAAAGCAAAGCTAACGTGGAGGGAGTGGGGCAGTCAGTCCCAGTGATTTGCATTTCCCTGAAACATTCACAATGTGGTGGTACTTAAATATTTGAAATAAAATCCTGAGGAGGTATGTAAATGTTAGTGAAATTTAGTTGGGGTAAAGGTGTTAAGGTTTCCCTACAAATGCTATCTAGATACCTGTCAGTGTAATGTTTGCTCTTTGTATTATTCTTTCAGCCTTCTTTAAGCTATTTCAGTGGCTTCTGGCTTTGATATACAAACAAATCTTCGACACTGATCCTCCTTTTGATTCTTCCCATCAGTTCTGATGCCAAATGAAACAAAACTCCTGTGCACGTAACAGCATAACCACATCTCTGCTCCTGCTTTGTTGAGTTGCAGCCGTCGCCCTCGCCTTGCCATCAGCCTTTAGGAGATCTTGTCATTAAGTTAGAAGAGCCCAGAAAGCAAAAAAACAAGCTCCTTGAGACCTGTCTCCAAGGCATCAGCTTTGGCACCCAGGGCAAGGAGAAAAGCAGGGCAGAGGATGAATTGTGGCTTGCCCCTTGCACAGCTTTGTGTAAGGCTTTGAACCTTGCCCTAAGGGCAGGCAGCGTGCCCCTGCAAGGGAGGGGGCTCCAACAATGCCCCCGCTTGTGTTGGCTGCCTTCTCCACAACTGCAGAATCGAGGCTTATCCTGTAAATTGCCTGGTGAGAAGGAACCCCCCTTCTGGTGTAAGAATGGTTTCCTACTCTGCATGATGAATGACGCTGAAATAAAGTAGTTTAATTTTTAGAAAACCCTCTACCCTGAAAGGATTGGGCTATTATTTTAATTACCGTAATGAGCAAACACTACTTGGAAGTCATTAAGAGAACATATACATAGCTCCATTTCCTGCTGCCTGACATGTACTGATGAAACATTTCTTTAACCAAAGGGGTGCAGGTTAATTTTTCTCTGCTACATCGACAGCGATGTGTGTAAGACATTTTGCTGTTGCTTTGCATTGCATTTCCATCACCAGGAATTTTGTCGTCACATACAGGCTATTAGTGTGAGCATGGGTGAATGCTGGGAGTGAACATACATAAACCCTCTTCATACCAGTCTGAAATCAGTTGGCAGAGTTAACTTTTTAATATAGCATTTTTTCATGGAAATGCTAACCTGTTGAAACTTTATAGGGCCATATTGAAGTGTTTTGTAGGTTTGGTTTTGGTTGGTTGGTTTTTGATGTTGATTTTTTTTGTTAATTTGCTTTGGTTTTTTTTAGTTGAAGGACTAATCCAACCCATAGTGAAAATAGAAAATGGTACCAACAATAACTAGTGACTGCAAGCATGTGCATGTCCTGCCCTGCTGGATTTGAAATAGTGACTTGAAATTCGCTTCCTATCTTCATGGTTCCTTGACCATAACATTGTGCAATCAGTTGCTCTGCTCCAAGGATTGCGTGGAGCAATTCTCTCCCTTTATGTATATATGATTCTGGCTGAGGCAAAAAGATTGATTCTGTAGCTGAGAGAGACTGGATTTAAATCGTCAGCCAAAATGAACAGTAGATGTGTTGAATGCAAGTTGCTTACCAGTTTGTTAGTTCATCTGGACCTGCTTAGGGGCACTGGTCTTTATGCACACGTCTTTTCTGTGAGTGGCGGAGCACTGAGAAGGCAACTCAGGATAGTTCTGGTGCAGAAAAGAAGTAACTCGCTCGCTTCAGATCTGCACAGGGGGCAGAAAAGTTTAATCAAGTGGCTGAAAACAGAACTAGATTGTGCAGTCAGCAAAACAGTTTTCATAGGAAGTTAAAGATCCTTTGGAAAGAGTCTGCTGAAAAAAAATGAACAAGGAAATTGCCAGCATAAAGTGACAAGTAGATGAGGTATGCAGGCTTGCGTTCTTCCTTCACAAAATTAAACTGTTAGTGCATATATATTTAAAAAAATAATAATAATTTGTGTTATTCTCCTTAGTGTATGTATTGTTCAGCTGATGGGAGCTGGAGTTCTGTGTGAATGCCTATCTGTGCGATTTGGTGTAGGGAACCTGCTCTGGCAGGGGGGTTGGACTCGATGATCTCTTGAGGTCCCTTCCAACCCCTATGATTTTGTGATTCTATGAACTGTGCTATGAAGATAGATCAGACATCCCAGTACTTGCTTATTTTCCCTCACATAATTTCCATCAACACTGTTTAAGTTCAGCCACAGAGGAAGAATCGGATTTCAAGAGGGAAGTGAAAATCTAATTTTCAGACAGAGTTTGGGTATCAAAAGCAGAAACATGTTAGAAAGCTTGATGATATGAGCTCTATGTGTGGTTTAATTTTTCAGTAGAAAGTGTCATTACGTTATTTGGAGTTGCTGGGTTAGCCCCTAATGCTTTGTGCTATAATCTCGCATAAAGATGTTAATTGAATGGGCTTGGTATTTCTGTTACATGAGAGCTGCTAATTACATAGTTTTTCTGTTTCTGAAGGTAATATTTGGTTTGATTTACTTTTGTTTATCATTATAGAGTAATGTGCTGTATTATTATTATGCTGGGGACAATGCCTGTAAATTTTTGTAAAGCTTTTTTAATACTAGAAGAAAAAACAAATTTTTGGTGATGTAGATTTCTTCACTGTACTTTTTATACTTCACTAGGAAATTTGGGTCATACTGATTTCCAGGTGTACTACTAGAGGAGAGTCACAGGTGGTATTTTCAACACATCTGTTTGCTTTCTTTTCATTTTCTTCAGAGTAATATAATTTTTTGTCAGGAAAAGGGATATTGGCACTTCTCATGATGTTTGACAGAGAAGGAGTAGGTAACATAAAGGGCAATGCTAAACCTTCAGCTCTGCAAAAAGATGAGAGTAGGCTTGCAAAAAAGATGAGAGATCAGCTCTCTGACGTGGCCGTAAGACTTAGCTCTGGTAAACCCTGAAAATGAGGCAATTTAGGTCTGCCCGCACAGCACAGTGGATGTTTAAGCTCACAGCATGTACTAACTTGACTGTTTAACAATAACAGGGAAGCACTGGCTGCTCAGTGTGTGGCAGCAACCAAGGTTTGCTTCCCTGGAGTCCCTGGAAGGCTGACTGCAGTGCTGAGAATTAAACCCTGTGCTGCCCTATCTGCATGACTGCTGTCAGGCCTGCTAGTTCAAGGAAGCAGATGTCTGTGATAGTGTACATGATGCTTGTACACCTTCAGTCTGTTCAGATATACCAGTGATCTTCTCTGCTGTGGAAAATAGCCACCTTCCTATCATACTGCAGATCTTTGTTGCTTCTGTGGTGTTGAGCTATTGTAAGGCTCATTTAATGTGAGTTGGATGGAAAGTGCACCGAGTGGTTTCCTGACTGCCGTCCAAGAAAAATCTTGAGTCAGCTGGCATACATTTTTTTGAAAGTTGGCTCAGCTGCATCTTTCTGGAACTGGCAGCTGAGATATATGATCAGCCATGAAGCACCTGTAGCAAGCAGGAGTACAGCACTTAGGGTATGATGAAGAATAACCCATAGATACTCAGGTATTCAGCAACTTGAGCAATTCAGGATTAGGAGTCATTGGGGAAGCTTGCATGTTGTCCTCAAAGAGCAAACAATTGCAAGGAAGAAAAGTGAGGATGCTGAAATTAAACATTTTTACATCCCTCAGTCAGAGAGCCTCCTGCTAATAAGGTGACATAGGGATCTGACAGTATCCGACTCAGCTGAGCTGATCACTGTCTTTCAGGGGCGGAACTAAATGTGTTTGTTAGACATAGTTTAATTAATGACCAGTGAAACTGTATGTTGATAAGCCTGTTAACTGTGGCACCATATGTTCAGGCAAAGGAAGCCATTTCCTGTGAACACAGCAAGTACCATTGGCCAAGTTATCTGGTGGGAGATTGTCTCTTTCAGTGGCAGGGTTTGATCCCCTCAAGGTAACACAGTGCGGTAGACTGCATCCAGTTCTGAGGCACTCAGCACGTCATATATAGGCCTATTAGAGTGTGTCCAGAGGATGGCCACAAGCACAGTCTGGGAACTGGAGTATTTGTCCAGTGAAGACAGGCTGAGAGAGCTGGAGTTGTTCAGCCTGAGGAAGACTCTGGGGATAGTTCATTGCAGCCTTTCAGTTCTTAAAGGGGGCTTTTAAGAAAGACTGTGAGAGGTATTTTACGGGCATGTAGCAGTAGGACAAGGGGTAACAGTTTTGAGCTATAAGAGGGTAGGTTTAGATCAGACTTAAGGAACAAATTCTTCACTGTGGAAGTGGTGAGGCACTGGAATATGTCACCCGGAGAAGTTGTGGCTGCCCCATTCTTGGAAGTGTTCAAAACAACGTTGGATGGCGCCTTGGGCAGCCTAATCCAGCGAGAGGCATCCCATCCTTCGGCAGTGGGTTGGCATGGATGACCATTAAAGATTTCTTCCCACCCAGACCATTCTTTCTATGGAAGTGTGAGGAAAGTGCTGGGATACTCTCTTCCAGCAGGTGACCCTTCTCCAAATGGTCTGCTGCAGCATGGTAATCAGTGTGCTTCTCTTGATGTATGGAGAAGGCTCAGTAAGTGAGCCACTTACACTGTTGGGCTTTGCTTTTGCTGGGTATGCAGTAGTGTAGTTAAAAAGGGAAGAAAAGGATGCTTTTATTAAGTTACTGATTCAAGAAGTGCAATGTGTGTCATTTGAAAGGCAGGGTTTCTTTTTGCAGCTTTGCAGTTCTGCTCTTTGTGTTCAAAAAACTCAGCTGAAATAGTTGTTTTCCTGAAAGATAACATTAGGCTGGCAAGGAAACTATTTCAGTACTCTGCAATAACACTAGCAGAGACTGATCTTTTAACAGTTCCGTATTTTAAGTTGCTTCCAGCTTGAATTACCAGTCTTTCTGGTCTCTAAGCATAACGTGATCTCTCTCTCTCACAGTTTCTCTAGTAAACCAACTGCAAGTGTCTGAAACACTGTCTTTTTTGTTGTGTGTTGTTTTTGTTTTTTTTTTTTTCCTATCCATGGCTTCTTCACCACCTTAAATCTTTGTGCTCACACCAACTGCCTAGTATTGATTTAGTTCTGTTATTCAGCGAATAACATTTCTTTTTGATCCAGAGATATTAACAGTATTTTTCTTAGGCTCAGAGATTGCACTGATATGACCTTGTTTTAAAGGATATGTTCTTTCATGAAAATCTAGTGCACAGAATTTCTGTAGAGCATTTGCAGCTGGCAATGTTAGCTTCTGTACTTAAAACAGTGTGTAGTAACATATCTAGTGATAGTCTAGTATCTGTGAAAGCATGTGTGCATTCAGAGGTGAAAGAGGACCAGACACTTTGATAATTACCACTTTGCAGCCCTTCCCATGGAAGGCTACAAAATGGAATTGGTGCAGAAATGGCTTTTAGCCAGAGAGGCCACAAGCTGGTATTAGAAAAAAGATTTCACTTGAAAAACAGATAAGATATTCACTATCATTTCAGGAAGCATTACCATGGCACAGTATAACTTCTTAGATAATGAATTACCATTTACATGAAGAAAACAAGATCAACTGTGTTGTCTTCTAGAAACACAAAATTAAATCACAAGATGTGTAGTCTGTAGTATTTACTTTCTGTCGGGCAGTTTTAGGCCAGGCTAACTATTAATGCACTTCATTTACACTCAGCAAGCTGACAGACGTATGAGGGAAAAATTGGCTGGGCGTTCTGTTTCTTTTCACTCCTTGGATTCAACTGTAACCATCTGAACTGCCAAAGAAGGCTTTAGATGGTAACCAACTTATTTAAGGTACTTTATTGAACCAAGTAATGAAACAATGTGTGCATTCAGAAGAGCTAGGGAGGATGTGTATCTTACTTAGATCTGAGTTTTAGGTTTATTATCTCTGTTGGCTTTTTATGGAGACATGAAAAATTAGATAAGGTGATGATGCTAAAGCAGTATGCTCTTATCCACCAACTCTATTCACTCATCTTTCAGCTCATCTGATATATATTTGTGACACTTCCAGATATGCTGTGAAAGTATGCCAAAATGTTCATTCTTAAAAGCTGCCTTCGTTTTGTACTGGTATTGAGAGCTTTCTTGACTTTGAAGATAAATTGCACAACCCCAAATCAGCGTTGGCTCGTACTGGAAACCAGATGAATGATTCTGACAGACTTTACTGCTTTTATACACAGTGATTGAAAAGATGGCTTACTACATGCAGAATACAGGTAGCGAAACACCTTCTCAGCTGAGGTGATGATGTAAATGTGACTGTTGGCTGTAAATAAATGTTAGAAATGTTTGCTGCAAATTACTTTGTGTGCTTGTTGGATATTCTGGTGTTATGGAGAACATTTTGAGAGCACAGCTTATTACACATATTTAATTAGTGATTTTTCAGATTGTCTGTCGTTTTGGCTTTAAATTCTCTATAATATAGTTTTAGCTGTAGCATAAGTAGATTTAACACGTTGGCAGGAGACCTTAGCTGAATGAGCTGGATCTACTGTGTAAATAAGGAGTTTCTTTGGAAACTGGCTTTATTTCAGTTTGAAATACGTTGTCTAATTTGTTCCAGAAATAAAGTGAACTTTTTTCCAGAGTTTGCTCATAATCGCTGGTGGTCAGAGCTACAATAAATTGCATTCACACCCAATTTAAACATTTTATAAATATATAAGCTAAGATACAGCCTGTGCCAGGCTTTGGGGGAGTGAGGGAGAGGAAAAAATAAGAACCTTTCCTAACAAAATACTTTTCATTTCCTTAGAAGGGAGAGGCTGATGTTTTTGTGTTGTTGATATGCAAGTGTTGTGAGCTATTAGAGCAACAGGTCTTCTAGTAATTTGCATGAAGCATTTTAATAGATTTAAGTTGAGAGGCAGGGCGGGGAAATGCAGAATTTCTGCTAGAGATTGTGAATCGTGTATTCAGTCAGTGAATGAGATACGAGCCATGAAACAATGAGATGGTCTATAATGCACAGACGTTCTTTCAGGCTAACCAAGCCCAGGCTCTGAAGTCTCTCTTCACATTGATAAAAATGCCTAGCTCTGAACGAAATATGCATATTCTGCCTCATATAAAGCCCTGTGAGTTACCAAGAGCTGGAACTGCTGACTCAGTCATTGTTCCTGGTTTTTAAAACTCTTCCCATTCAGTTAATTATAAAACCTGTTCCTGAACATGAAACAAAAGCACTTTGTATACAGTATTGGGCTGCATACATTTAAGGATTTCTGCTCTGTGAATGCTGTTTTTCTTTAGCTTTGTTTATTGCACCGAACGTGCCTGCCAGCAGCAGTGCTGCATGCATGGCTGTCCTTGTCAGCTGGGCTGTTCTACCGCACACCGGCCTACACTCGTACCACGGCCTGCGTAACGGGAGAGGGGTCAGAACCTGAAGGGCACAAAAGGCTACTCAAGCAGCATGAGAGCAATGAATGCAGTTTAAGTCAGGCCGTGGATATGGAGATTCTGATGTGGGAGTAGTCAGATGAAAAGGTTCTGTCAGCAAAAGAGCAGAAAGGGAAGGTGGTGGGTCTGTGACTGCAGGCCGTGTCTTTACAGTGGGGCAGGAACACTCATAGCTTGAGTTTTGGTGAGCATTATGTTTATGAAATAAAAGCTGTTGCTGAGTTAGACAAAATTAACGATTAAGCATAGCAGCCGTTGCTGCTACTTTAGCAAAAGCTTTGACCTAACAAGATGTAGAAGAATGTGTGTGATGTCATTTGGAAAAGCCACTTCAGTTGTCAAGTAAGTGTTCTGAAAGATGTCTTCTGAATCCAGCAACTTGTGTCAGGTATACATTCAGAAGTTGCTTGATTAGAATCTCTGAAATCCACGTTGTTACCAAAAGTATGCTCCTCCATTTCTGCACACCTTCATTTCCTTCCTGAAGTGGCAATTCTCTGTCCCAATTTTTAATCAAGAATATGAACTGAAACAATTCAGAGCAGGCCTGGCACAGAGACTATGACCTGGTGGTTTCCTAATCGCAAAAGTTTCCTTTCTTCAATGCAGTAGACTTTTGGCCCACTAAAAATATTAACTTCTTTCCAAACTGAGTTATTCTTCTAGGAATGACATCTCTTCCCGCTGTCCATGTAGGATTTCTCCATTGCCACTGGTAGACAAAACTCTTTTTGAAGGCTGTCTGTTTTTTATTTTAACCTGAAATAAACATCCTCATTTACTTGTGGCCATTAGTAATAAGGATGTAAATTGACCTACTGTTTGTAAGTACAGTCTGTGTTTAAAATACTTCAACTCACTGTCAGTGCACAATACCTCTTTACCTTTTTAAGTATACTGAGACATCAAAAGTAGAAGAACACTATTCAAACTGAGCTTGGATTGTGAAATACTGCTGCTCTTAAAAAACACTTTTTCATTGATACTTCAGTTGTGCAAAGAAACTTACGTCTGCTTTGCCAACCAAGATGTAAAGAGTGAAAAGGAAGAAATGCTTTTTCCTTTGTGGATTTTCCATGAGATGGTGTCTTCTTGAGGGAGGGACTAAGCTGGGTTTGGAACTTGAAGTCACATTATGAGCTACAGCTGCACCACTGGTGGTAGCAGCATCAACCTAAATAGATGTTAATGAGGAAATACACGATAAAGGCAAAATTTTTTAATGCAGCTGCAGTACAAAATCTCCAGCCTGTCTAGTTAATCTGTAACAGGTATTCTAATATGGCCTGTTTGAGCCTGCTTGAATCTAGAATTAATTTCAGATGTTAACGAGGGGTTTATTCTGTTACTCTAATCATAACTTTCTTCTGTGCCTTAATTAAATGTTAATCTATTGTAGACAGCCCTGTTCTTGTAATGACTTGAGATTGGTGTATACTGATGATCTGAGAGGAGATCACCTAGATAAGGATAAGTTTAAAGGCAGACTAAGCCTGTACTGCCTCTTAACTTCCAATGTATGTAACGCCTTTTGCTAAAATAAGAAAATCTGCTTGGATAGAACGATGCAAAAACAGAATTTACTATTTTAAAAAACATATCCTTATCAATGAATATTAATACTGGAAAGTAATGTTCAATTTCCTGGGCTAAATAAAACTCTCTTGAGGGGCTTGTATGCCATTCAAGGCAAAGTTTGATCCAGAACTTGGATTCATGTATCTAAGCTGAGTCACTACTCCTCAGGTGTGATTTTTAGCTCTGAATCAGCTTTGGTGTATCAAGTATAACTGAAAGTGATCTATTTGCTCAGAAAGACGAGTGATTGAAAGTACTGTAGTACTTTAAGAATTGTAGTCACATACTTTACACATTTGGTTCTTGTATTTTTCCAGCCTTTCATTGGGGGGACAGTTTCTGGTGGAGGCTTCTGTTAGGTGGGGGACACATTGACTTTACCTTCCTTTCAGTTCATTGCTGGTGACAAGCATTTCCAGCAGAGCTTCTCATGAGGATTCTGGTTGCCACTGCAGTACTGAGAGTTGTAAGCTCTTAGTGACTTAGCAGTTTTCTTACCTGAGAAGTAAGTAGCCCTCCACCACAACTTGAAAAGAATAGCAACCACGTAAGGAAAGTTTCTCATCAGACATATGCTTGTAAACAAAGTCATCTCAACACTGTCTTGCCCACTCTGGATTATTTTAGGTGGGCTCTCTGTAACTTTACTCTCTTGCTCTTAATGCCTTGTGCTGCAGTCTGAATTAGCTCTGCTGTTCACCAGGAGAGCATGCCATCTGTGTGTGTGTTTGCGATCATAGTGTTCAACAGGAAAACAACAATGACTTTTCTTGGTAGTAATCAAGAAATTCAGACAGTGCAGTAGACACCAGACTGCTCTGCATGAGCACTGGAGTGTGTGAGCTTGAATACTGACGGAAAACAGCGGGTGTAATGTTCATGGTGTCTGCTGGTAGCATGTGGGAAAGGAATGAAATGATGTTAATTACAAGTTAGATCGATGTTAACTCAGTGAGTAAGTTGAATCTAGTTAACTTCTTAGTAGTCCAACTAGATGCTCCAACGTGACCTCATAAAATGGAACATTTCATTGTGGTAATCTAGCATTTGTGTTGATAATAACTTATGAAAGAAGGGATAGAGGTTAGACTTGTTTCCTGTCTGCCATTTTACGTAATCAGTAACCTAAATTTCCCTCTCATACATAATCTATTACTTGAATCTGCTTTAAAATATAGTCAGTCACCCTTTGAACTGATTTGTCTGCCTAATGCTGCAAATAGAATCAGATACTTTGCTACGCTATTTAAGAATCATAAGAGTAAGATTTGGAAAATAGAATGCTAGACTTTTATCGTCTCCGTTGCTCTAGCAGCTCAGGATTAGAGGTTTAGTGCAATCATTGTGTTGCTGTGTGGGGAATCTTGGTTGGATTCCCTCCCTTGATCTCTCCAACGGTATGCTTATGAGCAGGTGGTGCGTCAGCGTGCTGATGCTCTGCTTCGACATGTCTCACTAGGTTCTGATGCTTGACTCATTCAGCTGTGGTTGAATGGGTATTTGTACAGCAGACATAACATGGAGAGGAATAAAGGCATTTAAGGCTTCAGAATCTTGATAATACTTCTGAGAAGTACTGCCATTCATCTGAAGGGCTCCTTCCCCATTAAACATTGCACAATCTCTGACTGAATGTGCCATTGTGCCTTGCCCTCTGCTTCACAGGGCCATAAGTTTAGCTCCAGTACACTTGATGAATTCTAATTGTATTATGTTTACTTAGATATGTCCCTAGTTCATCTTTCATCTTTTGTTTTTTTTTTTAATTCATTCCCAACGTTTCCAAATGTCTGGGGACAGATGGGGACACGGGAAGTCCTCTTCTATCCCTTTCCCCTCGAGGAAGAAGTATAGACAGGCGGCTCTTAAGAAACAGACAGTATTTCAAAGCTGTTTCATGGTGATTACAATGTAAGATTCAATTGTAGCTTTTCTCGTTTGTGGGCCAGTCCTTACCCTTTGGAAGCTGTTGCTCTTGTGTATTCCTGCTGTATTCTCTACCCTTTTATAACTTCCTGTAGCTTTCAGCAGGCGACAGTACACCAATAAATTCTTGGAAATAACTCAGAAAAACTTCCATCTTTGCACCCTACTTCTCTGCCTTTTTTATATAGCTCGCAGAAGCTGTTGGTGTGGCAGATAAGGGTGAATCTGTACCAGCAAGGGTTTCCTTGCTCTTTTATTGATGAGGGGATTGACACCGCAGAATTATACCCACATCAGTTCGCTGGCAGGTTCCAGTCCAAGGTGAAGCTAGTAGCTCCATAGATAAGAAACACTTTTAGATGAAGCAGGGGACTAGCTTTCCTGTCCTTTCCATGAGGAAAGTAGTAGCTTTGAGGAACAGCTCAGTAGCTTTGAACCTGTCTGCACAAGCTTGCTTGAGGTCTGCTGTCTGCTCCAGTTGTTGAAAACAGTGTTCTGTAAAAAGTGTACCATTTGTATTTGCCATTTTCCTTCATAATGAGTCTTTCCTCCCTCATCTGTCTCCTCTACAGTGAAGACCCAGCAACATGTCTCCTCCAAACACCTAACTCCAGGGTAAACTCTCCCATGGAGAGCTGGGAGCGAGCTCTGGATTTCTGCAAGCTAGAAGATGACAAAAGCAAAGGAAGGCATTAATTTCCTGCTCACTGTTGTGTCTGCACGTCTGCCAAACCATTTGTTACTGATTTAGTGATACATTCCCTTGTTCAGAGTGTTCTTTGGTCTTTCTCCCTTCTCTCAGGTCTAGGCATCTTCAACCAACGTCATTGAAACACTAAAATGTCACGTGTAGGCTCTATGCAGTGACATTTTGGCAATGTCAATTCAAATAAAAGACTGATTTTAAAAAATAACACGTAGGTCAGAGAGGCAGAAATTAGGATTGTTTTAGTCTATTACTTTGGTCTCTTTTGTGGTTGTTCTCGACCAGCTGTATTATCTGAAAATTAGGAAGGAAAGGAATAACTCGTACATATGACTTAGTTGATGGAGTTGAAAAGTGAGGAAATAAACTGACGTTCTCCTAGCATCTAGCAAGCTACCTCTTTTTGCTCTCTTTGCTGCTTCTTATTTACTCTTTAGATTTCTGTTATTCAACTCTGCTCAGTTACATCAAGGATCACTGTTTTGGAGTGGAAGACAGAGTTGTTTCCTGCCATCCTGATGCATGGAAATGCAAAAAAAAAAAAAAAAAAAAAAGACAAAAACAAACCTGCAGACAGAAGTTGTCTTTTTCTTAAACTGTGATGATCTGGAAGGCAGAAAGCCTTTTCTCCTTGGCTCAAGTATGTTATTCTTTGAAATACTGAAGTGCAGTCAGCAGTCAACAAATAATAAGAAACATAAACCTCTGCAGTACTTTGGCTACCCTGCTATGCTGTCTGCGCATTCTGGAGAGGCACAAGGCTTTGCATGTAGTCTCACATAGAGATGTGAGACTTGCTAAGTAATCAAAGCTGCTGAAAGACAATACAGCTCCTGCCTCCTTAGGGAAACATCTAACAGGGAATGCAATTGAGCAGATGTTTTGGTGATCTTCCGCGTTTTCTATTGATGACATACAGCTACTTTTTTCTTATTATTTACGGAACAGTCTGATTTTTGTTTTGGATATATAGATCAGAGGATTTTTAACAGCTGGGCTGTTTGGATGTGAAGGGGAGGTTGCTTCTAAGACCAGCAGACCTTACACTGCAGAAATACCTGAATGAGGTGCACTGCAGTTCTGTACTTCAATAAACTTGTAAGAGCCTGAGCAGTGGAAGTGGCAGAAGCAAGCGAAAAGCTAGAACAGAAAGGGCTGGTTAATGACCTAGGGCTAGTGTTCAGCTTCTGGCAAGAAGGACGATGGACTGATCTTCCTAGTCATTTTTAATAAATGCCTCCATAAACTGGGGGATAAGCCCTGGTTCAGTTCTTTTTCTGCATTTTATCTTTCCAAATTCATTTCCTTCAGTAGTGGATTTACAGTCTCTGCTGTAAGTACCTTCACACGGAAATAAGATTTCATAATCTGTGTAGATAATATATACTAGAATGAAATTGTTCCAATACTCTGTCTGCCAGAGGCCAGACCTAGAGATAAAGAGATATAAGGCTTGCGGTAGTTGTTCATTACTCCCTTGCACTTGGCTGCAAAGAAGTAACCACACCTGCTCAGTGGACCATGCAAATATAACAGATCTCTGATCTTTCTGGACCTGTGCTGATTTACTGGAGGAATATTTCATTATTCTTTCTGTAGCAGCACAAGAAAGGGGGTTAGTTTTGTGAAGGTATCCCTTAAGATTTTCTTCAATTTTTTGTCGTATTCCTAATTAGCACGGTTAAATTGTGCAAGAATTGAAGCCTGTTGTCTATTTCGTAAAGTCTTTTAATGGAATCTTGTCTGTTGTGAGGGATAAAAAAATTCCTTTTCAGCTTGTAGTCAAGACTTACGTCCACTTGACTTGTATGTCAGCTATGTTCTCTTTTTTATGGCAATTTGAGAGACTGGGGAAGAACATAATAAGTAATTGTCTCCTTCCTCACTGTTACTTACTTGACATCTGGCTCAAAAGTGTACTGCAGGCCCCTCTTCTGCCCTTTTTCTATCCTTCCAACAGAAAAGTCTGCCTTTTTTAATGAAGAAATAAATTCCAAAGAAAAAAGTCTATAGAAAATCCAGAGAATTTTCCAAAGGAAAAGCATTTTAACATCCAGTCCTGACAGCTTCCATGCACAGAATACTTGATTTCGTAACAGGAGAAGATTAATGCTGCCCTTCTATTATGCGCTTTTGGATCTGTATGTACTTCTCTGTAGTCAGCCTCCTCGTGAACTGCTGTAGATGAGCAGTGGAGGCACAGACAGCTTTGTGTTTGTGCAGCTCAGCTGAAGGAAGGGAAGATGACACAGCTACATAGATGGTTCTGAGCATCTCTTTGTACTGAGGCAATTCTCCAGCTGATAGTTGTTTTGTTTTTGCAAGAACATGTGCAAGCCTGCCATAGCTAGCAGACCATTCTAGTTGCTGAGGAGCCTAAAGCTTTTGTTCTGTTGTGAGGAATTTTGGACTCTTTTGTAGAATTTTGAGTTGTAATGGATGACTGGCTTTTTGTTGCCACCAAGCCAATGCATTGTTAAATATATTGCAGTCATAGTAAAATAATACTAGTATGCTTGTAGACAGAGTAACTAGAGGTCCTGGAATTAAAGACCTCACTCAAAGTGCTGAGTGTGTATGGTTTGGATAATATTGTTGTTCAAGATAGTGTTCTTCTCCATTATTCATATGAGTTCATACCCTGACACTGCGCTCAACTCAATTCCTACTCTTGAGCAAGAGTTCTGATTTATTTCTGAACTAGAAAAATGCTTTCTGTGCAATATCTCACCGTTTCCAACAATTGTGTAGCTTCCATGCAGTATTGTTTTCAACTCCATTCTGTATGTAGGAGTATTAAATCAGAGGTAACCCCACTAGGTTTTGCAGATCTGTCTGAGGTTTCTAGAACTTTCAGTAATTTGTTTGTTTATTCCTCTGGGGACTTCAAGTATAAAATGCCATTATAAATTGTAATCACTGTTTGCCTCAAATAAAGGCTGCAGCTGGGAATCTCGCAGATCAAACCCCTAGATCCCACATTGGGCAATCAGATAGGGTTGCAGCCATGGCTGTGCCATTAGCTGAAGAGGGCAATGGTGCTCCCTGTAGAGCAACTCCAGAGCAAGCAGGAGCGAACTCAGCCAGTAGTTAACCCACAGAGAACACGGTGACAACTTCTGTCAAATTTAAAAACATCTCGTCCCTAGTGAACGTTTGTGGAATACGGTCATTGGCTCCAGAGTGGTTGTTTCTCTGTGCTATCGGGCACTCCCCGGTGCCACACATAACACCTGCTGCTGTATGATGTCTTGGCACATACAGTTGATGGTCTGCCTTCACTTGGTTCGTGCACTCTGCTCAAATTCCTACATAGGAGATCTGTGTGCCTGGAGGGAGGAGGACCTGCAGACCTAGGGAGTGCATCTTTAGGAGTGGCTGACAGGGAGGTCCCAAAGCCACAACGACCAACTACACTGTGTGTGGTGACCTGGGGATTAAAAAGCCTAGTTCTCCGCCTTTCATCTCTCCTTCTGCAACCCTCGTCAACAACACAACTTCCAAATTCTTTTGCCAGAGCTCTTCCGTGCTTGTTTTCCAGAGGTGCAGTCTGCATGACTTCTCCTCAATTGCTTTGCACCAAAATGGGCTGCACAATGCTGCTACATTTCTGCTACTACGTAAGATGTTCTTTTCAAATGCTCACCTGCTGTAGATTTCTTATGGCTGTCTGTAGTGTCTGGCAGGCATAGCTTTGTCACTCCTAAAATTTCTGCTCTTAATGTATATAGCTATTCTATATGGGTGAATCCTCTGAACGTGTCTGATGGGGATATGTAGGAGAAACAGCGTGTGGTGCACAAAAATGCTGAAGGAGTGGGAATATTTCTGAATGTGGCTGACATCCTGAGGCACTGGATGAATTTTCATGAAGTTGAGCACTGTGAGCAATAAGCCAGTGCCTGAGTGCGCTGTTAATTTTAAAATATGATTTATAGAAGATGCACAAACCTCAGATTTTAGTCAGGCTTGTACTCATTTTCATGAGTTGCTCCTTACAAGGAGGCCTGCTATGCTGTTCTCTCACTGAGATCATCCTTTAGCTTGGTAGTAGTTAATGTTTCTAAATTTGGGGAGTTTGCTCTGCAGATTTGTCACACAAACAGCAACGTATCTGTCTTGACTTTTCATTATGGCTGTATTTATAAAGCAAACTTCTAAACTTGGTGTTTGTTACACACAAGAGCAATTGCTCCTTGATGCTGGTCCTTGCCTCCCACCGCACTGAAAACACGGAATAAAGTCAGCAAGAAATGCTTCTTCCTAATGCTTGTCTGAAGCTGACCAGCTTCAGAAAGGATTTATATCTGTATGGTTTCATTTCTTGCAGTGTTGAAATTCACAGAGGGCTTAGCTTGTCATTAAGAAAAGCTAGGTGCTGTTCCACACTTTCCCACTGTTAGGAAAGCCTACGGGTAAAGGATTGAAGCCTCACATTCTCGCATAGCTGTTTGATGACACTAAAATATATACTTCAAAAAAACACGTGTACTGTTTTGGGTTTTATGATACTGGGCGTGTTTTCTCTCTCTAACACTTCTATTATTAGGGGCCAAAAAATGTTATCTGTGCAGATACTATTACAGTGAATTAACTATATAAACACAGAAGCCTCAATAGTTATTTACTGTTTCTAGACAGCATGTGATGAAAGGATCTTTTACATTTTGCAGCTCCCACGCATTCTTTTTGTTCTACCCTGGTGAAAACTGCGTGTCCTTCGTGGCAGGTTCAGAAGGCTCTTTGCAGTCTTTCATTTTGTATTTTGGCTGCTAATAACCGGAAAAACTGACCGAGGGAAATAGTGAAGAAGTTGAGCCAGCAGTTGCCACAGTGACAGTTGTCCAATGTAAATATCTTACAACTCTTCTGTTTATCATCTGTTTTCAGGGCAGTTTAAGCTGCTGGAACAAGACCGAGATATTAAGGAGCCAGTGCAGTATTTTAACAGTGTGGAGGAGGTGGCTAAAGCATTTCCTGAACGAGTTTACGTCATGGAGGAAATAACATTCAACGTTAAGGTAGTCCCTGAATAAATATTTATCTCTGTCTCGATGATTAACTGTTACAACCTTTATATACATGGCAAGGGAGCAACAGGGCTGTGTGGGAAGTGTGATTTTTGAGACAAATGGGTCTTTAGTTCTGCCTTCTGTGGCGGTGCGCTTCACGATCGTTTTTGCAGCACTAAATCAACACATCCTAGAAGGTCTGTCCTATCCTATGACACTTCAGGGAGCAGTTTTGATGATGTATCCCATAATTCATCTAATTGGGACGTTGCTGCCAGATTTTAAACAAATGTTGTTTGTTGCCCCCTTTGTCCTCCCACTTCCAGCAGTTTGAATTTTATTTTCTGGTAAGCAGCAGCTGCTCAAATCCCTGTCCAGAAAGCCGTATTCGCAGAGAGCATGCAGAGTGAAACGATGCTTCTCTCTAAATGACTGCAGAAGTGTCGTTGTGAATGAAATAAAAAAAAAAAAAATAGAAAAGATGGGCTTGTTCTGTGTGTGTGTGTGTATTTGGGCATGCACACTTCTTGGTCTCATCTTTGGATCAGCAATGCCTTGTATCACCAAACTACAGTGCTATGGCATGAAGCAATGGTAACAGAACAGGTTCATCTCCTTTGTCTTACCTATATTTTCTGAAAGACACCTACAGAAAGTAGGTCAGTTCTGGTGAAAAAGCAGAACAGCATCCTGGAGCTGGGATGCAGTCGTGCATATTTGCATTGCGTACTCTACCGAGGAGACTGGCTGATGCTGCTAGTGTAAAACCAGAATAGAGTTTCCCACTCCCAGGTGTAGTAATGTGGGTTTTATTTATAACCCACATATCTTTTAATGGCTTCTTCTCTTTCTTGCACTGCTAGAATTGGGGGACATCAGCTAGACTGCAGTTTTTATAGGTGTGAAACGAGATTGCTGAAGACTGCTGTAAGTACTCATTAGCTAATTCACTTAGTGACACAGATTCTTGCCTTTCAGGACAGTAAGTTTTTTTTTTTACCTTTATGCTATTAATTAACCTGAAACCATGCAACAGAGCCTTTCATGAACAAAAGCTACAGGAGAAAGATAAAACACTTGAGTTTTTAGGATATACTTAGCCAAATGAAGGAAACAAGATTCCATTTCTACCCAAGAAGATCATTAGCTTGGAACCACCAGCCTTTTCCACTGCTGTGCCAACGCTCCTCAGTATATCTGTGTCCAAATCAAGAGCATGGCACAGTGAAATGTGCAGCTATGATTTTGGAAGAGGCTTTTCAAAATGTAAAACATTTTAGCACCAGTATTCTCAAATCTCTTCATCATATTTAGCAAACTCAGAATTGAGTGCAGCTTACTGTTATATGTCAAATCCATTTTAAATGATATTTGAGTCATAATCTTTAATGTAAATAACAGTAATAATAATCCAGGTTTAACCTAGTTAAACAGTTATCTTGGCAGTATTTCTCTTGGCAGTTATTCTGTTTTTGTAGAAGTCTATTCCAAAGTTGTCATCTTCTAAAAAATGAATTAGCAGGACGTGTAAAAGTGTTTAATAACTCTATGCAACTGAATGACGTATGCTACAATTTTAGTGTAATAGAGATGGTGTCAAACTGGTTAGAGCAGAGGGAAGAATGCAGTTGATTTCTGTCCAAAGCAGTGTGTTTGCTTATATCAGGAGTATCAGAAGTTAGCTAATCTGACACATAAAGAAAAAATGTCTAAAATATTTAAGGAAGCACATAAAACCAGGAGGAACTGTGATATCTGGGAGTTTTTTCTTACTCTAAAAAATCCACTGCTGTGGATAAGTTTTGAAGAAAGAGCCAGTAGAGTTACAGAATGCCACTGGATAGATAGTTCCTGAATGACTGTGTCTGTGTTGAGGTCAGTGTGAGCATGACAGTGTGCCACTTCTATGGTTGTCTCCATGCAAACCTTGCTTCTCCAAGTAATTCCTTTGCTGCTTAGGCAGTATTTTGCAGCAAGCTCTGTAGTTTAGACAACTTTTGCTTTCTCATTATGAATAGCCATGACATCTTTTCCAAGAAAAAGGTTTTATTTTACTTTGTGTGTGTTCAGTTGTTAAAGAGCCACCTTACCCTAGGATAGGTGGAGGAGATATGTCTTTTTTCCCTCCTTAGTGTTTCCCAACTAGGCAGGCTTTCTGGAAAGTGTGCAGAGGGAGAATGTTTAGGGCCTGTGGTGTATCTGAAAGAGTGCTGTAAGGCATACCATCAAGTGGAGCTGGGAGTAGAAGGTAGAGTCATGAGTACTTTTCACAGAATAGCAGGAATTTGAGATTAAACCAAATTTTTGAAATGGTTAGAACTATTTACATTAATTTCTTTGGATGTGTGTATGTACCACTACTGTGCTTGTATACCTAGATGTTTGCCTCACGTATCATGGAATCACAGAATTGTAGGGGTTGGAAGGGATCTGTAGAATCATCAAGTCCAACCCCCAGCTCCCCAGCCCAGGTTGCACAGGTAGGCGTCCAGGTGGTCCTGAACATCTCCAGAGAAAGAGACTCCACCACCTCTCTGTGCAGCCTGTGCCAGTGCTCCATCACCCTGACTGTGAAGAAGTTCTTACTCATATTTGTGCATAACATTCTGTGCATGTTTGTGGCCATTTCCCCTTGTCCTTTCCTCACACGCTGCTGAGAAGAGTTCGACCTCATCCCTTTACCTCCCACTCCTTAGATATTTATAGATGTGGATCAGATCCCCTCTGAGTCTCTTTCTTCAAGGCTGAACAGACCCAGGTCTCTCAGCCTTTCCTCATAAGGGAGGTGTTCCACGCCTTTCACCATCTTTGTGGCCCTCCACTGGACTCTTTCCAGGAGATCCCTGTCTTTTTTGTACTGTGGAGCCCAGAACTGGACACAGTACTCCAGGTGAGGCCTCACCAGGGCAGAGTAGACAGGGAGGATCACCTCCCTCAACCTGCTGGCCACGCTCTTTTTAATGCACCCCAGGATCACATTGGCCCTCTTGGCCACCAGGGCACACTGCTGGCTCACAGCCAGCCTGTCATCCACCGGGACACCCAGGTCCCTCTTCTCAGAGCTCCTCTCCAGCAGCTCATCCCCCAACCTGAACCAGTACATGCAGTTATTCCTTCCTAGGAGCAAGACTACACTTGCTCTCCTTAAACCTCATCTGATTTCTTTCTGCCCAACTCTCCAGCCTGTCCAGGTCACAATAGCAGCAACATCTACAGGCATACTAAATCCAAATGATCTGGGGATAAACTAATTCCCTTCAGTCAAAATTTAATCAATTCCTAGTTGAAAATTAGGGGCATTCTGTCTATTCTTCAGTGAATAGATATCTTAGCCTTTTCTATGTTAATATTCAATGCATAATTGCAGATAATTTTGTTTATATAACAGCGTTGCACCACAACGATGAGGATTTTCTGACCCTTTAAGAAAAATCTTAAAGTTTTGCTACTCTGGGGTCCTAGCTTTTGCTGAACCAGAAGTAGGTTTCTGCACTTGGATGCTGCAGATAGCAGTTTATGCTAATACCAAGGAAGATGTTTGCATTAAGGCTGGGGGGAGAAGGAAAAGAGAAAGAAGGAAAAGAAAAAGAAGAAGAAAAAAAAAAAACACGAAAAAAGCAAATTGTACTGAAAGTAATTCACAGTAAAGTTCCTGTAAAAATGAATGATACGTCTGATAGACCATTGCACAAGCCATGAATTCCTGCTCTCCAAACATCAGCGCAGTCAGCATTACAAGACCAATTAAATGTTCTGGGATATCATTTTTGCCCTGAAGGTACCACCCCATCTCCTTAGAGAGGCTGTGAAACTGTTTGCAGAGGATTTCCAGGGATGGAAATGTGCTCTAGTTAGCTAATCCTGTAATGATTCTTTGCTGATGAAGGCTTTGTTTGACTGTTGTGAGCTTCTGATAGCTGATTTGTTTGATGTATTCCTTTGACTTAAGTGAGGTAAAATTGATCTCCTGATTTGGTTGCAGTTCTGTTGGCCCTGATAAACTTGCCCCAAGTTTCCAAAAAGCAGATACGTAGAAGTTTGTAATTCTGACATTAAGTGCTACAACAAAAACCTGGCTGAAATCAGTCTGCGTACAGGTTTGCAGTTAATTCATACTACTACTTCTTGAGATTGAGTGCTTCAGTCCCTTCTCCACCCTGTGCCTTTATGCTGGCCTCATGAGGCAGCCCTCCTTCTGCCCAGGGAGGTTTTTCTTCTCTTGCCCCTCTGTTCCCAGCATACAGGTGGCACCTTGGTGACTCAGTGGTACTGCAGTGCTGTGACTGCCTCCTTCCTCCAGAGTCTGGTGCAGTTCGCATGAGAGAGAAGTAGACCTGCTACTTCCTGAGTTTCTGCTCTGAAGGCAGCCTGGGTTGTAAGCTCCATCACCTTGTGGCAGCTTCATGTGCTGGCCTTCCTGACATGCCAGCTTTTAATGTAGTAATCAGGGCAAAGAAGCTGAGAGAGAAGCATGTGTAGACTACCACCAAGAGTTATAATTGTTTATTCTGTCCTGTGAGGCAAGCATTTGTAAAAGAAAAAATAGTTAACTTCCTTGGAAAAGTTTGATTATTTTTTTCTGCTTACAGTTTTTCTGGACAGTCTGTTTTATATTTAATAAAAATATTTATCCATTTTCTATACCCTATTAAAAAAAAAGGTTCCAGTTAGTCACTTAGCTTTAAAATCTGTATGTGGTAACTATGCTTCAGAGGCCTCACAACTTAAAAAAAAAAAAAGAGTTCTAGGAGAAGTCCTGACTATGAATTTTTACTGGCAATGTGATGCTCTAATAAGATCTAGCAGGTATAACAAGTTGTATGAAGCCACAAATCATTTTTGTAATGAGTCCCTACATGCCCAAGTGATTAAGAACTTATGCCTCTTAACTATAACAAATTAGAGCAATTGGAGCTCGAGACAGAATATTGACTCAGGTGTTATCAGAATCTATTTTTTCTGAGTTAACCTTTCCTTAAGCAAAAGAAACAATATATTTGAGCTTTCCCAAAAGAACATGTTGCCTGAATCACTATTTATCACTTTCCTGATGCCTGTCTTCTGCAGTACATACAATTGGCTTCTGAATGGTTATTGAATTACAAGTTTAAAACATTAGAGTGACTGAAGTCCCATTGTTTCACAAGATGTCTGCAAGCCTGCATCTGGTCAGCAGCCTGGCATCAGTATGCTAGGATGGATCAGTATGTGTAAAGGTGAAGAGCAGATAAAGTGTGGAGTAGACTGCATCTGATTATGTGTATCTTCCCTTATACTGGAACTTGTTCAGTTTGAACATCTAGTGGTTTCTTTGCAGGATAGTGTGGCAAACACTGCTTCTTCCACAGAGCTGGAAGCACTGGTTATTCTCACCTATTATATTATGAGAAAGTGAAGATTGGCAAGGGCAGAAAGATGAGGGTGGATGAAAGCTACACGATTGATTGTTTTAATGTGTAAAGCAGCACTTTAAGAAAGAACAAACAAGGAGAGAAATGTGTTTGGGGAAGAAGTTATTTCAGGATGCTCCCAAGGCTAATAATTAAATAAAACTTCGTGTTTATCATGGCATCAAGAGATGTGGCAGTTGCTGCAGGTTGTTGCAGTGAAGAACATTTGTTTTAAACAGAAGATGTAAAGAGAAAGCATACACAAAATAATTAAAATGAGGGCACTGTCCCACTGAGGAGGGATTTGAAGTAAATGTGTTCACCTTCCCTCTCTCTCTTCCCATTCCTTCAGCTGGTCTCCCTTCCTGACGCAAGGTTTTCTGTTTCATAGCTGAAGATTCACAGCAGATCTGGTGAAGCCACTGAGGAGATGAGAGCATGGCTCCAATATGAGCAGAGCAGAAAGGGGAGATAAGCTGCGAGCACAGGACAGGCTGGAATCACAATGGGACCAGTTGGCCCTCCTGGTGTGCTGTACAGCTGTAAGAAGGCTTTTTTGGGGAGCCTTCTACATATTTTCCAGAATTATGAGGAGAATCCAGCGGTTTGCCAGAAAAGCGGATCATTATATCTGTATCCATCTAAAGTCTGGGCTGCCTTAACTGCTGTTCTGAAATAGGGCACTATTGTCATCTCTCTTTAGTGTCTTTCTTACAGGAATTGTCTGTTGTGGGATGTTCCACCGGCAGTTCAAAGTGTCTGAAATAATCTAGAGTTCTGTTGCATCCCTGCAGTGATTTCACAACAGGCAGTGTATGTTATGTGCTTCAGGTGGTAGTATAAAGACGTGCAGGGGTGCTTGAAGATCTGGATCCCATTGAGTTGGTGGTGGAAGTCTAGAGGAAAGAGTGCTTGGTCTTATCTATATCAACTTTTGGAAATAATTTGTGATGTACTTTCTCTCAGATCAGTTTGTCTTAAAGCATACTTCTTGGTGTACTTCTCCTAGAAGCTTCTGACCACCAGGCAGCTGTGTCTGACTGCTTCACTTTGAGAGCAGAGTACCTGCCATGAAATTAGCCCTGCAACAGGCAGACTGGCCAGGAAGCTGCTTGCAGAAAAAACCTGGCAGGCAGATGTGGAGGTGTGGCAAGAGCAGACAGCAGCATATGGAGCTGTAGTAGCAAGTGTAGAGCCAACAGGTCAAGGGATGTGTTTGTTGCTAATGTTCTGCACCAAATACTTACCTACCAGCTACTTGCTATGAATGCTAACTAGTCAGTGGTAAATAAATAACTGAATTAACCTCACACAAGAAGAGAGGAGTTAGCTACCTGGACTTTCAGAACTTAAAATTTTAAAATATACTTTGACCTGCTGAGGTGTACCTGCAGCCTTAACTTCACCAGAGTAAGGTTTTGTGAGTAGAAATTAAACCAGTTGTACAGTCTTAGTCTCTTGGTTTCACTTTTTTTGATTCTTCGTTACCATTTTAGACAGCAACTGGTACCTTACAGGTGTTTCTTCAGAAGGAAGAGCACGCATTATTTTTCTCAGTCAAATTAGAATAGCAGCATAGTCTTTCTTTTGACTCAGGCATATTTTGTCTGTTACTACGATGTTACTATGTTCCAAGGAAAGAGTTATTTTCCAAATTTATGTAAATTTAGAGTGGTTTTGTCTTTAAATATGGCTGTCTGATGTCACAATTCCTGTGCAATTGGTTGAAATGGGTGCCACTAACGAGCATCTGCTTTTGTGACTGCGTTGCTGTGCTGGCTCAGTACCTCCTGTGGTTGCATATCTGAGTAGCCATGCCCTTCAGAGTGGACTCTTCACAGATTGCTCAGAAGCTGCAGGTTGTCAAAGCAGCAGTTCTTCCAGTCCATACTGGAGCAGCAGCGCCCTTGCTTCTGTCCCTACTGTGCAGAAAGCAAGAAGAAACTGTAACACGTCTGTCTCACGTTAAAATGTCTGACAGTGTTGCCCGAAGAAATCCTTTATATGGATTTGTAGTTACTAGAAATCCACATTTTAATAGAATGTGCCCTTTTGAGAAGAGATGCAGTAGACTGAAGGGTATGAGCACAGAGGCCTATGTCTTCAGCCCCATCAGTCCGCTAAGGTCAGGGCTGCCTCATTCACCAGCAGCAGCACGAATGCAGCACTCAGAGGTTCTGAAGAGAAAATGGCAGTAAGCATCATTCTGGTGTTATCAGCAGTAAAATCTGTGTGCTTTCCTTTCGTGTTGCAGCTTTTCATTATATAGTCTGGCCAGTGGCATAAGCTGTGACTACTGTGTACAATGAAATCCCAGTGGTTTCCTGGATTAGGCCAATTAGTGTTTGTTTGGATAATTCAGGGCTTGAATGGCTTCCTGTCAGGAAGTGCTGAGCTGAAACACTCTGAAGGCACGCCTCTTCTGAGCTGCCTGGCCGTTTTGCTCCTGGAGGTTTCCAGAAGATAATAATGACTTCACAAATACGAGTGAATTGCAGATCACATCTTACAAGAGGAAGCATTATTTACAGCACTTCTCAATTACCGACTAATTGGAATTACAGCTCCGATTTCATGCAGTGGCTGTCCTGTGATGATGGCCAAGTCTGAAGTCTGGAATCTGAGCTTCATGTAGCTGTGCGAAATCTTTAGGAGTCACGTAGATGAGGGAGGGATATATTATTCTAGCTAAATTTTGCATTGGCAATTTTTTTAAATATGTTCAGTGTTCCTGAATAAAGTAGTCTGTAGCAGGCCTGTTAGCTGATGCGCCTTCCTTTACAAATAAGTACCTGCTGCTGCTGAAGAAGAGCTTGTTATGTTCTGGTCGGTCCCTGAAAAAGGCCTTTCACATTAAGCCACTCAAATAGAAAGCAGAGCAGTCTTGTGCGTGAAGAGTTATTCCAGTCTTAGGAAATAACTTCAGGAATAAATGAGCCTTGGACATCTGTTTTGCTTTTTTTTTTTTTTCATTTCCAGTACAATTTCTATAGTAGAAAAGCACACACATGGCTTTGCATATGTTGTTTAATCTCTTAAATTGCAATTATGATCAAAAAATGAGGAAGGAAGTCTAAAGACAGAGGGGGAGTTGAGAGTGTAGGACAGAGCCAATATTCTTGACTTTTCCTTCAGGGAATAGATGTCATCTGTCATTCACTCTAGCTGTGAAGAGGTTGTATCAAAGGGATATGCTTCATTCGTAGCGATGAGATCACCTTTTCAACTCCTCAGGGAGATGAAGTTGGTGGAAGAAGAATGTTTGCTTCCCTCGAGAGCCTGGCAAATAAGTTGCAGCAAAAACAAGATGTGAAGAAAAGATACCCAAGCAAATCCAGATAGGCTCTGTCGTAGCTGTGTGACACAACTGGCTGTTTGAATTGCTGGTAGTTATCCTTTATTTTAGAGTTTGTCGTATTTGTTCTCGTGCCTTCTTTGGCATTTCCAGATTTGGCTGCTTCCCCTCTAGTAAGATGAAAGAATGCACAGAGCAATAAAAAAGGTTACTTGAGCAAGGTTTACATTAAACTTATTGCATGTGTCTAAATTCTTGGCTGTTCAAATGAAAACAGTTTAGTTTCTCCCAGAGCACCACCTTTAAGTCCAATCTCATTAGGTTTGATACGATTTGTGATGTTGTTTCCAGCAAGGTAAAAATACAATTTCTTTCATTGTTGTTTTGCAGGTAGCTTCGGGTGAATGCAATGAAGACACTGAGGTTTACAACATTACCCTTAGTACTGGGGATGAGCTCACTTTGATGGGGCAAGCAGAAATCCTTTATGCAAAATCTTCTAAGGAGAAGTCACGACTCAACACCATCTTCAAAAAAATTGGTAAACTTAATTCAATTAGCAAGCTTGGCAGAGGCAAAATGCCCTGTCTCATCTGCATGAACCACAGGACCAACGAAAGCATCAGTCTCCCATTCCAGTGTAAAGGCAAGTTTAGCACCCGCAGCCCATTGGAGGTGCAGATGCAAGAAGGTGAGCACACAATTCGTAATATAGTAGAAAAAACCCGTCTGCCTGTTAACGTGACTGTGCCAAGTCCTACGCCGAGGAACCCCTACGACCTGCATTTTATCCGCGAAGGGCACAGGTACAAGTTCGTCAACATTCAGACCAAAACTGTGGTGGTTTGTTGCGTGCTTCGTGGCAACAAAATCATCCCCATGCATTTTCCCTTGCACTTAACACTTCCAAAATTTACTCTACCTGACAGTCTTGTGAAGGGCGAGCTGTGGCACGAATCCCTCATCCAGCACTGGTTTAATATATGTCAGGAACAGTTTGACATAGACGAGTATTCCCGTGCTGTGCGCGATGTGAAAACAGACTGGAATGAAGACTGCAAGAGCCCGAAGAAGAGCTGGTGCAGCGGGCACACTCACGTGCCCAACTCCCTCAGCTATGCGCGGGATGAGCTCACGCAGTCTTTCCACCGGCTGTCGGTGTGCGTCTATGGCAACAATTTGCATGGCAATAGCGAAGTGAACCTCCACGGCTGCAGGGACCTGTGTAATGAATGGGCTCTCTTTTCTCACGACGCACTTCAGTACCAGGATTCTGGTGACAGCAGCAGCGATTATCTTTTTCCTGAGGTTGGTGAAGAGTCGATGTTTCTGCCGACGAAACCAGAACTTCCTTACGAGGAGCTGTGGTTGGACCAAGGGTCTGGAAAGCCTGGAGAGCAGCCGCTCACTCGCTCGCTAAGTGAGAAGAACAAATGTGACAATTACAGAGGGTCTTTCCGATCAAAGTGTGGTAGTGCATCTCTTCCCGTACCTGGGGCAGTCGATGCAGCAGCAAAGTCTTTGGATGTTTCCCTACCTCCACCTCCAGTGCCTCCCAAATCAGAAGCAGTAAGTCAGGGTTGTTCGTGTTGGTTTGTTTCTTTTTCAGCAGATGAAGAGTTTCCTTGGGAATTCTTTTGGGGGAAGACTTTGGAGGGGGTAGGGGGCATATGCAGGGAAATAGAAGAGGTGTGCAACTTCAGCTGTCTTCTAACGTACCAACTCTGAGTCACATCGTAAAAATCATCCAAGTATATTTAATATTGATTCTGTTACTTCAGGTGATATTTCATGTGCTTTTTTTGCTCCCACCAGCAAAATCCAAGAATTTTTAGGCCGTGTGCTTTCCTTGCATTTGGCATCATCTCTCCACATGTGCTCTGTGTTTTCTGATATTATCTGTGGCTCAAGTGTGGATGCAACCCTCTTAAAACTGCCGCAGCTCACCTTAGTGTATGTGTCTTCCGTTAGCAGGCCCTAGTATTAAGGGCAGCTAGAATTTTTACGTTTGAAATATTTTTTCATGAGAGATCACCTCTGATGCAACTCTATAGCAAATCTGGGGGACTGTTAGGTTCATCACCCTCATACACACTTTATGGAGTGATGACTTAGCCCTGTTTTGTAGTGTTTGTTGAAAGAATTTATGCTTAAATATAAACTCTGCAGCAGAATTTAGGAATGAGCCTTTTAGGAGACTCAGTTTTAAACAGAGTGAACTCTGTGTGAAAGTTGCTATTGAAAACTCTTGGGAGAAATCACTTTTCCAAAACTGAACTGTCAAGAAGACTTCAGAGACAAAATTACAAACGTGTTTTATCTACAGGAGCTTATGTGGGTTGGGTGGAAAGTCCACCCACTACGTGGTCCCTTGATGTAGTCCTACACGTTATTTTAAAAAATAAAAGAGAGAGGAAAACTTGCCCAGGGAAGAGTGGCTAGGGAGCTGTAGCAAGATTAAATAGTACGTAATTGATCATGTTATTATTTAACAAATGAATTAATCATTTTTTAATGCAGTTTTTTTTTTTTTAATTAAATTTATTTCAGGAAAATGTCCTTCTTGTAAGTTAAGCAGTGTTTTCAAAACTGTGGCTGCAAAGTAACTGCCAAACTGCAGCACATGGTGGTGACCCCCCCCTGCCACTGCCATCTTCTTGTCTCAGCAGCGTTGGCAGGAGCTTTTCTATCATGAGTCAGATGACAGCCTGGTTAAAAACTGACCTGGTTGAAAAGTGTGATTTATTTCTTTGCGCTGGGTCAGCTTTCGGTGGATGAATGTGCTGCTGTGCAGCCACTAAGGAAGTGCTGGGAGGAGAGGGGAGGCATATGCCAGCACAGGTGTGAAGAGCACCACTGCAGCCCTTCAGAACTTTCCCAAAAAGCAGCCACGGCAGCTTCAGCAAAGACAGGAAAGTCAAGACCTTACGTCGTCTTAGCACAAGGAGTGTTTATGTGTTATGTCTGAGTGCTGGAACCCAGGAGCACTTCCTTGCCTTCAGGGTCAGGTCTGCACCGAAGCTTTGTCCAAAGCGTTTTGGAGAAGCTCCCACTGCACTGTATCAGGATGAGCTGAACTAATGTAAACTGGCACAGAGCTGCTCCCACCCTTCTCCTCCTCTCCCAGCCACGTGGGCTTGGCTTTCCTTTTGTGCTGGCTCTGGCACTCCTGTGCCTGGGCAGGGAGCCAGGTCTGGATGTGGAAAACGATTAGTTTCCTGCTGATTTCTGTGAGCCAGACCGCTTCAGCGCAGGGCTGGAGCCGAGGCAGGGGGAGGGTGAGGAGGAAGGCTGCTGCCACAGTGGCCAAGGGGGAAGGGAATGCCACGTCCTTGAGGCCCACTCGGCCTGGTGCTGAGAGGAGTGGGCACACCAGCCCTCCGCATCATACCCTGGGGACCCTCATGGAACAGAGTCCCTTCTGGTGACCAGCGTGGCCTATGGGTACATGTGTGTGTTTTGCCTTTTGATATCAGCTTGAGAAATGTACATTTTTGTCATGTCAGTCCTGCCAGGGCTGAAGTAATGCACCCGTGTGCTGTCAGCGATTTCAGCGTGGGTTCCTAGCCACACAGGAGAACTCATTTCTGCTAAAGCTATTAGACTGCATTTAGAGGTGGGCAGGGTGTAACCTCGTGAAAAATAAAAATAAAAAATTGCCTCTCTGTAGATGGGGTAATGATTTAGAATCAGTTTTGTGGCTTCCTAGAACAGCTCTGGAATGAGCCTCAGTGACCGGCCGAGCTCATCAGTGGGCTGGGGCTGGCTGAGATGCTTGCATGCTTTCCATGTAGGGTATTTATAGAATAAGTGGATCTCGGTAGCTGCTGGTGAACATGAGGTTTAGTCATCACATCCTCTGGAATGATATTCCATAGTGTTTCTGTATAAAGGTTGGCAGGCAATTGTATTTTTGCATGCACTAAATTTAAAAGTGTGTGTAGGAGCTGGTTGTAGGAGAAAAGGACATTCAGGTGTTCCAGCTCTTCTGTCTTTCTTCTCACCCACAGGGCAAAACACTCTGATGTAATGTGTATTTTCTAAATACCTTTCAGAGAATCGAAGTATGAAGGGAAAAGAGAAAGAAAATGACCTCTGAAATTAAGGCCTGTAAATCAGAAATTGCTTTTGTCCCAGAATGCTAATTTGCATAATATCAGGGGCTGTTTTCCTGATTGATTTACAGTGTGCCCAGATGGAGTATGCCAGAGGCTGGCTTTCCTGCAGGCTGCGATACGCTGCTGGCAGTGCTGGTAGTAGGGGGGTTGGCACCGGGGCCAGGGGGGCTTGCACGGGTGATACCACGCCAGGAGAGATGAGCTGCAGTGCCACTAAAATCCTTGCAGCACCTCATGCCGTCAGGAAGGGGTCACCGTTTCCAGGCTCACCACGGGAAGGAGCGTTTGAGTGTGGGAGGAGACGTCCCGGGGCTCTCATTGCAAGTGCACTTTGTCTCTCCCTGGCAGCTGCGTGGCATCTAGCACTGCTGGGTGAAAGAGTGTTTCTGCGTAACAGCAGCAGTCACCAAGGCAGGCACTGTGTCACTCTGCTGCTGTTCCCCCCCCTCTCCCACACTGTTTCATTGCTGTTCTCCCCATGAGCACCGATCTCCTGCGAAGTTTCCCCCTTGCTCTTGTCGGTTTAATGTGCAAAATCTCCTTTTCATTCCTCTGCTGTGTTTCCCGAGAGCTGTGCCTGGCAGCTGTAATCACAGTCTTGTGACAGGGACCAACTGGGACTGCAAACTGGTATTATTTACGGCCCACTTCTGATCCACGATCTAGGTCAGCAGAGGAGCTGGGTGTAGTTAGCTCTGCCAGTACCTTTGAATGCTGGTATTCTTCCCAGGAAATAATTTCTTTAACCCCTTGACCGTGTGCTGTGCCCCAGGAGCTCCCCTGAATGGTCTCTGACCCTCATGGGTGTGTGTTCCGTGGCATGCAGTATTAACTTTGCTTAGTCTGACTTGGGGGAAAAGAAAAATAAAAAATTATGAAGTCCTTATGCATCCTTAGGGCACAGCACTTAAATGGTTGAAGAGTTTTATGTCTGAATTCAATAACAAACATGAATAAAACTGATTCCCTTTTTTTTTTTTTCCTGAAAGAGCAAATAAGAACCCTTAGAGCAAGATTTATTTCAGTGTTTTATGCTGTCAGGCATTTCCTGTAATTTTGTCGTGTTCTGAATTAGGGAAAAATGTACTACAATGTCCCAGTCCCCAATTTTCCATTTCACTTTAGTACTAAATGGGTTGTTGCATTCTGAATGCACTGAAGTGGATTGCAAAAGGTTCCACATTTATTTTGTTTTTAAATAAATTAAATCACTTTAATTGCTAATTATGTGTTGCAAAACTGCTAAGATAACTTTCAGTTCTGCAGTGTTGGTAAATTTAAAAATAAGCTAAGTTTCAAATGCAAAGAATTTTCTTTTTTGGTGCATCTGAGATGGTTTCAAATAAGGGGAAGATGGAGATCTCTGCTGCCTTGGGGAACTGGTGAGTCCTCAGAAAGCTTGCCTGCCAGCCTCACTCTCAGCAGCCTCACACAACCCCTAGCTCTACTAAGTTGCTCTCCCTGATATGTCCCGATGAGATTAAGGCCTTTGCTCCATTATTTTTCCCATGGAGCTGTGTTGTGGTATTCCTCACTTCCCTAGGCAAGACCAAACTACATTTTTCATAAACATAGAGCTATGGTCATGTGTTCTAAGCTGCAAAGTTGGCTGACTGCAGTGGGTAGACCTGTTGGCTTTGTTCCTAGTGTTCAATATCAAAGTCAGCTCTGAGGAAACATAGCCTAAAGAAGACATGCTGTATTTTTTCAATGCAACTCGTAAGTGGTTTTTGCTTTATGCAGCTTTTCGGCAAAAGCCCAGATCTACCCTGGTAGTCCCCCACCCAATTTGAGTTACCAAAACTGTCTGCTGCTACCCTGATCCCTGATCCTAGCAGCAAGATTTGTGTGGCTGCTAACAAGAGATCCTTCTGCTTGACGTCTATATGGACACATTGTTTGAACAGCCTTTTCTGCTCTACGCTTTTTACCTTCTATATTTTGTAGTTAGCTACTACTTTGACATAAGGACTGAAGCTCCATATTTGAATTTCAGCATCCATCGCTGGAGCATTCCAGTCTCCAAGACTGAACTCAGGGTGTGGTCCAAGAAAGAAAAGGGTGAAGGGGACTTTTTGTTGATGATTCACCTATTGAAAAGCAGCCTTGTCAAGTCTGGCATTAGAAGTATACTATGAAATATACGGAGGAGAAGGAGCATGGCCCATGGTGCTGTGGCCTCTGCTGAGCAGCCCACAGGAAGGGATGGAGCAGCCCCAAACTGCACCAGGAGCAAAGGGCATACAGCTGTAAGAAAGAGTGAGAGTGGCCCCTGAGGTCCATTCTGTTTTCAGAATCTCCATTCTGCAGATAGCTATGTCCTGGGTGCATCTGGTAAATCTGTAATGTGTAGACTGTTCCTGGGGGAGGGAAGCAGGGAATTATCCTGGAGCTGCATGGTGAGTATCACTGGTAAAGTAAGTCAGGAAACATCGAAGTCTGTTGAGATCTTTTCATTACGTAAGCTTGGCTTATTACATCTAAATAAACAACACTAATAGAGTTTGAGCCTAATGAATTGCTTCTTACAGAATATAAAATATCTGGAGCAGCCTGTCTGGTTTTGTATGTTACTAGAAGGTTCTTTTATATAGTTTCCTTGCTCCCACTTAAATGAGTGGATCTCAAACTACTTCAAAGCACCCTGAAAAGATTGGTAGCTCTGCTGGTAGTAAGGCATTCTTTTGGTCTTTCTTATGACACCCACATACTGTTACAAATGTATATACTTAGCATCATTGCTCTCTTCTCCTCCCTTTTTAATTATTTCCTTTCACAGAATAAGCCTGAACCAGATGTATGTCATCTGTTGGAGACCGCCTTTGCCCAGATTTTCTGTCTGCTTACTTTTATGCTCTTTTTTTACAGGTAAAAGAAGAGTGCAGGCTCCTGAACGCTCCCCCCGTCCCACCACGGAGTTCAAAACCATCCTCCACCAGTCCTTCCATCCCTCCTCGCACAGTCAAACCTGCACGGCAGCAGACGCGCTCTCCTAGCCCTACTCTATCCTACTATTCTTCAGGACTGCACAACATGTATGTTATTACATAGGATATACCGATTTGTATTAAATACCTGCTTATACTGCTATGGGTAATCTCACCGACCTGTTTGAATGGAAAATCCTGTACGGTTCTGTATAATTCTTAATTGGCTTGAACCTTCAGATAATCTCAAAGTTAGTTTTCAGGTGAAAGCTGAGTCTTACATGCATGTAGTGTTACCTGTTCCCAAAAACTGAGGGCACAGAGGGGTGTGGTAATCCAGAAATATTTTGTGGGTATGCTGGAAAGTAGTGAAGTTGGCAGACAGCACTGAATATGAAGTGATGAAAAGGCAAAATGGATCCAGGCAGCTTGTGGATCAAACCCACTTCAGCACTAACTTAAACCACAGACTGGAAAATCCATTGATGCTAGTCGGAAGTTGACGCTGGATTTCGAACTGCCTGACTGCATACCTTTTCTTTGCCACGCAGTGTTCTTCCTTTGCCTTTAGAAACTCTATGTCTTTTGAAATCTTACCTCCTTTTTGAGGAGGTAACCAAATGCTGTTTTCTCTCTTGATAGCTAACAATGCATGTCTCCCAAGAAGTCAGGAAAACAATGAGTAGTTTCTCATGGGGGTGACTTATTTGTCTGGGGCTTCACAAAATTCACATGAAAATAATCTACAGCTTGGGTGTGTACCAGGTATTTCCTTTTTGGTGTCATTGATCAAGAGCTGCTGAGGAAGATGATGGAAAATAGATATCATGTGAAGTAACCAGTTAACTGGTGAAGTTACTTTTCAACTTTTGACATTTTTATCTTATTTTTTGGGTCGTGAAGGGTAGCAAATAGTTTTTCAGCAAACAAGAAGTTTGATTTCCCCTTATTGGCCTATTAAAGACTGTGAATTGGAGGATTTTCATGCATCCTTTAGCTCTGAGTCTCAGCAGGTTAATTTTAGTTCAGTACAAATAAGGAAACAGTTTGCAGATATTTTATCAGCTTTCGTTAATTCTGCTAATCTTTTAAACTTTTTCAGTGTTAATCTTTTAAATGTTCCCATTCCTAATATTGGATTAGAGAACAGAAGCAGGATCAGTCAGCGTAATTCTTCTGTATGGTTAGTTGTTCATAACACCTAATTGACTATCTCCTCTGAATTAGACAGCCCAGTGGCTAGTTTTTTGGAAAAATGTTTTTCATTAGGATGACCAGTTGCAGGTGTACACTTGATGAGTGGTTTTGTTTTATTTTTTGAAGTGTGGCATTGTTGTAGTCCAGTTGCTTTTACTGGCAGCTTTGTGAAGGAAAAAAAGAAATGATCTCCCACTCAGTGCTCTCCAAACAAGTTGTTAGAGAGGGAAACTGTCATGGAGCTTAGTTTGATAACTAATTTTTCAGTGAAATAGATTAGAACTGCTTTTATGCAGCTGTCCTTGGCTGAGCAAGACCAGGTTGGCTTCCTCTTTAACTCACTGAAAATGCGTGGGAAGTATTTCTTGTGGCAGTCCTTTCAAAACTGTGGCCTATTGAAAGCTGCCTCCCTCCTCAAACAGTTTTCATTGAGCTGCCACGAAATCATTGCCTAGTTTCTTTCTTGAGTAATTAGTTTCTAAGAGAGAGGTGAGTAATTAAAACAATTATTTCAACTGTTGGTTTCCCTCTGCTGTATTAGGTACGGATTTTATAAGTCTCTTAATTGTTTTTGCAGTGTTCTGGTTTAATTGGCCAGAATTCCAAACATCAGCCAAATCCTTCAGACTCTCTTTTAGAAAGTGGAATAAAAGCAGAGGACATTGGCTTCTGGTAACAGATTGCATGCATTTGTTAGCATCTCAGTCTTTTGGAAAAGCCTGGATAGAAACAGTCAGTTTCCTTGGGCAGGCTGAGTTTGATTCACTGCTTGGAAAGCAGGTCAGGGTAACTTTCTTTAGGTGCCTTTGAAAAGCAAGGGCTTTATATCATGACTTTTTAAAGTTATGGACAAACAAGTTCCTGTGGCTTAAGTTTAAAACCTGTTATGTCAGCAAATGCAGCTCTGTCTACTTATCCTTCCAGGTAAAGTCCTCCCCTGGCAGTAAGCAGTAATTTTTTCTGCGTTGTTGTACTGTACACCGGTGCAGTGCCATAGTGTATGAAAATCCTTGCCCCAGAAGGGCTTCTGATTTTCTCTTATGTCAATCGAGCTTGTATCTACAGCAATGATGACTGGCCCCTGTTCCGAGTTTTCACATACTGTGATGCATCTGTGGTGTTTGAAAATAAAACACAAGGTTAGAAAATCTTGCAGTACACATGAAGCTATTCGTTTGCCATGATGATGATGTCCCTTAGGAATTCAGCAGTGAAAATCTGAGTATTTGGGAGATGACACAAAACTGAATTGAGACATCTGTTGTTTTTTTTTTTTTCTTCTGAGCTTAAAGAATCAAAACATGAATCTTCCTTGTGAGGTTTTTGGGGATGTCAGCATCTCATCAGGCTTGTACAAAAAGAACTTTCACGTTTGTATTGTTAGTTCAAATCTGAAACATTCTGACAGCAGAAAAAAGATTTTTTCCTTACAACTACTTTCTGATTTTGTGAAATGATTTATGAATTTATCCACACTTTTCTTTGATGCTAACCAAATCCTTTCTGCTCTGCTCCTTAAGCAGCGTCACAGAGAGCGACAGCACGAACCCAGCCGAGAGTAGCACACCTGTTTCATGCTACCCTTGTACCATGATGAAAACCGAATCCAAAGAGCCTGAGAACACAATGCCTTTTGGAAGCCCCTCAGTTGAAGCTCTGCCTTCCAGGTTGTCTTGGCCAAACCATTTTTCAGGAACAACAGAAGGCCAGAATAGGAGCGATTTCCTGCTTGATCCAAGCAGGAGCTACAGTTACCCCAGACAGAAGACTCCAGGCACGCCAAAGAGAAACTGTCCGGCACCTTTGACTTTTGACTTCGATGGGTGTGAGCTCCCTGCGGGGTACTCCCAGCTGTCCCCAGCAGAGTTCAGCAACATCTCCAGCTGTCCAAAGTCAGCAAGTTACTCTCTAGACTGCACTGATGAGAAAACTCTGGGAGACAGCAATGCAAAGCAGAGTCATTCGTGTCCTGCCTTACCTCCTCGGGCACCAAAGTCGAGTGAAGAGAAACAAGTCACGGACATGTGTCCTTTGCCACTAAAAATAGACGGTGCCGAGGAGGAAACAAAAACTGATTCTCCAGACCTCCTGGAAGATCAGTTTCTGGTTAAAAAGGGCATGCAGGACACGTTCTGTGCATCCTATCCCTTCTCATCTCCCCTCCACCTCCAGTTAGCGCCAAGGTCTTGTGGGGATGGCTCTCCCTGGCAGCCACCCACAGACCTTTCTGGACTCTCGATAGAGGAAGTGTCGAAGTCGCTGAGGTTTATTGGTCTGTCAGAAGATGTCATATCATTTTTTGTTACAGAGAAGATTGATGGCAATTTACTGGTTCAGCTAACAGAAGAAATCCTGTCGGAAGACTTTAAGCTAAGCAAATTGCAGGTTAAGAAAATACTGCAGTTCATTAATGGCTGGCGGCCCAAGATGTGATGCTGACCTGTTTTTAATGGAACTGTACGAGATGTGCTAGAAGCACTTCAGCTAATACATCACTTCCTGTTTTTTGCACTAAGAGCCCTTCCTGTAAATAGTAGTAGAAAAATTCTTAACTATGCAGATAAAAGGTTTTGAGTGGTGAGCGGTTTTTTGGGTTTTTTGTTTTTGTATCTGTAATAATGGTATAGAATCTGCAGAGGTGTGCCTTGTGCATCCCTGAATGTTCAACAGCTGCTAAAAACTGGACACTAAGGGAACTTTCACTCCGTACTCTATTAAGACTTAGTTGTATTTATTACTGAACAATTTGATGCTGAAAGACACACACCGATCCAGTTTACAGTTTTGTGTTAACTGCAAAAAATACATATATATTTCTTATGGGAGTATTTCTGTTCAAATAATATTTGACAACATGCTGTGATTTTTTTTTTTTCCTTTTCTGCTAACAGAAAGCATGGTCAGAGACACAAAAACATGGTTTTGACACTACATCTGAAAATGTTAAGAATTGCTGTGACGTGCCACTAACACACTACTCGTGCAGCATGTTTTTATTAACAGTGTCTTCATGACTAGCTGTAATGTGGATGCGTTTTCCACCTTACGTTGAGGGAAAAGAGTTAAATGTTTCAAAACAAAAGCTTGCTGAGCTCGGTGCCCAAAGGGGAGGGAGAAGGGGGATTTTCCTACTGAGCCACTCTGCCCTGGCTAATTATAAGTTTATGACCTGTGGATTTCAAAAGTTGCTTTTGTAGTCAGATAGCTGCAGTCAGTGGCAGGACTTGGGGTTGTGCAGCTTTCTCGTGTGAAAGGCAGCTCTCTGAACAAACCTTGCCCTCAGCAGCTCCTCGCAGCCACCAGCACTTCTGTCTGAGCAGCCCTGGAGCACAGCCCTTCCATTTGCCTTGCTCTGCCCAAAGGAAACCCATTACTTTTCCTCCGTTGTTGTTACCACCATCTGAAAATGTGCTGTGCTGTTCTTGGAGTCAGATCTGTGTGGAAGGGTGAGAGTACTCCTGCAGGATGCCTTTGAAATAAAACATTGGTGAGGTGCAAAGGAACAGGAGCAGCGCCTGCCACGCAGATAAGAAAGGGCCATGTGAGAGTTTGGGCCGTGCCTCAGGAAATGCTTGCAATGCTTATGTTCACCTGTTTCGTGTTCAGAGGGCTAGGAAGACACGAGTGTCAAAGTGGAAGGGATTCCAGCCTCACTGAGATGTGCTAACTCAATTGCCCAGTCACAAAAAACTTGCTGCAATAGATGCAGCACAAAAGTAGCAGCTGGAAGTGAGCACAGAGATGGGAAGGGGGCACAAAGCTGCCCCTGGAGACCCTTTGAATGGAAGTGTGGAAAGTTAGAATTGGGATTGACTGTTGGTAGTCCATTGCTGAGCTCTGTTGTTGGTAGAGCTCTCAGAAATGTCTACATCACTTTAAGGTCCCTAGATACCCTGCCTTCATAGTCATGAAGGAAGGATTTGTGGAGGTCCTCAGGAAAGCCTGTAGAGCCCATCCTCAACACTGCATGCCCAGAACCCTCAGCAGTCAGAGCCAGAGATGCTGGAGCAGCTTCACCAGCCGCCGAGCAGAGACCTGCCTGGGGTGACCATCACCTGCCTCTGTCCTTTCTGAAGGACAAAGACATCTCTTCGAGGCTTGTAGTGGGAGCATCAGGAGAAAATACAGAACAAGGATGGGAGGCTTGTTTTGCCTTTTTTTTCCCTCAACAAAATAGGCTCATTAAAATGAATGTATTTGCAAAGGGAGCTTTCTCTTGCCTGGGTAAACTACATGTCGTGTGTCCATGCTGGAGCCGAGAGGCATCGTTTGTCCTGCAATAATGCAAACATTCATTTGTTAAAGGGACAGATTTTAAATATCTTGTACCCATCCTTGTTTTTGCTTGGCTTGGGTGATTTTGGGTGAAAAAGTGAATTCTCTCCCTCTCTCTCTCTCTCCTTCTCTCTGGAATTGCAATCTTGATGTTAAATATTTCCAGAAACTGCTATCCCTGAGGAAATAGTGTTTTTTGTCTGTGGATACCTGCCATGTTTCTGTGCTTACCTGCTTGGAATTTTTTTTTTGTTTTTTTTTTTTCTTGCAAAAGAAGCCTGATGGAATCTGCATACATAAGTGTGCCGCATTAACATCACGTATGCATAGACCAGAATAGATCTGGCCCGTAGAAAGGCACAGAAATGATTTCAGAAGCAGATCCTACGTACAAAAGTACAGCTAAAACCTCTTAATTGCAAACTTGCTACTGATGTCCTGCCAGTTGTCTTGTTCTGGCTTAGCACTGCTTACTTATTTAATTTATGCATAATATGTTAGCATTTGACCTTTACTGTAGTCCAGAGCAGCCCATCACCTTCACTTTCCAAACCTTTTATAGCAATTCATGCATTCCTAACCTTTGTGTAAATTAGGGGACTACAGCATCGAGCCACTGTGCTCATACCCAAGCAGGGCAGAATCATCTGTGCTGGTGAAATCAGGGGAGCAAAGAGCAAACCATTCAGCTGAGGTGTCATGATTCGCTTGGGCTTAGATGTAGGCAGCCAGGATGGGGCAGTGCTGATGCCCACAGCATCTCATTTCCTCCTGAGCTGAAAGTTGCTCTCCTTGTGCTGTTGCAGCAGCAATACCTATTTTTAAGTCTTCTACAAACTACATAGTTCTAAGAGAAGGAAAAGAAAAACACACGGAAAAACACTGACACATCTGTCTTGAGACTGGTTTGATTAACAAGTATTGAAAGTACAGAACTCAGTTTCTATCACAATATGCTTTGTGTGTTTAAGGGTGCGGTATGATTTAGAAGACATTTAGTGACAAATGCACAAGTGCATGTTGCTGACATGTTTTTGAGCTTAAATGGGATGTGGACTGTGTCCTTGTTAGTGTTAGCCAGATTTGTTGAATACCAGTGAGTTGATAATGGTAGTAAAGACTCCATTTTGTCATTGGCAGGAGGTGCTAGCTCCTTTCCTCACCACCCGCTGCTTTGTAACTGGCCCCAAGGCATAACTGTGCTTCTTACATCTGTACTGGGAACCCGAGCAGGACCAGGGCTGGGCCACTTGAGGTGCCTCTCACTGCTGAGCTGTTGTTGTGGCCACATGCATGGCTCTGAGAAAGCAGTGACTGTTCCCAGGGAGCAAGGTGGGTGAAACCGAGCCATGGTGTGGGAGGCATTGAAGTTGGTGTCTTGGTCTGGAGTTTGACCAGGCCAGTGTGGGGTGTGCTGAGTGTCCTTGGGATCCGGGAGTGAGTTCTGACCCACTGTGTTTGCTAATAGAGAGGGAGCTCTTGAGTTCAGAGAATGCACATCTTGTTAGAGTAGGCCTAAAATCTAACTTTTTGGAGATGCTTTGCTATATAGGCCAGTCCTAACTTTGGGTTTTCTTCTTCCTGTTATGTAAGTGCAAGGCCTCTGATGCTAATTTTGTTAGCGGAGTCTGAAGTAGTGTGTTACCATTGGGGATCTTGTTTGTCTGGGGATTTTGGCAGCAAAAATTCTGGCATGTCATTGCATATGGAATTGTCCGTTGGCACTGCACCAGGAAATACATCCCTTCTGTGCAGGTGCATGTGGTGCAAGCACTGATGCTGCCTTCAGCTGGGAAAATGTCATTCTAGCACAGGGGCTTCTGTGGGAAGAGAAATAGCAGGAGGAGGGACGGGAGAATATTTGAGGGGAAATACTGGCTTCCTTTAAACACTAATTGTGGCGAGGATTAAAATTCTTCGTCATAGAATCAAAGAATGGGTTAGGTTGGAGTGGAACCTTAAAGATCACCTGGTTCCAACTCTGCTGCCATGAGCAGGGCTGCCAGCTAGCAGCTCAGCTGCCCAGGGCCCCATTCAACCTGGCCTTGAGTGCCTCCAGGGATGGAGCACCACAGTTCCACTGGGCAACATGTTCCAGCGTCCCTCTGAGTAAAGAATTTCTTCCCAACATCTAACCTAAATCTCCTGTCTTTTATTTTAAAAACATTCCCTCCTGTCCTGTCACTATGAGAGTGTGTAAAAATTTGGTCCCCTTCCTGCTTGTAAGCACCCATCAGGTACTGGAAGATCACGAGGTCTTCCCAAAGCCTTCTCCAAGTTCAGCAAGCCCAGTTTTCTCAACCGTTGTTCATAGGAGAGACGGTCCAGCGCTCTGATCATCTTAGTGGCCTTCCTCTGGACCCACTCCAGCAGTTTTGCATTCTTCTTGTGCTGGGGACCCCAGACCTGGACATACTACTCCAGCCAGGGCCTCATGAAGGTGGAGCAGGGGAGGAACGATCCCATCCGTCTCCCTGCTGGCCACCCTTCTTTTGATATAGCCCAGAATGCTGTTGTTCTTCTGGGCTGCAAGAGCATGCTGCTGCCTCATGTCTAGCTTTTCATCCACCGTGATTCCCAAGTCCTTCTCTGCAGAGCTGAGACCTTGCCCACAGAGTTTCTCTTGCAGCTTTGTATTGCTTCCTGGCTGGCTAACCGGAGTTGCATTGAAATCAACTCAAAATGTATATTTGCATTTGTGCTGTATTGTAAAAATTGCCTACAACATTTGGCCCCTCCAAAATTCCAAAGAAACAGTGCTTTGAAGCATTCTTGCAGCTAGAAGCATGGGTTTGAAGTAAATCTGCATCACACTTTTTTTTTTTTTTCCAATACAGCAGTCTTGTTTTTCACTTTGTGCACAACTGACTTCATTCCACAACAGCTTCAAGAAAAGCAGTGTAAATAGCAATACTGTTTCAAAAACGGCGTATTTCCAATCTGTCTGTAAATACTTGAAGCGTTTTCTCCTGTTTTCTTCTTGAACCGACTCCTCAAGTTGCCTTCCTACTCCACAAAGCGTGCTGCCACCAACTGCTTGTGTGCAGGGGCCGGGCTGCCTCAAACCAGGTCAGGGCGAGGGCTGAGCACGCTCCCCTGCCTCATCTCCTCGATGTCCAAATGCTGCAGCGTGCCCATGTGCAGAATGGAAGGTGCGAACGAAGTCCATATTCCAACTGATTCTTTTAGTTGCAGTGTCAGGGACATCATTGAGAGCTAGCAATAACTGATTGTTTGTTACGTCTTACACTCTTTTTAACCCAGGAGCTGCTCGGACTTTAGCGTTGCTGTGTGTAACAACCAGATTTTCAGAGCAGAAATCTACGGAGTGATCCTCCTGCCTTGGACAATCTGCTGAAGTATGTCAAAAGTAACTGTTAGTTCTTAGCTCTTTAGGTTCACTTTGGGTAGGTGTATGGGAACTGCTGAGTCAGCCTGAACCACTGAATGAGCACCTGAAGGAAAGATCTGGTCAGCCCTGGGAGCACAGGTGAATGCAGTTCACCTGTGTGACCAGAAGGGGTGGAGCCAGGCTGCACCCCTCTTAGACCTCATTTAGGGGCTGACTGCCACTGAGAAGGGATCTCTTGCTGGAAATCCCTCCATTGTGGAGTTCCTTCCCCATGAGCATAGATCCTCGGAGATGGGTGAGCATTCATTTTTCCTTCTTTTGTAACGCCTCCTTGTTTGCGCTGGTCCCTTTGCTTTTACAACCTTTACGGTAGGTCAAAAAAGTAATATTTGAGGGGGAAAAGAAAAAAAGAAAGGAAAAAAAGAGCCCCCAAACTTCAGCTCAGTGCATTTCCGTTAGGAAGCGAAGCGTGGTTTTTGTGGAAATTCCGTGCTCTTCTGGGTGTCTGTGTATAAGGCTGAAGGTGGATTGTTATTTAAACCAGGTGCAAACAAATTTCCTTTTAATGTACATGAACAAATCTAAACTGCGTATTGTAAGTATATAGACTGTATATTAAAGACACTATTTTCATGATACTTCCAGTGTGCGAGGAATCTGTTGTGCCGGATTGGTTGGCCCTGTAAAACTGTGCCCTTCAGCAAAGAGTACTGAGCTGTGCATTCCCCAAGGGATTTGTTGCCAGACAGCCTTCCTGTTTTCAGCAGAAATTCACCTAAAACATTGTTTTCCTGAGCCTTCTGCTATTCAGTGGTCGTTTGGATGTATTTTTAAGCACAAGTCCACACGTAAGTATTTCTGATGGGCAAGAAGTCCCTGAAGTGGGAAGAAAATGAGAGTGAGCCGTGTTCTCTTCTGTGCTGTCTGCTTACGTTTTATCTAACGTCAGCAACAGGGGAAAGTGTCACTTTGATAACCATCCATGTGTCATGCAGACAAGATGCACAAAGCCAAAGTTATATTCAGAAAGCTCTGCTTGCTGATGCTGGGCCAGAAGAAAGTTGTCTCCAGCACAGCAGGAAGGGTTCCTTCTTAGGACTCTCATACGTGTTCGGAGAAATGAAGCGGGGTAGAATCTCTCACAGCAGCTGCCATTGGATGTGAGCTGGGTGGGGCTTCCTTCAGCTTTCCCACCTGGGGCAGGTGAGCGGCAGGATGAGCTGGGAAGCAGAGCTGCTTTTGGATGTCAAGAAAAGCCCCATCATCAAAGTGCTGTAGGATGCATCCTTGAAGAAGGGAAAGGAAACTCTTTATTTAATGTTGCAGTTGGTTTGCTCCAGACTGTGTGCAAGGGTCTGATGGAAAGTGTTCAGTGCATGAAGTGGAGGGGAGAGGCTCTACTCTACAACAGGAAGGCGCTTTTGATGCATGTGTGTTAGGGTACTTGTCAGGCCTGACGTGTCTCCCACCCGCCTGCAGTCACCGTGGCTATCTGTAAATACAGATGAGGATTATGGAATGGGAGCAGCCTGAAAATGCAGCACCCTTCTTTTTGAGAAGTGCAAGCTCAGTGCTCGTTCTCGTGGCACCCTCCAGGTGTAGCTTGGTAATTAAGCCTCCTCTGGATCCTGAGGTGTGCACATACCTGTTCTGCCCTGCTGGGGCTCCCTCCTCGGGGTCAGTTGCTGCAGCATTCAGGCTTGAGCTGTCCTACAGGTGCAGTGACTCATTGCTGGAACACTGGCTGCAGCTGTGCCAGCCCAGGTCACTGGCAGCCTGAGGCACTCTGGTTGTGCTCTGCTGCCCAGGTATAGGCATGCTGGGTGTTGCCAGGTGCACATATTGTGCACGTCTGCTTTCTATACGCCACCAAAATCTGTAAACCTGGGTGAATGCTCTGCTCTGCATGCTCTGTGCCATGAGCAGATCACAGAATCGTTGAACCGTGTTGGTTGCAAATAATCTTCAAGGTCATCAAGTCCAACCATGAGCTTGACCTACTGAGTCCCAGCACTAAACCAGGTCCCTTAGGGCCATGCCCACACATCTCTTAAACACCTTCAGGGATGGGGATTCCAACACTTCCCTGGTTTTTAGGGGAGCCATTGGGGTCGCTTGCAGCCATGGTCTCTGCCCCTATGGTGGGCATTGGAATGCCAAATGGTTGCTGAAAAAACAAAATCAAACTGTATTCTGTGTATCCATTTCTTCTTATTTAACCCTGTGCTGTGGTCGTCATGCTCAAACAAGGCAAGCTTTTTGTTTTGGTTTGGTTTTTTTTTAATCTATATTTTTATTTGGTTGCTTGGAAGCAGAACAAAGCATTGCTGCCCATTTCCACTCATTGAAGTGAAGTGGCATTGACAGAGGGGTGTCTCCTCCTCATTCCTGCCACAAAATACCAAAGGTGGAAAGCTCAAGCTGGGCAGTCATTTCACTACAATGTGATCAACAGAAATACGCTTCAGATCTTGATGTATTGCTCAACGAGACCTCAGTGTGCCCTTGACTCCTGGGTGGAACAAAAGAAATCTGTTGCCAAACACGCTTGGATTAAATGAAAACCATTCCTCGGAGGGAGTGCAGGGGAGGAGGAAGAAGAATAAAAGAAAAGGGAAATGGGGAGGAAGGAGAGAATGTGTGTAAGGTGTCAAGTTCAGAGATGGCAGGGAGGAGGAGTCCTTGCTTTGTGCAGTACTTGGATGTGCCACACCGGGTCAGGCTGGTACCTAGCTGCTGGGATAGGAAACGTGCTGCAGGGGCTGATGGGGTTGGGAGCTCGTTTGGACTCACTGCCAGTCCCATAAAACAGTGCCACAAGAAGGATCTACTTTGTGCTGCTGCCATTCCATTATTCAGCATCAGCAATTACTCCTAGTGAATATGAGGTTGGTGAGATAGGCCACCAGGGCTGGGTTTCAGGGGTTCTTGCAAGGAGGAAACTCTGATGGGTCAACTCTGCCAGGAGGGCTGGAAGAGCTCTGGAGAACTTTGCGTATCTTGACTGATCTTATTTGTTAAACTGCAGCTCAGCAAGGAGCAGAAACATCTGACAGCTTCTTCTTTCCTCTGAAAGACAGTGGGTATTCTTATTCCTCAAACAGTCTGGAAAGTTGTCCTGAGTTAGTGCTTCTTCCTTTGGTGGGACTGCAGTAGCGAAGAGCATGGCCCTCTGCCTACATAGATCTTGTGGACATCCGTGGCTCCTTTGCCTTCCTGTTGATTTCTTGGATGTTCTTCGGCAAGCCAAAAAGCTCCCAGTTGACAGTTTCTTCATTGTTCTGTTCTTCTTTCCCAGCTGTTCATATGAAAATCAACCCATCCCTGAGCCCAGCACACAGCCTGCTATTTCTGCTCCTTCTGCCCCTGAAAGCAGTTTGCCTTTTTTCCCATTCTATGGAACACTGAGTCACCTTCAACTACTGTCTGTCTGCATATAGCACTTCATTTACTCATGACAGCGAGCAGATGGCGATTGATTTTTGTAACTTGGCCAAATATCTTGTGTTCCTATTTCCTTAAAGTGTTGTTCTGACAAGAAAAAATATCTACCTGAAGTAAAACTATCTAGATGATCCTTGCAAATGAGTATTGCTCCTATTGATAGACCCAGAATTTGGGTTTTATCTAGAAGCACTAAGCTGAGCTGGAGATGTAAGTGACAGATGCATTCAAAGACCCCAGAGAGTAGCATCAGTTGTGTCTGTAAATTATACATGACTCTGCCTCTGGCGTTTCTGTTCATGAAATCTTTTCAAGGGTTTTAGAGCTTTCTGTAGGTCCTTGCAGAGTTGGGGATCCATGCAGGAACATACGGAGCATGTTCAGTTAGGAGGTGCTTGATTCTGACTCAAGCATTGGAAAGGACTGCCCTGGGAGGTGGCAGAGTCCCTGTCCTCAGGGGTATTCATGAGGTGTGTGGATGAGAGACACAGGTAAGTAATGGCACTCAGGTTGACAACTGGTCTTGGTGATCTTGGAAGTCTTTTCCAACCCAGAGGAGTCTATAACTGGGTACAAAAAAAAGCATCCCAGTTCTCAAGAGAATGCTTCTCTTGAGAATGAGCATTCACTCATTCACGTGGCTCTAAAGGAAACATCCCGAATACCAAGGAATAACTTAGACGTTGCCTTGGACTCCAACCCTCAGCATTTCTCGAGCTCTTTGTGAAACCAACCTTACTGCAGGAGCTTCTGCATTTCTTTCTCTGACCAAACTTACCCTGAAATGAAATAGGGTATTTTGAAGCTAAAGGGAATTCCAGCCAAGAATCCGAGACAATGTCCATCAGCAAAATCTGACCAAATACATGATTGAGCTTCTTAGGCCTATGTTATATATCACAACAGTTGTTTCCAGACAGCCTTTCTCCATCACAACCGCTCTTTATTGCTGTCAGTTTTGCCACAAGCCAAGTTCATAAATGCATTGTTAATTGATGGAATAGAACACCTGGAATTTTTTTGGAAAGATGGTTTACAATTCCTTCAGTTTTACTAGAATACTATTTCTGAGGGAATTTTAAATAGGTTTCTTCTAGAAGACTTTGCTATTCCTTTGTCCTAATCCTGGCCAGAAGCCACCTAAGGTGAGAGCTCTTTAAAAGTCAGCGTATCAGTAAGGCCTGCTGAAAGCCACTAGCCCTGCTTGACCAAGGCTGCATTACACTGCTGAGTGCAGGTGTGTGTGTGCATCTGGATGTGTGCGTGTGCACATCGCTGAGAGAAATGCCTGGGTAAATAAACCTGCTGCATAATTACTGTGCAGCCCTCGCACTGCCGCGATACTGAAAACGCGTGCTCTTCCCGCAGGTGAGGGCGAAGCAGTGGACCTTCCTGACAGACAGGTAGCACCGTCTGTGCCAGGGGACAGACTGACAGCTCCAGCGCAGGGGAATGGGGCAGGGCTGCCCCAGCCTCCCTTTCAAGCCTGCTTAATAACCAGGTTCTCTTCTAACAAAATCAAAGATCTTATTCGCACAGGTAAAGGGCTTTTTAATTTGATTCTTTCAACTGAGTGTCTTTATGCAATTTTCCATTTGATTTAATTCTGTTTAGTATGATAAATGCTGTTCAATCTGAAATTTTTCTTTTTTTGTTTTTTCATCTTCGTGTATGAAAAACAGAGATGAAAGATTAGCTTCTGGCGACCCGCATCATCAAAATATAATTTGGCTGGGAACTGAACACATTTGGGTTTAGCTGTATCTCCTAGATAGTTGTGCCGCAACCACAAATCTTCATAGAGTTAAGCTGTCTCTGCTCAGGGAGCGGAGGAGGCACGTGAGGCTGAGCTGGGAGACGCTGGCTGCCTGTGCCTGGCTGTGCTCGATGCCATCAGATCCTCCGCATGTAAAGGAATTTAGGATTTCAAAGTCAGATTACGGCAGCAGCTTTTCACGCTTTAATTATTTTATATTGGAGGCTGTTGAATGATGCGTTCGGTGAGCTGATTGCTTTTCAGAGAGCATTAAGAGATTTAGTCGCTCCCCGTTTCAGACATTTGGAACTGGTCGTGTTGGGATTGAAGGAGGCTGCGGAGCAGATCGTGTCTCCCCTCCTACACCAGCGGCTCGCTTCCTTGGTAGCTTGGGCCGTGTGGAAGGAGTTGTGACAAAATGTAATTATTTTGGATTTAAGCTTTGTTGTAGCTCTGTCTGTGTTTTTCCCCTCAGCTGTGTAAAGCAATGCGTGCTGCTTGGCGGGGTTTTGTTATCGGTGTTGGCGCTGCGCCTCACCCTGCTCTGCCGGGGACACGGGTCCTGGTGTGGAGCCAGCACGCATCCCTACTGGAGGACAGTTCTTCACATTTGGGGTCTTCCTGTTCCTTGGAAGCCAGCCACAGCTCAGGGGAGTGCGGGAATGGAGGTAATCATACAGCAACGTAAACACTGCTGCGTGCTCCCTTCCTCACCTTGCACTGGGGAGACCACCGTTGACATCCATCCTTGTTGACGGAAGGACGGAGGTCCCCAGACATTGCCTGCCCCAAGAGCAACCAGTTCTTGGTACATTGCAAAGGCTGCATGGAAGGCATTTATGAGAAAATTAATTCATTTTGGAGAATGTATGGGAGGAATGTACTCTCAGAAACATCTCCTGGTGTCTGTGTGCCTGTGCCCAAGCAGCCCTTCTCAGGGCACTGCTGACTGGCAGCAAAGCGGCATCAGATCGGTGGGACTGAGGCTCTTACCAACAGTTGGGAGATTATTGCTAGCTTGGCTGCAAGTACTCCTAATTTCATTGTAACTTTCTCTTAAGAGCTTTTCCTCAAGGACCCACTTAGAAAGACCCTGTGTATTCTGGAGCTTGGTTCCTGTCTGAAGAGGCGATGCACTGGGTCCTGCTGGGTGAGCATTGTGAGCAGTGCCCTGCCGGGCCACCCCTCCCCAGGCACTTCTGCAGCCTGCACACCATCAGAGATCAATGGTTCCCCAAACAGAAGCTGAGGTTGGCCCTAGCTCCAAAACACAGCCTTTGTCGGGATGTATTTGGCTTCACCAAATGCAGACAGCCGAGCCGCCAGCATTTAGTGGTAAGGAAGGAATGAAATCCCTGGTGCCATGGAGCTGCACTGCATCACTTTGGTTCTTTTGAATTCTGATGCTGAAACTTTGTTAAATCCTTTCTTAGTGTGGATTTCACTAGCTAAGCCATAATAGAATGAATAAACCTAATAATTTCTTTGAATTTGTCTTCACTTGCATGTTTTCTTTCCTAAGCAGCTTTTGGTGTCGTGAAGACAATGGTCCAGTTTGTATTTAATAGTTAACCTTTTTAATAGTTAATCTCGTGACATCTCTCTTAAAATGAAGGAAAATACCCAACAACAATGCTAGCTGATAATATCAAACTGATGAGCAAAGAAATAGCACCCACGTTCTCAGCTGATGATGTGGCAAAGATCAAGAAATTCTGCAACGTTCAAACTAAACTAAGTTATAAATTGCACTAATACCGGCTAATGGATAATGAGATTCCATTCTAATGTTGGTAATGTGCAATGTAAGTGTTTGCTGTTTCTTAAATAGGATATCTTTGACCATTTAAGCAAGTCTTTAGCACCAAACATTCATGGCCATGAGTATATTAAAAAAGCCATTTTGTGTATGCCACTTCGGGGTAATGAGAAAGTTCTCAACAATGGGACACGCATTAAAGGAGACATCCATATCTTATTATTAGGTAAGAGCGTGTAGAGTTAATAGTGCATTGATAAGTTATTTTATTATCCCCCCTCCTTGTTGTGCCAGCATGGTTCTGTTATGCAATATTAGCAAGAAAATAAAAGCCAAACCAGTACGAAGACTCATTTTGTCTCATACAAGAATGTTTGTTAGTGTCTTAGGATCAATTTATTTTATCCTTGGGCACATTTTTACAATTAATTCTGTTTTGTCCCACACTTCCCTATTTGCTTGACATCTGTTCTATGTTTCTAACTGGTGTTGGCACGAAGTGCAATAGGCTCTAATCCTGCACTGTTTACCCGGGCGAGACACTCACTGCTCTCAGGAATGGGCTTTAGCTTATCGCTCAAGTTGATGGAACTATTCTGCTTCTGTCACTTGTAGGCACGTCGGCTCTTCAGTTGTTGCTTCACTTCTAAATTCTTTGTTTTCAGTGCACATAATGAAGTTACATTAAGCTGACAATGATGCAGAAAGGCTCCTGGAAAAGGTATTGTCTTTCTTACACACATCAAGCTCACTGAGTCTCTGCAGAGATTCAATCAAACGTTGAGGAGGTACTTTAAAAAGTGACTAACTAAAACAGTAATCCTCTTCTCTTTGCATAAACACTCCCTTTCTCACAGAGAATGGCTTGCACCCTTGCTTGGTTGGCAGCGGTGGGACAGCGCTTTGTCCGCACGGCTCTCCTGGTGTTTTAGCCACATCAGTATGGAGGGAGTGGTCGTGATCTGTCATTATCCAAAGATTCAATGTCAAAAGAGCTTGCCCAGCTACTGAATTACCTTATAGAGTATCCAAATATGGTGTGTGCAGAGCCACAGAAACTCAGCTTGGTCATATATTGGCACTCAATGACAGGCAGATTTGCCAGGATGTGTAAACCAAAGGTTTATCTGCTAAAACTTGTTAATGCCAAAAGCTGGTCTGGTAATAAAATGGAATTTGGAATAGGATCTCAGAGAAAAAAGGAAAAGAAGAAGAGTGGGAAATTAGTTTATTCTGGAAGGATTCTGAAGCAAGAACTTGAAGAATGTATATCTTGAGCATTTTTGTCTGATCAGTGAAACAGGAGGAGTGCCGGGGATGTCTGTAGTATACCTCTGTTGCTGTAATGTCTGGAGCTATGGTAGGTATGTGTAAAAATAGTGTAATAATATGGTTTTTCCTTAAGAAAGCAGTTGAGTTTCTTTTATGTATATATTTAGACTTTTGGCTGTAGAAATGCCAGCTTTCCTTTTTCTTTTCTCAGTTTGAGGCTGAAATGAGCAAATGCAATACTTCTTATATACCAGTAGTATTGGTGTAACCTTATCACTAGCTAAAGCAAATTAGAGGCTAATTTGTGGTGCAAGATTTTCAAGTTTGCTAAGAATCAGGAGTAATTAATTGCAAAAATACTGAATTGCTGAGCAGGACTTCAGCTGCTCCTCACACTCCTTGCCCTCCAGACCCTTCCCCATCTTCGTGGCCCTCCTTTGGAGGCTCCCCAGTTGACTGTCCTTGACTCTGAGATGAGAGGTACCCACACCCCACATCGTTCCCTTCCCATGAAAGCTTTGTGTGTTTGCATGGGACATGCTGAGGTGCTAAACGTGGCTGGGGGCAAATAGCCCTGCTGCAGTTGGGACAAAACCTGTGGCAACGAGAGTCCTGCTGATGGGTATAGCTCCTACTGGGACGATCCCCTGAGCCCCACAGGCCCGTGTACACAGTGACTTTTTGTTGAGGGGGATACACATAAAGAACGTTCTGACCCCAGGGAAACCACTTCCAACTCAAATACCCACAGCACACCTTGAGATAATAGCCAGGGGTGGTAGGGAGGGAAGGAGGGAGGAGGTGTTTGCTGTGTTCCTATTTAACATGTCATAGGAAGCCGTGCATCACAGTCACCTCGCAGCTGTTCAGCAGGAATTAATCACAGGAAGGAAAAGATGTGCTTTAGCTCATGCTAAGTAAAATGGCAGCAGTGAAAGGTCAGGGTTTCTCTACTGTCAATTAGGCTGCTTGATTTTTGCAGTGTTCTCAACCCAGCGTGCATGGGGCTGTAGCTGAAGGGCGGTGGAGGGCTCTGTGTTCCCCTTTAAGAAGTGATCTCTGCATTGCAGAATATCCCCCCAAATCACTTCCACCGGCAGCAGGGGGTCTCAGGGAAGGCAGCAGACAGCAGCTGTAACTGCTGATTACAAGACTGATGCTCAGCCGTGCGTTTCCAAAGCCAGCAAACTTTCCATCTCCTGAGCCCTGCAGCCCTCGTGTGGTGCAAGGCCCCACTGGCACCGATCCCTTCCCATGGTGGTGCTGCCTGGGGCCGAGTCGGGGTGCCACAGGGGTGGGTTTGCTGGCCCTGTGTTGCTGTTTGTGCCCCAGAGGAGGGAAGCATGGATGAACTGCCTCCACCCTGGACGCCGGCCTTGGCTGTCACTCAGATCACTGAGACGCTGTGGGGAGCAAGACAGAGAGCAGAGATGTGAGCAAGTCCGTGAGCAGCCGTCCTGAGAGGGAGCTGACAGGCCTGAGGAGTGGTTCGTGTGAGTGGGTATGCAGCAAGGCAGGCGGAGGGCAAGACGCTGTGCGCTTGGAAAAGCAAGTGGCACCACCTCAGCTGGGCAATGGAGCATGACTATGGCTGAACTGGGAGCACTTGTGCAGCTCCACCAGCACAACGGGATTATGTCTTGTCGGTCCTTGCCCCTGCTCTTGTGTTCGTCCCAACCACTTTACGGAGAAAATGGTAAATCGGCCTCCTTTCCTCTCTTCCCCACCCTTCAGTTCAGAACCACCTCGGAGGTTGCTGGGCCCGCATTCAAAATGAACGTGCCTGTGGCTGTTCGTATTTCTCAGAAATTCATATTTGTTCCAGGGTTGAGGATTCGTTCTTGGGTGGGGAGGCAGCGCAGTGTGGCTCTGCTGCCTTCTGTGGCAGGGCTGCAGCTGGGGCACAGTGCTGCTGTTGGCCAGGATGGCTTTGAGAGCAGGCGGGCCTGGCCCAAGAGGCCGGCTGGTTGGGGGCCTGGAAAGCTGGGGCAAATGGGTGGGCTCTGGAGCAGTAGGAGCTGCTCCTGTCTCGTGTTCCAACAGAGCACTGCTGGGGAGAGCTGTGCAGGGATTCGTAGTGGGGGATTTCTATCTTCATTTTATTGTATTTTTGTGTTTGTTTATTTATGTATTTATTTTTCTTATGGCTCTTTGCCACTTAAGGACAGACAAATTTCTGACCCAGAGGTTTTTCTTTCTTCACCGCTGTGCAATCACAGTTGTTAAGGCTGAGGCGTGATGGTTGTTCTTTTGGCCAAGGCAAACCTGCAGTTGTCCTAAGTGCCTGCAGAGCTGATTCCTTCACCAGCTGAGATGATTGATGCTCTCAGCTCCTGCCCCTTTCCTTACCTCCACCTCACCCTGACACATTTCTGCCAGGGAAGGAGGTGTGCAGCAGCAGCAGCATGACTCTTCTGAGTGGCAACAGCGACTCCTAGCACTGTTGATAAGCTGAAGTGTACTGAACGACTTCATAACTTGACGAACCAATAGCGTACTGAACAAACTAAACCAAACTCCCAATGTTATTTCACAGAACTCATAACTCGCTGTTCTGAACGAGCCAACGTCGTTTGCATGAGTGAAAGCTGCCTCCAAGCTCAGGTGTTCACAACGTGATGGAAAGTATGGAAAAAAAAAAAAGCAAAATCAGAGCTGAAGAGGGAGACATGCTGCTGACAGGACTTTGTCTGTTTTTCTGTAGCATAGACTGCCTGCATCCAGATGGTGGTAAAAGAAAAACGTGAAGGGGAAGCGCACATGCACATATCTGTAGCAGGGCAGGATGGCAGGGTCTAGTTACATGATAGGAACCTTGCAGCAGAGATGCTATCGTTAAGATGTTAATCTAAATGTTCCATCAAAATGCTCAGAGATAAGATTCAAATCTGATAGAGTGCAGAACTGTATTTTTTTCCCGTGAGTATTTCTCTGCAGGAGCAATGATGTTTATGTATTGGATGATTAAGCATAGCGACCTTGGGAAATGGCAAAGTTTGGTTTTGTTCTTTTAAGCTCCAGACATTCAAGTTCAACTTCTTTGATGCTATTTTGTCTTCACAGAAGGAGAAGTCAAAGGCAGAGATCAAGCTCCGGATTTGGGAAACAGCAGTTGACTACTTCTCAGGAAAGGCAGTTTGTTCAGCAGTTGGCTTCTCCTGCTGCCACTTGCCTACCTGCCCTCTCTGCAGTGGCAGACAGACTGAAAATGCAGTCTGAGCACACAGGAGAATTAAGGTTATGTTTAAGAAAATCACAGATATTTTAACATGGCTTCTGTGCCTTAAGAACAGTCTACAGACAGAGAAAAAAAAAAAAAAAAAGAGAAATGTCACTGCTATGTTCTGATCTGGAAGGCTGTCTGCACCAAAAAAATGACCCTTCCAGACTCAGTCACACTGGAACGTGCCCACCTGGGATCGGTCCCCTCTTTGCGTTTAGAAAATGCTGTTTCAGACAGAGCATTAGGATTCAGTTATTTGCTACCTGTGCAAAAGCCAGGCTGAGCAAGTTAATCCGTCTGTGTGATGCAAATAGCAATGAAATTGGTCTGGTTTGCCTCGAACAGGAGTGGGAGGCTGTGTGTACTGTTTAGCATAGATATTGGGTGGCATGCCGAAAAGATTTTCTGCAGTGCTGAGATTCTTGAAGAGAGACAGATGAGGAGATAGGATAACCTACTTCTGAGTTTCTGTTGTGTGTGTGTGTGTGCGTGTCTTTTCTTCTTCAAACCTGAACCGCTGGCTTGAAATTTATTTATTTACCTATTTATCTATTTTTAAGCCCATGCAGTAACTCTTGATAGACTAAGGGATGAGTCATGAGCACAGCTCTCAGTATAGCATGTATGTGCTGTGCTGGCTCCAGCTGCACGGACAGACCAGAACCCAGGAAAGGAGGAGCAGAGAAGACCACCATCACTGAAGCTGGGATTTCTGCAGGGGTTCATCACTGTGCATCGGATGAGGTTCACACTCAGATAAAGGACAGGAGCAAGGGAGTGGGCCTGTAGAGTCAGTGTCATCAGCTCAAGCCCTTCTTCTACCTACGAATATCCTCTTTACGCAAATCCTGATGAGTAGAGATTGCAGGGATGAAGGCAGAGCAATTCCTTGTGCAAATTTTAACGTGAATCATTGGAAAGGGTGAAAAGGATGGAAAAAAAAGTCAAATTTTGTGGTGATTTAATGCTGGTGGAGTTTCGTACCATGTCAGTATTTATCTGGCTATCATCTCTCATCATCCCATTGATTTTGCACAGAGATGCTTACATTAAAATGTCTGTGAACAAATAAGTCTGCTTTAGGAAAAAGACACCCTGTCTTCTTGTGAAGGACTGCTTCCTCATGTACAGCTCTTCAGCTGGCCAACACAGTATCTGTAAGTGCATCATATGTATGTCTCCTAACTGAAGCTGTTCAATTAAAAATAGCAGGTGCAGTCCTAGTAACCATGTAGGAAATGTCTTGGTGAAGCACAGAAGAGGGCCTCGTCACCTGAGCTGGCAAATGCTCCTTGCTGTTTTTACAAGATGTGACTGTTACTGAGCGTTGCAAGGTCAGCCAGTTAAAGAAATGCAAGTAAAGTGTTGACTCGTAAAAGAAACTCCAGCTGAACCACTTAATTCCCAAACCATGCGTGTATTTTAAATATCTCACCTCTTCACAGAAAAATACCATCACTGTAAGTCAGTCCTGCTCCAGCTTTTGACAGGGACACTGATGTTCAGGAGCTTGAGCTAGCGGGAGAGCTTTTGCAATATACGACAAAGTACAATATTGAATCCGATGCACAACTTCCCAAGTGATCTTTCTGCACTGATACTTTCCTCGTGCACCTGTCCTTCCCTCCTGGGTATTCTCAGACTTATTTTTTTTTCACACAGAAACCAGAGGCTGATCAAACCCTTAGGTCGGTTAATGGTGCTAATAAAATCAAAAAGCTCTTTTTGTCTCTATGGGATCTGCATACCACTTAAAAGTGAGTTGTTATTTGAACTGTGGCAATTCAGTTTTAAAGCATGCTCTTTACTGGTTCCTGTTTGAAATGAATAAGCAGAAGCTTACAGTTTTTTTTCTACGTAAGTTTGCCATTTCAGCATATACTCTATAGAATTATTGTCTTAGACAACATGTTGTAATGTATTATTCCGTGTGTTAGGTGGGGGTTTAATGTTTGTTTTTTTTTGTTGTTTGTTTGTTTTTTTCTAATGAAAGCACAAAGGCACTTTCAATCCAGGTAGTATTTACGCCATTTCATATCATCTGGATTTCAAAAACCACAGACAACCTCTGTAGTCACGAACCTGGCACCTCATATTTGAAACGATTAAATGCTTACTCTTTGTAACGTGGAGTATTTTAGCCAGGGTTGAATTTATGAACAGTCTCATTTGTGTCTTCTTAACTCCATGTAAATCTATGTGCATATATTAGTTGCAGGCACATTTGGGGATTTATTTGCATGAAAACTGCTGATGAAGGCATGTCAAAATAAGAAAGTTATTTTAAGACAGCTACAGTAGGGTATCTCCCTATCCAGGATGGTTGTTAGCTCTGACAATTCTTAGTTAATTTTGTCTGGCTGTTTTCACGAATCTTTGGATTCCAACAAAAGCTAATAAAACCAGCTATGAAAGCTTTAAATATAACTACATTTGAGTGAATATTAATCAGAGGAAGACTACATGTGTAATGCCAGTACAGAACCACACACATTCGTTGCTTAGTGTTGTGCATACAGAGGAAGACTGGTTCCCTCATCAAACCTCTGTGTATTTGATCTGTTCTTGTCCAGAGTTAGGGTAAATTACACAATACATTTTATATCAACATCTATTCCAGGGAATCAAACTAGCTGCTGACCTTTACATGTGAATACATTCACATACCCATCTACCAAGTATTCAGTGTGACCTGGCATCTTCATCACTATTACTCCTGCCTCTTGAAGTACCCTCCGAAACACTGCAAATGTGATGATCTTCAGCCATGCTGACTGCCATCTTCCCTGAAAAAGTATTATTGGGAAGAAGGGTTGCTTCCACTGACCCTTCTGTCTCCAAGCATAGTTTACTCTTGAAATCCCACCACAGTTCTAGTCCTGCTCAGTAAGGGTGCTAGGAGTCCCCACCAAACCCAGAAGACCCAGGATCCTGTCTCATGGCTTCCATGCCCAGTCAGGAGCAGCCCCAGGCCCGGGTGATCTCTCCATCCCAGTCCCAGGGGCGCGCCTGCTGCTCTTCCTGCTGGCAGGTCTGGCCTGTAGCAAGACACACACATACAGGTCCCAGATGCAGCTGGCCACACAGACTGCCACACATACAGAGCATTGTAGGCAGCAGCTCGTGGTTTGCTTAATATCTGTGACTGAGCCCTGGGGTCACTAACCTAAAGCACTGGCTCACAGGCAAAAGTCATTCCAGATGTGGTTTTCCTCCTACTCACTAGCTAGTTCAGCTTGAAGTTTGCTAACAGATTATTCATATACACAAACAGGATTAAATTCACTGAGGAAATAAAAACACAGGTTTCTCCAGTTTCTGGAACTTAGACCTACATGCCCACATGCACCCCAAGATCTCTGGTTGCTGCAACCTCAGCCTACAGCCCTGATGCCCATGGTGCCTCCTCCAGTTGCTTAAATCTCTCCACACATAGTCCCAGTTCCTCTAGTTGCTTGCACACAGACCTCCTGTATTCCCATCCCTTCATGGGATAACATCCAGACTCAAGTGCCCCAAGACCACTGGGTTTGTCTCTTCTGTATGTCAGTCTCTACAGTTGCTGGCACCATTTTCCAACACTCATTTCCCCTCTGATCCATCATGATCATCCTTTTTCCTTTGGACCCTTTGGCTCTTCCCCTACACGTCCCATAATAATTTGTAGTTCAGGTTGACATCCTTCAGAGCTATATCTTAGCAGTCCCTTCATCACCATCAATCATCAATGGGTCCCCATTACCATCTCTGTTGTGTTTGCGTGTCTGTACGGTTAATTTAGCACCTTCCTCATTACTTGTTATTGATTTTATATTTCCTAGATCAGATCCAAATGACTTAATGAAAAAGATGTTCACACACTCTTACGCTACTGACTGACAACTGCTGCAGAACTCAGAACAGCTGGATGCCCCTGCATTACAGAGTCAGTTCCCTTTCATGATGGGCAGCTCCATGGTAAGATGGCAAACCTGGATTTCTCTGTGTTGGCTGAAAGTCAGGATGCAGTTTTACATGTTTTCTTCGCATTCAGGTGGACTCAAAGCATGGGACAGGTGCATCAAACAACACATTTCTAACTTTCCCCATTGCACAGCAATACACAACACTGCCAGAAACTTCAGTGATGTTAGCACAGTATTTTATCCAGATGAGGAATTATTTTCCAGACTTTACAAACCTTTATCACGACAGCTGAGATAAAAGTATCAGAAAGAATGATGATGTAGTTCCGGTTTTCCAGTGATGTTCATTTTATGTCTTTGGTGCTTGATTGCATTCTCTTCAGAAGGATGTTTTATTCTAAACGAGGAAAGAAAAAAAGAATGAAAGAAAGAAATCCACATCTTAAAACACAAGCGTGGAGGGAAAGGAAATGCATGTATAATATAAGCATTTGTTTCAAATAAACCAAAGTAATGTATTGGGAGGATATAAAGTAACGGTGACAGTATCCGGCACTGGAAAGAAGCACTGCACTTGAACAGGACATCACACAATGGATATTAGGACAACATTCAAATTGATCTCTGGAAAGCTATTCCTTGTTGATTTGCTTACAGAATTTCTCCTGGCCCTTTTAAGTTTTTTTAATCTTTGCCATTCTTGCTCTTTCCAGGATTAAGTTCCTGTGTAAGAAGAGTCTAGATGCCAAAGACCTTATGGAAGTTCCCATCAAAATTGGCCTGACTGTCCTTTGTATTCACTTCCAATCCCCTAATTCAAATGATTTTAACCTGCTGCTGCCTTTTACCTCTCCCTAACCCTCAAATTCCATGGCTGCTTCATTCCCTGAATACAGAATGGAAAGAGGAAAACTGATTTTTAATTTGCTTTTTGTTTTGATATTTGGGATTGCTGTTTCTACTGCTATACCAGGTGTGTTAAGGGGAGAAAATGCAGTAGCAGACAAAATGCAAATCCACAGAGCAAAAGACATAATTGACTTACAAACTGCAAATGAGAACAAATGATTGTACACAATCTCCCACTCAGTAAGAGTTGTGGGGGCAGAGGAGGAGAACAAGTTTTGAATAAAGTGGTTTTTTGGTGTTTGAAAAATTGATAGTACTTAATATAACTCCTCCTAAGCTGGAGTCTTCTGACTTAAAAAAATGTAATATCTTCTGATTTACTTGTTACCAAATTTGACTGCTTAGTTTTAACAAACATGTATATCGTCTTCAACGAAAAGGCAAAATACTTACTTCTTCAAGAGTCAGGCTCTCCGCTTTTTCTTTTTTTCCTTCTCCTTTGCTGTATTTCTTTTTAAGGCACACCACAGTTGTGACAGTGACAATAAGCATAACAACGAATACTGATATGGTTGAAGAAACAGCTATTATAGTATTTTCTTGGGTTGTGCCTTTCCTTTCACACTTTTCCCCCATGTACCACCAGTTATTCCCTGCTGGACATCTGGAAAGTAAAAGAACATGTGGTATCACTTAAAAACAAAAGGTATAAAAAGGACTACTTAAAATATTTCATTTCTAATGCTTAAAACAGTTATCTATTTCAAAGTTGCCTTGGGTGGCCCACTCTGACATATCTGGATATACTGTGCCCTTCTTCAGCTTTCCACTGTTCTATGGGCCGTCCCTGCTCTGAAAGAAAAAAAGAGACCCATTGCTAAAAAACCTGAGCTCAATTTGACCTGGTCCTTCTGGCTGCTTCAGGTTTGGCCACAGCTGCTGCTTCAAAATGGTCTTCTTTTGCTACCAACACAAGCCCTCTGGGTAACTCAGTTCACTTGCCTGATTCCTTTTCCTTTATGTTTATAGCACTTTGGTTGATAGAAAACTCACTTTCTGCTCCACGAAACTGACATCTGTCCCAAGGGCCGCTATCATGTAATATTTGCTTCCACTATACTAATTGCCCTCATATCCTGATGCAAATTTGCCTTTTGACATGCTCAGCTTTTAAACAAAGCTCTTCTATCTTCATTCTTTCAGTCAGTTTAAAAAAAGCTTTTATAGGAAGGAGTTGAATAAAGTCCATGGGGAGCTAGTCCAGAAGCTTTATGCTGCTTTTATCCCATCAAGCCACATTTATCACCCTCCAAGAAACTTCACTCTCCTGATTCCTCTTGTGTTCTTTGCCTTCTTAATTCTCACCTTATGCAGCAATTTGAACTTGCAAGATAAATAGGGTAGAGAGCACAGGGCAGACACTCAAGGCATGGCTGACCTGATTGCACCTGAACCATTCTAGGACAGAGCTAGCTGAAGAGGTGCCCATCACGTTGCCTTTTCCACACTCAGTATTTCTCCATCAGTAGGCGTGGTAGATTTGGAGCAGACCCTCTCATTGCCAGAAGGGGTTTGGGGTTTATTTTCAAATTTTAAGAACTTGTGTGAGCAGTCTCTGCCTTCCCCCAAAAGAAGGCAAGATTCAGCATTAATACTAGCTCAAACAATTTACTGTGAACAATCTGACTGAAAAGAAACATCTTACAGGCAATGCTGCTGAGTTCAGATCTGCACCTATCTTTCTATACCCTTGTCATTCCTTGTGTTCTTGTTTTTATGGCTTCTGTCTAAATCATTTATTCAGAACTATACGTTTGGCCCTGAAAATGAATCCATTGGCAGTGCACTGCAAGGCTGTTTGGGGATTTAATGTGATCAAGCTTAAATAGAGTTATATATCACATCCTCCCTGGGTTTCCAATAGAAAATCAGGGTGGAAACTGACTGCTGGTCACACATTTCTCCAGGATAGAAAGTAGGTCACATAAGCACTCGAGCTACAAATAGTTCAGAGATGTCAGAAAATAAATCTTTTCATAATTCCAAAATCAAGAATAACATTCAGCATGACTCTTTTTTTTTTTTCCTTCTTCTTGGAACAGCTTCTTGACATTTTCACATATTCGTGACCTGTTTCTGATGTGCTGCACAAGCCCCTTTGCAGAATTGTTTTTTAAAAGGTTTCTAAATGGGGAGATAGAACATCCAGTGAGTCATACTGGCTCTCATTGCTCTCGGCCTTTCGACATTTACCTCTCAGCACTCCCCCAGTCTACCTGCCTTGGCACAGCTTCACAGCACATTGTTACTATCTTCAGTCTCAGAGTTTGTTTGAGAGCTGGAACAAAGCTCATCAGCCAGGTGGGCTGCACAAGTGAATCTACAGAGGATTAAATTAAAGTTGTTATTAATTTTCCTGCAGGGTAAACAATCACTTCGGTCCTCAGCCTTCATCCGTGGTTTCAAAGACAAGCAACTACACTTTGTTAATTCATGGTCGTAATTTGCACTACACTACACTTCCATATCAAGTTTTAGAACAAAGTTATCCTACGTACACTTCCTAGGAACTTTTAACATATTTTCTTCTGATATCAATGCTGTTTTGTTTCAACTACATTTATATTTAACTATTTTGCTCTAGAGACATCTGTGGAGATGCACAGCACATTTTATAACATTGGACAAATATATTACTGAAAATAAGAAGTACATTTTATCTATAATTTACAGGTAAGTCAGAGCTCAAGTGCTGAGGATAGGAAAGACCCTAACTAGTCTCGTGTCACTTGCAGTAAGTGGCTGGAAATATTTGCCTTAATTAGTTATAGGCTCTTCCTTTCATTAGAAACAGAAACTTATTCTACTAGAATCTTTCATTACACAAACTGAAGTGTTTGAGAGTGATTAAATACAGTTACCTGCACACCGCTTTTCTATCTACAATAATGCAGATACCATCGTTTTCACAAGGGTTGTCTGAACAGGACTCTGGCGTGTCTGTGTCTGGCTCTTCAGTCAGGGTGACGAGGGGTGTTGGGATGGGTGTTTTGGTAGCAGTAGGTCTATCTGTGGGGCTGGTGGTAGCAGAGGGCCTGGTGGTAGCAGAAGGCCTGGTGGTTATGGTGGTGGCAATAGAGGTAGGTCTGATGGTGCTGCCAGTGGAAGTACTCGTAACAGCAGTGGGTGAAACACTTGGTTGAGCTGGTACTAGATGTGATACATCTGCATGAGAAAAACACAGGAAATGAGGTTTTTACTCTCTCTCTCTTTTTTGACGTTATTCTAATAAGTTCTAATAGTAAAGATCAGAGAATTTGCGAACTGTCTTCCATTCCTCCAGTATAGTGGATAGTCTTTTCTTTTACCTTTCAGGAACATTATGTGTTTTGGAAAGGTCCTTGTAATTTAAACAAATTTTTAAGCACACCATATTATTCAAAGTACTCTATTCAAAATAATTTGCACAGGAGTAGTGTCATTTTATACACTTAAAATTTTAACCCACATATGAGATAATGGATTTAAAAAAGCATGTATCTACCCACACATTAATTTAAATACATTATTTGACTTTAGATGTATGAGTAGTACCTAAATTGCTCATAATGTACATAACGTGTTTTCATATCTACAATACTGATGACTTACTATGTGACACTATGTACCTTTTTGTATTATAAAGAATATCAGCTATCGTCAATGTTTACACACCTTCCGTCGTTAAAAAAATATAAACACCATCTTCTTTAATAAAGTTGCGGCTTCTAAGTCTCTGATGAGTTAAGAACGCATTTGTTCCACGTCCTGGACCTCTCATGAATGCAGTTCCATTGGGGAAAGAAGCTGGTGATCCCACTTTATCTGGCCTATCCCAGATAAGATTTGATGAGGAATCTGAAAAACGTGAACTGAATGTGAGTGTGGGGCTACTTCAGATTTTTTTCTCAATAGGGCCCCTTTGTTCTCAGCTACTACTTGCTACAAAGTAGTACTAAGCTCTCTGAACAGTCAAGACAGATTGTGTCCAAGCTTGCTTGTTTCTACTCATGGATATAATAGAGATGGAAATAAATTACCTGAAACTCAAGAAGCAGAAACAGTGCTGAAGCTGCCTAAAATAGATGATTTTTTTTTTTTGTCTGAGATTCCACACTGAGACACACAAGACAAAAAAGATCTATGTGGGTTAGTCAGAGGTACTAAGCATCTGCTGATATGGATAGAGGACAGAGGGTACCTTGAACAACCCAACAGGTCACAGGCTGCTGATACCCCCTCCATCAAACCCTGTTTTAAATCTCAGCGCTGAGTCTGACTCTATATTGGAATATGTGTATGGGAGAAGAAATTGCTTCCTCCAACACCTCGGCTGATCAGAGAAAGATTAAGAGTTGCAAGGCTTATCTTGGGAATCTGGGGCTACAAGCAATACATGAACAAGGGAGAAGGGGCTGAGCACAAACAGGCTGCAAGTCCACAGCATCAGAGAAGGAACCAAGTTGAGTGCTGTGGCCACAACAGCAGAGGGCACAGGGTAAATGTCATCCATCTATGGGGAAACAGGCGTAACCATACTTCATATACAGAGGTGGTCTTTCTAGATGACCTACATATTTTTTCATGTAGAAACTGTCACTGAAAAAATGAACGTATGAGGGCTGCTCTGAAAGTAATGCCTCCTGTTTCATTGTGTTGGCCCATGACATCAGAGGCAGACATTGGTGGTATGGCAGTAGAGGTTGAATCTTTCTGCCAATACTCCATTACATGTTGTTGCTGTGTGACCAATGGCAGCAGAGGGGCAGTCTGACAGAATGGCATCTGACATGGAAGTGTGATTAAAGCAAAGGAGTGGAACTGAATTCCTCCAGGCAGAAAAGACTGCATCCATTGGCATTCATTGACGCTTGATGAATGTTTATGGAGACCAAACCATGGATGTGAGCACAGTGAAGTAATAGTCAGTGCTTTTCAGCGGTGTCAATGGTGACACATTGACAATCCATTCCAGGCACCATTTTTACCTGTCACACGACCAAATGAAGAGCATCTCCATCGGCTTATCCATGTGAATCAGCAGATTATGACCAGAGAATTGTGTACAGAGCTGAATGTCAGCTTCAATGTGCTGGAAACAATGGTGGCAATGTTGGAATATTGCAACGACTGCACCAAGTGGGTCCCACAAATGCTCACAAGGAACAGAAGAATGCTGTATGTAAGTTTTTCAGGACCTATTCAGCCAATACAAGGCTGAAGGTGACTGTTTCCTGAATTCCATGATTACTGGTGAGGAGTTGTGGTGTAACCACTACAAGCCAGAATCAAAACAGCAGTCCATGGAGTGGCAGTGACACGTGAATTCCCCATTAAAAAAAAAAAAAAGTTCAAGATGCAGCACTCAGCAGGTAAAGTGATGTGCATTCTTTTGGGATGGGAAAGGGGCAATCCTTCGGGATTTCTTGGAACCCAGACAAACCATCAGCTCTAATGCTACATCACAATGCTGACTAAGCTGAAGGCTCAAACTTCCAGAGTCAGGCCAGAGAAAAAGACATATTTTCTCTTGCATCATAATAACACCAGGCCCCATACCAATCTGAAGACCATGGAGCACATTGCCAGTCTTGACTGAACCATCCTACCATACTAACCCTATAGTTCAGATTTGGTCAGATTTCATCTGTTCAGGCTGATGAAAGATAGACTGCATGGGCAACATTTTCCTAGCAGCTGTGAAACAGTGCATAACCTCCACTGGAATACATTCTTTTGAGCATGGTACGCAAGCTCTTGTTCATAGCTGGCACATAGCTAATGGTGGTGACTCTGTTGAAAAATACTGTTTTGTAGCTGAGGATTTGCTGTATCTAATAGTGTTACTGTGCTCTTTGTTGTAGTTTCCATGGAAATAAATTGGAGGCATTACTTTTGGAGTAACTTATGTAAATCTTGTTGTTTTGTTAATATATATCAATAAATAGATATTTTAGTGCCTTTGTTCCTGCATTAATGTTATAGTCTGGAAGCCCACAAAATGAATTCAGTAGTAGAGGTGGTTTCTTTTGGCAAAATCCATTGATGCAGAAAGTAATCTTGGCTTAAATTCAATCTTTATCAAATAGTGAATATGAAATTCTACTTTAATATCTCTTACTGAGATTCCTATCATTTCTCAGAGTTACACCTTTACCTAAACTGCCTCCTTTCCAAGGTATTGTGGACAACTGCTCCTTATCTTGTCACACCTTGAACAAGTACAGATTATGTAACACAACTCAGTACTTTGTCCATCTGGTGATTTGTGCTGACACCACCGTTCATTTTGCAAGAAAGGAGACTATGCACTTAATAGCTGCACTTTCAGCTGGTATCAACTGTGTGTATTTTTAATTTAGTATTTTCTGTTTCAAGCCTTCTGGAAGAATTGTATTCACATTAAAGCAGATATAAATGCATTGTCATGATCCTATGTAAGAAATGCTAGGCATGGATGATCCACCTGTTTCTCACGCAAAGAACTTTAAATCAAAGGTTAACGTTTAACTTACTTATATGTTCAAATCTGAGGATCAATCATCATGCTGCTGCAAGGAAATCACCCAATCTACAAGTTAAAAAAAGCTGCACTCATTTAAACAATAAGAAAACCTGACTCTATCTTAAGTGCTTACTGGATAGCACATCTGGTTTTAACTAACCTGATAATTCCTGAGGGTCTGTTGTTATGCTTCTTTGGTTTGACATTCGTTGACGAATATCAGGATGCTGGTCAAGAAGAATCATGGTAACTTGCTGCCATGCACAGGGCCACTGCAGCTGATCATCGTTTGCTCCAGAAATCAAGTGCAAGTATATTGCTAAATTAGATGGGTTATCAGTGGTCCCATTTACATACAAGCCAACTTGAAATGCATATCCTTCACTAGAGTAAAAAGGTGGACTGTATATTTTTCCTGCTGTCCCTGCAGGACTTGTGTTGAGGAGATCCGTGAAGTTTCTGATGTGCCAGACATGGTGAGGACACTGTGTTTCTGACAAGTTGATGTCGTCAATAGAGAGACCTCCATTTGATAAGCCAGTTCCTTTCGTACCACGAAACACAACCCGGAATTTACTTGTGACATTCAGTGAAACGTGGTGGAGTTGCCAGTAATTCACAGACAAACCTGAAAAACATTGGTATGGGTTTTTTAAGTAAGCAGTAAGTCAAACACTGTACATGTCCACAGAGTCTATTCCAATGCTATGAAAGAATTTCTCAGCTCCACTGGCTCTGAAGTGATGGAACATTTCTCTTGTAGACGTTACTTTTTCAGTGCATGATCATATTTTTTCAGCTGAATTTTTCAACAGATTTAATACGCATAGAAGGTCTTCAGAGTGAAAACAGTGCAAATGTTTCCAAGACTGCTTTTGCTTTTATATTTTAAAGAACACTGCACTAAAATCATCCAAATGTTGTGATAATTAAATGCACAAAGATGGTGGCCACCTGCGGTATTATTAAAAAAAACATAGGCACCAAGTATCTACAACTGAATAACAACAAATCTCAAAGAGAAAAAAAAGAAGAGTAAAAAAAGATGCAGAGGATTCTGGGACCCTTAGTGTTGCAAGATATGACTTGCTGGAAGTTTGCCTCCACAGAGGCACTATTCATCCATCAAATGACTGATACTAAGTTCAAATTAAAGCCAGAGATTTGCGAGACCTACTAAATGTGGCAAAACCCCAGTGCAAATCTGATGCTGCCTCCAGAAGTGCCTGTACTAGTAAATCCCAGTTGACTCCAAGAGCAGTTTGCAAAAAAACAAAGACTTCTGCACAAAGGCCTTTTAAGGCAAGTGAAAGTAGGACATTCTTTGTTAATAGTACAAGCAGCAAAACAATTTCTTTAACTGTCTGAATAGAAGGCCAGACTTTCAGCTATATTTCTGGACTAGCCAGTGCCAATCTCAGGCACAGAACTCATGCTCCAATTTCCTAACTGTTCTAAACACAACACAATGGATTTCAGATAAAATTCTTTATTTCTTGCTGTTTTTCATTATTGTTGTAACTGAGAGGGGAAAAATAAATTCAGAATCAAAAACAGGAGCACCCCACTATCTTCTATTAAATTGATTTTGGCATTACCTAATGTCTATTTGAACAGCAAATATAATACACTAGACTGGTGTTTCAGACTTGTGTTCAATGAGCAGATCAGTTATTGTGGTGTAAAATGTCCTGCTCCCACTGCCTCCCCTGCTCCTGGCTGAAGGCAGCCACAGCTGCTACAGACAAGCAGAAATGGTCTGGGGTTTGTTCCTCCAGCTCTCAAGCATGACAGTGTTCATGGTGTGAACCCATAATCAATGCCAGTCATGTATAAAAACAGCTGTGGTGTCTGCGCTTCCTCCTCTCTGTTGACTCTGTGTTGGTGAGGATAACTTCTCACAAGAGAGAAGTGAGACAGTTTAGGAAAAATTATCTTAACCATTCTCGAAAGTTTTATCAGATCTTGTTTGTCAAAGTAGTGTGCTCACTTGGACACATTCAGCAGATGAGAGATTTAAAGGAAATCGATAGATTTAAGAAGAAGGGAATGGGAGATGGGATGTAATACATATGAAAGAATATTTAAGAAGACTGAAGTGTGGAGAAATTAATTAATCTCTGACTAATCTGAAATCTACATCTTCCTCAGCATCCCTGACATTTATACTGAGGATTCCTGATGGTACACAGGGACGATGAATGTATCCAAGTGAAGAAATGAGAGGAAGAAAGAAAAGGTTAACAAGCATGAGTAGTAGTTGAGCCTTAAGGAACAAAGAGAGGTAAAAGAAGCAGATTTGAGATTGACTGTGCAAAAGAACTTTCTCAGACCTTTATGAAACCAACAGACTGAATTAGCTGTAGCTGTAATGGAGATCAACTAATAATTAAATATTTGAGAATATAGGTTAATCTTAAGGTGACTTCAGGAATTATAGTTCAAGGAGCTCTTGTCCATCAGTGGACCTCCACTGCTTATTTTGTAGGCTCCCAAAGACACAAGAACCTAATTTTCTTCAAAGTTCAATACAAATCATGATCCACTGCCCATATATTTCAGTTCAGCCACTCCAAACTTGACTTAAAAATTAAGCTAAATTTTGTTCATCTTCTTTTTCTCTTTATTTCTAATTGAAAATCTTAGATATTCCAGTGCACTTATATTTTCCATTTCTTTATTACTTCTTTCTTTTTGCAATTTATTCTAATGATAACTTCCTCTGTTGCTGTTGATACCAGCAATCCTAGAACACTTAAAATGACTGCTCATGGAATTTCACCTATTTTGATAAGAGAACTATCATGATAGTGCAAGAGTTTAATTTGCTGTAATTTAGTATGTTATAGGAAAACAGCTGACTGAGGATTCATAAGTATAGTATCACCAGCAGAGATTAAATTATTTAGTTAGAGAAGAAGCCAAAAAATAAAACTAGGAGATGAGTCGCTTTGCTACAATATTTTCCCTCAGTACATTGAAAAGGATACTTAGCAGAGATTAAACCAAAATGCAGTTTTATTCCATACCTTTTATCTCGTCAATTAGTCTCAAAGTACCATTTGGATGGGCATCAGAATACTCCCTGACCAAGACATCGAGCTGTTCACTTTCACTTCCACTGTTATAGAAATAGAATTGCAAGCACTGAAAGCCTCTTTTGGGATATAGAATTCTGCTCTCCAGGATAGCTGTGCTTCCTTCCACTACATCACTGGTGTTGAAATGCATGAAATAGCCAGAATCTGCCAAAAGTGAATGAGAAATGAGTGGTAGAGTTAAAACAAAAATCCTGAAACACATTATTCTTAACAACATATGGTAAAAATGCTAGAAGCATTCTTCAGAAGAGGCAGAATTGCTGTTCTCCTTGGAAATTTTTTTCCCCTTTGGTTGTCTCTAGCAATATAGACTCAACAGGTGCTCTCTTGCAACTGTTCATACAGTACTGGTAATTCACAGTTGACATTCTCTTCTGAGGACTGGTTTAAGCTTCTGAACTCGCAAGTTAATTGACAGCTTCATAAATAACTGGCTACATTCTCTTCAGCCCAGAGCAGAACTGAGAGGAGGTTCATGGTATCTGCAGTTCCTCACAAGGGGAGTGGAGGGCAAGTGCTGATTTCTGCTCTCTGATGATAGAGATAGGGCCCAAGGGAATGGTGTGGAGCTGCCAGGGGAGAGGCAGCTGGGGGTTAGGGACAGGTTCTGCACCAGAGGGCAGTGGGCATGGAACGGGCTGTCCAGGGCAGTGAGCATGGCCCCAAACTGGTGGAGTTCAAGGGGCCTTTGGACAGCACTCTCAGACATAGGGTTTGAATTTTGGTGGCCTTGTGTGAAGCCAGGAGTTGGACTCGATGATCCTTGTGGGTCCCCTTCCAACTCAGGGTACCTTATGGTTCTAAGATTCTCAACAAAATGTTCAGCTGAGCTCTGATAAGTATGTGACTTCCAAACACCAGTCTTTTCTTAAGTCTTACAGTGCAATTGTTCAGAAAGTCAGCATTATCTCTGATGTGCCTGATATTTCTGATGTGTAGCTTGAACATTTTACATAATCCTCTTGTGAGGATGTAACATTAAGAATTAGAGAAGATCAAAACAGTCAAGAACATTCAATCTTCTAAAATAAGCAGAAAACAGAATGTGTCACATAGTTTTCCCAAGTATATAGTTTTATATTGCTTGGTTCAAAAGTTAACTGTAGTTTGCCAACAAATAAACGTAAAACAAGGCCAAGAGCAAAGTCAATTGACTTGTCTTTGCAGAAAACACTTCCCAGAGAGATAAGGAGAATGTTTTCTCATACCTTCGCATTCTCCCATGTTAGTGTGATCAGTATTTGGCCCAGTAGGAACGTGAGACAAATGTTGCCAATCACTGTTATCATCTGAACTTTGAATCATGCCACAAATATTTTCAAGTTCAAAACTGCACGTGTCCATGAAGCTTAGGGAGGAGGCTACAATACAAAAAAAAAAAAAAAAAAAAAGTTCTGAATTGAATCTCTGTTACACAGCACACATTTAATACAAAATATTCAAAGTCAAGAGCAGAAACTCTAAGAAATGCAAATACAAAATAATCAGTGACTTCAAACACCATCAATGTTTATAACATTCAGGAACTCAAAGCATTTGGCAATTAACACTGATGTTAATAAGCTGTCATCAGGATAACTCTGCACTTAACAAGCACAAAGAGAGAGGCCTCCAGTACAAGAAATATGCAAAATGGTTTCAGTGGGTCTAGAGGAGGCTACAGAGATGATCAGTGGGCTGGAGTACCTCTCCTGTGAAGACAGGTTGGGGAAGTTAGGCTTGTTTAGTCTGGAGAAGAAAAAGCTCTGGGAAAACAGTACTGCAGCCATCCAGTACTTGAAGGGAGCTTACAATTAGAAGTAAGGCCAAATTTTCACATGTTCTGATAGTGACAGTACAAGAAGGAATGCCTTTAAACTAAAAGGGAGATTAGATTTTGGGAAGAAATTCTTTACTCGTAGGCTGGTGAGGTGCTGGCACAGGCTGCCCAGAGAAGGTGTGGATGCCCCATCCCTGGAGGTGCTCAAGACCAGGTTGGACAGTGCCCTGGACAGCCAAGCTAGTGGCTGGCAGCCCTGCCCATGGCAGGGGAGAATTAGAACCAAATGATCTTTATGGTCCCTTCCAAAACAGTCCATTCTATGGTTCTATTATATTTTACTTATTAAAGGATCACTGATACCAGCTCTGACCTACCAAACTTCACACAGCCAAAAGGTCTGAGGATTTCCCATTTGTACCTCTGTTTTCTTTAGGCTAGTACACATAGCCAGAGCTTTTGAAAAGTTTCATCAGATTGTCTACTGGAGCACTACCTTTGAACTGCCATATAGCTACAGCTATTTGTCTACAGTATTTGTTCATTCTGCTTGATATTCAAAACGCTGAATTGAAAACACATTCAGCAAAGATACGTTTGAAACGAGTCAGAAGTTAACAAAAAAAGTAAAAATCCAGGTTTAGGCCTATTCTTAGATTTGCTTCCTATTGTACTTCATCTGGGCTCTCAATAACACCAACCACCATTTGAAAACAACTGCTAACAAAATGCTTTGTGATTATTGCTTCTCAACCTACGTATCAAATATTGTGACAGTTATAAAGGTTTCATTGCACCAATAAAAAGAACCTTGAGTATCACAAAAATCAACCTCAGTGGCACGCTAAGTGCTTCACTGAGCCTGGCTCAGGGAAGGGTTATATAACTGGTACCTTTTAAGAGATGGTATTTGTACGATGTTGTAAAAAACAAGAAAATATTTTCACAGTAATTGTTATAGTGACAGTTAGAGAAAAAGTGAAAAAACAAAAAAACAAAAACATAGAATGTCAGAAAGTGAGCAAAAAAAAAAAAAAAAAAGGGGGGGGGGATTATTAGATGAAAGAACTCTTTGAAATCCAAGCTTAAAAACTAAATATGAAATCAATTTGCCCATACAGGAAAGCTTTAGCCTATCAAATTAAAAAATGCTGGCATGTAGAACTGAAAGACAAGAAGAGAGAAAAACAAGACCCAAGAGCATACAATCTATTTCTTAGATTAAATGGTGAGATGGGAGTTGGGGGGTTTTGTACTCCATCTGCACCAAATGACAGTTACTTTCTCACTGCTTGGTGAAAGGCTAGTGGATAACAGTATGTGTAGCATGACTGCTGAATCCTAACTTTCAGTGGATGAGGAAACTCATGGCCGGTTATATTAGGTAAAATATGCCAGAAAGGGAAAATATACTGAAATCTACCTTTATTATATGGCCTGGAAGACAGCACTGAAGAAGAAACCAGAGCAGAACCAAAGTAGCAGTCAGAATTCTTATGTTCTTAGTTGCTTGTTTTGGCTTGGGGATTTTTTTTTTCAGTTTAAGAACAAAGTTACCCATTTTAATAGCCAATTCCTAACACAAAGATTTTCAGGGGTAATTCCTTTTAAAGCTTTCCTTAAGTCCTGTTCAGCAATAAAATCAATCTTTTGATACGTCTTTGAGGACATCTGCAGCCCAAAGCATGTTTGACATTCTTGGTCTTTCCTCTAACCTGAAAGGATCATTCAGCAGCTGAGCATATGAGGTCTGGGACCTGTGAAGCACCTGTTCACCCTGGCACCGGAGCCACTTGGGCAAACAGTGAATCATCTGAAGGCCACTTATGGCTCTGCAAATATCACACGCTCCATACTATGGCAAGAGACAGAGCAGGGAGTAGGGGAAATTCTGATTGCCCTGAAAGTGGTGGGAGTTTTGTCACTTTATTCAGCATGAATGGGGCTTATTTTGCTGAGCGAATGTGACTGTTGTGTAAGAAAAGAGTTACAGAATCAAGAAGTGTTTATATACTGCTGAAGAATGATGGAATATATATAAGATAATGGAGAGTAAGAAGGACCCTGCCTGCTGTTAGAGACGTCCTTAGCTTCATGCCCTTACATAAGAACTAATTGTGTGTCAAATGCTGGAAGCTAAGGCTGCATGTGTGTTCATTTTAGATCCACGTGAAGGTAAGTATCTTTATCAGAATCATATACCCATAAAAAGATACAGTTTCAATAAATGGGTTTGATTATTATTTAAAGTATATGTAGAGTTAGATTTAAAATGTGATGTAAGATCATATGCTCCACTTAGTATACTAAGGCAGTAAAGAAAAAGTATCATCTGAGTGCCAGGCCACATTTGATAGTCACAATTACGTAATAATATTCGCCAGTCTCTTATTTTCACTCTACTTTGTAGAATTAATTCCATGTGAGCAAACCAGCCATTTTGATCACTCTGCTAATAGGCTGGGCTTGAAATTAAAACCAAGAATTTTAAAGGCTCGCATTTTCTTTGTATCTTCATCCATCACCTGCTTGCATGAACAAGCTCTGTCTGACAGACTGTCATGCGTGCAGAGCAGGTATGAGAGCCACAGCAAAGACGCTCATTTCTGTAGAGCAGCAGCTGTGAAATAATGGGGAGAAGAAGCAAAAAGCTTTGTGCAGAAGTACACATTTTAAACAGCCACCCAAGGGACAAACAAAAATCATCTACTGAGCAAAGCTGATTTTTAACTAAAGGTCAAATGAGACTGCACAGAAAGCTGTACTATACAGCAGTGTTTCTGCAGGAGGGCTACATCATTTCTAGCTCTACCATTATTTCCGGTGTTTTTAACATAACTCATTTCTCCAAACATATTTGCACATATTTTTTAACTTGTGGCTGGATGATAAGCAAAGAACTTAAAATAAATTGACAAACTTACAGCAATTGTACAGCTGATTCAGTTTCTGGAGATCATAATCACTGAAATCCATCCGCTGTCCTATGACATCCATGAAGTACGGTATGTTTGTTACGATGGTTGGTTCAGTTCCATTCATGAAAGCAGTTTTGCTGTAGTGCATCACAGATGTATAGTCATAGGGAACATTCAGAGAGTCTGATGTTTTATCATCATATTTATTGAAATTATGTTCTCTACCTAAAAAGGAAAAATTAAAGATTGTTCATTGCCAAAGGCGAACAATTTTTGAGATACAGGCTTAAGGTAAAAGAGAATCCTTTGGAAACTGAAGTATTTTTTGGTAATCATTTTTGTGTAATTATTCTATAAAAGTATGTTGTTTATAGCCTAAATTTATTTAGCTTCCTCTTTCAGCCATTGGAACGTAACATCATGACTTCTGCTGCGTGAAGGAAGACTTCTTCCTATCAGAAATCTTTTTGCCATGTGTCTACTCATAAACTGCCATAGTCCTGTGATATGCCAAAGTGGACATAGAATTTCAGTGCTCAAGTTATGCACCTGCAGGAATGCCTCTATCTCTAATCCATTTTCTCTGATGTTTAATTGGTAAAAAGTTAGAATTGGAATCGTGTAAACTTTCAAAACTTAATTTTATATGTATTTTCTGAAGAATGAGTGAAAAGGCATCACTAACTCTAAAGGAAGGCAAAATTATACATGTTTTAAATGAAAATTAGCCAAAATACAGGAACTATGCTGTGGTCAGTGTAAAAAAGCTTCTGCAGTTTCAAGTGGCTAACAATAGCATAACTTGTTAATAAGAAGTCAGCAAAGTGCAATGGAAATCGAATAACAGACACTAAGTCATTTTCTGCAATATATACTTGTGTATGCACCTGGCTATTGATCGCAACTAAATACAAATGTATATGGTTTAATTACTGTCTGGTGCTCAGTGCGTACCAGCGCCAGGCCAGTACCATGTCTGGGCACACAGCCTTGTTTTCAAACTGACTAGGGACCATGGAGAGTTGCAGTATGCTGAAGAAGCAGATATCGATCCAAACCCTGAGGAACCCTACACCACAGTCAGGCTTGTGACAAATATGACAGCATTTGCACTTCAAAGCCACCTTGCTACAATAATGGCTTGTATGATGAAGACCCCAGAAGAGGTCTCTCTGGCCTGTGAGCCCTCACTTACCTCTGGATTTCCTGCTGGCTTTGGTTGTACTGGGTTTGTAGGGCAGGATTATTTTTAATTACTTTTACAAGCTCCTATATTAATTAGTGACTTTAGTGTATTCGTTAAAACAAACCAAATCGCTCTCTTCTGTTGCTGGGCTGTACAGCACTTAGTACTTAGCAGTACTTAGCACAACAGGAGTCAAATCTCCAGTTAGGCCTCTGGGAACTGCTGTGACATGAGAAGAATGACAGCAAATAATGCTGACTATCCAAAACAGATGTCACTTGATGTTTAATTTACTGATCTGGTGGACTTGAAATTAATTCAAGGTGAGCTAATCACAGAATCACCAAGGTTGGAAAAGACCCGTAAGATCATCCATCCAACCATCTTTGAGCCACAGGAGGATGTCCGAAAGTGACATTCCCTACCCAAAACACATCATACCCGAGCCTGAGTGAGATATCAGGAGAATGACTGACCAGTTTGAATCCTGTCCCAGACGATGGACACATAGTCATCCCGATCAGACCGTGACTGCTCGTGCCAGAAGCCCAGCGCGTGGAGGAACTCATGCTCAACTGTTGCAATCCTGTCACAGTTGGTTCCGATCGAGAGCTGCTGCAAGCCCTGCTGCCGGTTTCCCACTGAGGACCAGCAACTAACATGGAAATAAGATTGGAAGACAAATCTGTGGAGGACATGCCACCCCCATGCCATGAGAAATCCATAATGAGTCTGTTCAACAGGCTTTTTTTTTTGATCACTAGAGTTCTATTTTGCTATGAGTGTTTTTTCATTGATCCGTTCATTATTGGATCCTTTCCTCCCATTTGAAACTCTGCTTCAATGAGTAAGCAGTTCTTCTACTCTGGATGGATTGCTTTTAATGGGTTTTCTTCAGCAGAAAAAAAAGTTGAACTATTTATGACTGAAAAAATGCAATGAGGGCAAACATTAAAGATTATGGGCACGTGGTTTAAGACATAAGATTTACTGCAAACTAACAAGTTGCTGCTCCTTGGCTAGATCACCGTAACTATCTGTGGGCACATTTTGGACCTGCCTTAGTGCCAGGCAAACCATGGCCATGCCACTTCTCACCTTCACCATCACAGCTGCCTCCCCATTCTGGTTTGTTCTTTTGCTTTGGTGACAGGTTGTGACTTTCAGGTCAGGTCCACTCCTGGGGATCACACTTATTCTCTGAAAGGCTGGCACATCTGAGAGGGCTTTTCTTCATCTCTTTTATTTCCAGCTATTTGTGGAGGTAGTTCTAGGGTGATTGCTACTGACACACAGTCACAAGGTATTGCCAAACTACAGCTATACTTGAAGTTTTTACTAAAGAATTAAAAAATTCTGTACTATCCAATAAAATGGCACCCCATGTCCACAAAATAGCAAGCACATTTAAATTTGTATTTTATGCAGCAAATAAATCAACACTTACCCAATGAAATCCATAAAATTAATCAGGCACAAAATACTCCATAGAATTTGCAGTTCCATCACCCCAGAAATGTAAAAAGCAAGCACACCAGGCGTGGTAGGACCCTGCAACTTATTAGCGAAGCATATTCCACAGGATTTCTCTTTCTACAAAGCAGCACAAGCCTTAGCTATTGATTACTCATTAAAATCATAGCATGGGGCCTGGGAAGGAGCACATACGGCTTCCATAATTTCACTGGCTTCCCTTGAGCAAGGCCTCGTATTGATTATGCAGCTTTTTCTGGTTGTACAAAGTGCTGTAGTCCTTTGTAACTAACTTTGTTTGAGTTCAAAAAGATAATTGATTATTTTGGCCTACTAGTCAGAAGGTTTGTCATTTTTTGAAAGAAATTCCCTCGCCTTCTTCAGTTTGTTTCATAGATGCAAATCAGACCAGAAATGCAAAGATGATTTGACTTTTTGTTGGTGCAATAAAATATTATGAATCTGGTTGGGGTTGACAGGAACTTTGTGCTTCTGTGTGCACTGTGCCCTGTGGACTGAGTTCTCCTGCCGCTACAGGAGTTCTAGCTAGTAAGTAGAAATCTAGACAGAGCTGAGTGGAAATGGGTTGCTTTATGCATTTTTCACTTTGGCCCGTTATATCAGACTGTAGGAATGGAGCAAACTGAAAGGCAGTTAATGCAGGGTTGGTTCTGATAATTTCTTTGTACAGCCCAAAGCTAGCTCACTGAAACCAAACAGCCATTTTCAGGAGTCTGTAGTTTATCTCCAGGCTTTTTAAAAGTATGCTGACCACTGACACTATTAGTGCTGTGTCAACTGTGATAAAAAAAACATTTCAGGGGAAGCACCACACTAGGCAATAAAGGCAAGATATGTTATCCAACTAGACGGACTTGTCTTCTCATTCAGCATGACTCATCTATTTCTAATAGAAATGAAGTAACAAGCTAATTAATGAACCACTGAGCAGAAACTTCTTAATTGCTATAGGCTAAACACTTTGGTTCTCTTTTTTTTTCAGGTACAATTATTTTTAAATTTTATGTACAACTCCATGTAACATAGAAATCCAAATTTTGGTTACATGAGTTTTCCATTCAGTTCACAGACACTGGGAAAATGCATTACTTCCTACATCCCTACTTATACATCTTTTAGGGCTGAGTTTCAAAGTCACGTGCGCAGCATAAGGAGTAGAAAATAAAGAGTTGCTGAATGAAGAACTTCTGAAACAATTATTTGATATAAATATCTCAGAACAAGCTAAAGAGACTAGGAAATGTTCCTATTAACAGAAAATCTTTTCCCATTTATGAATGCATTTTCTCGTACCAGGAAATGATTTTCTGAAAGTAGATTTCCTCATCTACTCATGCTATCAATGTTTCCCTGGTCTTCTTTTCTAACAAGAAAGAAATGGTCCAGTGTGGAGTGCAGAACTTATTTATTCTGTTACACTGTTTTGATAAAGTCTGCCTTGGAAAAATGAAGCAGCTGGTGCAATTCTGATTTCATTTCTTGAACCATGTTAAAAAAAACGACTGGAAATGGACACACAAAAAAATAGAGAATTACAATCAGATAGATGAGTTTTAGAGCGAATGCTGGTCATTAATACAGTCTGTAGCAAAAAAAAAAAAAAGAATAAATATTCTTCTTTTTTATATTAAAAATATTATATTATTATTAAGAAAAAATATTATTCCTCTTACCCACTTCCTTTGAACACAGAAATATAGTTCTCCTCCCCTTCCCAAGGTTTGAAGTCAATACATGTTTTGAGTCGATACTGTTCAAAAGCCTTGAGGATGACTCCCTTAGCATTAGTTTCTGCAACATAAACAATGCTTTTTGTCAGTGTTGAGCCACTAGGTTTGTACTGCTACCTGTAAGGAGCAAGTCCAAAGGTTCCATACCTGAAGGGTGGGTCTTACTCCAACAATCTTTTATCAAAATATGCAAACTTTTTGCTGGACTAAGACCTGCCTAGGGATCTAGAAACCATCAAATTAGGCTGTTGTGACACTTTATCTTCCCCATGTTCCGTTTCTGTGTAATTTTTATTTTTTTAAGCATAGTAGTTTTTAAGTATAAAACATGACATGATGAGTATATTACACACAGTACATGGTTCTTCATTTTGTAATTTTTCTCACTTTGCTGAGATTTTCCTGAATAAGAATTAAACAAACAGTGAACGGTGACATTAGATTTCACCTAGGGCTAACTGTAGGCTACACACCTCTCACAGAAACTGTCTGGGACTTAAACATGCTGATTGCATGTCTGGCTTATCTATTCTGAGCAATTCATGTGGTTTCAAACCCTTGACAACCTTAGCTCCTAGCTTAAACTGGGGGTGATTTTTATTTTTATTTTTTTTCATGTCATAGGCCAGAAAAATGACATCACACTGTGTGTTGAGGGCACATTCTTCTCATTTACAGTGAGAAGTATGACTGTGAGAAAGAACCTCTGTACCATGAGGGCAACACAGCAGTGGAACAGGGTGCCCGGAGAAGCTGTGATGTCCTCTTCTCTGGAGATATTCACAAGACACCTGGACAAATTCTTATGCAGTGTACTTGCAGGGAATCTGCTTTAGCAGAGGGTTGGACTAGCTGATTTCCAGAGCTCCCTTCCAACCCTACAATTCTGTGATTCGGCAAATTTGAATTCCCTATCTCACCACTCTCCTCTGCCATGCAAAGCCACAGCTGGGGGGACCTGAAGGGATGGAAAGCAGCCTGACCCCACAACAGGGCACTCAGCAATGTCCCACTGCAAACTGCTTTGCGACCCAGAATGTCAGTTTGCCCTCAGTGCTCTAGGTGGTGTAAATAGCCAAGTAAGCTGCCTGGCTTCAGTAATAACTTCAGTGTCATTTTATTTCTTCCTCTTACTATGGTTTCACATCTTGAACAGATGATTTTCTAGGCAAATCAATGTGCTGGGTCATCACAATGCCAGGTTAAGAAGCATCCAGGGAAGAGGTAGGACCCCAGTACCAAGACAAAGATGATACATCCTGCTAGTGTGTATCCAGGACAAATCCTACTGGGGGAAATGGCCTGCTCTAAACTTACAGCATGGCAGTAGGAAGAGGAAAGGGTGACACGGATCTTTACTGATCTATAATTAACATTTCGAAGTGACATATGGACATTGTCAAGGACAAATACTGTACCCAGGCTATCATCAAGGACATAGGGGATGACGTGGGGCCAGCGATATTGGTCACCAATGATGGAGTTTCGTTCTTGCATCTGAGAGAGAAAATAAGCGTGCAGTTTTCAGTAAAAATTGATCCAGGGTCAGGGACTAAAATACTGTTAATGCAAAACGTGTGCTATGTTTCTTATGAGTTCATATAAGAAATATAAGAAATCGAAGAGTTCAAAAAGTTTGGAAGAACACTGAAAAGTCTGTGGCTTGTGTTTGAAGTGAAACACACAGTTCTACCCATGTCTCCCATTGCTGCAGCATTTTCTCCCTACAGATTGTGATTTTGATACATATTTGAGGAGAGCTTCAGCTCCTGTGGAAAGCGTTAAGTTCCAAAGTCCTGAAATGTGCACAGACATCAATAATTCTGCATTTTTTCATACTGCAAGGGTTTGTTCCTTTGTTATTAACAAGTGCTTTCTTTGCTTCCATCGATATGCCCAGGCACAAGCAGTTTACCAAAAAACAAAAAGGAAAACACTATTGACTTCCAGGGCACAAGACAATTTTGTGGGCTTCTAGTATGTATCTTTGAGATGTAACTGGCCATGAAAATATTTTTTGCATTATTATTGATTGAACAGGGGGGGACAGATGTTTTAACATGTGGTATTACTCACAGGTCTAATTTTCCATTGCTTTTGGTTAATCTATTTACACGATGAAAGTTTTGCAGCACAGGTCTATAAAGTTAATTGGCTCATAATTTACATAAATATTGTGCAGATAAATTAAGGATATTTCATATAACCCTGTCTGGATGTGATCTGTGCTGCTGAATATCCTGAAAGTACAAACATAAAAACCACAGAAAAGAAAACAAGATGCTAATGATATTGATGTAAGGGCTAAACTGACCTTATTCTGGATAATGTTTCTGCAAGTGCACCCGAGTCCTTCATTACCTATGACATTTTGTAGAAATGTATCTCCAACATTTTCAGTTTATCGTAACATAAACAGCATTTATTGTTAGTATGAGCAGGATGCATCAATCATATTTCACGCCACTAATACTTTACACTGCATGAATCGGTGACACAGTTCTGGTTTTACATTTTATATTTGAACTCACCCCATCAAGTTTGATGTCTCCCTCAAAAAGGTCCAGTCCTAGGGCTATAGAGAAGAGGAGATTAACATGCAGTTATTATATTGATCTATGGCTACCAACATGAAAAAAAAGAAAGAGAAACTGAATTTTAAAAAAAACCTTCATTGATGTCAAAGATGTCTTGATCAATTCCTCCATCTATGTCTGTATCTGAAAAAAAAAAAAAAAAAAAAGACAAGTGAGGTAGGACATTAGCCCTTGCTGTTATCTTTATGATGTGTGAAAATTAATGCGATAACAATAACAGTAATTATAAATCTGTGTCCGTCCTAGCAATGTTTATGAGCAGCTGTTTTTGTTGACTGCCTCCCGCGCATACAAATTGATCTGTAAACAGAACTCACCAGTAGTTTCCAGAGCAGGCTGGGGAGAAGAAAGGAAAAGATGTTATTAGAAAGGCGTGCCATGAAATGCAGCTAGCATTATTCTCACCACAATACTAGAGATGTGTTTATGCTCTAATAACAGCATTTTTCACATTGCTTGTTTTGGATTGATTGGACCCACTGTCTTCCCATTTGACTGGAAATGCTCATTTGCTTGTTTCAGCTTTCTGCCCACTCCATGCCAGGATGCCCAACAAGTAAGTAAAGCGGTACTGCTCCTGTAAAGTTTTCACAACCCATTACTTCTATGAAAACAAATACTGCTACTAGTAAAATACTGTACAGAACCTATGGAAGGTATGGCTTGCTTTCAATCATAGAGCAGTATTTGGGGAACAAATCTCCTATAAATCCAGAGTGTCAATAGTCTTGTCTTATGTTCTGCGATCTAATGCAGCTGTTTTATTGCATTTATGTCCCAGCATTACCTTCCTTTATTACAAGATATCCATAAAGCAGTCTCCAGTCCATGCATTCAAAATTTGAAATGAAAATGGAGCTTGTAAAATAAGCTGAAATTACTCAGTGTGTAATACATGTTTTGAAGAATTTGCTTTTAAACTTTCACTCTTACACCAATTTCTAGTTAATAAGAAAGAAAGACACACAAACAAACTAACAAACAAAAAACAGAGAAGTAAGGCCTGCAATATTAAACAAAACTAAAATCACATTATTTTCTATTCTATTTGTCACGGTGTTATCCGCGACAGTAGCCCAAGGGAAACCGCGAAGGGAGAGAGAAAGGGAAAAGAGAAAGAAAAACTGCCCCGTCAGTGGCCACGCGGCCGCCCCAGCAGAGCCGTGCGCTCCGGGGGGAGGGGGAGACAGAGGGAATAGATGGGTCTGTAAAAAAAAACAACGGCACGATCTGAGAAGGAACGGTAACTTTACTAAATCTAATAAAATTGAACAATTTTGAGAGAGAGAGAGAGAAAGTTTCCAAACCAGAAACTGGGAGCTTACGTTAGGGAGGAACGGCAGGGGAAGCACACGTGCTGAATTTTTTCACCGCCGCCGAGAGCGCGCCGAGAGCCGAGCGGGGCCTGGCATCCGGTGCCCAGCTCCGCCCCTCTGCTGCTCCCACAGCATTAACTCCTTCACTGCCTGCATGATGTTCTGATGTGGAATACCGGCATCAAAACCACAAAACCACAACATTCCACCCCTTATTCCACATCATCACATCATGCTTAACACATATCTATATAGAACCAAAAACAGTAATAACGTAAATTACATACAAACATATCTATACATATATATATATATATATATATATACATGGAATCACAGACTGCACTCCCCCAGCATCAAATTCCCTTGTGGTACACACTGGACGTCCCCATTTTTATCCATTACCCACCAGGTGCACCCAGGTCCCTGTGCAAAGACAGTTCCACGGAGGGGTTTGCCCTTTCCAGAGGCTGGAAGGACCCACACCGCTTTTCCCAGCATGCTCTTCACATGTACTACAGGGACCTTATCTCCCTCTATGGTCTTTAGGGCGCTGGATTGTGTAGGACCATCTCGGTTGACTGATCCCCTAGTGTTGACCAACCAGGTGGCTTCTGACAGATTTTTCTCCCAATGCTTAAATGTTCCCCCACCCATTGCTTTCAGTGTGGTTTTTAACAACCCGTTGTAGCGCTCGATCTTACCAGCAGCTGGTGCATGGTAGGGAATATGATAGACCCATTCAATGCCATGTTCTTTGGCCCAAATATCCACCAGTGAATTTTTGAAATGAGTCCCATTATCGGACTCAATTCTTTCTGGGGTTCCATGTCGCCATAGGATTTGCTTCTCTAAGCCTAAGATGGTGTTTCGGGCAGTAGCATGGGGTACTGCATATGTTTCAAGCCACCCGGTGGTCGCCTCCACCATGGTGAGCACATAATGCTTACCATCACGAGTTCGTGGCAAGGTGATATAATCAACCTGCCACGCCTCCCCATATTTATACTTCTGCCATCGCCCTTCCTGCCAGAGAGGTTTCATCCTCTTGGCTTGTTTAATCATGGCACATATATCACAGTCATGGATAACCTGTGCGATGGCATCCATAGTTAAGTCCACCCCTCGGTCTCTAGCCCACTTATAGGTCGCATCCCTTCCTTGATGGCCTGAGGTCTCATGGGCCCATCGAGCTAAAAATAACTCTCCTTTGTTCTGCCAGTCCAAATCTATTTGAGACACCTCAATCTTGGCAGCTTGATCTACCTGATGGTTATTTCTCTGTTCCTCAGTAGCTTGATTCTTGGGCACATGCGCATCTACGTGACGCACCTTTACACCCAACTTTTTTGTTCGGACAGCATCTCTACTACAGCCATTTCTCTCAAAAATTGGATGCCCTTCTCCACAGTATTCCATTTTTCCACCTTAGGCTCCAGATCGTCTTTGTAAGGAAATCTCTCCTTTACAGCCACTAGTACTCGTTCCCAGAGGGTAGCAACTCCACTCAGACATCTACTAATCCCTCTGTCGATAGCTGGGTCTCGAGCAATGCTTCCCAGTTGGCGGGCTTCGTTGCCATCTAGGGACACGCTGCTGGCGCCGTTGTCCCAACACCGCAGCAACCAGGTAACAACAGGTTCATCCGAGCGCCGTACAAACTCCTTTCTTGAACCTTGGATTTCAGTCATCTTTAGGGGCCGACGAATAGTGGTAATGGTGATTTCTTCATTATCACTGTCCTCTCCATGTCTCACACTTTTCTTAGTGGCCTTTCTAGGTGGTGGTGGTGGTGCTGAGGAGGGCCCCTCACCTGGGTCTTCTTCTTCTTTCTCATCACGGTCCTTTCCATGTCTCTCACTTTTCTTAGTGGCCTTTTTAGGTGGTGGTGGTGGTGGTGGTGCTGAGGAGGGCCCCTCACCTGGATCTTCCTCTTTTTTCTCTGCTTCTTCTTCTTTCCGTTCTAGTCGTGAGGACACTCGTTTCCATTTCTGGCCTTCCACAGGGGCAACCGACACGGATGCCGGTGCTTCCTGTGATTGGTCAGGTTTAATCTCGAGGTTTCCATTTTTGCTTTGGACCTCGGTTTGGAAACCATTTCTCTCCAAAACATCAATTATAGCTCGATAAGCACAAGCCAAGCCCCAAACAATCCGTTCCTTCTCAGATCTTTCTGAGTCACATGACTCCTTACCTAAACACTCACTGAATTTCTCAGGATCCCGCAGGTGCTCAGGATCAAAATCACATAGCACCGGGGGTCCCCATGCTTCTAATTTCTTTGCTAATTTTTCCCACCTTCCCTGCCATTCAACACTCTCTGGTTTTGGGGAAGGCTTCCTCCACTGGATGTAAAATACCATTGCACAGAGTATATTCAGGAAAATGGATAACACAACTGCCAGGCTGACATCTTGAACATAGGTAAAAACATGAAAGAAGTACCTGGAAACCAATCCAAATGCTGTATGATCTGTCACATTAGCCAGGGTGTTTAGGCAGGAGGGAGGTAACCCCATCAGCACACTAAAGCAGCTGTATGCATATATGACTCCGGTGCTGAACATGAGGAGCTTAAAGAGACGCCAACATGCTCTAAGGTACATGAAAACCCTTAGTCCACTTAGCACCAGTTTTACAGTGGAGTACAAACACTGCATTGCCCGCATTCTCCACCAATAAATGTCACGGTGTTATCCGCGACAGTAGCCCAAGGGAAACCGCGAAGGGAGAGAGAAAGGGAAAAGAGAAAGAAAAACTGCCCCGTCAGTGGCCACGCGGCCGCCCCAGCAGAGCCGTGCGCTCCGGGGGGAGGGGGAGACAGAGGGAATAGATGGGTCTGTAAAAAAAAACAACGGCACGATCTGAGAAGGAACGGTAACTTTACTAAATCTAATAAAATTGAACAATTTTGAGAGAGAGAGAGAGAAAGTTTCCAAACCAGAAACTGGGAGCTTACGTTAGGGAGGAACGGCAGGGGAAGCACACGTGCTGAATTTTTTCACCGCCGCCGAGAGCGCGCCGAGAGCCGAGCGGGGCCTGGCATCCGGTGCCCAGCTCCGCCCCTCTGCTGCTCCCACAGCATTAACTCCTTCACTGCCTGCATGATGTTCTGATGTGGAATACCGGCATCAAAACCACAAAACCACAACACTATTAAAAAATGTTAATGGAGCAGTGAGGCAGTGGAACGGGCTGTCCAGAGAAGCTGTGGTGCCCCACCCCTGGAGGTGTTCAAGGCCAGGCTGGATGGAGACCTGGGCAGCTGAGCTGGTGAGGGGCAGCCCTGCCCATGGCAGGGAGTTGGAGCTGGATGAGCACTAAGGTCCCTTCCAACCCAAGCCATTCTACGTTTCTATGATTCTATGCTGAACAGCTTTACAGCCATTAATGGAGGGCAAACACTTTTAGTTTCAATAATTATAAACTTCAATGTTCTCGTATCTACTAATCAGAAAACATAACTATTCTAAAGGTAAAAATTGGGTAGGTCATGAAAAAAAGCTCCTTTAACTGCAGTCAAAGCTCATCAACTGAAATAGGTGTAGCTAAGCCAAGCAGTATTAAATGTGTTTAAAACAGAGTATGAATCCATTACTGAAGAAAAGTAATCAATTGAAATCCAGGCTGGTCTTTGATCTGAAAATTGTCACTCAATGTTTTACATGGAAGAAATTCTTTTCATCATTCCTTTTTGCTCATTCCAGAACAAAATTTGACCTTCAGTCATGTGAATCTCAACAGTAAATTGCTCAGTTTCCAAAGAAGTGTCTGTGTGTTACTTGTTCAAGTAGCAACAGCTTCTGTCTTAGCACCAGCCTGATAACTGAGAAACATCTCATGAATTTCTGGGCTCTGAAAATTTTGCTAACAAATAAGAGATTCACAGTTCACAGGCACATACAGGGGAAGTATACCAGTGAGGAAAAATCTAACCAAAGCTACTTATAAATCTTCACCAAACTTTTTTTTCTGGAGCACTTATAATACTAGTCCCTAACTTTGGCAAGCAACATAATGCATGTGAATTAAGTTACACTGAAGGTTGGTCAAACTGTGGCTTGTCAGCATATTAAACTGGCTTATAATTCAAGTTCATCTCAAATAGGTGGGAAAAGCATCTCACCTCTTCTGTAAAAACTAGGTACTGGTTGTAATAGGTGGAGGAATAAATGAGCTATTGCATACAAAATTCTTCTGTCTCTAAGGTAGGTATGGAACCATCATGATCATAGAATCGTAGAATCACCAAGGTTGAAAAAGACCTACATGATCATCTAAGTCCAACCATCCACCTATCACCAATAGCTCTCACTAAACTATGTTCCTCAACACAACATCTGTACATTACTTGAATACCTCCAGGGTCAGTGGCTCCACCACCTCCCTGGACAGCGAACGTGGAAATCAAGTAGCCCTGGTGTTCTGAAGACCTTCTCTCATTGGGATTGACTCAATTGGGAGTCAGGTTGAAGAGAGACAGCTTGTAGATATTGATACCAGTCTGCACCATTTGTTATATGCTTTACAAAAGCCCACAGAGGAATCTGAACAAAGATGAGGTTTGAGTCCCCAAAAGTTTCAGAACAAGGGAAGAGGGAGTTGTGATGGACAGAGGAAATAGGAGTGGAGTGCAGGACACAGGAGATCTACAGGAATGTTTAGGGCTTGGGGCTGAGCTCCTGACTTAGGGATATATAAGCTAATGCTAATGAAGAGAGACAGATTATGACTCGGCAGTAAGATTTTGCACCTGGATTCACAGAATCAGACAGTTACTGCTTTCATAGATTCATAGATACATTAGGTTGGAAAGGACCTACAAGATCATCTAGTCCAACCAAATTACACTGCATTACTTAAAATACATAAGATTGTTTCACTTACAGTAATACCTTACTCCGTAAATCAGAGACATTTTGAGCTTAGAACAGAAGCAAGCTTAAACAACTCACTGTTTTTTGTCCTCCAAATTAATTATAATATGTATCACCCAAAACTCTGGTCTCAACAACGAATTACAACAAGATCAGCCAAAAATTGCATTTCTCTGGGAAAGACATGAAGTACAAAATCTCAAAGCTGTCACTGTTATTTTTTGACATTAAATAGTTAAGCTGGACTACACAAACAGAAAACAACTGTTAAAAGGCATGTCCAGTGGCTAAAAAGATTCATTTCAATGTAAAACACATCACATTATAGCAAATAAATAAATAAACTCGATTCAGATACGGAGTAGCTAAATACTTTTTAATATTTTTCTTGGTTCGAACTGTGGACTTACAACTCTGGTAATATTACTTTGAATACCAGTGGAAATTCTTCTTAGATGGAGAACATAAGGCAGGCTCTTCCTATGCATAGCTAAGCCTATTAAGAACAGCAGCTCGAGAGAAACAGAAATCTTATTTTGGAACAACCATCTACTTAAGTCTTTTCCTCCCAAACTCACACCAAGCCACATAGCTTATTTGAACATACAAAGAACATGTATTAATTGCTTTCTTACCTGATTCCAGGCTACCTGAAGAAGACAACTTAGGAGCACAAGCACAGAAAGCCAGTCCATGTTGTTATCCAGTCAGCAAACAGCTACACTGACACAATTCAGACCAACTTGGTGTTTAAGACAGTAAATATCATAAACCAAAACCTTTGTCCTTTCATCAACGATTAACTTCGCTACCTCTACCTTGTCTTAAAAGTGAAGTTCATCATATCTCTACTAAGGCAACTAATTGTTGATTGTTCAATTGGTTTTAAGCACTGCTGTGAGAAAATGTATGGAACACAAGTTAAAATACGGGAAGAAATGAACAGAGGAAAATAGAAATTCAAAAGAAATGGACACAGATAAAAAATATAAAAAACATCCAAATAAATGTAAGAAAACCTTTTTACAATGAGCATGATTAAACACCAGAATAAGTTGCCCAGATAGGTTGCAGAGTCTCCAGCCTTGAAGATATTCAATACCCAGCTAGCCACAGCCTGAGGACCCTGCTTTGAGCACAGGGGTCACACCAGAGGGTCTTCAGAGCCACCTTCACACCTCAGCCTATGCACACATCTGTGAATAAAGCTGGCACTAAATCCCTTTGAAAAACTGAAAGCTAGTAAGGCACTTGGCAGGTAATTCTTTAATGTATTTATACGTTTCTCACAGGATTTCAAGTATCGGAGCTGGTAAGAAACAACTAGTTTTCTTAAGCAACTGCCAAACTAATTGCTAGCTGCCTAATTCCGCACTCATTTTACTGTTTAACCACTAAGATGCAGTAGTTATGGATATCATTGCTCCTACCTTGTCATTTTTTCTACAAAAATTAATAGCAAATAGTGTAGTCTTCTATCCACCAACAATCACATTGCCAGTTGTTACCAAATCAGTGATATCTGGAAGGCTGAAATGACTTTTTATCAAAGCTTCTTCTGCAAGTTCAGAGGTTCTTGAATTCTTCCTAATGCTGTCTGCAGCTGCTGAGTGATGCCAGTAATTCTCCTTTAGGAGGTTCTCTAGGTTGGGCTACGCCTATAGTAACAGTTACCAACTGGAACAGATTCGTAAATCCAAGTATTTGGTGCTAAGAACCTGGCATCTATGTTGTACACATTTCAAAGAGTTTTACTTCGACCAAACTCTGATCTGACCCCAAGGTTTGCAAGTCAGTGGTGGCAACCAGACTGCATTAAGTAGGATCTGAAGCACATATTCTGCTTTAGCTTCATACCAAAGGAATTCATAAGCACCACTGCTGCTTTGTGACGTGAACCAAAGCATGTTAAGTGAGAATGATGATGATAACACTTGTTTAAAAAACACACCGTTGATCCAAAGTAAAAGACTGCAACAGCTAAAACCATTATTCTGTGATTACAGTACCTGATAGGTACTTAACAAAGAACTCAAAAGAATCAACACATTTTCTTTTTTTTTTTTTTTTTTTGCCTGGACACCTGGCATTGGAAAAGACCTTAAAAGACTGTTTTTCTACAATTTTGGCCCCTTCTACATGCAATTGATAAGGAAAATCTCCTCTCTGTCCCCACATCCTCACTTACAAGACACCCCAACCAACACGGACTGTTTTACAATAGAAGACACAAAGAAGGACTGAATAAACCTCTATATCGTGATCATTAATGCTCAGATAATTGGCTAAAATGTGTTAATCAAATAAAACAGTAGAAAGTGTTGGAATTGGTGTATGGTAGCACAAAAAAAGAGAAGGTATAGACGAAGGCAACTGCCACACACAAAGTTCACCAATGTACCTGATCCCGAATCGTTATACAATCCATACACCTTTTTTTCTCCCTATTAATTCTGCTTTTTAACTAATTTAAATTCCAACATCTCAGTCAGTAATCTGCTAATAAGAAAATATGACACAACAGATAATTAAGCAATATGTGAAGAACGATGTCAAAAATTCTTTGCAAGACAGCTGTCTCCCATGAAGTAGCAACTGGATTTTTAATATACAATTAGGCAATGGCAATAAATAATCAGGCAGTTTAGAGAAGATTTCTCAGTCATTTACATGGAGCTTATCTACTTTTGTGACCATGTCCTCTACAGCAACAAACACTTTGTTTTATCAGTAACTTACTGTATTCAGGTAATACAGCTATCCCTTAAGAGTTTACTCTGCATTTTACTTTACAGATAAAAAGCACTTTGTGCCACATCATACATCTAAGACCAAGGTGGACAGTAGGAAATAATGGAGGATTAATGGAAATGATATATGTGCAACCTGTTTAAATAGATGGTGTGCATTTCCAGGTGAATAAAAAGAGTGGCAGTCTTAGATTATGCATTTACTCTACAATTACTAAGACCTATAACAGCCAAAAGTAACTCATGTTCTTTCTTGACACAGTCAGGGACCTGTGGATTACAAGGATGTTGTTTACCTTTCCAGTTTAATCTGCAAGTAGAGTCTACCAGTGTCCTGACTAGAGGCTCTATATTTGAGGAAAAAACATTAAACACAAAGCAGAAGGAATAGGTCATTAGCAGGTTGCTTCTTTTTCCTTTTATACAGTTCTTTGCCTTCAAACATTTTACAATTTTTGTGGGTGCTAAGCTACCTAATAAGCTCTGAGTAACTATAAGAGACACCTGCAAAACCTGGGCTAGTCAATTAGATTTCTTTCCCCACAGACTCACACACTCCCACGCTGATAGTACAAGCAATTACAAGGAAAGACATCAGAAATCGATGTGTAGGTTGTTGCAAATCTGCTGTGGTGACCAGGAGGATCTCCAGCACCAGACAGATGGGCAGTGTACAGAAAAGACTGCACATTCCCTTGAAGAAGCACTGCCTCTTTATGTCTGCAGCATCGAAGGTGGGCACTACTGTAGCATGGGTAGTAATAATCCTGCAGTTTGCATCTTGTGGCTTTATTGCAGCGTAAGGAACATTCATCAGGCATTTTCCAATGCAGACAGAAAGCTACACCTGCTTAGTAAAGCTATATCTAGGGATAATAGCCCAGGAATGCATAATAACGCTGTTAGAGATATTGGAAAAAATTAAGTATGGTAAGGCACTAAAAATTTTTTTCTATGCTTGCACATGCTCTTTATGAAGTCAGAGGAACTTAAAATTCAAAATGCAGTGTTAGCGAACTATAAAGAACCAATTAAAAAGTAAACAAATAAATAGTAGCTCTCTATGGACAGAGATTTTCTAGCATTTTTGGTGGGTACTTTTATACTTGGCTAGTTTTGTTGCTTCAGCATAGATGCTTTGATAATTTTGCTATCAGTATAAGGCAAGGAGCAACTGAGACCCAGGGCTGCTTGTTGACATTTAGGTGAAACCTGGCTGACTGAGTTTCAGTGTGAACTTAAATGAGATAAATTAATTAAATAATCTTGAAAATAGCCAGCTTGCAGAGCATTATGCACCTCACTTAGCAGTGCATACAGACCTGCTTCTAAAAAGCAGGATGATATTCCAATGGCCCATCTTTCTCAGGTAGCAGGTTGTTCCTTGCTCTGTCTCAGACTTCTTGTGTTATCTTGCACAAACTGGTTTCACTTTTTCAGTTAATCTCATGAGAGGGGATAACACTGCAAAACTATCATGTTGGTTGATGAGGCGCAAGCACCAAGGAAGATAAGAGCTCTCAGATAAACCTTCAAGATAAGAGAACCTCAATCAAATCTAAAACCTAAGTGTGTCAAGTTAAGAAACTCCAACATTTACAAATCTTGCAGGAGTCATGAGGAAATAATGGAAGAAAGTGAAAATTACAGTAGATCTCACATTCTTACAGAGGATCAGACATGACATGTTTGCTTTGACTAGGAGTTATCAAGAAAAGGAAAGAAACCTTCAGTTTCTTCCCACTACTTAGTTAAAGGTAAGTAAAAAAGCAACATTAAAAAGCAACCAGAGGAAGTTTGGGTGTATAACGTTCTATACTTTACTGCCCATTGCCGCTTCAGGTACACTTTAACCATTATCTTTTCACTTAGGTGAGAAAATCATCTTTTGCAAACAAGGTTATTTCTTACAAAAGATTACACATCTTCCCGTCTGCTGGAACCCGAACTACACCTGATGTTTTCTCACAATCACGTTTTCTGAGTGGGCTTACACTGGGAAACAAACTGTGACCAGCGTGCACCCCAAAGCAGCTGTAGCTGGCCATGATATCACGCTGCAGCTCCAAGAGCACGCTGCAGGAACGAGAGACGTGGGAGCCTTGACTAGGGGAACCTCACTCTTCATTCCAGAGGTCTGTGGCAACTTCAAAGCACCGAGCAGCTTACAAGACCGCAGGGATGAGGCCTACCTGGACTGGGCACCTCATCACCGCAGCAGCTAACCTGTTAGCTGGGTCGTAGGGTGCGCAGCTCCACGAAGCCAAAATCAGCACCAGCCACGCTGATCTCAGCACGGACAGCAACAGTCCTCAGATGCCCCCTCGTGATTTCCAGCTGCACTGCAACTCTTTCATTTTAAAGACCTCTGAAGAATACGTTCGGGGAAGGAGGGGGACTGCAAGGAGAACGCTTTCTTGGTTATGTCACATTTCGTGTCCAGTTGCTAAGAGGGGAGCACTCGCTTCTCCCTCAGTGGACACAGTCCCGATGATAAAACACGCGGGTACAGCTATATGTTTGAGATTTTAAAGCATATTAGAAACTTTCCTGCTGGGGTCATTCCAATCTACAATAAAGTCTCTTAACCCCTAAAGCGTTTAAGATTTATTACACTTCATGAAATAACAGAGTAGAAATATCCTATAACTAAAAGTGTCAGGGAGGACAAGTACTTCGTGAACTGGCATTCTTAAGCACTGCACTTAGAGACAACCCAAGAACATTTAGTGCCCTCTTGTGGCTTGTATTAAGAAAGAAAAATTCATAAAAGACTACTGAAGTTTCCTTAATTGCTGAATAAAAGACAGAAAGGACAATGGGAAAATACTTAGATAGGGAAATCCTATGAGAGTTGATTCAAGGAAAGATATGTAGCAGGGAAAAAGGAGAGAAAAAGAGAGAGAGAAATCCAAGAATATAGAAAGAGGATATACAGTTTAAGCACAGTAATAGTCCAAGACAACTGAAATAAAAAATTATATATGATAATCAGGATGGTAATTCACTGGAAAGTGGCATTTATAGCACGATTGCAAAAGCCTTTTTATAGGAGTGGTCCTGAACTTTGTCTTCTACTACATTCAAACACATACGTAACAGGAAACAGGAGAGACCTGGTATCTAGAACTAGTTTAAATGCATTCTGCACCGAGAACTGTGCGGTGTTTGTGCCATTTGGTTGCTAGTTCCAACAATTATAAAAGAACCTTGAAGGTGCTCCTCTCTTTATCAGAGAAAACCTGAGATTATTAGTCACCTCTGGGTCCACCAGGCCCAACTCCCACTCCAGCAGGGACACCCAGAGCAGGGGGCCAGGAAGAAATCCCACACACAACCTCTGGGCAACCTGTGCCAATGCTCCATCACCTGCACAACACAGAGACGCTGCGTGGTGCTCAGAGGGAGCCTACTGTATTCCAGTTTGTGCCCAATAAAAAAAATACCCTAAAATATATATTACATACTTATAGTAGTTCTAAAAAAGCCTCATCTGCTCAAGTCTCACTGGTCTGAAAAATAACATATCAAGATGAGATTGAAAATGCTTCCCAATATGAATACCTTCTAGCCCTGCCTACTGATGGCCCAGACACAGATATGTCTCCCTCTCTCCCTGGGAATGAAGTCCTGTCCTGACTTAGGACTGAAGCAGGACAAAGGAGAGTTCTACACAGCTCACTTAACTGTATTATGAATATGCAGCCAATGAGAATTAAACACACTAAGTGCATTCTCTCTAAATAATGAAATACAATTCACTGCAGTATAAGGAAATTAAATGGAATCTCTAACAAAGGGCTTGTAACCAGATTTAGGTGGTACAATAATCTATTTAGAGTTCACAAGACTCATTACAAGGAGAAAGAACACTAAAGTAATAAAAGAAAAGTAAATTTATACATTTTGCCAATTTCTATCACTCAAAATAAGACCTTAACTCAAATTTCATAACCATACTATCCTTAGAATATAAAACACAAAAAATAATGAAAGGGCTTTTCAGCTCAGAAACACAGAGGAAGAAGGGCAAACCACCAGCATGTTAATAATGGTAATAATGCAACCAGCAATCCTTCCCACAGGAAGAACAAACAAAGAAAAACAAAAACAAAAACCCACATTAGTTCTCCTCACTAAATCTATCTAAATAACAAGGTTTGCTATTGCTGTCAAGTGTTGCGTAAGTACTTCTTTTAGGAGGCTATTTCTCTATTAGCTTTGCATGGGACAGAAATACACTGACAGGACAGGAAGAAAAGATCCATTAGAAACAGTTTTGTTCAACCTCTCATTGTTTTTTTTTGGTTCTTTTTTTTTCATGAAAAGATCTTAAGATATGATGTAAAGTGTCTTCCTCAGCTCACAAGAGGACTGTCAACTAAGGCTACATACCATTAGTTTCAGTTCCACGCACACTATTCTCAACTTAAAGCTATGAAGGCACACAAGTGACCATGAACTGGAGTTTAAACAGATTCTGAGAAAGAAGTAGCAGCATCAAACGGACTGATCATCTTTATTATGCAACAAAGTAACAAACAGAAAATAAAATACTTTAACAGAAGGAAAAAATAAAGGAAAAATTTAAACGTAACGTAGCATATTTCAACTATACACAATGCAACATAAATATATTATTCAACAGCAATGTCCTAGTAAAGGCTTTATGTTTCGAGTACAAGCATGGCTCATTACAGATACACAATGCATTTTGTGCATGTTTGAGTTTCAGTGAGAAAGATGATGACCAGAAGCAGCATATTTAAACAGATTGTTTCATTTCCAAGAAATGCTTACCCAGTGAACGTGATGGATGCAATGTCTCCATATTAGAAGTGTAAAATATCAAAAGCAAGGCAGTGCCTACCAATACAGACCTCAGCATATGCAAATAAAGGGAATGAACACCGTGCAAATTCCTTTTTTTAATATTCCATTGATACACATTTGCTGCTTTAAAAGATGCATTCAAGTCTCTTAAGGTTTATACATGAACAAAATGCTACTTCAGCAACTATGCATCAAGTGGCAAGTAATTATTGCTATAGAAGAACTTGCTTCCCAGAGTTTTAAAGTAGATATAATTTCATTTGCCATTCTCAAAGTATGCTCAAGTAATAGAAATAACAAGTTCCAGTGTCCATGAGGTGTTCTGAATCTGTACTGGCTGTAGGCAGTTATTGACAGATCATATAAATAACTTATTGAATCTAAAGAAGTTAACTGAACTTTCATATAACAATTAAATTAATTTGCAGATCTACACAGCAATAAAAAACAGACACCTTGGTCATTTTATTTTAAAATATTAATTCTTTAGCATCAGGCTACATTGAAATTCCTTTGCCCCATTTCATAGCTGGCATTACAGAGAAACAAAGGGTAAAAAAGAAAAGCTCTGAACAAACTTTTCTCTTTGCTTTCAGTGAACCACTCCAAATCAGTACGTGGTCAAAAAGGTGGTAGAACTGACTGAGAATACTCAGAGAGGAGTTTGGAGGTTGTACTTCTGCACAACTGATACTGTTACATAGAAATCACCAACTAGACAAAAAAAGGAAAATGACCAGGTGTGTTCTTCACCACCACAAATACAGTATGCATTAAGAACAACAGTTTGACATTGGGTCATAGTAATGTAGCACAAAGATTCAGTCCTCAAGGGTATACATTCAGAACTGTCTCTGTCTAAATCCCCCAAAAAGTCATCTGTGCAGATGACTTATTTTTTATTTCCCCTTTCTCCCATTAATATTAAAGAAATGATCTGGAAGTTCTTATAAAATTAAATCCAAAATTGAGAATGTTTTTTTTTGTTTGTTTGTTTGTTTGTTTTCCAATTTGAATGACAGTCTTGTTGAGAATACGGGTATCAAGAATAGCAGAATGTTGGTAATTAATTTAAAGCAAGCTATTTTTTTTTCCCCAAGTGCCTTTGGATACAGCAGGTATTCACATATTGAACAGTTTTACCAAAGCAAACAAGTTTCTGAGCACCAATTTGTCTGAAGCCAATAAATGCTCTGCTTACAAAGTCTTCTGTGAGAGACAGAACAGACAGTAACTTAAACTCCTAGAACTACAGAAGTGTTTAAAACCTCCAACAAAATGAAAAACTACGCTCACATAACAAGAAAGTACACCTCTTGCATGCCATCCTGAATTGCTCAGAAAGTATGCTGGGGGGGCTATCTTCACTGATAGTTAGGAGTATGGAGAAAACTCTTCATGCAGTTTTCTAAGCAAGTGTCCTACTTCAGTTATGCTCAAAAAGGGGAAGAAAATAGATGTCACTATTCCCAGGCAATGGCATCATTCTTTCTTAGTGAAAGAAACCTCTGCATTGCTGATCTGCACAAAATAACTACTTTGATTTCTTACGCTGGCACTATTTTCATTTACATAGTAATGGTAAGGAACAAATCACAACATCAAATAAAACTTTGTCCTTGGGTAGGAGGACAATAAAATAAAAAAATGTTAACTCCCAGCTGTCTTAGAGAGAAAAGAACTTAAATTCAACAGTGCAACAGAGCATCTTTGCACCTCAAAAATGCTGTTCTCAAAGTTGTTATTGGTGAATCAAAATATCCAGCATTAGTAAAAGAAATGGTGTAATTAACAGAATAGTAGAAGTTAGAGACAATGAAGAGAAGAAGCTGCTCCAAAAAGGTCTCTAATTCCAAGGGACTGATCTTATTAAAAATATCAAGTTTGAGTTTCAGTAAAAGTTCTTATCAACGTGGAAAAAATTATGCCTGAAAACTAATTACTAGATCCCATTTTTATTAATATACATTTCAGATTACCAAGAGAATTCATGTAATGTTTCCTCTGAGATAACCAGTAAGACAGAGGTCCAATACTTTAAAAGTTCACATGACAGGATTCTTGAACTGCATTTCGGTATTGGGCTTCTTCATCAAGCTGATAATTCTAAACAAAATGAGAATATCATCAAAAAGGTCAAATAATCAAGTACCACAATCCCTAGTTCAATAATTCATTTTCCACATTTGAAGCTCTGTATTTCTGTAAGTATTTGATTTAGGATGCGCAGTATATTCTATGTAACCAAGATCCAGGAGATAGAGAAGACTCAGACGAGCAGGACAAAGTTCATTAAGCAGAAGGGTCCACGTTCTCTTCCTAGCTCAATTACACTGCAGAACAGTCAGCTCAGGAAAGCTGACTGCACCATGCAACTCTTCTACCAGTGCTTCCAACTAGCCACAATCTTTTCCATTTACAAACACAAAATGTTATCCCCAGACTAGAGAAATCACAGTTTGTACCACACGTACCACAAAAGATGGGTGGTTAATCCTGCTACTTTTGAAGAGAGAGATTCCAATATGTTACTCTATCGCTATAAGTTTATTACAGAGTAATAGAACTTTCTGGTACAACTGGCAGGTTTCCCAAATCATAATTCCAATCACCAGTTCTACATCTTCAAGCACTCAAGATGCATAGGAAGTTCTGCACAAATGTGTGTGGGAACTTGTTCACAGTGCAGTGACGGAGCACTGGCACAGGCTGCACAGAGAGGTGGTGGAATCTCCTTCTTTGGAGATGTTCCAGACCCACCTGGACGCCTACCTGTGCAACCTGGGCTAGGGAGCTGCTTTGGCAGGGGGTTGGACTAGGTGATCTCTAGAGGTCCCTTCCAAGCCCTACAATTCCATTATTCTGTGATGCACTCAAGCTCAACAGCTCAATTCCCTGCACCAATCTTTTCCATGCCTTCATCGCAGATGAAACACAAAGTACATACTTAGGCAGCCTCCCAGGTTAAGGAAGTACTTATGTCTCAATACTACGTTTCTACTACAAAAGGCTAACACAGTATAACCTGAACTCTTTTAGCACTCCAGAAACTACAGAATGAACTCTCCAAATCTCTAAGCTCATGTGCAGGACTCAACTGGTTGGCTTCTGTTATGATCCACCCAGTGACTACATCTGGGTATTCAGCCTTTAATCTTCTCAAGAGCCATTTTCTCAAAATGAGCCCCAAAGAATACTAACTCCACACCTCTTTTTCCACATTAAGCCCCTTTCATAACACATTGGAATAGAGGTTGTAGCAGCATACTGGCTTTCCAAGCTGCACTCATGTCCTGAGAACCATGATTTAATCACTGGTGCCACAGAAGGTCAAAAATGCCAAAATGACAAAAAGAGTATCATCTATTATATATTCCTCAGGAGGAGGAATAATAAACTGTTATGGAATTAAAAACAGTTCACATTGAGAATGCAGAACTAAAGGTTTACATTAACAGCTTGGTGCTGTGCTTATTTAACTGTTGGCAACACCTACTCCTGGCAACATATCATGTTGATAGCAGGAAGTTAAACACTATTTCCAGCTTCCGTCCAGAGCAGAAACAAAGGACATTTGAATTTCTAATAAAATAAAAGTCACCATTTACCCCCCTGCTTAACAAAGAAGGAAAAGCTTACCACAAATTCTCCATAGTCAAACTGGTGTCTCAGATTTAGATGGCTAACAAGATTTCTGGTAACCTGGTTAGAATCTGCCCAAGGGAGAGATACACAAATAGGACAGATCTGAATTTGGGAAAAAAAAAAAAAGAAAGAAATGTTTAAAAGCTATTGGTAATAATACAGAATGCATTAAAAGCAAGTCTGCAGGAATAACTAAAGTAGCACTACATCTTACTGTAGTTAAGATGTTTACACAGGAATACAGTTTCACATATTCTTTAACTCAGTGGTGTAACATTCAAAATTACAAACTTGCCAAGTTTGTTAGTGTTGTCTAAGGAGTGGAGGACTATAACTTCTGTCTGCCACTCTATCAATTTCTGTTGTATAAAATTTAGAAAAGAAAGTAATTGCCACATCTGACATTGTTTGAAAGGATTTTCATGCACCTGAGATGATCAAGTTACTGTAAAGGAAAAGTAACACATCCTATACAGATGAAAAGAATAGAAAACCAAGCAGATTTTTCTCCTCTACTCCTATTGATTACCTCAGGTTACTTTCCAACTTATGTTTCAGATAAAGCAACAGTTATGTTACAAATAGAATTCCATAAAACAGAACTCAGTCACTAAACGATTCAGCACACGTCAAGTATAAAAGTTAAGTCTGTTTCAAATCGAGATAAGTGAGACAGCTATGTGAGAAATGCTTTAAAACTGACCAGGTGCTGGATAAGAAGCATTTTCAAATGAAAACCATCCCCCTATTTTAAATGTGGTGCATTAAGTATTAGGACTTTCTCAGATCACAATGGTCTGTTAAGTTATAGAATAAATGCTGCACGCTTAAAACCCCTCACATAATTAGAATGAAAGTAGAAAGAATTGTACAGAAGTAAAAATGTATTAAAAAAAAAAGATAAAAGGCAACTCTACTTACTACAGGAATTATGTGATACAGATGCCTATTATTACAGTGATCCAGCAAGCGCTGTCGGGTAAAATTGGCTTCCTGACACAGCGGGCATTTGAAGGTTGGATGTCCACTGTAAGCGGACATACACGGTGTTAAAAACCAATGGAAAGCTTAATTCATCTGTTATCTTGTCATTATTTTCCCATATTTTGATAACAACAACAACAAAACAACACTTTCATTGACATAATAATGGACCTAACAGAGCATCCATCATCACTATTTCTAAACTGCAGTTTTAAAGCAAATTTATTATCTGTACGTCTAAATGTATTCTACTGAGAGTTGGACTTGAGAAAATATTTTTTTATCCAAAGGCAGCTCCCACCTTGTTCTTATTTGCTGGTGATACATTTTTGTTCAAATATTTCAAGAAAGTACTGGAAAATTCTAAAGTATGGGTGTAAATGGAGAGGAAACTATAGATTTTTTTTTTTAAATAGAACTTGTAGTTTTTTGTTTGTTTTAGATAGGATAAGCTTACACTATAATTAATTTAATAATAACTACAGGAACACAAGCAGCTTACCTTGTATTTCCTTGGCGCATTTGATTATTGGCCATCTCCCCATTAGCTGATACTGCATCATTCCTGCTACTTTATAGGAAGGAAAAAAAGAAAAAGAAAAAAGAAAGAAAAAAGAAAGGTGGTGTTACTGTACTCTGCTATCAAAAGTTCTTCAAATTCATTAATACCAGAAAAAATGAATTTCAAGACAAAACTTATAACAACACTAACATTCTACTGTAGCACAGTGACTAATTAATCACATAACAATATCCAGATGTTTCCACTGAACATTGCTGCAAACAGTTCTGCTAACAGTTTGAACTTCTGCTTTCCATACAGTGATGGGTTGAAAACTGCACAGAAGTTCAACCTGCTAAAAACAGAACGTCAACACAGAAAATTAAGCACAAGCTATATATAATAAAAGGTCTGTGAAAGCAGCATGTAAAAAAGGTCTTCAAAAATAAACCAAAAGCAAACAAACAAAAATAACAACCCCACACCCAAGCTAGAACACATCAGTCAGAAGGAATGAGGAAGAAAGTTCTTCTGTCTGAAAGAAGCAAATCGGTAAACAGTATCTGATTTTATGGTGTGTAATACGCTGGAGGTTCCTTATACTTTTCATAAAAGATCAGCTCAAAGCAAAATCAGTCTGAAAACAAAAGCTTACACAGTAATGTTTTGAAACAGGATAACTGCTAAAGCAGACTTAGGAAAGGAGAGAGAAGAATAAAAGGAGAAGGGAACTTCCTTGGGGCTAGATATTATGAGATCTGTTACAAAGTAAGCTGCTGAAGTGCTGTCAAAACAAAGCAAGCAAGCTGGAAATAATATACCATTTTTAGAAAAGACCCTTAGAAGACATTCCAAACCATCATGTAGAAAGGTTTTCTTCTGTGCGATGAGTAAAGAAAAAAAATATCTGGAAAAGCTGCCATTTTTTTAAGCCTAAGAATGCAGACAATAATTACTACTAGAAGAAAACGTGTCCTGGAAAAACAAACAAATCACCACCACCACAAAAACAAACAAACAAGACAATTTCCTTTAGGGGAAAAAAATGCATTGTTACACACAAATCACCTTGATTACCTGTTCCCTGTTGAATCTTGGGAAATCTGTAATTTTGGAATAACAGAAGGAACACCGTATTCATCCTGATACTTCTTACACGTTTTATAATGCTGTCTCATCCATGAAAACCTAACCTGCAAATGAAATGCCAAATTACTGAAATTGTACTGAATAATCCAAGGTTAGAAGGAAGATAATTCTGCAAACAGAAAGCAATGTGTCCAGGGATTATTTAGACACCATATGTAACAGAAAATCTAACTTGCGTCTCTCCTCTCATGATGAACACCTTCTCCCCAAACACAGCATCTTCTCAGTCACTTCACCAGACTGGAGAGTGCTCCCACACCCTTAACACCCAGACAACTTCCATAGCTCTTAGCTGTGTAAACTCCATTTGATTGAAACAAAGTTTCAGGAGCTTCAACCTCTCAAACCAAAGATGAATCACTGAGGAGCTACCAGAGAGGGGCCTGAAGAATGGGATATTCACAACTGCTTCACATCCTTCTCTAGCCCACTCTCATTCTGTGCAGAGCAGAATCGTTCCGCATCAGGCGTGCTTCGATAATGTTTTTTTGTTTGTTTGTTTGTTTTGGAAAAAAGAAAAAAAAAAAAAGAGGGGAATGAACCAGCTTAAGGACGCATATCTGACATAGATATGCACTTCTATTTCCGCAGTGAAAGCTGTTGAGGGTTTCCCTACATCTCCAGCTTTCATTTTCAGTAGGCTAATTCACTTTTCCCATTGGTTTGAGGAAAACCGGTGCCCCACTAACTCCACTAACTCTCTGTAGACAACACAAGATCCCCTTCCACGTCGGGCATACCCAACAGATACCTGATGGCAGGCACTGCACACCTACTACGTGCACAAACCATACAAAGCAAAGCACCATAGCCTATGTTGGCTCCGATACATGAATGGAACACAGCAGAAGAGTCTGGTTAAAAGTAAGAAAATTATTACTCAGTTTCTTTAAAGTTTTACTCTACCTGCTTCTCACAGCATCTACAGCCCCCAGAAGCTTTCTTCATACTGTTTTCGACATCTAGAGCCCTTTTGGGATATGATCTTTCTTTTTTAGTCACGCTCCCCCGGCAGAGAGGACAATGCGTTCCACTTTCCCGCATAGCTGTCAAGAAGCACTTCCTGCAAAATCTAAATTAAAAAGTTACAAAGCATATTATTAGAGCGAAGGAAGTTAGATACTTTGTCCCTGAAAAGGGATGAGTGATTACCATCAAAAAAAGGGGTGCATCAGTTAGACGTCTACGGAGCAGAAAATCTTTATAAAATAAACATCAGGAAAATGAAATAACGGTGCTTAAAAAGTACAGAAATTAGGGGAATTTTTGGTAAAAACTGACTACGTTTTGTCTACCATTCCTGAGCTGTGCACTGGATTGATCATTAATGAGATATTAAATGGTGCAGCAAGCACGTGGTGCTGGAAGTCTTATCAGGGTAACTCCTGTTTATTGCCCTTCAGTGGAGCCACTGCGAAGCTGCATTCCTGTCGTTTTCCTGAAGCTTTCACTTCGTTAGCTTTCCCGGATCTCCTCTGGCCTCTTTCCCTCGAAGCAACCTACCAACCAGCCGAGCTGTTTCGCATTTCTACCAGCCAATACTTGGCGACTGCACGTTCCTAAAAGCACGCACCGCTTTTCTGAAGCCAACTGAAAGAGAGCACTCCGCTACGATCGCTTTGAAAACGAGTAGGAAGCGTTGAATAAAGCTACAAAATAAGAAACGCAATTTCAACCAGGTTTGGAAGTTGCTTCCAAGTGCGGCACAGCCCGGCGCTGGCGAGACGCCGCGGGCTCGTTCCGGGGCGTGCCTCGGCTCCTACAAAAGGAACGGCTGAGGACAGAGCTGCGTCCCGACCCCGCACCTGCAAACCGGGCTGGGGGAGCTCAGGGGAATAAAGGCAGGAAGGCGGAGGAGGCGAGGCGAGCGCTTCTGGAGGAAGGAGAGGGGCGGGAGGAAGAGGAGGAGGGATACCCACACGTGCTGGCAGTTCATAGTCCTCACGGGCGTTTTGAACACCTCCTGGCAGATGGGACAGTAAAAATCCTCCTCGCTGAAGCGCGCGGCGGTGGCGGCGGCTTCCTCAGCCATGGCAACACGTCGGGGCCTGTCCCTGCGGAGCGGGGACGAGACGCCAGTCCTACCCGGCCGCTTCCGCGGGGCCGGGCCGAAGGGCCGCAGGAAGATGGCGGGGGGGAGGAGGGAGGGGGGGGGGGGAGCACCTGGCGCCAGGTGGGCGCAGGGCTGCGGCGGCGAGGCGGGGGGGAGGGGAGCGGGGAGGAGAGGAAGGGGCCCGGCCTGCGTGCCGCCCGCCCCGCCCCGTCCCGCCCCGCCCCTCCGGCGCCGGCCCGGGGAGCGCCGCCGCTCGCCGCCTGCCGCCGTTACCTGCCGCCTTACGCCGGCGGAGCGTCTGAGCCGCGGCTTCGGGCCGCCTCCGTGCAGCGCCCGGGCCCCGCCGCCACCCGGAGGGCAGGGGCGGGCACGGGGCGGGCCTGCGTTTCCGCGGTGATCTCCTCCCGGCCCGGAGGGACTTCTTGCGATACTGCGGGGTGGCCTCTGCCCGGCGTCGCCGCCCTCTTCCTCTCTTCCTCGTCCTGTGCTCTTCTCGGCGTAGCCGCAGAGGGGCGGGCGGCCGTTTTTTTTTTTTTTTTTTTCCCGTGGGGTGCCTCGTTTCTCGGTGAAGTAGCGATTCAAACATGGAGGTATTCACAAAGCGCTCAAGTCACGTTGTGACGTTCGGGAGCTTCGATTTAATAAACTGGGTGGGCGTTTTCTGTCGCCCTTTCTAGCGCTAATAAATTTAGGACTTCGTTCTGGGTAGCTTCAGTTGGTGTGCGGGAGAAATGTGGACCTGCTGGAGGTGATCCATGGGATGGAATGCTGCTCCTGCCAGGACAGGCTGGAAGGGCTGGGGGATGTTGAGCCTGGAGAGGAGAAGGCTCCAGGGAGACCTCATAGTAGCCTTTGGTATCTAAAGGTGGGACTGTAGGGAGGAACGGAACAGACCTGTTAGCGAGATCTGTTGTAATAAGACAAGGGGAAATGGTTTCAGGCTGAAACAGGAGATTTAGACTAGAAAAAGGGCTTTACAGTAAGAATAGTGAAACACTGGAACAGGCTGCCCAGACAGGTGGATGCCGCATCTGTGGAGACATTCAAAGTCAGGCTGGATAGAGCTCTGAGCAGCCACACCTAGATGTAGGTGTACCTGTCCATTGCAGTGGAGTTGGACTTAGGTGAACTTTAGGGTCCCTTCCAACTCAAATGATTCAGTGGTGTACATTAGGCAGGTACTGCAGCATAGCACATTGACAAAGCTGGCTCTCTGTGGCACCACTGCCTAATGAAAGTGTGAGCCTGTACATAACAATATATGTGTGTGCATGTCATTTTAAGACATTCTGTAAGACATTACTGTAAGACATTACTGGTGAACACCGCGTAGTAGTGAGGTGGTTGTGCCAGCAACATCAGCTGCAGTACAAGGTTCAGAGGATGGCTTATGCCATCCAGGAATGCTTCTGACCTCTCACTGTGGTCGTTTGGATGTTATCCAGGATGTGAAAGGAAACAGCACTTTAGTTTTGAGTGAAAAAGACAATCTGAATGAGTGATTTATTTTCTGTGATGTATTGCTGCGTGTGTAGAGCACTTTCCATAAACAGATACCCACCATTCAGTTATGTCAAATAAGTTATTTTTTTTTACTGTCTTATGTCAAAGAGTTGATTTCTTACAGAAAGAAAAAAAAATACATCTACAAAAATTTGTCTGATTTATAGATTGATTAATTTATTATTATAATTAATGATACAGCATTTATGTGTGTATTAGTATTATTTTTTTTTTTAAATCTCTGCCCACTGAATCATACTGACAAAAAATTTTAACAGTAATCCAGCAGCATGACTGTGCACTTTTATTCCAGAATGAGGAACTGTACCACTACTGTGATGTAGTTGAGCCAACAGATCTCTCTAGGTAGAAAAGAATTTGAACATGCTTAGCCTATCTAGCACTGACCTCCTCAAGTGTAACTCTTTGCAGATGAACAGCAAACAAAGTGCTGGCAGTTCTTTTAAAAGAAACCAACTCATAGAGACTGTGTTTGTTACAAAATATATTAATTTGTGGAAATTAATGTTGGTTCACAGTAAAACTAAGATTCATGTTGGGCCTGGTCTCTCATAGTCAGCCCACAGCACGTATCTTTGATATAAAGTGTTCCTTCACTTTCATGTTTCTTTTCTCCTCGGAACTGCGACTGTCTATACCACAAGCAGATGTCTAGAGGAGATTGCTAGGTAGGAAACTCTCTGTAGCCTGAAATTATATTTTCAGGGAAGAGAAAATAAAAAACAGTAAGCCTTGTGGTTTACTTAGGCCTCCAGGATTTCAAAACTATTTAGGCTTCAGCCATCCCTCAGGGCAACTGCTTGTAACTGCCAGGGATCAGCAGCAAAAGGCAATGCCCCCACTATCAGGTCCTATGCTTTGGAGAGAAAAGAGAGAAGAGGAAATGAAGCTGAAGCTCAGGTCTCGCTTTAGCTGAGGATAGAGGATGAACTATTCTGTTATCCCGTGAAGGATGCTGGCTCTGTTTTCTTATTTCTCAGTTATGAAGAGCTAAAAATGCTGCTGTCCTTCCAAGCAAAAGCTAAGGCCCAGATAAAGCTAGGCTGTCCCAAATACTTCTTTTTTAGATCATACTAAGGCAATACTTGAAGGCCTTTATGTACTAGGAGTTGTGAGAAACTGAGTGAAGTTCATTCACTCTTATAAGCTGTTTAAGAGAGTCAAGTCATCCGGGCTGGGATATGTATTGTGCATGTTTCAGCTCAGGAGAAAGTCCAGTGCCAACAGCAGAACTTGTGTATAGGACTCATGGGGGAGGACGGAGCTTGGAATGATTTGAGGCACTGAGGTAAGTGCTCTCCTGTACTCATTGCTGCTCTGTGGGAGGCTGCTATGAGTTAGCTGAGGTGTTCTTCAGCTGCAAAGAACTGCTGCTTGAAGTTATTAACTGGCCTTGACCGAAATGAAATCGGAAGCCAGGCCTGTAGATCTGAGAAGGCATGAGAGGCGATTAACTGTGGTTGGTAGCAGTAACCTCTTCAACAGCCAGAAGAAAACACCCAACCACATCTTCAGTGGTAAAGAGTTTGCAGAACACTTTAGTACGCTTCTGTGCGTTGATTAGGACTATGCATTCCCATATAGCCAAATTCAGGTTGGCTTATCTGTGTCATGAAAGTACATCAAGAGTTACAGAAGCCTCAGTTTAGACAGTACACAACTGAGAGGGATGTAGCATGGCCTTCAGCCTCTGTTCAAGACTCACATTCAGGCACAGGCTTCCAGGTCTTTTCAGTCTTCCTGTAGGACTGCAGGCAAGCATGTCATCATGCCTTAGTTCCTCAGTCTGTAAAAGGGGAGCAGTTTTTAATCACCAAATAAGGCTGTGGTGAGGGTAAAAAAATTAGTGCAAGTAAAGAGGGTTGTGTTCAATAAAGGCAGGTGTTAAACAAAAGTAAAGATTTATTATCAAAGAAGATGATAGGTCCATTTGAACTTTGTTCAGGAGACCGCAGTATTTATGGATTAGTAGCTTTGGAAGGGGGAGAGATTGGGCTGGTGACCTCAGAGAAGTAAAGTATGGGAAGATGTGTGTGAAGGCGTTCATGCTGCTGCTAACGTTATTGTAAATCTTGATCCTTTAATAAAGCTGTGACCTTGGAGTTGACAACTAGTATGCCATGGAGCAAAATATAGCATGGCACCAGCATGGTAAATCTTAGGCAGTTTTTGCCATTGACATCGACAACATGTAAAAAGAACTCAGGCAGTTGAAGTTCGTGAAACACATTTATTTGAAGGAAAGCATTTTAAATCAGACATTTTAGATGAAATCAATGGCCCTGCCAACTTTTTATTCCTCATGATGAAATGTGTTCGTGAAATGAAATCTCAATGGTGAAAACTTGTAGAATTGCTCATCAAACTTTGCAGTTTTCTGGGAGCAACCGTCACTGAAAAAGTACAGTTTAGATTTTTGCACAGCTGTTGTACAACTTTGTATGACTACTTTTTGTACAACAGCTGCTTTGTACAACTATTATTTTGGCGGCTTTCCTGACTGCTGCTGATGCAAGGAGAGTGCATCTCCTCTTCAGTGGGCAGCTACCTGGAGTTCTGTCAGAGCCATTGGAGACACATAAGCAGAAGAGGAAAGAGAAAACTATATAACTGCATGGTGATCAGGAGGTTCCATGTGGAAGGGGATGAACATCCTCTGCTTTGGCCAGGTGTATCTGTACTACCTAGAAAGTATGCTTGCAACCATTGACAGAACTAAGAGGAACTCACCTCCAGTGCTAACTTAATTCCTGTATACAAAAAAATTCTCATTTTTTTTAGGCATGCAGGAAAACAGAGGTGATTGTTATTTCACTTTTTACTATATATATATATATATATATATATATATATTTAAGATGAATTGCACTTACAAACCTTGCTAACTCTGAGCCCCGTCTTGCATACACTGTAAATGGAAACTCATGTTCTTTCTTATGGGGTCAGTAATACTGCTCTTGACACCAGGTAGCAGGCCTGATGCTCTTTTCTTTTGTGTGTGTGTGCTCCAATTTATTCAGTGCTGTGGCATTTGCAAATCTGTTGTTTGTCACCTGCCTTCAGCATTACATTGTTATTATGGATATTCAAAAAACCAGTGTGCCCATGGAACGGAGAGAGGCTGCTATAAGAACCATGACCTTTGGGTTTGTTTGTTTGTTTTTGTAGAGAAACTGATAATATTTGCTTTTATCCTTACAGGGAAAGAAAAAATAAAAGGGAGATTAAATTGAAACTAAATTTAAAAAGTTGATTTAAAACCAAAACAATGCTTAAGGAAAAAAAAAAAAGTCTAATCAGGTTGTGAACATCCTATTAATTGAAAATGGGTACATTTTATTGTCCATATTTACCTACAGAACACATGCTTCTGCTGTTATTCAGTACTCCTTATGTGCTGCTTACAGGATTCACATGCACATACTTTGAGAGTTACTTGTCTGGAACTTATACAATAACAACTTGTGCAATAATGTTTATGCCTCAATAGAAAAAAAAAGATATTTTATTGAATATTCAGATACTAATTAATGTGGTAATAGATTTTACTTTGATTACTTGAGCAACCAGGTGACAAAATACTGGTGTTGATGGCTTCACATCCATGTTTAAAGTTTACTGTTTAACTTTCTACTCCTTGGGAGTAAACACTGCAGCACAGAACAAGATAAATCATTTCGCAACATGGAGTAAATGCGAATGCCAAATGCAGAAACAGATCAATTAACAAAGTATGCAAAAACAAGCAGTGTTAATGCTATGAAGAGTCCAATTTACTGATGCATTGTATATTACTGTTTATATAAATAAATATCCAAGACATGTGAGTCAATGAAATGCTATCACATATAGTTCTATTTCTGTTCTGTGAATGAATTATAAATTTAGACTACTGAAGGTGGTTCATCACTTCTGCCCTCCACTCAAACACCATTTTCTTAGTGCTTTGCCACATTAAAATATATGTACATATATATATTTATGAGTATCGAACATAAATGTAGGGATTATGCAAATCCCAGCTATGAATTTATGTCTGCCCACATCCCAGGTATTGCTGGCCTATGTATATTTTGTGGTTAAAATATATTCACTTTGACTAGCTAGCAAGAGATTGGACTTGCAAATGCTGCTTTTGTTTTCTCACAAATAAAATCTGTTTGTCATCCAAACCATTTGCTTATTCCTTTGTCATCAATTGGTTTATCATCCCAGTAATAAATTAATAACAAATAACCCATACACCTGTTGAGATCTTATTCTGCATTGAATGTCCACTCAATGGACCTCAAATGTACACAGAGGATCACAGCAAGAAATTTTAGCTATCTATGTGAAGTTATCTTAGCCTAAAGAAAACCACACAAAACAACCACAAAAACATAAACAGACACGCAAATAAACAAGTCTACAAAAGACTCCTATATGAGGCTTCATGTATAAGCAGTTCTCAAATTATAATACAAAAACTCAGATTAGAATGCACAGCAAAGGCTGCACATGAATCTGAGTTAGGTCATAGGCATACATGACTTAGAAGCAGACAGAATCACAGGGGTTGGAAGGGACCTTTAGAGATCATTGAGTCCAACCTCCCTGCTACAGCAGGTTCTCTACAGCAGGTCACAAAGGTATACAAGTCACTGAACCTAATAATGCTCATTGTCTTGGCTGTAATGAAATATTTCAAACACTACACGTATCCACACTTGTCAGTGACAGCAGGGGAGAGGGAAAAGATGTTTTTCTTGCACTGTAAAAGACAATTAAGCAATAAATAAATTTTATATTTTTCTATTATCTCTTACCAATTACACTTGTTATAATTTGTTCAGTGTGTGAATACTAACATACTTATGCACATTACCATATCCTTTTCTGATCGATAGTAAGTGGGACAGTGATCCAGTAGATCATCCTCATCTGCATTGTGCTGGCAAAAACGACAGGAATATCTGGTAAAAAGAGATAGAAGATTGTTAGTAGCAGTGGATATAACTGATAGGTCTTTAATAGTACAAGTAGTTTTAAAAAGTATTTAGACTTCTTTGGTCAGATGTCATGATAAACATCTTTTGTATAGCCAAAATGTAGCTTGGGCATGTGACATACACCTAGATGTGAGGTATGTTATGCTGGCAAAAGGTCAGCCTTGCCAACATATGCTGTGCAAGCGTGTCAGTATATTGATCCAGAAAAGCGTTATCAACATAGCCATGACCTTAGGGCAGAGTGGAAGAATCTACTGAACACTACAACTACAAACATTTGATACAAGCATTGTTTAATTGCTATGGTATGCTTGGAGCATATATGACCAAACTACCAATTGTCAGCAGCCCTCATTAAGCATTAACATGGTCTTGCCGAGAATCCCTGCCTCATTTTCAGTACAGAGTATGGTCTTACTGCACGGTGGAAACCTTGTTTTCAGGTTACCAAAGTCATAAAATATACATAAACATTTCTGTGCATCAGAAGAGCAGTAACTGAGCGGCAGATACGTCCTCTTAGCAAGCAAATTGAATAAAGCGTTATTAAAAATTGAAATGGCAAGAAGGATAGAGACACTCAATTCAGCAAATCAGAACACCACATTTGATCCTAATATTTACTAGACAAAACTAAGGCCCTTTGAAATTCAGGACCTCAGTCATTGTAGGTTTGTTACGTACCTGATCCATGGATCTAGTGTGTTCCTAAAAGAGAATGAAAAGGACCAAAAAAAGTCAACTTTCAACATATGTGTATATATGAATATATGTATAAAATATATAAACATATGTGTGTGTATATGCATATATATATGCGTACATATGCTTCGTAAAATAATATACGATAAATATATAAATAAGAAAAGCTGTCAGTCTTCTTTAGGGAACATCATCAGTCTCTCAGTATTTGCCTATTACAAGTAGTTGTATTTGGAAACTGTTTCTGAGGAAAAAATTATGAGAAGTGAGCCAACTATATTTTGATTATTACTGTCATAATCAATATTGAAGAATTTTTTTAAAACAAACATACTTCTCCCCCAGTAAAAATGGCAAAAAGTTGCTAATTTATCAAAATACTATTGTTTCTTCAAAAAGGTCACATAGAGTTAAGTTCTATCAGAAAATGTAATAACTGCAGTTGAAATGTATTATTTTGCCAAAAATAGCATCCACATTAAGTACTACTAGAGCATTATGATTTAAAAATATTAGTACTAATCTGATATTGAAATCTATGAAACACTAACAAGTTCTAATGAAAAAAAACACAGAATTATTCTCCCACTTTGACTTCACTATGTTGAGTTAACAAACTCAAAAGTTCCTTGCAATGTCACTGTCTCTGTACAGCATTTCTAAGCTCCCATGCGGGTCCATATTCACTTCCTATTCATTGTTCACAAGCTCTCAAATGAGCTCTCATTTCACTTAGCCATAGCTAAGAAATGAAGCAGCAGATTGTTGTTTTATGCCATGACACATTCACACATTGTCCTGATTGATTTTTGGTTAAAAGCATTATATCAACATTGCAGCTGTTACTAGGAAGGATATGTGTTTCCTTCTACTACTGGCACAATTCCTCAAGCATTACTCAAATCTACTACCTAATAATAGCACGCAGTTTATGAAATCAAAGGGAGTGAAATAATTATTATTTTGCAGTTATTTATTTGTTCCTTACATTGGCCCTTAATGTTTTGGAATGAAATTTTGGAGGTACTAGGGATATGTTTCTTGTTTGAAGGGTAGACCCTCCAGGTTCACATCTTCCCTTTTTTAGTGGTGAAAATCTAGATCAACTTTTTAAAATAAAAGTTTCCTAATTCGATAGTCACTTCTGACCTCAGTGAAGTCAGCAGCAAAACATTTCACAGATTCACTGAGGATAATATTGGGGTTTTATGTTGCTGCTGTTGCTGCAGGTTACCCCATTTCCTCCAACTCAGAACCTGTGCATGACAGATCATGTGAAGCACAGTCACGAGTGCTGAGCAGCAGCTCGACACCACACAGTAGAACTTGTGGGCTGAGATAGAAATATTCACCAAGATAGAGAAAAGGAAAAGGAAAATAGTTATGACAAATGTTTATATATATGAACGTATATAAGGAGTGATGCACAAGAAATTACTCACCATCCTGTCTGATGCCAACTAGAACCCTGAGCAACATAAGAGAGCAAGATGAACTCCCACCCCCTTCAAAACTCCTTCCACATAATGTCATATGGTATAAAATATCCCTTTGGCCAATTTAAGTCAGCTGTCCTAATTCTGCCCCCTCCCAAATCCCGGGACCCTTCACTGAGAATGGCCTTGGCTCCACACAACACCGCTTAGCAACAACTATAAACATCAGTGTTAATCAACATTGTTTTTTGATCCCAGAACAAAAACACAGCATCATACCAAACATTTTGAAGAAAGCAATTCCATCCCGGCTGAAACTAAGACAATGAGGTATTTTCTATTAACAATATGATGTTACATGGACTCACCATGTTGAGAAAGTATTAAATATAATATACTCATACTATTCTATATTCATACTTCTAAACATTGATTAACAGACTTGCTGAATCTTGGTGATGAAATTTCAAGTAACCCTGACCCACATGTCTGTACCATCACTCCAATACAGGCAATTGTTCTGACCACAGATGCAGCAGGAAGAAAACACACTCATGCCTCAGTCACTTAACTACTATTTCCTCTTCCCATGTGGAAATTGCAAACGAAATTAGTTTTATGGCAACACAGCAATCTGTGCATTGGTGTGACTGAGACACTACAGGAGCATTTGCCAAGAGGAGTCTGCCAAATATCAGGAACAATACACAGAGATACATTCTGCAGAACACAAATTTTAAAATATTGAAATTAAAGTCAATGTTTAACTACTGTTAATATCAAGGTGTTCATGCAATTCATTGTTACTTTTAAGCAAATCTTACCTGATTACAAAATCCATGGCAAACAAAAAAAAAGGTAAAGAACTAACGGTGTTAACAAGAAAAAACATCTTTGCTGCTTTTCTTATGCTCTTTGTAATTCACAACTCTGCAAATAGCAGTCTTCCAGTAGTTCACACAATTGCTAGTGGTTTACATTTCATGGCGTTTTCACACTGCTGCTGCTGCTAGACTAGCAAGATTGGAGGGTACTGCTTTGCAGTTAGCAAGACAAACAAAATGATAAAAGCCAGATGTGAATACAGCCAGAGGAAAAATAAGGAATCAGATCCAAGCAGTACAATCTCCTCCCACAAAAAAAATAAAAAAAAAAAAGAGGAAAAGAGAGGACTGAAAAGTGTTCATTATACAGAAAGAGACACGGAAGTATGTATTCAAAGATATGGGAGAAGATACTTAGTTTTAAATATCTGTTCAAGTAAATACGTATGAATTACGTCCATACTTTGTTTTCCTATTGATGTATGCCCTGTCCTCCACCACAATGTATTCCTTGCCATTTGCTCTGTACCTTGTTTTGATGAATGCATGTGTTCCAGTTTGAACGGCTGCATTTTAAACATTGTTTGCATGAGTAACTGAAACTTCAAAGGCTTTATTTAGAACTTACCAAATTGTGGGAATAAAAAAATTCCACTAAATTTTGTATATTTACGCTGAAGTTTAACAGGTCTGGGTGTGGCCAGGATTTTTACAGTTGGGCCATCTGCCCTCTCTCCAGCCAAGCCAGTGTAAGGAGTCAGGAATATTCATGGGTAAATCTTTGGAATTATTTGGTAATCAGTGATCAAGGTTGCAAAACTGTGCTTCACATTCTCTGCAATTTTTTCTATATCTTTTTCATTTTCTTGGCAATATCAGCAGCTGTAATTCCTTCAGAAAGAACAAGCATGGCAGTAAGATCGAGACCACAAATCATTCTTTCAACTTGCAGGAATAAGGGAGTGATAGAATCTCTGTGTAGAAAGTAACAAAACCACATCAGTTTCCTGTCCAGTCAGGACAGTAATCAGAAGGGTCTCAGCTACAGTCACAGCCTAAGGCTATAAGGAAGGATGAAGGCAAGGATGTACAGTGCCAGCTGCCCTGCTTTGGCAGGGCTGAAGAAGTTGATATGTCAGACTGCAGCCACCAGCAACCATGTTGCTCACCCAGGATGAGTGTGAGGATGGCAGACCCAGACAAACAGGGTGGTGGCAAAAGTCTATACACCTCTGTGATAAATCTGCATACGTGCCCCTCTGCCAAATATCACAGCTCTGAAGCAAACATATCAGGAGCACAGTTTGTGTCCTCAACTCCAGTCACACAAAACTTCACTTAAGCTGCTGGCATTGCACTGCAACAGGTAAGCAGCAGGAACATTTGTGTAGACAGTTCTGGTTGGAGATTTAAATGTAGTAGCTTACAGAAGAGAGACACTTAATAATTCACATAAATAATTGCGGTCATTTGCCAGTCACTCAAACCAGCACCATCAGTCACCTTGAGTTAATTTTGGATGCTGCCATTCTCACCCTCCTGTGCTGCATCTCATGGAAGGCCACCCACCTTTTCTGTCTCTTCCCAGTCTCCAGAGCAGCAGGAAGAATCAACTGTTTCTCTTTCTTCTACTCAGTTTGATGTTTTAGTGCAAGTCCAACTACATTGCCAGAAAAGCATTTCAGCTTTAACCTTTAGCGAAGGTGAACATTTTAACCTTTGTACCAGAGCTGCTAAGTCAGAGGTCTGCATTCCCCTTTTACTGTGCAGACAGTAACTCGAGCAGAGGAATGGAACTGGAAGCAAAACCTTCTTTGAGCCACTATTAAATAGTTTGTCAGAGCTTGTCTGCCAATGCAACAGCATTTCCAATGTGCCCAACGGACAGTGATTCCTCTACAGGAGGCTTCTAGATATGATCTCTCCTTAGGAGGTCTTCTTCAGATAGCCCCATGGAGCCCTGTGAAAGACAACCAAATCCCCAGTCAGACAGGTGGTGGTATTTTGTAGTTATTTCACAGGAGTACAAATGATTGCACAAAATGCAAAGAGAATATAGCCAAGACTCAGCATGCTCTCTGTCCATGGTTAAACTCTGAATTGTTAGATGTGATTTGCCTGCAGGCAGGTTTTAACTTGGATTAGTCCTGTACTTTAGACTGAGTTGAAAAGGTTTCTTTGTTTTCTCTAAATACTCAAGGCCCACACTTGCTGTCTGAGAGCTTTTCCCCTTTTAATGTCTCGAAACTTACAGAATTCCACTGGCAGTTTGTTACCCCTCCCCCTAAAACTGTCAGTAGCAGGAAAATAAAGGTAATATAAAGGATACAAGGAAAGACAAAGAACACTTACACCCGAGTGCTGTCACTGCCTGTTGTTATTAGTCAGTGATTTGTTCTATTGACTGTAAAAACAATTAGGATGAATTTCAGGTTCAACAACAGAAGATTCTCACCCAGTTCATTTGTGTGCTTTATTTGCTCCAGTGAATACCTGAATAGGTAAAACAACAACAACAACAAACCAAGTCAGCAAACAGAAATCCTTAAAAGAGTTCAGGAAGAAGAAACAAAGACTTTGTTTTTCTCCTTCTGCATGGCTTCCAAGCAATTGACCCAAGGCTCCAGTTAGAGGCTGCACTGACTCTTCACAAATCCAATAAAAGGTAATGCCCTACATCTTGAAGGTACTGAGGGTGATGTAAATATGCATTCAGGCATACAGACGTGTGCATGTCACAGTGCCATTTTTTGTTAACTGGAACCTGCAGTAAATATTAGAAACAAGATGAACAGCAAAAAAAGTATAGCTTCTTAGCTGCATTTCAATGGAGAAGGAGTTCTGCAAAGATGTCTGTAATTTCTGAGAGAAACAAGCGGCCCTGGAAACAGAGAAGAGGGAGAGAAACATAATGAGATGCTCTTTAGCATTTTGGAGGGGGAAATTATTTCTGCACACTTGCTTACACCACACTTCTGACTGCTGTCATCACCAGTAGGATGGTTGCGCCAGAGACCGCAGTTCTAAAGGGAGTCTGTTGTGAATGATTTTGCTGAAAAGAGTGGTTCCATCCTCTCTGCATCCTGGATTTAGTTACTAACAAACATAGATGAGATCCCCCAGAGCCTCCTCTTCTCCAGGCTGAGCAGGTCCAGTGTCCTCCCAAGCCTAGGAGAGATGAATTGACTGCCAAAGGAGAATTCTGAAAGCTAAACATACAAACATCACATAAAGGCCTTAATGCAACTGTCAAAGCAACCTGACAAAGAAACTGTTGGGTTATTTTTGCCTGTGAAGAGTAAAAATAAGAACACATTCATTTTAAGTCCTCAATTATGTGAACACCTGAAGAACAGAAGTAGCATTGCCAGCTATTTCTACAAGTACTGGAAATGTCATGATACATTTGGTGATGCACATGGCTGCGCTGGAATCTATCTAGGTTTTTCTCATTTGATTGAAGGTTATACCTGCACTACTAGGTACAGTTGGAATGTGTTTCAATTTATTTGGGGCAGTGCATTATTTGTTATGAAAAAAATATTTTCCTTTACTATGGGAAAATTTGAATGTAGTATTAAAAGAGTGACTAATACCTGAGCATGTCTCAGCATATGTGTATATTTTCCAGAATCCAATGCATATTTTGTTACTTAAATGCTTTTGCTGAAGCAAAATCAGGTGTGACCCACCTTTGAGTGGGTTTTGAGTAAGAGAGAAAAAAGGAAATGCAGTAGATTTGGCATTTGGCAACTCCAAGATGAAAGCATCTGCATGTTCTCTATCTCTCGGTTTGTATCTGGCCTGCAGTAAAACTTGCAATCTCCTGTCAAGTGATCTAAGTGGAAATTTCCATCACAGATTTGCTTCTGGAGGAAGATATCGTCCTTTTCTGAGCCCAAACTCTATAGTGATGATTATCTCTGCTGAACATTTAAATATAAACAGCTTTGACAGTCAATGTTATTAACACGCCAAATCGAGTTTGTACAACAGAAGGATAGCAATATTTCCTGAGCACTTTCTGTTTACTCATATGCTACCTGCTGATGAATAATAAAAGCAAATGTAAGAAGAACATCTAAGAATATCTTAGATAAAACAAAAAATAAGAAGTCAAACAACAGTATCCATTTTTACAGAAACTGCAACAGAATCTGTTTCAGCATATGTGGAATCTTGTCAGTTGGAATCAAGTCAACGAATTTCCTTTGTGAGTTACTGTTTATCTTTAGCAGCAAATACAATATGAGGAAACTTGTAATACCAATATCTATTGCTATGTTACTTTTGGTGCTACTTGGTTGAGATTTAGACTTCTATTACACACAAATTTAACTTCTATCACTGCATTAATAATATAATGCTATAAAATATCATTAACCACCAAAAGACAATGAAATACAAACACTATGAAAGAAAATCATCAGGGACCAGAACTAGTTTTTCTGGTAAATCATGCACTTATTTGGAGTTTGATGTAATGTAAATATGAATAATGCATGGAAAGTATTTAATCATTAAGGCTAAAAGCAAAATGTATTTTTTTTTTTAATCATAAAAAAGCAAATAAACACTTAAGTGCCTGTCAATGTTATGTGAAAATAAAACACACTGACATCATTGACTTATGGAGAACGGAAGTTTAATGAAGACAGTGGTAAAATTGTATTAGAGTTTTCAAGAGCTACCGACAGTAATTTTTTAGCACAACTAAAGGTAGCACATAGATCCAAGTGTGGTGGGTAGAGGAGGAACAATATCAAGGCTGGAAGCTTGTGACTGCCTGAAGAAACCTAGTCACAACCAATTACATCAAACAAGGGCAGACAGACAACAGGCTCAGCCAAGCTCTTTTGTGTGTGTGTGTGATTATGTATGAGAAGGCATTACCTATGTGTCTGTATTTACTGAGACACACATGCAGATAAATTATCTACATCTGTCTGATTTGTTTTCTATTAGAAAAATAGGTAAGAAACATGAACATCTGAGAATCTTTGAAGAGAAACTTAATGGTATTAACAAAAATCAGGATGTATATCAGAAGATTTAATTATATGGCAAGTGTTCCACAACATTTTAGGTATTAATAAAGCACAATTTTATGAAAAGCTCTTTCTGGAAAAAGGAAGGAATGACAATAATTAAAGGTAGATATCAATCATAAACACGACAATAAAAAACGGCCACATGAAGCCAAGGAAAACTCAAGTCTAGTAAAACTAGAGACAATAGAAGGAACTCTACAGTATAAACACAATAAACTTATTTACTGTTGAACAGGCAGCCCAGAGAGGTGGTGTTGACCTTAAATGAAGGCACAGTTATCTCCCAGTCAATTATCCTAGAAGATTTAGCTGAGGAGTTTTCTTTCTTGCTGAGCGTACAATGGAAATTCTCCAAAGTTGAACTCAAACAGCATGGTTGTTGACCTCATAAGTTATCAAATGTAAAAGATGAAGTTCAGTCAATAAAAGCATATTAACACTCACTAAAAGCTTTGGAAAAAGGCTTTGTCAGCTGAACTCAGGTTGTTTTCTGTTGAATTTAAAGATATTTTGATGTTTGCAACTGTGCTGAGGTAATATGAACAGTATTTAACATGATACTTTACAGTCTTCAAACTAAAATGAATTAGTATTGTATAATATGAGTAAGTCAGGTGGGAAAAAAATAAATGTTATATTACAGATCTTGCAAAATAGCATCAAAACCATAAAAACCCAATAATGGGTAATATCACAGAATCCTGGAACTGTAGGGGTTGGAAGGGACCTCTAGAGATCATCTAGTCCAACCCCTTGCCAAAGCAGCTCCCTAGCCCAGGCCGCACAGGTAGGCGTCCAGGCGGGTCTTGAGCATCTCCAGAGAAGGGGACTCCACAAAAATGATAAAGGTATTAGGGTATCATGATTAGGGTATGTTTGTCTCTTTTTGCAGAGCCAAAAGCTCAGGTGAAGTAATGAATGGTGATGATAGTGAACATTACAGCGCGTGATCTGGTTTCCAGGATAAACTGGGCTCATTCAAATTACATGCCTTCTGAAGTAAACAAATGCTTTTGGCTTTCTCCTTGCCTTCCATCTCTTCCCAACCTCAGGCTTACATCTCTACAAATACCAGAGACAAAATAATTCAGATCAGAGTTAATTCCTTCATGCTTCAGGTGCATCTCCACTTCAGTGCATCTCCAGAACTTGAAAAATAGAGCAGAATACAGTTAGTATTTCTTTCATTCATCAGGAAGACTTATGGGGAAAATAAATTATTATTAAACAGAGTTACACATACTCTGTTTCTTTGTTTTCAGCTTTTTGGCTGAGGAAAAACATTAGCAGTGCTTTCAGTGCACCATAAATGACTGAAGTTACCCCCAGAGTGGAAGGCATAGCTATGTCTGTATTTGCAATTAGTGCAGCCTGGGAGTAAATTTTGTAGACTAAATTTCGTAGCCCTGGTTTCCTTTGCAAGGCCTGGTCCCAGCTCCTGCTCTGAGTCACCACTTTTTTCTGTTGGTGCAACTCTGGGCAAGTGGTGAGCTGGAACACTTTTTAAAAACAGGGTTAATTTTCAGATGTCTTAGTTCTTTTCTCCAGATGATGGGGCATTGTACATCTGCTTGAGAAGCAGTGCCAGATTTATGGAGGTACAAAGAGGACAGCAGGTTTTGTTGTTGTTTTTAATCAGTGAATGAGGATTAAGTTGGCTTGAATTTTTTTGTGAATCTACTCCTTAAGTAGATATGCACATGGTTGCTTCTAAGATAAACAGGAATGCCCTGTAGTTAATTTTATTGTTTATTTGATTCAGCTACAACTAGGGTTGAAAGAATTATTAAACTGGTTATAGCTCAAAGGTGTTACATGCGATTTGGACTGTTTCAAGGTTGCCATGCACTCTCCAGACACACAAAATGCAGGGAACATGGAACTTAAAACAACTTTTTTTCCAAGAGAAATGGGCACATGCCCTTAATCTGAAAAATCTGTGTTTCTCTTTCCCTTTTCTCATTTATTTATTTTTTTCCCAAAAGCAATGATCTATTCCCACAGAGAGTCTAAACAGAGTGCTTTCAAGGAATAATGAGAACTCAAGTTAACAAAATGTTGATTTGAAAATATTACTTGTCACATCTTTTTGCATACAACAGACGCTGGTTTTGGCTTTTTTTTTTTCCAATTTGCATTTCTTTTTCCTCAGCTGGCCTGAGGTGAAATGACCTTTCTATGGCTATTTAATTGTTTGCAATGTATTAAGATATGTTTTGCAGTCAAAAATTCCACCATTGCTTTAAATACAGATTTATTTACTTATTTATTTTTAATGATAAGGAAATGCTGTTTAATCTGTTTGCTTGGTTTGGTCTATTTTATTGATTGATTGGTTGGCATGTATGTAATGTTGTGAAAAGCAATATGTTTGTGGAAAGACAGGAGATTCTTATCATGCAAAACAAAGGAAATCTCAAATTGATTTTATCCCCAGGAGTAATATCTGGTGAACAATAGAAAACAGCCAGTATTGTTCTGAGGCATTTATTATTATTGTAGGATTTTGCACTATATAGAGCTTTATTTATGTAACTAAGTACCTAAGAAAAATACCCTTTGTGATCCAGGAAATAGTTGTTAAGTGAGAATCTACTGTTCTAATCATTTTCGTCTTCTCCTTGCGCCACCAACAGTAATTACTTAAATATGTATAAAAGGAGAATTAGAAAATCTGTTTTGATAAAACATCAGTTTGATGCTATTCCCTTTTTAGAGAAAGATTGCTGTTAAGAAACCTTCGTGAATTCCTCTGTATTAAGCACATTGCTGTCTGACTCAGAATATTAAAATTTAACTGAATAGAAAAAAAATTAAAAAAATAGAAAAATAGAAAAAGCATGTAACTTAAGGGAATTATTTCTTCTGCTGACTGTCAGTACTAGACACAATGTGTCAAACTTAATTTTCGTGTGACTGGCACAATTCCAGGATATTGTATATGTGTGTTGCTACCTTCCTAAAGAGAAACTAAGGCTGCAGTACTGTTTCTTAAATTCATCCCCACCGAGATACATTGATGGGACTGCTTCCTTTCCAACAGTGGGCAGCAGGCTTATTGATGTTGGTTGCTGCAGTCTGGCTGAGGTTTGTAGTTCTACTTTGTCTTGGAGTAATAAACAAAACAAAATCAAAACAAAACCCAAACAACCAACCCACCCCCAAATAAACCAGCGACAAACTTTACCTCTTCCGCTATCTCACCTATATATCTGCATAAGCTGTATCTGTGTTTTACACAAATACATATAGGACATATATTGTCCCTTCTTGTCCCATCTCTAAATCTACAATTCAGATAAATAATCCAGACAGCTAGTGCTTGGATTTATGACTTCTTATCAGTCCCTCTCCACTTCTGTCAAATGTTTATCCTATTTATGAACAGGCTGGCTTTAAAAGCAAAATTTTGCACCCAAATTGGCAGGCTTGGGAATGATATATATCACATTTCTTCTGATGTACCTTCTGCCTTGTAAATAATGTTATTTGAATCTCCTGACAGTGCTATTTTTAGCAAACAGATCTCATATACAACACCCCGAGATACTATGTTCCTTGAAGTTGGGGTTATTTTTCTCTTCTTGGTAGAGCAAACAAGTCAGGGGCTGAATCGAAAGTTCTAAGCCATGGGAAAACATGGGAAGTGAAACTGAACCTCTGCTAAAAAGGCATCGGGATGTTCAACATTTAAAAATAGCTTTTAATGTCCAATCAGTTGTGGTTAGGATTGGGGCTTTTTTTGTTCCTTATCAATCTACCAGCTGTAATCTGTATGCTGATCTGAAACACACAATTAAGTGGGATAGGGGAAAAGCACTGTTGTTTCCATGTGCCAGGTGGAGGTCCCACTTTATCTCTGCAAACGTTACTTTGGACCCTCTTTGAAGAGCTTCCAAACCAGGAAAAGGCGTAAATATTTGCAGGTCTTTGACTTGTTCTAGTATTTATCAAAACCAAAATCTATTTTATGCAATCTCGAGTAGCTTTTGGATAATATTTCCGGGATTAGCCGTTGAAGTGCACCCAAAGGAGGGCCATGACTGGAAGGCTGGAGCACCTCTACTACGAACACAGGCTGAGGGAGCCGAGGCCGACCAGCCCGGAGAGCACCTCACGGCACACAGGAGGCGGCGCTCGGCGGCGCCTCCACCCCCGCCCGCAGACACCGACCGCCCCGCGGCCACCGTCGCCTCCCCCTCCCGGCCCCGCCCCTCGCGGCCAATCACATGAGCGAGCGCGGGGGCCGCCGGGACGGGCGCTACCCGAGGGGCTCGGCGGAGGCGCGACATGGCGGCGGGGGCCGCCTGCTGAGCGCTCGGCCGAGCGCGGCCTCGGCGGGAGAAGCGGAACGAGGTGACGGGTCCGGCTCGGGCTCCCCGACGGCGGCGGCCATGGCCCAGTGCGTGCAGTCGGTGCAGGAGTTCATCCAGGACTCGTTCGTGCCCTTGGTGGCCGCGCTGTGCAGCGAGGAGGCGGAGCGGCTGACCCGCAGGAACAACCTGAGCTTCGCCGAGCTGGTGAAGCCTTTCTGCCGCCTCACCTCGGAAGGTCGGTGCCGGCCGTGGGGGCGGGGAAGGCGGCGCCGCTGCTCCCTTCTTCCCGCGGGGGCGACGGGCAGGGCGGGGACGAGCAGCCTTCCCCCGGCAGTACCGGGCTGGCCTTTGGCTGGGCAGCTGCCGTTTGTTTGGCTTCTGTTTTTGCTCTGTATACCCTCGGGAGCTGGGCTTTTCTTGCAGACATCGCAAAGGACGGCCGGGTCAAGGGGAAGCGTGCTTTTAAAGCGAATTCGCCCGCAGCTGCTGTCTGCATCGTGCTATAGCTGTGTGCCCTCTTGCTGCCCGGCTTCGGAAAGAGTGGGTGACTCTTACAGCTGAAATCGCAACCAGCGTTCTGGAAGGTGTTTACACGGGTACATAGTGATAAGACAGGGGGGAATGGCTTGAAACTGAAGGAAGAGTAGTCAGGGTGGAGCTTTTTACTGAGAGAGTGGTGAGGTGCTGGAGCGTGCTGCTCAGAGAGGTTGAGGATGCCCTGTATCCAGAGGTGTTTAAGGCTGGGTTGGATTGGGCCTTGGACAGTTTGATCTGATACTTGGTGTAGCAGCTGGTAACCCTGCCTGTTACTGGGGAGTTGGAACCTATGGTCTTTGGGGTCCCTTCCTGAGCTGTTCTATGGTTCTCTCACCTGTTGTTTTGTCATATGTACTTTGTTGATGCTCCTGTGAAATGGGAGAACTGTACTGTTTACACGGCATAGATTAAAAACAGCCATGTAGTATCCCAGTAAAACTAGGAGTTAGCCTCTTTGAAGAATAAATCAGGTTCTTCAATGTGTAAAAGAGGCAATAACGTAATTAACTTAATATAAGCTATGCTTTTCAGTCCACTGTTTATCTGAAAAGAACTGCAGAACTACTCGTCAGTGTGGCAATGCAGTGCCTTTTGTCAGATTAGGTTTTTGGCAGACACTTGGCTCGGAGAGACTTCAGCTTTGCATCTTGTATTGAGAAAACAGAGCAAGAAGATGAGCCTTGAGCTGTCTCTCAAGCTAGGTGTTTGCGTTGTTGCTCAAGTGAGTGACAACAACTTGAAAACTAGTTTGTGTGTAAGTTTACCTTTATTTTGTGGCAAGTCTAGAAACCATAATGACCATATTTAACATTTATAGAGAAGTGTTTTTTTTTTTTTGTGTAGCAACACTCATGAGCTATGTGGAATGCAGCACAGATTAAATAAAAACAAAACCACAAAGGCAGAAGCTCAGTTCCTTGGAGTTTTGAAGTTTCTGAAATTACTTAAACATCTGCTTTGGTTCTTTGGTTAAAAGTAGTGCATATAGAAAACAAAACCAGTAAGACTGTTCAAAGTGGAGTGCTCCTTTTGAGGAACACTTAGTTTTCTTGTTGCTCAGTTGTAACTGTTTTTGTTCTGACTGTTGTAGCAGTTAAGGAACTCTCAAACCTGGATCTGTCCTCTGTTCCAGTGTAAGTGCAGATCTCTGTACCACATCAGTGCTTATAAACTGAACCGTTGTTCCCCCAATTTTTGCTCTCTAAAGGAGTTGGTTATGGCTGAAGTTTAAATGCTCTCAATGTGCTGTAAGACTTTGGTCTTATTAGTTGGGGTACTGATGCTGTTTTTCTGTATTTCTCTGAAAACTTGAGTAGGGAAGCTCTACCATTTGAATGTTACAACTCATAACTTTTGATACTTCTTTGATAGGTTTTCTGTAGTGTAATTGTATAAATAAACGTGCTTGTTGTTATCTAAATCACCATGATACAGTTTTCATTTCTTAATCTCACAACTGTGCCTATCATGAGGAATGTATGGGAACGGGCATCCTTATTGTTCTCTCTAAGCTGCCAAACTGCCAGCGAGAACTACCCTTCAAGGCCTGACCCAGGCTGGGAGGATGGAGACATTGAAGCTGGGAGCAGTGGGTTTGTTGGCCACCCTACTGTCACAGTGTTCAGCACACTGCTGGCTGGGTTGCAGTTACTCCAAGTGTGACTTCCTCTGCCAGTTTCTTGGAAAATGCATTGCTGTGTGCAGTAAGAAGCTTCTCGAGATGAAAGTTGGTATGCACGTGAGGGTGGGGAGATTAGTACTAGGTGCTGTCTTCATGCGGAGAACTAGTTATGCACAGTAAAATTGTTCGCACAATAGTATAAACAATTTCTCTATCTTCCAAATACAAGGAGGTGACAGGAAAGCATGCTTGTTGCAGTCTGCACAGTCACTGTTGCATGAATGCTGCTGACTGTATCCCATGTATGAGACTCTGGGAACTGTAGAAGTTGTTGAAGTGCTGTGTGGTAATAGGCTTGACCAGGCATTAAAGCTTTTCCGTGGTGTTTTTCATTGCCAGTTGAGAGAGAGGCATCATGTAGCACAGCAGTTTGTGTGCTTGTGCACTTGCCTCCAATGACTGCGTTTCACTACTTATAGTTGTTTTCCTGTCTTCAGTTTTAAGCACTGATTTTTTTAATAAAGAGAGAGGGAAATATGGTATAGTTTTCTTACTTTTCTTTATCTAGTTCTGACTTCGCTGAATTTATAATATAAACTCTCTCTTGCATTTGTGCACCTTGTTAGAGCCCATGTGTTCTTGATCTCTGCGATTTGATGAGGTCATTCACTGGTTTGCTACTGTGTTCTTAGTCCAGTTACAATGTAGATTTTTCTCTGCAGTCTAGGATTTCTGTAATGTACCAAAGGCTGCATGTTCATCAGTGCTCTCTCCCTTAGAATAGGAAATGAAACTCCTGATCTATGTGCAAAACTGTTTTGATGACACTCGTTCTTCAGTTGTTAAGAGATGTGAAGGCCCAGACTGCTGCTTGGCTCTTCAGGTGGTACTGAACCAGCAACTTGCTGCTGCTAAGGAGGTCAGATCACAGCTGATGTCAAACAAGCCCAAGCAGTGAGTTAGATGCAGTGGGCCTCTGCACTAAGCACTGGTCAGTACTAATCTACTGATGAACTTCTGCCCCTGAATGACTTGGTAGATTGCAAGGGTATTTTTGGCTACATCAGCATGAGCAAGTAGTGATGTTAGGAAATCCTGAGTGCAAGCTAAGAGTGCTTCTTAGTGTAGTAGTGTAGATGTTGACAATTAAAGTACATTTCTTATGGAATAACTTTATTCTTCCAGTTAAGTTTTGACTTCAAACAAACACAAAATGCCAAACTTTCTTAAAAGAAACAAGGTGTATTACAGAGTTTATTGTGGATTTTATACCTTCTTCTTCTCAAAGCAGTGTTCTTTTTTGACTGCCGTGTTGGTGGTGTTTGCTGGCTAATTTTACAAATATATTCTGTGTAGTCAGATTTTAACACAGCACTTTCTTTCTTTTTTTAAGGTGCTCTTAAAATGCTATGTGACTTAATGCTGTCTTGTTGAAGGAAGTAGCGTGTGCTTCAGGGAGCAAGTGTCTCTTCAAGATGGCTTTGATTTTTCTTTAACCAAAGGGTTTTTTTGCCCTTGAAGTGTAAAGGGGTAACTTCTCATAGCTGCCTGACTCTAAGCCTTAAATAAGGAAGTGTAGTGGGAAGGCTGTTTATTTGGTGAGCTTAGTTTGATGTTAAAATTCTTTTCATGAGCATTTTAGCTAGTGCTCAAGTTTTCTCAACTTGTGCATTAGAGAATCTCTCCTATCATGTTACTGTTTGGGCAAAAGATTTTCTTAGATCTCATTATAATTTTTCCTTCAGAAGTCCAAGTATATTTTAATAGATCGTAATATTATAGATGCAATATTGTAATACTTTTTTATTAGGAATTAAGGCAAGATTTCTGAACATCCAAGTATGTTCTTTCTGTTAGTCCTTAGGACTGCATGTATGCCATAATAATTGTCTATATCTTGTATATACATTTGTATGCTTCCCATATTTATGGCTGTTGTATTCTAGGAGGGACAGCAAGGATGAGTTTTCTTGTAGCTGCACTGGTAAAGATAAATTGGTCTCTTTAGTTCTGTATCCCTGCTGATTCCTCTTGCATTTAATCTTTTCAGTAATCATGTGTCTGTAGTGTTAGTAATTTGAGGATTAATAATTCATTTATCTGCTATGGTAGGGGGAAGAATGTAGAATTCCACAAGTGGAACTCTGCATTTTCAAATCATATGAAACTCAAATTATTGCACCTGGTAAAATGTAATGCTCTCTGTAAGATACAGGAGAGACTGTAGCCTGGATGCTTTTCAGGAAAGAATCAAAGAGCTAGACCTTGAACTGGAAGGTGGGCCGGCACAGACAAGTGTAAAAATTAATTTTCTTGTTAAGGCTTTGCTTTTCAGGAGACTGAGAGGTCTTCTTATGCCCACTCTCATACTCTCCCCTCCCAAAAACAAATAAACAAAAAAAAAGCAAACAGAAAACCACAAAATAAGAGCAGGAAAGTGGGGATTAAAAGTAGTTTTATATTATTAAAGGAAGAAAGTGTGATCTTTGCCTATGTTAGTTTAGCTTTTAATGTATGGAGAACAAAGGAAACTACATATGTGCATTTGTGGGTTGTTTCGGCGTTAACATTCTGTGAAATATTCTTGTTTGTTAGTCATCTTTGTTGAACTTTGCTGACTCATCCTTTAGGGTTGGTTCTGGAATTCAGATGTTTGGTTCCAGTGGGCTTGGGGCTATTTCTTTCACAGTGTTCTCTGTTTTGTGGAGCTCTTAAAGAAGTACCTCTTAAAGAGAGGAAATGATTTTGGAGATAAGTAACACAGAACCCAGACAGTGTAAACCATGATGTGCTGTTAAACATGGGGCTCATTTTAACAATGAATCTGCTTATCTTTTGGAGTATTGTTTACTGGCAAGCATCTAGTTAACTTTCTCTGGGCAAGCAGTCTCTCTGTACTAACTTAAACACTTGTCATCAGTTTGTGGTTCTTGCACAAACATTATGTCCATGGACTTGACCTGTGTTGTCAGGGTGGTGTTTTTGTGGCTGCATGCAATAACCCACTATTTCATGTAGAATTCTGCATAATTTGAAACCAGTATGTAATGTTCATATCATTTCTTTCTGGTTTTAAACAAGCATTTGAAGGTGAGTCATGTTGTTGTTACTACTGTTGACTTCTTTGGTAGATCAATTAAAAACAGTTTACCACTCAAGAAATGTAACTTTCAATAACACTTTCTAGAAGTTAATCAATTATGTGATGTTACTTGGAGAGTAGTAGTGTTCTGGAACTGGCATTTAAAAAAAACCAACAAACCCACAAGGGGATCACACTTTAGGCTTATCCTTTAATTCCACTCCTTGGAATGTGAGGTGTGTATTCCACACGTATTTTAGAAGCTTTCAGTGCAAGTATATACCACAAGGAGGAGGGTGTACAGCAGTATAGGCTGTATCGGTTTTATGGATACCTTGTTTCTTGGAGTGGATGTTTTTCTGAACTAAATTCTGCTTACATTTTTGTCAGCTTGTCTAAATGAACTTGATGCTGAACATTAAGTAACTTCTTCCTTCTCCCTAATCCCTGCTCCATTTTTTGATACTCAGGTATTATGGATTGAGTTACTAAATTGATAGTGAAATTCAATGGAAAAGCCTTTAAGAAAGTTTGCTAGAGAAATGCTTATTTATGATAATTATTGTAATAACTATACTTTTTTCTTTTAGTTCACATGAGAGATCCTAATAACCAGCTTCATATAATTAAAAATCTGAAGATTGCTGTCAACAACATTATTACTCACCCACCTCAGCATGGTGCCATTCGAAAGCTTCTGAATGATGTTGTGTCTGTCAGTCAGCCTGCTGAAGGACTAGTAGCTAACGTCATCACAGCTGGAGATTATGATCTGAACATTAGTGGTAAGTAATGATATCGTATTTTTCTGTAGTTCAAATTAGATGCTACTGTAAGGTTTCAAATCACGCTATCAAGTTTGTAGCATACATTAAAGTTCTTTTGAGGGTTGATCAGTTTTGATAATTGAAACTTCAACATAAAAATTGACTCAGATAGCTTTGTTTTTATATGCTTCAAAAGCATAGTTGAATGCAATTAATAATTCCTAAGTTAAATTTGTTTCCCAGTGTTGTTGTTTCTGTGAACTTTGGTAGAAGTATCATACTATAGAAAATGATCTCAGTTTGTTTTTTTGTAATTAACTTATCAGATTAGAGGGCTTTTTTTTTTTTTTTGACAAATTTGAGATACTAACACTTTACCTTTGGTTGGTTGAATAACAATGAGGTATTACTGATGTATGGGCTTGCTTTGAAGTTAGTCCTCCTGACTCATTTTGTTTGTCCCTTCCTGCTTAGTGCTTAGAGTTCATAAAGTCATCATAAACAAATGAAGGATAAAAAGGTTTTGAGGAAAAAAATGAGAAAATCTTCGCCTCACACTTTTTTTTGTTGAACTCAGTGGTTCCTATTTCACTGTCAAATTGATTAGAAGAATGGTCTAACAATTTTTTTTTTTTCTTTTCCCCAGTCTCCAGGGATAAGACATAGTGAATAATATCAATTGAGATCTGATCTTGAGAGCTGAGAAGATTAAGCTCCTCCCAGTTAAGACCCTAATCCATTAAGGCCTTTGAGTACATACTTAATTCAAAGCATGTATGTGTTGCCCTATTTAAAGATAAGCCATTTGTTGTACATAATTTAGCTTAGTTGTGTGGGGGAGTTGAATCTGTTATAGGAGAGGACAGAGGGCTTTCGTACTTCCTTTTTAGCAGAAAATTCATGATGAAGACTAGTAGCTGATGTATTTTTTCAATGTTGATAATGAAAACATGCATAATTCTACAACTTCAGTTCATAATGTGAGAAGCTATGTCTTCAACTTAATTGGATATATCAACAGTAAGAGAAAGACTTGGCTCTGTTTTCTAGTTTCCATGCCTCCTTTTCTGAGAAGTTGGTCTGTTTGCATTCTGGAGACTGGAAGACTCCCAAGAAAGCAGAATTGTTTTAGTGCAGAGAATGTCTTCATATTTCTGTTAGCCTCAGTTTAGGTGCAGGGGGAGAAGAGAGTGTTAGTGAATTTATAATTCCACTTCTTTGTAGTGTTGTAAGAAAATATCTCTCCTTTTGTTGTTCTTATCACATCCGAGGCTCCACCAGTAAATAATTCTCACTTGTGGCCATATTGTCTCTCAATGATTAGGTTCTTATTTCCATTTGGATTGACTATACGCTTGGTTGACAGAAGGTGGAGAGGAAATAATCTGAGTATCAAAAGGAAAGACAGAAGCGCTTCTTGGGTTTTGTAGTTCTGTGGTCCACTTCCTTAGGGCTTTAGCACAAAACACGAGCAAAGTATACTTGATCATGAAATCTGGTTCTCCTAGAGTCTGGTTCATCCCACTAAATGCTGAATCTTTTTTCTTCCAAGTAAGCTTTCAGCTGCATCACTTCCCTGACTGTTTGTTTAGGGCTGCGTGATGCTAACTCTGGCATTCAGCAGTTCAAGGATATGACAGATAGAAGGGAGAATGTTGAGGCAACCGTCCAGCAGCAGGCCTCTTAATTGTGTTAATTGCAGGCTGAGAGATCTCAGAAATTGGTCTTCAGTCCCTGATGGTCCTGAATGATGCAAATTTTTCTCCTTCATGCTACCAGAGCGTGAAGGCCAATATTGTGTTTGAACCTGACCTGTTTTAGTGTAATAATACCATGTTTTTTCTATCAGATCGCTCAGTTAAAGCTAGTGTCCCTTGGTACAATAATTGGAAAGAGACATTGATGGAACTGAACACATCCACGGTTTATTCAGGTATCTTTTGTGATTGGAGCCAATTTGCCAAATTGACCTTTATTTCTTTCTCTACGTGCCCCATCCACCTCTCCTTACCATCTTCTACAACTGTTTAGCACTTATCTTGACGTAGATGTGTGTTCCTCCATTTTTTCCCTAAAATAAATGAATCTAAAGAGCTGGGTGGTGGTTGATTTTTCTTTTAGTTGCATTTCTGCTGCTGCTAACCTAAATCATTTGGCCTTTCATAGCATCCTACAAGTGCATAGTGGTGGTGGTGGTGAGGGAAGTGATCTGATGCTGTGAAAGCACTGCCTTGTTTGGTCCTATGGAAATGTGTACGATCGTTGTTCTGTATTTCAAATGTGTTTTCCTGCTTCTCCACAGATTTCCTTTTTCCTCTTACTCAATAGCGGTGCTTTTCAAATTGAAACTGAACTATTAACTGTACCAGAGCACACGTGTCTCTGCTATGTTGATATTCTTTCTGGTGTATGACTTCCTTTATAAACAAGAAGCCTTGTGACATGTGACTTGTTTCTACCAAGATGCATTGGCTGTTGACCTCTGAACTTATGTTATGATCTATAAAATGGCCAGATTTTGGTGTTTTTCAGTTTTTAACAGTAGTAAAGCTTGTGCCTTCAGTTAGTAATAGCTGTCATTTCAAAGGTGTCCAGTGATGTGCTGCTAAATACTTTTCAGTGTGCTGGAATACTGGTATCCATGAAATCCATCTTACTTAGTGAAGTAGCTAAAAATACTGAGACTAAAAATGCTACTTCTAGTGAAGTAGATTTCTTAGTTTTAAGCTGATATGTATGAACAGGAACTACCAATTTTCTTTCTAACAATTTTGAACAAGTTAGCAAGCTACTTAAATTCAGCTCCTCTTGTTTAACCTCCTGTAAACACATACTGGAAAACTGAAAAGCATACAGGTCTGTGTTTCTGAATGGCAGTGTTACTGTGAATTGCTGAAATGTTAAATAGTTATATATGAATTTTTTTTTCCTCTAATACTCTTTTTATTTTGAATAGGATGCGTGTTTATTTAGATGTCTAATGTAAATGGTTAACAGCCCTGAGTGAATACTGTTTATTTTGGATATGTTGAGGGAGTTCAGTTACATTTACTGGGCTGATTGAAAGTGTGAGAAATAGGTGTAGTGCATTCCTGTTTGTGTATCTGTCAGTTTTCTTAAACTTCTGTGCTTGAGTTCAACAGAAAGGGGAAACTGAAATTAGAGCTTGAAATGAAAGTGCAGTTAATGTTTTGATTAACTTAGAATGTGAGTTAGAGAAGCTGTGGGTGCCTCATCCCTGGAGGTGCTGAAGGCCAGGTTGGTTGGGGCCTTGGACAGCTGATCTAGTAGGTGGCAGCCCTACCTGTGGCAGAAGGACCTGGATGGGCTTTTAAGGTCCCTTGCAATCCAAGCTGTCCTATGATACTTATTTCTACTGTTTTTACCCTAATAGTTTAACTGTTTGATGTGAACCCTACAAGGCTGTATTATACTTCTGAAAAATATGCGTGAATCATTTTCTCATGGCTTGTTTTAGTAACAGACTGTATTTTCTTTTATTCAGATATCTGGAAAATATATATACATATGTGATAGACTTAGTAAAACCAGAAGATTTTTTTTATACCATAAATAAAAGAGCAGATGAAGGGTTTGAGAGGTGGCAGGAAGAAATCAGCTTTAGAGGGTTTTCACATGAGTTGAATCAATGTTCTTGATGCTCTATAAGGAGAATGAATACTTTCAGGAATTAGTGTTTTTCTGTATCATATATTGTTTTCTAGTTTGCAGGTGAGTTTACTCTGGATTCTAACCTTTCACTGTAAAGTCAGGTAATTAAAGATGGAATAATTTATATCTAGGGTCATTTTTTTTCTGCGTAGGTGTGGGAGATGCAGAATTAAGATGACATTAAAGCATTTCCGAAAGGAGCAAGTGTTTCATGGCTATATTGTGGGAAGGATCAGACAAAATTCTTGTTTATGTTCTTTGAATATCTCCAGACATGCTTCACTTCCTTGGAGCTGATATTCTTAAACATTAAGGACTCTGTTGTAAAAGGGTGTGTGTACATGACAGGTTAATGTAATAAGGCATTAATGGCACAACATAGATCTGAACTTCTAGCTTTTTGTATCTCTGCGTAGTCAGCTGACAACTAAACTGTCGCTGTTTATTTTAGCCAGAAGGAGGAAGAGGACTGCAGTGGAGCCAAGTAACAAAGCTTTCAGAAAGCTTCAGAAAACCTGTCAGGATAGGGTTTTGGTAATTCTTGGTTCCTTTACACAGTTAAAAATTAAATTTGCTTCTCAGTTGTTACATTCCTACAGTAGGCAAATACAGTGATAGAGGAATTTTGCAATTTTTATGTTCCCAAGCTTCTGTTTTTAGAGGAGTGGTAAGGAGTTCTTAAAAGAATTGAATAATGCTGAGGAAGTTGATACTTAAGATGCTGTTCAGTATCACAGGATTTGATTCAGAGAGTTATTTTTTTTCCTCCTTGTATATATTTTGATGTTTCCTTTTTAGATTCTCTTCCTTTATTTGCCATGAAAACTTTGTCAGAGTTTGCAAGTTTTACTTTTAGGTGTAGTATTTTATGTTTCTTTATTATAAATGACTAGACAGAAGTTTGTTTAAATAATTAAATTTCATATTACCTTGTTGTGTATTTCAGCTACTACTCCTTGGTTTGAGTCTTACAGAGAGTGCTTTCTTCAGTCCATGCCTGCATCAGATCACGAGTTCCTAAACCACTATGTTGCATGTATCCTTCAAGTGTTACACACCTCTTTAGTGAGGACTTGGAGAGCTGACTGCAGTAATGCAGGAGACATTGACATTGTAGAGTTGTTTTCTTGCCACAGTGCTTTGAAATATGTGCTTTTATGTTTGAGCATGCAAACTAATTTTGTTACAAGGTCAGGTTTTTCTTTGCAGTAAAACCCACACCTGTTTGTGTCAAACTGAACGCAAAGCTTGTACATGTAACTTAAACTTATTCTAAATTATTTTCTGCTATAGCTCTTTAGGTATCTGCTAGCTATACCCGATGCACAATAAAGATCTGTGTGCCTGGAATGAGCCTGCAGACTTCTACAGCATTCTAGCAGATGAAGGGGGGGAGGTCAGAAAGAGTGTGTCAAAGGAAAAATAATAATAATAAAAAAAACATAAACAAAAAAACCCAACCAAAAAAAAAAAACCCACAAAAAAACAGGCTTTCAACTGTTTGGGACAAAAAGAAGTCTGGAAAGATGCCTAAATGTGTTCACAGTGGTTTTGGTACTGTAACTTAACCCTGACTTGCTTGTCTGCAAGGAAAATTAAAATGTGCACTGTTTTTATTTGTAGCTGGTGTTAGGCTTCACAATACGTGTCATGCTGTGGGTCTTATAACATGTACTCTGTTTCTAATTAACTAACTAATTCATTTCACTGATTTCCTTACCCTGTTCCGATGTGGTGGAATAGGTATGTTGGTTGCCATTTAAGAGAAGCTTGTACATAAATCTGGTGAAAAAAATGATTTTGACCCTGGCTACCTTGACCTTGTTGGTTAAATGACTGTCTAAATGCTGCTTCTATTGAGACATAGAGCACATTCAAGTTATATGTGCTTTCGTGGTAGTGTATTTCACTGATGTAAGATGAATAGGATGTGTGCAATGTTTATTTTACACACTGCCTATTTTATCATCATTGGCTGTTCCTGAGTTCTTTTGGTTAATGTCCTTAACATGAGTTTAGGTATGCTTGTAGTTTCTTCTAGTGAACCAGAGCCCATGGAGCAATTTCTGAAGCTGTCACAAGAACAACATCGAATTCAGCATAGTAGTGAATACTCTTATCCAAAATGGTTTATACCAAACACACTCAAGTACTATGTGTTATTGCATGATGTAAGCTCAGGTGAAGAGCAAAGGTAGGTCTTCTGCTATCAGATAAATAATTTGACTGAAATGCTTGCATTTATAAATTATTGCTTAGATTAGACATGCAGTGTTATATATGTATGCAGTTATCAAGGCAGCCTTCTTTAAGTAGTACTTTTTTAATGTAGTTTTTGTGTTTATATAAGTAAAAAAAAAAATCAGTTTTGTCCTCTTGAAGTGGAACCTTTCTTTGCTGGCTCACTGAATTAGTTCTCAGATTGTTGATTTTATTCTCATACAGGGCATCAGTTTAAAAGCATGCGCTTTTATTCTAAATCCTGTGGATAATAGTATAGGGTAGCTTGTTGTGATAAACACTAAAAATAGAATTGGTTGAATATCAAGGCAGGCTAGATGTTACCATTTATTTTTTCAGAGCTGACTCCATTTATGAAGAGATGAAGCAGAGGTATGGAACTCAGGGTTGCTATTTGCTGAAGATAAATTCTCGAGTATCTAACAGAGGAACAGATGAACAGATACCAGATCCTTGGAGCCAGTACCTTCAGAAAAACTCCATCCAGAACCAGGTATTTCAGTGTTTCAAAAACAACTTTCAAGGTGCATACAAATGCCAGTGGGACTGTTAGTTCTGTAGGCTTAGTGGGGACCTTATCATTCTCTACAACTCCCTGAAAGGAGATTGTGCTGAGGTGGAGGTCAGCCTCTTCTCCCATGTAACTAGTGACATGAGAGGGAATGGCCTCAATGTGTGTTGGAGGAGGTTCAGGTTGAATGTTAGGAAAAAATCTCTTCTCCAAAAGTGGTCAGGTGCTGGAATGGGTTGCCCAAGGCGTTAGTTGAGTCACCACTCCTGGAGGTGTTCAGGAAACATCTAGATGTTATATTGAAGCACATGATTTAGTGTGGAAATATTGGTGGTAGGTGGGTGGGTGGACTGGATGGTCTTAAAGGTGTTTTCCAACTTTAGTAATTTTATGATTTTAGTTGTTAAATTTTTCTTTAGTTCTGTAAATGTGGTTTTTCAGAATAGGCAAATCAGTAGTCAAGCTATGTAAAAGATTTCTTTTTTTTTTTTTACTTGACCTTTGTGTGAGGATGGAAAGTGAGTCCTTTTCCTAAGAGCTGTCTCTGGGCAATTTAGAGTCACTGCAAGAGGCACAGAAGCACTAGTCTACCTTAGATAAGAGAATGGAAAGAAAACTGAAATAATAAGTTATTGTTGCTTGCAATGGATGTGTCCATTCGTTCCTTCATTTTTATTAATTCTTACAGTTTAAAACATCTTATTTTTCCTACTGTCCTGTGCTTTGCTATTTGGTTCTTTTTGTGGTAATTTCTTGCAGTCAAATCTAGTCTGTCATAATACAAGAGCGGCAAACAATCATGTATGCTAGTTCAGAGTACTGGTTTCTGTTTATCATAAGTGTCTGTGTTTGTGACTTCAAGGCCAAAAATACTTCTCCTAAATTTTACTTTTGACTGTCTTGCCTTTCTAACTGTATGCAATTAAAACATATGTGAATCGTAGTTCCTTACCTAAATCTAGTTGGCACTGGTAAGTCAAAGCTATTTGTATTCTGTATGCTGCTAAGAGGGCCAGTAAGTAATGTTTCAATGTAAATTAGTTTTTTTCTTTTCCATGTCAGCTATTCCCCATTGTTACTTTTATTTATTTATTTTTAACTTGTTCAGGAGTTGCTTTAGGAAGCAGCACATATTTACTGCTGTAGGCATTGCTATGTTTGGCTTCCAGTCAGTTACTGAAGCTGCTTCCTTTGGTTGACAGCTACTTTGAGCAAGCCAGAAAATACTTGCTTTATCTGTTGTTGATTATAACTTTTGTCTTTACAATTGGATGGGACCTTAAGGACTCAACAAATTCCTTGAATAAATATGAACATTTAGCTGAGTGTGTTTTCTTGGTATCTAGTGAACTTAATCAGTGAAAATAGCAGTTAACTTCTTTTTTTTTTTTAAATGTTCTCATAACTCTCCTAACTTTTTCTTGCTTCCTGGTAGGATTGCTATGAAGACTGTCCTTATACTGTCATTTCAAACAAGAATACTGATCACTTGATATCAGATGGCTTGGATAATGAAATTAAAGGTATTTTTATAACTTCCTTTAAAACTTCAGTGTAATAGTTTTTATAGAGCTGCCTTGCATGCAATAGTAACTGTTCTGAGTGATGGTGAAGTTCTGATGTGCGCTTACATGTAGTGCTACATTACAAGTATTAAATGTGTTTGAGACTTAATGTATTTCATGACTTTCAAAAATTATCGTAGAGTAAGACACAAAAGACACAGATGATAATGGCATAGTTAGTCAAAAATAGATGGTATATCTTAGATGAATTATCCAGATGGTAAAGAGACAAACAGTAATAAGAGGAACTCTGAAGATTGAGGCTTGCAAAGGAAACTCTGCAAGGGAGGGATCTCCAACAAGAGGTCCTTCCCTGATGGTGGTCAGCCCTTAAATGGGGTCTGGGAGAGGTGCAATCAGACTCCACCCCTTCTGGTCACACAGGTGCATTGCCTTCACCTGTGCTCCTGTGGCTGACTCAGTGCTCGCCTCAGGTGATAAATCGGTGTTCAGGCTGAGATTCAGAAGTCCCCATACTGTTATTCATGTAGATTTGAAACATTCATTTTCAAGTTTAATCAAGGTATAGAGTAAACGTAAGGTAGTCTGTAAACTGAATTTGAAAAAATAGTGACTAAAACACTTTTTCTTAAGTAATTTCAAGTAATAACTTTCTAAACGTACAAAGGTATGTAACCTCATGTCCATAAAGCAAAACACTGTTATTGACCTACTAGATTGATGTTAACTGGGAGATGTTTAAGGAACAATGTTGTGTTGAGGGATGTGGTTTACTGAGGACTATAGGTGGTAGGTGAGTGGTTGGACTGAATGATCATGGAGGTCTTTTCTAACCTTGGTGATTTTATTTCATTAAGATGAGATGAATATTGATGTATTAGGCTTGTCTAGGCTAGTATACTATGATGTAAGTTGTCTTTTGTTCTTTTCAAAGAAAACGGCATGAAGAATTAAAACTTCTAATAGAAATACAGAAGCAATTGGATCCAGTGTATGTACTGTAGCAATAGCTGCGTTTCCATCTTTTCATGAATGCTTGACTTTGAATTTGATGCTTACATTACTTTCCTAGCAGAATTTTGAGTAGGGAAAGCACTGAAGGAAATTAATTTAATAAAAATGACATTCAAAACTGCAAATATTTAAGTAACTTCATATTTATGGGGTTTTTGATGTTTCGATCTTTTCATAGATGGCCTGTCAAACAACTTCAAGACTCATCCCCTTCAACTGGATCATCCCAGCAGCAGTTTGGATAGCGCTGATTATGTGAAGGCTACTGCATCATTGCAGGAATCAAAGAAATCAAACTCTGGAACACCTCACGGTGCTTGTTTAACGCTCACAGATCATGATCGAATTAGGCAATTCATACAGGAATTCACATTTAGGGGACTTTTGCCACACATAGAGAAGACAATTCGGCAACTCAATGATCAGGTCAGTTCACATCTTAAAAGCAGAACTTCATTGCAAGGTGGCTCATTGTGGAAGCCTGCCTAAGCTGTTACAGGCATATTTCTTTGCTTTTAAAATCTTTGTTTTTACTAGACTATTCTAGCATGAGGACCAAAACGCATTTTTCATTTCAGCATTTGAACACATCACCAATGCTGGGATGTGTTTCTCCATCAGTAATTGTCTCCAGAAAAGCTGCATGCTCTGATTTCCTTGAGGAATGCATGGACATCCTAAATCATGCAGTTCTGTTTGGATATCAGTAGCTGAGAATTCATCTCTCAAACTGTGTTTTTTGGAAGCGTGGTACCTAGCACTGATTCTTTGGAAGTGTGATATTTATGTGATATCATACCTATGTTAAGGGAAGGACATGCACTAAAATTGTTTTCATCACAATAAGATCCTTTCTTCTGTGGATATTTCACTTCTATTTGGTCTTAAAGGGCTGGAGCAATTGATTGACTTAAATTAGTACAGTCAAATTACTGGGTTTAGCAGTTGGCTTGTATCCAAATATCAGCCTGTTAAGTGAACTCTCAGTACAAACTGAATTATCTGATTAAGCTTTAGTTTTCAGTGTGAGGCTTGCTGATACTACACAGCTGCCCTAATGTGAGTTCTAGGATTTTGAGTATGCTGGCTGCTATCTTACACTGTGGAAGTTTTAGAATGAAATAAAACATATAGCAAATGGCCTTTTGGGTAGGAATGTAGCTTTATATTCCTAATAACTGTAGGAAAAACAGATTAATGCTTTGGGTTTTTTTTTTTTTTAAATGACCTTTTAAAAGAGATGTAGCTTTATTAGATCAGGGGAGTGGTAATTCCCTGTTCTCAGTGTGATGGTAGGTACTTCACGTGTTGATGGGAAGAATGTTCTCTCTTGATACGTATCTATTTAGCGTAGCTTTCACGTTAAACCAGTACCAGAAAATAGATACTCTGTAAGATTCAAGCAAATGCATCAAATATTTGATTTTTTTTCTTGTTTGAAATGTCATAGAGTCATAGAATGACTTTGGGTGGGAAGGGTCCTTTAAGATCATCTAGATTTAAGTTCTTTGTCTCTGATGTTTGCAGTAACAGTAGTCAGTTTCGCACAGTTCAGTTTGAGTCAGCTGACGTTCATTACATATGTGAACTGCAGCTTGAATCTGCGTCAGTGATTCATTCAATATAGTTTGTTGTTTTACTGATTTTTATTTTCTTTTTAAGGAAAAAAAAGCACAGAATTTGGGAAATTTTGGTAAGGCTTGGATTTCTAGTTAGGCGTAACTTATGTTTGTATTTCTTTTTCAGTGTAGTGCTCTTAATTCATTGTCTCTTTGCAGTTAATATCCAGGAAAGGCTTGAGTCGATCATTGTTTTCTGCTACTAGAAAGTGGTTTAGTGGCAGTAAGGTTCCAGAGAAAGGCATGAATGAACTGAAGAATACTTCTGGTTTGCTGTAAGTTATTTCAGTCATTACTCTTAAATCTAAAATGGAAATGCCCCTCTTTCTTGTGAGGGAAATCCTGTGTTAGTGGTATTCTGCAGACTGAAGCAGCAGTGTTGTAAGAGGCTTGGAATAGTGGAGGAGTGCTATGCCTACATTGAATGATAAAGACATAGGAAGAATTTAAAAGAGATGAGAGAAAGTGTTTACTAAGCCATCTTTCTGCTATATTTACAGTGAACCTTTCTAAGGTACGAAATACGTACTCTTCAGAGTAATACTAATAGATGGAAGAGTATGGCCTCCCATAAGAGATTTAAAAATCCATATATGGAGTCTTTTTTCAAGCCATACACCAAGGTGTTCTTATGCTTGTTCATGTGGTTATGTAACTTAATCCGGTTAGGTATTGAATACATTACTTCTGCAGGTGCATTTTAAGAGGTAAATTAAGGTGATATACTTCACGCAGCTGTTTTTACACTAAATCCATGTCTTGAATTTTACCAGAATATTCTTTATCCTTTCTAATATAATTCTCTTTATGAATGATTATTTCATATAATGGAAAGAACTATTTTTGCTGTCTGATTGTCACTGCCAAAATCTCAATAGTTCTTGGGCTCTACTTCACCAAACTCAGCGTTCCTGGAACTTCACACAGCTTCAAATTTGTGTACTTTGTCTTAAAGCTCACAAGAAAACTGTTGTTAATTTCAGAGTCTCTAGATTTTTATTCTTCCTTCTCCTACGGATTTCTTTAGCTCTAGCAGTTAATAATACTGAGCAGTTTCAGTGATAACTACTTGCTTGTTTCAGTGTTTCATTCATAGGAATGCTTTCTTTAGAAGTTAATGGGATAGCAAGTCTTGTTTTCACTGCGTACTTGCTGATCAACCAAGTAACCAGTTAACATGACAGAAAAGAATTAGCTGTACTTTTCTTTATAAATTTCTTCTGTGAAACGTTGAAGCAATGCTGATAGAAAATAATGCTGAATAGAAATTAAGGTGAGAATAGAGTATATCTTGCTCTATTTGTTGCAGTCATGACTTTGAATATAAATATTTGAATTTATAGGTATCCCCCAGAAGCACCAGAGCTTCAGATCCGGAAAATGGCAGACTTATGCTTTTTGGTGCAGCACTATGAACTTGCATACAGCTGTTACCATACAGCAAAGAAGGACTTCTTAAATGATCAGGCAATGCTTTATGCAGCCGGAGCACTGGTTGGTACTTCATATAACCTGAATGTGTTTTCATAGTAATCTCTGTTATTTGTCTGAAAGAAACAAAGTGCAGTCTCTTCTCTCCACCTCCAATTCCATAAGGGTTTTGCTGAACTTGCTTTATCTTCAGCAAGTCCTAAGGTGCTCTCAAAACTGGTAGCTGCTATTTTATGATGGGGAAAATTGGAGATTTAATTCTTAAAATATGAAATACAGAAAGGAGAATATCTTTAATGCAACTTCCAGGAAAAATAGGTCTTGTCTAATAACTCATGAGGAAGTGGGAAATAATATTATAGTGTTACTTTTAGACTTTGCCAGGAAGTCAGTGTTTTGCTAAAAACATCTCTCTTCGTTATGGTAGTGTACCATTTTTTTTTTTTTAATTACAGAATTCTGTGGGATGTACTTTTGACTGCATTACAGTGTAGTTTATCAGCAGTAACTGATAATTAATTATCAGTTCATTAATTCTCCTTGTAAATGGAGAATAGGATAAGTTGGAGCACTAGAGAAAACAAAAAAAGTAGTTTTAACAATTTTGAGAAGCTATTTTCTGGACTTTAGTCTAGTTAACTCAAAATTAACTCTAACTTTACTTCCTCGATCTATGGAAGTGTTCTTTTCAGAGTCCTAGTCTGAATGAAAACCATTAAGTAGATGTGTATTTTTAGAGTACAGACAGTTACACTGCATTTTGCTAATCACAGAAGTTATCAACCATTCATTAAGAGAGCTCTAAATAATAACATTTTGAAATTTAAAGTCTTTAGTTGCCATAGAAGAACTTTGCTATTCTGTCTCCATAAGAAAGGAGCTGTTAGAGCAGAAACTTAAATTTCCTTGGAAGCTGAGGAACGTAATGTCTCTTTAAAAAAACAAAACAAAAAAAACCTAGATGATCCTCATTTTGAAAGAGGTGCAGTATAATCAGAAAAATTATTCCTGCAATGAAAAATTGACTCTTGGACTTCCAAAGCTGTGTTTAATCATTTTCTTCATGCTGTTGTGTGCTATCAACTGAAAGTCTTCTGTTAGTGTGACCTATGCTGCTGTCTGATTAATTACAAGCAAAGCCATAAATAGACTATTGTATTAAACCTTTTATCAGCTGTAAAAGTGTGCTCTACACAGTGTATGTCAGCACTTCATTAGGTATTTTGAGCTAGTAGCTGTTGAAATGTTTTTCTTAATATTTTGAAATTTTTTGTTGAAAATAACTATTGTCTTTGTAGGAAATGGCAGCAGTATCAGCTTTTCTTCAGCCAGGAGCTCCTAGACCTTACCCTGCTCATTATATGGAAACAGCAATTCAGACTTACCGAGATATCTGCAAGTATGTTATTTTTTTTTATACCGACCTAATGAAGGATGAAATGCCTGGTGGCTTAGCTTTCTTTCCCTGCACAGTGGTAGTGCCAGATAAATAAAAGATCAGGGGTTGATAACCTCTTAGAGTAAGATACTTAAGCTTATCTAGGAAGGAGAGGCATGGTGTTCTTAACAGAATACTAATTTAACTTGTTTCTGGTGGTTGGACTTCTTGTTTGTCAGATGATGTAGTTGGTTGGGTTATTTTACTTGGTGTTCTGTAAACATCCAAAACCATTTTCTGGCTTTGACTTGTAAAAAGATACAAATGCTCCTCTTATAGTAGGATGATGAATGTAATGATGCAAGTGTCAGTATGTGTTTTGCAGGGGGCAAATTTTTCGTTTTTTTTTATATGTATTTATTAATAATATTGTTTTTGCTTCAGGAACATGGTTCTGGCTGAACGCTGTGTACTGCTTAGTGCTGAAATCTTAAAAAGTCAAAGCAAATATTCAGAAGCAGCTGCTCTTCTGATTCGCTTGACCAGTGAGGTAAAACTAGCATTTTCCACTTTTTTTTTTCCACTATTGTATTCCTCCTTTCCAAGTACTTCTAGCTGAAGTTTTAGGTCTTGTGCTGGGATACTTGCTATCCATGGCAACAAGTGATCAGGTATAAAGCTTGAAGTGAAGAAAATTGCTTATGCTGCAGTTGAAGGAACTAATACTTTTATTGTTTTCTCACACTGTGATTTGCTTGAACTCATTAAACACCTTCTGAATGTGCGTTTGACATCTGCTTATATTTTGTATGTATTAAGTTCAGCTTAAGAACTCATCAGTTAAATGTATTAGTGTAGCTTACTATACCTCTAATGACTACTATCCCACGTGTAATCACAAGTTCTTGGTAGCTTAACAAAGATAAAACTGCAGCTTCATTGCTATGAATCATTAGAATCTTTCTGCGTAGGTGAAAGTTAGCCTGAACGCTTCTGACATACTTTTAAAGTAAGTGTAGAAATAGTGCCTAACTGTCCAGAAAAGGTCTTGCTATACTATTACTAGTGTTACATTTGTATCATGCTTTTTTCAAGTGTAGTCTGTGTAGCAGCAGACATGTGGAAAGTTTATCTGGCAGTTAGTTCTGTCTTTGTAGCCAGCTGCCCAAGATGTGATACTTCTTAGATTTCCCCTGGAATTTATTAAGCATGGAATAAATTTACTTAGGTCTTTAAGCCGTTCTCTCAAGTGCATTTGTAGCTGTATTTTTGGCTTTTCAACTGAAACTTGGTTCCAAAAATTGCGTGAGCATACATGTTGAAGTCAGGAATTTAAATTCTGCAAGTTGTAAGCAGCCATTTTACTACTTTAAATTTAATGTAGTATGCTTGTGTTGCTGTTTAGCAGAATCAAGGGAAATCTCTGTAGGATACTGTAAAGCTGTCTCCAAGTATATTTGTAGTCCAGACACGTACTTGGATGTTACTGTTAATAGTAATAGAGTTCAGTAGTAGTAAGTAGATCCTGTTTGGATTGGTTAAAGTAATATAGCTTTGTTTTGGACTGAGAGGAGATTGTAATGGTAAGAAGTGCAGTATACTATAAGAAAAAATCCTCGTTTTTGTTATCTAAATTCACTGAGCTATATTTCATTCTCTATTTTTCCTTAATCCTACTAAAGCTTACTGTTTGTTTCTACTATCTACAGAGGGAGGGAGTGGGAAAAGGTAGAATGCTTCAGATTTGGGTTAGAAACTATAGTGTGAGTAACTGAAGAGGCAGAAAGTTTTGTCTTGTCATTCATAAACAAGTGAGTTGATCAAGTAGTATCACAGTGATTATACCTGTAACAAAGTGAAAAATACTTTGTCTTTTATATGCATGCATAAAATATTCAAATGGAAAATGCTTCTCAATTTTGCAGCAGTTACAGCTTTTTTTTTTCCTGTTGTTAAAACAAGACTGCAGATATGTTTACGTTTATATTTGACTTTGAGGCTAATTCTCCTTTTCTCTTTTAAATAGGATTCAGATCTTCGTAGTGCGCTTCTGTTAGAGCAGGCTGCACACTGCTTCATAAACATGAAAAGTCCCATGGTCAGGAAGTTTGCATTTCATATGATACTTGCTGGCCATAGGTTTAGTAAAGCAGGTCAGGTGAGTATTATCTTTCCAGGTGGAAAATATGATTGAGATTTTGTACTTTCATCTAAATAGTGTGTTGTTATGCTTGGTTTTTGGTGTTTTTGTGTTAGAAGTATTGAACTCAGTGTTCACCTGAAAATGATTTCCTCCTTGATCTTTTACATTTGTATTTGAAGTGATGCTGAGGATCACTGACTTGAAATCTAGTGATGTTTTTTGATTTCTAGGTTTCAGTTTTATACCCAAATCAAAAATCACATCTTACTGTATGAAGTAGTGTTTCTACTCTTGAGATGAATGAGTTGCAGAAGTTTAGGTTTTGCTGACAGCTATTAGAATAAAAACAAAGTTTAGCTTGATTTTTCTGATGTCTTAGCTATATACAGTGAAGAGGTCGGTGTGTATGAATGGTTAGCACACAACAAACTGGCATCTAGTTAAAACTGCTTAGACTCTATTAACAATTAAACCAATACAAATTGGTTCTACTTTCACTCATATTACTGTGTTGGCAGCTTTAACTCTGTGATTAAACTCAATTTGAGCATGTCTTATGTGCTTCATATTTGTCTCAGTCGTATAATAGATTCTACAGACAACTTGTTTGATTTCTTTTGAGGTTAGTCACTAGAGTTCAGTTATGGAGCTGTCTCCATATGCAGTCAATTTCAGTTCACTTGAGCTGAACTGTTCAGGTGCAAACGTTATACAAATTGATTTGTATTGCAAAGCAGTAATAATGCAAGAGTATCCAGACATCAAAATTGTATTTAAAACAAACTCCTGTATATTCATGGAAGGTTGCTGTTTCCACACCAGTCTCCCCCCAGCCCCCAAAATAGTGAGAGTATTCCCTGACTTTTTCTTGTTTTGGTAGGTTCTGTTTCTGTTACTGTCTGACAGTAGTACTGACAAGGAGCTGTTGATCAGAGCTTTGTCAGTTGTTAATTTTTTTTTTAAATCTCAGTCCTCTGACTAGAAAACTGCATGCAATTTTATAAAGCTTTTAGTGTGTAGCCTTCTCTTACTTATTTTAACTTACTGCCTGTTACTACTATAGAAAACATGAACTCTGTGGAAGTTAGGCACTGTACTGTAGGGGCCAGCAGTACTTCTGTGCTTAAGTTAACATTGGCCAGATACTGCGAAGTACAGTTCTTCAAGCTTAGCATAGTGGGGTTAGTGGTAAATACTTTTTTGGCTTGCTCTTCGATCCTTCTGACACTACAGTTGTTTGATTAATGATTTTTATTTGCTTTCTCTTGCAGAAAAAACATGCCTTACGTTGCTACTGCCAAGCCATGCAGGTTTACAAGGGAAAAGGCTGGTCTCTTGCAGAAGATCACATTAACTTCACTATTGGTCGCCAGTCATTTACACTTCATCAGCTTGATAATGCTGTGTCTGCCTTCAGGCATATTTTGATCAACGATAGTAAACAACCTCCAGCTCAACAAGGGGCTTTTTTAAGAGAGTATCTCTATGTTTATAAGGTAAATAATGTCTTTTTTTTTAAATTCCTTGAGTGGTCAGCAATTCCATTTTCAGTAGTTCTAAATTATGTTATTAAATGATTTTTTTTTGTCCTTCCTGCTTTGTGCCAGGGTCATTTTTTTTTCCTTCAGATTTCAAAAAACAAACTTGCTGTATCTCACCCATGCATTAAGTTCATTGCCAATGGTGTGTTTGTGTTTTTACTTAATTACCGATTCATGTTGTAGTCCATGGCTGAATTGCAGCTTGTGACTGATCACACTCTTAGAGGAAAGAAGTCTGTTTTGTTTTGGTATCTTTATAAAGATTAAGTTTTTGGATATTTAATCTTTTTTAAAGACTAGATAAATGTATTGCTGGTGCCACTGATAAAATACTTGGTATTGATTCTCATGGTGCCTTTTGTCCTCTATCCTCCCATGTTTAGTGTTAAGCTTCACAGCAGTAGCAGGTTTTCTGAATTATAAACTGTCTTCAAATTATTTATCACATCATAATTCTGATTGGTACTGAAATTTGGGAAAAGTGGATGATGTTCTTAAAGCTAGTGCATTTTGATTATTTCCTTAAGGTAAATAATTTCTCATCTGCTTCGAGCAGATAAACATAATCTCAGAATTGCTTTTTCAAGAGGTAGACATTAAATTCATTTTTGTCCTAACAAATTCATCGGCAATAGTCCTGCTTTCTTTTTCCTGTCTAAGAAGTGTAGTCTCAGCAGGAGGTTGACACCTTTTTAGTGCATTGGTGTGAGTTGGATTTTTTTGATACCTTGAATTTTTACCTTTGTTAACAGACTACAAAATTGTAACTGCTGATAATAGCACCTATCCAGAGTGCAGGTTTTTGTTACAGGCACAGTTATTTGTCCACAAACATGCTTTCTGACAGCCCCTTACCAATTCAGCACCAAGAGATCAGCATTAACATTGCTGTAGAAAGCTGAGTTGAGTCCATCCAACCTCTTCTTGTATTACCAAGTACTCTCTATCCATGTTCAAGTGAAAAATTAATCTATCATAAACTTAATTGATTTAATGTGAAAGTTCATGGGTGTTTCTGCATCGTAGCGTTTAGTAGTGACAAGTCCACACAACTTGCAGCCTTGCAGCTGCTTTCTGTCTTTTAATACTTACAAGTAGGATTTCTGTCGTGTTTGCTAACTTGTGGTAGACCCTTCTTGAGACTGGTGTTTAAGCCCACAAGTCAGCTGTGCTGAGGGTCTGTATAATGATGGTGGTATAGTGAACATTGCTTTTCAAATCTGGTGTTGAGACAAGCTTTGCATCCTTAAGCTTGCAACAGCCATGGATCCACAATGGTGGTTACAGTACTGGATTCAAATTTTTTTTTTTTTTTTTTTTTGGAAAGAGCTTCATGAGATTGAAGATACTACTGAGAGAAATTATTATTTAAGAGTGTCAAGGCATAATAAACTCTTGAAGCAGTTAATAGGAAGTAAATCATTTCAGTTAAAAGTACTTAACTGCTTAACCACAGAGTGCATAAAACTGTAGTCTCCTTGTCATTTGAACACTGGCTATGTGCAGCACGTATGTCAGATACTTGTGTAATGGAATGATGCTGTTTTCCTCCTTTACTCCAGAATGTAACCCAGCTGTCACCTGATGGTCCCTTACCACAACTTCCTTTGCCATATATTAACAGCTCAGCAACACGTGTTTTCTTTGGGCATGATCGAAGACCAGCTGAAGGTTAGAAAGTTTTTGTAAACAGCCTTAAATCCCTTATCTGTAGGACTAAAGCGTATGCACATTCTTCTTACATCTGTTGTTACGTGGAAACTAATGAAGCAAGGTAACTTAGGTAGGATTTCAAAACTGAAAGCTTTAGCTTAGTATCGACTCTCTAAGCATCTTTAGGCTTCCTGTGTGGGTATGGACTCCACATAGGCAAATGTGCTGATTTGTTATTTTTCATAGCTTATAGGCTTCATTGTGAGCCTGTAATGAACTTCATGAAAGGGATTTATAATGCTTTAGCAAATGCTAAGTGCTAGTGCCAGTACTAGAAGTTACCTTTCAGGTTAACTTTCTCTAGGTTGAAGTGTTTGAAACACTATGATTCCTGACTGCAGAGTGTATTGAGTGGGGATTTTTACGTAGGCTGTGGGACAGTATGCTGGCAAAAGGTGAAAATAAACTGTAAGCTGAGTATATCGTGTAGAATGCTAAAATCATGGGATTCTGCAGTTTGCAAATGAAAGTGTACTCATTTTGAAAATGCAGGTATGGAAGACAATATCTGACAATCCAGTGAGTAGTTGAATAATGTGGAAAGTGGTGAATGAGAATTTTTAATGATATCTACCAAATTGTAAGTGTAGTCCTCTTTGCAACTGTTGAGTGCCACGCTTGCCTTATTCTTCATAGGTGAAAAGCAAGCAGCAACACATGTAAGTCTGGATCAGGAGTATGACTCAGAATCATCACAACAGTGGAAGGAACTTGAGGAGCAGGTTGTGTCTGTGATAAACAAAGGAGTAATACCTTCAAACTTTCAACCAACACAGTTTTGTTTGAATCGCTATTCAGATAACTCCAGATTTCCACTCGCTGTGGTAGAAGGTAAAGTTGGAATTTTTTAATTTAAACTCACTGTATTTTCGAGTTATATTTGTACAGTGTTTCCTGCACTGTTGTGGATCAAAACCAAAGTTGTTATGAATTGGCCTTTGGAACTGATTAACTTTCAGACTGTGATAGGCGTAGCTCGTTATCATTATTTTCTTGCACTCCTTTAATAGAACCTATAACTGTAGAAGTCTCCTTCCGAAACCCACTGAAGGTTCCGCTTCTGTTGACTGACCTTTCGCTGCTGTGGAAATTTCAGCCGAGAGACTTCAGTGCTAAACGTGAGGGAGAAGCAAAAGATCCGGTAAGGAAAAGAGTTTTCTTTTTCAGTCTAAACCTAACAACTATATTTATGGGGTTCAAGTTTTTCAAATTCTCAATAGTGTAAGAACAGCCAACTTAAGTGTAAATTTTAAAGAGGCGGAGGTGGGAAGTTAACTACTATGAGTCTTTGAAGTTTCCCATATCCACAGGGCGCAAAGCAGCCAGTTTAACTATTTTTCTTTAATGAGTATTGTAAAGCCTTATGCAAAGCAAAATACTCCAAGTTTGTTGTATGTGAGGCATACCTATTAAACCAAAATAGGCACCTTGACCAACGGAAATGACTGGCAGAGTTAATGAATGTTTTTGTCTAAACCTCTTTCTTTTGCTCACTACATTGAATGTGATGAAGACAGTGTGTTCTGAGAAGTAGTGCTGGTGCAACACAGGAACATCTAGATACCTCTACTGGAATTTGAAATCAATATTTTTAGAGTTTTGGGTGGTCTACTAGTTACTGTTTAATTTGGCACTTGAACTAATATTGCCAAAACTTCTATTTTAAGGACTTGTCTAAACATTGTATTCTTAAGATTTTAATACATTCTAATACTGAGAATTACAATAAAATTGTTAATAATGAGGGTTCTTAACCAAAATTTTTTTTGTAATGTAGTCTTCTATAGACATGCTTCAGGTTAGACTTCTGAGGTTTCGTATGAATAAGTCTTAATGACTACCATATGGCTGCCTTCTGTTCTTGTTTATACTATTACTGCACTGATGCAATAAATCTATCATTGAAAATTTGAGCCATTCCTAATCACCAGTAAGTCTTAAGCTTTTTTTCTTACGTAAATATTTGCTGAGGTCTCAGCTGCTACTTCAATTCAGAAAGCCAGTCTGCTATCTGAAACATTTATGCTTTCTTTTTCCTTGAATGTTCTAGAATATTGCAAGAAATAATACTTAATGACACTTTTTCTGTTCAGGAGTAATATCTGAAAAGGTTTTTCTTTTCAGGGAACATGTGATGATGATATGATAGGAACAGAAGCAATAGCAGAATTTCTAATTAATAGTGAGGAGACAAGAATGGTAAGTACTGTACTTTATTCAATGGTGAAAAGACAGTTTTTAAAACTTAGGGTAGAGTTAAGACTTGCAACCTGAACTCATGGTAAACTTTAGGAAATACTATTGATGTGTGAACTGGATCTTTTAAATCTTATCCAGAAGATTTGTATATATTATATTTGTAAATAAATATCCAGAGGGAAAATGTAATAGGATCAGAGGTATTTGGCATGCGCTGGAGCATGGAATGTTCTGTCTGAACATTAGAAAATACTCTTTACTGTGCAGGTGACAGAGCACTGGCACAGGCTGCCCGGAGATGTTGCGGAGTCTTGCTCAGAGATATTCTAAACCTAACTGGGCAGGCAGCTCTAGGGCCCCTGCTTAAGTTGGACAAGACGACCTCCAGAGGTCCCTTCCAACCAAAGCAATTCTGATACTCTGCCTCTGATCAAGTTCATTTTTGTTACGACATAAGAGTCTTTCCTAATGTAACAGACACTTCCCGATAAATGTCTTAGTTATTGTATGTGGTTGCATCTAACGCAACTGAAAATTACCAGAAGTAGCCATGAATCTCTTTAGTAATTGGACATTTAAATGTAATAATACTTCTTTAGTAGCAACAACAACAAAAATTTAACATATCTCCACAGGCGAGACTAAAGCTCTTTCCCCATCAAACAGGGGAGCTACATATTCTGGGAGTCGTTTATAATCTTGGCACTGTTCAGGGTACTGTGACATTAGATGGGATAGATCCTTCTATTGGATTACAGACAGGTAAGTAGATTATTCCCTCAAGCGTGTCTCTGGAAAGGGGAGATGTGGATTCCACGGATTAGGACTAAATTCTGTTCAATGTTTGACTATTTTGATGCAAGGCCTGTCTTCAGAGAAAGACACAGAAATGGGAAATAACTGGAACAGGAAAGTGATGAATTGACGTGTGTTAGCATTCCATGAAAAGGGAAATAATTTCTGCTAAATGCATTCTTGTGCTACTTTTAAATCTATAGAAATTCTGAAACTTTTGAATCAAAGTTCTGACATTCCATCTGGGATATCTGTAACAAGTTTTGACTCCTTCACCATTTATTTTTTTTCCCCCACTTTGTTTCAATTTTTGTCTGTGTTGCACTAAACTTCTTGGTGTAGACAGTGACATTTAAATTTAACTGAGAAGTTTTTTGTTTTTTTTCTTTCCTTTATCTTAATGTTTAAATGCTTTTATTGCATGCTGCATAATCTGCTTTGTTGAAATGTTCATCTGACACTGAAGAAAATTTAGTTATTGAATTAAATTGGGGTTAAAGTACATACTTGGAAGTGTCTAAAAGAAACAGTGTAGCTTGATTAGCTATCTCTGAAGTGGAAATCTTATTGCTAAGTCTCCAGAATAAAAATCATTTGAAGAGTGGTGGCCTATTTTTAAAAGGAAATGGTTGGTGGTATTTTTCTGGCTTGGAAATTAGGAAATTAAATAAACAGATCAAATTCACTCAACCATTTTTCCACTCTATCTGGGGTTCCTATTCTCTGTCCTGCCAGGGTTGTAAACAATTGTAGTCAAACCTAGTGGGCCATTAGTCTACGGTGTGTGTCTGTCTGTCTTAAGTTACAGTAACAATGTTTTCTGTGTCACATAAGTTAATTGTCAGTGATGCAGCTTAGTCAGTGAACACTGCATGTTCAGTGTTCCCCCCCCGCCCAAAAAAAAAAGCAACCTCAGAAAATGGGAAGTTCTGATACTTTTTCAGAAAATGTTACTTTAGATATTTAAAAAAAAAAAAAGCTTTTAAATTCTTTCAGGGAAGTTTGTCTCCAATGGGTTATCTGTACGAGGACGACAAGACTTAGAAATCCAAGGACCTCGACTTAACAACACAAAAGAAGAAAAAACGTCTATTAAGTATGGACCTGATCGACGTTTAGATCCCATTATTACAGAAGAAATGCCTTTGTTGGAGGTATGCAGTTATTTTTGTGTTCATAGTTTTGAGCAAATTGCTGAATCTGGAGCTAGTGTTTCAAACATCAAATTCCTAAACCTTGTTGATGTTTAAATTTTTCCTGCTAATCTGTGACCTGTTAATGCCAAGTCTGTGTTTTGTTTTCAAAGGGAAACTTGAAGCCTTTCAATTAATGTTATTCTGAAATTGGCATCGTCCTTTTAGAATGTTTAGATTGCACCTTTTGTAGCTAAATTACTATGGGATATAGGCCAGAGGCAAATGTGGCTTTTTTGGTTTGCCATAAGTTCAGAATACTTCCAGTTGGTTAATTAAAGTGTTTTTTCTTCCTAGAGTTATTAGTGATCTACCTGGTTAATTAAAGCACTTATTTGTGTGTTGTTACTTTTTTTATGGCTGTTTCTATTTGGGTTCAGTGTTAATAGTTTTTCCTCTTGTTCTCTCCAATACAGGTGTTCTTTATAAACTTTCCTACAGGACTTCTCTGTGGAGAAATCAGAAAAGCATATGTAGAGTTTGTAAATGTAAGCAAGTGTCCTCTTACGGCGCTGAAAGTTGTGTCCAAGCATCCAGATTTTTTTACTTTTGGTGCAAATACTGCTGTTCTGACGCCACTGAGTCCTTCAGCATCTGAGAACTGTAGTGCTTACAAGACTGTTGTGACAGATCCTACCTCTGTGCGTACAGCACTGCTATCTTCAGCTTCTTCTGTAGACTTTGGGGTTGGCACAGGAGGTCAGCCTGAGGTAATACATGTCCCACTTCCTGACTCTATTCTTCTTCCTGGGGCATCAGTGCAGCTGCCAATGTGGTTACGGGGACCAGATGAAGAAGGAGTTCATGAAATAAACTTTTTATTTTACTATGAAGGGATTAAAAGACACTCAAAAATGTGGTAAGTTTTCTACATTTTTCCTGTTCTGCTCATTAGGCTGTTAATAATAAACACGTGAACATGAGCTTTAAACTTTGAGTTACAATGAAGATGTTCAAGTGGCTTGTCTGTAACTTTAATTTTTCTACAGTGTTGTCTGATTTTTATGTGAAATTTGATATGAACACTGATTTTAGGTCCTTTTTGAAATATTCTTGGGACAGCAGGCAGTTGAGTTTGATGAAACAAGTTAACAAACAGTATTTTCATTGAATTGAGCTTTACTTATTTTCAAATTCCACCATTGCCCCAAGCTATAAAGGGTCAGGAGAACTTTTCTGAGAAACCTGTTCTCTTTCTTTCTCTTACTCTTTCTGTAGTAAATAGTTATTTGTTCAGAAAGTGAAGACAAGAACATTTATCTGTCTGTTAAAAAATGAAGACTGTCTTCCTCCTTCCTTCAACCTTTCTACACTGTTTTTACAGGACTACTTTACAGCTGTTACGGTTCAAAACTAGAGCTGAAAATTAAGTTTTAGCAAGCTTTATTTAGTTTTCTGCCTTGTAAGAAAACTGGTTGTGGACTTGTAACTATTTAATTTTCTGTGGGATAATCTCTAATAGAGAGCTGCATTTTAGATTTGTTGGGAGAAATGTGCCTCAGCCTGCGTTAGGTAGCAGCACGGACTAGGAGGAATGCATCTTGTAAGGTCAGGACTGGGAACCTGTCTGCCATAGTATGCAGATTCAGGATGATGGTACCTTAGGTGAATTGTAGTCCATTGTACTTAATGTCAGGTTGTGGCTGGAGCTTGTCTTCCAGGTTAGCTCTGACAGGGAAGCCAAGCTCTTTGCTAGATTGCTTCATCATGTAAACCAAAGCAAAGTAAGCTAAAGATGGTCAAGAGTGTATCAGCATGTTCCTGAAATCAAATTACAAGTTGTTCCTTCATTATTCCTTCAGACTTAAAACTTTTGGAAAATATAGATAAATTTTCATTTGGCTTTATTCTCTATTCCTGCAGATTAGCTTGTATTTTTTTTTAATTACTATTACTATTTTTTTTTTTTTGTGTGGAGGCATTCAAGGCAAGGCTGGATGTAGCTCTGGGCAGCCTGCTCTAGTGGTTGGCCACGACAGGGGGTTGAAACTCGATGGTCTTCAAGGTCCTTTTCAACCCAGGCCATTCTGTGATTCTGTTATTCTATGAATTCAGGAAGTGAGGTGTTTGAGAGATGGAACATGGTTACTTAGAGACTGTATTTGTTCTCCACTGTATTGGAGTTTCTAGGGAGACTTAAATGATGTCATTTCTGTAGACTGACCGTGGTTCTTAAATTTTCAGAAAGTTGTTTAATTTGTTCTATGAATTGTGACACCATGAAATACAGTCTAGGGAACCATTTGTTTATTTTGCCATCTTGAGACAGAAGTATTGCACTCACATATTTAGCAGATGTTGCATGTCAAATGTGTTATACACCTGTTTCCATATGGATGTGACTGTAATGAAAAATCTTGTGTGTTTCTGTGGTGTCCAAGAGTAGAAGTTTACTTATCTTTAGTAATACAAGAAGATAACTTTATGGGAGGTCTTGCTGTCGTCAGATTTAAGTGCCTCTGGAAAAGAATAATACTGGTTTTAAAAGTAAACTTTGAAAACTGATTTTGTCAGAATTTGTTGAACACAATAGTATTCTAAGAACTTTAGTGAATGTTTCTGCAGGAGATGTGACTTAACTAGTGGGCCTTCTATGGCTTATTTGCTGGAAAAAACTGTATTTTGTGGTGACATTAAATGGCCTAATCTTTTCTCTGTATCTTACCTGAAATAACAAGGTGGTTTTCAACATGGTATCATGAAACCACCATTTCTCCAGTATTCTGAACTGGATAAGAATGTGTGTATTTGATGGTACCTACCCAATGCAATGAGTTAGCTTTCTATTAAAAGCATTTAATAGAAAAATGTGTTATTGATGACTAAGCAAGATAAATTGTCTAATGGCTTTAGTATTGATGTGAAATGTAAAACCTAGACTTGATAAGGTGTTCAGGGCAGTAGTCCTGGTTCTTCAGAATGTCTTTTTCTTCTCTTTTTCCCATTTCCCAGTCATAGAGTACTAAGGCACACTGCAGTTATTTGTACTAGCCGGTCTCTGCATATTCGAGCTACTGTCTGCAGAAGTAATGCACTTGAAGATGAAGAAGGCAGAGGGGATAATATGTTGGTGTTTGTGGATGTAGAAAATATCAATACTGTAAGTTCTTATTTTTTATAGCGATACTGTTCTTAACTTCAGCATGAGTGTAAATGTCTCCGGTGGAACCAATACTTCATGAAAAGCTTTTTTGTACTACAACTTTGACTGGAAATGTTAAGTAAGCCTTGCATACTTATTCCTGCACTCACACTAACTAGAACGGTTGTGCTATAAAGCATTTGTCAGATTTACAGGTGACACTATGTGAAACTTAATTTTCCTGTCATCTCCTTCTTTCCATGAAAGAAAACCAACACTGGATGTTGTTTTTCATCATATGTATATATGTAATAGAAATTCTGAATTCTTGGGATCTAACATCTTGTAAGGATACTAAAGTAATCTTAAATGCTCTTGTGGTCAGTGGTCTCATTTGGAGGTTTTTTTTATAGTAGGTATAATCTAAAATGTTACCTTGGGGGAATTTTTCTTTAGAATTTTCTTTCTTTGTATGTGTAGTTTTATTTACCAGAATTAAACTTTGGGGGTTATTTCATAATGTAGTGGGTCTTCAATTCCTTCTTGTCTCTCCTTTGTGTTGTATTGCACACGGTTTGAAATGAGGAGTTAAATAGAGGCTCCAACAGGGCTATTTTGTGACAAACACTTTGCACTGAAGAGCATGACAACTGTGGCTGATCTTCTCTGACCTCATTTTTGTTTCCTTTGTAGAGTGAGACTGGTGTAAAAGAATTTCACATAGTACAAGTTTCAAGTAATAGTAAGCATTGGAAGCTTCAAAAATCTGTTAACATCTCAGAAGACAAAGGTGTGTATCCCTATTATCAAAAGGACAAGTAGTCCAGCTTCTGCCTGATGAGAAAATTAATTTTAGAAGGAGCTGAATTTTGAGAATTACGGAGTTGTAAAAGTTGTATGTCCCTTTTGAACATAAAGTGACCTTAAACCTTAATTTAAAAAAAAAAAAAAAGGACCTAATTTACAGGTAAATTATTCAGGTGGTGTAGAGTCTAGATTGGCTGATAAGATGCTGCGCAGGGGTAATGTTTCACAGGTTTCCTTTAATTTATTTATATCATCATCGCATTTAGCTGATCAGTAAAATATTTGACAAGTATTCTATTCAGTTATTGGAAATATGCCAGAATTGCTAGTACTGTGTATCCTGCCTTAGTAATATAATTGTCTAATTTTTGGAGAGACAAACACAGGTAACAAAAAAAAAGCCAACTATTAACTGTATCTTTTCATGTATGCTGATGCTTTTTTGTACTTAAAATGAATCTAGATATGTCATGTGTCATCTTCCTGCATTAATGAAGGTGAACTAGACATACTTTTGTCATCTTTCTTTCTCAGTATCTCCTTTATGTATTACAGCTTACATTTTGCTCCAGAAGTAGGTGGGATAGGTTAGCGGCAGATCATTTGCTGAACAGATATGCTACTTGAGTGCGATCAGTGTGTTCTTTATATGTGAAGTTCAGAGGCTGACTTGTGGTTAAGAAGGGATTCTATGTGATTATATTGAGGGGCAAAAAAAAAGAAATGTTACTTTTTCTTTCAGATACTAAACTTGCTAGCAGAGAGAAAGCAAAGTTGTGCTTCAAAGCAGTGAGATGCAAAAACTCAGAAGGTAGGTTTTTCTGAATGTGGTAACGTTTACGAAAAAATAGTCGACGTTATGTTGATGTTGTGACTTGTCATGATGCTGAGAGGATGTTTTTTTTTGTTTTATCCCTTAGAAAATTACACGTTTGCAGACATCGTCTTTGGAAATGAACAGGCAAGTGAACTGATGCAACTACATACTTGTGCAACTATCCTAGTGAAAACCTCTTTTTAAATGTAAAAACACAACAGCTTCACTTTTACAAAGAAGATTATAGGGTAGTATGGTATTTTTGGTTGCTGACTCAACAGTTGAAGTCTTTTAGGAGTGCATTGAGATGCTAGCCTTTTTCCCTCTTTTACAGCTCTCAAGAGCAGTATTCTCCTAGATAACTACTAGAACTCTATGAATTTCATTTTTCTATTGCTTTTTCTTAATTATCTTTCTATTAACATAAATTAAAACGTATAACTCCAGATTATTGTGAAAATCTGGAAATCTCAAGTAGGTACCAGAATTTCAGAGCCACTTAATTTAGGTTTCAGTCAGTTCAGGTAGTCTGTTTTTCTGATTTACTGAAAGATGGTTGAAATCACAAGCTCCCATGCCCTGCTCTTTTAATCTATTTAAGCATGGAAGTGTCTCAGGAAAAATCCTTTTAGCAAATACTCTTGATGTGCAGAATGCTTTTCCAAAACCTGAGAAAATAAATGTGAATATTCTTCTGATGCAGAAATTAGGAGCTCTACAACAGCATATTTTTGAATGCCTGGCTCTTTTTAAATGAAAGGATTAGGAAATTAACATTTATTTACCATGTTTTATTGAAGTAATGTTGCTGTCAATCTTAAAACCACCAGTTTCATAGCAAACTTTTGATGTTTGGAAACGCTTAGCAAAAGTGATGACAAACAGCCCAGTACTTCTGGCTGGGCTACTTATAACATGAAATATACTCTACAATCTCTAATCTTTGCTGTTGCTAGCTAAATGTATATTCCTAACTCTGACAAATGCTTCTAGTTAACTACCCTGAGGAAAATGTTATAGCAGTAATGATTTGCATGTGAGTTAGCTGGAAAATCCCCTCTAGTCTCTTTGCCATACTTGATTGTGTAGTGGCACATGTGGTGGAAATAATGGATGTTCAGTCCTTGGATTTTAGGCCAGTGGTCTGTATTCTATTATGCTCCCTTGGAGGTTTATCTACCTAGGACTGACCTCTGAAACAGGGCAGGCATAGTAGCCAAAATGTGTGGCATCCTCTGGGTTTGCAGAGAGCTGCTTGAGAATGGAACCAAAATACTATGAATTCTGTTAAGGGATAAACTTGTCAGTCTGCATCGTGTTCTGAGAACTTTGTCTTTTTTCTTTCAGATAATAAGTTCAGCCAGTCCGTGTGCAGACTTCTTTTTTCAAAGTTTATCCTCTGAATTGAAAAGAACTCATGTGCAATCTCAAACCTATGCATCTCAAAGGGCTGTGAAGCAATCATTTGATGAGGCAGTCAGATTGATACAAAGGTGCAGTGAAGTGGACTTGAACGTTGTTGTACTGTGGAAGGTATGTATTTTTGTAAGGTTTGCAGAAATAGGTTATGAAAGTGGGTAGAAAATAATATGCATCTGGAATTTTTAAGTGTGTTTATATAAAACTGAAGACAAAGTTTCTAAAATCAGTCTAATGAGCTAGTGTTGGTAAGCAGACATGGTCTTAATACTTTTTAGTTTAATAACTGATTTTTCCAGTGTTCTAAATGCATCCAGTTCTTAACATTCTTTTTTAAATAATATTTTCAGATTCCTAAATTTTGTTATGCTTGCTTCTATCAGAATTGTAAGAATGACTGTCTGCTTAAAAGAGGACCCAGTTATTCAGAATTTAAATATTATGTAAGGCAATTAACATTGTGAACCTGAGTTGTTCGTGCTTTCAAATGAAAAGTATAAACATAAATATGTAAGTCACACTAGTTTGAACAACATGTCTTCCACTTCAGGAGGAAGTCAGTAATTCTGTATTATGAAGCTTGTCATATTTAATTCTTTTTTCTGTTAATGTCTTTTTCTTTATTCTATAGGCATATGTTGTGGAAGATAGCAAGCAGCTTATTTTGGAAGGCCAACATCATATTGCCCTTAACACAGTTGGGAAGGAAGCATTTTCATTTCCTCAGAAGCAGGTAATCTACTATAAATTCTTTCTTGCAAGTGCTTTTTTCCCCCAAGTGGGCTCAAGGCACCTTCTTTTAAGTGGAAGTAAGTGGAACCACTTTTTGTAAAATGTAACCTAAGACTTGAGTAAGGTGTAACTATGCAATTGTTTTATTAACTCTTCTGTGTTATTTCTGGATCTAAAAGGTTATTAATGGTGTTATGTCAAGTTAATAGTTGTAAGGTAATGTAGGGTGATGACCCAGAATGAGTAATACCCAAACAGTATAATGAAGATGGACAGTATACTTTTTGGATGGATTATCCAGATGATATATAAAGACACCTGATAAATTAGGAAAGGCTGACCTGACACCAACAGTCAAAGCTCATCTGGAACTCCACAGGGGAGGGATCTCCAACATGAGATCCTTCCCCAGCGGTGGTCAGCCCTTAAATGGGGTCTGGGAGAGGTGGAGTCAGACTCCACCCCTTCTGGTCACGCGTGCATTGCCTTCACCTGTGCTCCTGTGGCTGACTCAGTGCTCACCTCAGGTGATCAGTCAATGGTTCAGGCCATGATTCAACAGTTCCCATACAGTAGTAAAATGATGGAATTATTTTAAGAGTTAGAAAATTAAAAAACTCTTCTACACAACTTCTGATAGAAGATATTACAAATGTTAAACAAAAGAGCAGAAGTACTGGGAAAAGTAGCAAGTCACTGAAAGTTTCATTGGAATCTATGAAGTAATAGCTTACTATTTCACATTAAAAAAAAATGTTAGATGTAATTTTTGCATGAAGATGACTAATATGCAGAACAAAACTTGTTTAGTGTTCTGTTAACCAGTATACTGCTGTGTTCTTTCTTGCTTTGGTGCCAGTTTCCTTATATTTTTACCAGTGTTGCAAACGTGCAATTTTCAGTCAGCTCTCCTTTTTGATAAGGAAAAACTAAGACAAATGTGATTCTCCATAAAGATTGTTTGGCGCTAAAAGTAGTGAATTTTTCAGTTATTTGAACATGCTCATTTGGTTTAGGTTCATAAGCCTGTGTTTATACCATTAAAATATTCCTTTTAGTCCTTTTGTACTATGGAATAGATTGGATGGGACTTAGAGTTATAGCTAAACTTTGCATGTCTGAACTCAAGCTATGCTGAACAATATTTTCCTGTGTTGGTCTAATAACATCTACTCAGTCTGAAGCTGTCATACCTTTCAAGGTTTGTATTTAGAACAGTCAGTAATATTTTAAGGATCTGAAGTGAGGAGGCAGAATTCTGTGGACTTCTGCTCTTGATCTCATTGAGGTCTGGTTTTAGCAAATGACTGGGGAAAAAAGCCATAGGAATGAATCACACTTGCATCCTAAAACAAACATGGCATTGAACATAAGACAGGCTAGGGATGGAGTTTTGCAATTTTTTTCTTAAATTAGTCAGGCAGGACCTGCTTTTTATAGACCCACGCTGACTGCTGCTGATCAGTTGATTGTCATGTATAATAAACGATTGAGACTTTGCAGCAGTTAAATACATAGTATGAGTGAAGTAAGGAATATAAAAATCCCCAAAATAGGTTTAAATTAGCCTGTGCAGAGTACTTCATCTGTTAATGTTTGCATATTCTCTTTGGAATACTTTGCTCTTGAATTAAGGTTACCCAAGTAACCCAAATTCAAACTGTACATCTGACTTGACATTTTCAGTATGTAATTTCCAAACTTCCAGCTGTCAAACAGCATCTTTATAAGTCCGTGTTCATTCCATACTAGTCATCCAGCAGGGTTGGAAAGTAGACTGTTCCTGAGTGTCTTGGGCTGACATTATAGAAGTGATCTGTGTTCTAAGGATCAGACAGCAGAGGGAGATGGAGGTGCATGCTTTTTACTGTTTCTTTATACAGTTCTATAGAGGGCTGCTTAGTTCTGCAACATAAGTCTGTCTGCAGATTCTGAATAGTGGAGTCAGCTCGGGTGCAAATATCTTCACTCCTTATTTTTTTTTTTGTTTTTTTTGTCACTGTTGTTCCTTGACTTTTTTATTCTTTTCTTGAGGAAGTTTTTTCTTCATGCTTTAGTAACCAGCAAAAGAGCTGTTGCTTCTGGCAGTGCAACAATTCCCAACCGAGAGCAGTCTCTCAGTAGATTTGGAGAAAATATAAATAAGATTGTACCCGCCTCCTTTGTTTTATTTTAACCCTATGGGCAATTACTTCAATTACTTCTTAACTGAATTCTTCAAATAACTTGCTCTTAATTTTGGGGGGGTTAATTTTTGTGTACTTACTGATCTCTGCTTTGTCAACTATTGTCTCTCAGACTAATTCTTTGTCTTCCCCTAAGGGCTTGATTTGGATCTCTCCAAACTTCTGTGTCCTGTTGGGGAAACAAAGCTTCAGTAAATACCTAAATTTGTTTTCATTGACATGTTTCTCAAGTTCTTCAGGCTGTTGCTTGTAGATTGGTAACTGGGTGTGCTGTTGCATAATCATCTTAAAGCTTCTAAGATAAAATATTAAGACTGCTGACTGAGGTGTGAGGACAGTTAACTTCTGTTTGGTTTTTTATGGTACATGTTAAAGCATACAACCAGGGACACGGAATAGGCTGCGGGATGTGGTTATTCATGTTATGTGACAGCATAACTTGCCAGAGCACTTGATAAAATGAAGATAAGACCTCTGGTTTCCATAAAACACAAGATGGCGGGGTTGAGGGAAGGTTTAAAATGTTTCTGGCTAAAATTTATTTATGTATGTGCATTAAAAATCGTAAAAGGATAAAGTAAAATTCTGTACACACTTGAAAGCTCAAATATGCATGTTTGATTCCTGTGGGAATAAAATAATAGAATCATAGAACATTTTGGCTTGGAAGAGACTATGAAGATCATCTAGTTTCATCCCTGCCTGCTATAGGTAGGGGCACGTCCCACTAGACCAGCTTGCTCACACTCCTATCCAGCCTGGCCTTGAACATTTCCAGGGAGGGGGCATCCATGTGGGCAACCTGTTCCAGACACTCTAAGAAGAAAGAGTTTCTTCCTGATACCTAGCCTAAGTCGACCCAGTTTGAAGCCTTTTCCCCTTGTCCTGTTGCCACGTGCCCTTGTAAAAAAAAAAAAAATAATAATAATTAAAAAAATCTGCCCCCATATTTCCTGTAGGCTTCCATCAGGTACTGGAAGGCAGCTAAAAGGTCCTCCTGGAGCCCTCACTAGGCTGAAGAGCCCCAGCTCTCTCAGCCCTCTGATCATTTTTGTGGCCCTCCTCCAGACCTGCTCCAACAGTTGAATGTCCTTCTTGTGCTGAGGGCTCCAGAATTGGATGCAGTACTCCAGGCGGGGTTTCACAAGAGCAGAGTAGAGGGGCAGAATCACGTCCCTCAACCTGCTGGTCAAGTTTCCCTTGATGAGGCCCAGGATACATTTGGCCTTCTGGGCTGCAGGCACACATTGCCAGGTCATGTTGAGTCTTGTTGAGTCTTTTGTTAATTGACACCTCCGAGTCATTTTTCCTTAAGACTGCTCTCCAGTTAATCCCCACCCAACCTGTATCTATGCTTGGGATTTCACTGGTGCAGTACTTGGCCTTGTTGAACTTCAGTCATGTGAAAAATACATCATTTTGCAAGTGTAAATGAGGATAATACACAATTTTGTTTCAAAGTAGCAAAGAAACTCTAATGCTTAAGGTCCTTTTTCTTTTTTTCATATCTACTGAATAAATGAAGATGGGGAAATTAATCCACTTGAACAGTAACCTTGTTTTGTTTTAGGTGTATATGTTTGAATTATGGCCTTCATAGATGATGGCTTTGGGCAACAAAAAGCTTTCTAAAAACAACTTTACTAGAACAAGTTGTACAGTTTGAAGCCATGGGTAGGCAAGTGTGGGAACACTGTTGTTCTGTTTCTATTGTCTATTTCATGCTTCCAGTTCAGAAACCAACAAACTTAAATGTAGCTGTGTAGCTTGACTTTGCAGTCAGTCTTGTCTGTGCCACTACCATTATGTATGGATGAGATTTTCAAATTACATCTAGACCATTTTTGGAGGGAATATCTTGAACGTTGTGGCCTTCTTGTATGGAATATACGGTGCTTGCTGTCTCGTTGCTAAGCCTCCATGGACCCAAGTAACTCTAGTGGGTCAAGAAGCTGGCTTTAAGTCTCAGAACTTTTTTTAAAGCAAAACTTCGTTTGAATTGGTATTCTAGGAGCTGATCAACAAAAAATTGTTTAATTTTTCATGTTTAATTTTTAGTTCAGTTTACTTCTTAGTGTAAATGGCTGGATATCTTGAGGCTGTTACATGCTTGGTGCATTTTTGAAGGGAGAGTACAGGTCCACAGGTGGATATAGGCATCATTTTTGTAGCCTTGATTCAATTTCTGAAACCCCACAGTCGGGGAGGAATTTAATGCATCTTTAAACTTAGAGGCATATCTAATAAAATACTAAGTAGCTCCCTGATCTGTATGCGGATCTTCTTGGTTACTGTTCGAAAGTCCGTAATTCTCTCCTGAAGTATTAGGTAAGAGAATAATGTGCTAAATGTCATTGTAGTCTTTGTTCCAGATTAAAAAATAAATAAATTACAAAAACTGAACTCTGAGCAGCTCAAAATGGAGGAAAAGACATTTTTAGCTGAATCTGATGTCTAGAGGGTGACTGGAATTAAAACTTAGTTATGGGTAAATTGTTGATCTTGCTGCCTTCCTGTCTTTCAGTAGAGAAGTAGTATTAGAACTGAAGGCTCTGAAATATTAACAGCGTTTTGCACTTTCGCCAGTGAATGTTGTGTCATGATGTCTTTGTATACTTGTAGAGATAAACCTTCGTATTTGTCTCTTGTAGGGTTTAAAAAAAGTACTCGGGAGTTCTGATTGGGAGGACTTGGAACAGGTAATTCACTCTAGGGCACATTACAGTGTGTAGGATGCTGGCATGTGGTTGAAGTGGGAGTTAAATTGTATGAGAAATTGAAAAAAAAAAAAAAAAAAAAAAAAAAGAAAAATTGAACTCTAGAAGCCAGTGTTTTTCATTCTTTTAATTTCCTTCAAATTAGGTACCCATGAGGTAGGGGGGAAATGCCAGTCATTAAAACACATGAGGAGGGAGAAATATATTTCATACTGTTAATGAAATATATCTGGAGAAAACTAATCTTCTTTTTAAGAGTGAAGAATTGCAGGGCTATCACAAACATTTAGTTTGCATAGCATTTCAGCAAAGATTTACGACCTGTTTGCTGACGTGATTGAGCCCAGTGTGTGTTTGAGTCGTGTTTTGTTGTCCATACAGCTTATAATGTGAAACTCAGCAGTGTTAATTGAAAAATGTTACTTTGTGCAGTGTACCCACTTATTGGTGTGTTTAAATCTTCTTTCACTCTCTAAAAATAGCATTTATTGCTGCAAAAATGTCTTTTCCTAAAGGTGGACTTTTTGCAGAACAGGTTCATAAGGCTTTTTTCACAGCAAATCCTTCTTGAAAAATAGATTAAATTACGTTGAACACTGTTCAACAGAGTGGTGCTGTAATGCTGGACCAAGTGCAGCTGGATTGACTCGTTTGGTACTGCATCTTTCTGTCATCTGATTTCTTCTGCTTCAGAGATGGGGTTCACCCTAATCTTATAAGCCGAATCAAAGTCGTTCCATGCTTTACTTGGGCCTTCAGCTGGGGATGAGGAAAGGCAACTTGTTTAGCAAACTCTTGCAAATCTAATTTGTAAGATATCCTGCCTTTTAAAATCCTTCTGTTGTTAGCATGTTGTCATAAACTTGTTTTTGTTGTTTTTTTTTTTTTCTCCTGTGGATCTGTTTGGAAAACTTGCCTGTTAGCATTCGTTTTGTTCTTTTTCCAGTGTAGGTGACAGGCTTTTTAAGCTACAGCTGTTGAATTAGGGAAGTGTCCAAAAGCTATCCCTTTTTCTTAAAACAAAATCAAATCCCAGCAAATCACTGCAACTCTAGCATACTTCTGTAAAGCTTGCACAGATGTGTTCACGTGCAACTGTGAAATCTCTCTCAAAAGAAAAGGTAGCAAAAGTTACGTATCACTTCCTCATTTAGCATGCTTAAATACAAAATACGTTGGGAAAATACATTGGGATAAAGTTGAGCTTTGTGACGCCATTGGCTTACGTTCCTGGAATTACACTTGTTAACTTGTAAATTCTGGGACTGGATTTCCTGTGCTGTTTTGTAGTCCCTTGTGTCAGTGTTTTAAATGTCATTCTGAATTTATTCCAGGAATTACCAGAAACAGCTCTTCTTAAGTTTTTTCGACCAGAAAGTGCCCCAGTACCTGCGAGACCAACACCAGAGCAGCTTTCCAATCTTATCAAGACAAGTTTTCATTACCCAGAGTCTTTCAGTCACTCTTTCCACCAAAAAAGGTTAGTGGGTTGTTTTATTTATCATCTTTTGGAATATTACTAATTTGACATAAATCCTATTGACAGATGCAACATAGATCATAGTGCAGAAGATAAAATAGTGTGAGTATCTCAGTTCAGTGGAGACAGGAAACTGCTGGGGAGGGCTGCAAAGATGATGAGGAGCCTGAACCACCTCCCTCGTGGGGAAAGGCTGAGAGACCTGGGTCTGTTTGGCCTGGAGAAGGCTGGGGGGGGGTCAGGGGGACTCCTGTCAGTGCTTGTAAATATCTAAGGGACAGATGTCAAGTGGGTGGGGACAGACTTTTTTGTGGTGCCTGAAGCAGAACAGTGGGTGCAAACTGGAACACAGGAAGGTTCTGTAGGTGCGTGAAGATAAAATTTCTTTACTTTGCAAGTGACAGAGCCCTGGAGCAGGCTGCCTAGGGAGTTTGTGGAGTCGTCTTCTCAGGATATTCAATGCTTGCCTGGATGCTTTCGTAGGGATTCTATTGTAGGGAACCTGTGTTAGCAGTAAAGTTGTACTAGTTGATCTTCAGAGGTTCCTTCTAAGCACCACAACGCTGTGATGCACAAGGGTGAAGTCTTGCTGAGTTCCTGTATGTGTTGTTTCAGGAATGTATAGGTAAATTCAAAGTTCAGTGTAGTGAAATAGGCTGCAGTGTTACAGTTTGCAGCTGTAGTCTTAGCTACAGCTGTTATTGAACTTAGTGGAAGCAAAATAAATGTTCTGCTGAGTTTGTGTGTATTTTTGGGGAGTGTCAAAGGAAGAAGCAGCGTAACTACTTTGAACAGCTAGGCAGAACACTAGCAGGTAATTCTAAATCTTGTGTTAAGAGATGTTATGTCTGAAGTACCAAACTTGACAAGGTAACTGGAACTGTAGCTGGAACTTATTTCAGAAAGGAATACAGTAGCAGTTTCTGTCGCTTGATATTTTCTCGTGGAAGAATCTCAAAATTAACCTGTCAGAAAGTAGACTGCTGGAGTGAATTAGTTGCAGCCTGTAAGATCTTTGACTCTTCCCAAAAGAAAATGATGTGCACAAACTCCAAGTTCATTTCCAGATAGGAAATGAATTGTACTTGCAACGATAACTGTTTAGACTTGAGTTGTGTTTTTCTGAGATCTCTGCTGTGTTATACTTTCCTTTAATTTCTGACAATATAAGTTGCCAACAGGGGTAGTACTTTATTTACAAAATCTTAACATGTTCAACATTTTATAAGATGGCATATTTTAATGACAGTTATGAAGTGTGCATCATTTCAGAAACAATTTCATGTCTTACTCATGGTATTTGTAGTAGCTCTCTTCTTAGTGGTCGAGTTTAGAATAATTAACTGTTCAGCAATGGTGAGGACTTCCAGCGAAACAAATCACTTGCAGCTGACATAGTTATTTAGGAAGTAATAGTTCATATGCCTGTCTGTAAAGCATCTTAGATTCCTCTTTCTGCAGAATTATTTATAAAAACAATCATTAATTGTGAACAAGCATATCTATTAGCTCTATTCAGATAAGGGCTTAACACTAAGCATATGTACTGTTTGATGTGCAACTACTTTTTCTTTGCAGCCTCTGCCTGGTACCTGTTACTCTCCTACTTTCCAATTGTTCCCAGGCTGTTGTAGATGTGATGATTGATTTGCGGCATAAAACAACAAGGTAACGCATTTACTTTGATAAAATCATTTTTCTTCCTAGTTCTGGGAAGTCTTTCAGTTTAACCATGAACGTCTAGAGTAAGATCTCTTTTAACAGCAGTGGCTTCTACGAAAGAATGCAAAGTGACCGAGGCTTCATGTGATTGAATGGGAGTCTTCAGTACTCAGTTTTTGCTTTCCTTCTGACTGCTGCTGAGAGGACTGTGAGCTGTGACTTTGAAGTGGATAAACTTTGCAGATCTCTTTCAGAAAAGTGTTGAAATGCAGAAGAGTTTTTGAACTTGCAGAATACCAGCTTCAGCAAAATTGTTATTAAACATTATTTGTTTTTATTTAAGCATCAAGTTACAGGTAGAGAACAAGAACTTCTGAAATACAAACTTAAGTATTTTCTCCTATAGCGTAACTTAATATAAAACGTCGTCATAGAACCTCAGGTATTCTTAAGAATCCACCTGAATGTTTTTAATCAGCTTATAATTATTCCTAGCTTTTTGTTTAGAGTATTATGTGAGAAAATAATAGTATGGGGAAAACGTGTTGTGAATTGTTACTAAAAGTTTTACAAAGAATTTCTGTGGCAAAGATGAAATTCTATACCATGATGTGCTAGTTCTTTCACTTCTGTTAAAACAAGACAGTTTAACTTATGTAGAATTTGAAGGATCCCTGACCTTTCATGTGATACTTGGTCGTCTTGACCCAAAATAGACTTTAGGGGAATCCTGGTATGAATCCTCTTGGGAAGAAAAAAAGACTGAAAAGTTGCTTTTTTAATTTTCTTTTTGTGACAAACACTGAGGACTTAGTCATGGGGAATACTTTATTTCTTGCTTGCTTTTCCAGTCTGTTGGCAAAAAGTAGAAGCCCAGAGCCTTACACATTTTCAGAAATAAAAACCAGAATATTTAAGTCTGCTTTATGTATTAATTAAAAATGGGAAGCTTGTATTAATTAAAGCTATTTACTGAATCTTGTGGGTTTTTACAAGGTGATCACTTTGTCACAGCATTGTAAGACATGTCTCTGGCTGGGTAGTGCAGGCATACGCCTTGAAACTTCTTCAACAACAACAAAGAAACAAACAACAAAGCACACACAAAAACACCAAACCACCTCCTTCCACAGTAACGAGCAGATCACTGAGATACCTGAGTAGTGTGTATCTGCTGGAACATTTCCATGTGACGTGCACTCTGATTTATCTCTAGTTGATGGGGCAGGCTTTATGCAGTAGTTCCCAGAACAGGTTGGATTTTGTTACCATGTCCATTGTTATGTCACGATTCTTGAAAGACTGTGAATATGCTGAAATTTGTACATATACTTTACAGTCATCCAGTTCTGTGCACGGTGTATGGTATACTGGGAAAACAATGCTTTAAAGATCTGTACTGATCCACTGGAGTCAGAATTTTAAGGGAAATTGTTGTGGGCAGGCAGTCACAAAGAGTCATTGACTTCCTGGATTCCAAAGAAGGCTGACAGTTGGTTCTCTTGCATCTGGAGACTGCTGGAATAGTGACTTAGCTTTCTAATTCCTGACTTCTGAGAAGTTTTCAGAGAGCATAAACAAGCTTCTGTAAGGAGTTGATGATGGACAATAAGTACCTTCTGAGATTTTGGAAAGATGTTAAATAAGGGGTTTGTATGAACTGCTAACATTTCAAATGCAGAGAAATAATGTTTGTCACCTTCTTTTTCAGCCCAGAAGCATTAGAAATCCACGGATCTTTTACGTGGCTTGGGCAAACACAGTACAAGCTTCAACTGAAGAGCCAGGAGGTCTATAGCTTGCAGCTAAAAGCTTGCTTCGTTCACACCGGTGTCTATAATCTCGGAACTCCCAGAGTATTTGCCAAGCTAGTGGACCAAGCTACTTTGTTTGAAACAAGTCAGCAGAACTCTATGCCTGCACTGATTATTATCAATAATATTTGACCACTTCCTGAAAAATCATACTAAAAGACAAAATAAATCAGATTCTTTTCTTATATTGCTGGTTGACATTTTGCTGCAGTTTTTTGAAATAGCACCTCGAACATCTAACTTGTTACTAGAGATTGTGTAGAAAAGAAAATAGCAAAATACTCAGACTTGTCAATTTGTTTCTCAATGCAACGCACGTTGGACTGAAAATGTTTTTCCTTTTATATAATGTATTTCTTCTCTGGTAATTAAGATATTCATAACACAAAGTAATCTTCAGCTCCAAATCTGAGCATATTTCGATGTCCTATGCCCTGTCAAAAATGCGGCTTGGCTGCTGTTACAACTTCCAGCATGGCGTGTTTAATATTTGTGGCTGTATTAGGATATGGTTCAGGAAGAAGCCCTCACTGGCTTTTTTCCTGTCTAAAGCTGTTAGTCATAATAAATCCCCACCTTACTGTGAAGTTCAATAGGGTGTCTCCAATCTGTTTTGGTTTAAAAATTTCTTCAGAGTTTTCATGTTTATGGAAACTGGTGACCATTCGAGGTTTACATACAAGTCTCACCTAGGGTGTTTCAAAAATAATTTCTTCAACCAGTTTGAGTATTTTTCTCACTCATCTCAACACAGAATGCACTATTTCACAACCGTGAGATTGTCATTTAAATTGTCACTTGCTTTATTATGTAACTATAACAATTGATCTGTTTTAAAAATTAAATCTACTCAAGATTTTCAAGAAATGTATTATATTTATAACAAATGTACTGTAAATAGAATAAAACATACATCATATTCACTGTATGAGCTGTTGCCCTTGGATTTTTTGCTTTCCTTTTATACAGTTGTAGCTATCTACAGGTGCTGATTTTGTATGAGAATTCACTTTTGTACTATTTTATCTTTGTCCTTTATGCCCAGCTGAGGTTCTTTTCCTTTTCCCATGTGTAGCACTGGTGTATGTGGGGAAATTGCAGGGGTTGCTGTATTTGCCTTTTAAGTTCTTAGCGTTTCTGGGAGCAAACCTCAGTTCTGCTCAGGGAACATCCATTAGATTGCTTCACACAGCGATTATTACTCAAACAAGTGCAACAGAACCAGTGAAGAGTTAGGAGGTGTGGTTTACAATGGATTACGTGAGTACAAGGAAGTCTGAAGTACCTCATGAAACCTAAACTTCAGGCTGTCTGCCATATCTTGCAGCTGAAGAAGATTCCATCACAGGACAACACTGACTTCTGAAGGCAGATCGACTGTTTCATAAAATTTTTCTAGACACTTTGCCAACTCTTATCCAGTGCTGTTTGGCTGTCTCCTGGGTTTAAAACTTCCTCAGAAGTCTTTGAATCTGGTCATGGTTCCTGACCTTCTGTAATCATACTTACTGACTGGATTATGCTGACTTTTCGGCAGAGTACTTGGATATTCTGTAACAATAAAGGTGTTGCTTCTGGGACTGAGTGATTTTCTGCTATCAGGCAGATTTGGTGGTTACCTTTTTTGAAGTGTTTCTTGGCCTTGTGGTCTTATACTGTGTCATGAGTTTGGGCACTCCTTTTAGAAAAGAAATCATCATGCCCACCAGTGATCAGCTCCAGGTTGCAATGTTTTAAATCACAGCTGATGTGTCCTCCACACTTCTTCAGAATACTTCAGTGGCTGAATTTGTGTAATTCAGAGGGTGGTTCCACAAGAGTTCTGTGACATGAGTCACAGAATTGGACTGATTTTCAGACCCTCAGAAGAAACTACAGTGAAATGGTATCTCCTTGTGATTTGGAAGATCCACTGCTGTAAAGAGAAGGCTTACTGCAGGCTTCACTACAGAAGCTACCAGGCTGTGCTTGCGTGGTATATCACTTGTCAGTGATCCTGACTTTGTAGATTAAGCAAACTGCTGCTTGCTGCTTCTATTAGTGCATATGTAGGTTTTGGAAAAACGAACAAAAAACCCTGTTATAAGATGCATGATGTAGCTTGTCTTGAAAGAAATAGAGTTTAGGTGGACCTTTCGTGTTCCTTGATGTTTATAGGGTTATAAGCTACTGATGTGGCAGTGGGCCAAAGGGGCTAGAGTATTGTTTCATGCTGCCTGGGTAAACTAGCAGTGTTTTCAGTGTGAAGTTAGGAGGTGCTTTTTTGTCTGTGTATCTGGATGTGACCTTTTTCTGTGTCTACCAACTGTTCTAGAAGAGTGCTCAGCTTGACAAAGCTCAGTAGTATAAGCTGTTTCAACCTCATAGATTTCATAATACCTTTAGTAGTTCCTGAACGTGACTTAGAAAGCATGAGACTCTTCAAGGCTCGTTTTAAGAATGGAAAGAACATCAGACCATGCATTTTATGGTTTCTATGCTTTGCATTACTTCCTTAATCTCTAGAGAGAATACTAATTGTTTATATGAATAAATGGTATTCATTGTATTGTAGCTAAACAATTCATTTACGTGCTCTTCCTTCCTTTCCCTAGTAAAGGAAAGTCGGTTCTGTATTCCTAACTCTGCTGTAGAGCAGCAAAAATCTTTGTTTACGTTTCATGGTCAAATTACAACTGGATTAATTGTATTCCGTATGTTTGTAATATGCTTATAGAAAACTTGCATGTGAGATTTGGTGCAATATCTAGAGTTCTTCAGGTATGAACATCTCCTGGTGCTTTTAAAGATGCTTAAGAATATTAGAAAGAAATGTATGCTGCATGCCAGGAGTTTAAAGGGGAATGTAGAAAGTGCACAGTCCATCAATGAGGGAGGGGAAGGTGGGCAAAGAGAAGAGGCTGAATACAACTGCAAACAAGCAATGGAAAACAGCTAATGAGAGTGGAAGGAGGAAAAGAGAACAGAGCTGCTAAAGACCTCAGTGAGAATGAAGAATGAGAACAATGTCATGATCGTGCCTGCAGGCAGTGGATTACAGAAATGAAGGTAGAAAGTTGATTGCCGTTGGTCAGGCAAGATGAGTGAAAGTGGGCAAATGTGCAGTGTGCCCGAGAAAACAGAAGGGGGCAGGTTCAGTGAAACTGGAAAGCAGAAGGATGAGATCACACAGAAACCAGATAAAAAGGAAGAAACTGAGCAGCACGAGGGCAAGCTGAGGGAGGCAAAATTCAGTGCCTTTTCTAGAGGTGGTGGAGTCTCCTTCCCTGGAGACATTCAGGACCCACCTGGACGCCTACCTGTGCAACCTGGGCTAGGGAGCTGCTTTGGCAGGGGGATTGGACCCGATGATCTCTAGAGGTCCTTTTCAACCCCTAGAATTCTGTGATTCTGTGAGCAAGGGAAGAGTGTTCAAATCCAATAGACTGGCTGCTTGCATAAGAGAAGGAATGTCCAGAATGTCCTATGCTTCACAGGGAGACTCCATTCTGAGCTTCAGTTAGAGTGCTTACCTGAAGGGAGATTTCTTTGAACTTACTGATAAAGCAGATGACTGTGAAGGAGCAGGAAAATGACCGTCCTTCTGTAGCTCTGGTGGGGCCATACCTTTGCTGCATTCAGTTTTGGCCCCTTCACTACAAGGCCCTGGAGTGTGTCCAGAGAAGGACAACGAAGCTGGTGACAAATCTGGAACACATTAAAACAAGAAAAATGGCCTGCTTTAAATTACAATCTAAATTACTTGTAATGGAAACATTTAATATTTCTGTTATTTAAATCTTCTTTAAACTTACATTTTAATAGAGTAAGGCTTTAACTAGCAGTGGATAACAAAAAATGATATTTTACAAATTCATTGTGATAATTAGCTGATTTGGAGGCAAAATGACTTTTTTACCATTTTTTACTTTCTACAATTTATTTTAAATACACACAGTGGATTTAGAAATTGTACCAAATGTTTTCACAATGCGTTTATTAGACAGGTGATGTTGTCCTGCTCCTGAGCACAAGTTAAAATCTGTATTCTCCAACTCTGTTGGTTACAACTTTTGAGTTTGGAAGTTTTAAAAGTCAACTGATTTGTCACACAGGCATTATTCTTACTAATATGTCATATTTCTGAAGTCATATTGTTGTATTGGGAAGTTCTTTATGCTCTGCCTCTACAGTGAAACAGTAGGACTTGCCACACAGGGTCAATGGCAAGTTTAGAATTTGGGGAGGGGGTGGGAGAAGGAGAAAACTGATTAACAAATTAAAAATATTAAGAAGTTAACTGTTTTTACATCCTCAAAACAATGCAAGCTTATCTTCCTAATTAGAAAAAGAACACTGAGGTAGTTTTTTCATCAGATATGTATGATAATGACAAAACTTTCTTAAGGAAAGGGGAACTTTGTAATTAGATGTCCTAGAAACTTAAACAAAGAAAACAAGCAAACAAAAAGCCACTGCGAATGCCTTTTTTTGGCCTGCATTTTTTTTAGACTGACAAATGATGTAGGTAGTATATTGTCAAAATTGCAAATAAAATCAGATCTCTTGTCCGTGCTACCCCAAATCTTTGATAGCTCATGGGAAAAGCACCATGTATTTATACTGAGAAAGTTAAAGATGAATCACAATGACTATAAGATGTAACCACTACAATGTCTTTAAAAATATATAAACCTTACTATGAAGGGAAAATGCTCTTATTTTTATCTTCATGAAGGATCTGATACTTGACTGAGTGCTGCTTCAACTCAGGCCCACTCCTATTACAGCTCTCATTGTTTCTTCTGATCCACGCAGTATGTGGATCAGTCAACTCCTGTTCTGCTAGCAAAGAAGTCCAATTTTGAGGTTGAGAGAAACATTTGGCATCATATGCAGTCAAAAGATGATCGCAGTCATGCATTGCATGTATTTCAATCATAACAAAGTCAACAGTGATGCGATCCTGATATTTACCATTTTCCCATAACTCAAGAGTAGGCACCCAAGGATTTTTTTAATTTACAGGGAGAGGACATCCCAGGTTTGTAAGGTCATATTTTATATTTTTGTCGATCATCCTGTTGTAGGTTTTCTCCAGCAAGAAATGCTGGGTCATACATTTTATGGCTGACTGTATAACTGAAGTTATTTCTCAGCATTTCTTTCCAAAAGTTGCCTTTTTCACATGTGGTTAGTTTTTTAAAAGTTAAACTGTGCTTTGTTTGTGAGCAGGTCAAAATGGATAACAGTAACGTCACGGATGTCCACAGCGACAGTACACAGCTCTCCCCAGTGAATGTCATCATGGAAACCAGCCTCAACAAATGCAGAGAATTGCTGCTCCAGAATTAGATGTATCTGATGTTTCCATCAAATGTAAATCCCACTGCTGTTGTATCTATGTTGACATGTGTATATACACATGGGCATTGCTGACTGTCTCTAAAGGCAGTATTTTTTTTTCAGGTTGATTTCTGATATACTGCTCAGTCTTTTTTTTTTTTTTTTTAATTCATCAAGGTAATACATTTTGTTATGGAAGTCTGTTATGAGGAGCTCCACAGCACAGAGCTGCTGAGATTTCCAACTGCTAACTGCACACTGAGTATGCAGTTATAAAGATTATACAGCTGAGAAAAATGGCTGAATGGTCCAAGAGTCAACCATCCTCTTTCTTCAAACACGATCCAGGTGGTTTTGAAATCTATGCTGTTTTCCAAGGCAACAAAGTACTACACTATTGACCAAGCCAATGCTGCCATAGAAAAGTTATCTATCGGGTTAAGACTGCAATCTGGGAGCTGCTAACGGTCATGAAGAAGAAACCATTGTCAGGGAAAGAAATGCTTTGAAGTATTTGAGGGCAGAACAATCACTTTGTCCATTACCAAGCCACTGTTAGAGGATACAAATGAAGTATCTTTTGTCCAGAGAATGATGAAACCCTTCAAAATAACATTCTGGATAGTCTAAATCTTAGTGGGGCCCTTGTGCAGCAGATGGAAGGCAGCAGAGCTAATGGTTGAACATGTGGTTGTTCGTGATGCCATTGTACCTAAAACAGGTCCTTATTGCCACCGTTCCTGCCTTGTCATCTCCAGTTCCATTAGTAATCAGGCTCATCACAGTAAGGGCATTGAAGTTATAGACCCTGAGCAACATTCTTTTCTCTCTTGATGTGCTCTTAGCATTGTGGGTGAGAGGAGCTGATTCTGTCCCACTGTAACAATGGAACAAGTCTGAGACCTCCTCATGAAACTGAATGTATGTAAGTAGATGGGGCCAGATGATATGAATCCCAGGGTTCTAAGGTAGATGGCTGATGTGATTGCTGAGACTCTATCATATTTGAAAAATCACAGCTGTTGGTTGAAGTTCCCGGTGAATGGAAAAATGGGAACATTACTCCAATTTTTAAGACAGGGAGAAAGGATGACCTGGGGAACCAGGCAGTGAGCCTGACCTCTGTGCCTGGAAAGATCATGGATCAGACTCTCCTGGTTACCGTGTTAAGGCACATATGAGACAAAGAGCTGATCTGAGACGACCAGCATGGCTTCACTAAAGGCAGATCTTGCCTGACCAGTCTGGTGGCTTCCTACAATGGAATGACAGCATTGGTGGACAGGGGAAGGGTGATGAATGTCATCTAGCTGGTCTTCTGCAAAGTCTTTGACATGGTCCCTGGTAGCTGTAGGGCTGAGGGCTGCTACAAGAGACAGTGGTGACAGTTAGGCCTGGCAGCTGGAGTGGGAATGGCTGGCTGGCTCTGGGTGAGGATGTGCTGAGGAAAGGAGCTCTTAAAGGAAGAAAAGCACTGCCTTTATGGAGGTTTTCTACAGTAGCACAATTTCCTCCTTTACTTCTCTGTCACTGCCTGAGTATAGCTGCACTGTACAGCTTCGCTTCTGGGTGATGATTTTCTTTACGTACAATTAAATTAGCATAAAGGAGAATGTGATTCAAGATGAAGTTGGAGCTCAGCTTTGCTGTCTTCTTGTAGGACAGCCTCTAACTACAGTGCTGTGAGTCTGAATCCCTTTTCTTATGAGGTGACTAGGGATGCATCCTTTGCATTTGCTGATGTTAAGAGGGCAGCAGCATGGCAGCTTTGAAGACTTTGCCTCCAGACCAGCTTACCTGAAAGAAGATGTCTGGATAGATTTAGAAATGAATCTACAAAATGCAGTGCAGTTGTGCAAGAAAACAATCTGACTTGTATTCCCTCAGGTTCTTTGCCATGCAAAGATAAATGTATTTTTGTTGAGGAAAAAAAAAAAAAAACTAAACAGATTTTGTGCATACTGCTCTGTTCCTCAGCTACAGATTCCTTAGTGTTAGCCTACACACTCCTGCTTAGCCTTCCTGAATTGCTCAGATGCTGGCCTTGTTTTGAAGAACTTGAAGGCCAAGTATAGTCTTCCCAGTGTCTGTGTATCCTTGGGCACCTCGGGCAGTGGAGAAGCAGCAGCTGCTCTGAGGCTCAAGCACCAGGCTTCTGGCTGCCTCTGGACACAACCCAGAGCTAGGGCTCTCCTTACAGAGCGGTAGGAATACTCACAGGGCTGTGGAGCCCTGCCTTCTTCAGTGCCTACAAGCCCCAGTGCGGCATCTTGGCCCTTCTCAAAGAGGAGCCAACTGATTCCTAAGCACGCTGATGCCAACATGCCCAGACCTGTTGAGGTTGCTGCCCACTGCCCTCTGCAGCTGCTGGGAGGGACCCTGACTGCAGCCAGGCAGTGTTAGAGGCCCAGCAGCTGAATGCTGTATGAAGCAGTTGAGGACCCACACTGTTAACCCAAATGAGATTTGTGCCTGGGAGAAGAGGCTGACCCCCATCTCACCACAACCTCCATTCAAGTAGTTGTAGAGAACAATAAGGTCTCCTGTGAGTCTCCCCCAGACTGAACAATCCCAGCTCCCTCAGCCGCTCCCCGTAAGTTTTGTGCTCCAGGCCTTTGACAGCTTCTTTGCCATTCTCATGTTTATGGTCAATTGCTTCTACTTGAAGCCTGATCTATGTTTTCACTCTGTTGGTGAAAAAACAAAATCGAGATTTCCAATATTCTTCTCTTGGAAAATGCAGCTCTGGTCGCCTGATAGAAAGCAGTGCTGTCAGTCAAACTGCTTGGAGGAGATGGAATTCTCTGTGGCAAAACTGTAGCTACGCTCAGATTAACTGGGACAGAATTTCTCTTCAAAATTATAGCCAAATATTTTTAGGTTATTATCTTATATTTATAACCAGGCTTCCAATTTCACTCAAGAGATTCAATGTGAAGAATTTTTGAGTATGTTAAAATGGAAGTATGTTTGCAGAAATGAAATTTCACTGAAGGAACTTCAACCTTTTTACATGTGCACATTGCCATTATTTCTGTTACTTAAGGTTTGCTGTCTTTCCAAATGTATTATCCTTGCAAAACTTCGTGGGGAAAAATAAATACTTTACAGAGTACGAGCTAGACTGATGCAGAGGATACTTCTCAGCACTTTTGTTTTTCAGACCACAAGTGCTGATTAAACATATTCCAGGTTGGAGTGATTTCCTGATCCCATTTAAATCAAGATTTATTTACTATGCATTTTTATAACTTTACACAAGTGAATCACTAATTTGTAAAATGTCACTTGGAAAATGAGTTCTGCTAATTGCTTTATTAGTGGCTGGAAAAGTGAAAAATTAATTCTTTTAAAATGTTGCTTGTAGACCACAGCAATGTATAAAACAGTTCAGCCGACGCTTTTGCATATTAGTCTCTTGGATTTCCATCTTTTTAAGTTACAATAGGTGTGGTGTGCTCCACATCTTTCTCTACCCTGTTTCCACCAAAATAATGAAAATCCTGCTAAAAAAAATAAAATAAGAACAAATCAGATCATAACTTTAGATTCTTACTTTCCTGAGGAAATAATGCAGTGATAGTCCTAAAGAAATGTCTCCCAGGAGCTAGGTATTTTGAAGCCCTTGGATTCAGGAAATACTCTGTGTGTGCTGAGGTGGTTGCAGGGGAAGTCACAGCCACTTATGACCAAGAAAATAAACACTTACACTTGAAAACATGATTTGAGTGTACCAAAAGTTCTATGGCCACAAGACAAATTAAAAACAAACAAACACACAAACCCGCTGCATCTCTCCCTGTTGAGCTGCCATGGGCAACCAAAGAGAGATGCTGTAGATGGCAAAGGGCAGTGGTGGCCCAAAGCACTTCTGGTTCTGCCTGGGAGAAACAGTAGGAGGAAGGAGAACCCCAGAATGTTTTCCTGTTGTGACAGAATGGAATGAATGCATCACTCAAGTTCAGGGGACATGGCTCAGGAATCACAACTAATACAATTTTTCTTCTTTACATCTGTCCTTAAAGATCACAGTTTTGTTCTCCAGACCACAGAGGGAGATGCCTTAGAGGTTCAATGTTCTGTTTCTGTCTGCTTTTCAAATCCACTCTGATTATCTATAGGTCAAGAGAGCCCTAAGCATTCAGAATGAACTGTATTCTCAGCTACACTAAAAGCACTGTTAAATTGCTTTATTTTTGTATAGATGAAAATTAAAGCAGAGCTTGTCTTTAACTTACTGAAATGCCATTTAGCTAGATATACATATTTTGAAATAGTACAGGAAGTTTTTCAATAATGAGGCCGTAAAAGGATACAGGAAATATTTGTTGTTTCTCGTTTTGGTGTTTTTTCTTTTTTTTTTCTAATAGTTGAGGATTATTTCCTCTGCAAGCTAGAATTCAGAGAACAGGAATGGGTGCTGAACATACTGTTTAGAAAATTTTTCTTTTTCTCTGTCCAAAATTTCACTAGTTTTGTTCAGTATTTTAGGAAGCTGGCTACTAGCTACAATTGGCGTGCACTTTCAGTATTCTATAATATCCTTTCTGAGTGTGTGAAACTCAACATTGATGAAGACTGCCATGAAAATACTTTAATTTTCTTAGTATTGAGAACTTGCCATTAAAAATCAGATGTTTAGACTCCTTTCATTTAAGATCTTTGCAAGCTGATATGCTCTTGCCACACAAGTCGCTGTCTTTCTCCTCACTTTGACCACTAAGGATTCATAGAAATGAGGGGTATTTGAGAAAAAACAGCATTTTTTGGCCTATTTTCTTTTGTCTTGAACAGAACCTTTACAATGCAAATCTGTCAATTTAAATGCATAGATTTAAAACTAACAGACTTTCTGTCTGACATAATGCTATGCCTGAGCTGTCAGTGCTCTGAATCTCAGTGTGATTAAGAACACTGAGTGACAAGAAGGCGCCTGCCTTCCAGAAGCACTGCAGTGTCAAGCAGCGTTTAACAAGGGTATGAAAACAAGAGCTCAAGATCCTGCTCTTATATTCAGCATATATTGAAATGAGCCAGCTGTACCCACCACCAGACCATCTTTAGGGTCTTGGAAGCATGTAGGACCGGGGTCCAGGAATCTATGCTTGGTAACAGAGCATAAAGAATCATAGAATCATCAAGGTTGGAAAAGATCATCTAGTCCACCCACCAAGCAATCACCATCATGTCCACCAACCCATGTCCTTCAGTTGCTACTCTGACTGGTGGTAAATGAAAAGGGGAATGTACTTTCCATACTCTCAATTAGTTTGAGCAGTTTACTAAATGAAACTGTCTCCTGAATGTATGGCTCTGCTTGCAGTGTCCTACACCAACCATCTTAGCACAAATCCTAGTTGTTGCAGTAGAGTGTTAGGTTAGTTAGATAGGTAACTATTCTTGTTAGGAGGATTTAGTCAGGTCTGGCTCCTTAGGAAAGATGCAATTTCAGCGTACTGTTACTTACACAGTAGATGCACGATAGATGCATTGATCAGTGAAGCATTTCCAAAGACACAGAAATGGTTCCAACCCTGACAACCCTGCAGTGAACACTGACTTCCAGCTGAGGAGAATAAATGTCATATCGTCATTTCAAGAACCTGTTTCTATGCATGAATCATAGAATCATAAAGGTTGGAAAAAACCTCAAAGATCATCTGATCCAACTGTCAAGCAAAAACAACTCTTTGACACACTACTGTGGTTTCACACTGGACACCACTGACTAATGGAGTCCCTGTGTCTATAAAATGAATTTGAAATTTGCTGTATTTATTTAAGCAACAAAGAGAGGAATTGCTAAGTCCTTTCTTTGGTTCAAATTTTTTCAAAGGGAGATTTGTTTCAATGAAAGTTGATTAAAATATTCAAGATTTGGAGCAATGTGCAACCATGGTAATTCTCTCCCTCCAGCAATTTCTTTCTGTTTTCCTAACATCTTGAAATTTTTCTACATGTAATTCTTCATTTCTGGTATAGCTAATATATTTCTGGTGCAACTAATAACGTGATTTCTGAAACAGAACTATCTTTAATCGATTTTTGTTTCATATATTCATATTTCATATTTGATTTTAATTGTTGATACTTGGTATTATTTTTTGAGATGGAATAGCACTGTGAATTGTTCTATACAGAACTCAGAATTTATTTGCATACAAAGATGTTACTGTTTAGAGGATATGATGCAACATTGCTCAAAGTGAAATGAAAGGATCTATAGATCACTCTGAGCTTCTCAGAAGTTCCACTGAGTGGGTGACTGCCTGTAATGATGGTACCCATATTGATTCTGGGTTCTGGTGAAGAACACATGCATACGGATGTATACAATCCCTGATGTGTAAAGAACAAGTTGGGCTCATTTCACATTGTGTTCATATATGCAAGTCCAATAAAGTCTTCAGCTGAATAACGAGATGAAGGGCCCAGCAACTTAAATATAAACCAATGAATATGTAAATAATCAAGGTGGACTCCATCACCTCATCAAGGTCATTGATGAAGATACTGAACAAGACAGGATCCAGCACCAACCCCTGAGGAACACTGCTAAGTACAAGCCTCCAACTGGACTCTGTACTGCTGAGTTCTGCCAGTCTGCCAGTTCTCAGCCCACCGCACTGTCCACTCATTTATTCCACATTTCGTCAGCTTTGTTATAAGGATGCTGTGGAAGACAGTGTCAAACGCCTCACTGAAATCAAGGAAGACTACATCCACTGTTCTCCCCCCACCACCTAGCCAGTAATGACATCATAGAAGGCCAGCAGATTGGTTGAGCACAACCTCCCCCTGGTGAACCCATGCTGACTACTTCTAATAACCTTCTCTTCTAACTGCCTGGAGTTTGCATCCAGAACAAACTGTTCCATCACCTTTCCAGGGATGGAGGTGAGGCTGACTGGCCTGTAGTTCCCTGGATCCTCCTTCTTGCCCTTTTTGAAGACTGGAGTGACATCCTCCAGTCTTCAGGCACCTCTCCCATTCTCTAAGAATTTTCAAAGATTAGTTTTCAGAGAGTCTGGTTTACTAACACAATTGTCCAGCAAATGTTGTTTTTAATTGCAGAACTTCATAGGCTCCAGCAATTAGTCTGGAAATGTAGTTTTATTATATGCATTCTGCACAAGGAGGGCGTATTTCTCTATTACACAGTAGGCTTCATTTGCTTGTACATCATCAACCATTAAGTGCCCCACCAAATAATTCAAAATATTTAACTTAAGCAATTGCTAAAATGTTTAGCAATATATATAGCACATATTCCTTAGGGAAATCTTCCAATCCTTGCCTGATGGTGTTCTCTTTCATTTTGTCTGTGTCTGGTGAGCACAAGAAGAAAATCCAGAAGAAATGGTTCAAATCTCTGACTTTAAGATTATTGAATTGCTTCCAAAGATAGCGTACACAGTATTATTTTTGCCTTTTCTTGAGTAATGGGTTATCATTTATTACAGTCTAGTTATTCAGATCTGAAAATCGCCACTTCAGATGCCAGATGTCTCATCATTTGCTGCATTTGGCAGGAGATGGATCCTCAGCTGGCGAAAACTATGGTGAAATCATTCAAGTAAATGAAAGACTGTCCCACTAATGTTTCCACTGAACATCGATGCATCCAACGGAGGTAGGTGATGAGAATTAAACTGCAGCTACATCAATACATCTTAACAGCAGAAGCAATGTGGATACCTCCCATTGTTTTGGTTTCTCTTTAAATCCTCTTTTTAGCATTTGAAAAATACAGACTTACTAAATGGAGGAGATCGCACCAGAGTCTAAAGCACGAAACAGTTTGTGATGTATGCCATCTTATTCTTGGAGGTTACAGAACACATGGATGGGAGATTTTGATCCTATTAGCACTGCATGAATGAAGTGGAAGTCAGCAAGAAAATGGAGCCTCAAGTGATGACAATAGGAAAGTCAGTTACGTAAGTAATTATCTCCAAACATAGGAAAAATACCATTTAATTTACAAGGAAGTAAGTTTATTCATGGCCAACTGAACGACAACATTAGCCCTTTGCATCCAGTGCCGCTTGAACTTCTTATGCCATTTTCGATCCCAGATTACCAAAACACCAGCAACAAACATAATCTTGTTCAGACAAACCCAGCTCCTGTCCATCAGAATATGGAGTAGCTGTCCTGTGACATGGGCCACTTTGTGGGGTCTAATACGTCTTCTGTTTTCTTGTGTGCAGAAAATAGCTTTCCATCTGCACATGTTTTCTGAGAATATGGATACAGAACTTCCAGCTAAATATTTCTGAAATTATTTAAGATCTAGAGGAGATTTAATGTGAGGATCTGCTACAACAACAAACACCACCTGGGGCTGCTTACTGTCCAGTGAAGATTAGATAGATTTAGCAGACAATAAAAAGACTCTAGACAATTTGTTCCAGGTGCTACAGATACATCCCCCAAACAGAAAATCTAAGAAAAACACACTGCCTGAGTATGAGGACTTAGAGGCCATTGGCAAATCAGCTCTCTCACTCTGGCTCTGGGTAATGATTTTTGTCTTTCTGAAATCTTTAAAGTGCATTGGTGCCTCTGTGTTATAGAAAGAGGAAAGAAAGAAGCAGAAGAAATAATTTGACTACTGTGATAGAAAGAATGGGTCATGAAGCCAAGGAAGGTGGAGCAGAATTTAATTTTAGCTGACTGAAGCTTACAGGTTTTTCTGTCCTTGGGACAGCTCTAGCTAGGTGCAGAGCAGACATCCCCAAACTGCTTTAGTTGACCACCACCATTGGTGGCAGCAGCAGCCACCATCACCACCTTGAAGTTAGTGCTTGAGGTTATGGAACCTACGCATTTTTCACCTCCCAGTTTTTTTAATAAAGGAGTGCATCCCAATTTCATAACCATTAGTAGACTAAAAATGAATGTAATATAACTAAATTATCTTAAATACTCTGCATCAGCTTACTTAGCTGAGAATGGTATCTATAACATGAGTGAGTAAGAAGGATATTTTCCCACAAAAAACAAACAAAGAAACAAACAAACAAAAGCAGAACAAAATGAATTAACAACAACAACAGCAACAAAAACAGCTAACCAATCTAAATTAAAAAGGAGCAAGACCAATTGATAAATACACCTGAAGTGATAAGAGTGAGGCCAAAGTTACACTCAGTTTAATGGAACTACCAGATGCACAGCTCCTGTGTAGCTAACAGTGGTGGCTCTGTGATAATTCATGGTCTGAAAAGTAGAAATATAATGACAATTCTATTACAAAGTCTGTAAGTAGTATATAGTTATTATGCTTCTCAAAGCAATGCAGTGGATTATATGTTACGTTTTATGTTTCCATAGCAATGATTTGTTAACTGTTTAAAACTTACCAAACAACTACAATCTTTTTTTTTTTTTTCCAAAGAACCATAAAGAACAAAAAAAATGTTTTTCTTTTTTCTTCAGATTTCCATCCCAGAAGTTCAGCAACATTACAGCAAAAAGACTCGTTCTCACCTTGCTTTATTTCAGATATTTTACTTTCAAGGAAAAGACCTAAAACATATATGGACTTGCAAACTACAATTCAGGAAGTAAAACTGTGCAAAGCTGATTAAGAATTGGCAAACTGTGATTGAACGCTATGCACTTAATTTGAGTCTTACATCTGTTTTATTCATCTGAATTACCTTTGACTTTGATTGAATTGCTGCTGATACAAATAGTAGCCCCCTAATTCTGCATTTAACAAAGCCAATGGTAGATGTTATTTCAATGGGTGCAATTATCCTCTGTTTGTGGAACAGCATGAAATCTGTATGGTTGAAAGAGCAGAACTGAGATGTTCAGGTCTGCCCACACATCTGGCAGTGGTGCCAAGGAACGATTTTAAGTGTGCTCTGTACAGCTCCTGAAGGAGCATGAAGGGTTAAGGGTTAAGGCCTCCACGTCAGAGGCCCACCTGCCCTTCTGGCTTCTGTTCCACAAATGCTGTCACAGATGACTTAAACCACCTACATGCTCCTGCCTTTGGCCTGCCTCATTCATTTCATGAAGGGATGAAGAACTTTTGTTCATATCCAGTCTAATTAGACAAATGTCACCTTCCGCCTGCTGAAGTTCTATACAGAGAAGCAAACATCGACCACTGCAGTTGCAGAGGTTGAGGAAGAAGCTCACTTTGGTAGGAGTAAGTGCTGCTAAGCTAAGGAGAACTGGTCTCAGAGACTGGGGAACCTGGAAAGGCTTTGGAGAATCCTCATGTGGAGTCACAGAAAAAAACTGGTGAGCATACTGGTATTCTGTGACAGCTGCAAGAGTGTGCTTGGCCATCTGTAAGGTGAGGTTCAGAGGGTGGTGGTCTTTTGGAGGCTGACGGAAAGAGGTGGAAGAATCAGAGCAGTTCCCAGGTGTGTATTTGGTTTGAAAAAAGATTGAAGTATTCTGGGAGATGTCCTTGTGTTTGGGAATTGCATGTCATCCCTTAGTTAACTTTATAACATCAACAGCCTGTATGACCTCTTCCTTTGTAGAAATGAGAATTAATTAATATAAATTCATATCCAAATGAATGTAAAGAAGTGGGATCAGATTTCAACTAGCATCCTCATCTGTTTCACCATCAGATTTTTACAGGAATGTGTATTATAAACAAAATTATATATGTATATGTATATATATATATTTTTCTGCATGAAATCTGTGTGAGAGCAGTTTTGGGTAGAGAGGGTTTTTATGAATTGGTGTTGTTTGGAATTTCTTGAGACTGTACAGCTGTCAAGGAGCAAATAGTTAAAATTTGTGACTGTGGATTGCTGCTTGGAGGAGGCTCAGAAAGAGTCTCAAAAGAAGGGCAGTGAAGCAGGTGAGGAGTCTGTAGCAGTCTTAATGGGAAGCAGCTGAGGGAACTTACTGCTCTCTCCAAATACCTGAAGAGGGTGTGGTGAGGGTTAACCTCCCAGATCACAGTGATAGAATGAGAGATTACACCAGGGGAGGTTCAGGTTGGATGTTCGGAATAATTTCTTCTCAGAAAGGTGATAAGTCATTAGAACAGGCTGCCTAGGGAGGTGGTGAAAACACTATCCCTGGAGGTGCTCAAGAACTGTGTGAATGTGGCAACTGAGGGACGTGGTTAGTGGGCATGGTGGGGTTAGTCTGATGGTTGGACTGGATAGTAATAGTGATCTTTTCCAACCTTAATGATTCTGTGGGGTTGATGAGGTAGACTTGAACCCCTCCACTATCCCCTGCATTGTTATTTTTAGTGCTGCTGGATGTATGTGTGTTAGTTTCATAGTTTTGTATTTGACCTGTTGTCCTGTTGTGGAACATGGGGAATCCAGAAGAGGTTGTCTCCAGCAGAACCCATGGTACGGTTGCTTGGTGGATCAAGGCTCCCTGCAAGAGTCTGTTGAGCAGCCTCAATTTCTTCACAGCCAATATGGAGTGTTTGGGCCTATGTGTAGCTATGAGTAGAGCCAAAGTCTGAGCTGTGCAACTTTGGATTTGCCCAGGTTATGGCAGTCAGATAGGCTGCTTCTTCCTTATGCAGAATCATGGAATCATTAAGGCTAGAAAAGACCTACAAGATCATCCAGTCCAACAATCATCTTCAACAGAAATTGATCTTGAGGGATGACTTTTAAAGAAGCCCTGAGAACATCCCAGTTTTTGCTGTTAATGTAATGTAAGGGGGTTTGGCTCGGTTTTGCCTTTTTTTTTTTTTTTTTTTTTAACCCAGTGCTGTGGAGTTTAGAGTCTAGCTTTTTCTTTTGTTTTTCCATTTCTTTTTTTTTCTTTTTTTTTTTTTTTTTTTTTTCCCCAGCGAGATAGGGACGGCTAGAGATCTGCCTTGCAAGAGTCGCGTCATGTGGCTTTAGGAACGGAACATCCCCTCAGCCGGGCACAAGCCTCTCAGCTCAGCGGAGCGCTGCCTCCCAGCTCTCCCGCAGCTTCTCGCCCTGCAGCACCGCCGAGGGCCGGCTCTACCTGCCCGAGGTCAGCGGCGGGAGGGGCGGCTGGGGGCGGCCCGGAGCCCGCGGGGCCGGTGGGAAACTCGCGCGTGGGGCCGCGGGTACCTCCTCCCCGCTTATCCTTGCCCACCCCGCAGCTCCAGGTGCTGCTGCTGTACAGGGGACGGAGGTTGTTCGTCACCCGCCGGGGCTGGGATGCGTGACATCGACGATACAGGTACGGGAGCGACAGAACTTTTAAAAGAGATGTTTTGTGATGTGCGTCTGCTCCATCCTTCGATGTATTTATTTGTTTGCTTTGCCTCTTTTGAAACGCCAGGTCCAGGATTCAGGGAATTGAGGGAAAGTAGTAGACTGACTTCTGGTAGGCTGCTATCCATCCAGCTGGGCTCTGGGTGTTGTTTCTTAGGATGTGTCTCAAAACAAAGAGTGAAAATCTTCTGTGTACTCTCTGAAAATCCCACGATCTATTAAAAAAATAAATAAATAATAGCAGGGAGAAGGAGTGCATGAGTGGAATGCTCCTGAGGTTGGGAGGAAGGGTCACTGTGATTTGTTCTGTCTGTAGTGGCTTTGAGTGTTTTGTTTTTGAACGTGTTGCTGCCTGTGACAGATTTGAAAATTGTTTCTCTGAGTAAAGACTCGTTTGTTAGGGAAGCTGACCTACGGTTAGTGAAGGTGTGGGATGTGGATTTGTTCCTTAGGTAGACGTCCTGTTCATTGCAGGGGAGTTGGACTAGGTGGCCTTTAAGGATCCCTTCCAACTCAAATGACTGTGATTCTTCAGTCTCTCATAAACCAGTGATGCTTTGACTTTTGTTATATTCTCATATGCAGAAAAATCACTGGTTTTGGTATTTATCTGCTGGCCAGTGTCAGCCTTTCTCTGGTAATCAGAAAGCACGTGACTTCTGAATTAGGGTGTTGTGCAGCACTGTGTGGTGCAGCCTGTTCGGGTAGTGGTGGTTTATAGAGGTAACTGAAGTCTTCGTATTGGAACAATGCCCACTTAACAGCCACAAGGATTTAGATACATATTTTATGCCGAGACTGTACGAGTGATGCTGCTACGTGATTCTGAGCTGGTTTGACCACCATATATTTCAGAAATATGGGGATCCTGGGCACAGGTCCAGCCTTTCTTGTTGACCAAGGCTGGTGTTGTCACAGTGGGTACAACTTTGGAACAAGTCAAGATCTGTATGGCAAATCAATGCATGAATTTTTACACTATCCGATAAAAGATTAGCAGAGTAAGTACTGATACTTGTGTTTCCCTTTACTTCTGCTGCAACTTGTCCTATAGGAAATGGATAATGTCACTTTTTACATCAGTATGTTCTAACTTTGTTACATTGTAGAGACGCAAGATCTCTGTTGTGTGATGATGAGAAACGAGGGAGTTGTGCACAGCTCTCTGTGCAAACTTTCTCAGGGCTCTGGAATAGACTGTAAGGAAGGAAGCAGTTCTATATGTGTAATTTTGTGTGGCACGTGTCAAGTGCATGTGGCCTCAGCCAGGTGCAGGGTACTGCAGGCATGTTCTGTGATCAGCTTTCTTCTGTAGGTTGTGAATTGCAAGTGATTCACTTGGGACAGAAAACAGATTGTAAGACAGAACACAGAAGGAAACTGTTCTGTAGGGGAAAATTATTTGAGGTTGCTGAATACATATGTTGAAAGGACCGAACCCAAAATTAATTCCCACCCCCCATCCCTTTTTGCCTAACCATTCTCCTTTTCTTCAAACCAGCTGAAGTAATTCATCAAGAAATAGCAATGGAAACACTTGGGAGGAAATATAATCCAGAAATGATTCTTTTTGCTGAAAATATATTGTGGGGTTTAATGTAGGTCTGCAAGTGCATTCCCTTTAGCACTCTGTAGTGTTTCCCTATGGCACTGAGTCAGGAATCACTTGAGTCATGCATTTTACTTCTTATAGGAAAGAGTCTTAAGGCAGCAAATTCCCCTGAGCCTGAATGCTATGAAGAGGATCTGGGAGATCGGTTACAGCTGCCCCTGGGGAAGCTCATGGAACAGGGTCTTTTTATGCTTTTCTCCAGACACTTGACATGGGTACTATGATGTCAAGATACTACAGCCAATAGTAATGCAATATGAGGGAGAAGACAGGACAAATACATGACTGTCGTATCTTGTTTTAACAAATGAAAAGGTGCAAAGTATGTCAGGAGGGCAAGAAGGTAAATTAAGGGACAGCTGAAAGAAGCAGCTGAAGACAGTGCAGACATAGATAGAATGCAGTTAGATTGCAGGATTGTACCTGACAAGAAACTGGACAAGGTAAATGAGAGCCAACAGAATTCCTTGATTGTATGCATATAGATCTCAAAGTGAAACCTGAGTATTTGTTGTTAAACAAAGTCTTTAAAGGGCTGTTGGAACCACAGTGTGAGAGCAGCTGTGACCTTCCTACAGGCAGGAAAGGATATTTCCTCATCACCAAAGACGAATGTAAAGCAGTGCATGAAGAAAGCCTTTTCTAAGAATGTAGCCATGAGCTCCAAAGAAATGAGGAAAGATCACAAGGATAAAGCCAGATGTCCTCTGGAGCAAACTTAGCAGAACAGGACAGGCAGACTCTAAAAGAAGGGCTTTGCTGTGGTTGAGTGTTACAAGTTTTCAATTTTTAGAGAGAGAGCATTATGGAGAGTAGTCTTAGTACATTTTAGCTGTCTAAAAAGATCTCATGCATTTTAATGTAGGGAACAACGAAGGCTAGGTTAGGTATTACTAGCAGCCTGGTGACAACCACATTTGGATGGCACCTTACTTCCTGGGTTGTAAATCCACAACTCTCCTTCTGTGGGAGAGGATGCAAAAAGGGATTGTGGTGCTGAGACAGAGGAGGCAGATATGTCCCTAGACTGTGATGGGTAATTCTGATAAAATGATGGTACTGAGCCGAACAGTGAAGTACAAGATGGTTTCATAAGATTATCATTTTGTCTGATAGAGAAAGAGAACACACCTTTCAAAGGTAGATTAATCCTGGGAGAAGAATGGGAGGCAGGCAGACAAAACAACCTTTCTCATTTCATTTGGAAGTGATAAATGATGAGAATAAAACTGACACTGAAGCAGTGTGGATAGATATCACGGTATGAAAACCAACTTGATTATTTCACTGCAATCCCACCCTATCTTGCTACTATTTGTAGTTCTGGCCTCCATGTCCCCAAAAGTACATAAAGGAACTTTAAAGGATGCAGTAAAGATCAAAGGTATAGAAAGAATTGCTTACAAGAAGAAATAACTTGCTTGTAGCACCACTCCCACCCCTTTCCCAATTCCCAGCATTCTCTGTTCACTTCTTTCTGTGGCCAAAATGCCAGAATTACAAAGCTTCTAGAGGCAGCCATTATTTAGGGACAGATTTCCTGGTTTTAGACTGTGGATGGACCTCCAAGCTGGGTCTGCTTCCTTATTAATTTCTGCTTAGTTCACAAATCTTCAAATGATGCCTTCCATGATTTTACAGAGGTTGTATGGGATCCCTGCTGAGAGTTGTGAGGTTTTCTCACGGTGCTTGCCATCTCCTGCATTTCAAAACCTTCCTGACAAAGCAGTGGTGTGCAGAGGAAGCTTGTTCTTGCTGAATGAAGTGATTTGGTTGTTGGCATACCCTTTTTATTTCTCTTAGATAAAGAGCAGAAGACACTGCTGACTGCAGAGTTCAGTGTTGCCTCATCAGAAGTGTTATCATGGACAAACTTTTGAGACATAGTGAAAATGGAATGGAAAAACAGCTGAAAGCTAACAGGGCCTGTTAGATTTTTTTTTTCTTAATAAAAAGCTTTAAAATACCTTGCTGTTCAGAAAAACTGAGCTTTGATGCAGCTGTGGCAAGGGTTCTGCCTGCTCTCAGAGCTCCACGCAATGTTTATCTATCAGCACTGTTAACGGCTGAGAGATGGGGATCTGATCAGTGCAGGAGGTACTAGCGATTACGACCCACTTTGTCTTTTAATGGTTGCTTTTAAACATGTATGGAGGGAAAAAGCTCTTGCTGAAAGAGTGGAAAATCTATAAAACTGCCAATTTTCAAAGCCACTAGTGACTGCAGAGAGATTCCAACTTTCATAAATAGACTTAAAAGAAAAACAGCACACAAAACTTCTGAATTTGTGCCTGATTAAGGAGCGGTGCCAATGTAACAAAGATTTTATACTGGATAAAGAGATTAAGTGGAGTTAGTGTGAATGTTTTAAAGGGGAAAAAAAAGGAGTTGATTGAAGGTGTCTAACTTCAAAGCTAAAATTTTCCATCTGTGCATGTGGCAGCTCCTGCTCCCTTCCATCTCCAAAAGCTGTGTGTATTCCTGGCATTTTTTTATGTGGATGGCACCCGAAAGGCCCAGCATAGCTGGCATTTTGACTTCATTTTGTTAGTGGTTCTGATCAGAAAGAGAAACGTGCCTGGTGTTTGTGATCCAACTGGCAGAAATGCACCCATTTGCACAAGTGCAGTGATGTTTTTCAGAAGCTTCCTGAAAAAGTTCCCACCGTGCACTGAAACTCTTTCTTCTGCCACATGGTTGTGCATGCCCACAGGGTGGGAGATCTAAGGGAATTCATTCTGTTTCCCAAGACAAAAGATGATTTCAAATTCCTTCATGAAAAAAAAAATATATATATATGATGGGAATATATATATATATGGCACAATGATCATAAATAATCTTTGCCAATATTTTGTTGAGCACAAGCTAACTTTATGTGGAAAAAAATGTGTGTATATATGTTAAGGGGCAAGGTGGTTTATAGAAATCCCACAGTTTTGGGAACTTGCCAAATTAACTCCAATCACTGGAAAGTACTACTGGAAAGTAGTTTTTTTACCATCCAGTTAGAGCAGTATCTTTTTCCAAGTATAGGCATTTTGTTTCTTGTTCCCACAACAGAGTGAGTAATGCTTATCTGCAGCTAATGAGCTAGAGTCATATTTATGGGCCTAAATTTATAAGTTGCTGATATCCCCAAACAAAACAAATGTGAGCTGAACGTTCTGCTTAGTGAGGTAAATGTAACAATGAAGCAACAAAAACAGAGACTCAACACCATTTTTCTCACTTACCTGCTAGCGTGCTTAACCCTGAAGTTTTCTTTCCTTTTTTTTTCCTGGAAAATCTCAAAACCAGAATTACCAGTGGAACTTTTTATTCTTATATACATTTAACAAACGTTATGTCAGTGCTTTCCCTTAGAAACTTCTTGGCTGCCCTGGCAATAGGGCTGCAGGGCAGATGATCTGCCTGTGATCAGACATAAAGGGTGAGATCTGAGAACACTCAACATTTATTTGAAAGGACAGCTGTGAAAATATTTTTTTTATTTCCTTCCCACTCTGCTGTCTCAATCACTGTTACTGACCTGGGACTGTGTTCAGAGATGCAAAGTCTCAGCTACAGCCTATCACTGGACAGAGTACTTCTTCCACTCCAGAGAAGCCCAAGTGCTAGGAAGGTGCAAGATGCTAAGAAGCCGTGTAGATTAGTGATGTTGGTGAGGAGAGCAGGCTGAGAGAATGTCATGCTAAGAGCTTTTCTATCTTCACTACAGGTATTTCTCTGTCTCACAGGTACCTCTGGCTTGCATAAAAAATAATTTTTGCCAGAGCTGGCCAAAGCAATAAGTTCTTCTTTAATTAAATAAGAATCTTTTTGTAAAATAAAAAAAAATCTATTCTTTTTTTTCAGTGAAAATGTAATTTTCTGGCCAGCTATGCAAACAGGCAACAGTCATAATGAATATGACATGGCTGAGAGTTTCTGTGTTAGAATGTACTGAAGCTTGTAAGACAGTGCCACATGACTGAAGTTGTAATTCCCCCAAATTATATGCAGGGGCAACTATGACATTACAAGTTATTTTGTCAACTTCTAAATGCATGATTCCTAGCTTTGTGAAGGTTTCACTGTTCACAGGGGAACGCTGGAATGGACTGGAGCAGCAGAGGTACGTGTCATGCTGCGGTTACATTGTATGTATGGTACCTCTTGGCATTGGATAACACCAAAAACTAGTCTGGCAGTACTTCTGTTTGTTCACAGCTGAGTGATGACGGCAGTTTCTCTGTTACCAGAGGCTGCGTCAGCTTGTTTCCTTTTACCTATCAGATTTGAGTATATGAATTCAACAAAAAAGCATTAGGGCTGTCAGGAACAGCTCTTGTCAATAGTGATCAGGATTCATGCATGGTAAATATGATTTTTGCCATCTTCCAGACATAAACTGTAAATTCTTGCTGATATTTTGTCTAAAATAGGCTATTTTTGTTCGAATAATCTAACATTTTGCCAGATATCCAACCCTTAGACAGCTGTTTGAGATTTGCCAAGCAACTATGTGTAATGGACCCAGATTGCTGCAGGAATAAAAATCACTTTGTGTAATTTTCTATCTGCTGATGTCAGTGTGATGCTCACTGCAGCAGGACCAAGATTGTTCCTACTGTGCCTATGTTTTTAGCTCTGGGGATTCCTGGTTAGATCTCAGAATATTACAAGTTGGTAACACCATTTTTTCAGTGATAATTTTAAATACGTGGGGAAAAAACTAAGAGAGCTCTTGGTTCTTTCAAATGTTTCTTTCAAATATTACTTGAATATATCATTACTTCTCATCTGTTACTTGTGGTAGTGAATGGAGTTAAATCCAGCTGGTTCTCCAGTCATGAGTGGTGTTCCCCAGTACTGGGGATAGTCAAAGTATTGATTTCAGTCCTGTTTCATATCTTCATAGATGACCTGGGCAAGGGGATTGAGTGCACTCTCAGTAAGTTTGCAGATAACACCAAGTTGGAAGGAAGTATTGATCTGCCCAAGGGTAGGAAGATTTACTTTGCTAAGAGTTAAAAAGGCTGCATCTCACCCCTGGAGTCTGGAGGCATTCTTTAAGTCTTGGGGGAGCATTCCAAAGATGGAACTGAAATGTACAGCTACAGCAAAAACTTGCTCTAATTCCCGTGGCTATTGATGGTGTGGTCTTACTACTTTTATTTTGCTTTTATCTTTGTTCTTAAGGAATTATGTAGAAGAAGAAAAAAAAATCCAACCTTATGATCTCTCTGCGTTTAATAAAGCATGATAGAGAATATGCAACAAGAGGTGATGTTCAAGAACGTGCAGCACATTTTATAAATTTGATATTCACTGCTGGGCATTATGAAAAAATAAGAAAAGCTGCAATTTAAGGAGCTGGAGAATCCGTCACCAAAGGAATCAGTAGATCTCCATTAGGTGTAACAGTAATATGATACAACAGTGCACTAGCAATAGCACTGAAGCAGGCTGCCCAGGGAGATTGTGGCATCTCCTTCTCTGGAGATATTCAAGAGCTGAAGGATGCCAAACTTCATGTTGTTTTCATATGCTGGGAAAATGGTTAAGCATTGCGACTCTGAAGCACTCTGCTACACTCACTTTCCAAACCAAGAAACAGAATGTGTTTGCACAATACTTCAACCAAAATAAAAAACAATTAAATTACATGCAAGAGTATAAATTGTTTCTTGCAAATGGTTATTTTTCCCGTACCTGAGTGTCAGGAGTATCTGATCAAGACTAGTTTATGACACGGGGGTTTGGGCCCCAAGTGAGTACTGTTTGAAACTCCAGCAAAAAACTCAAAACCTTTTAGTTCCAAAAGAAAAGCAAGCCCAGCTTGGTTCACAACACAGGGTAGTAAAAATACTGATAAAAAGTAATGCAGTGAAAGGTGTTCATGTAATGCATAACATCATAGTATTAAGGTAAATGATGAAATGTAAGGATGTCAATAAAATCTCAGATGCAATCTAAGACTTGCATTGTCAGAGGAGAGATAGCAATGAGTGAGGAAGATGGACATCTTCTAAATTAAAAGAGGGTAATGTACCTTTTATTTCCCTAGCGCAACTTTCTGCCTAAGCCACAGCAGCAACAGAAGAAGAGGTATTTGACTCTCTAGACCACCTATAGTGTGACAGAAGATTTCCTGAGCTTATGAAAGAGTAGTGCTTTTAAGTAAAGCTACACATGCAATGGGACAGAACTGATAGTGGAACAATGGGTACTGTTAAATAAAATCTCATGAAGAAAATCTATCCTGAGTGCGAATGTGAAAAAAGGTGGAACAAACTAATTCTAACCATAAAAAGGAAGGTTAAATGTTCTTCAAAGGCTGAAAGAGAAGGACCTGACATGCAGCTAGGGTGCTACTCTTTCTGGGTGGGAAGAGGACATTTTTTTCAAACATAACCTGGCTCTTGACAAATAGCTTTTATTGCAGTTTTATTTATGCAAACTATTCAGTAAGAGCAGGAAAGAGAGTATAGCACGAAGGAGGCCACAGTGATGTGTGAAGGACAGTAATACTCAGGAATCTTCCTGGCACTCATGTATATAATTAACAGCAAACAAATGTAGGGGTCTCAAACATGGAAGTATATTACTGAAACAGTTAATAAAGAAATTAATGTTAATGTTTGTTTTCTGATGCTCTGGAGGAGGGAAACAGACATCACGCAATTTGCTTCGGCTCCACTCCAGCTGGATGGAGGAGAAGCAGTGTATGCTTTGTCCTGTTCCATTTTACCTGCCTGGGGCTGAAGAAATCTGCTTGTTATCGCTTGTCCCTGGAGCAAATCATGCAACAGGTGGTACTAAGCTACAATATATAGTTTCTTATTTTCACTTGCTCTTGTCACAGTAACTTAGTTGGCATTATTGCCAAGGTGGGAGGTTGCCTCTGGTCCCTGGGGAGAAGGCAGTATGAGTTCTTTTTAGCAAGAATGATTTCTGAGTATCACAATACAGCACTGAGTCCTTTGGGAAGGGAGGAATGCATATCACTTGATAAACCCCTTCAGCACATTGCAGGACATTTATTTATTTATTTTTTCTTTGTTCCATGAATGGTTCTTTTCTCCTATTTTTCATTTGGTTCCTTTCCTCCAATGAGTCATTCAGAACACTGGCAAGAATATAGGGCCATATAAATACCTTTAGCATTTATCTTCCATGTTTCACAAAAAATAACAACTTCATAAATTTTTGGAACACAGCCATGATATTAAGCCACTTTTTGAACACTTTTTCATGAGTCACAAAATAGTATGAAGTCTCATCATGCAACTCTGTAAGTCTTCATTTCTGCCTGCTTTAACTTTGGACACTGATGTAATAACTCCTAATAACTAATATTTTTGCTGATTCATATTCCTAGGAAAGCTCTCCTCTTTCCTTAGTGTTTGATCAGTGGGTTAGTTGGGAATGAAAATGTTCCGTGTTGTCTGTACAGGAATGATGACATTGAATCCTTCCTTCGATTGAAACTCCGGGGCCTACTCAGAAAAAATGCACAGCTCTTCCTAGCTTCTGGAAAAATTCTGTTACAATTTCTAACTTAAGGTACTAGCAAAACTAGTATTTGTGGGTCTGTAAATCTTAGACCTGCCAACTCAGGAAAAAGTCAGTTGCAAGGCTGCTCTGGTCTGGTCTCCTTTTGTAGGGAATGGGAGATATTATTCATTCACTTTCCATTGTCATTTGTGAGGACTGCTATTGAATGCGAAAGTAAATTGATGTGGGCTGTAGAAATTGTTCAGGAACCAAGTCTTCCTGCTGTGGTGAGTACTAATCAGTGTTATCTTCAGTGAAATCTTGAGTGGTGTCTCTTCATTTAATCTAATTAAACATTTGATTATTTTTTTTTCCTTACTGAATATGTTTCTCTGAATATCCACTTTCCAGTCTGGTGCTGAAGTTTTTAATATGCAGTGAAACGGTACAGATTTGATGTTGCAAATGCCATGACTAGTAGAGGTCATGTAGTGGAGGGTGCTTATCTTGATAACCTGTCAGTAGATTATGTGATGTTATGATCAAATGGTATTTCTTCCACCTCTGTAGATGGTATCCTTCAATGCCTTGATCATCTAAATATGTACCTACTGTCTTTCCCCTTAGTTCTCTTCCATTTGGGTTACTCCTTGCGAAATGGTACTTGCAGAACAAAACTGCTGCAGAAATTTTACTCTGTGTACTTATCCTATTCTGGGCTTTGTACATGAAGTTTATCTTAGTGGTGGCTTGCAAAGTGATAATGTTACTATCACAGACATTTATCTCTATTATTTGACAATACAGTATTGTGCTTCTTTATAGAGTGGATAGACTATCTGAGTTCAGAGGTCAAATGTTTCTTTGAGTGTTATGGCAAGGAAAAATTAACAATGAAATGTGTGTTCACTTTTTAACATCTTTCTTGTTCCAAGGGCACTTGTTATTAGCAAGCAACACAGCCCCTGCAAGCTACGCTTTTGGACACTAGCAAGTTTAACGGGTCTGAAACTAATCATACATTATCTTTGCTCAGTACAAGGTTGAGTTTATTCTTGCTAGGGCTTTCAAGATCAGCAATGGATTTATTTTCCAAACAAGAATAATTTTGTCTTGTTTTAGCTGTACTAAGTACTTATTGGACTTCCTAATAAGCTCACTTGCTTTCTGTGTTTTTAATTATATATGTGAAATTCTTTCCAAGTATTCTGAAGTCTTATTTTAGTGGCTTCAATGAAACTGCAAGAATGTTATTTTTTCCCTCTTAAATCTCAAATTACTCTTTGAGTAATGTCACTGTTCCATCATCTGAGGTGCTGAAGATTGCTTGGTGTTGGCACATTTTTTTATAATTTCTTTTGTGTTGTAGCACAGAGTTATACAACATCAGTGGAAAAATGCAAAGCAGAAAAGAGGAAGTTAAGGTGAAGAATGACCTTTTCATGGGAAATTAGAGATTTTGGGCAGAGCTGTGATGAGGTGTTTCAGTATACCTGAGTCTCCAATATCTTTTGCATCTTGTTTTCTGTCAGCTCAGCTGTCTAAGTGTCTTGTGGTACCCGAAACAGCCAATTTCAAAGTTCTTTTTCTACATTTTATAAAGCCTTCCAACTTTCTAATCCCTTTGTAGAGCAGATACAGAATTCCAATATGATAGTTATATTTGTACATTCAACTTCTGTTTTTGCTTCACAGAGATATAAATAGCATCCCAGAGTGTTACTGATCTCCTAATTGTGGAACCACAAAGTACTGTGCCATTTTTGGAATCACTTTCAGATGGGGCAACAATTTAGTTCAGACAGACTTAATTCAGTTAAAAATTTCAAATTGTACGACATTTTTTTCTCCTAAAACCTGGCCAAACACCATTTAATTGATGCCAGTGTTTCTTCTGGCACCAAAATTCTTGCAGAGCATTTCCATGCCAGCCCTCTAAATCTGTTTAGAGTCCAAGTTTCATGATGAGGATTATTGTATTCAGTAGCAGCTAACACTCTCTTGTCAATGATGAGATTCCTGACTTTGTCACTGAGAGAAAAGCTTTAAATCCAGAGTCCTTAGTAGGCAGAAAAAATCATCTCTATTTAATTTAAGAAGTAAATGGAATAAACTTTTTTTTCCAATTCACAAGATACAATGGTGGTGGTGATTGTTATCTTTTATGAAATCATGGAATCACCAAAGTTGGAAAAGACCTCCATGAACATCCAGTCCAGCTGCCCACTGATCACCAGTATTTCCCCACTAAACAAAGCTTCTTAGTACCTCGTCTAAAGGTTTCTTGAATACCTCCAGGGTCTGTGACGCTACTACCTCCCTGGGCAGGCCATTCCAGTGCCTGACATCTCTTTCGGAGAAGAAATTTTTCCTAATATCCAGCCTGCATCTCCCCTGGCACAACTTAAGGCCATTCGCTCTCATCCTACCACTAGTCATGCATGTGAAGAGGCTGACATACACGTCACCACCACCTCCCTTTAGGTAGTTGTAGAGAGTGATAAGGTCTCCCATGAGTCTCCTGTTCCCCGGACTGAACAGTCCCAACTCCCTCAGCCACTCCTGGTAAGACCTGTGCACCAGATCCCCCACAGCTTCATTGCTCTTCTCTGGGCTTTGATGACTTTCTTGTAGCGAAGGGGCCAAAACTGAATGTAGTAGTCAAGTTGCAGCCGCACCAGTGCAAAGTACAAGGGGATGATGATCACTTCTCTGCCTCTGCTGGCAACTCCTTCTTGACCACCAGAGCCTTGACTAATACACCCAGGCACGTTTCTTCTGCACAGACTTGAAAAAACACACAGGTCTGAAATACCTGTCACTTGATTAAGGCATCTTTTGTGTATTTCCATACGTTTTCCATATTATGCAGCCTTCTGAAGATCTGCTTGTGACACACACATTGAGTTCTGACAAGAACTGATTATGTCTGATTATGGCATAAAAAAATTTGGTATAAAAATCAATTACAGGAACTCTAGAATACTGCTTACAGTACAGTTGTACAGTTTCTCTTTCTTGAAACACATCGAGGCTGCAGGTTTCTCAAAGGGCTGGATGGGATTAATTTTAGAGCTTTGTCACAGAAACCGCAGTTCACAGTGGAGCCTTGGACGTCAATGGAGCTGGTGAAATTCTGACATCTGTAAAAATCAAATATATTCCCTTTTGTTCCAGATCTGTTGAGACAGATCAGTCACATACAAAGGCAAATGTAGCATCAAACAGCCCAAAATATTAGAAAAGAGCTTAGAAAAGAGCAGAGATAATTTATGCTTGACCAATGAGTTCCCATCACAGTACTGTGACTGAAAAGGAAGAATAGCTTTGCATACCTAAATAGGGAAGTAGGGATTCATGAAGGTATTTTGTGGTTAGAATCCTTGTCCCACAGCAAGAGAAATACAGGCTGAAGAATTCAGGAAAAGCCAGAGAAAGCTTCAAGAGGGATTAAAAAATTTCCCTCATAAGAGAATTAAGAAATCTATGAAAACCCAGTAATGAACATGACTTAATTGTGCTTTGCGAATATGTATTTGGGGAATAGATTTCTGATATGTTTTTTTTTTTCAGTAGTAGAAGCTGAATTCAAGTGATTGGCACAAATTCAGGTTAATTGTGGGGAAAGGAAGATATAAAAAATTCTGTACTGAGAATAATTAACCTTTAGAAAATGTTGACTAAGGATACAACTCTCTAAGCTTCTGAAACAGAAATGATGATGTGCTTTTACTTTGTAATGCAGGAGGTTAGCCTGGAGGCTGGTGGTTACATCTGATTACAGTGCACAAGTGACACAAACTTAAATCAGATGAGGAATTAACTCCAAAATAAATACTGATATTAAAAAGCCTTGTTCTGAGCATAGAACATTCCTGCTGTAGATTTATAGATTTTTTTTCCATATTCTTGTTTTAATGTTTTTTGTTTGTGTGTCTTATCTTCAGATTCATAATAGAGCAGTACACAAAGCATTTATTTTTCGGTTTCTCTTATTCTCCTCTGGCTGCTATACAAGCAAGATTTATAAAGTTTTGAAAATAATAACTGAAAAAAAAAAGATGTGACTTCCCTAGTAAATTCTACATTACAGATTGATTGCAAGAAGAAAAAGGCAATGAGGAGAATACATGATAAAGCTGAAGAGAAATAACCATAATTTGAGGGAATGTTTTACATGAAAAAGAGAAAATGGGAAGAAATACAACCCATCTAGATCAGACCTTTTTCCTTGCCCTGTCTTTTCAGTTTATTACTGTTAGTAGGAGATACTACACGGAGAACATAAGATGTTAAAGGCATAGCTTCTGCACAAAACCTACTTTTTTATCTCAAAAATAATACAGATAATGCAGATTTCTGTTTTGTAGTAAATATGTGCATTTGTGCAAATGCAGACCAATTCATTAGTTGAATAATCACAAAAAAGTGATTATCATCATCAGAGGATGAGCTAAAGAGGTAAATATAGGATTGTTTTGAATTTTGCTTTTAAAGCACCTAGTAATAACTCTAGGAATTTTTACTATCTGTGCGACTATGAAATATTCTGGAAGTGTCTGTAATTTCATTTAATTTTTCTTAATACTGTCAGGAATTGACCACATTAACTATTTAGATGTCATGAGCAGCATTGCATTTTGTTTAATCCACCAAGACTTTTAATGTCTGGAGTAAAAGGAAAGCAGTCATAGCACACCTGTAAGTTCCTAACATTTGCTAAGAGGCTGATCAGCTGAGGTACTGGCAGACTCGTAGGTTCATGACTCCAAGAGTCATGGACCACTTGCACAGAACACAGCAGCATCTGTTCCATCTGCTCTAAAGCAAAGGCAGAAAAAATCAGCAGCAGTCCACAGCTACGGCAAGCCTTTATTGAAGGGAGAGATAAGACTTTTCAGGTAATCAAATTGCCAATATTGAGTCATCCGCAGAGTCGTTATGGAATGTAATGGGTAACCTCTGTTAATTACAGGTCTTGGGGTATGAATTTTGTGAATAAGTGGTTTTCCAGTTATTTTTTCAGTGACAGGAAAAAAGCAAAAGGAAACAGAAACCTAAAAGATGTTGAATTGTTCAATATTTTCAATAATATAAAGCATTCTACTTTCACATTATACTGTAACTCAGAAAGGAGAATTCAACGTAGTCCCACTGAATGGGTGAAGATTTCAGACTGCATTAGAGAGGCATATTGCTAAGAATAATCTCTTCTATAAGAAATGGGACGTGCACATGGTAGAGATGGCAGTTTGCAACTTTCAGTTACTACAAAACTTGGTCAGTGATCTGGTAAAGGATTTTAAGGTTTGTGACACAGTCATTGTGTAATTCAGTGAAGTTTATGATACGTGTATGTTGCTGTTGCATCAAGACGTGTTCTGATAAGGGAGTTGTCATGTTCACACTTGAGCTTAGCAGTTCCCTCTTGTTATATGAAGATGACAAATTCACTACAAGAGGAACTACACAAGGGAACAGTATGTCCTTTGGCATGCACTATCCATTTGGTGGCTGAGTGAGAGCATGAACTGAGGGCTCTGCACCTAGGCCCTCCATGTGAAAAGGTTTGGGGGAGTAGCCTGCCATTATGGTGTATGCCCCTTTGTGCTTCTACTCTGATCAGATGTAATAGCTTCCATGGTTCTTACCAGATACTGTGATATTTTGAAGACTGGGGATTTGAAGTAGGTGGCAAATGTCTGATTGTTTTGTAAGCTAGACTGCTGTTTGTACTTGAAGAGAATTAAGGACAGAAGGCATTTTGAGGTTAGAAAGCAATGGCAGAATACCCCAATGTGACAGGATCAATTCCTACATAATCTGTATATAGCTCTGCATTTTCAGAAAGTGACTGAATTCATATACTTCATATCCATTAGTGATCCTGGAAGAAGTGAGAGCTCACAGATTCTGCTTATTTTGAAATGTGAAGGATTTTCATTAAATGTGTCTTCCCAGAGAAAAGTTAGAACATAGAGTTAATAATAAGGCAGCATTTGTTGGTATTGAAAATAAAGGTTGGTAGCCACAGAGCTCCTAGGATATGGAGCAAATCTCAAGAAATTATTGATAACTAATTAGCTTACTGTAGTGAAAGACCAAATTCTGAAGCGCCAGCTCTTCAGCTGAGGCCAATAAAATCAGTTTTCTGGATAGGAACATCCTATATCTTAAGTTCATTCTATTTAAATTCTCATAGAGGGGTTAAGGGTAACTTTTTTTTGGTCGCTTTTAGATAATGTGGGAGTTTGTGTGATTGGAAACTGGACCTAGACAAATAGCCAGAACAAATTATTGCCTCTTTCCCCAGCTAACTCTCTAAATAACTTCCTGAGGATCGGGTGATTGTTACAGTTTTGTGAAGTCCAGTAGTTTGTATCATACAGTGATCTTATTGTGTGACTTTCTGTGGTCTCTTAGGAGAGATCTTTTACACAGTCACTTATAAATCTGAATCTAGGACAACATCTTAGTATAGAGAAGTCCATGGTAAGACTTACATCTTGGTTTGGGTAGGGAATATGGAGATTACTCTGATCATGATGAAGTGCACAACAGCTGTTGTCTCTATTTTAATTTGTTCTTATTTACCAAGTATCAGACTTTCTTTACATTCTGTGTAGTGCTGGAAAAGAAGCAGTATTTCTGTTCTGGTTATCAAGGATCTCTTCTGATACACTTCACTCAGAAGTACACGGGCTGTCATTCTCCTTGTAGACCTTTACTCATTGTAATGTATTTGATTAATGTGGATGCTTTTAATGTTGTTGAAAGACAAACAGAACCGTATCAGCTGGCACTAGACATCTTAAGAAAAAAATAGTTCATTGATTTGTAATATCAGATTTTCCTTGTATTTCTGGCAGATCTGGCCTTTATACATTCATGGATGATCTACAGCACACGTGACACAATGCTCTCTGACTTCTAATTAGTCCTTCCAGCAAATGTTATTTATAGACAATGGACTGACGTGATGCTGGAGATGAGCATGATTTTAATGCTGGGCTCCAAAAATATGGCCTTTTATAATCAGAGTGAAAAACAACTTAATTTCCAAGAGAAATCCCCATAAGGCTGAATAATGATAGAATCTCCGTGCATCCATGCATGCATGCATAGCCAGCTCACATTATGATTGCTTGCTAAAATGGCGATACGGGTGAACAAAATTAGTGAATAGAAATTTGTATCCAGAAATGTTTAATCACACGAGCAAGTAAAGCGGAATGCATTTTTACACATTACAAAATCTAAAGTCTTTGTGAGTATAGCTATGACCAAAAAAAAAAAAAAAAGCTTTTATGTTTATTGGTAGATGTCTTTGTATACTCCTTATCTTAAGTGATATGAGATATGAAATAGTACCTGCCAGTTTCCACAAATACATTTATATTTAATTACAAGTTATTCAGGTCTATTCATCTCTTGATTTTAACCTCCTCCTGCTGTGCAAACTGCTGAATATTTTTCATACTTTTGCTTAGAATTTTATGCTAATATGTATAACATGAAGGAAGAGAAAAACATTGAATAGCTAGGGAAAATGTTATTTGTTGCAGACAGAAGATCAGAAATCAAGAGAAGACTATCAGAGGGGAGAAAACAAAAGATTTATGGCATTTATGCACAGTGACAATAGTTAACTTAAAAACCATTTTGTTGAAATTGAGGTATTGAGTGCAGATGCCTTAGTAGTTACTAGGCTTGTGTAATTAATGTGCTATCAGAAGTTTAATGGAGCTCATGTAGTATTTAAATGCATGACTGCTGTGTGGCAAGTCTAGCCGTTGAGGGATGGAGGGAAAAAAATAGGATTATTTTTCCAATTTATCATTATATGTCTCATCAACTTGGACAAAAAAAAAAAAAGGCAGTAATTCTTGTTACCTTTTTTTTTCTCCAGCACGTCACATTTCTGCCATACAAAGCATATAGGAGTGTCAAGTGGTTCTTGAGCAGTCAGCATGCAGACCTTTTAGTTTTTCAGTTCCACTTTCAAGATGGCTTTATTCACATTTTCTAAAAGTGATGCTTTTTTTTCCCCAGAGCTCTTCTTTCTGTAACTCCCTCAGAGCTGTTGACTACTGATGTGCAAAATTAATCAGTGTTTGTATCTAACTTCAAAATTACTGTAAAAGTCAGCAATAAGGTAGATGCTTGGGAACTGTTCAAGAGGATAAGTTTATGGAGACTTCAAGCTTGGGAAAAAAGTCAGAAAGTCAAGACTTCCCTCATCCTGAGAAGGTGTGATTTTAGTTAAAAATCCTTTCTATTATTTCTTTACATTAGCACTGTGGCTTAAATTTTGCTCTGCCTCGGCCTAGCCAGGGCTGTACAACTTGAAGAAAACTCCTTTTTTCTCAGCATGTCATTTTGCTATCCATATTGCTGTGATAGAAACAATATGAATAAAATCTAAGAGTATGTAGGTCTGATGAATGAGCACAGCATGATGGAAAACCTGGAGTTTCAGTAGATTTCAAGAGCTCATGACTAGCTGAAGAATTGTATTTTATAGGGTTGACTGCCTTTTCTTTTACTAAACATCAAGTTTGCTTTTGATAGGAAAGACGACTGAAAATGTAGTAGTAATGTCTGGCAGGAGGTTGGCTTTTCCTTGTGAAGAGCTTGCCTCAGGGAAGAAGCAGCTGAACGTCCCATTGCTATTTTGGTTACTGTCTCTTGAGGGCAGTCACATGCAGCAGCACTGGCCATTAGGAAACGAAGAGGCTTATGATGTGAAATCTTCCTGCTTCTGCTTAATAAGTGACAGAAATATTGGCAAAAGGATTAGAGTATAAACAGTCATTGTTTTACACAGTAGGCTTAACATTCCTCATGGTGAAATACCTAGTGAAGAAACGTGTAGCCCCTTAGTTGTCTGTAGTTGTAGTGCCCTGAATTAGGGCAGCTGAGGAAATAGGGGGTTGGGTGGAAAAAAACTAATGGATCAGGGGGAGAATAAACTGCATTTGAGAAACCATATATATACATACATATTGTGCTAGAAGGAAAATTAGGTCTTTTCCCATTAATTAGATGGTGTGTTACATCCTGTATGTGAGAGCATCTAAGTAGCTGGGTCTGTCTTTAGCAGGAGTATTGCAATACATAGGTTAGTGCCCTCCTCCTGGTACTGAGCAGGGACAGAAAGGTCTGGTCACAGGGCTGGCCCCTTGCAGACTCCTAAAGGGAATACGGGAATAGAAGATGACAGTAGATGTTAATTCTGGCATTTTTCTGAGTTATGCCAGTACGTCTCTCAGACCATCATGAATACAGTTGACAAAAGCTCTTTTTCATCAGTGTAACTGTCTTTGCAAAGAAGCTTTCTAGGGAAAGCTGAACAAATCCCATCGACTTTTCACACTGTCTCCTTGCTGAAGACTTTATACAAATACTACATACATGTGAGGCATTTTTTGCCAGTTGCAGCTCTACTGTTTTAATGTTCTCAAATGTAGATGAGGCCCTCAAATTAATTGAAATGTGTTTACCTAGGTATCAGTTCTTGGCCGTGATTTCATTAGTGATTTCAGGCAAGCTGAGGCTAGCACGGCCCTCTGGGTACATCGGGCTGAATCCCTGCTGCAGCATGGAGACCAGAGCAGGGGGCCCAGGCCTGCATCCATGTGGCTGCTGAAGGTATCTGAGGAGCAGACCCCACAGAAAGCCTCTGGGCAGCCTGTGCCAGTGCTCCATCACCTGCACAGCACAGAAGTGCTGCCTAATGTTCAGAAGGATCCTCTTGCTCATTGTCTCTTGTCCTGGCACTGGAAGGAGCTTGACTCTGTCTTCTTCACAACCTTTGTTCAGATAAATTATCTGCTAATTCAAAAAATAAAATGAAATTCTTCCTGTCCTTTACCCAGAATACATCTTATAGCCTTATAGAGAGCTTGAAGATATTTGCTTTTATACTACATTTCTAATACCACATCGTGGTTTTGTTTGTTCGCTTGCTTTCAGATGGGCCCATCTTTTGCTAATTCAACATTCCAGTCCAAAATAACAGAAGCAGCTGATATTGTTGTTGGAACTTGCTACATAGTCTTTGGTAAGCATAATTTTATAATATATATGTTTATAGAGCTTTTGTAATGTTTAATGTAAAAGAAACAAAAAAAGGTAAAAATTGTTTTTGACAAAGATCAAGCTTCAATGTATTCGAAAAGGGGAAAAAGTACAGGGTAACATCATTAAGAAGTTTTTATCCTCTGTTTTGTTGTAGAAACAAAAGCTTTATTCGTTGTTAGGAGCATAAAACTGGACAGATATGCTGGATTTTTAGGCTGGCATTTTTTGGTATCTGTGTAACTGTCATTGAGTCTCAATGAGAGTTTTTATGTTCCACACCTAAGTGCATAGAACAGTGTATCCTGACTCCTTATGATATCTGAAGAAAAATACCCCAAACTGTAGTCATTATGGGCCTGGATAAGGTGCCAAAAATATCAGGCTTGTGGCCAGTGTTTTCAGTCACTGCATTAGAAAGTGAGATTTCAGGGAAATGGGCTGTGCTGTTACAGAGAAGTCAAATCCCTCCTCCATAGTCCTGGTGCAAAATTCAGATCCAATCCTAATGATATTGGTCAATAAATCATGAATCAGAGAAAAGGAAAGGCAACCCTGACAGCTGAAGCATCTATTGTGTCAATTATGGCAAAGCTCTGAAGCGCTTAAAAAACATATGCAGTGTTTTTGTAAGACTACAGAAAATGAGTACTTGGAGCCATTCATTGACACCAACAAAATCGTTGTAAATTTCTTTGCAAAATTATTGCACAGTTGCAGAATTAGAATTCAAAGGAATGGCTTAAGGAGACCAGTGACAGAGAGGAATTCAGAATCACTGCCTAGTGTAACTTGATAGTCTTTCATTTCATTTAAAAGTAAATATTTCATAGATTCATTTGTGGAAGGGACCCTTAAAGATCATGTAGCCTAGCTCCCCTGCAATGACACCTCCAGCTACATCAGGTTGTTTTCTCAGGCCAGTCCAGCCTGACCTCAAATGTCTCCAGGGATGGAACATCCATCGTCTCTTTGGGCAACCTGTTCTAGTGCTTTGCTGCCCGTATCATAGGAAGATTTTTCCTTATATACGACCTAATTCAATTCTAAATTCTGCAGTCAATTCTAAGTTCTTCATGTTGTGTGTTCCTTTGCAGGAATATGCTCCTTGTGTGGGAACAGTATTCTCCTATACATCTCCTACAAGAAAAAGCATTTGTTGAAGCCAGCAGAATACTTCATTATTAACCTTGCCATCAGTGACCTTGCAATGACGCTGACGTTGTACCCACTAGCTGTAACCTCCAGCCTTTCACACAGGTTTGTCCACTATGCATGTGTTATTTAACACCCTCTGCAGGCTTTGGAGATTTGTGCCAGAGAGGATAACTAAATTACTCTGCCACTGTTGTAACAGTGGAAATTAACTAGTGGGACTGAGAGGAGTATGCTACGTTAATAGCAGATACATGGACTGTTAGTGTCAATTAATGTTCATGTCTCTTTGAGGTTACTATCATTTGGATTTCTGTAGGGCTTAGATGATTTTTTTCCAAAGATCTTCTACCTACTGCATGTATTCTTCACGGCTAGTAATATTCAAGTGATGGTGAAATGCTTCTTTCCTTTTTTTTTTTTTTTTTTATTTTTAATTTGTGCAGTAAAATTTGGTAGCTTGAAAACAAAACTAAATTTACTTGTTATGCCTAAATTTAAAAATAAATAGTTTAAGCGAGCACTCTGAATTTAATTTTTAATTCCTTTCCCACTTCTGTCCTCTTCGTCCACATGAATTCTGTCAATAATCATTGTTCAATATCTGCTTTTTGTGATCTTCTCTAACACTTGGTTAAAATATTGCTAATTATGCTGACTAAGCAGAGCCGGTCTTCAAAATCTTTTGATTACTACTATCACAAATCCTGCATGGCTCTGAGTAGAAAGCAAGGAGATACAATCATTCAGGTCAAAATTCTCTTCCTCTGGAAAACCTTCACAAGAAAATCTGTTGGTTTTGATGAAACGTAACTTAAAAAAAAAAAAAAACCTAAACAAGAACTTATGACCTTGGCCTGATAGTGATGACAAGTTTGACTACTGTTTTCTTTTCAGAGTCTTTATCATTAAGTTAGTGCTTTGTTTCATAAAAATAAAAGGGCTCAAATGTGAATCATCATAATAAAGGAAGATGTGACCACATTACTGTCCCTAAGTTTTTTTCCATTGAGAATCTCGTCTGGAGTTGATCACCAGTCAGCAAATAATTTGATAACGCAGACTTATTTATTTATTTATTTATTTTATTTATTGTTGTTTAAGACAACAAGTATAAATGTATTTCTATAATTTTGTGTTCTACTTGAAAAAGAAGGATGACATATAAATGTTAACTTTCATGATTATTTGCTAGGTGGTTGTATGGGAAACACATTTGCCTGATCTATGCATTCTGTGGGCTGCTCTTTGGGATCTGCAGTCTCTCAACACTGACATTACTGAGTATTGTGTGCTGCCTCAAAATTTGTTATCCAGCTTATGGTAAGTTACTGTTTTTGTGTAAGATCTCAGTTTTTCCACGTGAACATAGATGATCATTTCTGTGTTGTGTGTCCTTGAGACTATTTTCATAGCAGAGCTTTTACATCTGATCAAACAATGTATTTGTTCTGTGATCATTAAGATCTAACCATAAAGCTTATTGTCCATCTTGTATAGTTATATATGTAAATAATTACTCTTACTCTTTTTTAACTCTGGGTGACAATTTGATGACATGAAATAAGAGTTCTGAACTGAAAGCAGGGCTAACCTGAGTAAATGAATACTTTTAGAGCTCATTGTTACATTTAAATAGAAATTTATTCATATAGATTTATGTTGATAGCTGATGGTATTCCTCTTTTTGCCAATCCTATTCCAAATAACAACTTTTTAACAGAATTCCACAATCAAGAAAAAAATCAGACTAAGAAAATCAGACAGTTTTGGCAGACAGACTGACTTATTAAAGAGAAAAATGTTTTCTGGTTAATGGTTTTGAGCATCTGAGGAATCAGATCATTAGCAGGAGGCCAAGGGATGAAGCCGGACCCTTCTCCCAAGTGTATGGTGATAGAAAAATGGGAAATGACCACAAACTGATGCATAGGAAGTTCTGCACAAATGTGCATGGGAGCTTCCTCACAGTGCAGTGACGGAGCACTGGCACAGGCTGCATGGAGAGGTGATGGAGTGTCCTTCTCTGGAGATGTTCAAGACCACCTGGACGCCTACCTGTGCAACCTGGGCTAGGGAGCTGCTCTGGCAGGGGGGTTGGACTTGATGATCTCTAGAGATCCTTCCAACCCCTACAATTATGTGATTGTTAGGAACCCTAAATGCTGATTTAGTAACTGAACAATTTGGATCAAAAATAAATATTGCTACAGATTAAACTTTCCAGTGCAGCATTCATCTGGCAACACATCTCTTGTTCTCTATATGTGTTAAATTTTGGAGGTAATACCTTTTGCTTATCTGTTACAGTGAGGTCTTCTGTTGTGGTTGAGAACCAAGCAGCTGAAGGTAGGGAAACGCAGAGCTAATAGTGATACCAAAACTTACCTTAGTCTTGGTCCAGTCTTACTGCAGTTGTGAAATTTTCAGTCCATTGTGAATCCTACTTGTGGACCAAGGCTCCATTGCATTACTGAGTGATAATAAACTCAGTGCAAAAACCTGTTCAAAATGCTTAAATTTTGTGTTTAAAACAAAAACCCAACACAGTATCTTGCTCAGACAGGAAAAGGAAAGAAAGTTTCTTTTAGTGTAATGGCTGGTGAGCTTCGTGTATCAGTAAGTTGAGTTTAATTGTTTTGAAGACGGTATTTTGAGAAGCAGTCTGTAGAAGGTTACAGAGCATTATTCCTGAGAGAAGGAAAAAAAAGGAAATTTCCAGTATGTAATACAAGGGCCTATTAATTGACCTTTGACTTGCTCATTTAACTGGAGTTTACAGTACTGCTGTACGCTGGCCTTCACCGAGTGTTTTGTGTCTTCCAGGCAACAGATTCAGGAGAAAACATGGACAAATACTGATAGTCTGTGCTTGGACCTATGCAGCAATATTTGCCTGTTCACCCCTTGCTCACTGGGGAGAGTATGGAGAGGAGCCCTATGGCACAGCTTGCTGCATTGACTGGCAATCCACCAACGTAGATGTCATGTCTATGTCGTACACTGTCGTTCTCTTTGTTTTCTGTTTTATTCTCCCCTGTGGAGTCATTGTCACCTCCTACTCACTTATTCTGGTAACCGTGAAAGAATCTAGGAGAGCAGTGGAGCAGCATGTCTCTGGCCCCACCAGGATAAACAACGTGCAAACCATTACTGTCAAGGTATATAAAACTTAGTCTTTGACAAACTGCTTTTGCTGCAATGGGGCAGCATCATTCAAGAAACCAAAAGAATCCTGAGAAGGGGAAAAAAAGGAAAAATTGGTCCTTACTATATTTTCATCTCAGAAAGCAGAATTGTCTTGTGCATGTTTGCTCTATGGCAATGAATTCCTAAACATGCAAGTAATAGCTGTGCTGCTTCTGGGGGGATGATAATTAAGTTCACAGAGCTTCCTTATTGGTGAAAAGTGAGCTTTAATACTTTTCCTTAAAGAAATTATTTGGAACAGTTCTGTTGAAAATCTGGACTTTTAAATGACATTGAAAATGGAGTAAATCTTAGAAACATTAAATGAAAATGTAAGTATTATACAGTACAAAAGACTCTGCCTTTTCAGATATCAGTGATAAGCTTAGGAAACATTTCCTAACAGTGAATCTCTTATGCTGGGTCTTGGTGCTCAGGTTGTCTATTTGGTATTCCCAGAAACTTTATTTCTCCATGCTTGTGAGGTCTCCCATGATCAGCCCTTATTTATTTATTTATTTTTAACATCTACTATTTTGCATCTCCCTTGAACCTGTCTTATTGAAACTTTACTGTCAGCCCCTTTTGCAGTATACATTCAAAAGCCACTTCACACAGAAGTATACCTATTTATACTCTAAAAATAAGGGTCTTAGGAACTCTGTCAGGTGTCTTTGTGTGCATCTAGTAGTATCATTCAAAAAAATCCTGGTAATGTCATCTCTAATGGATTGGAGCCCTGTGTGTTTCAGCCTCATGCTAAGGAACTGCTTTTGAGTGTGGGAATTCCATTGGCCCAGTTACAGGCATTTGATGGGATCTAGGTTTTCTAACTTAGTATCATCAAAGACTTTTAAAAATAAAAACAAAATCGAATTCATTTGTGTATAACTGAACACTGGGCAAAAGTTATAGAACAGCGTATCTTCATAAATGCTTCTTGAACCAAAGCCTTTTCAGGTTTGTAAGTTTCAGGTTTCACTGGCTCATAGAGTAAAATTAAATCTAGTCACAGAATTTGTTGTGGAAATTTGTTTCTTGCTGCCAAACTATATTCCAGGAAATAAATAAATAAACTAAACAATAAATATTATAAAATATAAGAAGAGGAGCCTTGCATTAGTTGTACTTTACACTTTAGATATTATGCTTCTTGAAAGGCTTAGATAATGTTACTTCTTGATTCTGTTCATTATATTCATGGAGAAAATCTTTGTCTTTTCTTTATTTCCATGAATCCTTCTCAAATTTCTCTGATTATTTCTACATGCCAAGTATCTTCTTTATCAACTTTCTTCTTAGAGTCCATTTTCCTTATATTCTCTTCATTCAGGAATGTGGATTCTGTCGTCTTTAAACACAATTGGATACCTCTCAGATCTGCTTCTACATAGATGATCTTATTTCTCTTTTCCATATTAGCAAGTTTGAACTCTTTGATATCTCTCTTTGAATTATCAGAATACCTGCACTAGACATCTTAATTTACCTGGTCTCTCTGATGTCTTAGTTTTAATCATTGTGAGAAACAATATTCTCCTGCCTATGGCATGGTTTTGCAACCTAAATATCATCCTCAGTCCAAGCAGTTCAAGAGCTGAAGAGTATTCCCTTGTATTACTTACTTGTTATTTGCAATAACCCCTAGATGAAACATTTTCCTATTAAAGATTTTATGTATATCCCCGCCTCAAGTCTGAATTTTCAGTACTCATTTGTTTTCTTACATCTTTCACTTAACTACAGGATACAATACTTAAATTCTTTAACTTTCTAGACTCTTTGTGGCCTAATTGACCTCTGTAATCCTGTTCAGTAAGACTTAGATTCTGTCTATTCTGTAATCCTATAACGCTCAAAAATTTGCATGCATATTTGCTCAGCGTCTCTTGTCATTCCATAAGAATGACAAGAACTCATAAAGTTCCTTCTAATAAAAACTGGAAAAAATAATAGTCCCCTCCATCTTTTCATTTGTGATGTTAACACAAACTCATTCTGAAATATCATGTAGGTTGATGCTGGTAGGCTTCTTGGATTACTATCATCTACTGACAAGTTTTCATTCTTTGTCATCTCTGATTTTTTTTTTTAAGTTATTTATTTTTATCTATTTTTTCCCCTGAGATCTGCTTTGATCTTCGCTGTTAGATTACATAGTCTTTGAAAGGGCTGCTCTGTAACTGTTTATCTGCAGAATCTCACCCTGGAATAATACTTACTGATGAGAACTGGAGCAAGGTTGAACTACCAAATCAAGGTCATCAGGTCAACCTACAAGACTGAGATTCAGGAACCGTTCTTGCTTTTCCTGGTGTTTAGCCCATTGTCTTCTGTCTCTTGCATATTTATATCTAGGCTTTGGTATTATCTATTTTATTTTTTTCCTGAATGTTAAGTGAGACAATCTGCAGTTTTCTATTGAAAGCTTCTGCTCTTGCAGGCTTTTGAAGAAAGCTACTAGAAGAGTTTAGCCACAGGCTGGTCTGCCAGCCTGGATGTGTGTTACACCTGCAGTCTTCAAGGACCCAGGTGATGAATTCAGGCTCTGTGCTACCTGATTGTAACATAAATTCAGGGAGCAGAGGGGAGAGGTGATGTGTAGGAGGCTGTGCTCCTCTTTGTGAGCCACTGTGCGGAGCAGGCATCATCTTGGCAGTGGCTGGGAGATGAGCTGGCTCGAGGGACAGGGGGCATTTCCTCCAACATGCTCCATGCCAGTTGGCTTGGAGGAATATCCTCTCTCCTTTTCATGCCTTGCTGAAGTGACTGATCTCCTTAGAAACTTTGGAGAGGTACTTATTTCTCTGCAGGACACTGTTTACTATACCTTGCTCTGGGGTGGGCAGCTCCCTGGTGTTCTAAGAGGACACAAAAGAATGAGATAGTGACCTCTCTGTGCTACTTACTGCATTTTGATGAAAGATGGCAAGGGCAGCATTCAGGGTTAGTTGAGCTCTGTAGGTGTAAGCCACCATGAAGGGATCTGACCCTAAAACTAGCATTAATTTCTCAGAGGAAACCAGATTTCCTCAGCCTTGTGCTTTAAATGGCCCTAGTGCAGTGCAAAAGGAGGCTATGTTTATTCTTGTACTTCATTCATCATAATGCACACAATAATTCCATATAATGGTCCATCCACTTAATGATCAACTTAGTTCATGAAGCAAGAAGTATGGATTTTACTGAAGATACATAGCTGCTGTATGCATTTTAAATAAACAGTTCATGCTATACTAGTACATCATTTCTACTTAGAGCTGCAGGCAGTGTGTGTTAGTGCCTGAGTACAGGAGAGGGCATAACACTTATGTGTATCTTTATGTGTATCTTTTGTAAGCTGTGTGCTGAGGATCAGACTGACTTAAAAAATATGCAGCTACCAAAAAAATTTGGGCAGTAAGATAGAATTAAGAATATTTTTTATCATATTTCAGCAGCTCAGATGAAGAATTGCTGTCATCTGACACAACCCAACACTGTGAAGCTGAGCAGATATCGTGAGATTCTCTTAAGTACAAAATAATTAAATGTGAACAAAGTATAGCCAGGCTGCTTGAAAACCACACAGCCAAAAGTCTGTTCCAAGTCCCTGAGAGAAGGGTGATCACTGACTTATTTGCGAGCAGACACCAATGTGAATTAGATGGGAATTTATTTTTTTGAATCATGGAACTGTAACAGTATTTAACCACTTCTATTTTTAGTCCTTCGCTGATTGAAGGGAGGAGTAAAATTTAAGGCATGAATTTCCAAAACTTAGCCTGTGAATCTCTAATTTCTTTTTCTACGTCCTCCATTTCAGCAATGCATTGGCTCTCTGGCTTATTATTTTGCAGAAGAAGAAATAGAGGTTGTAACAGTCCCTTGAGGCATACAAATATTTGAACCAAAGGAATTAATTTGCTGTTTATAAGCATGCATTTGGACAAATCTCAGATTTTGAAAATAGTTCCACATGCCCTTTCAGAAACAATTTGTAGGATCAACTTCCTATTCCTCAGCAGAATGGTTTCATCCCTAGCAATTACTTTAAAAGCGAAAGGAAAGAAAAAAGTATCGTGTCATGGCCTTACCTATGGGATCTTCCATGAAAGTAATGCCTCTGATTTTATTACACTGGCCCACTATGTCTGAGGCAGATACTGGTGATACAGCAGTAGGGGTTGAACATTCCCACCAGTACTCCGTTACATGTTGCTGCTGTGTGGTGGATGGCAGCAGAGGGGCAGTCTGACACAATGGTGTTTGACATGGAAGTGCATATGAAGCAGAGAAGTGGAACTGAATTCCTCCATGTAAAAAAAAATGGCACTCTTTGACTTCCATCAATGCTGACATTTTATGGAGACCATACAGTGGATGCGAGCACAGTGAGATGGTGGGTGGTACATTTCAGCAGTGGCCATGGTGACAGTGGGTTTATTTGCCTGCAAAATCATAAAGATATCCTCCCTTGAATTTCTTGTGAATTCTCACAAGGTTGCTTTTTAACTGCCTCACCAAAACTCTTCTTTTTTGTTCTGCTCATGAAAATCTCAGTGTTCTTTCCCATCTCAGGCTGGCACCACTGGTTAGCCCACTCCTCATACTTCTTACTGTGGGGAGAGTGTCAGGCGTTGTGCAAGCACTTTAATTTTAAATTCCAGACTTTTCAATATGTCGCATGACATTATAATAACAGTCTCTTTCTGGATGCGTGTATACATTTGTATTGTTGATATGCTCAAGTATCTTGAATTGGGTTCCTTTTGTTTAGGTGCACTTCGCTTGAAATTAGGTGTCTTAAGGACACAGACCTGAGAACCATGCATCATGTCTATTTTAGACTTATAATTTGGATGGTATCACTTGCTTTCTCTTTCTTTTGACATTATAAGGAACACTGACTGTCTTTGGCTTAGAATAGAAGTTTTGGATAGCCAAAGTTAATACTAGAATTCTACAGAAAGAAAATACAAATTAATCCCGTCATATAGTTTTGCCTTTATCTTTTTTAACTAGTCTTATTCTATCAAAATGCCTTGTTTTTCAATTCTGCCGTATTTAGCTTTGGATTTCAGGAGAACCAGTGGTTTTTACCAATGAAAGGGTAATTTCTTCTATAGAACCATTGTAGTAAATTGTTTTCTAGGGACATATGCAAACTCATGAACAGATTTTAGCCTGATACCCAAAACAGTTAGACACCACAGACATTCCTCATCAAACTTGTGTAATCTATCTCTTGATAATCACCATTTATTCTTCCATTTGTATATTTACTTTTGCAAAATAAAGTTTATGAAACTACTAAAGCCGGGGAGAAAATAGTAGCATTTTGAGTGGCTTTCTGTGCCTTAAAAGAATCCTATGCATTTTCTGCTTGTGTTCAGTGCTCAGGGCCTGTCTCAACTTCACAGTGAATACAACCATGTAATCTCTCAATCAAAAAATCTATGATTTTTTCAACCTTTAATCTATAGCCAGAGTGTCACTGAGGAAAGTGTTGGATTTGCAATTAATGCAGTTAGTTAGCAGCTCTGTACTCCTGCTTGTAGAGGGCAGCTCAGGCAGGTGGTACAATTAGCAACTGAAAACAAAAAATCTTCCTTTACACATTTTCTTCTGCTTGCTTGGGGATCCGGTGCTACTCTTAAGGGAATACTGTACAGTAACTGTGGAGTCGTGGCCTGAACCACTGATTGAACACCTGGAGAAAAGACCTGGTCAAACCAGGGTGCACAGGTGAAGGCAATTCATCTATGTGACTGGAAGGGGGTAGAGCGTGGCCACATTAAAGGGCTGACTGCTACTGAGGAAGGATCTATTATTGGAGATCCTTGCTTTGTGGAGTTTTTTCTGCAAACCTAGATCCTCTGAGACATACGAGCGTTCTGTTTCCTTCTTTCTTTGTAACACCTTCTCATTGTGTTGGTCCTGTTGCCATTTGCCATTACAAATGCATTTTATAGTATCTTCCTCATTTGTGGATATGTACTTTTGACAAATGTGGACTTCTGAAGTTCATTCAGGAGCATGAATATCTTATTTCTGTCTCTAACAAGTGCAGGCTTAGAACAATACCCTTACATGATGGTCTGCCTGTATGTTGTAATGCTGATAGTATAGTTTAGTTTTCCCAGAGTTTATTATAGATTCAGTATTTATTATTGCATTTTACATGTATCTGTGATTATTTATACCAAAAAACTTTGATTTTTTTAATGCCTTTGTCAAGCTTTCTTGATACTACTTAGTAGGACAAGTAATTTTGAGGTAGAGACCAATTTAAATTCATGACTTCAATTCACTTTCCTGATTTATCTGCTTTTCAGCAGTCACGTGCCTGCATGTGACTGAAGTTGAGCACAATTGAAAAAAATATGGAAGACTTTACCTAGCCAGAAAAACTAGTATTGCTTCTGAACTAGAAAGTAGACACAAAAAAATTTGTATTACAGACTAAAGTTTCCCCAGAATGATATCTTTTTTTTTTTAGGTTGGCTTCTTTTTAGGTGTAAAAAGGAGTTTTAGTGGTACTTCAGTGAAGAGGAAAAGTAATGTAAGAACTGATGTGTTTTAACTCTGGAAGTTATTATCAGAACTAAATCATAGCCAGGTTTAAGTTGCTAGACAAATACGTGTTTGGAGAGCAGTTGAGATATACTGGGAGAGTGTTTTATGCATACACTATTTCAGCAGCTGTTCTTCTCATCCATGCAAATTTTTAATTCACTGTTTTATCTCTCTCTCCTTTTATTTATTTATTTATTTATTTATTTTTGTCAACAAGCTGAGCATTGCTGTGTGCATTGGATTTTTTGCTGCCTGGAGCCCTTATGCTGTCATTGCCATGTGGGCAGCTTTTGGATCGATAGATAAGATTCCTCCTTTAGCCTTTGCTATTCCAGCTGTCTTCGCAAAGTCCTCCACTCTCTACAATCCTGTTATCCATCTTCTTCTGAAGCCCAATTTCCGAAGTGCTATTGCCAAAGATTTCACAGTTCTTCAACAGTTATGCATCAGGTATTGTTTTTGTGTCAAGGCGCTGCGGACCTACAGACCAACATTTGACACTGGCCTGGGAACATTTAAGGACAAAAATGAATCCAGCTGTAACGCTCTTCCGATTACACAAGGATGTTCTTATTTTCCCTCTGAAAAGGGCAGTCATACTTTTGAATGCTTTAAAAGCTATCCAAAATGCTGCCAGGAGAGTTTAAGCACTACAGGATGCTACCCTCATGAATGTGAGTCCTTGGAAAACAACCTCCAAGTACAAGTGACACGGGACAGTAGGAATTCAATAAAGGTGGTAGAGCAGGAAGAAAAAAGCACTGAACTTGACAACTCGGAAATCACCTTGGAAGCAGTACCTGTGCACTGTACATTTACAGACCTCTAGAGCTGCTTACATGAAGCAATCTGGCAGTAATGTTATACTGGATTTATGAATGTAACTTCTTCTAAAAAGCCCTTCTGTTATCCCATTTTCTATGCTATCTTCCTGCTCTTTCTCTTGTACTCTTTGATGGGACATGTGCTACAGCACGAACATGCTATAAATGTTGTGTGACTCTTGCCATGATGGCTTAAGTGTATTGTGATGAAGGCATTCACAGCAAGCACTATTTCAGACAAATCTTTTCTGTGTGTTGCAACCTCTGTCTACTCAGTTTTCAAGTGAATGCGCTAAATATTGAGAGATTTTCTGTGGAGTTATTACCCTTTCTAGGCTATGTGTATTTTATACCCTGTATGTTTAGAAGAAATAACTCAATGTAGAGTTTTAAAAGAATGATCTCATGAAGTTTTACTTGTCATAACTACTGACATGACTAGTTTCCAAGAAGTGATGCCAAATGACCACATATTGTATTTGCTGTGAGTCACGACTGATTTGAGACAAACAGGCAGGTTCTGACCACATTCCATGTGGATGAAATCACAATACTTCTGGTAATTTGAAGATTGTGCACTGCCTTTTTTTTTTTGTATATGTGTGTATTTTGAGAGGAAGTTGCTGTAGAACATTATTTGTTATGTCTATTTTTTTCTATTGGATATCAGCATTCATGCAGCAAAGACCTGGCCTGGCATGATCATAATGGGCAAGAATCTTCACTAGTGCAGAACTGTACAAAACATTATAGAAAATACATCCTCTGTGATCAAAAATACTGTTTCTTCAGGGATCAAGAAGAAGCAATCAGAAAAGCAGAAGGAGTTTGCTTCAAAAATTCTTTTGGTGTGTGATTTCTCCAAGGTTTCCCAAGATACATGGGCCCACATGGGAACCTATCCCTGCAGGAATTCATGCACCATCACTGCAACTTGTCTCTGACCTCAGTGATGTAGGATCCCTCTTTGAGAACTTCAGGCCATGCTGAAACTTTCCAGTGGTGAATCAGAGAAAAACAAGACTGGAAGTGACGTTCAAAGGTCATTTGGTCCTTCCTGTATGGAGTCCCATTGACGTCAGTGCATTAAGTTGGGTATGTGAATAAGTCTCTGGAGGATTCCCCAACACAGCTGCATGTTTGGAGGCTTAAACTGATGTATCATTGCAAAGCCTAAAACTGTTGTGGCAAAAAACCCACAATAATCTGTATTGTGCAGAGGTCTTGCGTGCTTGGTTTTTATACAGACATCTGAAATCCCAGCTGTAATACTCACCTGCTTAAAACAGTCAGAAATAAATTAACATTTTTTGTGCTGTGACTGCTCTTCGAGCTGTGGAACTGGTTAGATTCATGGTGAGTTGATATTTTGAGCTATTATTCTAAATAACAAATACCATTTTTTCTAATGGAACTACACAGGGAAGCCAAGAAGGAAGTTTTGGAGTCTCCACGCGCAGAGTTACAGTCACTTTCAGTCCATCATTCCCTATAGTGGAAGCCAAGACTGACTCTTGTGAGACGGTATATTTTTAGCCTGGGAAATATGTGACTGTATATTTACATAATGCCTATTAGTTAACTCGAATAAAATAAAAAACACTATATCTTTCCAAATTCACATTGGACTCTCCATCAGCTCTGAGTACAGAGTAAAACAATTGCATAAATGGCCACATTCTACTTTGGCCAGAAATTGTGATGCTTTAAAAGTTACTACTGAATCCATGCCAGTTCCTTTTACAAGTTAACGGGAAGAACCTAATGCCTTTGCCATGAATTTCCCATATGCTTTGACATAAGAAATGGTACTGCACTTGGATTGTTCCCTCTCTACGTGGGGGGAGGTTTCCCTCTTGTCTGAGTAGCTTTTTCTGCAGTAACCACAATCTCCAATAAACTTCTCAAACTTGACAGTTTTTGGATTTTCCCATCTGTCTTTCTTCTGTTAGTCACACGTTATTGCTAGTGAGTGGGCATGTAAAAGAAATCTCTCCAGTTTCAGGGGTTCTCTGGTATGAAACATTAAGGTCTAATGAAAGAGTTAATAGATAATTGGATTTAAAATATATATATATATGTATAAATAGATAAAATTGGATTGTTTTGGGAGGACAGATACTCTTTTTTTTTTTTTTTTTTAAGAAAACTTTTTAAAAAATATTTTTACAGTGAGGGTGGTGCCCAGGAACAGGTAGCCCAGGGAGGTGGTGGATGCCCCATCCCTGGAGACACTCAAGGCCAAGCTGGATCATCCTCTGAGCAACCTGATCGAGCTGTGGATGCTCCTGTTCATTGCAGGGGAGCTGGACTAGGTGATCTTTAAAGGTTCCTTCCAACTCTAAGGATTCTGTGATTCTGTGATGCAGAAAGAGAGAGCTTACACACTAACAAATAACGTGACTTCATTACATGTGCTTAGTTCAGCTAAGACTTTGCACTGAAAGCAACTGAAAATCCCTTTCCTTGGATTAAAGGTCTGAGGGACTGTTCACAGGGGGCTCAGCTGGCTGAGCTGACTACAGTGGGGCAGAGCTGGTGGCCCTGGGCTGAGCACTGTCAGTCTTTCAGTGGTGATTGGAAACCCGCACACCTGCTCTCCGTGATCACAGTACTCTGCTCCCTATCTGTATTTACCTCTTGCACTCAGCTGTGGATTGGTCTTACAGCAGGTGGTGAGTCTGAGGCTGGGAACTGCTTCCTGCAGTGCAAGGCACAGAATGGTTTGGGGGACAAAAGCACTATTGGAAGTGTCAAAACTGTTTGATACAATGAAGTTGAGGTGTGAGGCTTGGATTTCCTCGATCATTTCAAAATTGTATTTTGGTCTCAAACCCTTTGTTCTTGGGCAATGCCTGGTGAGTGCCAAAGTGAGGTCAGACTGTGGGACAGCAGCTGTGTGGCTGCATTGTGTCTTATGGTGGAGATCTTGTACAACACCAGGGTGGATTGAGGACAGGAAGGCTTAAACGTGCTCTGTCTAGTGTACACCTCTCCTCCACAGGACACCTCATGAGCCCAAAGAGCAGAGTGAGACATAATTCTCTCCAGTGAGAGGAAGGATGCTCTGGAGCCACCTTGCAGTTTCTGGAGGACCTCAGAGATACAAAAGTGATGCTTGTCGGCTGGTGTGGCACCCTGCAGGTGAGGCAGGTGGCTGCACAGGGCAGCAGAGCTACAAGCCAGCCAAGCAGAGGGCCAATGTCTGTGTACAACAAATATATTTCATTTCAGATGTGAAATAGATGAGACCAATCCCATCCTTCATGCACTGCAGTGATTGCATCATTAATGCCAATTGCACTTTGCAATTACTCATGGATTTTAATAGTATTGTCTTATGAACTGCAACTAATTAATCCTCTCATTCCTCACAGCTCAGCAGACGCTATTAAGGATCATCTGCATTTTTGTTTCAGTTGAAGGACCACAGCAGAGATTTCAGAAGGCTTGTCAGTGTAATTAGAGTAGTCAAGGTGCTGGAAACTGGTCACCCATCACTTGGAATCCAGGAACAGTTCTGGCTATGCATCTGTTATTCAGAGGAGCCACACTGTAAAATTAACAGCTGCAAGCTGAAATAAGGATGAGTCTTGTTGTCTTTTGTTTGATGTGTCTCACTTTCTGAAGAGGGTCAGGGCCAACCTATTCCATTGACAGAGAGACATTGGCAGACACTGTCTGTTAGTCAGTTGTTGAGATTTAGTTCAGAGAGACTGGCAGAAAGAGTCCCGAGTGCTGAAACATTTTCCTTTTCAATTATCTTATTTCTCTGCTATGACACTCTTACTTCCTACCAGGCTTCATGCCGAGACAGGGCTGTTGCTGAATGCTGATCACTTGCTGTTTGAGGGAAATCACATCTGTTTGACAGGTGATTTTTCCAATTCTGCATGCATGAACACGAGCAGCTTCTCCATGGGCTGTGGTCACAGTCAGCGTACTGGCTGTCATACAGAAGTGCACAATGGAAACAACTATACTGTTTTAAAAATGCTAGCTAAATCCACGGTTTAAAAAGCTTTTCTTTTTAATCACTGTTCAGTCCGTGGTTCACCCACTGCAACTCACTCCAGCTGGGATTTAGGCAGCTTTCTTTGTCTGATCAGCTATAAACTGCCTTTTGCTATTTGGACCAGAGCTTAGGTACTGGGAGGTGTTCTGCTAAGCCTGATGTAGGTGGCATATCTGCTGATTGCTTTTCCCAATATATTTTATTCATTTCAGTTCTTACCTGCGTATGTGATATTAAGATCCAGTCCTGACTGCAATGGTTTTTCTCCTTAATTTTTTCCTACAGAAGCCACAGTTCTGGGTCAGGATCTCTGTGGTGGTAGAACTGCACAACAGTTTGCATCTTACAGCAGTGACACTTCAAGGTCTGCTCTGAATGTGGTCTTCCCTGGTGGATTTACCTGGCCAGCTGGTCACCTTGTGATGCTTTATGCTCCCATAGTGCTCACACGGCAAATCCTGCAAAACAGCACTCTCACATAAGACCTAAATCACAAATACACAAAGCAAGGTGCTAACCAAACCACAAGGCATAGCAATTTCCCAGAGGACATACTGCTGGCTGCCATTTTTTTTTCAGCCTGGTCCTGCACAGTCCTGCTGAATGGCAGCAGTTGGTTTTGTTCTGCTTCTTTCCAGTATCAGCTCCATGCCTACATCTGTGCTCCTGCTCTTTGCAACTCTCTTTGCTGGGAGACTGCTATGCTGGCCCAAATGCGAGTTTTGCTGGTGTCAATTTTATGGTATCTATAGTCAATAGATTTGGCTAAAAAAATTAGAAAAACAGAAGTGAAGAAAAATGTTTTTTTTCTTGTACAGACTGTGCTGTCTGACATAAGACAGCCATGTTTTGGCACACATTACAAAAATGTTACTTGCCTTCATTGTATCACTGTGCAGCCTCAGAATCTTCCCAGTGAATGTTTCCATAGTGAAAATAACTAATTTTAAAAAGCCACAGACTTTGTGGGCTGTGACATTTGATTAGAAAGTTGAAGCAAAATGTAGAGCTGCTGAGAAATATATGCGACACCATAAAAAGCAAAATGTGACAAAAAAAAAAAAAAACAGCAAAATCATTTTAGTTATATATTCACTATTTAGCTGTGTTAAAAACAAAGGGAAGAAGAACATTCTTTCCCCAGGAAATTCCTTTGGAAGTACGACTTGGTACTCGGAATTTGTTGAAGAAGTGAAGATAATGTCTTTTCAGCATGCATAGGGCATGTAAAATAAAATGGTTAGGTCTGCTCCCTTGTATGAAGAAGGAATATAGGAGATTTGCAAGGAGATCAACAGGAATTTTGTCTTAGCAAGGACTGCAGATGGTTTAAGCTGAGGCCTAAAACCCTCTGCAGTTGTGGTCTGCCAGAAAAGCATGATTCAACTCTCGTCTTTGTTATATTTTCCACAACGCATTTCTGATTTGAGAGCCTGGGGGTTTTATGTGCCCAGAAAAATCCAATATTTGCATGCTGAGAAGTCCAGAAGTCTTAGTTGCCTCCTTTTAATAGTAAGGAAGGCAGAGACATTTGTGTCTCAGCTCTTACAGAGTGCAAACAAAGGCTGTATTTTTGGATGCATCCTGATGCTTGTTCTTTTACCCTGACTCTGAGACGTGTTCCAGACACGGTTAATTCATACAGTTAATTAATTTCAGGCTGCTGCATTAAAGTAGCATGTGTTCTCTGTGCAACTTTTAGGGATGTGATCAGACTTCATGAATGGAATGGCAGAATAACTGGAGATTCTGAAGGTTGAAGCTGGTGAGGGGTCTGAAGCACAGGCCTTATGAGGAATGGCTGAAAGAGCTGGGATTGTTCAGTCTGGAGAAGAGGAGGCTCAGGGGAGACCACATTGCTCCCTATAACTACCTGAAGGGAGGCTGTAGTGAGCTGGGGGCTGGCCTCTTCTCTCTTGTAACTAGTGACAGGACAAGTGTGAATGGTTTCAAGTTGTCACAGGGGAAATTCAGACTGGATGTTAGGAAATACTACTTCTCCAAAAGAGTGGTCAGGTGTTGGAATGGGCTGCCCAGGGAGTTAGTGGAGTCATCAACTCTGGAGATATTTCAAATATGCAAAGAATGTTCAAAATATTTTGACACTGTCAGTATTTTCATGATCAGCTATTTACAGGTGAGGTGTTTTGGGGAAATATATTGGAACTGCAGAGATGCTTCTGACTTCGTCACAACTCTTCTGAATTCCAAACACAGAGTAAATCGATGTCATGACAATAGTAAGAAAGATCCTACCCCAGTTACATTTTCTCATCATCTGTATAAAATATCTTCATTACAGTTTTAAAACATCCATTAAATCCAGATGCTACCGATTCATTTCTATGTTTAAACTTGCAATTTTTCCCCCAGAGAAAAAGTCAGTCTCTCCAGTACCCTCTGAAACCTGCTTTTTAGAGAAGGTTAGCAGTCATGAATAAACTCTCCACTTTGAGATATTTGTGTATAAATCAATCTATACCAATTTTTTCTCCTAACTGTATTTAGCTGGCTGTCTGACTTGTTCCTTATGGAAAATGCTCCTCACTGGATGATCTCAATGAACTTTGCTCAAATGAAGAGCAATTTCACATCAGTTTTCTGACTTCCATTTTTATTTAACTACTTTACATTTAAATATATTATTGAGCATGAAAACAACCCATTTACCTCAGTAGCATTCTGCTAGGTAGTTTGAAACAGCTCATAGCTTGATACTTAACATTAATATGTAAGAGATTGATGAATCATTTACTCAAGAGCAGATTTTCACATCAGAGATGAAAGATGGAACAACTAGGATCAGCCAGAGAATGTTAATTTCTTCTCATGGTTGTTTCACAGTACATATTCTCAATAACTCTGTAATTCCCAGTACAATAAAATTATTCAGCTTTCTTGGAACTGGGGACTAAGGAGTTACAAGGGCTTCAAGACCCTGGAAATAAAAAGCCAGAAAGCTTCCAGACTCAAACATTCATTACCCTTTCAAGTACATTGCCAGGAAAAAAGGTGGAGTATAATATACATTTGGAATGTATTCTTTTATTGGTAAACTGCCTCTGAAGTTAATTGAAAGTGACAGCCCCTCCCTAGGATACTTTGATCTTATAACTACACAGCTGGTAGAATATCTAATTGAAATTTTCAGGAGAGTGGTATCTGACAAGGAACATAGAAAACCTTCTCATTTTTGTTGTGCTTGCTGCGTCTTTGTTTTGAGACCTTTGCTGTCCAATGCAAAATGAATAGAAAATAGAAAATAGTTCTGCTCTAAGTCCCGTTGTCCTTTATTTGAGGAGGAAAGATCTAAGACTCCAAGTACACTAGTAGAACAATAAGCAGATACAGTATGCAGAGAACAGTTCAAAAAAAGAGGTGTAAAAGTGAAGTTGTATCAGCCAGGAGAATTATCAAACTAACAGAAATGCGTTTTTGTCTTTCCATTGCCCCATATGGATTCTACAGAATTCCTTAAAAGTGAGCATTTGGGTGCTGCTCGGCTATTCCTCAAAACTACTACTTCTAACCTGACAGATTAAAACATCTACCATAATGTCTGGTGTAAAAAAGTAGGAGAGGGTGGATTTTCTGTGGTAAGGCAGGCTTCATTTTATAGGGATTAACCAATTCAAAGCAGTTGAGTGCTGAGGAGGAGAGGGAAGGAACTACTCAGGTTGATTCAAGACAGTACATTTTATGAGCAAAGGGATTTTACTAAGCCACTCTGAAACACCAAATCGAGTGATTAATGGAAAATGTGTTTGAGGAAAAAAATTGCAGATCTTTGCATGAGACTTTCATCACTACTCAAAATACTTGCAAGTGAGCTGAAAGGTTACATGTAGAAAGCTTGGTGAGGCAGCATTTTCTACAGCTGCAATGAGGTATAAGAGATGAGAAAAGCACAACCAGCTCTTTTCCTTCCCTCTCACCTCTGACTCTAGGGGGCTGACAGAACAAGGCCAGTTTACTTTCTCAGGGTAAACTTCTTTTCAGCACTGTTTATAGTTATAGTTAGTATCTTTAGAGTGCCTGAGAACAATAGCAAACCAAGAACATATTTGGGCTACAGAATAAAATCATACAAACTTTGACTCTTGATTGTCTCCACCACATGACAGTTGGGGTTTGATAGCCTTCCTGGTCACCGGGTTGCTGTGTCAGTAGCTGTAGATGTATGCAGGTGCACAGTGCTAGGAAGAAAGCACAGATCAGGCTGTAAAGATAGGCCCAGTCAGCTTTTGCAACTCAGGTTAACCTGCCCAAACCTCATTCCATCAGAGAGTAAGGAAAAACAAAGGTCATACTTCATAGTTTTTTAGGTTACCTGTGCGAAATAAAACACAGGTCTTTGTCTCTTCTGCAGAGATGAGTGCTCAAATCATCACACCTGGTACTGACTGGCTGCCTTACTAGTAACTGCATGGAAGCCAAGCCTCTAAGATGTCTCACCTGAAAGAAAATGGTGGGGGGAAAGAAATAATTTTGAGTCACCTTAACACTCCCTTCCTGCTGGAGAGAAGGTAGAGTAAGCCTGGCCTTCTCAAAGTAGGCTCAGCATGCTTTCTGAAGTGTCCTGCAACTGCAATGACTCAGTGCTGAAGAACTCCTGGTAGTGTGATTTTGAGTCTGGAGCAGAACTGTGAAGAAATATCAGCAAATCTGGTAAGTACATTTCACAGGCTGATAAAAATCCAGACAAAAATGTTCTGAGTGCTACTTATAGCTTGATCACACTGATGCATTTTTCTGTTTTACCATGTGGCCTTAAGGTATACTCAGTATAAATTTATTCATAGAACCGTATCTAATGTTAGTAGACCTGTTTTTTCATACAGTTTCAGTAAGTTGAACAAAGAACTTGTTCTACTTTTTTCCATCCCCTCCACTCTCCCTCCTACACACAGAGTAGAAATTGCCCAAAAAGCAGAAGACTTGCCAGTAAGTTTCCTAATTAACTTCTGTAAGTGCTACTCATTTCATTATCTGAGAATCATCATCTCTGTAAAATGACACTGCCTTGGCCATTTGAGACTGTGTGGAAAAAATTACAAGGGGGTTTGATGAGGTGAGATGGGGAGCTTCCACTGCTTGAGGATTAGTCAGCAGGAGGTTAGCGATGGCTTTGTGCATCTTTTGTTTTGTGTGTGTATATATATATATATATAGATACGCATATGTATGATAGTTTTGTCCCACCGTAAACATATTTTTAGCTTGAAATACAGGCCTCTTTTCTTGTTAGTGGTAAATGTGTATCTGGATTTACAAACAACTTCTGTCAGCCCCCAATACTGCTGTACTTAGATGTCTCTATCACTTCTCGCTATTTTGCTATATACATGTGTTTAAAACATTCCGTAGCGAGTGCTGGTAGTGTAACATCTGGGTGACAAACTCAAGTCTGAGAGCATATCAAAAGCAAAACTTTTAAAAAGTAACCTTACATAGCTGCAAGGGCAATCTTACGGGAAGTTATTCTATCAGAAGACTTACTCGTGAATATATATGCATGCCTGGGAGCAAGGGACATACTCTTTGATTTTACCATCATAGCACTTATCATGCTATGTATCATACCTAGTGGCAGTGAGTTCTCGCTTAAAATAAATCACTGCCATCCATTCCTCACTTGTCAGTGTCATTGATGCTAAAGAAAAATAAGGTCTTTTTTTGTCTCTTTAAGCCACGATGCTGTTCAAATAAAATCTGAAGAGCAGGGTTTGCTGAGGAAATACTTGGGATGTTTCAGTCTCTGATCAAGTGCAAGCTTTCCCAGAGTCTGAAATACAGCTTCATAGAGCAATAAGGAGTGTTTTCCCAAGTGTCCTGTAGACAATCACCCTGGCTACCCTCCCTGCTTGATCAAATTAATAAAAATTCAAGTCTGAGAGTTGCGTCTGGAGGAAGGGACATCAGCTTTTGCAGAAAGAATCCCCCCCCCCCTCCCCCAGGGCATTGGGGACTTTTCTATCAGGAGGGAAATGAGTGGTGAGAGGAAAGATTGATGGCAGAGGCAAGTGAGGTGCTGGTGTCAGACAGCATGGGGGGGGATTTCTTTCTCAAACAAGGAATCATTTGGTCAGCCTTTGGATGCTTAATGCATCACAGCCAGTCTGGTAACAAGGTATTTTTTTACAATGTTAGTGGCACCTTAAGGGCTCTGATGTAAAGAATGTAGTCAGGTTTCACTGTGCTGATCTGAAACATTATCCTCCTTATTTGCCATCTGTCTCCGCGACAGAATTCCTGCAAAGGTGAAGGGAAGGTGCATCAAAATGATTCCAGAAGAAAGTCTTGTGAAAACCTGCTTAAGTTAGTGATTAATGTTAGTACTTTTCAGCTTCAATGGAAGTAATACCCGAGGTTCTTTTTCCTCAAGAACCTGTCTACATCTAATAATAGAGGATCTCTCTGGTAACATCCAACTGGCCTTAGTAGGTATTGTGCTATTATCAGTCCATCCCACTCACACGTCCATCCCTTACCAAGACTGCAAGGATGCTGCAGCTGTACCCTAGAGGCACAGAGCCCTGTTTTTTCTAAATGGAGCAGTGCAAGAGGCACTTTCTGTTTATTTCATCCTAATTTGTCAAATACTTATTTTCTTCTGGTTATACATTCAAATGGTACTACTTCTATAGATAATATTGGAAAGGGAAAAGAATACTACTGAAGAACGGCTCTTCTGACTGATGTTATAGAGCAGGGATTGTGATAAAACCACCTCCCTACAGTCCTAGTTTATATACCTGAAGCCTGAATGGGGTCAGCAATGGACTCTACCTGCCTAATGCATCCACTTTTCTGATGAGATGAAAACCTGCATAACACCTTTTCTATTCCATTCTTTGTAAGGAGTCTAGTCATCTTAACAGGCAGGTGCAGTAATGTCATTAGTAGTAAAATAATAAAACAGTGTAGGAACCTTACCTGGGACTTTGTGTACTATGCAGAGATGTATGTATTACTGAGAACTAGGATGCGTATAGATCTTCAGATATCTGAAGGCATGCTGAAAATACATGTAAATTCAACAGAGCCGAAAGTGAACGCATGTCAAATAGCAGTGTTTCAGTTCTAGTATTTTTAAAGCTCATTTCCTCAAGATAAGGGGTTGGTCCCCACTGCTGGAAAATTTATCTTTCTCCAATTGGACTCAAAAGTTTGTGTTTCTTATTATGCGTAATAGGTAGCACCAGTTACCCATTCTTCAAATCTTTCTTCTTTTACATGGTGCAAGTCACATAGGTGTGGAGTTTCAGCTGTGCTAACAGGACTGAAGCTGTGTGTTGTTCATTTGTCAATCATTTCTGGCTACAATTTCAATAGGATTAGTCACTGGAGTCAGGAGGATTTTTTCTTTTCAGCAAATGTTTTTTCCTTTTACTCTGTGGTATGCAACACCAGTTTGTCAAGCTTCCTCTCCTGCTCCAGATTCTGATTTGCTTTAAGGTCACAAAAGGCTAGAAAGAACCAGTGGGATGTAATGGAGCACTGTCATCTTCTTAGATGACCTCTGTCATCATCTGATATCAATGAAAGAGGAAGGGTCATCAGAGATGTTGCTTTACTCTACACAGAAATTTTTAGAGAACGGTGCTAATCTGAAACAATGTCTGAACAGCCTTCAAAGGTTGTTCTGCTTTTCAACAACATCATTCATAAACCAGTTTCTAACCAGATATCTGCATCAGATGTTGCTGACCATCGAAACTACTGGCAAATCATCCTGTAAATGCAGAGTAAGGAACCTACACAAAGGGGGCAAATAATGTTTCTAAGAAGTACTGTATTATAATATTAGGAAGAGTCACGGGATCTTTTTGTTGTTATTTAGACTTTTATTAGCTCTTTTTCTTTTACTTGATTACATCCACATTGGAAATAGAAATGCTCCATAATGCTTCCATTCTCCTGTGAGCCTTTTTGGTCACTTTTTGTAAATATAACCTGAGCTAATTGCAATAAAGATATTCAGAAACCTACTTTCCAATTCAGATTTGAAAATCAAGGAGCTCATTGGAAAGATTTATCTACTTACTAAAAGATGATCAAGGTCAGAGTGTGTTATTGATTAAAACTGAGAATCTGGGACTCAGCATTAAACCTCAGTAAAATGGGAACAATATTTTTTGACTCAACATATTTATTGTTTTTATCTTTTAATAATCATGTTTGCTCATGTTTTTGTGATGAGGGACAGAAATTTATCTGCCAAAAATAATGCAGTCCTAATTCACATTAGTTAATGTATGAGATGGAAGTATAATTTCCACCAACTAAAATAAGATGTGTATAAACATGCTCACAAGGGAAGCAGGGGCAGCCAAGTGCAATCACTCCTGCCATCTTACTTGCCAAGTTGTCAGAAGACATTGTTCTTGTCATTAATTTAACTGTCTTTATATAAGATTTAATTTGAATGAACCTACAGGGTTTTGGATACAGACCTATGAATTCTGTGACTCATTTATCATATTAAAGAATTATGTCAGACTTTGACACTTCTAATACTACTTACCAGAAAGATTTAAACTATTTTGATTTCCAGTCCTTTTTGATTTAGACTTTTTACACATCTGTATTGTATTAATAAACTAACACAGAACTTGTGCTCCTTGCAGTTTTTGCAACCCATAAGTGATGAAGAGCATATATTTTACCTGATTGTTCTGATCAGTTTTCAGAATGACACTGAGAAATTTCCGATAAATCCAATATTGATCTTGAAACTTGCAACATAGTGTATATGAACCTCTCACTTTTTCATCATTAGGAAGAAATACATCTATCTGTATTCCTGCAGAACACCAGTTCTTGGTTTTGAAGACTTGCGCTGACATTGTTGGATGCTACCTGTAGCATTAAAGCACTGCCTAGCCATGAAGATAGATCCTTCAAAGTAAGTAGTGTTTCTTTCAGTGTATAGATTCACATTTCCCTATAAACATACCCAGATTTCCTGGAGGTGTTCTACACTTGCATACTTCTCTTGCTCTGCCTTCATTGATCGTCAGTGATTTCAGGTTGGATATCAGAAAACGTTCCTCACCAGATAGTGGTTGAGTGCTGGAGTGTGCTCCCTGGGGATGTGAGGAAGTGATCATGACACCAAGCTGCTGGAGTTCAAAGCGTGTTTGGACAACGCTCTGTCATTTCTGATTTTTGAGTGGTCCTGTGTGGACTTGGTGATCTTAATTGGTCCCTTCACACTTGGGTTATTCTATGATTCTGCAACCTACTGTGAAAATAATTCATTTCTCCTTTCATTTGATTTTTCTTTTTTTTATGTTTTGCTGCACTCTCTTCATTTGGTTGATTTAACACTGGGACAATGTTTTCACTGCAGTAGAGCTCTCATGAGCTTCACCCAACAAAATGGTTGATGATGTCACAGAAAATAGCACCTGTCAGTATCTTACAAGTACTGGAATGTTGCACCTGAGCCAGGGAACTTTAGATGTTGCAGTAAAGAGTAAGAGGGAAGAAAAATGAACTTGTTTAATACAAAGCTTATGTTTTTGGAAATATAATCTACAGAGGCTGTTCCTGAATGAATTTTGCCTGCGAGAACATCTCTTGCTAGGTATGTGTATTGCAGCTACTGAATCATGGCCTGAATCATTGATAGAGCACCTGGAGAAAACACCTGTTCAGCTCTGGGAGCACAGGTGAAGGCAATTCAGCTGTGTGACTGGAAGGGGTGCAGCCTGGTTCCACCCCTCTTAGACCTCATTTGAGGGCTGACTGTAACTGAGGAAAGATCTGTTGTTGGAGATCCATGCTTTGTGGAGTTTTTCCTGTGAGCCTAGATTCTCAATGACAGGTGAGTGTTCTATTTCTTTCTTTCTTTGTGATGCATTCTCATTGTGTTGATCATGTTGCTATTTCGCTGTGCAACTAAAATTCCTGAAACACAGAGTTCATCTAAATGCATGTAAGAGCCTTAAGTACAGGATGTTTTGTCATGAGCCTTAATACCTCTGTGAGAGGACTGGTGCTTTTCTTGTATCTGCCCTGGATGGTTAAAACTTAAATCAAAGTTACTTTTCTATGGGAAATTAAACTTGCCTAAAATGAAATGCAGTGTTTTCTTATCTTAGACTAACACTGATTCAATTGTAATTAAGAGTTATATATACCTCCTCTAAATATATCATGGTTAATGATTGTGTTTAAGTTAGTGTAAAACATTTTTCCTAATGCTATATTTGTTGTTTAGACAAATACTGACCCACAGTGAGGCTTGGGTACTTCATTAGCTAGCTGCTTCAAGATAATTTTTTCATTTTAAACTTGTAAATGTATCTACTGGCTAGATAATTTGTTCCTTTCAAGAAAAAGTACGATTTTTTTTTTTTTTGAAGTCTAAGCTACATAGGCAGCTAAATATCAACAAATTTTGTTTTCTTTGCTGCGGAATTTGAGACTCATGCGGAATGTGAACAGAAGGTAAAGAAATAGTTGCTGAATTCTGCCCTTAATATTTAATATTCCTGTAAAGCTTTTAATCTCAGTTCAGCTTAATAAAGTTTTTGTTTTTATGTTTGGAGGCAACACTGATGTGCTTAATGTGGAGCAGAATACATGCAGCTAGCTCTGAGAGCTTGAGTCTGCTGGAAAGATGGAAAGAGGACTCCATCAAGAGGTTGCATCTCTTCTTCAGAATCGCAGACAAAAATTAGCTATGCTTGTCTTTAGTCAATAGCAGAATATATAATCCGGACAGGACTCAAAGCACCAATCAGTATGTATTTCAGTTTCTTCTAAAGCCAAGGACTAGTTTGAGTCTGCTAATCAGTTATTAAAAAGATATGTAACTCTTATCCAAAGCTCTGCTACAATAAAATGAACCAACTCATTAGGATCTCAAACAGACCCTATCCAAAGGTCAATATGAATATTTACATTGATTTCAGTAGGCTTTTCACAGAGCCAGCTAAGAACCATTTATCTAATAGTCTTATGAGTCTTCCTAATCTGAAATAGCCTTCTTTTTCCTGCCAGCTTAGATGATTATTATCAGTAAAATGTTAGACATTAAGCACAACAAAGCCAGTTGGAGCTCAGCTGAATTAATTTCTAAGAAACATTCTTTTTGTGCTACTTTTCATGCAAATTATTTTCATTTTAAGATATTTGTAACTTAGATGTCCTTTATAAGCTGCATTAGATGCTGTTGGCTTGCCTTACAAGAAATTATCTTCAGCTACTTCTCTCTTCGTCCTTGCGTAAGTAGGAAATGGGAATGAAGAAAGGCAGCCGTACACTCCACTGATAATCAAACTTGGGTACGTAATTGTGTCGCTGTTCCTCCATAACCCATGAAATCGAAGTCTTTAGTAGTAAACTGAAATTCTGAAGAGGTATCAAAGTCCTCCGTTCAGTTCTTTCTGCATTACTGAAAGATTTCATTCTTTTTCCCATGCTGAGCTCTTGGAGTTGGCAAGGGAATGCCAATAGTGTTTTTGGGAGGGGGGTTTGTCTCCACCTAGTGGTTGTGCTGTGTTGTTACATAACATTACTCTGCACTTAAAAATCTGCATCTTTCAGCGGGCTTCTGCAATTTTAACATATCCTTTACATGAGAGAATTATAACTAAGCACTTTGTATGGAATTAAAATAGACTAATCCAAGGCAATCTGACAATAGTATTTTAAAGACTTAGAGACACCACATTTTAAAAACATTATGTTGTAATTTATTGTGATTTGGTGTGGAAAGTAAAGAGAAGAACACCAACTTTCTGCCTTATCATATTCAAAGGGAGATGCAAACTAAGAACTATGGCAAGTAACTCCTTCCAAGGTGGTCTAAGAGAGCTGAAGACGGCACTGTTCATCACTTTCAGATCTCTCTTTAGTTACCACCTGCAACCTGAGCTGACAGAAGGGAGCAGGTGCAGGGCATTGTTTCCTTAACCTCAGTGTGGTGTTGTAGCACACTTCATTTCTTTCAGAATGTATTTATCCCTTCTAACATGCTAGTGCTGTGGTTTGGAGACAAAGGGAGTAACTCCACATGCAGACAGGACACTGCAATTCCTTCATTTGTATTAAGTTTGTGATCCTCTAATTCCCTCTTCACATTCAAGATACATATAGATCAAGTTAGATCAGGAAGAAAACAGCACTTCTCACTTCTCTTTAGCCATCATCTCAAATCTTGTTAGATGGGTTGTTTCAATAAGGATCGCTAGGGGCTTCCTTCTAGTGCAATCTGTGGAGTTAAATCAGTATGTGTGTTGAAGCCAAGACTGCTATGCTACTGTAACTGTCAAATTTGAAATCAGTGCTTTTTTTTTTTTTTTTTTCCCCCATGAGCTCTTCTTTTCTCAATAAGCAAGAAATGGGCTGCAAAAGTTTTCTGTGTAGAGACCTTTTCATAGTTGTCTCATGCAAAATAAGGCTACAATTTTCCTAAATGAGTCATGAAACTTTCCTCTCAGGAAGGCAAATGTTATTTTTAACCACAAAAAGAGGCATTTCCAGTGCTCATTTATATCAGCACAGCATCAGTTTTAAGTAATTTATCGTAACTTGCTGTGTTATCAAAATGTGGTGGGATTTTCACCATATTTTTGTTAGACTGCGGTGCTTTTGGGCTGAACAGTAGTAGAGTAGAACGGTTGTGCCAAGCTGAAGTCACTTATACTAGAGAGAAATGCTTTAATTCAGCAGTGTATGTCCGAAGAGAGGTTAATCTTAATCAGCTTTGTATTGATGGAAGATAATACCAGTTCTTTGCACTTATATTCTTTCATGACATTTGCCACCAAGCTAGGGACCACTTTGGTTCTCCTTTTGTCTTTGTGCTCTAACAGAGTGGAATGACCACTAGGGCTCTTCAAGAATTCCACTGTGCCTCTGAGATATTGAAATCATCTCTCTGCACATCTAAACTGACATGCAGTTACTTGGCTCTGGCTTCACGTGTGGCCATTGTGTTATGGCATTATATGGCTGGATAAGACCAGGTCAGTGCTTGTACACATTGCTTTTCTTCTAGCCTGGTTTTAGAGACTAATAAGAATGCCTGCATTACAACTCATCTCTGTGAAGTAATTGTGTAATTGCATAATTACCTGTTACAGTTGTTTGACTAAATGATGTTTATACTAATTAAACTAATGTTATGCAAAACTACAAATTAATTTAAAGTAAGAAAAGTACTGAACACTGCCGCTTGAGAGTGTTTACACAGGCAATGATACCATGTTTGAACAGAAAGTCAAATATTGGTCCTACATCTTTTCTTGAATGTATTATGTTGTTGTTGTTTTTTTTAATCAGGTAAAAGGATATAACAATAAATAACAAACTGTGTAATCCTAAACAAATCAAGATCTAAGGCTCTGGAATTAAAATAAACTCTCTTGCTCAAGAAGACTTTCTATACTCCGATTAGTCAGAATATTACAAATATTTCTTAGTGGTGGTCGAAGCTAAACTTAAATTTATCATACTCCTTGCTGGTATGTTTTATGTTCCTCTACATAAAAATTCAGCATTTGAGTTTCGTGTCCAGTCTACAATTCTTATATGCAAATAACTTCTCCGGATTGACTATTTTGCTCATACAGTGAACTCCCAAGTCATACTGACAGAAATAAAATTTAGAATGTGAATTTAAATAAAGAAAACAGAGGGATTAACATAATGAATAGCAAACAGAACGCTGCTTTTAAATCTGTTTTGGAGACATTCGTAATCCTACAATTGCTTTCCTAAGGAGAATGTACTGCTTAGTTTGGACTTAGGAAAGTATAATTTGTGTGCTTACCTTTTCTGTTTGAAAATTGTCCTGTGCAGTTCCTCAAAGCGTAAACGTCAAAAATCACTCTAGCTGCCTTCATTCTGTTTTCTCCCTCAGCATGTGTATGCTACTTCATTTTATGACTATAATAAGGCTTTGGTTGCTGTGATGCATTTTACTTGTAGGGATAAGCAGATAAATGTATGCTCCAAAAATCTGTGGTGAACTGTTCTGGTGGTCTAAATTTTTCTCTTAGTAGGAGAAAGCTCTTCTGAGCTCTTACAGACTTCAAGAGTTGAGTCTGGTGGACTCTATGACTTCATAAATCCTGGAAATGGGTTGTTGTGGAGAAGGCAGTTCATTTGAGAAACCTGTGTGAGAGAATAGCACTTGATTTCCTCTGGGGAGGAACTCTATGACCTGTAGTGATACTGTCTGCTCTTCAGAAGCAACAGTTCAGATAGAGTTCACCTGGGGGAAAAAAATAAAAGTAGAAACTCTTGAATATGAATTTAGTGGTACAGTTGCTTGTGCGAACTGAGAGATGCCTGAAAAAGATAGAAGATGCCAGCCAGAAAGCAGAGGGAGGAGCTATTATTTTATGTTTCTGAAGTCTTAGTTTGTCTTGATTTATGCATTTTTGGTTGGTTGGTTTGTTTTACTTCATCCTTTGACTTCTTTGTACAGAGTTAAATGAAGATAATCTATTTCTAGTCTAGAAAGCTGTTAAGGTATGACAAAATTGTACCATTTTTCTCCCAAGAATTTTATGTTCTCCAAATAGTTTCCCAGTCTTCTGGAAGGATGATTGGAGGTCTCCTGGTATGCTGAGGTACTATGCATGAGCAGATGGTTTTAGTGTTCTCTTTGGTGGCAGAAGCCAAGAATTCTAATAGAGTGCTTCCATTTGCTGTTTAAAGCTGAGGCTCGGTTCTGTGACAAAAGGGGTGGGGGGACTCATGGATCCATGCCCCGGGAAAGGGAAAAAGGGGAAAGTGTAGGGAGATGGGCCTAAAAACAAAACAAAGGCAATGATCTGAGGAATGCTGTTTTACCAAGTAAGATATCAGAATGCAAAATAACACAATATAATACAGTATAATTGGAATTGAGGCTAATACAGTGAATAAAACAAGAGAGTTCCTGAAAACCAAAGGCCTTACTGTGATGATGAAGGTGAGATGGCTAGGGAGCCTGCACTGCAGGCAAGCAGTGAGGGAAAAGAGTGCCTCTCATGACTTGCCAATTGTTTCATCTTCCCACCTGAATGGAAAACAGAAAAGGAAACTCCTCTGCGGTATGTAGTTGTTCCTCTGAAACAGGTATAGCCAGAACTGTTCATGATCCATGGAACTTGGAGCATTAACTCTTTAGAGTCTCAGTGTAGTATATGAAGTTGTGATGTGGAATACCAATAACAAAAATATCTTGGAACCGTGACAGACATGTGCTATTATCTTTTTGCAGTTAACAGGTGAATGCTCTGTTCCTGAGACCCCATTTATCTAGACACTGATAGTGAAGGTACTGATTTTTTTTCACTTTCTTTGAAAAATGAAAGGAAATATTACTGATAGAATCACAATTTAGAGCTGTTGAGATAGCAAAGAATCTGCTATGTCAGTGACTGTAAACTTAAAGAAAATCATGGGATGCTTTTCTGATGATATTGCTATTTATTTGACCTTTGTAAATGAGCTTGCATTTGTTAGAAGCCTTCAGATTCAACAAATAGCTGGAGAGTTCTTAATATCCCTTCTGAAATAAATATAAATGCAGATCCTAAATTGCTCTCCAGTTTCTCTGCAATGAAGTATTGCTGCCATAACAGATTGAGTTCACTCCAGTTTATGGTGTGCAAGGTACCCTTACAGTATTTGAACTCCTCCTATCCTGATACTAAGATGGAGAAAGCATTCTTACCCTTTCTGGTATTGTGGTCTATGGGGCAAATTAGAGGATGCTCAGCGGCCATTTGTGAGATTGCTGGAAGGACCAACCTTACCAGAAGTGCATTACTGGTACTCTATAGTACAAATTCACTCTGCACTGCTTGGTGTTTTCCCATAACTGAAGGCTGGATCTGTGATTAGACTTACAAAGACTACCCTTAAAAGCTTCCAGGGGTATGATTTTGGCTGCTTCTATGCTGTGAAGTCCTTTCTTATCAGTGCTTAAATGACCTGCATATATTGTGCGGATGGCCTGTGCATATTGATGGTGAGCAGAAAGTTTGGAGTGATTACAAATGGACAACCACCTTGATCTTTCCATCCAGAACAGAGTAAAGACTGCTTTAAAACTAGAAATCGCTTGAGGGTTAAAAGAACTGTGTACAAAGGCTGAGAGAGGATTTTCTCATCAAAGTGCTTTTGCTGCAAAGCTTCTCTTACTTCAGTGTTCATGCACCACAAGAGGGCATCGCTAGCTGATGAGGAAATGAGCAGGACCAGAGAAGAGAGTTTGTAAAGCTTTAAACAGTGTCAGGAGACAAATTGACTTCTGTGACTTTGAATTCTGACCAGGCATAGCTGCATCCATCTCGTCTTGTTGATATGGAAGGAAGTACATGTTGGTATTTACCGAATGGATAATATTTTCTGATGTGATTGCAACCATGTGGAAATTAGGGCTCGCATCCTGGGAAAGGTATTCAGCTGCTTTCCACAACAGGGAAAAGGTTTATTCAGTTTACAGAATTTATTCTGAAACTTCATCCTGAAGGCTTTTGGCAACCTAAGTGTTCACCAGGGAAAGGCACCTGGTCTTTTCAGCAAATTAGCACATGACATCACTAGAGATCTTGTTTAATATAAAACGTTATAGGTTGCTGTGAATGACCAGCATAGGCTGCAATGTACTGTTCCGACTTCAAGTTCTGCTTGGCAATATACTCTTGAGATGGCAAGGAATATCTAGATGGTTCCCATACAGGGAGAAGGCACTAGTTTCAGATGAGACAAATGCTTTTGTATCTAAGAGGAATTAAAGCAGATAAATCTTCTACCTAGTTCAGTAATGGTCAGGTCCTATATGTGGCCAAGGGAGTAATCAATTCCTTCATCAAACAGATTGTCCGTCTGTTTTAATTCTGATCTAGTTTTTTAACTCATTCGATTGGTATCTTCCAAATGTTGGGATTTTTATCTGAGCTGACAACTATGACAGAATAAATTGACGGCTATTTGGGAACAGCATTAACCTCATCTTCTCGTGGTGTCATCTCTTTCATAGTGAGAAATGATGGAAGACCAGCATGCCATAAAAAAGCTGAAAGACAAAGGATGGGGTTGAGCCTTTCTGAGCAGTGCATTTTTGCTTGTGCTGGAGGTGGCAGTGAAGTAAAGTACCTCAGTGGAGAACCAGATGAATGACCCATTCCTAGATGCTGCTGTAGACCTATAGACTAAGGAGTGCCCAAAAAACTTAGTTATCAAGTAAGAATTATGATGCTTGCTCTATATGAGGAGAAATTAAGAATATAGTTGTCTTATAGTCTGAAGTGTAGAACAGCTCTAAACCTAATGCATACCCATCCATAAGTAGAGATTACAGTATTGTGTTTCTTTTTTTGTTTAAGTTGAGCTTAGAAGAAATTTTGCAGATTGTATTGCAAATGTAGTCAAAGTAATGTAAAAATGACAGCTTCTTATATCAGTTTTAACAGTAATCATAACAGTTCATGATGGAATATCAAAACATTTTACACAGTTGGGTCATGGTTTCGTCTAGACGAAGCATTATAGTTTGCAGACTATTGGTCAAAAGTTGCCACATTTCTAGTTCTAGCTGTTCACTTATGTGCAGTTGTGTTTAACCATGTATAGCATAATGAAATAATTAGTATTAAACTGTCAATTTGCCCACACTAAAGGCCTTATTACAGGCAGGTATTGGCAATTCATTTTCATATAAAATGGGAATTTCCTTCTTGTTATTAAATTTCATTATACTGGTATCTTTATCATTTTCCTTTAATGATGTGGGATGTGGTTTCATCAGGACTTTAATTTACCATTCTCACATGGCTCAAACTTAGTTACATAGACTGCTAAGCAGTCTGTTCTATGGATTTATAGCTGCACAGTTTGACTAATACAGAAATCATCTTCCTGAAAAAACTAATAAGCAGTGACTTCTTTAAGATCACCTCATACTTCTTTCTTTGAGTGCTAGATTTACCTCAAAGTGTTTCATTATGCTCATAGTTTTTAAGCATGAGAATCATTCTATTAAATTCATTATCTGAATCAGCATGTGCTCAAGTGTTTATCTGAATGGCATTTTAATTAAGAACTGAGTGACAGATGACTTATCCTTGCTACTGGCTCCTTGTTTCTTCCTCATCTCTAAGGACAGGGCAACGAATTGGCCTATGAATCTTAAAAATAATTTGATATTGTCTGAGTGCAGTAAGTGATTACACACATGCAGTATGCTTGATCTCCTGGTTTGCACTCTGTTTTTCAGACAGTGAAAGAATAGAACAGCCAGAGGAGAACCTCCAAGTTTAGTGCCACCAACAAATTTGTTAAGGATACATTCCAGTCACTGATAAAAATGTTGAAGAGAACTGCCTCTAGAATAGAGCTACTTTTCCTTTTTCAGATGTGAAACTCCCTTTATTTCTTGAAAATTAAATACCTTCAGGTGCTCCACAGTAAATTCTTACACCCACCCCTTCTAGCTTTAACATCCTGAATTAAGTATAAGCAGGACAGCTTTCTGATCTCCCTACAAATCTGTAGTTATCCCTATGGATAAGAAATGCAAGAATCTCAACTGTTCCATATTCAGTTCTATTTAACTGAAAAGTCTTCTGTGTTTCGGTATTGAAAATAGATTCCAGTATTAGCAGTTTGAAATCAAAATTGGTTTACTATTATCTCAGTTTTAGTCCTCTCTTTAGAAGGAATTGGTTAAAGTGCATTAGTAGTGTGAATCATAAAAATGTATATGTGCTTTTCACAATAACCTATGCTTGTTTTGGAATTTGTGGATAAGTTTTTGTGTGGGACTTTGTCATGAAGTTTTAATGTACTAACAAACAGACTTTTAATCATGAAAACATCCTCAAGCTCTAGATGTCATGTGCGCTTACTGGCAAGAATTTCTTTTGTTATGCCTACCAGCTGTAACAGGCTTACTTGTGGATTAGCTGTGTCTCAGCTGTAAAATTAATTCAGGAGCACAGCCTGCTGTTCCAAATGAAATTGCAACAGAAGGAAATGTTGTTTTCCCGAGTTTGTCTTTTAGAGATGTGTATAATTGGTTAATGCCATTTTGTCTTTTATTTTTTTGGAGACAATTAATCAATACTTTGTCATGTGTAACTTTTATTTTCTATTTTCAGCATGTTGTGGTGTACAAACAGCAAATTCAGATTATCCTGTCCCCTAGTGCTCAAGGAACCAAGCAGCCCTAATTAACTGATCTTATTGTGGTAGCAGCATTAGCAATTAATTTTGAGCTACAAACCCATGAACTGAAGCCTCTGGTTTTCAGCTTTCTGGATTTTAAAAAATTTAAATTGGTCTTTGCAGAATAAATGTATATTTTCACTCTTCTTTCACCGAGTCAAAGAGAAGAAAAATGGCTCAGTCTCTAAAGCACTCTGAAGTATACTCCATCCCATAGTCACTGTTTCTGCTTCATTATAAGGTGATGCCAGAAGATGTGGAGAGACAGCTGGACGTTCATTTAGGGATGTGACTTTTTGGACACACCATCTGCTCCAACTTGTGAGACAGTGCTCTTAGTTGGGAATTTACAGTCCTTTGACAAAGATGGTAAGAAAAGTCATCTGTATCTGACTGTGGCAGCACCCTGAGCTGATCCCAGTGCAAAATCAACAAAATGAGTTGAAAGGATTTTCAACTGATCTAGAATCATAGAATAACTTACGTTGGAAGAGACTCACAAGGGTCACCGAATCCAATGCCTGGCTCCATGCAGAACCACCTAAATCCATACCCTATATCTGAGAGCATTGTTCAAGTGCTCCTTGAACTCTGGCACTTGATGCTGTGCCCACTGCCCTGGGCACCCTGTTTCATGCCCGCTGCTCTCTGGTGTAGAACCTTTCCCTTGCCCCCAGCTGCCTCTCCCCTGACACAGCTCCATACCATTCCCTCAGGCTCTGTTACCAAAGAGCAGAGCTCAGCACTGCCCCTCTGCACCCTGTGAGGAGCTGTAGGCCACCATGAGGCCTCCCCTCAGTTGTAGTTGAATGATCCAAGGCTCCGTGGATGCCACCAGATTGAAGCAACGTAGTACAGCCACAGTGTTTTAACCTGTGTCCTGCCTATTAGCCAACATAGAGGTTTGCCTTCAGCTGAGTGAGATCAGGCTGCTCAGCTCTGCCTTACAGAGTGGGGACAAACAGCAATAATTCCCCTTAGCTGCAGCAGAGGAAAGCTGAGCCTTGGAGATAAATAGGGCTGACTTTTGTTTCTGTTGTCAGAGCCAATTCAGTGCTGGGGTAGTAGCAACTGGAGTTATCCATTTGTGGCTAAAGATTACCTGAGGGTAAACTGTTCCTGTTAATAAATAGTGTTTTGTTGTTGTGTTTTGTTTTTGTTTCTTGTTGTTCTTTTGGATTTTTCTGTGATTCTTTCTGTTTGTCATATAGCCTGTACTATGACAAGCCCTGGAACAGCACAATCCTGGAGCAAACCTCCAAACCCTCCAACCACTGCCCTGCTGTGCTGCGGCAAGGCTCTTCCCAGCATATACTGTCTGCTTGCCTTAAACCGAAGAGTCACCATTCCTGGAACTTTAGAAGTAAAAGGAGGAAGAGGATGTACGGACAGCTTTTGTTTAATGTATGTGTAAAAGTGCATATCCATCAGGTGGAAATGAGGAGGTGGAGCATAATTAAAGAGAGACTTAGGGCAGTCAGAGCTTCTCGTACGAGGGGTAAGATGAGGCAGGACATGGAGTGGAGAAGCAGTGAGATAAGGGACTTCCAGAAGGGGGCAAAGAAGTTGAACAAGCTAAAAAGCTGAGTTTTCAATAAATACAAAAATAACCCCAAACTAACTACAAACCAACTCAAAAAAAAAAAAAAAAGTGCATTGCTGTTCAGGTGGTAGTTTAATGAAACTCAGAAGTTTTAATGAAAAAATCTTAGTGGTCAAGCCAACATATGAATTTAACACTGTAATGAAGACGTACTCTTGAGCATAGCTCACTGATACACAAGAGATTGCTAGGCTCTTGGGCTGCAAAAGTTGCATAATGATCACTGGCAACAGGGCTCAAGGTAATTAACTAAGAGCAATATACTCTTAGGCGAGTTATTAGATTGGCTTTCTCATAATATGTATATTAATTAGGACTAATAATATTTCTAGCAAGGCCCAAGAGGATGACCGGGTCCTATATGCACAGGAAGAACATCCGAAGTCTTAAGGCTTTCACATACATTCATGAAATATCAACCGCTTAAAATTGATGTACTTTAAAACTGATATGTATTTTAATGAAATCTCCTTCAAGCTATGTCCCAAACCTTTAAGCCACCTTAGACTTTTCTTTATCTAATGCTGACAATATGGGAAATCCTTGCTTATGTTAAAGGCTGGAAATTCTGTTCTCAGGATGAAGTTTCTGGTGACATGGTTATGTCTTCCAAAAGTAGAGAGAGAAATAACTTCTTTCTACAGCTCTTAAACTAGGTGGTGTTGGCCCAAAGCCTAGACTTATAGCAGCTGACTGAGAAAATAATATCCTTACCTCCTGTGCTTACAGCAAGGCTGAGCTGCTTACAGACCTTGGCGATGTAGAAGAACTAAATGAGTGAAAATATACTCTTTTTTTTGATGCAAATACTGCATCTCTTGATCACAATTGTTTTGCTACAACTACACCAGAAGCATCTCTGTAGCAGGGATATAAAAGTGGCTCAGGGCGGAGAAACCTGGACACACTGAAGAATTCCACATAGGTAACAAAAATTCATTTAAATTCTTAGTTATCTTTATGTGTAGGTGCAAAGAAACTATTTTGTATACTTCTGCAATTGCTAGCTAGAGCCCTGAATTACGTTAACAGGGAGTTCCTCTTCCCCAAAGAATGAAGCTTTTTTTCTGCCAATTGGTCGCAGTTACTACGTGAAATGATGATCATCTTTTTAAGTAGCTCTACACTGGTGCATTTTGTCTGTTCAGCATGTGATATTTCTGAAATATTTTCTATAAATTTCTGCAATTGAGGTATCCAGAGTGCAATCATTTTGCTGCCAGCATTAAATTGACAAAGGATGACAGATGAAAACATAAAATGTTGCAACAACTCTACTGTCTGCTATTGGAGAATTATGTAATTCATCTCTTTGATTCATATACTGTTTCTAATAACTGCTATTAAAAGGATAGTTTAATCCCATGTTTTTGTTTTATTTTTTGTAACAAGTTTATTAGAGTTTAACTAAAGAGAAGCTATGAATTAAAAAAGAGTAAGACGATTAACTTTGCTGGTTTCAGACTACATTATAGTGAGTCAGTCAGGTTGAGACAATAGCTCTGTACAGCTTCACTGAGAGGCTGAGAGATAAAAAACATTTCACTGTATCTGGACAACTTTTTTCTTACGATTTTCACATTCAAACTTTGTGTTCCTTAGCCCCTTTTGCATACAGTGTGAGAAATAAGCATACGCAGCAGAATGTCATTCCTGTAATTTTGAAACCCTCATCCAGCTGCAAACCTGCAGTTCAACTGAGAGTATTGCACACAGAATGGGTGTGGATTATTCCTGCACATTCTGTTTTCTGGCATATACAGCAAAAGGCGTAATGAGGCTTTTAAGATCATTCCTTGCTCCCTCTGCACAAAACACTGATCCAGTTTGTATGGTGAAGCCTATTTCCCATGTCTCTAATGAACTGCTTCTGGGAATCCAGCCTAGTTTACCTCAGTCAGAATTAACTGGGTTATTAGAGATTATTTTCATTGGTTACCTAAGTGATTTTGATCATCTTGGAATAGGGATGTACACTTCTCCTTCTATTGAATGGGGGATTTGAGAACAGTTTCCAGTAAGAATTCAGGAACAAATGAGGGTGGGAATTCCTTCAGCAAACACTCCATCTACTGTTCTGTAAGAAGAGTGCCTAACTAGTCATGTGAAGTAGCTGAAGGTAAGGTTTCCACAAGAGGGAAATCTATGGAATCTGCAATATTGAATAGATATATCTGGAGAATACCTATCTTGCTCCATGGGGAATTCCAAGGGAAATGAGCTAGGAATGAAAGAATGGGAAAGGAGAAACAGAAAAAAATAATGAAAAGATGATAATAGTGGACTGGCTGTTCTTGTCCCTGTCTTGGATTTGGCTATGAGCTGCCCTACTAATGTCAGGAGTGTGTTTTAGACCATAATACTTGCATCAATATATCATCAAGCACAGGAATTACCCTGGAGGTCAGAACACAAAAGGAGATAGCAAGAAGAGATTTCTCTTCCAGTACATTAGAAGTAGACATCCTCTAGAATTCCCAGCTTCTATGTCCCTGGCAGTGCCTAGCCCCTCTCTGTCTGCAGAAGACAATGCCCAATAATGAGATTTACCTCCTCTAACAGCACAATTTAAAAGGAGAATTAATTACTTTCTACAGAAAAGATTCTGCAAGGAGGTTGTTTCCTGTGCCTACTTTAAAATATCATCACGGTTAACCAAGTTGCACAATGTTGCTCTAGTGATTTTCTGGGATTGCTGATATAATAAAATCATAATGAAAAACACATTTGCAGCATGAACTTCCAGACAATATTCAAACAGGTTAAAATTCATAAAATCTTTAAAATTACAAATGGTTTTGTGAGCTCACAGTGGCTGCATACCTAATGAGACTCAGCAGACAACTCAATTTAATGTATGACTTGCTTTTCCTTTTAATCACTCAGTTCCAACAATTTTATCATAGATTTTTTTTTTCCTTCAGAACATTGGAACACTGAATTAGCTGTAACTGTATAGAATAGAGACTGCAGTAGAGTAACTATTTATCTTCAAACGGAAGCTCTAAATACAGGTGAGTAGCATTTATAACTGCCTAATTTCAAAGAAGATATTTGGTGGGTTAGAATGACATCTAGTGACTAGTTCAGGTTCTAATGCTGAAATATAAAAATAAGGAAGAAAGAAAACACAGAACCAAACCCACAAAACAAAACTGCTTTCCTCTGATGATTCTTTCTTTGCTGCCCACTTATGAAAAACTTAATGTGAAGGGAGACATAAAGAACAGCATACCAAATCCAGAAACAATGAAACTGGAAGGAAAATCACTGATTTAAAGACAAAAAAAAGGCATTGGTGTAAGGGGAAAAAGCAGTTAAATGTGTAATGTTTCTGAGGGCTCTGGGAATTCAAAATTTGGACTCCATCCCACTCTTTAATACAGATTTATCATTCAGGAAATAACATCTCTCTTCAACATGTGTTATACACAGGGAAATAAATGTTAAGAGACACTGAAATAAGTTTATGAACAGAAGCTTACCCATGTTGTGAAATTATAGTTTGATAGAGACCCAAAACTCCAACTATGAATGATAACCAGTAGTTCTCTCCTGTGTGACATAATCATCCCACTGACTCACAGGGCAGGGTGTAACAGGGAAAGAGTTCATACGGTATCTTATCCAAATCTAATATTAACAGGAAAATATTTGTATTTGGTTAATCCTAAGAATATGCAAAGGTTTTTTTCCATGTCTAATTCTGGATATAGATCTGCAAGTTGTTGAGAATGGGGATTTGAGAGGCAAATGGGTGAGATGATAAAGAGATAAACATCATTTCTATCTCTGAAAGTAGAGAAAAAGATTTTAATTGAATTTTATATTTAAATTACTTTAAGTATATACACAGTTGAAAAAAGATTAACAGCACTTTTCTTAATGGAAACTGCAAGAACTTCCATTATAGCAAAGATTTTTTTCAAAATCACATTTCTTTCTCTGAACATACAACAGATTAATGTTCCTAAACAAGAAGAATGCTTTCTGAATAGGATAGCGTATCTTCACAGTGAAGATGTTTCTCCTGAAGGTCAACATCATTTCAAAAGAAAAGCTAACTCTTTAAATGCAGCTTTTAAATACAGTTGTGAGTATTCCAAGAATATGTGATGGTTGCTAGTAAATCTGCCTATAATCATCAGCTACACTGAGTGTGAAGACTGAAAGGTGAATTGAAGGAGTCATTAGAAGTTTATAGCTGAGGGCTTTGTTCTGGAATTGGCAATGTCTGGCAAAACTCTGGTGCTCAGAAGAAATCTGTGACACCGAGACTGCATATGGTTACTTTCTGAGCATGTAAAATGTGTTTTCTTCTTTGAATCTGCAGAGCATTTTGATAATGCATCATTAATCTTGTCCTGTGATAAATGTTGACATGTCCTGTTATTAGTTCAACCTGTGGGGATATTGATCACTGACAATGGCACTGATACTGACACTCCCACAACCTGGGGTCTGGGGAAACTCAGTGATCAGACTGCTCTTCTGTCTTCAGCACTTTCAGGTTAGATTTATCCCCCTTGTGAGAACCAGTTACAGCAAACACTTGGAAAAGCATTCAGATTCTTCATTCAGGGGCACTGAGGATAAATATGTTCAACATCGTATACTCACAGACAGCATGGCTGGAGCTCCAATATGTATTTCAGATGGATGTTTTCCATAGTCAGTACATGCAAAACCTTTTTTCACCCTTATTCATTTCATAAATGACAGCAATGAACATTGTAATGTATGAGAGATGAAGAATTTACAAATAAATAGGCAGGAACAGAGAGAATTAGATGTGAGCTGAAAGACTGGAAGGAATATATTGGGATTGTTTGTATTTTAGTGTTTAGATTCACTCTGTATGGGCATTGCTTACAGAGAACCAGTCACAGGAAAGGTCAGAAAATGTCAGTGTCAGATAGCATGGATCTGATCTGATAGGCTCTTGGAGAGAAAACAACAAACAACAGTATTCTGTGCTAAGGGTGATGGCAGAAGAATTTTCAGTAAAAATATTCTGGGATAAATTCCTGTTCTGCAACCCTAAATCTGAGCTTTACTGAAGCAGACATGGAAACTGTTTTTCCCACAGCATGCCAAAACCTGATGATATGGATACCGACAAGGAATCAAGGGTTTTCCTAAAGCTCTTTCTGATGCTTACTACCTACTGATTACCAAACATGCTTTTTCTCTATTAATGCCTACTTTGTCTACACAAATTCTGAATGCTTGCTCAGCTGGGCATTTGCATGCACTGGGCAGCTTATGTAGGGAGTTAATTTACGTAATGAAACATAAAGAAGTGATGTAGAATAAGACTGTGGAAACACAGAGGCCAAACAATACAGAACTGCAAGTGAGCATGACATGTTCCTTTGCTTACCTTGATCACAGGCACTCAGCTGATCCCTGTGCTCAGCATTATACTGATAAACAATCTGACACTGTGGCAAGCTATTTAACAGTAAGACTTATTTTAAGTAAAAATTAAACTTCGCTATCCATCTGATATCTTTTAGGGAATTAATTTCTGGCTGATCATGATCTGCAGTGACAAAAATGTTACTGTTTCTTTGTCACTGTTTCTGGAATAATTTCACAATTTTTTCTGGTTCCTTATCTAGCTCTTCTAAAGTATGAAAATATGAAGAATCTCTCACAAACTTGCAAACATTATTTACAAGCCACCAGATGCTTTCGCATTTCTTAGCATATATATCTGTATATATATATGTGTATATACAATCTAATCTTTAAGCCTAGTCATGAACACTCATCTTAGCAAAACATTGTTTTTACCCGATTTGAATCATGAGAGCATCAGAATGAGAGGAGAAAGCATGGCAGAGCTCAGACTATAGAGAAATCTGCTTGGTAGCAAGTCCCCTTTGAGTGCAAAGACAACACGCTGGCTGCATATAGCCTATGTTTATGACACAATGACATCTTTGCTATATCAAGTGCAATTGTATAGAGATCACAGCTCTGCTGCTGAATTGTACTTATGTGGCAAGGTCTTTTTGAGGGAGTGGGAGCTGCAGGGGTGACTGTGTGAGCAGAGCCTGGCAGCTGCTCCATGTCGGGTAACAGGCAGCTCTAAAGGGAGTGGATGTTAGAGCTGGCACAATGGGTGGGTTGTTCTCTGTTTCCTGCTGAAGTCAGCTAAACTGTGCATGTATATATAAAGCCAAAGTTACAATTTCTTACTGTTACAAAGAGAAAAGGAGTGAGAGCCTTCATCTGAGATACATCTGGATAATGCATAGTGCATTTATTTCCTTTACCCAGAATCTGGGGTAAACCTAGTGTTCTGTCTGAACACTTTCGGGAAGTTCAGGTCAAGCACTGTTTTATTGTATATATTCATCTTGCATTTCCAGCTATTTTATTTTAAGCTGGAAGGAAATTAATGTCCTGGACCATTTTTATTCGCTGGCATGGAACATTCTTATTACAGGAATTTTACATTCTAGCAAGATATTGCTAAATATCCTGGGCTTGTTGTATATATTAAACGCATTTACATATTTTTCCATTTTTTAAAAAATGAGCAAGATCAGCTCTGTACCACTGCAGTACTGTAAAACTATTCTACCTGATAGGCAGGCAAGCTGCCTGGCTGCAGTTGTCTTAAATCATGACTTTCCATTTTCTTAGCTCAGGTGGGAGCCATTTGAAAATGTTCACAGATATTAAAGGATTTTCTACTGCTAGCAAACATCACACACTAAGCTATACAGAATCATCTCATACAGTTTGAAAAAAAATATATATGACATTCTATGTTCCACATCAAATAAAAACACCATAATTGAATTGTCTTGGGAAACATCTGCCTTTATTAAATTCAATCAGCATACACAGATTCATCAGCTAACTATAAGCATACTCTAATTAGACCACAGACTGAGCTGTTTCCGTGGCTTTCTCTTACTGTTAGCTCTAGGGCCATGCTCATGCTGGGATTTGGACAGGCATTCTGTGACTGCAATTCAGGATTTCTCAATGCATCTATACTTAGGTGCAAAATATGCACACAAGAGGAATTTTAACTTCTATCTTTTTCTTATTCTATCTGAGTAGATAAAATGCTCTGGCCTTTCTTTGCTGAAACACAAATGGAGAATGTGTAAATCACTGTGAATAGAGAAAATTTTTCCATATCTGATTTTTAAGACAGACAATTCATTGAAAAATAAGGGGTTCTAGAAAGCATGGGAATGAAAAAAAATATATTCCATTGTAAGGAGTAAAGCAATCCTTGTGCAAAATTGCAACACTCAGATGTAATCAATATCTGTAAACTAATTACTTGAAGACAGCTGTGGGAGCCAATGAGCTTTCTTCATGTCTGGTAGTAGAATTAGTTTCTGTGCTGCCTTTGACTGGGGAAGGGGATCAAACAAGCAAACTTGAATTGAGTAACATTGATTCTCTGGTATTCTATGGATTCAAGAGAGATAAGCTTTGGTAAGCGGGATGAATTCTGTCTTCCCTGGAAAAGAGGAGTACACAATTACTAAAACCATACCTTGCACAGCTCTATCTCCATAATTTCTATTGAAACTGACTGACAGTATTGCTGGTAACTCAAATCTACCTCATTATGTTACACAAAACTAGAAGATGTTTCCCTAAGAGCCTGAAGACTATACACAGCTGCAGAGCTACCTCCCACTCTCTGCTCTAACAGAGCAAATGAAGGGAGGATGCATTCTTCTTTCATTTGAAATTGAAAGTAATTCCGCAGAAATTAATGGAGCTCCCCAGCACAAGATGGATGTGAAAGAAATGCCTGGCCCAGAAGCTATAAATTTAGTGTAAGTGAAATTTAGGGAGACAAAGAGAAATTTGTGTGGTAAGAAACTATATAGGAATAAAATGCATTCTACTTGACTGGCCGAGAACAAAAATGAATCAAAATATTAATGAATACTGCAGACTAAGAAATAACTTCTGCTTCAGTGCTTCTTTCTGTCTCTCTCCCTGCTGCTATTTTCACAATGGTTGAGATTATTGAAGAAATTAACTGATGCATCTACTTAATCAACTACTTGCAGTTGATTAAGGGAACCATCAGATTTAAGTATAATATCCTTGAACCTGGAAGGAAAGATTGTACTGAAAACTGAATTAAAATAAATTCTGAACTACAAGACTACCTCATGAAATAAGAAAGAACAATATAACTAGATTTTTTTTATTTTGTTTTGGCAAATTCTAAGGTAATTTCAGGTACTGCACTGTGTTGTTGTAGTGGACGCCAGATGTTGTATGCCATTAACAACTCAGTGCTTACATGAATAGGGGACCATAAAATATGGTGAATCGTTTTGCAAAAATAGCCTGAGCCACCCCATTCCTCCTTGGCAAGAAATATAATGAGTCAAAAAGTGTGAGTCTGATGAGAACAAAGGGGAAGTAGCCAAACAGAGAACTGCAGAAAATACCACTTTTTCTACAAAGTTACACTTTCTCACTGGCCTCTCTTTTCTTCTTTAAAATGAATGTACTGTGTTGATTTAATTGCTGGAGCACTGTTGAGGTGGTCAAGGAAGTCATATAAACTTAGACAAGAAAAAATACACGTAGTTAGAAAAATTCTATAGCTAGAGCTGAATTTCATTTAAAAAAAAAATCACTGATAATGAGCAGATTCTATCCTGCAATACTAAGGAGATCATGTTCCATTTGGGTGTTTGTAGCTAAGTTCATCTTTGTCCTGTGGACTAATATTTTGTGTTGGTTTCGATAACTTATGCTGCTCCTCAAAAATGAGTGGAATGTTTTTTCATGGGAATGATACACTCCATAGACAATGAAGTTTCAGGTTGCCTCTTATCAGATGTGCATTTAGAGTCACTTCTAAAAGCTTGTGCTCTATGGTTGCTCATATAGCAGTCAACTTGTGCAATACTTTCAGTTCTTTGGCCCAGTGACCCAACTGCTCACAGGTTACAAACCCAAATGTGATGAAGTATTGCACAAGCAGGGGAGCAGAACCTGCTTCCCACTCTAAAGTCAGCTGAAAGAGACTTTGCTGCAGAAGTTAAAAACAACCACTTCTCTTGGGGAACAAAGGGGGTATTATTGCTTCTCTGTAGTTCCTATATCTGATTTACATTTGAAAATGAGGAAGATGAAGAAAATGGAGAAAAGCATGGGAACACATCTTTTTGCATAGCCTGATTTTATGCTTGTATCAGCAGTTCTGAAAATATGGTTGAGTAATCATATTGAACAGAACCTGATTTTCCTAATATTCCACCTATGTAACCAACACAGCATCTTTTATTACATATGATAACTTTAAAAAAAAACATATTGAAGTCCTAGCTGTCAAGGTCCTTTTCGAATAAAGTTAATCTTCTTAGTAGGCTGAATAATTTTTGCTCAGCATTATTTTACAGAAAGGATAACAATATTGAATTCATATAATTAAGAAATGATCTTCTTAAAGTTTTAATGGGTGGTAAGAGAAAATTTAACTGATCCTCTTGTGAAATGCTGCTGTTACCTTTTCATTACAGAATTAATATAGATAACAGCTTTAACTGAGCGAGAAACAATATTATCAACCTCAGAAAACTTCTGAAATATTCATGTATTTATCAAGACTATTGTTAGGGGCATTTTTGTGGAGATTAAACATGAAGGAGCTTACTGGTTTGTTGACTCTGGACAAATAGTTCACCATTAGGATAAGCAACACTCAAAACTATAGCCCTTGGGAGTATCAACATCGGAAGCTTTTCAATGCACAGTAAGAAGTTGTGGGCAGTACATAAGCAGAAACAGATTAATTTTCAGGACAAAAACATATTAGTGCAATTGGCACTATGCCTTAAGATCACAGAAGGATTTCCTGAATTGCTGGAACATTTCTGTGCTACTATTAATTGCATCTTCCACTTTTATATAATAACCAGTGTTTGTTCTGTTCATTAACTTGTACATCAAAGTTTATGTCCCAGTGTATGGGAACTGTTGAATCACGGCCTGAACCACTGATTGATCACCTGAGGCGAGCACTGGGTCAGCCACAGGGGCACAAGTGAGTGTGATTGGAAGGGGTGGAGTTTGACTCCACCTCTCCCAAGACCCCATTTAAGGGCTGACCACCACCAGGGAAGGATCTCTGGTTGGAGATCCCTCCCTAGTGGAGTTTTTGGTGAGCCTCAACCATCTTCAAAGGTGAGTCACTCTTTTCTTATTAACTATCTGTATACCATCTACCTAAGCCTATCAAAAATACATCAGCTTTGGACTATTTCTTCTGGGTGCTATTTCTGGGGGTTATTTGCCCTACACCCAGTTTGCAGTCTCCTTTGTTATAACCATTTGGTTATACTTTCCAAAACTTCTGTGGCTTAGGTTATGCCCTGCTCCCTTACTACCTTACATAAACTTCATCTAACAACAAAAGTCTACTAAGACGTACTAACTGCCTGAATCATTGGTTTACTCTGTCTCTAGTTCCAAGGTAACACTACTGTTTTCCCCATAATTATCCTTCTGATAAAGATGTCCATAGCATCCCAGAATACTTTCCACATGTGGCTAAACTGTTTATTTAGTTTCAAATGAACAGATGACCTGTGTCTTCTTTGCAACTGTAGCAAACTCAACTTTGTCAAACCCAAATTCATTTCAACTTTTTCCAGAGAAAGGATGGTTATGTCTTTCAAAGAATATAACAAATATAGAAAAGGAAGGCAAGAGAAAGAAGAAAATGCACACACAGTGGGGACAGGGACAGGTGCCATGGGAAGAATATAACGAAGCTGCTAGGCTGTGTAGGGGTGCGGCCAGGAAAGCCAAGGCCCAGTTTGAACTTAACGTGGTAAGAGATGCCATGATCAAGAATGACTTCTACAGGTGATTCAACCAGGAAAGGAAGGTCCAAGAGGATGTACCCCTCCTAGACACAGGCAAGCAGGTAATAACAGACAAGGAGAAGGTTGAGGTACTTCACAACTTTTTTGCCTTGGTCATCTCTGATAACTGTGATGAGACAAGGAAACAGGTTGCTCAGATGTGTGGTAGAGGGCCTGTCCCCGGAGACATTCAAGGTGAGGCTGGATCAGGCCCTGGGCAACCTGATGTAGCTGTGCATGTCACTGTTCATTGCAGGGGAGCTTAAAGGTCCCTTCCAATCTAAGGATTCTATGATTCTAAGTAACTCAGACACAACGAAGAATAATTAAATTCAGAAACAGATAATTGATAATCAAGTTATCTATATTTAGGAAATTTACTCCAGTTAATTTAGGTAAACAAACCCATAAAGCCCTATAACCTTTCATTATTATTATTTATTTAATTTATTTGTAGGCTGTTTGTCCATAAGCATTGAGAGCAATCTACTACATCAACAGAAAATGCTTCTTTAAAACTTCCCAGAAAAGAAGGAACTAACTAGTGATTGTTCCTTTTTTTTTTTTAATATTTACTGTAATTTTATCTCTCTTCTGATATTACTTTTATTAAAATAGTGATAAAACATACTTGCCTTGTTCTCTTGTTTGCAATTGTATTTTCTTTATGATATGATTTTGCTGGGAAAAGCACAAACAAACAAAAGATAGATCTTTCTCCCTCAAAATGATGCAGAAAGAAGTTTAAAAAAATCAAAACGTAGACATGAGAAAACACAGTACAATTTAATTTGTTTTTAAAAGGGTGAAAGGGAGATCTAGAATATCAGGCACTTGAGTAATTTTCTTTTTACATTTGAAGATATCAGTTTTTTTTATTCCTAGCAAGTAAAAAAAAAAATCAAGCCAAATTCTCTACTATATGGTGTTGATGAAAATGACTACAGCAAAGAGATTTAAATTTCTGCTTGATAATAATGCAATAAAGATGAGCCTGCAAAATCTGTCTTTTATTTTCTTAACATTAGGCAGCAGAAGAAAATCACCCTTGTAGATTTAAGGCCTTTTCTTCCTTCTCAGAATACACAGTTTCCCTAGATACTTGTTCTCTACTAAAAGTATACATATACATGCAGATGTTTGAAAAAATCTAATTAAGGTTAGCAACATGATTCTAAGAATAATTGATATGAGCTAATTTCTTGGTCAGTTTATGAGAAAACCTGCATCATTCCTTTGTAATTCAGTTTAGTTGGCCTCCTTTACTACTGCCTTATTTTGTTATAGTACTTCAAATACCTCTAATGCTCTAAATAGTATATCTGTGATTTTTTAAAGGCATGATTTATCCATTATCTTCTAATATTCTCATTTGGGGAATTTTGTTTTCATGGAAAAAAAGAATGGTATAATTAAGAAAGATAATAGGACAATATTTTATAGATTGGATGCTTCAGATTTTCATTCAGATTTCTATTGTTAAAGTTTACAGTTAATTTAGGGTAATTTATTACTAACAATAATATCTTACAGTTCATTTTAAAAAGATGACTTTTCTGTTCTTGAAGATGTAATTAAAATGAGTTACTTAGGTTACAGGATCATTAATATCTGGAATTTAATGACATTTTGTGTTGGATCATTAACAATTGGCACTTGCTGCAAATAACTCCCATAATGTGCTTTAAGAACGTCTTTTATGCTTTAGTCACCTTGTATTCTGTGAGTGTCTTATGAAGTGTGATCTGTGACCATGAATTCTTTCTCAAGAACAGTGAAATATGGAAATGAAATACAACAAAATACATGTAGAAAGTAAATTACACTTACAGAAATTGTACCACATTGTCCTAACGTAGGTGAGAAAGGCCAACCTAAGCAATTGACAGATATGATGGGATCAGATAAAGATGCTGAGATCACAAGTATGTCCTCATTCAGTTGATAGAATTGGTCCTAGAATATACAACACATAGCCACTATCAAATTAGATACAGATATTATTTTGACTTGCTCTCATTGTCTTCCATCCTTGCCCTGTTCTTTTCAAAGAGTATGATGTTCCTGTGCTATCTATTAGAAAATCCTAAAAATGACATGTACGTAACCTAAACTGGAAGGGAAGAAGAGTGGGAGCAGGAAGAGTAGGAGATGTTGGGAGTAGGAGGGAAGTGGTGGAAGAGGAGGGAAGGAAAAGGAGGAAGGGAAGGGCAGAGAGAGAGAGAGAAATGTGTAGTTTGAAAGCTAGTTATCTTGTTCTAAGTTAAATATTAAGTATTTCACCATGTTCCAGAAATGTGAAACCTCATTGTCTTGTTCCTAGAAGAGGCAAGTGACATAGGAATGATAAAGCTGAATAAAAATAATCATTAAATTATGTTTGTTTCTGTCTCTCCTTTTGACCTAGATCACAGAAAACAATGAAGTGAAAATGTTGTTTTCACATTGATTCAACAATGAACCTATACTAGCTCATAACATTCTGAAGGAAAAGGCTGATTTTCTCTTTCATCTTTTTTTTTTTCCAGCTCTCTAGTTTTTCTACATTTCTTTATTTTTTAATGGTTATGTACTATTCAGGCAATATGTTAATCAAGTGCTCAGTCTATTTCTGTAGATTGACTGACAGATATCTTCTTTATCCTGATGCTTAGCAGAAAACTGTTATATTTATCTCTGCAGCAGTGTATGTTATTTAGGAGTCTATTCTCCTTCTGCCTTACTTTATTTATATTCTTTCTACATTTGTGTAGTATCTCCATCACAGATGTTTTCTTTCCTGTTGGGAAGCATTTTGTAACAAAGATGATCAAATTTGTTCCCTCTCTCTTCCTATCTCTAAAGGCTATTTCCTTCTATTCAGACAATAACATTTTTTTATTTTAAAAACTCAAGAAACAGCAGACATTGACTATTGTTAAAGAAACAGATTATTGCTGTTTCTTCAGGTCCTGTCACTGTCACCAGACAGTAAAGCTCAATGCTGAGCAGAGCCCCTACACTCTGTGAGGAGCTGCATGCTGCCATGATGCCACCCCTCATCTCCTCTGCTCTCGGAGGAGGAACAAGGGACCTCAGCCACTCCTCATACATCTTGTTCTCCAGACCCTTCCCCATCTTCATAGCCCTCCTTTGAATGCTCACACATGTTTTTATATTGTGGTACCCAAATCTACTCAAGCTGAGGCCACACCAACATAGCAGGCTAGCAGTAGTCTCTTAGAGCACCATCCACTGAGTAAGCAATTGGAGCTGGAGAAGTGTACTTTGGTCCAGTGCTGTATCCACAGGCAGTGCACTAATACATGAAATCCAGGTTATATTCCCTAAAGGAATCTGCACAAAGGCACTTCACTTAAGAAAACAACAAAACAGCAACGGAACAACAACAAAAATGAAAAATTTGTAGGGTATGCTTTTCAGTGAATTGTAAAATGAAATTGTGAGGTGAGAGCAGCAAATGGTTTATGGTGCATAATTACATTCTTGGAATAAACAAGTTGATTAGGTAGGATATAAAAAGGAAGATTTTATCTAGATACAATAACTTAAAATCTGAAACTAATGTGGTTCTCTGTCTGGTTGGTTGGTTTGTTTTTTTTGCTATTATCTGAGACCTAAATTCTGCCCATTATAAAGGCAAGGGACTAAAAGAGCACTTGCTGACGCTTAACTGGGCTTGCAGCAAAAAAGATCATTTCTAGTGAAAAAAAAAACAGCACAAACCAATGAACCAAACAAAGGAAACAAACAAGAACAGCAACAATCAGAAGAGCACATACAAGAGAAAATCTGTTTCCCTCTTAGATTTTACCATCAAACTATCAGATGCTATTTGTCCTTCCCTTGCTGGACAGGCCATCTGGAACAGAGGAAATGAGACTTGAATCACCAGCAATTCTGACTTACTCAGTATGCATCCTTATAAGAAGATCTGAATACATTACAAGTGGAACTTGAGAGATGACAGTTCCAAAATGATAAAAAAGGTTTTACTGACAATGACAAACACTTGCACTTTTCATTTGCCCATTAGTGTAGAACAAAACTGATTTAATAGTTATGCATAGCAATATATAACAGTTTGGTTTTTATATAGCAGTCAGTTTTTTATAACAGTAGATACCTTAATAAAGATTTGAAAGCACATTTATGACTAATGAGCAAGCAAAAAGGGGGGAGAAGAGGAAAGGAGGATGAAAGTGCTTGTGTGCCTGTTTTCTGTATTGTGCAGCCAGCACTTCAGTGTTCATGTATGGGAAAGTCCTGTCTTATTTCATGAAGTTTTGGGAAAAAAAAAAAACAACTACAGTAGCATTTGAAATGTGTAATTTGAGTTATTTCATTTTCTCAGCCTAAGCCAAAAGATGACTGTAACCTTGGCAGCCTAGCTAAGAAAAGAGTGTAATAACAGACTGGATGCAATTGATACTTGCATGCTATTTCCACATGTGGTCTTCAGCAGACTTCCAAGCTTAGACAAAAGACGAATAAAGAGTATGGACAGCTACATTTAGTGAATGAATGAGGCAAGTCCAAACATCTTGTTCCACAGGAGACAAAAAGAGAGGATTGTGAGTAACTTAGTAGTAACTGTTACAGAAGCTTGAAGGGCTTACTCCTTCTAATCCCCTTTCTCAAGTAAATGGAGTGATAGGACTGGTGATGGGACTAGAAAGAATGGCTTCAAGTCACACCAGGGGAAATTCATGCTGGACATTAGGAAATGGTACTTTTCTGTAAGAGTGGTCAGGCACTGGAATGGGCTGCCCTGGGAGGTGGTGGACTCACAGACACTACAGGTGTTCAAGGAACATTTAGACATTGTGTTGAGGGATATGGTTTATAGGTGATAGGTGGACAGCTGGGCTGGATCATCTTGTAGGTCTTTTCCAACCTTGGTGATTCTATGATTTTGTGAGATGCCACCCTTCTTGGCTGTACATTTGATTGTGCATACTCATGCATACAAATGGATTTGTGGATAGATCTGACTCTAGACACAAAGATCACTCAGAAGTAGGAGGGAGATTGGGAACCTGAGTTTTGTCACCTTAAAAGATTTATGAATAATGAAGTGGCACTGACATTGCTGTTTCTAATTAACTGCACAGAATGTAGAACAGGAACAAGAAACAGCAGGTTAGTGTGCCTTGTCTCAACCTTTCCACTCAGTCCTACTTACCATTTTGCTTTCACTCAAGACAAGACCGCATGTATATTCAGCTATTGTAAGCCCCCCTATTGTCCAGACAGTTACAAATTCAGTAATGCAGATTATAAAGTGGAGCCTTAGACCCACCTCCTCTTTTTAAATTTTGTTTTGTTTTGAAGAGTGATCTTATCATTCAAAAAGATTTCTTTTTTTTTTTTCATGTGTGTGTTTAACATAATAGTTGGATATTAATTGCAATCTTTAGTTGCTATTATATTAAGTAAAGCTATAATAATAACTGGTTTTATTTTCTAGATTTCTGTGGCTTGGCAACATTTTCATGTGCCTGCCTTTATGTTTGAAAGAAATCTTCTATTATGCTAGAAGTGGTAAATAGTTCACAATTTTATGTTCAGAGTTAAAAAGATATTTTACAGTGATCTATTAATGGAATGTTTATTTGCATTATTAACCGCTGTGATTATTTGTAGTGCCACTTTTTGAATGCCCAGGCTGGCCAGGATTTGTTTAGCTAACAATGCTGTCCCAGATTAAAGGACTATTGCAAGACAGAACCTGGCCACATTTGCTTCTTCATGTCACAGAATCTCCACAGCTTCTGGGATCAGCAGACTGGGGATTATTGTAATCAGAAATTCAGGCAGAGCCATTGAGTCTATCAGTAATAATTAGACAACTCTCCTAGAATGTTACTCATTATTATATTAATTATTATATTAATTATTATTGCATTTTGCGTTGTAAGAAAATGATTACTTACTTGGAGCATTCCAAGCTTCTGTAGTCAGACGGAAACAAATAATAATTATGATTACAATTATATGATAATCTATTATTAATAATAATTAGTAATAATTACCTTGCTCTGCATAAGATTCCAGACTGACAAGTTGTAACACACTCAGTTTTCCCCATGCAAAAGCCATCCACAGCTGCACTTTTTTTTTTCCCCTCATACTTTACATTTTTTTTTTGTAAGAGCAATGATCAGAACTGCAACCTGGCATGCATCCATTGAAAATGGGATTCTTTTCTTTACGAAAGACTGAAAAATATGTATTTGCTATTTAGTTCCTAATCTGTCAGTGAAACTTCTACAAACACAAACACAATAAAGTTCACTCTATGATGGCAGGAGAGTATTTTCATCTCTACCTTTCTGCAAATCCCCTGTGCGTTTAGGATAATGAGAACAGCCTTGGAAATGTGATAAGTTAGTGTCCCTTCTTAGAGCATTTGGGTCATCTGAACTCCTTCTAAACTTAGCAGAACATAAGGAGCTCTAAAATCATCAGCTAAGGATTTTGAACTAAGCCACTCTGAATATAGGAGTAACTACAATGAAAGAATGATTTTCAGGAAAAGAAAGCTAGAAACCATTTTCTGCTGAACCACAAATATTGTATGTTATAAATAATTACTTTTCTTTGTGTTATGAAATTATTTGTTTTCAAATGCTCCTTTTGTATCCATAAATAGAGTATTTACTTGCTAACTTTTGTATGTATTGAAGATAATACAGGAAAAAGAAACTGAAACTGAAGAAAGACAGAAAAAAGTAAGGCAGTAAAAAAGACAACCTGCGAAAGTATGAATACATATCAAGTTTACTGAAAAACACCTAAACAACAAGAGGAAATTTTAACTAGAAATTTTAATTAATAGACCACATAGATATTGGGCAACCATTTCAGTATTGGCTTGCTTGCCTGTGTATATGGAAACTATGGGGTGTACTGAATAATTAAAATACAGATAATTTGAAAACCTCATGCAAACAGATAAGAGTGCTGAGTTCAATGTAAATCCAAGTCTAGTAACAGGAGGAGGAGGGGAGAAGGAAAGGTATCAAAGACAGAAAGGCGCTCATCTCCCAGATAATACTCAGTAACTTGAATGTCTGGAGCATTCACTGGAATTTGTAGCAATACAATAGGATTGGGAGTTTCTTGTATCAGCTATAATATATTAAGTATCTTTTCCCCCAGAATGTATCAATTCCCCAACCAGAAATTGTAATACTGTTAGAATCTTTGATACTTCTGCCAGAAGTACTTTATCATCCGTTCTTGAAACTCCGTGAGGTTGGAGCATAGGGGAACAGCTAGGATCTTTCTGACATTCTTTCTTCTGAGAAATCAGCTGCACCTTTTTCAGACGTTTACTACTATGCAAACAGGTGATATAAAATGATACTCTTTCTTTTTCAGACAATAGACAATTTTAATTATGTCCAAATGGTTTTGCAGTTTTTGTCTTGGGAAGCAAGACAGGTGAAAAGATGGGGAGAATTCTGCTTTCTAGTTTTTGTTTGTTTGTTGTTTTTACATACAAAACTTTTTACTCGCATTTGGGAGAAGTTCAGCCCTGGAAAGTCACTTTACACTGATTTTTACAACTATTATTATAACAAATTATTGGTTACAAGGAAACAAATGGAGATTTTGTAATTAAAACAATAACCAATAACAGTAATGGTCAGCATCACCATCTCTGCACAACTGTTGGTATGTGAGAGAAAATGAGCAAATGAGATTGTATTTGTGAGAAGGTATTTATTCATTTTTAGCACTGCCTTTTTCTATAGTATAACCAGGAAATTAGCAAAACAATATTTTAGAAAAAATATTATTTAGGTTTACAGAACATCAATGAATTTTTTAGTTGGCAATAACCTTTATTTCAGCTCTTAAGAGGGTTCAAACTATCTAAATACTGTATCAAAAAACTAGACCAAGCTTGTATTGAGAGCTGAATAAAGCAGTGAAATCACAGCTGTAAACTTTGCTAAACTTTGACTTGTGCCACTGCTAAATGAGATTTCAATAGAAACATCTGTCTTCTAAGATGTAAGACTCTGCTGTCTCTGGAGTCTGTTTAACAAATTCTGATTGCTTTTTTTTTTCCTAATTGCAGTTGAAAGAGTGCGACCAGATTGCTTCTATTTATGTATACAAAGGAATTGCATCTCTGAGGATAAGATTCTAGTCATGAACACAAAGCAAAGTCCTCAAGCCTTCCAGAAAATCAGCACTGCAGTGATAAACAACCAAACCGCAAGAGGCAGTTTTGTATTCTGACTTCTAAGATCTGAATTACATCTTAAAAGTGAGGTTAGGAGAGCAGTCAAGAATGCAACTTTACCTTCAGTCTGCTCTTAGGATGCCTTAGTCACTCCTTTTTCAAATGATACAATGCATAACACTCTATCTGCTGCACAAAGTTTGATATTTTTTAATTGTTTAGTCTCTTGATCATAATCCTTATATCAAGCATTACATTCACTTTTTAGTATACAGTGACAACACTAGCTAAGACAAGTTCTACCAAAGCACAGACTGATTATATGTGATTCTGGATATTTCACATTCCTATAATCACAAAGCCTAGATAACTGAGGCTCCTTAAAATATCAGTTGAATCTGTAGCATCGAGATTATGTACTTCTTACTCTCTTCTAATTGTGTGAGAAGGTCTAAATGATGGAATTTCCCTGCCTATATAAATATGCAGAGGTCTCTGACTAGTATCAATAAAGGACTGCACAAGAACATGTGTTCTGTGCTATGGGTGCAAGTGCTAGGCATGTACAGTTGCAGAGTTAACTACTGTGTAAAAATACAATAATTACTTGTTTGGTCATATGATACCTTGAGAAATGTATCTTCTATTCTGATATTGTTAAAAGACTCATCTATATAACCAGAGATTACAATTAATTCTTTTGTTTGGTTTGTCTTCCTTTCTTTGCCCTTTCAATACTACAGAAGTTTGATTCAAAAAAAAAAAAAAAAAAAAAAAGCTCAAACAGGACCTGGAGAAATTGAATGAACACATCCTCATTGTCATTGGAAAGATAAGACAGGAAAGGCTTCTTTATCATTATAGAAGTCATCAAAGTATAAAATTTGCATAAATTACAGGACAAACTTCAGTTCTGCAGAAATGAGTCTACAAACCATTCTCGTTCTGTAGTGGAATGGACACACATCAGTACAAACAGAATCAGACCTGTTCCCAAAACTCCATCATTGCAAAATTTTTGCCAAATATCTGCTGTTAGACACTTCACTGTAAAATTAGGGAAATGAAAATTGAAATCCTCTGAGACGGCATTCTCAGTAGGATAAACACTTTTCAATAAAAGTTTCACCAGAGTTGCTATGTTCCAATGTTTTTGCTTTGATGAACTGGTCTTCTTTTCTGTCTTTGACAGAAAATTCTTCACAGATTCTTAAAGAGGAGTATTTTAACTTCATTTGTAGAGTTTAAAACTGTAAAGCCTCTAACTACCCACTGTTTTCTTTCAGAAAGTATTCCTACAGCAAATAATAGTCTGTTATATATTTGACTCTTGACTTTATAAAACTGGATGTTTCTAATTGGCAGAAGAATTTGATAATTTTCTATTTACTAATGCAAGGATATATAAAAATGAGTATACTGTTTGTCATGGGTTTATGATTGTTTGTTATCAGAATTCCACACAATTGCATCATGTAGTGCACTGGGAGTTAGAGTTATGTTCCAGTTCTGTGTCTGTCCATATTTCCAGAAGACTTTCTCTGTTCTATACACATTTTTATAATCAATTACAGTCACTGATGGAGACACTCACCTGATACCTGTATGCAATGCTGTATTATTTGAGCATTGACAATTACATCCCAGAGGGAGTAGCCAGTTTTACAGATAACACAATGTTTAAACAGGTTTACGTGTTCTCCTCTCAGTTCCTTACACTTTTTTTTTGAAAGTCAAATCAATGATCATGTTATCAACCTCCCTGAATGTATCATTCTTCATTTACTTTATCCAGAGGAAGCCTTTTTTAAAACCAGAGAATGCTGAGTGGCAGGAAATATTTGGGGTTTAGGAAAAATCTTAGAAGGATGGGGAACTTCAGTCATCCAGGAATCCTAGAGATCATTGACTGACCTGAAGGTAAAATGTTTGAAAAATCACCAGAATAGGTATTGCATGCTCAAGAGGTCCCACTATACAATGAATTACCAGAAAATGAAAAGAAAAATGTTCTGTTCTGTCATGGTTTTATGATTTTTGTTATCAGTATTCCACAACATAGCATCATGTGAGGCACCAGGAGTTAAAGAGTTAATGCTCTAAGTCTGTGGACTGTCGCATTTCTGGGTACCTTGTTCTCAAAAGAGAAGAAGAACTACATACTCCAGAGGACTCTGTGTTCCCATTTTCCACCCAGAGGGAAAGATAAAACTGCACGCAAGTCGCGGAGACTTCCTCTTTTTCTGTGCATCTCAGCAGTGGAGGTTCCCTAGCCGTCTTGCCTTCAGCTTTAGTGTAAGGCCTTTGGTTTTGGACACTCTTTCTCTCATTTTATTTGATTTATTAGCTTCAATTCCAATTATGTTTTTTATTTTGCATTCTGATATCTTATTTAGAAATCAGTTTTCTTCAGATTGTTGCTGCTGTTTTGTTTTTAGGTCCATCTCCCTACCCTCTCCCATTCTCCCTTTCCCCTTTCCCAGGGCATGGGTCTGTGGGTCCCCCGCCCTATTAGTTACAGAACTGGGCTGAACCAGCCTGTAAACCATTGACATATTCACAGAAGGATCATGTCATACTGTGGGAAAGCATCGCAGATGGAAAGCTGCTGCGTGGAATGCTACACTACAAGTTTCAGAAGCCAACAAAGGAAAGGGAGAATCAAGTCAATTTGCAGAGATAAAGGCTGTCCAACTGGCCTTAGATATTGCTAAACAGGAGTGGTGGCCAGTGCTTTATCTTTACACTGACTCATGGATGGTGGCAAATGCCTTATGGCGGTGGTTACAGCAGTGGGAACAAGACAACAGGCAACGAAGGAGTAAACCTATTTGGGTTGCTGAACTGTGGAAAAACACTGCTGCCCGAATAAAGAAAATGGTTGTAAAGGTGTGCTGCATGAGTCATGCACATGTTCATGTGCCCAAGAGTCAGGCTACTGAAGAACAACAAAATAACCAACAGGTAGATAGAGCCAACAAAATTGAGGTGGCTCAAATAGACTTGAATTGACAAAACAAGGGTGAATTATTTCTAGCTTGGTGGGGCCATGATACTTCAGGCCATCAAGGAAGAGCTGCAACATATAAGTGGGCTAGAGACCGAGGGGTGGACTTCTCTATGGACACTATTGTACAGGTTATCCATGACTGTGAAATACGTGCCACAATTAAACAAGCCAAGACAAAACCTCTCTGGGAGGAAGGGCAATGGCAAAAGTAGAAATATGGGGAGGTGAGGCAGGTTGATTATATCGTCTTGTCATGAACCCATAATGGTTAAATATTATGTGCTTACCATGGTGGAAGCAACCACTGGGTGGCTTGAAACATAACCAGTACCCAATGCTACCACCCGAAACACCATCTTAGGTCTCAAGGAACAAGTCCTGTGGCGACATGGCACTCCTGAAAGAGTTGAGTCAGATAATGGGACTCATTTCAAAAATTCCCTTGTAAATACTTAGGCCAAAGATTATGGCACTGAGTGGATTTGTCATACTTCCTATCATGCACCAGCCTCTCGTAAAATTGAACAATACAGTAGACGGTTAAAAACAATTTTGAAAGCAATGGGTGGAGGAACATTTAAGCACTGGGAGAAGCATTTGGCAGAAGCCACCTGGTTGGTCAGTACTCAGGGATCTATCAACTGCAATGGTCCTGCTCAATCCAGCTCCCTACCTACTGTAGAGAGAGATAAGGTCCCTGTTGTTAATGTAAAGAGCCTGTTGTGAAACGTGGTTTAGTCCTTCCAGTTTCCAGAAAAGCCAAACATCAAATGGAACTGTTTTTGCTCAGGGACATGTGTCCACTTGGTGATGCAGAAAAATGGCAATGTGCACCACAAGGAAATCTGATGTTGGGGGAGTGAAATCAGTAATTCCATACATACATACACATATATATACGTATGTATGTATGTATTTCAGTGCGCATGTTTAATGCATGTTAATTATTGTTTGTAAGTATATTAAGCATGATGTAGTGATGTGGAATAAGGGGTCAAATGTCATGGTTTTATGATTTTTTGTTATTGATATTACACATCAGCTCATTATGTAGTGCACTGGGAGTTAAAGAGTTAATGCTCCAGTTCCATGGACTGTCCATATTTACAGGTACCTGGTTCTCAGAAGAGAACTACATCTCCCAGAATACTTCAACAGCTCCATTTACATTTTCTGTTTAGAGGGGAGGGTAAAACTGCTCGGAATTCATGAGACTGTCCCTTTATTTTACTGCTCATTTGCATGGTGTGTGCTCCCTAGCTGTCTCACCTTCAGCATCTCAGAGAAGATAAATAGTAGAAAATAAGTTTCATGATGAAAGTTATATTACCAGAAAAATTCCAACACATTCTCTTTGCAATCGCAAATTGACATTTGATTTAATAATGGGATTATAACTGATATAATGAGGTGAGGTCACATGAGCCCAATTTTTAGTACATTACTCTAGTTCTCAGTGTGTGTTAGCATGAGCCTTATGTGTTTATGTGTCACAAGGAGAGAAACTCACTTTCCTTGTTAGGTCACCCTGAAAAAATTTGAATTAACCTTTAAAAATCTTAGTTACCCCAACCTCACATGGACTGTGAATTTTCTTGAAACTTTCAGACTGGTTCTCGTGCTTCTTTGAGATTTTTACCCAAGGCATTTTAGTTGTTTGTTGACTGAGCGATAGAGATTACATAGCAATTATTGAAGGAAATCTTGAAATGCTGCTGCCCTACACAACAAGATTTAATTAAAAAGAAACATATCAAGCTGCTATGTCTAAGTAACTAAAAAAGCAAAGAAGCAACAGAGGGACTGATCAGCAGTACTAAGGAAGGAACTATTCTTCTGCTACATGTCATATTGATAATGAAACCACATTACACTCATTTATCAATTTTTATTGCTGCAATTTGCAAATGCAGAAAAGGCAAGGAACAAAACCAAAGTTTGAGGAACACATGTTGATTAGCAGAGGGAACTTGCAAATCTCTGTGAAAGCGCTGTTCCTGTTGGTGGGCAATTAACCACAGCGCACATAAGTCAGTTGGACTGGCCTCACTGAAAATGAAGACAAAGTGTCAGTCACTAGAAAGCAAATACATATGACTATCAGATTTTAAAAGTTGTGCATAAGGAAGAGACAAAGTTGTTGGTACAAATGACTAAACTTACAGAAACAATGTAGACAGAATACAAAAACTGCAAGGTTTATGTACTATGCTACTTTATTGTTGAAAAAAAGTGTTTTAAACAGATAAATGAAAAGAAAAAATGTGACAGCCATGCAGTATTTCTGTCTCAGTAATAACAGAGGAGAAGGAAACAGGCAGCTGAAAGACAAATTAGGAACGTATATAGGAGTGGAGAGACAAACTAAAGAGAAATAATTACACTGAAAAGTAGAAATAACTAGTTAATAGTTAATGGTGGGAATCTACTTGATTCAAAGAATGACAACAAGAAATAACACAAACATAGATCAGTAAATTACCAGGAGGAAAAAAAAAAAAACAACAAAAAAAAAAACAGATTTTAAATCAGTACTGCAGAATGTAGAACTGCATGTCATATGGGCAGCACATTTGTACGTATATTGCTGTAACCCCTAACTCTAAATAATGATTTCAGGACAATACCACCTTCTACCTCTTCAGATAGCAGAAATTCTGGCACAGCTCCATGATAAGTGTGTCAGGATCAGGTTCCACACTCAGTGGGAAAGCAGTTACAATTCTTCTGCTTTCCTCAAGGTTTTCTGGTACCTCTTTCTGCCTGCTGTTTCACTTATAATGTCCACCATCATAAAGCCACAACTGTTTGTGGTTGACAGTGAAACAGATTTCATGTCTGAGTAGCATACAGAAATTTCCAACCTATATAATGCAGTTTCTTGAGATAACTGAGCATTGGTACCTTTTGTTGATAGCGTGAGTCCACTCTGCTGGGCAGATATTGGTTAGTTTAGCTTCACTCATGTAGCCTGCATGGCAACATTTACTGAATTGGATAAAATCTGACATTTTAGAATAGAAATGTTAAAGAAGACTTTGATTACTGTGGCTTTGAAGACACTGATGGTTTGTTTTGTTTTGTTTCGTTTTTCACTTGTTACTCTAGTGACAACTTATTTGATTTCATATCTTCTGATCAACTGAAAATTCACTTTTTGATGATAAGACTGAAAATGGCAATGAGGAATGACAAAGTTTTTTTTAAATATCTCTTCCACAGTAATTTAAATTAAGGACTTTTCTGTGTAAATTCAATTGAAGGACGAAATATGGTAAAGAGCAACATACAATCAGTTGAATTTCCCCTTCTTAATATAAGCAGATCTCAACAAAACTATTCAAAGTGGTTTATTTATTGTAGAGTAAGCTTTTTACTGAATAAAGAAATGTTAAAAGAAGATGGAGGGTGTTTCAAGAATTCTTTTCAGAGCAGGTACTTGGACTTAGTCATCTACCTCAACTATGTGTGAGTCATGCTGCTGCTCCTGCAGCACCCTGCTGCTGGGGATTCAATTTAACGTACATCTATCCCCCAAAATTCCATTTTTATGTTCTTCCAGTTGTGTCTAAGTTTAAGGCATTATTCCTCAGGTTTCCTTGTGCCTGTCACAATAGCATTTAAAATCTTGCAAAAGTGCACCCAGTTGTCTATACAATTAAAACAAAATTAATACCACTGAGCTGAAGATTTGACACTTGGTTTTAGTTATACATAGCCAGTGATCTGTATGGTACCACTTAAAACAGTTCCTCCACAGGAAAGTTTGGGCTAATCTTAAGATGTCAAGCACTATGAATCTCGCTCTGGTCTCTGACAAGATTCTAGATTCTTCAAGTTGCTATTTTATTGATATTCTAATGCTCTTCTGTACAGAAAAAAAAATCTAAATCATTATCAAAAACATTCATGAAAGTACAAAATGAAATAACCTCAGATTCTACTTTAAAGTGAGATAGTAACAAGACATAAGGATACAGCATATTTGTATACTTCTGCTTTGTGAAACAAAGTTCATGTCCATATGGACCCTCTGCATCTGCACCTAGAGCTTCACATTAAAACCGTGTATGTTTAAGATAGATCAGTGATATATTTTATGCTGCACTCAATAAAACAAATAACATAAATCAAGTTGCCCAGCTGCTACAGGCATTTCAGATAATAGGAATGACACAGTCTATTCATCTATCTGATATGCGTTGCAAAAACATTCATCAAAATATGACTTGTATTAGAACAAGCGTAGCCAGAGCTGATTGTCCCTCTATACTTAACAGTGGTGAGGCCACACCCTGAATACTGTGTTCAGTTTTTGGGCCCCTCACAACACGAAAGACACCAAGGCTCTGGATTGTGTCCAGGGAAAGGCAGTGAAGCTGTGAGGGGTCAGGAGCACAAGAGAGATGGGCAGCAGCTGAAGGTTCAGTTTGGAGGAGGCTCAGGGGAGATGTACAGCTCTCAAACCCCCCTGCATGGAGGTTATGGTAAGGTTAGGGTGTCAGCCTCTTTTCTGAGGTGAAAGATGAGAGGGAATGACCTCAAGTTGCACCAGGGGACAAGCTGTGTCAGATTGAACATCAGAAAAAACTTGTTTGCAGAAGGAGTGGTGAGGCAGTGGCACAGGCTGCCCAGGGACGAGGTGCAGTCACCATCTGTGGAGGTGTTCAGGAAATGTGGATGTGGCAGTGAGGGCCGTGATCAGCCGTGCCGGTGGGGATGGGCTGATGGTTGGACTAGGTCTTTTCCAACCTTCCTGATTCTGTGATAGCAGTGTTAGTCACAGACCTGTTCCAGAACTGGCAGAGCAGAATTCTCTCTCATGGAAACACTTGTTAGCAAATTCCTGCGTTTCTGCTGTTCACCAAAGTGACAATCAGGAAACTCCTCAGCGGCCACAGACTGTTACGGCACGACCAGTTTCAACATCTAGCAACACTGGGCAGCAATTCCATGTTCCCATTCTCCTCGCACTACGCCTGACGGAGCCGAGCACCTTCCAGCAGCAGACCTGGATGCTTATGCAACCCGCAGTTCCGGCTGCCCGCCACACCACTTGGCACTCGCCTCCGTCAGAGGCGGCGTCGCGGGGAGGAACGGCACTGCCCCATGTCCCCTAGCAATCCGGCACGAAGAAGAGCAGCTCCGTGACACGGGGCCCAGCAGGACCCACACACACATCCCCACAGCCGCCCCCTCCACCCCAACGGCTCTTCCCGCCCCTCCATCACGTGACGCTCACGGGGACCCTCGCGGGCCCCGCCCGCGCGTCAGCCAATCGGGAGGGCGGGTTCGCTTCTCCCTCCCCTCCCATTGGCCCGCGGCAGCAGCAGCAGCGGCAATAACGCGGCGCCGGCCCCCCTCCACTGGGCGCGCGCCTGCCGCCGCAGTTCTGCAGTCCGCCGCTGCCGCCGCGGCTCGCGCACGCTCCAACCGCCGCAGTAGCCGCGGCTCGGCGGGGCGGGGCCGGGCCGGGCGCGGAGGTGCCCGTCCGCCGGCAGCAGGGATGCTGCCGCCGCCTGCGACGAGAGAGCGGGCGCCCGGCGGCGGGAGCGGCCCCCGAGCAGTTGGGCAGCGCTAGGGGACCGCTGGGGCCGCCACGTGCCCTGCTCCGCGGGCCCTCCGCCGGGCGCTGGGAGCCGCAGGAGCGGAGCGCAGCCGTCGCCGCTCCATGGGAGGAGCCCGCCGCCGCCGCCCTGCGGGAAGCGCGGATTGAGGGAGCGGGCGGCTCTGAGACGGCGGGAGGATGCCACAGTTCCGGAAGGTGCTGCGCGTCTCCAACCGCTCCATGCTCGCCTTCATCTTCTTCTTCTCCTTCTCCTCCTCCTGCCTCTACTTCATCTACGTGGCCCCCGGCATAGGTGAGCCGGGCACCGGCCCGCATGGGGGGGCTGGGGGTGGGGCCCTGCATCTTTGTTCTGCTGCCTTCCGACGCTCTAGAAGGTTCATCTGGCGTCGCGGCGTGGGTAGTGCCATTCCTGCTTCCCAAGCCGGAAAAGTGAGGTGAAAGCGCTGCTCGCCGTGACGCCGTGCTGTGACATAATGGCAGGAGCCAGGAGCGAGCTGCCTGAACGCATCTTTTTAAGGCGACAGCAACCGCGTTAGTAACGAAGCGCGTGAATGGGAATCAGTTGAAACATCTGTCGTGTCCTTCTGTCGGTGGCGCGCCTTCACGGGCTTTACGCTCGGTTAACTTCTGCCTCTGAAATCGCTGCTGCAGTGGGGAGATGGGCTGTGTAAGAAGTGCTGCGTAACACAGCTGCGCGTCTGGGTCTGATAGGGAAACAAACCTCACCGCTGTTGGGGTGCTGCGTTCTCGGCTCGCTTGCCCTGTCCCAGGGCTTCCTCAGGCTCTTCCTCACTGGACGAGTCCTTCAGAACTGGTTTCTGCCACCCGAGATAAGAAGTATTGCATGTGGTGCTGTGTGGTGCGTCTATTGGCCAGGCTATGCTGCTTCTTTCTTCCAGGGGATGTCGATGCTTTCTCCTGTGCCTCTCTGGACCTGTCAGGGCCTTCCTAATTGTGAAGATGTCTTTCTGTCTTTTCAGTGCCTGGAACTCCTCTCTGCAGTCATAGCTGCAGAATGTACCCGCTGATTAGGTGGCTGGGTCTTTGCAGTAATTGCGTCCTGTTGACTGCTTTCTTCTAGCTGTTCAGCTTAACTTTTGTTTATGGCCTAATAGTGATAGGACCACGGGGAGTGGCTGTAAACTAAGAAGAGATCTAGGTTAGATGTTAGGAAGTTTTTTGCTTAGAAGGTACTGGCACAGCTGCCCAGAGAAGCTGTGTGCCCCATCCCTGAAGGTGCTCAAGGCCAGGTTGGATGGGGCTCTGGGTAGCTGAGCTGCTGGGTGGCAGCCCTGCCCATGGCAGGAGGTTGGAACTGTGTGGGCTTTAAGGTCCCTTTCAACTTAAGCCATTCTGTAATTAGTTTAGTCCAGTTTGCATTTTTGTACTAAACAAAAGCATTAACATGCATAATGTGTGCAGCTGGAATTTTTCTTCAGCATCACCGAAGTGTTTGTTCTTAGCTGGATATCTTAGAAGTACATCTGCTTCTTACTAAACAGCGTTTGTATAGGACCATATTCAGATTCACGATCTCTAGTAATTTCTTTCTTTACTTCTTGCTGCTCATCTATTGGGTTAGATGCTTGTTCAGTTTTCCTTGTACCAGGAGTGAAGTGAAATCAACAGTATATACCTGAAGAATTCTTGGGGTAGGTTGTTTAGTCCTAATCAACATTAAAATAAATAAAGCAATCTCAGATGTATGTGTTACAGACATCTGTATCAAGTCTCATTTTGCAATAAAAAAAATCTTCAGTAGTTAAATGAGTTTGAGATTGCAGCTCTTTCCAGCTACTGTTCAGTTGTGTGCTGCTCTGCATATGTGGTTGTAGCGAACGCTTATCCAACTTAAGCATATGCAAACCCTACAACTTAGAGCTGTTTTTTGTCTCTGATGCTTTAAAGAGAGTTCAAGATGCTGCCATCCTATGCTAGTCTTCCTGGGGAAGTGAAAATACAAAATGTTGAAGGGAAGGGTAGCAGGAAAACTTTACACTGGTAATCCAAATCTGCCACGTTGTGGATGTGATGATGATTTCCCAAGAATTTCCTCCCAGAAATGTTACTGTGTACAACAAAGAGAAAAAAGGTAAAATGTGGTCTTAGAATAAAGCCAGTGCCCATCCTGTCAGCATTGGATGAAAATATAGATCGTAACAGAGGAAGATCTGAAGGAAAGAAGTTTAGACAGGTGATTCATGTAATTAATTGCATGTGGTATGCACATGCTATTTTCAGATTGCAGTATGTGCTTTTTCCCTTTCATTATGTAAAAGTGTATCTTAATCAAAGTTGATTGTGAATGAGGAGATGAAGAATGCTGAAGGCTGTTTACTGAAGTTGAGCCTGCTTACCTGTTAGCAGCATTTTATGAATATATAACTTAAAATGAAAAAAGTTAAAATTTGTAAGACTGAAAACACAAAGGAGATCTGGAGAACTTTATTCTGCAGTTATCATAGTTATGATCTGTCATAATTTGTGTGCAGGTGTGTTCTAGTGAAAATATTCTTGGTTCACCAGAATACTTTCTTCCTCAAGATCCAAGATATGGCAGAAGGGAAGACAGCTGTAAAGTGCTGTAGAGACTTGGTGCTGCTCCCTTAGTGTTTTCTCTCCCTGGTGGAGGTGGGAATTGGAAAGAAGAAGTTGATCTCCCAGTTGTGTGGGGCAGCGGCGTACTGGAAAGTGTGAGAAAAAGAACACGTGCGTTATGTGCATAGTAGCTTCCTGAGACAAAAACTGAATTAAAACTTAATTCTTACTGGTCTAATGGAATGGAATTCCCTCCTTGCACACAATTCATGGCTTATCAAAAGGAGAAGATGTTCGCACTAGGAACTCCTGAGCACTGGGGGACTTTTTGTTTTTTTTTGTGGGTTTTTTTTTTTGGTGAGGCCTAGTGGAATGTTTGTTCTTGAGGAAACAGAAGCTTTTGTTTTCCTGTGTATTTCATAATATAAGGAGTAGAAAAGCTATCAAATTAGATGTCAGCTTTTCAGACACTACTGTGTGTTTTGAGACTAAGACATGTAGTATTCCACGCAACATAAAAATATAGGGCTTACTGGGAGGAATTCATACATTATTTTTCCATGCACTTCCTCTCACCTCTTTTGTAAAACCAGAAGGTGGGGTGAAGGTGGCTGCAGCCTTACCTCAGCAGTCCCTGTCTGCTTCTGATAGAAAGACTGAAACTGAAACAGTTCAGTCTTCTGAATGCTACTGAGAGAAGGAAAGTGTTTTCTCTCATTTTTGTTTTCCCTTTTAAATTGGGTGGATGTTTTAAAGCAAAAACTGAAGGGATAGGACAGTAAGGTAAAATAAATTGTAATAAACAAAAAAAACCCCTTTTCAAACATTTAAAATGATTAAATGTTGAAATAATGTCTGTGTACTGTTCTCTTGTATTTGATGGAAGTAACAGGCACCATTCCTTCAAGAAGACCACTTCATCTGCTGCTTCTTCTTGGGTTCTTGAAATGGTAGTTTCTTATTTTGAGTTAATAAATGAAAATGGTACATGATTCTGAAACTTCACTGGGAGTTCCAAATACATAAATATTTACTGCAAATATATCCTGCACACAGAGACTGAGGAAGCTAGCAGAGCGGGAGTCTTTGGCAGGAATCTCATTCACTGTTGCTGATAACAATACTGATGACAGCAGCTTGAATAGTTGATGTCTGGTGCTGACAGCTATTCAAAACATATTTAGTTTGCATCATGGAATGTCTCCAAAGAAGAGAAAAATCAGACAAAGATGGAGGGTTGTGGTGACCAAGAAAGAATATTTGCTGATTTTATTTCGTTGCCAAGCCAGTCTGAGAATTGCCAGAGAAATTTTTTTTTTTCTTAGTTTGCTTTTCAACTTTTCTATCAGCATGGTAACTGAAGTCTTATACTTTGTAACTGGTTTTACACAGCAGTTTCTTTGTTATTGTTTTTTTTCTGACTCCAGCAGAGTACTTTTGCCAGCATGTTATACCTCGCAGTAGTCATCTACAGTCTTACTTGGCCAGCTTGGTACTACTTGACATTGTAGTACTTTGTGGGAACTGGATATGAAGCAGTGCAGGGATTGTGGAAGGTACAGTTTGTTTTTGACCTCAGTAACCAGAAATCCTGAACAGTGGAGAAGACTGTTGAGGAAAACATAGCTACTGTTAAACCTCCTCTGTCAATCCTAACCAAGTAGCAACTTGCTAGCTAGGCGGAGCTTTGAAACATCTCTATTGGTTTCAGCTTACAAGTTGATCTATTAAATATCTTTATAAAAAGATATATCTTTTATTATAAATATCTTCCCCTATTGAGTATTAGGAAATAATTTTTCTACTAATAAAAGACTATAGCAATCCTTTTCAACTTGTGCAGAAATGGAGGAAAGAACTGAAAGTGTGATCAGCAAGATAAATGGTTGCCAGTGAGTGGTTCCAGGTGCTGAGCCCATAGATATGGGCACAGCATCTGTGTTCCTGGCATCTGTGTTATTTGTAATGTTTCCAAAGACTTGCTGTTTGGTCACAGAATAATGTAGGTTGGCAGGGACCTGTGGAAGTTATCTGATCCAACCTCCTGCTGCAAGCAGATCATGCTAGATCAGATTGCTCATGGCTGTGTCCAGTTGAGTTTTGAGTATCTCTGGGAATGGAGATTCAGTGCTTCCTTTGGACGACCTGTTCCAGTGTTTCAGAATTCTTAAAAGAATTGTAATGTCATTGGAATTTCCCATCATTTTATCTTGTGTTCATTGGCTTGTGTATTTTTTCTGTCTAGATCTAAGAAGCATTTAATTTCATCTTTTCTGTGTTTTTACTGGGTGACTGAAGACACAAAATTCACCTTAACCGTAGCCATTTCTACACAAGACTTGAAAAACTCATTTCTTTCAGTTTCTCTTTCTATGTTATCTGCTCCAATGTGGAGATTTACCTCTGGGCTTGTTCTGATATGTTAAAATATTTTACTGAGGTTCCTATACTAGCTGCAGTACCCTAATATGGTCTCACAAGTGTCTGTACGGAAAAGATTCGGTACTACTGACCTGCGGGCTATGCTGTGGCTAATGGCAGTGTGCTGTTGGTTGTGCCACAATGATTTTAGGTTCAGTTGTTATCATAAGTCTTTAGTTGGAGGAATTTGTTTCAGAATTAGCTACTAAATTACTTAACTTGCTATATCATCAACTAATTGTCTGATTATGGAGGTTAGAACTGAGTATCCTGAGTTTGAAGGGACCTACATTGAATCCAGCTCTGTATAAAGTATGTTAGAAGTTGTATTGAAGATGGTTTTGGGCATCGCACCTAAAATATTTGATTATTTTTGTTCTTCATGCCTGAGTGAAGACTTGATCAGTGTGATTTCCATTTTTACCAGCTCTGCAAAGCAGATAACTGACATTTATTCAGTCCCTCAGTCTTGGAGACAGAGGACTCATCCATTAGGCATATTCTTTGTGACAGCAAATATACAATTGTTGTCTGGAGTACTGAAAAAACACAACCACTCTAAACAATTCTGTAGCCTTTCTGTGGTAGCTGGTAAAGATTTGTCCGTCTGCATCATACGAATGACCTCCAGAAACATCCGTCGTTGGTATTTCTTACAGATTGAGGTGATCTACGCCTTTCTAATATGTTTTACTTACAAGGATGTTTATGTATGCAAACTTGAAAACAGTCTCACCATACCCATGAAATATGTGTGCATTTATTATTAAATTACAAACAATGAAAATTCATTTTAAATGTTCCAACAATAAATCAGGCTAAAAATAGGTTTCAGGACCTTATTTTTTTTTCTTGCATACGTTTTGAAAACTCCTGATTAACGACAGATGTAACAATAAAATCCCGTAGATTTTGAACACTGCTATTGGTTTTATCTGTGTTCTTGGTAGACTGGAATTTGTGAACAGAAACTAATTTCCAGCAGTCTTATCTTAGTTTGGTTATCTTTACTGCAAAAGGATTTATTACATCTGTTTTAAAGTCCCTGTGCTATAGTGTAAAATATTTCTCACACCTGAGTTCTTGACTTTCGAAGCCATCTCAAGATGAGTTATACTTGCTATACATTTAGCTTAGTCTTTAGAACTTAATCTGAACACTTTTGTGTTTAACACTTGATTGATTTGCCATTCATGAAGTCTGACAGTAGTGTATTTATGTCTCTCATGTTGCTTAGAATAATGTGATATAACCTTGAGATGAGAAGAGGTCCATATGGGACTTGTTCTAGAAATGTCCCTGTGAGATTATTTCCCATTTACAGTTACTAGCTGAGATCTCTCTGTTAACTATTTTGAATCCACGTCAATTTTTATGCAGTGGGTTGAATGTGCTTCTCAGAAGTCGTGTGAAAATGGCTGTTGAATATCAGATATATAACTTCAAGGGAAATGGTCATTGGTAAGACCTACTTTCCACAGAAGCAGCATTTATTGCGTTTTAATTTTGCAGTGCGCTGACATAACCTAATTTTTGAATCAAAGAATGGTTTGGGCTGGAAGGGACCTTTAAGATCACCTGGTTTCAATCTTCTGCTATAGGCAGGGACACCTCCCTCAAGGCCTGGCTGCGCAAAGCCCCATCCAGCCTGGCCTTGAGTGCTCCTAGGGAGGGGGTAGCCACAACCTTGCTGGGCAACCTGTTCTAGCGTTTCATCACCCTCACACAAATATTTGGCTCTAACTTCTATTGCCGATTGCTGTGGAAGTGTATGTGATGTGAGGCTTCCTTTTTTCTTTTTTTAGTAAATTATTTTAATGATAAAAATGAATTACATTTTTAATCTCAATGGTACTCTTTTCTTCTTTGGCATCTTAAAAATCATGGTTTGTAATCTCATTAGTGGCTTTGTGACTGCTTTGCTAAAATAATCAGTTCTATCTTCCACCTGTTCTTCTGAACGTTAATTATTGGTTAAAAATTTAAGTAGTCCTCAAGTGGATATTTAAATGACAGGAAGCTGCCTGGTGTACAAGACTTCAGGTTTTTTTGTTGTTTTTTTTTTCCTCAGATACTTTTGCATTTTAAGAAAATGCAAAACTTATTTCATCTTGTTGGTCTGACACAGAAAGCTATTAATAACCAGTGATCCTTTAAAACTGAAGAAAAAATTGATCTATCTGAATTAGATATGAGCTTGTGCTCACACTTCAGTTGGATTAGGTAGAACGTTTAGTACAGTACTGATTCCAAAATGTCCTGTATGGGCCTGTTGTTTGATATGTGAACTGTACTTCTTCATGACCATGTATGTTGTGTGACAGTCTGCTTTCTACACACTGTGTTTGGAGTGCTGTATTTTCTGACTTGCTGTGGACCATGTAGATGAATGTGAAGAAAATTGGTTGTGAGTGGTTACTTGGAAATTTCTGGTTTGTTCATTGCCTTGTAGTGTGACAGGAATGGTGATTGGTGTAAATGCAGAAAAATAAGAGTGGAACAAAATGTTCATGATGGTGAAGGCAGAGTTTCCTGAAGTGTGTGCCAAGCTCAGGGAGATGACCCATGTTGAAATACCACTGACAATTGAAAAGGGGATTGCCATGGAAAGTTCTCGAACTGTAACCCTGAGTGTTCTACTCTCAGTCTTGATCCCTTAACACACTAGGTGGATGGATGTGTTTTTCTGTTACACTTCAGTCTGTTCAGGATTATCTTTAGTTCTTTGTTGCTGTCACTGCTGAGGTGTTACCTGTGCTCATTTTCACAGGTTTATGCTGAAAACCTGTGGTAGTAGACCAGATATGTTTTTAGGAGTAAGATTTCACAAGATGTTTTTAATTTTTTAAGTAATTGGCGACTCATGCGTCTGCTCTTTCTTGAGAAGCTGCTGAATGACAATAGAATATAAAAGACAGCTGGGATATTATGCTAAAATAAGGTGTCGTGCTCTATTGCAGACCATCTGCGCCATTCAGGAGGACCAAACTATGAAAGGTACATCGACACAGAATTTTATTTTTCAACAGAAGAGCATCCTGTTGTGGGAGAGTGTCAGGGAGAGGTTAAATTTAAGTGTGGTTGTGGATACTGTAGTAGAAGCTGAGCCCTTCCTACCTTTTTTGGAAGGAGTTCCTCTGGTGTAACACACAACTGCTGGAGTGTCTGTAATGAGATAGAGACTGTCTATCTAATTTTCGTGCTCGAGTCCCAGGTAACTGGCACAAAGAGAATAAAGAGTGAAAAGAAGGGAAGTTGACGCATTGTGTTTGTGTATTTGGGTAGAAGTTAATCAGGTGGCCTGTCAAGCAGATGGACCAGGAATACTAGGTATGGGATTGGGCTTCACCAATATGTTGCTTTAGACATGACAAGGGTAGATCTTCCTCTTGTCAAGAGCTGACAGCAGATTTCGATTTTTTTTTTTGTGATTCTGGCTGTATTGTCATAGAGAAATGTATTTTATATGTTTGTCACAAAGTTCTGGTGGGTTTATTTTCATTTTTCTCCCTTTTCTCAGGAGAATCAAATTTTCCTTACAAAAAAAAATTGAGCTTGTAGATGCTTTTGCAGAAAATCAGTGTAGTCAAGGTTTATGCTTGCATTCTTACCTGGATTAGAATAAAGTTTCCCATAGGATTTGAAGGCAGTTTCTAAGACCCTCTTGTCTTTCCTGTGGACTTGTTTCAAGGTCTTCGTCTTAGTGCTATACTTAATACTTAGCCTTAGGTTTCTAAAACTGTAATGGTAACATGTTGGAGTAGATTGTTTTAATATTCTTTCTTGTGACTTCTGGAATAAATCTATCCTTTCAGCCATAGCAGAAACAATTCTGGAGAATACATTTGCTGCCTATACAGTGTCCACAGTTTCTGTTGCTGTTTGTGTAGTATTTATTTGTGTAACAGCAGAAGTGTTTTCAGTCTGCGTGGTTTGGTAGCAGTGAGAAAAAAATATCCCCAAGGCTGGTAAACGTTTAAGTAATAGTAAAAAAAAAAAAAAAAAGCATTAAGCTTTCTTATTAAGAGTGTTGAGATCATTAATAGGAAGTTTGAAGAGACGCTTGCAGTGCTTCCAGTGAAAAAGGAGCACAGAGGTAGTGAAATGATTTATGAGCTGTCTGAACAAGGTCTAAGGCATAGAACCCAGGAGACACACGATATTGAGTCTAACACATCTCTAAAAAAAAAAAAAACTACTTGTGACTGTGACACAGCTTACTAAACTAGTGTTGGTGTTGCATTGCCATGCCATTTATGTGCAGACTGTGATCTTTTGTAAAATCATAATCTGCCTTTCATTGCTTAGAGTTGTAAAAGCATCAACGCAGTAATGACTGTGGAGAAAAAAGTGAAAAAAGTACTTTGGAAGGAATTTTCTTGAAGGTTTTTTGTGGAGGTAATTTTATATATACCCTCATGAGTATTACAGATTCCTCAAAATGTTTAATATAAACACCCTAAAAAACATAATTTGAATGAGGGTATTCCAATGTAAGAAACTAATTAGAGCTGGAAAGTGCTGCTACAGTGAATGGAGTAAACTTTTGAGGAGCTTTTCTCCAAGTATTCTGTGAGGAACACTGAATGGTATCTGTTGCTTTGGACCTGGTTGTCTTGAATCCCAGTAAAAATCATTCTTGCTGGATCTCCTATCCTAGCTTCGGAGTATCAGGCCAAGCTCATTTCTTACTGATGTTTTCTTTTAGTGGCTGTAGGATTTTAACACAAGTTAACTATGCCAATAGTTGAATAATGTTTACACATGTGGATTCTCAAGAGTCAAAGCAGCTAGTCATTGTGATCAGGAATTTGAGATTTGGATCCATGCACAGCACCTGAAATGTTCTGAGCTTGACTGCTAAGTAATAGTTTCTCTTGTTATTAATAAGGAGTTTTCTGAATGCCAATAAAACTCCCCATAAATTCTTTTAGAATGAAAACAAAAACATTATGGTAGGACTTATGAATATTATTTCTTGAAAGATAGCATAGGTATTTAGATCTCTGTGGATGTCAGTATTGTTCGCTAGCGTGGTGGTATTGGTCGTCATATTTTCCTTTGGAAGTGTTCTCCTGCCCTTTATAAGAAATTCTCTCGTATTGTACTGTGAGAAGACTTTAACTGATTCAGTGCCTCCAGTTTATTTCCATGGAAACTTGAACAAATACTAAGCACACCGTAACACTATTTGGCAGAGCAAATTCTCAACTACAAAACTATTTTTTTTTCAACATAATCACCACCATTATCCAGTTCACATGGATGAACTCTTCATTTCATGGTGTAACAGCTGTGCATGACCATCTGGAATGTGGCTTGTCCTTGATACTGCTGTTGGTGCTGCTGAAACTCACCACCTCCCTGTGCTCACATGCACTGTTTCGTCTCCATTAAAGTTCAGCAAGTGACCATGAACATCAGTGGGTGCCATTTTTAATACATGGAAGAATTCAGTTCCCCACCTTTGCTTCATAAACACTTTGGTGTCAGACACCATTCTGTCAGACTGCCTCTCTGCAGTCCTCTGTCACACAGCAATGGAATGTTACTGAATATTATTAGTGGGAAGGTTCAGCCTCTGCCATACCACCAACATCTGCCTCTGGCATTGTGAGCTGTCATGTTTGTGTCATGCCATGGGTGCTGGGTCATCTGATGAAGATGGCCAAAGTGGATTTCCTGAGATAATTTTCTAATTTCTGTTAATCTATTTAGGCATGATTAAGGTTAAACTTTTTTTTTTCTGGTATGTTATTTCCTGCAGAAACTCAGAGCATTTTTTTGGTTACGGCGGATCACTAGTTTCTAGCAAGCCAAATATCTGCCAAACAAATGGAAGCTTAAAATAGTTGAAATGATTGAAATTCAAGTAGTTGAATAGATGATCACTTGATCCCTGTTGTTCCAAAGATTAAAAATCATTCTGCAAAGTGATTTTGTCATTTCTTTCACATTATTTTTTGAGCCCTGTGAGTTCTGGATACACATTTGCTTACTTGGTTACAAATGCAGCCTCTTTTCCAACTTGCTCACCATTTAGTACTGAGAATTATATTGAGGTCTAATGTGGGGCTTTGAAAGCAAAGCTGAGGTAAATTAATATTTCCTATTGTTGCTATGAGTGAGTGTCACAGTTACTTTGAATGTTGATTCACTCATGCCTAATGCCTAAAATAAATGCTTTACATCTAATTATCAAGCATAAATCACTGCCAATCTTAAAATATTAATAACAGTTGTATAATGAAACAGCAGATAGGAGCGAACGAATAAAAGTATGATTTGTTTGTAATCTGTGTTTATTAATGATTAAAAAGAGGAATAGTTCTGTGGGTCTAAAGAATTTATAGACTTCTGTCCTATGATGTGTGTATTAATGCTTATCCTATTTTTTTTTTGAGGTGTATGGATCTGTCTGCACGTGAAAACTTTTTTTTTTTTCAGTAAATTCGATTGATTCACTGAGCTGTTGCTTTTTGTGAGCTAAAGTGAAAAGAAAATGTCATGTGAAACACATAATGCCTTTTTGTAATTTTATCATTTAAATAGGCTGGTCACTGAATTTTTGTTCTTGTTTTACTGCCATTACACTTTATTCTTTCTGGATCTTCATTTTGGATGATTAATAGTCACTGGCTATGAATTCAGACCTTAGTAGCAAATACTGAGCACATTATAAGTGAATGTTAAAGTAGTTTTGAAATAACCTTATTTTAATTGAAATCAAAATTGCTTCTTGTTTTATCAGCAAATACGTATCTCTTCATGGTGCAAGCTCGTGGTATTATGTTGAGAGAAAATGTTAAAACAATAGGACACATGATCAGATTGTATACTAACAAAAATACAACACTGAATGGAACAGGTAAGGATATTTCTTATTTAGTTTCATTTTTAAAAGAGCTTTTTGGGGTTAGTGGGAGGGACCTACAGAAACAAACCTTGATGATGTAGCTTGATTATGAAAACCTAGAACCACATCCTACTTTTCAGAGGCTGTAGAGAAGGCCAAAGAGTTAACGTTTATCAGTTCATTTTAACAGGGTTGTCATAGTTGTAACATAGATATTTTAATTGAATTACTGTTGTGGTGGTAAAATGTATTTTTTAATCATGCTGCAAAGTCAGTGTTGTAAACTGCGTGATGATATGATACAAAAACCACTGTGTAACTTACGTTTTTACAAAAATCTTTTCTTCTTTTTAAGATTATCCTGAAGGAAACAATTCTAGTGACTGTGTTGCTCAAACAACAATGTATCTTCCAGAAAACTTCACTTATTCTCCTTATCAGGCTTGTCCAGAGAAACTGCCTTACATGAGTAAGTTTAAAATAAAAATAAAAAAATCTTAATACTTATGTGGTCAATTGGATTGTACTTAAAATACAACATAATAATTTTAATACAGAAGACAGAAGAATTTAATACTGAATATTGTAGTTATCCTTTTTTTGGGAAATCTATAAAAAGTTCCAACAGCATCAAATAAGTAATCAGAGGAACAAAATGATTATATTGATACAAAAATGCGTATAAGCTAACATTCTTAGGGAAACTTTTTTAAGGAAGATGATAGTTAAATTCTGCCAATTTCATTAATTCAAAACTTTGACTTCTGCTAAACTATTGCCCTTGTGAGTTAATTTACTGCCCAGGAGTGGAGAGATTAAGATGTCGATGTTTCAGCCTAATTCTATCATGTAATCTTGATCTCTAACGTGAGTTTGTTTGCACTGATTTGTATTTACAATTGCCAGAATAGGGACTTGCATTCCATTTTGCCATTCTTCCTTTCAACCTTATTGTCTGTAGGTAATTCTATCAGAATTTATCTATAGGTCTTCTTGTGGCTTTTCTGTTTGTTTTTGTTTTTTTCCACTAACGTTCTCTTTATTTGTACTTACTCTGTCCTGCTGAATTTTATAAAGCATATTTTTGATAGAAAGTAATTCACTGGATGTGTGTGATTCATCATCTGGTTTCCATACATCCTTTTCCAATATCTATCTGTGTGCTTAATTATAATCTAAATGAAACTTCAAGATTGTTACAGAAATTAACTACATTTCTTCACGTGACTGAAATCCATTTTCAAAATTTTAGTCCTGGAATGAGTGTGGTAAAGTCCCATTTTGTCCTAAGTACGTATCCTCTTGAAATATGAGAAACGAGTGCTTTCTGCATGACTCAGTCTTTTTGTTACAACACAGTGATTGAGCACTGCTGTGCTAGTTCATAACTGGAGAAATGTATCTCTGCTTCAAGATACAAGCAGTGTGATCATCAGTATAATTTCAATACTGACTTAAACAACTGATCTGCTTTTCATTTACCCCCTTCAGTTTTATTTTATATTAAGGTTATCTCAACTTCTTGTAGTTTGCGAAAGTCACTGCGAGTCTAAGAACTGTCTTAGTGAGCTGTAAGACATGTCTGGATATTTAGTATGATCACCTCCCATTTTGTGTGTATGTTTAACTGTAGATGCTCTATCCCTGAAGTTGTTCAATGTCAAGTTGCATGGGATTCTGGGCAATGTGATCTGGTGTTAGGAGGGTTGGAACTAGACAGTCCTTAAGGTCCCAATGCTTGTTGCTTGTAATATACTTTGTAGAGTTAGATCTGTTGTCTTAATTGAAATTAGTAGAATTTTTCTTCTATATAGGAGGCCTTATTGATGTAAATATGAGTGAAATTAGTTTTGATGAAATTCAACAACTATTTTCAAAAGACTTAGACATTAAACCAGGAGGACACTGGAAACCCAAAGACTGTAAGCCACGATGGAAGGTGAGATGTTTCTTTTTTTCCTGTTTGCATTCAATTGTAATCACTTGGTCTTTTACTGTGACATTTTTGAATTGCATGTAGTCTAATAAAGTATGTGCATTGTGCTCTCTGTGCTCAGAGACTAAAGCTTGTTGAAAAACATGAAATGGATTGTTACGAGCTGTAATGAAACACTGTTAAGTAGACACAAACTTGTCCAACGTGTAAGTTGCTTTAAGTTTAAGTAGAAGTAAATTATCATAAAATGAAAATTATATTCAACTTAGACATTTTCTTCTCTTTTCAGTCGCTTGAGCAAAATTCCAACTTGCTTTCTTAATGAAAATGACATGTTGTAGAGCATTGAGCCAATTTAAAATAGTTTATTTGTATTAAGTAAAGCATAATTAAAAAATGTTGACATCATAATTTCATATAAATCATTTTTTGAAGGTGGCAATCATCATTCCTTTTCGGAATCGTCACGAGCATCTTCCAATTTTCTTCCGGCATCTGATACCTATGTTGCAGAAGCAGCGTCTGGAATTTGCCTTCTATGTTGTTGAACAGGTAACAACATTTACTTGAAAATGAATCTTCAGGATTCCTTACTAAAGGAGATCTGACATTTTTACCAAGATTTGGGTGAATCCAGAATTAAAAAATGTTACACTTGATGTTACACTTGCCTGTTATGCATGCAATAGTTATAAAAACTTCAGATACTGTTAAAATACTTCATCTAACTGGTAACAGCATGCTGCATTGATCAAATGCTATTTTGTGCGAGGTGGAAAGCCATCTTAGACTGCTAAACCACAGAGTACAGTTGATGTTAACCAAAGCCATTCCTTTGTTTAACTAGAGGAATAAGCAGCATCTTTGTGAATACTTGTTTTTCCTTTTTGTGTGTAATGTGTTTTTCTGGTCTTGGAAGTACATCTTTCTTTGTTTTCTGTTTGAAGACAGGTACACAACCTTTTAATCGTGCAATGCTCTTTAATGTTGGCTTCAAGGAGGCTATGAAGGATGTTGTCTGGGACTGCATAATATTTCATGATGTCGATCACTTACCTGAAAATGACCGAAATTATTATGGATGTGGAGAAATGCCTCGTCATTTTGCAGCAAAGTTGGACAAATATATGTACATGTAAGTAATTAGCTTTATCCACATGCTTTCTGAGTCTTAAGAGACATTCTTTAAGTGTGTATAATTTTTCATAGTAAATTCAGTAGATGAAACAGTATTCACTAAAACACTCTTCACTGTAGCAGCTGCTGAGTAAAGAATATATCTAAAAAATCTTGGAAGTCAGTACCGAGACTTGAGTATTTTTTATACTGAGGAAATATTTTGAGGACTGGAAATCTCATTGCGTAGCTCTCCTGGTGTATATATATTGCATTATATATAGGAAAAGTGGCTGTTTTTTTTTTTTGTCAACTGCATATTAATAATTATGCTATAGTACTTAGTGTATACTCACTGGAAAAGAAAAAGCCTGTACATACTTTGGATTTAAAAATTTACTTTCTAAACCTGGAAGTCAAAATTTTCTTTCTTTATTAAATAGATATTCAACTACAGTAAAATATTTACTATTAAACTGTTACTTTATAACTTTTAACTGTTCCATAGAATACAGATGTGAATTAAAATTACTGAACTGATGCTTTACGGATTGTTTATTTATTTATTACTATTATTATTTCATTGCTATTTTATATAAAGAGGTTTTTCCTTTTGGTTGAGTAGTTCAAAAGACAATATTTGGAAGGCTTAATTTCATACTTCCCTCAGCTTTGGATCCAAATCAGGTATCTGAAATATGTGGTAGACTTATGTTTCATGTGATGAGCTACAGTCTGAGTTCCTTTCGTGCAAATCTGATGCTGCTGTAACCATTTTATGCTACTTCAATGTCTATTAGTTAATGTCAGTGATCTGTGAACCAGTTTTTCTTAGTGGACGCATTTTGCTTCTGTACATGTCCTCAGTTATAGATTCTTTGTGTTTTAATGAAAGGTATTTCTCAATAAGAGGTCTTCTTATCTAAGTACAGTTAAGAATTTTTCTTTTTTTCAGTCTTCCATACAATGAGTTCTTTGGTGGTGTAAGTGGTCTGACAGTGGAACAATTCAAGAAGATCAATGGATTTCCAAATGCCTTTTGGGGATGGGGTGGAGAAGATGATGATCTTTGGAACAGGTGAATGTTCAGTGCTTATTATATTGTTCTGATTGTTCTGTAGTATCCAACACTTGTGAACAATTATATTTTGCTTTAAGTGGACAGACGGTGTTTCTAAAGAATAAAAGAGAGAGTATGACATTCATTTTTTTTCTTGACCTTTTACTTTGGAGATATGTAACAGACTTAAGAGGAGTGCTTTTAACACACAATGGATATAACAACAGATAATAGCATAAAGTATATTGGCCTCATTCCTCCTAGTCCTTTGTGTGTAGCTTTTTGCTTTTAGTATGTCTCTGCTGCTAGCACTGTGGAATAATGTCTTAAAGGCTGTAGAGCAAGCATGAATTTCAAGTATTTTTAATATCTTATGAGCTGTGTCTGAGTGGTAACCTAACTTGTGACTGCTGGTAGTCACAAATTGGATAATGGCTGGCAGTGTTTGCTGTGTGACTAACTGCTCACAGTAAACAACGGTAAATTTCAGTGGAGTTCTTAAAACATGAGTTCATATATAGAGGGGGATATTTTAAAATAAGAATTTGGTTTTTTTTTTTCCTTGCTGTTCTCATATTTTTCATCCCGTCGTGCTTTAAACATATAATGATTAATGTTTCCCACTTAATTGGTTTTTGACAGCATTATTATTTGTTGAGACAGAAGGGATTTTTTTTTTTAAGGGAGAGAATGTCAGCAAATGCAAAGACTGAGCTTTAAAACATTTAATGCAGTTTCCACTTTTGTAGCTTAAAAAACAAATGTATTTTTGATGTTCTGTTTATTGCACTGTAGGGTTCACTATGCTGGATACAATGTAACGAGACCAGAGGGAGATTTAGGGAAATACAAATCCATTCCTCATCATCACAGAGGTGAAGTCCAATTTTTAGGAAGGTAAGAAAAACTAGTCAAACTCAGCAGCTAAAGATGTAAAGATTTTTCTTATATCTTCTGCACATATAAATAAGCAGTTAGTGCTTGGAAGTGTTGCTCATTCTTCAGTGCTAAACTTCATGTCTTTTAAACATACTATGTTTTGCATTCAAGCTTCTCTTATTTAACTGTGAGAGAGACTGAGTTTGTGTGTCAGGAGATATTATCATTCTCTTTGATGCAGAAAGTTCCTTTGTAGTTTGGACACTAGTGCTGGAAGACCTTTACTAGTTCAGTAATCTAGATATTCTGCAGAAGGAAGCAGTGCAGCTGGAGATAATAACTTGTGTGAAAACATACATTAGGACTCCTCAAGGGTGTTTTTTTTTTTTTTCCATCATATATCATCGTATTTTTAAATGAAGGTTTTCTCATTTCCTGATCATGGGGACTTAAACTTTTTGTTCTGTGGTTCCTTATGCAAAACACTTCTGTCTGTGCTAGTCTAGAGTAAAAACCAGAGTGTAGCAGATGAGCTACATCTGCAAGGTGTAATATGACGCGCAAAATAAAGGGTTTCTGGTATATCTTTACAAACAACTAGAAATCCTGCTCACTTTTGCTATCAACAGGTGTCTTATTTTTCTGGGAGCATCATTATTTAAATATAACGAATAAAGCTGAAAATGGACAGATACAGTAGATGTGAGTAAATATATGATATAAAAAAATAATAAAATGTACGCATCAATAACCTAGGAGGAAAAAACTGCTTTTCAATAACCTACAGTTTAGATGTGTGCAAATGCAGGACTCGGAAGCATGAAATGTAAAGAAATTTGGACATCTTAAATGTATGCTGTTGCACAGTGAAGGTGTCCAGATCTTATCCCTATAGTGAGTTTTATCACAAAAAATAGTGAAGAAACCAAATGTTCTTTAAAAAGGAGTTTAATTTGTAATTATAAAAAGTATGTGGACTGCTGCAGAAGTAAAGCCATTATTTCCATTGAAACAACAGTAGATACAAAGAGTGCAATAGCACTGTTTGATAGAAGAGATTCTCAACTACCAGCTGTTATTTTTAACGTAGTCACCTCCATTAGCTATGCATTTTTGTCAGCAATGAACAAGAGCCCACGTGTCACACTCATAAAAATCTACATGTTCATCTGGAACATGACTTGTCTTTGAGGTCACTGTTGGCAGTGCTGAAATGCACCACCTAACTGTGCTCACATCCTCTGTGATCTCCATAAATGTTCAGCAAGCGTGAATGAATGTCAGGGGGTGCAAATTTTTCTGCATGGAAGAATTCAATTACGTGCACTCCGTATGCATTTCCATGTCAAATGTCACTTTGCTAGACTGCCCTTCTACTATGTGCTGCATGGCAATAAAGTGTATTGGCATGGAAGGTTCAACCTCTACTGCCATACCACCAACATTCTCCTCTGATCTTGTTATGTGGTCTTAAGATTAGCTTGTATACATAAAGTCCAAGTATTTTTTAAGTCAAAAAAAAAAAGCCAAATTGGCAGACTTTTAAACTTTAGGTAAATAGTTTAGTGCTTTCAAAGAACTGAAAGACAGTTTCGGGGTTTAAAGGTTGTAGTCTTTCAAACTGATGTGACTGTTACTGTATCATGCCTAACATAACTTGAATGGTTTCTTGCCAATCTTGTTTTCTTCTTCCAACTCTCTCTACAGATATAAACTTCTGAGGTATTCCAGAGAGCGTCAATATATTGATGGGTTAAACAATTTAGTATATACTCCTAAAATACTTGTCAGTAGATTGTATAAAAATGTAACTGTTAATCTTATACCAGAACTTGCTCCTATTAGAGACTATTGATGGAAATGGTGTGACAAGCTGTCCTACTGGAGTAAACTTTTAATGCACTGGAAGGTATTAATAGACACTGACGACACTGTAAAACAAAACAAAAAAACCCCACAACAATCAACGTCTTAGAATTAGGGATTTTTGTCCATTTGGTGATGCGTATTTGGGATAAGAAGTAAAATGATTGTATGCACCATGCATTCTGTTCTGAAAGAAAAGCCAGCAGCTACCACTCAGATGTTTACAGCATGAGACTACTGTTCAAGCCTTCGTTCTCCATATTCTCTATCTTAACCACTCAGCTAAATAACTGCAGAAAACAGACTTGCTAGCTTCACTGGAAGTAGAGACATTCTTCTTCCAGGACTTTTTTTTATACTGAATTGCTCCCACTCCACCCTCCTGTATTTAAATGAATGCTTTTTGTTCCTTTTTAAAATGTGTTTTGTAAATATGTGATGTAAATTAATGTGTGTACATTGCTTTTAAATTGCTCAATATTTTATGCTTCAGTATGTATTTTTGGGTGTGTTCTTGTTTGAATTCTATAGGAATGTTTTTATTAGCATGAAAGAACAAGTGTAAAATGTAAGTATCCTTAAAAAAGGTTATACCTTATGTGAAATGAAGGAAATACTAACTGTTGGCCAGCTATGACTGTAAACTGTTATACTAGTTTTGAGCTCTAGGCCTTCTGCATATCTATATAGAAGAATCAATTGCATATATGAACTTTCTCAAAAGAAAGCTTCTAATTTTATTTATTGTCAGCAAAATTATATAGTACCCTGCCTGCCATCTAAATCATATTTATATGCCTATTGCATGTGTATTATGGAAAATCTTGAGGTTGTTGCATACTATTATCTACAGGAACTCTTAAATGTTTCCATGTGTGCCACTAGTGTCAGTGTCAGGGATTTTAATGCTAAAACAATGTGTCTGGGTGCATACAGTATTTTGGTATTGTCTTTTTTTTTTTTTTAATGCTATTTAAAAGCACTTTTATTCCTCCAAAATCAGAAGAGCCAAAAATGTGTCCTCATTGGAAGAATATTAAAGTTAGAAATCTAAGAAAATAATAAAAAATAGTTCTAATGCTTGCAGTGTGGGATTTTCAGAAACATGGTGTAGGTCAAACTGTTCCACTTATGACTGCATAAGAGGAACTGAAATTAAGCTAAGTGCTTTTTAAAATTCCACCTATAATATATTGATCAATATAGCTATTTAAGGGCCTATTCTAGTACAGTGCTGAATGCTTTTATGATGCACTAAGTATCCTCAAGTCTATGACTTCGAATGAGATTGAGGTTGCACAGTTCCACTAAGAATTGGTCCTGTCTGTTTCTCTATTTTTGTGGTGTAAAATGTTTGAATAACTAGCCTGAAAAACATATCTTCTTATTTTCCTGTTTCCTGTTTGTCTGTAATGTTAAGCTACCTATAAGTAACTCAGTGCTAAGTATTATTTTTTCCTATTTTTTTTTACATCCTTTGTTTAACAATAAGGAAAAGGACTGAGTCGTTTATTTTCTATGTTAATGCAAATATATTGACTAAGCTTCCTTGAACTGTTTTTTGTTGCAGTTATTTCACTCTTTAGAACCAAAGACTGACTTTGCTCCTGTAAAGAATGGAAAACAGTATAGGATTGTTTATCTGTAGAGTGTTCTGTAAGAGTGTAGACAAGAAATAACTCATTACTATGTGTTGGTTTGCTGAATTGCTGCCACAAATAGTGTGGTGCTGTTTATTTTTGTTTGCCATCAAGACTTCTTATTTCCTTGACATCCCAGCAACAGATTTTGCTCTTAGTCATTCTTAAGTAAAGTTAGGATTTTACTTGTAGACATCACAAATATTTTGTAGGTATGTAGTGATTTAATTGTAGTACTTGAGAACAATTGTAAGGGATAAACTTTATGGGAATTACCCTGAAATCTACTAGTTTATCTGATATGCATTAGCGATGTTGTAATACAATGAAAATAACAAAGTATAAAGTGAACAGAACAACTTTTCAAAACTTGATAGATCACTTCCTGATATATTTTTATAACTGAGTGTATAGGATATTCTGAAGCATATGGAAAAAGGGAGATAATATATGTATCATCAACTACATCTTCAAAATAAAATTGATCTCATTTCATAACAGACTAATACACTTCTTTAAGAACTGTTGAATAAATTTTGAATTGTTATAATTTTGAAGTGATTTCTGGTTTCCAGTACAAAGTTCACCTACAATTCCACACCTGTGATTACCAAACATCCTTTGGTACTGTAGGTCTGTACTGTTTTCTGAAGCATGATTTTGTGCCCATTCAGTAGGCATTCTGTGAAACACGCAATTTTTAGAAACTCAAATGCATATCTATATGCATAGATACATATATACATAATGTATTACACATTTGCTGTGGCAGAACTAATATAATTTTACAGCTGTAAGTGATTAATCATGTCTGGTCTTAGGAAAAATATGATTTTAAACCAGGATGTGGACAGATTATGACATGTAGCTGAGTCCTGGAAAAGTTAACATTTTGGTGCCCCAAAGTGATGGATGTTACCTTATGAATCATTAACCAACACTCCTCTCTAAATAACTTCGATCACTTTGAGATGTTTTCAAAGGTGCCATCTTAAATTACATCAAAATAACGTTTGTATGCTCTCTGCTTGAACTCAGTACTATTCTGTACTGAATTTTAACCTGGACAGTGCCTTCAAACAAAATAATTGCGATGCAGAACTAAGAGTTCTGTACATTCCTTTTGATATTTTTCATAGTTCTTGTAAAACGTAGGGAGAAGCCAAAGCACACTGTTACTAGCATTGCTGATGAGGTGAATAAAGAGAGTCTTCTCTTCAAGGAGCTAACTTGAAGGGAGAGGAGGAATTATTTTTACAAGATTCTGACAGTCTTGCAAATGAGAGTAAAAAATTCTACAGGAATATTAACAGTGTAATCTGGTTCATATACTGAGATACTCTTAAGCCCATTTTCTGTAACATAAATTTAAGTAGGAGAATATAAAATATAAAATCCATATTAGAATGGAGAATATATTGAAAAATGCCTGAATGAAATTTCCTTTTTTTTCAGATCTTGCCAGTCTATTTTTCTATTATGTTTACTAATAACTGTGTTGAGGTGGATTACTAATTGAGCAAGTTACTTAAAAATATTAAAAGCACCCACTGCTTATCAGCAAGAGGAAGTGTACTTAAGAATATTTTATTTGTAGAGGTATGTAAGATAGTCTTAGTGAAAAATGCACTGAAATATATGTGCTGGGAATTTCCTGTGTACGATCATAATTTTGGTTGTTTTTTCTTTTTGTTGTTGTTCATGAGAATGTTTGTACTTTTTTATCATTGTCTTTTATGAAATATAACGTTGTAAAGATTGTGTTGGTTTGTTTATTCTGAGGCTTTGTGGAGAGATATCTCTTGTTTTGATTACAAAATGCTGATTTTTGTAATGCATGATTTCTCAAAAAAAAAAAACCAACAAAAAAGCAGGAAGAGGAAAGGGAAATTGGGCAGCAGTTTGGCTAGGCTGTGGTGGGATTACTTTTGTTAATTTTGTTAATTCTGTTAATTCTCCTAATAGCTCTCCTCTGTTCTTGTTTTAAGAGTAATTTTCCTTGAACGTGAAGTACAGTGGTGTGAAAAACACGAATGAATCCTATCTCTTGGTGTTAAATAGGAAGCTGATTTTCTTAGGAACCAGCAGTTATCCTTCGTACCTTTTCCTTTTGTCTTAAAGTTACTATTAGATAAATGTCTGAATGCTAGAGGTATGAGAGTAATTTTTTGGGAGTGCTTAAACTGAAGGCAAAGGTATTTGTAGAACTCCATGAACCTTTTGAGAATGTTCGGTAGCTTTAATTTTCTGCAGCAGTAGATAACGGATTCTCCTTGGAAGTGCTTCTAGTTATATTTTGGAGTAGGAAAGTAGGCTTTTTCAGTTGGTGTAGAGTCCTTGCATGCTGTTATTCACTCTTGTCACTCAAAAGATACTTTTACTACAGGTGTGGCCCCATGTGATTTCATCCATTGTAGGCTTTAATAATAAGGCATTTGTGATAGCAGGTGGTGGTTTACATTTCCCATGTGCTCGCTTACCACGAGATACATTTCAGGTCTACTTTCTTCACTTCCTTTCCAAGGAATGTAGCTTAACTTCACGGAAAACTTTGGTCAGTATGTTCTTTATAAATGCGATGTGTTTCTCTGAATACTTTTATTCAGGAGAGTAATTGGAAACAAAGTCAGTACATCTTCCTAAAGTCAACAGAGGGAATAAACAACTTGACAGTTACTGTTAGTGGTTTGCTCTGGGAAGCACTATGCATGTTCTAAAACTGTTACCACAGTTAGAAACTATTCTTAGAGTTTATGGGAATTTTAATTTACGCATCTGAATCTCTGTGCTTAATGTTGTGCTTCTATTCCACTGGCTCACTGACTGATGCTGTAGTTGAGTAAGAAAAGGGACTGAGGACCGTAGTGATGGAGTAATGTCGATAACCAACATCGTTAGCTGCGAATACCACCTAGAGAAAGAAACAGTATATACAGGACAAATGAGAAGTGGTCTCTACATACAAGCCTACACGCAGATGAAACCATTGTGGTTGCCTGTCTAATCTGATGCCCCACAGAACTTTGGAAATATCTTCTCTTGTTGCAGTATGGTTAGTGATCTTCAAGCTCTCATTGTACGTTTCCGCTGGTTGAGAAACTTTGGTTAAAAGCATACACTTAACTTAAAGAGTGTTATATTTATAATTATCAAACTTTTATTATCCTAGCTGACTTTTCTTTGTCGATACTGATAAATGACAAGACTTTTCCTTTTAGGAGCTACACTGAACACTTCACCTCTGTTTTTTCTAGTTGTTTTTTTTTAGTATGCATTCAACTATCTGAACAGTATTGTTACTCTTACAAAGTCCTAAATATTGAGAAACAGAATTAAGCAGTGTTACAGCAAATATCTTCCATCTAAAATATGAAACAATGCATTTTTTTAATCCTACTTTAATTTCTAGTATATGCAGGACTGCATTGGTCCTTTGGCCACGGCTGATGACCAATGACCTAATGACCTCATTTAGGAGAGTTATTTACAACATCCCTTTTAACATCTCCTCCACCACTTCATCTTCTGTCCTTTGATTCCTCCCTCTAGATTAGTAGATTATTTTGTGCTGAGAGAAGATAGGTGTTAGAGAATGCAAACATTTAAAATAGTTCATTAACACTGTGATTCTGGTGCTCCTTTCAACATTAATTGAGAAAAATGCATGTGGAAATGGAAACAGCTGGTAATAAAAATTCATACCTGTTATTTGAAAGTGAACTGAAGAAAATGTGATCCCTACAAAGCTTCTTTCTTAAGAAAGGAAGTTCTTTCATGCTGTTTTAAATTTATGTCTATATTCTAGACTGGAAATTAAAATTATCTTGATGCATAATCAATTCACCTGCATGTTATAAATCTTGCATCTTCTCTTTTATTTTTTTTTTTTATCACAGAAAGCAAGATTGTCCAGCATTAGCATTTGTTGTCATCTAGAATCAGAATGTTGTCTCTTACCCTTTTTGGGAGGCAAAAACAAAGCATGATCTGGGTGTTCGCTACCTTTTCTCCAAAGAGATGTAAAGTAGCTGATTGAACAGCAATTGCAAACTGTACAGCTATTGGTGCTTACTGATCTGTCGCAGTCCAGGAAACAACAATACAGATCTGCTGATGTTACTGCAGTGTAGCAACACATGAATGAGCTGATATTGTGAAGGGACAAGTCTGGACGGAGTTCCAAACACTGGGGCTGGTTGATACCTTGTTTGGGCCACTCTTACCTAATCTTTCCCATGCAGCATTTGGTTGTAAATTGAGGATCCAAGCATCCAGGAAACAGTTCACACTGACTTATTTAGAAATATAAACTTTACATGCACCTGTACAAATATTGGGTCCAAAAGGCAGAAAAATCATTTTCCCAGCAGACTTAGTCCACCTGTTCTCTCTCAGGTGTCTAGTCCCAGAAAGAATCATAGGCTTCAGCTCAAGGTGAAGAATGGCAAACGTCTTTGCAAGTAACGCACCAAAGAAAGAACTCACTGAGAGTTCTGGGGATGCTGGTAACTGTTTTGTCGTGAGCACGTTGTCAGAATGTTTTGAGGCTGCAGATTTTAAGTATTAATGTAAAATACCTTAATGTGGAAAGTTCAATGTATGTGATTATTAATCAAATCCTAGACGCATTATGTATCTTTATTCCTTGCAACTAACAGATATAATGAAATAAATACTTACATCAGCATGTTGATGGAAGGGATTCAAGCCCAGTTTCTTCCAGTAAGAGGCTGTATCGAGCTCAATCTTATATATCCCTGTTACAAATTGTTCTTTAGTTGTAAGCTCATGAAGCTCTCCGTTTTCATTGGTTTGTCTGTGTGATGGCAGAAGAATGCACTTTTATATTCTGATTAAAAGCTCAATAAAAATTCAGCTTTTAGCAATTGAACTTGAGAGATGTTGTGTAGCTTAAGTAATGTCATGAATACCTCCTTTCATCTGGAACAACTTTTGTCCATCTGTATTATGGATATCTTACAGATCTTATCTTGGCATTTGCTGCTTCCACAATCAAAACAGTGGGTGGCTGCCTGCCATGTCACTACTCTGCATGGTTTAGGGATGAGCCAAATGTTGGCATAGTTGTTCATAAGCTCTTGGCAGTGTGCTGGAATTAATAAATGAACTCACTCACTTCGAAACTTCATTGCTGTAAGCAATGTAAAAGCTCTGTGATACGCTTAACTGTGTACACAAGTAGGGTCAACTCTTGTTTTTTCCATAACTGTTTGTCTAATTTAAATATGTTGAGTTGTTTTATCAATATAAATATTTCTTGTAGTCAGCAGTTTACACTTTAAGTCCGCTATTGGAAGTAATTGTAGGTCAGCTAACAGTGTAGTCTTACAGAATTCTTCGTTGACTGATTAGTTGTTTTTCTGTCCTCAAGCAACAGTGCTGTCGGTGCTGCCCAAGGGCATAGAAATGGCTTGAAACTTTAGACAGTGGAATGCCAGCTAGACTGGGAAACCAGAAGCAGTATCGAATGCTGTCTCTCAAACATATGTCTTGGTTGAAATCTATGTCTGTGAAATAAGTTACATGGAATTAGATTTTTCATTCAGTAGGTTTTCACAAATAAGTTCTGTTAGTGCTTGCATTGAGTGGTCACAAAGCACTATATAGTGTTCCAGCTGCCAAATCTTTCATTCATCTGGTGTGCAGAGAAGTCAAGATTCTATTGTTATCTGTGCCATCATCTACTATCACTTAGATTTGTACTTCAGTGTAACTTGTAACTATGAAGCCTTGCTTCTTGCAAGATGCTCTTTAGTCAGTTGATGGACTTTTGTTTTGTCCATTCAGATGTATTTTTCCTTTTAAATAGCTTGATTATTTTTAGATAAGTGTTTAGTAAGCTTTCCCAGGTAAAACCAAACATGTATTTAGTTGTGAGCAGTTATTCTTGAATCCCTTCCTAGCATTCCATTATTTATAAACTACCAGGACTGGAGGAGTTGACTTAGTGTTATCACTGCTTTCAATACACCGTCACTTCAACATGAAGCGTGTTTTAAGGCTCTGATTAGCATCCAGCTCTTCAGCTCTGTGTCTTTAATTCAGCCTCTGAGCTCAGACTTGAAAGAATGTGAGCTGAACATCTTCTTAAGGGAAAATTACATACATTTCCAGTGAGAGAACATGTTTGAGCCTACCTTATTTGTGAAGTGGAAGGCAAATTATTTAACAAGGACAACATGAATAAATAGGATGATTTTTTTTTTCCCCCTACATGTGCAAATATGTGCGACCTTCACTGTAGCTATGTTTATTAAGGGCACATAGTAGAGCCCTGTTGCTTCTGCCAGCTCACTGGTCTATTATACTGAAGAGCCACTTATGTGCAATTTCTTGTGAACTCTCTACAAACCCATCTGTGTCTGGTAAAATTCCTGCAGTATGTCAGCTTTCGCACGTGTGAGCCCCATGTCACCTTTTTAAGGTAGAGTATACCATTAGCAGAGTCCTGTGAAGAAAGTTCCAGGTGGGACTTGGCACATATCTTGGATTTCTCGTGAAATAAGGAAGGCTATCAATTATGTAGTATGCGTTTAAAACTATTGCGTGTTTTGTCTGTAAAGCTGTACAGTAGTAGCAAATGAAAACTCATTTGAAAAGAAGCAGAATAACCAGCAAAGGCAGAATTTCCACTCACAGTCTTAGTTCCAAACTAAATGAGTCTGCTCGTCTCCTCTGGTAATAACATAGCACTTCATTGGTGGGTATTAAAAAGAACAACAAAAGAACAACCCTTTGTAATAAAATTGCATTCTAAAACTATTTAGGTAGTTGAAACTGCAGTACTATTAAAAGACAACCTGCAGCAAATAAAATGTAATTCGTGTCTTCTCTCTGATTAAGAAAAAAAACATGTTTGTTAGAAACTCTTGGCTTTCCCATTGTCTTTCCTTTCTCTCACTTCATACTTTGGCAGGACTTACTTTGAATTTAACAGTTCCCAAGATCCATCTGCAGCTGCTTTATATAATTTAACTGGAACGTTTGGAGCTGGGCTTCCTCGGACTGAATCCAGAATTTTTACAACAAGAGGGTGCTTGGAACCAGAAGAGTCCTTCAGGTAGGGAGAGAGAATTGTTTATGTTGTAAGAAAGGCAAGTGGTGGAGCATAATAAAGCAGTACGGAGTCTTATTTAGCTTTACTGAATATACCACATTCTCAACAGGATTAATGTGTTCTCAGAAATACAGCCTGAAGGCCTCTCAAGGCTGGAGACAGTGGAGTCAGGGTGGGGGATACCAGCAGCTGTAGGGAGTCAAGTAGTCACGTGCAATATAGAGACACCGTGGCTCTGTGTGAAAATGGCTTTTTGCTTTCCCTTGAGGATGGATCATATTCGCATCGTTTCCAGCATAATTTTTAACCAAATTGTAACCGGAACACGAAAGAATGAAATTATCAAAGGGAGCAGAAGTGCTTAAAAATCAGGTAACTTTTCCTTTATGTTTCAGAGTGGTGATTTGAGCAAAACTTTCTGATTTGGATGGCTCCTGATGTAGTCGTCTTACTGAAGAATTATCTTAATCAGCTGTGAACTTGATAACTACCACATACAGTCTTTCCTTTTTGGATCAGATTTTTCAATCCAGGTAGTTCTGCGTGGTTAGAAGAGATATTTTTTTCAGCCATGGGATGGTGATAGTTTCCCTCCCATCGCATTCACCCCCAAGACATGATGTTTATGCCCTGATGGTTTACATTCTCAAAGGAAAGTTGAATCAAGACTTTAACTTTCTAAGTCTATAAGTGAAAAGCAATGTAGAACATGCTCGTCAGAGAGCAGAGAGCAACTCAAAATAGAATTCACTCATCTCCATGTAATCATTGGAAAATGAGTCATGATGTAGATGGTAAAAATTGTACCCTCTTGTACGTCCTCTCTTTCATTCTGTGACGTACTGAGTACCCCATGGGTCAGGAACCCCACTCTGTTTCAGACAAGTGTATCAGCATGTATCTACACCACCACCCATGTGAGAAAGTTTGCAACACTGTGTGTGGAGATCCCTTCTTGCCTCATGGGAACAGCAAGGAAAAGAACTAGAAAATACATGACTCCAGCATGGATTCTCCTCAGCCAATGAAGATAAAACTAATGAGGGAGGAAGTACTGGGTACCACAGGGACCACAGGGAATGCTAGAACTGCAAGAACTTGCCAGAACTGCCTTGAAATCCCTCATGACCATATTCATTGTGTTGTAAGGGCTATAGTTCCTTTCTGAGAAGCCCAAGACTTCTGTGTAGTGACTATAGTATTTTTTTCCCTTTCTTTTCTAAAATGCTTTTTTCTGTAGTTGCCAAGTCTGATAGCAAGTGTTACTTCTCTAATCAGAAAGCTCTCTGATGAGGAGGAAGAAAAAGCAGAAAGAGTGCAGTAAGAGAGAACTTACTGTCAGCAATATCACAATCAAAATAATTGCAATAAAATGGAACATTCTATTTTTCACTTACAGTAATTGTAGTATTTAAGAGAGGAGGAAAAAGAAAAAGGTTGGGATTACATCAGTCTGAAGGACTTCAGCTTCAATCCTAAGACACTTACCTGTGGTGCAGCTTCAGAGAACAATGCCAGGCCAGCTAAGAAAACAAGAAATACCGAGTGAAAAGCCATTGTGGCTATCACTAGGAAGTCTCAGAGGCAGCAAGTAGAAACTGATGAGATCTCTGATTTTTATATCAAGGCCTCTAAACTAAGGCTGCTTATCAATTAAAAAAGTGCATCTGACTTTGAACATGCTGATTCTTACTGTTTACTTAGTAAATAATGAGAAAATAAGTAACCCATACAAACATGAACCTTGTCTGTGAAAATACATCTATTCAGTTAATGCCTGCGGGAGCAGTGAATGTTTCCTAGCTTAACTGCAGCAATCTGTTTTCTTGCAACCAGTGTCTACTGTTCTTGTTGAACACTACTGACAATAGTGCTGTTGAAATCTCACGAAGTTAAGAAAAATAGGATTTTCTTGTTAACTGAATTTCCATTTCATAGAGAATATCTGTGATTATAGCGTGGCATAATCAACTTATCCATGCTGATCTATTAAGCAGTTTCTGTGCAGTAAATATATAATATGTGACAGCATTTTAAGTTCTGTTAACTTTCATTTTTCCTTACATTCTGTACCACTTAAGAACTTCGCCTGCACAACTGTAAGTCAACCCTCACCAGAAGTCTCTTTTTCACTTTAGGTAAATATTATTTCCAGGAATGAGATTTTTACACCTGTGGATGCCTACATGCACAGTGAGGACATTAACTTATTTTTTTTTTTGACTGCAATAGGAATATATTTACATTTTGTTCAGAAGACTGCTCACAGTCCACTGCAAAGCAAACCTACTGGTTTTCAAGCTTCAGGAATCACACAGTTCCATGAAATGGCAATCATGCTTTAAGATGGGCACTGTTTTGAAACTGTTTGCACTGTCTGCTAGAATTGTGTAACTGTGGTAGAGTCCAGAAATCAGGGAGAAAAGTAATCAAATAGCAAAATGTCAAAGGCTTCTGTAACCTTGTGAATTCTCTTGGTATGGGGTCACCCCAGCGGGCTCTTATGTGGAGATTAGCTCCAAGGTCAGTAGCAGATTAGTGCTGATAATTTCTGACTGGCTGAGTTCAGTCATGTTCTACGTTATTTCTGTAATCCTATTAAACAATTCTCTGCTTCTGGATATTGAAAATACCATCAGCTATCATTCTATAGAAATTACTGCCAAAGCCTTCAAAGGTTTGGGTCCATTTATCAACAACGTTATTTGAATCACAGTCACTACACAATCTACCTTGTCCTTCTAAACATTTGAAGAGAATATTAAGGTAATTCTGCCATTTAGGAATCTTTTTTTATGGACAGAAATTTGACTTACTAGGGGTAGCCAACTCTATTAAAGAGCAATTTACAATGATGGTAATTGAAATGAGTTCAGAACTTCCTAGATTCAGTGAGCAGTATTCCTTCCTCATCAAATCAACAAAGTTTGCCTTGAAATTTTAAAGCTACACAGGTTTTAGCTCAGCTCTCTACATTTGTATATTATAAGAGACTTTCTATATTGTTTGTGTTGCTGCTAGGTATTCAGTATTTCTCCTATTTACCCTGTGTTTCCTAGTCAATAGTGGGACCTTATCTTCTGCGTGTAAACAGAATAACATGAATGAGTTTCATGTTTTGAGTGCACTTACCTGACTTTTTTCTAAGATAGCAGAACTCTAACCTTATTTAGAGCCAATGCATCTGCTGAGATTTTTTTTTAAGACAATGGGGAAAGTTAACAGAATCAAATCAAGTGTTAATTTACTTCACTGTGCCACACACTGTTTTCAGATGTTCTTTGTACTTGAAGGCAAATCATAACGCTTTAGAACATAATAAAACTTTACCAATAGAATCAGAACTGTTTTAAAGAAGTTACATTTTATTGACTTGTCTGAATTTTTGCCGGGTTACAAAATGAAAAAAAAAAAAAAATACTAATGTAGCAAAAGGATATGCATTAGCAATAGGAAAAAACCTTCCTCCTAAAAACCTATAATAGTCCTAGCAGAGGAGGGTATTTGTCTACTGACAGTACGCCTTTATTCCTGGGGATCACTGACAACAGCAGTTGTTGAGTAAGAGAAAGGACTGAGGAGAGCAGCGATGGTATAATGGCGGTGGCCAGAATCATTAGCAGTGAACACCACCTGGAAAAGAGAAAACTTGTAGTCATGAGGAACAACATGTATTCAAATCTACTTCGACATTTATAATTAGGAAGTATACCTGAGTTGCTGTGAACTGCTTTGCAAGTTCTGTTCAGGGGTTTCACCCTTGCAAAGTGTTATGCTCACCACTGCCTTGTAACCCTGAAGACTGAGAAATTAGTGGGACTTGGACTTAGGTATGTGAGGGGCTTCACCTGCAGTGGAGCTCAGTAGAGACACCTAACACCTGAATTATGCACATTCTTGTTTGTGACATGGAGTAGGAGGATGAGAGAGTGGTAACTCAACCAACCAATAAGAAAAACTGAGGTGAAATGCTCTAACTTAAATACAGCATCTGTGTCCAAACAAGGCAGGAGGTGATGATGGGTGAGTTCTTAATACAAGGACTGAATTGCAAGGCTTTCAAGAGCAGAAAGACCTTTGTCCTAAAAGAATTCATATTTGCTCCTCTCCCAGTTACCTCCTGGAAATTGGAATACCTAGCTCCCAGGAAAATGCCATCAACTGGGTTAAGCTCCCACTTTGGCTTTCTTTAGTGTATTGCTGGAACTACCTTCAGAACCATGGTGTACTTCCTGGATGTGAGGACTAGAGAGTTTATCCATCCTGGCCAGTCTCTAAGCTGATGGAATGTGAGGACCGTGGGCTACAGTTACCATTTACTCATATTCATTAAACTCTATCCACTTCCCAGGACAGTGGAGTGACTTGCAGGATCAGAATTGCAGAATCACCAAGGTTGGAAAAGATCTCCTCATCCAGTTCAACCATCCACCTACCACCAATACCACTAAACCATGTTCCTTAGTACATCTAAAGGTTTCTTGAACACCTCTGGGGACAGTGACTTAACCACCTCTCTGTGCAGTCCATTCTAGCACTTGATCACTCTTTAATTTCCTAATATCCAACCTGAACCTTCCCGGGCATGACTTGAAGCCATCCCCTCTAGTCCTGTTGTTATTTACATGGATCAAGAGGCCAACACCCACCTTGTCATAACCTCCCTTCAGCTATACTGCTACAGCTAAGGACAGCATCCTCAACAACCTATCTGGAACAATCACAACTATGTTTCTCTGAGCACCTTTTGAGGTGAAGATCTCTTAGGTCTCATCCGTATTTTCATGATTGTCTGTTTGACCTAAATTGGTCTACCTGTGTGACCTGGTGTAGGGAACCTGTTTTGACAGGGGGGTTGGACTCGATGATCTCTTGAGGTCCCTTCCAACCCTTATGATTCTATGATTCTATGATTCTACTTGCTTCTGTGGTTTCTATAGAACTGGGCCTCAGTCATTTTTTTTTTTCAGCTTTCCACAGATCTTCAAGAAATTGTAATTTAGTGTGTTTTACAAAGTAATTCTGTAGCTGTTCCAGAACACTGAGTAGAATGTTCAGAGAAATTTAAATTAAATGGCAAAGTAAACCTCTAGAATGTAAACACAATTTTTTTTTTTTTATAAAGTATGGTCTAAATGTCATACTAAGAAAATGTTGGGCTGAATGCAAAGGAAGGCATGTGACATATTTGTACCACTTGGCTGATAATGGAGTTCAGGTATCTGTGAAACTTTTCCTGTCCCATTATGGGTTTTTTGTTTATCTTTCAACATCTCTTTTTTTTTTTTTTCTTCAGGACTGAGCACTGCTTAAGCGCATACCAAAAAGAACAGTTTTTTTTCTGTAATTACCAGTCCCACTAGAATTCAGGGGAGCATTGTGATGGAAATCCTCTTGATTAAAAAAGCTCATTTTCTATAAATTGAGTCCTTCCAAGTCCCTGTATTCCTTCAGCAATTACAAAAACAGGCAACATCCTTTTTTCCTTTTTTTCTTATTTCTTTTTTTCTTCTTTTTTCCTTTTTAAAAATAATATATCTTTATTTATGTTAACAGGAATAGCTCTACTTCGGAAGAGCTGTGTGTGTTCATACTTCAAGGGAATTTGGATACTTCCTCTAGCTAAGCTGGCTGTATACTGCCATATTTACGCAATGTAATGTGACAGCGATCTGTTTTACTGCTCTTTCAGTGCATTTGTTGTGTCCAGCTGGTACCACTACACGGTGTATAGGTGTGTTCTCAAATACTTACATCAGCATATTCATGGAATGGGGAAAGGCCGAGTCCCTTCCAGTAAGAACTGGTGTCAAACTCAACCCTGTATACTCCTTCTACAAACTGTTCTTCTGTTGTGAGCTCATGGATCTCACCATACTCTGTGGTTTTCCTGCAATGATAAAATATCGACATAAATATTTTATGTTTTCATTTAAATGCTAGGCAGAAACAGTCAGCGTTGAGTGTTAAATAGCACAGATGCTACACAGCTAACTTTGAGTGATTTCTAATCATGTGAAATAATTCCCTCCTGTGTAGTGTATATTCCCATATTGCAGAACCTGTCTCTGCTGTCAACTGATTCATGTACATCACAAATTAAAGTTGATAGGCTTTTTTTTTTCTTTTTGGTCATTTTTATTGCTATGGCAGGATTATACTTGAGGTCCCTGTTTTAATATCATGTTAATATCATGTTAATATCAGTGGCTTAGGAAAAGGATTGTCATGATGAAAGGCAAGATGCCAAATCCCAAATTATAATTAGAGAAAAGAGATTTTAGTGGAAAATGATTTCATTCATTAGATATTAACACTGAGACTATAGATTTTTCATCTAAATACTGACAGGTTTTTATGTGACCCTGAATGCTAATGTCTAGGGACAGCAATTTAGCATCACAGGATTTTGGTAATTTGAATTACAGTGCAGCAGTCAGAGAGCAGGGACCACTTTTACTGGATGCCATATAAAAGAGAAATAGGAATTCCCAGCTCAGAGAATCTATTTATTCAGTTTGTAACTAAATACCGGGTGAATGAAATCCAGAAACAAAAAGAAATATAGCTGCTTTTGCACAGTACAATCTGAAAAAGACCAAGCTTTGTACAACAGCTGTTTAAATATTTAAGTACTGAGCTACTAAACCCCTTTTATGCCTCTCCTTTCATACTTTTCGCCCAATCTTTATATCTTATTTTACTTTTTCTACTAAAAATATTTATACAATATCACATTTCATGGTCATTTGATGTATTTGAAGGAAAAGTTAAAACCATGATGTGAAGAACTATTTACCAAACCTATGAAAAGGAGTAACTTTCTGTGAAGAGGAATGAAGAGCATTAGGAGGGAGGGGGGGGGGGAGAGCACAGTGACCTACAGCTTCTTAACAGAGAAAGAAGCCACTGTGCTATCACTGCTTTTCTTTCCCTGCCTTCTCCATCTCAGTTCTCTTCTTCAGTTACTGATAGTGAATAACAAAAAGATATGATCTTCTTAAATTAAGAATTTAGAAAATACTGTGGTAATTTTCAGATTATCATAACATTCCAACTCTAGCACTTTGAAGACTGGCCAAAGCATCACAGTACAAGTCTAGCACAGGTGAAATCAGCTGTATCCAGGGGAGACCAAACCTGTAGAGAAGCCAAGCCCTGACTGAAACATGGCTCCAGGCAGTTTGTGAGGAAATTTTCTTTTAATTCAATTAGTACTTCCAGCCTTAGTCTATCTTGCCTTAAGAAGAGGCTGTAGGCAAAATGCTGAAGAATTCATTGGTGAGTGCTCATGTGTCCTTGAACTTGTGAAACAGAATTGCTGAAATTCTGCAGAAATGTTTACAGTGCAAGTCAGCAATAAGGTATATCTGCTTAGATAGTCAAGATACGAACCAATTAAAAACAAAAATGGTGTCTGACTGAAAAATATTTGGGTAACAAATTTTAGACGCTGAATTTTATAAGTGAAAATGAGACTCTCCTTCACTGCCAAGAGTTCATGGCACTGTTTTTTATTTTAGCTTATGTGGAGTAGGCATTCAGTGCCAGTGATCTCACAAACAAAACATGTAGGGCATCACAGACAACAGGACTGATATGATCCTGGATGGGATTAGCACAAGGCAGAGGACTCGCTGCCTTTGGCCCTGCAAGCAAAATGGTTCAGGTCATTCCATCTAAGGAGCACTTGTATTTCTGTCTGAGCATTTGTATTTATGTAAAATAAGCTGTGACTTTTTTTTTACTTCAGTGATTCACAACCTGGATCACATGAGAAATGTCTGATGAATGGAACTCTTGAACTCCACTGTAAGGCCTAGATTTCCTAAAACACGTGAGGAGTAAGAAGGTCAAAGCTAGTCATGGGAGCAGTTCATATAGAACACAGATCACATGCCTTCCACATCTCTGTGTCCTCTGGCCTTCTTCAGAGGGTGTCTCCACTGGGCTTGAGCTTTTTGTGCATATTATGGTTGGACTAATTTTGAAATACCGCTCTTAATAAAATCAATTGTTGTTATGGTAACTTTCTCCTTGCTTTTTAAATACTAATATCCACATTCATCAGTCAAAAGGTGTGTTCACTTAATTTCCTAAAACTTGTTAGAAAAACTGAGCAACAACAAAAAAAGCAACCAAACCCAACCAAAATCTTATGGACAGCTGTGCAAAAGGGAACTTTTACACTTCCTAGCACATGCACGTAGAACTTCAGAATATTAACCTGTCAGCTTTAGTTACAGATGGTGTTCCTTGATTTTCAGCATATTTATTACAGATAAACGTGCTTTTCCAGAATAAGAACATTGCAAATAAGTATGAAAAACTGTTATTTCATACAGGTGCTTTCAGCTAAAGTCAGTGGTGTCACTGAAAGCAGCCTTGGTTAAGATGTTATCAAGGGAGAGGTCACAATGTTTACCAGCAATAAAAATGGTGGTTTAATGTTCCTTTATTGCTTCCCCCTGGCAAAAAAAAAAAAAAAAAAAAAGCTTTTTTCTTGCCTATGGTTAATCTCCTCATTTATTTATTCAAATATTTTGAATACATAATTTGATTTTTCTCAGACTTTCTCTGTGACCTGAAGTGTCAAAAGAACTTGGCTAAGAACAACCACACAGTTTGTCTCCTTGAGCTTCTTAAGAGCAGCCTAGCAAACTGAACAATAGTATTACATTTAGAAAGTGATGGTTGTTAACACTGATGTTGCATTTATCTTTCTACGGTGTAAATTGTATTTCCTGTTATATCTTCCAGACCAATTGATGAAACATGCAAAATAATCTGGACTTCTTAACAATAGCACAAATATTCATTAAGAACAAAACAATAATGTTGTCTCCACTTCCCCTGAAAGCAACCTGTCAAGTTTTAATTAGAGTTTGTCTGGTTTTCTCCTTGATGTATATAAGTCTTTTCCAAGGGTAATTTGTTCCTATATTACCATTCAGCACATGGGAATGAAGGTGTTTGTTTCTCCTCTACTTTCCTGTTCCTTTTCAAAGAGGAAAGTTTTCTTGTTTTGTTTTGAGAATTATAAAATAAACCCTTCAAATGGAGAAAGGTGTATCTCTCCTTGCAGTCTTTTCCATTTCCTTCTGCAGCTTTTAGGTAAATCATGCTATAAAATCCTACTAAAAGAGCTGAATTCTCTTCTGGCTGCTGACATACTTGTCATTCTGTACTTGAACATCCTGTTGCTGCTAGAAACTTCTCAATTAAAAACCCACTTTAGTGAATTGCTACATTGAAACTCGAATTGATGAGGTATTCAGGCATTTTAATTTTACAAAACTGTATCCCTCTGATTTTTCACTTTTTATAGAAAGGAAAGATGGCATTGGAGTGATGCATAAAATAAGTGTTTATTAAACCTACTCTGCTACAAAGGTACGACAAGAATCTTAAATATTTTTGTCTGCAATTTGTTTGTATGTCAGTGATAGGTATGTTCCTCTTGAATCTGATGGGTTTTAGACCAGAATTCATGTGCTGTTAATGATGGTGTGATGTGATAGAAAACTTACACAAAAAAAAACCATTAGCAGAGCTCCATTCCCTTTATTTCTCTTTTGTTTACTCAAGGCACTTTGAAAAATGTCTCAGTAGGATGACATAAATAACTCACCCAGTAGCAAAGTCCTGCCAGCTTCCATCTGCAGCCTTTTTAAAGACTTTAACAGCCACGTTAGCTGCAGGACTTCCTCTGACTGCATCCAGCACTTTCACCATGAGAGGGCATTTGGAATCAACAGAGCCATGGGAGACCTGGGGGAAAGCAGGAGAGGTTGTAAAGGAGCTGTTCACTTGCCCTGCAAAAACCTTCTTTCAAAGAGTAGATGGATTTGTATTGCAGTATTAATGCTGACTTGAAGTTTGTTGCCAAATGGTGTTCAAGGCCAGTCCCCAAGCTTTTGTTTTGTACCCCATACTTTCTTACAGAATAGTATCTTTGATGTTTATACACTTTATTTTACACACAAACATACATACACTGTTTTATAACTATTTTGAGTTGCATATTGTCCTGGAAAAAATGTTATAGAGAAAAAAAATACTTTTTTAATGAGATTACAAATAATAAAGTGATAATTTATTATAAGTGCAGGCAGAGTATGTCAGCCTAGGCAACAACAAGAAATACCTGCAACATCTATAGGGGTGAAAAGATGTTGTTTCCTTAACCTTTGCTGTGCTATAATACATTCTTAGTCATGCTTTAAAAATATTCTAATTTCTTTAGAGAAGCACTTGTTTGGTGAAGAACCTGTCTCTGTTCTGAAGATACAGGATGTGAGTCACAAGCTGACAGAAAAATGAAAGGTCGTAACTCCTATACCCCAGACCCTTTTGTAGTATCCTAAAAATAGATACGTAAACAGTGAAAGAAAAGCGATGTAACAAAATGGTAGTAAAATAATTCTTCAGGAATTCAGCCTGATGGTTGCAGAATTTCATGGTTGAAGATGCTAGTCATCTAGAAAACACTGATCATCCTTCTGGAAATGGTTGATTTGAATAATAAAATAAAAAAAAGACTCACCAGTGGTGCAGCTTCAGAGAGAAATACCAGTCCAGCTAAGAAAACAAGAAGAGTAGAGTGAAAAGCCATTCTGCTTGCTGTTACTGAGTCGTGATGCCAGCAGCTAGGAGCTGATGGGATTTGGGATTTTATACCCAACTCTACAAGAAAACAGGCTGCTTATTGGGTGCCCATATGACTACAAATCTGCTGATTCTGATTATTTGCTTAGTAAACAGTCCAATCCTAGAGACAGTCCATGAATAACGCTGCCATTGCAGTCAATGGAAGAACTGCAGGATCACTAGAGTAAAGAGAATAAGTAACGGACACAAACATGACCCTTGCCTGGGGAGATTAAACTTGTAGAAAGCCCTCCACAAAGTAATGTAAGCAGCCTTTCTTTGCCTAGAAGTCCAACCAGTTCTAGGAGATCTTCCCTTGCCCTCAGGTTGCGCACGATAGTGTCCCAGTGTTTTCTCTCTATGTGCTTCGTGTTTCTTCTCACTTTCTTTAATATTCTTCAAAGACTAACTCCCAAATATCAATGTGGATTCAGTACGAGTGATGGAGTTTGTTGTCTAGCGCAGGCAGCATTAATGGTTCATGCTTGGAGGCAGATTCCCAGGTCTGATTCTGCTTGTTTATAAGGAGCAGTGTTTCCTTTTGAAACCCAATGTAGAAGTTCCTACGGCTTCATCATGCCTAACTTTCAGTCAGACACTGAAGCTTCCTCTTAGTCATTGGAGAGAGGCCTAGAAGGATCTGTCTCCTTGGGAAGATAGAGGTCTAAGTAAAGTGAGAGGAGTCCTCTCTTTCCCCATGGCACACCAGAATAAGCCAAGCCAACTAGCAGGTATCAGTAGCTTAAGATTTAATTGTCCAAGTCTTATCCTGGCAGATATTGTTATGCTCTGCAGTATATATTTCGATAAGAGTAGTTTCAGGGGTGAATTTGGCTCCAGTGTAATTTGGAAAAGAGATGGCTGGTGGAGTAATATGCATGGGATAGCTGGCTTTCTTCAGCTGTATTACATGAAATTTGTCTGTATTGTCTGTGCTCATTGAATGAGAAAGAAATTTTCCTTTGTCATTTCCTTATTCCTATGTCCTAAAGAACTCTGACTTCATACTTCTGCTCTTTGGAGGTGATAAGCCTAGTTCTCATTTCACAATATTCTAACAAAAAACTTTTACTTCCTAACTTCTGCAGGATTATGGCCAAGACAGAGTTTACAGACAGTATTCTCCAGAAGCTTTCATGCTTTCAGACAGCTTTGTGTAGTCTGTTCTCTCAGCAAAGTTGTTTTTTTGTTTTTTTTTTTGGAAAAAAATCTATATTACAGTAATCTCCTGTACTGAGATCTAAGTGCCCTTCGGACTTACAGCAAAGCAAGCTAATACGTAGGTATCATTCTATGTTCAATTTGCATGCATAGAAGTTAGTGAAAGGTGACAAGCAATAACAAATCATGCTGCATCCTGGTGCCTGTGAGCTCTCTTCAGGCACTGGAGAGGTAAATACTGCTCTTAGATCAGTGCTTTATTTGCTTACTTTGCTCTCTGTGGTTTGCAAGTACTTCTCTGAAGCAGTAAAACTTTGTACAACAGGAAGATAAATGATCTGTGCTTCACTTAAACTAGACCATCCTCTCTTTTTGCTATCTGCTTTTCTGCAAGGAAAAAAGGATCTAGGAGCTAATGAGTCTGCTTGCACTTAGAATTGCCTTCTTATGGGAGAATGACTTCAAAAAATATTTTCACTAGTTTTTACTACTAGATAGGAGTTTCTGAAAAATCAAGTCTAAAATGGCAGAATATTTCATCTGTCTGTGGTATCTACGTTAGTTTCCTCTTTCAAAACATTCACCTTTTGGTAGCTGATTTTCAAAGCAGATGATAAGCATAAAAAACTCCACACATTATTTTTATTTGATTTTTTTCCTCCTCCTTTCCTTGCAGGTATTTTGTTTGTTTGTTTTATAGTTGTTGGTTGGTTTTTGTGCCCTCCTCATCCCATCCATAATTTAAATAGGGATTCTTTGACTATTAGCAGGGCCACCATTCTGAAAGGAAAATAAACTCTGTGTGTTTGCGATTCTCTGTGAAAAGGTAAATGTCTTTAATATTTCTCCAATCTGGAATGACAGTTAGACCTTCCTCCTTTCACTGTCAGCCTCAACGTGTTAATACAAATACTCCAAGTGAAATGGTTTTATTAAAATCATGGGAAGATCTGGGAATGTGGAATAGCCAGCTTCTTGAAGTAGTAGCTAAAAGAAAAAGGCATCGGTTTGGAGTCAGAAGAAATGATGACACCATAAAAAGATAGAGATTCCTACTTGGCTGGATTTAAATGGAGAAGGGAGGGGTGTTCTTAAAAGACATGGCTGCAAAATTGCTATCAACCAGGTTGCGCGTGTGTCTGTGCTGTGTTTGACATTTGCATCCAACTGAGCTCTAACATTGTATAGGATATACCTACCTCAATGAATGAAATCTTACTACTTTGTGAAGAATCAGAACACTTGATTATAGTGGGGAGAAGGAGAAAGGAGATGAGTAACTGTTGAGCATCTGCAAGTGATGACAGTCTGTTGTCTATTGTTTCTAAACCTTCTCTCTGCAATGGGAGTCTGAAGTTTATAAGCCAAATATTTTCAGCTTATAAGGGAAATGAAAAGAAGCTGAGCATTGAGGAGCAGGCAGGGCTAAAAGCAAACTCAGACTTCTGAAGCAGTAGGGAAAAACACAAAACTGGTCAACTCTTAGAGCCTCTGCCAGCAGGGTACGTGCCACAAGAAAAGGGGTACAACACTGAGCAGGGGGCAGTAGCATAAAAGCCCTATTGTAGGGAAAGAGTAAATGAGATCACTGAAAACACCTCAAAAAGATGTTTAGGAATCCTGGTGTGGAAGAAAAAGAAGGGGGTTATATAGCTAACATGGAGACAGAGAGAGGCTATTTGGGGCTGAGGGGCACCCAAAACCCAGAAGAAGGGAGTAGCATGCAGAGTGATTAGAAAGCTGAAGGAGAGGATGGCAGAGTCCCTTGTGTACATAGTAACCATGGTCTTATGGAAGCCTAGAGGTATGAGACCCCCCCAGCTGTGGAAAAAAATAGATAATCCCCAAGTATGTAAATACTTTAAAGCTTATCTGAATTCCAAATCAATTGAAGCTCATCTCTGAAGAATTAGAACAAATGCCTATTTTTACAGAAAGCGTGTCCCCTGCCTGGAAGCTTTACAGCATTCAGTTCAAGAACAAACATGTCCAACTAATACTTTTGTTTACATCAAGGCTTTTTCCAACTGCTTTACAGTATACCTTTCTCTCACTTCTGCACAGTCTCATGCAGTTAAGTTTATTTTACTTAGATAATCTGTTTACTCTCTGCTCCGTTCTCTTCTATTTCATTTTGTTTAGAAAGCTAACTGTTTCTACATGGCATAATGTTCAGGCTGGTGCCTGAACTGTAAAGTACAGTAAGTTACTCCTCTGATATTGAGAGGAAAGGGAGTGATAGATGGTAATCTGGATAAATGTCCCTAGCATTTTTTCTGTAAAAGTACTGATTTTCTGAGCTCCAAAAAATGCATTCTACAGTACAGAGATTTCAGTATGGCACTTCTCCCCCCTACACACACTTTTCTGGAGTTACCCTCCATTAGTACTTAGAGGGAAAGACCTAAGATTTACCTCTTGACTAAGTTTGCCTGAGCATTCTGAACTAGAGTTGAGAACTATTAACATGGCCACCATTCCAAAAGGCAAATAGACTCTGTGTGCTTCTGATGCTCTGTGAAAAGGTTTTACTCCAGGCATCTGCTGCTGAATTGCTCTGGCACATTAGGGTGCTGCTGAGGTCAGTGAGAGATTTTCCGTTGATTTTGCTATTTGCTAATGGTGCACCATTTTTCCACTCTACAGAGCCAGGAACAGTACTTTTCTGATTAAAAACCGTGCTCAGAGGGACTCGTGCATGAGCCTGAGTTTCAGCTCTCAAAGAATTGCTTTAAAAATAGAGTGAGTACAGGGATGTTTGGTGAGGGCATGTTTGTCAGTCTGCTATACGTTTTGATTTTGTAAAGGGATTGTGTCTGTGTTTGGAGTTTTAATGATCATTCTCGAATTGCCCTGTTCGTAATGCTGGCTCTTAAAATGGGAAGTAGGGGAATACTACTGCTCTGAAATAGAAAAATAAGAAAACCATCCTTACCTTGTACAGTGTATGAAACACTGTTAGTCTGTTAGCAAATGACTTAGATGACAGATGGGTTGGTTTAAGTTTCAGGTAAAAAATCCCAGTTTTTGATCATTCCAAGGTTATATCCCAAGCTGCTCCTTGGACATAGCCCAACATCTAAAAATCTGAAACATCTGAATAGATGATGGTTGCTTTAGGGCATTTGTGATTTCTGAATTCACCTGACACCTTATCTGAGCAGGCTTTCACTCTGAAGTGTTTCAGCTTCAAGGTGGCTGCGCATTGATCACTGTTGCTGTGTTAGTAACCCTGCAGTCCCTATGTTTCCTCCAAAATAAGCTTCCAATCCATCACTCTAGACAAGTGATTGCAAAAATAAACCCCATATCAATTTATGCACAAAACTAAATAATTCTTCTGCCAACCCTGGTGCCTTAACCTTCTGTATTGCTGAAAAATGCTTTGAACTTGCCATGATATCAATGCTTTTTTAAAGGTCAATTTCTTTGTTAGCAAAATGGTGAGAGTAGTTCATTTGTTTTTGTCTCCTTCTTACAGAAAGAGGTACACAGTAAATCCACAACATGAAGCAAGTGTTTTTAATAGCATAAAGGCAATAACAGAGAACATGAGTGTCACAGGACCTTTGCTAGGCGAAGTTTTTAAGGGAATCTCTACAAATTATTGATGTATTCTCAGTGGACTGCAGATATAAAATGAATACTTAGACCACACACTGTTGACGATGAAAATCTTCCCCATGCCTATTCTGACTGTTAAAAAGATTCTGTAGGGTTAAATTATAATCTTTTCTGAGGTTACCTATATATTTACTGAAGGTCCTGTGTCAGCTGTTACAGCTGTGTACTTTGTTCTGCATCTTGCTGTTTAAGATTGTAAAATGCTGAGTCCAAGGCTTTATTCCCAGACACTTCATTCTGGTACTTGAATACAAATAAGTGTGTGGAAATGACTGTTTTTACAGCATGCAGGTCCACCTGGGTAGGCTCTTTAAAAGCTTCTTCAAATTTGCACAGAGCCAAACTAGCCATTGGTCAATGCCTAACCATCCAGTAATGTCACTCCATAGAGTCGTGGAATCATGGAATGGCCTGGGTTGAGAAGGACCTCAAAGTTCATTGTGTTTCAACCTCCCTGCCATGGGCAGGGCTGCCACCCACTAGAGCAGGCTGCCCAGAGTCACATCCAGCCTTGCCTTGAATGCTTCCAGGGATGGGGCATCTTCAACCTCTCTGGGCAGCCTGTTCCAGTGCGTCACCACCCTCTGAGTGAAAAACTTCCTCCTAATATATAACCGAAATCTCCCCTGCCTTAGTTTTAAACCATTCCCTCTTGTCCTGTCACTATCAGTCCATGTAAACTATCCCCCTCCTGTTTATATGTTCCCTGTACGTACTGCCCAGCCACAATGAGGTCTTCCTGGAGCCTTCTTTTCTCCATGCTAAACAAGCCTAGTACCTCCAACCTTTCCTTACAGGAGAGGTGCTCCAGCCCACTGATCATTTTAGTGGCCCTCCTCTGGACCCGTTCCAAGAGCTCTGCATCTTTCTTGTGCTGGGGGTCACAAGGCTGGATGCGTTTCTCCAGATGGGGCTTCATAAGAGCTGAGTGGAAAGGTAGAATTCCCTCCCTCTCCCTGTTGCCCCCCCCCTGTTTTCATGCAGCCCAGGATATAGTTGGCCCTCTGGGCTGCAAGCATGCACTGCTGGCTGATGCCCAGCTTCTTGTCCACCAAGACCCCCAAGTTTTTTGCTGCAGGACTGCTCAGTGAGTAATTTAAATTACTCAGTTTTTTCTTTAGTGGAGATCAACATAGAGAGATCATCACAGGGACTCATCTGGATGGAGCTTTGAAATAAACTAGCTGGAATGCCTACCATGCTCTAACGTGTGTCCTGGGCTGCCCAGCCCCTTTTATTCTCCTACAGACCTGCTTCATTTTGTCTCCTAACCTGTGTAATGTAACAATTGCATCAGCTTCCAAATGCATTTACTGGATTTATTGTTCTGGCAAAAATAGATGTATACCATATATGGAACTGAGAGGAAGCAACTCTGTATCTCTTGGGGGAAAAAACAGAAGAGAAAAAAAAGGTTGCAAAGGTATAACAACAAGGCACATTAGAGACTTTATGTATGAAACATGAATAACTCCTGGGTTTTCCTTTTTTCTTTTATTTTGCACTTCCTCTAAAAGAACAAAGTGTACTACACCATTTTAAGAAGGAAAAAAACTCCTGAAGAAGGGTGGAGAACTATTCTAGTGCTGCAGAAACAGCAGCACCATGGTGTGTAAGCAGAAGAAAAGGAAAAGAGCTGATAGCTGTTGGAGATCAGTCACTGCTCCTAGATAAGCTCACCTGAGCCAAAACTGACCCTGGTTATATCTGCAGCAGATGTGAAAGCTAACTCTTTGAGTAAGGTGGCAATTATGGGGTGAAGGAATACTGCAGAAATAATGAGTAGCTCTGGGATTCTTAGTGCTTCTTACCAAATTGCCAGTAAATTGTGATAATTTTATACAATGCAGGACAAAAGTCATTTGTACCTACTTTGAAACACTGTGGGTTACATGAGTTAGAAGGTGGTTAAATGGCAAGCTTGGCTTAATACACTGTAAGGGAAAATACGGCTTGTGTACGTCCTCATATAGAATCATAGAATGGCTTGGTTTGAAAGGGACCCCAAGGATCATCATGTTCCAACCTCCTCACACAGGCAGGGCCACCAACCTCTAGATCTGGTACTAGACCAGATTGACTAGGACTCCATTCCCACCTGGTCTTGAACACTTCCAGGGATGGGGCATCTACAGCCTCTTTGAGCAGCCTGTTCCAGCACCTCAGCACTCTACATTCTCTGTAAAGATCTTCCCCCTGACATCCAATCTAAACCTCCCCTCCTTGAGCTTAAAACCATTCCCCCTTGTCTTATCACTGTCAACACATATAAAAACATTTTCTTTCCCTTGGGCATTCTGTAAGAAGTGCTGTACACCTTACGTCATTGCAAACACAGATTGCCACTTTAAATAGACCCACATGCGCATATTTTCAGTCTGTGCTTATAACCCCTTTACCTACCACCAGACAAATTGGGAGACCAAATTCTAATCCAGTAGCACATACACGCTCAGGTCTGTAGAGTGCAAGCTTGTTGGTAGTTGTATGGGAACTGTTCGATCATGGCCTGAACCACTGATTGATCACCTGAGGTGAGCACTGAGTCAGCTGCAGGAGCACAGGTGAAGGCAATGTACCTGTGTGACCGGAAGGGCTGGAGTCTGACTCCACCTCTCCCAGACCCCATTTAAGGGCTGACCACCGCTGGGGAAGGATCTCTTGTTGAAGATTCCTCCCATGTGGAGTTCCAGATGAGCCTTGACCATCAGTGACAGGTGAGCCTTTCCTAATTTACTGCTTTCCTAATTTACTGGTTGTCTTTATGCCATCTGGATAAGCCATACAAAAATATACCGTCCGCCTTCATTACTTTGTGTGGGTACTATTCTTTCAGGATATTTCCCCCTACAGTAGTTCAGCACAACTCTTGCTAAGGACTAACTATCTCTAAACTAAATTCAAAACATCTCTTGTGGCACATGAATTAAGTACACAGCTGCTGAGGCTTTAATTTATCTATAGGTATGGCTGTTGTACCACTCTTCTAAATTTGCCATCACAGTGATTGCAAATCTGTGTTTTGCAGTTGTGTTATGCATTTTATCCCTGGTCTCTGTCTGTTCTTCCCAGAGTGTGTATGCTTTCTCTTTCTTGATCTGCACAGTGTATGGTACAACCACATACCACTGCTGAGAAACAGATCCATTTTATTCTACATCCAAGCATTCTTTATCAGGAAACAGTAATGAAACAGAGGCATGCTCTGTGAACAGAACTAAAGCCATCTTTCACCTTTGACTTTCTGAAGGATGTATTACACTGGGAATGAAACAACAGCAGGCAGTCAGATTTCCATTAGAGACATGAAATGATGACCTGTGCCCAAGTCAGAGGGGCAGGCAATTTTAGTTCTAGGCTCCAACATCTTGCTTAAGAAACATGGAGTCCATGCAGTGGTTTTATATATTGTATATAAAAACACAGTACAAGTAGAGTGGTCTGAAGTACTGGGTGAGCATGGAGCTATCTTGATGTGTTTTTCCTACTGACCACTCTCACGAGACATAGAGATCTCAAGTAATTCTCTCTGAGGCCTCCTTTTCCTTGCTTGAAGCATTTTGAGTTAGCAGCAGAGCTGTCCAAAGCTCATTTGATGTTAAATGTTGTCTGCTGATTGCTATATGTCAGTGACTTCAGTATAAGTCCACAAGTCTTTCACATTCAGACAATTAGTTGAAACTCTTTTTGCTTGACTCTAAAATCTATGAAATCTCTAATGCAGATTGTACTATAGAACCTACCAGTGAAACATGCCAAAGTTTTGTTTCCCTTTTAGGGGCATTTTTTTCCTTCAGAAGTCGAGTTTATTCCTTTAAAATATCTGAAGAACTCAGTGTCACTTAAGTCATCCAAGAAGACTTAGAAGCCCTTCTTGCTTGGACCATGGTGGTTGTACCAAACCCTCTAACACAGACAAGACCACAGGTCACAGACCACTCTTGCTCTGGACATCTCCAGTGTTCCTGCAGAGTCCAAAGACAAATGGCAGGTGCTGCTCAGCCTATATGTTTCTTTGCTGATACACAACAAAGTGCACAGCACTCCATGCTTTCCTGAAACTCCATCACAAGCACATAACATCAGAGCCACAGGAAACCAGCTTAGGGAACTATGTGCTGGTAAACTAAATTCATTTAATCCTCTTCATCTGTGATTTTCTCCTCTGAATGTGTTTCAAAGGAATTTTAATCCTCTTTTGTGTTGACCAGAGAAAGCACTGAGTCTGAAAGCTTGTCCACACCTAGCAGAATAGTTACCGTGCCTTATGTTCCCATACTGCCTTAAGTAACTGTCAAGTGTAGCAAAAAGTCCTTTGAATCCCTTGGATCCTGCAAAATGTTCTGAAGTGTCAGGTTAAAATCCTTATCCATCCTCGCCTGTTAGCATTTGTTCTCAACAGAGGACAAAAGACTTGGTCTGGATGATGTCTGTATTCTGCTTTCCTCATACAATCTAAAATGTTCTTTCAGCTCTCTATTTAAGACTTCTCTACACTACTGGCTACTGCTTTGTTCTGATGATTAAAGACTCTGGAGAGACCCAATAGCAGCCTTTCAGTGTGTAAAGGGGATCTATAAGAAAGAAGGGGGCACACTCTTTAGCAGGGTCTGTTGTGATAGGAAAAGGGGAAATGGTTTCAAACCAAAACAGAAGAAATTTAGATTGGATATAAGGAAGAAGTTTCTCAGTAAGAGTAACTGAACAGGTTGCCCAGAGAGGTGATGGGTGCTCCATCCCTGGAAACATCCAAGGTTAGGCTGGACAGGGATCTGAGCAACCTGTTTTAGCTGTAGGTGTCCCTGCTGATTGCAGGGGAGTTCGACTAGATGACCTTTAAAGGTCCCTTCAAACTCAAACAATTCTGCAGTTTCCTTTGAGCTTGATGTTGCTGGTTACTGGGTGTTGGGTGACAGGGAAGAAGCTAATTTGAGCCATTTCTTTAAGATGATACTCTGTAGGTAGGTGCTTTAGATCTTGAAATAACGATGGAAGAAGCACGGCCTCAGATGGGGAAAAAAATAGCAGATAACACCAGTACATCAGCCCACAACTGTTAGCTGGGGAATATTTCACTACAGACAGAACTGTGGATCTTTTTATTAGCATCAACTTGATGGGTCTATTGAACTTCCTCCACAAATTATGGAGTAGTACAAGAAAGAGGAACGTGAACTATTTTTGCTCCTTTGTACCATTACATGAGGAAGGCTGTAAATAGCAGAAGAGAGTAATTGCTTGTCACACTCCTTTCTTTTGAGCAATTTGTCTTTTTTTTTTTTTTGTTTGTTTTGAAAATGCAGGGTTGGCATGCGAAGTTGGGAAACAATGCATGAAAGCACATGTAGATAGGGCTTATTAGAGGTTTTTTTTCCTCCTACCTGAAGTGGCATGCACAGAGCAGAACTGTGGATAGTGTGCTTATGACTTGTAGAAATCTCCATGTATACCTGTAACATCTACAGGTGCAATTGCTTTGTGAAACCATCCCCTGGGCTGTTGGAAAAGCCAGAATTCCTCTGGCTGTCCCTCTTGGCCAGGCATCTGAAAGAACAGAGGCAAAGGAGCAGGAAGCCCAGGTCTGCCCTTTCCATTCACCCGTCCCTTAGCTCCTTACTGAGGGGAACCTGTGGTGTTCTGTAATTCTGATGGCCAGACATATGCTTCTGTGGTTAGTTTGGCTTGTGAAATCCCTGACACAAGTCGTGCTGTAGGTTAAACTGGGTGAATGTGTCTGGCATAAAAGAAGGTTTTGGCTGCTCTGTTTTGGAGCAAAACAGTACTGTAAAAATGAAAAAGGGAAAAAAAAAAAAGCAAACATGTCCTTGACGAAAGATAAACAAACCTGGTGAAAGTTAATCCTTTTAAAATGTAAATATTAAAGGAAACTTTCATTTTAACTGTTGATTCTGCTGGCTCTTGGCTGGGATACCTCCTTACTCTCCTCTGCTGCTGGTCAGCACTGTGGATACAGTAGCCTATTGCTCCCACAGTACATGAGGAGCACGGTGCTTAAGATGGAAAGAAACTTGTTGCTGGAGCCTTGTCTCTGAGTAGGCCACATGCAAGAAAATAGATAGTCCAGCTCAGATAAGAGTATCTGCCTCTGGTTTGAATGGCAAGCAGGGCACCCAGTCCTACCAACTGCTCAAAAATGACTTGAGCCTGGCTGCCAGGCAGCTCTTAGCGTGTCTTTTGCCTGCCGCTTTGTACAGGATTCATAGCAACACTGTAAATGATGTCAGCTTGTGTGACTGCTTCAGGCCCATTAGCAACGAAGTAGCTGAGTTCAGAAGAGGGCTGAGGTGGGCTGGTACTGCTGGGCGGGGGTGCCTCTCAAGGTAGGTTGATGAAAGCCAGTGGGCCTGGATAGAGTTTGAAGCCAAAGGGTGCTACCCTCCTTCACCGTTCCCCTACCATCCCTGTGGCACCTGCATCCCACAGAAGATTAAGACAAATTTCTGGTACAAGCCCTTACTGTGTTCCTCCTGCTTACGATACATGGCCTTAACACTTGTCCATGTATATATTTGCTTGAATTAATCCTGCTTCTGTGATTAGAGTTTCCTAGTTGTTTTAAACAATTCTATTTGCCCAGCAGAGCTGGACTACAGGCAAGTTGGAATTCAGCTTTCTGCGTAATAGTGATGAAAGGCACAGTACAGCCTGCACCTGAAAATGCTGCTCTGCCTACTAGGGGACCTTTTCTCTCCTCTTCCAAACAAAAAGAGGAATGTTAAGTCACCCTGGCTTTTTGTCCTCAATTTGCAATGCTGTTGCTAAGTGGCAGCAAAAGCAGATTATGGGATCATAGATTAACAGAAATCTCTATTTGGTGCTCTTGTGTAATTAGAAATTTCATTTACTTATTTGAGAACTGATTTTTAGGTGCCACGCCCCTACCTCGCCCTCACCCCTCCATAGATCTGATGTCCTTGGGATCTGTTCAGATCCTGAGCAGCCTCAGCATCTGAAGGTGGCTCACCCTTACAGATTGTGTGGATAATCTCTAAGACCTCCTAAGAGTGAAGACCAAGATCCTACCCTTCTGAATCACTGGGTTCAGGAGAAAACAGGAAGGAGTGAGTAAAATGGCTTAGAGAGCTCAGATCTTTCAAAGGTCTCCAACTTGCTTCCATCAATGAAAAATTCCCTGTTCCTATTTCTCTTTTCTCAGCCAACACTGTTCCACTCTCTCAAGCAGAAGTGCTCAAGAATCTTCAGAAAGTGGAGGAAGAAACAAACCCAAGTGGCCAAGAAATTACTAAATGCTAAGGGTGAACCTCAAGCAAGAATTTGCTGAGAGGGTACCAATGGAAAGTGCATGGAAAAATCAGGAAGCTGTGCAACGAGTTAGTATTACTTCTGCAGATAGAAAGGAGGCTGGGGAGGGGGGTTAATCATCAGATGGGTCTTTTATGCTCAAACCTCCTAGGGAAGCAGGAACTCAAGAAAGAACAGCTGAAGTCTCTGTGTTTTAAGCTGACATTCAACATGTGCCGCCCATATGCCTGTTCAAGGCCTTACTCTTTTCTACCTCAGAACAAGTTTTTCTTATTATGTTATGGGTCTCTTTCAGACTTGAATTAGTTTCCATTTCTCCCCATTCTTAGCAGCCAGCTGTGGTCTGTACAGCACTCTGGATGAGTACAGAAGGCATCTCCCCATCTTTCTTCCTGGTCAGAGTCTCTTCTGTAGCCCACTGGTGAAACGTAGCTTTTTGGTATTTCAGTCTGAGTGAGTGTAACTGACTTTGTCACAGCAGTGCTCAGGGACTGCTCCAGAGTTTGCAATGTGGACATGCTGAAAAGAACAGAAAGAGCAGGAAGAGGGACCAACATGTATTTCTGAGTGATGTGCAGCCTCTGCTTTTGCCTGCTGCCCATGTGAACAGTCTACTTTGTTTAAAAAAAAAAAAATGTATTGGGTAGGATCCTTTGTCTGAATTTGTTCAAGAAGGAGGAAAAATAACCTTCAAAAATAGAGCACTTTCTCTTTTTACTCCTACAGTCATCCTACAGTCATCCTACAGCCTTTGTGAGTCGTCATCTGCAGTCTGAACTCCATCTTTGACCAGAGTAGTCAATATCTACATTTTTGGGACCCAAGAAATCTGAATCAAAGAATGGTTTGGGTTGGAAGGGACCTTTAAGATCACCTAGTTCCAACCCCCTGCTACAGGCAGGGACACCTCCCTTAGACCAGGCTGCTCAAAGCTCCATCCGGCCTGGCCTTGAGTGCTTTCAGAGAGGGGGCAGCCACAGCCTCACTGTGCAACCTGCTCTGGTGTCTCACCACCCTCACAGTACAGAATTTCTTCCTAATATCTAGTCTAAGTCTTTTTTCTTCCAGTTTAAAACCATTTCCCCTTGTTCTGTCTTTACCTGCCCTTATAAAAAAAGTCCCCTCCCCCTCCCAGCTTTCCTGTAGGCGTCCTTCAAATACTCAAAAGCTTCTAGAAGGTCCCCTCGGAGCCTTCTCTTATCCAGGCTGAAGAGCCCCAGTTCTCTCGGCCTGTCCTCAGAGGGGAAATGACTTGGAACACTGCAGCCCACTACTTGTCAGTATACCCAGTTTTGACAGGATGGGTAATCATAGAATCATGGACTTGTCTGAGTTGGAAGGGACCTGTAAAGGTCATCTAGTTCAACTCTGCTGCAATGAACAGGGACATCTACATCTAGATCTGGTTGCACAGAGCCAAATCCAGCCTGACCTTGAGCACCTCCAGGACAACTCTCTGGGCAGGCAGTCTGTTCCAGTGCCTCATCACCATTATTGCAAATACTTCTTCCTTATATTCAGTCTAAATCTCCTCTCTTATAGTTTGAAACTATTTCCCCTTGTCCTGTCACAACAGATCCTAAAAGGTCTGTTCCCTTCCTTCTTATATCCCCCTGTAGATACTGAAAGGCTGCTTCCAGTTCTTCCTGGAACCTTCTGTTCTCTAGGCTGAACAGCCCAAGCTCTCAGCCTGTCCTCATAACAGAGGTTTTCTGTCCCTTGGATCCCTTTTTCAGCACTCCCATGGATGCACTCTGGCAGGTCCAGCTGGCATCTGGTCATGTGTAGTGTTCCCCAGGGGTTGGTATTGGAGCCCATCCTGTTTCATATCTTTATTGATGATTTGAGAGAGGGGATTGAGTGCACCTCCTGTAAGTTTGCAGATGACACCAAGATGGGAGGAAATGGCAATCTGCTTCAGGGTAGAAAGGCCCTACAGAGGGATCTGGACAGGCTGGTTCGCTGGGCTGAGGCCAATGGGATGAAGTTCAGCAAGACCAAGTGCTGGGTTCAGCACTTTTGCCACAAAAAACACATGCAATGCTACAGGCTTGGGGCAGAGTGGCTAGAAGACTGTGCAGAGGAAAAGGATCTGGGGGTGCTGGCGTATGCTTGACTGAACAAGAGCCAGCAGTGTGCCTGGGTGGCCAAGAAGGCCAATGACATCCTGGGTTGTATCAGAATAGCCAGCAGGACTAGGGAGGTGATTGTCTTCCTGTCCTTAGCTTTGGTGAGTCTGCATCTTAATTACTGTGTTCAGTTTTTGGTTCGGTTCCTCACTGCAAGAAAGAGACTGAGGCCCTGGAGTGTGTCCAAGGAAGGGCAATAAAGCTGTGAGGGGTCTACAACACAAGCCTTATGAGGAGCAGCTGAGATAACTGGAATTGTTTAGTCTGGAGAAGAGGAGGCTCAGGGGAGACTATTGCTCTCTTCTACTCTGTGAAAGGAGGCTGTGGCAGGGTGGGTGTTGGCCTCTTCTCCTAGGGTGACTGGCAATAGGGTGAGAGGGAATGGCCTCAAGTTGTGCTGGGAAGGTTCAGGTTGAATATTATGAAAAACTTTTTCTCCAGAAGAGTGTCTGGGCACTGGAATGGGCTGCCCAAGGAGGTGGTGGAGTCGAAGTATGTGGAGGTATTCATGAAAAATGTAGATGTGGTACTTAGGAATATGGTTTATTGGGCAACATTGGCAATAGGTGGATGGTTGGACTGGATGATCTTAGAGGGCTTTTCCAACCATACTGATTCTATGATACTATAGGTCCATGTCTCTCCTGTATTGAGGACTCCATACCTGAACACAAGTACTCCAGGTGAGGTCTCAGCAGTGGATAGTAGAGGGGCAGGATCATTTCCCTCTCCCTGCTGGCCATGCTTCTTTTGATGCTGCCCAGGAAATGGTTAGCTTCTGGGCTGTGAGGACACAGTGCTGACTTGTGTACAGCTTGCCATCCACCAGTGCTCCCCAGGTACTGTTCCTGACCTCATAATTTCTCTATATGCTTGCAACAATTAAACACAGAACTCCAGATTAAGGCAAGTTTCACTTGTTTTTTTTTTCAACCCAGACTGAGCTTTGCTCAGAAGAAAAGGGAATGGCCAGACTATCTTGGTGCCTTTAGCTAGATAGAGAGGAAAATATGAAGTTAACCACAATGAAGCAAGCATCAGTATCCTTGTGGACAATTATAGGGCTCATTGTTAAAGTTGTCACTGACTAGTTCATTTCAAGCTAGGTGAGAGTCACAGAAACCATCACACTGACCTGGGATGCTGGGATATTTTTTTCCTTGCTTTGTTGATTGCCTGGATAAGACCAGCACATTGTAGTGCTGCCTCAGTGTAAAGCCATGCAAAGACAAGGGGCAAATGGTGAAGGAAACGGGGAAGGAGAGCTGCTGCTGGAATCTTTGCTCTGGCATTACTTCATGATAGAGCAGCAAGAAAACTCTTTGCTCCCCTAGGGCAGAGTTTGTTAGCTGCAATTTTACTTACCAGATTGAGATTTAGTTTTCTTTTGACTACAGAAAATCTCATCATTTCTGGAAGAAAAATGCTATAAGTTCATCCAAAGCACAAATCACTTAGAGCACGATTATGTTCTCAAAGAAATAGTGGTGTGTTTCTAGGGAATGTCTTGTTTGAGAGATCAATGACAAAGGTGGGAAGTGACCCCAGTGACAAAATGAAACATGAGAAAGCAAAGGCTATGTTGCAGTTCAGGAGCTTGTTCTTTATCCCCTTGGGTCTTATTGAGCACCGCTAGTTCCATTTCAATGCCAGTAGAAGATTTCTTTCTGACTGAACCGAAAAATCTTTGCATATCCCTGTGGTCTGGCTGATCCTCTCCCAGCCCGTTGCCACCCAGCGTTTTGCCTGCAGGGAGTTGCAGGGCATGCAGCAGCAGCAGGCTGCCACCTGCTGCTCGGAGGCCCCTCAAGCCTCCAGCTCTTACCATTAGTTTTGCTCCGGGAAATGCCTGGGACCGGCAGGAGCTGTGGGTGTGATGGGCTCTGCTGCACACCCGGAGGCTGGACACCAGCTCTGAGCTTCAGGGGCTTTTCCCTTGGGTTCAGGCTTCTTGCTTTTCCGTCCAGAAAGAATGATGTTAATGGTTCTGTTTCAAGAAATATGGTAAGCTGATGGTGTTTCTAAGGAGGCAGCTGTTCATCCACTGGCAATAAATGTAATGAACCAATTGTTTTTTCAATTACACCCGGGTAAATGCCACGCATTCCTTTGTTCCTGTGATTCAGAAGCTTATCTGTTGTGTCAGACTGAGACAGCCATAAAAACTAAGAATTGTACAGTCACCACGGTGAGGGGGGAAAAAAAAGAAAACAAAATGCTGAAGGCAGTTTCCCTTCTCTCTGAAAGCCTGGACATCTTTCCTAATGCTCCACAAACAAACCTAATGCACTCAGATATCTCAGGCTGTCAAACTCCTATAAACAAAGCAGCACAGAGCCGGCTGGATGAGGGGACGGAACAGGGACGTATTGCAATTCTTCTTGATCCCTTAATCTGCTTTAGAGCACAGTGGGGAAAGGTATATGTGGGAGAGAAAGAGCTGTCTGAACCATGGGGCCTTCCAGAGGAGGCTCTCTCCACTGTGAGCCCCACCTGCACTAAATGCTGCTGTTTGTGATAGAAATTCCTCCCAGGGCAGTGCACATTCCTCACAGAATGTTGTTTTTTTTTTTTTTCTTTTCCTCTCTCTCTCTAACACACAGCAGATGATAATTTCGTATGCTTAGATTTAGAGGTGCGTTCAGCACATTCCCTTCCAGAAATAATTTTTGAAAGAACAACTTGTATCCTCCTTCCATGTCATCACTTACTGTCATAGTGTCCTTTTCCATTAATCCCAAACTTCAGCTGATGCAGTAAGTCAACCTGTAGGAGCACAAGATCATCTTTACAGTGAGCATCACTACTCTGAAGCTTTCTATCCCAAACTGTTTTCTTGGCTGGTTTTTAACTTACTCCTAGCAGCAGTCACCTCAGGTGTGCTTCTATTACAGTCACGACCTTCAAATGTATTTTGATTTGTTGTATGGCCAAATACTCTTTTCTCAGTGAAAAGCCTGAATTAGATACCTGGAAAATAAGGGAAGACATTGTAGAGCAGCACCATGTTCTGACCTTCCTTTTGCATTTGGCACTCTGGGATTGTCAGCCTGCACTGGTGTGTTCAGTCCCACTATTTTCACTTTCTTTGAGAACATCCTAAGAACTGTAAAGACTCTTGTGAGGGGACTCTGCTTGGACTTGTTTCACATGAAATCAAATATTTAGGTGCTCATTAATTTAAGGAATGGGTTTGTCAGATTGGCTCTCTAGCTCTTGGTTAGGACATGTCCTTGAGAGCTGCTCCAGTGTATTTTGTCTGCTCCAGCTACAGCTGTTTGTCCACTGTCCAGGAAGCTCTGTGAGAGATTCCACGAGCACTACCATTAGTGTGGTTTCTACACTGGAGAAAGGTGAGTAAGGGGCAGCCACACTAAGCCACCTGATGTTCAGTCTGATTTGAATGCTTGTTTGATGAGATGCCTGAAAAATCTCAGTAACTCTGAACAGTTATGATTTTTTTTTATGCTAAATATTGTATTCCTGCTGGGGAGAGTATGGGGAGGTGAAATAGCCCCACTCCAAATTAGCAGCAGCATGGAAAGTCTAATGTTTATAGGGTTCCATACTTCAGCTTGCACATACCTTGTTCACAGCAACAAAATGAAGGTAGAATGGATAGATAACAAGAAAGTTTCTGTCTTTCATGTCCTTGTTGTTTTGGCTGTATCTGTCTGGAGCCCAGATCCTGAGAAGCCTCCTGTCTTTCCTGTTGTTGCATAAGTCAAGCTTGCTGGCTGGAGGACAAAGTGTTGGGTGTATCACAGGATGATAAATGGCAAAAGGGTGGGTGCCCTTTCACACAGGGCAGATCTTTCCCTGTCAGCATGAGCTGTGCTGTCAGATGAGAGTTGCATCAGGTGCAATGCATCATCTGGGAGATGTAATGTGGCTCCAATTAAAACTGAACGCTATAAGTACAGGATTCCTTGCTCTGCTTTTTCTCCTCATGTGAGGAAAAGAAGAAAGAGGCGATGTTTGCAGTTTTAAAATATATATATATATATATTAGAGAGACAATGCTGGAGATTTCTATCAGGAACTGCAGAAGTCAAGGGAAGTGAGGAAGGCAGTAACCTGACTTGTGGGGGCCTCTGGAGAAGGCAGTGATGGTGGAAGGCTGGACATGGAGCCCATTACCTTCAACCCCATGTCCCAGTCCTGCTGCTCTGCCTCTGCATGGTGTAGGGCCCAGCCCCACCTTGCTGGCACCATGCTGCTGTCATGTGCTCCATGTTCCCCACCAGCTCACACCCCCACCCTGCTCCCAACAGGCTGGCGGCCTAAGGAAGCTGGTTTCAAGGCCTGCAGGAGACCAAAGATCTGGGATAATCATTAGCCAGAAAATCAATCATGTTTATTACTTAATCACCAGGAGGAGATAGCTCGTCTTTGAGTTTTATTTGCTAGAGATAATAGATCTAAAAGAAATAATCTGATGAAACAGTTGAATCATAGGTCAGAAACCAGCATGGTGCTGGTGTAGGAGGGGTTATAAACTTTCCCACCCCCAACATCCTGCAGAACCAGCTCTTGGCCAGGCATTTTTCCTCCCCAGAATGGTCCCAGCCCCTTCTGGAGACATTCCCACCGTTCAGCTAAACGCTTTTTGTTATATATCCCAATGAGTTTCAGGGGAATTTTAATCCAGTGCCATCACTTGTTAATGCACACTTCAGTAACTAAGAGAGAGTAAATGTAACATCTGGACAGTGCAAATCTCTCCCTCCCTGGTCTCCCCAGCTAAAGCAAGGTAACTGTGGCAAGTCAAAAACTTTCTTAGCTTTGAATAAAAACACAATTTTCTTCCATGACCCCCACCCTGACATCCCTTTCGTTACAGCCTCAGTAGCTGAAAAGTGGAGACCTATAGAAAGGAGGATAACCTCCCCACAGTCTGCCCTCATGCAGTAGGGGAGCAGAAACCCAGCCCTGTGCTGCTTCAAAATTACACTTTTTTTTTGCCTAATCTGGTCTTTTCTCTGGCTGCAGAAATATAGACATAGGCCGCTGCTACCAAACATTGGTACAGCTTTTGTCTGTATACCCTGAGAGAGCAAAAACACTCTGACCTCCAGCACTTGAGGAGTTGTCCTTCTTGACAGGGAGGCAGCAGAGAGCTGTGGATGTGGCACCACTCTGTACAGCAGCTTTGGAAGGTAAATATCCCTGCCGGGAGCGGTGGCACAACCTGTATTGTCATCTATTTTCCTCATGGGAGAGTTTTCCTGAGTTTGACTTTCAGCTGCCAACAGGCTGAGCAATAGGATGTGCTGGGGACACCACTGCCTCCACCTACTCCAGAGCCTGAAGCACCAGCCTATGTGGTGAGGCCACCTGATGAAACTGGGAGCCTGAGACTGAAACCTCTGTGTGATTAAAGGGTGATGAGGGCTGCATTTGTGTAGTTGTTTCTTGGCAGACACTCTCATTGGAGGGCTGGAGCACTGAGCATGGCTTGTTCAGCAACATGGGCCCTACCCCAGGTTTTTAATTCAGCGTGATAGTTCTCTCTGCAGACAGCTGATCCTCACCACTTCCCCAAGCCACTTCCTTTTGCCTCAGGAGGCTTCTACCCTGTTCTCCTTTGACATTTCACCTGGAACATCCCAGGCTGGGGGAGCAGGGCGATCAGACCCCTGAAGGAAAGGCCTCAATCCCCCAACTCACCACCAGGCTCCTGCTGAGATGGGTGCAGACAGAGCAAGGCAAGGCTAGGGGAAGGCAGCTCAGTGCAACCCAGGTGGACAGGCCTTCTGCCCAAGTTGGTTGAGAGGAGCAGGCTCCCCTTTTATCATTCACCAGGCAGGAAGAACAGATGTTCGTGGCTGTGTTATGAGCACACGGCAACCACAAAGGCCAACCAGGAAGGTGAAGGGGACAGTCAGCGTCTGCAGCTCGGCTACCAGAGTGCTGCAGGAGTGATGGATTGCTTGGATTCTTCAAGGCCATAAGCGTTTCCCAGCAGGGCCAGCCTTCTGGGGAGAGCAGCTGATTATTTTTGTCCTTTAAATGATTTACTGCTGATAACCTGAACCAGCTTTAAGCGTTTGACCATCATCCACCAAACACCCAGCAAACAATGGAGGCTGGAAGAAAACATCCTGTCTTCCAAAGCCCAGCCTGACTCCAAGCACACACACACACAAGTGCTTTCCTGTAGGTGCTGGGGACCAGCACCCCACTTGCTCTCCTTGGCAATCCCGCTGGGCATGGCTGCACCCTCGTTGCAGCGTGCTGGGTCATGCTCATGAAGCCTGGTTTACTCAGTGAGGTTTTGCAGGAAACATAACTCTGCAGAGCAGTGTGGATACAGTCCCCGTCACTCCGGTATTTCACCCCTCGCCTAACCAAGCTGTTATTTTTAGTTAGGGAACTAAGGACATGATTTTTCCTTTTGAAGTCATAGATAAGTGTCTAGGGCCAGTCCCAGGGTTACCTACTAGCTGGATGCTAACCAGGCATTTCCATTAATTTGGGTCTCTGCTTTCCTCTCACAACCATGTTCAAAACACAGCTCCATTAAAGATGCATTTAATCAGATGGATGTTCTGCCAGCACTAGTACATGCTGATATCATCGGAAGCGTTGATGAAAGTAGTTGTTTTTTCTGTTGTGTGTGTTTTCCCTTACAGGACATGAGATGTGGCAGACAGAACTCCGCTGCGCTCCACAGTCACGGTAATTAATGACAGAGAAAACCAATTTCACTTAAGAAGTCATTCAAGATCCTTGGATGAAATGTTGGGTAAGTGCTAAGTATTAGCTGTCGTCACTATTCAATATTAATGCACCAGCAATTAAACTCTTTCTGTACCATCTGCCTTATATACTGGAATTTCTTACAGAAAGGCAGAAGTCTACAAGTGAAAAGCTCTCTGCTTCCAACATAACATGCAAAATTAAGTACCAGTAACAAACTTGTTTTTCCTTTTGACCATTAATCTCTTGCCACAGGAGTCACTGTTAATGAGTCCACTCTAATGGACTTGTTACAGCACTAGCACACCTGTGATGATTACTGAGCAACCGAAGTTGTAAGTAATACTTTGTGAAGTTGGCATTTCCACGTTCCTGACTGTTATAGCCCCTTCTGGGCCTCACTTGTAGCGACTCTGAAGCAGACAGTATCTTTCACCATGCCATATGCTCTGGAGATGTAAATCAATTTATGAGTACGACTCAAAAGCCCAGTAAATCTGTGTAGGGGCTGCTGTTATCTTGCACATAGACTTAAAAGAATTCAGTGCTTTAAGCAGCAGGCAGAATTAACATTTGCCTTTCCACCCCTGAGTCTTTAAGTTACCAGTAAATAAACTTGTATTATATCTGTATCTTTAAGATAGTTCTTCAGGCAATTTGGGAAATCTCATAGTTATACCTACACTTTGCATCTGCAGTGGAAAAGCCCTTGCTTTCATTTGGATAGCTGTCTTAACAGTGAATGAAGCATAGAAAAAAGTGTGGCAGAGTTCTTTATTTCAGACTGCATAAAAATACAGAAGCTCTCCATTAAAGTATCAGAGGTAAGTTCACACCCTGTAACTACAAGAGAAAAAAAAAGGTGACCACTTGAAACTGCTTGCTGGCTTAAAAGTAGAGATGTGTACTTAAACTTTGTTTTTAAAGAGGCAAACAAGCAAGTGATGAGCACAGACAGTTAGTACTTTTTATGTTTATGTGTCTGAACTGCCTTCTACATAACCAGTGACATGAAAACTCCAGCAGAGATGGAGACAACCAGAAACCCTTGCAGGCCCCGTGGGCTTTGCATTACCAGATGATAACCTCACTGATTTTATAGTTATGAGATACACACAGTACTAATATCTGATCCAATACGCTTCCTACTCTGATAAAAGATAAGGAGTGTATGGTAGGTTTGGGCTGTTTTCCATTTTGCTATAAAAGTCGCTTCAGAATGTTTCAAACTGCATACAAATAAATATGTGCATGTGCATATATATAGTGCCAAACAGTACACTACTTTCTCCTTTACCACGTAGACTTAATAGAAAGAAAAGTAATGTCAAGGGTTGCAAAATCACAGAAAACTTTTCTGTTTTCCTGTTCAAGCTAATGACACAGTGCTGCAGAGGCCACAGCAGATCTGAGTCTGGAATCATCACAACTACAAAAACATGCACTGGGACTCATTCCTCTACTTGTATCTGTGAACTCACAGATAGAAATAAAATCAATTAATTGTGCTTATAAATCAGATCCAGCATATTCCTAAGGGCCATAAACTCTGCTAGCAGAAGCCGCTGATTGGAACTCTGTCTAAAGCTGAGGTTCTGGCTGTTTCTCATGCATTATTAAATGACCAATTAAGAGTCAGTGAATAATCTTTATGATGCAAATGCTTATTTTCCCATGTCAGTCTACATATGCTAAGTAACGGAAATTTTACGCTGAAGTACCAAAACAACAAGCAAAAATATCAACAAAACCCCATAGAAAGAAAAGCAGTTCTCAGCTCTTTGTGCTACTTGCGTATTAGAACAGAGGTTAAATAAAACGAGTATTGATTGCTTAATGTACAGATGCTGATAACCTGACATTGTGACAACCCTCTGGGGCATCGACACACTGTTGCCCGGAGGACTTTGGCAACTCAGACTTCTCATGAAGGAGAGATTTCTCATGAATTCACTGGGGGGCAGCTGCAGTTTAGAGGAGCTGCTCTGATCTACAAGGTAACAGAGGGAAGATGTGGTGCACCAATGCCCCTTTGGGGTGTGGGGAAGAGGGTTTGGCAGTAGACTCTGCAGCAGCTCAGAAAACTAACCTGTGCTTTGCTATCCATCACTGGATGTTAGAATTCTTTTGCTTTCCCACATTTATGCTTGTAGTTACATGGTATTTTTACATTAACTCAATAATAAAAACAGCAAACACATAGCAAAATAGTTACAAAAATAGCAAACAAGATAGATATCTTGCATCATTCCACTTCAAAAACATTGTCAATGTTTTATAGAAATAGTAGATTTTTTTTGCTAGATTCTTGGTCACAGTCCTTATTGAAGACACTATGTAGAATCACAGAATGGTCTGGATTGAAAAAGACCCCAAAGATGATGGAGTTTCAACCCTCCTGCCATGGGCAGGGTCACCAACCACTAGAGCAGGCTGCCCAGAGCCACATCCAGCCTTGCCTTGAACGCCTCCAGGGAATGGGGCATCCACAACCTCTCTGGGCAACCTCTTCCAGTGTGTCACCATCCTCTGAGTGGAAAACTTCCTCCTGACATGCAAGTCAGCATCATTTTTAAGGAACTATAAAATCTAGGTCTCAATACAAAGCCTGCAGAAAGCTGCATGCAGCAGTTAAGGTGCCAAGACTAGGAACGGCTGTACTGCACTGTGCTGTACTTGGTGACTCTGGAGGACTTGCTCAGCGTGGAGCTGTTGGGAGGTGTCCCCCTCATGGCAGAGCCTGCCTGGCTCAGCAGGGAGTCCGTGATCAGCACCTGCTCAGCTCTACCAGGCCCTGCTGAGGCTGTGAGGCCATTCTCATTCACCACCATGCTCTGCTCCTCAGACAAGGTGGGAAAGCTCAGTGAGCCCTGCTCAGTGCTGGGCACAAGCACCCTCTCCCTCTCCCTCACCACCACATACTTTGAGTCAGGGAGGTCCTGAACTGCCATGGTTCCTACTCCAGGGCCCTCTGACGTCACCATTGTTTCTGTAACCACCATGTTGCTTCCAGGGGTCAGTTTGGGGATTTCCACCATTCCCCTCAAGCTTGAAGCAGGGGCCAGCACCCTCTCTGTCACCACTATGTTCTCCTTAAACTGGGGATCTAAAAAGCTGGCAGACAAGTGGGCAGGGCCCCCTGCAGAACAGGACGTTTCCGTCATGGTGACACTGGTCTCTGTGTAGGGTGTGGTGAGGGTCCGGGCGTCAAGCTGCCCAGACTGCGATGAGGAGGCTGTCTCCACGATCACCTCCTGGGACACAGCCTCTGATCCTACGCCACCTCCTGCCTGCGCTGAAGGGGCGGGTGAGAAGTAGCCACCAGAGGCTCGTTTGGAGCTGAAAGCCTTTTGCCCATCAACACCAAAACTGGATTCATTCTTGGAGCTAGTGTCTTTCATGTCGATGCGTCTGCCGATGCATATTTCTGCCAGAGTCTTAAATTTGTCTCCTAAATCGTCAAGAAAGCGGTCGTCGAGGTCACCCTCAATAAAGCTGCAGCAGCCGATGGAGCCATGGGGAGAGCCCGACTCCCCCTGAGAATAAACCAGGAGACAGTCCCTTGCAGCTTGGGCTTCATCTTCTTCCGCAAAAGAGACAGCTTTCTGAAGATGGGAAGCAAAAGCAAGCAAAAGTTAATTAATAAAACTTCTAGATGTAGTAAACTTGAAAAAAAAAAAAAAACAAATCAGGAATGCTTGGTCAAGGGGTTTTATAATAGCAGCAACTGTCAACCAACTCAGAGCAGTGCCTAGAACTACTTTTCGCTTTTTTGAAGTTAGTTTGATCTGGACAGTAAAGCGATGAGAAGAAAAAGTACTTCAGAATGAAGTACCATTTATGATACTACTCCTCCCTCACAAGTAATTTACTCACATTTTGGTTCAGTGAACGATACCTGTAGCTAAGTCTTCGTGGGAGAGTGCCAGTGCCATTGCCTGAGAGTATCCTAACATTTAAGAGCACATTTCATGAGAACAGGCTGACATGTCATCACCTGCCATAGCTCTTTTCACTTCTGTAGCCTGCAGGATCACACCCAAGGAGCCAAACAGCAAACAAACTACTGAGTTAAACACTTCAGTACGTACAGGAACATACTCCAGAGTACACACTGGCTCTACCCAGACCACTATGGAACAAGGAGGATTTACATGTTCTGACTGTGGTGTTTCCAGGGCAAGCTCAGTCTGAAGGCAGCACCTGCAACTGGGTAGCTGCGGATCCTTGCACAAATCTTTGTGTGTTCTTGCAGCAGGTCCAGTTGCAGGAGTGAAGGTGGAAAATCCTCTGGGCCTGCTGAACCAGCTTTACTAATATGGTTGCTGTCTCATGCTCAGAGCCACTCTTCTGTCACATCTGAAGTACTGTAGTACATATTAGCTCAAGCATCTGTGTAATGTGGTATAATACATCCAGATCCAAACTGATTATGTGTGTTTATCTGCATTTGATCCTGGGAGCAGACACATTATCTTAGATGCCTCTACAGAAATAAGCACACGCAGAACTAATTGGTTCAGATATTTTTCTAATTTGTTCTTTTACTCTTTTCTCTTTCATTTTTAATTCTGTATCTGAAGTGTTTTATCTACCTAAAAGACTATAATCTCAACTAACCTGTTAGCCTCCTGTTGCATAATATTTACTAAGCACCTCCTGCAAGACTTCAGTGAGCAGCTATGCTCAGAATTGCTTTAACATTCAGAAGCAAAAAGAGCAGAAGGAAAGCGTAACTGCTACTGTTGTGTCTGGTCACCTAGATCTGTAGTTGAAACACACAGGAGATACACTAATCCTTCCCTAGCCTGAGGTGACTCAAACCTGCACAGCTAGTCTCCTGCCCAGCCCCATTGTCAGCCAGCTGCAGAGACTGAAGCTGTTTGTAGAGTTGAAGGACAATCTCTATGCTCCCCGGCATAAAGAAGTGGAGCCTTCCCTGCAAGCAGCTCACCACCCAAAGAACTAATAATGGGTGCTTTTATATAAAGAGAAATAGTTGCAATGAATAGGATTATCCTATTGTTCCATGGTTAGGTCACAAAAAAAAATAATCCAGAAAACGGATTGCAACATATGCCTAATATACTTCTGGTGAATTGCCCTTCACCCAAACTACTGCACAACCAGACAAATCCAGCACCACTTCATCAGCTATTTTTACAATGCAGGCCCACCCTCTACTATTTGACATCAATGGCTTATCTTTCAAGAGCTTGCTCTGTGAAAGGTTTGCAGCTGTGACTCATGAAGAGTCACCAGTGCCTCCCTTCAGGACAGTTAATATGCTCAATTCCCCAACGTTTATATCATGTCACTTTCCTCATGGCTATTTCCTGGATAAGGCTCCTTGGTCACTGCTAAATATTCTGGATCCCAAACCTTGAGAAGGGTCTTGTCAGTGGAGATCTTGTGAAAACCCAAAGATGCTACAAAACTTAGCACTGTCAAGGTCTACATCCCACACGTACATTCCACTAACTCAGAAGTCCTTAGTGGCCTACCCATGCGCACACAACATTGTATATATGTAAACAATCTTGACAACGGTCCATCTATTTGTGTTTGTAATAGCATAAAAAGCATTTCACAAGCATAAATCTCAATATACTGTTATTCTTGGGTCGTATGCTTACGTCAGTGATGTAGTCTCTCAGAAATTCTTCATTCGTGGCTCCTGCAGATCCCATGGCCACACCTCCTCCAGTCACCACGTTGCCTTCTCCAGCTACCATGCCTTCAGCCCCTCCAGTTGCCATGGCTCTGGTATGGTAATCAGCACCAGAAAGGAGACGTCTTTGCTCTTCCCATCCTTCCCTGGTTATCGTGCTGCTGTGCCCTCTTATGTTAGAGATAGAACTGCTCCCTCCCACTGCAGCTTCCTCTGCATTCATTCCTGCTGCTGCTGCTGCTGCTGTTACTGCTGTTGCTCCGCCGGCCGCTCCTTTCAAGTTCCCCAGCGCAGTGGGTAGCACGACACTTGGCATCGACTGCAACAACACAAGTGAGGATGTGACATGAAAGCTGGGCTGTCTTCAAGCACATGGAGCTCACCAAACCAGCAGCTGGGCTGGGTGGGACCTGGGAGGGTGCTGACTTAGAACATGTTCGAATCTGTACCCATTCATGTTGCTGCAGAGCTTCCTGAAAGAGGGTGCAGCTTCCATGACTGTGTTCCCAAGAAGGATCACAGAAGTATTTCTATAGGTCATTGTTCATAAAACTCCAAGGGTTGAGAATGAAAGAGGAGGTGAAAAAAATAAGAAAAAGACTTGTGAAGCTCCAGTGTGCTCAGCTTTCCTGCTCTGGTGGAGCATGCACTGCCTGCTGTCCACGTGGTGCTACCAGGCCCTTCTTTTCTTGGCATCCTTGTCACGTTCACAGTCTTTTCAACAAGAATTTTGTGTGAGCGTTGGCACTAAAATCAAAGCTTTCTACCTTACTTCTTACTGTCATGCAAAAACAGACCAATGTCATGCCCTTTTTCAGGCTGTGTAGGATAACAAGAAAGAAGAAACATCTCTAGCATTCACTGCTCTCTGCTGCATTCCCTCTGCATATTTGAAGTTTTTTTTCTGCCTTCATAAAATATACAGTATTATTAAAATCATATATTTTTTTTAACAATCCTTTGTTTAAGAAGATAAACACACAAGAAAGTAATTTAAAATGAAACCTGAAACTTTGAGCTGGTGATAGTAAGCTAAGATTTATAACCTGTTCTTTCATTACTTCACCATACACTCCCAAACAGGCAGTGAACATTCCAGGCTTGCAGATGCAAATAGCATGGATGCTTTTCCCACACTTTATCTTCTAATCAGATGCTATCAGCACACGCTTGATTCCTTTGCCTTTACTTTGGGGTTTTAACACTATGGTTGGTGTTCCCAGAGCTGCTGTTGGAATTCCCCTTCCATGCATCCTTCACAGAGCCTGACAGGGTTAACTTTAATTAATATTTACATGTGGCTAAAATCTGCTTTGCAGGTTGGAAACATTAGCACATTATATGGTAGAGATGAGTGCAAAACTGAGCACTTGGATAGAAATCAAAGAAAAATGCTATTAGGGAAAACCTGCCTTCTCCTCAGGAGCTGCTCCTTCACTGTTCCATTTACGCAACATCTCTTCACTACAGTCCGGTATTGCAGCAAATCCCTTCTTTGCTCCTGAGCCACACGGACACAACAGCAGTAATAGTGGAATAACTGCAGAGAAACAGAAGTTTGTCATTAGTGATGGGCTGATTAGGGTCAAAGCATGTTAACAGCCAATACTGAAGTCTGGCCAGAATGTATCTTTAATGGGTTAACGAACATCATGCAAATAAATAAGGACTGCAGCCAAGTTCTCCAAAGTTCAATGTATTTCCTGGAAAGATAGGCAGGGATGGTTTTCTAAACAATGAACTGACAGTGAACCTGCCCAGAGAGGTGGTGGAGTCTCCTCCTCTGGAGACATTCAAGACCCATCTGGACGCCTACCTGTGCCACCTGGGCTAGGGAGCTGCTTTGGCAGGGGGGTTGGACTCCATTATCTCTAGAGGTCCCTTCCAACCCCTACAGTTCTGTGAACCTGTCACTCTTGCAGATGATTGTGCATGGTTTTATCTATACTGCTACTGAAGATCTCATACAGCAAAACCAGCCCTCAAACTGCACACTGCACAACCTCAGCCTTTCCAACTCCTGTCTTGTCATTAACTGTCTTGTCCATATAGATTTCACATGACCACACCTGTGAGTGGTCACATTTACAGCATTACTTGGGGAGCTCAAAACAACTCAGTTTCAGGAGGAAAACATACTTCTGTGGAATTAACTTCGTTTTGTCGTAGCTAGTGTGCTGCTACTACAAACAACGAATTACTGTCCTTTCAAATGCAGCACTAATATATATGGCCATACCCTGACTGCATGTATTTCTCTCCTATTTTTCAGTCTCTGCCTTTTCTTACCAACATGAGGAACTCAATTACGTGCTACTTGGATTAAGGAACGAGACCTGGCTCTGTAATTAGGGAGAAGAGAGAGAGCGGTATGGTTTGAGCGAGAAGAGCTAGGGTTCACACAGGAAAGTGTGGGAAATACTAAAAGGACTCCTTAGTGCTACTCACCTATTATTTAGAGCATTATAAACTAATATTACAAGTTGTACACATAAATTTCAAAACGCACAGCTTCTGAATGTTTCCCAAACTGACTGGAGACCTTCCACGACTGCACACAGCCTAGGAGTTTACACAAACTACATCAAGATGATAAAACCCGGGAGCAGAACAGTTGGCTCCTCGGCGCTTTGCAGACTGCATTCACAGTGCTTCAGATATAACATGAAATGATTACTTACGCAGCAGAAGCAGGAACGCCAAGATGATTAGAGCAATCGCTCCTGGTCCCAGACCCACTGACCCACCATCAGTAATTCTATCTTTGCATCCGCCGTCAGCAGTACACGTGCAAACAAACAGCTGCAGGGACTGTGGCTGAGAACAGCTGAGCCCTTGGAAATCCTGTATTAGCAGGGGAACTTCAGCACTGCCTGCCTTCAGGTTCTGAGGAACCAACCGTACGCTGGTGGCTAAGGCACAAGGGTGAGGTTAAAAAAAAAGGAAAAAAATACAAGAAATCAATGGACAGGAAGCTAACTCCTGTAAACTTTTCCAAACTCCCAACAAGCACCCTTCAGCTGGGACCAGTCGATACAATCCAACTTAAATTTATACCTACTGCAGCATATGTGCTTTTTTTTTTTGTTTTTAATCAGGTAATTTGTGCTGGTAACAAACCAGCCGTGCTCTCTTGAAGTCTCAGATAATCACAGAAGAGCTCTGCACCAGCAGAGGCCATCACATAAGATAGCTTACAGAACACTAACCTTCACTTCATCCAGTCAACTAAAGGCTGGATTCACAAAAATCAATTTCTGTCTTTAGGACACTAATATGCTGTAAGCCACTGGCAGACATGTAGTCGTGTCATATCTAGGACAGGACTGGGCAAGAGGTGCCCCAAAGACCCCAGATGAGGAAGGTGAATGCCATCTCTGTAACTGCTGCTAGTTTGGTCTACAATCTACCTAAAGCATTTCCTTCAAGTGTTTCCCAGGACTGTACGAACGAGAACGTAAGAAGAAAATGCTAATGTAGTTTTGAAATACTCATTAATATCATTAAGATAATTTATGATTTACAATCTACATATTGTTGGATCATCAAGCTAGATTAAAACGGTCCAGCTGAGGGAAGGCAACAGGCCCCAGAACATGACTATTTTTAGAGCTGTTAGAGAGAAGGGAACAGAAAAGAATCAACATATATTCACGTGTTATTTCACATGTGTTTTTTGGGTGTTTTTTTTGTCCAAATCAGTCAAACAGTCACTTTTATTGGAATTAGCAAAGTACAAAACTCCCAAAGAACTCCAGATAACTGAAAGTAATTCCACATGTTTTTTTCTTACCGTTTCTGGATGCAATTCTCCACTTTTTTGCTGTCCCTTCTGGCTCATCAATGACAGAAAAGCTGAAGGGAGCACTGTTTGGGTAACTATCCATATCACTAGCTGTAACATCAACAAATTTTGCATCTGAACACACAGTCTGCACAGGGTTCTCAATAATTGGGCAGTTATCATTCTCGTCTTTAACTTCAATGACGACGGTGCCAGTGACTGTTTTTGTAGGAAGATCTAAGATTCCAAAATATGAAAAATAAAATCAATATTTGACAAGTACAGAAGTTTTGTCTTAAAGCAAAAAATGTTTTCCAAAGCACAAATAAGTTTATGGAGCAATATTTCATTCCTGATGTCAGTGAACACCTTGACAAAGTTCTTCTGAAGGCTACCTTAATGTATAAAATGTATTTCTTGTGCATAGTTACACAGTATCAAGCAGGTTATGAAGAATTCTAACTAGATGTACAAGAAGTTAAGAGATTCTTCCCAGCGCTGCTTTCTGCTGATTATCATAGTGAGATACGGACAACTTCCACCCTGACAAGGATTTTTCTATCATGCTAAGTCTTCGCAAAACTTGATTTTAAAGTTCATCTACATTCTGTCAAAGAGAAACAGACACCCTGGGAACCCACGCTAAGGTTTGTCCCATTTCCTTTGTCTCTCCTACAAATACAGAGCCTATGGGAAACTGCACTGGGCACCTAATTTACAGGCAGTTGAAGATAGGGACGTTAAACCAACTGTAGCTATAGAAATAGAAACTAAGCCCTAAAAAATCCCCAAGAAATTAACAAAATGCATCTAGTCCAGTAGTGGAAAAACAGAACTCTCTAAACTTACCAGTAGTTACACCCAACATGGTAAAAGTGTAGGTACCATTCACTACATAAGCTGATTCATAATCCAGGTTTTTAGCAAGTTGGATTTCACCTGTTTCTGAATTTATCGTGATCCAGTTTGCTGGGTCTCTTCCTTTGATGTATCTGATTAAAATCAGATAAAAAAATAAAAATATCACACATTTGTAAAGATCAAAACAACCACCAGAAGAACAAGCAGCTTAACACTATGCCTACCGTTCATTAGTGCAGAGACCAAACTCTAGGCTGAGGCCTGGTGCTCCTGCCACTGTAATTGCATCAATCTTAGATCATAAACCTACCCTGGATGTTGAAATCTGCTTTTCCCTGTCAAGACATCCAGGACATAGGTGTGGCAGTGTTACTCAGTGAAACAAGAATGCTTGTTCCACACGAGAGGCAGCGTGCTGCTGGCCACGATGTTCCTTTTCCCCTGTCCCTGCTTCCAGCCATGGGTGAGCAGCAGCCCCCTGGAGAGGCTGTACTATAGACATGGAGAAAGGGACCCAGGATTAGGTTTGTACCCCTGACAGTTCACACCACTTCTAAATGCTACCACAGCAGTACTTCAACAGTGCTGTAGCTGAGCAGCTGCAATTCAAAAGCTAAAAACAGCCACATGAAAGCATATGCAGGGTTATCACGAAATCACAGAACTGTAGGGGTTGGAAGGGACCTCTAGAGATCATCGAGTCCAACCCCCTGCCAAAGCAGCTCCCTAGCCCAGGTTGCACAGGTAGGCGTCCAGGTGGGTCTGGAACGTCTCCAGAGAAGGAGACTCCACCACCTCTCTGTGCAGCCCGTGCCAGTGCTCCATCACTGCACTGTGAAGAAGTTCCCACACACATTATCTACCCTAACATCTTTTTCATTCAGTTCCTGCGTGTTTCTGTATACTCCTACCTATTGTTTCTGCACAAAAGCACACGCAATTTCAGCACAAGCACTTGTCTTACCATTTACGGGAAAACAAACAGGATTCTCAAGTCAGTCATTTTCTGCATAATACTATTGATAGCAATGGTGTTCTTTCAGTTGTGAATTACGTGTAGGAGAGAACACATCGCCTTTCAAATTATTTCACATCAATACACGCATTTTCACACTAAGATGTAGTTTCTGACATACTCAGTTATAAGGGTTATAAAAAGATTCTTACTTAATGTGCACTGCTGCTTTTCCAGTGTCTTCATCAATGGCTTGATACTGTCCAATGTCCTCACTTATTCGAAGGCTCTCACTTGCCTCAATAATTTTTCTGCCACCGGGGAATACAGGGCCCTCCCGCACATCAATCACACTGATTTTGATTGGGATCGTTTCTGCTTTATAACTTTTTTTAATGGACTTGTGGAATTCTGCTTTGTTTGTAACAACAATGCCCAGGTTTAGGCTTTGCATTTCTTCATAATTTAGTGCCTAGAGCAATCAAAAACAAACAAAAAATCCCTCAGAATTTGATGGGATTTGATATCAAGACAACATCAAGACGTATAATATTTAATGCTGGTGGAGGAGGATACAGTGGAAAGAACTGTTGTTCAGCATGTTTCTCTCAATTTAAAGCATCTCTTCAAGAGTACATAAAGATTACTCTTCATATATATATACTCCTCAGCTCCTGTCACTAAAGAGGAGTGAAAGCTCCACGGAAACCCACAAAATAAACAGTCTGTAGCCATGGCTCATGGAGTAGGTGCTGCCTGCAGCTATCTGTGGCCACGGGAATAAATAAACTTAGACAACCAAGGAGAGCAAAAATGTGGGAAAGGTTACAGCATATGTGCTACCAGCACTGTTGCCCAACAACAAGGAAGATCTGGGGATTTCTGTCCCACTGGATACACACTGCTACCACACAGAATGTGATAGACAAAATTATTATTCTGCACAGAACACCACCAAAAAATACAACAGAGGAGTATCCACCACGTACATTTGTAGTTTATTTCCTGGCCATAAATAATTTGTAGGTCAATCTCTACTAAAGGGACTCGATTACTCTAATATTTAAAGACTCCAAAGAATATACTAACCTTCACAAGAGTCAAAATTCCTTCATTTGTTCTATTATCTGTTACTATACGAAAATAGCCGCCTTCATTACCAGAGACAAACGAAAAGTTTGCCAACCAGTTATCAGAAAACTCTTCATCTTTGTCAAACACTTTTATCCGCATGATTTCCACATTCGCTTTGTTTTCTTCAATGCTTCCTTCAAACTGCAAGGATAAAAAAAAAAATTAAAAAGATGTCCCGATCTACCCTATTTCATCAAGGCAAGAAAGTCTGCATAAGGTTTTCTTCGGCAGTGGAATACCAGCAGATGTACCAACACACCAATGGTAAATGTACTTACTGCATGACTTTCAAGCACAGGCAGGTTGTCGTTGACATCCAAAATCTTGATTTCTAAAGAGCATGATGCACTATTCCCATCTGCTGCACCATCACGGTCTTTCCCTTCCACCACCAAAGAATAACTACTTTGTGTCTGCCATAATTAAAAAAAAAAAGAAAGAAGAGCTTAACCTAGTCTAAATTTTTGTTGCCTTACTGTATTATCTGTGTATTACTTTAGAAAATCTCTCAAGCAATGGCCAATTTAAACCCATCTTCTCTCTGCTATTAAATCTTACTCACGCCTCTTTCTACTGGAGTACAGCTGAGCCTTAGCAAAGGGTTTGGGAGTTTTGCATTTTCCTCCCAAATAGTCAGACTGTGATTAAGTGGAGGATGGAAAAATTGCAGTGGCCACGAGCAGGACACAGCGATACCTGCGCACTGAGACAGAGCTGATGATGCAGGGATGGTGTCCTCAGCTGCAGACAGCTAATATAAAGATCACCATCTGCTGGCCAGTGAAAATACATGCAGACATAAGAGAAGCTGCTGACAGTATCTGGCTTTCAACACTTTCACAGAAGCACCGTTTCACAGAAGCCCTGATTTGTACAGCAAGCCACAAAAGTCTAGATTCAACCAGCAGCTTTACAGATGGTGATCTGGGTGTTATATCCACAGGCTCACCAGCAAAGAAACAATCCCCCACTGTCATGTAACTGCTGTTCACTGCGCAGAAGGGACAGAAAACAGCAGCCACCAACTGGAGTGAGAGGGAGGAGACAGGGCAAGCTTTACCTCATCCCCTCCCAAAGCCACTGGAAAACGTACATCAGTCAGACAAGGAAGGTCCTTTAAACCAAACTGGGATGAAGGAAGGTGAAAAGCACCAGAAGAATACATCAACAGATCTACATACGTACATACATATATATATACGTGTGTATATTTTACCTCTCTGTCAAGGTTTATTGCTGCTACTTGAACCTCGCCAGTGTCTTTATTCATACTGAATGCAGAACTAGGGCTTTGGGAAATTATCTTGAAAGCAATTTTGGAATTCAGGTTATTTGGTTCATCTGCATCTGTTGCATTTAACCTCATTACAATTGTACCTGGAAAAACAAACAACAACAAAATACAGTATTTGGTTATGCTGCCATACACTGGCAAGTACGTTTACTGTAATGTCACAGTTAAGAGAGTGCTGCCAGATGCACTGCACAATTTTCTGATGCCCCTACCTTTGCTTATTTAACAGAGCTGAAGAAGCGTTCATGAAATCCAATTTATGTTAAAAGCATATCCCCTCACAAACAAAGCTATGCTGTTAACACATCTGAAGGTCACAGAATTCAACCCATAACAACTACCCAGTGAGTTGAACTCTTGTGAGAGTTCTGACAGAAAACTTAAGACACTGTAGAAAGAAGAGGGAAACTTTAGAAAATTAACATTTCCCTCATACATCATTATAAAGGAAGAAGAACCAACATTTGTACATGAACATCAACAAAACAACTGCTCTTTACTGAGTGATGCCCTCCAACAGCTTAATTCAAAATACACGGTGGCTCCCATGCTGCAGGCTCCTTGTAAGTACGACACAGGATACTGTGCTTGGAAAGGGCCAAGCTCAGCATCCAGCACCATTACTTGGGTTTCAGCATCAGCTGGAAAGCAGGAAGAGAGGCAGTTAGTTACCATATGGCTGCTACTGATCTGAAAGGCAGCTGGGGGAACTCAACACCTCACACAAATGGATGGTCAGTAATTTCTATCTTCAGAGTACTACAGCATGGAAATGGACGTCACATCAGGTTATTTATTAGAATGTTTTACTCCGGGAAAGTCTATTACTCCAAGATCTGTTCTTATGTTTACTGTCATTAATAGGAAAATTGCCAATAACTTTTTCTCTGAGGTGTGGGTCACATACTCTTAACATCAAAGTGCTTCTCCAGGCTATTAAATAAAGGAGAGTTTTTCTTAAACACAGTGGAGTTAAACACCTCTAACATAGGCTGGAATTGCTAGGCCAGAAGATGGATGGAATTCCCCATGCAGTGTCTACTTCAGGACTCAAGTTCCCAGCTTCATGGCAGCTTTGACCCAACAACAAAGTTGGCATAAGAGGAAGTCTTGTTCTCTGTTGCCTTTACATTCATACTTAGCCTTAATCACAGTGGACAACTCAGCCCTGAATAAAAACATGTATTAAAACTTGGATAACCTGTCTTACACAGGCAAGATAATACATTGTATTTATTACAGCTATGCTGCTGCAATGGCTATATTCACTTCTTCCCTTGACTGTGTTCAGAAAAGGTAAATAAAAAGAAAAAAAATATATATATATATAAAATATTACCTGTTTCACTTAATTCTTCAATCGAACCAACAAAAACTTCATGTGAAAACACTGGAGGATTGTCATTTATATCTAGAACTCTAACTGGGAGATCTATTGGCTCTTCCAGTTTTGCTCCAGTCCTATCTAGAGCGTGACCTCGCAACTGAAATGATTCAGAGAGAAACAATAAGAAAATGAGTGACTGTAAAACATGTATGTCAATACATACAAGAATATATATCAACATTTTATATATAAAAATATTAGGAGCTATATATACATGTATACACACATATATATAAATGTCCAGAAACATTAAAACTAATTGACATTATATATATATATTTAAAGGAAAGAAGAGCACTTTTAATGGGAAAGTTACTGTTCAACTTACAAACAGGATTGGAGTCTTTTCTCTGTCAACCCTTCCCGTTATGTTCAAGTCGCCAGTCTTTCCATTGATAACAAATAGTCCAAAAGGGGGTTCTGTAACTCCTTGACCAGATATAGTGTAAGTTACCACTATCCCTTCATCTTCAAAGTCAGAATGTATCTAGGAGGAACATACAAAATAACAATTGGTAAATAAAACCACACTGAAAAACACAAAATCTTTTTTGCTATTTTCATAATAAACAAACAAAAACCAGTGTTAAATACAGTTTACCTACATTCTTTTGTATGTGTAGATGTTGAGATGAAAGTAGAAGAAAAAGTTACGTGCTCTCTCTGAAGATCTAGTCCAAGGGAGACTAGAAATGTGATGGACAGTGCAACAGCTGGGAACTGCAGAACAAATGGGTCTGCAGGAGAAGAAAACTCTGACTACCTGGACAAAGAGAGCTTGAGAGCACACAAGTGCAAGGAAGAGTCTGACTGCTCCATGTATACCTTTCTGTCCAATCACTACCAGCAGTTCTGGGAGCTGCTATCCAACCTGAACCAGAGCTGAGTAAATCTGACTGGGTGGTAGAGTGGAAAAAAAGAAATAAAATACTGCATTTTCTAAAGTATTATGAAAATTGCTGACTGGGAAAAGATGAGAGACTCAGCCAAAGCAGACTTCAAGAGTAATTCATTTGAAGAAGGACATGAACCAATTTTCTACTGGTACTCAACAGTTCATTAAAATTGAAGAAACATTTGTGTCCGCAGTTAGGGCAGCCACATCGTTATTTTATATTTTCATCTCTATGTGTATTGTGTATTTATCTCTTTTCTGGGCTTACTTTAGCAATTGGATTCCTATAGGAATTGTCTTCCTCTTCCCGTACAAAAGCAGGAGGGATCCTCCATTCTCGCTTCTGCCTGACAAGGCCGTTGGGATGAGATAATGTGCCACTCCTGCCGCTCTGATTATAAATCTGTGAAGAAAACAAGGCTGAATGTCAGCACAATATCTAGTCATTTAAGATAAGTACCTTATTGCTGTGCTAGTCCAGGCTTCTGAATATCTTAGACTGTAATCTGGGCATTTTGCTTGCTCAAAGCCACATGCTGACCTTACCATTTATTTCCTTCCAAGGAGGCTATACACTGTTTTAACAGTTAGTAATTTTGAAACAGGACTAGCCTTCTGAGGCACAACTTAAAACTACACGTTCCTGAAGTTGTTTAAAGAGAAAAACTACAGTATTTTTTTCATCAGGACATACATATAAAACACGAGCTTTGAATACACAGGCACATTCACATGACCAAGGTATGGTGAAAGTATACCTGCTCTAGCAGATTTAAGTGCTTGTCACCAGATGTGGAACGAAGTTTGCCACTGATACTGCTATAAACGACTATTTCTGCCTTATTATGCTGTTTAATGTCTCATTAACACGGATTAATACTCAGCTTCTTCCCTAATACAGGATACATGTAATATGCAACTTTCACTGTCTCAGCTACCCTTGCCCAGCTACCCCTCACTCCCGCTGACACACTTCTTGTTCCTCTTGCCCTGCTGGTCTCCAGATCTACAACAAACACTCTCTATATCATAGCAGTTGACTTAATTTATGGAGAGTTAAAAAAGATGTTTGCAAATGGAACATTCTAGCTGAAGTTTCTTGAAGCTGAATGTCACTCATTTTGATGGATGAAGGACTGGTCCTTTTTTTTTACATTTGTGCTTTCATTTTGTTACCCGTCATACAGACTTCACTCTTCAGAAAACAGCAGAACTCAAAATACTTATCAACTGAAATAAAGCATGTCTTTGACTTTTTTTTTTAGAGAGTCCTTCCTACAGGCACTGATAACAAAAAGCAAGTTTTCATAATCACTTACCTTCCAGTGGAGTCCATTTCCACAACTCAGACAGATCTGTAATGAAAGTCATGAGAACCATTATTATTAATCCAGTGTCACCTTAGCATCACATTTCTTTACCCACTAAGAGCCCAGGATAGCTATGCATGCCCTAAGACACTGCAGTTAGGTGCCTCTTGTTAACTGTAAGCAACTGCAGCCTCAGTCAAATTATCCTGTGTTTACGTTCCTTGATGCTCCAAAGGTGACTTTCATTTATACTAAGGCGTAAAGAGAAGCAGACTTAGAGAAGTGATTTCCTCTTGCAATAAGTCAGTAAACCGTAGAATTGCAGGGTTTGGAAGGGACCACTAGAGATCATCTAATCACCTGCAGTAGCAGGTTCCCTACAGTGCCCTGCTTGAACTGAGGAGCCCAGAACTGAACACAGTACTCCAGATGTGGCCTCACCAGAGCAGAGGGGCAGCATCACCTCCCTCAACTTGCAGGCCACCCAGTTATTCCTCCCCAGGTGCAGGACTCTACACTTGCTTTTGTTGAACGTCACTAGGTTTCAATACACTTAACTCTCCAGCCTTTCTTGCTGAACAGCAGCACAGCCTTCTGATATGTCAGCCACTCCTCCCAGCTTTTTATCATCAGCAAGCTTGCTGAGGGTGGATTCCATTCATTCATCCAGGCCACTGAGAACATGTTAAATACTTTTCATTTTCTCTTTGACTGGTTTTCAAACTGCTGACTGGGCTCTTACCATTCATCCCTTCTTTCTTACACTGATTGCTACATCACAGCATGATAGAATTTTTTAAAAAGCTCTCTTTCTCACCCAATGCAGCACACTGGTGGACAAGGTTGGGTTAAGTAGCAGACTTGCAAAAAAAAACTTTCAAACAGCAGTTTTTCCAGTGTGTACATCCTGAAGACAAAAATCAGCAAGCAGAAGGTTCCCTAATGCATTTTGAGGGCTGCAAGTTCTTAGATACCTTAGATCAAGTTTTTCTTATAAATATTCTTAATCTTATTATTCACATGAAATTTTAAAATTTGTTTTTCTGATTAATGAGATTACACCAGCAAGATAATGCCTAAGAGGAGAACACTGGTTTTCCAGTCAAGGTTTTCCAGCAGGAGTTATAACTCTTTAGGAAGCTGAAGAGTTGTCAAAGTATCATCTTGAACATCCTTATTTGCTATCACAAACTGAAGGGACAAACAATGAACAGAGACAAGAGGCACCAGGTGAGAAGTTTTCTTGTATCAGAAGACTGACAACCACAGTGTAAACTACAGCATCCGAAGTTTGCAAATATCTCAGTGGACTGAGCTGACTTAAAAGAGTACATCAAGGACGTAGAGAAAACTCTGTTAGACATTAAAAACAGAAAGTCATAGAAAACAGCCTCAAGCATTCTGTTTTCTTGCTACAAGAAAAAGGTGATTTTGCATTTTTACTTTTTAACCTGTAATTGTCTGTGGTCCATGGAGAATCTCCTAAGGAATTTTAAAGTAACTTACAATAGGTGTTTAACAGTGGCAATTTTATTTATGAAATGCAAAAATACATGTGGAGGAAATATATAGATGTATCCTGCATTTTTACTGAAAGTCTGTAAAAGACACTAACATTTTAAAATGAGGAAAAACATTTTTAATGAATTATTTTTCAGAAAAAAAGTCACATAAACTACACGTGCTGAAATTCAGAGCTGCCTTCTATTTAGTGGCTTAGTAGGAAACCCCCTATCTGTCACTTGGTGTGAATGACAGCCTCGGTACAAAAACTCAGACATCTACTGATGAAATCTATTGATGACACAGAGCTTGGAAGGCACTGGCAAAGGACAGCTGGATTGTTACAGAAGATTAGTCAATGGGAAGTAATGCTGCAGGAAAGCATCTGGAATAGGTAGGGTGGCAGGGGAAAAGGAAGGAGTGACTGACCTGCATAGGGAGCGCAAGGCCGCTCTTGCGCAAATACGTGCTCGTGTCTAGTGAAAGAAATGACTGAAGAGACAGATTTTGAATACACAACTTCATTTTATACTGTAAAGATGCAGAATGAGGAAGCAAGAAGGCGTGTGCGCCTATTTGCTTTGCTATGAAACTAGAAACCCTCCCTTATAAATGCGGCCCTGTCACACATTGCGTTGGTCAGTTTGGCGTTGAAAACCATTGGCAAGTGGACATCCTGCACACTTAAAGAAGTGGGCTGATATTACATTAGAGGTTATCTCCGAGTCAATCTCCCTGCCCTGGGGCAGGATGAGTAACACCCACCTGCTGCCTGACATCTGTTTAATGTGTTTCTTAAAACTAGTGATAGAGATCACAGCATGGCCGCTGAGAACCCAACAGTACCTAAGTAAAGCTTTGTGGGCTTTACTTCAGACTAAAATTAGCCTGACATCATGGACAAAACAGCCACGGAGGTGATGGAAACATCTCCCAGGACAGTTTCAAACTCAAAGAATCAGACTGACACACTATAGAGATTTGCTTCAAAAGCACAATTTGATCCAACCAAATAGGTGCACTCTACATCCACTGCTATGTTTCCTATTAACAGACACCAAAACAGCTATACTGCGATATCTTAATCTCAAACTGAATCTCTCTCTTTGTCACGTAGGCAATGTAGCTAGGGAAAAGTGCAACTCACTCTTCATGACAATTACCTTTCACATATAAGAAAATGTATTTTCCATCTCACCCACCATTCCAGTTCTTTAGTCTCACTATGAGAATGATAAACCAGGATTTCTTGAATTTATGTTACTTTTTTTTTTTGCTTTTCTCTAGTGTCTCCTACAATAATTCAATTTCTTCTGATGTACGGCTTCCGAGATAATACATCTCTTTAGTCAAACAGATAAAATCGTAGATCTCAGCTATTCCACATCTACTTTCGTATCTCACAGTAGCACTGTCTTTCTGCTTGCTTTTAAAGAAGCATGTTTTTTGAAATTAGGCTGCTTGAAATCACCGCTCTTTTGCGCTTTCTAAAACTAAGAAGTTCAGTTTTATCTGTTTCACAAAATCGTCGTTTGAGTTTGAAGGGAATCCCCTGCAATGAACAGGGACACCTACCACTAGATCAGGTTGTTCAGAACCTGGTCTACCCTGACCTTGAATGCCTACAAGGATGAGGCACCACCACATTCACCACCAGGTAACTTGTTCCAGTGCTTTACCACTCTTAATTGTTAATTTCTTTTCCTTATATCCAGTCTAAATCTCCTGTCTTTTAGTTTAAAACCATTATCCCATTTCCCCTTCTCCTATCACAACAGACCCTGTTAAAGAGTATATTTCGTTCTTATAGACACCCTTTAAATACTGAAAGGCTGCTTCTCAACTCCCTCACCCTGCTGGCCACACTTCTTAGGATACAGATGGCCTTGAGGATTTATTCCTATCAATTCTGAACAGAAACTGCTACTGATGGTGACATTACAATAGTGATTCCATGTATTCTGTATCGATCTCCATCATATCCAGTCTAACATCTAACATATGAAATATTAGGGAGGTACACTCTAAGAAAACATCCATAAGAAAAAAAAAAATCTCAAATCCTTTCTCACTCAAATACAGAACACTTTCGAAGATGTCCTCTCTTGAAGACACAATGGCCACCTACTGCAATGACCCTTGATGGCTGTGCCTGTGTGACAAGGCCATGGCTACAGGTACGTGCCCTGGACACAATCCATGTTGGTCCCAACAGACACAACTGCTGGGAATGCCCTAGTGCTCCTGGAAAAGTCAGAGGTAGAGACGGGAAAGCTGCGGGGACCTCCATACAATCCTCAGGACTTATGCTATGGATGTAGACCACAGGTAGAGAGGGAACACAGTCAACCAATAGATGCTTCCGGGAAAAACATGAAAGGAAGAACCTGCAGTTCTTAACACGCCTAATGCGGAAGGTACATTGGGATAATTATTTTTTTAAAAGCATTTTGCTTTTTAGTCGATTCTTTGGGTTTTGCAATTACCAGCGCCTTCTTTGCATGTCTTTTGATACCAGTGACTCCAGTCGGGATGCTCATACAAGCAGCGACTTTCACCCACAATGGGTTCGTCTTGATTAAAAACCACCGCATACAAGAACACACACACACACACACACACAAAGGGAACACCCCACAGTGCTTCTCTCTCCTGTCACCAACCAAACAGGGCAGTTTTAGTTACTGGAATATTACATCCTACATTAAAGCCATACGGCAACAGGTCTCCACTCAACCTGATTTCTGGGACCTTGAACATGAGAAATCCTGCCCAGCTCCCTACAGCCCTCCTAAGCCCTGCCCAGCTCCCTGCTCCCAGACTGGTCAGGCCTCCACCTTGCCTGGGCAGTGGCAACTTCGCAGGCGTCTCACCAGGCTGGGAGAGAGAGCAGCTCAGTAACACCTCTGATGTCAAGGAAAGCTTCTTGGAGAGTAGCTAGAAACAGCCAGAAGACATCAGTCCAAACCAAACCCAAGCTTTCCTTGGTCTCAGTTCATTACGGAGCTTGCTTCTAGCCTGGAAAGTTATTCTGTAGGACAAAAGGACTAAAAGGTCAACGGCAGAGAAGGGAGGAAAAGAAAAGCCGCGTATCTTGGATTTGTAAGCGCTTCGTATCTTCCAGTAATCGCTACATACGGTCAATCTTCCCTCCTTCCAACATTTAACACAGTTTACAGACAACAAGGCAACCACAGTACCAACCCCCCTAAATCTTCCCGAAACACCGACAAAACCCACCCTACTTTTCCCAACTTTCAGCTCTCCCTTTCGCCTCCCTCCCTCCGTCCCTCCCTCCCAGGGAGCGAACCCGCGAGGTGCCAAGCCTCGACGGGAAGCGCCCTTCCCACGCCCCGCGTCCGCACTACGAACCCCCGGGGCACCGCGCAGCGCCCGCGCTTCGCTCCCGTCTCCCGCCGCGAGGCTCAGCCCCGGGCACGGACTCACCAGCAGCGCCAGCAGCCGCACCGCAGCCGCGCTGCCCCGCGACATGGCTGCCGCCTGACCGCCGCGCCCGGCTCCGCGTTACTTCCTGAGCCCGTCAGGGGAAATGGAGGCGGCCCGGCGAGGGGCGCGCTTGTAGCCGCGGGTGGGTGGAGAGAGCCGCCGGGGGAGCGCCGGGGAGAGAGGGCAGGTAGCGCCCGGCTCGCCCCGCCCGGCCCCGCCCGGCTCGGGCAGACCGCGGGGAGCCCCCGGCACCGCCCCGCAGGGAGAGGAGGAGGTGTGCAAGGACGACTAAGCGATACGTTCGTGAGTGACTGATAGGGGGACGTACTCTTTTAGTGGGGAAACAAAACGGTGAGCCGTTCTAGCGCAGCCTTCTGATGATTCCCGTAATCCTCTTTTTAACGTGCTCCCAGCTATGTCCTTCCTACTCCTATATCTGGCAGAGATCTCTCCTGGATACACCTCATTAACTGATGCTGACAAAGACATAACTGATTATTCGCGATGGCGAAATAATTAAATACACTTCCCGCACATCCTTTGTTATAGGAGGTGCTTACCTAATTGCTCTCTCTTACCTAATCACACTCGATGGTTATAAATAATTTTGGAAGCAGCTGGACATAGTGCTACTGGTGATGCTCACCAGGGAACCAGCCATATTGCAGTCTTCTCAATGACACCATGTTCCCCCGTTATGTATTGTAATGACGTATGGTGAATGGAATCACAGAACCACAGAATCATTAAGGTTGGAAAAGACCTCCAAGTTCATCTGGTCCAACCATCAACCCATCCCCAACATGCCACGTTACTCAGTGCCAGGTCTAAAAGTTTCTTGAACCTCCAGGGACAGTGACTCCACCGCCTCCATTTTTCCTAACATCCAACCCGTATTGGAAGGGACCCATAAGGATCATGGAGTCCAACCCCTGGCTCCACACAGCAATACACAAAAAGCAGATCATGCGACTGAGAATGTTGTCCAGTTGCTCCTTGATCTCCAACAGCCTGGGTCCATGACCTGGTCAGCCTGTTCCATGCCCACTATCCTCTGGTGAAGAACTTTTCCTTGATATCCAACCTGACCCTCCCATGACGCTGCTCCATGCTGTTTTCTCAGACCCTGTCTGACACCAGAAAGCAGAGCTCAGCACTGCCCCTCCACTCCCATCATGAGGAGCTGTAGACCACCATGAGGCCTCCTCTCAGCCTCCTCTGCTCCAGGCTGCGCAAACCAAGGGACCTTAGCTACTCCTCACACACCTTGCGCTTTAGACCCTTTGTTGTCTCTAAAACCCCCCTTTGGACACAAATAGTTTTATGTCCTTTATGTACCGTGATGCCCCAAACTGCACACAGTAGTCAAAGTGAGGCTACACCACTGCAGTGTATAGCAGAACAATCCCTTCTCTTGACTGGCTGGCAGTGCCATGCTTGGTGCACCCCGGGGTATGGTTGGCCTGCTGGGCCTTGACTAATAAGGGACGCTGCTGTTGACCAAGAGTTTAGGGGCAGGTGTACAGTTTTGGGCAGATCTAACAACGTGGCAGGTGCAGCTAACGTTAGTCAAACACTGAAGTTCTCTTTTAGTAATTCTTGTTTAAGATAAGTGACGTAGAGCCTTTATTTATAGTGCTTCTAATATGGTGATTTAGAAGTAGATTCCAGCCTTAGCCTGATGCTTAAGCATAACTTGAAAGCATTTCATTACATCATATGTCTGTCAGAGAAGAATCTTGATTTGCAGCTTTTGTCTTAATCTTTCAATTGGCTCCATGGAATTCTGAAACAGCATTTGGTTGCCCATCCAAAGCATGGTTAAAGATGTGTTAGCAAATGTATATTTAGAATTATTTACCATTTTTGAATGCTGGTACAATGGAATAAAAAGCAAGTCCAAAAGTTCTTTCTGCACATTATTTTGCTGGAACTTAGACATCTGTGTGACCCACATGTCCTGCACATCCCTAAGACCCTCAGTCATAAAAAAGCTGCCTTTCAATTTTTCATTATTATTTTTTAACAGATCAAAGCAGAAATAATTTAAGTATTATGAAAGTTCTCTTCCCTGGTATAGAAAACTATTTCATATTTTACGGAAGTAAAATGCCTGATGTTTCAAAATAAGTGTCAAGCAGCATCAGTTTGTTTCTAACATAGCTCCTAGCTGTGTCAGTATCCCCTGAAGTTGGATTTCTAGCTTTTCTACACTTTAAACTGGCAGCTGCAAAACCGTCCTCCTCCCACAACAGTTCTGACCCCAAAGCCAGTGTGCACGGGAGGATCCGTGCAACGTTAGATCTTTGTTTTCCTTCTGGAGATAGCAGCAGTTCAAAGTTCACAGGCTCCAGAGAACAAAGGAAATTCATTGCAGCTTTTAAAATCTTAAAAGCAGCCATGCCCTTCTTCAGTGCTGACTTGGGAAAGGGGCTCTCCAAGATGTACAGCGTGCACCACAAGCTATTTTCTCAAAGTACATTCTCCTGCCGGCATTCTCTCTATAGGCTTTGAATGAATTATCTTCTAAATCAACACGTCTTTCCCGGAGAGGCCGAGTATTTGCTTCCAGCTCTGGTAACTGTCAGCACAAGCATTCTGGTGAGGTATGGTCTCACCTACGGCCTCTGCACAAGGGGCTTGGTGACTCAGCCAGCCTCGCCTGGTCCCCGTGCAGCTGCCGCTCCCTCTGTGCTGAGTAACACCCTGCAGCAGCACCAGGCAGCGGCTGGGGCGGAGGACAATGGAGCAGCAGAATCAAACTCTGCCTCTTAGAAAAACAGAGGCGATCCTACCCCTGATGTTGAAAAGTAGATGTTTTTTTATTTGTTTCCCCCTTAGAAAAGTTGAATTTCTTCTTTCAGACAAGAGATGCAATCACATGGCACGAGTGTAGTATTTAGCAAGCAGGATTAAGATGGAAAATCCAGTGTATATCCTCAGCAAATAAATGTTTAAATATCATCATGATTCATGTTAAGCTATTATGAAAATCTTTCCCATTGTTTTAAACTATTTCCTGAAACTTTTCTTCATTGTTTGAAGATTCTTCACTGCACAGGAGCCCGAACTACCACTCAGCTGGAAAAAAAGATACCAGTGGAAAGTAGTGCATCAAGGCTCCACGTAACTGCATCAAAATTACATTCCGTTATTAAAAACATCCTAAAATTATCATATAGTAGAATGTCTTTAGCTGGAAAGGACCTCAAAGCCCATCCAGCTCCACCCCCCTACCATGAGCAGGGCTGCCACCCACCAGACCAGGCTGCCCAAGGCCCATCCAACCTGTCCTTGAGCACCTCCAGAGATGGGGTATGTGTTAAGGATCTTGTAGATTCTGTGAAAAAATGTACACACTCCAGAGAGGCATTCAAAACCCTACTGGCTCCTGGTGTCAGTAGTCCAATCCCTGATAGCTTCCATCTCCTATGTGCTTGCCAGATCAGGGGCCTTGATGGGAAAAAAAAAAAATAATAATGCAGAAGTACATTAGCTCCAGGGTTTGGTGCTTTGAATAAATATTTTGCTCTCTCAGAATGGAGCCATTGTTTTCCTGTATGCATTAACCCTGATTCTGACTCTCCCTGCATTCTGCCACACTCTATACATAAACTGTTTATTGCCTTGTAACCATTATAAAGAAACCCTCCCTTTCTTCAGTTTCATAGCTTTCTTCTCCTTTCCTAGCAGCCAGACTGTGGAACCCACCAGGTGCGGCAGCTGTGGCAGTGAGTAATCCTGTTGAGCTGTGGGTCTGGCTGGGCTGTAACGGCCCGCACCAGATTCCTGCCTTTATCACGGGCATTTTTTTTTACTGTCTGACAGCGCTGAAATACAAGGCCTTTTATGTGTGTAAAACAAGGAGTGGCCGAACAACTCTCCTGTTGTTTCCCAGCTGCATAGCAACCCAGCCTGCTCTGAAGGTGCCTATAGACCTTGTTTCTCAGGGCACTGTGACTTATCTTTCTGGGGAAACTTACAAGACAGACAACATTTAGGCAGGTACGAACTATTGCTCAAGGTCCTGCTGTGCAGCTGGTAGAAATAGTAGCCTTTTTTTTTTTTTTTCTTTTTTCTTTTTTAAGTCCATGAACGTTCATCAGTGCTGTAAATATGAGCTATAGTTGAGAAAAAGATTGTTGTGAAGAATTTCACATGCATTGTGTAAGCCTCTTCTGGCCTTACTGTAATCTGTCAGGTAGCTGCTATCGTCCGCTACTACCTCATAGGATTTCAGGAACTGTAGATACAGATACGGCATTCCCTGGTCATGAAAAAATAGTATCTTTGATCTTTTTTTTTCTCATGTCACAATTCAGGTACATGAGCTAATAATACACTTAAGTTTACTTTGTATAACATGACACTAATTCATCAGGTAACATTAGAAGCGTTTGCCTTAGGAAAAATAGTCTTAGTTTTGTTTTAAAAGAAAAGTACAGGCACAAAAACAGATATTAACCGATCTGAGGCTTAGGCTGACAATTAGAAGAAAAGCAAACCCACAGATTGGCAGGATTTGGGGCAACTTTCTGCTGGAAGTATAAGGCCAAAAACTCAACGGCTTTTTGGCAGATTTTGTCACCTAATGGAGATCCTACAGTGTAGTCGCTAGTTTTCAAGAAAGTGGATGTTATAACCGAGAAAGTTCCTTCAGATTTGTCTTCCTAAAGGCTGTTTGAAAGTTTTGTTGATGTGCAACATAGTGCTTTGCTGAAAAATATAGCATTAGCACATATTTTCTGGATAGTTTGAGAGTGTATGTCTGTCAAATCAGTAAGTGTAGGATATGCTGATGCATTAGGATATGTTTTCATTACATTTCACTGAGGTTCTTAGAGTCATCACAGCATCCATGTTTGAAAACCTCATTAAATTACAGTGATGATGGCATAGCAGAGAGGATAGCTTTGACCTCTGGCTCTACTTTTATTTGTTCTGGTAGTTTATCTGCACTGCAGGCTGACTTGTTTAGTACTGATAATTTTCAAGTGCTTGCACTGAATTAGTAACCTGAGTTCAAAGCCCTCCCAGAAAAAAAGGCCCTACAAAAGCCTGCAAATGCCAGCTGCAAAGAGCTAAGACCACCTGAAAAGATTTAAGCAGAATAAACTGCTATGATGTCATGTGCTCTAAACCGACAATAATTTCACATAAAATACTACAGTTGTAGTAAAGTTTAGAGTCTGAAATTCACTGAACACTCGCATGGAAAGAAAACAAAGAGGGCTTTTTCTTTCTGTAATGTCCCCCTTTTAAGTTCATCAAGCCCATTTTTTTTCAAATCATCTTCCTCTGCTGTATATACATATTAAGAAGAACAGAAAAAGGAAGGAAGGGAAGGAAGGGAAGGAAGGGAAGGAAAAAGGGTATTCTGGGACTGTTCAGCCTAGACAAGAGAAGACTGTGAGGGGATCTTATCAATGCTTATAAATATCCAGTGGGTGGAAATCAAGTGGATGGGGCTGGGCTCCTTTCAACAGTGCCCAGCAAGAGGGCAAGGAGTAATGGGTACAGACCGGATCATAGGAAGTTCCCTATGAACATGAGTCATAACAATTTTACTTTGAGAGTGACAGAACACTGGAACAGTCTGCCTGGAGAGGTGGTGGAGTCTCCTTTTATGGAGATATTTAAATCCTGCCTGGATGCTTTCCTGTGCAACCTACTTTAGGGAACTTGCTTTAGCAGTGGGTTGTACTCAGTGATCTTCAGAGGTCCCTTCCAACTCCTGTGATTCTGTGATTAACCTTGCCCATGGACATCACCTAACATATACCCATGGTGGTGTGTTAACTTGGTGGTGTGCTCATAAAAAAGTTTTCCAGATAAACAAACACTAAAACCTATGCACATGGACTGATGGTACTTTATGACAAGATAGAGCTGGCCTTTCAATTTTTATATTCCTATTTTTGTACAGTCCTTAAACAAAACAATCCTCTACGGTTTGGATAAATATTATTTGAAGAGTTGAAAGCAGAACATGCTTGATCTTTTTATTCCTCCTTCTTCCCTTGGCAGTTAAAAAAACAGCTGCCAATTTTATTGTTGAAAAGTAAATTACAAAATTGGTTCATGCCGATATACTGCCATATTTATTTACATTTAAGGCCTAAAAACTGTATCAGCATTTCCTAGTATTTCTACATCTGGAGGAAAATACCAAGAAAGTAAGGACAATTAATTAAGTGCATTTGAACATGAAGAAAAGAGTAATAATATTCACTGTTTTGTAATTAATTAAGCTCTTCCTTCATCTTTATGTTTTCTTTCGGAGAGACAGGGAGTGCACATGGGTAAAAGACACATTAGGCAGAAAATCCAATATTATTCAGCTGGGAAAATTGAGCTTTGCCACATAAAACTATAAAGTTAACAAATCACTCCGAATAATTCCTTGTCCAGATTCTCTACTGTAGGCTGTGTTTGGTTCTTCATTTATGACTTGCAACTAGAATGCATAAATTGTCTTTTCAGTTGTCTTTTCAGTAGTTTCCACTTGCTTTTTCAGTTGGGCAAATGTCCACATGAGCCTGGGCTGCCCAAAAGTTGCAATTCAAGTGTCTTTTGTTCTCTTCCTTCATTTTGATCTACTGATCCTCTGAAGCACTGTTACGGAAATGAAGGACAGAGGAGTATCACAGGCAAGGCCATCTAATGAGAGAGAGCAGTACAGAGAATGGTGACTTGAGGAAGTTGTGTAGTAATTCCATTGGGATATGAGAAAAATTGCTCCTTTGCAAACTTAAAACTAAGTGTCTTAACCGTTTTGACACGTGAAATCATTTTACCTTGGGATGCCCAAAGTCAACACTTCTTTTTTTTTTTCCCGAAAGAAACCTGAAAATAGATACCGTTTGCACAAACCTTCAGTTTTAAAGAAAACTACATTTTCCACTGATTGATGAAAAAAAATCCAAAGTCAGTCTACTCAAAATATGATGTTTCAAATGATCATTTATTGTATTTTTTCAGAATCATTCAGAAATTTTTACAAGCAAAACTCTGATCTTTTTATTTATGAAAACATAATTACATTGCACTATTACTTGTACTTTGAATAGAATGAAAATGATGCATTTGGTTACTCAGTAGGAAGGAACGTTTGAACTATGCAGTTGTATTAATTCAAGCAGAATTGTAGGCACTTTTGGATTTTAGCTTAGATTTAGTGGTCTTTTCATCTTGCAGGTAGTACAGTATGCTGCTCACAACAGCTTAAATGTGTTCTTTTTTTACCACAATATCAGAGTAGAGCAATAAGAATCACAACTGGCAGTTTTTGACTGAGTATGCTCCCAAGTCAGTAATCTACTGAGATCCCTGGCATGTGGCTCTATTCACTTCCATGGCCATATGCTTTTTGTGCTGCCAAGGTCTCAGTGAGCCTCTGGAAGACAGTAGGATCTGGGTCTACAAAATCCAAGTAAAGAAGCTATAGACTTAGTGTGGCATGCTGCTGATACTTTAATAAGAGTGTTTTGCTGAATGACTTATAGCAGGATTGAGATCACTATTATATGTTATGTTTCTTTCCTGAAAACAATTCATGTTTCTTCACTAAACAACAGGATTAAAGCCAGGCAGCAAACAGGCTTCTAAGTTGCAGTTGGAGAAAAAGAAGCAAAATTATTGTCAGTTAGTCAGAATTAATCTATATGCTGTTTTTTAGTAATAAAGCTAGAAAAAGAATTTACACTGAATATTATTGAACTGAGTATTTGTTCATGTGTGATACACTGTTATTCCACAGTTTGTATTAACCTCAACATTTCAAGGTCTTACTTAGAAAACAGTTGTTAGAAAGTTCGTAAAATAACGCAGCAATAGAAATTAATATTCAGAAATGTACTGAGGGATAATGTGATTGCTGTCTCATTTCCAATCATGATAATATTAAAAAAGTGAGATTTTTTCATAGAAATGTTATTAAATAACAAGCTATTGCTTTTAAAAAGTTGACAAAATACAGTGCTGGTAAAGTAGAGAACTGCTACATAACCAAAAGCTCTAAGAATTTTTTTTTATTTGTTCTTCCCCTTTCTACTTCTAAACATGCAAGCAATCAGAGTTAGTTTGCACATCCAAACTTCACACAACATTGCTGTTAAGGGGCTACAAAGGATTCCGCTCCTGAAATCTGACTTTATAACCTTGGAACACAGCTAGGAAATATATTTCTAATTTTGATATGATGATTTTGGAAATATTTACAAAAAATATTTTTTTTTACATTAAAAATATCTCTAATGGGCTTTGGCTATATTGCTTAGGCTTTCTAAATGTACAAAATGTCCTAGATATTGGAAATACTCATGGGTTCTTTTTAATTAATCAATTTATTTAATGTAAATAGGTGTGTTTAGTAAAACAAAAAGGATCTCTTCAGTGAATTTTAGTATGTAAAATATCGAAGTGTACATATAAAAACATACAGCTTTATATATTGGTAAGTATTTTCCTCCTTTAAAGAATGCTTCCAGAAACCATTCTTGCAGTAGCTACCAACATGTAGAAGGGAATAATTCCACTGAAGTCAACGTAATTTTAGTAACAATCAAGGCTATAGGTTGAAGTAGCATTATTTCAGATACCAACAAGAGAGCTTCTAACATGCTCAGTTGCTTCCAGGAAAAGCTTGAAGTCCTGGAAGAAGCCTTTCTCAAGGTAGCCTTGGATTTGGTAGTGGCTCTTGGGGAGCAGTGCCATCAATGGCTGTAGCACTGACTCTGCATTTCGTCTTTGAGAGAAGATCTGGTTGCATTTCTGAAAGCATCATTTAAATTGTTTTCTCCTGAAATGAAACCCAGAAACTTGTTATCCAGTTCTGAGGTGGGTTAATCTGGATATGAAAATCTCTTCTTTTTGATGAGTGGGAAGTAGTTCACAGACAGCTCTTCAGCTTTTCACTAACCTATCCATCAAAGCTGAAGAAGCAAAATTTGAGGAAAAGTACTGATCTGGTGATCTAGCAAAACAAGCCAATCCCTCCATATAAGTCTAATGTATTTACACTGAAGCGATGTTGCATACGCTGCTTACTATACATATGATACAAAAGTAAGATTAGATAGATACTGTATTTCAGTATTTTGCTCCTTCAGATCATACTGTAAAGTATGTTAAGGTATTACTAGAATAACAGAGTCCAGTAGAGCTTTTTTTGTGGGAAAATAAAAGCCGGATTTAATTAAGATTGTAGAATCATCAAGACTTTTTCAATTAACACATTCAAATACACTCTCAAAATATCAATGCAAAATACATTGACATATGAAATAATAATTCTCCACATTGTGTTTTCATAAATTTATGTTGTTCCCAAGGGTTTTGTTTGTTTGTTTTCATGAAGATCTTCAGCTACCACTATCAGTATTATAATTCTTGCTATTGCCTCCCCATATCACAAAGCTTTTATGACTTTGTTTTCTTGGCAGTATTCGAAAAGAGAACTGGCATTTTCTATTACAGTCCTCCTAAAACAACACTGTGTTGGAGACTTAAAAGGTAGTCAAACTTTGGCACAAAAATCCAACTAAATGTTCCTGTTTATCACCAAAGGCTTTCTAGATTTAAATAAGGTACTGGAGAAAAGATGAAGCCAGCAACTTTGTTGTTGACGGCATTAATGTTGCAGCTCCAGCCGTGCCAAATTCTTGGCCACACTTGTGACCAACATAGAAGGTCATGAGAGTGTGAGTTTCACTGAGAACTTTAGTAAGCTATGAAAAAGTATTGCATTTATGTGATTACTACATTTAACTTTTGCTGGTGATAAGAGAAATGATTCAAAGTGCCATTTTTTCAGCACACCTGGAAATACATGAAAACTAAAGTGATGCATTTGAAAGTGCTTATTTAGTCTTGTATTGACTAATTATTGCTTTCTTTTTCTATCTTGCCAGTAAGGAGCAATCAACCTAAATCTACTTGTGGGAGATCGCCCAGAAATACAGTATTTTAACACTCTTTCATATGACACTAATTCATGCTGATATTGCATGCACTCAAAGATCCCCTCTCACTGATCCGCTTAGTAATCAGATTTCTCTCCAAAAGCATTAGTGTCTGTTTGTACCCGCTTACTGCTCTGTGGAGAGAGAGTGAGAGAGAGCAAAATTTAGAGCTAACCTCAACTTTCCCTTCACTGACAAAACCTCTGACCTTGTAACAGGGCATTCTTCTGAGATCCTTACTCAAGGAGGAATCCCTGTAATTTCAGTTCTGTGAGTTAGTTAAAAATAAAGACAATATTCTTGGTGGGTGGCAGCTAATAAGTGTTGTTGCAAGTGGTGATTTCACTGGGGAGGTGTGCTGACAGGAGCCTTACTGGCTGGAATATTGCACGGTGCTGTACTTTGTCACTCTTCTCCTGGAGGTGCCAGGGGATGCTGTGCCCATTGCCTGACCAAGGTGACAGTCAGCACTAAGCATTTGACCCGTGCTGCTCAGCCCACCCAGGTTGGCCCCTCCTAGTCCTCCCCCTGCCAGGTTGCTCATCCCAGACCCTGACACTACCCTCTCAGTGACCACCACATTGTGGGCATTGGATAACTCTGAAGGAATATTTATCAAGCTGCCTGGCATCCCAGAGGCAGGCCTGAACACCCTTTCTGTCACCACCACGTTTGACCCATCTACCAAATCGGGAATGCTCAGAGATGCTGGGAGCCGGGAGTTAGGCGCAATGACTCTTTCTGTGACGATTACGTTGGACCCATCTGCAAGATCAGGAATATCTAGCATGCCGCGCAAATCAGAGGCAGACGCAGGACCAACAACCCTTTCTGTTACAACAACATTGGATGCACGCAGTGGATCAACACAAAGAGAAGGAGAACCAGAGGCGTAGGTCTCTGTCACCGTCACATTGCCATGGAGCAAAGGATCAGGCATTGGCCGTGGGGGCTGTATGGTAGATGCAGATGTATAGGTGTTTTCGGTAACAACCGTGGTAGTGCCGGTTGGGGGAGCCATAGGTGCAGATCCGTTGACAAGGATCGTGGTTCCTGGTGGCGGGAGGTTTATGTCACATTCGGAGTTGGGAAAAGTGACATTAATGCCTGGCCAAGGTGGGTTGGCATCAGGGAAAGGTTCTATCTCCTTGCCCAGACAGATCTCTGCCAAAGTCTTAAATTTTGGTCCTAAAGTTTCCAAGTATGTTTCATCTGTATCTTCTCCAATAAAGCTGCAGCAACCAACGGAGCCAACAGGAGTACCTATTCCTTCATGATCATATATTAATAGGCAGTCATTTGCTGGCCGACCTTCATCTTCATCTGCATACACAAATGCTTTCTGTAGTTTGCAAAAACAGAAAAGTGAACAGAATGTCAAGTTTGTAACCATGATGACTCAAACCATAGTGAAGTTTCCCTGTTACAGTAGGGCCTAGCTGACTCAAAAAAAGAGAACATCACAGCACAAAAATAAAAATAATAAAAATGTTTTTAACCTTGAAATATGCTTTATGCAAATGATACTCATATTTTATTCTTCTTTCTGCAAACACTAAGTATCTCAGATTTCATTAAAACAGTTACTGCAGAGACTCAAGACTTTTATACAAAAGGAAGTGTATCCTGGCAATAGTTTTACTAGATATTTCCTGCCTTCTTGCCCCAGAAACTTATCCAAAGTTTTTAGTTTGATAAAAAGTATCCTTTGTTAAAATTTTGAAATTGACAAAAGAAGTAGGTGGGAGGGGATAACATAAACAGAGATATCCAAGACAGACAAGGAATGGTAGTATTGGTCTGCTGAAAGCAGGTCTGAGTGTGGGGTGAATGGAAAGGAACACATTTCTTGGGCAGCTGTATCCAGACAGTAGTAGGAAGAGAACTGGAGCAGGATGGCAGGGAGAGCGGCAAAGAAACCAGTACAGAGAGGAAGTCATTGAGGGTTGGCCACAGTGAGGAAGGCATGGTGTGCCCGGTAGAGAATCCATTTTGAGCAGGAAAGGGATTGATGCTTTGGAATGAAGTTGATGATGGTGGTGTGATCGTGAAGGAGAGAGAGGGAAGGAAAGAACAGAATTTAAAGAGGGATGAGGCTGAAAGACATAGGGAAAGACAAAAGTGAAGGCCCAGAAGGGAGAGGAGGCAGTGAGTGGGTGACTGAGATTGTCAGTAGAAGGGGTCGTTTGTGGGGATGGATATAGCAAGCAGAAAATGTCCAGCTGGGTAGATCACAATCTGGGAGAAATCAAAGGTCAATATTGGGGCCTTTCCTGTTCAGTATCTTTACTGATGATCTGGATGAGGGCATTGAACACACCCTCAGTAAGTTCACAGACGACACCAAGTTCAGAGGAAGTGTTGATCAGTCTGCAGATAGGAAGGCTCTACAGAGGGATGTGGACAGGCTGGATAGCTGGGCTGAAGCCAATGGGATGAAGTTCAACAAGACCAAGTGCTGAGTCTTGCACTATGGCCACAACAGCCCTCAGCTTGGGGCAGAGTAGCGAGAGGACTGTACAGAGAAAAAGGGTCTGGCAGTGTTGGTGTATGGCTGAACATGAGCCAGCAGTGCTCCCAGGTGGCCAAGGAGGCCAATGGCATCCGGGGTTGTATCAGAAATACTGTTGCCAGCAGGAGCAGGGAAGTGATCACCCCCCCGTACTCAGCCCTGATGAGTTCACACCTCAAGCGCTGTGTTCAGTTTTGGGCCCCTCGCTACAAGAAAGATGGTCAGAAAAGGGCAACAAAGGGGTCTGGAGCACAGGTTTGATAGGGAGCAGTGGAGAGAGCTGGGATTGTTCAGTATGTAGAAAAGGAGGCTCAGGAGCGACTATTGCTCTCTACAGCTACCTGAAGGGAGGTTGTGTTGAGGTGGGAGGCAGCCTCTTCTCCCACATAAGTAGCAATAGGACTAGAAGGATTCCTCAAGTTGCACCAGGGAAGACCAAATTGAACAGTAGAAAACACTTCTCCAAGAAAGCGTTCAGGCACTGGAACCAGCTGCTCAGGGAGGTGGTGTTGTCACCATCCCTGGAGGTGTTCAAGAAATATTTAGATGTTGTAATGAGGGTCATGGTTTACTGGGAAATATTGGTGCTAAGTGGACAGTTGGACTGATGGATGATCATAGAGGTCTTTTCCAACCTTGATGACTCATGATTCTATGAAATCTATGCTCAGGACTTCAGGACTCCTATTTCATCCCCTCCACTGAATCCTGCATAGATTTTGAAATACATATTAATTAAGTTCTTATATGAAATTGATTTTTGTGTGTGATTATAGTACTATGCCTTACAGTTCATGCTAATCATAAAAATATATCCCATTAATCATGTAAACTTCATATGTAAAGGCTAATTAATATTTTCTCAATTTAAAAACAGTGTATTTGTGTCACATGCTATCTTTTAGGGAGCAGAAATTGCAATAAAAATATGGAAGAAGTTGAACCAATATTCACAGTTGCCTAACAGTTGAAGTTACTAACTTAAAGAGTCTCTAGAGTAAGTAACTGAACAACTTGACATTGTAAATAGCTGTTTTTACACTGAAAACAGTTTAAAATTGATAGATTTGATTGTCACATATTAAATTGAAATAATTTAATTTCTTGCCCATAACCACAATGTATCCATCAATTTTACAAAAAGGAGTCCCACTGAGTAATAAAGACTCTTACGTCAACAACTCCAAAGCAGTATTATTAATATTGTGGGTTTTTTTTTTTTTTTTTCCTATTAATACAGCTAGCTTTGTTCTCACAAGTTTCAGTAGAGTGGAGTTACTTATAGTTAGAATTTGAAATGGGCTGCTCAGGGAAGTGGTGGAATCACCAGCCCTGGAGTTATTTAAGAGGTGTATACTGGCGATACTTAGGGATATGGTTTAGTGATAGACTTGATAGTGTTAGGTTGATGGTTGGGCTTGATGATCTTAAAGGTCTTTTCCAACCTGAATGATTCCATGTTTCTATGATTCTGTGTTTCTTTGATTCTATAATTTTGTATTTCCACAGTCTCACTTGGGGAGAATATTGTAACAACAGTTTCACAGATGCAACACACACAAAAAAAAGAAAAAACAGTTGTTACCTCAGAGAAGTAGTTGTCTAGGAAGGCCATGTTCACCCCTCCTTCTCGATATTCTTTTATTGTTCCTCCAACTGACCCTTTCGCTTCCCCAGTTCCAGAAATTCCTCCAGCTGTTCCGTAACCAGTACCAGTGCCATAACCAACTCCTGTAGTTTCTTCCACACCAGAAGCTACTACTCCTCCTCCTCCATATGTATTTGTATATATATCTGAGAACAGAAAATGAGTTATTCCTCTTGTGCTCTGCGAAAATTTCCTCTCACGTTTTCTAGTTGTTAGATTATTAATGGAGATTCAGGAGAAGAAGTGTTGATCATAACTGATGTTAATAATGCAGAATGAAAATAAACTTCACACTGAATTATAAAATCATACTGTCTTGGTTTCAGGTGGGATGGAAATTATTTTCTTCAGAGTATTTTGTATGATGCTATGTTTTGGTTCTATGAGAAAACACTAATGTTTATAGTTGCTGCTAAGCAGTGTTGTATAGTGACAAGACCATTTGCAACACAGGCCCAGGGAGCTGAGAGGGAATGGAATCAGGGTAGTTGACTTAAACTGGCCTAAGAGATCCATATCATAATATCAATGCAGAAGGAAAGTTTTGAAGTGAATGTGAGTTCATCTGTTTCCTTTCTGCTGCTCAGAGTGCTTTCTGGGCATCAGTCGGGAGTGGTGAACAATTATGTGTGTTTCACTCATTATATACATTTTTATATATATAGTCTTAACTGTTTTCCTTTCACTTAGTGGATAGTTTTATCTCAATCCACCAGTTCTCCTTTGTTTTTTATTTTTTTTATTCTTTCCCCCATCCCACTTGGAAGGGGAAACTGAAAGACTGTGTGGTGCTGAGTGATCTGCTGGGTTAAACTACAACATACCTGCAGAATTTCATATTCTCCATAATTTTTCATATATGATAGCAATGAAATATTACTCTCTAATATAATATAAAGCAATTGCATACAATAGTCTTGACTATACTTAGAATAAGATATAGGCCAAATTCTATTTTCCTTAGTTGTTTTTGGTTTGGTTTTTTTTTTTTTTCACTTTATCTTGGTCTCAGCTGTAGCATTTTAACCTGGGGCTCACACTGTAGTAATACTGAATAGTGGAAATAAAGTAAATAAAAGTCTTAGACTTTTCAACTGTCACAGCAGCAAAACCTCCCCAAGAACGAAGACTATTAATTTATATCCCCAAATGTTCTCTTTTTCCCTAGAGGATAACATTTTTGGCTGATCAGTACTCATCAAAGAAGTTGCTGCTTGCAGAGTGACGTGTCCTCCTATAAGAAGCTAGAGAAAATGGACCTGTACCAGCATCTTTACTGAAAGGAACTGGGAGAAGGAAAGTGACTTACTCTCTACGGACATCAAATTCTAGGGGAAACTTTATCACGAAAGCATACATTTGTTATGATGTATGCCAGCTCTCTATCTAAGCTGCACACAATTGGGCAGTAATTAACTGGCTACTCAACAGACCTTATTCTACTTTTTACTAAGCAGACCCTGGGAAGAGATTAATCTTTCACCACTAAGTTATAAAGGAAAACTTTCTTAATTTTATCTTGATATTGATTTTTTCTAAAATTGATATTTTTGAAAAGATCCACTAGCTGGAAGTAGTTTCCAGAAATGAGCCTGCTCATATTCAGGGCTATAAACCTCAGATGTTCGCTATATGCTGGAAATCCTAGTAGTGTCAGTTTGGTTATATGCAGAGGTAAGATTGGAAGGGCTGGGTTGTAGCTGAGTAAACAGTGTCCTCCTTGAACCAGAGGACATGAAATACTGAAAGATAGCTTAATGATAGTGCACACTGAAAATTTTAAGATCTTCTTACCAGAGGGTTCACCAAAATCACCTCCAGCAGCAGTTGTTGGGGCAAGAATGTGTGAGACATCCTGGAAAACAACATTTTGATTCCTTGAGTGACGACTTTGAAATTCCCACATGAAGAGCAACACTTTGTGAATCATGTTAAGGAGTTACAACTCTGAACTGTTGATGGCAGCTATGAATTACCACTCTCATTAAAAAAAAAAAAAAAGATTCAAAAGTTTTTCATTGTCAGTGTAAAAGGTGATCATTGAAGATGGTTTGTTATTTTGCCCTATCTTGCACTGGAAAAGCTTGTCAATTATTGTGTTTCAGCTGAGGGTATAGTAAGATCAAACTATTGGGCCAAGCTAACTGAGCACAACCTAAAGAACACAAACTCCATCCGCAAATATTAATTAAGAATCACCTTTCATGCCTGCCTGGCAATGGCTGTAAATCTCAGACTTCTTTTAGGAGATCCCTTTCTATAATCCCTTTCTTGCTTCTAGACATATATAGTCTTTTTGTAAACAAAAATTACTGTGGGCTTTTGAAACACAGAATATACTGACCCTATCTTCAGGCTGTGCACCTTCTATTCCCCATGGATGAATTGCCCCTTCAGTGCATTCAGGTACAGGTTCAAATCCAGTTCCGACTCCAGCTGCAGCTCCAGGTCCACAGCCACAACAGTCACTCATTGACATCAGAATTGGAATCACTTAACAGGAAAGAAACAGGAAACAGTTATTTAGGACGTCTCTTCATAGGAGTAGCTTCAAGTGCCCAAGAACTTTTGAAAATGTATCTTTTAAAATGTTTCAAACTAAGCAGCCTGCAAATCTAGCTTTCATAATCATTAGCTGCTTTTGAAAATGTATGCACTTGGGTACTCGGAGTAATTTTGCATGTAGTTATAGTAGAGCAAAATTAGGGTGGAGTAGAGCTGTTACTCCAGGTTTATGCCTATACACCTGGGAACAGACTTTGATCTACTCAACTGAATGAATTTAAGATGCAGATGTATGAAAATTAAGCAAGTAAAACCAGTCTTGCTATATATAGCATTCAGTGATATTCATACTTGATGTAGAAGAGTACATTTTCTCTTCAGACATTGTAATTGAAAAGTAATACGCATCAGTAACAGTAAACATAAGAGAATCAATAGAGAGCTATCTGTCTGACTGCAGCCATCTTTGTCTAACTCTCACGTTGCATCTCCACATCACATGTACATGATGCTTATTTGAAAAATAATACATTCAAAGACCAAATCCCAGTTTTAACAAATGATTAGACAGAGTGAGTCAGGTTTCTCAGTATGGTATATTATGCTTATTCCTTGCAAAAGTTAATGTTGGATATTGCTGAATACTTTAAAAACTAGCATAAGAGAAGAACAACCACTGCTCATTTTAGGAAAGAGCTGCAATATTCATTATGGTTGTGTTTAGGCTGTTAACCTAGATAACTAAGTCAGTGACCTAGTATTTCTGAAAAGTTAGCAGGAAGACAGTTGTTTGCCTACAGCAAACTAACCAAAGTATCTAAAATTCCCACTTTAACATCAAAGTAGACCAAAGGGAAAAGGAAAGAGGGCTATACAGTGCAAAAAGTGCTACTTCACACCACATTAGTAAGGATGTATTTTCTTCCAGACCACTGACCAGAGGAGATTTCTGAAGGCCGAAAGGCAGTCTGTTCTGTAACATTAACCACACAGGAACTAAAATCAAGACAGCCTTTTACACCTTCTGTTGATTCCCACTAATAGAGACCAAGACCCAATATGACTTCCACTTCAAAAAATCAGGTCTCTATAGTTGTTGTAGTCAGTATTTCTATACTGCTTGATGCTCATATCATGGAAGAAGAACAATTACGTATGACTGTGGTGGCCTGAGAAGAAATTGACGAAGTTCATATGTTGTATAAAATCTAGGTTGACTCATTATTCTCTCTTAAACTCATGCTTCTTCAGAAATACTGGGACATGTTAAAGAATGAATGATCTGCTTTGATCCTGTTATCGCAGACACTACTGTTTTTTTAGCAGTTTTGTTTAGCAAGAATTTTTTAACGTACTGTTTAGCGACACTGGCCAAAAGATTAAAAAACAAAGCTTTATCTTTCTGCAAGTGAAATTTGACTTAGAGCTCAAAGGATGTTTGTTCCTTGCATCTGACTTGATCCATTTGTTTTAGTAATGTAACTACAGAACAAATTACAGCATTACAAATGTTGTAAAGTAATAGGAACAACTCTTGCCCAGAATCTTCTGAATATTCTGCTAAATTTCTTGACCTTGCCTGGAGGTCTGAGAACAGAATAATATTGAAGAAAAAAAACGAAATTTTAGGATGGAGATAGTTATTTCTGAATGAAATATATGTGTATATGTAGAATATAAATATAGAAATATATTCTTACATTTACAGTACATTTTTACATTTATTCTTACATTTTTTTTTCTTTTATGAGTTAACTGTGGGAGTTTGCAAGTGAATAACTGACCAAAAAAAAGTCATCAGAAAAATAAAAACATGCACTTGTTAAAAGGTTAAGATAATAATTTCCTTAATGTTATACTTACAAACAAATATTAATCCACCAAGAAACATCAGGCCAATGGCAGAACCGCTGAGCGTGGTAGCAGAAGGTTGGGCGTATACGCTAGGATATTCATTTCTGCCGTAATCAGTGCTTGAAGTATAAGTGTCGTAACCTCCACTGTCTGAACCAGTGTCATAATTCCAGTCTGTGTTGGTTTCACCTCCGTCACCTCCTTCATATTCAGTCCCACCATAGTCTTGTCCTGTTCCTCCACCAGCTTGGCCTCCTTCACCACCAGTGCCACCACCACCAGCACCACCACCACCACCAGCACCACCACCACCAGCACCGCCTGCACCAGCACCGCCTGCACCACCGCCTCCAGCACCACCACCTCCAGCACCACCAGCACCACCACCGCCAGCACCACCACCTCCAATGATAACTATTTTTGTGGCCCCACTGCTGCAGTAATTGCGACTGTCACATCGACAAGCTTGCAGAGGAATCACATACGGCTGCAAGCAACTTCGACCTTGGCTATCTCTTACTCTGATAGAGATCTTGTAAAGGTAAAAGTCCATGTTCTGATTCACTAATTCTGCAGAGGAAGCTTTGGGGGGAAAATAAGAGTATAATGTTTAGATTAAGGTGTTGACACTAAATATTACACACTTTATTTATTTATTTATTTTTGTGAACTATGTTTCTGTCTTATATTAGATCTTCCGTTACTTATGCATAGACAGTACTTATTCAAAACTGAAACATGATCTTGATCTATGCTGTTTTTTTTTTTTTTTTTTCAGTTTTGGAAAGCCTCAGCTAGATCAGTCTAGTCATCACTTTTTAACTTTAGAAATATAAAAGTTGAAAATTCACTTTTTTATATCTTACTGATGCTTTTCCTCATTTTTATTCCCACGATGGCAAATATAAATTGCAAATTTTATACACTTTCTTTTCTCTCACTGGGAATGTACATGATAGTTATGCTTTCTGTTTTTCAAAAGGTATTTCCATTTAAAAAAAAATATATATGTAATGTTACTTTGCATCTGTTTAGGACAAATGAGACAATGGTAGTTGCAATTATGATATTTAACATTCAATATAGCCTTCAATACATAAAGTAAGTTAAACAAATTCTGTCATTTAGTAAGGTGTGAGATTTGATAAATTCATTTGCTAATCCAGTCCTCTTGGAGGAAATTGGATAAGCTCGGAGTCTGAAATGTTTTCTTAAAGATATAAGCAAGCAGAACTTGCAGTATGAACGCAAAACTTGTGTTCTTTATTTGCCATTTTCATAAGACTCTCATAAAAATAAAGACCAGCTAAGAACTTTGTACTCTAATAAATAAAGAGCTTTGTCATATGCTTAGGATTCTTCTTAGATAAAATAAAAAGGTATCAACTTATTGCTTTTTAATTGCCTCATTAGGTTTAGACCAATAGAGCTGCTTGTCACAGATATACTCATGCATTAATAAATATACATGTGCAAATTCAGAGTAACTCTTTGGATTCATATGAAAATAAAATCAAATATGAGTATTTTATATTTTTGTCATTAAAATGTATTCTAATCTGTTATCTTAGATAGAAGCGTATTACTATGATATACTGTTATAAAACATGAGTAAATTTACCATTTATTGATCTGATAATCCATGTGGTCTGAGGTTCACCATGTATGCTGAACGTAAAGGGGAGGGCGTATTGATCACCATTTATGCTCTTTGCTGTGATAATCACCGATGGGGAATGCATACATACTTTCCTTAATTCTGTATTAATAGTTGGACAATTGTCTCTGGTGTCTTGCATTGTAAGTACAATGGTTCCAGTAGCAGTATATCGAGGAGCCCCTGTAAAAAGAAGGCATTTGCGATCAGGACGTAATATTGATACTACAGACAAGGAGTTCAGATGGGAAAACATGGAACTGAAAGAAAATAAAAAAAGAGATGTATTGAAAAATGAGTTTTGTTTCAGGAAACAATATCTGTTTCTTACCTCTGGTAATAGCCAGAACTTCTGCTCTGTACTGCCCATTTGTTACATAGGAGGATTTCCAGTCAATAACTTTGGTCAGTGTGATTTCCCCAGTGTTTTGATTGATCCTGAACAAGGCACCTGGATCACGTCCTATACTATATCTGTATTTGGTGAAGAAAAAATATTCAGAGTAAAGTTGAATATGAGACCTAGCTATTTGAGTAGAATAAAGCATGGACGCCATATATTGTAGTGGTCTACTACATATACATCTTGTGAGCAGAAAATTTTTCTTTAGGCCATGCTAGATGGCATTGCATTTCACCCTGTTCAAGCAAGATTTCTGTAGATGTCAAAAGACGTACACTATTAAAAAATCAGCAATAAGGGAAGAATATAGAACCCATTATATTTTGAAAGTGATATCATACTCTAAACGAAAATGAAATCTATCTGGATCCTGTAAAGATTTAATAGAACTCATGATAATATCAGTAGTTAAACCCACAACTCTATGGTTGTGTTTGTTAATAATTTTTCTGTTTTATGAAAACTTTACAATTTTTTTAATTGGGTATATTAATGTCTGTATTTGTTTAAAAACAAAGTATTTTTCTACCAAAACTGTCATGAATTTCAGCAGAAATAAAATCAGATTATTTTTATTCTTTTTTAATATGAAGTGAGCCAACAGTGACTTCTGTTCTGATTTTATAATATTGCCCTTTATTATGTTTTTCTCCTTGTTTTATTTAGAGATGCTGACAGATTCTCTATATTCAGTAAATGTTTGAGATCTCACAAAAAGAATTTCCTAAGTTGGGTGGCAAAAAACCTGTTCTGATTTATTTAAATTGCAGCTTGATAGAAGAATAACATCTTCATTGTCTGATGCAAAAGGCTAAGAAAAGTATGTCAGGAAACAAGAGAAACCATAGCATAAGAATATACTACTCTATTTCCACTATTCTATTGTTATTGTATTAACATTTTTTTCCGTTGTTTTTAAAGTACCCTTTGTAAGTAACCTTTCTTTTTCTTTAACTGGAGTAGAGATTACTAATTACATATTCAACTGAAATTTTAAGTAAAGAATTATTCCATCTGGAGGTAAAGTAGAGCAGAGCTTACACAACATTATTTGCAGTAGTGCCTGTGTCCTCATCTAAGGCTCTGTATGTTCCCACAATATAATTTGCCCTTGTTTTTTGTGGTACAGATATGATCATTGCAGATGGGCTAAATACTGGTGGTTCAATCACATTTCTAACTTCTACTGTGAGGGGTGTTCCAACGACTTGATACTGAGTCAAAACAGAATGGTGGAATGCAGCTCTGTTCCTGACACCAATACTCAGTGAGTGAACTGGGATAGCCTCATAATTCAGCTCCTAAAAACAAACAAACAAACAAACAAACAAACATGGAAAATCAGAAAACAAATAAAACTTGATGGACTTCAATATTATTTAAACTATGCTATTTTAAATACTTGACTGACAGTGCTGTTAGTGATTTTTTTATTTCACAAATAAAAATCTTAATGATTACTTCAACTATCCATACCTTAACTACTTTAAGGATTCCTTGATTTGTAGCTGGATCCGTAACAATTTCGAAGTAGTTATCTTCATTACCAGATATAAAGAAAAACTCTGCCAACCAGTTGTCAGTAAACTCTTCATCAGCATCCAGAGCTTGTATTCGTAGAATTTCTGAACTGAGTGAATTTTCTGAAATACTTGCTGAAAACTGGAATGGCAGATATATACTTATTAGCAAACACAGTTGATCACAGATAATTTTATTTGAGAATGTCCTGTCTGCAGTAAATATATTAAAAAATAATAATTTAATTTAACAAAAAAAAAAAAAAAACACAAACAGAACAACCTGTGTTGTTCTGTGTAAATTGTGATTCTGGTTGCAGATATAAAGAGCTATGTTAATCCAAATGTTTGCAAAGGCAGCTTAGCAGAAATGGATATGTGCTTTCTGATCATGATGCTTTCGGTTTTAAAAACTTACGGAGCTCTGAGCAAGAGTTGGGAAGTTGTCATTGACATCAATAACTTTCACATGACAGCTACAAAGGGATGAAATTCCATCTGCAGCTCCATCCCGATCTGACGCCTTCACAACCAAAGTATAACTACTGTGTTGCTGTCATAGAAAGAGAAATTACCCTGTTACAAGAATCTCTACACATTATAAAATGTAAATACCAATGTCTTGCCACTGTTTCTTCACACAGGAATTTGCCTCAGATGTTTCATTTTAACACAAATAAAAATATAATTTCCCCGTTTTATTTTTTATTTTCTTTTATATTTTATTTCATTTTATTTTTATTTTTTGTAGAAAGCATCCTTTCTTTCTCTCTCTCTCTCTCCTCCCCCCCATGTGTTCCCACCTCTCTTACCTTCCCTCCCATCCCCCCTGGCAAAATATCACTCCTAAAGATTCACAGCAGCATTGTGTTATCTGACTTTAGAAATAGAAATAATACCTCTCTGTCAAGATAATTTGCTAGATGGAGTTCTCCAGTATATTTATTCATAATGAACATTGGTTGGCCTGAAGGCTCCTGACTCTCTATCTTGAAGGCAATTTTAGAGTTCAAGTGATTTGGTTCATCTGCATCTGATGCAATTATTTTCATCACCAGTGTGTCTGTGAATAAAAAAATAACAAAAATTAAGACTAAATCATAAAATCTGCTTTGTTCCTGCAAAAAGTTCAGCAAGATGGTGCTAAATACTTGGTGCATAAAAAATGACAGAATGCTATCTCATTTTTGACATTTATGAAGGAAAACAGAAGTTTAATTTTGTTCTGATTATGTCTAAATATTAATGACTTTAAAGAAGAGAGAAAGAACAAATTTAAGTGTTTAAGTAGGGACTTATTTAGCAATATTCTACTTCAACTGCAATACTCAGGCTGCAAATGCAAATATTTGAAGTACAAAAAAATGGAAAAAGTGCGTTTTTTTACTCTCATGGGACATAAGTATAGTTGCAATATACATATATATTTTTAGAGAGAGAAAATAGACTGATTTAATCTAAGTTTTCAAATCTAAAGGAATTGTATGAGGATACAGTTAGGAACTGGAATATTCAGCATTTTTTGTGAGGGAATGAAATGCTGCTTCAAGCAATGAGCTTGAGCCTTTCTCCAGTAACATTCTGAGAAGCATCCTCTGTGCTTTCCTCTGCAGTAGCTTTGGAAAAAGTATGTCATTGTCTAAGAAAAAGTAGAATGCACACCAGGTTTATATTACATTAACTATATTCTGGATTCTTCACTAACTTTACCATAATTGGCATAATGTAGTTACTTACTGTCCATACTGCATTCTTCAACAGATCCTGTAAATATCGATTGTGCAAATATAGGAGGATTATCATTTATATCCAGAACTCTGACTCGAAGTTCAAGAGGTGGTTCCAAATCCACACCCGTCACTGAGTGTTTTGCAAAGCAGCGTATCTAGATAAAGATATTTACTCATTTTAAAACCAAAAGCAAAGGAAGAAAAGCATCAATCTGAAACAAGTGATTTAGAATGCTTTTCTTCTTGTGCTTCTCCTGTCCCAAGCTACGTCCATCATTATAAAGGGAAAGTAATTGAGGTGTACTTACAACAAATACTGGGGTAATTTCCCTGTCCACTATTGATGTTATATTAATTTCTCCTGTTCTTGGGTTAACAACAAATATTCCGTAAGGGGCGCGATCAATTCCAACTCCAGAGATGCTGTATGTGACTGGATTGTTTTCTTCACAGTCTGATCGAATCTGCAATAAGAGATTATTTATACTGAGAACTTTACAGGGAACACTTCCAGTGTTATTTTTTCTTCTCCTTAAGATTTCTGTGTATCAGTTTATCAAGATTTAATTGATTGAACAAATGCTTTTCTACAAAACCTGCAGATGCATCTGTGCTTAAATACCGCACAAGATTTCTCTTAGACTTCTAGCAGAGAAGTGCAGTTGTTAGGAGAGCGAAACTTCCAACAGTAGGTGGACCTCCTTAGGGACGTTGTCATGGAGAGAGGACAGAATGATAAAATCACAGAATATCCTGAACTGGGAGGGATCGCCAAGTCCAACTCCTGACTCCACACAGCACCAGCCAAAATCAGCATTGTCCAAATACTCCTTGAACTCAGGCACTAGAGGACTCTCTCCAATATTTTTATGTCCTTCTTATAACGAGGAGCCCAAGCTCTTTGTCTCTTGTCAGGTACCATCCTTGAACATGTGCTCACTCAAGCAGTTTCTCAGAGTGACAGATTAAAGAGTATTTTGATCCAGTGTACAGACACTGCACAATAAAGAGACTGTGGTTGGAGCTCTTCAGGAAGGGGACTGACTGCAGTGTTCTAGGAAACTTTTGGTCACTCCTCAGCTGCTGTGTGCATTTACCTTATGAGAGTGCCTCAGCAGAGCTGGAAATTCTTAGTCGTCTTTCTTTTATTGTATGTTCCTTGCTTTGACTAGTCTAAGCAAATGTGCTTTTAAATCTCTTTTATCAACATGTCTTTATAAAAAAGCTTCCTTGTCGGTGAACAGTTCTGCTATGCTTTCTACTTACTTTGGCAATTGGATTCCTTTTAGAATTATCTTCTCCTTCTCTACAAGCTGCAGCAAATTTTATCCATTCACGTTTTTGTCTTCTGTAAGTTTTCCATCTTGCCGTTCCATTTCCATTCCATTCTTTTACCTTTGACATAGAGTTCCAGTGTCATATGACCAGCAACCTCAATGTATCTTTAATTAATTCAAATATTAAAACATCCCCCAATAAGAAGGAATAAAGAAATAGAATATATGGTTTTAATACTTTAGAGAGTCCCAAACTCTAACACTGTGCATGTGTTCTTTACAAGTATTCCTGCAAATGAGATATTCATATAGGTTCAGGAGAAATTCTTTTGGGGGGATGAACAGGCTGTTACCTGCAGCTGTTTAATATTCAAACATATTTTCAACCTTCAAGCTCAGAAATGTCCTTGTTTAGTATTTTCTGTGTCATTCTTAAATTGATTATGTCTGATTATATAAAAAAAATCAGTTTCTAAAGAAATATTTATTACCTCTACATGAAATCCTGTGCTGAAATCCAGGAGTACCTGCAAGAATGGCAAAAAGATTAGCATGTAAAACGCAGGGCAAAATGCATCAGTTCAAACGCAACCACAATACTCTGCAGAATTGCAGGGCAGGAGTAGTATGTTTTCTCAAGTCTATTTCAGTAACCTATCTAGGTCACAGCTGAAGTATTTCTGTAAATTTCATTGTACCATTCTTTTTTTTTTTCTTCCTATATCCATCACATCAATTCCCTGAAAATTAATACATTCAAAATTATTTCTGTCTTTCAAGAAATGTGCCATAGCAAATTTCAAGTTACTCCTACTATCAAAATGCAAGTTTCACATGGATTTTTAGATTGTATCCATCTTAGCTGAAAAGATTTATCCTAAATAATTTATTCCTTATTTTTTATTTTTTTCTTACTTAGTCCACAATAGATCTAAATACTTCAATACACTATTTAAACAAAAGGAGAAAAAGTTTTCTTGAGGTTAAAGTATAAAGAAAAGCTAGCTGAAGTTGACACGTAGATTTCCCAGGAGTTCAGTGGGCTTTGATTTGAGGTCTAACTATACAACCAAAGGCTTGAGTAAATAAAGTTCAGAGAATCAGATTCAACATGAAATTATTTTAAAGTCAAAATCACGGTGAATCATCAATTTCTTGATTAGCACAATTTAAAAGAAAGCACAATTTCATTAACCTTCTCCCTAAATAAAGTGTGAAAATGGAATTCACTTAGTCAGTGTACCCCTTCAGAGCTTAGGTTTAGGATCTACTTCTGCTATCTTCACATAATGAAATGTGAAGAACATGGATTTGCAGGACCAGATGCTTGCTTCATTCATCACTGGGAGAAACAAAATACCTAGGTGACTCAAAAAGGTGTGCAGACTTTGCCTTTTCTTGCCAAATGTGACTAATGGTTCTAGTTACCAAATTTCCATGTGTGTATAGCTTCCCAGTAAAGTTTAGTTTTTTGACTGACATTTTGTCTCATGCATTCTAGGACAGACATTGCATGGATATACTCTGCGATGATCTTTTCCTTGTTAGCAACTTCATGTCATGGGACTTTCCTAAGTTAAATATTTTGCAAGGTTGTTCTCTCAAGACTGGAAGATAGGCATAGACTATTTTCCTCTTAATTTGCGTTAAAACAACTTTACAGTAGATTGTGATTATATTAGACTGCCCTGATCTGTGAAGGAGGGAGTTTATAGGGAGTGCTCTGCCTCTTTGTTGTGTATTGATATTTATGAGACTATCTATGGAGTAATATTTTTTTGTTTGTCTGTTTCTTTGAGCAAGATATTGACGCAAACTGCAGGAAAATCATTACAGCCATTTTAGGTCTTTGAGAAGGAAATAGATATGTTCATGCTGTGTTAAATACATCAGCATAGCTTCTAGTATCTTGGTGACTGTTTAAATCTTCTGGCATTCATATGCAGTCATTACTCATCCCGAAGAAGGCAGTCTGCAGTATTAGGCTCCATTTAAGCTGTAGGGTGCTTTCACTTTGGTAGTAACTAAAGCCTGTACTTTTAAAAACCCCTTTGTGGCTTGGGGAAACATGAGAGAGTGGAAGATCCTGATTACACCCTCACCAGAGAGGCTGACTGATAAAGTCCATCAGAAATTGCACTGATTCAACGTTTCATATCAGTTGATCACACTGTCATAACAGATCTTGCTTTGGCAAGTACAGTGAAATCCTCTCCACCCTTAGGCTGAAATCCTTTCTGGCATGCAAGCAATTGTCTTGACCCAGAAAATTATGAGCATACACCTTCTAATGCAATGCTAGTGAATCTTGTCTACTGACTGCATCTGATGGCATATTCTGTTATTTAACAGTGAAACTAATATCCAGTCATGTCACTCTTGTGCTTAAAAGGCCTACCTGAAAAGCTGTGTTGCGTGTCTGTGTAAAGAAAAAACTGTAACGAATTATTTTCTTTAAGGACACGAGTATTCATTAAACACCTTAATTTCAGCCTATTTGGAGTTCCACTTCCAAGCAATGAAGAATATCATTTTTACACGGGAGGTGCATCCACTGGATCATGTATGATGGGAATTCAAATAATTTATTCATCAGTAATGCTGGCAATTGTAAATTAAGGCCCTGTGTTTCCAGCTGTGTTCCTTACTGACGAAGGTAAAAATCCCACTGCTACATGTTGCTAATAGAAAATCCTTAAAGAAATCTTGCTGGTTTTGAATCCAGAGTCCATAGTACAGTTTGTGATGTTTCTTGAAAATCCTGATGTGACAAACTCAATATCTGTATTCAGTAACTCTCTCTCAGTAACTTCTATGTTGTAGGATTGAAGGCAGACAGTCACCAGATAAAGTTGCCAGGTTCACCAGCTAAACTTAAACAATGCTGAAATGACATCTATCCAGCATGACCCAGGGCTGAAGAATCTCCTGCCTTCCTAATGTTTTCCATCCATTAGCAGTTAGAGGGTTCCTCTCAAATCCAGCTGTCATTGTTTAACATCTCTAAGTGATGCAAACTCCTTTTTCCAGTGTAGTTCCCAGTGAAGAAGTACATTTTGCCGTCTGCCTGCAAGCTAGTTTGGAACTCTTCTAAATAGTGAACAAATTTCCCTTTTTAAACTTGTATCTGATTGTCTATATACTGTAATTTCCATGTATTTAGTGATTAATGACAATTAAAACAATAGGAGGCACTGAAATATGTGGGATGAATCTTGAGGATGGTGGGGCAGCCAAGCTGATCAGGATGAAATCACGATGTGCTGTCCCTGAAAAATGCAGGGAAACTGGAGGCTAGTTGCACAAGCTGTTTCTGGTGTGGGTTGGGAGAAGTGCAAGCAGAAGACATATTTATTGTGACAGTCATTCTCACTGTAGTCTGTCTGAAAACCCTGATTTTACTATGATGAACCCTGTTTAGAAGATGGTGTCATAGAATCACACTGGAGTTATTCTAGGTTTATTCTGATGTAACTGGGAACAGAATCAGGCCCATAGGATGTGCATGGTTCTTTGCACCTTCAAAGAGATTTACAAACACAAATTAACTAATCATTAATTGACTGCCAAGCAATAATGTACGCACTTACGGAATCCTCCCTCCTCCACCTACTTGTATCTAAATGACTGAACATGCCTTTAACATCTTCCCAGCATTATTCATATGGATCTGCTTCTCACTCTTTGAAGTCAACGGCGGTATTGTTACTGGCTGTAAAGGGAGGAGTGCTGAGAACTCACATACATTATATGACTCATCAGGGTTCCATGGTAGCTCTGGTTGTGTCAGCATTTTGAGACTTTTACATCTTACTCAGCCAAAGTTCTGACCAGCAAAGGGTTGAAATATGAACCCATTATGCATTCTGCACTTCTTTAAGAAAAGATGTGCCAATGCATGTGAAATAATGACAAACAAACCTGAAATATAAGACACAATCTTATATATTAAAAATAACTTTTAAATAAAAAGAAGAATAAGATTTTGTCTGTACTTTTCATTTTTGCAGGTCACTAATGCATGTGCTTTCAGGTTTAAGGAAAAATTTTGGGGGATGATTTTTCTATCAATTCATCTTGTTATTTTGCAAAAGTTAGGTCTTTCTGTTACTTCCTTCCCTAGCAAGTGAACTCAATATTTTATACTGTACCTCAGATGGAGGGAGGATCCACTGTTATTTCAGCGGAGATATAGTAATATTCATGTCAGTCAGAGGAATAGATTCCAAAATTGTATTTATTTTAAAATGTATTTACTCAAAGAACTGACCACTTTGGGAAAGTTTCCACTGACACTGTTTCTTTTCTCCTAAGCAAATTAGCAGAGGTCAAGTCATATAGAAATAATGAATTTCCACAGAGTAATTGAGCCCAACCATTAGAAAATTGAATAGAAAAATGATTTCTCTGGATGTTGTAAGTCATTGTCATTCAAAATTTAGTTTTTCAAATTAGATGCACTCTAATCACGATCTGCTCAATAAATCTTGTCAATGAAGCCTGAGTTCTAATATGTCTTAGCATTCTAAGTCATATTAGTCTCTAAGCTAGGACTCTAAATGCCATTTAGGAGCCATTTTTACTCAGGAATGTAACTGCAGACTTAAGAAGCTCATCTTGGGTTGTACTTCTGAAGCAGAATTGCTTTATTTTCTATTTCTACAATATTTTTTTTTGAAATTTTCAGAGTAGCTTACAGTATCCTGACTACATCCTGGTAGATGTTTGTTATGCAAGTGCCAAAGTGGAAAAGATTGAGCCCCTTAATATTTTAAGTGCAAGCCAGCTTATGAGTAGGAGGTGTAACTCGAGCCTTACTACTGGAAAACGAAGCATAGATAAGACATGGGAAAATACAGCCAGACAAAAGTGCATATGAGAGATGTGGTGAATTTAAAATTATTAGCTGTCACATGATGGCTGGCAGGGGAAGAGTCATTCCTGATCAAACAGGTTATTTCCATAAAACGTGTCGGCGCAAGTACCACAAACAGAACTCCCTTACTCATGAGAATAATGCCTTTGAAGTCACGTGAGCAGGGGTTGCAGAATCAGACCCACCAATGGTGAAATGTACATGGAGAAACATTAGTTTCAGAGCTGGTAAGTTTTCTTCTTTTGAAAGCGCACTAGCATGCTAAAATATTTATAACTCCACAGACTTTTGATTTGATACGCGTTATTGACCATATACTGAGCGGACACGCACCAAGACAGGTATTTTTCATGAAAAAGTAATCAAGCCAAAAGCCAGGACTACTTTTCAGTCTTGCACTAAAATAATTTGCATAATATACTTAAACTCTACAGTTTGTCCATTGCCTTCCTCTGCAGTGCTGAAAGATACTATTATGCTATACATGCCACCAAGACCACTGCTTTTCAGGGAAGCACACAACAAGAACAACAGTCATTTCCTCTGGGATATTCATCAAAACACAGTGGCAGTTTTCTTGATCACTCCTTTTTCTGGACACATCTCAGATCAGTCACAGTCATGACAACAATACACTGAAAGAATTAAAATTCTCAAGAGCTGGCGAGAGAAGACAAAGCAGTTAAAAGCTCTTCTGATTAGGCAGGTTTAAATACAGTATAGCGAACTTATTTTTTAAACTGTTACATCCAGAGTATGCAACATCAGGTAACTGAATAAAAGAAATATTCACTAATGTTATATAAAAACCTGGCACTCCTAGTATGATGTGCAACATGCCGATCTCAGAGACCTGCTTGCTTCATTATGCAAGTAGAAACGCATCTGAACCATAGTGTGCTTTTGCCAAGTTTAGTCATTGTTTTCCTGGCAGCTGCCTTGTGCGAGCTAGTTCTACTTTACTGATGACTGCAACATAGAAGTCACGGATTACCTTCACAAAGCAAGTCTCGGGATTTTGTTATACTATAAAAACATATCCCTTTTTTTCCTGACCATTGCAGTTCCAGAGGTGACAGTGATACAGAGTTAACAAACTAATACACTGCGTAAATCAAAAGCCACAAGAAGACATAACTACACTATAAATTCTATCCTTTCCAGTCTTCAGGGCCCTAACACTCTACCTATATTTAAAGAAGCAGCACAGATGAGTGAAAAAATACATGCAAAAGGAAAAACAGTGCAGGAGTAAAAGGGCCACCGTAATTCCTTTAAGTCATTTCTTGGTAAGTTCCATGCCTTGATGAACACATTGTCCAACTATTTCACTTCACCATAGCCACAGTTTTCCTTCTAAAGCAAGAAAAACAAACCCAAGGAGTGTCACTTTCATCATGCATTCACTTGCTCGGCACATGGCTGCTCAGACACATGCATTCTGTAAGGTAGGAGTTCTTTGTAGTGCAAAATAATATGCAAAGTCTTGATTTTTGCTTGGATATCATTTTCAATACATCTCATCCTTTTTCTTCTTGATTATGCCATAACATTCAGCCAGATTTGAAACTATCCCATTTAGAAAAATATATTTACTCTTCACCTTCTCTCAATCGAACAAAAAAAGTAAAGACATAGAACAAACCAGTCAGGTTTTCATGATTCTTTTTATAAATGATAAGATTTTTATTTTAAAAACGAACTCTTTAAGTGGTACCCATATAAAGTCAAGCCTTAAACATGGAAAGTTATATATTAAGCATCAAAAGACTACAGATTTGTAATCAAACAAAACGTCTGTCAGCATTTAATGAAAACCAAGATTACTTGTATAGAATCTTCAGAAATGCAGCTTAAAATGAGACATGCTAAATTCACAAGATTTTCACGGGGGAGGGAGGGAAGGGGGGAAGAGTGGGAAGGGGGATATTTAGTTTACAATGTGAAATGTAAGGGCTGCTAAGGAGGATTCAACCGGCACAAAGTTTCCAAATATTGTTGTAAAATTTGACTTACCAATAAGAGGAACAGAAAAGCAGCTGTTCTGTGAGGGAGCCAATCCATTGCATCTGACTTCTCGGATACAAGTCCAACTGAGTTATGGTTGCAAGCCTGTTCCTTTTCCCTCCCCCCCCCACTCTGGTGTCTATGTAAAAAGGCACTCGGTAGATGTCCTTATACTCAGCCTTTCCAGGTGTCTCTGCCTCCCTCTGAAGGAAGCACTGAAGATGCTGTATAACAGAGTGTCTTTCCCCACCCCAAAATCCTGGGCTGGTCTCATCTGAAACGCTTGACAACATCATTATTGCTTGCAGGTAAAAGCTAAGAGACACACCTTAATGCTTATTGCACTGAAACCCTTTGTTGGATACAAAAGGGTACGTTTTAAAAACAGAAGGCAAGCTTTGCTCAGAAGATACTGAGTGATTTATAAATTACAACATAAGGAATCATTAAAATGGTAACTTATCTTTGCTTTGAATGCAGTTGCCAGTTTTCTCCGTACACCAAGTAAGCTTTATGAATATTACTGTAGGGAATACAGACTTTAGATTGAGTTAAAAATACGGGTTCATTCCTTGTCAGGTGAGAAGTCAGTTCTGTCCACATTATCCACAGAAGTGCAGTACTTCAAGCACTTTCTTGTCATTAAAAAAATGAACATTTCAATTTTGGGAAAAAAAGCGTTTTCCTCATTGGACCAAAAAAAAAAAAACAGTCAGAGGCAGAGAAAGGAGACTTTCTGGTTTCATTATCTGCATGCCATACCTCTCCTTTCCTATGGGTTGTGCTCTTGCTGACAGGGTGGAGATGAAAAAGCACACACTCCTTGCGCAGAGAACCTGGAGAACTGCTGGAAGCAACAGGTGGTGGAGAGCAAAGGGAGGATGTGCTCACTTCAGGCCTCATTTGGGTTAGCATGGGAACAAGTATGTGAGGAATGAAGAAACATCTACTCAGCAATGGATCTTTTTGCTGCAGTGATGGCTTTGTAATTGCCTCCTTGAACCCGTGGAGGAAACAAAAAAACCAACAAAAAAAGTGAATATTTGCTGTGCTGGTGGACTTGTGAGGAGGGTACAAGCTCTAACCTCCAAAAGAGCAATACAACTGGCATGCTTTTGCTCCTTGAGCCCACTGGTGTGCTAGCCAACTCTTAGGACTGGACACAAGATGGAAAAACAGAGATCAGCAACTCCAGGGCTACCCAGCATCCCCAGCATCTCCTGGGATGAAGCCTTATGCTCCTGCCAGTTCTGTACTTCCATTTTGATCACTGAATATAAGTTATTTCTTGCAAATGTAAAATATGCATATTTTTTTACAGTCTCATGTTTGCTCTAAATATTTTCATTACAAGAAAAATTAATTTGATGTACAGAAGATAACGTGTCAAACAACAGTAATGGTTACAGAAAAAGTGAAAATAAAAAAAAAAAGAAATAAATAACCACCAGCTAATACACTGTATCTCTCTGTGACATACCTCCCTCTGAAAAACAGTGCACATGGATGAATCAGAGGGGATAAATAAGAACAACTGTTCAACAGAAAAACTTGCCACATGAAATTTCAAATTAGATTACAAAAAATAAAAAAGGTTCACATTTAGAAAACATAATTTGCACATTAAGAATTTAAAAGTATATTTTAAGAAAAAATGACAAAAAAATTTGCAATAATAGAATCTAAGAATTTTTTGAGTTGGAAGGAACCTTTAAAGACCATCTAGTACAACTCCCCTGTGATGAACAGGAACACCTACAGCTACGTCATGTTGCTCAGAACTTCATCCAGCCTGACCTTGAATGTTTCCAACAACACTGTTCTGGTACTTTGAAAACCTTATTATAAAAAACTTATTTCTTACATTCAATCTAAGTCTCCCCTCTTTTAGTTTGAACCCATTTCCCCTTTTCCTATTATAACAGACCCTGCTAAAGAGTTTGCCCCCTTCCTTCAAATAACTCCTCTTTACATACTGAAAGGCAGTTACAGGTCTTCCTGAAGCTCTCTCTTATCCAGGCCCCAGATCTCACAGCCTGTCCTGTAGGAGAGGTGAGTCACATCCCTCGGATTATTTTTGTGGCCCTCTTCTGGACGTGCTCTAACAAGTTCACATCTCTGCTGTACTGAGGATTCCAAATCTGGATGCACTCCAGGTGAGGCCTCATCAGTGCAGAGGGGTAGGGTCAGCCTCTGTCCTCTCCAGTTCAGCACCCACTCTGTCTTTCCAAACTAAATATATCTGCTTTGCATTAAAAAAGGCTAATTTTCTTCACACACAGAAATATAATTTATTTTCATACTTCATTATAGAACTATTTTTTTTTTAACATTTCCCATGGTACAAAATATGCAAGAGCAAGCTAGAAAATTAGAACAGGAAATGACAAAGGAAAGCATGATAAAGTAATAATAAATACTTTAATCATGGAAAAGGTAGATATATTTATTTACTCTGATAAAATGTTGATAGTATTCACAGTTTGATATTCTGAGAACTATTACTGTGTTAAGAGAGCTCTTTTGTAAACTGTTCAGGTCTCATGGACAGAAAGGAACAGAACCCAAAAGGTGTCCATTGAGAGGGAGATGCTCAAAAATTTAATGCTATAAAATATGTACAAAAACAGTAATAACAATAATGCGATTCTGCTCTGGACCTGTGCCTTTCCACATCCATGTTCTTAATGTTTACATAGTTTAAATGGTGCAACTGTTTGTGTCTCATGTAGATGGCAAAGCGTGGCTAAAATTTCCACTTGATCAAATTTCTAACAATTTTTGTGACTTTATATTAGTGCTCTTAATTGAGCAAAATTGATCAACTTGCATGTCACTTTGCAAAATGAATGAAAATTAAATTTAATGTGTTCTGAAGAATCAGTATTACCTTAAAATGTGATATGACTACAAAAGAAGAGGTTATATGAAGTATTTTTGCATATTTGTGTCACACATGAATGAGGAGGGAGTCACTGATAATGATGAGATAACTGAATTGCAGATAAGAGTTTCTTACTGGCATAAATCTGTTGCCAGCTCTTGCTTTGGTGTAGGTACTGGCATAAAGCCTTTCTCAAGGAGAGCTGCTCACCAGCTCCTTCCATTCAGGCTGAGTGACAAGGTTAGCAAGTGGGAATGCTAAAGGACTCAGAAAAATATGGTGGCAGGCTACCAAACACCCTGTATTTATTTTTCAGAGAACATTTAAGCAAACTATATCTCTTGTACAGTAGAACTTTTCCTTTGGGGCAAAAATATTTCCTTTAGCTCATCTCCAGATAATGCCAGTTGACACTGACGAGTCTCAACCTATGTTGCTGATGTTTTTTTTCACATTCACAAAATTAATTTTTCAGTGTTTTAACACTCAATCTCACAACCTTAACTGAAGGGGAGAATTTAAGGGGAATATACATGGAAAGTATTAAAAGCATCTTTAAAATCCCATAGTACAGTCTTGGATGCTAAACCCTGAACTAACTTGCTCATAAATTCATGATGACTTCATTAAACTGTTACAGAGAAGATTAATGTGGGTATTTAACTAAACTTTTGAATTAAAATTTTTTGCTTTGGTTAGCTGTACCATCATTAACTTATTTCTTTTTGTTCTTCAGTTGCATAATATTGATCATATCTTGTAAATTTTTTTTTCTTTATTAGTATTTATTTTTCAATGTAACCTTTTTATTATTATTATTATTTTTTTTTTGTACTTTACTTTGATTTGGTATGTTTTTTCAGGGAACTTTAAGGCAGATATCCTTTTTTTTTTTTCCCCAGAAATTTGAGTTAAATTTTTTCATAATTTTTTTCTATCTGAACTAAGTATACATATTAATACAATTTTGCATTACCCACCTCTGTAAAGAACATACATATATTCTCTTGTTAGGCTACACATAATTTTCAGATTTCTTATATGGCTTAAAACCTGCAATTTTTAAAGGTATGAAACCTCAGAGCAGATGATGGCAGGAAGGAAGAACTAATGCTGCAAAACCAGGGGCAGAGGGACAGCCCCTTCAGGCTACAGCAAGAGCTTGCATCCACATGAGATAACCACAAAAACACACCCTAAAATTGAAGTTTGAAATAGTTCTCAGACATAGCCTTGAGTGAAAGTCTCCCATGTGGGATGTATATAAAAAAACCCTACCACAAACAACAACCCCCACCCTGCCCTCAACAACAACCTAAATAATTAAGCTTTTCTACTATAACATTATTTTCCTGATTAAAGGATGTGTGTTTCTCCAGAAGTTACCTGGAGGATCTGTGTCATTCCTACATCAATACAGATCCCTATTCTGAAAGAAAAAGCTAGAGTAAGACTTTCCTAAATTGTCTTTTTTTTTTTTTTTTTTTTCTGAGAACCAGGAACATACATTTAAATTATTTTATCAATTCCATATTCAGACCTACATGGAAGGTAAAAGAACAGAGTTTCTGTAGTAGCGTACATATACCCAGGAGAAGGCAAATGAGAAGTATCATTAACTTTTTCAAAGCAGTGGATGACGAAGTCAACACAATTGGGCCTATTTTAATTTGAGGAAACTGAGGCATGGAAAGATGAAGTGATTTTTCTGTAACAAGCAAAGCAGGGACAGGAAGAATCTCACCTGTTGCATTTTAAGATATGTGACAAGTGGCATATGGCAATGCACTCACCTCTAATACGTCTTATTTTAAGTTTATGGAGCTCTAGCTCCTGGGAACAGCTTGAAACATAAGGCTCACAGTCTGCAATGCCTATGATATACAGGTCTATCTTTTGTTACAAACTTTATGTTTTGATGTATTTTGAGAATTTCATTTCAATATGAGTAGAATCAATTTTGTTGCTCATAAAATATTTCTTGATTAGAGGCTTCTACTTTGACAGTTATTTCAAACCTCTAAGCATCCATCTCATCCCCAAAAGAAGTTATCTCTAACAAAAATTGTTGCTAAGACCGGGAAACGTCTCATTATCAGACTGATTAACAATGATTTGCATTATATTATCAATTCATGTATTTGAATAAGAAATTGGATATTAAAATCTGCCAATAACTGTTGATAATAATAATTGTGATGATAACACTGTCATTTCTGAGATGCTGAAAATGTGTGGGAACACAATCAGAAAAATGGCTTTACACCAAAACTAGAAAAATAAAATGTGATGGAAGGAGTAGGAGGTGAGGAATTACAAAGTAGTAATGAGACTGATTAGAGCAATGTCATCATGACATTGCTAATTCTGACATGATGTCTGCCTTCTCTGTCAAACCTTTGGAGTGACCAGTAACCAGTAACCAGAAAAATATTTGAATTAATGAGTGATCTGGAAAACAGTGGCCTGCTACTTTTTCAAGCAGTTAGCATTTTCTGGCTGCCTTACTTTTATTCTCCCAGTTCTGGAGTACAATTTTCTGTTGATTCATTTATTAATTTTGAAGTTATTAATTTATTTATATTCTGTTATACATATGTATATTATTACTAGTGAATTTTGTCTTCTGATGACGTCAAATTCATTGACTCTAGGGCATGCAGTACCACCTAGGCTTAGCTGCAGGAAGATGTTGACTGCACATAGTTACCACAACTCGTTCTGAATGATGGGTAGTCACCACTGAAGTCACTGTTAATGCTTTTGTTGGTTCTCTGCTATGATGAGCATAGTAGCAACTCCTAGGTCCAGTTGCACAGCCCAAGCATTCTCCAAGACCCATGTGCCAAACTTGCCACTCCCTTGTGCTACCTGTGTGAAGCTGGCTTTCCTCTAGGTCACAGCATCCACAAAGCACAAAGTTCATAGAATCATTGAACCACTGGATCATTAAGATTGGAGAGACCACTAATATCATTTAGTCCAAACATCATCTTATTCCCACTGTGCCCACTAACCATCTTCCTTAATGCCATATCCACAAGGTTCTTGAACTCCTCGAGGGATAGTGGCTCCATCACCTTCCTGGGCAGCCTGTGCCACTGCCTCACCACTCTGGGAAGATTTTTTTTCCAATATTCAACCTTAACCTCCACTGGCACCACTTGAGGTCATTACCTCTATTTTTTTATCACTGTTAGAGAGAAGAGGTCAATTCACACCTCATTACAACCTCCTTTCAGGGAGTTGTAGAGAGCAACAGTGTCTCCCCTGGGCATCATCCAGGCTGTTTAATCCCGGTTCCCTCAGCTGCTCCCTGTAAGGCTTGTGTTTCAAACCCTTCTCAGGTTTGTTTCACTTCTTCGGACTACTGGTGTAAGATTAACGATAGCTGTGAGCAGGACACGGAAGAGCTAGAGGGGAGTGACCAGCAATCTGTCATGAATGAAAGTTTAGCCTAATTTTCACTTCAAAGCCAAACAAAAGGAAAGAGATGCACAGCAACTTCGGTACATTTTTTTTTTCCTCATAACACAGATAATAATAGTGCTGAAGACTTATGGATCGTTTTAAAGAATGATTGATACTTTTTATTCCTGATGGGATCAGCAAAGTCTTCATGAATGAATGTCTTCACTAGCTTGCTTCTGTGACCGTGATTTTGGAGATACTGTTTGGGAGTTAAGCATGAGGGTCAGCAGCCTGGGAGAAGAACTGAACACAGAAGTGAGGCATTATCTGCTGAGTGTTTTTTAACAGTGATAAGTGTTTGACTTCAGAAACACTGGAAAGCAATTAGTGTTTCCCCATAAAATGAATGAAAGAAATTAAAAGAAAACAAGGAAAAATATTTCATTGAAAGCTATTGGGAAGTTGGTTGTTGCATTACCCATGATGTAATGTAGGCAGTTAAAAAAGTAATTGAAGAGATTAATATTAGTTGAAACATCCATCAGAAACCAGAAAGGAATTCACAGGTTTAGAAAGGAGTCTGCAATTTCAATTCAACATTTGAAGCCAGTCAAAACTACGGTTCACATAATGCTTCCCTTCTTGCTCTTTGAATTGAGGGTGCACAAATTATTTATATAGGTCAATATAATACCATAGTTTATGAATAAATTGTGTATTTATCCATATTTATCCATATGAATTTTGTAAACTATAATTATTTAGGCAAAATTATGTCCAGTATGTACAGAGAAACAGAGCAGAGAAGGAAAGGTTACACAGGAACATCGTCCCTTTGGTGCCCTCAGAGAGAATACAGTACTTTCCAAAAGGTCTCTATCTTAGGTATAAAATGTAATATAAAATGTTGTTTCCAGGCATCATGTAGCCATTATGGCTCACTGAACAAAAAGGTCTACTACTTATGCTAAATATCAACAGTTTTATAATCATTACCTATTCAATTATTCATTTCAGTTTTTTGAATCACAGTATTATATGAATGGTAATTAGTCATATCTGGTTCAATTTCTGTAGTAGAATCATAGAATCTTTTGATTTGGAAGGAACCTTTAAAAGCCATCTAGTCCAACTCCTCTGCAATGAACAGTTACAACATTTACAGCTACATCAGGTTGCTCGCAACCCTGTCCAGCCTGACCTTGAATGTCTCCAAGGATATGGCATTCACCACCTTTCTGAGCAGCATGTTCTAGTACCTCACCACCCTTATTACAAAAACTTATTTCTTACATTCAAAGTCTCCCCTCTTTTAGTTTGAACCCATTTCCCCCTTTCCTATTATAACAGACCCTGCTAAAGAGTCTGCCCCCTTCCTTCTTAAAGCTCCTCTTTACATACTGAAAGGCAGTTACAAGTCTCAGTGGAACCTTCTCCTCTCCAGGCCCCAGCTCTCTCAGACTGTCCTGAAGGGGAGGTGTGTCACATCCCTCAGATTATTTTTGTGGCCTTCTTCTGGACGTGCTCTAACAAGTTCACATCTCTCCTGTACCAAGGACTCCAAATCTGGATGCAGCACTCCAGGTGAGGCCTCACCAGTGCAGAGTAGAGGGGCAGGATCCCCTCCCTCGCCCTGCAGACTATGCTGCTTTTGATGCAGCCCAGGACACAGTTTGTCTTTCTGGGCTGCAAGGGCTCACTGCTGGCTTATGTCCAGATTACCATCTACCAGTACTCCCAAGTCCTACTTAGCAGGGCTGTGCTCAATCCTTTCATCCCCTAGCTTGTACTGATAGTGAGGGTTGCCACAACCCAGGTGCACGGCGTTGCTCTTTTATTTGATCTACCTCATGATTTTCACCTGGGCATACTGCTTGAGCCTGTCTAGGTCTCTCTGAATGTCATCCTGTCCCTTAAGCATGTTGACCACAGCACATAGCTTGGTGCCATCCAAAAACTTGTTGAGGGTGCACTCAATCCCACTGTTGTTGTCACTGATTATGTTAAAGAGCACTAGTCCCAGTACTGACTCCTGAGAGACATCACTCTTCACTTGTCTCCATCCAAACATTGACAGATTGACTACCACTCTTTAAATACAATCTCATAACCAGTTCCTCACCCACTGAGTGGTTCACTTGTCAAATTCATATCTTTCCAATTTGGAGAGAAGGATTTTATGGAGGACCAAGTCAAAGGCCTTAGTGAAGAAGATAGATTACAACAGAGGATCTTCCCTTGTCCACTGACCCAGTTAAACTATCATAAAAAGCAAAGGGGTTGGTCAGGCAGGACAAAATAATAGGCTTTTAAAATCATATTCTAGCATCTAAATAAGTGGTGGGACTATCAATCATGTCAAGCCTAACCAGATTAATGCTGCTAAAAAACAGAGCTACTAATTAGAAAAACATATTGGGTAACAACACCACAGCATCTCTTCCAAAGAAATAATATGATTTTAAGCATCTAACTTCATTAGTCACTGAAAAGGAAAAGAAAATATAGGTCTGGCAATCTAAAACGTGAACCCACACACTTATTTTATTGAAAGATGAATCTTCTTTAGGTGGTGAAAATTTAGGTATCACTTTCCACAGGTTTGACTTAAGATAAGCAAGTGGAAGAGCAGAAGTGTGCCTGGGCATACAATATCTATACACCAAGCCTGTGACCAGCTCCACACAAACCAGGAATGAACCTCTGAACTCATACAATTAAACTCCCCAGAATAATTTAAACAAATTGTATTAAAACATCCCCAATGTCTAAACCCTGAGAAGTGTTATATTTTTCCAGCCTTACTGATTAACATAACTAAAAGCAAACAACCCCCTGAGTATAATGCTCCCATTTAATTTTTCTTTCATTTCTCTTCTCCATTCTTGCCAAAGAGAAACTGCTGAGTAGGATGGGCAGATGAGAGAGTTTTGAAGACAGGAACTGATGAGGATCATGGGTGTGAAGAGGGGTATCTGTCAGGAGTGGCACTAAAGCCATATCAACGACACTTACCTTGCCTTACCTTACAAGAGCATTAACTCTGGGCAGCAGCTTGGAGGAAATCTCTTTAAAGTTTTCAGCTGCAGTTTAAAAGCATTTTAACAAATCTGTCCTTCCCTAATCTCCATTGGATAACATCAGACATATCTCAGAATACAATGCTTGTTAAACTTATTACTTCATCCCTCTCACTTGTTTCTGCTTTTAATTAGCAATACATTTTTCACTTAGGCTATCTGGTACAGTGTCCCATCCTTTCTCTATTTCTACCACCATTTGAGAAGCTCTCCTCCTCCAAGCCTATCTATGGCATGGGCCATCTTCTTGCACCTGCAAGCCTTTTGAATGTGAGATACAGACAGAGAGGCATGCTCTCTCTCCAGCTTTTGTTGCAGTGGAACTAGATGGAGATGTAGCAGGAAGTTGCATTGGGTGGATACTCCCAGCAAGGTTAATCTCTTCCCTGTCCTTCTTCCTGGGAAGGAGAAAGGAAGGGCAGAGGAGGGAAAGACAAGCAGTGCCTTTATGTCTTGGTCTTATGTCTATGTTCTAATTAACTGCGTATGCTAATGGGTGATTACAGAAATCCCAATATAGGTTTTAGACAGCAATAACTGGATATGCATACACACTGATGAGAGGCATTATCAGTGGTCTTCACACACTGCCTTTGATGAAACTGAGGAAGCATTTACACTTCCACAGCACTAACTAACCAGCTGTCATGACACTAATGGACTTTTCATGACACTACGTTCTTTTCAATTGATAGTACAGAGCAGGTATGTGGGTCACAAGAAAGCATGCAGGCTTTTTTCTCATCTGACTGCTCAGGCAGTGATTTTTTGTGTGAATAGTATGGCTAATAGCAAAAAGACATTCTGAATCTAGTTTTGCTCCAGTGTGAACCAGGATCCTGAATAAAGTAGCTGGTAGCTGTTTGCTTGGATGTTTTATTTGTCTTACTAATTACAATATTGCTAATGCTTTAGGTTCTGCTCTTTCTCCACATCATTTGGGAGCAGATGGATACTCATGTCTTTTATTTAGAGCAGACCTTCATCGTGTAACTTGCATCTGAATGATGAGGCAGTGAGAAAGTGGACTGCTTCAGTAGTCATCATTAAAATATCACCACTGGGAACAGTAAAGTCAAACACATCTCCTTAATACAGTAATTTACTTAAAAATAGCTCTTAGACCTGAAAGTGACTGAGAAAAAATAAGATTATTTTCCTTTACCTCTGACGAGGGAGAAGTGGCATTTCAGTATTCTGCAACCAGTGGAAAATACTGAATTCCTAAGTAGTGTCTCCTGTTCTTTCAATTGCAATGACTGTCTTTTCATGAAATGATCACAAATTTTCACATCATCCAATAAAATATCTTAAGATGTTAGAATTCTTCTTTACTGGGTAAGAGAGAATGTGAGTTTTAGTGTTTTCCATAATGTAATACTTGTTTTACATTCTGTTTACATTACATATTATACATCACCTTTAATGTTATAGGGTTGTTATTTTATGTTTTTTTTTATATGAACTCTAGTAATATAAGCATATGAACTGTTCTCACAAATGCCTATATAAAAATTATAAAATACTGTATCTAGCCAGAGATCTTTGGATTTTCTATGCTTGTGTACTGAATTTGTGAGATGTCTTAATTGAAGTGTTAAGTGGAGATAATGACACAAGCATGTGTCACATCACTAGCTATAGACAGCAGACTAAGATACACTCTAATATTACAGCTTCAAGAGTGGCCAATAGCAGTTGCTTAGTACAATAGTCATGTTCAGAAAGGAGCACCCACGAAAAAGTCATTGGTGGTTAAGAACTTCCTGAGCTGGAAATTGCATCTATACAGCTATGTCTAATTGTATTTGATGTACCTTTCTTCCATGAATTTATTTTAGCACTTTTATACCACCAAAACATCCTCTGGCAATGAGTTCCACAGATTTAGTTATGTGCAGTGTGAAAGCGTTCTTCCTCATGTTGTTTTAAACATGAGGACTGATTACTTCACTCAATGCTCTCTGTTGTAAGAAGTAGCAAGTAGCTGTTAATTAGTCACCTTCTCCATGTCTTTCACTGTCAACCTACTGATGGGGACCTACACAACAAAATGAAGTGCATACCTTCTAAGAATGACTGCTAAACTTCTCTTTTAATCAAGATTCAACCTTCCCTGTAAATGACAATCATTATGGATCATATTAAGGATGAATGTGGTGTGTTGGTGGAAAGAAAGATCAGCTCGTTTTACCTCTCCAATCATTCTGTATTCTGTTTCTCCTCTCTGGGAAGTAACTGACCCCAAACTGAACTCACAGGGAAGAATATCTTTGAGTTTGCTGAACTTTGGAACTAGTCCCATGAGAGAAAATCTGCTGTAGGAGAGTTTGGTGTCTCAAATTCATGTTATTCTACCTAAGTTCTTAATATAGACCCATGAAAACCTAAATTATGTGAATCATACTTTTAATTTATTCTCCTGAGCTCTCACAGGGGCATTTGAACACTGTATCAGAAGACCTGGAAATGTCACTGTAGTTGGGCTTTGCAAATACTGTACTGGAGAACAGAGGGTGGAGGTTTCTGACATTTCTAAATTCAATAAATAATTCCCACGAGGCCTGAAGTGGATCACCGCTGGCTGGACAACAGTAAGTTGGCTTGTGAATCTGTTATTGATACTGATGCAGCTTGTTTCCCATACCCTACCTGGTGGATAACCTTTCCTAAAGAAATATTAATATCCATCTGAAGACTACAGTCATATCACCCACCTAGTTTAAGCATCACAATTATCAGTAGTATGTCATGTGCTCAAGACAATTCTACGATCAGTCTCCACAGATGGCTTTTTCTGGCTGTTTTGAAAGTCAAAATGACTGTGTTATTAACCTTATGCTTCTCACCCTGGTGCCTTCATTGGGTGGGCACTCAGTCAGTCAGGAGGGGTTCATGTGGGCCTGATTTACAAACTGTACATGGTCTGAAGATGTGACAGGCCCTGCACAGGTCACTTAATTACAGACAGACTTACTGCATGTTGCTCCATTGGGCCTGTGTCAGCTCCTGTTGCAATCTGGCCCATGGACATCTCAGACAAGTTGCTGAAGAACATCTAGACTGGGTTGGGTACCTATTACAAGTCTAATTAGAAGGAAACAATTTCCAGCGTTACACAGTGCAAATGAAATTTTGTGTAAGCAAACAGCAGCTTCGGCATTTACTGAAGCTTCTCTGTTTAAATACTCCTTACATGCTCATTCACCTATTAATTTCCATTGATTGTGTATACAATGAAGAAATTTAGGCTTGTTTTATAGTTATGTGTTATACTTGTGTCTTTCTTGCATTTCAAAATAAACAATGGTTTTTTTCTTCTTGAATCTGAGCAAACTAATTTTATAGTTTTGTCAACATAACATGGAAGAGAGATATTGTCCCTCTGACAAAATTTCTGTTCTTATTGCTCTCCTGTTTAAATAATGCATTTTTCACTAGGTCTCTTGAAAATCTTTGCTTTCTGTTGTGCCCTGTCAGTTTTCCCAGATAACACCTGCTACAGCAGTCACAGCTTTTTGGTGATGATGGTCTGCCTTTGTTCACGGAGTGAGATATTCCTCTTGTCTTGCTTCCCTTGCTCATACAGATGTGAAGGGATCTGAAAGCCTGCTCCCCTGTAGTGTGGCAGAAATACATTTCTACCTCCCAATCTGGGTAACTGAGGAATCAGTTCAGACAGCGGTGTGCCCATGGAAGGGATCTGCACTTTGGAGATAGGTGAGAAACAAGCTGGACTTGGGTGCTTTCTGGAAAAATTCTTTTTTCAAGTAAGACTGTTGTTCCATGCAATTTACTTATTTAGGCCATTTTCACTCTTAGCCTTTTCCTGAGGTTTTGCAACTGACCCCTGATCTGAATCTCAGACAAGTTTTTTTTTGTTTTGTTTTGTTTTTGCAGTCATTTTTCCCCATTAAAGATTTAAATGTTTTTATTATTTCAGAGAAAAAATGTTGATGTGAAAATTTACTTTCAAAATACACTATATGCTCTCATGAATGCACTTCTGAACTCCAAACTCTTAAAGTGTTAGAGAGATGCATCCCTGTCAACACAGGGCTATCTTTAATATTGTATGAAGAGTTATAGCTGTAGAGGAGGTTTATTTCTGAATGGAGCCAGTAGGACTACAGTAACTGATGCCATCTGATCAACACCCTGTGTATGTTTGCTAGATAAAGTGGTCCATACTAGGTCCCACCAATACAGTTGGGATCTATACATCCCAAACTGGACCTTTTTCTTTAGCACCTGCCATGCATCCTCAGTAGCACCAACTGGTGCTGAATCCTATGGTATTTTTTGGGTTCTCCTTGAGGTTTCTTTCAGAAAGACAGACCTTGTGTAGGTCCTGCACAAATACCCATCTCCGGGATCTTCAGCCTTCTGACCTCTGCAGTACCCTTGAGCTTCCTCTTCTGGTGCCCTCTTCACTATATATACACATATATATATAATACACAGGTTATTTCAGGTGCTATTACTGATTGTATGGTATATCTAAAGCATGCATAAAATATGACAGTGAACTTGGACATACCTTTACAAATAAATGAAAGTAATGAGAATATATGAACACCTTGCATCTGCCAAGTGATAGTGAGACATCTGTGTAACTTCAGACAATTTAAAATTGTCTACTATTTGGCTGAATTCACATGACGTCATTCCTACTTCTCCATACATCAGTTCAGTTAGCTACTACACCCCTCAGCTAGAGATGTACTTAACATGGACCTGGACAGAACTGTACCTCTTCTAATAAAATAAGCAATCTTAACACATACCAGTGACAAATGATTATCCTTACTGGGCTTCCAAAATACTTCAAAAGCATTTGGGCTTCTTCATTCGCATAGGGTGAGAAATCAAAGCTTATATGGAAAAGACAAGTGCTAGGAACGAGGATAAGCTTTCAAATTTTGTATTCAACACTAGCAGTTCGCTCAGAAAATGAAAATCATTACTGATAATTTATGCCTTTATGGTTGTGACGAATAAGGGATGTTGTCAGAAGAAGCAAAGATTAAACACTCTAAATGTCTTTGTCATTGTTAGATATAAAATTGATGCCTCAACCATAAAAAAACATCCACTTGGTTTCTCAAGAGTATGACAGTGCACATATAATTACGCAGGGAATGAGAGTTGTGAGAATAGAGAGGTGTGGCCTTATAGTGCACTGAGTACAGGCACACACCTAAGAAAACAGCCAGTCACTGGGGAAACTGATAAACAGTTTCAGCACTTCACATCTGACTCGATAAGCAGCACTCCGACGAGTCAGAATGCCTCATCCGTCATTTCAGTTGAATATCAGAGATGTGCAAGTCTACCAAATGAGCTTTAGAATGAGGCATGAGCCATAGGCATGTAGCAGTGAAGTGTTGCCTTTGGGTCAACTACAGAGTGAGAAAGCAATGCATACAATCCTGCATGCTCTGCAGGAACATGTCACTTTGCCTACAAGAGATGATCCCTTTGCTCCCCACTACTTTGCTTAGACATTTTAGACTTCAAAGGAGTGGGAGACAAAGGAAGAAGTGAAAATTCCATAAGAAGTGAAAGAAGAAAAAAACAATGCTAAAATAAGTATCTTGAATATTCTGTATCATTAAGTGAGGCACCTATAATAAGCTCATAAGATAATTTTGGATGTTATGAACGGTGTTGGTTCTTTCTCTGTACAAAAGACCTTTTAAAACAACCTAACATTCTTTATAACAGTTGTCAAAAAATGTTACAAGAAAGGTAATAAAGCAACCTACACTACTGGTCCGACTGGATTTCGGAAACTACCGAGAAAGAAACACAGCCAGTAGTTTAGTACTGAAATTACTAAGAAAGCAAAAAGCAGGCTGTCATTTTCTTCTGTGAACGTAGTTCACTGAAATACATAGATTAAGAGCTGAAATAGTTTTTCTATGAATATGTTTCTAAGAATCCTGTTAAACTTCAGTCATGATTTAATCACATTTATCAGGTTAAAATAAACAGCCTGCACTACAGATGCTACTTTTGCTCTCCTTTGCTGTTGATCACTAGAAACGGCTGAAAGACAAATTGATGTATATATAGTTGTTGGCACAAACTTGGAATTTCTGATTTTCCAGGATAAAATCAACATTTTGAAGATTGATTTTGCTATAAATTTGTGAAAATGTCTGTGAAACCTTCACATTTTCCTAAATGTCTTCAGGTTTGATTCTTTACCCATAAAGGTATACACTGCAGGTTCATCTAGTTCTTACACGGATGAAGTCGATCTCGAAAACTTTTAAATATCTGCAAATTATAAATAAGTAATTTGAAGTGTACAAGCTTTCTATTTGATTTGTGCAAGCTTTTTCACATGGGTACATTTTCATGAATGGTACAAGTACAGAGCACGGTATAGATAAATTCTTTGTTAGCATTGGTCACTGGTGCTTTTCATTAACGTACTGCAGCAATTTCCTATCCAGCACTTTTCCTCTGGGATGTGGTTTTAAGAACAGAAATAGTGGTTGATGTGATAAATTCATTCTCCCCTCAACCTGCTGTTTTAGGTTACTGCACCAAAGCAAGAAGTTCATGTATTTTAAGGCTAGAGGGAACCATTATAATTTAATTTGCCATGGATTAGGAAGTACACAATTCATAAATGTACATAGTGTACATAATTTAATGATATGCATTGTCTTGACTTAAAGACTCCACATGCTGGGTACTCCATCACTTCCCTTGGTTACTTATTTAATGTGTGCAGTATTTCCACCTTAAGAATTTTCACAGTTCTTAGAAATTGTATATCTCTAGAACACAGATCCAGATTCTGAGTCTTACTATATTTATTGTGTTTAGAGTCTTCAAATGTCAAAATATTCCACTCACACAAGTATTTATACTACATGAAAATACCTGTGGGCTTCTCCCTATCACACATGGTAACATCAGCAGCTTTTGCAACGGTTACTCTTTTCTTAATTTTTTAAATTTTATTAAATTAATTTTATTAAATTAATCCATTTTCTTAAATTTTTAATCTCTTTTCCTTTTATGAGAAGACATCCCCAACTGGAAGACCTTTTCCCCAGTCTCTCTTTATTCAAGCAGTCTCTATCTTTTAATCAAGAGCTCCCCATTTCTGTTCTCTTTGCATTTGAACTGTGCAATTCAATTCAAATATACACATCTTATTGCATAATACCAACAGTAGACTTTGAGAGTGGAGAAGTGAGGGAGCTGCACAACAGCTGTTTAAAAACTCCCAGTAACTTGTTTTCTTTGTGAGAGTGATTGAAGAGGGAACTCTAGGTTCCGTACCCAAACAGTCCCATACCATTTCCTTTCTACTCTCCATAATTTCCATGTTCCAATGCAACAGGCCACAACCTGTTTTGCTTTCCCTTCTTCTTTCCTTCTCACGCAAACATTCGCTGGGAGAACAGTCCCTAGGAGAACTTACTTCTCCTGAATTCAGAAAGGCAACAACCCATAAAAACAATAAGTACATCTGTGGTCGAGGGGATTTTTCAATCCTACCATCTAAACTAGGCCCATTAGTAAGACTGAAAATTCTAGTTGTAGGAGCACAAGATTTTTGGCTAAACAAGAAAGGGGCCAACTGGCCCCAAACCAATCCTGAAAGTCTCAGTGTTGTTGAGAATAATAATAAAACATTCTTACTGTTTCTTTGGGAAAAGGATATAATCCCCAGCCTCATATACTTTTTCTCATATGTAAAACGAAATACAGTTATTTTAAATACAAATTCAACATAACTTGCTTTCCACAAGAAAAGAGAAAACAAAGAGAAAAAAACATACTAGAATCCACAGGCTAGTCTGGAGAAATATCTCAGTTTCATGCAACTAACTTAAGAGAATCAAGTAAGAGCACATTCTCCCTGTTCAGTCAGTAGAGAGGAAATCACCTGTAGAAGATGAATCAGAGCGTCCAAGATCTGATTTACTTGCTGGAGACGCTCATCTCCTCCCAGTGACTACAGAGGGAGTGCAGAGTGACAACACTTAGCAAAAAGAGCATCAGGTAGAGGTCTGCAGTGAGCTGGTTTTCCATCCCACTGAAGAAATCCACTGTAAATGTATTTCTCCACTTATAAAAGTTATTCTGAATAGTATCATGATAAAAACTGTTTTATGACCTTAGATGTGGTACATGGCAAGTCCAATTCTAAACTTTGCTTTTTGGATGTTTAAATTAATTTTGCAGCAGATTTTGGAGTGACTCGTGTCCCGTTGCTGTTTTGACTAAATTACAAATAAATATACAAATTAATAAGTTAGTCTTTGCTCCTGACTTGCAATACTAGTGTAATATATAAACTAGCAGTTCGCAATAAAAACAGTTTACATAAAGTTTTAGAGGAAATTCACCTTTTCTGTCTTCTCTGTAGAGCCAGTTGTAGACCTTAATGGACATTTACCACAAAGGGAAATCTGGCTTCCAAAATTAGAGAAGGATGATTCTATGGTTACAATGTACATATGGCTTACTCTTCCTCCTTTCACCCTTTCTCTGTATCATGGGGTCAAGGATCTATTTACATTTTGGCTTCTGTACTTGACCTATACATTAAATGGGAAATACTGTCCTTTTCTACAGTAGTTATAAAGTCTTCTGGAATCAAGAATAATAGAATAATAGAATCACAGAATCACCAAGGTTGGAAAAGACCTCTAAGATCATCCAGTCCAACCATCCAACAAAGCACCAATATTCCCCACTGAACCATGACCCTCAGAGCAATATCTAAATATTCACTGAACACCCCCTGGCACAGTGACACCACCACCCTGGGCAGCTGGTTCCAGCGCCTGAACACTCTCTTGGTGTAGTATTTTCCAATGTTCGATCTGAATCTCCCCTTGTGCAACTTGAGGAATCCTTTTAGTCCTATTGCTACTTATGTGGGAGAAGAGGCTGACTCCCACCTCAACACAACCTCCCTTCAGGTAGCTGTAGAGAGCAATAAGGTCACTCCTGAGCCTCCTCTTCTCTAGACTGAACAATCCCAGTTCCCTCTGTTCCCCATTAGACTTGTGCTCCAGACCAGCTTTGTTGCCTTTCTCTGAACATGCTCCAAAGCCTCACTGTCTTTCTTGCAGTGAGGGGCCTAAAGCAACACAGTACTCAAGGTGCAGACTCATCAGGGCTGAGTTACAGGGGGGTGATCACTTCCCTTCTCCTGCTGGTAACAGTATTTCTGATACAAGACAGGATGCCATTGGCATTCTTAGCCACCTGGGCACACTGCCGGCTCACGTTCAGCCAAGTGTTGACCAATATCCCCAGGTCTGTTTCCTCTACACAGTCTTCCAGACACTTTTTTCCAAGCCTGTAGCATTGCCTGGGGTTGCTGTGACCTAAGTGCAGGTCCTGGTACTTGGTCTTTTTAAACTTCATCCCATTATCCTCAGCCCATCTATCCAGCTTATCCAGATCCCTCTGTAGGGCCTTCCTACCCCCAGACAGATCAATACTTCCTCTGAACTTGGTGTCACCTGCAAACTTACTGAGGGTGCAGTATTGAATGCATTGCCCTCATCCAGGTCATCAATAAAGACACTGATCAGGACAGTTCCCAATATCTACTCCTGGGGAATACTACTTATGACTGGTTGCCTGCTGGATATGAATTGATTTACTACCATTCTCTGGGCCTGGCCATCCAGCTAGTTTTCTACCCAGAAAAGAGTGTACCTGTCCAAGCCACAGGCTGCCAGTTTCTCCAGGACTAAACTGTGGGAGGCAGTGTCAAAGGCTTTGCTGAAATCTAGGTAGACAATGTCTACATAGAAGAAGCCCAGCCACGTACAAATTAAACCATTCGTTAATGAAAACATTTTGAAATGAAAAAACTTGAGATTTTGAACAACTTGTTTAACTGCAGAGCCTTTTCTTCCTCTGGGCTTCTTTCCTTCTTTCTGACATCGAGGACTGTTGACTGTCACTTTATAGCTCTGATTCATTAGGAAGGACATGCAAACTTCCAGAGATAATGAATACCACACATTCCATTGGGCCCATGCTCCACAGGCCTTTTATTGCTTTAAATATTTAAGAGTTTCAAAGCATTGGGAGAACTTGCTGAAAAAGAAGTTCCAAAGCTTACTCTCTGTTTGGGTATATTACCAGCCCATTTCTATGTAGCTTGCCAAATGTGCTGTGGCTAAATTTGTGACAAATTTTACAGAGATAAGAGAAGGCAAAAGAAAATCTATCTCATCATTTGTAGATTATTCATTCAACTAAGAAAGAGGCATCTGTGTGTGTCAAACTTGGAAATGAATCACAGTCCACAGCAATGGCAGCTGAACCTAGAAAATGTGTGTGAGTTGAAATATGCTGGTTTTGAGCATGAGTGAAGACATACGCATGAGCTGTTGAGTCATCCAGAGAACTGGCATAGTTCAAACTGCCCCAGCCAGTGCTGATAGAAGTGACGGAGCCTGAGGAGCAACTGAGCTCCATAAGACAGGAGTCTGCTTCGAAATTTCGCAGTGGTAAGGCAGAGGGAACCAAAGAGTTGTGCTTTCAATTCCTGCATGTCCAATGGTCACAGGTACATCTCACATCGGGATATGCCAGTAGCGTACAGACACCATAATAAAACGGGATGTTTGAAGGTGCTGCATTGCACTGGAGTTCTCTGCCAGGAAGATTACTCTTGCTGAGATCTGCATACTCCCGCATAAGAGACGTCTTCTGGATTACGTTGTGGTTTAATATGATAGGAGTTCAAGCAATTTTTTTCCTCTGCAAAACCAAATCCTGTTTTTCCTCCTCATGTGAGAAGTCTCACCAAGCCAGAGGAACAAGCTAGGCTTGTAGGGTATAACATCCTTTGAACTAAAGTCTACCCTCAGTTATACCTCTGTGAGTTGAAGCAAATCTTGCAGTTCACTGATGCAGTTGGGGTGTTTCATTGATATTTCAGAGGAAAGGCAGCTGCTCTATGTCTTTACACTCATTCTGAAGTTCCAAGTGCATTTTCCTAGTATGCTACAGGGTGAACTGAAATATATGATTAATATTACAGTTACTTGGTCATCTTTGCTTTCTGACCTCACATCTATAATAAGGCATTCGTTATTCAGAATTGAGTTTCAGCTTTGAGTAAGCCTGAAGCATTTCATGTAGAAGTCTAAGGAAGTTTACTGAGCATTTATCTGATTTACTGATCTTTTGCAAGCATGTTTCTTTCTTTCTTACTTCTTTCTTTTTATTTTTTAAAAAGAGTAGCAGAACTCTTCTTCAAGAGAGAGGTATGGGTTTTTTTTCCAAGCAAAAGTAAAATGACACCCATAAAAAGACAGGCTCATGAGTCAAAGGAATCTGCTGTGAACATTGTGGTATTTCTTGTTTTCTCTAGAATAAATGATTTTAATGTAATATAATAAATAAATATTTGTTAAAATAAATAGTTCACAGTTGGAAGGAGCAGGGGAGACCAGAGAAGGAAGAAGCAACAGCTTGTGTGGAAATGTAGCTTTAATAAGATCAAGTTTTGCCCTGCCATGTTTTGAAATGATCTGGAAAAGCCTGTTGCCTTCCGCAAAGAACAAACACAGTTAAAATTACTAACGCAATGACTCTACTTAACAAACAACTTAATACCTGCAGACTTTCTAACTGGGTGTGGAGGTGTAATTGGCTCTTTTGGATCTTTCTCCTTGGACAGAAGCCAAAGAAAACTCCCAAGCCAAGTCATCATGATTTAAAAACCATTTTCTGAAGTTCTAGGTTCCCACGAAGGCCCAATATCTTTTTAACAATCAGAAATCCAGATACATTTGGATCACTTCATTTAGAGGCTTTGTCTGTGTAAACTACAAGGCAGAAATGCAAACATGCTTTAGGACACATAAACCCCTGTGGAGCACACACTGGTCTTTGTAAGTCAGTATAATGAAATATTCACTAATTGAAAATATCTGTTTACCTGTATTAGATCATCAAGCACAGACGTGCACTTCCAATGTCTTTGCACACTGGGTTCTGTTAATAATTTTGACTGAAGAAAATATCTGTGATGAATTCCAGCCACTTTCATGCTTCAGAAAAATGTTGAGAATATTTTTGGAGACACAGCAACAAGATGTAATGGTGAAACTTCCTACTGATGACAAAAATCTTCTGTGCATTTCTGTTTTTATGAAACCTTTTACGTTTTAATCTTTATGACAAGGCTCCAGTACTTCCAGTGTGAAATTTGCATAGACTTTTTTTTTTTCTAAGTGCAGATTCATTTCTACTCAACAAAATATGTGGTATACATTCATCCTGAATGTAAAAAAGACATGACTTTTAATTAATTGAAAAATAGAAGAATCAAAATCCTCTATTGGAAAAGCTTTTCTGCAATGACTAATAGAAAAATCCTTTTTTAATTGTTCAGCTAGATGTAAGCGGTGTCCAAAGCAGTTATGACTTATACAGTCATAGCCTGGATGGAAGCTAGAGGTAGAAACTGGGAAAAAAGATTCCTGAAAGTATTGATTTTCAGAGAAAAATGAGTGGAAAGCAGCATAGAGAGCTGGGATCCCTATCCTTCTGATGCGATGGTTGCTATAGAATAGTGCCCACAGAGGCAGGAGACAGACTAACTGCCGCTGCAAGAAGGCTGCCTGGGACACTGTGTGCCCCAGAGAAGTCTGCAGGGAACTCTGCCTCATGTAGGTGCTATCCAGTTTAGATATATGATTACACTCAGAACTTTTCTACTAGTCTCTTTCAAACATATAGGCTTCATTGCCATTTAATTTAACTTTTGCCCTGTGTTGTATATATTTTTCTGAGTCTTGCTGTAATTGTTATTTTTTTATGCTGGTGATCATTCAGAATGGCAGGCAAGTAATGCCTGCTGTCGCTGAAGTATTACCATTCAGCCACTCTCGATATACTTTCCACTACACTCCAACATCTTGCCATCTTTCCTCAGTCTGAAAGAATGTTTGGAGTGCAGAGTGGCGCTGGTGAAAACAAAACCCCAGCCACAATACTAGCTATAGTCCAACCACAGCAGAGATGAGCTAATCCAGCTTTGGTAGAACTGAGGCCACAGGCAGTGCAGTGGATCTCTAATGTCTGTGTTTGTGCCAGAGAGAATTGCTATACTTAAAAAAAAAAAAAATTAAAGGAGCTGTGTCAGAGACACATCAATAAAAAATATCAGACTGCCAGCACTGGTGTCATTTCTGGGCTAATTTTTGAGATGCTATAGCAGCATATAATGCTCAGTAACAACAATTCTGACTTTACTGAGCTTACATACACAGTTTTAAAGAGCTATCTAAAGTCTTCCTGACTTATCTATTATACTAAGGGATACTTGCTGTAAGAACCAAAAATAATGAGGGTAAATTGCAATGCTAACATTAAGCAGAAAAAAGTCTTTTGAAGTATTGCCCCGTGGGACTCATTTAGGCTAGTTCAGTCAGGTTTGGGAAGTGCTAGATGATGGAGGATATGAAAATGCGGAGAATCTGGGTTCTGACATAAGGGAAACATGCTCCCTCTCTGATCCCTGAGAGTAGTAAGACCGAGCAAGACACAGGCAAACCCTCCAGAAGAGTTTAATGTGGAAACCATCTGACAAGTAGGTAAGTTCGGTATTGTTCATGCTATTTCAGTATTTTTTGGTCATTTTTCTCCTTTTTTCTAATTTAAAAATATATGCTTTGTGGAGCCAGCATGTTGTGGGATGCCCCGTGGCAGAGCAGGAAGCCCTTTGAGGGGGCATTGAGCCCTCTCCCTGGTTTCTGCTTGGCGGAGAAGACAAGCAGAGAGAGGCAGTAGGAGCCAGTCCTGCTCAACTGGAAAATGCACTGCACACACTGGATGATAGCAAGGAATAACTGAGGGCTAGTTTGCAGCACTCCTGTGTGGGCATTATTATGAAATGATGCAAATTTTTTTTCTTCCAGGAGGAAGCACCAGGGAACGTGCCCACATTTTGCTTTAACTCCATGTGGCAATGCCAGCTTGCATGGGGTGGTTTGCCCTGCTTTTCCATGCAGGAAAAGCTGGACTCACCCTCTCTGAAGAGCCTTCATTTTCTGAGGAAAATGGAGACAAGCTGATCTTCCTTTGGGGGCAGAGTGATATTCTTTTTGGCTGTCCCAGGGACATAGAAGGAGTGGCTTGTACATCTTCCCTGCATTTGCTCTTTTCAGTCTACTTAAATCAAAATTTATCCTATAGTTATTACATTTTATTAAGCTCTTTTTCTCTGATTTCAGTACAATTTCAAACATGTGCTACCAAAAGCTGTTAAAAAATACTTCCATAGAAATCGGTGATTCATGCTTCCGTACATATGGCACAGGTGCATGAAACATCTTATTTCCCACCTTTTTCTGTTGCCAGCCAGCCTACGCAGACTTAGCTACTGACTATGAATAATAAATTAAAGTAAAATGCAAACAGTGTCAGAATTACTGAATTTACTTTCTGAAGAGACACAGAGATGATCAATGGAAATCATAGTACATCCATGTTGTGACTCTTTTTACTATGTATGTTTTATGTAAAACAGTCTTTTCAAGACAAAGATTCAGGTCACAAAAGTACTTAAAAAATCACAATTTTGATTATGCAATTCTTACAATAATTCATGAAGAACAGTGGCATGAACTGCTGTAAGGCATCAAATAGAAAGGATGTTCTTTTCATGTTTTACATCTTGGGAAAAGCACAGAAAATACTTAGTGCAAACCTCTAACCTAATGCTAGCACAAAACGTACTCTCAGTAATACATGTTCATAGGCCGTATGTTGCACTACTGTTAAATTAACTTATAATTGCATGGTGATGTTCTGGATTTCTGAATGCATTGAAGACTATGTATAGATTTGCTTGTGATACTGCCACCTTCAGGAATTAAGTTTTATGTAAATTTAAAATAACTATTTGTGAGATGAAATAACACTAGAAGTAATCTGTGTTTATCTCATTTTTACTCATGTAAATCTCACAAGATCCACACTGGATTCCTTATTCATCTTATAGATTATCTCTAAATTTAGTCTTCATAGTGTAAGGCTAAGAAATTCAATGGCAATTTAAGGTTGCTTCAATTTATGTGCCAAGGGACCAGATAAATGTGTACTTCATTAAGCAGATAGCAAAAAGCATTATGAATGTGTAAAGTAAGACAACTCCCCACTTAAATTACTCCAGCTGTGTTTATACATTTCCCTGTATGGTTCAAAAGGATTAGATGTTCAAATGTTCTTCAGAGCTACAAGCTGTAGCAAAAGAAGATATGGAACTAAAATTAGCAAATTTTTTTTCCATTCATTTGAACTATCTGAGATTTTTCAAATGAATCCTTCACTACAGTGGAATGAGAAGAGGATCTTCCAAAATTTCTAAATACTATTTGTAGTAGAATATTGTGTACGGTAGACATGAAATTAATACAGTTTGCAAGAATGTAGAACAGCGTGATTTCAGACCTTGCTTTGAGTTATTAAGAAGAAATATCTAAAATTATTCTTGTTCCAAGAAAGTAGCCTAACAGTTCTAATCAGTTATTTTATACTGTGCCTTACTCAGACCCTTTAATTAGACATCTTTAACATGTGAATGAATATTAGAAAAATTCAATTCAGTATCAATTTAGTCCAACTTTTCATGTCTGTGACATCTGCACCTGAATTAGTCACACAGGTAATCTAGGGTCACCCTCTGTATTTAGTGGAAATAGGTAAATATGATCAGTTCACACAGGGCAATATTAATTTTATCTAATGCAGGCCTCTGGTTTAGGATAAGGCATCCATCAGCATCTGGTCAAATCTCTGCTGACTAAAAAAAAGTCCAAGCTCAGAAGTTTATAGCTATGTAGTAAACATACATTTAGTCAGCTCAGTCTCCCACAATTCCTCACATTTGGTACATCTCAAGAAATAGCTATGAGGCTTGCACTGGGTTTTTGGAAACAAAGTTTAAATGTTTCCCTTGTTAATTTTCTCACATTCCTTGAACTTATCAGATCCAGTCCACACTGTAAAAACAGTTAAATACTAACTGGTTATCAAGCCTGATTCTGTGACTGATCTGATTTTTTGAAAATATGGTTTCAACTTGGGTTTGTAACATCGTCATGAAGACCCCAATCAACAAGGTAACAGCTAGTCTACTAACATTTTTACTAAGAAACACCCTCCTGGTGCATAATTCTCGGAAGTATTAAAAATCCTTTTGGATATCAGAATTTGTAGTTTTCATGGTTTTCATATGAAGAGGTAAGACATTCAAAAAATTATTATTTATTTTCTGGCTTGATAACAATGGTAATCGCTTGTGTTAAGCTTGTGCTCAAACACATTTTGCTTACTGCCCATAACTGATGATTATTGAACTAGGCCTACTTCAGTACAGACTGTGTATTTTACATAGAAAAAGCATGTAGACTATTTTATAGAATTTTCAAGTTATGTCTTTTTGCTTTTTCTTTTGCTGCCTTTTATTTCAACTGAAACAAAAACTTGCAAGCTCACATTTTATTATGTAATTTTCCTACAAATTTGCTCAGAAATTGAAGCTTTCCTGCCTAAAAATGAATGCTTACTAAAAGAAAAAACTCTTAGCTTATGAAAGATATTTTCTTTCTTATGAAAGATATTTCTCTCATATCAGAACTACAATTGATTCTTTCTTTCTTTTACTTTAGAAATCAAAACCAGAAAAAAACAAATAATCCAGTATTGTGTCATCAGTGTATCAACATAACTTTATACATCGCAAGGGAAAAATGTAAATATCATGAATGTTATTACTATTACTCTTTGTCAGCCAGTCACCATCTTACACAGTCCTTCCTCCAGATAATATAGTAAACTGAAAGTTAATTATCTAGTAGGAAGGAAAAGAAAAAACAAAAACAAAACAAAGCAAAAAAAAAAAAAAAGCCAACACGACAGCTTTGTTATTTCCTTTTGTACCTTACAGATTTTATCTGCTTCTAACATATTATGATCTCAGTTTTATAATTATACATAGGTACATAAAATAAGACTTGCTTTGAACTGCTTGAAATGCATCATAAAAGAATTACACACTCCAGATGCAGTGTTAGCTTGGCTTGCTATTATATCGAAAGGTGGCAAACATACAAATTAATCACGGGACAGAGGGCTTGTGTCTCACCCAGGGTTATACCACAAACCCAAGAAAGCCCAGTTTAACCTCTTGCTCAAGCCAGAGAGTTTTATTTCTGATGACTTCAACAGGAATTGGACTGGATCCAGAGATTGAGAGGATGCTATCAGGCATCAACTACTTTGCCTTGATAGGATCTTGAGGCAGATACCTGTTTGAAGAGTTAGTTTCAAGAGCAAACAAGAAACCTTGGTGTAAATACATGCCTACTACATCACCTCCAAATAATTGCCCTTCTGAGTCTCAAAGTAGGGTTATAGCGTAAGTATTCAACTATTGCCCTTTCCTGCATCATTTACTGAAGCTTCTTTTGTGGTAGTACTATACTTCTGGAGTAACACCAGTTTTCTTCCTTTTTGATGCGCAAATGTAAGAAAAAAGTGTGTGAATGAAGGTGGAAATGGAATGTGCTCAGTTGTAAAAACCTGTGGAATAATAGCAATTTTTATTTGAGTATCTTTTAATAAGAAGAAATATTACAGTAGTTACAGGGAAATGTTTTTATCTTCCCCTAAACTCAGTGACTGTTAAGTGCAGATAAAGAGTTTATTTGTGCTTCTGCTTTCAAGTTGATTTGCATAAATCAGGAGGCTGTCTACACTGAGATACATTTATGACAAATTCATAAAATGAGTACATTTTGAATTATGAGAAAAAGACAGAAAAAGCAGCATTAAATGAGGCTACTAGCAATAAATATCTTACTAATCAGTTTCTAATGATATCTGTGACAACTACAAATTTCATGAAGAAATTGTGAAGGGCACTGAACCAGCAATATTTCTGTTGTCTTACACAGTACAGTGTACATTACCTTTACAACATCATTTAATGATCTCAACATTGCCGCCATATGCACCAAATGCAAATTACTGCAAGAAGGGTTTGGTAAAATGTCATCTCCAGTTCATATATTTAGGACGTAAATATTTCTTCTCTTTTAGATCTTTCTCTTTTGTGAAAAGAGTAGCAATCACTTTCACTGTAAATGAAAAAGCAAACAAAACAGAGCAAAACAAACATTAGAATAATTTTTTCAGAGGGGGTTTCATTTGGAACATCAATTCAAATTTGATGTTAAGATAATTGCAGTCATAATTGGAATGGATGATTCATTCAGAATGGAGAGTAATATTAATTTTTGCATCCATTAAACAAATAAAAAACAAACATACAAACAACAACAACAAAACCAATCATATTTCCTATTTTTTTGCCTTCAGGCCCCTTCTTTCAGAAGGCTAAAGTCAAGTTCAGACTTTGTATAATTCATCATTTTAGCCTGGTTAAAACAGTGCAAAATTAAAAAAAGATGTAATGGTGAAGTGAAATGGTTCTTTAAAAAACATTTGGATCAGTTGTAGTTTATCAAGCATTTGATAAAAGTGGAATGTGGGGCCTGGTTTTGATTCCTTAAAAACTGTGTCATGAGTTCACACACTAAAGGATGAAACAGGTTTTCAGGAGAGAGAAAACAATTTTTTCTGAAAGGTAATCTAAGCACAGGCAGAAATTAGAGAAAAAGTTTACAGGGAAACCTGCCATTTCAAATGTAAAGGAACTTTATGTCTCTTTTTCATATGCATTTCAGATTAGTTTTCATATTGGTAAAGAAAAGAACTGGCCGTAAGTCTACCAAATGATAAAATGATTGTTTTTTTTTTCCTAGAAAGAGAAATTTACTGTTAAGAATTTTGAGGTTGAAGCACAAAGCTCAGGACTTCCCTCTTCTTATTCTCTCTCATCATGGATTGCTTCTGTGATTGAAGAAGTGTGGTGAGATGTACCATTTCCCAGGATCTGTTTTTTCCTCTGAAAACCACGCCGACGATGTATTTTAAATGCTGTTTTGACTGCTCGAGTAGTAATGTTTCTAAACTGTTTTAGGCTTTCCCAAAAACATACTTGTATGTATACTGCCCTATGAGTAACATAATCACTTCTTGGCAGAGATGAAGTCCTCCAGGGCCTTCACACAGAACCAGTTCAAGGCTTTCTGGAAACAGAACCTTAATCCATGGAGGTGAAAGTGTCAAGCAGTTGGAAAGGCCGTGGTGGTTGACTGTTGAGGGAACCATTAGTAGCATTCTTGGAGGGCTCTGTCTTTCAGGGAGGGATGGGAGAGGTGGCTCAGGAAGGTAAAATGTGAGGAAGAAATGCTAGGCAGGCACATTACCCGTGTTGAGGGGATGAGGAAAGCTCATAAACAGCATGGAAAAGGGTATTCCTCTGTTTTGTCACCTTACATTTAGACGGAATCCTCCCACAGATTCTTTTACTTATCTTTACTTATCTTGAAACTACCTCCTTTCTCTTCTACTTCCTTCTTTCTGCATCAACTTGGAAGAACTTAAGGTGCCTCTTCTGGGTCTACTCTTTCACTTTCAAACTGTTACCATAGTCCAAGTTTCACAGGCTTTTGATCATCCTTGTAGCTCTCCCACATGTATCTTTAAAATGGCCGCATTAAATGAAGCCTAATCAGAGATTAAAGTCAGAAAGCTGGATACACATCTTAGAGTCAGTGCTTCTTTTTACATATCAGTTTTTTTAGGATAATAATTTCAGTGCTTCTGTTCCTAGTTTTTCTGCAGTAGTTTAAATCCTTGGATCCAATTCAGATTGTGATTCTCAAAAATTTATGCACAATTAGCATATTTATTACCTAGTTAGCTCTCTGTTTCATATTTGTGAAGTTAAATACTTCTATCCAGAAGCAGTATATTTCTGACATACACAGGTAGAATTACTTGCTCTTTTAAAATTATAAAGGCTACGGATATTGATGGATAACAGTGAAGACAAACTTGCTGTTGTTACACTGAATAGAATATGTTCAGTTTTCTAGCAGCAAAAATGAATGTGTGTTTTGTGTTTGTGTGTGTTGATGTGGGTGGAATGGAGGGCTTTAGTATATGGAAATCATGTCAGTAAATCGCTGCCAGCATTTATACATCACACCATGCATGTTGCAGCTTGGTTTTCATAGCATTCCACTAACACAGATCAGAACATTCCTTGCTCTTTTGAGTATCTACTGGAGTACTACATATCTGCATATCTCTGAAAAGAAGAAAAAGGAAGCCTAAACTTTTAAGAATGTTTTTAGACTTCACAGTTTTCTGAAGATGGAACATGTTTGCTGTTTAATGTTCATTACAGTGATATTACTTTCATTTGACTTTCTGCAAAAAGGGAGATGAATAAGACTGCGTAAAACTGGCTGGAGGGAGATTTATTTTGCTAAATCATTCCTCCTAGATTTCATTTCACCGCATAAAGGACAAGCGAGTGTTTCAAATCTGGGTTGGGTTTTATATCACCTTTGAGGGAATAGTAATCAGGAAAGTGATAAACACATCAGGAAAACATAAACATTGAGAAGGGCAAACTTTTTTCATCTGTTTTGTTGTGGTTTTATATGTTGATATGGTAGATAGTGAAGAAATGTATCATTGAATTCTAGAGAACTTCAGAAATTTTGCATAACCTCACGGCATACAGACTTTAAATACAGAACAAGATACTACCTGTTTCTTAGCTTCGATTGAATAATGCAGTCCAAGAAAATACCAGAAAATAGTCTTGACAAGTTGTTCTCTACTTAATTGTTATGCAATTTAATGTATTTCAATATGCATATTAAAATTTTTGAAGAATAGTGAGTGGGCTTGTTTCTCAATTCACTTCATTAATATCAATGATATCAAGAGCTGTTTTCAAAAAATCAGCAGTATTATGCAGATGTGAAAAGGTGTAATTGATGAGTATACAAGACCCACTGTGCATAAACTTGTACTCAGAAGATGCTTTCTACTAAGTAGTTACTCTAATTCATTACTCTATTTCCTTTTACAGTTATTTGTAAAACAATAAGTAGCAATTATGTATTTATGTCTTTATGTCTGTAATTATTTTCTGTAGACTTTCCACAGGGACAAATGACTACAGAAACAAGATCATTTAATTGTGACGGTCATTTTGACTGAGTAAGGGCTGCAGCACTCTGTTGTCTAGCAGAATATTTTGAAGGACTGGAAACGGAGTTAAATTGTTCTGGAGACATCTTCCTTTTTATTTTTCAAAGTGTTTCCTGTCTAAATGAATAATGTGGCCAATGACATATACCATGATCATGCTTATGAAGTAAGTGTGAGTGACAGCACTCCTGCTTGGCTCAAAAACATTTATTATATATTAAGCTGACTCACTATGCTAAAGAAAAAAATAGCTATTATTTCTCATATATATTGTGTTACTGAAGTTTTAGCTATAATTAACTCTTTTCTGAGAGTAACATCTTAGATAAAAATAAGACTTTCTTTGCCAATAATTAAATACTTTTTTTTCTATGTTTTACCAGTTTCTTATCTTGTAAGATCAACCATAGTTTGAGAAGATTCTTCTTTGATCATGTTTCTGCCATTAGCCAGTTTTTACTTCAGTTTGTAGAGAATATGCTATCACAGCTGGAGTAAAATCATTTGTTGAATTATATCATTGGACCTGAAAGAGGGAGCACCTTGAGTCTAAGAAGAGTCCCGCAAGACTGAGATGAGAAACAGCTGAGCTTAAAGGCTGACAAAAACAAACAAACAATAGATAAGGACTGAGATAGTGTTGGCTGGTAACCAGATAACCACTAAAATCAATTTTTTACAAACAGGTTTATCTTTTCAATACCTGGCAGGAGGCAAATGTTAAACAGACTTACTGAAGCAAATGCAGACTCATGCAGTAAGAAAAAGGCTTGAAATGGCACTATAGGTCAAAGAAGAACAGTCTGCTCCAAATGATCAAATACTGCTGTTAATTGTACCATAAAGCATTCTACAAAACAAGGAAAAAACTACAGAAAGGACTGCAGTTATGAACTTGTTTTTACATTCTTTCCCTATGTACCAAGAGAATGAGAAAAATGCAGGGATTTTTTAAATCATTTTTATTATTAACGATAAATAAAAGCCACATACCATTTGCTCTCAAAGAAGAAATGCACAGACTATTTGGTGGGCTTTTGCATTAGATCTATCAAGGAAAAATAATACACTCATCGCTTCCAAATACAATTCAAATTAACATAAAAAGTCAATTTTGTATTTATAGAAACACTGAATTTTCATATTTTTAAGAGATATGACCATTTTATCTCTATTACTCATTCACTTAGCATTTAATTCTATGCATTGATGATCCCTCTGAATTTCCTTTTTTGCTGAAGCCAGCGTCATTTTACCAAAGCTGATGAGGGAAGGGACATGCCAGTGCTTTTTGCTGAAACCTGTTTTTCACCAACTCTCACCCAAATGTCCATATTATTGCAGTCCTCACAGGGCTATGTGCAGGCATGATGCACTTTGGCCCTGACATGGTGCCCTGCTAGGCTGTGACAAGCGCAGTGCTGTTACAAGCTGGCTGGGAACCTATGTGCTTCCCTGGTGAATGCATAGATATCAAGTCTACCCTAAGGAATTAGGGAAATAAGGTGCTCCTATGTATTCTGCTTACGTTATCGGTCCTAAATGACCCAATAAAGTGGTGTCACTGTTTGTTCAATGTCTCATTATATAGAAATCTGGAAAAAAGAATTCCTCTTTAGTACCAAAATGATTTTGAAATATTGCAGGAATAAATGAGACACACTCAGTAATAAATAGAGAGATATATATTTCAGTGGGTACTTGATTGCCAACATGGGAATTCTTACAGTGATATTAGTAATTTTCATGTTTATGTACATGCATGTTGCATATATGTTGCATTTGTGTTGTGCATCGGCACGCATATTTTCAAACAAACCAAACACAAAATATTTCAAGCAACCTGAGAGAAGAGCATACCGTATTTACTGCCTGCGGGTTATAACCACATGAGGAAACAAAATAAGGCACGGTCTTAAAATATTTCATCCCTGGCATGCCTGGTCTATTTTGAAAAACACCAGGCTGAAATCTGAGCCTCCCGTGAATGCTGAGAAGCCTTCATCTGCAGCCTTCAGCATAGCCTGGAGATCATCTCTGCCTGGAGATCATCTCTGTGTGCTTTTGCGGTGTGACCGCAGTGCAGAGCGAGGCAGAGGACGTACAGCGGGGCTGTGAAGCGTGGCCTAGTTAACCACAGCTCGCTGTGCACAACCACGCCTCGATGGGGAATCCTGTGGACTGGCAAACCGGCTAGGGTGAAGCAACAGCTTCACTTCCATGTGGGTCCCTTCCAGCTCAGAGCATTCTCGGATTTTACATAGAATGAAAAATCAAGTTTACACCGAAATTGTGTATTTTCTCAGCCCTGTTGTGCTAGGTAGTTTTAGCCAGTTCTAGAAGCATGAATACCTCACACTTAAACACATGTGGAGACATTTTAGAAAAAGTTATCGCTGCAGAGCCCAGCCCCATCTCACAGGCTGTGGCTGCTCACCAGCGTGATAGTGAACCAGTTCTTCAGGTGCAGCAGTTCACCTCCCAGCATGTTAGCTTAAACCAAAACTGGTGTTGGTTTAATGTAATACACTCAACAGTGAATTATGGTGGCCAAACGCTGGCCCAACTTTGCTGACTCTGTGAGAAGCTGAGGGGGAGGAAATCCTTGTGCGCTCTGCTGTCTTGCTCTGCTCCAGCTGTAAAGGTTTCTCATCTATCTCCTTTATTTGCTTATATGAACTATCATTCTCCAGCCTAAACCTATGTGTGAACTGTGTTTTGTTCAGGCCTCTCTCTGGAGTGTGTGCTGTACTATTAGCTGTACAGGCTGAACGTTTAGTAGCATGGGGCAAAATAAATATAAAATAAAATTGTGATTCTTGAGTATTCACGTGAGATGCTGATGGTAGAGTCACAGCTCTTAAAAACGAGGCATACAGGGAATCACAGCATGTCCACAGAACAAATAGGAGACTAAAAAAAAGGCTTGTGGGGTGTGAGGCTAATGAGGAAATGGAGCGCACTCTAGCTCTGAGCTATGCATTGGACTTCTGCTGTCACCAGCCCTGTTATCAAAATTTTTAGAGTGCTTGAATACATGAATCCTGCTCTAAAATGCTAACTGAAGTGGATTTGAGCTCAGAGAAAACATTATGCGTAGGCCTTAAAAAGAAACCTCTCACTGAACACATTCCTTGGTATCTCATCATGACGGCAAGCATATAGCCAAACAAAACCACATTTCCCTATATTCCAAGTCTCTTAAAAAAGTTATTGCCCATTAAGTGTTTGTTTTTTCTGCCTGGAGTTGAAACCACAGCACTGTAAACACTGCTGTTAACTAGTACTATTTGAGGTTTTGACTGAAACCTTCCTCAGATGCAAAATTCATTGGATGTTGGAAGAATAGATGTTAGTACAAGACTCAAAACAAGCCCATATGATGGCAGAGTGCAAGCATCATGCTACTGGAGCTGTGAAGACAGATGAGTTCCTCCTGTTCAAAGTTTCTTCAGAGGGAACCAGGGGATATCCTCTACCTGGAGCATCCTGGAGTGGTCCCACATCCCCCAAGGGCTAGACCCACAACTGGATGTCACATAGCAGAATCATCAATACAGATCAGGATTCACAGTGTTTTGCAGCTTGAAAATAATGAAGGTCTTCTGCTCAGGACATCCTGGTACCCAAGAGACCAGATGATCTTTTTTTGTCCTCAGAAGTGTGGAGATAAAAAAAGAGAAAACTGTTCAAACAAAGATGAAATTTAATTTGTTAAATTCTTTGATTCTTTTTTAGATATCTAGCCCAGGCCTAACACAGAACTCCTTAGAGCTGAAGTTAGAGAATAAACCTTGCTGTTTATCACCACAGCCTCATAACAACTTGACTGAGGAGAAATATGTGAAAGTTTATGTTTTATATCTGGGGTTAGAAATATGTGCCACTTCGTGTCTGTAGGAAAAAATATATATATATAGTTTTATTTTTATCAGTTACATTATAATATGGTCATTACTACATGTTGTTTCGACCTTCTGTATAGAACATTTATTTTGCTTAAACACCTGAGTAATATAGAACAAAAGAAGTATTCATTATTCCATTATTTTAGTTTTAGAGTAGCTTAATTTCCAAAGAATGTCAAAGTTCATAAAACATGCTCTTTTTTATATTCTTTGAACATGGGAATTCTGAAAACAAACTTAAATTAAAGTTTCCTCACCTTAAAATTTTCCTTGGGTATGTAAGTTAGCCTGACTGCTTCAACACTCAAAAAAGGGATGAAAGAACTAAAACTCACAAATAAATGCTGATGATTTATCTGCTGTGAGCTCAGATGGTTACTTCTCATCAACTCGAATATTCATGTGAGGAATGTAACTGAAGCAGGGTCAACAACCAAACCATACAGGTACATTCTGGCATGACTGAAGAACTACAGACTGCAAAAAGTTAGTATTCACAACAATGTATTTCCACAGAAATAGGCTTATCTTATTAGCTGAATGGTCTGGTGAACTTTGAAGCTTAGTGGGTAAGGAAAACAATTTCTAATAACATTTCTAATCATCCTAGAGCTTTAATACATAGTTAACACTTCTTTTTTTCTAATAGCAGAAGTAATTAGAGGGAAGAATCAAAGTCTTCTGTTTCTTTTTTAAATTTAATAACAACATTGGGATTTCCAATGTATGTTTGTAGAACTTAATGATAGAAGAGTTCTACTGCAGTATTGAGTATGAGGGTAGAAGCTGGGTTTGAATTTCTCTAAATAGTACAGCCACAAATTCATTCAATTGGGAAATTACATTAGTATAAACAAAAGAAGAATCAGGCTAATAATCCTCAAAATGGCAAACAAATAACCAATTAATTCTATATTATTATAAATCTTGTTGCACATATAAGATAGACAGGAAAGTCAGGGGATTTGCCCAAGGCTACAGATAGATCTGGAAGTGCATCAAGGATTAAAACAGAGGAGAAACTGATTATCATTCAGCTCATACTTGTAGACTGCCCAGAAAAGACCATGCATGGCTTGGTCAGATATATGAGACTATCTGTCTCTTCTTATTATTTAATAAAACCTATTTTTAAAAAAGGTGTGATGTCTAAAAATTAAACATATATGGTGTAAGTGATTGTTTTATTTCATTTTACAATCTTTGAAAAGTATAGCTGCTAAATAGGTCAGGTGCAGATCCTGCCCTGTCAGCACAATGATTATTGTACATATTGTTCTTAAATCTGATGTTATCAAAAAAGAATGTGTCATTTAGTTTCATTGAGTGAAAGAAAGAAAAAATAACAAATCATAGAAGTGATTAAACCACACCAGACTTATAATATTACAGCATCCACTGTATCCATATATATATATATAATATTATGCATATACATACACACAAAATATATATATTTATTACAGTATGCATGCAAGAGTATAGATTTTATCACCTGCAACATCAGGATAATGCATAAACTCTATAATGCGGTTCTAGCTGTATAAAGACAGATCAAAGATTCAGCCCAGGCGTGTCTCCAGAGTTTCATTGCTGAGGGCTAATTATTCACAAAATGTCCCCACCTTAGAAAGTTGTTTAACTGGTTTCTCTTTTGGCTTGTAGACATTTTAGCGAAGATACTACCTAAGCTCAGCTATTTCGGATGACACACTACAGCACCCAAAACAATTTCACCAGTTTTATGAGATATTTGACCAACTGCAGTTACACGTGAATATAATTTTCTCTCGCAGGAGGAGACAGGAATTTCCAAGACCTTGAGATCATGCTAAGCTCCACTTTAAGCCAAAGTCAGTGAACAGACAAGAGGCACAATGCTGTAAACTTTGCTGAAATTTCTAGCTTCATGAAAAGCAAACCTAGTAAAAACATTTATTCTGAACACAACCAAAGTGCATGAAGCATGATACTGCATATAATAAAAGAAGATAATTCCTTTAGGAATGCAGCAACTCTCATCATAGGTTTAAAAAGTATATATTTTAGAAATCTCTTTAAAAGAGAGTAGATACATTCATTTGCTAATGAGTCATCTACTGTGATCAAGCAAAGGATTTATCTCAATCATCTATTCTTGTTCTAGCTACATGAGGATTAGCAAAGAAAAACAATAGGACTTTGAGACAGAAACTGTCATAGGCAGCAACTTAAAGCTAAAGTTGCAGAGATAATCTTGTTTCTTGTTACAGAGCTCTGAATCAGTTCAGTGCTTCCTTCTGGATTTTTGGCTTTTTCTTTCTAATTTTTTTTTTCTTAATTGTACTAGGTAAATGTACATTTTCCTAGTGGTCCTGAACCATTCAGATCCCTCACTCAATTGTTCAAGTACTATACAGAGAACACTGAGCTTAATTTTCAGTAGTAGCAGCCCATGTACTAAAATACTTAAATACATTATTTTTTCCTAGCAGTAGTTTGTGCCTCTGTTCCCATTTGAAATACCGATTCTATTTTCTTCTCTGCTGTAGTGTTTCCTTGTCTACCTGTTAGTAATGACTAGATGTAGTTACTAGTTATAGTAATAACTAGTCTTGGAAAGTACCAGCACCTGTCACATATAGAGTTTTCAAGAGGCAGTTAATTTAAACAAACATTTGAAATTAACAGTAAGAGATGAGATTTTTAGTACAAATTCTCTTCAAAGACAATTCAATTTCCATCTGACTCAGGAATGAGTAACAATTTCACACAAGAGGACATAGGAAGAACTTCTCACCCTCAAATAATATTACTAACATCAAATAACCAATAAAATAATGTGATATTGTGTTGGTTCCATGATAAAGGTGTTTTTTTTGGAGGAAAGATAAATATACATGAATGATTTTGTGAGTTCTTACTGGGATCAGGAATGCTAGGCTTTTAGTGCTGTGTTTAGTCCACTAAACTACACCTGTCATAAAATATTGCATCCAGTTATTAAGGGTTATCCCTTCAGAGAAACAGATTGACTGGGTCACTGGACAGGATGCTCTGGTATGGCCACAGGCCACCAAAGACTGGCTTTCTCTTCAGGGTAGACTGGCAAGTATCTTTCCCTCAGTAAAACAACATTTTAGCCACTTAACTTTATTAGGTGATTATGGCACTCATGAATAAGAAAACAGAAACTGCCTCTGTGTTGTGTAGCTTCAGAGGATTCTACAGCCATTTGGGAAGACAGAATTTGTACTGGTATGCCGATGCATTTAATACTTTTGATACCAGTGAGGAAGTTTCATATGACCTTTTTAACACTGTAAAAATAAATCTGAAATAAAATAAGTAATGCTTTTTTCGTCAATTCTGATTCTAGGTGTGATTTTCCCCTTTGTTCAGTTTGTACATGATCTTTGTTTTATTTATTTTTATTTTTATTTTTACTTTATTTTTATTTTTTATTTTTATTATTTTTATTTATTTTCATTTTTTATTTTTATTATTTTTTTTTCTCCTTGATTTCTAAAGCTGGAGATCTATGAGAAGTGTAATTAATAAAACCCAACATATTACTAAATTTTGAATGGTATTTTCTGTAATTTTTGAGAAGACTAATATTCTTTTTCAGTTCAACACTATACTGTAGAAGAATTCAAGTTGTAATAGCCTAAATAAATTTTTACATATTTATTAATGTACATTCTATCTTCAGTATATTATGGCTGGGCTTTTGGCAAAAAATACAGTTTTCTTTAAGACCACGTAAAACAAAGAGTTTGAAAGAGTTCTTCATGTTTTTTTCAAAACAAGATTTTTAAGTGACATCAGTTTACAGAAGAAAGTAGGAGTTACCCAGGATGTTACCAGAGTCATGAGACTGACTTGAGCCATCAACAGATTCATTCAACAGTCTTGGAATAGGAAGAGAAATAATGGTATCTGAAATAAATGAGAACTTCAAATACTTTAAATACATGACTGTGATTTCGTTTATTTGATTTTAAGTGTTTGGATCTTGTGTATGAAGTAAGACTTGTTAGTGATGTTATACCTAAGATGGTAGCAATCAGAGGGATTAGAAGGATGTCTTCTAGCAATTGGACTGTTAATACAGATTTTGATGACCACCTGCAATCTTCATAAGCTAAAATGCAAATTGTTGTGAAGACTTTGCATTGATGGTGGTCTGAAAACTAATCACAGACTATTGGTTATTTTATATTAATTATTATCTGTTTTCTGTTCGAGTGACTGGAAAGAAAAGTCTAGAAGTAGTCTCTGTCACTTGATATCATTCCATTAGTGGTACATTTTTTTTTGCAATTATCTAATAGAAAATGGTGGATTAATCTGTTGCACATGTTGAATACAGAAGTTCAATAAGTTTCCTGAACTTGGGCTCTAATCCATGTGGACTATCATAACCTGCATACCTAATACCATCATTCAAATGGGTGGGGATTAAGTAAATGCTAAATAAGTAGTGTTTATAATAACCTATACATTACTTAGTGTAAATAACTCTAAATAAACTGCATATAGAACAGCATAACAAGATGACACAATTTGCTGCTATGCACAAGACAGAAATCATTTCTTCCTTTTGGAAAGGAGGGAGAGGAGGAGACTGCAGAGGACTCTTTCAGGGACACAGTGCCTCCTGAGAGTACCCTAAGGTGAGCTACAGCACAGCAGTCATGCTTGGCTCAGAGATCTGACCTGAAATATCTGCCAGACTAGTATGGAAATAGCAGCAAGGAGCTGATCTCAAGTTTAAATGTGAGGTTGTATATTAGGAAAAATATATTCTACAGAAAAGGGATCAGATGCTGGAATGGGCTGCCTGGGGAGGTGGTTGAGTCACCATCCCTGTAGGTGTTCAAGAAATGTATAGAAGCGGTTCTAAGGGACATAGTTTAGTGGGGAAATACTTGTGGTACATGGACAAATGGACTAGATCACATTGGAGGTCCAACCCTGGCGATCCTATGATTCAGTGAGAACATGTGTAGTTCACCTGTGCATACATGAAATTAGAAACAGAAGATCAGAACTTGATAAATTTTGTAGACTGAAGTCTTCAACTATGACTTCAGATTTCCAGTGTTCTTTGATTATTGTGGGGAGAGTAAGGAAAGGAACACTGCAGAAAGCAAAACTGTGGACAATATGAATACACAGTCAGTGTTTTCAGGAACTTTGCAAGTATTTAAGAAGCTATGGCTAGCAAATAAGGACCAGAAAGTTAATATTTTCAAGAGCTTCTGTAGATGACACGCCTTATTTTAACTGATGATTATACAAACCATGAACTATGGAGATAATTGCTTCCCTGGCCAAATGACAAAAGAATTCTTATTTCCAGTCTATGCCCTGTTGAATGCCGAAGGCATTGTACATGCTAAGGCTAATGCTTTGCTGTATAATAGACATCTACAGATTAGTAGTTCTCAAGCTTAATTTGGTTGTGGTATGATAAATTAGGGAGTGTCTTTCTAAGTAAAACTGACATAATGCTTTTTTTTCCTTTCTACTGGAACTAGAATAAATCAGTTTCTTCCAATACAGCTCCTCAAGAAAAGTTCATTACATTAAGATGAAAACATATTTTGCATTCCATATATTTGACGATTTTTCAAAATGATCCTATTCTTTTCACACTTGAGTGTTCTGCCTGTCTAATTGCTTTCTAAAGTCACATTAAACAACATGAGTACTGGCTCATGTGTGGCTCCTTTGTCTACACTTTTCCTCAGGGGAAGTTATGTTTTTTCTTTACCTTGTACCAATGCTTTTATCTGTCAGAAGCCAAGGAAGGATGACTCTAGTGATCTGGCTTCTGAATGGGATGCACTTTTCTAGTTTGAACCCTCACAAAGGGAATGAAACTATTCAGTGTGTTTATCTGGGGGAGATTTCTGACAAGACTGATGCTGGAGTTTCACTGTAAAGGGAGCAAACAGACTGATCGCATTAGTGGTGTCTCACTGGTAACTGAATGTGAGAGAGCATAATATCCCCTGCTAGAATGAGACTGGGAAACAGAGAAAGAGGAAAGCTTTTACATCTCATGGATCTTGGATCTAAATGTAGCTGCTCAGCCGTCAGGTAAGGAACAAAAAAGCACATGCAACTGGCAGCACAGTTTTTCTGGATATGCATATGATATCTTATGCTTGATAAAAATTGATGAGTTTTTGAACACTTATCAAAGGTATACCTGTTTGTCCCAAAGTAAGTTTGCCCTTGTGAACATGGGTTGCACAGATTAAAAGCCTTGAGATTGAAGCTGTGAGCCAAAACAAATTTGGCAACTTAATCTGGTAAGGTTGGGCATCTGGTATGGTTGTCTATAAATCTAAAGGCAGGAATACGGACCAAGCAGGTGACCACAATAAGGCCCTGAGGACTGCTCATCCAAGCAATGCTGTGGGACACCACACAACCATGCATGGCAACTTGATGTAAAAAGTTTGGAGATTGCTTACTTAGTCTAGTTACTCCTGGACAGGGCTAAATAATTTTATGTATAGTAATCTGCCCAGAGGACAGAGGAGTACTTTTTTATATGTTCAAGGCCATCATTTATGATCTGTCAGCTCTGTTGCAACAGATTAACATTTTTAAAGGACAGTATAACTCCATGGCTAGAGCCGAGATTTCCTGCCTTTTTTTCTGTGTTAATTCAGGAAAGAACTACCCCAGTTTTCCCCAGCTGTCACACTCGTTGCCCTGCTATATCTGAATCTTTCCTATCTTCTGCTGTACACCTACTCAGTGATACATCAGATATAATCTGTAGTCCCTCCTGTGAAAGGCATGAGCAGCAGAAAATGCTTTTTTTTTTTTTTTTTTTTTTTTCCCTCCCCTCTTCTTGTGCTGGAGATACTCTAAACAAGTTCTGAATAAAGTCTCTCAAAGCATAAGGACAAGGAGCCAAATTACTACCAGAAAATGCAAAATGCATGCCAAAGCAAATGTATGAAACACGCAAAAAATATTTGTGCAAGCAAATACAAGGCTTTATAGACATCAAAGAAGTAGGAGGGAGAAACTCAACACCATCCTCTGTGACATGTTTGCACTGTGGTGTGCACGTGGGAGTAGTCACCAAAGATCAAAGGTCGTATTTCAACAGAGGAAAAAAATAATGTATTCACACACACATTTATTATTCCCACTAACTAGAAGATAAACATAACAGTTATTTATACATTTTATGGATTCTGTCTTCATATTTGCGGGTCACAGTCAAAGCCTGCTGACATTACAAGACAGACTCCACCTAAAATTTAATATCTCGTGAGAGCAAAGCTCATATGATGAGGACAAGGTGACTATTAAAGTGCTCCTACTATTGCAGGCCTGATATTATAAGAATATCTAAATAAAATAGAGTCGGTACCAGTGAAATTTCTGTAATGGAGATTGTTAATTGTACCTTAGCAATCATGCATTTCTACAGGTATTTCAGCTTGACAACTGTTGTCTTAGGAAAGATATCAAAGAATTGTTTGAATTTCACAAGTAACTATTTTATTTATTAATAAGAAAGCTATTAAAAGTGTAAATGAAAAATAAGAGGGAGAGCAGCAAATACCAAAATGATAAATACATTAAAAGCAGAAGCCTTTTCTAGTCACAGAAATACGGACTGGTTAAGGTGGGAAAGGACTTCAGGAGACTGCCTAGTGCAACAAGGCTCAAGATGGATCACCCATAGCATGTTTCCCAGGATTTATTATTGTGCCAGTGTTTTTTTTTTCGTTTTTTTTTTCTTTCTTTTTTTTTTTTTCACTCTGCTATGGAGTCTGTTTAGTACTGGAAGTTTCAGGTGGATGTCAGGAAGAATGAATCATCTGCCCTCCCCAAGTACACAGCAAATACCAACAGTCATTCTTTCTGGATATTTTAAATATGAAAGTACCACTACAAATGCTTGAAAAACTATTCACATATATCCACTTTCTTAAAGTGCCATGTGGTTGAATGCCACACACATAAGGAAGCCTAAGTAGCTGAGAGGCAGAAGTCAGCACATGATGGTCCCAGCTGTTCACTGCACCATTTTGGGCACATCTCATGTGGATGTGCAGCTGAGCTACAACATCACCCAGAAGTCCCCATTTATTCAGTTCTGTTCTGGTCCAATTGTCATGTTAATTTTTAACTCATTTCTTCTTCCTTTGCATTGGGGTCCAAAATTAATGGAAACCATTGTAGAACTGCAGTGATTCAAATATTTATTACTGGATGAAGAAGGAAAGGATAGATCAGGAAAAGCTGCAATGAAGAAGGACAGAAGCAATTTATGGTTTCAAAGAAATAAGAAGTTTTAGCAACGAAAAAAAATGCACAAAAAACCAACCAAACAAAAAACAAAAACAAAAAAGCCATCAACAACCTTTGTAACCTTTGAATAAATGTATTGTCCTTGAAAAATATAGAAAGGAAACAGAAATCAAAACAGGTACCCATTTGTCACTCAGACAAACACAACAAAAAATGTCTTCTACCTTTTTATCATTACTTCTTTATTTGCGTCACAAATAATGTCACAGTTCTTCCTCCAAAAGTCTAAACTATTGTTTCTCAGCATTCTACTTATGTGGTGAAAGTATGACACCTGAAATACCCATAATCTATCATCAGAAATAATTGCTCATGCTATTCGTTTAAAATATTCTGCACTCAGACTATAGAATAATGGATCAATCCTGACATAAATATATACATATATTGTTTTCCTTATCTTCCACAAAGCCTATTTAGCACAAGGATATTGTATTATTTATATTTTTTCTAGTAATAAAAAAGCCCCCCACAGAAGACTTAAGAGCACACCTTTATGCCATGCGGCATTAATACATGTTCACAGAGATGTAATACCACCATGCAGAAGGACTAAGTAAGATTTTGGAAAAGCAGATCTACATTTCAGCAAATTAACCCAAACACAACATACCACTGCTGCATTTAACACTGCTTGCTCAGTGCTAGTCCAGGGATTTTTGCTCTATTGCACAGTACAGACTTTGCTTAAATGTTATACATGTTCAATTATTTAGATGTATTTACCAGTTTAATGGTTGTATATACAGTTGCATCTCAAGCAGATTCTTACTAAATGATATGCGAAAACAGGCTTTTTGTAAAGTGTATGGAATAGGTATAAAACAATTCAGTTCTAAAGATCTATGTCTACTAACTAAAGATGCATACAAACATTGAATATTAGGATTGGGATTGCAACTGCACACAATTTTTTGTACTCTTTCCTTCCTCATTGAAGATGAGTTGGAAAGAGGGAGGAATAAAAGAAAACAGGTTTTCTGTTATGCTCCTTGGTCTAAGTGTAGGCAAGCTCATCATGCTCTCTTGTGCCTTGAATGTCAGATTTTTCCTACTTGTCAGCATTGCTGGAGGTGACTCCAAGGCTCAGGATGGATACAAGCACTGGTAGTCTCTTCTCCTTCCCCAGACACTGTACTATACCCACACATACGCATGACAGAACTGAAGGATCAGCTCCAGGTGGAGTGCAGGAGTTTCCCACAAGCATCTTGACCACTGCCAAACAAGGCAGGCCCAAGGGAGCTGCCCTAGCACCAATGACTTTTTTTCCTTTCACTAGGGCTTTTTGGCACACTGCAACTGGCAGAGTAACACCATTCTTGGTTCTTAGTATAGCAGCCCTTGCATGTGAAGTGCAACTAAACCACATAAGATACATGCCCAACCATCCCTGAGACAAAACAGAGAGCTATTGAAGGAATAGCTCTGCAGAATGTGAGTGGAGAAGTAATTCAAGAATGGGATGTTGACTATAATTGTGTTGCAGTTTCCTTGTTTAAAATGCTTTCCTGGGTGATCCACCTAATGCTCCACCTCTCTGTCAAACTTTCAGGAGGGCTTCTTTCTGTAGCACTCTCCATAAAATAAGTTTTAATGATGACAGCCATAAGGAAGTGATCCTTGACAGTTAGCACATCTTCACCAAGGGCAGATTGTGTCTGACCAATCTGCTGGCTTTCTATGATGGAGTGAGGCCACTAGTAGATAAAGGAAGAGTGACTGATGACATCTACCTTCAATTCTGTGTGGTCCCATACCACATTCTTATCTCCAAATTGGGAAAATATAGGTTTGAACAGTAGGCTATCCAGTGGATAAGGAATTGTTTGGTTGGTCACAACCAGAAAGTTGTGGTCCATGTGTCTATGTTCAGGTTGAGGCTGTTCATGAGTGGAGTCCCCCAGGGGACTATGTTCTTCAACATCTTTATCAATGACACAGACATTGGGATTGAGTGTACCTTCAGCTAATTTTCTAATGACATTAGGACAAATGGGATGTTGATACAATAGAAGGATGGGAAGCCATCCAAAGGGACTTGGACAACCCAGAGAAGTGAGCCCACCAGAATCTAATAAGATTCAACAAGGCCAAGTGCACTTAGGTTGAGGCAATCCCAGATACATGTACAGAATGGGAGAAGAACTCACTGAGAGCAATCCTGCTGAGAAGGATCTAGGGGTTCTTGTGGATGAAAAGATTGACATGAGCCAGCAGTATGTACTTGCAGACAGAAAGGCCAAATGTATCCTGAGGTATACCAAAAAAAAGGAGTGTCTAGAAGTGAGAGTTGGCTACACATTTTTTTTTACCATGGGATGTCTCAGGAAATTTTCAGGACCAGGGTGCTATAAATGAACAGAGACACAAAACAGCAATTAACCTCATAACAAGGTTAATGGTTGCCCATCAACCCATATCACAGTTATCACTGTGATTATGTTAAGATCCAGTAATGTCCGTCTTAAGACTGCTTTCACTCTCTTTTTATAAACAACGTATTATCTTTGCAATTTTAATTCTTTCTTTATTCAAACAGTAGCCCTCTATTTTTTCTACTTGTGTATGGAAGTGAAACAAACAAACAAAAAAAGGATATACTGATAATCTATTTGGAGTTTGTGAACACAAGTGAGAAAACAGGCAGAATTTCTCGATGTTTATCACCACTCAACCTGCTTGCTTTCCAATAAAACCAGCTGTGGTATGTGCGTATCTCACTGTGTCTGCACACTGCTTCATTTGCTTATGTGCTGTTCTACCCCTATCTGTCCCTCGTATGTATGTATTTATTATTTATTATATAAATAGCTATCAGATACTGACTTTGCAGTGATCTGCCCACAAGCCTTAATAGTAAGCTGTTCAAATTCGAATGTGACTTAATGATACTAGAAACAACAACAAAACTCTTCCAAAACAAGAAGAAAAAAACAGCGAGTGTTCGACCTTGATGTGGTAGAAAAGATTGTATGCTCTCATGGTCCTACACATATTCCAGCTGCAGTGATAGATGCATCATCACATTATGATGAACTGAGCTGCACAGATGGGGTCTAGAGCAAAGGAATGGAACTTTAAGATTGTGAATAAAAACACTAGGAAACTCAGCCTATGCAAAGAACAGAAGGAGCAAGGCTGTTTCATATGGATGTCTGACCTTGACAGTATGAAAGCACTGTTTTGAGGGTTTATGTGCTGTCACAAGGACGTTAGAAGACTGTTCCATTAGCTTCAAAGAGAGACATAGTGACTGGGAAAAGTTAACAACAGTACCCTTTTAAACAACTGTGGAGAGGCTGAAAAGTATAAAATGATAAATAAATATATTTCAGAGGGCATGATGCTATCAGTAGTTATTAACAATAAGAACAAGAGAAAAAGAATTAAAAGTATTTTAAAAAATTCTCCTTAGAGAAACAGATGAAATAAACATTGCATCAATGAACATAACAACAAAGTTCCAAAATGATCTTATGAAGAAAGTAGCAGCTATGACTGGAACAGAAAACATGTAAAAATCTGCTATGTGGTGTAAAAATTATCATGATATAACTAACAGCAAAGGAACGAGATTATTTGCTAGCGCTCCAATTAAAAATAACACTGGGACAAACATGTTGAAAAGGGTGCTTAGGGCAAATATATTTAACACAGTATTTGAAAAGTGAAAACTTTCATTGTTTTTGCATTATAGGTAGAATACTGTAAGTAGAAAACATGCTGTACAGTACATATCATACCAGGTAAATCATTTGGTAGTACGTGGAATCTGAATTTGTGCCATTAAAATCTGTGGGGAATTAAAAAAGTAAAAAAGATTATTTCTGGCAGTCCGTTCTTTGCACTACAAACACGAGAGATTGGTTGCTTTCCAGCTTAAGTCCCTTCAAACCTCATTCTGTGAAGGACACATTTTATTCTGCGCTGGTAATAATCAAAAGTCCTTTGATCTCAGTACCATCCTCAGTGTTCCCTCCATGTGGCAATAAGCTTGAAACCCACAGAAATAAATTAGCTGCTCATGTGTCATCTCAGTTGCATGCTCAAGGCATGCTTTGTATTCCCTTATATACTTATGTTTTTTCCTATCTGCTCTATATCTACTATGCTATGGAATACATTACTAGCCTCTTGCTTGCCTAAGTACAAAAAGGACTGTACTGATAGAAGATCCTACCGCAGAGTGAAAACACTTTCTTACAATACTATCCATCCACTGAGTTAGTCCTATACCTTCTACTGCAGATCTTACAATTCCCTTAGAGGTCTTCTTCTCATGACTGATATTTGCCGTAAACGTCAGAAAATCTTCTCACTAATTCTTAATTGCTACATGTTATTTCACTGAATTTTCTGATACATCAGGGGTAATTACATTTCTTGGGATCCTTATTGTGGCATCATCTCTCTCACCAACAGAACAGCTGAAAAAGGATCCAAAAATCCAGGCATTAAACCTTAATGCCTCCTGGGGAGAAGAGGCAGGCAATTGCTCTCCTTTGAGCCATCCTCAGTGGGAGCAGCATTATGATATATTCCAAGCAAAGGGCAGGGATCAACCACTTGAGCCATACCAGCTACTGGAAAAGCTGATGCTCTTCCTCTGGCACCCACGCAAAACTGGTGCTGGCAGTGGTGCTGCCACCAGCACTGTGATTACTTGGCAGCCTACTGACCTAAATGGCTTCCTGTTTTGCCTTAGCCTAAAGTCATCCCTGGATCCAGATTCCCTGTTTGGCAGATGTCAGGAGGCACAGATATGACTGTAGCTTAGTGGCATTGCAGGCAGTACTCACGTCAGAAGTTTAGGTGCCAATGGGTCTCTACTGATGGTAATGTAATGACAGAGGAATGTGCCCAGGTAGACACCAAGTGACAAAGGCATTTGAGATGCTATGTATGCATACAGTACCCAATCATTTCTTTACAGCCTTTTCTGGATGCAGCTGTAAGTCACTTCTCGGTGTACCTAGGATGCATCTTCACTTCTCTAAAGTATTAGCACCCCATACACCAAATCCAGCCTTAGATGAATAAAAAACAATGATGAAAACATAGTTAATAGCACCAATTACTTGTCTATTTTGTAAAAAATTATGGCTAAAAATGATTAACAGGAGGAGAAATAAATTTTAATAAGGAATTCCAGATTTCATACAACTAGCAAAAAGAAATTTGACTGTCACTTTTGATTAATTCTCAAACACAGATTTTCTCTATGTATCTATATTTTAAAACAGCAAAACAAAAACAACAATCCAAAACAAAACAATAACAACAGCAACAAAAAAAAACCAACACCACTGTCTCCTACTCCTTCCCCTCAACCTAAGAACCATTCTGCCTCATCTAAGAAGTACCACTGAATTTTATTATCACCTTTGCTCATTTCTATCCTGCAAGGCTCATAGAAATCATTGCAAGAACATACCTAACAAAAATGAAATCCACCATCAGCAATCCATCACTTTTTTTCCCAGACTTCTTCACTCCCTTCCCTTCTCCACACACATCTGCTTCTCTTTGTATTTTCCATGAGATGCAAAGAAGACAAAACTGGACTCCATTCTAGATAAGGTAGAGACAGGCAAAGGAAGTTGATGCGGTCTGGCCCAAGTAGAACCTGTCCTTTGGAGTTGATTCCTAGTTTCAGTGTAGACAAACCTTATAGTCCTTCTTGTCATGCATATTATGTGGTGCAGTGGAGGCGAAAGGTTAACAAAACTATGTATTTCCATAGATCCTGGTTGCATGAATTGCTAAGGTCAGATCTGAGTCTTCATGTAAGTATGGGGAGACACACTGGTGGAATCTTCTCCCCCAAGGAGGATTCCTAGGGTTTAGACAGTAGTTTCAGTAGTCCCAGTCTGTGTCTCAGCTGATTCATGAACTGTAATCAGTACAGGCTTTTCTTCTGGGGATAGGCCTACAAGTGTGTAAAGAACAGAAAACAAAATAAGATTCAGAGATTCAAAATCTCGTACAACAACTGGGTCATGGTGATCTACATGATAGCTAGCAAAATGACAACATGACCAGATCTTTCTTGTCATCCCCATTTTTCCTCTTTGTTAATGGGCATCATGTACTAACTCAAACAGCACAGCTTTGTTATTGTTTTCTTTTTCCCCAACTGTTTTGCTTTACTATGGTTCAGATTACACTCCAAGTGTCTCTGCTGAGATCTGTGTTTATCCAGCAGTGTTTGAAGGAGTAGCAACAGTGAAATAGTCTTGACACAGACAGGGCAGTGGAAATCATTTATTGATTCAACAAACAAATAATCATGTATAGGTCAATATTTTAAAAGTATTCTGTCTGCAGTGTTTCAAATATACATGATGAAAAGTTGTTTGCACCCTTGTCATTGAGACTCCCAGGGGATGGAGAAAAGCTAGTCTGAATATGGAAAAGCAAGTTATGAGGACAAGGTCCTGCCTTGATAAACACTTAGTCAGCTCTATGATGTCCTACTTGAGGTCTCTATATGAGATTTTTTGGCACACAGCACACAGACTTGAAGGAGGAGTGGGTCATCTCAATTTACCAATAAACATTTATATATTTTATGTTGTGTTCTTGGGAATAAGTATTCAAGGTTGTCCCCTCCAGCTCCCAGTTTCGTGGGAAAAATAGCAGGTTATCACAGAGTCAGCTTTAACTTCTCTTGTCATGTGGCTAATACCTTGGGCACTCTCATGAGAGGTGTAGAAACGAGGTGGAAGACCAATTTAAATTTATATGTCCCACAGAAGAAGTACTGCAGCATGAGTACTACAGATGTCTGGATTAAACTCTATCACAGAATCTGAAATGGTTCTGAAATGGTTCCTTCTCAAGGAAGTAATAGCAGGGTAAGAGAGGAGATTGTCAGTCACTAGAGTAACAATTGGAGAAAACAAAGAAATGGTAGAATGCAGTCAAATATTTTAATTTTAAAAGTAAAAGGTACCATTAAGTCATTAACTCTTGATAAAGAATAAGTTTCTCACAAGACAGTTTCATGAGGTAGAACAGTTCAAAGGCATAATCAGTTCAGTTTTACTTCCATTAAATGTAGCACTGCTGTCATCTTGCTTAAGACACAGGATGGGGATCTGTAAACCTGGGGACTACACTGAAGGCTATGGGCTTTTAAAGAAGCTTTTACTTCCTCACTTCAGCTCATCTCTTATTCTTCTGCCATGGTACTGACACCACTTGTGTTCCAGTTAGTGGATGATCATAATTAGACTGCGTGGAGCAAAATGACAGCATTGGGCCCTTTTTACCATATCAGTATTGCTATGTTTCTGTGAGACAGATCCAATTTTAAATATCTTCACATTCCTCACCCTATACACAACTGTATAACTTCAAGAGATGATGTCCAGTTGTTCGCTAGGGAGAGCTGGACTGTAGTTAGTCCTTTCTTGTTTGGTTCTGCAGTGAACTGGCTGTAAGGAAAATATATGTGATTTCAACATGGCAACTCCTGTACATTCATTATCACTTATTCATTCCTTAACAAGAATATTACAGTTTTGAAGGATTCATCTGCAGCCTGTCCAAACACGTCAAGTCACACGTGCTGAGTAGACTCACTCACACTTTTGGTCCCATTCTCAGCCTGTACCCTCATGGAGATGTCTCAGGTTTCAGAACACATGGCTTCTCTATTTGACGACACCGTGCGTCACATGCAGATGGCAACTGTTATCTACTCTTCCCCCAGGAACAACCCTCTGAGTACATCCTGTTTCACCACTGGCTTTTCCAGCATGACTCCCGTATCTTGCAAAATCTGCTTGCAACACACTGAACAGCTCCTTTTACTGCAGCATTGTTTAAGTTCTTCTAATGACTTGTACGTGAGTTGGGAAGTGAATGTAATACAGTTAACTTCATGTTCATCTTGGAAAGCCAGAAACACTGGAGCATAATGTGACTACTGATCTCTGGACAATAAATAACCTCAAAGCACATGGGGAAATCCAGTAGGTTTTTTTACTGATTCAAAGCAAGTATTTTCCACTGCTTCTGCTCAAGTTGCATGACTATATCCCCAAGCAAAGTGGACTTGTATGACATATACTTACTAATTCATTCCTAGCTTATATTTTTCAACAATTTTTTTCATTGCTAACCTTTCATATATGCATGGGTGGAGTACTCATGGCAGCTTAAACCTGTTCAGCAAGAAAGAAACTGCTTCATAGAAGACGTATAAACCTCCATTACACATTTATAAATTGTTAAGTGATTACATATTCCAGAGTTTCAGTGTGATTTCAAGTGTCTTTCAAATATACATATTTTTTATTCAAAGAAAACTTGCTATTTGACACTAAATATTTTTGAAGAAATGTGCCAATTTGGTAAAACTTCATCAGACACAGGATGTAGTCTCATAATGAGGCAGTTATGTCCAGTAAATTCAACAGTCAAAAACAGTTCTGGGTTTCATGAGTTTCTTTCCTGCTAAACACAGAGGTTGGAGTAAATACTCCAGTTGTTGCAGCAGTATGATTAAAGATGCAAACACTCCGGATTAGAAATTCATATGATAGGAAATGTGAACTTCAAACATCTTTACACTGTGTCATTCAAATTCTCAGTCATGATGTTAAATAGACAACATTTTTTTTCAGTGCCTTCATTTTTAGAGCGAAATATAGAGATAAATGGCTGTGCATTAAAATACTGCTCACTTTGGACTCCCTGAATGGTTTTTACAGCTTGTTACGGAACAGCAACTCACGCATTATTGAAAGAGAACATAAAAAGCACAAACATAGCTTTAATTTTGAAAAAAAAAAAAAGAAAGAAATCTCAGAAACACAGTAATGTCTGAAGTAAAAAGACCTGTGTAAAATATAAGCAGTGACTGCTTTTAATCGAGGAAGATTTGCCCAGCTGTTGAAATGTCTCTGTACTGCTGCTTAAGTCATGTGATGCTATGATCACAAATGAAGTGACTACACTGACTGAGGCATGATGCATGGGAAAATCTTATGAAGAATTTAATTTTAAAAGAATACTGTGATTCTAATAGATTTATATTAAATTTAATAAAAATGGAGTCATATTCTCACATTGCTTACATTCACAAAGAGATTATTTTTTACATTCATAAATGACCCATCACATGTATGGGATGAAATTCCACTAAATAACTTTTTGAAAAACTGCACCAAACTATGTGAAAAGGGCAGAGTAAATGTCTTTTTTCTTTTCAGAGCATGCTTTTCTACTGTATGCCTTTCTCTTGTCTGTACCATATAACAAGTGGTCCCAGCTGGGCTATCACCAGGGCATGGACATCTTTTGGATGACACATCTCACTTGCATTGCATGTTAGTGTGTTGGGCTGCTCTACTCTCTTCACACCTGTGACTCATTTGTATATATGCCTCTTTTAATATATATTTATAATAAATCCTTTAGTACGCTGGAGTCGAACTGTTCTAGACAGCCTGTATTAGTGTGACTCATTATTATCTAAACATTCAAAGGTAGAACTGGATCTATGTGGTCTGGTTTCAGCATAGGCAAACTCAGCTTACAAACATGTGTTTGCCTGGAGCTGCATCACTTAAAAACAAACTTTAATTTGCTATGCCAAAAGCAGTATTCATTAGTCAACCTTGAATTTCAAATCCTGACTTGTAATAGGAAATAAAGAGAAAAAAATGTTTTAGAAAATGTAAACACCAAGTTTATATGAGAAATATTTTTTTCTAACTGTCAGGGTCCTCTTGATCTCTGGAGCATGAGTGTCTGTACTGTACAGTCCTGGTCCTGGAAGAGCTTCAGTAGATACAGAGAAGAGCAATAAAGATGATCAAAGGTATGAACAACTTCCAACTACACGGGTTAGGAGACTTCAGCCTGACAAACAGGCAACGAAGGGGATATATGATAAAACTAAGAAAAATGGGGAGTGGCATGGGAAGCGTGAATGGGGATCAGTTGTTCATTGTCTCTTTCAGTCATAGAAATAGTGACATCAGATGAATCTGTAAATTGTTGGTGGTTCAAAACAAACAAAAAGAGATTTTTCTTTTTTCATGCAGTATGTATTAAGATTAAACACTACTTTAAGAGCTTTGTGGATGCTAGAATTTTGCACAAATTGAAGGACAAACTGGATAATTTTGTGGAAGTAAAATCTATAGAGTCACAGAATCTATGGAGGTCTGCAAGTAGCAAATAATCAGTCTGTTGATATGCTTTCCAGAATTACTACCTACTGGCTCTGCTTGTAGTTTTTAATCTGTTTTGCTTATTATCTTGGCCTGGTTCAGCAAAGTTATATGGTGCATCTGTAATTTTTGGGCCCTTATCCAATAACTATAAGCTTGTCTCTCAAGATTAATTCTCAAAGAATGTTTCAGTAAATCTGCCAGTGTAAATAAAGTATGAATTAATATATTAATATAGCATCATCTGTATTAAAAAAGAAAGAAAACATGAAACAGTAGGAAAAAAAATTATAGTTTAAATATGAAATTATATTTTTACCATGTCTTCCAGTATGATACAAAATATTTCAGAGATTTTTACTCTGCTATGAAAATGTATGACAAGATTATCTTTTGCAGCATTATGTTAAATGCTAAAATGCATTTTTAAAAGTCATTACATTTTTATAACTATGCATGCACCCATTTAATACAGAAGGGAAATGCACAAGGTATACGATAAGGAATGGGAAGATAGAAAGTTATATGTTGAAGAATCTGACCTGTAATATAGTCAGTATTGTTAATCTCTATATGGACTCATTTTACAATATTATTCTACCTGAAATCCTAGTGATACATACTCTGTAATTGATCAGGGTTTTAATCATGAAATACAACGTGTTTAACTTGACGGTTTAGTGATAGGAAATTCAAAATGTGAAATATCTTGATTTGATACTAAATAGTAAGTATTTTGTCCTGGTGGATCAGTTTTACTTATCTTAAAGGTGAAAAACATCTTCAGTCCCAAGTAAAAAACTGTACTGCTCAGACTGCAGAATTGATAGTACTTTTAATCTAATTGTTATGCTCAACTCTTTGGGATGGAAAAAAAGACAGAATATATGGGCATTACACAGCACACTGACTTGAGAGGGTACCATTACAGAATGATGTTACACCACTCACTGCATGGACGAACAACAGAAAAATCAGAAACATTACAATCTAAATACTGAAAAGGTTATGACAACTAGAAAATAGGCAAAAAGAAAGACAGAGCACCTGTAATATAGGATAGAAATAAGCTTTTGATGCCCCATCCCTGGAGACATTCAAGCAAATGTGGATTTGGCCGTGGGCAGCCTGGTCTAGTGGTTGAAAACCCTGCCCATGGCAGGAGGATTCAAACTAGATGATCTACGAGGTCCTTTACAACCCAGGCCATTCTATGATTCTGTGATATGATTCTATGATTTTATGATTGCCAGACTCTGCACCTGTAAAGAGGTAACCCTGACTATACATACAGACTGGAGATAAGACTGGAGAGAAGCCCTGTTGAAAGGCATCTGAGTTGAACATGCGTCAACTGTGCCCAAGCAGCCAGGAAAGTCAACAACATCCTGGGGTGCATCAAACATAGCACTGCTTCCCACATGTAATTCCCTCAAGAAGTAATTGCTCTGCTCTACACTGCACTGGTGTGGCCTTGCATAAAATATTGTGTACAGTTTTGGATGTTACAGTACAAAAGGGTCATAAAATTATTAAAGTGTCCAAAGTAGGGCTAAAAAGATGGGATAAAAACAGACACAGACATAGAACTCATGACAGGAGAGGTTAACTAGGCTTTCCAACATTTTGCTATGCTACCGAAAGCACTACCTTACCTGGCACTTATCCTTTCACTGGATAAGACAGCATGGAGTCTCAAATTGCTCAGTCTAAACTACTGAAGTCTGTCTTGGCTAATCAGAGATTCATGACTGCTCCAGTGGGCAATAAATAGGATAAGACCCTGTATCAACCTCTTTGTGAGATGCTGTGGGGAAGGGCTCCTCACTTTACAAAGAAACTGCATCTCATCTACCTCATCAAAGCCTCTTTTTCTATCAAGAAAGATGTTTCAATATTCTGAAAATCTCACAAGGCAAGCCTGCGGAAGCAGTAGTTTATGATGTATTAGTGGCTTTTGGGAAATGGGGAAAGAGGTATTATCCAAAGGCAGAGATGGACCTTTCTTTCTCATTGGAACCAAGCTTGGTGGAAAAGAGTAAACGAGCTTTCCAGCAACAGGTGGCAAGAAAGAGTCAAAGCAATCAATTTGGAGATGGGAGATTAGGTCAAGCAGAGCAAGTGTGCAGAAGGGGGATGAAGGGAACCAGACATGCAAATGGTGGGTAAATCTTGTTAGCACTGAAGGAGGTTGTGTTTAACATAATGTGGGAATGAGAACCATAGAAAGATGTTGAGAGAAAGAATTCAGGAAGAATTTGTAAAGTATGGAAATAGGCTACCAAACTTGCCCAGAATTTGAAATGGGAAGTAAATGTGGCTGAGTGTCTAAAAGAGAATACTGGGATTGAAGTACCTCTCTCACTCAGATCCATCTCAAATGCAGTAATGGAAAATAGGAAGAGAGAAATTCAAAAAGAGTGGTATTGCCTGGAAGACAAGCTAGATCACTAGATTTCCATTTTACAAAACTCTCTGAAAGAGAATCATGGAAGCCAGAAGGGAGAAATCTTTGCCTCTGTCCCATTCTCGAGAAATCTTGTAGCTGCCAGGCTTTATGCTCTTTCCATCAGGTCACTGAAACTCTGCTATTTGAGGCCAGCCAAATCTTTGGGATATTATCACATTCAAGCCAGACTAATTGAAATCAGAACTGACATTTATTTCCTATAGCAATCTCTAATTTCTTAAATTCAGAATTATATTTAACAGTTAGAAACCACACTTCTACTGAAATATAAAAAAAAGTGCTTACATATCATGTATACAATAAATCTTGTCTTTCCCTTCTTCTAGGGCTATCGTGCTCTGTCACTGGAAAGTCTCCCATAAAACAAGTCTATGTTAAGACTGGTGTCAAGGACATTTTTTTTGACATTGTCTCTTAACTAAAGCGATTTGTGAATTTTCTTAGCATCAAGAATGTATTTATTCTTTTGTCTCTGTTTATATATTTTTTAAAAAGATATATTACAATAAATTAGTGTCCTAGTACAAAAATATTCTAATCGATGATCATGTACTGTTTCCACAAGTTATAATAAAAATCTTCTGATCATGTAAGACATATTTTAACAGCATATTTTTACAGTAATAAGAGAGGTTTATTACAGTAAATGAAAGAGAGGAACCTGTGAATGTTCCACCCAATGATGTACTACTTTTCAATGAACTGAAGCAATGTAAACAAAGAAAGGATCAGTTTTCTACAATGTCAATTAAGTTATAATTAGAGGACAGTGACCAACACATCTAATTACTAGGAGATGGGAATTTGATAACTTTGGGGAAAAGACATCTCTGACGTTTTTGCTTACAGCAACAAGGAGCTGGACTCATTGACCCTCATGACAAGGTCTTCTGTAGCCATATATTATGACAGCTTATTCTGGGCAGACCATTTTAATGCCATTTACTTAATCTGAAGACAATGAGGATGAAGATTTACTTGAATGTGTCAGCTTTTTGAATGTCAGATAGATACTTCATGCTTATTAAATCCCTGGCACTCTTTTGCTCCTTTGAAAACAATTTAATAGTTTTACTATAAAAGTTAAGAGTTAATTTACCATTATTTCTAGAAATATATGCTGCTGCCCTGTGTTAAATTACATTAACTGTGATCAACTCTTCCTTGATTATTGCACATTTCCAGGCCTACTAATACATTTTTAGAACAAAAATTAGCAGTAAAGTTTGTATGATCTTAAAATCACATTTGTTACACATACAAGGAAAATAACAGGTGCGCTCCCTTGGAGTGAGATAAGGATCTGTGACTAGCACAGGGTTGTTTATGAAATGGAGGAGTTTTAAAATTGAAAATGGACATGTGATTGACAGTGGTCAGTGAATGTGTCTCTAACAGGGTGCAACTGACAAGTGACTCAAGAAAGACAGTGTCACAATTGGACAAAAAAAATAGTCGCAAAAGGAAGGGATGGGTGACACAGAATCCAGTGATTAATGTTAAAATCCTGTGGTCTGAAGAAGGTTGGTAAAGAATTTATGCTGAGAGACACCAGGCACAGCACCACTCACTTAGACACCCTTGACAACAGATGCTGACTGAAAAAACAGCATTTGGTGGGGTGCTTTTGCCTTCTGCAGTCTGATAACGAACAGCGTCAACATAACGAATAGACAGAATTCAGATTCTGAATTTCATTATCAACAAAGATAAAACTATACTATTTTATGCACAGTTTTTCATTATAGTTTCTGTCTACATCAGTTAACCTGATTTAGTTGACACTGAATGTTACTTGTTACTCTATCCCAATGGATTATTTATGTTATTTTAATATAGTGAATACAGCAAAACAGGATATGCAGAATGAAAATCCTAATGAAAATGTAAAAAAAAAAAAAAAAAAAAAAGAACCATTTCCCTCAGGAAACAAAGAGATACTTTAAAGCTCAATGGTTACAAACTTTTTCCACAGTCTGAATCAGAATACTATGATACAAACTTTGGAAAACAACAACAACAACAAACAAAACAAACAATCAAACAAACAAACAAAAAACCTCCAGATCTTATGAGAGTAGTAAAATTTCTGTCTGGAATATTTATTAGAATAATTTTGATGATACTTGACTTTCATTAACGTTATTGTTTATTTGTATCACAGAGGTTCCAATAATGTCAAAGACGCTACAACACCACAAACAGTTAAATTTTACTGAGAAGCTCTGGAGCATGTCACTAAACAAAGAAAAGAAAAGGTGGTGAGACAGTCTAGTTGACGGGAAGTTCCTTCACTGAACTGTTTTATTTCCTTCAGAAAGTGTGCTTTTTACAGATGACTGAAAGCATGAAAGTCAGTGACAGGGAGCATGTGGAAAAATGTGTCATGTAGATTTTCTGACTTTTCATGCTTGTTGCTCTGAAAAGGGAAGACATAAACGAATCAAGTATCATCTTGTACAGAAGATAAGGCCCTAGAAGCTATCACAAACAGTAGGAGGTGTTGACGAGTGATATCTACACAGGTGCCACTGGGAGAACTTGTATTGTTATTTGATTTGGACAGTGATAGGGAAATATAATTTTCCTCATGATTATTCAGACTAATTCAGAGTATTAGTACAGACCAAAATTAATTGTTGCAATTGTTTAAAATAATCAACCTCTGCTTTGTGATTATCCAGAAATTTTCATTTTCATTATTAGGTGGAGAAGTTAAGAAGGTAAACACCTATGTCACAACATCTCATATGTAAATACATAAGTCAAATATCAGACATAATATGTGTAAATGACAAACATCTAATTTGTATTCACAGTTATAACAATTATTTACACAAACTAAATATTGTTATGTGCATGTCTGATTAGTTGCACAATAATATCATTTGTTTCCATACTGAAGTGCATATTTTATATATACATCACGCCAGAATTTTCCAGATATTTCATGTTTTTGATCTCCAAGATAAGCATTTTCCTCTCAAATCAAAATGAAAAAAAAAAAAAACCAACAAAAAACACAGCACAGTCAAACCTACCACAGGCGTATTTTTCAAGGACAAGTAGCAGTTTTGTTCTGTCTGTTTGTCACCTAGAGGAAAAGCATCTTTGTAGTGCTTCCTATCTTCTCTCTTAATATAAAGGTATATAATTAATCTACTTAAAACACTAGAAATCCTCTTTCATGAGCTCTACAGTCATCAAGTACAAGACACACATAGTTTTTCTCTTGCAGCCGAACCAACATGTAATTAGGTTGTGCCCAGATTAATTATTGTAAAGATTTTAAAACAATGACAGAAATTGCTTTTTTCTGAACCCGTCATACACAGCATTAAGTAAGGCAGGGGATGTGAAAGAATCCCTGGTAAACAAAGAAGAGGTGAAGGCGAAGACGCAGTCACTGGTTGGGGACAACTTACATTCCCAGGTGCCAGTGGTACTCCTGCCTATGTCTGCAGGGCCAGGAGAAGGGCTGGTTGCACACCGGCGAGTCATGGCGTCTCTCAAAGCAGGTGTGACACCTCCTACAACATCAGACTTGGCCTCACCCTGCCTGAAAGCAACTCACTGCCCAAGCTAGGAGTATCTAAGTTGACTTCTAAACTCAGTACCAAGCCCATTTTTAATTGGCAAGTTGATCGTGTGAAAATGCTGACTGAACGTCATTCGTAAGTACTAGCCTTTTAGTTAAGCACATTTGAAGGTGGGGCATATATAAGCATAAAAAACCCTGAGGGCAAATGGGAAACTGAGCTCTGGCAGTGGCATTGTCCCCATATTACAGCTCAAAGCAGATATTCACCAATGCTCTGTAAACCTTGCCAAGCTCAATACTAGCTGGTAAATCCCATGAAATACAGGCTCTATGACTTCTAACAGCGCTGGGGAAGTCTGGCTTTCCCTCTGTGTTCTTCAGTTGAATCTTCCCCTGTGTTCTCATAACAATGCATCTTTATAGAACTATAATTATGTTGCATTAAAATCTGCATTAGAAGTAAGAAGAAGAAACCAAATTCTTCATAATTTTGAGCTAAAATCTCAAATGAAGTCAGTAAGCCAAGTTTCCCTTATCTTTGCAGGTGGGTCATATAAAGGTCTCTGAAGATGGATGTGAGACAATACTCTAAAACAGTATTACTCACCCAATTCTAATTTAAAATCCAGTTTTATGACATTCCATTCATTTCAGAGAAGTCTGTTTCTCATTTGCGAAGATAAGATTCAAATCCAGTGAGGTTTACTGCAGAAGGTCAGATAAACTAAAAGAGTATCTCCAGGCTTTTGTCTATGGAAACAAGTCTCCTAAATCATGTCAGTTCTTGCTAAAGTATCAGGAATGATTATTGAACAATGGTTTTATTGCCTTTTTTTTTTTTTTTTTTGGTCTGCTTCTTATAGGATGAGCTTAAGTCTTCCACAGATATCTAAGGCTATAGAAGTAACTACGCCAAATGAAAACCACGGATCCAGTGGTCCCAGCTCCTCATCTCTGATAGTGATCAAGAATGGATCTAGGGGAGTGTATATGAACATGGCATGTGAACTGGCACTTTTTTTGGTGAGCTCATACAGCCCACAGCAATCCTTGGCACAGGAATTTCCTGAGGAAAAATGTGACGTGTTTCCGTCTTACAACAGAGTGCAAACTGACAGCAATTACACTGAAATTCTGTGGAACTATATGCATATATGATCAACAATAGGTAAGTTTTTTTCCTGTGGAATCACGCAAAACACTTGATTTAAATATCTTCCTGTCCTTGTACATTTCATATTGTTTAAAAATATGATTTATTTTTAAGATAATGCCACTTTTCTTTAAGTTAGTAGTAATACAATTAGCAAAATAAATGCTTTTAAAAGATAAATGCTAAGTAAAGTGAAATCTACTGTTAGTGATTACATTTGAATTCTATTTATTACTGACAAAAGAAATAAATTTTTAAATAAATAACTTCAGTATCAATAACACTTATGTTCCAGTCATAGTTTTATCATAAACTTTAAAAGCTTTTTTTTCTTTCAAAGAAGTACTCTGAAAAAGTTTTAGACAAAATCTGTTATTTGCTCAAAAAAAATCATTAGCGTTTACTACCCACATAGTGCCCCAGGTACAGAGTGTGTGGATGATGCTTTATGAATACTAATTTAGATGAGGTTCCTGCCCTAAGAAATTTACAATCTATTTTGAACAACCACAACACTGACAATTTAAGGATTAAGCACAGGAATAGATGTAAGAGACAGAGGAGGTCAAAAAGGTTTACTGACAGAGGTGGGATTTAATAGGACAATTAAGGATCACTTGAATCACAGGTAATGCAAGATTCTTCCAAGCAGAAATATTAGCCTGAAAATTTCTTAAAATTCCTGATCTGAAAGAAATTTGAATTCAGATTGTTTGGAAGGTTTGGGGAGGCCAGACCATGTGAGTACATATAAGTGCATAGAGCTTATGAGCTGTTTGTACCTAAAATTAATCATAGAATCATTAAGGTTGGAAAAGACCTCCAAGATCATCAAGTTCAACCCATCACCACCAACCAGTCCCCACCATGACCACTAACTCATGTCCCACTGTGCCACATCCACAGGTTTCTTGAACATCTCCAGAGACAGTGACTTCACTTTTTCTCTGGGCAGCCTGCTCCTAGAGTTCACTGATTCCCTGAGCCCTAAATTTCTTTCATTTTTGGGCTGGCAAATTAGTTCATGAACTTACAGCTTTCACCATCCTAAAAACTAGCAAGGAGCACATGACTCGTATTTCAATTCATTCTAATCTAACCATTTCTGTTTACAGCCTGCAGGTCAAATTGCAGTAATCACAGAGAAACCACACTTTTCCACCCCTTCCCGAGAGAGAGTAAAATCACGACGCAGCCCTATGCAAGCTCCTTGGCCAACACGTGTATAGTGGGGCTTGCATGCAGCCTAGCCCCAAAGTGAGACTTGCCTGCCATGGACTCATGTCTGTCCCTGCCTAGATGAGGACAGGTGTGCACAGAGGCTGAGTCAGAGAGTGCACAAAACACATTTCTCAGGCAAGGGGCCAGGAGATGCCTCCAGCACCACCAGGCTTTGCCACAGAGGATCTGCCAGGGACATCTGGGTCCCAGTGCAATGTGCACAGCTGCAAGTTGCCTGCTGGTGCAGCAGAACTTGTTCCTGAACTTTAGAGCATTGCTAGCTCACGTGGCACCTATAAATCTCTTCCTATACTCAAGAGCTATTACTGATCACATTTTCTTTTTTTTTCTTCTTCCATCTTGTGTATTTATGATATTACAACACTTATGATATTAAAATATCATTTCATGGCTTTTAACATGATCCCATATAAGAAATCAATTTGAAAAGTATCTGCTCATGATTTTTGTCTAGTTACAGTCTCCGACTTTCTCAGGATTAGCAGCCAATTTCAACTATTACTTCAGATCATCTGCAAGATACTTGAAGTAGCAGCACCTAACATGTCAGGTGAGTCAGTGCCAGAAGCGTTGTGCAACAGTGAAAAGAAAACATTTAACTTGCTGGTTGAACAATACAGTACAGGGTGTATGAAGATATAAAGAAAGGAAATCCCCTCATTAAGAGAAATGCTGAACTCTAATAAGTAATATCCTGAAATTTATTTTGTTGAAATGGAAGAAATGCACTCAGAAGCACATATCTTTCCTGCTATGGGTTACTTTCACAAGCTTAGTGAAGGGCATGCAATGCTCTATAGTGAGCTGGATTACAAAATACACTTGTGAGGTTTGCTTTTGATTTTCAGTACTTTAATTCTTTCTTTAGATATTTTGAATGAAATACATTATGAAATAACTGGAAATCAGCATAAAGCTTTACCTTTAAGAAAACTGCCCTGAATGAAAGCAAGTAGAAGCCTGTTGTTTTGCATTTTAACACAGCTGTTTTCAAAAAGGTGCAGATGAAAAGGATACAGAAACAATCTACGAATGCAGAAGAAGAAAAAGAAGTAAAAATTACAAGGACACTTTCTAAGTTGTGCTTCTCTGGTTCTACTCTGACCATGGCTGCAAAGCTGATGTTTCAACTAATAATTAAGGTTATATTCTTTAATATGGCTTGGTATTCATGTGAAAAACAAAACAACAAGGAAATAATTTAGAATGTCCAGCAGCACATCACTCAGGCTACACACACTTCAGAGGATACACAAAGGCACATTAAATCTGTTATTTTTACTTCACACTGAATCCAGTGAAAGGAAGGGAAGACAACCCACTAAACAACTGCACATTTCACTCTTTACTGTGGCTGTAGAAAAAAAAAAAAAAAGAATTTTGTAGTGGACATAATTAATATCTTTTTATTTTTTTAACAGATTTTTAAAGGTGCTGCACTGGTATCTCAAATCAGACACAGACTGAGAAAAGAATATTTCAGCATTCAGAAGAAATGCTGAAATACTGAAGAAAATAGAGGATTCAAATAATGTATCTGGAAATGAAGATAAGAAATACCCAAACTGCCAAATGACAAGTACAGTCTCTTCCCTTGAGTAAAAAGAAACAAGCCAAGACAGCCCCGGAGAATAATCCCATGAAGCTATGTGCCTGGCAGTGACAGTACTTCAAACGCAGGGGTAAGAAGGAGTGAACATAGCTACAGCATACGCCCTAGTTCTGCCCAGTGACTTTAAACATCATGGCTGCTCTCCAGCTGAGACTGGGTCAAGGACCATGGCTCTTTCGGCAAGTCTGCAGTGGAAAACAGCAAATGGACAAATAAGTAACTGTCATTGATAAATTATCCAGAAAAGCTGACACTCAAGCATCATCTGTAATTTGTTGAATACATAAATTGCTTTAAAAATATAATTAAATGAGCTCAAACCTATTTCCCATTTATTCAGGTAATAATAACCACTGATAGAAGCGTTACCTTCTACACTGAGCTCAGCTCTGTGCCAAGAAATGTTTGCCTGCATACAGTTTGTCCTGTTCACTATCTCACCCAATTTGAACTGATTTATTTGAAGACATATAAATAATAGGTTTCATGGAATCCCGCAAAGATTTCACCTTAATTACCCAAGGCTGGACCGTCTTTTTGTCTCTGTGGTTAGGGTCAATTCCCAGAGGCCTTGATGCACCCTGCAACTCTGTGCTCCCTTCAGTAAAGCAAAACAATAAGCCCACACATATGAAGGACTTTCCCGTGTTAATTTTGTTTTTGCACTCTGCCTTTTATTTTGAACACATCCACTAAGACACAGTTTCTGCTACAGCAACAGGAAGAACGGGGATGTAGGAGAAAGCCAGGAGATGGCATCACTTGTTGTCACCTCTTTTGTGGCTCATGAGAGGAGAGATTGATGCCAGCCAAACCAACGATCACAAAGGTGGATTTCCAGGGAGCTCTGGACACATGGGGCTGGGAGAGAACACACACACACACAAGCAGATGAACAGAAACATGGAGGAAGGTGACAAACAGAGACCTTGACTGCTGTCCGTGTCACACAAAAAGCATGGACACTTCTGTTACCCATTTCTTCCCTCTGTGCAATGATGTAACAACATAGGAAAACTGGGTAGGCTTCAGAGTGGCTGGCTAAGAATATAAACATTGAAAAGCAACCTATATCTGGAAAATTGTGGTGATAACATTCTATCAGTAGCTTTTTGAGACAAGATGTCTTACTGCATGTCTTTAAGGGCACCTATGAAATAATTTTAATATATATTTCTGCCACTGGTAAACTTTAAGGCACCTTCACCAAGCCAAAGAAATAACGGCATGCTACATACCCAATAGTCATAGAGTTGGGATTGTAGGCTTGATGTGAGAAACCATAAGAGAATAGGAGATAGAAGCTAGCTAGCATTTTAAAAATAAATATTTTAATATTTTTGAAATTATAAAATATTTAGAAAATAATTCTTCCATCTCAATTAGGAGAAGACATCTTATTGTAAAAGTATCATACTTCTATGTGCCTGACTTAAAGATGCTTTAAGGGTCTTGAGTAAGAAAAGCAATAAAGAATATTTTTTAAACAAGAAGCTATGTTTTCTAGCTAAGAAGCGGTTTACACAGATTGTTTACAAGATTGCGTATTTCCGATAATCAGTGAGCTCTGATTTCACAGCTAGCAGTTGGGAAATAAGATTGTTATTTAAAAGGGAACTTCATAGCAGCTCTTCCAAAGCACTTATCTCCCTTGATCTCATATATATAACACAGAAAGTCTGTAGTTGGTCCAAAGAATCATATTAAACAGTAGAACACCTATACTGGTAGTCCTTTCTAAATAGATCTAGGTAGACCTTTCCAAACTGCGAATAAAAATGGATTTGTGAGAGTTAATTAAAGTAATATAGAAGTCACTGATCCTACTTTGTCTCTTGTTCCTTTTGAGCAGATGCATGAGAGTTTGCAGACCTAATGTTTGAAACCATGAAGGAATTTACTGATTCATTTTCTGAGCTGATACAAAACAAAAAGATCAAAAGCTTTAAAGTATTGAATGCAATTAGCAAATACTACAACATATGTTTTCTTACAAAACTGAAACATTTGATAAAATATTTCTGGCATATATTTAGTACCATTACCATTTCCAAATCTGTTCTTGCAGAAATGAGAGGCAAGACAAGGTTCTGTATGATGCCCACATGTACGATGAATAATCCAGGTTCAAGAGCACATGAGTTGTGTTCAGATTTGACCCGACTGCCTGTTTACAGGGACAGGGGCACTGCTACACAGGGGAGCATGTAGCTTCTGCCTTCAGTTTCACAGAAAAGCATTGATGGGGTCTCATTTAGCTAATGAGCTTGGTTCTAACTATATTGGAGCTCTGAAACAAAATTCCTTTTGAGGAATGCTACAGAATTGTATTTTGAGTTATCACAAAAGCATTCCTAAACATCTGACTGGAGCTATAATTAGTCTCACCGAAATACGTGGAATGGTTACTTTGAGCACCAGTGAAGATCGCTGGGCACTGAATGCCAGCGGAAGTGGGATCCTGATTTTCCAGCAAAAAGAAAAATCACATCTACTACCAGGTGAAAAGAGAACTGAAATACTTAAAGAAGATGGACAAAGTCAAAGAAAACACCTATAAACTTTTATGAGGAGTGGACTGGCTGCCTGCCAGCACCTGAGAGAGCCTCACAGAACCAATCTCCTTGTCAAAGCACAAGTCCCCTGACAGACTGCACCGTAAGAGGCAATGATTTCCCACCAACACTTTAGAGGCACAAACTGTTCCATGAAGCAGTATGTTGATATGGATGTGCAAGTGTCGATGAAAATGAACTATGACTGCAGTACGTTTTTACTTGCCAAATACACAGTTGAGTGGGAATGTACAATAAAAACTTACTTTTCATGACAGTCACAGGTAGAGCTTTCTATCATCCTGAAGGATGACTTTCATAAGAACAGCACACCTTTCTTCCTTTCTTAAGTGTGTCCTTTTCAGACTTCATCTATTTCTGTACTTCTCCTGAGATGGACAATAACCTGGCCCAGGAATGCAGCTATATAATGTGATAACACATATTTATATGTTTAATATGTAACATGCTGCAACATTGCTGCAAAGACATAGAGCAATTGAAAGTATCCCCAAGGGACAGGGTAGATAATCCCCCCTGGTTCTACTTCTTGCCTGAGATCATGACCTCCCCAAAACTGTTGTCATAATAACTTATAACATACTACCTATAGTCCCTCAATTTTAAGACATGCCTTCCCTCCTGGAGGTTGCAAATAACCCATATACCGTGTTTACTTCCTATTATGCAGAGATCAGGGAGCATATGGGGCTATATTGTTTTTTCGCGTCCAAAATTACGTGTACTAATAACTGCTTACTTGTTCTACACCCAAGTACACAAGCTCTTGTAAAGAGCAAGAGTAGCATAAAACAGTAACCTAACTTCATTTCCTTGAATTCCAGTGGTTCAGTTCAGTTCACACAGAATTAGTGTGGGTTAGGAGGGTAGAACAGGATAATTTTCTCATGACAAGTTTATTGGAAATAAAGAAGGCGGCAGTTGATAGCCTGAATACTTCATTATTTGTTTCCATGGATGTTTAAAATGTTTTTTCTCCTCCTGTATCTAGACTTCTAGCTTAGAGGAAAGGGAAGTTCTAAGTTATTATGCATAACACCTCCAGCAACGTGGTCTACATTAACAACAAAACTGTCAAATACAATATGTAGATAATGTGACAATAGCAAAAGCAGGCACTGTAAGAAAGTCCTTGCCTATTTAAAAAGGCAGTTGACTTACTGATTAAATATGTCGCCAAGTATTACATTGAATGTGCAACAACTTCCTTATTTTTAAATTGAGAATCTATTAACAATTATCACTTCTTGCCTACAATCCTGAAATATTAGCACAACAGATGCCCATAAAGTCCTCAACTTTTTGCATATTCACATTCACATTTCTCTAATAGTGAAAAAAAGAAAGACACAGAGCTGAGAGTTGTATGCCTAATTTCAAGGCACTCTAGAATATTGCACTTATCTTTATCTTATCTTCTTATCCACTTACACGACTGTGAAATACGCTTAATTTCAAAATTCTTCAGTCTCTGTGACTTTCGGGTATTCTGGTTGTGTGTTCCAAAAGTAGCCACAAATATTTACTTTTTCATCACTACTCCCTTGTTGGTTAAAGACAGAATGAGAAAGGCAAATATTTCAGAACATATTCTGACACTATGTACACAAGTTGTAGTAATATGCAGCTCTGTATGTTATGATATAGATATATTTCTATATTTTCTATGATTCTATGATATTTACTGAGTATACGTAAACTTTTTTAACCAAAAAAAATTGACCTGTTCTAGAGAATATTTGATTATGTGCATAACTTGATTAGAAGTAATCTTAATGAATAGAGTTCAGCGAGTGAAGAAATACTTTCAAAGCTAGAAGACAAGAGTGTTCTTGAATGGGAAGTACATTAACATTCATTACATGTAATATACAAAACATAAACTGTACAATGGAGTCTGTATAAGCTTGAATACGTGCAGGCTTGAAGACTGTGAAAAATCAATAATAAATTATTTTCACAGCAATGGTTTAGTTAGTTATTTGCAAAAAAATGACCTCAACTTATACAGATTTTGTAACTACACAAACTGCACTGGAACAAACTTGCAAAGAAGGAAAGTAGTGTGTATGTAATTACACAGTATTGCTTCTTCTTAGCCAATAAGAAACTTCTTTTCACTTTAGGTCTTCTTTCCTATCCTAAAAAAATTAACTCAGTGAATACTAGAGAAATATCAGTTCTCTAAAACTTTAAAAAACTTTCATTATACTTTACATATATATTTTTTAACTTTATAACTCTAAGGAATGTTTAAGGACATATCTAAATGTATCTTGAAATGATAGAACTACCGTATAAACTTTGTTTCATTCTTTCAAGAAAAGAAATATATATGAAATGCAACTTTTACTGAATGCAGGAAAAATATTCTAAAACTCCTTTGCAATTTCAGATTATTGGTTATTGACAGTTATTTGCAATTTCATAGCTCAAATAAATAGCAAGAAAGGCATAATCAGTCTTTGAACTCAGATCCACTTCAGTCAAGTACAACCTTGACAACATGAGTCACTAGATTAAAACATGAATTGTTACACCATATATTCATCTTATTTATTAAAAAAAAAAAAAAAGTTTTTAAAGTGGAGGAGTATGAGTCTCGTTAAAGGTATCAAACCAGCACTGAATGGACCATTATCTCCAAAAGGTCAATGTATGTAACCCACATCAAGCTCACTCCGTTTGATGTTAGTATCATATAATACTTACTTAAAAGCACAGAATGCCCTGGACCTGGACACTCTGAGTACTTTAACAGTTAGGATCATTTGCAATTCCTTAGTACAACATCTAAGCATTTCTTGAAACATCTCCAGGGACAGTGACTCTTCTACCCCTTTGGGCAGCCTGTTACAATACCTTACCACTTACCACTCATTTGGAGAGAAAGTTTTTACTAACATTCAAACTGAACCTTTCCTGGTACTATTTAAGACCATTCCCTCTCATTCTAGCAATAGTTATGCAGGAGAAGAGGTTGACCCACACCTCTTCACTACCTCTTTTCAGGTCATTGCAGAGAGCAATACTGTCTCCCGAGTCTCCTCTTTTCTAGACTGAACAACCCTAGTTCCCTCAGTTGCTTCCCATAAGACATGTGCTCCATACTCCTCACAGTTTCACTGCCCTTCTCTGGACATGCCCCAGGACCTTGATGTCTTCTAGTGAGGGGCCCAAACTGAACACAGCACTCAAGGTGTGGCCTCACCAGAGCTGAGCATAGGGGGAAACACAACTTATTCAAGTGTTCCTTGGCAACTCCTTTGAAAATTATTGATACAGGTTCATAAAATATTGGCTCGTAAAATTAAAATTGTACATCTTGTTTGAAAACTGGAGGGCAACTTCAGAAGATGTATACACTCTTGAAATGTGTCAATAGCAAATTTAGCTGTGACTTTTCATGAGTGTTTTGAACTGGTAGTTGTACTTACAGAAAATGGTAAATATCTGAAACTTATTACTCCTTCATTTATTTATTTGTGAGTTTCACTCTGTATAAACAAAAAGCTTGCCTAAGGACATGAAATAACAATTTAGTTCTCATAAATTGTTTTCAAGACACTTATACTTTCAGAATATCAAACATAAGCCACTTAACTTACAAGCATAAACAGAAGGTAGTTGGAGAAGGTAGATGCTGAATCAATTAACAAAAAAATAATATAAGAAGTTTGCATTAAGTGTTGAAATAATATAAATAAAGTCATGCATATTTTCTCACTTCTAATCTTGAACAATAGCACACAGATTTCTGTGCAGATATAATGCTTTATACCACCATTAAAACATAAACAATTTAGAAAATGATGTAGGTACAACAATGGGCAATAACAAGAGTAGTAATATTGACTTCTCTCTTTTACAAAAAGATTTGTGGAAAAGATGTATCTAAACTGCCTTTCTCTTTTATGAATACATACTGTATAAGAATTCTCTCTTAATATTGAACACAAATGACTAATTTTTTCTTACAAATGCTCTCATTTGTGCAGTTATTTTTGGGAATAGAAAATTGATTTAGTTTGTTAGTAAAGAGATAAAAACAATGGAAAGCTATTCAGTGAAGAAATGCTGACAGGAAGGAAATCAACGAAGAGATGGTAGCTGTAATAAAAGTGGACATGATACATCTGATGTGCATATATAAACAGTATATTTTCTATTCAGTGTCAGACTTTACTATCTTCCTATGCATGTGGATACACAATGTTTACTTTCACTGAAAAATAATTTATAGTTTAAGGAGAAACTGTTTATGAATATACTACAGCAAAATATAAAAAGATGCATGAATACTACAACAATACATAGTACATAATCAAGTAGAGTTAGATACTAAACATAGAAGATTTTCCAAAAATGTGTACTGGGAAGTCTACCTGTTTCAGTAAGGCATATTACTGGCAGGTAATTGAATAACAACAGCACAGTATTAAACAACAACAATAATAACAACAAATCAAGAAATAAATACTGAGGGCATTTTAAAAGAAAGTTTTTGTTGTAAGTTTGATCTTCAATCATTTGTATTCACCTTACTGCAACTAAAGAACAGGAAATAGTCCATGATTTTGAAGCAACATTTGAGGATTTTTTTAATGTATAAATGGAGTCTAACAGTTTTAGCCTTATATGAAAAGTATGATAATATTGTATAACTAATACCACTCACATTGCTAAGGCATACACTGAGCAATTCCACAATTCATAGACACATGACTTAAGGTGTTAACGAAAGCTTCTTATTACAGGAATAATGAGTTTATTTTCCTATCATTATGTCTGAATATCAGGTATTTATGTAGAAAACAAGAAAGAAAAGATGATGATCCAAAGATATGGCAGATGACTGAACCAAGCAAAAGTTGGGAGGTTTTTGTAAAAGAAGTAGGCATTGAGTCAGGCTGTTTACTTCTGTCTACACTTCCTCACCTACAGAGTCAAAAACATAACTACTTTGATGTCATTCTTCATATTAACACTACTGGATTACTTTGGTGATGCTGACCTGTAAGCATTTGGTTTATCTGTTTACATGATTCCCATGGCAGACAACCAAGTGTATTACAGGTGTTGGGGAATTTCCCACAAATATTCCAGCTGCACCTTGAAGGAAGGACTTAAGAAGTGGTCACAGTAGTTTAATCACTCTATTGAAATCATTAATCTCTGGAAATGTGGCAGCCCTCAAAGATCTGCTTGTGTCATGTTACTCAGCATTTGCAGGAAGTCTGTTCTAAATGTACTGCAAACATCACCACTGGATGTTTCATTTTTTCTCAGGACGAAAACTCTACTACTAGACCATGACAGAATCAGCCATAGATGCGGGAAAACATGTCAATTCTGCTTTCTTACTGTTTTTGTAGAAGGTTATCTCTCGAAACTGTTAGTGATGCAGACTGTTTACATGAAAGCAGGATATCCTTTAAGGTGCTCTTGCACCAGAGCTGTGCTTGCCTTCAGCTGTGCTTGGCCCTCCTCTGCCAGTCCTGCAACGGGCAGAGGGGGTGGCTCGGATGGGGGTGGAGAGCTACCCCATGCAAAGGCTGGGCATGTTTCACATACAAAGAAATGACTTGTTGGAGAAAAAAGCTCTCAACTCTTTAGCCGACTTTACGTCAACTGTTTTTATCCCATCCAAAGTATTTTGCTGCTTTAGCTATTACTGTTGCCCACATTCAGATGTAATTGCTCACAATACTTTGAGGTTCCAGTGCAAAATCTCACAGCTGGGTGAGGTTCAGCTTTCTCACCAAACTGGCATGACTGAGCTTGCACTGCTGAACTCATCAGAAACTATATCACTTGCTGCAACTTAAGTTGGTTTAAAACATCTCTTCACCATCAAATGCATTTGTACACACTATATTATGGAGTTTTAGTATGACATATTTTAGATTGCATTTGGAAAAATGATATCACACAATTATACAATTTTGTCAAGGTGTTCTGCTGTTAAAGAACAGAATTTTAGATGTGGTATAGCCTGTACAAAAAAGATGAGCTTATGGGAACTATCAATATCTATTTGCCCATTTCTTTTAAGTCTGAGATAACTGATTCACTTGCGTCCATGTAAAATTGAGGTACATTTCCATTTTGACATGTGACTAAATATGTTCACATAAACATCAAGCAAAGACATGGAAAAATCCATCTCATACTATTGGAATGCTTTGCTTGTTTGTCTTATTTTTTTTACCTAGCCAAATTCATAAGGAAATCTGCATGAAGATCACAGTACAGACCTTAGAATTTGCTTTCTACAGGTGAACCAAGTCTCTACCTTGAACTTTGCTTTCCCCAAGGCCTACTTACCTGCTTACAGTCTGGAAACCAGTTAAGTCTAAATCAGTCAGTAGTTTTACACCTACTGAAAACAGCACAACTGATGAGAAAACTGGGCCTCCCCATTCCAGTTATATGAAAGCTCCAGGAGGATATATTAAACATACCCTAGAGAGAAATGCTCAGAAATATTCTAAGTTGTATCACTGGCACTTACACCACCTTTTTTTTCTCTTCTTTGAAAGAGGAATGTAATGCAAGTTTTGGTACAGTTTACTGCCCCTTTTTTTTCTGGAGGTGCACTGCTATCCTCCTGAAGCTTCTTCCCAGCTTGTGAACACCAATCCAGAAATGCGGAGAGGTGCTGGCTACTGGGTGAGGTGAGGCACTCCTGTCTGCCCCGGGGCAGACTCCATTAGCCTAACACTCCCTTCTCAGTAGGGACAGCTCATTAGTAAGGAAAGGAGGTGAGAACAAACATAAGAAAGGCCTATGCTACACCTCCTCTATGTGCATTTTTTTATAATTTTTTTTTTTTTTTTGGAGAAGGACGCCTTTTACATCTTTCCTCCTTGTTTGCATATCTCTGTTTCTGTGGACCGTGCCCCTAGCTCATGCTGTAGGATGTTTTCTCAAAGTAGTATTCATTTCTTCTCCAGTACTGAAAACAAATTTTTGACAAGCTGACTTTAAAATATAGCTTCATTTTATTATGGTTCTTTTCTCATGCCTCCTAGTTATTTTACTATTTTTCATATTCTTTTCAGTCTTTTTTATTGTATTATTTTCTTTTACTTCCTCTTGCTCAGTCTTGTCACCTTCTTTGCTCTTCCTATTCGCTCCTCTCCTCTCCACTCCAGTTTTCTTTCCTGTCTGTTAATTCAATTCTTCCCTCATGTTCCTCTTTCATACCTTAATAAGTACTCCCTCCTCTTAATTCTTAGGTATTTTCTGTGTAATTTTTAGGCAGTGTCCCATATGGCTTGCTAACCCTTTCAGGCCCTGGGGATGGGAAGGGAGAAGACTGTGAGGAGAGAAAATGAGAAAGGAGGCTGACTTGAACACACAGTTGCCCTACAGGAAAAAAAAAAAAATAAATGCTATCTTTGCAAAGTCAGTAAACACAGTTTAACTGACTCACTATACACCATACTGGGTAGCAACCTCCTCTCCTGTGATAATGAGAGCCTTAGAGGGATGGTGGTTCCCTGAAGACTGAAAACATGAAAGCGGACTTCCCCAAAGCCATGGGGTGGAGCACAAAGGATGTGGAAAGACTGAAGGGCTGGAGAGTAAAGCTGATGACAGACAGAAGCAAGAAATCCAAGCACCATTCAAGTTGGCATTATAAACATTTTGCCCTCCATAGACCATTGGTCAGTGAGGCTAGCGGAGTTCATTGTTTTGTTCCTGTACGTCAGAATAAGACTAATGCTATGAATTCTATAATGAATACCAGTTTCAAAGTATTTAATGACATTTAAAATTATTCATGAATTAATTTCATTGAGAGGTTAGAAAGAATTACTACTCTTTTTGAAGGCACTGTCAATCAGATTTAAATTTCAGTTTCAGAACAGAAGCCTCAGCAGATTTTATTGAGGAAGTACTCACTCAGAATACCAAAATCAGTATGCAACAGACAATGAAAACATGCATATATTAAAAGAAAAATGCATGTAAACTTAAAATTAGAAAATATATTTTTATTCTGAAATTAATGAGCTACAAACCTATTTACTAGTATAAGCTTACTTATTGCAGAAGGGTAAATTATGAAATGTATGTTGTATAAAATATTTGTGTTGGATAATATATATTAGCAATGCTGTTAAGTCATTTCTGGGATCTCTACTTGTATGTTTGAATCTCAATGAAGTTTGACTTTTCTGTTTGACTTTTTTTTTTCTTTTTCCTTTTCCCTACTCTAATGCCAGTTGTTTGATTAGTTTCATTAATTTAGATGTATGTTATGAGTTAATCATCCTTACTTTCTTTCCTTTTTCCCTCCATGCATTCAAATTTTCATCTGAGCTCCCCATAATTGAAAATTAGGAAAAATGAGTCTCCCTGAGAAAGAAACGTGTGACAGGACTGTACTCTTCTTCAACTCACTTAGCGTTTTTATTTAGTCTTCTGTGAAGTGAGCCCAAAGACAAAAAAACAAGACCATTCTAATTTGCATTCACTTTGCAAATATTTAAATTTCTATTAAATTTCCAAGGAGCAGAGTCAGCTCTGTTAGTAGGACAGTTATGAGCACTTTCTGCTTCTGGGTTGCACTGAAAGCAGCAGTTTATGCTATAGTGTGAAATCTGAAGGACCAACTCTTTGTTGCATTGTACAGTTGAATTCTCCACATAAGAACTCAAGAACAAGTTTCAAGGTGGAGAACAGCAAGATTTGTCCTGGGATTGAAAGCACAGGCCATTGGTGCAGCTATGCGCTCTCATACTGCAGGTCTCTGCCTGCATATGTTAATGAAAGATACTTTGTGGTAATATTATGGATAATATATGATATTCTGATATAATGGGAACTCAGGTCTGCTTGGTCTACACATAATGAGTTAAAGATGTGTTTTATTCTGCGGCAGTCAACGAAATAATGCAACGAATAAAATATCTTCCTAATGTTATTTGCTTATGGCAACACAATGAAGAAGGAAATTAAAAATGTTTTATCCTTTAAATCAGATGTTCATTCTTTTGAGTATCAGACAAAAACAGATCAAATGAGAGAGAAAATAAAAATATACATTAAAACTAAACTGATTATAAGAAGGGATATGAATTAATTACACTGGAACAAATGTCAGTTTTGCAGCCATCTTCTTTTATAATCTGAGAAAACATCTAAACTAACAAACGTAAAACATGTGCCGAAACTAGTGCGCATGTATGAACTTGTCTATGCTTACAAATGGAATAATTTAAACAGAACACGGCAAGGGAATTAGAAAAATAAAGAAACAACCACGCCTATCCTTTTAAAGCATGTAAAACTGAGTAACATTAAAGAGCAGCAGTGAGTGAAAGAAAATTGTATGTGCGTATGTATAAGCTACTTAAGGTGGTAATATTAAATGAGTGTATCGCTAATGCAGGGTGGATGAGGTGGACCTGGTCAACTTCCTCTCTCTGTGAGAGATTAAGTTTTGATCAACACAGTGATTAAACAAACACTTCATCAGTTAATCACGGCTAGTGTCAGTTTTGACATTTCTTTTGATGCAACCCATAATGCTGAGATTTTACAGGAAAAATCTTGATATTAACTGGCTAAAACATTCTGAGTGCAATCAGGTCTATGAATTTCTAAATAAATACTTTTCAATACTTTTTAAAAAGAAATGGTACTTTACAGACTTCAACAGTCACATAGGTTTGTGGTTTCTGTAGCCATCAAACCAGAATGTCACAACAAACTTCTATGGAACTGAACATTGATTTCTGCAGTTGAGCAGTGGGTCTTTACCACATGCAAAATCATCAACCAGGGACTGGGATTTCAAGTTCAAGGGCATGCTGTAGAAATGCAAGGCAGTTCATACAAAGCATATATTTGCAGTTTTCGTTTCATCATTATAAAGTAAATCAAGAACACCTGACCAAATCTAAGTAATCTGGAAGTAAAAGGCAAAGTGAAATAGGAGAATTTATTTAAAACCTTCTCCCTTTCTATATCAGTAGGTAAATATTTACATTTCAATTTAAAAATTGAGTATGTAGAGTTCTATGACAATTCTACATGTATTATAGCATGTATCATGAGACGCTGGAGCACTCCCACATCAAGGAGAAAACCCAGATCATGTCTAGATGGAAATAAAAATAATCTCTCCATCTCTTTTCCTCTGTGTCCTGACATCTCCTGAAAGGAAACTTGTGTATGTGGACATTTTCTGTGTTCATATGCTGCTAACATATTTCTCTGCCTGGGAAAGCATTGGGCCAAGACTGCAGGAAACATGGCAGAGACCCAACTACACTTTACTGATAAATGCAGCCATGTTATCAATGCCTGCTGAACTGGAACTGGACAAGGAATTTCATTTGATACAGATCATGCGCTGTTAATATTACTAAAATGAAGCCAAGTATAAAAATGCTTCTTCTTACTTCAGTTGCCTTAGAAATTTCAGTCAAGGTTGGTTTCTTTTGTATTGTATGGCATACAAAATGAAACAGGCGACCTCCGCTCAGTATTCAGATAACTTAATACCAGAAAGACCTTCCTACATCACAATAGATTTCTTCTAATTGTCACTGATCCCAGCAATTTGTGCTTGATTAATGCTTAAGCATACTTGGAAAAGTCTGTAGTCTTGCTTAAATATATTTAGGGGCCTAAGCTTCCTAATTGTTTTGTTTTCAAACATGCTGAGGTCCTTAAACTTCTCATAGTACAGAGTATTTTCCAGTTTTCAAATAATTATTGCAGATTTTCAACTGCTGCCATTAAAACGTGGCCATAAGAACAAGGTAGTACTTTGTTCTAAATACAAAAAAACTGGATAAAGTAGTAGTTTTTTATGCCTTTTGTTTGTTGTTGCTGTTTTCTTCCCTATTAATTCTTCTGATGTAATTCCTACGCCAGGCCACAAAAAAGGCTAGTGTACTCGGTGTCTCCTTTCCTCTTCTTTCCTTACTTTCATCTGTACTGGTAAGACCTGCATTCATACCTTGGCTTGACAAAAGTCAGTAACACGGTCTTGCAGATCAGAAGGCCAACTGTATCCTGGGCTGCATCAAAGAGAGATGGCCAGCAGGGAGAGGGAGGTGACTGTCCCTCTCTACTCTGCCCTTGTGAGGCCCCATCGGCTGGGCACAGGGCTCTCAGCACAAGAAAGATGTAGAATTGTTGGAGCAGTCCAGAGGAGGCCCTGAACATCATCAGAAAGCTGGAGAATCTCTCCTATGGAGATAGGCAAAAGGAACTGAGTTTGTTCAGCTTGGAGGAGGCTCTGGGGAGACCTCATTGTGGCCTTCCAGGACTTAAAGGGAACTTATAAACATGAAGGACACTGACTTTTTACATGATCTTGTAGTGACAGGACAAGAGGAAATGGTCTTAAACTAAAAGGGAAGAGAGTTAGATTAGATGTGATGAGTCACTGGCACAGCTGCCCACTGAAGCTGAGGATGTCCCATCACTGAAGTCATTCAAAGACAGGCTGAGTGGGGCCCTGGGCAGCCTGATCTCGTTGGCAGCAATCCTGCCCACAGCAGGGGCTTGGATCTAGATGATCTTTAAGTCTCTTCCACCCCAAGGAATTCTATGATTTTATGATTTTTGAGACCTGAGAATAGTCTGGTACTAGGAATACTCAACCTCAGTGCAAAAGGATAAGGTTAGGGGATATTCAGATATTTAAACTGAACATAGCCAAATCCCTGAGAACAAGAGATTTGAGGGAACTCATTGATGCCACTCTGGAGCCACATTTGATCATCTCTGAAGAGCTGTGGCTGCTGTGGGAGATTCCTGAGTACAGGAAGAAAGCAAATGCCACTCCTATCACCAAGAAGGAACCAGTGGCTGGTCAGACTCACCTTGATATCTGGAAAGGTGAAGAAGCACACAACTGTGGGAGCTGTTTCCAAACACATTAAAGACAAGAAAGTGGCTGAGAGTTGTCAGTATGGTTTTGCGAAAGAGGAATCCTGCCTGACCAACCCAGTAGCCTTCTATGATGAAGTGTCTTGCTTGCTGGACAAAGAAAAATATAATGGATGTTGTTTGCTATGATTTCAGTAAGGCCTTTCACAGTTTCCCATAATATCCTGACACAAAATAATGAACTATGGGCTAGCTAGGTGGACAGTACGATGTACAGAAAAAGAATGAAAAGCTGGGCTTAAGGGGTTAGAAACAGATACACGAAGTACAGTTGGAAGCCAGCTATGGGTGGAGTACTCCACCAATCAGCTCTGAGTCTGATGCTGCTTACCATATTCATGGGACAGAGTGAACCCGCCACAAGTCTGCAGATGACACAAAACTGAGAGGAATAGATAGCACATCCTTGGAGTTTGTGCTGACATCCAGAGGGACATGGAAAGGCTGGAAAAATGGGCCAAAGGACAGACTCCAGCAAGGGACCACAAAATTATTAAGGACTGAGAGCATCTGACATTCAGTCAGAAGCTGAGAGATGTGTGACTGTTCAATCTGGAGAAGTCACAGGTGGGGTCTTATAGATGTATACAAGCAACTGAAGGCAGGAAGAAAGAAAAATGGAACTAAGTTCTTTTCTGTGATGTCTACTGACAGGAAAAAAAGCAATGAATGGAAGACTGAAAGATCTTGGAAGTTGGGTATATTATTCTTCCATGTAAAGTGATAGGAAGAGTAAAAATTATTTATTTATTTTTCCAAAGAAGCTGACATAATGGCTTAAGTACCACCTAATTTAGAAAGTAAGCAGAGTCTGCCAGGAGAGGCCACTGGAAGCAGAAGTACATCCCTCAGATGTAAATCTCCTCACACCAAACCATTCTGCAATGAGGTAGAGAATCATAGAATGGCTTAAGTTGGAGGCTACCTTAAAGATCATCTTGTTCCAACCCCCCTGCCATTCTCAGGGTTGCCAACCAGTAGACCAGTCTGCCCAAGATCCCATTCAACCTGGTCTTGACTGCTTCCAGAGATGGAGCATCCACAGTCTCTCTGGGCAGCCTGCGCCAGAGCCTCACCACCCTCTGAGTAAAATAATTCTTCCTAACATCTAACCTTAATCTAACCTCTTTTAATTTAAAGTCATTCCTCCTTGTCCTATCACTCTCAGACCATGTGAAAAGTTAGTCCACCTTTTGCTTGTAATCTCCCTTCAAGTACTGGAAGGTCACAATGAGGTCTTCTCCAGGTTAAACAAACCCAATTCTCACAGCCTTTCTTTATAGCAGAGGCGCTTTGGCCTTTTGAGCATCTTCAAGGCCTCCTCTGGACCTGCTCTAACAGCTCCAAATCCTTCCAGTGCTAGTATTCCCAGGTTTGGACTTGGTACTCCACATGGGACCTCACAAAGGCAGAGTAGAGAGACAATTCCCTCCCTCTCCTGCTGGTTACTCCTCTTTAGATGCAGCCCAAGACACACTTGGCTTTCCAGGCTTCAAGTGAACACTGCTGGCTCATGTCCAGCTTTTTATCCACCAGAACCACCAAGTCCTTCTCCACCAGGCCGCTCTCAATGAGCAATTCTCCAAGTCTGTATTCATATCTAAGATTATCCCAACGCAAGTGCTACACCTTGTACTTGGTCTTCTCAAACCTCACTACGTTCTCGTGTGTCCACTTCTCAAGTGTGCCCACGTCCCTGTGGATGGTGACCCTCCCCTCTATGGGAGTACAGAGGAAGCTTATGACTGTGTTCATCTCTTAAAGTGACTTCAGTATCTAAAGTGTAGAAGAAAGACTGTTGTTCAGTCCCTCAAATCAACAGACATCAAAGACTCATAACTTTAAGGTGACTGGAATTAAAATGAATCTTTTATGATGGCATTACTGATGTCTTGAGATCATGAAATATCAGAATCACAGTAGGAAAAAGACTGGCTATTAACATGTTTCAGGACACATATATCTCAAAACTAATCTCAGAACTGGCTGGGGACACCTCAGCAATGTAGGCAAAACTGAATGGTGGTAAAGACCATTTCACACGCAAGTGGAATACTGGGAAAATAAGGAGTTGGGTGAGCATGGCAGGGTAGGAAGACTCAGAGGGGTTTACCACTTCTGCATGATGAGACAGGATTCAGATACATTAGATGCTCAGGGAGGTGTACTGGGAATGAGTAGAAAAGGTGTATGTGGATTCTGGTGGCTGGAAGAGCTCAGGAACTTTCCAGCTTGGGAAGCTGGAAAGAGACTTGGGACAGAATCTGAAGGATTCACAGAGAGTGTCAGAGAGTCCCAAAAACTTCTTTGTCTCTTCCTACTTTTTCATCATTTATGAGCTGATTGGATTAAAAATCTGAAAGCTCTCCCTCATATCCTCTGATATAGAGTTACATGGGAGGCTCATATGGCTTATCTTCCCATGGTAGGTGCTACAGTGTAAATGGTTCCACAGGAAAGAAAAAAAAGGTGAGGCTGAATGGAAAGCCAAAGTCAGAATTGAGCTGCTGATCTTTGAGCAAAGCCTGAGAGATCAGCAAGATGCAACTGTTATTAGGTGAAGGAACCAAAAATAGCTACCAGCCACCAATGTAGACTTGTCCTTTGGTAACAACAGCAGAGCCACCAAGTTTAAGGGAAGTACACAGTGCCATTTACTCTCCTCAGTAAAAAAGCTATTCTACACTGTCCCAGGAATTTTCTACCCTACCACTTATTTTTCTCTTTTCTGAAGCCAGCTGTGGAATAATCATTTGCAAAACTTAGAAATAGATGCAATTTAATAAAGAAAATCACCGGATAAAGAAGATTAGACATCTACTTCTGCATCTTACAAAATGTGTTAGGAGATTAAGATGCACTAAACACCTTAATAATTAGCAATTAATAATTAATGAAGTCACTTACATATGACTGCATAGACGTTAGGGCATTATATGGCACTTCATATGAGCTACACAGCATACTATGTCTAAGTACATCACCAAGAAGGTATGTAGTTTTAAACACTCCATTTGATTGACTGTGAATACCTATGGCATACAGAGGTAACACTGCAACAATCTCAGATGCCCAGAGAAGAGTAATACGAAGAGAGCTAAAGTACTGGCATTTTTTCAAGCTGCCACCTGCACTGGTTGCATTATACTGTTTAACTGTACTTACAGCAGCTCCTGATGCCATCTGATTAAAATACATTGGCCATAGGCATTTTTCCTATGTTCCTATTTACACTAATTGAGTTGGCCTAATGTTAATGATGTTAACATATTTATGATAGTTCATACAATCTTGAAAAAAAAAAAAAAAGGTTAGAAAGCAAGGAATGTTTTGTTACACAAAAACCATACGTTAACAAATAATCTACAAATAATGTACAAATAATTGTAAGAAAAGAAAATAACAAATTAATGTACTTACACCATTATTTTGTGCCTTCCACACTACCAGTGCTTCGAACAATCACTAGCTTAGGAGTGTGTGAAACCTTTGGAAACTATTTTAAATCCAAACATATATGCAACAGTAAAATGAAGAAGTATGCCAGATTATTCCCAGCCTCTGCCCAAAGAACCTCACAACTTTTTTTTTTTTCCTAACCAAAGACTAAATGCTGTAATGCAATGCTCTCCAAAAGAATGGCTACCAGCTTCTCAATTTGCTATTATCACCTATGATGAGAAAGCAAGCCTCAAGAATGAATGAATTTCATAGAATTAAAATGTCAAAGCACAATTGCCCAGGGAAAGGCCTTTTTAGTAACCAATGCAAAAGAGTATTCTTAGACTCTTATTTAATTCCCTCTATACTCCTTGCATACACAAATAACAAGCAGAGCAATCGAACAGACCAGAAGCAGCAGTACTGGATGAAATAGTACCAGACATAATAATAGAATTACAAAATAATATAGCCACAGAACTACAACTAGAAGTAGTAACATTTTCAAAACCTGTTCAGTCATTCTAATTTCTTCTTTGTGTCTGTAATATTTGTTTATTTTTCTGACATGACACTGTATATAAATACCTCAAACTGATTATTTTCTCAATAGTGTTAAAAAGTATGATTTGAACATATGCCTGCGTTTGTTAAAATCATGCTTCCATTTGAAGTCTGATTATGCTCAATTGATCAGGTGAGAATCAATATCTCACAGATAGGGAAAAATATTCTTGATCAATTCTCTGTTTCCAAATAGAATTCCACATGGTTCTGACTCATTTTTGTTCTGGCATTCAATTTCATTAGTAATTCTGAAAGTTTTCATGATATTATGAACAGAAATATACTGACATTTATCTTAGAGAACTCCCTTCCTAGGAAATTTCACCTTCCAAAACAGTTTTGAGCTGATGCTGTAGGAAAGAGAACTGGGTATCATGTCCACAGTTCAATGATATATGCACAGATTATAGTTCTGTCTTAACCCACAAACCAGTCCAAAAGACAGACTAATATAGTTGGAGCATAGTCAAATCTTTTACCAGAAAAATGATAAAACAATTTTGAACTAGAGTCCCTCATTTGCCTGAACAAACTATATTTGATTCATTATTTGGAATTAAACAATAGTTTTTTTGACATACTGTCAATATCATACTGCCATTTTTTGCCTTTTGTTGAACACAGTGTAATGTTCTAATGTTCTTTCATTACATGCTGTTTGTACTTCTCTTATATATCCTGATCTGAATGACATATTATTAAAATGAATTTTTAGACATAGGCCCATGATATTAAATTTTCAGCTTTTGCTCTACATTGCCCATGTCATAATTTTGCTATTCTAGTTCTTTCTTTGTTCATATTACATATTGTCTGTACTATCACACTACAATTTTCTTGATGTACTATCTTAAACATCCCATTACTACAGTGAATATAATTGAACCAAAATACATTCTAAGAGAAGTTCATTACTGAATCACTTTTTTCCTGCTAAAAATAATGTCCCAATATTCACTTTCATTCTTCAACTGGAATTTATTCTACAGTAATACACATTCTAAAAGCTCTTAGGAATACATCATTAAATCTACATTCTATGCCCAAAGAATTGCCCAATTCTTCCTAATCTTAAATTAATTTATGTATTTATATACATTTACACATACTGTGTATTCCTAAGTATTCCCAACTTTATGTTAGGACAAGCTTAGGCTAGATTCTCTTCTTAAATTTTATGAATTTTCACCACTGAAAAAATTAAAGCCTAGGAAATTGCACCAGACTAAAATACAGAAGAATGAAGTCCTCTGTTTTTTTATTCTAAGAAGTCTAATAAAGTTTTAAGCAAAGTACAGAATACATATAGTACCACGAACACAAGACTCTTAAATACCAGCTGTAAAAATGTCAGCAAAACTCTGCCAATTAGTGGACTGGGTGCATTCACTGCCTGATGTGGTACCACTCAGCAAGAAAGTGAAGGTAAAGGGGAAGGGGTGGAAGAGAGAAGGAAAGAAAGGAGAGGAGTCAAGAGTAAGATTTAGTCAATAAGGAATATTTAAGGAAAACTGGCAGTGTCACTTTCCAGAATAGCATAGCAATGCTTCTACTACAGCCAAAGTGTCACATTCACACCAGTCCAGTCACCTGTTTCAGCTGTTTGCTCAATTTATCCTGTTAGGGCTTGGCTTTCTGAGGTTTTGGGAGCTAAGCAAACTCTCAGAATTGCTCCATCCTATCACTGTGTTCTACCAAATGAATGCTTCACTTAAAGTCCAGGAGTGAAATCCTGGGCTTTTGCCAGTGATTTCAGCAGGGACAGGTTTTCATACCTGAAGGCAAGCAGAGTCTCAGCCATTGAGACCTGCACAGCCGGACTTCAAAGCTTAGGCAGCCATCTCCCTGGCTTCTCTACAACCACAGATGTGGAGAAAACCCACGCCACGATGGCATCTCCCCAATCCCTGCCTTCTGCCTGCTGCAGCTGTTCCTAGCTAGAGGAGAGGTAAACATGTCGGAATTCCTTCAAGAGGAACAATAGGGAACGGGAGTTTTAGCATGATCAAAATAAAGGGCAGCAAGATGTGCTGCAAAAGAGAACCAGTTGCCCCCAGCCACAGTGGTGAGCCTATGGGCTGCTGTCACAGCACGGCCTGTCATCATAGCTACGTGCAGTGCTCTGAGCATCCCAGGGCAAGACTGCAGAAACACCTTCCAGCACAACATGGATAAAAGTGACACATTTCTCAGGAACCAATCAATACGACAGCATATTTGTAAACTCCCAAGTATCTCTGCACAAAGTCAGCAAAGAAAATACTCAGTAATAACCACATAAATAAAACAACTTAGTGTCATATATGTAAGATAGGATGCTTATTTAACAGCATTCAGCTCCAAGATCCATCACTTCAGCACTTAATAGGAGATATTTAAAGGAAAAATATCGGTATCACATGTGAAATAGATAAAATATTATTAATATCTGACATTGACAATTCATACTTGGTTGAAGCACCATGAAGGCTGCTAAGGCTATGCAAAATCTGTCTGATGACCAAAGCAAAGCTGTATGTGGCTCAAAGTGGTTCTCCTCCATGTATATCCTTTCAGACACTGTTAACTTGCTTCTTCATGACCCAGAGAAGACACAGGTATCACTGAAGTCCTTTTTTTAACTGCAGGGTGACTTCCCTTGCTATCAATATCAGTGACAGTTCTCACATGCTCTGAAACTTCAGTAATGTGCCAATGAGGTCAACATTTGCTGTTTCGATTCTGCCCAGCTGCAATGGTAACCTTCCTGCTTAGGTTTGTTTGAAAGTTGCAGCAGATTTATGTTGATATTTATTCAGTTATCAGAGGGGAATTTGTTTTATTTTATGTCAATATGAATAAAAATATAACCACATGTCCTTAGACACTGCCACAGCAAAAATGTTAATGTGAATCTGGGCATCCCTAAACGACTTCTGCTAAAGTCATGAGTAGTTTTAGAACCAGTACTCATGAGGAAGTCTGCAGCAGAGCACTGCAAAGACTGCATTTGTGTTGTAAATTCTAGATAGCTTTCCAGTACTGAGGTGAAGAACAACATTACAGTCTGTAATCTACATTAGTTCAAGAAGAGTCTATTAGAAAATGTATTTCATCTATTTTTCCTTGCTTTTCCAGAAATCTCCTGAAATTTGTTATTACAAAATTGAGATTTTGATAATGGTGTCACAAGGCATGTTTTCTTTACCAGTAGAGAGAAAATGTTGCTTTGGCCTTTGGTACAATGAAGACTGAGAGTATGACTTATTTTTAAATGACACAAAGAAATATTATCTGTGATAACTTAATCGCTGACTGTTTCCATGATACCTTCCAGAGTTCAAAGGAAGAGAATCGTAAATCTCCTAGAATCTGGAGTCGTAGCTGTGCATCAAAACTTGTAAAAATTCCTTTCTGCCTCATACACAAATTAACTGAATACATGATCCGTACGATTAATTGAATACAATAAAATTCAGTGCAACAAAGACTGTCAGCATATTAAAAGCAAGTATGAGCCTGTAAAACACTTCACAAACTTCACAAACATCATATTTATACCACAGTTTTCTTGCCTGGTACATTTGAAAAGCACCTTCAGTTTTAGTTGCTTGAGAGTTACAGACCTTATCCATCCAATGTTTTTTGCAAGTTTACTACAGCTAAAAATTTCTCTCCGTAATCAGTGTTTACCCTGAGTAACTTTTTAGAAAATCATAACTGTTCTAAAATACCCACTTTGATAGCTTAAATAGTCTTTGAATGTTCTAAAACACTTCATCCTATTATTATATTGGCTTTTCTCTATTTCAGTTCTAATTTATATTATCCTATGAGCATGGATGATAAGATCTTAAACTGACATTTTAAAAAACATCTTACTAACACTATGTACCATATTGCTAGTACTACCCAGTCTTTAGTGAAAATAACTTAAAATGCTCTCCTTTCACTGTGACAGAATAGCCTTCTTGTGGCTTACCAGTAAATCCCATTCCATTTCCTGGAGCTTTCGACTTTTGTTGATAAGCCTTCGATTTCGAGTAGAAATTCTGGATTTTGTTCCTATCTGTATTACATTCCATAATGTCATTGTATCCTGCTTCCTTAATTCCAGTTCACAATGTGTGACCAACCTGTTCCTATTACCAGTGGCATGATTTTTCAAGTACTGCATCGCCTATGCCACAGATTATTAACATAAACATTAATCTAATTTTTAAACGGATTCCACAATTGCTCCCTGGAAAATAACACTGTTCTCCTTTATCCATCTGGACAATTCTCTTTTCAGTGTATCTTACCATATTCTTCTTCTCAGCTACTTTAACCATTTCATATTCCTTGTTTTAACGTTTAATTTCACTTCAATTCCTTTGATATTAATTTTAATTCCTTGATTTTTAATTCTCTATTCCTCTCCCTTTCAACATCTGCTACATTATATTGTGGGATATTAAGAATAAATGGATATATTTTTTTTCAGATATCCCTATTTGTCTTTTCAGATATATCCCGATTTGTCTTTTCAGATATATTTATCACACTTACTACTCTCTAATGGGAATAAATAAAGTGTAATTCTCGAAATTGTAGGTTATTTTAAAACCACTGCTACTTGACGTTATCCAAGCTGTTCAGATTTCACAATATATATGCTTATTTCTGCTCACTATACCTGTGAACATTTGTATTTCCTATCTTTGTTATATAATGCTTTCTTAATTATATACAGCATTTTTCCTATTAAAATTGGATGCTGTTCTATTAAAATTGGAAGTATTATTATCTACAGCGTGTAGTGTCACTTAATCTCCATTAGATTCTCAGCATGTGGCCCTGTTTGTCCTTTTCATACTACACTACAGTGTAGCTTAGAAATTTTAAATAACCCTTCAGTTTCTTCACTGCTTAGCTCAGACACTTTATCATCCCATCTATGCTTTTGCATTTGTTTACTTTCTAACTGAAGATGCATTTTGGTAAATTCCCTGATTATTTAAAATGTCCTACGTTAGGTGTTTCTTGGTGGGTCCACAGTTCTTCTCTACCTATGCATTTCTTCTGCTTGAAACTCAAGACCAGACTATTGAAATTTTCTCTTTACCTGATGCTCAGTCTCTTTTACATTCTACTCCATGGGTGCCAATTAGTTGTTTCACAGTCACAAAGTTTGGTCCTCTAAAAACTGAATCCTCCTTATCCATCTGTTTGTCTGTCCTGAATTTGAACCTCCTGTAGAAGATTTTGAAACTATTGCAATCACTCATTCCAAGACTTCTTTCTCAAGCAGCTTTTCTCCCTGCTCAAACCTTGCTCTTAAATTAAGATTCAGTTTTTAAAATAAATATAAAATTGCAGCACTTATAGTTCAGTGATACTCCAGAAATGAAAATTTTCTGGTGTTATCTCTAACAATACTTGACCTGCTATCACTATAATATTGATTACTATGGCAATCTATTAGGATTTAGCTTAGAAACTGCATCTAGGATAATCAAAATTCCCCATGCCTCAGTCTACTACGCATTCTTTCTCATAGTTCCAAAGAGATTTCTATACATATTCAACTCTGTAGAAGGGATTATGAAAATTCTCCCTTGCAATAGAGGAATGCTCTTTTACTTTGAAAATAACCTTTCCTGTGAGTGATTTCTACCTCACCGTTCTCTTACATGCAGTGAATATGGACAAAATACTTCAGTTTCGATACCTGACATAAGTAAAATACAGTAATAGGATGAGTAAACACAGGACATTAAGTAAATACTTGATGATTAATACTCAAGCAACTCCCATCATCTCCTCCTATGAAGTTTTACTATGTATCTTTGATGTAAGACAAAATAAAGGCATGAAGAACAAATAATTCTCATTTAAAAAAAATCTTTACCAAAACATTTTCATTCTTCTATGTCTTAATTTTAACATTTTTTTCCACTTTGATATATTACTTCCTTAAATAATTTTCTTAGTATGTAACCAGGCAAATACAGAAGAGAGCAAGATGCACATACCTTATATACGCCATTGGATTTTTTTATAAAGCAATAAATCTCACTTTATTAACACCCTCATCTTAAGTCAAATTTCTATGAAAGTCCAGCAGATAGATTTTATGAGAAGTGAATTAAATTAAACCGCTCTACCGCATCCCACTGAAAGTCCAACAGATTCATTCTGTCTCCAGCAATGGATAGTAACTGAAATTTAGGGAGAAATCAAAGCATGTGCGGTACAGACTTCTCCCTGTATGCTCTCCTACACTGCCAATCAGTATTTAGGGACTTTCAAAGTCAGGATCTCTAGCAACCACTGAAGAGCACACACTTTGTTATTTTTTTCCTTATTCTTCTGCTGACATATTTATGCTTTTGTCCTCCAGTGGTACAGCACTGAATTCCACCATATGTTTATTTGCTGTGCAAAACAATAACTGCTTTCATTTATTTTCTCTTGATTGCCTGATCGTTTCATTTGGTACATTCCACATTCTCACCTTGTAAGAAGTTGTGACTAATTCACCTTTCCTTATTTTTCATTTGTTGGACTGCAAATCTGTTCCTTAGTAAAAAAAAAAAAGCAAAACCCTTTATTATTCTCTTCATAGTCCCTTGGAGGTGGAACATCGATTCCTCACTTCAAAGTGAAATGACCTTCAAAACTACTTCTTTTTTCTGGCATTTCACATTTTTTTTATCCAAGATATATGCATGCAACTTTAAGTAAACTATTTCAATTTAATTTAAACATGTATTATCTTTCTTTAAACGAATTTTGTTAAAGGCCAAGCTATTTAATACACGTATCAATTTCTAAAAAGATTGCTACGTGTAGATCTTGATGTACAAATATTTAAATGGCAAAGAAAAAAATCACCTAGGATTTGTTTGAAAGAGCACAATGAAATATTTATTGATTTCCCAGTTCTGAAAGAGTAGGTGAAAATCAAACTATGCTGTGACAACAGGTACATTCAGATCATCAGAACTGCAGCTTCTGTTAGGCAAATAGTAGTCTTCATATAAGAACAATCATGAGAAATAGAGAATTTCTAAGTCCAAACAAGAAAAGACAGCTTAAGTGCAGAAGATGCATGGAGTCATAAAGCTGATATAACTTCAAATTTAGACAAAATTTTAATTGAAAGAAATTTCAAAATAGGAGATTTCATCTAAAGTTTCAGAGAGTATTACTATAAGCAGAGAAGTGCAAAAGCATGGGGCTACAGGTTCCAGAGTCTTACTAAATCCAACTGTCATGTGGAAATGACTAATGTGTAAAGCTTCAGACCACTGATGATAATTATTCTTTAAATTAAGGGTGAGCTTTATCCAATGTTCTTTGGTGACTAAGAAAGCTATGTTTTTAAAGCTAATTAGTTTCTTAGTTATGGTCATTGTTGTTTATTGTTCAGTCCCCTTTAGGGTAATTTAGGCTGACCTAAATTAAGAACACTTCACATGTTTTGTTGACTATGCACAATAACAGAACCCCCTGACCAAAACATGTGCTGGACTTTCACCTCCTGAGGTGGGCACATTTTCTCACCTAGGAGAAAATATACCCAGGGATGCTTCCAACATGAACGTCTGTATGTGGGTCCTTGCTTACTTGGCTAGCAAAGTTTATCATCCCACTCAAACAGAAAAAATAGCCGTAACGTTTCCCTAATCCTGTGACGATGTTGCATTTCTCCAAGCAGTGAGAGGACCAGAACGCTGCCAGCCAGGAAAGTTTTCTGAACTACATAAGGAATTAACAAGAACTGGCTTGCTCTTGTAGCCCAATGGTCTGCTGCCTTGAGCACCAGAAAGCAGGTGGTATTTAGTGAATGAGTAGAAAGCAGGATATGTTGAATGTTCCTCCCCATCATACACCCTGCCAGCTTACAACAATAGCCATCTTATGACTTACCTAAACTGAAGTTAGCACTGATTGTAATACCCCTGATCAAACTGATTTTGTACTTGACTGAAAAACAGCACTCCTTCCAACTTACATTCCCCTACTACCACATCATACCCATTCTTTTTTGCAAGAGTATTGCTCTACATGGGCTTCATAATTACAATATTTTCTTGAAGCTCTTTTTTGGTTCTACTACTCTTTCAATTAAATAATTAACTAGAATTTCCAACATTTTTTCAATATATGAAGGTTCTTGCAGTCACAGAGAACATGTAAGAGAACATGAGGTTGTTTTTGTTGTGTCTTTTGAAGCAATTCCTTCTGGTTTATTTCCTTTTGATTAACATTGGTTACTGAGCTGAGGAATCTCCAGAGAAGTACCCCAAATATCTTCTCAGTGATGTAATGGCAAGGCTAGTGCCTGCAATTCTGTACTTGAGCTGTTCTTAATTTTTTTTATTGTAGTAATTTGAAATTTCAGTTATCAGTTTATTCACTCAATATGGTAATATTCTTTTGTAACTTCATGCAGCGAGACATAATTGTTTATATTTGTTTATATATTTTCCACATCTTAAGCCAATTATCAATTACAGAAAGACCTTTCTTTCTATTGCAATTTTCATTTGCCTTTCTTGGAGATAAGATTTATCAATTTTTTTGAACTCTCCAGCTCTGACTGGGTAAAGCTTAGCAACACTCTTACTAGGTCCAGCATTACATTCCAGTTGATTTGTAATATGTATCTTTCCCTTACAAGTCATGCAAATTATTATCCAGTATTTCATATAGGCCCATGTGCCTACTAAGTCTGGCCTTTAATAATTCTGTATAGCAAAGGAGACTCCAAGCTAACCAAATTACAAGTTGTATCTTGTTGCTTATTTATCACTGTTTTTTTTTCTTAAATCTATGACTCAGAATGCTATCAAAGTGCTAAAGTTCAATTTAATGCATTGGAGGAGTCATCCTGCAGTAACATGATCCTGTTACAGGTATCTGTGGTGCCTTTGAGCCCAAAGTAGCTTGAAATGACGACTACCTTTTCCCTCTTGTCCTTGTTCTTTCAATCTAGCCCTGAAAAGACTAAAGTTTCCCTCAGGGAGCATCCAATATAAACACATCCATGCACATCCATGGTCAAAAACCGTGCAAAGAAAGATAGGTAATTCAACATCTCAGTTATGCCAGATTCCTCACGTTCAAAGCAAAGCCTCAAAATGAGTCCATAAACTCACAGACACAGCAAATGGGGCAGGAATTTACTGCAGTTATGCAATACAGCTCTTCTGATGGGCAGGTCAGCCCATTTTCAAATAACCTCTCTAATACACAAATGCTTCCTGGAGATGAAAAAGCCGTGACCAACTCTTAAAAGTGCTGTGACAAAAGGCATTTACTCACTTGGGTGGATTTTCCAACTGGATTTTTGAATAGCAGAGCAACTTTGACACCGAGGACTGCCTTCATTTTCCAGAAGAGGCTCAGAGAAACACAGGAGCAAACAAATGTTTATCAGTGCCAGAGGCCTACCTGGCACAGTTGTTCTTTTTCCATCAGAGGCCATAAACCCATGCAGTAAAAAACAGCAGTCATCTGACATTACCAGCAGCTTTGGACTGAGGATATCGTGACACACCTCACTACTAGTACTGCACGCGTCACCCTTATAACCAGCATTTGCCATTTTTCTCTTAAACTCCAGCAACGGCAGCAGGAGCCATATGTCCAGTGTGTTACTGCGAGAGCTGGTCTGTCTGCGGCTGAGGAAAACAAGAGTGGTACGGAGCCAGGCCAGTGTTTTAAGGTTCTTAATTAGGGCTTTTGGAATAGACAGTCTGGGTCATCCGACTCCGGGTGCCGATTCTGACAGATGTGGGTTTGTTTCACACTGGCACTAAATAAAGAATTCAAAAGCTTGAGAAACTAATTTCTGACCACAAGGTTAGTATTCTAGATTATAATGTTTGGAAACAATTGCAGGTCCAGACAAATTCATTCCCTTTCAATGTCCACAATTACTTCAATGGAGCATAATGAATTAAAACGTTTAGCACCTCTCATGGCCTGGGCTGCTTCACAAGACAAATCAGGCATTACCAGGTCTCACAAAAATAAACCAATTGCACGTTGCAGCCATATTTTCCTGCTTCCCCTGAGTCCGTATGATGGAGTCTGGTGCAATGCTGTGCATTTATGGTGCAACCATCAGCAGAGCCAGGCTGCAGCTTGAACGTGCCATGGGGCACTGCAGCACATGGTTGTGAACATCACAGAATCAAAGAATAGTTGGAAGGGACCACTAGAGATCATCGAGTCCAATTCGCCTGCCAAAGCAGGCTCCCTTGACCAGGTTGCACACACACGGCTTGTCACTGCACCCCATACCCAAGAAACTACTGCAATCCATTTCACACTTCCCCTGTGCACCAAGGCCTCTGATGCATTTCTTTGCAGATAAGCAACTGTACAGATTGCTCACAGGGCTAGTGGGGGGCACTGCTTTTCTTTCAGCCACTCCAGCATTTTTTATGCCTATACAGACGTGCAAGTGGGCTCCTGCCTGACTCAGTGTACCTATCTTCTTGCCATCTACTACACTGGTGGCCACAGACTTCCAGACACAACCAGGCCTTCGCTCCTCCTCATTCAGCTTGAAAGCACGAGCAGCTGTAAAGTGCAAACGTTGCATAGGGGTTCTGTGGAACTTCTGCTGCTCCACTGAGCGTCTGTATGAAGGAAGAATATCAAAATATATCTACGGATCTACTTGATCTCCTTTTGAAGCGCATTATTGCTAGCAGATTAAAAAGAAAGCTAACAGAACTCGCTGCTCAGGGTGGTGAGGCTTTAAAAGCCAGTGCTCCTTCCTGCGCGTGCAACGAAACGTCCTTTATTCACCTGAAGAAACACGCTGCGAGACGCGCTCAGCAGGTGAGAGCACGGGGCCTGAAACACACCTAAAAGGAACAAAGAAACAAACAAGCAAACAACAACAACAGAAAAACCAACAAAACAAAGAACGGCGAGGTTGAAAGAAGGGTGAAAAAGGGAGCGATCCAGCCGCCGGCAGCCGCGTGCGCGGAACCTGCACTCGGCGAGGGGCTCCTCCCGCCTCTCCCGGCCTCTCCCCGGGCGCGGCTCGGCGCGCTGCCGGCGCCGCTGGGACACGGCGGGAGGGGCGGGGAGCGGAGGGGCGGGACGGCGCGGCACAGGTAGGCGGGCGGAGCCGGGCGGGGTGTCCCAACGCCGTGCCCGAGCCGGGCATTACCGAAAAGGGAAGGAGTGGAGGAAAAAAAAAAAAAACAACTAATTAAAGTCGCCTCTGCCGCCCGCGGTCCCACCCTCCCCACCGGCCGGCTCCTCGGGCAGACGGGAGGGGACAGAGGGAGACGGCCCGCCGACGGGACACGCACTCGTCTTGCCGCTGCCCCGCCGCGCAGCATGGCCCGCGCAGCCCCCCGCGTCGTCCTCGGCCTCCTGGTGAGTAGGGGTTGCCCGGCTCTGCTCCGCGCTGATCCGGAGCGAAGCGTGTTGGGGGCGGGCGGCGGGCGCGGGTCGGTGCCCGGTCGCGGTGCCGCTTGCCGGCTGGAGGGGGAAAACGGCGCTCCGTCTGATCGCCGCTTCTCCGGGCGGTCGGCCGGCTGCCGTGGGATGCGCTGAGCTCCTCGGAGCGGTCCGCTGGGCTTTCCTGTGCCGTGGATTTATTGTATTTATATTAGCGCATAGCTGTGGCAAGGCCCTAGCCGGGAGAGAATCGAAAAGTTCTTTTTTCTTTTTTCTTTTTTCTTTTTTCTTTTTTCTTTTTTCTTTTTTCTTTTTTCTTTTTTCTTTTTTCTTTTTTCTTTTTTCTTTTTTCTTTTTTCTTTTTTCTTTTTTCTTTTTTCTTTTTTCTTTTTTCTTTTTTCTTTTTTCTTTTTTCTTTTTTCTTTTTTCCTGCTCTCGGCGGACAGAAGCAGGCAGTGCTGCTTAAAGCCTGGAAAAAAGGATACTCTGTAGAAGCCGAGCGCTGAATTTATTATATTGTGCTATTGGATATGTATGTTTTAATGGGAGCAGTGCTTTTCTAGACGTGCTGTGCATTCCTGCGTTTGCTAATATATTCTTAATAAGTCTCATAGAAATGCGGGTGAGTTTACTCATCCAGATAATTAAAAAGAAAACAAAATTCGCTTGTCAAACAGGAGAGAGAAAGCCTGCACGCACCCAAACCCCAAAAGCTGCTGATGTGTGTTCTTTGAATGAAGTGAAAGGATATGGAAGGCGTTTTCTGCTCTGTATTTCCTACCTATCTTATGATTTAAGCTTGTTTAACCCTTTGATAGCTCTTTGGGTGGGTGTCAGACTGTCCCAGCGTTACAATTTTAATATTAGGTGTCCCTGATTTTGAAAATAACTTAGAACAGTGTAATAAGGTTATGTGACTTTAGTAACGTTAAGATTAGCGTGGTGTCTGTTAGGTCAGAGGGTTTTATCAAATCTCTCTTAATAAGGACTAAGACATCAGAGTGTTTTATGTATGCATATTTTTATGTCTCTGTATGTATATACGTGTTTGTGTGTGTATATATGAAACAGTATGAACGGCTTTTATGATGCACACACAGCATTTAAATTGCTTTAATGCAATGCTTGCACTCCCATTTCAACTTAATTTTTCAGCTAGTCTTAGTTTTTCTAAGGTTTGCTAATGCCTTAAAGATTTTAAAGTATTTTTATTTAAATGTTAATAAGAAACAAGTCGATTTCAGGATTACCATTAGTTGTTTTCTTCTCCGTACCTTTAATCCTAAAGATCTTTTTGCTAGACTCTTCTTTTTTGCCACACTTTCATCCTGGAAGAATGAATGTACTTAAAAGGCTGAATACATTTATTTACATTTTTCTGTTTCTCTGTTTAACTGGCTGTGTGATTATTTTTGGATTTCAATTTTAAACGTGGATAAAAACTAGATCGTATATATATAATCTGAAGTCAGGGCTAAATTACTCTGTGCTGAGGAACGTCTTTGTACCTCTATATGATCCTGGTAAGGAGTTCTGGTTATCTGTTCCTTGGTTAACAACGTGCCATTTGAATTTTGAGGAGGACCCCATTTTGTAACAGGTTATATGGGAGTGGTCTGCTGTCATCTACGACGTTTTATTTATGTCATATCTAATTGCCAAAGCGAGATTTAACCAGTTGAGAATGTGCTTTGAAGATGCAAAACGAGATGTGTTGTCATATGGACTTAATAGGACTCTTCTCCCTTTAATGTTAAGTATCACCATGACTCCATCGAGTTAGGGCTGGCTCACCCTTAATGCTCAAAGGCTTTGGCCCTAAGTTGTCCAGGAGTGCTGCTGGGGAAAGTGTACTGCAGAGCTGAATTTCATATTTACAGGAAAGTAATTGTGTAGGCAGCATCCCTTAGTCTAAGGGAGGCTTTTCGGCTGATGTCAGCGCCGTGATTTTGGAAAAACCCCACAGGTGGTGGGGTCTTGTTCCCAGTCCAGAGCTCTGCGTTCTGTGCTGCCTGGTGACTGCAGGCTGCTTTCTGGACATTTTTGAAAGACAAGCAGTGGAAAACAAAACAACAACAAACAAAACAAAGGCAACTTGAGTATCAAAATTTCATGTAGTTTTTTTTTTTTTTTTTCCTAACTTCTTAATTTGCTTTTTAGGTATTGAGCTTGTGCTGTGATGCTTGCAAGAAGGTCACTTTTCACGTTCCCTCTGCACTCAGGGCCGGCACATTGATTGGCAGAGGTGAGAAACTGTGGATGCCCATTGTAACAGTGGAACGTGGCCTCTTTTCTAGGGATGTTGCTAACGCTAAAGGAGAGTTTTTTTGTTTTTTTTTTTTTTATTTAATGGAATGAATGGATGACTGCACAGCCAGTTGAACAGCTGGATCAGCCTTTTTGTGTAGGATACGCCCTGTATTTGTTACAGGTTTGAACACCGACTCTGGGCATCCATTTGACTTGTGCATAAATAGCTCCCGTCAGCTTTCACTGTGCATTTTAAAACTGAAATGACATTTCATGCTCTCAGAATTCAGAGTTCTGGAGCTTAGTATTCAAATCAGTGGCCTAATATTCCAGAGTGCATCCATAGCCCACAGAGTCATGTGAAGAAGACAGTAATCATTTGGATAATGGGAGCGGAGAAAAGAAAGCAAAACCCACACAACCCAAGAGCCCAGAAGCCGCTTGTGTGTGTGACCAGAGTGACATCTCAACTCTACTGGGTACTCAGGGCATGTGAGGAGACAAGTTGCAGAGGCGCTCCATTGGGGCAGTGCTCCTGGTTTTGGATTAGGTAGGACAGTATTCAGGGAATGAGGAGACCAAAATTACACCACTCCTTTTTATTCAGTATTCAAAAGGCAGCTTTTAAAGGTGTGGCATAGCAGCTGCTCTGTTCATTGCTGCCTGAGACTGAGTTTGAAGCTTCGGAGGTGCCCTGTGTCAGTCCCAGGACAATAGAGCTGCATGCTCCAGACCTGCAACCCCAATCCAATTTCTACAATAGGAACAAAAGCAGTACACTCGTAATTCATTGCAATGCTGCTGCTTGGAAAATCTAGTTTTAGAAGTGAAAGTGCATTGACGTTACTGTTACATTGATTGTACAGTGAAAGGTTTATAACAGCAGTTTAAATGTTTTCTGTGTTCTTGGTGTTTCTGTTTAAATAAATTAAACTTGATTTTAAAGAAAACTTCATGTTTGTACAGTGTTATAAAAGAAAATCCATGACATTGATGTTGAACTTTATTTTTTTGTAAACTCTTAATGAGGATTGAGTAGCTTGAATGACATTCCTGAAACATTTATTGAGAGAGTAATCGTAGGATTATAGCATGACAATAAAATAAGTCAGAGTTTTCTTCACTGAAACAAGGTTTTAAATATTTCTGACTTACATAATATATATGAGAGACTGTAAAGGGAAAAAGATCCCACAAGGCAACAACATACGGCGCGTAATGCTGTTTCACGTTGTCATTGCAGACAGCATTTTCATTCCAGTATTTTTGGAAGTGAAGTACTGCAATATTCAGCAGTGTGATGCACTTTAAGTGTGGAGATGATAGTTCTGTTCAGAACTAAAGTTTCTTTGCATAGATTGACAAGGGAGTGGAGTGCTGTTGCAATACTATAGAAAGGCAACAAGTGTTTAACTAAGCAGTTAAATGAAGGCCTTAGTATGGAGGAGGAAAACGAGCCATATTTAAAATCACGCTTTCCATCTGTTCCTATGTTTTTGAAAGGGAAATGAAATTTATTTTATTTAAAATATCATGTATATAGGGTGAAATTTAGAATCTAGTCTAGTCTTTTGAATTTTATAGCTGTAGAAAAACTCAATCCGCCCTGATACCATCAAGGAAGTATTGAAGCAGGCTACTATGTAGTTCTTTCTATCTTAAGACTTTTTTGTTAAAAACAAACAAACAAAAAAAAGCCCCACCAAATCCGAACTATTTTGGCACTTGCTAAGAGAAAAAAAATATTTGGTTCTAAAACATAACAGTAACACCTCCACGTATGTTGCAAACATGCTTTATCTAGAGCTTAGGTCTGTGGCTTACATCTTTTTTCAGTGTGCCAAATCAGCCTTGGTGCTTTGATGTTATTTAGGTTAATTATGTTCATCCTGATTTTTGCCTTTTTTTTTTTCCCCAACTGTAGTGTAGAATTACTGCTTGGTGAACCAATTTTACTGAAGTGTATTAAATTTTATTTAAGCCGTAAATATACAGCAAAGCATTAAAAGTACCTGAGAAGCATGCTGACATTACCTGACACTTCCTGTCAACTGCATGAGATTCTGTCTTGTAAATATTAATAAACTGTTCATCCATCATTTGTTCTAGAGTTAGTGTGTATCTCTCTCATGAGTCTGCCTCATAATTTAAAGGCCTTTGTCCTCTGAAGGCTTCTAAAGTGGACAGACCCAGTCAGTACTTTCCTCCTGAGGGCGAATCTTCCAAGAATATCTCCAGTAGGAATTTGCATTAGTTAATCATCTTCACTGATTATGTGGGGCATGGAGCACACGACAAATGCAGTACCCACCGATCTACTAATGAACGTGTCTGCAGTGCTCCTTGCATTTAAATGTATTAGTTTGTCTCTTGTTGCTTCAGGAATTCCACCAGTGTAGCAGTATCTCTTTGAAAGATAGGTATGAATCACCCATGTCCTTTAGGCCATACTTTCATAAACACGGTAGTGGAAGTTTGTGTGAACTCATTCAAAGCTAAGTGCATAGATGAGTTCTAGAATCTGTATTTGTATTGCTTGAATGCAGAGTGACCTGATTTTTTAAGACTCTGTGTGTCAGTAAGTTTTAATTAGGGAATTATTTTTCACTTCAAGATGGATGTTATTGTTTCACTGAGTTATTGTCTGAATCTTTTTTTTGTTTTCTTGCAGTTAATTTAAATGAGTGCCTTCAGTCTGCAGAACACATCAGTTCCAGTGATGGGAGTTTCAAAGTTCTGGAAGATGGTTCTGTGTATACAACAGCTGCTGTTTCTTTGTCTGATGAGAAAAGGACTTTTACTGTATTACTTAAAGGTCTTCAAGAACACATAGAAAAGAAAATACTTATTGACTTGGTTACAGGTGAAAAAAAGGTGGGCGTCTAGTTGCAAGGTACCTTCATTCTTTGAATGAGGTTTTATGGAGTATAGTTTCATACTGGGTATCTGTAGTTGAATTTTCAGAATTCAAATAATCAGGCATCGCACTCGGCAATTTAGTGTATATTTGTGGCAGTTGTTGATTGTAGTGTCATAAATCAGCAGACATCGTGCTTGCAATAGGGGATGCTAACAAGGGGCTTAAAAAGGAATGTTAAGAATCTTAAAAGCCATGTTTGAGGCATTCAGGCAGATCCTGTTTGTAGAAAGTATTACAGTGAAAGAAAAACCTCTTGGATTACTGTCATGCATATAATCAGAAATAGAAATCTTGGAAAAATGAGTAGTCAGTGCAGAAGAATGGGGGTGGATGTGTGGGAAAAGGATTATGAAAGTTAAGCAAAAATATACAGATATATGGATATATTCTTACCTGTCATTTTGACCCACACACAGAAGACTAGGCATGCTAGAGATACAGTTCTCAAGCGGACCAAAAGACGATGGGGCCCGATTCCTTCTGTTATGATAGAGAATTCACTTGGACCTTTCCCACTACAAATTCAGCAGGTACGTTTTATACAGATCCTAATTTTACAGCACAAATTCCTTTTATTTGATGATTATGATATATGAAGAACAGAAGCGAGCACTCAAGTTTGTCCATTTATACCATTCCTTTTCCTCTGTCTTGTTCTGTCCTGTTTATGTTTCTTGAGACCCTATAGCTGAAATAACTTGTGATCATAGGTGCAACTGAAAACTTGCTACAGTTGTAAAAAGCAGAGGGGCATGCTATTACAGGAGCGCTCTTCTGCCTGGAAATCAATTAATCTGTGATCTGTGTAATTTAAACAAACAGGAAAAACTCCCACGACAGTCCCAAAACATTGCTTTAAAGATTTTGTAGACACAGGGAAGATAAAATTTTGTCCACTTGTCTGTATTCTTTTTGGAGTAGAATTTAAGACTGAATATAGGCTGTGTTATTAGGAAAAGATCTGACAGTATGAAAACAAATAGACATGAAAGAGAAATACAAGAACTGTAGTTATCATGGAAGCATCTAGCCTCCTCTAGATTACAGAATGACTGGTAGCAGATACGTAGAAATGAGTGTAATAACAGAGTCTGTACAGAGCAATCATTCTATTAATCTTATCTGCCTAACTTCTGGTTTTCTGTAGATAAGAGAAGTATTTGAGGAGGGGGTTGTTTATAAATAGAAAACTGCTGATGTTACCTCCTCACTGCTTGTAGTGTTATGTGGAGAGGCTATTTGAATTGGCACGTACTTGGACTGTGCTATAGGTTATTTTCTTTTTCCTTTTTCTTTGCTTTTTCTTCACTAATTACAGGCCATATTCTAAATGAGTGCACTGAAGCCAAAATCTTTTGAACAGAGGCAACAATAAGAAGCCATCTGTGCATGAATGCAGCATTCTTGAAACAGTAGATTTCAAAGTTATATTTTTTTCATGCATGTTCTCATTTCTGTAGTTTGTTCAGTGATGCTAAATGTTTGAGTTTGAATCAGCTACCAATCCCCATGAGTGTACCTTTTAAAGGAAGGTGGTTGCTTATGCTGTGAAAGAGTAGAAATAAATCAGATTTTATTTTCATTATTGAAAACTTCCTGCTTCTGCAAATGTGATCGTGAGAAGGGGAAGAACATATTAGAGTGCTGCTGATGTTTTACCCTGGGCTTAAAAATGTGTTCTTTGTAGGTCCAGTCAGACACTGCGCAGAACTACACCATTTATTATTCTGCAAGTGGACCAGGAATTGACCAAGATCCAAAGGGCTTGTTTTACATAGAAAGAGAAACTGGAAATATCTTTGCTACTCGTGCAGTAGACCGTGAACAATATCCAAGTTTTCAGGTACTGGTCTCAATAATGTAAATATATGTATATCTTTTATTTCTGTTATGTGTGTTTGAAAGCTGGGTTACAGGGAAGACATGGAACAAACAGGATCTGTAATCAGCTATCTGTTCAGAGTAGGATGTCTAGTGTTGGAGTGATGAAACAGATGACAAAGACAGAAATAGCTGGTTATTCAGAACTTGAGAGTAGCTTTGCCTTTCACTGCCTAGACTCTTAATTACAGCACAGTTGCAGTGAGCTGTTGGATTTGCATTGCTTCTAGGAAGAGTTTGAAGTCATCCCAGAGTTTTTCAGGGAGAGTTGAAAAGGTCTGCATAGAAAACAGATTGTGACAAATTCCAGGTGGCTCTATTTTTGAGCTGGCTGTTTTATTAAGAGGGTAGAGTGCTCTCTCTGCTGGCTGAGAAGTGTAGGAAAGCAGCTAGTAGAAATAACAGCTTCTGAGTAGCTGAGTAATTTGCACTGCCTATTTTTGCCTTGTGTGCAGAGTATGCTGTAACAGACAGGTAGTTTTGCTGCTTTTCTTTCTTTTCAACAATTATACCTGAATTTTTAGTAATCTGAAGCTGTTTCAATGATACCTGAAAAATTGTGTTCAAAAGACTTGGAATAGATGCTTGACAAAGTTGGGATTGGGAAAGTGACTCAAATATTGCTAGTGAGGCAATGAAAAGGAGAAAGATTGGGAAACAGTTCAAGTTTTTGTGTTGCTATCACTTTCCCTTCCATGTGTCTGGTCTAGAGAAGGGCTTGGTTGGAGCACTACATTTCATTTTGTTGACTCCTCCAATGAGCTAAAAGTGTAATAATACTTCATGGTGCTTAAGGTTGAAGCGAATTACTGAATTTCTGTCTTACAGATCATTTGCTTTGCAAGCACTCCAGATGGTTATTCACCAGAGGTACCCCTTTTGCATACCATCAGAATAGAGGATGACAATGATAATGCTCCATACTTTACACAGGATCTTTTTGAGTTTTGTGTCCCTGAAAACTCCAAGCCTGGTAAGAATTGTTTCAAACTGTTCAACACAGTTAGCATTACTCCTCTCTATATTATATACTAATGTGCTATGTAGTCCAGTACAGTGAGATTTGCAAAGTAGTGTTTCTTGACTGCAAAGACTGAATTTTGAAAGAGCAGCTTGAGATTTTTCTTAACAATCAGAAATTCCAAATTATTAAAAAAAAAATTGAAAAATACAGTGTCAAAAGATTTTTTTAAAAACTGAGGTGATTGAGTATTTTTAAAACAGTATAATACATTCAGAAGACGTTTTTTAAATTTATCCAGAATGAGCTGCCTCCGTTAAATGCTTTGATTGCAAGAACAGAACAACAATTTTTAAAAGACTAGTTTCCTAAATAACTAAGTTGGTGCTGTTCTAAGGTGTGAAATAGTTTTGATTAAGATTACAATGTGTGTCCAAGGTTTTGACTTAAAGTAAGATGCTTTCTGTCTGGGCAGCAAAAGTTCATATAATCACAGAATTACCAAGATTGGAAAAGACCTGCAAGATGACCTAGTCCAACTGTCTACCTGGAACAAATATTTCCCTACTAAATCGTGTCTCTTAGTACAATATCTAAATGTTTCATGAAAACACATGAAAGACTTGTTTCCAGCTGTACACATGGAAGGACAAGGATTTGCCTTTTGCTGAATTCACTTGTTACAAAAAAGAAAAGCAGGGAGAAAAGTTGGCCACAGAGAAAAAAAGGAATGGAAAAGTGGTGGTTTTGCTTTTCCCTGCCGTTTCCTAGACTAGGTTTGTAGAGTGAGGAGAGTCTGACTTTGCAGAGAAGAAGGCAGCGTCTTCACATTCACCATCAAAGCATCAGTGGCATTTAATTCTCTGAGCTATTCCACTTTCAGCTGGGTGAGTTATGAGTTAACAGTGAAGGCCACAAGCACACAGACTTGGGAAACAACATGGCCCAAGGGACAGAACTGCAATTTGGACTGTGTCAGAAATCGCTGAACCTCATCTTCAGCTGTGTTCGGGATGTTCAGATAGAAGTAGCTGAAATCTAGACTGTTAATATTTCTTTTGATTATTGTTTTGTCAGCAATTGCAACATTGTTTGAGAAGGAGGAAGAAATAGAAGACTAAAATAGATAATTTTACACTGTTGTCATATTTTCCATACTGTTTACTCAATTTTCAGTGCCACTTGTGTTTAAACCTAATAGAAAGTAGTTATTTTTACCAATCTAAAATAGAAAAACCTCTTCAAATGATTTTTGCCTATTTATAGATTTTTCTGGAACTTAATATTTCTATATTGTGTTCACAGGTGTAGTTGTTGGAACAGTGACTGCGGAGGACAGAGATGAGCCATATACTCTGCATACTACTTTGAGATACCGCATTGTGTCACAGACTCCTCCCATAACCCCTGCATTTTCTTTGCATGGTGACACAGGTGTCATTACTGTGTTATCGCCACAGCTGGATAGAGAGGTGATATTTCCTGAAGTATATTTAGCACTAGATTTAGTGCACGTCTCACTTCCTAATGCAATCCCTGGCATTAGAATCAACAGATAAAGCATTTGTGTTGCCTTTTTGTTTGTCTGCCAAAGATTCTAACTAAACTTGGCAGGAAATCTCCTGCTACTTTCCTATTCAACAACAGAGAGCTGGCTGTGGGTTCTTACTCTTCTTCTGTTCATGAGCCCATGGCCACTTTTTTTCTCTTAGTCAAACTCCATGTGAGGTGCTCCCTGCTTTTCTTTACAGGGAAGATGAACTAACTTTACTGTGTGTAGTCAATTATCCTGCACTCAAGAAAGATCTCCAATTTGTAAAATATAAACAGTAATGCAATGTTTCCCAAGATAAATGCACAAGCCATTTATTGTTGTCAGATGTCTTTCAAATAGAGAACGTAGTGAGGTTTTAGTAGGGAAACTGATTCAAACTCAGCACTGTCCCCTGCAAAATAACAACAGTTCACTCTGGAGCTGAGTTACGTAACAGGAATAAAACATTAATTTCTGTTGTTGTGTGTAACTGGTTTTTGTTTTAAATGAACTTCTGTCTGCTTTTATTCTTTTCAGCTGGTATCCTCATACACTTTATTAATTGAAGTGAGAGATATGGCAGGTCAGCCTTTTGGTTTGTGCACAACAGGAACAGCTGTCATTAAGATTGAAGATACAAATGACAATGCTCCAACATTTAAACAGATACAAGTAAGTCTTCATAAATTAAATATCCGTAAAGGGTGAAGAAGTTATTTTTGTCACGTTTCTTATTTCCCCATGGTTGCTCCCTCAAGTGTGATTAACTGTCTTAGTGTCTCAAGACAGTTAATGCCAACATTGACCTTTGTGACTGCCATATATGTTGTTTAGTAATTAGACCTGTTGTATTAGTTGTCGTGTGTCAGTGATCTTACATGAACACTGGGAGAAAGCGAACATGACTACTTCACTTCTGCAGTGTGCAATGTGTAGAAATCTTGTAATTTAACCATTTAAACGTACTATGGTTCTGTGATATTTATTTATTTATTTAATGAGTGGAGGGATAGCTTGACTCCTAAGCATTTCCATGACCCCGTTACCTTTGTCCAGCCTCTTGACTGCTCATGTGTTAATGTCAATGAAGTAGAGGCAGGGATTTTCATTTCATTATCTTCCCTTCTTCGTTCACGTTTGAACATAAAAATTTTGATTGCTAGCTTTCAAAAGTTTTTGTGAGGAAACAAGGCTGACATTTAATTGCTAGGTTAATTTCTCTCTGTAGAACTTAGTATATCTTAATAAGCATATATACAGCTGAAATGCTGTAGGAGATGTTGGTATGAAAATGGATAAAATACAATATTGAAGAAAAGCAGATCATTGTCAGTAATATTAATTCAGAACCAGTCTTACCTTGCTTCTTGAGCTTGTACAGAATGACACAGCTCTTCAAAAAATATATATAAATAAATAAACCCCTTTTGTTTATTGTCATCCAAGTAGACATGTCTTGCTTTTCTTCTAATTCTTGTGATTTCTTTAAATATATATATATATATATATATATATACACATATTTATTTGACCTATGACATTTTTTTAATGCTGTACTTAATTACACTGTACGTAGATGAGCACTTGCAGCTGATGTCACTCAAGGGAACTGTGCTCATTTACCTTTCCTGGAAGGAGAATTCTAGGCTTTACGTCATTGATAGCTGGGAGTAAGAGGGAGCTATGCTGGCAGGAAAGGGTTCCTGTTTCGATCAATGTGTGAAGGAGTTCTGGGGAAAGTACATTAATACATAGAAATGAAATAAGTCATTGCACCAGCTTGGTAAATTGGCCCGTTGAGTTTAAGTGCAGTTTTGTTGTCTAAAGTAAACATGTCAGTCTTCACTCCTAGATTGTGGAGTGATGTTCTATGATTTAAATTTTACTGTTTTTCTTTTGATAACTCCAAGTATGAAACACAAGTGGAGGAAAACAAAGTGAATGTAGAAATTCTGAGAGTTTCTGCTGTTGATCTTGATGAGTTTGGGGCACCCGGATCCACAGCTGTGTATGAAATTATAAGAGGAAATGATGACCACACCTTTGAAATTACAACAGACAGAAACACAAATGAAGGAATACTGTGTGTTGTTAAGGTAAGTACAAATGGGACTGGTAGAGCAGCATTTTTGTCTTCACCTGTTGCTTTTAAAACCAGTAATGCAGAACTCAGAATACTCCTCATGTGTATGTGCAGAATTCAAGTATTGCTCTGTGTTTCACCATCCAGCAGAGCTTTGTGACTTTGCCTGGTCCCACAGTTTCAGTTGTTGAGATGTAGGGATGTAACTGAGGAACGTTTCATGGATGGGTTTTTAACAGAAGTGAGACTGTGTATGAACAGGGGAGTGAGGAGCACCTCCTCCAGCTGTCTTCTTTCTGGGAGCTGATTAAACTTAGTACCTTCACTTAAAATTCTCCAGGCTTTGTTTTTCAGATTAGTGAGTATAGGTTTGCTTTTCTGGGGTGCAGATGTGTGATAGGTTTGCTCTGCCTTTGCTGCTTTTTTCTTTTAGTACCTCTCTGATATCTGTAAAAATTGTGCAATAATAGATGACTTCTAAGGAGCAAAGAAGGTTAATATTAACGTGTGAAGGTTTATGTGTTAGGAGTACAGAAACTGTCATTATTATTTTTTTCATTATGTTTTTTTTTCCGTTGCTGATAAAGCTTTTCATAAAGCTATGTCCATATTTTCTTATATGTAGTGTGGACAGGAGTGTATTATAACTTCAGAATATAAACTTTATTAATGGCATAAGATGTCCTCAAAGAACATATCTGAGGAATTACACTTGTAGATACTTACTCATCAGCCCTATAAATTAAGACATATTTGGAGCATATGAAGTCTTACTGGGAAAAATAAGTGTAGGTGCTGGCATGAAGTATGATTGACTTGTGCAGGAAAGGAAATACGGCTGGTTAGGTGCAGGAGGAGAAGGTCCTTCCACACATCTAGTTCTTCTTTTAGTTCTGTTGGTAATTCACTAGCAGAATATTCATCTAAATATGCATGCTGATGCTGGTTACCTTATTAAGGAAAGTTTTTCATGTTGTTTTCTTAGATAAACTTGGAACATGACTCGTTTTATGGTTATTGTTTATATCTTGTCCCTTTTCTGTATCTTAAGCTGGATATTCCAGAGTGATACCTGACTTCTGTAAATAAATGTGTTATATCTTTACTTATTTAATAATAGTTATTGGAAAACAGTGCCAAATTTTACATTCGTTTGAAGTGGGAGGGGAGAAAGTGTGTGTGTGTACGTATATATGTATATATGTCTGTGTTTCAGGGACTGGATTATGAAAATGCCAAGCAAAGGATCCTCGTAATTGCAGTCAACAACGAGGCACCCTACATGCTGGCACCACATTCACAACAAGTTGTCCAGAGCACCTGCACTGTTACAGTGAACGTCCAAGATGTAGATGAGGGGCCAGTGTTTAAACCCTGTTTCTTCCGCATGGATGCTAATGAATGTGATGATACTGGGACAAATATTGGGAAATATCTAGCAGAAGATCCAGAGACTGGAAATAGTGAAGGCATCAGGTATGAAGCAGTACTGTCTACTAGCTTGTTTGGAATAAAGCAAGGTGGGGTATGGGAAAGGGGAGTGTTGATGCAGGCTGTGTGTGTGTGTATGTAAACAGATGCATTTGTGTATGCATGTGAATATATATACATATACACATGTGTTTTTGAGTTTGTTAGCTAAACATGAAAATTATTCTTAACAGCTACAGAATACCACCTGGACAGTGTAACTGGGTCGACATTGATGAAAAATCAGGTGAAGTCAGAACCGTTAGAGTCTTGGACCGAGATCTAGGAGAAGTGAAACGAGATCAATGCAATATCACAGTCCTCGCAATAGACAGAAGTGAGTACTAAACGTTGTCATAATCATTTGTAGTTTTTAAAAGAATTTCATGTGCAAATTTAGCATAGCTATGGCTACATTGATTCAGACCAGATATGAGCTTAGTTTGTTGTTTTACTTTTTTGGGATGACCCTATCAAATGCTCTGGTAACATTATTGCCTTTGTATGTCCAATGGTAGGATTTACTTTTATCCTTTCTGTGCTACAGCGTCAGCGGGAATAAAAAGCATACCTTGAGAAGTTGCTTTACAGCTAGGTATCATAACTGTCCAAAGCTTGGATATTAAAATTACATTTAAACTATACCAATTGAAATTGCTTAGAGATTCTGTTATGATAAAACTTTCTGCAATTAGGTATTTCCAGAGACACTTTTAAAAAGTAAATTTGATATAATTTCCCTTTAACACTTAACTGGGCATTGACTATTCTTAAATTAGAAAAAAATCAGATTAGGATGGAAGATGATTCAGTTTTTACATGTATGCTTTGGTGATAAAGTGCACTTTGTGGCTGAAAGGAAGTGTTAGTGTTTCCAGGGGAGGAAGAAATGGGTTGTATGGAAGTATAATGTATATTCCCCTTCCAGGAGAAAAAAAATAATACTGGAAGCCTTCCCTTTCTGCTTTTGTCTCTCAGTTTGTCATAGCCTCCTTTACCCTGTTTCTTTTACTCAATCTTCTGTTAGAGCAGTGTATGTACTTTCCTAAGTTGCATGTGAATAACAAAACAAACTGTCCACACACAAAACATGGTGCTTTGGGACGTCTTTATTTTGCATTATTCTTTCTGTTTGTACCAGTACACAGTGGTGCAGTTAACTATGACCAGATTACACAGCTGAAAAGAAGTAATTTTCAAAATAATTCAGGGAATTTCTGTATGGGATCCTGAACTGCATCAAAAGATGTGCTTCATTTTAGAGGAGCTGCTAACTCAAATTTTTTTAAATATTTTTCCAGTGCAGGCTTACTGTGAAAAATCATCGTGTCTTTCTCACCCAAGAGAGAGGACAAACATGCAGTTGCAGACTTTCTTCTGCCTGTTCTGTACTTCCTCTTTCTTTTCCCTCCTTTACCCACTCAAGGATTGAAGATGAATGACAGTGATAATGGCAATTTTTTCTCTGTCACCGGAAAATACATGTTCCTTTCCAAACTTGCAACTTGATGGGTTTATATTTTTATTCCATTTAGCAGTTTTCAGCAAAGCAGTCTGTTGTGTGATCAGCCAAGCAAAAACAAGAAATAGCCAAAAGAAATTTGTGTGAAGTCCCTCTCTGTTTTGACCAAATGTGTAGCTGTTTTCCACTGTACTTCTCAGCTTGGTTTTTACTTAATCGTGAAAATTAGGACTAGAAATGAAGAATTCAATGAACGTTAGAATTAAATGGTAACATAATTATTTTTATCTCATAGATGGAAAAACAGGCACTGGAACACTTCAAGTTGTCATCCAGCCTTGCAGCAGGAATTATCCACGAATCGCTACAACTGAGTACGTAATGTGCAGAGACAGAAAACCAATCTGCCTCTCTGCAGGAGATGATGATGGAACTTCTTACAGCATGCCTTTAGTCTATCGCTTGACTGACCGTAGCTTGGGTTCCATGTGGAAGATAACAAGGCACAATGGTATGTTGGGACTTCTTCCTAAGTTTTGTTTTGTCCTTCAGCAGTGGTCAGTAGGCACTTCTTTTGCGAAGCAGAGCTGCAGACTAAAAGAATTTCACTTCCCAGTGAATATGGTTATTTTCATTGCCTATAGCAACAAAACCAAAGAGTGGATGGGGTATAAACTGAGGTTCAGATTATTTTTTTCCAATTACACTACTGAAAGTCTTTTTAGTAAATGACAGTTCTGCTGATAGTCTTTGCTAGCAAACCTAAACAGTGTTATTTACCATAATGAACTGGGTTGACTTCATAGTTAAATATTTTCGGGAGGTTATGTAAGTTTTGTTTTTCAATTCTAATATTCAAAAGGTATGGAAAGTAAAAATCAAATTATCACATTCTGTATGTAGTTCAGTGTCAGTACATCAAAACTAGCTTTAAACTAACTAATATGGATTGATAGTGACATAAGAGTGAAAGATTTTGTTTATAGTGCAGTTGCGGCTGTGGAGTTTCAGTTACTGTTTACACTGTATCTTGTTTTTTATTTTTTCACAGAAAAATCTGTATATCTGTCACCGAGGGGTGATATTCCATTTGGAACATACACTATTCCTGTCAGTGTGTCTGATAGTTCAGGAAGGCAAGGAATCAGTGAAGTAAGAGTTAACTACTGTGATTGTGTTACTCCAAGCGATTGTGGAGCTGCTCGTAGTGCCGGGAGTGTTACTCTCGGAGTATGGGCCATCCTTGCAATGATCTTAGGATCACTGCTATTGCTGTGTAAGTACACCTTTTATATTATGAAGTGCAGAACACTGTATTTTTGCCTGCTCAGACTCGATTCAGGCAACTTTATGTGATTCTTGTATAACCCTAATCAATATTTTACTGCACATTTACTCGCACCTTTTCAATTTCAGCTAGCTGTTCTTACTTAGATACAACACTTGGACCTGCCCACTTGTTAGAGGTCATATAGTTCCATGTTACACCTAAATGAGTCCGGCTCCTGAATTCATGATACAACCAGGAGGGGGAACTGTCAGATGTGAGGATGAAGAGTATAGGGTAACATTGTGAAACGTTGGCTAGCTTTTTGTCACTGCCCCTTGACTGCATCCCATGAAGATATACTTGTTGTTTTATTGTGGTTAGGTTTTACCCATTGTAGCCTGTGGTCAGTGATTTCACGGCTGTTTTCTTCATGTCCACCAGGACTGGGAAGTGACCCACCACAATCACTGATGCAGAGCTGGCTCATAGCTGCATCAGATAAATGAGCTTCAAAGTGTCTCCTGGGCAATTTCCAAAAAGCTAATATGTTTAGAGAGGATTGCTCTGTGAATAGTTAGGCATAACTGATTTATTCTTCCTGGACTTCTTTGTTTTTAAGCTAAAAAGAGGAGAGAGTGGTCATCTGAATGAAATATTTAATTCTTTGTTTTGGAGGGGGTTTAGTTGCTAGTGATTCTTTAAAATTATTTCTGGCTGAGTCTTACATGTAGTATTTCTATAGGAAAGGAAAGCTGAATTAAAGGTATTAAGTAAGATCACTCTGTGACACTTGAAATCTTTCAGGATTCTGGTCATCCTTTTTGTGAAGCAGAACTTTCTGATACCAGGGCCTTCAGCCCACGTACTTCCTCATGACATAATTTGGCATCTGCTTATCCATACACAAAAAGTGTGTGCTGTACAGTATTCTTATAGGAAGGAGACATGATTTTTCTACTACATTTGTTTTTGTTTTAATGTGAAATGTTGCAGTCTCTGTTTTTGCAAAGCTAACATTTGTTCTGCAGAAATCAAAGTACATTTTACAGTTCAACAGTATAGTGAAAAATCCATATAATACTTGAAAGCAGCATGTATTGTGTACTTCTGAGCATGGACGTTTTCAAACATAATGATTCCTTTGAAAGATAAATGATACTTAAGCATTTAGGCTAACGCAACAAATTTGTTTTCAAACAAAAGTAGATACTGTTTTGAGGTAAATGTCATAGCATCCTTCTCACTTATTTCTTCATAGTAATCTTGATTACAATTTGTGGCTGTTGTGGCGCTGGGGTAATGCACAGGCAAGTGACTGATGACTGTGCCAATCACAACTTAATCATTTCAAATACAGAAGCTCCAGGGGAAGAAGTGATGGTAAGTTGTCTGTTTACTTCAATGTAGAAACATGTAATCATGCCATAATATTTCGGTTTGAGGAGAGACCCATCAACAAATAAGCAATTTAGTAATGGAAATAAGTGGAAACAGGTAACAAACACAGGGATCATTTATATGCTTTGGTATTTTACAAGAATTTGTAAATTCTTACTTCATGCACAGTTATTAGCGCTGTATGTATTTAAGGTAAATAATAGGTGTTATTGCTGAAGTTTCTTCTTGGCCACTAATAATTCTTGTAAACTTTAACTGTTGGGTTGGAAGTTTCAGGTGAATTTTATAATCTGTCACTTTCAAAAATGAGATGAGATGGAATTTTACTCTTTTGCCGATGTTGAATGTGTGCAAAACATTGTTGCTGTTCCTTGGAACAGGAATTTTAAATTTTGCATATAATCTTTGTGAGTAATCATTTTCCTCTCCTCTGTCCCTCGCCAACAAACAAATTTCTTTAAAAACCATTGAACTTACTTACTGCGAAAACCAAGAAAATCTCCCCTAATTATGACAAATGTCAATTTTGTTATTGCTTACAAAATATACTATAGTCTTTAATTTGGGATTGCATACTAGTTTCTCCTTTTTTTCGTGTGATATGCAGACTTTATGAATAAAACAGAATGAAACTTCTTCATATGGCTGTATATCAAGTTTAGTGAATTGCAGGTGTTTGACCTTGCAAACCAAACATTTTATGTAATATTGTAAGAAACCAACATACGAGTTGTAGTGCAGGATGAAGATTCAGTTGTGGGATCTAGTATCATATCATATCTAACTACAGATTTTCCTCCCATCCAAATACCTTTCTCCTAAGTCTGCTTATTGTTCTTTGTAGACTTAAGTGCTAATGATGGCTTATTGTTCAAAATGTCACTGCAAAACTGAGCACTTCAGTGTTTAGCATGGAAAGTCTCTGATTGCTGTCTTACCTTTCGAATTTAAAAAATACAATAAAAACAGTAATGAAAACAAAGCTTTCTTCACTGTTAATGTTTTTTTTTTTTATTAGGATCACAATATAATTCCTCTGCAAACTACTGATCAAGTAGGATGTGGAATAAAAACAGGAGATCAACAAACATTTGAAATGGTAAAAGGAAGAGGACATACGCTGGAGTCAGTCAGAGGAGGTGGACATCAGACACTGGGATCAGTCAAGGAAGGAGGAGGAGGAGGACAGGCTATGGTGGACACATGTAGATACTCCTACTCAGAGTGGCATAATTTCACACATCCTCGTTTAGGTGAAGTAAGTATTCCAACACTTCTTGGAGTGTAGGTTATGATCAGTGTATATAGTATTGTTAAGAAAGGCATTTGGGCTAGGAAGGTCTTTGTTTTTTTAGTTTGTTTTTTTTTTTTTTTTTTGTTTTGTTTTTTTTTTTGCATGCCTGTCTCCTGGTCTCGAATGTTGTCCTTTCAAAAAGTCATCCTTTAACATATTTTGAGAGAGAAGCATAAATGACTTTCTTTTCTTGGCTTAAACTATAAGCAGTATGCTATTTTTCAATCCTAATATTTACCTTCATTATAATAATTTCTGAAGCTTTTATGAGTTTATTTTTGTTAATTTGTTTGCTTTTATTCTAACTGCTTGCTTTGTACTAACTTAAATCATGATATTTATCTTAGCAGTGGTGTATGGAATGTATGTCAAATGTTAAAAATGTAGTTACTCCATGCTTTGGGGGTCAAAAGCTCACTCTCACTACTTGTCTAACTACTTACATGTGTCAGTCACTCAATTCTAAGCAGATTTTAGTTGTCTGAGGGGTTATTTAAGCAGATTCTTCCTCTTTTATTTTTACATAATTAATAGAAATGATTTCTTTATTAAATATTTATATTTTATAATCTTAATTATATAGACCAATCATGTGCATTTTTTGTATATAGGAATCCATTAGAGGACACACTCTGATTAAAAATTAATCAATGAAAGGTAAATCAAAAGAAAAATTATTTTTCTGCAATATGTTTAGGATAACAATTTAAGAATATAATGTGTGTTCTCTTCCTATGCAGAAGGTGCACCTATGCAGACAGGATGAAGAACAGAAACATTCCGAAGATTATCTCCTTTCATATAACTATGAAGGAAAAGGATCCTTGGCTGGCTCTGTAGGCTGCTGCAGTGATCAGCATGAAGAAGAGGCTCTTGACTTCTTAGATCAGCTGGAACCCAAGTTTAGGACATTAGCAGAAACGTGTATAAAAAGATAAACATGTCTTTATGGTGCTGAAAAAACTGTAAATAAGTGGCTGTCCTACTTTTGTGATATTAGGTATTTTGGAATGTAATGCAACAGATTCTTCCACTGCTTGTTTTCTGGGGGAAGGTTTATCAAAGTTATTGTAGTGGTAAGAGTGTAAGTAATACTTAAAATGTATGGCATATTTTTTTTTACACCTGCTAGACATCAAAAGTAAGGGATTCAGAACCTCTTTTTTCTTCAGACTACATTCATGGAGTAATGCTATTTTCTATTTAGTTTATACTTCCTATTCTTTGTGATTGCTTAAAATGCAAAACTTAGTGCTCTTAATGGTTGTTTCAGCCTCAAAATTTTATTGTATTTGGCTTTGGAGGAGGAAAGCTTTTCTTTCTGTTTCTTTGTTTTCTTCTAGATCTGTGGAAATAAAAACAAAAATATTACTGGTGGATATCAAATACCTTGTTAATTTTTAACATATGAACAAAACATATGTGAGATACAAAACACTTTCTCATGTTAAAATAAAAAAATACTGGTGACTACATTAGAAAATTTTATATTTTGATTGAAAGTTAAATATATATATTGTATATATGTAAAATAATATTCAAAAATATATTTTTCTCCTAATGGGTTACTACCCATCAAAGTTGCTATCCCAAGGGATTGATGGCATCAACACATAAAATATCAGCATTGTATGCGCGTATATATTTTTCTTTTAAGGAAATAAAAAAAATACAGGAAACAAGGGGTAACTATTGCTCTTTAAATGAATGCAAGACAATTTTTGTGTTTACTTGATAGAAGGCTGTACCTCAATTTCTTGTGAGTTTTGACATAGTATCATTACAGAAATGAACACTGCCAAGAGTTTTGTCCAGCATAGTTACCACTACCTTCTTTACTGCTCTAGTTGTGGATATCATGAGACTGACTTTCTGTAAGTAGAACTGACAGAAGATGCAGCCCAAATGGACTGAACATGTTCTGCATTAATAGGATGTTTTAGAGGTAGCTCTGTTTCAGATGTAATGGGATTAAAAGGTCTGTTCAAAGTGCAGTGGTTGGAGAGGTGTGCATTCTTACAGTTCTCTGGCAGAAATGATCCAAATCCCATTTGTTGTCTTAAGAGATTAAGCATATATCTAAACTATATGTTTTGTATGTCTGCTGTATATTTAGCGTATATACAAAACTCTGTAATACATATAGCAAATGACAGTATGAATGTTGTCATAAGCTATTTCTGGAATTCAACCTCTACTTCATAGGTTTTGTGTATTTTGAATGTCTGCACTCCTGGTGAAGTAATATGTCCTCTGCACTCTGGGAATTCTCTTGTGCCTTGAAAGAATGTCTTCCTGTCTATGAATAAGACAAATTTTGTGCAGTCACTTGTTTCTGGTTTCGTAATTCTGCTTTTAGCATTTGCTCCATAAAAATATGCTTTAGATACTTTAAATAAATTTACTGTAGTTTATTGTACAGAGGAAGAATTATTTTGTACCAACAAAGAGTCGTGCTGCTGTGAGTTTCCGTGCACAGCTCCTGCTGATTTCCAGTGATTGCTGCTTGTTCCACAGATTGTGGTCAGTGAAAACCCATAATATAAGTTATTAAGTTCTAAAATAATGCTTTTGAAACCTGTCTCATGCAGTAAATGAGCTTCAGGCAATTTCTGCTAAGAACTAGCTATTGTTAATAATGTTAACTATACTTTAGTGTTATTTCAAATTGGAGGTGAGCTACAACCACTGCCAGTGAGTGTTAAGAGTCACAGTCACCAACAGGAGAATTTTAGATCAGAATCATGATATTCAGAACTTTACTGAATTTTAAAAGGAAGTTAACATTACTCATGCAAACACAACTCTTCCTTATCAGTAATATAAATGAGTTTTGCTATTCTTTATTCATGGTTAGGCAGATCTGTGGCTGGTATAAGTCAGGATGGCACTGCTGATGTCAGTGGAGCTGTGTTGATTGATTCAAAGTGGAAATCTATCTTCTAGTGATGTTCTCATTTTCTGTCTTGTGTCTTCATTTATTCGCTATATACTTCTTAAGGTAATGTTAATACCCTTCTCTTCCCCCCCCTTTTATTATTATTATTTTTTAAGTTACGTAAGCATCCTATAATTCAGGATGACCTAGGATAAATACAAAATACACTCTTCTTGAAAATTACTTATGGGGCGGCATAGAGAAACCCCTAGAAATAATTTTTTCCTCATAAAATAAACTAGTAGTATTACTTGAAAGGAGTGGACCAAATTTATTTGAGCTTTAATTGACTTCTATGGTTGTTAACTTTATCTATAGAGTAATAAGTAATAACTTATTGAAAGCAAAATAATGTTTTCTACTCTAATTTACATTAAAGATGTATTTTTATTTTTTTTTTCTTTTACATTTCAACAAATGTAATTAGTTAATTCATTTGAAATGACCTAACTGAATGGGATATTTCTGTAAAATAAAGAGTAGAAAGGTAATTGAGATGCTTTAAAATGTGAGCTGTAAAACATTTTCAGTGTATATTTTAAACGTGACTGGACACGTAGTATGTCACTTTAAAGTTTACAAATACAGATTAACAAATAATATTCCTATAAAACATGCAAATGAAATATTTTAAAATGCATAATCCATTGGTTGTTACTGTCTTGAATCACCTTAAAAATTGTGAAAATTTGTTCTATTCAAATAGATCACATTCAAACTATCTATTTGTGCAAGCAATAACATTGTTTTACATATTTTGTACAACAGTGATTAATATTTTGCGAAATAAAAGGAACTTCCACAAAAAGTTCATTTCTTATGCTGTTTTATATCACAAGCTGGCCATTTTTCTTGTGGGCCTTATCCCATCAGGCTCTACCAGGTAGATCCTTGAAGTGGCTGATGTGTGCTCTCCTGAAATGCAGGGCTTGCTTTTCGCCCTCTTAGGATCCTGAACTGTGCTATCTTATCATCACTGCAGCCAAGGGTGGCTTTGATTTTCACATACTCAGTGAGCATTGTGTTGTTTGTGAGAATGAAATTAAGCAAAGCATCTCACTGTCATCTCTTATCTCTTCTGTCAGGAAGCTGTCACTGATGCTCTCCAGGAACCTTCCATATTGCTTCTGTTTTGCTTTTCTGCCCTCCAGCAGTTTATTGAGCTGGTCAAATACCATAACCACCAGACCATGATCTGTGAAGCTGCTTCTGGCTATCCATAGAAGGCCTCAATCCACTTACTGGTTAGGGACCCACAGCAGGCACCCACTGTATAATCTCCCATGGCATATACTCTTCAATCTTTAATAACAAGCTCTCAGTTGACAGCAGCAAGTTCCTCTAGTCAAAACTTTGAGTTGACAGATGTGTGCTTTCATCCACTGCAGCATGAAGTTGCCCAGTACTGTTACTCTTCCTGATGCTCCTGCATGGCTAAGGATGTGTCAGGCTATAGGCTTCATCTGAAAGCATGCCCTGTTCCACCTAATCACTGAGAGCAGCAAGCTCACCCCAATATTCATCTGCTCTCAGTATTCAGGCTGTTGAATTTCAGCTCTGCCTCATGCGTATGTTGCCAATCCTTTCAGCCCTGGGTCACCTAGTGCTTTGGGGCCTAGTGGGAGGAGCAGCGTGGTGGGGGTCCCTGCATGCCACTTCTCCTTGCTGCATCACTGAGCAGTGCTGGTCAGAGCACTGAAATTCTCATTTGAATGCTGGTCATATCCATGAACAGAGAGCTGTTACATTCGTGGTGCTGAGTTGCTGGCACACTTGAGCTTGGCAAAAACTGGGGAGAGATGAAAGAAAGCAAGGCCTGAAACAGTTCGCCGAGTTGAATAAATTATGCTGAGTCTATACTTAAGCTTCACAATGAAAATGGGATTCAAAGGCTTCTGCTGATACCTGGATCTTGGTTTTTTTTTCCCCTTGGATTTAATGATTTTCCTATGAGAAGGTGAAGGGGACAAATAATTATTTTATCAGAATGTGCTGTTCTTGATCTTTTAATTCTATACACCGCTTTCTGGAGTTTTTAATTTTATTTTTTAATTGAAAACATTGCTAGAACAGCAAGGTACTTCAGATGAACAAGGCACCAACTTCTCTAACACAGTTAGACTTGCACTGAAAATAAAAGACCATGAAATCTGTCTTGTGTCACGGCTCTTACTTTGGCCTTAAAGCATTAATAGATTAATGTTTCTTGGAGGTGCATGTGTGCACTTTTCAATGACGTATCGTTGATTTCTGCCAAAATATTGGCTATTATCCTTCAGTACATCTAGACTATATATGACGTGGAACTTTAAGTGGAACAACATGAATACTCACTCAAACCTCTATAATCTCTAACAGCTTCAGATAAATCTGTGGCATTAAATATCAGACACACAGGGAAGGATTATGTGTTGAAGTTATATTTGCCAGGTGAGCAACCCTAAGCAAAAAGATTTATAGAAGCAATGCATCATTTTGCACAGTTTTTAAGCTCTTATCTTGTATTGGGTGGAACACAGAGAAATCACTGTACATGATGGCTTTCTGTCAGTAAGTGCCTTAAAAAAATCTCCAAGCCCAAAATACTAGCTTCATATGGCTTGGAACTGACATTGGAATTTATGTTCAAACTCCCAGAACTATTTGTTCTATTCTCTGAGCACAGCCTCCTCCCACTGATTTAAACTTGTCCTCTTTAGCTCTATCCTCCAGGTTCCCCTCTTACCCCAGTTCTCCCTTCTCTCTTGCTTTGTTCTCAGCCCTTGCCCCAGGGCATGTCTCTGTGTAAATACCATCACTCCCAAAAGACTTGTTTTATATTTATTTATTTGCATACATCAATCTTCCCTGTTGAAGTTTATCCTCTCTTTTTCTTGAATTCCATTTCGGCTCCTGTGCCAACTGCATCTGAGTGGGCTGCCCGCACACCAGGAGAGGCAAAGCAGGGTGTGTAAAGAAAAAGCAAATAACTTAGCATGATCAGCAGAAATTTAGAATCATAGAATCGTATAATTGTTTGGGTAGGAAGAGACATTTAAGATCACCTAGTTCCAACTCCCTTACTGTAGGCAGGGATGCCTCCCCCTGCAGTTGCTCAAAGCCCCATCCAGCCTGGCTGTGAATGCTTCCAGAGAATGGGCATCCAGAACCTCACTGGGCAATCTGTTCCAGTGTCTCACAATGTCTATTCATGGACATTGCTTCTTTTAAACTGGAAGTAAAGGCCTTTGGTTGACTGGATGAATCTTACCTGTGTATCTAATTTTGGTTACAGGAGCCTTGGCGGCTTTGACAATTGAAAAGAAAGTCCTGGTCAGCCTCAAAGACTTATAGATGAAATACGCTTCATAAAATCATTATTTACAGAAAATTATAAGGTACCAGAACTCTTGAGCAGGTTGGCTGTGTGTGCGAGGAGGTAGTTTTATATATATTTTTATTATCTTTCTAGGAAAGCATTATACTATTGAGCTAAAACTAAGCATTCAGTCAGGGAGAAAAAAAATCAAAAACATCAGCCTCTACCTGATCCCCAATAATTTTGCTTTTCAATGAATTTATCTGATAAAATTAATCTTAATCTGTTGAAATTATTCTGAATGACTGAAAGCAGTCTTGGGCAAACAAGGAAACATTGTGCAACTCTTTAAATACAGGTAATTTTGCAGGGTAAACCTGTAATTAAGACATTCCAAATAACTATAACCAAGCCACTACAAACTTATCACATAAATGCTTTAACAGATCAAATAGACTCATAAAGACCAAAGTCTTTCCTCACACTTTAAAGAGGCTATAATTTGAGCAGATCAAGGAGTATGTAATGAAATTTTATGCTCCACCTCTGCTCTGGAACACAAAAGCAGCTGGCAACATTTCCTTGCCACCCTAGCATCACCCTTAGATCACCTCATAACTTGGTTTTGTTTTGTATACAGCTCATGCTGTCACTACATCAGTAACAAAAAGGGAAAAACATAGCAAATACAGAAATCCTTTGGGCAATAATCAGAAGATACACGATCTTCTCATGCTACTATTAAATTCTCTCCTATCAGAAAAGAACCTTTGCTGATGATCAGTGGCTGGATATGTCACTGCAAGTTCATTTTTCCTCACGTCTTGAAATAACAGGATGTTAGCTAGAGCTCCAGGGTCACTGCGCTTAAAACTGCCAACAACATTTACACAATACATAATATTTTACACTTAAAAATGAAGGAAGGAAAGAAGAATGTTAAAATAAAAAAGTGAAGATTGTGCCATTATGTGAGACAGTATCCATAGACATCCGTAATGTCTGTGCTGTTGGCTTTATTAGATTTTTTAATCCTAGAAATTTTATGGTAAAAAAAATTGTTTGATTCAGCCTTATGTTCAATATAGACTTGGGACAAAAAAAAAAAGAACTTTCTCTCTGATTAATGATGTCCTTCTTCCTAAGGGGATTGTTTCCTAAGATGGCTGGATTCAACCTCAGTCACTTTCATGCTGCTGACGGTTTAGCACGGATCACACTGCTCTGTAACATGATTATCAGGAAAAAAAGAAAGCTTTGTTCACTCTTACCGCAAAAATGGTGATATGACAATGTTAAAAATACATTTGTCCTCTTTGTTCAGTATGGAATCTCCCTTATCTTTGAATAAAGTCAAGAGTAACTACTGATTGATTCCTAACCATTCTCATTAAAATTATTTATTTTTGCCAAAGTCTATTCTGATTTCTGTTAGATGTTTGGATTTTCACCTGTCTTTTGTTACTTTATTTTCCTGTATCAGAATAAGATCTCTGAGACAGCAATTTAGGAGAAAGATGTATTTTTTTTCTAAGTATCCCATTGAGCACTGAAGAGAAGTGACTTCTGCTCCAAGTGCTCCTTTAGTAGTAGTCATCCATTCGAACAGGAAGTGCATGAGAGGACAGAGCAAGTAAAACTCTTATTCAAATATGACCTCTTGGCAGGAATTAGAGTTTCTGGCAGCAATATCTGGCTCATTTCTTTCACCCTTCCCTGCAGCAAGGGTGTGCATCTCTACACCATTCTCAGCTCTGTGTCCTGGAAATTTAGCCCTTGCTACTGAGCCACAGCAGGAGTTGCAAAGCATAGGAGAGCGCAGCAGGCCTGCATTCTGCTTCTGGAAATGGGTTTGCATATAAGAGCAACAGTATCCATGGAAGAGCAGAATTCAGCCTGGAATGCTCTGTATGACTGTCAGAAATGCAGCACTGTATATTTTCCAATATTTGGTAAAGTTGCAGGAAGGCTGGAACTCATATCTGAATGTCACTTTACCTCGGCTGAACACGAGCCAGCACAGTGCTCAGGTGGCCCAGAAGACCAAGGGCATCCTGGCTTCTATCAGAAATAATGTAACCATAAGGACCACAGAGGTTATGATTCCTCTGTGCTTGGTACTTCTGAGGTTACACCTGGAGTACTGTGCTCAGTTTTCGGGCCCTCATTACGCAATAGATATTGAGGCCTTGGCCCATGTACAGGGAAGCTGGTGTGGGATCTGGAGCACAAGTCCTTTCAGAACTGGCTGAGGGAGCTGAGATTGTTCAGTTTGGAAAAGAGGAGGCTCAGGGGTGACCTTATCACTCTCTATAACTTCCTGAAGAGAAGTTGTAGTGAGATGGGAGTCAGCCTGTTCTCCCAGGTATCATTTGTAGGATGAGAGGGAATAGCCTCAAGCTGTGCCAGGGAGGTTCAGTTTGGTTATTAGGAAAGATTTCTTCTCCTAAAGAGTGGTGTGGTATTGGAACAGGCTGTCCAGGGAGATGGTGGTGTCACTGTCCCTGGAGGTGTCTGAGGAAAGTACTAAGGAACTGATGTAATACTAGGGGACATGGTTTGGTGGGCAATATGGGTGGTAGGTGTATGGTTGAACTAGATGATCTTGGAGATTCTTCTTCAACCTTTATGATTCTATGATTCTAAAGACTCCTTTGGCTTTTTGCTAGAGTAAACCACAATGACACCATTGTGGCAAATGTAATTTTTGGAACTCTTTTCACACTTTCCTATACAAACATGTTAATAAATAAAAGAGAATGAAAATAGGTAGACAGGGTAAATAATCTGTCTGATGTTGTTTAGCACAGAGGATGAACCTCCCCGCATTTCCTTATGTTAGAATGATAAGAGTGAGTTTAATCTGTGAAAGCAGGGTAGGGATTTTAATAAAATAAACTGCAATTTTATTAGCTGTTATTGCAGTGGAAAAGCATGAGTTGATTTAATCAGAAGACAGCCTGTCTAAACAACTGATCCTCGGAGCAATGCTTATGTTTCCAACTGTAGACTTATAATAAGATGTCATGCAGTGTGACTATTGGTTTCATACACGTTTATGTATGTGAAGATGTACAAAGATCTGACTGACTGACAGACTCAATTGCCTGTTATTTGCATATGAAGTTATTAGTGCAGCATTGTTTCTGTTAACAAGGACAACAGCTATGACAGATGGCTGGTTTCATTAATGATGGGAACATGATTAGGATAGAAACTGACACTGCAAAATCCAATCAACAAGAATGGGAACATAACATTGCTTAGCCATTGGTCAAATCATAGAATATAAATATGCTATAGTGCATGCAAAATTAGAATCATAGAATAATTAAGGTTGGAAAGATCACTAACATCTAGTCCAACCACCAACCCTTTCCTGTGACTGCTATGGACCATGTCACTCAGTGCAACATCCACCCTGTTCTTGAAAAACTCCAGGCATGGTGACTCCACTGCCTCCCTGTGCAGCCTGTTCTAATACTACTCATTATGAAAAAGAGTTTTTCCTAACACACAACCTAAACCTCCTGTGGCTCAACTTGAAGCCATTCCATCTGGTCCTGTTACTGTTACTTGGGAGAAGAGGCTGACCCATGTCCTGCTACAACCTCCTTTCAGGGAGGTGTAGGGAGCGATGAGGTCTCTACTGAGCCTCCTCTCCTTGAGAATAAACACCTCTAGTTCCTTCAGCCACTCTCCATAAGACTTTTGTTCCAGACCCTTAACAACTTTATTGCTTTTCTTTGGACACATAAATATAAAAGAACATACTAACTGACCAGTAGTCAACACATCCATCCTGGGCTATGTAAAATATTTATTTGCTCTCTGTGGCCTGCAGCGTGATGGACATTGCAACAAAAAGTAGAGAAATTATTCTACATATAAGTCTTAATGAGCATCTCCATACAATCTGATTTGGAGAGAATGAATCAGAGATAACACTGATTGATAAGTATTGTTAATGAGAATAGAGTTAACTTCAAAACAAAAAAAAAAATTACTTACTCTTTTACTGTTCCACCCCTGGTAATTTTGAAGGCCAGGTTGGATGGGGCCTTGTGCAACATAATTTACTGGATGGCAACCCTGCTCATGTCAGGGATGTTGGAACTAGTTAGTATCTTTAAGGTCCTTTTCAAATCAAGTCATACTATGATTCTTTGATTTTTCAAGTAAAATGTGGAATAAATTAATTGCTTAATGAAAAAAACTGGAGTAAAAATGAAATCTGGAAACTGTTTTCTAGCTATATATAGATCTTGGTTGCAATCACTTCCCTTTCCTATCTTTTAAAATCCAGTAGTTGGGTCATTGCAAGACAACACTAGAAATGATAGCACGAAGTGGATGTTCCAGAACCTTCCTGCACACTCTACAACTGGCTGATCAGATCCTCAAAGGTTGATCCAACAGGGACTGCAGAAGTCTCAGGCCACATTTATATTAATAAATAATCTGGCATACTAATACTTAATCACAAGGTTAAAGCGCCTAGTACCAAAGCTTCTGCTTATGCATGGAAGATGGTTAGGGCAATTTCAGGCATCCTCAATAAGAATTTAGTCTGACTTCTTGACCTGAGCATCCCTATTCATGTGATTAGATGTTATTCAAAGGGTTAATCACAGGTTGAAGCTTTCTGTCTCCATTAGAGGTGATGAGCTTGTTTGGTAGAAACACAGAGCAGAGTTTTTGACTGAGTCTCCTCCTAAATAAATCAAGTTTGTTAGTACCAAAACTGGTCTGAGAACTGCGTGAGCATGCAGTAAGTGGGAATGATTATGACTGGGACATTAACTTAAAAATGCTTCAGAGCAAATTGTCAGTGTAGATACTGCTACTATGACTGGGCCACTGTTGCCCAGTGCAAGGGACTCCGTGTCCCAGCAGCTTGTTAAGGGAATGCAAGATCTGCGATCTGCTACAAACCTCTCTCCTCTGTCTGACACAGCATATATCCCTAAATGAATATTGCATGGAATTGGAGAATCATAGAGCGGTTTGGATAGGAGGGAACCTTAAAGATCTTCTAGTTCCAACCACTCTGCCTTGGCAGGGACATCTTCCACTAGGCAAAGTTCCCCAGATCCTCATCCGATCTGGCTTTGAACATTTCCAGGGATGGGGCATCTCTAGTTTCTGTGAGCAGCCTGTTCCTGTGCCTCACCACACTCATACAAAATAATTTCTTCCTAATAGCTTATGAAAATCCATTGTTTTTTAGTTTATAGCCATTAAACTAAAACCATTACCCCTTGTCGTATCCCTACAATCCCTGATGAAGAGTCCCTCTCCAATTTTTCTTGTAGGCCTCCTATTGTCACTGAAAGTCCGCTCCTAGGGTGTCCTTGGAGCCTTCTCTTCTCCAAGCTGAACAACCCCAACTCTTTCAGCCTGTTTTTTTTTATCTCTCATTATTCCTGTGGTCCTTTTCTGGAATTGGTCCAACAGGTTTAAGTCCTACTTTTGCTATGAGCCCCAGAGCTGAACACAGTAGTGCAGGTGGAGTCTCACAAGAGTGGAGTAGAGGGGACAATCACTTCCTTGCCCTGCTAGTCGCACTTCTTTTGATGCAGCCCAAGATGCAGTTGGCTTTCTGGACTGCAGGCACACAATATTGGCTCATTCCAGTTCATCAACAACCAACACTCCCAAGTCCTTCTCCTCAGGGCTGATCTCAAAGCACTCTTCGTCCAGCCTGTATTCATACTTGAGATTGCCCTGATCTGAGTGAAGAACCTTGCACTTCACCTGTTGAACTTCACGAGGTTCAAAACTCTTATGTCTTTCAAGGTCTCCCTGGATGTCCCTTCAGCATGTAGAATGCACCACACAGCTTGGTGAGGTTGCATTCAATCCCACTATCTGTGTCAATGATGAAGACATTTAATTGTGATGGTCCCATCATCTGATGAACACTGCTTGTCACTGGTCTCCAAGAGGACCAGTTCTTCATGGGATTATTATATTTCAGTAATTTAGAGAGGCTTCATAATGAGTTAATATTTTTCTAGTTGCCTTCATCAGCAGCTACCATATTTATCTGCGGCACTCCACACAGAAAGACAGGTGTTTTGCAATAAAAGCAAAATGCGAACAGGTTTAATAGTATAAAGTCACCAAGTGACAAATTGTTGATATCATTTAAGTCAAGGTCATATGCACCCCAGGCTATGAAACTCAAATACACAAGGAAAATAGGATTTGTTTGTCTGGATCAACTTGTAAGTCTGTCTCTGTAGGAACTGGTATACATATTAAAAGGGAAGCACAGAAAACTTTTGATGACATAGTAGGTGCAGAATCTGGGACAACTGATAGCATCATACTAAGAATGAAGAGAATATGAAAAGCAGTTAACATCAAGGCAGAACACATATCAAAACTAGTTAGCTTAAATAGATAATGGCCACGTGAATATGTGTTGTTCCATGCAACTTTCAAAGCAAATTTAAAAAACAAACAATATTACACTGTCCACAGTCTTGAGCTTATGTAAAATATCCTTACAATTAAAATGCCTTTAGAAGGTAGTTCTTCACACACACAGAAGGAATATAATATTCTTGGTGTTTTGAAATAAACATTTTCAATTTCTCAAAACAGTATTTCCAATTTACTTGTCTTTAGGATTTGCTGGAGACTGCTTTCCCTTCCAGGGAAACAAAGGGCAAAAAAAGACTGACAGGGAATGATCAGAGAATATATACTCCTGCAAGCCCTTCAAAATGCTAAAATTCCTATCCAAGCTACAAAAAAAATTGGGAAAAAAAAAAAAGTAAGAGCAGAGCAAAGAAAATTTAAAAGTATTACTTCCACCATCAGAAGATGTACAAATATCTTAGGTACACTGACTTCCTTCTTAGTCTCTATTTTAGTAATGCGACCTGTTTTTAAAAGGAAACTGAACTTCATAAATCTGTTGATGAGGTTTCTTGCTTGATGTGAATTATTATCACCTTTACTGAATATTATTCTTCTTCAAGGCAGTCTCCTACTGTCCAAACATGTCTTGCCAACAAGGTTTAATTGATTCTCATCAAAATGAGGATGACAATAACAATTCTCAAAGAACAACGATTGCAACATTTTTCTCAACAGTGACTCAGGCATGGACAAGCTCAAACATAAATGTAATAGCAACAGAGAGATAACGAGCAAGTAAAGCTGACTCCTGCCATATGAGACACTCAGTAAAGCTATTTTGACAAAAGAGGAAAGATTCTTTGGTTTAACACTCCTGGAAAGTAACATTAACATACAAAGCCCTGTCAGGCAATCGGACCAGCACAGTAGTCAGAAAATGATATTTGAAAGGAAGATTAAACTATAAGAAAGATTAAACTCTTCAAAGTGAATTGATATTTCAGAACACCGAACTATAAATGTGATCAGTGAAAGCCTGGAAGCAGGAGTTCAGAATCTGAGGCATGGATCTCTCTTTCAACTTGCTTGGCTACACGTAATCAACGTAATCTGTTTCACGCTTGTGAAAGCACTTTGTTCTTCCTTTGTGTCTTCCTTTTCATCATCCTATTTTTGCTGCTTACCTTGGAGAGTGAGACACTCAGGAATACACAGCCCATTGGATCAGAATAGACACAGGTTGGTATAATCTCCCTCAAAACATGTGCAGATTGGACACTGGGTCATCAGCATCAATTGGTTTGCTTTACACATTTGTTCATACTCTTCTACATTATGCAGTGCAAACAGAGCTGCTGTATCACAATTATTTTCATTGCTCTTCCTATCAAATGCATTCTCAAATGATTTATGACATTCGTGTAAAATAATATTACTGTTGTACAATAGCTACCAGAGGAAGCAAAGACTAGAAGTAAAAGAAACATCATGAAAAACAGCCCTTGTGGCTAAAAACAACTCTTGAGTTTCATAGGAAAAGTGAGGCAGAACGAACAGTACAGACCTCATTGACATCTTGCAAGAGGTAATTGTTCCAAGTTGCACCAGGAGAAGTTTGGTTTTGGTATTAGGAAAAATTTCTTCTTAGAAAGTGTGGTGAGGTATTGGAACAGGCTGCCCAGGGAGGCAGTGGAGTCATCTTTTGGATGTTTTTAAGAAAAGGGTGGATATCACACTGAAAAACATGGTTTAAAGCAGTCACAGACATGGGCTGATGGTTGGACTTGACGATTGTAGTGGTCTTTCCAACCTTAATGATTCTACAATTTAAGATAAAAATGCAGGCAAGAACAAGTTGAAAGTATTTCTCTAAGTTTTGTGACCTTTGACACTCGTAGCATTCAACTCTTGGGCTGATTTCCCATGAATCTACATCAAGAATAGGAGGGTAAAGTACCAGGAGCTCATTCACTCATTGCAGATCTCAGATTCCACCACAAATCCAATAGCTGTCAGTTCTGCTGTCAGCTATGGAAAAAGGCCTTTTTCAGAGACTAACATATGTGGGTTGATTTGCCCTAAGGTTGATGGAACCTCACCTGCCTTATGGATTCAGTGGTAAATTATGTTCAGTTTAACAGCTGCCACTTACCCCCTCACAGGCACACACCCATCTTAAACATCAAAATCACATTGTTCTTTGGAATGAGCTTATAATTGATAGACTATTTATGGTTTAGTTAGGCTTCACTTTGAGTAATTATGCATTCATAACAAGCAATGATCTTAGAGATCTCATAGTATTCTCATGTATGAAAAAAGGCAATTTTTTTTTTTTTAAACACAGGGCGGGGAGTAAGAAGAAAGCTTTGATGCAGAAATGTGATTATAGCATTCCTTATTAAATTTCCTGTTTCCAATAATTTTTGGTTTCTATTTACATTTCCTGAATGATAAAAAGGCTATTTATTATTGTTCTTTGACAGTCATTATCTTACACTTGAATTGTTTCAGATTTTTCAACATATTTTAGAAGATAGAAAATAAATATCCAAGATTTTTGAACATCCAGAAATTTAGAGAAGACTTCCCTGCGTACCTTGGCTTGCCACTTTCCTTGGAAATATTCTCAATAATTGCTCATAATTCCATTATCCTGGAAAGGAGAATGCAGAAACCTAATGTAGATGTTCACATCTACACCTACATACAGCAAGGTAAACTGTAGTTTATTGCACTAATTCAGGCCAAGGCACATAGTTCATTTCATCCTTAGTAAAATGAAACATACCTATGGATCATCTCAAACACAGCTCAGGGTAGAAACCGTGTTTCATGGTCAGGCTATTGACTCCTCTACAACTGCCAAGTTTTGCTTTTTGTACTTAAACTGATATATAAATCCTACAGGTCTGGATGTTTCTAAAACTTCTGCAGCAGTGAACTGATCGTCTCTTTACATTTTCCTTTTCTATTTTTACAGATGAATGATGATATATCATCATGATGTCATTTCACTACAAAGGCGCTTTTATATTCCTTCAGCTGATTCCTACTGTCATCAATATAACAACAATTTACAGGCATTACACATTTCATACTTATTCAAAAACAAAACAAAAAATGTGCTCATTGTTGACCTCTATTCTATTGACTCCAGGTTGAAGAAGATTTTATTTAAACCTAAGAAACTATAATTTATTTTAATTCTTGCATATAACAAAACAATCTGAACATATATTTTATACATTAATAAAAGGAAATGCTGAATGATAATTCATTTAATGATCCCAAAAAGTGTAGAGTGTAAAATTATTCTAATATTTTAAGGGTTTATCACAACACAACAGACAATACACACATACAATAAAACCTTTAAAAATGTCAGTCTCTCCTCTGGAGACATTCAGAACCCACCTGAATGTATATGTATATGTAACCTAATCTAGGTGTTTCTACTCCGGCAGAGGGATTGGACTAGAAGATCTTTCAAAGTCCCTTCCAATTTCTGACGTTCTGTGATTCACTGTATTTCAACCATTGCTGTAACGAACAATGGGGTTAACTTTTGTGAACTATCTCCTCATTTCCTTCTAAGAAACAAAATCTCACTGCAGATTCTAAAAGCAGAAAGCAAACTTCAACATATTGGTGTCAAGTTTACCCTGCAGGCAAAAAATGACAGTACCCTTCCAGTTCTATATATAATGTCTCTGATCATTTTTTACGATCTTAATCTCTTTCTTTGACAGGGTAGTTTTATAGAAACTCTGATGTCTTCATCAGGTATCCCTCAAGTCTTATAAAATCTTCTGAACATTAAAGAAACAATTTTCTCATTTGTTTACTCTTCCAATAACTATCTTTAATGTACACTGAACTAACTAAACAGTCTAATCTAATAACAAAAATCAAAAACCTGGCCATCAAAGTAATACTTTGAGAGAAGTATATTAATTTTAGCCACTAATTTCTAGGAATCCTGCAAGCAGAAACACTGTTCTTTTGTTTTGTTTTGTTTTGTTTGTTTGTTTGTTTGCTTGTTTGTTTTGTTTTGTTTTGTTTTGTTTTGTTTTGTTTTGAAGGAAGGACAGTGGCCAGTAAAGATCTTCTAAAGATGTTCCAACTTTTGGTCATAGTTCACAGAATAATGTGGAAACTACATCAACTGTGAAGTCAAAATTTGAAAAATCTGGAAACAACATGCTATAGAATATAATTTTCTTTATCTAAATTATAGAATTTCAGAAGTCTTTAAGAAGACTTCTATTACATATAATGATGCAGAGGTAAATCCTCATATACACAAATCCTTACTTTCATCTCTTGACCTATTTCTTTCTTTTCTGTTGAAGCCATCTGATTCAACTCAATGACAGCTACAGGTTGCCTCAGGTAATGAACTATTTGGAAGAATAAGATCTCTAGAAATTGCTAGAACTGTTCCTCTTTTTTCAACTTTTGTCTAGGGTGAAACTTATATGTTCTTTTAAAGATTTCTGGTACGTAATGTTTGTAGTGATTGAACAACAGGTCAAAATAAGTATAGATAGCTATTTCACATAATTCTTCTAAAAAGACTGAGAACTGAAAGCTTATTTATTTTCATACAGTCTCTGCGTAACCTACATAAGGGAAGGATCAATATACATTTTTACCAGTGTAATTTTGGCTTTGGGCTTGCATTGAGTTATAAGTCCTTCCCACACCATTCCAGAAAACTTTGTTCTTTGCCTTTAATGACAAATATTTCCAGCCCTTGTCCTTTAAAAAATTCTAGAACATTTATCATATATTTAGGTTGCATACACATGCCTGCTTTTCAATATTTTCCCTAGGTTGCCAGTAGTATAACAAAGTAATTATTTTTCTACATGAATGACAATCCCATTACAAGGAAATACAACCTGATGACAAAAGCTTATCTGAAGTAATCCATTAGTTTTGAATAAATTAAAAAAATGAAAGCCCAGACATCCCGTTTTTATTTTTCTTCTTCTTCTTCTTCTTTTTTTTTTTAATATAGCAAAAAAACAGGTTCTGTTAAGGCAGAGCTCAACTTAATATCTGAAGTAAATTAACACAATGAAAGCTGCTTCATTCTTTGTCTTTTGTAAGAGGTACAATGATAATTCTTCTCTGCCTTGATCTGTTTCAATTTTAAGAGAGGTTTTTTTGCAGGGAGGCAAAAGTGTGCATACACCTGTGAACTACCAACACCATCCTCACCCCAGCTTACATCTTTTGATTCCTCACACAAAGGACACAAAATTGTGAGAACAACTCTGAGTATGTAGTTAACTGAGATCCATCCAGAATAGTTTCCAAATCAAGAATGAAGAACTTCTGCCATAATAATCAGTCAAGTGAGATGACTAGAACAAAGGAGAAACTACTTTTAAAGGAGCCCTTTTTTCTTCTCACTCCTCAGAGGATCGGGTCTTTAGATGCTCTCTTTCCTCCAGGCTTTTCCAGCTTTCAAACCCCTCTGTCACCTCAGGCCAGGTTTATCTGGAACTCATTTTAATACATTTTAAAAGAGGTGGGTGAGGTCTGCATGTGCTGAATAGATAATGATTATCTTAATTGCCTAGGATATATATTTTTGTTATTCATAAAATTCAATCCATTTTTCCTGCTTGGAAAACTCTCCAAAAACATACATTTTGAAATCCATCATCATAGGATAGCTTAAGACAGCTGAATTTGACTGCGAATCTTCAGTGCGGATCCCATGATATGACTATGCTTAGAGATGAGGGAGGAGAAAGTGAACATTATTTGTTGCATTGGAGGTTTGAGTGAGAGTATGATCCATCACACAGCACTCTCGGCTACGTCTTGGCAATTGTTTCAGTGACAAGTGTAACACCTGCCTGTACACAGGTCTCAAACAACACCACTAGAAACAAAAACACTTCAGATTATGCTTATGGTCTGTGCATAACTCAAAAGCTTTCTTATCAAAATATATCCAGAGACTGTACAATTCTCAAAGTTTGAAATTAGCAACAGCAGTTCATGCATTTGCCACTTCCAAGTACAAATCTTGTGTTTCTCTGCAGAAAACTCTGAAAATAATAAGTTAAAGAAAACATCCTGAGCATAGCAGTCCGTTGGCTCAGCAAAGCAACCTTTCAAGCAAATACTCACTAGTTCTCAATTTTCTTCTCTCACTCCCTGTTTAATTCCAGGGCCTAATTTACAAAGTCATTCTGGTCAAATTATCTGGAGACCACCTAACTGTAGCTGTTAATGGTCTCAAACAATAGCTATACACCATCAGCACCTAGGAGTTCCCAACCCCCATAGAATCACAGAATCATAAAATCACCAACATTGGAAAAGACCTGCAAGATTATCCAGTCCAGCTGTCCACCTATCACCAATCATTCTCCATATCTGTGCTAGCAGAATTTTCATTTTTTCACACAATGGAGGGCAAAATGAGCAGTCTCTTTCATCTATAAAAAGTAGACATCGAAATTGCTTTTGAAGGTGTCAACATTTATCACAGTGGATGCTAACATGTTAGAAACACCTCTCAATTAAAAGATAACATTTTAATGCCTCCTCTTCTAGTCTAGAGAAAAGTCTTACAGGCAGAAAGTATACATTTATCTTCAAAGGATTCTGGAATATAATTCAAAGCTACTATATTAATATATTTTCGATCACAGTAATATTATACTTACCCAGACAGGCAAATTTCTTTTTTTTTTTAATAATTATTTGTAGTTATTGTTCATTATTATATTTCATTGCAGTTCTTCTGATTGTAACTATAAAAAAATCCTGTTTGCATCTCAATGGCATTTCTTCCATGTAGTGCTTCTAATCTGGTCACAGCTGGCCATTTCTTCAGCTGTCTAATAGATCATATGGGATATTACTTTTTCTCTAATGAATAATTTTAAAAATGCTTTGGGGTGAAGAAGGGTAAGAGAATCCCTAACAAACACACTTAAACGCTATTTTTAAGAAGAAATTAAGATGAAAGAAGAAAATTAAAAAATGTTTTATACTGAACAATATTGTACAAGCATTAATTCCTATAAGTGAAGTTGGAAAATTTACATTACTCTAATTACTATAAGAAGGTATAGTCAAGGATTTTTAAGATGTTGTTTAACAATAAATGACTACAAGATGAAAATATCAACCATTTCTTCCTCTTCTGGAGGGACACAGGTCAAATGGGTTAAATACAGGGCACACTAGAATACAATAAGAGATATGATTATAATACAACACAAAGATATTACCAGAGAAATAAATAACAGTTCCTTCTGTAGTACCATGAATCTCTGTGGTAATCTGGGAAATGAAAATAACCTAATCAGATACACCTTTCTTTTTATATGGGACTTAATAATTCAGTCTGAAGCAGAAAATCTACATGTTGAACTGTAGAGAACTGGAAAATATTCTCCATAGCTCCTTGTGTCTGTACATCTCTCACCATCTGGAAAATGTTAAATTTGACATTTAATTAATCTACACAATTGCTATTATTTATGAAAGAACCTCCTTAAAAAAGCAACAGTATGAGCTTTTAATGTTTGTACAATAAACAATAGCCTGTTACATAGATTTATAATAGTTTGCTCTGAAAGTAGTGCCTCCTAATTGTTATTATTTTTTGAAACTGCAGCAGATACAAAGAACAACATTATGTGGTAGAGCAAATTCTCAGCTACAAAACACTATTTTTCAACATAGTCACCACCATTAGCTATGCATGTTCATCAGCGATGAGTAAGAGCCTGCATGTAAAAATCTGCATGGATGTCCAGAACGTGGCTTGTCTTTCACATCACTGTTACCACTGCTGAAATGCGCCACCCACCACCTCACTGTGATCACATCCAGTCTTCAGGAATGTTCAGCAAGCATCAATGAATGCCAGTGGGTGCAATTTTTTCCTCATAGGGGAACTAAATGACACACCTTTGCTTCATACACACTTCCATATCAGAAACCATTTTGTCAGACTGCCCCTCTGCCGCCATCTGTCACACAGCAATAAAAGGTAACAGAATGTTGGTGCGAAGGTTCGACATACCACCACCATCTGCTGCCAATTTTGTGGGCCAACATAGTAAATAGAAGGAATTACTTCTGGAGCAGCCCTTGCATTAACGAAATAAATGGCATGTTTATTTCCCTTTACTCATGTTACTAAATGTTATAAAAGACAACAAAAAGCATTTCATTTGGAAGTATTCATATTAAGAACAATAGAGGAAAGACATCAAATATTGCAGGATGTTTGATCACTTATAAAGAAAAGAAAAGAAGAAAAAATCAGATTAAAAAGACACTTTTTTTTTTCTTTTGCTATATGGTCAGAATTATGAGAAACAACACTATAACCCACCATGTTCCGAGAGAAAGGTAGAATGATGCATGTAAATGGTATCACTGAAAGGCAGTACAATAAATTATTTTTGTCTCTTTTTCTCAAGAAAGCTTGACAAAGTAATAAATCTCATCTACCTGAGGTGATGGTACTTGAATTAAGGAAGCAGCAAGCCTGTAGGCTAAAATTATCTACAACATCATTTCAAACGTAGTGAACTTTTTGCACCACAGAAGTTATGCCTTTATCTAATAATACAGATACTGAGAAATTCTCAAAAGCAAAACTTTGTTATTAGCAAACATAAAGAATGTGCCTTTTTCTTTTCTTTTCTTTTCTTTTCTTTTCTTTTCTTTTCTTTTCTTTTCTTTTCTTTTCTTTTCTTTTCTTTTCTTTTCTTTTCTTTTCTTTTCTTTTCTTTTCTTTTCTTTTCTTTTCTTTTCTTTTCTTTTCTTTTCTTTTCTTTTCTTTTCTTTTCTTTTTTTTTTTTTTTTTTTCCTCCTGAGATGTGGACTGACTACAAATTGGATTTCCAGACAAATCATATCTAGATAGTTGTGTTTAAGGAACGATCATGCTCCCAAGGTAGCAGAACACAACAGAGGAAACAGATAATCAGAATCAGTTGTCTGAATAACTGTGTTTCTGTAATTCAGGCAAGCAATTAGAAACATTATGTGATATGAGTATGCTCATGACACATCATTCGACCTGTGAAAGGTACCGTTCTGGTGAGGAGGTCTACCTTAGCTGCATCCATTTCAAACTAGTTCACTTGTGCAAGGCTGAAAAACAGGTGTTCAGAGTTTACTCTGTAATGCCTCATTGTAACCAGCAGAGCATTCACATGTAATTTTGTCATCCTGTGGTCACCCAGAAAGAAGAATGCGTGCAGGATTGGGCAAGAAGGAGGATAGGCAGCGAAATTAGGTCCCAAAGCCAGTTGAAATAACAGCAACTGCCCTTGAATCTGGAGAGATTTACTAGTTTATGCGCTGTGATAGTGTTAGAGAGATATTTACACTCATACTTGTAATCTAGGTTAGATTCCTGATATATTGCCCCCACATTCTATTCATTCCACTGACTATTAAGTTCAATCTTGTCCCAGTATCAGATACAGAAAAGGTAGCACAGTGCAACAGGAACATCATATAAATTGAATAATCTTAAGGTGAATTAGTATTGCTTTAACATTTTGCATCAAGAACTCTTAGAAATATAGAAAGCATTGAAGTGTGTTGCAGATTTATTTACCTCAGCTTCCAGCAGTAATAAATCACAGAGAAAGGAATTCCTTTTAACAGCTGGAAATTCTCCAGGCACCTAATGTCACTTATGTTGCTTTTACATCTGTGCTATTGCTTTCTGAAAGCAAATAAAATTTCTGGGATGTAGCATCGAACTTGAAACTGACTCATGGCCTTTGCACCATTCCCACCACCACAGCTGCTTTGACTAAAGATGTTAGAAGAAACAGTGGAGAAAACATCTGGAGACATCTGCAGTTCCATCTGTAACAGATTCATTTAAATAAATTGGAGAGATTACAGGAGAAAGTGCTGGTGTGTGAAACTGTGTCTTCTGAAAGGGATGGCTTTTATGCTGACATTGTCTTACTGATTTCTGCTGGAATGGTTGAGAAAATACACAAGTCTGAAATGAAAAAGACTTTCAGAAAAAGTGAAAAAAAAAGGATAAGTGATGTACGTGCTGATGATGACTGCTAGCATGAAGTCACTTTAGTTCTATACATTAGGAGAAATAGTTTTGTTTTACAATAATGATATGTAGCAATGGGATACTTGGAGGTGGTAAATACCTCATTTATCTGACATCTACTCAAAACCATATCACAGTTTTTGTTTCATATCTGCAGCTAGGAACCTCAGCCTAAAAGAACTAAATGGCTCTTCAGAAATCAAGTAGCGTGTGGCTGTAGGCAGAGAAACACATAACTATCTAATTTTGTCATAAGTAATAAGGAAAGAAAAATGTTTAGCAAGAGAAACAGTGCAGAGTAACACTACAGGTAAACCTGGATTTTATATGTACAATCCACAGACAGGGATGGAGCTCCATACTGAGTTCATTGCACTTTTAGCCTTTGTGGAATCACTCTGTTTTCTTATTTTTCGCTATAAGTGAAAGAAATCATTAATCTTGAACAGAAGTTGAATTTCAACATTCATTAATAGCAGCAATAATACCAGGAAGCTAATGCAAATTGATAATTAACAAAACTTTTTGCAGGATTCCTTTAAACTTTAGTTGCACATTCAAGCTATAATGCAAATGCATCACCAGAGCAAAGGCAGCTTTGAGCATTTTACTAGCCCTATAACTGAGAATGGCTCCATTATATCTATAAAAGAGGTCCGTGAATTTTTAACAGTATTTTAACACTGTTTGAAGCCTGTTTATTCCCTGTGTTAATTCCTGAAGTATCTCCTAAATAGAACTAACTCCGAGAGACTTGGCAATTTCTATTAAATATTCCTTTACAATACAACCAGGAAGTAGTTGCATGCAACACTACAAATATACCCATTATTGGCATTATCTTTGCTCCTTTACATTACTCAATACATTATCCACCGTGTGGTACCATAGCATTAATACTTGCCCCAGAGGCCTTACAATGACAAAATCACCTTGGAACAAACCAGCAGGGATTGAAGAACAGATCGCAAATGACATTAAATCAGTTTTTCTCTCTTTCAAATCCTACTCTTCCCTGAACAATAAATACAGAAGCAAAAAAAAAAAAAATGACTATAAGAATAGAGTAGGAATACTTCTTGCAAGGGGGAGGCACTTCTATCAAATTATATTTACCCCTTTCTCATTCTCTGAATTAATAGATGGAAGTAGTCACACTCATCTATAACAATAAACAAATTAACAAAAGAAGATAAATTAACTTTTATTAGTTACATATTAAACTATTTGCAATGTAATTCCTTATGAAACACTTAGCATGCTCTGGGTTTTCTCTGCCCCCTCTTCCCTCAGAAATGACAAACTAGCAGCTTGACCAAACCGCTTATGTCTCAGGAAGATGTTCCCCTTACTGAATATTTCCCTACCAGCTCTTCTTTTTCTGTGATTGTGTGCTGTTGTATGGATCAATCTGATGGTTGTCTTTATAATATATATTTGTACAACAACTGAGAAAAACTGTCCTCTAAATTATGCTCACTGATAGCTATAACGGAAAGGGATGCTCATATCTTCTTGTTCCCTCCCTTGGATAAATCAATCTTGAGACAAGATCAGTTGGGAAATTTTTTTATTTGCACCTTTGAGAACAGAAGAAGTATTTGGACCTTCAGAATATTTATAAGAAACATCACATAGCTGAAGTAATTTTTACTAATTAGTTTTTGAAGAACTGAAAATTCCTGCTTTGGGTATAGGAACAATCTGTGATTAACAAGGGGGTTTCAGCAACCCCTTCCTCCTCCATCACGTAATCTTTCTCTACATGGTGTCAGCAGAGTGCTTGAATGACATTAACTATTTTACTCCTCACTTTTACTTGAGCCAAGTAGGGTATTCTGTAAAAACCACACACTGGCACATTTCCAATACAGCCTGAGCTTGTTATAAGATCTGTCTTTAAGATTTTTAGTCTGAATTTTTAATTATTTGTAACCAAAAGTCACTGAGTTTTATTTGCTCTTCCATAGAGACAATTAAAAAAACACGTCCCCTCATGCATCTTTTCCTTAAAAGCAATGCAGAGTATTGACTAAAGTATTTCTGAAACCCAGAAAGACAGCTGAGAAGATTTACTAGACTCTTATGAGTGAGTCCCTATCTCAAAAGCAAAGTGACAACTGGCATGATGATGAAACTCATAAGTAAGAAATGCCTGAATAATCTGGGCCTACCAAAGTTGCAGGTAAAATGGATTAATATCTCATCACTCTTTTTATTCTATCTTTTTCCTGCTGGAAGAGTCTCTGCTTAAGCAGATTAAAGAACAGGTTAAACTCTTACAGAACCAAAAGTGTCTTGGGAGCAAATTCTTTCCTGGGGTAAGAATAGTTAAACCTTATGAAAAGTAGGAAATAGAAACAGTTTGCAAAGACAAAACCAAAAAGCAAACAACAACAACAACAACAAAAAAAAACATTTATATTGTGGGAAGAGAGAGAGTTTTTTTTATTTCAAGCCAAAACCAACTCCAAGTAGGAGGTCATTTCAGCCTTAGTGCACTGTTGGTCTCTATAGAGAATAAAATTAAGTTGTTGCAAATAAAATTTTAATACTTTAAAGTGAATTATAGATGTATTCCACAGGTTTTCTTGAATGAGTTGCATAACAAAACATGTCAGAGTCTTTTGAAATCTCCTGGTCTCTACTAATACCCTCAAAGTTCTTATTTTATCTCTAGGATAAACCACTTGAAAGCTTTTCTATCCAGAGAGAGAACTCACACAGAGACAAACTCAAGGACTTATATGAGGGGATTAATAATGTCATGGTCACCCCAGTATAAGAAGTCAGTAGTACCACAGAGCAGGTTGTTAGATGGATTGTTTGACTGTGGAGTTCTTTCATACAGCAATTGAAGTGACTCTTTTAAACCTATTTTCTTAACTGGGAACAAATTCTTATTTAGTTTCCTCTTTCTTCAACTGCCCAACTTGTTCACCTTTAGCTGAATATGTAGCTGATAATAATGTGAAGTACACACAGACCAATTCCCCACTTGAACATTTAGATACAAGGTATTCATTTAAAAATATTAATAATAATATTATTTTTTAAATGGCAGAGACAGTGTCTTTTGTCAAAGTATAGGTCTGAACTATTCTATTTACATGAAAAACATCAGGGGAAGAATTGATATCACCGAGATAAAGGTTGGAAGTAAAAAAATATTTAATATGCTAGAGGAAATATTTTATATGCTGGAGAAGATTGGTACCAGAGTTGTAGACAAAGCCTCTAGTGTCTTAGGTTAGTGCAGTTAAGAGTAATGCTGATAGGATGAATATTCACTGTGTCTATACAAGCAGACTACAAACAAAATCAGCCCACCCTACAGAGTATATATTCTGAAGAAGTAAACAAAAAAAAAAAATTTGATCAAAAGATGAAGGACAGCATTATCAAATATACAATACTGCTGAGCACACCTGTGTCTTCTGCTGTCCACAGGTGTAACAGTTGGGCAGTATTCCACCTAATTTTTATCATATATCATATCATATATTTTGTGCTGCTTTTCTTGTGTATTCATAAAAGTATAGATGGTTGCATTAATCTTAAAATGGAAAATACTTTTTTTTCCCCAAGAATGCTAAATATAGTTTTGTAAAACATTTAAATATTCACAGACTTCATATTTTTTAATTTATTTCATGTTACTGTAAAGGGATGAAAGTTTTCTGAGTTTTCAGTTCATTTGTAATTTTCCTCTTATCCTAACACTTATATATGAAAAACAAGTTTTTTTACTGTATTGATTTTTTATAATTACAGAGGTTTTGAGCCATTGTAATATTCTCACAGACCTGTTACTATCTGTTTTCCTCCAAGCTCACATCTCAACTGATAATCTAAGAAATCTTTTACAGGCAAGAACTGGATCAAACCACAAGCTTGCTTTGAAGAAAAAAATATTCATTATTAATGAAAATATAGTTGCCTGTATTTAGAGATAAAAAAATATTTGTACCAATTTGTGCTTAAAGAGGATGTTTTATTTCCTGAGCTAATTTCCATTAGATCTACCCCTTCAGTGTTTCCCAAAGAAATTCACGAAGAAACAATTAAAATTCCATACTCAATGTATTTGTGTGTGTAGAAATACTAACCCTTACAACCAATCTTTCACCAGTTCTGATGTGACAGGCTGTGCTACAAAGCTGTGACACTCGGTTTCTAGTTAACTGACGTCCTTGAGAAAGAAGTGGAAAAAAAATGGGAAGAAAGTAGAGCAAGAGCGCAAATAAGTACCTAGATAAACATTTACACACACACACAAGCTACATGGGTTCAGCACTCTCCACAGCTCAGTGATGGCAGGTGAGGAAAATATTGCACATGGATTCACAAAGAAAAGTACCTACGCAGATTCTCATTAGTCCGGTTAAATATTTAAGCTTTTAAATAATCCCCTATGTTATAATGTATACATATTCTCTCTGTATTTCATTGCATAATGTTAATACTAAGTTTCATTTCAGGTATTATTTTTTTATGACCACACATTAGAAATAGCGCGCAGCTATGAAAACTACATTGCATAATCACTTCACTGTTTCAAGAACAACATTTAGGACTCAAAGAGAACAGGCTGTACACCACCTGCAGATAGATAATGTACAATTAACAAAAGTCAAAGAATAATTGTATTGGACAGAACTATACTTATTTGGAGAAGAGGTAGGATATCAAATTAGGCTTCAATCATAAAAATAGTAATTTTTGTCTTTGAGCAAAAAATGTCACAGAAGATTGTTTATCAAAAACATTATTTACAGTATTTAGATTACCTGCTTGGAATGCCACTAAATGCTATCTCGATCTACTTCTGAAATTGCGATGATTTTAAGCTGTCTCAAATGGTGATCCAGGGTTATACTTCCCCGAGCAGCGAAGTACAGAACTTCGGATTTGTCTATTTGTATCACTAATATGTACTGCAAGAATCGGCCTCATGATGGCAGCAAACGACGTAAAACAAGAGTTCAAAAAGGACCTGCTCCAACCCCAAACTGCTTTCTGGTGTACTGCAAACATGCAAAATAAAAAGCATACAATGCAGTCACTCTTAAACTGCAAAAATCTACAAATCATGTTAGGATGAGACAGAAGGAAAACAACAGTATTCCATATTAGGATAAAATGATAAGTCATTTTTGATTACACAACTTTTTTTTTTTTTTAATGTATATATTTGCAAATATTGTGGTTTTAATAATTCAATTTATAATCTGTCTGCTGCATACTTCTTTATCGTCCACTGATGAAAAAGGACCATAGGGATGGGAAGAGAGGATTAAATTTGGTTTAAAGGAAGCCCAGAAACAAAACAGATGTTAAAAGCCTTCCCTTGTTACAGTCTGTTTTCCTTCTTGGCAGGATTGATGCCAGAAGCAGCTGTATGTGGAAAGTAAGTTTTCTCTTAGGAACTCTCTTTGCCTACAAGTGTGCTCTGCACTTCAAAACCTCAAGCTTGTGTAGATGGAGCAGATCCCAGAGTGCTGCAAGCGCATCTTGAAGTTAAAAGAATTGAAGTTTAAAGAAAGCAAGAAAAATTGAGGGCTGCAGGAAAATAAAAGATCGTCACTAAAAAAAAGATAACTCTTTTTAATTCTGAGCAGAAATATCTATAGGATCTCAAGAAGAGGATCTTTACTAGAAAAATGTTCTTGGTAGACCTGAATAGTGTACAGGAAGAGGTCAGCTTTGTGCTTTGCAAAAAATCAGCAACGTTTGCAAGGCAGAAGATTCAAAGTTAGGTTATTCTATCTGCTTGACTTCTCTGCATTTTTCAGCCTGTGCTGCCATCATGTGGAGTATTAAGTGTTCACTCATAGGAAACGAAAAAAATATTTCATCTGCTCTCCACCATTTATTTCCTCTCCCTTTTTTACCGCAGGCAGTCCTGGTATTGCCTGTCAGGAGAGACTGAAGACAAGAATCCCCTGTAGCACCTTACAGTTTTCTTTGGAATCTTTACCACTTTTGTCTTTTGCTTGCAGAAGTAGCAGAAAATCCACCCTGCCATGCAGGTGAACCCCTGTCAGTCAGAAAAAATCAGAGACAACTGAGTGTTAGATGCTGCAGATTGTTCTCAGCTTCACTGGAAAAAAATCCCATATAATAGTGACCAGAAACTAATGAAAATATGTCTTCTATTAACTACTTCCTTGTCACCTGAAAGGAAATGTCTGTCTTCATTTGGTAGTAAAGTTTCACTCTCTATCTCGGTATAAATAACCAATATACCTGGTTTACTATTAACACAGGAGAAATTGGAAGGAAATCCTCCAGAATCCCCTCAAACCTACTGTATTTTGTCTCATGCTTCAAAAATAAAACAAGCCAACTGCATTTGTAAGAAGCTAGGTACCTAAGAAAACGAATTGTTGTGAATTTTAACATTTCATCTCCAGTATCTGTTTTCTATCCTGCTATGTTTCATGTGCATTGATATAAATGAAGATTTTAGTGCTAATCCTACTAAATGCAATGAGAAGATCACATAAATCACAGAAAGTATTGGGTCACATATTCTGTGGTCAGGTAGTTTCATTGCTGGTTAGGCAATAGGAGTTTCCAAAATAATTTAAATGGGAAAATAAACAACCCAAACCATACATGCTGTAAGCCCCATGATCAAAATGAGAAAGATATACAAGCAAATTTTGCATTTCTATTAAAGCAATAATTACATAAACAAACACTGTAACATTGTTCTTCCAAGAAACAAACAAAAAAACAAAAATACTCACCCAATATCTATGCAGCAATGAGAAGCCAGCTACACAACAAAACTGATTTATTTTATATAGTTTCATTAATATGGTAACATATGGTTCCTCTTCATATCCAGAGCCCGCAGAGTGCTCAATGAACTGATTCTTCTGGGAAACTGGTTAGAAGTCTGTAATGTTACTCACACATTTCCTTTTCACTCAGCAAGGGTAAGAAAATATTTGTTTTCTGGATAAGGGAGCAAATCACAAAACAAAAGCCCTACTCCTCTTGGGGAAACAACTAAAAGAAGTCCATTTCCTTTCACTTCATTTTTTTTTTTTCTGCTGGCTGTCAATTATTAGGTAAGTGACACTTACTCAAATGGCTCTAGTAATCTGTATCCCTCCTGGTGAACTTCAATTTTGTTGTCAATAATAATATCAACTGCTATTTAGCTCAAAGTCAATTTTATCTTGGGTTTTACTTAAAAATTAATTTTATAAGCTAAGGGTTAGCACCGCTAAAGAACAGAGCTTCTTGTACATGTAGGAATGACATGCTGAGCTTTTATTTGTCTTATCTACAGAATGGGGCTTGCACTTCCACTCCCTCTGTAGGAGTAAATCTCCCAGAATCATGCTATTGCATGAAGAAATAGCACAGAGTATTCACCAGGGAAGAAGGAGAATTCTCATTCAGCTCAATCTGTACATCCCACTGAAAAGCACCCTACAGTATTGGAAGAGGGAGGCAAACGGAAGAGGCCAGACTCTTCTTGGTGGTGCGTAGCAATTGGACAAGAAGTAATGGCCTAAAACCTGAATATAGGAAGTTTTGTACTAACGTGCAGAAGAACTTTATGGTAAGGGTGACAGAGAACTGGAACAGGGTGCTCAGAGAGGTTGTGGAGTTTCTTTCTGTGGAGATACTCAAGACCCGTCTGAAAGCCTACCTGTGTAAATTAGTGTAGGGAACCTGCTTTAGCAGAGGTGTTGGACTCAATCTCTTGATGTCCCTTCCAACACCTGTGATTCTGTTAATGGTTTCTTGGCTCGTACTTTCCTCTGAAACTTATTAGTTATGAACATAAAGGAAGAGGATCTACGTGACCAACCTTAAACATAGAATAAAAAGGAGAGAAAATTTTCTGTACAACACTTTCCTTGATATGGCCTTGCTTGCATTTTTGGGCGCACTTATGTTTACCTTATGGTGAGATGAATACTGGAACCATCCAAGGGTAGGTAGAATCTCACGGTACTTCCCCTCAAAGTCTTCTCCTTGCCTTTCTGTGGTGATCTGATTTCCATGCTAAGGAAACATCAACCACATGAAAACTTCAGCCCATGTGAGTGTACTTCCAGAGACCAAGCACTTGATTAGTTCCTACTTCTCAGTGCTAGAAGCAAAAAATCCTCAAACAGAAAAAGCATCCCCTAAACCAAACCAAACTAAAAGCCACAAAACACTCCAGTGTCAAACCTATGTTGTATTTAGTTTCTACCAGACCCAAAAAATTAATAGGATAAAAATATATGTGGGGAAAGAGGCATTGGATTGCAATTTCACTACCCAAATCTTGTTGTAAGTTCTGTCTTAATTTTAGATATCTAAAGATAGAGTTATCTAAACTTTCAGGTCTATTGAATGAAATTGTCTGTCTGTGGTGGGCAAAGAACGTGAACAAAAGTAAAAAAAAAAAAGACACTTTATTTCCATAAGATGCCTTATTTTAATATTAAGATCTTATGAGAAGCTTTCATGAATATCTTAATGAAACTTAGGGAGAAGAAAATATGGCCCTGGAAGTTATTTTCTGCTTGTTCCAAATATACAGCATACAGCTTGGATGAATTGCTTATTTCTGTCATAAACTGTAACTGGTAAATAAGCTTTTGAGAAAAAGGTCTTACCTGACTTAACAGTACATTATGTCTGGACAAATTTTCTCATCTTTCCAGTAAATGCTGAGTGTAGTAAATATCATGTTAACAGCCTGAGTGTAAAAATGCAGTCACTCTATCAACTGCAACTACTTAGTTATGATCATCATTTTAAAGCATTTTTAATTTCTTTCTGCAAGAAAAATATATATTCTGCATAAAGAAATGAATGTGAAAAGAAAGGAGTAAACAACAGCTTGCAGAATAAACATCATGAACCAATTCCCCACTGAAGCTTCAGTAATTACTATATGAAGTAGGCTGCCCTTAATACAACAATTAATTATTTTTTCCAAATGAATTATGCAAGCCAATATTTTTTCTTCATTAATGTTTTGTAGGAGTCATTAAGTTCCATTAATGAATAACAAAGAAGCAATTGGAATTTTATTCTGGCTTATGTGTGCTAATGTGCTTAACTTGAACTAAATGTGTTTCCAGTATGTAATCAAAATTGAATCAATCAAATCAATTTACCACTCAAAGTCCTTTTGGAGCTGCAGCTGTTTTATATGGATGACTCTTCTCAGAGAAAAAATACAGACAAAACCCTGAAGACTACATGGTTCTGGAACATACAAAGTAATTAGGAACCAATCTGTCTGTCTTTTGTTAGAAGGATACTGTTTTCTTCACTTAAAGTTTTATCATAAGTCAAAGTGGCTAAACTATTTTCCAGGAACATATCATCAGATGAATTTAAATTTGTTTTTCCGTTCCTGAAATCTTCATGAGTTCTAGTGAATTTCTTACTTTCCTTCCGAATGGAACAGCAGAGAGTGAATAATTGGTGATATGATGACCTAATTCTAACTTATGCATCTTATACTTTTTTCCCTGGAGACCACCGTTATCAGAAACGAATGATTCATTTTAAATGTGGTCAGCAGTGACCAATTCACTGATAAATTTCACAAATGCCTTTCTTCATGGAATTGCAAGGAAGGATATTACAATTGCCTGATTGGAAAATACAGAGATGATACACCCAGACTTTCTATGGAGGTGAGCAGTGATTAAACAAGAGGCAACAGACACAACTTGGGGAAGGAAATTTTGCTTTATTGTCATAATGGGAATGACAAGAAGCTGGTTTACTATTATTATTTTTCTTTTTGTTTTTATCCTGAATTTTCCTAATATGATTCAATTCAAGCTCTTCAGTCACACTTCCAGAGCTCAATTTTAAAGAAAATCGATGTCTTTATTGAACAGCATTTGAATAAGCTCATACGGCTTCTGTAAAAAACATAGATCCAATATACTTTGTTAGAGGGTTTCCTGCAATGTTAATATGTTTATTTATAAGTGATGCATGCTTGAAAAATAACTGAGAAATAAATTGCACAAATGCTTTTTGCTCATAAAATTATTCCTGAAAATGAAGTTTTTCTATTTTTTTCTTGATTGGTAAGATATGTTTGAGTAAGTAGAAAAATGAATTGAACAAAAATGTTAAGCCCAAATATTGCCAAATAGTGTGTCAGGGTAGAATATTACAATGTTAATGCTGTATGTAATGTTACTGCTGTTCCTTTACTAGCTGTATTAGAATGTTCTGGAAGGCTAGACAAAGAGTCTCAGCTAACATCTCTTAAAATAGCTTATGAAAAATACTATACAATCCTTTGGAATATATATGAAGATAAAAGGAAAGAGAAACTCCTATTTTGGAACTTCTACAGCACTTCAGAGCACTGTTACTATTTGCAGACTATAAATGAGAACTGAAGGTAGAAATGCTTAACTTCCCATAACAAACTCAGGCATAATCAAGTTAAAAGGAAAGAATAGGGAATACTATAAAAATGGCAGTAATAGCAGACAAGCATCTTGTGGTTTCTGATTTTTTTTCTCCACCCAGAAGTATTGGTGTTCTCTTTTTCACTATCTTATGCTATTTATTTATGGCACCCAGAATGATGCAGTATCACATTTCTTTCCCCTAGCACTGTGAGAAGAACCTAAGCAATTGATAGTATCTGTGTTCTGAAAGGGAGAAAATGATTACATATAGCAGTGCTTTACAGATTAACTGCAAACTGGCTAATCAGAAAAGAAAAAAGAAATTGAGAACAGAAATAGCTGCACAGAACAGCACTATAAATAACAGACCTTGTTTCTGAATTTGCCTAGTGAAGGAAGCTGTCTCTAAGTCAGTTTACCTTAAACCAAACTATATGCCAATAAGCTTTTGTTAGTTACTTTATAGTTCAGAGTAATCACCAAATGTTATTCCATTTAGTGTTCTATAGATTTGATTATAAATGCCACCCACTACCTTATAGTTCCTAGTGATAATTGTTGCATCAGAGTTTAAAAGTTAGTTCTTGTGTTTAAGCAGTGACTAGGAAAATAAGTCTTTCTAGTAAAATATCCTTTGTCATATGTTTGTGGATAATTTATAGTGATTATAGTGATTGCAACGAATGGAATCAGTGCTATAAACTGAATTTTGAATTTCTTTCGGAGATAAAGATCAACCAACTGAGGCTCACTGGCTTCTGTGGACATTTAAGGTAGCCTAGGCTACCAGAATCTGGCAAATCAGGCGATGCAAGAGTGGGGAAAAAAATTTCAATTATCGCTGATCCATCTGCTGGAATATATTCAAGCATTAGAAGAAGCCTTGGAAGCCTTGGGTGAAATGTTACGCATAAAGAAATGTAAAGTACAATTTAATCAGTTGCAAACTTAGTTGAAGTTCAAGGAATAAAACATTTATCCTCCAACCTCCATGTACAAAATAGACTTCTTTCTTGCCCTTTGGTGGGAAACTAGCCCTTTGAGAAATAAAACAGTTCAAATTCTCTTCAGCTGACAGCAGAAACTCGGGAACTGGATGTGTAAGAAAGGTCTCCTTCAGTACCCTACAATTTTTCTACTGTCAGTCAACCTTAGGGCAAATTGAATACATTTATCACACATTTTTTTACCTATATCATAGACATTTCATAGGCATTTCTTTCACGCATGCTCATCAGATATAATGAAAAGATGTTATATTTAAATATTTTTCTTGTTGAATTGGATGACTGCAGTTCTTTCATCCTAGAGGAAGAAGAATTAGTACAATGTAAAGGTGTTGTGTAATCTGTATCTATGAACAGAGACAGTCTGTGCTATACACTTGTAAGAAATAGGTAATCACTCATGGGTTATCATACAATTCCTGCAAAATTGGGAAGAATAGATCAAATGGACAAGAATAAGCATAATTTCTAGATTCATCTATAGCATTCCTCTATCTGGGGCAGGTGCACAATAAATTATAAAAGCGGTTACTTGTAATACAAAAGGTAAAAAAATTACTCAGAACTCTTTACAGAATTTGTTGATAGCTGGGAAATCTGGATTTTGCCTGAAAGTAACAGTATAGCAAAAAAAAAAAAAAAAAGCAACAAATGGAATTTAAATCTATAGGCAGATTTGCATTGCAGCTATGATGATGGGAAATGCAACAATTTGTATGCTTGTGAAAGCAATACGCAGGGGAAAAGAACAAACCCAAACAAGTTTCATTCTTGCTTCCCAAACAAACAAATCATGAAGCAGTGGAAATAGGAAAAAGTTCATTTGAATCTCAGCTAGTCAACACAAGTATAGGGAAGAGCTATATCATCATGAAAATATCTGAGCATAGAAAGGAAAAAAAACAATTTTAAGTCAATTTGCTATTACTTAATGATATATGTTTGGAAAAGTGAGCCAATTTAAGAAGTATAGGAAGTATTGAGGGAGTGTAAGTAAACAAAAATAAGTTATTGTATCATTGCATCAAATAGTAGTTACTTCTGGAACTTTTTTTTAAAGAGTTTCCAGAACCAAGGGAATAATTCAGTAAGGTCTCAGTCTTTCCAGGGCAATGCTTGCCATTCATTCATTGTGAAGAGCTCTGTTGACAGTCAGTTTGGAACAGGACATCTCATCTTATGTGAGACAGGTTTGTAGAAAAGTCAAGTAATGTGAAGAGCTCCATAATCTGTTTCAAAGTTGACTAATTAAGAGAAAGATATTCTGAAATGAAAAGTGTACAACTGAGAAAGATTCATTAATTAAATGCTTCCATTTAACACTGACTTCAGCTAAAAAGTCACTGGAGTAGGAAAGCATGTTAAAATGAATAAATATATTAACAATTTGTAACTATCTGAAAACAAATCAAAAACAAAAGCAACAATGATTTTGTGAGAGAAAACTAATTCATGTCAATTCAAGTCAACAGGTCACTGTGTATAAAGGGATTGCATAGTTTTCGTATCAATGGGATGGATTTCTTCTATGTACTTGCATAATATTTGGATTACTCAGTTAATAAATAAACAAATAAACACTGTCAATATGCAGAATGTTTACTTTAAGTGCATAATCTCCTGGATGGCAAGGCCACCACAGCCTTTTGGGATTCCTTTTGGGACACCAGCTGGCACCCTGAGAGGCAAGCATACTTTTCATCGTGGCCTGAATTTGAATATTTATCTTCTACTTGGAAGAGATAGAGAGTTCCAGAGGACAACTCAAGGCAGGAATTCACCTCTGGTAGTCTGTAGAAGCTTTCTTCATGAAGAACATGTGGGGCTCAGGTTAATTTCAAATACCTGTAGTTTCCCTGTGAGAATACCACTGCCTTTTCTTATTACTTTCACAGAGTTATACAGAAGCACTAGAAGGAAAAAAGACCCAGGGAACTGTGAGAGTAGAAATGGAACGTGTAACATTTTGGGTCTGTTACACATTTTACTCTTTTATAATAAAGCAGCTGACCTAAAGCCTCAAAGACCTTATGAATGCAATAGTCTGATTCCTCAGGATCGTGGGACAGACATAAAAAGCTTCTTCACCTTCCAGGGTATTCTTTGATTTGTGTTTAGAATGAGCAGACTGATGTAACTTTGAAGTTACTCTTGCTTTGATTGAAGGTCCCTTCCAAACTATTTTTTCCTGCGAATATGGATAAAGTTCAGAATACTTGCCCTTCTCATCCGATGGTATTGGCACTGAATCCTGTAGCATGCTCATTTCACAGCTTCTATTCTCATTAAACAAATGGCCACCTGGACTTCTCTCCAGTTGCTACAGATGACATTATACAATTACTAACATTACATTTAAGGCAATTAGCTTAATTAAAGAAATAAGTGCTAATCAGCAGGAAGTCTGAAGTTTCCTGAACTTCCCTCACTGGCAAGAGTTAGCATAAGGATGCAAATGGTGGTAAGTCATTGACCTGCTCTGATGGTCACAAACGTTTAAGCTGACACAAAACCACTGTGGTGTTCCCATTTACTATGCTAGGTTTTTCTTTTAATTCTTCCCTTTTGTAGAGCAAAATAAACCTCTGAATTTGAACTCATAGCTTTTTGTGAAGAAATCATTTGAATCACTTCTCAAAATCTTTGCATTTTGCTGTATAACCGAAAAGGAGTATGACGGAGCATGTCAGCACACATTAATCCCTCAGTTATTCTCATTAAACAGTATGCATAGGATTCTCTGTGTCTCTCAGTTTTAAAGCTCCTGTCCCACTGCTGGTGGTGGAGTTAAACATCAGGATGCACTGCAAAAGAATTCTGTCTTGCCTTAAAAAGCAGTTGAAACATGCAGTCATTTTCTTGTGGTTCTTCCTTTCATCTTTTAAACACAGGAGAACAAAAACATTGGTCATAGTCTTATTTGGATCAGAGATACAAATTACTTGGAGAAATATTTCCTGGAGTAGGAATTCTGGACTACCTTATTAGTATCCATTGGAAAAGCATTTACAGATTTAAGAAAAAATCCCAGAGAATGTTCATTATGTTGACTGACTTCAGAAAGTTCTTTTCTTCTCATGAGGTCTCACAGTGCAAAAAAGCATTTAGTCTTGTCTCCTTGGCCTCACGGGTTACAAAGTTCTTTTAGGAAAAAGTAGCTGGGCTAGTAGGCTGATTTACAGAATTTTCAGTAGTTATTGTGCTACCCATACAGACTTGGAAAGAGACACATCCTGGCTATACACAACTTCTGAAAAATCTCCCCAGGGTCAAAGACAATGCTAAAGGGGGCTACTGTGATCAGAAATTGTTTCCAAGGTACCTCTCAGTTTCTCTTTCAACCAGAATTCTACATTACAAAGGGATTCAAACATTTGCAACGATATCCAAAAGGATGTGAGATCACATAGTTTTGTCAGAGTTAGTCCTTACGAACCTCACACTAAGGAGTTTTGGGGGGAAGGAGGGAGGGAGGGAGGAAGGAAGGAAAGATTGACCAACCACAGAAAGATGCTACTTGCATATTCTGAAGTGAAGAGAATCTTGTCAGGAACCAGGTATTTATGTTTTAGTAGTTAAGAGGTCTGAGTTTTTCATACTAAGTATAGTGACATATTGATAAGTCAGATAAGATAGAGCAGTAAGAGAAGATTGCAAAATTAGTTGTTAGACCTTTGATCTAAGAACAGCTTGCATATTTATTTATTTTTTAATACTATAGTGAAATATCACCATTCCTCGGGGAACTTATACGTTAGGAAATGAATTCTTATCTTCTCTGCCCTGTGGGTGAATTGAGTGCACTGTCCCTATTCTACTATGTACAGAATAGCTCCAACCTAAATATTTCTAGAAGAAAAATCCACACTGAGACACAACCTAGAGTAGCAACTAAAGCAGTTAATAGGTGAAATACTTCATATATATGCACTTGACTGTTTCTTTATTGAGCAGTAATGGTTTAGTTTCTACTGTTATTTCTGAGAACTATCCATATTATGTCACTGTCATACCACGAGCAGCACTAAACTCTCCCTGGCATGGCAGAAAATCCACCTCAAAGGCCATTTGATGCCAAGTAAAGAAAGGCCACACAATAATGGAGTGACTAACTCTCTCCTAGATCACAGATTTACTTTGTCTAGTCCACACAGAACTCTAACATACTGACCACACTGACTTTGAAGACCTGACTGAACAGCAAAATCCTTCCCCCTGCACACCTGGCTAATTTACTAGAGATTAAATTTTCTTGCCAAGAGTTCTCATCTTACTCATACAAATACAGCTGAAAAGAAAACCATATGGAAAAAATAATTTTATCAGAACAGCTCTTAATCTGATAGAGTAGCACTCTGAACTGTTCATTGTCATGAAGCCCTGATAGTTCTTAAATCCATTCTTCTGATAATTCTTACATATTTTCCTTGAGAGGCATGAACATAGAACAGAATCTTAGATAATAAATGGATAAAGCAATGGAAATATTTATTTACTCATTTCAGGATCTGCTAGTAAATTACTGACTGCATCACTATTGATGACTAGTTCATAGAATAACAGCTGAACAATACAAGTATTGTGTATCATCTTTATGAATGTACTTCAATTTTTACATTATTCTCATTTCCCTTGGTTTTCACTGCAGAATGTTATGTACTTTTTTTGCAAATGTACTCCCCCCCTCCATCTTGAACTGTGTCTAATCACTTCTAAAAACTGAGAATGCAATTTAAAATGCATACTTCTTCAGGAGAACATGATTTAATAGGCAGCTAAGTATTAATTCTGTATATAATTTAGCAGTAGTAATTTATATTAGGAGTCTATTACAAGTCAGATGAAAACTTAAGTATAGAATTGTATATAAAAAGAGCAATGATTTTGATGTGTCATTAGCATGACCAAGGAAGACAGAGATTAAAGTTCTATAGGGAGAATATTCAATGATGTCTGCATTTTGCACATATCAGTAGCACACCCTGTGGAAGCACTGCATGCCATGCAATTCAACATGATTGAAATACCTCTTCAGGAACAGCACAGAATTCACATTCCCTCCAGAAACAATGAGACTGTTGGTGGAAATATTTAAAGAAACTCATAGGAAGAAAAACTGCATGATACCTAACCTAATATTAAAACAGAAAGCTGAAGTTCACAGGAGTAAATGCGATTCATTGTACTACGTCATTAATCTTTATGAGCAAAATGATTATAAAATTCTATGGGGAGGGGAAAGCAATTACTTAATGATGTATAAAAATATTCCCGTAGATATTTGGAAAGTACTGTGCATAAAGCTGTCTGCATAAAGCCCTTGGATGGTACAAATAGCCCAGTCAGAGGTGTACTTTTAAACAGTACAAGAGTTATTTCTTATTTTTTAACTCTGTCCCAGTCACTGTTTAACATTCTGTGTTCACGTACTGTCTACATTGTTAAATTGCCTGCAGCTCCAGAGCAGTCAGGCAGTACTCAAATTAAGCCACAAAGTAATTAGGTTTCAATCACTGAATATTCACAGCTCAATTAAGTTATTTACAGAGATGTAGACAATTCCACAGCAAAGACAAACATTTCTATTGACATTCCCCAAACTATAAAATAAATAAATCCTGATGTGAAGAAAAAACTAAACTCAGATCTGTCTTCTATAAAGAACCTTTTCCTCCCTATCCTCATTCACTTTAGAGGTCAGCTGTCTTCAATTTGGATTTGCATGCTCATGCCTTTACAATGAAAGCTTGACAGGAGAAATCATCATAAATAAATAAATCAGTGCCTCTGTAGAAGTTGTGTTTTGTCAATTTCCCATTTTACTACTTGTTAGAAGAATTTGGTAGCAGAAATACAAAGCGTGTCTCGTATTTATAGTAGGAAGAAGTGATTAGTATCATTCAATAACATTGTCTACTGAACAAGTTAGAAAACAGAGCACAACATGTCTGCCAGCTAGAAATCCTATTATTTGTTTGTGATACTCAAACTCAAGGGAAAATAAGAAAAAAAAAAAAAAAAGGCAAGATGTTACTGAGGTCAATCCATACATGTCTGCTGAAAACAACAGAGACTGGTAAGTGACGTGTTTATTGCTAACATTATTTAAAAGAGTACTGAAAGGACTTTGCCTAAAATTTTGTGTGAGAACAGAAAAAGTAATTATTTCAGAAAAATAAAACAGTACTCAAGAGTTTCTAGAAGTTGTTAGGTCTGTAACCTATCTGATATTCTAGATACTAATTGCAGAGCAGAAATACACAAATTAGCAGAGACTCGACCCCATCAGTCCTTAAGGCATGAAGAGCAGACATGCTTCTACAGATGAATCGTCCAGACCAATAGAACAGAATTTACAACCACCTCAAACCACCTCATAAAATAATAGGATGGATATGTCTTGTTTACTTCTCTTCCTTTATAGGTAATTCTTACATGAATACAAAGCTTTTTATACAAAGCTGGGAAGAATGACTGAAATGCTGGAAGGCTGTGCTGCCATTCAGTGAGACCTGGGTAGGCTGGAGAGTTGGGTAGAAAGGAACCGGATAAGGTTTAACAAGAAGCAAGTGTAGAGTCTTGCACATAGAGAGGAAAAACCGCATGTAGTGGTTCAGGTTGGGGGATGAGCTGCTGAAGAGGAGCTCTGAGGAGAGGGACCTGGGTGTCCTGGTGGATGACAGGCTGGCCATGAGTCAGCAGTGTGCCCTGGTGGCCAAGAGGGCCAATGGCATTGTGGGGTGCATTAAAAAGAGTGTGGCCAGTAGGTGGAGGGAGGTGATCCTCTGCCTCTACTCTGGCCTGGTGAGGCCTCACCTGGAGTATTGTGTCCAGTTCTGGGCTCCCCGGTACAAAAAAGACAGGGATTAAGGGGTTTTGTTTTTGCAGACCAATACAAAATCTAATTTGGTATTCATTTTGTGTAAATAAAGTGATTTCATGGATCCCCAATGCTGCTTTGGACAGATTACACTCCAAAAGTACAGTAGCAACAACTGAACTCTATCTTACGTCAGTATTAACACTAGTAGCTCAAAAAGTAAGCAAGACACTTCACAGTGTGTCACCATGATTTAAATTCATCAGATTGTCTTCTTTTCCCCTTTATATAATGACAGTCCCATGTTTAAAAGACAGAATATTCATATTTTGCTGCTGTATCTTTATGCTGACACAGGGAGTCTGCAGCACAGTTTCCCACTGCCCCACAGTGACACCAAGGTGACCAACTTCTCTCTACCTATTTCTGTTCTTATCATCCACTGGAATAGCAATTTTGTAGAGAACAAGTCATTGCTTTTTACAAATATCTAGCTGTCCTGAGAAAACTATGGGGTGGTCTATTTTTGCATTAGTTCACAACAGAGCCCTGAACAGAGCTGCACACAGGAATTAGCTAAGTAGTAGGAAGGAAGCTCTTTCCAATCTTTCATCGTGTGCTAAACTAAAAAAAAATCTATTTGAGAAACAAACATTCTCAGTAGTTGAAAGACTAGGATTCAACACTTCTGACTCTTGTTAAGAAATAAAATACTCAAAAAATCATCAAAAAATCACTAAAGCCACAAAATATTACAAAACAAAAGCCCAAGTCTGCAGACATCTGTCATAACTGATCATAAAATTTGATCATAAAACTGATCATAAAATCATACAACCTTGCTTTCCTCAGGTTAGTATTCAGACTCAAAAGGCAAGTTGCTGATGAAGTAGAGGCTGGGAGTAAGGTTAATAGGAACTTTTGTTGAAGGAAGGCCTATTTGAACACTCAGTATTAAAAATCAAATTGTAACCAGAAGTACAGCAAAACAATACCCAGAAAATAGCATACATATATGCCCATACACATGCATCACAGAGAAATAAAACAGCAATGTGGTTAACGGTCTATTATAGACAAAATTTTTGCTGCAAAGCCTTTTTGTTCCCAGTATATATCACAATGGGAGTAGATTAGCTTCTTTCAAATAATACTCCAAAATCTGCCATTTGGTGGAATGAGTGGGAAAAGAAATAGATTCTGTGCACTGTGTTCCAAAGAGGTATCCTTCTCAGTGCTTGTCCTATTAAAGAGTACATGCTAGATAAGATCCTGTGTACCAATGAGGAGCTTTAATGAGCGCTTTTTCATCCCTCAGACATTTAGCACTACGTTCTATCAAACTGTGCACAACTGTAGCTAGAATCTCTTGTCATATTTACTGACTGCCAAGACTGTAAGCTGCTAGTCAAAGCACAACAGTTCATCTACTAGCAATGCAACTACTGCTTTTGCCAGTGTGTCAAGAGGAGAAACAATTGCTTCAAGGCTAAAAACCATCATCATCTTCTTGTCCTCTTTACTTAAATTAAGAACAAAATAGTGTTATTTTTCTTGTATTTAGCTCATGGATTCATTTACAATGGAAATTAAATGGAACAGTAACACAAAAGCAGCAGAAACTTAGAATTGAAGCATTGTTACCTTTCCAGACCAGGCCAAGGTAAGAAATTCTGTGGCATCCAGTATTTGTTCTTCTAAAGAATTTAAAAATGGAAATTCAAGTCATCCCTTTCACAGCTGCGTACAAAATCATGTTCTGCAACATCATATTGTTGACTCACATGTAGCCAAAGTTGTATTTTTGAAGACTCAGAATATATCTGAAGCTCAGTTTGAAGTACGGTTTATTTGTTTTTCGGTTTCATTAGCTCCACTTAGAATTTAAGGTCAAGAAATACAAGCTATTCCTGTAATTTAACAGGAGAAGACAGAATCACTTACTGCGGGACTCACTGTACACAGTAGTGTACATAAGGCATATTTCACTGTTAGTTAACCTCATGGAGAGATGAGAGAAATTGATTGAGCAGCACAAAGTTGACTTTTACTTATTTTTGTCTTGGTCCATTCTCTCACACGTGTTTCCTCTCCCTCGTCCACTGCCATATGCTGACATTTTTCACTCAATTTTGTTGTAATCAGACAACTAAAAGGCAATAAAGAAAAGGGCAAGGCAAGACAGTAGCTAGCACCTTCTAGCTGTTAACTGTAGGGCTCTTTCTTCTCCTGTTATTATGATCAAAACAAACATAAAAAAATAATTAAAAATGCCAAACCCCCAAAAAAGCAACCAAACAAAACAACCCCTAAACCCTGCTTCCCTCAGATGGAGGGGAAAACTGGAGCTTTCTTATTCCCACAGCGGTGGTTTCTTGTGTGTGGCAATGCTGATGCATTCACTAGCATTATTTTAGGCAGTAGAAGGTCAACATGCTGGAACGCTTACATGGCTCAGATTTAACTTAAAAGAAATAAGTTAAGCAGAAGATCTGAAAAGAGAGATTAGGTGTTTCAAAAAATAAGCATTGAGGAATGCAGAAGAAATTAAATATATGCACACCTATGATAAATGCAACACAAACAGATGTAAGAACTAGCATAACAGACACAGCTGAATACCTGCCTTTATCCTTCAAAGTGTCTCAAAATCTGTAGGCCTTTCATTCTTGTCTGCCCCTCACTGAGCCCACATTTCATTTCAAATAATGTATTCTCAGTTAAATGAAATTATCAAAATGTGATAAAGCAAAATATGAACTAAAGCCAGAGTGTAGAACCTTATAACTTGCAGAAATGTAAGTACATATCACTTGTGCTTATTATCATTCCTACAGTTTTCTAAAATACTACGTTATTTATCTTTAATAAAGGAAGGACAGAAAAAGAAAGGACTCGCTAGCTCATGGGTATCCAGTCTCTTGGCTTGCCTGGGCCTCACTGAGTGAAGAGGAATTGTCTTGGGCCTCAAATATGTAGGCTGCTCTACAAGTAATGCCTTATATTTATTTCCATGGAAATTACAACAAAGACAATGAGAGCAGCAACACTTTGCTAGAGCAAATTCTCAGATTTAGCTTTGCATTTTCCACAGCAAAGAACAAGAGTCCGCAGGCTGTGCTTGTAAAAAGCTGCGCCAGTGGAGGAGACATTCTTCCTCACCACCTACCGCCTCGCTATGCTCAGATCCACTGTTCAGTCCTCATATAAGTTCATAAGTATCAATGAATGTCAAAGGATGCCATTTTATTCCACATGGAGGAATTGAATAACACACCATTGCTTCATACAGACTTCCATGTCAGACATCATTCTGTCAGACTGCCCCTCTACTTCCATCTGTCACATAGAAACAAAATGTAATTGCATAGTAGTGGGAAGGTTCAACCTTTACTGCCATACCACCAGCATTCATTTCTGACATGGTGGGCCAACATAATAAATTAGTAGGCATTACTTTCGGAGCAGCCCTCACAGAATATGTAACATAGTTAATGTATGTAAGTGACAAAACATTTTATTTTTTAATATGTTTTTATTAAAACATCAAAAGGAAAGCAATAAAACCTAAAGGTAGTGGGACATTTGCTATGGTCTTTATGAAACTAATGCATCAGTCTGTTTGGATAGAAGTGGTTTCAGTTCTTAGTGAGCTCTTTAAGGTGTTCATCAGTGATTCTTGATGAAATTTTACTTCTTGGGCTTCATCCTTGAAACTAGTTGTTAACAAATGAAATGCCAAAAGCAATGACATGAATAAGGTGTGGCTGTGAAATCAGGGGTATTTCTCTATGCTAAGATAGGGCTCATTGAAGTTCAGCACAGAGACACAATCAGATTTTTCAGTGGAATATCTAATTGCAACTCAGTGCATTTCTTTTGAAAATCTGCATGTCATGCATTTATGTCAACTGAAAATGGAGTTGAGTTACAAATATACCAAAAACCAGATAATTTTTTTTGTCAGTCTTGAAAACTATTGTAAAAATGGAAAGCTGGGCTACGTATTTTATTTTTGCTGTTCACTGGACTGTGTTCAGCCATTGTACCAAAATACATACAGTTATTAGCCATAACTTCAGTCAGAACTACACTGTGCCCTCCCTGTGTCCAGGGTTTCAGCTGAAGCAGTGCCAATTGCACACTGATATTTGTTTGTTGCTAAGCAATGGGCGTGTGCCCAGGGCTGGACCAGGTTGAGCCACCTCCATGATGGCTCGGGACATCGCAAACTTGACCAGGCCCTGTGCTCTGCAAGAGCTGGACATGCCTGACTAGCTAGATACACTGTTAACTGCTCTCCCTCAAGTTCCAACACCTGTAACATGTCCAAAAACAAGCACAGCCTCCACTTTGGTGACTTTCTGGAAGAACTCCTGGCTGGATTCCTGTCATTGCTCTCTATCTTGCTGCAGCCTTCCAAGTCATTCACCAAACAGCCACAACTCTTCCCTCCATCATACTAGTGGGCGCATAAATGAAAAGGGCAAGAAGGGGTGGAGGTTGCACCCATTCGCTCACTGCTTAGGTTAGAAATAGGAGCTGGATAGAGTTGTTCACTTTTCCTCCAAAGAGCTTAATTCTCTGTTGTTACCTTTTGTAATATTCATATCTATACATATATGAATACACATATATATTCTTTCCTTCTTGCTTTTTTGTCATTGTCTTCCTGATTCCTATTCCAGCCTGTGTTAAGTCTGGGACTCTTTACTAACTGTGTTGACTTGTCCAGTGATGAAGAAGGTGAGATATAAGGCAGTAGGAGAAAAAAAAAAAAAAGCATGTTTGTACCAGGCCAAAATTTTCCTCTACATCATACTAGATATCACTTGAACATATGCTTAGCACTTTATATACACATGTATCTGTTTATTGGCTCAAACATTCAGTAATCATAGCTTCCAGGCAAAAACAGGAGCTCAATATTAAGAAGGAAAAAATAACACTGCAAAACCCAGGAACATGGTAGTGAAAACCTGCTGTTTGCTAAGGGGTAAGAGTCACAGAATCACGGAATCACAGAATTGTAGGGGTTGGAAGGGACCTCTAGAGATCATCTAGACCAAGCCTCCTGCCAAAGCAGCTCTCTAGCCCAGGTTGCACAGGTAGGCATCCAGGTGGGTCTTGAACATCTCCAGAGAATGAGACTCCACCACATCTCTGTGCAGCCTGTGACAGTGCTCTGTCACCCTCAATGTGAAGAAGTTCCCACACACATTTGTGCGCAACTTCCTATGCTACAGTTTGTGGCCATTTCCTGTTTTCCTATAGCCACAGACTGCAGAGAAGAGTCCAGACTCATCCCTTTACCTCCCACTCCTCAGATGTTTATAGACATGGATCAGATCCCCTCTGAGTCTTCTTTTATCAAGATTGAACAGACTGTCACGCTCCAATATAAAGGAGGGAGACGAGGTTCTTTAAGATTATGTGTATACCCAGCGTGAGATTAAGAAACAACGGTTCAAATGTTGGTCCGACCAGTTTATTACCAATATTGACCAGGGACATGGGGAAGGGGAAGGCGGACACTGTTAAGGGTGATGGGGAAGGGAAGACGAGCGATAGGAAAGATAGGAAAGAAGCAAGGGTTTGTACAAGCAGGGAAAGTCACCAGTCAGGATCCTAGGGGCGGTCCGGTTGCAAGCGGCTCTGACGGTCCGAGGCCGAAGAGCAGGGGTGGCCAAAGCGGGGAGAACAGCAGCAGCGATGGGCAGCCTTGAGCAGCAAGCAGTCGGCCGGAGAAACAGCGAGGGGTCCGCACCGGAGAAGCAGTGAGGGAGGCAACCCCGAGAGGGGCAGCAGCCAACAGTGATCAGCTCGTGAGGTCTCTCCTAAGAGAAGGCCTCTCCACTCGGGTAGTCTCTCCGAAGAGAAAAACTCCCGACAGCAACAGGTAGCAGAGAAAAACCACAACAGAGAAAACCCCAGCTACGTGGCTGCAGGACCCCTCTACTTATCTTCCAGATTCCTCCAGTCTACGTGACAAATCCCGTGCAAGCTTGTCAGGCAAGTGTCTCCTGAGATGGCTATCTCCCCACGGAGATGAGTACCAAACAAAAGAGTGTTCAGCGGCCGTCGAGCTGCCGCTTATCTCTCCTTCGTTGCCCCAGGACGTGCCCATCTGCTTGTCCCTTAAACAAAAGATTTCACAACCTTGTCCAGGACTAGCTTGGACATGTTCGGACATGTTCATCAGCAAACTTTGAGTCGATGGTATTAGAATAGTCTCTTACACAGACCCAGGTCTCTCAGCCTTTCATCATGAGGGTGATGTTTCAGGCACCTTATCATCTTTGTAGCCCTCTGCTGGACTCTTTCGAGATCCTTTTCTTTTTTGTACCGGGGAGCCCAGAACTGGACACAATACTCCAGGTGAGGCCTCACCAGGCCAGAGTAGAGGCAGAGGATCACCTCCCTCCACCTACTGGCCACACTCTTTTTAATGCACCCCACAATGCCATTGGCCCTCTTGGCCACCAGGGCACACTGCTGACTCACGGCCAGCCTGTCATCCACCAGGTCACCCAGGTCCCTCTCCTCAGAGCTCCTCTTCAGCGGCTCATCCCCCAACCTGAACCACTACATGTGGTTTTTCCTCTCTATGTGCAAGACTCCGCACTTGCTTCTTGTTAAACCTCATCCGGTTCCTTTGTACCCAACTTTCCAGCCTACCGAGGCCTCACTGAATGGCAGCACAGCCTTCAGGTGTGTCAGCTATCCTTCACAGCTTTGTATCACCATCAAACTTGCTGAGGGTGGACTCTATCCCCTCATCAAGGTCATTGATGAAGGTGTTGAACAGGACCAGACCCAACACCTATCCCTGAGGAACACTGCTAAGTACAGGCCTTCAACAGGTCTCTATGCCACCAATGACAACCCTCTGAGCTCTGCCAGTCAGCCAGTTCTCAACCCCCCTCACCTCCCACTCATCTATTCCACACTTCCTCAGCTTTGTTATGAGGATGCTCTGGGAGACAGTGTCAAATGCCTTGCTGAAATCAAGGTAGACTACATACACTGCTCACCCCCCATCCACCCAACTAGTAATGACATCATAGAAGGCCGCCAGGTTGTTTGAGCATGACCTCTGTCTGGTGAACCCGTGTTGACTACTCCCAGTTACTCTCTTCTCTTCCAACTGCATCAGCTAGCCCTGTCGGGAAGTCAATGCACAGTGTGTATCTGCAAGTTTCTTGGAGAAAAACTGAATCAAAAAGTTTCTGAAACCCTTCAGAGCAACTGGTTCAGTTGCTTTTTGTTTGGCAGAAGCCTTCACCTTCTTCCCTCTGACTGCTTGCCCTCCTCTCCTAATCAGAAACAGGCACAAACACCCATATTTCCTTCCCAAGCCTCTCAGTAACTAAGAGTTCAGCAGACCAAAAGAAAGAAATTCTACCTGGCTTGCTGAGCAATACATTTACATTTTATCTGCAAGCACTTATGTCCTTCTGCTTTTCTTCCTACAATCATGCTTCACTGCTGAATCATTTTTTAAGGCTGTCCAGCTCTGTTTCATTAATGCTCTGCTTTCCAGGATCAGCTCTAACCAGCAAGTAACCTTTTAGGAGCCAGATGCTCACTTAGCTACTGCAGAGGCTGCTAGGCAACTAATTATAGGAGGCCAGTACGGATTTATGAAAGAAAGCTTTTATTGACCCTGGCTCCCTTTAGAGAAGCCTGCTATTCCCTGACAACCTGTAAAGAAAGCAGGTAACCTTTTCTTTTGCATTAATGGCATCCTGAATGAACAGAACCAGAGCATCTGTTGTTGGAGACATTGCTAGTCTTTGGGCAGGATCTAATAATTATGGCAGATGTTACCAGGTAATGCTATTTAACATGTGTCTGCTTAGTTGTTCACAGGAAGGCTTGTGCTTTGCACCCACCAGAAACTGTAGAGCTACATGCATATGGTACTGAGCCAATGCATCTAACATTTTTAGAAGAGATTATTAGTTCGGGGTTGTACTGAACAGTCACATGGCTGACATCAGCTCAGAGAATGAATACAAAAAGCTTTCCTTCTTGTAACCTTTCCTCTCAGAAAAACAAATAAACAAAGAAAGAAAACACCAAAAAAACACTGACAAAACAAAAACTCTTTCCCCACGGTCTTCCATAATTACTTTTGTTAAGAATGAGTTTTATGAATATTGATAGACAATTTCAATTATGCAGAGTTTGAAGTAGGGAACGCTATACAAGCAGAGGAAGTTTAATCTCTATGATTTGAAGGTATTTTTTATTTCATTTTGTTATAGGTAAAAAGTACAATTCCTGAAAAATAGAATTGTTACTGTGCTATTTAACTGCTTTTGTAGAAGTACTGGTGGCTAGGAAACACAAACAAGCAGTGCCTTTAAAATACACAGAAGTTACTTCATGTTACTCCATTCTCCCACAGAAGACTATGCTTATGGATTTTGTACTTTCTTGGGGGCCTGAAGGAAGGATAATCACACGAACGTTTTTCATATGCTTTCTCTCTTTAGGTACAAGTCCATGCCAGGTTGGCGTTCATCAGTTTGTGGACTGTTTTTATTTTGTTATTTTTGCATGACTTACATAAGCTGATTTACCCTTTCACAAAACAAGGATAATGTTGATTGTTGAAGATAAAATCATGCCATTTTGAATCAGCTTGCTTATAAACTTAAACTTACAAATGTCCATGAGCACTGAAACATCTAGCATGCAGGCCAAGTGCATCTTCATTGTTTGTTCAATTCCATTTACTATGACTTGGAGACCAGATCTCAGCTGAAATCTGTTTTCTGTATTCTAAAATAAATACCCTTCTGAATACTACTTAAGTTCATGTTTGTACCTCACATGCTCTTTCTAATCTGAGTTTGCATGACATGGGTTAGTGGGCATAGCAGTGATGGGTTGATGTTTGTTTGGATTAAATGTTCTCAGTAGTTTCTTTCAACCTTAGTGATTCTATGATTTATGATTATGCCAGTGCTTAAGAACTGAGGGAATAATCAACTGAACACTATTTTAAAGTTCTTAGAGATGCACATTATCAATTAACAGCACTTTTTGCTTTTCTTTATCAAGTGCAAAAGCATAATCACATATGTTTTCATTATAGAAAGTTTACACTCTGTTTTTCATGTTTGTTAATATACATGTGATAACTTATGCTGTAAAACGGGAAAAAAATATTCTGTTACCACTGTAGTCAGCGCTGCTGATGTTCAGTTGCAGTCAGTGCAACAAAACCTTCCAGGGAAGTGCAGTTATGCTAAATACTGTTTTTGGATCACATAGGATCAGGTGTTGCAGCTGTTGCCTTTGTTTTTCTTTTGTATGTGGCCACCTGCCTCGGCATTAAAGCTGATGTCTAAGGAATAGAAATCAACTTTGTAGAAAGGCACCGATTCTGGTTCTCTGCTAGCTGCTTTAAACAGTTGTTTACAGGAAATAAAGGAGGAATCATAAGCTAATTTGCCTCAGATAAGGATAAAGGCAGCTTGATAGAGCTAAAGTAGAAGAAAAAGCAGGAAAGAACAAACTAACCTCAGGGGTAGTTTTACTTTCATTGATGGGATTTATGTTCTGGCACCCAAGTTTATCTGGTGTCCTCTTTTGATCTTAACATTGCTCTTGAACAGTAGTGTGTGCTTTATAACACAGTGAACTCAGTCCTGAGGTCTTAGCCCTACCCTGTTTTGCTAAGGTCCTGGACAAAATGAATTACGTTTTTTACTTCCAAACTCAAAGAATAGAACATATCACATGCCCACTGAAGAGAATAGACGTTGAAGGACGGATGGCTGCATATGAGCCCACAGTGTGTCCAGGTGGCCAAGAAGGCCAATGGAATCCTGGCTTGTCAGGTGTGGTAAGCAGGTCTGGGGTAGTAATCTTCCCCCTGTATTTGGCACTGGTGAAGCCCCTCCTTGACTACTGTGTACAGTTTTTGGGCACCTCAGTACAGAAAGGACATTGAGGTGCTGGAGCAGGCCCAAAGAAGGGCAACAAGACTTGTAAAGGTTTGGAGAATATGCCCTATGAGGAGAGACTGAAAGAGTTGGGGCTGTTTAGTCTGGGGAAGAGGAGTCTGAAGAAATATCTTATTGCTCTCTTCAAATACCTGAAAGGTAATTGCAATGAGAATCGGATTGGTCTCTGGTGACAGGTGACAGGACAAGGGAAGTTGGCCTCAGGTGGCACCAGGGGAGGTTCAGGCTGGATATTAGGAAGAACTTTACAGAAAGGATTATTAAGCACTGGAACAGACTCTCGAGGTAGGTGTTTAAGTCACCATCCTTGAATGTGTTTAAAAACTGTCTGGATGTGGTGCTTAGGGACATGATTTAGTGGTAGGTTGTTAAGAGTTAGGGTAGTATGGTTAGGTTGTGGTTGGACTTGATGATCTTGAAGTTCTTTTCCAACCTGAGCAATTCCACGATTCCATGATTCTATAGTGATAATTTAGTGTGTCCTCTAAGTAACAGACTATGCTGCAGGCTGTCAGTGTTGTGCTGTCTCATGTGCCCTGTAGGCAAAGACAGTCTTTTTGTTCAGAGCTTTGCTGAAAATGATGTTTTGTTTCTCTGCTTCCCTTTCTTATAATGCTCCATCAATTTCTGAAACAAAGCAATTAGCAGTAATTATAGGGAGTTTGGCAGAATGAATAGAGATTTTTAGATTACTGTCTTAAAATTTCCCTTTCTAAATGACAGCAGATCTGCCTCATACGAAGAAGGATAAAGAACAACTCTTTAGCTGTAATAACTCCCCTTTCTAGAGACAACATCATTTATTGTTTCAGGAAGCTGATAAAAGAAAAAAGGAGGAAAGAAAGAAATCGATGAAAAATGAATTTTCTTCCAGACAGGTTTATAATAGAGAAAGAATGGAAAATAGTTATTATAACAATTATTTTTGTTAACATTATCACTGTACATGGTGGGTATACTTTAAACACCAGTAAGTCAAGTATCTTAGGACTGTCTGTGTTATTTTTGAATTATGCTTGTAGTCCACAAGTTTTAAAATGCAATTTCAGGTCTTAGATACAGGCAGCTGCCTGAGTACTGAATAATGATTATTGGCTGTTGTCCACTTTTCTCACTGAAAGACATCTGATACTCTCTCCAAACCAAACAAAAACAAAACAAAACAAAACAAAAAAAAAAAAGAAAAAATAAAATAGATTGCTAGTTACATATTCAGCCAAGAGCAACGTACAATCATTTTGTAAGATGTGAGCATAAAACATGTTTAAACAGTTATATATTGCTTTCATTTCTGTATATTATTTAGATTTCTATGTATTAATACTTACATATACACAAATGTGTATTCATGAAGAGCAAGCCATGTATTTTAACATATTTATACTGTGTGAGAAATTCATGGTGGTTATTGGTGGTTATCTGTATAATATAGTTAGAAAATTGAACCTTATTTCAAAAGTAAGTACTGTTCCCTTTCTGACATTGATTCCATGTATTCTGAGCTCCCAGTAATGGGCTTGAGGCAGTTCAAAGCTCTGTAGTCATGTTTATTACACTCATACAAACTGTTAAGAAGTAAGAAGGTGAATGGTTCACACCATGGTTTTACTATACTGCTGGACATATTTCATCCTGTTCTAAACTCTGTCTTCTATTAAAAGAGAAAGATATAAGACAGAAGGACATAACATCCTAATTGCAAAAGTGCTCTGTTCTTTTATTAAACAAGTTCATTATTGGATACATTTTTCAGGTAGATGCAGAGAACATCTTTCCAGCTGCTGGACCCTTGACAAAGCAACAACAAGGCTGACACTCTCAAAACACTTGTTTAAACAGTAAAGGTCATGAACACAAGTTTTGTCACCACAAACTTTCACTGAATGACATTAATGGATGTCAAGTTAATCCTAAATGACTTGGCAAAAAAAACAAACAGCATTTTCTTAACAGCTTTTGTGTGAAAAATGTTAACACAGTTTTGATAGATGTGCAAGTATGTACTTGGAACTTGTACATTCACAGAAAAAAAAATCAGTCTCAAAGATACTAGTATTCTTTTCTGGTTGTTGGTATTTTGCTGAGGAAGGGACTTCAGTCACCCTTGGACCAAATCAGGCAGAAGTGTTAGAGATGAAAAAGCCTGGGATGTAATACGTTGAGTGATTGGCCTGCCTGTTGCTCACTAATGCAGAACTTAACAGAGAGATGAACAGAGGTAGCCTGAGATGCAGTGATTCATTATAGAGTACTCAACCTTTAGGGGTACAGGACAGGTAAAAAGTAAAGTGAAGATCCTAAGACTCAGGAAGCCACTAGTGCATAAGATCCCTTGGAAAATGTCATGGTTTTATGATTTTTGGTGTTGGTATTCCACATCATAACATCATGTAGTGCATTGAGAATTAAAGAGTTAATGCTTCAGCTCTGTGGTTCATCGATAGTTATGGGTATACCTGTCTCGGAAGAGAGGAACTACTTTCCCCAGAGGACTTTGTGTTGCTTTGTATTTTTACATTATTCCACTCAGAGGGAAAGATAAAAACTGTTTGCATGTCATGAGACACTCTTCTTTTCTTTGGGATCGACTCAGCAGTGGGTGCTCGCTGCTGTCTCACCTTCAACATTTAGCGTAAGGCCTTCAGTTTATCAGACACTCTCTCTTGCTCATTTTATTTGATTTGTTAGCTTTAATTCCAATTATAGTGTATTATATTGTGTTATTTTGCTTTCTGATATCTTATTTAATAAATTAGCTTTCCTCTTCAGATCATTGCCGCTGTTTTGTTTCTAGGCCCATCTCCCTTTTCCCTTTTCCCCTTCCCCTTTCCTGGGGTGTGGGTCCGTGGGTCCACCGCACCAATCATCACAGAACTGGGCTGAACCCACCTGTAAACTGTTGACAGGAAAACACTTTCAGAGGTAAATAAGTGAAAGAGCTGGTAGATATTTAAAAAGCTTTTCCTTAGGGCACAAGGGCATTCAGTCCCAAAATGCAAAAAATGGGAAGGTGAGGCAGTAGACCAGCTGAGCTAAGTCAAGAGCCTCTTAGCCAAACTAAAACAAAAAAAATTAAACGCATTACTAGCAGAGGCAGGGATACACATGCTGTGAATATTACAGAATCATGGAATCATAGGAGTTGGAAGAAACCTCTGCAGATCATCCAGTCCAACCCTCTGTTAAAGCAGCTTCCCTAGAACAGTTACACAGGAAAGTATCCATGTGTGTTTTGAATATCACTAAAGAAAACTTCACAACCTCTCTGGGATGCTTGTTCCAATGCTCTGTCACTCTCACAGTAAAGAAGTTCTTTTTCGTGCTCAGATGGAACTTTCTGCTTTCCAGTTTGTGCCCCTAGCCCCTTCTCCTGTCAGTGAGCACTGTGGAAAGGAGCCTGGTCCCATTCATTTAACTCCTCCCAATTAGATATTTATAAGATCATTTACTAAGATCCCCTCTCCTCCTCTCCTGGCTGAACAGTCAAAAGTCTCTTAGATTTTCCTCACCCCCTCTACCTCACTCTTGTGAGATGCCACCTGAAGTATTGCTCTTCAGCTCTGTGTTCCCAGAACAAGAATATAGACTTGTTGGAGTGAGTCCAGAGGATGACCATGAGGATGATCAGAGGACTGAAACACATCTCCTGTGAAGAAATGCTAAGGGAGCTGGACTGGTGCAAACTTGAGAAGAAAGGGCTCTGGAGGGACCTTATACCAGCCTTTGAATAGTTAAATGTGGCCTTCAAAAAAGCTGCACTCTTTATCAGGTAATGTAATGATAGGACAAGGGCTACTGGTTTTAAATCAGAAGAGGTGAGGTTTAGATCAGATTTAGGAAGAAATTCTTCACTGTGAGACTGATGAAACACTGCAACTGGCTGCTCAGAAAGTGGATGTTCCATACCTGGAAGTGCTCAAGGCCAGGTTGGTTGTGGCTTTGAGCAACCTGGTCTAGTAGAGTGTGTCCCTGCCCATGGCATGAGGCTTTGAACTCAGTGATCTTTAAGTATACTTCCAACCCAAACCATTCAGATTCCTTGATTTTATGGCCCTATAACTATCATTAACTTACGTCAAGTCAGAAGTCTAACGTGATAAAGGAAATACCCTTTGTTGATAGGTGTATAAAGCTCTGAGTTTTCAAAACGTACCTAGCCCTCTTGTGCTGTTTAGAACTGTGCTTAGGTTTTCTTCTCTCCAGCATGAATCCTGTTTTAAAAGGGTAGGGGGAGGTTATGTTTCTGGGTCTCCTGGAGCTGAGATATGTTGCTGGTGCACTCAAGAAACAGACAAATATTTTAGCGTTTCACAGGTTATTTTTGGACATTTAAAAGGAATACTGATACATCTGAATATTCCCTTGATCATTGCAGACTTTTGGAAGAAATTTTAAACTAACTGCATGACAAATAAATAGGCCTTACATACTTAGGAAACCTCAAGGCAGGCTTTTTCATTGATCAATAGATATTTGACATATAGTAGCTGCAACTCGTAATCTAATTAAAGGATTATCTGACAGTTACTTCTTTGGTACCTAGCTCAAGTACTCCTGACACAGCTCTCATGAGGTAAGCAAGGTCAATATTGTATAGAACCACAGACTTCAACTACTTCCCAGTGAATTAAAATCATGGTATTAAAAAAAATCTTATATAGAGTCTACTAGATTCCATAGAATCAGTTGTTATGACCCTTCCAGGGCTATTGAAAAACAGCTGAAAGTAGCTGAATGGGGAGGTGTACGTGACCTAATGGAGTTTGGTGCACAAGGCTTCTACATCACTCTGGACTGTTTCTTGCTCCCAAGGCCAAGGAACACCAGCACCCAGCATACATTTTGAGAAGCAGTTCCTTCTGGAGTACATCAGCCTTGAGGAACACTAATTCTAGCATGCTGGAGTAGGGTCAGGAAGGTAAATGGGAAATAAGTGTAAATAAAAGAGTTGAGACTTGGTCCTATTTTCCTTCCTAGCCTTCTGTTTCCCTGTGTGGGAATTCACTGTAGTACTCAGTACTTAGCTGCAAAATTTCTGTTTGGGATCTTTGGTTGCCTGTTATTCTGAAACCACTGTCTGAGGTTTCTAATTCGAGTCCTGTCTAGATTGTCCTCAGCCAGATCTTCTTGGTCAGCAGAGAAATGAGTAAAATGATCTGTGCACAAGAATGTTCACACTGTTTCAAAGGAATGGCATAGAAAATTTTTAAAAAGTAATTTTAGAGAAATATTTGATTTAATTTGACTTCAAATCTGCTGTGAGTCAGAAACATTCCTGAACTACCATCAAGAATCTCATCTTCTATTTTTTATGGATTTTCATGTACACAGGCCAATTAAAGTTGATAAGATATTATTGCTGTCTCCTTCACATCTGAATGCTTCAGTCAAGCTTTTCTTTTTTCCCCACTATGTATATCATATTTTGGGAATGTAGGCCAGTAATGTTGAGATAACTTCAGAATATAGCTCAGAGGGCTTTACTGTGACTGTCATTTACTGAGGTATTAAGCCTTGGACTTCAAGAGGGTAGAGGGTAGATATTTTAAACATTTTCAGATGATAAGACAAGAATTCAAAATATAATAGAAAATAACATCCTGGAATATAAAACTGAGTTATTAGGTTGATAAACACTTGCTCATTCAGAACTCTCTGTGCAAAAATAACAAAAATGCTAAGCAAGTAGTCATCATATGTTGTCGTGATCTTCATCTGATCAATACGTTTACATAGAGGGGATTGCAAGTATGTTCACCCTCAGAGTAGAACACTGATTAATGCTGTTGATATAGTCCAGGATTATGTCATTGTGCAGTGAAATGACTATATTTAGGCAAGAGCAGATGCATTTCATCTCAATGCAAACTCTTACCTCAGGTTTTCCTTTGCTGTTGATGGCATGCAATCACTTCCATATGGTATGAGATTAAAATGGGCTGCTCAGGGGAAAGAAAATAAGAGATATGGCAATTATGTCCAATAATGAATGCTTAAGGAAGATAAATCAAGACATCCTGTGTAATCATTTAGTGTTGAACAAAGGAAGGCCAAATATGCTGTGCATTCTTTTTAGATACATTGCAGCCTACGGGAACGTCAAACTCATTTTACAATGTATCCTAAAATTCATAGAAAGATTTTCTAGATTTGGGATGCATAAGAAATAAAAAACAGTATATTACACAAGAAACCAAAAATCTAGGGAGAGAATTCTGAATAGAGATGAGATTTATCATCTGAATTTACCAAAATCAATTATAAGACAGAAATTAGTTACAAACAATATACAGAAAATCTGGCATTTATGTGCTGCCTCTCTGATGTTCGGTTGATGAAACAAAAATTAGATTAGAAACTGAATTTGTAACTTGTCTGATAACTTCTAAGAAAGAGCCAGTTCAGGCAGACAGAGCGCTGGCTTCTGACACAGTTCACATGTTATTGTTCTAGGCATATACTGGAAGTCAACTTTTCTTTTTTAATATATATTTTTTATGCTTGTAAATCCTATCTTGAAGTTTGCCACCTGTCTGCTGATTCATTACATGTGAAAACTAGCAATTAACAAAAATTAACTCATATTTGATTGATTATTTCACTAATTTACTTTTTTTAGGATGTATAATATTCAGAATCACAACCATTGGAACTGAAATTAACCTTGAAGAAGGATCCTGATCAAAGAGTGACTGGATATTCCAGGGTGGGTATGCATGAGTCCCTTTTGTGGAATGCGTTGTTTTATGTAAACAAATTAGTTTTATTATTAGAAGTTATTAGCATAACTTAAGTCTTAAAAATACTTGTTGGCCCTTTGTGCCACAGACCTGCCTCTCCCCCAGACACAGCATTCATTCCTTCTGGCTCTCATATAGAGACATTTCACTACCTGTAAACACAAGTGCAGCCTTCCAACACAACTGTACCCAGTCAGGTCACTGGTATGGCACTAACCCACTGTACTTCTGCTGTGAGCTTCAGTATCATCCACCATTTTAAAATCTAGACTAGGTGAGGAGTTTGCCAAAACTCTTTGGTTATGGCAAGCACCTGGAGTGTAAATAAATCAGTATCAGTCTTCAGTATGCTCACCCTTGGGGCTTCCTGTCACAGAAAATTGTCCTACAAATAACAGACTTCTATATTTTCTTCCCATTTGAAATGATAGTTTATTCTATTTCTAAGCCAACAGTCTTTGTAGAAGAGAAATGAAATGTAAAAGGTTATGACAACACATGTGGTTGAAAATTAATGGAAGATTAAAGGAATTTTTCATCTGAATGTAGCAGTGCAAGAATGTCACAAATAAAACTGCTGATAGATTGTTAAAGAAAATGTATATGTGTCCTGAATGCTCAGAGACTTTTAAAGGTTTAAGTGGACTTTAGTAGCAAAGCTTGCTATTAATCTAGACCATCATCTGCCACAGCCTCAAGTGAATATTACATTCCATTGAATTTTGCCTTTAAAACAGTTACAGCTTAGGGAGCCTAGAAATGAAAGGAAGCATTTTCTTTGTAGTGTTAGATCTGTGAAAGAAATGATGGTGTGCTTAAGGTAAAATACTGATTTAAGCTTTACTGTTTGGACAGAAGTGGCTTTCATTTAACAGGAATACACAAAGCATAAGTTTAATGTTGCATATAAACAATGTATCAATCAAGATCAGTATCAAAACCCTACAAACCTTAGGGGAAAGTGAAGTCATGTGCACTGAATGTAGCATTTATTCTGTGGAGAGAGATGATAAACTTGACATATCATTACAAACTATAGTTCATTTTTATTAAGATGTACACAGTGAAATAGAACACTAGTAAAATGTGATTAGTTGTTTCATTAGCGCTATTATAAATGCCTATTTTAAATACCAAGTATACTGAACAGGGCCAAGAGATTATTGCTGTTGGTGAAAGGGAAAAGGGCAGTGATAAGAAATAGGTAAGGATGAAAATAAAGAAATTTCAAAATATCCATGTTAAATTTCACATAGAAACTCCTCAAGCCTCTGGATTTTCTTCAGATGTGGCTTATACTGTGCTGGTTGATCCAGTGTAAGAGCAAAGCTTTGAAGGAGAGAACAAAGCAAATAACCAAGGCACGTACCATCTTGAGTGTAAATTGGAAGTCACATCAGACTTTCTGAGCCTCTAATTTCTTCCCCAAAATCATTTTCTTACAATGCTAGTTCCATCCTCACATGTCCATGTGTGGCTGTCAAAATCATAAAAAATGAAATTAAAAAAGAATAATTGAGAAAAAAAAATAAAAAGAAGCAAGAAACTTCCTGATTCTCTTTATTACAGATCTTCCTGTTCTAGACTTGTAATTATGATGGTATTTTATTCGAGGCCATTTTATTTCTTAGTGTGGGATAGGGAGAAAATTTATGGTTTGGTAGGGTTTCTGACTCGAAAAGTCTCAGAACCTGCTCATCAATTATGTCATATCAATGAAAACCCAAGATTATTAATAAAACAGAAATTAATCTGTATTGTGAGTCACTGAATATGAAAACCATCTAAAATTTCCAATTCCCAGAAATCGCAGGTGGCTCAAGAACTACACATATTAAAAACATGATGTGAGGAAAATTCTTACTGCTAGTCATACACGTATATAATTTATGTTTATATGTGTATGTGTATGTGTATATGCATGTGTATGAAATCAATACAGTACTTCAAGTTAATGAATCACATCAACTTGAGGAGGATATAGGTAGCCATTTTCTCATTGTGGATAAATAAACACAGTAGAAAAACTTACAAATTAAGTCTTTAGCTGGCTGTGCTTGAAGCATGGCTCTCAGGGCCAAGTTTTTCTGAATGTTTAGGCAACTCAAGATGAAAAGAGGTGTCTTATGGTGAAAATTTTGCCAGCTTCCTGTATGCATCTGTCAGTGCCTAAACACCTTGAAAAATGCATCATATAGCTCCCAGGGATACAAACCATGCCAATGTTTATGAACAGCAGTTAATAGGCCACCATTAGGAGCCAAATGGAAGTGTTTGCCTGCACATCATTTTAAAGCTGGGTTTTGGATTTCCAGCAAATAAAGGGTTAAGTTCTAAGCAGATAACACTGAAGTCTTAGAAGGCATGTTTTTGTGAGATTTTATGTGTGGTAATGTATATCAAGAAGATATCTCAATGGTTAACACTCTTTCAGTCTGAAAATACCTCCTAATCCCAGACTACTTGATAACTAGTGTTATCAAGTTATCAAGTATGGAAACAGATTCTTCTATCCTCTTTCAGATCTGTTTTCACTTTGTATAAGTAATTAATTGTTCCCTGAAGAAGGACCATTAATTAACTATCCAAATTCCTTAGTATACTCCCAGCATTTGAATTTGTTCTACTTTATATAAATAATGAATTGATCAACTATCACTGTGCATTTTAGAATGTACTTAGTATGCATTTTAGATATATCTATAAGTAGATCATATAGCGATGCAGAATAATTGTCATTTATGCCAAAAGCCAAGGTTTTGAAAATTTTCTTGCCATACTGGAAGTACAACTAGAAGTCCACCCATTTTTTTCACTTGGAAACAAAGCGATCATGACTGACCTGAAAATTTAGATATGATTGCATCTAAATTTGGTTTGAACAATTTTAGGTTCAGGATTCTATATTTAAACTATAAATGCTACATCTCAACAACATTTATTGATACCATAACTATTTTTTTTCCTAATTCGTAATTATTTTTTCTGAGTTTTGTTGCTGCTAAAATTGTAAGCTAAATTCAAGAATGGTCATAAACTATGGACTATTTATTCCATTAAGAACCTTAACTCTGAGTCAGTTTTTCAGAAGCCTGTTACTTATGTCATTAGAGAAAAAATATGTTCCGTCCTTACTGAAAAGAAATGGAAATATGTTTGAATAATAGATGTTAGTCCTACAGGAAGCAGGGAGTCTGTAGGCTGTCTCTCTTGTTTTCTCCAAATGAGGTAATCTAATAAAATTTATGGCTGAAGTCATTAGAAGAAACCATGTCTGGTCCAAAGGCCATATCTTAGTCCAAAAGCACATAATACAGATGAGATAAGTCACTGTAACTGAAATAATGTGATTGTAAGATTTGATGTTTCATGATCCATCAGCAGTAACAACCCTCATCTATCCTTCCCCCCTTGTATAGCACCAGGTACCTTTTCAGTGTTTGGAAGTTATTACAGTTTATAACTGCTGATTAGTGAAAACAGCATGCTTTGTATGATCATTGGGTTTCCAAATGACTTATGGGCTTCAATATCTTATTCATATCCAGTGCACTGCTGAGCACAATCCACAGCTGCCCAGTCACATTAATTGGTAAGGTTATAACTGAGGGGAAGAACAATTAGGCTCAGGATCAACGCTGGGCTTTGAGACAGAATTTCAAGGTAGTTTGCACTTACATGCTCTTTAGGGATAGCTCTCCCTGGGGAGATTTGTTTTGGAGGAAGAAACAGTTCAAAACAGGAAAGGGAGATAGCCTAACAGCTAAGGAATGCAGATGTTCACCAGCTTTCCATACTTTCCTTGAGTTAGGTGGCTAAATCAGTAATGCGTTCACATAGAAAACACCAAAAGAATACACACCTGTGCTCTGTTATACTCAACATCCAGCATTTAAGCTGCCTGGGAGATGAAAAAGCACTTTTCCATTACTGCTCTCACTGGTCTGAACCTGTGTCCTCTAGTGTCTAAACCACCAGTCTATGGGATATGCTATGGTGCATAAATCATCTGATGTGATCCCAGCTGAAGAATCTTTGAGCTAAAGAACAAGTGTGGAGGCGAGAAACAGATTCTGTTGATGAGTATTTAAAGGATCCAAAAACAGCTGGATTTGGTACACTCAGTGTATGATTTAATTATTTACATAAAGAAACAAATGCCAGTCTCCTGATGGTTAGGACACCTCTTGTTCTGTGCTGTTGCAAATGATCTCTTTTGTCTGGTGGCCGGAGATCTTCTGTACACAAGAGTGCCTTCATCATTGCACAGCTGGGGATGGTATACACAGAGAGAACTACAACAGATCATGCCAGAAAGTTTTATTTTGTGTGACTATTTTGACACGGGAGGTATTCTCTGAGAGTCACACTGGATTCTGCAAGAAAGATAAACTTAGGCATCAGATGGGATGCAAATATAGGCATCAAAATGCAGAAGACTGTCTAACAGAAAGATAATACCTGTGGTTACACATTAGCCGAACAGCAGTTTTAAAAACTTCAGTGAAGAATAAATATTGGACTTCAATTTCTAGAATTGCAGTTATATTTGTAGTGTATTTGCTTTTGTTAATCAGTCAAATATGCCAAAAATCATAAGAAATTTCTTAAAAAATAATTCCTCCCAGTACACTGGAATTGGCAGTTCTACCCATTAAACAATCCTTGTGGACAGATCCCCAGCAGTTATAAATACCTCTTTTCTTAATAACTCATTTCCCCTCCTTTGAGCTTGGGAATCATCTTTACCTGGCCATCTCATCTCCCCCTACTAGATAATCTTTTAATAGCCTCAGTCATTTTCTGGTTGTCCTTATCAAAACATATGCAGTAAATTAACTCACAAGATATTCTTGGCTGGATAAGTACTCTCAACTGCATTAATTAAAAGAAACCTTTTCATTCTGTAAAGAATTTTGCTTATATTTGTAATTATCAAGGTTTTGTCCTTGTTTTTTCTTTTTCTTATTTATTTCCAAGCAGCTGGGGTACATGTGTAGGTAAGAATTTTGCAAATCTTTAGTTGTTCATGCTGAGAAGTTAAGACATTTACTACTGGACCAGGATTAGTAGAAGTTATAGGTACCTGCCAACGGCCTTTTAAGGAAATTATCTTAAACAACCTTCTGCACAATGATTCTTGCAAAATGTACTGGAGTTCAGGCACATTTAGAGGTGACCCATTCCCCATTAATTCTCTTTTGCTGAGAAAAATGCTGAGGGTGTTACAAAATAGCAAATGCCTTTCACTCCCTCAATAAATTCTCTTTCCTTTTTATGCTTTCCGCACATATTGCTACAATTAAGCCACAGTTGGATGCAAAAGTACAATTACGCACTCTGCATTATTGTAGAAAAGAAAGAATTACCTCAAAATAAATGCCATTCAAGTCCTCTGTCAATCTCAGTGGTTTTAGATGCATACACTATGGGACTATTTTAGATGAACATTTTGCAGTCCAAATTCAGCTTATTGAAGACGTTCTAATGCAAAGTTACTTATAAAGTCTTTTGTAGTTTAAGAATTGACTTTGACACATAGGATTAAATAAAAAGAATTTAAATAAATCATAGAATCATAGATTTATAGAATAAGATCATATGGAAGGGACCTCAAAAGTCATTGAGCTCCAACCTCTTGCCACAGCCAGGGTTGCCACCCACTGGATCAGACAGCTCAGGACATGAACCAGACTAGCTTTGAATAACTTCAGAGATGGAGTACCCACAACTTATCTGGGTTCAAGTTTCTCCAGGTCCCTTTGGGTGGCACCCCTTACTTCTGTTGTAACAATTATACAACTCAACTTGGTGTCATCTGCAAACTTGCAGAGGAAACACTTGATCCCACTGTCTAGGTGATTGTTAAAGATGTTAAAGAGTACCTCCATCTCTCTTTATGGCCACTGTTGTACAAATGGAATTTTCAGAGAAAGAACTGATTTAAGAAACATATTCTCACAGAATTTTGCATCTGGGCAGATTAAGGCTTCAGATCTTGATGAGAAGAAAGAATATCATCATCTTCACAAATCTTTGGAGCAGATCTTATAATTTCTAAGGACTTCCATTAAAGGTGAGAATTGTAAGGCATAAATGAAATGAAGTATTCATTAAATTTTTCTCCCATTCTCACTTTCTAGAACAAAAATATCTCTGTTACAAATTCTAGAGTATTCTATCTCAGGGGTACATTGACTGAGCAGGTAGACTACTTTGATTTGTTTCTACTTTTTCTGACGTACAGTACAAGACATTCAAATGTGAAGAACTGTGCAATCTCTTCATTTTGGAAAAGTATCACGTGCCCTAATGTCTGTAGTAAGGCCCTGATTATGTGTGACGTTTTTCTGTTATGTTGTTTTTGATGCATTGAAGGCCAACTGAGAGAGGGTTCAGGAAACTTCCTCCCCAGTGAAACACTATCATCGGCGTTCATCTTACTGAACTGGTAGAATGCAAACTTGTTAGTTGTCTGCACATTTTTGTTGGAAGTGAATATAGATGTTTAGAAAAGGTAAAAAAGGTGATCTCTTCTTAAATAAATAAATAGAGTTTCTGTGCTCAGTGATAGTGTCCTTTGGGCTGCCTGCTGTTTTTGTTATTACAGAATCAAAGAATCACATTGTATCGAATTGTAGGGTTTGTAAGGGATATCTGGAGATCATTTAGACTAAACCCCCTGCCAAAGCAGCTCCCTAGACCAGGTTGCACAGGTGGGCATGCCGGTGGGTCTTGAATGTCTCCAGTGATGGAGATTCCACAATCTCTCTGGGCAGCCTGTTCCAGTGAACGTGGTTGTTCTTGTTAAAGAAAACAACCAAAAAACCCTGAGAAAAAGCTAAACTCCTGAAGACTACCCTATGTTTACTACTGCAAGATTGTTACAATAGTCTGTCAGCTGATGTATAAACTCAGGTGGCTGGAAAAGGTAATACAGAAAGCTTTAAAAAACTTGCATCGCTTTAATGCAGATGTATTTCTAGGTTACCTTATTTCAAAGTGACCCTGAGATTTCAGAGGAACTTTTAGGAATATCTTGTCACTCTCCATTGCATGAATGGTCATTTATGCTGTTAGGGTAATAAGTAAGATGGGTTTAACATGATGCAAATACTATATTTGAGTGAGCTTCTGGGAAACCTCTGCAAATTCTCAAAGTTAATGGCTTAACCTTAAAAGTCTCCAATGGAAAATAAATTTTAATAATTTTACAAACTCTATCTACATTTAAAACCATGAATTTCCCCTAACTCCCTAATTCCTGACTCCTGTTAACTGCTAAAACTACACAAATAAAACTTATTATCCCAAATGTTTAGTGAAAATATACAGATAATTGCCTATTCTGTGAAGGAAGAGCTAGACATTTCTCACCAGATAATTGGAGCAAAGAGGTTGGAAACTGTAACATTACAAGGTCATTTTATAGTGCCTGTAAATATATGCAAAGAGAAAAAACGTGGGTGCATGAAGAATGCACATGACACTTAGTAGACTAACATCAGTGTGAGAGGGTAGATGTTATAGATGTTATAGATGTTATAGATGTTATATCTGGCTAAGGCCTGCTAAAAAGAAATAAACATATTTCTGAACACTGGAAGTTTTGAAATTCTGCACAAGCAGACATCTTTGGCACAGTTGTGCTAGGTTATAAAACCATGCATAGTGTTTCTGAACAATCACCTGCTTCACAGAAAAAGATCTTACAAGAGTATCCCAAACCAAGGAGGCAAACATTTACCATGCTGGAGGCTATTTTCAAAAATATTCTGAGCAATAGTGTTTTGTGTGTGTGATTTGAGGTCTGATACAAAGAAAATATTTCTGAGGGATACTGGACCTACAACAGGCATTTATAGCATCCTAGATTTTAACTATTACTATAAAAAATTGCCTGTGAAAGGACAGGAAGCAAGGATTAACTATACACGCTAGCAAAACCGCAACACGTGGTAAGAACTGTCTTCAAGGTGATAGAGAGAAATTCTGATTTTGACATTCAGTTTTGGTAGTAATGAAATGAGTTTCTGGTTTGTATCTGCTTAGCAGCAACACAAAAGCATTTTCCAGCCAATCAGTGTACAGGACACGCTTTCATGGGTTTCTAATCTTGTTCTTTTCTTGCCTTGTTCTCTGACTTTGCTAAACAACACACATTGTATTAGTTGAGCAATGCATATTGATGTTTCTTAGTATTACAGTGAAAAGGGAATACTGATCTCCTTGCTCCCATTATATGTTAGCGCTATCTCTCTTCAGTGGATTACTTGGAGTTTATACAAGTGCCCCAGAGTGATTTGTAATCACCATCCTTAGTTTCTCTGTCCTTGCAAAATAAAATATTAAATTTTTTTGATTTTATATCTTTGCCATGTAATTAAATAACATATAATATAATGATGAAGGGCCAGATTCTTCTGCTCCACACTGTGTAAAATATTTTGGGATTGGCAGAAAACACAATGTTGCTTTGTATGTGTAAAAGAACAGAACATAACCTGCAATAGGTTTGATCATCCCTGGAAACATGCTGGGAGGATTTTCTCTTTTGAGCAGTATTTGCAAGCCAGAAGCTCATCATCTTCCCAAGGTGCTTTGTTTGGTTGGGAGAAAGGGCTGCATACTGGCCAGAGACGTTGTAACTACCTGTGCCAAATTCACCTGTAAACCTCTGACTTTAGGACCCTGTACACTTTGCTGGTGAGTAGGTTGGGTTGGTGAACCATTCTTTGGGGATAGATTTGGGGAAGATGGCATTGACCTTTTTTTTCATGGAATTCCACAGAATTTGCTTATCCCTAGGGGCAAGAATTTGTAAGGTAAGTTGTCAGACAGTCTTTCAGTTTTGTATATCTTTGCTGGAGCTGATGTCTCCCTTGCTTAAATGGTCCCCAGGACCTCCATTACAGTTCTCAGTGTCAGTCCTGTAAGATACTAATTAGTAGTTTGGCGTGACATTCCACTATCCCAGTTGAGACCTTACTTCCTTGATCCTTTGTCATAAGACTTTTCCTTCAGGGAAAAGAACCTCTGTGGTCTGGGGTTTCTGTTACATAGCAGTAACTTGAAGACAGAAAAAGATACTGTAGTAAACTACTATGACTGTGCTGTATTGCAAATATCAGGATCTTCTGCTGAAAGGTTTACTTTAACATCTAGACTATGGATGTTTGTGTTAGATGCTACTTGTTCAGATATTGATTGTTGAGGAGCAAAGTCTCTCTTTTCTAAGTCAGCTTTTAATGTGGGAAGCAGAAAATCTGATAGCATCCTGGATATTTCAAAGTACCAAGTCTTGATAAAATGGTACATCACTACTTGTTTTTATGCTGTTTCTGAAAGCCAGAGAAGAGAAAATGACAGAAAGTAACTACTAATATGGTTAAGAAACAGAGTCAAGAGACAGTAGGGTTATCCATTTTATTCTAGAGAATTTTATGGTAAGAGCTGAAGACAGTAGCAGAAATCATGAGCCTTGCAATGCATATTGTGGTCTCTACCAAGGAAAGGCAAATTAAACAGTTTTGGGATTGACTTCCAGTGCACAGGAATTGATTATATTGCCAGTGGAAGTATCTGCTTGGTGATTATTGAAAGATGATGCTAATTGAACTCACCTGCTCTAGAATACATGGTGAAAGTCTACTCATGATCATTCAATATCATACTCACGTCATTCTTCTGCTGAATCAGCTTTGTACAAATTAGAAATATATATACTGATATGTTAATTTTCATATTCCTATATCAGTGGTATACTACTGAAGGTTTTGTTAGATGTTCAGCTGTATGCTTAAGTCGCTCCAAAATTAGTATCTCCTATTTATTTGTATAGAAACTACAACAGAGACCAAGAGTACATTAACACTATTTGATTTGAGCAAATTGTCAGCTACAAAATACTAATTTTCCACATAGTCATCACCATCAGCTATGCAGTTTTACCAGTGATGAAGAAGAGTCTGCATGTTGTGCTCATAAAAATCTGCACCAGTGACCCACTGTTTCACAGCTGCTTCGATGATGCTATTGCCAGGTTGCCTACACAGTCCATACTTCATCAGCCCAAACAGATGGCAGTCAGAAGGCACCAAATACAGACTATATGGTGGGTGTGGTAGGACAGTTCAGCAGCCAAGATTGGCAATATCCTACATGGTATTTAAACGTGTGTGTTGTAAGAGAAAAGTTGTCTTCTTCTCTGGCCTGCCTCTGAAAGTTTGAGCCTCCAGCTTAGTATTGCAATGTAGTGGTTAGAATTGATGACTTGTCTAAGTTCCAGAAAATCCAGAAGGATCACTCCTCCCCTATCCCAAAACACAGTGCACATCACTTTACTTATGTAAGGGTGGTGAGACAGTGGAACAGGTTGTGGATGCCCCCTCCCTGGAAGCATTCAAGGCCAGGCTCTACAGGACTTTGAGCAGCCTGGTCTAGAGGGAGGTGTCCCTCTCTATAGCAGGGGGTTGGAAATAGAAGATCTTAAAGGTCCCTTCCTACCCAAACCATTCTATGATTCTTAGATTCTAAGATTCTATGTATATTCAACAGTTAAGTCACAAGTATGACACTATTTGTCTCTTAGATGTTATTTGTCTCTTACTTCCTTACTTCCAAGATGCCTTCATGTGTAGTAATAACAGTGATTTAAAAACAGTACCAGTGGATTCCTTAGTTACATCAAATTTCTGCACCATTTAATCTACTGCCAGCAAAAGTGTGAGAAGTTTATGTCAAAAGTAGTTACGAACAATATTTAAAATGCAAATGTAGCATACATTTTTTGCATAAACAGAACCAGGCAGAAATGACACTGACTTTGCTGGTTGTCACATTAGATAGCATGTGAGCTTTAGGAGTTATCAGTACACTGGATTATACAGTGAAATATTTTAAAAATATATGTTGCCGCAATGAGATGTAAGAACCTGGATGAGATTTCCTGCACAGTTTTTTGAATGAGGAAGTGACAAAAATTAAAGTATTTCTAATACCATATTTGGTTTACAAATCACATAACAGTATCATCTATTAGAGAACTGTGTCTGGTTTTGATGGATGAAAAAGGACCTTCAAAGCGATGCTAGGGGGGAAATAAGATATTGTTTTATCAAAAACACCAAAAAAACCCTCCACTTTTTCTTCCCATGTAATCACACAGTACTGATTATCAGACTGAAAAAAATTACAGAATGTGCTTTTCATATTTCTATGAAGAGATTTCTTCCACAGACAGGCAGATACTGAGAAAACGGATTTGTGTTTTGCGTAAAGATGTGGAAATAAGGTTGCCAGGTAGCAGGTCTCCTAGATGTCATGTTGTTTTTTGGGCAGAAGGTGGTGCTGTTGAATAGCGACAATACAGCTCAATGTTCTCCCAACAAAGATGATCAATTTGCTATCACTGCAGTCATTCTTTATTGAACTTAAAAGAAGCAGCCATCTGGAACTTATTCCAGTATTTGACTTCAGTTACTTTACTGCTTAACAGTGACCTACAGAACAATTTAACCTCCTCCTTTTTATGTAAATCAGACAAAGCAGCCTGTGAAAATAAGAGGTATAATGTGATACATAATGTTTTGTTACTTGCATTAAAGCATAACACAATCTGTTCCAAATAATAATAATAATAAAAACAATAAAAAATGAAAGCATCAAGATATTATTTGAGGAAGTCAAAGGAAGGCTGTTATAAAGAAAGTAATAAAAGATTCAGACATTTTTTATCCAGGTGTTCTCAGGCTTTTAAAGATTTCTTTTCAGCAGAGCCTTCATATGGGAAAAGAATCCTTTTTTTTTTTTTTTTTTTTTCCTGTTTTAAATAAATTCTGCAGTACAGTGCAGAGTTCTATTGAAAATGTTTAGTACCTTTAGTGCTTGTGAAACACTGCAGATATCAGGCCCATGCTTGGAAAACTATAAAGATCAAGAGCTTGCATTATGATTTTCCTTCCTCACGCTGATCTTATTATGTGGAAAAAAAATAAGTCCTGTGATCAGAGTTGGAAGGTTGCTCTGTTGGCAGTATGGACACTTTTGGTGATGCAGTCAGTCAGGATTCCCACTGCAGCTGTATTTTTTTCTTCTGTTCACTGCATAGAAGTTAGAACTTCACTTTCAGGTAACTGTGTTTGCGACTACCATAGCTGCTAGAGATTGCAGCTGTACTACAGTCGTATTTTTCCACTAAATGAGCTCAGGATGCATTAACTTTTGACCACAGGTTAAAGAGTTAGACTGCAATTTGGAGTCTCCTGTGACATGTTTCCTAGACAATGGGACAATGTAGCCTCCTCATCCTCATGTATGTGGAGACAGTAGGAATGCTCTGCAGTCCTTGCCCTCTCCCCAAGCTCCCACCCCTCTCACATCCTGTTTTCTTTCCCCAGAACTAAGGCTGAACTGACTTGAGATCTGCAACCATAAGCAGTTGGGCTATTTTTCTCCAACTTTTTTTTTTTTTGTCTAGAATCACAGAATCATAGAATCATAGGATGTCTTGGATTAGAAGGGATCCCAAAGATCATCTAATTCCAACCTTACTGCCTCAAGCAGGTTTGCCACCCATCAGATTAGGCTGCCCATGTGCCATCCAACCTGGCCTTGAACACTTCCAGGTGCAATGCAACCACAGCTCCTCAGGGCATCCTGTGCCGGCATCTTACAGGGAAAAAGCTGTGATACTCATTTCCATGGGACCTAATCCTTCAGGGGGCACAGCATAAGGAAAAACGTACATGCTAGGCAAGCCTTCTCCTGACAATAAAATCTGATCCTGAATCTGATCAGCAGGACAGGTTTTGCCTGAGCAAATTATCACCACCTATTTCACGCCTCTGGAACACCTTTCCCTTTTGAATCCCTTTCTCCTTTTGACTTTCATAGCATGTTACAGTAATTGATTGCATTCTACCATTTGAAGGGACTATGTGTGGAAAAGAATCTTCTTTTTTAACTTCCTGATGAAGAGAGTCTTGGGGCAAAAGTGGCCAGAGAGATGTCTCTCAAGTAACTTTAGGAGAATGAATGATCCATTAGTCACCTGTCTTTTCCACATATGACTTTCAAGACATTTCCACATTACCCTGCCTGTTGGTGTGTTTCCTAAAGACTCTCACTGTATTTTGGCTCTATGAACTATACAGTATTTCACATCCACAAAACAGCCATCTGTGTGTACTAATGGGCAAAAAACATACTCACACTTTGGAATATAAAAATATTAAAAGTAATATCTGTAAAGCAGTCAGATCCTCAAAATAAAGTAAATTTATTTCATAATTAGAGATGAAGAAGCAAATTTACAATTTAGATGTTTACAAACGGTGATGAATTCCAAGTGAGATGATTTACAAGTTCAGAACCTGTAAAACAAAACTAATTCCCTAGGTTAATGTTACTGTTAAGGATTCTGGAGTTACTGAACTTGCTGCTTGTATTCATTACAGAAGTCTGACAGTTGGGTTTTACATTTTGGATGTTAATTGTGGAAAAATCCTCACTGCAGTCCAATGCTCTGGATGTCCATAGGGAAAGTTCTGCTCAAAGAATGGTTACCAAATTTACTCTGCCAGATGCAAGATTAACAGCTTAGCTTCCATGAGATCCCCAGGTGCATAGCTGGACATTCACTAGAGAGATTAGAGATGAAAATTGGTGACATTTCAAGATGCTGCATGTATCTGAGAGCCTTCAGCGCAAATTACAGAATGTGAGACTGTTCTATCAAGAATCCTTGGAGAGCATTGTTATTTTTCAAAGTGCTTTCAAGTGCTTTCACAAAATAGACTTACCTTACACTGCCCTATGCAACTACTCCTCCCATCTCTTTGCTCCTTACACATTTCTCCTGTGACCTGCATTTTTACTTCTCAAATTGATTTCATTTTATTTCTTTACCAAGAAATAAGATCTGTGAAACTGTTTCTTTTCTCAAGCTTCTTATTACCAGAAAACTTTTTCAATTCTATGACATAAAATTAAGTTTCCTATGAAATTTTCATTTTATTCTGTGCTTCATAGTCTCTTGCTATAAAATATTAGTCATTAGAATATGCACTGTACTTATGACATTTTTACCTTCTGCCTACACAGCTCATGGCTGCATCTATACACGCAGAAAGAAAATAGCGCAGAAAGAAAATCAACACATGCAGCCATACCAGTGTTTCCATTTTCAAGATCTTCTTTGTGTCTGAGGTTTTGATTCAGAGATAAGGTTAGTACACGCTGGTGTAGAATACAATATGTTTTTAAACTAGTTACCTTTTTTTTTTTTTTGTGGATATGTTGCTATTTTGGAGAAAGTGAGATAGTGAACTCTTGTGTTTCACTTTTTGCTTTCTCAAAACTAGATTTTAATAACCTAAATTACAAGCTGAGGATCTTTAAAACATCAGAAATCTGAAAAAAATTGCCAGTGATAAAACTGCTGCGTGCTGTGTAGAAAATACTGGTATTCTGAAGTCTACATTCATTCCTAATTTTGACTAATTGGTAAATCCTGTCCTACTAACCTTCCATTCCTGTGTATGTGGCTGAGAGACATCCCCATATTGTAGGGTGGACAATAAGGACTTGATGGTGAGGCATTTTCCATTATGGACACCGTCTTGCTCCTTTTATCTTGCAACCAGTGCAGAACTGGTAAGCTGAACTGTAAAATTCTGGGTTCTGTCATTGTTTTTGGAGCTGGGTTGTAGAACATGCATGCCTGGTGTGACCATAGTTATTTTTTGCTCCATCAGTTTTATACTTGATTTACTTTGAGAAGGGTGACAAAATACATGCACTAAATGCTGATGCTTTCTGTCTTTGGATATTATACTGTATTAATTATGCCATTGCTCCTCAACAGATGAGATAATTGTGCTTATAATAATATCATGGGCAACAGTAAAAATAGTAACTCTTTGTAACAGTGCCTTCAGCTTGAATCTGGCACTTTGAAAATAAATTAGCTTGTGTACTGAAAGAAGTTCACACGGAAATTACAGGTTTCTGGGAGTAGTATTCTTATTTCAAAGCCTCCACTTGAGGGATTTATTCTGATCATCAGAATAAATATTGATTCTGATACCCCTTGCTTTCTCACAAACCACATATTAGGCAGCTCTCAGGATAGTCTATTCATGACACTAGTTTATTTTAGCATATCAAGTTCAGCTGAATTGCTTGAGAGTACTCACACTGTAGAGATTGCGTCAAGCAGGAGAATTATCATTTATAGCAAGAGAATTATCTTTTTCTCTCATTAATGTTTCTCTGGATTATATATGAGAGAAAGTGATATACAACTACTAGAGGCAGGAAAAACTGATATATGACAATTGCTAGCAAATCACTATTTTATATCTATCTATCTATCCAGCTATCTGTCTAGATATATTGTTTGTTTTTAATATATACTCCAGCAAGCAGAAGTACTTTATTTGCACTGTGATATATTGGTGAGTATTCTTGCTTAATTCTGTGTAGTTCAACAAAATATCAGAGTATCTCTGTGCTTGGTCCAAGATAATGCCTGATGAGAAAGCTCATCTATTTTTGATGTAAAGCAATACGAGCCTGGGACAGCACTTCTGATGCAGAAAGGGACTGGCAGCAAATGTCACTATAAATTCATTTGAACTACTGAAGCCAAATTATCTGTTGCCTTTTATAAAGGAGGACAATTCATAAAATGTCTGCAAAGAAAATGAAATAGTTTATAGTTTTGTTGCTGTATTTGTAAAACATCTTCTAGCCTGACAAACAGTTCTTTTGGATGAAGAGCATCACTGCTCTTATGGCTTTTTCCTACTGTTTGGCACTGCACAGAGACCCATTCCTTGCTATGTACAAGTTCTACATCAATATCAGAAAAAGTTGTGCATGAGTGAGTAATAACTTCACAAATGGTCCCTGAACTATTCTGTACATGACTACACTTCCATTAACTTCAATAATTACTTCTGCTTACAGCAGCACTTAATTTTTCCCCATGTAATTGCAGTGATGTGCCATGATATTTCAAATCTATGAACATTTGGCAAATTCCTGGAATAATTTTTATAGGATGTCTTCCATAAAGTGTAGGTCTTCCCTGTATCAGAAATAATAATAATACTGGTATGTAAGAAATGATGAACAGAGAAGTTATTACTTTAACTTTCCCCTGAATATTCTTCCTTTCAGAATTTAAAAATGACTTCTCCATAACCTCTTTTCACACGAAAGCTTTCATCTTTACTGCACCTTTTTTTGAGCATTCTTTCATGGCAACTTACTTTAGTATTTTTTGCTTACGACATAAATAGGAAATGTTTTTAGACCCTGGATATTAATCTCCTTATTGCCTCTCTTTGAACAGAAGAAGAGTGTACACTGCCAGAGACAGCCTGAATGCAGAATTTCCCCATGATAAATATCTTTTCCTTTTCTTCAGCCCTGCAAAGTACTTTTGTCCTTTATTTGCCACTAATGCTTATGATAAAAAATTAAATTACTGTTCATCCTTTCAATAAGTTTCCCTCAGAGAATCTCTGCTAAAGAACAAACATTTAAAAGGGATGCAGAAGCTTTAGTTTTATACACAGCCCTACTATATTATTCATTGCAATGCATTTTTAATGCCACAGAAAGAAAAGTAAAATATATTTTAATTTCTGGGGCTACGCAGCCAAGCAATCCAGGGAATCGTAAATTCACAAAGCCTGTAGACAAATGCATACAGTGAACGAAAAAAAACCCTGAGCCAAGCCCAAACTCTCTTAACCTCCAGTAACCCTAAGATTTTCATGAGAGAATTGTGAAAACTCTTTTCTGGTTGAAAATCCCCTGAGACTGTCACCGTGGCACACAGGCACTGGGAACCTCTGACCTACAAGCATTCAGCGTGCTTCAGACAATCTTTGTGGTTTTTTTTTTTTTTTTTCAGCATAGAAATAGGTCACTAAGATTGAGATAATAAAATAAAAAAATGCTGAAAACAAAGCTATAGCTATTAACATAGCTGTTGGGATTGTGATCTTCTCTGCCTCTCCTCCTTACCTTTAGTTTTTATTAAAAAACAACCTTTTTTCTTTCAGTACATTTGCTCATAAACAAACTCATTTTGACTAAATAATTGCAGTGATTTATGTGAGCATCCTTTTTAGTGTTTGAAACCTGGATACTATTTTACAAGAACAAAGAGTGAATAATGTTCTTTACTTTGTTTATGAATTGTCAAAGCTAATGGTTTTCTTTGTGTTGTACTCTCTTGGAATTCAGCAATTTATCTTCAATCCACAAGAGTTAGAGCATCTAGTAAAGAATCGATTTACAAACCTCTCAGAACATAAGACTGCAGATTAAACCTTATGGACACTGCATTCTTCAAACATGGATGCACCTTTTGTGCTGCACATTGATAGAACTGCATCATTGTTTGATACGATAAACAAAAAGAGGAACAGAATTTTCAGCTTTTGTTCTGCAATTCACAACAAAGGGTCTAATCAACTGTAATTTTCAAGCGTACATTTTGAAGTTGGAAAATGTGTATAGTTACTAGATATTTCTGTAGATTAAGAAACTTAATTTGCATTGTAGTCTGCCAAACAACTGATAGCCACCCACCTACTGCATGAAATACAACTTATCAGACATCTAAGAATAATAAAGACAGTTTACTTTTAAATGGTGACTGCAAGGGCTAATTATTTTAAAAATGTAATTACTTTTATGATGAAATCATCCTATTACAAAAACAATTCTCACAAGTTGATAATGTACGAGAACTACTCTGAAAGTAATGCCTCGTATTTTATGGTGTTGGCCCACAATGTCAGAGGCAGGTGTTGGCGAAATGGCAGAAGATGTTGAACCTTCCCACCAATATCCCCTTACATTTTGTTGCTATGTGACAGATGGCAGCAGAGGGGCAGTCAGACAGAATGGCATCTGACATGGAAGTGTGTGTGAAGCGGAGGTGTTTCACTGAATACCTCCATAAATAAAAATGGCTCTCATTGACATTCAGCAATGCTTGTTGAACATTTCTTCAGACTATCCAGTGGATGTGAGCACAACCAGGCATTGGATGGCTGATGTATTTCAGCAAAAGAAACAGTGACGGTGCGTGATTTTTATGACCGTGACATACAGGCTCTTCTGCATCACTGGCAAAAATCCATAGCTAATGGTGGTGACTATGTTGTAACAGTGCTTTGTAGCTGAGAATTTGCTCTATCAAATAGTGATATTGCATTCATTGTATCTGTTGCAGCTTCCATATAAATAAATAGGAGACATTACTTCCAGAGCAAGCTAAGTTTCATAATTTCAGTGGCTGCTATGGATTGCTAAGGACTTATTTTTATGAAAAATGAGAATGCATGTCAGTGCAAGTAGTTGATGATTTTTGAAAGAGGCTTATACTTTTTATTTTTGTTTTTGGAAAAGGAGTTCATCTGCTTGGCACATATACTGAAAGCTGTGTAAATCTTGATAATACTGCATTCCCTCATTCATTTTATTTTTTTCTCATCTTGACCAAGACAGAGTTCAGTGTTGCCTTGAGATGCACAGTCTGATTATAGGTTGCACATGGAGTTCTCGTAAAGATATCAGAGAGTTTTATGGAATTCACCACTTACATTGCCTAAAAGAAAGAGAGAGCACTTCATTATTAGGCATTGGCTGGTAAAGACGTTAGATTAGAAAATGCCTGTGGTCTTTAAAGATCTGTGGAAAAGAGGATTAAGTAAAAAAATCCTCAGGCTTGAAAAATAGTTACAGTTGAAGACAAATTTGATTTTGATGGAAAGAAAGTTCTACGAGGATGGCATACAAGGTAACATTTAGGCAGTTTCTCAGTCTATTAATTCATTTTTATGAAGAAATTTTATTACAGACTGGATGGGAAATATCCAGGGAAGCAAAACCAAGTGCAGGAAATAATATTATTGGAGGATAAACATGGCAATAACTGGTTACACTATCAAATGATTAAGATACAAAAAGAAATCCAAAAAGTTTTGGAAAGAACTCAACAACTTAAAAGACATTAGGAAAACAAAAATAAAATGAACTTACAAAATGCATGAGCTAAGAAGAAACAACGGCTGAAACAAAGTCTGATAAAAAAAAAAAAGTTGAGAAAAAACTTCTGATTGCATTCAGGTTTGGTGGAAACATGTTTGGGAATTAGAAGAGAAATGAAAGAGCTGACTACAGTTAACAGCTGAACTTACTTGCTACTTAGATCCTGCTAATAATAAGATCCTGCTAAGAAACACATCAGGAAAATCCCAAAGAAAGCAGTAATTTGTAAATAGGAACAATTAGCCGCACATTGCAGATAATGGGCAACAGGCACAGACTGGAACATGGGAAGTTCCGTGTTAACATAAGAAAGAACTTTTCATTGTCAAGGTGATGCAGCACTGGCACTGGCTGCTCAGACAGGAGAGAGGTTGTGGCATTGCCTTCTCTGGAGATATTCATTGCCTGCTTGGACACTTTCCTTTGCAACCTGCTCTAGAGAACCTGCTTTAGCGGGAGTTTGGACTACATTAACAGAAGTTCATTCCAACCCCTAAAGTTCTGTGATTCTATGATATAAGGGACAACATGGTAATGTCCTGCCAGATTGAAACTGCACTGACCAGGTATGCATAGCCTGATGGCTGATAAAAAAGGTGGGAAGACCAATAAGGATGTTTCTTAATGACTTTTGTTTTGGCTTGGTTGGAAGCTGTGGAAAGATGCAAAATCACATGGCATTCAGATAAAAAAATTGCAGTTATGAAGGTTATGTTTGAAGACTCCTGCAATGCTACAAAATTTAATGAAAAGATAAACAGCTGGTTCAAGTTATATCTGGATATAATATAGAGAAGCACAGAATCACCATAGCTTTCCATCATGTTCTTAAACTAGACAGTAAGAATGATAAATGAGGTAAAGGGCATGACTTGAGATGATCTAAAGTTAAAGTCCTTAGCTAACATAGATGACATCATAAAGTTGGGAAAAGCTTGAATTATTGATGAATGAAATTAATAATTAACCTCAGAAGATTGGTTTGGTCAACTTTGACTCATAATAAATGCCAAGAAGATGAAGTGGCTGTAACACAAAAAAGATGCAATAGGAAGGGCAAGTGAAATGTGACAGCAGTGAAGTTAAAGAATGTGCAAGTCTCCAATGTTCACAGAGAAAACTTGAGCAATGATGTGGTTTCCATTAGGATGTGAATAAAATGATAACTGCATCACTGAAATGGATGATATTATAAACTGATGAAAAGTTTACTTCTCAAAATGCAGATATATCAAATCTGTGCACTAGCAGAGCAGTATTACTCTGTGGCCTGGAAGCAGTTAATTCAAATGAGAGTGACAACATTTTGCATGAGAACAATTTTGAAAATGAAGTCAAAAGCTTTTAAGTAAAGAGACTGGAAAAAAAAAAAACACAGTAGATTAAGCCAGGGAAAATTATTGGGCATATTGAGAAGATAATAGGAGTAGCACTGCGAAAGACTCAAATGTTCACATAAACATTAAAATAAATCAAGTAAATATAAAAAAGTCTGCCTAGAGGTCAACTGCAAGCTGTATGGCATGATATTAACTCAGGGATTAATAAAGCAAGACGACCTGCATGGAAATGACCTTGTTCAAAAAGATATTCTGAGGTGAAAAAGATGAGAAATGGACAAAAACAGTGGATGACCTAATTCCCTAAACGAATAGTGTAACTTGTAGACAGGAGTAGAAAGGAATAAGTAACCTTTTATATGTCTTCTCCAGACATGCTCTACTAGGCATCTAGCTTTGAATTATTTGAATTAGCTGTGGACATTTACTATATAGCTTCATAACTTCATTTTCAATTTTTATGCTGTTAGAAAAGAGCAGAATTAGGACTATTTGGAATTATTCCTTTCCTTCTCTGATGAACTTTAAAACACAACCATTCCTGATGAACACTGACCATACAAATGAATTTGAAAAGCTCTTAGAGTGTATCAAGATAGAATCATAGAAAAAATCTTAGAACAGTTTGGGTTGAAAGGGACCTTTAAGATCATCTAATTCAAACCCCCCTGTTATAGGAAGGAGCACCTCTCTCTAGGTCACTCAAAGTCCCATCCAGCCTGGCCTTGAATGCTTCCAGGGAATGGCATCCACAATCTCACTGGGCATACTACACATCCTTCACAGGATTCCTTACCCTAGTTCTTGTTTTTGTAGGTTCACAGTGCAGACAAATATCACTTCACTCACTGAGGTTGGGCTTGATAGTTGATCAGTTTACTGTACATATGAAAAAAATAGGACCTTCTCCACCAACTTTTTCATGAGAAGTAGAAAAATAAATTGTTCGACCCATTTCTTTCCACCACAAACTATTAACTTATTTTCAAAACATTTTATGAATTCTGTATCACTAGGCCTCAGGGTTACTCTTTTCATTGAGCAGAGTGGCTCATGTGCAGCAGTGCTCTTGCTAATGTCAGTGCATGCCATAGCAAGGAATCTATGAGTAGCAGATATCTTGCAATAGTGTTAGTGTCTCTGGTTTATCAACATCTGCTAATTTATTTCATCCTCTTCATCCTGGGTAGCAGTGTAGAACTATCGGAAGGCTCACTTCTTTTCTTTCTCAGTATTGTCTTTGACATTTCTTCTAGCATGCAATTCTGCTGCTAGAAAACTGGTACCTGAGCATTTGTCTGATCACTTCTTCATTCTTGGTAGTCTCATTTATTATGCAACCTACTTTATTCTGATCAGTGTGAATATGAGAACTACCCAAGATATTTCAAAACATTTCTAGGAGAAATTCACTTATTTTTTAATAGCCAGTGGTTGAAAAAAATCCTTTATTAAACACTGTTTCATTTTTCTTTCCTTAATCTGCCCCATCTCTGTTTAGAAATGATCCTGTTGCCTTATGTGAAGGAATATATATTATCCGCAAATGTATTCCTTTAGCCGCTTAGAGTTCAATAATGTAAACCATCCTGCGTAAGAACTAGGTGAAAAATATTAAATTCAGAACACATATCTACCATTACAAATTTATCAGTGCAAATAAAAAGAAAAGCACATTCTTTCTGTCAAAGACTGTGCATGAAGGCATGACATTTTGTACTGGCAGCATCTTTATTAGATTCAGTCTTCACACTCACTTATCTGAAAGAAACACACTTGCAGGACTGGAAATGAACACTTTTCCCTCTTTCAAATTCATATATTATTTAAAATTACAAAATATTACTTTGAAACTCACTACATAAATTCTGGAAAATGTGTAATACTTACCCTGCAGCATAACTAAGTTAAACTCAAATCGACTCTATATGAAGAACTTTGCCAGTAAGCTAAGTAAAGTCTGTAGACATGACTTGATATATTTGTTCACTTTTCAAGGACATCAGCTAGGTGCGAAGATTGAAGGCAGTTAAGTTACTTGCAACCAATTCTTTTTATTTGAAATCTACATGGTTGACATGCTCCCTTTACTGCAGTACAGCAGAACAAGCCTAGGAAGCCTTATTTCTCAAATGTATAAACTTGTTTTTGATATGCCAGTTGCTATGTGCCAAAATTTAACTTGGTTATGTGATCTCTGGATTTTTTTATGTGCTTTTATTACAGTCTGTCTCAAAATAAGTGTATTTGTACAGAAAATTATATAGCATCATTGAAGTGTGATGTATGACAAATACTATCTTTCTGCTTTAATTGTTTCCTTTTTCCTTCTGTCTTTTAAATTTCTTAAATTCTGCTAGTTTTGCTCCACAGTTTAACACAAAGCATGATGAAATATGAAAGACAAACATCAAATTATAAAGCAACAGATTATTTTGGATTTCTTGTACACAAAATTTGTATCCCCTCTTTGCAAGAATTTTGGTGCTTTTTAGAACAAAAATGGTCTGCAAAACACAGAACTCAGAAGAAAGAAACATCTGAACATCACTTCAGTGTTCTTAAATTATTTTTGTAGATAACATACATACGACACATACTATTAACATTCTGGTTTTGGTGCACAAATTTACAAAGGCTTACAGGTTTCCAAAGAGAAGCTTTTTAATTTTCCAAACAAATCATAGTCTCCAAAAGCAGTCTGGCATCTTTCGCTTTATGTGGGCAACAAGCATATAATATATTTTATATTAACATTATTTTTTTTTCTCAAAAACTCTATTCCCCCAGTTCTTAATTATAGAAATATTTATGAGAAAAACACAATTTTCTTGTTTTCTGTCAAAGATTGCATATAAAACATATGCAATAGTAATTAAAAAAACAACAATAGAAAGACACAGGAATATAAATATGAGATTCGAACAAGAACATAATGCTGTCTGTCTTTCATGCAGTACTTCCTGACCTGAAGAGGTTGGTTGACTTTCAGAGTTTTGGGATGCTGAATACAAGAGAAAATGTGCTCTGGAAGTCAAAGAAAGGAAAGGTCTCATAGCAGTTCATGCTAGTTGAATAGACAAGATGTCACAAAGCTAATTGAACTTCTATCCCAGCTCTATTAGTCACTTAGTACTATGACCTAAGCCAGTTCTCTTCTCTATTCCTTGTCTTCCTCTTTATGTTTTAAACTGAAATATCTGGTCAGGCTAAAACAATTCTGAGAACATGTATTTGTAGAGAGCTTGACAAACTGAGAAGCTGATACATTTCAAATGGTTACATATTAATACACATGAAAGAATTGATGAAGGACATTTGGGAGCTTATTATAAGATTTGTTTGTTTGTTTGTTTGTTTGTTTGTTGCTGTGAAATAGCTGAAAAAGTATTCAAAAGTATCATATTCCAGACCACTATTTTTACCCTTGCACTGCAGCTTATAAGCCTCTATCAAATACCAGATTTATGTGGGAAGGGGATAGTGGAATAATGAAAAAGGCATTTTAAAATATGGATAATTTAATTTATCTACTGCACAGGCTTGAAAATATAAATATATATGTTTATGACAGTATGGAAATGTTGGAGGGATGCAGAGATATTCAGAATTCTTCAGTATCACATGCATCCCAGCATGTACATGTATAAATCTACATATTTTGCCCTAAGGTTTAGAGTATTTTCTCACAAATTCCAAAATTTATAGATTTACAAATGTATATATATTACATATCTGTTTTTTTTTTTTCATCTGTCTAGATCAGGGTCAAAGTTATAGCATATCTTTCTCTTGTAAAAACTAATAAGCAATCAATAGCAGTCTAAAGACTGTGGTTCCCTCTTCTACTCATGGTGACTGCTGAACAAATGTAGAGCAAAATTAGAGACTGCAGGAAAAACCTTTCATTTGTTAACTTTTAAGAGAAAAAGCATATCACAAACTGTTTTATGAAGTGATTATCCATATGGTTCCATCCTCTGACTTACAGAACACCTTATTTCTTAAATATGCATATATCTACAAAGTTTACATTTGTTGCAGAGTACTAAAGCATCAGTGAAGTATCAGCTTATCAAACTGGGTGAAATTCTGCGCTCAGATACTTCATTAAAAACAAACAAACAAACAAAGACACACGAACAACAAAACCACACTGATTATTGGTGGCCAAAATTATTTGCAAACATAAATTGAAATCAGAGAATCATGAAGTCATTAGAGTTGGAAGGGACTGATAAAGGTCATCTAGTCGGAGTACCCTGCAATGAACAGGAACCCCTACAGCTACATCAGGCTTCTCAAAGCCCAGTGCAGCCTGACCTTGAATGTCTCCAGTGGTGTGGCATCCACCACATCTCTGGGCAATCCGTTCCAGGCCTTTTTCTTACATCCAATCTAAACTTCCTCTCTTTTAGCTTGAAACCATTTCCTCTTGCTCTGCTCACAACAGGCAGTTGTTCCCCTTCTTTTTTATAGCCTCCCTTTAGATACTGATACATTTTTGAAATTTAAAGAGATATTCTCTCTCTTTCAAAGCCTTGAAAGTTTATTAAGGTTCGAAGTATGATGTATTAGAGGTATTTACCTGATAAACAACTGCACATTAAAAGTTCTCTTGGAGAACTGCTGAAATCAACCACACAGGGACTATTCATCCTATATCTAGGACAGTTTCAGATGTCCTGTTTCTATTTGACATTTGTACTTCTTACTTAATATCCTCCTTTATGTACATCCTCTTAATCTATTTTTACTCTAGAGCTTATGAATTTCACATATTCTGAAAATAATATTCTGAACTACTTTCCTTTTTATTTCAACATGGATATTTTTCTGAGCTCCCACTGCTCATAGTAATTTGTAAAGGCTTTGTTTTTGTTGACAGATGTTATCAAGAACTCAGTAGAATATAATGTCTACGTGGCATTGTGAGAACTTGGATGACCCCATGTAGATAAGTTCATTTGTGTTACATATTTATATAAATAACTTGCAGGAAGGTGGTTGAGTTGTACAAAATTGTTAACAGTGGCTTTGATAATGCAACATGAAAATAAGCTATCTGGAATACTTCACAGTTTTTCAATACTAAGGAACATAACAGTGTAGAAAAGGACTTCTAGAAGGTTGTACATTGGTGCAGATAGATTAAATATTTGATAAGTTCACAAATTGTTTCAGCTATGCAAAATAAATTACTAGCATTACTACCTTCACTCAAACCCTAGCCTTTAGGAAAATCAGTTTTCATTTATTTTCTTAGTCAAATTAAGACAGTCCCAGAGGAAACTCACTGTGCTAAGTACTGCACTTCCTCAGGCCACTACTCAATACCCTCTGTCTTCCTGCACCGTTCCAAGGATGTAATCAACATTTCTATTTATTAGGAACTGAATGAGTGAGGAGTTTAATTGTGCTGAATGAAACAATTCACATTTAACTAAAATTTCTGAAGAAACCTTCCTGTGAACAAGAAAAAGCTTTTCCAGTAACAGTGGAGATTCCCATTACAGGTCACTGCATCTTGTAATGCATTGCGAGGGAAAAATTATCCTTATGCACGTGGGGCAATTGCAATAACAATAGATGATACAGATGGTTCTGTACACAGGACTAATAGTGGAACAGAAATAACAAACAGGTAGTTCATTGTCCATGGACCGTATTCCTCTGATGTTATAAATGAATAGAAATAATGACAAACTTGTTAAGCAAAATACTAAAACTCAATTTAATTTGGCTTACTGTTTGAATCTTTTTCCCTCGCTCTTGATGCATGAGATGATTAAGCCCAGATTCTTGTCTGATACTATTGCAATACAGATTCTATTAATGAATGATCAAAGAAACACTTGACATTGACTAAATAGTTTGCTGAAAGTAGTTTATTCACCTATTTTACTTGAATCACTGACTTTAATTCCCCTTCCAGCTTTTCACTGCATTAAATAGCCTCTTATTTAGCAGTTGCCAACTTTCCTTGCTGTTATTTGAGAAAAGCAAGGAATTCTGGTTACTGGCCAACTCTATGAATGTTCACAACGTATCCTTGGTAAAAACAAACAAACAAACAATTGAAGCAAACAGTATATTGCAATTTATTTATTTTTTGTCCTAAATGTGGATTGTAAATTCAGCACATTGTAACTGCAAGCTATGTAGATGCTTTTTATCACAGTGCTGCATGCTAACATTAGTCAAAGACAAATGCCCTTGATAAACCCTATCATTTTCACACTTTGAATGTGAAGTGCTGAAATAGAAAGCTGATGAAACAGTGTTGAAGTAGCATGTTATTTTCAACATTACCTCTATCATTTGCCATTTGTCTCAACACTATATCATACATTAAATACTTATCTGACAAGAAAGCATTTGATGACTGAGGATGTGGAGATGCCTCTGAGCAGCAACAAATACTGGGGCAACACTGATGGGTCAGAGACTGCAGGAAGAAGAATGAAGTGACTATGAATACTGCAGGGCTGAAGAATGCTGGAGGATCTTAGGAGATCCCGGACAGTGTAATATAACACTGTGGAGGTTCCAGAAAGAAAGTTCTTCAGGATAAAAATGAGACTAGATGGTGATAGCAGGTTACGATCACACACTTTTCAAATCAGAGCGCTGAGGGATAACTAACTGCTCACAGCAGTAGAAATTTGTGGGAGCCTTGATGCCAACATGCAGTACACTGTACACACTGTCATGAGTATGCTGCAGGAAACTTTCTCACTTCTGTGCAATGGAAACTTCCTTAAAGAATATCATTCATGCTGCTGAAGTCCATTGTCATCTTTTGTCAGTCATTTCAGAAAAAAAAAGATAATTTTTAAAGGGTTTTATGGAAAATTAAGAGTTCTTTATCTGGCAGAAATAATAATACATGATATGAATTCAAAGTGTTAGTTAAAGTGCAATAAATCCTTATGTGAACACCTTTAAAAGTGACCTAAGTGAAATACTTCCACTATATTTCTAAGGTTGTCCACACAACTGTTCAATGTTCTTTAAATAATCTACTTGAGATTAAGACCTTTAATTAATTCAAGCTAATACATCTTGATGCCTTTGATTCAACACTCTTGAAAATAAGCTTTTCAGCACTTTTTTAATGGGTAAGATTAGAGAAAAAGGTAGAAATAGAGAGGACTGTGCAATCCATTCCTTCATTTTTGCAGATTTGCATCAGTATTTGAACGTACTAGGGAAAATAAAAAGGTTGGAAGAATGGTCCCTTCTCTTTTGTTTACATTATCACTTATTTTTCTTATCAATGTCTCCTAATACTATTACTATTTAGTTCCTGATCTATTTCAGCTGATCTGGGTCTATTGTGATCATTAAGTGGTACATGAGTATGTAAGACATGAGATATCTCACCAGGATCTTAGTAAACAGTGTGATGAGTTTTTTTTCTCTTGAAACCTAAACTTAAAGAAGATGATAATATATTCTCAGGACTTACGAGTGGATGGATCATTGATTGTTCTGGGTTTGAGTATTGAGATCACTGTTACATCAAAAAGCAACTAATGTTTTCTGGACAAGACAAGCAGAACAAGTAAACTCTTGTTTTTACTGCTTTTATTCCCTAGATTTTCACTAGAAAATTGGACAGGAAGGTAGATTTTTTTTACATCAAAGGAAAACATGTTTCCATTAACTGATACTAAAAACATACATTTGTACAGTGGTGTGAATGTGGTAAATTCCTGGCACAGGAAAAGAATAAATAAAACAACATATGTTCTACAGAAGCTGCTTGAACACACTTCTGCATTTTCATACTTACACTGAAATTAAGTAACAGCAAAATATTACTCAGCTACTTCACACAATAAACAAAATTTAAACACAGAAAACAGTCTAATTTAGGTGTGATACTGAAAATTTGGTTACACTTATTTCTCAAATAAACCCATAATTTAGCATAAGAGTTAAAAGCTATCAAAATATTCATCTTTATCAGGTATATCTGAATATGACTGAAGAACTCGTGCCATTCTAAAATCAAACGTGATATAAAAGTACAGAAAAAAATGTGTTCTGTGTCAGCCTCAAAAAATCTTTCCAGACTGCAATTTTTACCATACCTCCTCTTATGAAAAAAAAAAAGAGTCATGAAATGCTAAATCCCACTCATGAACTTCTTCTATTTACTTGCTGCTGTCATGGTGTTCAGTAATGTCTTTTTGCTCTTACTTTCATATGTTGACAACAAAAACTCATCTCTATTGTCACTTGGAAAGATTTCTCAAAACCTGCCAGCAACAAACCAGAGATATTCGTATACTTCTGATAATTCTTTGAAAATTTAAATAGACTTGGTCTAAATTGTCTTATCTAGCTTTGATCATTTTGCATATTCCAAACACATATCTAATAATAGATGTGCAAGATACTATGTTCTCCTCTATATACTAAGAGTATCAGCAGTTTAACCTCTTTCAGTTTAAGTTTAGTAACTTGATACTACTGCAGAGAATTTCTTCCTGGACATGTGTGAGAATGCTGCATTTGATCCTTTCATTGTAGTCCATAGTTCCTGTGGTCTATATAGAGAAGAAACCTTACTTATGGTCTTCACATTCACACCATGCAAACAGCTTCCCCTCAAATATCTCCTCCAAGGTACAAACCTCAAAAGCTGAACCTACCCAAGCATTTTTCATAGCTGTATCCTACTCAGAGTCTGACTCACCCTGTGTGCATTCCTTGTGTTATACTCTCACTCTCTTAAAGGTCTTCATGGCAGTTTAAGCAGTAACATAGAGTGAGCAACAGAAGACTGAAGGCAAGTGTATTTACAGAGTATAAAATCCTCAAAATCTAAAATCCTATGAAAACACAGCAAGTATCCTTTTCCATCATCCTTACCTTCTTTGTTTTTTAGCTACTCCTTTTATCTTCATAAGCATTTTTTCTTCCCATCTTGGTCTTCTCTTCTATTTTGGGTTAGTGACTGTCAGTGAGATAAAACCTCTGGAAGAAATTGTTTTCAGTTTCCAGTTTGCAAGACACATGAAGCCTCAGCATGAATTCAAGAAAAAGGCTCCTGGAGAAAGGTTTAATAGATCCTGCTGGTCACCTCAATTGATGAAGAATGATCCTGCTTCATTCTCTTTCTTTTCAATTTTCTTCTTCGCACTTCTGGCTGCATGCTCTTGCATGTTTTTTTCACTGTGAATTGAATCAGCCTTAGGAAAGCTCTAATGAGCATTGGTGCTCATTAGAAAGGTGGAACTGCAAAAGAGAGCTAAAACACATGAGAAGGGAAGACTGATTTTTTGTTGACACAGACTAGTTAAGCTTTGTGTGGAAACACAGCCCAACTGTCTTTGTAAGTAACTCATTTACTAATTATCATTCAACTACAGTCCAGACTGGGAAAGTTCACTGTTGTAGGCTCTCACTAGAAAGGAAGATTATCCAGTCTACTGATTCTTAATTACACTCTCTTGTTACCTTTCTACTAGTAAACAATGAAACAACCTTTTGATATGCCATTACTAATTTCAGATCTGTGGAAATAAAAAAAGTAAAAGTGAAAGACCAATATTATCTACAAAGACCTTGGAATCCTCAAATAAAATTTGTTTTGCAGACGGATGTGGATATACATACACATGTCTGTGTGCACTCTTATCCATCACATGGAATTCTGTTTAGCCATTCTAATCAGACTACAGGTTTAATATGTTTGATCCTGGGAAAATATTAGATGCAGTGAAATGATTATAACCAACTGGTAAATTCTGACATACTCTGAGGTCACAGTCTGAAAAATGGAAGCACTACAGACAGCCATCCAACACCATCAAAGACCAACATAATTGAAGACCAAGCATTACCTATTTCATAACGTTTATCCTTCTCATCAGAAATGCCTAATCTCTCAAATGAAACAGAGTAGGCACTGAGAAGCTTAGTTATATAATAGGTATCATATTAACTGTTATTTGTCACTGATTTTTGTATGTGTTTAAAGATATTCATTTCAGAGGAAAGCATTTCTGTTGTGCTGATAGCAGGGAGGACTATTCTCTGGAGAATGTTTCCAACAGAATAATTAAATGATTTTCAATCATTCTTGTGCCAAAACACTCATAGATTTACACCTACCTTTGATAGTTTGAGAAGGTTATCTAGACTTTTGTTGAATATAAATGACTAAATGCAAATGCAGGAGATTCCTTGTGTGAAAACAGCCCTTACAATGCAATGAACTGTGTTGGAGGATGAATGCAGCAGACTGTTCCCTCTTGCCTCATGGCAGGGAGCTCAGACTGCAGCTGCTCTGCTTGAGAGCTGGCTACACAGGAACTAGAGCATCCTCAGATCTTCTCCCTGCGATCCTAAATTTTAAACAAAATCAAGTCATGGAAATCCAGCAAGCAGTAGAGTGCTTCCACACAAACCCTGCAACATTTAACCCTTCATTCCTTTATTTGGAGTTGATATAGCTTCCATAACCATAGCACTTAAAACTGCAGACACTGAAATGAAGAGGTAAGCCTAAAGCAATGTACACCAAGGAAACCAATGAAAATGCTTAGGGTGCTCTCTTTAAAGCATGACTAAAAATAACTGTGAACTGGAAAGGACACATTGAAGAGATTGATCATCTTCCCCCTGGGTAAATACACCAGTACTGGAGTAATACAGAAACACTTGGAGGTCTTTTTCAAGCTTTCAGAACTCCTCTTTTTTTGTAGTTTTGGTAGTTCAACTTTCTATGGGTCAACTTCCTCCTCCTTTCCCTAACTGCACTAAAAGCTAATTCAGCATTTAATCTTACTAGTGACAGATATGAAAAAGGGTTTGGTTGTATAACGCTGATTCTATGATAATTACTGAAGTTAGTTTCAAATGCAGTTTTTTTTTCTGGAACATCTTTTCAGGGCTGGGATGGGATTTCTGCTCCAAGTGAGCACACTGATGTTTGGACTAGTTATATCAGATGGTATCTTCCAGGCATGTATTGCTGACTTCTCAGCAACATTAACAGTAAGAAGATAAAAGGATGCAAATTTTCTATTATTTTCTAAACTGGAAAGACTTTTTTTTTTTTTTTATCAAGACAAGCTAGGAAAGAGTTTCTGAAGCTCAAGTCAAAATCGTTTATTTATTACTTCCAAATCATGGATTTTTTGCTAAGGGCTGGAGAAGCAAGAAAGAAAATACCCACAAAACAGGAAGAAAAGTGCTGTACTATGTTTAATGCATAATATAAACAAAACTCATAAAACTTGTTGGCAGTTTCTCTACAATAGAATGAAAGAACAGAAGGAGATAGAGGGTTAAATTAAATGAATGTCAAGGTATGGCTTTTAGAATTTCTTTGTGTTGCCATGAGATAAACAAGATACAAGAAAGTTTGATTGTTTTAGTTTATTTCAGCAATCTGTAGATTAGGTGAAATGTATGTAGATAGAAAGGAGGTAGAGAAAATACAATTGTTTAAAGTGAAGGAAAATGATGTAGAGTAAAATTTCTGAAAGCTTTTTGTTTTTCTAATACTCCTTTTTTTATTATTTGAGATTTTCTGCCTCAAAGGAGAAACAAAAAAGGCAAGCATTTACATGTGATGCTTAAATTATAGAACTTTAGAGCAAAAATCTTTATTTTTGAGAACGACAGTACAGACCATGATTTTAATATCTAGCAAATAAAGTTCGATTTTTTTAAAAAAATTCTTTTTTTTTAAATTCTAGGTTACTGAACTTCAAATTTTCTCTTTCTTGCTGAATGTCAGCAGGAATATGTACACAATCTTTACGTGGCACAGGACAGAAAGCCATCAGGTGGTACCTGTTCTATTTTCCTTGTTAAAGCTGTTCCAGTTGGCATAAATTATGTCAGTACTAATTGATAGAGAGGGAAAGTACTAATTGGTGGGGCTTTGGAATGCCTCTTGTTCTTTGTAGTTGCCGAAGTGAAATAACTAAAATATTGGCTGAGGAATTTTGCCCATTGCCAGTGAAAATACAACAAGTTTGTCACAATTTTCTTCTGTAAGATTTCAGTGTCCACCATTCACAACAAAAGGACAAAGATTGTCATAAGGAAATAAAGAGCATTTATATGATTTCTCTGCATAACCGATCTTATTATTTCTTTTCCTTTCTCATGATACTTTCCTCTGTGAATAAACTTCTTTTACCTGAATTAGGAGAGACTATTTTGTGTTGGATTTCTCAGCTAGAAGTGTAACTGAAGATGTACTGTGATAACTCTTTGTTAGCAACTGGAGAATAGGCTCATGAGGATTTGATAACCACACTGGTATGATTACACAATTCATTTTGCTTGCAGTAGCTAGTAGATTAATGTGGGCTTTCAGAAGTGGTCTGGTTACTCAGGCTAGCTACAGACTAGGCACAATATTTGCATTTTTTTTAATTCTCTGTACTGCATATCTATATGCAGAAAGCATCCGAACATTAGTGTAAAGGAATATATTATTTGGAGTAAAATAATATTTTATTTGAAGATGTTGTGGAGATAACGTACTCATGACCTTTATAACTGCATTATTTTCTCTATTTTCCAAGAGGATACCAAGCTAAAAGTTTACGCTTATCATAGATGCATTTAAAGACAGAGAAAAGAGGTTAAAACATTAAAAATCTGATAAGCAATTCTTTTTCAAGTCATCAGAATAAATTATTAATGAACAAGTTCTATAAGAACGAAAAGTCAGATACTGAATGGGTTTTAAGTGAAGAAAGTGTTTGTATAGCAGCTGATAATCCCAGCCCATGAAGTGGATCCATCAGATTCTAGCTGATATTCAGTAGATTCAAATATCAACCTTTAAGAAGCTAGAATTGAATCAATATGCATGTTGCAAATACACTGACAGAGATGAATTAAGCTGTTTTATCTATCATAACCTCTGGATTATTCATACATTACTTTCACCATGTCTCATGAAGTAAGAGTGATTCAAGTTTTCTATACCATTGTGCCTGTCATCTTGTCACATTTTAATGTCAACACTGTGTTTATTAGGGACATTTTGCCCAGAGGGATTTTCATTTTTGTCATTCAGCCAGTGACGAGAGAAAATAGCACAGCGTCTCTGTGTTTTTGTATAGCATCTCACCAACATAGTAAGTAGGTGACTAACAGTGCTGTCATAATAACCATCAAGGCTTTATAAAATGTATAATTCTACTTCTTTATTGTTTAATGACTTCCCCCTTTTATTCCCACTGCTTCACATGGTGCAGCTATAAGTCTGCAAACAAAAGGTGGACTGAATGAACCAGAAAATCATTATGGTAGCCAAAAGTTCACGAAAAATTGCCTTTCATTAGGGATGGAAGGAAAAAGTAAACAAAGCATCAGAGAAGCAAGTCAGTGAACTGACATGACTGTCGTGACACATCCACTTAGAAGCTGAAAGTAAATGGTACAAGCTATGTAAAAGCACATACATAATTTCTGAGAAAAGTATCTGAGAAACATTTTTCGTTGTTGCTATGAATCCATTTTTGAGACATAATTTACTAAGCAAGATCTGTAACTATGTCCACTATAGCACTGGTTTAATCAACTTTATTCACTACTCGTCACAGCTGGAACTGTATCTTTTCACTGAAGTGGTCTCTATTTTAATTTTGAACATTAAGTGCTGAAAAATATCAGGGCAAAATGTGGAAAATGCGAAATGCATGTTTATTGTCAGAGGTATATCTATGCTTGTATCTTTTATACACCTCTGAGATAAGATTTTTCTGGGATGCTAGTTACATCTAGTTTGATCTGGGGATAAAACACTGGCTTAACAGGTTTAAGAAACTGAATCCATGGACAAAGGAACTGTACAGGGCTGTTCATCCTTACAGAAAGAGACAAGTTATTGTGAGAATGGGCTTTTTATTCTTTAAAATTTGTTCCATCTACTTGGCAGAAAGTTCTACTATAAGTATAGAACAACTTTTCTTGCACCTTCAACCTGAAATGCTGAATATAGTAATATTTTTGGACATTTTAGTGTTTTATTGACTTTGATAAAATAAAGTTTTATGTAGGAACTAATTACTTTGATCATAAAGCCCTCCTCTTGCAGAGACAAATCTGGTTAAAACCGCAATTAAGAAAACAAAAAATTACTGGGCATTCAGCCATACAGGAGAAATTGCGGGGTCAAGCCACAGAAGGAGGAGCCCATCTGTGAATAATTAAGTCTCTTAATTATTTGGAGGAGTATTTGAGTTGGTTTATATCCCTAAAAGAAGACACAAGAAGAATTTAAGCACCAGAAATTCAGCATTGTACCTTCCCCATCCCTGGCATCATGGGGCTCCAGGGGTGCTGCACTATTTGAACTATGAAGTTCTGGCCATGACTAAAACAGGCTGCTGTCCCCTTGTTGGAGCTGGGAATAGAGACCTTAACTCTGCTCCAGGAACTCTTTATCTCTAGGTAATAGACTGACACAGCCTTTATACACTAATGAAAATGTCAGATTACAGAATTGTTTGCAGTAAGACTATTTATGAGAAACAGGGATAAAATTTAAACTGGAGAAAGGCTAACCTTAAAATACCAAGGCATGGAGAATTCAGGGCTCTCTGGGGAGAATGGCTAAGAATTAAGGAATGGTCAACAGAAAAAAATATTTACTGACTACTGATAGGTGTATTTGTGTGTGAGTGGCATATGGGCCTTTGCATTCTCTCATGTGAAATACTGCAGTCTTTTTAGGACGATTGTAGGAGTGTTTTAAACACACTTCCAGCTAATCAAAATCAAGTGCAACGAGAACAGGAAAGAATAAGCAGTAAAGTTGATATATTTAAATCTAACATTAAAATTCAACAATAAACTTACACTCCTTGAATGTGCCTTTATTTTACTAAGTATTTCAATGCAATATAATTAATTTATTAGCAGTAATTAACATACTGGTAGCAATATCCTTGAACAAGGGCTTTAACTCAAGAGATCACACTTAACAAAAAGAATTACTGTGCTTCTAGTGATTTCTGCATAAAGGGAGATCTGATACCCAGGTATTTGAAAGTCAACATGGAATCAAAATATATTAATCAGGAATTAGAAAAGGACTTATTATGCAACTATATAGTATGTTTTACAGAGAGTTGCTATAGCATATGAACATTACAAACTGACAGAATATATTGTCTTGACTATTATTATTTTTTTTTAATAAACTACTTACAGGCATACACAGTTCTTTTGTCTTCTTTGTGACAATCTGACACAGCTTGGGAGAGCAAGTTCACTGTTCATTAGAGAAATGCCACCCAGAGGGTCCTTTCAGAAAGCTTTGTATATTCCAGCTGGGAAAAAAGAAATCTGAATGTTTTCTATAGCCCTGCACTTCCTCTCTGATGTACTGCCATTACCACTATTGCAGAAAAAAAATGTGAAATTTCTTACTGCATTGCCTTATAGACCAGTGTCATTAGGGAAATATCACAGACTGCTTTATCGGAAACTGTCCTATTTTAGGTGTAGGCATATCATAAATAGCTTTATATCTGACAGGTTTCCTTGGATCGTAATACTTTCTACCCAGGTAAGTATCTTCCTTTACTTCCCCTATATGATTAAGTGTATTCCCTACTTACCACTTTTTTTTTTTTTTTTTTGTCAATATATAATTTAAGAACATTTTAAATCACTCAAGTTTTAAGAAATCCCACAGTCTCTTCCCAGTGTGTTGGTCACTGCTCTCCATTTTTTATTTTTACCTCAAAACCTGTATGATTAACTTCTGTCACCTTAAAAGCCATTCACGCAACACATTGCTCTAGTTATTGAAGCATATGTAATTATATCCAACAGAACCTGTCCTAGGGCAAGCTGATTTCATACAATTTTTATACCACCTTTTTTCATTATTTAAGCAGAGGGAAATCTTTAGGACACTGTGATTAAACTGAAATTGGAACTGTTCAAGGTATGTTACTCTGAGAAAAGGCAAACACCATATTTATGAAGAGTTCATTATTTTTGTCTTAATTTTATTTTGTAAAAAGAAGTTCAGTCCACCTGGCACAGATATCAGCCACATATCCAAGACTGTCATCATCACGATTTTTCATGAACCCATATTACTGTTCGTTAGTATTTTATGGCTTGGATTGAAACTTAATTCACTGGAAATAGAGACAGTGATTAATATCACATTATAAGCATGACTAAAAACCTTTTCCATTTATAATAGACAAAATCTGTGTAGATAAATCTGAGAAGTTAAAATGAACCAGGTAAACATTACAATAGCAATTCCAGCAAGGTATTTCTTAAGAACACATAAATGCCACTACAGAATACACAAATAAATGTTGTAAACTGATTACTGAAGCTTGCTGGGATGGGAATTTCTGCTCCATGGGACATTCCAGATTGGATGAGAACAAAACACCAACACTGCAGTCTTCTGCTTTGCAGAACAAACTATTTTGGGCCCGGAACCTCACCCACAATCAGGCAAACTGGGCAGCATGCCAGCCTGCTGGGGAGCTGGGCAGCAGGTAAATTGGCCAGCAGACAAAAGGAAGGCTAGGCAGCTGGCCAGCCAGGCAGTTTGCAAGTCCATCTGCCAGTCAAGCAGCCAAAAATCTGATATGCTAACACATGGGTTGTCTCCCTGACTGCCCAGCAGGGCGGGTTTGGAAGTGGTCAGCCAAGCAAGGCAACAGTCTGCCAGGTCAACAAGCAATGTAGCTCTGCTGCATGCTGCTTCCTATCAATGAGTCAGAAGGAATGCATGTATTCCAGTGAAAAGCGTCAGTTCTATTCTTCTGACTTCAGACTATTCTAGAATAATGTTTCTAACCAACTCTACTTCTTATAGGAAATATGTATATTTAATATATTGAAATACAGACAGCTACAATGAAGGACTTGGTTGTCTAAGGAAAGACTCAGACACAATTTAGGATTAAACGTATGAAATGTGATCTACCTGCTTCTTAGCTGCATATAATTCACTGTTCAAATTTGCATTTTAAAGATGTTCTGCTGCTGTGCTTTTGCAGTACTATGTCATGTTCAGAAACTTGCCAACTTCTGCTGCTGAATTCCACATGGGATCAAAGAATTAGGTACTTTTCTGCCTAAGTTTCTGATTAAATTGTATCTGGTGCATTTTCTTGGAATATACTTAGGTGTTCCTGGAACACACAAAGCTGTATGTCACAATGACACTACAAAAAGCATTTGCAGTTGCTGCTTAAAAATAAATGGTTATTCTGTTTACCAGAACAAAAACAGACCTGGCTCTCCCTTCTGAATGGAGGATTTTAAAGCCATCTCCAGCTTTCTGGAAATGCATCCTAAACTCAAAGTTTGAAAGAAGTAGAGAGCAGAAAACTTCGCCTGCTTTGCAAAGATTGTACTACAGCAGAAATTATTGAAGATCTGAGAGAGAGGATGTGGCATGCACTCCTGCTGGGAGGCTGGTGTTCTGATCCTTATTTTAGGACTGGTTCTATATTTTAAAGTAAATATTCTCTGCGTAGAAATGAAGAACATGGTGAGACTAGGGGTGGAACTCCCATCTGCTTATTTGCAGAAAAGCATCCTCAGTATTGGCCATGTATAATTATTCATGTTTATCATTTTCACCTTAAATATTTAATTTTTCTTGAGCACCCCTGCTTCAGTGAGCAGGGTAGGTAGTACTGCCCCATTCACCCTGCTCTGTAGCCTCAGAAAAAGACGCTCCATTCTACCACTGATGTGAATTTTAACTTTTAAAGCCTGGTGTGCTTTAAAAGATGAACAAATGACTGTTGCACTAATCAAGAGAACATAACAAGAGCATGTCCCCAACTTTTGTTTTGTGTATTTATGTGTGTACATTGTGTGCATTGTAAAATATATACATCTCTATGTGAATAGATGTAAATATAGATCATATACAATATGTACTGGATATAGAGGTTATAAAATAGGCTGCATTTGAGGGCATGGAAGAAAATGCTGTATCTGTTATAACGTCAAGGTTTATTAGCACTGTTAACTGCTCTTGTGTCAGCATCACAGAGCCTCAGATCAGTAGTATGCTGTGAAAATGTGTGACATGGGATCTTTCTACAAGCAGCATCTGGTATCAAGCCACATACTGACTATCTCAGACTGTATCTCATGTCTATTTATGAAGGACTTGGTATATTTTGAATGATATACAAGGTGAAAAACAGGAATGAGTAGGATGAGGGAGGAGGAATCCTGCTGTTTCTGACTTCAAATAGGAAGAACAGAAGAATCAAGGGGCTGACATTGAAGAAAAAGTTTTAGGAAAACAAAAGAAGAGATAGCAAGCAAGTAGTAAACAGAGTTAAAAACATAAAATCGGGTTAAAGCTTTAGAAAGGAGAAAGTTTAGGATTCATGGGAGTCGTAAAAGTAAGATTTTCCTTTTCTTGTGTCTTTTTGAGCAGTATCAACAATAAAATGCTAAATAACATTAGCAAACAGACAATAAAAGTAAATTTATTGCAAAATATTTAGAAAACCAACAATAAGCATTTTTCAGTTTACTATTAGGCAACAATCTCAGTACTTACTGCAAAAAGATGATAATGAGATTTGAAAGCAGCAACAGGGACTGGTGGAAGGCTTCTATAGGAACTTAGAATATATCTTCCTTCAGCCAGTGCTTAACCTGAAGATTGTCACTGCTTGATAAACATGTTCATCCCACATGCTCACAATCTGTCTTCTGTTGAAGGCTTATCATACTACTTCAACATCAAGGAATCATAGTCACTATTTCAAGCTAACTTTTCTCATTTTCTGAACTTCTTGATTTTCTGATGGGTGACAAATTTGAATCTTTTTCTGTTAAAAAAAATGTAGAAATGTCAAAATAGCACAAAGATTTCCAGTGCTTTGAAATGCTGGACAGCTAGTCCCTAGATTCTGGGAAGCATAGGTGAGGGTAGGTTTTTTTTTCTTAGTTACCTCCTGCCACCTATCTGACTGCAGAGCCTGAAAGAGAACCTTGAGACTTTTCCTTGGTCAGAATGCTCAACTTGTCAACTTTCAGTGAATAGCTTATAAACAACACTGCACACTTTTATTAGAGTCCTAATACAAAAACAATGGAGGATGCAGTCTTGAGTCAGCTCTAAGTCTCAGTGAGCTTATTCCTCTCTCACTCAGCCCCACAGAATACAGGCACATTTTTTCTAGCCTCTGTGACTTCCATCCTATGACCTACACTGCTTTACTAGAAGTGAAAGAGGGAAAACAGAGACCACGCAGTATAGGAATCAAAGGCAGTAATGAAAATATCATGGCAGTGTCACTGCATAATTATCTGATGGGATTTATTATTGATCACTTTAGAATTGCTCCATTAACATAACTTCATATATTGTCCATCACTCCTTTTTGCCATTTCCCTAGTGCAAAGAGAGTTAATCTCAGTTCTCCTGCTAGGAACTTTCTTGACACAAAAACAATCATTGTCAATAGGAAGACCTATTAGTCAGTTCCTTCTATGCAATCCTCGAAGAAAGAGAGCTATAGTTCTGCTACAGAGAAAATTTTATTCAGTCCTACTAATACATGACAGAGAAAGACAATATTGGCAAAAATAAACAAAGAACAAAAACGAGCTTCTCATGGAATTTATTTGTATTAATACAGCTGTATGATTATTTGCAATGTATAGCCAATGGGTTATTGAAAGACTGGGATATTTTCAAGAGCTAGTGAAAATTACAAAAAAAAAAGACCAGACAAGAGCCTTTACTTCCTATGAGATTTTTTTTTTTACAGTCCACAACCTGAGAAAAGAAAATCCTAACTCACAACAAAATAACTGTAAATTTGTGCCAAAAGGGAGCCAGGCTATTTTCAGTGGAGCCCAGTAACAGGACAGAAGCGTAAGGCACAATCTGGAATAAAAGAGGTTGTGTCTATATATCAGGAAGCATTTATTCACTTGTACAGGTGATGGGTTTCTGGAATAGGTTTCTCAGAGAGACTGTGAATCCTTGGAGATATGTAACTTTAAAAGACACCTGGCTATAGGTGTTCTTGCTTGAGCAGAGACCAGATGGGAGTTCAACCAGATGCTCTCAAGAGATCCCTTCCAGCCTCAGCCCTGCTGTGATTTCGTAATGCTCACAGAAGTGATGCAGAAGTGGACGTAGCTTTTGTGTAATTAATGCTGATATGCACATTATAAAAGTAAGTAAAGCTTATAAAAGCAAAGCAAAAGCTGAGTACAGCTACAGAGATGGTAAATTTCAAAATTCAAAAATTCTTCTTCATTACAATAGTACTCTTGGTGAAAATGCTTTTTAATTTAAAAGTTGAATCTTCTTTGATATTAATCTAGTCCCTGAAGGTGGTTTTCATAAATCTGATGAAGACAAATTTTGGATATATTTTCCTCCTTTTGTGGGTTGAGCATTTTGCTGTTTACCAGACTACTTAATTAAACATTTCTATTCTGATGAACTTTGCTTTCTACCTCCTATTTTGTGGGAAGGAAGATAAGAATAAGGCTGAAGATAACACCTTTCTTTTTCTTTGAACAATAGCTGTGGTGTTAGATATTATAACACTCAAACAGGATGTGATATTGATCATTTACTGTTATTTGGGTCAAACATAATTATAACTTTCTTTTGTTTGCATTGCTTAGTAACATTACAAGACCTGACAGCTGTATGAACATCTTAGAAGAAAAAAGAATCTTGCAAGAAGATTGTTCAAATCAAGTTTTGTGATGTATATGCATTTTTTATACCTTGCTTTGTACTGCAGCTAAACTCACTAGGCAAATTCACATCTCTGCTTATTTACAAATAAGTGGTATTCTTCCTACATGTATAAGATCTGAATATGAATTATAATCTCTTGCTGAAATTTGAAAACAAATGGAGGAGCTATTTAAAAAATAGGTAACATCCTCAGAAGACTGGAAATGGAAGGCTCAGTTTCTTTTCCTGTCTGCCTGTATCTTATTCTATTACTCTAAGAAAGTCCCTCAGACTTCAGCCCTATTTTCTCTGCAGTCCTGGTTTGCTCTCTCTGCTTCAGTTGTAAACTTCTGGGACAGAATGTATCTTCCCTTCTCTCTGAGAAGTAGGTAGTACAAGTAGCTAGAACACAAATATTATATTATTAATAAAATTATTTAATGATGTAATGTTATATAATATATAATATAAATATATTGTTACCACAGATGCCTAAATAAATAACTACATTTAGAAGATGACAGTTTTGCATGAATTTCAGGTTTACACACAAGACAAAAATCTGTCTGTTGCGTATTAGCAACTTATTTTCCCTAGTTACTTTCCCAAGTGTTTTAACAAGTGCTGTGTTTTTATTTTCTGGATATTTTAATAATTTACATTACAGCCTTGTCCAATGTAAGTTGTCTCTGAACTGAGGAGAAAAATTAGATTTGATTCTTTTATCTTCTTTGTTAGCAGCAATTTATGAGACTAATCCTGTAGCATAATTCATAAGTTGGAGTACTGAACCTTCAGGTAATCATTCAAGGTTTAGAAGGTGTCAGAGCATTAATATCAGCACATTAAAAATACAAAGAAGAAAGAGTTGATAAGAATTTTTTGATCAAGAATGGTCTTGCTTGAATCCAGTTAAGAAACATCTAAAATGTGACTAATGTTACAAATGGTGAAGAAATGCAATAGATCTAAATTCTATTAATATTGATAATATAACTCTCAAGATTTTTGACAAGACTACGTATCTTAGGGTAACTAGCCTTCCATCTTTATTAATTGGCAAGCTTCTCACTGACTTGATGGCTTTACTGGCATCTGAAATGAGTTTATGCAAACTTAATAAATGAGGCTTATTTTTTCCTTAGTGAGGAAATTTATTTTGTCAGTTATGGAACCAGTGTCTTTTTCATACGGTGCATATGAAGTGATTCAAGTAGCTTATTGACTAACCTCAAATGAAGATCATAAAAAGCTTTTCATCTTATGCTGAATTATGATCATGCTGGTTCACTCATGCACCATGTTAAACAAATGATATCAGGTAAGCCATCTTAGGACATGTTGTCTCGCTCCAATTTATAGGAGGGAGAGGAGGTTCTTTGATACATGTATATCCAGCATGAGATTAAGAAACTATGGTTCAGTTGGTCCGACCAGTTTATTACAAATCTTAATCAGGGAGATGAGGAAGGGGAGAACAAACACTATTACCCATTAGGGTGATGGGGAAGGGAAGGCAGGCGATAGAAAAGATAGGAAAAAAGCAAGAATTGCTTTAAGTGGGAATAGTCACCATTCGTATCCAGTCCCATTGCACACCGTTCCAATGGTCTGAGGCAGAAGAGCAGGATGGGAGAGTAGCAGCAATGATGGCTGGCCTTGGGCAGCAAGCAGTTAGCAGGAAGAAGCAGCAGAGGACAGGAGAAAGCAGCAGGTCTCAGGTAGCGGGCCCAGGAGGGACTCTGTCAGCATGCAGGGATCAGCACATGCGGGTTCTGATGGAAGAACTCCTAACCATATGGTTGTTGGTCGCTCTTTTATCGTCCATTTTTCCTACCTACGTGACATCCCTGGATGCTTGGGTAAGTACCATGTGAGAACCTCCCCCGAGATGAGCCCACACAAAAGATTGTTGAATGGCCATTTTGCTGCGGCTTATCTCTTTCTAGTTGCCCCAGGACATGTCCATCTGTGTCTTTCAGACAAAGGATTTCACAACCCTTGCCCAGGACTTGCTTAGACTTCTTCAATAAGCTTCAAGGCCATGGCACAAAAAAATAATAATCTCTTACACATGTTAAAGTTCAAATCAACAGCTTTTATTTTTTCTGAGAAAAATATTAAAATATTACAGTTTGCTTGTATTTATAGATGTATTTTGGAGCCCAAAAAGAAACTCAGAGTGCAATTTAAGAACACTCACTTCTTATGTAATAGTACTTTATAGAAAACTAGTAGGCAAAATAAAACAGAGGTCTGTGCATGTACAGAAACATTGCAACATCATGAAGAGATAGCTGTTCACATAACAAGATAAAGAAGGCCAAATAAGAAAGCACAGATGAAATAGAAGATGATAGGGTTTTTCTTTCTTTCTTTTTCTTTGACTCCAGAGTGATATTTCTGTTATTTCTTGGGTCATGACTTAGACAATCTTTCTTGCCTCTTGGGATCCTTTTTAATTTGGTTTGTTTTTTTCATATGCTTTCTGTTCTCTATATCAGTCTGTAAGAATAACTCTTTATAAAGTTACAGAGTCTGCAAAGCACTTGAAAAACTCATCTAATTTATTCTTGGCTGACGGCAAGTTCAATGATATCTATATCATTCCTAACAGATGTTTTTTCCTAACTTCCACAGAGAGTTACTTTACAATCCACCTGGACAATCCTTTCTCAGGGCTTGAGATGCTAACACTTAGCAATCTGAAAATGAAATTGCTCGTAATTCACAAACTGCTTCTTTGTGTGCCTTGAAATGAACTTCAGCTCACAATTTCCAAGAGATTAGAAAATACTGGACACAAATACCTTGCTACCTTCTTTTTTAACATGCAGAGTCTATAGACCCATGTCACTAATACTGGTTGTAATAGCTGTCTAATGATAGCTATACTGCTTGACAGTGTTGTGAAGATCTTTTACACCACTGTCTTTGCAACATAGATTGTCATTAACTTTTGTTATCCTCATAATAATGTATCAGGCTTTCTTTCCTGATCTTAAAACTTGCTGAATTTACAGCTTCATGTGTGTTATTCCTGCTCAGACATTATTGATTTTCCTCATTTTACATTCATGCATCATTTTTTAATTTGTACTCAAAACCATAACTTGTATGCTTTTCTTTGTGGTCACTGAGCATTTAGCAGGTTGTTCTCCTGCAGTAGAAAACTTTCACCTTATTTCCTGTAAAGAACCGCTTGCATCCTTATTCCTTTTGAACTAAGAGGCTCCAAACACACAGGCAGAGATTCAGAGATATTTTTGATTAGGAATTCTGAGTTCACTGAAGTCATTTTCCTGAAATCTTTTTTACTTTGTATCTTAGTCCTGAGAATCACAAACTCAAACATTTCACCGATATTTTCCAGACCTTCCTTTAATAATCTTTTAGCACTGTGTAGAATAAAACCTGTTCTGCAGCCTTTGTCAAGAAAAGCCTTGTTATTACTCAGTTCTGCTGTGTTCTCCCACCTTAGTTAATTTAACACCTTCCCACTCTGTCAGCAATTAACTGGGAAAGAATGATGTCCTTTGCTCCTAAGGTGAAAAAACCCTTCCTTGTTCAACATTCACAGTATGTCATCTTATTATCAAGGGAGCAGAAGTCTATTTGATAACAACAGTTACCTTGGGGTTTACACCTCTCGCTTGATCCTCCAATGACAGGACTGAGAAAAGCACTGAATTCTACCTCTACTGATGTACCTCAGAAATTATACATGTGTTTACATTCCTGAATGTTTTTACATTGATTTACAAACATTGAAAATATAAACGAGTCAGCAACGTTAACGTAAGTCAACAAGATGATGAAGGAGCATTTCTCCCATAAGGAAAAGCTGGGAGAGCTGCGACTTTTCAGCCCAGTAAAGTGGGGTTTCAGGGGCGAACTCACCAATATCTGTTATAGATACCTGAGGGGAGTAAGCAAAGTGGATGGGACCACGCTACTTTTAGTGTTAGGAAAAGAGACAGTGGGCACAAACAGGAACAAAGAAAATTCTGTCTAAATATCAGGAAGTTCTTTACTGTGAAGGTAATGAAACACTGGCACAGGTTGTCCAGAGCTTGTGGACTCCCCTTCTTAGAGATAATAAAAAGCCAGCTGGGCATCTGACTCAGGGTGTCGCTGCTTGAGCAGAAATTGGACCAGACAGACCCTTCCAGCCTAAACTATTCTGTGATTCTCTATTATGTCTCTATGGAAAGCCATACTGTGGCAGTAGTCATGGTGTTAGATAAGTTACCACAGAATTTCAGAGGCTTCTTACATATTTGCTCCTTTTTTTTTAAAAATGCTTGATCCATTCACGTGGAGTAATTCTGTTTCCTTGTCATATTCTTGCCTGCTTTGTGGTGTCTTGCTTTTCATTTCCTTTCCAGCCTCAGCAGCTTCCTAGTGCATAACTCATCTCAGAGACTGACTATTTGCAGATGGAATGTGCCTAGATTTTGATACTTACTGTCTTATTTGACTGCCTTAACACAGTCTTTATTTTTTAATAAAGCTAAAGAAAATGTCTCCAAAATCATAAGTATTGTTCAAATGAAACAAAAATTCTCTAATAATGTAATATGTTATATCATGCAGTAAGAAAATGGTTGAGTCAGAATCTTAGAGACTTTCTGAATTTCTTACATATTCTGTAAAAATCAGCCCCTTATTTTTATACATGCATACCTTCTTTACCTAATTACAATATGGACATGACAAAAGTAGATGTTTCTGCACATCTCCACACAATTAATTTATCCTTTAGGAAGTTACATATTATATATAAGACATCTTTTTAATTGTCCACCAGATGGTTGCACTCTGTAGCTACTGTTTTTGTGGATTATTGCTAATTGAAACATTAACATAGATACAAGGAGTCTGCAGTGATGTTCCCATCAAGAGCTCTATGGCTGTGGTCTCACAGGGTGGTATATTCTGTGCTAACTTTTTCTTTCATATCTTAAAATGAAAGAAACAGAATAACAAAAACAGAAACTGAAAAAGCAATTCTGGAAGAACTTCCTAGAAATTGCAATTTATCAGAAGGGAAATGAGGTATAAATCTTTTTTGCTTTCTGATTTTATATGGAATCTCTACTGTTTTCCATAAATGTGCAAGAAGACATTATTAAACTATTAGGCATCTTACTTTAAATTAAGCCTATAAATATAAAAACAGTCAGAAGTGACAATTCACTCTAAAGCAGCAGCTTCCATATCCTAGACTGGCCTTAAACAAGCCTTTATAAAACCTAAAACTTGTAATGTAATGTTTCCTGTGTTTTTATAAAAGATCTAGAGCATTTGAGGGTTGAATCAGGTGCAATTAATGTAAACATATGTACAGTGCTGAAAGCACACTGTAAAGGGCCAAGAGGATAAAGATATAGCATTACCAAGCAAGAGTATAAAGGAATGATTAGAAGGATGAAGTTGGACGTAAGGTATGACAGAAGAATGAAACCTGAAGACTATAAATGAATCCTACTTCTTTTTTAATTATCTACAATCTCTAATAGATACATTGTTATTCACAGTTCCTGAAAATTATCAGAAAAGTTGATAATGAATTTGCAACTGGGAAGAAATGTTCTTTCACTCAATACTGGCAGAAAGAAATTTCAGGAATTTGGTCACCAAGCAGTCAAGCAGAAGAAGGCTTGAATAATAGTGTCTTTTTTGTTTGTTTGTTTGTTTGTTCATTTTATGATAGGCATACTTAGGGATATATTTTAATGAGAGAGAAGATATTTGTCATTAGAAGATATCTACATTAGAAAGTCTGCCCTTCTTTTGCAGCTTCACTTGCTAAAGATAATATCTACTTTGGAGGAAGTTGGCTCAAGAGTCTTACTTTCCAAGGTTTATCGAGAAGTTAAATTATCTTATTTTAGTTCTCTCCTCCCAGGACACTTTGCAAGTCTGCTTTCTCATTTGTATGTCACTTAAAATGCAGTGCCAGTACTGCTGACTGCTTTAATCTATAAACAACTTCTCATACTGTGCCTCTTGTGAATTCTTCACGTTCTCTTCCCTGGATATGAAGAGGAAGATTGGTTTTCAATTCTTGATCCCAATTTTTCAGATCACCTAACTTAATAGCGTTAGCCCCACATACATTTAAGAACTTTTTCAATCTTAAGCTGAATGACATGCATTACATTCATTTTAAGTATCCCACTGTTGTGTCTCATCTCAAATACACTCCTACAGGGAGTAGGAGTTCCTGAAATCCATTATGTTTTGTATTTCCTGATTTCTAAAATGCACTTTACTGCCTCCTTCTAGTGATATTTCCTGAAAAAAAGAAGAAAAAAAAAGTTTTCAGAATGACTGTTGGTAGCCTTTCTATTCATTACTTACTTCCCAAAAATATTCCTACCTTTGTCATTACATATTTACATCTTGAGCTGTGTCTTTTTTTATTTCTTATATTCCCGTCAGAACTTAAGAACCTCAATCAACATACTTTTGAGAAAACAAGTTTTGCATTTGAGAAGAATGGTTAAATTATATGTATTCATTTAAAAATAAATTGTGAACTTCAGCTTATCTGTCAGATATTATCCTGTCTAAATGCATGGTGATAAAACAATGGACAAGGATGAAGAGAGAAGATGTAGAAGCAAGGTGAAGGTGCTGTCATACAGGGTAGGGAATGTATTTATAGAGCAAATTATTGATTGTTGTCCGTCTGCCTGGCAGTGCAAAGTCTAACAGTACGTTCCACAACCCCCATTTAGACTCAAAGAGTGCCTATTCTTTAAGGATGCTGGCTTGAGGGTGCAATATATAGAGAATGGCAAAATACTAACTTAGGGCAAGGATACATGGCAGCTGGTTTAGAAATGAACGGTCAGTTCTCCTCAGAAATATCTGAAAAGTTATGTCTTGAAAGATCATGAACATGTTGAGGTGAGAGATACATCAGGAATTTATTGTTTTTATTCATTTCTTTGCACACTACTTACTTTCGGATGAATAAATAATGTACCATTTTGACAAAGACATTTTTAATTCACTTTAATCTCCTTCCATCATGTGCTCTTGCAGTTATGAATGAAATATATATGTAGCTTACAAAGTATACAGTCATACAGGTACCAAATTAGCTTAAAGAGGAATGATCCTTATAGACTCCATAATTTGGAATATGAATCCAAAAACTTCTTTAAACTAAACAGTGACGTAAATCGTCACTGAAAAAAAAAAATAGTACTATTGTTAGGCAGTGTCTTAGTGAGCCATAGAGAAGCCCAGAGAAGAGAAGGCTCCAAAGTGACCTGATAGTGACCTAAAGTGGAGCTCCAGGAAAGAAGAGGACAGACTCTTTAGCAGGATCTGTGGTGACAAAACAAGGGGAAATCGCTTCAAGCTTAAAGAGGGTAAATTTAGGATAGACATAAGGAAAATGTGTTTTACAGTGAGGATGGTAAGGTACTGGAACAGGTTGCCTAGATATGTGGTTGATGCACTGTCCCTGAAGACTTTCAAGGTGAGGCTGGATCAAGCCCTGAGCAGCCTGAAATAGCTGTGCATGTCCCTGTTTGGGATTTGGACTAGATGACCTTCAAAGGTCCCTTCCAACTTTAAGGATTCTATGATTCTATGAATCTATAAATGCTTTTGTTATGGGTAACCTGTTAATACAGCAGGTATATAATATAATACAGCTAGAAACATGAGATATGAATAAATATATCCAATGGATAATTTCTATGCAATGACTTGTTTCCCATCAAAACTGTAGATAATATGTACAAAATCATGAACTATATTTAGCTGAATAATATCTCAGTATTTGGTAAAAGATCTATACAATGACTTTGTCTCTTTTTAACTGATGAATATGCAAATTCATATTTTATGAATGAGACTTAGCTAGAAGTAAGCTAATGTTCATGGTATTTTAACCTAAATAAAATATCTTTTTTTCCAATATTATTCATTGATTTCCATGTCATTCCAAGTTCCATGTCATTTTTAATTTTAGAAATATACTCTTAAATATTCATCCTTCTCTGGGCTTTCTCTTAGGAAAAGAGTATTTATTTGTACTCTAATATCATGACACCTAAAAAAAAAAAAAAAGAACTGGTGATTATTTTCCCCCCCCTGCAGTATCTTAACACTATGCAGTGAAATAAAAATACTCCCATCACAACCAAACCTCTTATCTCATAAACAGAATGCAACCTAAACAGGATATTGAATATTGCTGCAATGCAGAACCACTTATTTAGATTCTATGCAGGAAAAATATTGTGTTGCTGCAAAACAATGTGATGGACAAAAAATTAAATGTCTGTCTTTCCTGTAGCCTACAGAAAGAATAAGAATACCAGAGTTTGCAGTTTACTTAGTGTATTAACCTATAGACCTCAATATTGTAGAGTGAAAATATGGATCAACTCCGACACTTAATTTTCATAGGACAAATAGAGTTCGGATTAAATATTTCTCAAGAATCTGGGGGAAATCAATAGCACTTACAGGGCTAGTAAAGCTTAGTTTAGATAGTAAATCTTAAACCTTTTGTTTATAAGTTCTTACCTGTAAAAGTCTTTAAGGTAAGCTTTGTTTCTAGGGTTTTGATGTTGTCTTGGTGACTTCAACTGTGAATGTAACAAGACTTAAAAAACAAGAGAAACCAAAACAGACTTAATGTTTCTTATAGATTTTCTGTCACAAAATTATTATTACTGGTCCCCTGTTGGTAGTATTGCACAAAGATGTCTTAAATGCTACTTCCAACCATTTGATTGAGATTTTTCTATAACAGAGTTAAACCCCCAGGCAATTGTCAGAAACCTCCCCAGAATACTGAGAGACATAGAGTCAAGAAAACGCAAACATCCAATGATCTAAACAGAAAATAGATCTCTACCCTGAGATAATCAAATGCATCCTTAAACAGCTTGCATGCACAGAATGTATAGGTTTCACATGAAATAATTATTTAACATTTCAGATAGATGGGTAATATATATGAACACTATTAAAATTAAATTTTAAAGTGGAATGTCTGCTTTTCTTAGTGCTAGGTAATTGTTTTCTTTTTACAGTTTTTCATCTGAACAATTCACTTGGAAGGAAAGGAGCACTGAAGTGAGAAATGACTTAACCCACTTGCAGAGCTTCTTCTTTGTATGATGATGGAGCTGTATGCCATAATTAACAGCAAGAATATCATAGATTAAAAGATGATCTTTTAGGTCATGAACATCTGGAAAAAGAATTGCCTCTGTATGAAAGCATGGTAGTTTACTTGCACAATGCAGTGAGCTAGAACAGCAGGGGTTCATTGAAATTAATAGAAGCATTATAAGTTAACGGATCCATGTCCTTAAAATATTTAAGAAACTGTTACTTCTAGGCAGCTATGCACATCTATGTTCAACTTATTCACTCTGGACTTTCTGTATAGTTAGAGGAGAAAAAAAAGCATTTACATTGGAATTGTTCTAGATTACTCAGGCTGAACTTAGAGTAGATGAGTTACTCACTAGAAATACAAATCTCTCTCCACTATGAAGAGTTCATGTCATTCAGATATGCCACGTAGAAATCTACAGCTGGCCAAGTCCATTATGGACTGCATCTCCAAATATACACTGAAATAAAATTGAAGGAAGGAAGGTACCAATATGTTGTCTCAGATTTTCTCATAAAATTTTTACTTTTATGAAAACTGTATCTGAACACACATTCCAGTATGCACTTTAAGAAAATAATGGGTCTGTGAGAAAATACTGATTTATTGTTCTACTAGCTCAACTAATGTAGTTTTTCATTTTTCTACAATAAAAGAAGATCTCTGTCTATGAATTCATTTAAATTCTTGAACAGGTGGGTTCCAAAAAAGCCAAGATGAAGAGGAGAATATTTTTTTAATCACAACTCCAGTCTGATCTATGCCAGTGACTCTGTGAGCACGTTTTTTTTTTTGTTTTTTTTTTCTTTTTTTTGTGCTGGCTCTGCTCCAAAGACCAAGACTGAGACAGGAGTCCAGTAAGTCACAGGTATGAAATTTATAACTGCTTATGAAGTTTGTAATTCTTACCCATGGAGTGTGTATCACAGACTAAAATGGGATGTGGCCCAAATGAAAGCTTTACTGATTTAGGATTTTCTCAGAGCAGGCTCCAGCAATCAATTAAAGCTGATTATCTACAGAGAAGACTTAAAGGAGCCAAGTATCACTTTTGGGGACTATTTTCCCCATCACTACTTAAAATCAGAAAAGCCATCTGAGGCACAGTCATGTAAGTGCACCAGCTTACGTTATAGCAGTTCCTCCTTTTAAATAATTCAAGTGGACTTTTACAGTCAGAGGGGAAAACAAAGTGTACAGGATTAATGTTTCTTTAATAAGAAAAAAAAATCTTGTTTATTAATAGCTTTTGTGTAGTTAATTAATGCTTTAGTGTAGACGGTCTGTGGGCTGGTTCGGCCCGGTTCCACGACAACTGAGGGAGACCCACAGGCCCACACCCTGGACAAGGGGAAGGGGGAAAGGGAAAAGGGAGATGAGCCCCGAAAAAGAAACAAAACGGTGGCAACGATCTGAGGAGGAAAAGCTAATTTACTAAATAAGATATTAGGAAGTAAAATAACACAATATAATACAATACAATTGGAACTGAGCCCAATGAATCAAAGAGAGAGAGTGTCCGATAAACCGAAGGCCTTACGCTAGCGTTGAAGGTGATACGGCAGCGAGCACCCACTGCTGAGTCGATCCCAGAGGAAAAAGAGAGTGTTCCGTGACCGCAGACCGTTTTTATCTTTTTTCCCTTAGAGCGGAAAACACGTAAAAAAACAAAGCATCGCAAAGTCCTCTGGGGAATGTAGCTCTCCCTCTCTTCTGAAACAGGCATATCCATAACTATTGATGATCCACAGAGATGTAGCATTAACTCTCTAACTCCCAATACACCACATGATGTTATGATGTAGAATATCAACAATACAACAAAAAATCATAAAACCATGTCATTTATTTTTAAAGAGACAGTAGCATTTCAGACAGTGGATTCTGCTATATGAAGTGAAAATGAGACTGGGAAACAGTGAAGTAATAATAGTTTCCTGGAGAGAGAAAGGAAATGTACACTATAGAGATTATAAAATATGATTGTGCATACAATGTGATATCTCAGTAGTTCTTCACGGGATTTCAGTAAAGACAAATTGTTCACATGAAAGAGAAATACTTAGAGATGTTATCCAGAAGAGCACCAGATGTTATAAAGGAATCTCTCAGAGAGATTCCTTTCAACAACAGTATCCTTGCAGCAGATAAGAAAAAAAATGATCTTAGAGTAACTATATTCACCTGGTCACAGAGAAATTCTTTCTTTTTCCCTTTCAAAGATTATTAAATCATTTTACAAATTGTTTGCCCTACCTATATGAACTTAAAAAACGTTATAGGGCATTTGTTTTTGCTTGAATTTTTTTTACCTGACCATTTCCCTAAAAGCACTTTTTATAATCAGGAAAGACATCGCTTGGTGAGCAACCTGTGTCAATGGGAAAGAACCACAATAATTTAAGTGCTTTTCTGGATACCAGCATTTAACCACATCAATTTTCTTTATCTTGGCTGCAGATTCTCCCACATTGAGGCCAACAGAACTGTTTGAATCCAGGCTGAAAAGAGTTCCAGCAATGTAAGTGCCAGCTACAAAGCAGCTGTGCCAAGGGAAGAGCAGTTGTGATGAATAAACGTGACAAAGAGCAGTTGTGATGGGAAAGTGTAGAAAATAATACAAATGTGGAGACCATGGGAGAGGGAAACAAAAAGAGACAAACATTCGTGTGTCCAAACCATAGAAAAATGAAGAAGAAAAGACTGCAATTCAAGGTAAATCATTTATATATTTATATGGGTATATATATATATGGGTATACATATGTATTATACAGATATGAATTGAAATATTACACACAGATCTATACAGATATAATATATGAATATTACACAGATGCGTAAATATTCTTGTATTCACCCTGTGCATATATACACCTATAAAGAAAAGAAAACAGACCACAGCATTAAGTTAACTCACAGAAGTTAACATAATGGAGTTGAGAATTCACAAATCGGTGCATCCAGAAACTCTGGAAAGTGTGAAGCAGTAAAGCTGATGTCTAATGATCACTCCAGCATTATGTATGATAACTGCCATACATACACCTCCTCTGATGGAAGGGACCCCATCCTTCACAGTAGTCACGTGCCTCTTCTATTTCTACACAGACCTTAATCCTAGTCAACAAGGATGGGAGCTGAAGAAATTGTAAGTGCATCAAAGGAAACAGGTTTCAGCATGTTCTGCCCTCCTGCTGCATAGTCATGGTTTGGATTAGGAAATAATAGGCTACAGGCAGCCAGAAGTCAGAGCTGAGTACATTTGTTAAATCTTTAAAGGCAAGCAAAAAGCTTAGAAGCTGTGCATAACTTATACCCGTCTATCATCTCCCTTCTCTTGATAACCCAAAAAATGTGAATACAGGAACTAAAGTAACAACTTAAAGTAACAACTTAAAAAAAATTTGTAGATCTATGTTTGCTAGGTGTTACTGATTTAATCAATTACAGTTTGTTTAGTTCTCAGACCGTAAAACAGCACTCAAAATGGTTTTCTGATGCACAGATAGTAAAACTATTTTTTAATTTTACACCTTTACTACTGTCTTAGGCAAGGTTTATGATCAATATTTATTTGGAGATTTATTTATATATTTATTTATTATTTATATTTGTAATCATTTTTTCTATTTATATTATTTAATTATATTCATTTATTACTATTTATTTGGAGATTATGGGTTTGATAAAATTCTATGATAAATCACAAGCACTAAAATAAAGATTTTGCCTCCCAAAGAGTCTTTTGTAATCAATCTTTTCTCTAGATAAATTGAAATGATATTAATAATTGATATTTTTAACGTATAGGTTTTAATAAACACTGCATCAGAGCCTGTGCATAGATGCACAGATACAGAATCTAGAGGGAAAGTCTTCATACACTGAAAATTGTTTGGTGGCAGCAGGCATGTATGATATGGAGATTGAATATGGTTGCGACACCTTTCAACAATCCATCTACTAAAACATTTACCACAGTATTACTCTGTGTTACTGTTTAACATATAGTGCTTGAAATACATTTTCTTTTATATCTATTAACAATTTCAAAGGTTTTTTTTTTTTTCACTTAAAAAGCTAATTAATTACTTCACAAATCATAATTTCCACACATTCAGCAGCAGGCTGTTTAAGATGTTCTCTGAACTCAGATAGGGAGAATAAAAATGAACATTCAAAAAAGATATCTTGCTTCATCATTGGTATAGCTCAGAGCAAACAAAGAAAACTAGTGCATTGCTCAACCTCGTTGCTAAATACATTTGCCAAATGTGGTGCTCATAACAGGGATTACGTTATTACGCTATTCATCATGCAGGTTTTGCTTCCACAGGATAAAGGTTACAGCACTCTTACAGATTTCCTTTGTGTAGTTTTACTCACATGAAATTTCTGAGCTACTCGTGGAGGACTGGATTCAAAATACATCCACCGCAATTACACCACCTCATCACAACTATTAAACACAAATTTGCCTCTGAACAGAAAGAAATAGTTTATAATGCTTAGGAAGTTCCACACAAATGTGCATGGGAACTTCTTCACAGTGAGGGTGATGGAGCACTGGCACAGGCTGCACAGAGAGGTTGTGGAGTCTCCTCTGGAGATGTTCAAGACCTGTCTGGAAACCTACCTGTGCAACCTGGGCTAGGGAGCTGCTTTGACAGAGGGGTTGGACTCGATGATATCTAGAGGTCCCTTCCAACCCCTACAGATCTGTGATTCTGTGATTCTGTGAAGTTTGGGCAGTATTTCCTATTGTGACAGGCACTTAATAAGCATGCTTTTCTGGTTCTCGTGCAGTAGAGTCCTCATGGTGAGATCTACGAGCAGTTCAGCAAAATTCCATCTGGCAGCAAAGCCTGCCAGAAAAGCAATTTAAAAAAAATGAGTTGCCAAGTGGCTTAAATATATATATATACCTATAAATATAAAAAGAGAGCATGTAATTTCATTTAATAAATATCAATTAAAATATAGGTCCAATAATAACATATGTTTTAGCTGATTGGACATCATTTCTTAAGGAACTGAATATAATATTGTTCATTTTAGAAAGTGTTAGTGACTATGGCACCCACATGCTGATACATAGTGAAGAACCAGAGGTCTTACAACTAACTCAGCTCTCTTCTTATTTTCTTTTAGCTTTATAGCCCGAGTTTTAATTTTCCTGGCTGATTTAGTCATTCTGATTTAGACTTCAATGTAAAGTCTTCGTCATACCACACTAGTAACAATTTTAATTATTATCATCATGTTGGAAAAATGCTTTGTTTCCAGCTACTAGGCATGTCAGCACAGTCTCTGTTGATGCCTGCTGCATTCTGGGATGTAAATTTAACTCAAAAGCTATTTACTGTGCACTGAGAGAATGATACTGCAAATATTTTTTCAGTTGCATTCAGAGTCTGCTTTCTAGAGCACATGGAATTTTGCCTGTCAAGGTACATCTTTGGCCTCTTACACATCTTTATAGCACAACATCAGTTCCTGCCCAAAGACCCACAGATACCTGCAGGGGGGGAGAGCAAAATGTGGAGATCGTTGATGGATGATGAGTTTCCATCTAGGAAGTGGTGAAGAGCTGAAGTTGTGTGTTTCATAAATCTTAAGAATTTGTGATTGTACAGTCAGAATCCTGAACAGAAACTAGAAACTAATGACTGTCTTGGACAAATCTAAAAGATAGGCAAATCTGGAAGGTAGACTTGGTATATTTTCATTGACAATTATCTCAAAAGGGATGAGTCTATTAGAAAAAAACTACAGATTCTAGCATATCTTGGTCAACAGCCTTGCAACACAGAAATTAACAGCACTGCATAACACGGAAAGCATGAAAAGTCACCCTCATCTGGGTGTATGTGAAAGGAAGTGATGGGGTTTTTCAGCCACGTAGACATGAAAAAAAACCTCCAGTTTAATAACATAAACTCTTTGAAGATATTAGGTGACAGTCGGAATGTACTTTGAGATTTCAAATCATTTTGGTAACAATTTGGCTGGGACACATAATGGAGCATAAAGTTAGCCTTGATACAAATCATTCTTATATTCCCATTAGAATTACATTTATTAAGTTTCAGCCGTCTGTTTCATACCCAAGGATGCTAGCTGAGCCTTGTGAAATACTCCATGTAATGATTATTAAAGAATAAATGCAGATCGCTTCTATTTGCCAAGGAGGGATTTTTTGGAGTTTCCTCATAAATATATTTGGAGTACCTAATATAACAAAGGTCACATTCATGGCCAGAAAAAAAATGAACAGGAAAATTAGTTCCATTGACTGCAATGAGATGTTCATTCAGTATCAGAAGAATAAACCTAAGTTAGTATATATGACAGCACAAAACTCAGAGCAAAGCTCAAACTATCATTTTTATGTTCTTAGTTTTGAGGAGAAGAAAATGGAGATAACACTAATCTGAATCAATTACCTGGCAGAATAGTCACTTCAGTTGGTCATTCTTTTATGATGGCAAGACAAAACATCCTTTTTAGTGATTGTTATCAGACTGGTCATAGCCCTAACTGCTGCTTGTTGGGTTTTTCTAGGATTGTTGAAGGACAAACCACAGGGAAGCTTCATTTTCTGTTAGGTTTCAAGTATTTGAACAGTGTTTTGATTCTGGAAATGACATCCAAGTCACCTCTTGGTCTCTGACTTCCCCTCAAAAGAAGTTATTTTATGCAGTTTATTTAAGCACATCTAAAATTAGTGTTAGCCTCTTTGAAAAACAAAAGTGTATTTCATAGTTAAAATAAGCTATAATTAGTAATGACAAGTGACCTATAAAATGTGTACCAGTTTGTGATTTCTTGAGCTACAGCGACTGAAATCCACAGCACAAAAATAAAAAAAAAGAAGCTAAATATATACAGCATTCCAGGTCTTTTATGACCATCAACATTTTACATGACAAAAATAATCCTATTAACAGAACTATTAACTACAATTTTAGGACAGCGTGAGGAATGAACATCTTGAAGATGTGGGGCTGCTACAAACAAGAACCAAATCTTAATGGAGGTGTGATTATGTTAGTATAAATGTTGCTTTTGGTGCTATTTTTTTTCTTGGTGTAGATTCATTGTGAAAAAATATGTGAATAGAGACTGCTTATATAAAGTATTCGTTTATTAATGCACATAAATAAAAAGTATCTACATCAGAAAACTACTGTATTGAAAAGTGTCATCCACTAACTAGAAATATTGATAGCAGCAAAAATCTAGCTGAAAAATTCTGTTCAAAAAAACATCACCTGTATGCTGAGAAGACTCTTCTGTCTTACCCTGTTTTCATGGGAACAAATTTAGTTGTCACATCATCCCTTTTAATCCACCACCTTGCAAAACAAAACAAATAGTGAAAAAAAGAAAGAAAAGTAAGAAAAAAAGAAAAGCAAAAAATCACCCACTATAACAGAAATTATTCTTCATGATCAAGTATGCTTTGTTCCTTTAAAATGAATTTTTCCAGGGGTTGATTTTCTATTTATTTTTCTGTTTATTTTTATTTTACAGCATTTTCTATTTATGCTGTTAATAAAAATACGGTGGATTTTTTCTTTTTTTCTGTAGAAATTATCAAACCTAATTTATACATTAATATGCTGAGGAAAGCTAAGTCTTAGGATGTTATCTCCAAAACAATATGAGATAAGTGGTTCAACAAGTTAATATTTTTGGAAGTACAATGTTGCACAGCGAACAGTTTACAAAATTCTGTTTAGGAATAAAGCCACATACCTTTTAGAAAAGTTGTTCTGTTTATAAACACACATCCACAAGGAAATGTGAAGGTGACATTGTTTATTCTATATCCAGCCATCAGTAAGATGGAAGTGTGTTTCACATAAGCACAATGAGCACTGTAAATCTGCATATTAGATTTCACATATATAAAATTTTATTATTTATTCAGAACTATCCAGTGACAATATTTAGTTATATTTGTTCTGTATAACTCAGAAGTTTTAGCTAATGCCCTTGAAACCCCAGCCACCATACCTGCAGTGTTGATGTAAAAATATTATATGCAATTAATATTTCAAACTCCTAATATTAATATCAGTGTTTTTAAACCTCTTAAATACTTTTAGGATGTGAATTGGAAATTGAGTGAGTTTAAAAGTAAATGTGAAAAGATTGAAAATGTTAAGTACCTTTTCTGCAGTTCACTGAAGCTCTCACTTTCACTGTAGATCGAGAAATCCCAGTGAGGCAGTAATCACTGCCTTGTTATCTGGTTCTCAGACATCTGACAAGTCTAATGTTACCATAAGGATGCACCAGGACACAAAATATTTGTTCACAGCAGTGCCTGCACTAGGAATATATCTTTCAAATATCACACTTTGAAAGTAAGAGTGTTGAGAAATAACAGTAAATAGAGGTATGGAACTTAATATTATGTACAAAATTGCTTCTGTTCACATCTCTCTATGCTGGTAAACAGCCAGAAGAATCTATTCTAAAATAAAGTACACAGCATTTCACAACTGAAGGCTTGAAACATGATTCAGTTCTTTACCACTGATTTTCCCACAGCTTTAGTTTTTTAATACTGCAGTTTTTGTGTCAGTACTTTATAATAATATATAGTGAGAGTGGTGGATTTGTATGGAATGAGTGACATACCTTGTAATTGGATACAGTCAAGCATAGACCACAGAAAATCAGATGTATCATACTGAATATTGAAAAGCATACTGACACTTCTGTTATACAATGATGTGTACATCTGAATATTTCCAACTCTTTGAAAGTGCAGCTTTTTTTGATACATATTTCTTCATGTTGTTCAACGGACTAGCATCTGTGAATTGTCAGCAGGGCAGGAGCATAAGAACTTGCCATAATTACTTGTTTCAATAGCTGTTTAATCCTTCTATCACTGATTACAGATGCTTTGTAGTGTCTCACACTGAGATGCATTTGCTTAATTACACTTTTTCTGACATTTTACTACCTTGTGAAATAATTTTTAACACTCTTGGGAATTCCTATCATTGGGTAGAAAAGCAGCGATATGCTAAGAGGGATGAGAGTACGTTTCAGATCTGTCAGCCTCCTCAGTTTATGGAGTTTGGAAATGAATGAGATGTAATTGAGAATAAAATTTCTGTGTTTGCTGAGCTAAGCCTAAATTCTCTATCAACAACAACATCATTGCAGAAAAGTATCATAAAGAGAGTAAAAGTAAATGTACAAATCTGTTTTATGAATAGGCATTTTTGCAACATTTTCACTAGAGCATGAAAATCACATTAAACTAAATTAATTCAGTTCAGGCAAAACCATTTCATTTTTATGTCAGATTGATAGCACAAATCTTAAGAAGAAAGAATCCAGAATCCATTTGTGCATCCACAGTTTTGCATAAGATTATCTATTTGTGCATGTGTTTGGGATTTTTACTGCATATCCTGATAGAATACCTCATCTGGTTATTTTCACACTGTCTGAAACTTGTATTTTCACTGTGAAAGCTACAACTTGGTCTTCTGGGTGTGTCAGGACATATGTGTGACGTACATCAAAGTTTTTCTGCTGAAAATGTTCTGCATTAACTCTAGCAGTAGTAATGTTAGAGGCATTTAAAACCTTCAGGTGAAAGATGCAAAAAAGCAGCATAAAAAAAATCTACAAATGTAAATTCTTTATGTTGTAACAGTAAAATCTGATTCTGTAGTTTTAAGTACCGATGTATTTACAGATAATATACCATATCTAGAAATAGTGACAAGATTTGAAATGCTGATGGAATAATCTCCAAAGTCATTCTCACAGCTGTACATTTTAGATAAAAATATAAGATTTTTCTCCTTTCTGAAAATCCAGGATAACTAAGGAAATTTGGGTAAATTCTACGTTGCCCACATTAAATTCATTTCATCTTTTAAATCTGCATGCTTAGAACAAATCTGCATGTTGTGCCAATTCACTGTCAAAACCACCACACTATGAATTCCTCTGTATAATACTAATTATCCAGGCTTTACATGATTTCCCCTTACCAGAAACTACTGTTCACATTTCTTGTTTCTGGTCTTTTCTCTGCTTTCTCTTATCTTCTGCCTTTTGAATTTCTCGCATTTCTATTTTTTTTAATGTCTTTCTTATGGTTGGAAACATTTATCATTTCTTGTTCACAAAAGCCCTGTCTCTTTGTAAAAAACAATTTCTTCTACCAAGATTCCAATATTTATTTTCATACCACAGATATTTTTAAGCTTGGATGATAAAATTTATTAATTTATATGAAAGAAACCAGTGATGAATGTATTTTATTTAGTTTTCTAGAAGAATTGAGTTTTAAGTCTGTTAGGTATCTCAAAAAGACAGGTTTATGTACAATACTTCTGGGCTGATGGTGATTCTTCTCACTTCTTCCCAAGACACTCATGCAGTTGTCTGGACAGAAAAGGGTGCTGCAATACAGGCATCTGATTCATTTGGAATATGTGGATTGTCAGTTACATTCTGCAACGTGGTTTATAAATCCAGCATGATGGTTTCACAAAGCATCACAGCAGAATATTTGCATTTTCAATGACATTGATATAAATGTTCTCTATGATGTTGCCACAAGACCCGAAAAAGATCATACTAATTGTATGCTGTGATGACAGTCAATGAAGATGAAGAATCTTAAACACTCTGTAGCAGGTAATACTACTTTCTCACACTTAATGCTAAACTAGAAGTCTCACTTTTTTTTATTTTTGGTTCCTCTTTTTCTTTAGTCCTTGCTCTTCACCATGAAGTGAGCGCACTGACAGTACAAAGGATAAGGAATTAAAAACAACTATGATGTTGTGGACTTTTTGTGTAGTTTGCTCCAGATAACTTAGTTTGTAATAACAAAGACCATTTCTCTAATGGAAACCATGCTTAAGTGAAGCATAAGACCAAGGAGTAGTAGAAAGGAAAACAACAACACAAATTGAAAGTTTTGATGTAGGCATTTCAATCAACACCTAGTTTTCTATTGCAAAATCAATATCCAAGTCTTTTTGGTGCCATTATTGTGATCTTCTAACAACTAACAAACAAACAAACAACAAAAACAGCAAAAAACCATGAAGGTAAGAATCTAATTTTTTCATTAGAATTTTCTTTTGCAAAGTTTCAGTCCACAAGTAGAGGAAATATGCTTCATTCCAGTGTACAGTCCACAGACTATTTGTAAATATTTGCATATCCTGTCTTGCTTTGAACTGCCTGCTGTACAGTTCATTTTTTCCAGTGGATTCCTATACACAACACTGAAAAGCCACGTAAAGTTTTCAACATAGCATTTATTTCTTGTTCTGTAAAGAGAACAGGGTTTGATATCTTGGAATTATAAATTAATCAAAAGAATAATGAATCTTCTGACAGAGAAAAATATGTGTTGAATGAAATAGAGCCGCACAATGGATTTTCCTAGTAGTCTGATGTGTGTAGATAGCTGGACACAGAACTGGACACAACACCCTGACAGCGCTGAGTAAATAGATCACCTCCTGCAGTCTGCTTTTACAATGTGGCCTAGGATACCATTGGCTTTCTTAGTGGAAAGGGCATGCTCCTGACTTTCATTTAATACTTAACATTTGTAATTGAATTGAATATCTCATTTCTTCTGCACATACCAGAACACAACAGAATCTTGTAAGGCCATTTTGGACTCTTTATTAGTCATTTACTATGTGACCACATTATATTTCATCCAATATTTCTATCTAGTGCAACTGAGCCTATACTAATAATTTTCATTACTGAATTGATATTTAGTTAATCTAGGAAAAAGAATCATTTAAAATCTGTCACATTAATTTTGAAAGTTTGATGACAGATCAGATTTCACTTTTCCAGAGGGCAACAGATTTTAAAAAAACACGTATATTTTTAATATCACGGTAGTACCTAATATCTATCAGTCATACTATATTATAAAACGTGACTAAGAATTGGCAAGCACTGTATCTATATTGAAGATAAGTAAAATGTAATATGAAAAAGTCAGTACATTTATTAGAAGCAACATAGTAATTAAATCCAATAGATTCTTTAATTTTTTTGTTGTTGATAATTTTTTATGCATTCATACATATATATATATTTTCACTGACTAATCCTACTAAATTTCCATTCCAATTTCTGTATTACAAGAAAGGATGTGGCTAGCAAATTCAGGACATCTGTAAGCTAGGTATATTTTCAAATCTAGTTATCTCAGTTCCTTCTAATGAATACAAATATGTATTTTAAGAGGGTGCTTTTCTATTTTTAAAGATTAGTGTTGAGAATGGAGTGGGTACTAGCATTAGTGGTACTTGGTCCCTTCCCACCAGCTGAAATAGGAATTCACCTCTTTAGGTTACTGTAGAACTGCATCTGTACTAAACTAGAACTGTACAACTGTAAACTAAGCATACTGGGGTCAGTTATCTGATGCTTGAGAGGAGCCAGTGCAGGAGGTGTCTATTGACTCCATTTTTTCTCCAGAATAAAAACTGATATCCAAACTGACAGTTTTGAACAATGTCTGGCTTGGGCTAAATCCCAGAACAGATGAGCTGTTAAGAATGCTAGAAGCTCAGAACAAAACCATAGCAAGGACTGTCTTGTTGACTGAACTATAAGCACAACTGCATTGCTGTACAGTTTTATATTTTAATGCAGATACATCTCAGATACTCAACTTTAAGGCAACAGGGTTACCATTGCCATTCCAGTTTTTACTAATCATTTTTAAGGCCAGAGTTCAATAACAGTACTTTGCTTTATGAAGTAAAAATTCTTTTGAATGTTTGGCGTACCGGACTACCCTGTAATGACATTCTGAAGAAATCTATGAAAGAGGACAAAATTTCTCACAGCACTTCCCAGCAACAGATCAGCTTAAAATGAGAAATAAATCATTTTAATTCTTAATAACTATTTAAATTTAAAAACATCAGGTAATTAATGAAGATGTTGATTATTTGAAAGATAAGTTCTTCAATTTTGAGTCAAATAAAATGTATAATGCAAAATTTCCAAGGGACAAAGCAGAAGCACTGCTACAATTTGTCCCCTACATAAAAGATTCTTTTTCTAGATACGCTTCTTATAAGAGATAAGAGTCTGCTCAAGAGCATATTGATAATTCACTGAACAGATGGAAAGCACACGTTACTTTCTTCTAATTTTCTTACTTCAATGGCACTTACTCAATGTTTATAAACTAGACCACACTGAGAGCCACAATATGTATTGATCCATATTTAGTAAGAGTATGGTCTAAAAACTTGAAATGAATTTCCAGTTCCAGCTTGCAATGTGTTTGAAAAGTAATATCAAAATGAACATTTGCGTAATCTACAAATGTTTTGTACTCTATGAAACATTACACTTAACACCCATAGAAACATTACACTTAAGGTCCATATTTGAAAAACAGAGAATGTTTGCAATCTCCCCATCTCCTACAAGCAAAAGATATCTCCAAAGCTAAGTAAGTTATTATTTTTAAGTTATTTTGCTGCATTTATATGCTCAGTATACCTCGACAAAAATAAAATATTTTTGGAAAGAGATGTGAGAACATTTACAGAGTTTTAGCCTACTTTTATCCCAAAACATCAAGAAATGCTCTCTAAATTATAAATAACTGATAATCTTGATTTTTGCAAGATTTTATAGGTTTCAAATACAAAGTAATAATCATGAATTTGGTTCCATCTTCTTTATTCTGATGGTTACGCAAATAAACCAAATAACGTTTAAGGGATTTTGATTACAAAGAGCTTAATGTTATAAAAACATCAATACTAAATATAAGCATGTCAAAATTTACTCTCACAAATGATTTACCTGAAGAATTCATGTTTTCTGAGTAACTTTTTTGAGTATCAAGTGTCATGAAGAAGATGAAGGCTTGAGATGTATTGACATTTTCCTTGTCAATAATTGGGCTCAAGCAACATGTGCTGTGCTTGTCCAATTGCACAAGAAATGAAAAAAGAATTCTTTGAAACAATGTGTGTGAAATCTCAAAGATATTTAAGTGAGTCATGTGCTTCTAATTCAGAGTGAACTAGAGGCTTGCCAATGTGATTCCCATCTACAAGAACAGTACTGAGGAAGATGAGGGGAACTACAGGTCTGTCAGCCCCACCTCGGTGCCAGGAAAGGTTATGGAGCAGATCATCTTGAGTGAGATCACACAATATGTACTGGGGGATCAGGCTTAGCTAGCATACATTCATGAAAGCCAGGTCCTGCTTGACCAACCTGATCTCCTGTGAATGAATGACCAGCCTGGTGGACAAGGAAAAGCCTGTTTAGTCTACCTAGACTTCAGCAAAACCTTTGACACTGACTCTCACAGAATTCTCTGAGAGAAGCTGTCAGCCCATGGCTTAGACCAGTTCATTCTTTGCTGGATAAGGAGCTGGCTGAATGGCCAGGCCCAGAGAATGGTGGTGAATGGAATTGAATCCAGCTGGTGACTGGTCATGAGTGATGCTCCACAGGGTTTGGTATTGGAACTCATCCTATTCAGTATCTTTACTGATGACCTGGATGAGGAGATTGAGTGCACCCTCAGTAAGTTTGCAGGTGACACCAAGCTGGGAGGAAGTATAGATCTGCCTTGTGGGTAGGAAGGCCCTACAGAGGGATCTGGACAGACTAGATAGTTGGGCTGAGGTCAGTGTTCAAGAAGACCAAGTGCTGAGTCTTGCACTTTGGTCTCAACAGCCCTATTCAAAACTATAGGCTTGGGGAAGAATTCTGAGCTTTACATTACAAGAGAGACATCAAGGCTTTGTAGTGTGTGCAGTGGAGGACAATGAAGCTATCTGGAGAGCAAGTCATATGAAGAGTGGCTGAAGGAACTGGAATCGTTTAGTCTGGAAAAGAGGAGACACAAGGGAGACCTTTTAGCTCTCTATAACTCACTGAAAGGATACTGTGGTGAGGTGGGGGTTGACCTCTTCTGCTTAACTTGTGGTAGGAGAAAAGTAAATGGCTTGTTGTGCCAGGAGAAGTTCAGCATGGATATTAGGAAAAATTTCTTCTCTGAAAGAGTGATCAGGTACTGGAACAGTATGCCCAGGATGGTTGTTGGATCACTGTCCCTCAAGATGTTAAAGAAATGCATAGATGTAGTGCTGAGTAACATGGGTTAGTGGGGAAATACCGGTAGTAGGTGGCTGGTTGAAATAGACCATCTTAGAGGTCTTTTCCAACCTTAATGATTCTATGATTCTATGATAATTTGAAGGCAGTGTTTTTCTCTAGAATTTTGCAACACAATTAGATGCTTAAAATTATATGCAGTTTTCTTTCCAAAGATAACAATATAAAATGCTTTATATTTCCAAATCTTAGAAAAACTGATAAAATAACAATTTTGAAAGATGCTGTTATCAGGGTAAAGTTAAGAACTATTGAAGAATTTCATCCAAGTGGACCACTATAGCTAAGCGCTAGTCTTTTTCTCTCGGTACATGTTAAATTATAGGCTTAAATGGAAAATTTAAAGAAAGCAATATTAAAGTAATACCATAGACATTTTCAAGGTTTTAGCTTTTTCAACAACACAACATAAATTGTATGTTGGCGTTTTTTAACTTCTGTGTAATGGATTCCTAACTCTAGAATAGCATGGAAATACATGTTAGAAACATTATTTAGAGCAATAAGCTGTACTCAAGTTGCTGACTTCTACGTTTGAGTCATGACTACATTACCCCTATCCTTGGAGGAGAATTCTGTTGATGATAATATGGGGGTTCTCTTGACAGGTGTGTTAAAAAACTTCATAATTTGCAGATAGTAGCCATTGAACTGGACTACATTGAATTCAGTTTCACTAATGGAGATATATTTAATGGCAGTCCACGCAAATTTGATCAATAATCAGCAAGAAGCCTTTTGACCAGGGATACCACTTCTTTACTATTTGAACTACCCTAATTCCATTTCACCCTACAGTGAAGTACCTCATTCCATTTCACCCTACTGCTCAAGTAGAGTTCTCTTTTAGCTATTAAACAGCAAACTCTGAAAAACTTGTGTTTGGTGACAGTTTAATTTTCTGACCAAATTTTTCTGCCTGTCACGCTAAAACTGGTTTGTTTTTTTGTTTTGTTTTTTTTTTTGCATTTATTCTTACATCTGAGAAAACATTCCTCTGTGCAAGGGCCTGTGAAAAACAAAAGTAAAAAATACTAAAAGTTCTAGAAACATTCTGGAATAATCATTCCCACTAGATAGTGTGTGCTACACACATGCCTTTTATGATCACATAACTCTTATATATTATTTTGCAAATAAACCTCAGGCATATTTTGTACTCTGCACTGCAGAGTGTACACTTCAAACACTGACATTCATTTGGCACATAATTTAGATATAGCCTACATGACTATATTATCATAAACTATAAAATGGAGTCAGGAGGATACAATCTCTTAGGAGTGAATTCTTCAATTAGAATGCTGAATAAGTATGTATGCAAACATGTTTTTAGTTAAAAAGAGAGAGATTTCTGGGTATAGAATTTGGGGTAAAAGTGGGGAGAACTACTTTGATAATGTCTTGTACTCCATGGTCACTTGTTCTTATCCTTAAAGGGAATACGTGACAGAAAAAAAACACAAAAAAACAGTACACACACATACAGACAGAAACACACAAAAGTAACAACAAAAACCTAACAAAATCAAACACAAGATTTATTTAGTACATAATCATAGAAACATAAAATCTTAGAGTCATAGAGCAGCTTGGATTGGATGGGACCTCAAAGATCATCCAATGCCCCTGCTGTGGGTAAGTTTGTGAACCACTAGGTAACTAGGACATTAGATCACTAGATATTCAAGGAGAACTTAAATATGAGTTATCATTTTGTTTTTCAGATGATTTATTTCTGTAAGATTTAAATTCATTTCAGATTTAGTTTTCTGATACTGTGTTAAATTATTAACTTTCAGGTGCATGTTTGACTGCTAGTGGCTCTGTAATGACTTTCAATTTGTTTACATCAAATTGACCTGGCCTGCAGTGGTCACTAAATCTATCATACTGAAGTGAAATGGGGGACTTTTTCTCCATGAAGACTCTGTATCTTCCATTGTGTGTGTTTTTCAGGTTTCTTTCTTTTTATTTTTAATTTCAAACTGTAAAACCTGGCTGGCTCATACAATGCACTTACATACTTGATCATTTGCTGCAACTAGATCTATTAGCTATTTAGGTAGAAAGACAGTTTTTAAATGCCTTGTATCTTGCAGATCTTTCATCAGATTGCTAGAAATAATGTTTTTCACTATGTATTCAATTTTTTTTCTCTATTCCAAGGTAACATACCATAAGTAAAATAGATGTTTCAGCAAGGTCTACTTGGAATATTCATATTCCTATTTTATATAAACTAAAAATATGAAAGGATTATATACTCTGAAATAAAAAAATAAAAAAAATAAAATGTAAAACACCATTCTGCATAGATGCAACTGTTTCTAGTAAAGGAAATGTTAAGACTACATGTGACTATTCCTTACAAAATTATGAAGCACTTAGAAATCTTTTACTTAAAAGGATAGTTAGTCTATCTTGACTAAAATCAAACACAGTATTAAAATGGAAACTTTATGTTTTTCTGCTTGAATATTTAATCACATAGCACTATATTTGGATAGCAGAATATTTTTATACTTGATGATAACTCTGAATCCTCAGTTCTTTTTTTGATAGAAATAAGTACATAGTTTTATCTTTTGTTTGAATAAAAAATCTCAGGGTAGATGACAGTTATATTTAGCTACCAAAATTGGGTTAAACTGTGGATTCCTGAGATAGCCTACATAAATATCTTGAGAGAGACAATGACTCTAGTCGAGTCTAATGTATCTAACCAGCCTAGTCTAATGGTTAGATCTAGATCTCAATCATTTTTGTTGGGTGATCTGAATTCGACTCACGCTTTAATAATTCTGAGTACAGAGAGGAGCTGTTCTTGTTACCTGAGATCACTCTGAAGTGAAAGAGACAAAACAGGTGAAATAGACTGTCAGATGTGTCATCTCCCTCACAGCAGATGGAACTTATTCTATAATCAGTGACCATCAGCTATGGTTATTCTGTGTCTCCTTCCCTCATGACAAACAGCAAATTCATAACTGCCTATTGCCTTTGGAAGTACCCCAGCTTGTGCCACATTTCTAGTTTAAATTGTTTCCAACACATTGATTGTACGTGTTTGGGAGTCTTAAGAAGACAGAGAAACAAAAAGAAAACTTGTATAAAAACTTCCTGAGATTTTTTTTTTTTTAATAAAGACAAGGCAAATTAAGTCTGTCTGAAGGAGGTAAGATATACAGTGGTCATATCTCATGAGAAAGGTAGCATGTTTTTATGGCATTGGCTGTAGTCCATTTGACCTCATATGTATTGTTTTAGCTACAGTGAGGAAAAAATGATTTACTGCAGTAGTTATTTTCTAGTATTCACCGAGGAAAAGGGAAAAGAATTTGTCTTCTACTGACCTGATAACATGATTATACTCTGCTAATACTGCATAAGATCAGTAACTGAAGCCATATTTATTCCCTCAAATTCCCACAGGATTTTACTCAACTGGAAAAACAATATTCTTTTATTCCAAAAAGACAAAATAGAAAAGAGTAAAGCAACAAAAAATCCCACAAGACAAATGGCCATATATATGGATTTTATTACCTTTGAGATTTTAGTATAGGAAGTTCCCTGCTGCCATGTTCTCAAATGTACTGTTTTTTCTACTATGAATATTTTACATATATATATATATACTAAATAAATTAATATATTCATAATTTTTTGTAGCACTTGGCTTAGTTTTGTAGATTGAAGCGGTGAAATGTAAATATTATATTCATGAGGAAATTACTTGACTTAATAATTCAATCTGAGCTAAGAAAATTTTTGAGATCTTTGGCCTAAACTTCTTAGCTTCATCCCTTTGCTATGTTACTGAGGTTTGTATGATCCTTATCCCTGCCCCAGGCAAACAACACAAGTAAAGCTCTCATTGTTTTTTTGCATTGCTTCTTTATTATTACATATAATAACAAAAACCTCCAGAAGTCTTCAAGTGATGTTTTGGAGAATACTTACTGTTTTAATCTGTAGATCAAAATAAATATTATATCATCATACCAGTTTACTGTCCTGTTTCTCAAAGCTCCTGTCAGTGCTTCTGGTTTATGAGTTTCTTTGTCCTAGTTTCTGGGTATTTTTCAGTTTATTTTTGCAGATGTTCTATTATTATAATTAATCTTCTTTCAAAATCTTTTTAGCTTGCTTACAAACCAATTTGAACTGTTTTGTCTAATTAAGTGTTTGCATAATAATATTAAATACTTTATCAAAGCCATTTCCAGACTACTACAATTCCCTCTCTTATTTATATTCTCAAAATTTGAGTACATTTGGCCTACTCTGATTACTAATTAAGTCCATAATTTTATTAAACACAAAAAACCATTTACAGAGCACTAAAAAAACAAATTTAATTTAAATGAATAAAACTGCTGTGTCTAAATCACAAAATCACATCTGTTGGGAACTTATGAACCATCTTTTATCAGTTGTCTGACTAATGTTGTAAGCACAAATATGTAGTCAGGCCATTCAGAAGTTAAAAGCTAGAAATTTTCCTTAATTTGTCTTCTCTGTGTCTTGGGATTCAAATCCAAAGAGGTTGTTTTTTTTATTTTTATTTTTTTTCAATATGTTACCTTTATAAGTTATGATTGTAATCTATCTTATTTCTCTCTAAGACAGTTTTTCTGTCTTATTTTATTTGTAGGTGATGGATTAGAAGGAAGTAGAATAGTTGTAGTTTTAAACTATCCTGCCTTAGGTATATTTGGACAGTATCACGTAGATGATCAGGTTGAGAACTATTCAAGCATTGATCAAACTAATACTGCCACAGTAAATTCTGATCATATTTTCTCTCTACAGAAACAAAAATGTATTTCAATATTCATATCATGTAGCATAACATCTTCAATAAGTATATATGAAAGCAATTTATAACCACTGTGGATGACTCTGGGTATATATTTTTTTCTTTATTTTTTTCTGAATTGTTTATATTCTCTCCATAGTTGATGGAGAGGTTTTAAAAAGCTTTCTTAATTAGATGAGTTTTATGATAATGACGAATAAAATCCTGCATTTGGTACAAAAAAGCATAGATGAACAGGACAGACAAAAGATCTTTAAAAAACTTGAGTTAGAGAATATGAATTTTACCTGTGCGATTCCTTTCTTTCATCAGGAACATTTTGTGTTTGCTCAGATAACAGATCTTTTTGCTCTTTTGTTAGAGCTGCCTACATCCTTATTTCATTAAGTATGCCATACTTTGTTAAACTTAGGATTAAAAAATTACTTGAAGCTATAACCATCTGTTAGTGTACTTATGCATCTATATTTTTGCATTTCTGTACCTTTTCTGCACTTCAAAATTCTATAAGAATTGATGTTGTCCCTGTGAGGTTATTCATAACTAAGTTGGAAAGGATTTTAACTCAATGTGATCAATAGTTGCAGCCAAAAATACAAGAATTCGCAGAGGAATAAATGTAGAAATACCATCTCAGTTAATATCTGCAAATGTAAACTCCATCTGAATCATTAAAAAATTGTAAACATATTTTAAAATATAATCCGCTGTGAATACAGCACCATCTCACATCATCTTCTTAAGCATACACTAGTCAACAGCAAAAGTATGTTTTTTACAGAAACATGTGAAAGGAAAAACAAAGAAGAAAGAAGAATTTAATTCCAACATCTATTAAAAGCAGAATTCAAGGAGGATTTGTGCCAAAGTGCATAATACTTATGACTTTTGTATGAGGGGTCATCAATGACAGATACCATATTAAAAATTGAAAAATTAAAAATATGTATTTAAAAACAGAGGCAAGGCTTTGCTTGTCCCTTTTAGGTTATTCTCCCTTTGTTTTCTAAATGAGTGTTCATTTATCCAAATAATTGCTGGGATATATATATTAATAATAATCAAGTTAATCATTCAATCGATTTTAAAATTTTAAAGGCAGTTTTGCATTATAGATGTCAGCCACTGATCTTAAAAATCTGTGATGTGTTTACATTATCTTAATGACCTCTAAAAATATCCGTTATCAAATACTGCATCTTTCATTCCCAAAGGTAGTAAAGCAGATTTTACAAGAGATGTTGCCCATATATTTATGTATATCTTAAATTATCTCAAATGCTGATACAGTGAACACTATGTAAATGTTAAAAAGCAACATGCTATGTCAGTATTTTTACAGACTGGGAAATAAACCCACTTTCTTTTCCACTTTCATACTTCATTTGGTTATCATCCCTTCCCATATCTTGCTGTTATGTTTTATGCAGATAATACATATAACACATCTAATCCTGCTTATAGCAGAGGTTTCATACCTGCCAACACAAAAGCATCCATGCTTAGGCAGCAAAGATTTTCATTAGATATAAAGACGTTTTAGTTAGGTTAAGAGTTTCACAGGCCACTAATCCTTATTGATCATTGCTTAGGAAAATTTATGCAATCACTGAACGTCACTTCTTAAGTCTCTCCTCTCAAGATTAAACTAGTTTTATTTTATAGGCACTAAATACCATTAAAAAAAAAAAAAGAAGGGGGAGGGGATCTACTCAGTTAAATAGGATTATTGAGATTTGTTTTAATTCTCTTGCATTCAGTTTCCTTTTCTACAGTAGTTATTTTTAAATAGACTCAGACAATAAAAAAGTGAGGGGAATTTTACAGATTCAGTACTGATGAGAAAAGTGTCATGTATCGCCTACAGTCCTTCTCTAGAGATTGCTTGAAGGTGGATCTTCCTGATCTTTGCTACCCAGAGGAGCTGGCCCTTTTCATTCTCTTTCCTCTCTGATTCTCTGATGATGCTTTACCTGCCAGACAGGCTCAGGGACTTGCAGTCCTCAAACTTTCTCAATTCAGAATAAAAAGGCTGGGTTTTGAATACGGCTGGCTAGGCTTGGTCATACCCTTAGGGAAGCAAACTTTATAGATTATCCTGTAGATGTGGTGTAACTGAAATCAGATTTTCATGCCTTATATTTGTTTGCTATCTCTTACACAAGATACATGAATATTACATGCACAGTGACTAACAGAAGTGTTCAGATTGAATCTGGAACAGTGTTGATTTAATACAGGATTTTGCTACCCTAAAGTATTGCAAATACTATTCCAGTATCAGTAGTACATTCTAGGATAAAAGTTACTGCTCAAAGTGAATAGCAATTGGCAGTAGAATATGGCACTTACTGTCTATTTAGTTTATGAACTTGAAGTGCATTGACTTTGCTTTTGATCTAGAAGCTCATTAAAGGAAGAGAACAAATCAGGGTTGTTTTATCACTTCACTCTTTATAATGTTTTATAAATAAATGGACCCTTGCATCATGTTATCCTAGGCTAACCCGTCAGAAGATGCACTTTCATGTAGTTCTGGTATATCAGAAGGAGGTGGCAGTATATATTATTCTCTGAATCTCTGTACCTACCCAGCAACAAAAGGAAAATCATCGTAAAACAGGCGCAATTTCAAACTGAGACAATGCCTCCATATCACTTAACTCTACATCTAAGAAGTATCAGGAAAGGGCTATGGGAGAGACAGAGATTCTTCCTATCATGGCAGAGGTGGTGGACTTTGCTGATGCTCATTCCTGCTTACTCCTTGTGCCAAAGCCAAAATGCAATTCTAATTCTTCATCATAGTGAAAATAAGCTATAATTAATCATGTACATTGTATATACAATCATTGTAGTAATTGCTAGATTTAAGCCTTTAGCTTTATGAATTAAGAGAAATGTTTTCAATATAGAGGCAGTCTAGACAAAGCTAAATTTGTGGATGCCACAGATAAAAGAACGATGGACATTTTTGGAGTTATGAAATATATGGCTTAAATAAAAAAGTGAAATAAAATGACAGGAAACAATTTAAGTCTTCTAATTTCATTTATTTTAACCCATTTTTTTATATTAAGTCAATGTGTTTTATGATCATTTTCATTTCACACTTTTGAAGAAGGCTAAAACAAAGTACTAAAATACCTTTATCATAGCTATTGGAGTGGCTCTTACAAGGGTCAAACAGTATCACTTAGGTGCTACACTTTTTAATAGCAGTTAAGCACCCAAGATCCTTGGTGCATCTTGTGTGTATCTTCTTTTTCTTTGCATTAAAAAGAAGCAAAGTCAGATGAAGAAAACAGAAATCCTGATAGTAAATTAATTCCCTACTGAAATAACTGAGAGTGAAGTATTACAGTAGTATTGTGCACCTTATTATACAATTTTACTTCAGAAATACAATGTAATTTAGAGCTGATGTGAGCATAAACAGAGAAATCTATGCTTGATAGATTGATAATTATACTAGTTACAGAGAAATTGAGGATACTAGCTTCATTTGATTAACCAGTAAACTGCAAATCGTGTAAACTGTAATACAAAATCCGATTTCTTGGAATCAGACCTTTTCTTTTGTTGCTTCATAATGGACAAGGGCTGAAGGGTGGTTTTTGAGAGGTCATTTATATTCAGTTTGTGTATTCTAAGAGGCTATTCTTGTTAAAATGTAGTGAAAAAAAAATCTAACACATCTCTGGTCAAAACCAATAAATTAATAGCATAATCTGAAATCAGATTGAGATATCTATGCTTCCTAAAACTATGTTAAAAGATCAATGTGAAAATAATAAAGAACTGAAAATAAAATAATTTATGTGAACTATTATTGTCCTCTGGTAATTAAATTTTGAATGTTGAAAGGATGACAGATAAAAGGTTTTAGTAGCAGTGGAACCATTAAAAAAATTCTATGAAATATTTTCATAGGAAGTGGATTTTCTCTTCTATATGATCTCATTTGATTCTACATAGGCCATGGAATAAAAGTTGATGAAATTAGGAAGAAGAACTAAAAAGTGAAAAAGAAAAATCAAACACATTTTTCCCAGAAAAACAATTCAACGATGTAATTGGATAAAGGATAGCAAAACACAATTTCATAGTCTTCTTTTAATTATTAGTTTAATTATCAGTTTGCAGTTTATAATTCAAATAAATAATATATACGTATTTAATCTTTTGTAGAGAACCCCTATTTCTCTACAAGGAAGAAGTCAGAAAATTTCCTGACTCAGAGTTTAAAGATGCTTTTCACTATGAGACAGACATTGCCATTACATATTAATACGAATAGTTTTTTCTTCAAAAGTTGAATTTTCATTATTGTAAAGTACAAATCTTCCCACCACTGGTGCAAAAAACTCTTGCTAATGGAGTACTTAGTATTTTCATATTTTTTGAATTTCTCCTTGCCTATGGAAAAGATCCTCCCACTACAAATAGTGTCAAAATACACTATAAAGCCATTTTTTTTTACCCTGACAATCTTATTTTTAGATTTTCCTCATTGCAGCAGTAGTAGTTTTTCTGATGACTTCACTTATTTATTGTCTGCATCTTCATTCTATAAAGGGATAATATCCATTACTTACATTGTCAGAAGACCTTATTTTCATTGTACAGTAAGTGCTTTTTCATGTTCATGACTTCTGAGGTATCGTGGCTGTTCTGCTGAATGACCTGAGAGTTAAATGGTGATACAGTATTAATCATTATGATAGGTAAGCTTGGAAATTCATAGACTCACAGGAGAAGAGTGTTTTCAGGACAATTTACTATTCAGACCTCGTGTTCACACTGTGAATGATTGTAATTACATGCTGTGACAATAACACATTCATAATACAGTACAGAAATGAACTTGTATTTTTAGTTCTTTATTTAGGGCAGCAATTCACAACCAGCCATAGCAATAGGACAATACAGAGGAAGAAATTTACCACTCACTGCAAGTTAGCAAAGAAAAATAATACCATTAAGTTAGCTCTTGGAAAAACTGTTGGTTTAGTCAAAGTCTAAAAAGTTTTCATCAGCCTAACTGTTCTGCTGATGCTTCTAGATACTTGTAGTAGTATTTGAGTAGCATAGAATTATAGGCAGGGACATGAGAAAAAGTGTGCCTCCTTAAATCTTCATGTTTGAGAAAGTTTTTGTATTTCCTAACAGGATACATCTTTTATTCATTAGGATTTATGACATACATCCAGATTAATAAACACAGACTCTTTCTGTGTTGGAGTAAATGGCATTGATTTGCCAGGCTTAAAGAAAAACAAAAACAGTAGTTTTTAGGTGATGCTCACCTTTTTCTAAATGCAAGTTATTATTTTGAAAGGTGGGATGATTAATTGCACCTGTTGTGCTTTGTTTCTAAGGCTGACTGCTATGTCAAGTTTTGCTGAGATAGATTTAAAAAAACCCTTATATTGTGAGATCTTGAACACCAGTTTACATGATCTCTAAAAGCATGGTTTTCACTGTTGAAATACTATTTCTAAAATGTAAACTAGTTAATGAGTATCTGAATTAAATAGAATGTCCATGGAATACAGCAGTGTCTAAACTGATCAATAAAATCAAATTATAGACATTTTTACAGTGCTGAAACAGCTGAATCTGGGATTGTGGGCCTAAGAAAATACCTGTGGACAAGAGAAGAAGCTCTGCATTAAAAGAGAAAGGTCAACATAAGCAGCAGTAAAAATAAATGTATAGACTGCACAAGAACTTCTTTACGGTGAGGGTGACGGAGCACTGGCACAGACTGCCCAGGGGAGTTCTGGAATCTCCTTCTCTGGAGATATTCAAGACCTGCATGGATGTCTACCTGTGCGACCTGCTTTGGCAGGGAGGTTGGACTCGATGATCTCTTGAGGACCCTTCCAACCCCTATGATTCTGTGATAGACTATCATGTAAAAAACCTGTGGGACACAGTTAATGCAGTGGAGATATAAGTGAACAAAATGAAGGGAGCCAGTTCTACCACAGTTCAGAGGTGTGACAAGTGTAACAGACACTACCAATGGTTACATTGGGTAGGGGTCCCAAAATCATGTAGAGAATAAGGATTGAAAAGAATTGGATTCTCATACAGTGATAAAGGATTAAGAAGGATTCCAGAAGTTCATGGGGAACTCTCTTTCATCTATACTGAAGGTAGTCAACAGAAACAGATGAGGCTGGAAGAGGAGGTCCCACTGTTTTGGGTCTCTTGCTGACAAGACAGCATATCTTTGGGAAGCACATAAAGACCTGTGTGTGGCATGCTGGAACAATCAAAGTAAACAATATTCTCATTGAATAGAAATTATGTTCATTGCTTCCGATGTTTCTGAAAGAAGCACGAAGCAGGATGGAGATTGTCCTAGGAAAGCCACTTTTATACTTAACACGGTTCTCAGAAAAGAGTCAAAAACTTGCGAACAGTGCATTCCAGCTCTAAACACCTTGATAGACAGTACCGTAGTATATCACATTATAATATCTTCTCTTTTTTTTACTACTCAGTGCTCTGATTTGTATCACATCTGTTATGGCAGTATGAATCCATGAGTGCCTGTAAGAGTGCTCCATTTCAGGAACTTTTCTCTGTCTCTGCTAATCTGATGAGCTAATGTCTCCAGAGTCTTTATGTTTGTATTCTTTTTTTAAGAAGGTCTGTCACGCTCCAATATAAAGGATGTTGGATATTATGTGTATACCCAGTGTGAGATTAACAACAGTTCAAATGTTGTTCAGACCAATTTATTACCAATACTGACCAGGGAGATGGGGAAGGGGAAGGCGGACACTGTTACCAATAAGGGTGATGGGGAAGGGAAGGTGAGCGATAGGAAAGATAGGAAAGAAGCAAGGATTTGTACAATGCAGGGAAAGTCACCAGCCAGGATCCTAGGGGCGGTCTGATTGCAAGTGGCTCCGACGGTCCGAGGCAGAAGAGCAGGGGTGGCAGAAGTGGGGAGAACAGCAGCAGCCTTGGGCAGCCTTGAGCAGCAAGCAGTTGGAGAAACAGCACTGAGTCAGCATAGCAGAAGCAACGAACAGTGACCAGTTCGTGAAGGTTCCGATGGCAGAACACCTCGAAGAAGCGGCGAGGTCCAGGAGAAAGCAACATGTCTCAGGCAGCAGGCCCAGGAGGGAGTTCATAAACAGTGAATCAGCTCATGAGGTTTCCAATGAAAGAACACCAACTTACAACAACAACACCAACCAAAAAAAAACTCTAACACCAACCAACACGACTCAACAACACCAATCTCATGGTAGTCAATCCCTCTTTTATCCTCCATTTCTCTTGCCTACGTAACAAATCCCGTGCTAGTGTGTCAGGTAAGCATCTCCACGGAGATGAGTACCAAACAAAAGAGTGTTCAGTGGCCATTGAGCTGCAGCTTCTCTCTTTTTCGTTGCCCCAGGACATGCCTATCTGCTTGTCCCTTAGACAAAGGATTTCACAACCATTGTCCAGGACTTGTCTGGGCACATTCATCAGCAAACTTTGAGGCAATGGTATAAAATAATAGTCACTTACAAGGTCATTGCAGAATAATAACATTATTTAGAGTTCATGAATCAGTGTTAATCTGTGGGAAATCAGCTGGTCACTCAGAATTGGTTTCCCGTGTCCAGCTGAAAAACTGAATTAAATACATCCCTAAATCTTCCTTTTTCTATAAAACCGCTCCCTTTACTCTAGCTATGAATGTTGAAAGTCTGTGAATTGGTGATTAGTGGTAGAGTGTCTTGAAAAAGTGTCATCAATAAGACAATCTTCCTGTTCAGATGTGTTCTTTCTCATGAAAAATGTAAAGATTTTTATATTAAGGGAAAAAGTTACAGGCTTGTACTAATGACTGGGAGAAAACAATTCAGAGGCAAAGCATGAAGATCAACGCTGGAATACATTTGAATAACATGGAGCATAATAGATAGCCCTGGAGTAAACACACGGCTGTATTTCACTCAAGAACTCAGCTGCAGTCATAAACTTTGAGAGGTTTATGAATGGTATCAGAGCCTCAGGAATTAATTCAGTCTTGCATTCACAGAGATGCCATATGTTGTTATTTATAACACTCGCTTTATAATTACCACTACTAAACAATTTAATATTTGTAGTTGTAATATTTCAAAGATTAAATCATTAACTTGAAATGCTGTGCTTCCTTTAGGTAAAATCATCAAAATGACACTTGATTTCTTATCAAATAAGGTATTAGGAGGACTATATTTCACACCAAACTGAATCCTGCTGATTGATATTTTATACCACAAGAAACTATGATCTTTAAGAATTTTTTTTCTCTAAGGAGTACAGTACCGTGCTACTAAACATAGATGCAATGGCCTCATTTTTAATTTGCAAAAATGTACATTTAGATTGTGTCCATTTGATAGTTACATTGTACAGCCTAAAACAGTAATTACAGGAAAAGCTTTTGTTCTATAATATATGACTATTGTGAAATTAGTGTTTTATACAATTACCCAGGGTCAGCATTTGAAATGTAGATGAAGAAAATATACCAAAGTAATAATTCCAATAATATATTCATATATTTGAACGATCTCTTCTTAATTCCTGCAAATTGTCTTGAGTAATCCCTGGAGACAATACTGGGCTTGGAATTTTATTGCAATTTTTCTTGTCATAATAATATTCTTCATCATACTCATTCTTTGCCTCTTCCCATATACATAACATTTTCGCAGTACAACCATCATGAGAAATCAAACATGAGAAGGGGAAAAGCATTCCTGCTCCCTGCAGCACCTTGCAATGACAGACTATCTGAATGCAATTAAAAAACAACTGCAGGATATCAGAACCATCTCACAGAAATCTTCCAGACTCCTCCACTCCTACCTCTATTTGCATTTTTTTTTTTGCCTTTTTTCCCCTCCTGTGTGCCTTGTACCGAGATTACAATTTATCCAGGCAGAATGTGGCCTTCATTCATTCATTCATTAGTTAAAATTTATGAAACATCTTATTATCTTTCAAATTGAAGGTTTCTCTTATTGGAATATATAAAAAAATTCTTATAGCCTACCCTGCATAAGTTGCTTAAGCCATGTTTAGATAACATGTTTTTGTTACATTGTATTTGATATTCTTGTTCTGCTTTGATCCTTTCTAAGATGACATACTGAAAATTAAAGAATTAAGAAAGATAAGGAGGATATTAAATGCATTTTTATGCAGTTGTGATCTGGGGCCACATAAGTAAAGATGAGTGATGCAGTCAACACAATAGAAGGGACCACTCAGAGGGACATGGATACACTTAAAAATCAGGCATATAAGAATCTAAAGATTTAACAGGGCCAAGTGCCTTGGGTTGCACTTAGGTAGGGGTGATCCTGGCATGGGTACAGACTGGGAGAAGAACTCATGGAGAACTCATGGAGTCCAGTGGAGATGGACCTGGGGATCCTGGTGGATGAAAAACTTGATGTGAGACAACACTGTGCACTTGTAACACAGGTCAACTGTATCCTGGCCTGCATCAAAAGAATGCTGGCCAGCAGGGAGCAGGAGGGGACAGTACCTTTCTATTCTGTACTTGTGAAGACCCATCTAGAATACTGTGTCCAAGCCTGGAACCCCAGCATAGTAAAGATATGGAGCGGTTGGAGTGGGTCAAGAGGAGGGCCACAGAACGATCAAAGGGCTGGAGCACCTCTCCTAAGAAGAAAGGCTGAGGGACTTGGGCTTGTTTATCTTGTAGAAGAGAAGGCTCTGGGAAGACATTATTGTGACCTTCTAGTACTTGAAGAGAGCTTACAAGCAGGAGAAAGACTGATATTATACAAAGACTGATAGTGATAGGAAAAGAAGGAACAGCCTCAAATAAAAGAGGGAAGTTTTAGGTTAGATGCTGGTAAGAAATTTTTTACACAAAGGATAGTGAAACACTGGAACAGGATGGATAGAACTGTGGATGCCCCATCTCTGGAAGCATTCAATGCCAGGCTGGATGGGATCCTGGACCACCTAATCCAGTGGGTTGCAACCCTGCTCATGGCAAGGTTTGGAACCCGATGATCTCTGAGGTCCTCTCCAACCTAAGCTATTCTATATTATGATTCTATGAAGTCAGGATTTGAACATTCCCTAGAACAGTTCCTACAAGCATCCTTGCAAAGTGATTAATCAAGATACAGCCTTCCAGGCTCACAAAGCCCCACCCCGTTTTGTCAATTTTTTTGCAAAATATAAATATCTTCCTGTGCATATCTACTTACTGAGACTGAAAAGATCACTCTTTTCATCATAGTCATTAAAAAAATTCAGGGAAGGTAAAAAAAATCAAATCATAATTGCACTGACCTTTTAATGAAAAATGCTAAGAGATTATTATTTGTTCTTTCAAATATCCAATTGGTTTTCGTATTTACTGTAATTATTTTCAGTGAAACTTTCAATGCAAGAGAATTACTTGGAGAAAAATGCTGTAGTGAAAATGTCATGACTTGAGCCTGATTTTCAAAACATTTTCTTATTCTGATTTAATAGAGTAGTAGTCTAGAAATTTGATATATATAGGGAAAAGCAAAGCTGAGCTACAAAAAGCAATGCTCTATAAGCATGATTCTTACATGAGAAATAATGAATAACATATAGGACATACAAATCTTACTTAATAAAGTCTTTGTTTTCCTCTAATTTTCTCATTTAACTTTAAATTCTATACAGAACTGAACAATTCAATTTCAGGAAGCATTCAAGGCCGGGCTAGATGGGGCTTTGAGCAACCTGGTCAAGAGGGAGGTGTCCCTGCCTATAGCAGAGCTGTTAGAACTAGATGATTTTAAGAGTCTCTTACAACCCAAACTATTCTGTTTCTAAGGCACACTTAGTTTATGTAGCTAAATATTTCTAGGCATGCTAGAAATATTTCAGAAGGATTTTGGAGGTCTTCAGATTTCTAACATTACTTAAAGCAAAGATCCTTGTGTTGCTCTGGCAAACAAGGTGCCATGTTTGTCAACCCTGTTAAACTTAATTTATATCTAATATGTAAAATAAAAAAATATGGAGAGCTTCATCTTGCTATCTTTATGTTTTATATCATCTAGAAAAAGAGAAAGGTACCCGAGAAAGGAATGTAAGTGTATCTTAGTTAAAGTCACAAAGTAATCATGTACTGTAGCAGAATCCAGATTTATAAGACCGAAATTCTAACCCCTTTTCGAACTATGCAAAAATAATAATGTGCTTCCTTTTATTAAATCATTATTTCATCTTCAAAAGAAGCAAAAGAATACAATTCACAATTGAAGTAATGTGGACTATAAATATGACTTTAACCATCTGAATTACATACATAAAGGAAAGCCGAAAGGTGACAAGTTAAAATTGGAGCTTGACTGTGACAGAGTGTATCAACTGGCTGAACACTAACAATGTAAATATGAAGTACTCAAAAAATTGGTGAAGGTCCTGTAGGGTTTCCCAGGTCCCACAGGATAGAAGCAATGCATTTTAAATAGTGCAAACAAAAGATTTTTCTGGCTTTGCTAGCTTTCTACTGTTGGGAAACACTGTCCTCTAGGCTACCTTTTAAGAACAAGGAAGTCCAATGAGAGTAATGCCTTAGACAGAGCTAGCGGAAAGATAATGTCTGTTTTTATTATTATTATTTTGGAAAGAAAGAGACTGATGGCTTTCATAACAAACTGGAAATAGAAAAGTAATTGACCTGTAAAAGATTCCATATTTAAAATATCATTGTTTACTGTATCACAGTCACAGAATTGTTGAGATTGGAAGGGACCTCTGGAGGTCATCTGGAGCATAGTGCAATGCTGTATGGTGTTGCCTAAGATTGTTCCAGTGAAGACAGACAGAATCAAGCAGAGACATATGAATATGACACAAAGGAAAGAATAGAGCATTCTGTGATTTCCAGTGATTTAAAAAAAAAACTTGGATATTCATCATCTTCAGTTTGATAGTAATTCAAGACTTGCATTTAGTAGTGTAACATAAAATTAAAAATATGGTTATTTCTAGAGCAAGATTTTCAAGATGGAGTGGATAAAGTGTGGTGTGGGAGGAAGCAGCTCTAAAGGGGCTTAGTTGACCATCTTCAGCATTAGCTCACATTATCATGACGTGATATATTTGCAGCTACACAACAATTACATATATATTTTATATGTTGTTATTATTATTCCCCCATTTGGATTTGGAAATATTTGTCCTTACATTTAATAATAACATTTTAAAAATAGAGGTATATCCAGCAGAGATCTATATTTTTGCAAAAAATACAGTGCAATGCAAGTAGTTTATTTATTTAGAATATCATAGAATCATAGAATGGCTTGGAGTGGAAAGGAGCTTAAAGATGATCTAGATTCAAATTCCTATCATGGGCAAGGCTGTCACTCACCAGATTAGGTTGCCCAGGGCTCCATCCAAACTGAACTTGAACGCCTCCAGAGCTGGAACATTCACAGCTTCTCTAGCCAGCCTGTGCCATTCTTTACCATCCTATGAGTAAAACAATTCCTTTTAATATCTAATCTAAATCTCTTCTCTTTTAGTTAAAATTATTCTTCGCAGTCCTATCACTATCAGGTCATGTAAAAAGTTAGTCTCCATTCTCATTATAAGCTTCTCTTAAGTACTAGAATTTCACAATGATGTCTCCCTGAAGTTTTCTCTTCTTCATATCGAACAAGTCCAGCACCCTGAGCCTTTCTTCATAGAAGTGTTCCTTCCCCTGAACCTGCTCCTATTGCTCCATGTCTTGTGCTGAGAGTCTCAGACGAAGCCTCACAAGGACAGAATAGAGGGGGATAATTCCCTCCCTTTTCCTGCTGCCCAGCCCTCTTTTGTTTCAGGCCAGGATACAGTTGGCCTTCTGGGATGTAAGTTTACATTATTAACTCCCATAAAATTTTTCATTCACCAGTATCCTTCTCCACAGGGCTGATCACAGTGATTAATGTTTTGTTAAATTAATGAAGTATGGATATGTACATGTATGTATTTTCTTTTTCTGAGTACTGTTAAATTCTCATCGACTTTTCAGTTTGGCAGTGAACTCCAGAAATCAGTTGTACATTTTATCACTAAATATTTCTTTTTACGATTTGCCAGGGAGCAGCAAGAGCAGGGTTGCTGCTGATGTAAAGGGGTGTTGGGAGCTGATGGTATCTGTGATCCAGGCTGTGTTGTGTCCACTCAACAGAGCCTTGGCCCACAGTGGGGACCAGCAAGGGAAGGCAGGATTGTCAAAACAATAAGCTACACTGGCTCCATGAACATCAGGGAGGACAAGGCAGCAGGCCTGTCTCAACCCCGGAGATGCAAACAACAGTCAGTACAGGGACACTGAAGCAGAAACTGATGGCCTTTAGCTGATCTTGAATAGGTTCCTATGCCCAGTGTAAATTGTGAATAGACCCGCAGGGGGCTACTAGGGACCATAAGTGATCTCAGAAGAGTTAATTGCATTAGAAGAATTTAGGGCAAGGATCAAGGAACTCTGACAGTTTTTGCAGACATACATATATAATATCTCTTATTGGGCTAATTCTTCACAGGTGTACAGAAATTCAGCTAGTATATGACATTTTAAAGAAAAAAAACTATAAATGTGTATGGCCCGACTACTGTCAAATAGCTACTGTGCTTTGGATCAGCAAGTACCCTTAAATCAGAAAAAGGTACCTCAGAGTTGGGAATTAACTGTAAAAATGAAAAATAGATAAAAACTTATACATTTTGAATTGTTTGTCATCTAAATAGCCTTTTTTAAAGCCTGAAAACTGAATGATTTATGGAAAGTCAATGATATCACCTCAGAGCACCAGACAAATTCAGATGGTTCTGGGTCTAAGAACAAAAAAAATTATTCATTTTATAAAAGACTCATTTCAGATTCCATCTCGATATTCCAGATATATTAAATGCTGTTATAATTTCCAAGGGTTACCAGTATAATTAGGCCTATAAAATCTCTATTAGAATATCAGTGTTTCCATTGCTCTTGAAAAATTTTGTCAGTACTTAGTATGAGCCTTTCTGTTTGCTGCAAACCCTAAGCAATGGGATATCACAACCTTCAGTTTTGTAAAAGGAAATGTCTGAGTGAGTCTTCCCATATATGTATGTTTTTCCAAATTTAAACACTCAATGTAACATTTATTATACTCCTTCACAAATCCATTTTGTCATCCATTTTAATAATTTAATAATGCAATAACAAGCTTCAGAGTTTGCTCATTTTTATAAAGCTCTGCACTCTTAATTTTATAAAATCAAAGATGCAAATGAGAAAATTAGATCTTAAGTTAGAAAATGGATTGTCATTACAAAGCTAGCATTAGTGCTTAATGACAGAACATACACATGCTATCACAACAGAACATAGCCATAAACATCATAAAATGCAAAAATAATTAGGTGACCTTTTCACAAACTATTTCCAGTGACAGAACTGTGACCTTCTTAGATTGTATTCTGAACTTTTGGCATACCATTGATTGCAAAATCAGTGTATGTAATGAAAGCAAGTCTTAGTATGCCATAAACTGTTTCACAAGGCAGAGATGACAGCATATGAAATGTGTTGAAGGCTCTAATGTAAATTATTTAGACTGCTTGCATGATGCAAACCTCTCTGCTTGAAGAGTCTAATCAATTCTTTCATTTGATAGGAATTTTAATTGGATACAACTGCCAGGGATGCAAATATTGTTTAACTACTTAATTCATTGTCCATTTAATTGTGGCTAGCCTAATGTTGTCATTGTTGGTACATATATTACAGCAAAGAGACAATATTTAGATGATTTAATTGTGGATCTTGCAACAGGAAAGACTTAAGCTGTAAACAGTGTGTTGAAAATACAGCATAAATATTACAAAGATAATTACATAGTCTTGGAACTGTATAGCAAGATGTATACACCTATCCATCACTGCTGGTGGAATATACCTTCTAATAGTATAAGAAATAAAGTAAATATATCAAAGTGGAGGAAAAATCTGCACAAGACATACGCCATTGATTTGTCAATTGCCTACTTCTTATTAGTTTCTTATGGTACTATACTTAACAAATTTAAATACAAAAATGCCTTTACTTGGTTAATTTCAACTTTTGGAACTGTTTTCTCTTATAAGAGTCTATCAGGCCAACCACTTAAAAACTTGTCTATATGAGTATACAACAGACTATGTTAAGCACACACCAAAATACATTTTTCTGCTGAATTATACCCCAAAACGGTTACACAGAGGGTTAGAAATAAGTACTTAAGATAAATTATTAGGATGTTTCAGTTGTCATTGAAAGGTGCATGTTTTGAGAGTAGTAAATTTAGGAAAATAAATGAAGAGCAGTTATTCAAAAAATAAGACATACTGTGTTGAATGAAGGTCAAATTTCCCTGATATGAAATATAGGGAATTTGAAGTCCTGTCCTTCCTTGTAGCTCAAAAAATTGAGAGTGGTGATTACTCTAACCCAGCTATTATCTACAGAAATAATATTTTTGCAGAAGCTAGGTTAATGAGGTAAAGACTGGTGATCTGCTGATTAAAAATCTAAAAATAGGACTAATGATAAATGGTGTGTCAAAATATCCTAGCTAAGTAAGTATCCTTAAGTTAGCAGTGATCAATGCACAGCTCTGATTTCATGACACTGCATATTCATTTAATGAACCTCTTCTTTTATCTGTTAATTACTACTACACTCTCTGGATTAAGACTGTAACACATTAGGAGAGTTTGTGCATTGTCTAGCTCAAGTTTATTTATGAATATTTATTAGTTTGCTAGCATACCAGAATCTCCTTACTAGCTGACACATTATCTCACACTAATAAGGGCTTTTGTTTGACATAGAAAGCAGTTGCTTTACACTGGAAGAACTGTTAAAGCTCAGCACATGTGTTTCAGAATAGCAAAGAAAACCGGGAAGATAAATATGCAGAATACAGGCCCAGATGAATTATGCAACCTATTTACATCATACAACACTGAGAGTGATACACAAACCCAATTTTAATTTTAAATGGAAACATCTGGCCAGTAATTCTACAGTTAATGGCAAATCATCTTTCCAGTTAATTCCTGAAAACAATGTTTATTCCAAAATCAATGCAGTGGAATGTGCACTCATAGCAAAAACTTATTTTTGAAATTCAACATAATTTTTCTTCACAGAGAGAGAGTGGTGAGGGGCTGGAACAGGCTGCTCAGGGAGGCCGCGGATGCTATGTCCCATGAGGTGTTCAAGATCATCAAGGTTGGATGGGCCCCCCAGCAACATGGTTTAGTACCAGATACAGAGGTTGGTGATCCTGCCCGTGGCAGGGGGGTTGGAACCTGATTATCCTTGGGGTCCCTCTGAACCCAAGCCATTCTATGATTCTATGATAATACTCTGGATAATGTTGATGTTATTTATCACTTTACTGAAGTATTTTATGAATCTTAGTTAAACGTGAGTAATTTATTTCACGAGCAAATGTAAAAGTGTGACGATTTTTTCGACAGACCAAGACCAGTCAAAAAACTAAAACAGAACAAATGATAAGAATGAGAAAAAAAAGTGTCAGAACTGAAAGAATATAAATGCAAATAATCTGCAGTATTTCAGTATAAATAAAAGATCAAGATCATGAAAAGCTATCAAATTCTGGAAAAAAAACTGGTAGCATCCACTGACCTTCAATAGCAAGGATCCAAGAAGCAAACTCACCTTCTGCTCACATATGCTGACCTGGTAAAAGTTATTAATTTCAAATATAGATATGTCAGTCCTATTGAAGTTAGTGATAATCAGTGATCAAGAGGTCTAAAAAAAGGATTTATTACTCCAGAATAAAGTAAGAGACATTTTGCCTATTTTTATTCATGGCCAGAATTTCTCTTGGAAGGCCGAGGCTTCACAGTGACTGTTCAAGATACAGTTAAACAGGAACTAGCCACAATACAGTCATAGTCTCAAAGGTTATATACAACACTGGATACTGAAGTGTCACATGGAGTCCTAATTCTGTGATTTTTTATGCTGCCCATTAAAGTCCTATGATACTGTTTTATTTTTATTGGACAAAGACATAAATGTGAACTGGGGACAAGGAGGACCTGGTGCATGTCACATCAGCCTTTGGGTACCACTGTGACCTTCCATACACTCCCTCAAATATAACTCCTCAAATGTAACTACAGAGTTGAAGGACAGAATGCCCCAAATGGCCAAACTGGGCATTTAGTCTGTTCAATACAATGCATAAAGCAAGCCATCAGATTTCATAGTTACTTTTGTACTGAGTCCACTAATCTATTCCTGAATAAAATTTCTTTTGTGCTGCTAAATAATACTGATACACTGTGGTGTACAGGAAAATAAGCCAGTAGGCTTGTGTGGAATAGAACACACAGAAGGAGTAAACATGCTGAAATGCACTGGGGGAAGAAGCAGAGACACATTATGAGTATGAAGGGAGAACCTTACTGTAAATAAAATAAGATTGTAAGGACCACTCCATGTTGTAGTCTATAGACCGTAAGTAATCTACAGACAAAATTCTAAATAGAGAAGCAGAGAAACAATTACAATTTCCACGTTATCTCTAATAATCCACACACTTTTAATCCAAGTCAGTAGTTATTTAATGCATTATTCTTAATGCCTGTCAGGGCTTTGCTAACAAGAATTTAATTTTCCACTCTTTGAATCATATTGGCTGCAGTATGCTTGTCTTTCTAATTGTATCTTTCCTCTGATTTGACCTGAATGAGATGATTTACCACCTGTACACTTACCTCTAACTGTGCCAGCCTATTCGGCTCCAGATTTAATCAAGCATTCACAATGTCAATGTTTCATTTTCACCTTTACTTATTTTATGTGAAATGACATTGATCAGTAGTCAAGTGATTAGCTGAGATTGCGTGGCTTTGTCTCCACTGCTGCTTGACTGCTGCTTTATTTTTTTCTTCATTGCTTACTCCTGCATGCAACTGTTGTCACAAGAGCTTTAAATTCATAGCCTACGTATTTTTAATAGTGTCCTGGGACCATAATGAAATGCAGGCTCTTTCTTCTGTATTCACATCTGACCACAATACGTCTGCCATCTGTCCAGTGTGCAGGTATGCTGTTCACATGCTTTGTGAGGTATTTGTACTTCAGACATTTACCATTTGAACTCTGAATCACCTCCTCAGTGGTTCCTATACCACTTTGTTGACTGCACCAGAACACAAATTTTAACTGTCATCTGCACTGTAAATTACACTTCAGAATAGACTCTGCAGTAACCCCACTGTACATGTTTCACAGTTTGATTGGTCAAGAAATTATGTCTGATTTCAGTCATTTCTTTTTTTTTTCTTTTTCTGTCAAAGCACAGTGATATTCTTACAGCATTCATAAAGATCACATTATGATTGAACTTGAAGACTATACACCAATCATAGTTATGCTCTTAGGTCCTTTGATTTTCTCTGATACTCTAGGTGATTTTTGATGGCATGCGCTTGATTTAACTTTTACTATTAATTTGACACTTAGAGGTGTATATACACGTGGAAACACAAGACATTAAAATGGATATACTGTATCTAGTATATAAATATTGTGTTCTACTATCCATCTTCCAGTATGACTGAATCAGATTTTTTGGAGTGTGAGAGGTATCAGTTCTGGAATGCAGTAGCCAGTCTCTGACTGTTAGCAGTATTGGGAATTTACCACTGGAACCAGGATATCTCCTTCGTGGGAATAGAGATCTTCCAGCTTCTGGTATGATTGAAACAGAGAAAAAGGATTAGTGTAATTTTTACAAGATCTCAGTGGTGTCTATTGTAATTAATTTTTCAACTCAGTAACAGAAATTAAAAACAACATTAACATAAAACATCCAGCTAGATAAATACCAAATTAAAATATGCGACTTCTCAAATTCAATCAAAACATCCAATTCTTTTATTGTGAGATGTATGAAAAGATTTAATTTGAGGTATGTGCAATATCAGTTGAACAAGTAAAAAATGCTTTAGTGTGTGTGTGTGCCTGGTAGCTATGCAAGTATTTTAAAAAAGAACATTTAGGGTTTGTCAGTCAGATAAACCCATTCACAAAGAGGGGATCTACTCACAACAAAATCAGAACAATAGTTTCTCTCTGCTTTAGTTAATATTTCGTTTGGTCACATATAACAGAAGATCAACTCAAGATGAAACTGAGGTTGTAGACAGACACATCTAATCAACAATAATTGTTTGAATGAACTGTTTTATCCAAGTAAGCTGAAAATAATTTAAATCAGATTTGCACTCTCTTTGCTGTAGTCTGAACTAATACTGTTTTCCTTATATTTGCTGCATGAGCAGAACATGCATGTGTATGTGTATACATGTTCATCTTTGGTTGGTGAATGGAAGAAAATATTTTAAACAGTACTAAAACTTTGCACACTTTTATTCTGTCTATTATCTTTGCACTCAGTCTTGATACTCAAATTTGATGTTGAGAGATAACCCCACTTCAGCTGCTTTGGTGATCTAAACTATATTCAAATTTGAACCTGTATTCTTTTATTTTCAGTGTTGTGAACTACAGAAATGCTACATATAAAATAAAAATATTTTTAATATATATATATGTCTGTTGATTTCTAATTTACAGCTGTAGAGTAAAAATATGAAGTTTTGAATTCAATGATAATGAGATTTAACACAATTTCTAAATAGAGAACTGAATGGATTTCCTAGTATATCATCACAAGGTAACAGCTCTCCTAAAATTATAAGATGCAGAAGATGATTATAGGTAATCTGCCAAACACTAAAATTTATCTTTTCTTTAAATAGTTACATTAATTTTGCAAAATCCCAAGCATCCCAGTAGAATATTTCATTTTAAAATGAAGAACAGTTCTTGTTTTATATCACTTATTTCTCTCTTCTTTATTGTCCATAATTTTCAAGATGTAATGGAAAACAAAACAAAACAATGCACAAATGTATGAAAAGAAAATACTCCAATTATTATCAGAAATTGTGTGATTCATGATTTTGGTGAGTAAAATCCACAGGTAAAGATATGGGAAAGATATAATCCTGGCCTTCTGGAACATTTATTCATATCAATGCACTGTTATTAGAATTGTCTTTGTAAATACTTGTTTCAGACCAATCATAGCAAAAAGAATAAGGAAGGCAATTATAAAAGATTTAATGAAGTTCTCTCAATCGAAACAGGAAACTTTATATACACGTAAGGGTGTTTATCTTTGCCAGTATTTCCCATACTATAAGAAGGAGCTATGTAAATAACGGTTCTGCGTATGCTTTTGGATAATTAAACACATTTCAACAGGAAGCAACAAATTCTAATCTATCTACACATAATGACCACTTAATATATCTATAAAAACTAGTTTACTCTTCATCAAATGTGTGTGCAAAACACCGTGATTGGGGTCTGTAGCAGTCTTTGAAGCCACAAGTTTTTTTTAAGGTAAGGAAGATTTGTAGAAAAATAAGTGGTAGGGATAGTTAATGTGTTCTCTTCTGGTGATTTTAAGCATTTATTCTTAGTATGTAGTGCTAATAAGAAAGATCATTGCTGACTTTCAAGCTTCATAGCCAAGGCCAGTGTTACCTATTACACGTGTCCATTGCTTCTAAATACACAGGTCCAGAAGTTCTTGTGCTTCTCACAGTTTTTACAATGAGTTTAAAAATAGAAGCCAAGAAAAAAATGGTAGATCAATGGTTTCTGTGCCAGCAGAGAGCTTGACACTATTATCAACAGAGTATAAATTGCACAATACATGTTAAAAATGTTATTTGAAAGATCCAAGGCTTGGGGTCAATTCCAATATTACTTCAAGGACAATCAATTTATAGCAAACATGAATAACGTGGCAGGCTCCATCATAACCACCATAGTAAACATTACTATTATACTTCCAATTCAAGTAAGCAACAAACTAATGAAGACTGTAAGATGCAAAACATCTCATTTTGGAGCAGCTTTATGATCAAGATAAAAAAAAAGTGCAGAAGACTTCCTTTAACACCAAATGGACAGAACATGGACAGTTAGCCTGAGCGCAGCAACACAAAACATTCAGAAAATATGAAAGTTGGCCTGGTTGCTCATAACGTGTTATTTCTATTCCAAATGAAAATGAGTGCTTATTCTGGGTACACATAAATGTAAAATTCATCAACCTTTTCTATCAAAGAGGTTTTTATTGGACTACTTTGTGCAATAATTTTTTCTGGTCCATAAAAAATAGATTAGAATTGTATAGTATGCTGACAGGAAATAGACTTTTAAAGCCCAAAGACTGTGGAAACATGTATGCAAAAAATCAATTTTGACAGAAGTTTGATTTTGCCATTAATATCTTCATCAGATAATATGATAGTTGCCTTAACTCTATACGCTTTCTCTACCATTCCTTACCTCCACCTGGAATAGAGTTTTATCAAAATGCCACAAGTACTTTTATTCCCTGTATGTGTTTTTTTGTTTCAAGTAACCTGAGGAGGGACTGATGGTGATTCATGACTGAGTTTTGTGCTCTGAGAAATCCTTCCCTAAGAAATTAATTCACAAAAAATATAACAATGTCTCATACTATAAAGAATTTTCAGTTGGTGAAAGATGGCTAGAGGTTCTGAAGCATTCTTATTTGAATTTTTCCAGTCATTGAACGTAGGGGTTTAGTGGGGATAGGTAAAAATACTACCAGCTTAGACTGAATCAAACTGGCCATGGTTCTCACCTATCATGTAAGACACTTTTCCCTGTGGAACAGATAATAAAACTATATTGCTATTAAATGGACTAATTTGTTTAAAATATATAAATAGGTCAGATTTCTTCTTAATAAAATTTATGAAATATTAAATGGCATAGAGGAAATCAACCAAATTTTTTTATAAATATTCTCTGCTCTTACAAAAAGTTCTCTAGTGCATATTTTTATAATTTTGCTGCACTGATTTAACATTCTTCTGACAAAGTATTAAGATAATGATACTTATTTAATATCTCCATCCCCAGATTCTTAATACACACTGAAAGTAAGTCAGTGAGATATGACTGTACCTACTGATGTGTCAAACTATAGTGCTGTGCAGAAAATGCCTTTTAATTTAATCAAGAAAAGCTTGTATTCCCTGCATTGATTTTTTTCTGTTTCAAACTAAATTTCAGCTACTTAATCATCCTTATTTTTAAAGAACCGTACCATATTTTATTTAGAAAATCTATCCACATTTACACTGTGGAACTTGGGTTGAGGTGTATAAACTTCAAAGAAGTACATAAACAGTTCAGATAAGCCTATGAACCCTAGGAACATCTAAAAAAGACAGACACATCAGATGAATACATGAACATGAGAAATCATAGTGGATGTTGATGCTGGAATATATAAGGCAGAAAGAATGAAAAGATTTACATAAAGGTTTCATTCAACCTAGGCAGAGGTTCCACATTATTTACTCCACTGAAGGAGAGTGGACTGACAGAAAGAATAACTGATGGGAGGATTTTTTTGAGAGCTATCAAAGATAAGCTTTTCTGGCTGAAGTCTTTTGATGAGACATGCCACCTCGGAGTCCCTCCTAGTGATATTTCTACTTCCTGCCAATTCAGAGTGGTCCCTTTGGCACTACCTACCTCATGAAGGGTTGTATCTAACATTCAGTCAGATCTCCCTCAGGCCTACCCAACCTTAGTCTTTTATCCTGAATGGAGTCCTACGCCACTGAGAAGTACCTTCCTTCATTATGTGGGCTTTCCTTCTGTTCCAGATACATCAAACGAAAGGTTAATGCTCTGTTTTACTCCAGAGTTCCTCAGCAGTTTGCATCTCCCCCTAAAGATAAGTTCCTGGAGATAATCACGGCTGCTACATTTTGTTTTTCTAATTTTTCCCAATGCCATACTTTTCCAGCCTCCCACTATCCTTCATGAGGTTGTTTTTCTCATCCTTTCTTCAGATGGGGAATAAAACGTTACCACCATAACCATCCTCATATTCTGATTATTTTCTTACTTTTACCCTTCGTTCCCTTCCTCACCGTGAACACACCCTCTTCAGGTGCTCCTGACTAGGACACATCCAAGCTTTTTACTCTCTGCAGTCAGCTCCACTGATTTACCCTTGCTGAAGAGTGACAGCTGCCCTTGGTGGGCTGCTTTCCCCTAACAACTGATTGATTATATACAAGTCAGCTTCCGGAACTGTAGTCTATCTGGCTACATGAGAGGACATAATGACTATTTAAGCTGTCTATGTTTTGTATTATTGTGCATGGAATGGAAACCATTCTCATATGGTTGCAACCAGGAAAACAAGAGCCAGGAAAAGCTAAGTACTTAATGTCTGTATATCAGTTCTGAATGGAAAGAAAAATAATCAGCTTCTAAAATACATCAGAACTGAGGACTTTTCCCTTGGTATTGGAGAAAAACAGGTTTGTTCTCAGTGTTTTATTCAGGACAAACTGTAATTACAGAGCTAACCCTCAAGTAATTTTAATTGTGTGCCCCCAATAGAGTAAGAGGATTTTGTTATTGTGCATTGACTGACATAGCCGAGATAAGTGTTCCTTCACAATTACACTTTCTCTTGTTAGTCTTGTCACTGAAACAGAGATGGAGTTGAGTTCAGTGGCCAAATTACATCAATAGGTTTACTTTGTAATGTTCTGTATATATGCATATTTGATTTAAATTGAAACAAAATACATTCTAAATGCTTAATAACATTGGTTTGACCCCCCAATTAGGTGATGCATGTCTGCAAGTAACTGTGAGATACAGCATGTTTTCAGTGTTTCATTATCTTCCTTTTTCCAGTCAGTCTCTCCACTACCTGCTCAACAGACAGATGAGTCTCTTATCAGAACTAGCAGATGGCAAAGCCAGTCGGTTTGAATTTTCCAACATGCACTCATAAAACATTTCTGCAAATTTTGTTAAAGTGTATTATATTACAGCACAATTGGGAATATAAGCAGACAGATAGAACAACTTCTGTTCAGGAGTGGATTTTCAAATCTTGTCACAGAGTTCTGTAAAGCAAAGAATATTCTGTAACTCAAAGAAAGCAGACTGAATCTTCACTGACATTGAGTTCAGACCCCCTCATTTCAATGACTGAATTCAAAAGATGAACCTCAAAATTATCTTTGCAGTTTTTGAACAGGGAAAAAAAATCTGATTGATTTACTGAGAACTTAATATTCGTTAAATGAATTAGACCACTGTATAACACCGTATAATGTAGAATTTCAACACAGTCATGAACAAAAAATGGACTGAATGGTTAATTAGTGGATAATACAAATATGTAGCAGTTCCTTGGTACTACAAGTAATTGTTTCTGTACAGTTACATCAGATTTGTTCTGTTTTTCAGGTGAGAACTAAAAGCAAATTAAAATCACCTCCCTCCCCCATCTACACTTCTACTTCTTCCCCCTGAGCAGAAAATGGGAATGGGGGATGGGGACTGTTATCAATCCAAAAATCTTCATCTTTACTGCTCCTTCATGGTTTTAACTTCCCCTGCTCCAATGTGTAGTGTCCTCCCCAAACAAATTCTGTGTGGTCTTCCCACAGACTGCAGATCTTCAAGCACTGCTACAACACAAGTCTGTACCACCAGGCCCCTAGGAGCAGATTGCGCTAGCACTGGATGCCAATGGGAAGAAGAGAAAAAAAAAAAGACAAAAAATGAAAAAGAAAGGAAAGATGGCGTCAGATAACTTGATTCTCTTCTTTCCCAGCTAATTGTGCACCCCAGATTTCTCTCTGGCAAAGCAACATAAGAAAACAAAAGTCTTCAAGGAGTAAGCACTAGTCAGTAAAACATCCATTTGTTATCAGTGTTATTTTCTGCTCTTTACTAAGTAGAAGGTATAGCTAATGAACATGACACAGATGTAATCTCAAACACAAAATTATAGATGAAACAGTTTCAGAACTTTTTAAATGAAGAAATATGGATTCATAACTTCTGTTATTGTTCTGAAATAAAAATGGAAAAGAAATATACCAGTGAAATGACATAAAAATGAAAAAAACAAAACCCAAGGAACAATAGAATGGCTTATTTTGCAAGATATTGTTCTGGAAAAATATTAATTAGTGTGTTGTTGATGCAGATGACATGCAATATTCAGATTTTGTGTTGACTGATATTAACAGACAAGATACTCACAGCATTACTATTGCTCTATTTAAAATGGCCGTAGAACTACAGGGCCTAGTTAATTATCTTGAGCTCTGAAAAATAGTCACAAGTTGCCTGATCTCACCTCCCCAGTCACCCTTTCTCCCTCCCACCTCCAAGTATTATTCTGTCCTTTACATTCATGTCATTATGCCATATTCTTTTATAACAGAGAGAGCTAAAAATAAAAAAAAAGAATACACTCATAAAAAAATTTAGAGTTATGAGAAAAACATTGCAATACTGTGCTCAAATAAATTGATAAGCAATACCGAAAACACTGGTATTATAATTATGGTATAACATTGTTTCTAAGCAGTAATAAACTCAATCTCTCACTGTGCAGTTCTGGGGGTTCTAGCCACAAACCTGTAACACACTTATAATGCTGCCGTGAAAATTCTGTGAATTTCTACTTTAACAGAACCTTTTCGGTAGATCAGAAAATAGCACACTGTTCTGGAAGACAGACAGTTTTCAGCTCATTTTTGTCCAGAATATGTTTTAATTTAAGCTGTATAAATTTTGCCTTCCTTTACTTTGCTCTTGGAAAAAGCTTAGCTGCTGTCATATCTTTGCTGAAAATTAAAATCTGAGATGAACATAGATGGAAGCAAACAAAAAGATAATCTTAGACCCTGGTGTGGCTGTCCATATTCATGAAATGATCTTGGCAGACTTTACAGTCTTACAACACACTAACAAGATTTTGTTTTCAGTCAGCTCCTTTTGGCTTTTCCAATATGTATCTAAATTCTACTAAAATTACTTTCTTTTCTTATCAACACAGGAAAAATAATGAGTGAAGTGTTATCTATGTGTATGTGTTTTTAAGCTGTATGTTTCAGTGCTGATAAGCAGAGATGCAGTAACTGATAAAAGAAGAAATACAAGAAATGATGTTACTTGCTCAGACATTTCTAAAGAAAGCCCATAGCTTTCAGGGTAAGATCACTAAAGATAATGTTGCATCGTAATTGAAGAACTTGAAATTATAACTTTCCAAGAAGCATGTGCAGTCCATTACACCGAGTTCAATAAAGTCAGTGTATAGAGATGACATTAGTATTTAAAATGAGACATAATTTATACATGTTAGATTTAACTAATTTGTTTGGAACCTTAGAGATACACCAACACAACAGGTGATGCATATTCATTTTTACATATTAGCTATGTTGTAAGCATTGTTATGTGCATTAGCTATGTTGTAAGCATTGTTATATGCAGATAGCAAAACCAACTATTTCTTAAGTCGTTCGTGCTGTGTAAATAATTTGAGAACTCTATGTAGAATCATCCAAGCACTATGTGTGTCAAATTCTTCTGTGAGATACTATCCCCTCATAAATTTTGTTATTAAAATTTATATCTGAAGTTGATAAGACTGTATATTTAAATAATTGGAAAGCTCATTCAATATTCACTGACTTAGATTCTGCCAAGGCTACCTAAAATATCATCTCACTGAAATAAGCTGTAGGAAATTTGCTATCCAGACAATATTGATCAGCCAACAGAATTTATGAATTCTCCAGGCAGCAATAGGTGAAACATGAAAAGTTTCAGTGACTACTTGATTATCTCAGGAAGACCTCAAGGCATGAAGCATTGGGCTTCTTTAAATAAAAGTTATCAGACTATTCAGTACAATATATAATGCATGACAATTCTACCATGTAAGCTTGATCAAAAGTTAGCAAGGAGAAAATCTTGATAAGAAAAGAATAATGAAGTATATAACTCGCTGATACTTGTGGGAATCAAAATTTATACTGCTAAAACTGCTAAAATGTCAGGGGAAGCAACATATTTATTCCACCATTCTACATGCAGATTAAATATTCTAACCCTGAGTCAAAACTTAAGTTTTGCTGGAACAAAAGGAATGATATGTGACTGAAATAGATAAGCTATTGGTATCTGCTGTAGTGGTTTGAAAACTTAATAGATTGGGTTATTTAGCTTACTGTTTATCACCTGCACAGTGGGAAAAACATAAAGGCCTGCAAAATAGGCTTTAAATACTCTTAGGATCAACAGGAAACTATATAATAGTGCACAAAGAAAATTTGTTCTGATCCAAATTGTAATACATTTAGACAAATTTCACTGCAAGTCTGTGTGAGATCATATTCTCTGTTAGTTTGCAGAGTTAAGGAAAAGGGCTGGCACATGGCAGTGATGATATATAGCTATAGGCATTGCACAGATTTACTGTTCTATTCTGATGACTTCTGATTTTTCTTGTATGATGGGAAAGTTTGCTTTGATCAACAATTTAGGTAACTTCACCTCTTACAGAGGGATACAGTGGACAACAGTGGATATTTCTATTGCATGGAGTTAATGAACAATTCTATTCACTACTACAGTTCTTACTATTTAGATGCACTAAATTTGGTGAACAGTTCATTCAACCAATTCTGTACCCTTTCTTCATTTCAGCCATAACATTTGTCATAGTAAACATTATCAACTCCAGGTCATTTGATAATTTTTGTTGTGTGAGACAACACATGAAAGAATCTCGAACTCAAGAATACAAAACATGAAGAATATTTGTGGTTGCTGTTATCAGTACTAGTTTAGTTTTACTAATTAGCTACATCACCTGATAATATTTTTTTGCTAAAAGCTTTTTCTGACACCAAACATGGAACAATAATTGGAATATCTGGGAGTTCTGCACAACTCAGAAATCGAAGGTTTATTTTTAGCTGAAAACTTGGCTTTTCTGAAGTTTTTTGCCTCCAAAATGTGTTTTTTTTTTTTTTTTGTAGGTGAGACTGGTGACACACAGATGGAACTCATTACCTGCACTGCCACATGCTGCTCAAGAGAAAGTTTAATGAGGGTGAGAAAGTGGCTGAGGCTTCTACCCATTGTCTTCCATCACAGATCATCATGACAGCTTCAGGAGGTGTCACAGATAATACTGCTTCTGCAAGTGGTTTTGCATAAAGGGACTGCACTAAACGTTTTCCCCAAAAGGCTAAATTATCAAAGCAAATTTTACTTTTGCATATAATAGTCAAGCATTCCAAAAGAATTAGCAGATTCTTTAAAACATAAAACTATGGATTTTATTGAGAATGATGTGTTGATGAGAATATAAAATACATTTAGATACCATCGTCATATGAAAGTAGCATATTATGTATAATTACAGAACATTGTATTGAAAGGAAACAGAATGGTATTTCTGAAAGTTAACAATGAGAAAAATTCTGTTTCTCCAGCACTAACTTAAAACATGATGCTCAAGAGAAGAATAACACACTCACTTGACAGAAGGAATACATGTAGTAGTTGGAGACAATAATATTCAGATCCACAATTGTTCCAGCATATTCATTCATGCTTTAGATTTTGCTTCTCTTAGTTATAACACTTCATTTTACTCTGCTCCCTGTTTTCTCCAGGAGTTTGGTCCTCAAACTATCCAAACTGACGATTTTGTAGCTGTCCTGTGTGTTGACTCCCATTACCACAACCTTGGACATAGGGTCCAGCTTTGCAGTCTTCCCTGATTACCCTAGCACAGTTCTCCAAGGTCTGATTTGGATCTTTGACCAAAGGACTGAGGTACCTGCAGTGGCTGTTCCAATGACAAAGATTTGAAGTTGTTTGTCACTGCAAGGTAGCACTCAGTAACTCCAGGTTACCCATGTGCATTCTCCAGCTTTGTAAAGGTACTCTATCTTTTGAACTTAATACAGTACTTTTACTTCTCTCACACCTGACAGCAATAGCCTGGCAGGATGCCATGAGTCGCAACTGTTTTGTCCTAACTACGGAGTCCTATTCCCTTAATCCTTCTTTGAGTCGTCTAACTTTGATTCAGAAGCATCCTTTTATTTGTTTGTTTACTTATTTCACTTTATATTATCATTATTTTTATTACATAGGTGCACTAGTCTTGGTATGTGGACCTTTGTTTTCTGACTGTGGATGTGGAATGGAAGTAAAAAATATCCGTCACGCATCAGAAATCAAGGAGTTTAAGAGTGAAGAACTTTATCTGCTACAAAAGTAGCATATGTCCAACCAGAAGTATTATTGCTCTGTTGCCATTCCAATGGGAGCTGGAGGCTAGAAGTCTTGGTATCTAACAGAGACAAGATATTACTGCTTAGCATCAGCAGGCAGCATCCTTCATGTAAGCAACACTCCTTCCATCAGTCAAGCTGTTGCAGCGTGTGTAAACACAATGAGCGTCAGTAGTTTAGTATTTCTATCTGCATCTAGTAACAAGGCACAAGATCTTACAAACAGAGCTCAGGTCCAGATTTCCAGTTGGAGTCCAGTTTATACAATTTAGCTCTAATCACATGGGTGTAACAAATCTCTGATCACATGGTTAGTAAAAAAAGTTCAGAGAGCCTGAGGGTGTGCTATCTGCCTAGACAACTCTATAACCTATTCTTTATTTTGAGATAACTACTGAAAGAGAGGAAAAGGAAGGTAAAATACACCTAATTAAGGGACAGAAACTAACATACGGAGACTGTTGACAAAGTATTTGATAGAAACTTGCATTTTGTACAGATGAGATACTTGGTGAAAAACAATAAACAATTTATAAAACAGTAATTACTGTAATCTTGGAATGCATCCTATGAAAATCTTGAACTTCTCTTTTATTAGATCTGTGCAGAGGTTCATTGCCAGGACCAAAAAAAAAACCATGCACTGGAAGAGAGTACATTAAAAAAAAAAACAACTATTATTAAAGAGGGTTTTTTTAAGCAGTGTTTTTAATCTCTTTCTCTTTCGACTCAGGAGCCATAAAGCTACATTTATTTTTACATTTTGTAGTCCTTGACATAGCATAAGGTTTGACCTCAGCTGCCTTTGTTGAAATCTTCCCTTGTATTATTCTATATCCTACCATGCTGGCAAGTAGGAATCTGGAACATATCAAAATGCTGTCAGCATGAAGTTATTTCTCTCCAGTCTTTCATCCAGTAAGAGTTTGATACATGCTTGATATAAATCGAGGAAAATGGGACTGTTTGATACATGCTCAGAATAGCAGGAGTTCTACTGACTTGTGCTTGCCAAAAGTGTTTCCTGGAACACTTGGTGTTAACTGGCAAAGATTTGATAAGGTGGATGGGGAATAGCTGTGATTAACTAACAGGTCAACATAAGAATGGAACAACCCATATCTGGTTGCAAATGTTTGGCTGCAGATTTTCAGTGCTAATAGAAATGAGCATATGGCTGTTACACCAGTGACAGATCTTCTCTATTAAATACCTGTTATAGGAATAAAGGGAAGAGAGAAGCTGGTAAACACCTAGTAACTTGGATTATGATCTCTCCTGTTTTCCTAGACAATCACAAACACATCTTTTAGGATAAAAGCTTTTAAAATAGTTTCCTAAATTTATGTAAACAATTTATGCCCTTTCATGATCAAATTGGAGTCAGTGAATGCTTTGAGGTAAAGAAAAGCAACTAGTTCGTGAACACTTTTGCCATATTTTATTCAGTCTGTTTGAAAGAGGATACAAAAGAGAAAAAATTTCCACCATTAACATCTGTGTCCAGCAGAGCAAGGTACAGTTAAATGGATGCCTGAATGGAACTTCCATTAAGAATGGCACAACAGAAGAATGTAGAAAAAAATAGGATTATAGCAAAAAAAGTGTAAAAGAAGTAAGTTGGTACAGCATAAGCAAAACAGAGAAAAGCAAAGAAATTTTTGCAGGGATAAGTTATAAATGCCTTTTCAGACTGCAGGACAGACAGGAAGCTGTTTCATTATGGAAAATTCTGGGTTGAACAGTTTTACTATTTAGGACAGATTTTCTTATTTTCTGAAATACTCAGTATTCACAGCTTTTCATTAGAAATGTAATTACATACTTGGGCTTAGAAAAAATGCTCTTGTCTGTCTGTTCCTATTCATTAGCTTTGTAGAACTTGTTTTAGAAAGTGTAGCAGTAGTGCTTTGTTCTTGTTTTAAAAATGTTTTGGAAAAGGGAAATGATTCATGTGATGCCGGCTGCTGTTCAGCTATAAGAATCTCAGTATTTCATGACTTTTGTCAGGACACTGTGATAGGACACTATCTATACAGTTTAGTTCTGATTCTTAGAGAAGATATAAAAGATGCTTTTCCCAATAAAACAAAAGACTAGGTTATCTATGATCATTTTTAAACACTAATTGCCCATAGGAAATTGAGTCCCAGAGGACCTACTGAACCCAATGAAACCGTAATACTTCAGACCACTGTTGTTCTCTCATGGCAGCATTGTGCTGTTCCTCCTTTCCTATCTCTTAATCTGTAAGAAAAAATACAACACAAAACAATCAAACTAGCAAAGACTACATATTGTCATCATAGACTTCCTAGAAGCTTAGTTACCTACCTTCAGTAAACATTTAATGAGGGCTTCTGTTTAAATTAGTTGGACAGGACTTTCCAGAGCTTTTCTGTATTCAAACTGATTTCTTTCATGGTCTTTTGCTTTGCATATGTACCCTATTTCTAAATACATTTTTGTTTTGATTGATACAACTTTAGAGAGTGCCTTGGAGAGAAATGCTGAATTATTATGCCTTGAATATAGCTGGCTTTCATCCATTACAGTACCTTTGTCACAGCCCAGTACTTCAAAGCTAATCTTTGATAATGAGCTTTTTCTTTTTTTTCCTTCTGTCTATACTTAATGCAATTTCTGCTGTTAAAATTACAGTCGACATGACTTCAAGAAATTATTTTCTAAATCACTACATTTTTTATGTTTGATGTGAACATCCACAGAAAAGTTTTTCTTCTATTTCCCTCTGATTTTTCTTTTTTATAAAACTTTTACAGAAGTGCTTTTTCAACTCACATTTTTCACTTTTTTCTTTCTTCTAGCCTGCCGCTGCTCCATTCCAGTTTTTAATTTTCTTTTTTTTAGTGAAGTAATACTGTTCCAATCTGATTATAAAAATGACATCCTGCATTTGAATCTCATTCTTACAGTTTAGGAACTAGTTTTAAAAGCTCTTTCTAAGACACTACCATGAAAGAATTAGGCTGAACTTTTCTTTAGCTAACATGAAGATTGAGATTCTCCTGAAACTTGGTGTGACCTTTTATACTTTTGATGTGTTTTTATATTTCTGAGGTTAGAAAGCTTTATATCTCTATTCCCATAGGGAGCACAGATCTCTGAGAACTAGCAGGGGATTGAATAGTTTTATTCCTCTCTTTTGATTGTTCTTATGGAAACAGTAATCTTGGTTTTTTTTGTGTTAATATCCTAGATTTCTTAGTCTATTTCATGTTTTCTGGGAATGTCCTTCCCAGCCCTTCCTTATATTTTTTTCTTTGCTCTTTTATGGTAGTTAGTCTCAAATCTGTATTTTTTAATGATGGCTTCTGCATGTGCAATGTCTGAAATATCTGCAAATTTCATGATAAATTATAAATCTGGTCATGGTCCAGTATTCACTGGGTGAATACCAGCAGCAGAGTTTGCAGAACATGAAAGATTTTTGCTTTTTATGTCTACAATCTCAGTGAATGCTATTTTATTTCTGAAATCATATTTAAAACAGATTATGATGCAAAGTTTCTGTAAGATTTTGTGAACAGTAACAGAAATATGTTCATCAGAAAAGTCAAAGTTGGCAGCAAGGCTTCCCCTCATTTGAGAGATACATGTATTTGGGGCTTCCACTTTTTTTTTTTTTTTGATAAGCATATATAAAAAGGCGGGAGGAACCAAAAATGTTCTCTTGTACAGACTCACAATCTCCATACTATGATTTCCACTAACATTATCAGCTCTGTCTGTGTCACATGGATGCTGCCTCACCAATTGACCAATTCTGGGGAGACTGTCAGAGTAAAAGTAGTATTTTAGCATAAAGAATCTAATTTTTCTACTGAAAAGGGAAGATCATCTGGTCAGAGTTAGTCTGATTTGATCTGCACAGCTAAGCATGTTGACTTAGAGGTTGGAACACAGTTTTCAATAAATACAAATTGGAGCAGGAAAATATTGTTGCAACACATTTGTGTATACTGCACTATGGTGCAGTCTGCAAAGTTGTGGGGGAGACTCTCCTACTCTTGGAAGAAATGAGTGTGTAATCATCAGAAAAAATGACCATGATTCACACTGAAGTATGCTTTCCTTAAGCAAAAATATTGACATGAAGAATGTTGACGCAGACCTGTGAGCTAAGGTCCTAGGTTTCTTCTGAAAAAGAAGTAATGACAATATTTTGTTGCTAAATTCTTCAGTGTAGAATCTTCCATCTGAAATACTCAACACAATATTAATAAATTAATAATCATTATAACTTGTCATTAAGAAGTACACTTGTTACTATTTTACAGCTGAGAACAGTATGGTACAGATGTGATGCATCCAAAAATTCAAGCACGCCATAGAGCAAAGCAGGGCTAAACTGTGAATCTCTTTAGTCTTTGTACATTAAGCAGACTACTAGTAGAAACATATTCTGCTCTTTATGCTTGACATTATCGTTGTTCAAATGGTAACTCTTTCAAAAACTTCTCCAAAATGACACATTTATGTTCATTATTCTTTATTAGTAAATAAAGAAATAGTAATTTTATTAAATGATGAAAGTAGTATATAGGAAGTTCTGTTCCTTTCTCTTGATATAACATACTTCAATCTCTGCAATATTAAGGGAAATAAAAAAATAAAAAAATCTAAATATTTCCTGACTAAAATTAAACATGATTTTACTGCAAGGAGAAACATCCAGTAAACTGCTGCCAGTTCAGAAAATACAAAATAAACAAATATAATGGGCTGAGTAAGTATCAAAAATATGTTTTTATGTGTTTTTTTTCTTTTTTCTTTGGTTATAAAAAAAATTAATCCATTGAATCTCTCTGTTCCAGACTATTAAATAAAGTTCAACTGTAAATTAAACATTTTTTTGTGCCACTCTTTCAAATCTGTTCTTCATTCTAGGGTATAGAGGTTATAACCATTTCCAGTACTGTCATTTTGATAAATGTTTACTCTATACCCACAGTCCTCACTACTTTTCTGCTTTAAGCATCTATAAAGACCAATTCTCAGCTCCTTTATGTTCCATCAAGAGTTCAACAACATCTTGAAAAACAGATCACACCCGACCTGATTGTTCAGATATATTTGCATAATGTTGGAATTCCGTATATTGTTATTACTTTGTGATAAAAACTTATTAGTTACATAGATATTAATGTTCTCTAGGTTTTGTCTGTTTGTATTCTTCCTCCCTTCCATGCTGGGCTAAAGTCTGAAAGACACATAGTAAAGATCTCACAATAGGCATTAATCATTCTGTACAGATAGAAATAGTTCTGCATTCAGAACAGACACTCCAAATAAAGCCAGTCTGGTCACGTAGTAAGTGCCATCACGTAGTAAGTGCCATATAGAAAACTGTTTTTCAGTGATCTAAATACTATATGCATGTGTCATGAGATTAAGACAAAGTTTTGTAAATCATATGTAACACAGTGCCATGATGCTGAAATGTTCTCTCTTCTCTCTCTTTCTTCTTAGAAAGTTCAGTTTTAATCTCAGTCTCTAACCTTTTTTTTTTTCCTATTTCTCTTAATCACTAAAGCCTTTGAAACAACATCATTTATAGCATTAACACATAGTCTCTTTCAAATCCAGAATATCTTCCCTCTAGTGTAGGTTTTGTCTCATTTTCAGTCTGAACAATTTTTAGGAACATTTTGGGCATTCTCTATACTGCGCCTTCATCTTGTAATCTCCCTCAGTAACTGTATTTTTGCATGTTACACACCAAAAGCATTTTTTAAATCTTATCTTCCTCTGGTCTGAATCCATTCTTGTATATTTCAAAGTTCCTCTCGTCTCTCATCAGGTAAGTGTCTTTTTTTCTTCTTTTTATCTAACAGATGGACTCTGCATTTTGCTGCTTAGTTTACATTTTTCTGGTACTCGAAGAGCAATACACAAAGCTTTTTCTGCTCTTCACAGAATCACAGAATTGTAGGGGTTGGAAGGGACCTCTAGAGATCATCAAGTCCAACCACCTGCCCAAGCAGCTCTCTAGCCCATGTTGCACAGGTAGACATCCAGGCGGGTCTTGAACGTCTCCAGAGGAGACTCCACAACTTCCCTGGGCAACCTCTTCCAGTGCTCTGTCACTGCACTGTGAAGAAGTTCCTATGCACATTTATGAAGAGCTTCCTATGCTTCAGTTTGTGTCCATTTCCCCTTGTCCTATCACCACACACTGCTGAGAAGAGTCCGGCTTCATCCCCTTGCCTCCCACACTGTAGATATTTATAGATGTTATTGCCCACTCTTTCACTCTCATCTGCATTTAGGATGTGTTTTTCCTATCCTCTTGGAAAATCTACCAGAAGTAGAAATGGACACATTTTTAGGTGAAAGGTAGCGTGATGCCCAGAGGTCATTGCTTAACAGCAGCAGTCAACACACTAGCACACTCAATACCCACCTGCGATAACATCCATTGCAAAGAAGAAACTGGAAGTGGTTAACTGTCACATATTATTTTCCTTCCCTCATAGCATTTGTGCCTCTCTCAGTTGAAAAATAAATGCCTTTTTTCTCCACTGGTATCTGCAGCATAATACTCTCTTGACTAAAGCATCATTTAGTCATTATAATGAATAAAATCTTTAATGTATATACTTTTTGTCACTTAGCATACTTAAATGTACAGGATTTAAGTATAAAACTCTTGTGTCAGCTACATTTTACATTTTTGTTCTTCATTAGGCCATATGCAGTGGCCGAATGAGTTTGAGCTCATTACTAGAGGTTTTTTTTTTTGACAATTTGGGGCACATTTTTAATTGATCCCTACAGGATTGTTCCAGAAGTTCTTCTTTATACAAGTGCCAATAATACAGTGACAAATCATACTGTTCACTTGCTTGTTTCCACAGCTGACAGAAAATGTACCTCATAATACCTCTGGTTGCTGACTTCTAATTAACAGTCATCATTTTAAATAAACATAGTAATATTTTAAGTAGCAATAATTGTCATTATTATTTGAAAAGCATTTATAAGTCATGATCATGTAAACAGTTGTTATGAGCTGTTTCATCAAAATACATGATAAGATACTTGAAAAAAATTTTGTAGTATAGCTATTGGAAGTTTATGTAAATCAAAAGCTCTGTGCTATTTTATAGCTTCAGATTATTGAAATTGTATCACTGGGAACCAGACAAGAGAGGTCAGAGAAAAACACTGAAATACATTAGCCCAAGACTGAGAAGATAAGATGCAATCTGCTCCCTGTCACCTAACTTACACTGAAACTTCAGAGGTTGTTTTGCTCATCTGTTTCACATCATCTATCTCTGTAAAGAATATATCCATACAACTGTTCCTCCTTTTTGAATTCCTCAAATAAGAAGTGTTTCATGAAAATTTATTTGAATATGATAGAAAAGATGCAACTGGGAGAAAAGTTAAATATACTTTTTCAACATCTAACACTTTTCAAAGAAACTCCAAACAGAAAATAAAAAGGAAGAAACTGAAACTAGGCTAATGAATTTGTCAATACCATGCAGAAAAAATTAATTACTGTTTGACATGTGTAAATGCAAATGTTTTCCTCTAAGGTACCTATACTTTTGTCATCATATTCCATTCCTGTACTCCATTCCAGACAGGCAGCACGCTGGGATTTGAATATAGGCATCATCATGTACAAGTCTTTGAATGGTATGAATACGCTGCTGCCTGGAAAGAAACATCCAGGTAACTTCTAAAGTAGACTTGCCCAAAGAATAGTCTGGAGCCAAAAACAACAGAGTCCTTTCACTTTGGCATGACATCATGCTAACTGGCACAGACTCCCATCAGTTTGTTTTTTTTTTAGATTGGATATAGAATTAATCTCCCAAATGAGATCCTCTTTGGTGTAGGAGATATTTTAATTATTTTTATATGTCTGTAGGCAACATACAAAAACAAAATAAAAGGATCTTAATGAGTAGTGGCAAAAAATATATATGTTGGGGCTTTTTTTCTTTCCCTCGCATTCCCTTACATCTTGTTATTAGATTTGTTTGCTGTCAGAGAATGTAGTTTGTATCATCTTGATTTGTTTTGAGTGAAAGCTAAGTGTTTGAAAAATTCAGGACTCTTGTTTGAGTGTGGAGATGTTTGTGGAGATGTTCAAAACCACCTGAGTACAGTCCTGGGCAGACATCTCTAGGCAGAGGGTTTGGATCAGATAACCCCAGAGGTCCTTTCCTACCTCAACCATTCTGCAAGTCTGTGATTCTTCATGTTGATCTCTACTGGTTTATATCACTGCATGCTTTTCTGCATCTTTTGTCATCTAAGTTTCAGTAACTTCAGAAATAAGAACAACTGCCATAGAATGAAAAGGGAAGGCTGCAGCAGAAGTGGGAAAAGGACAAGTAAGCAAGTAAAACTACTTTGCATAATTGAAAATTCAAGTCTACACTGGTACCATAAGATTATGTCTTATTATTGTATTATTATATGTATTATTATGTCTACATACACTATTTTCTCAGATAGCATTTTGATGAAATACTGTTGAAATTTGTAATGATATAATTTCCAGTGTTCTGTGAGAACATGTACTATATTTGGTTACAATTACAAAGAAAAAGAAAAAAAGCTCAGCACCAAAATCTCAAAGAATTCTTCATTCTACTACATACACTGTTATCTATTAGAAAATAGATAATAGATAATAGATAATAGATAATAGAAAAAAAAAAGCTATTAGAAAATAGCCAGAATGTCTCTTTATGTAATTCTCTTTATTCTTTGTAGAATCACAGACATACATGCTGACTGGACTATTTTAAACATATTTTGTGTTAAATTCAACATATTTCCACTCTAAAAACAACAAAATACTTGAAGAAGAACCAGGATCATAATAATCACTGTTAACAGTTGTATATAAAACTGATGTTAAAGTGATCAGAGAAATTAGCATTAGAACATAAACACATATACATTTCTTACATCACAAGTCTGACCATAGAATATTTTCTGAGTCACGTAATCATTCAGTCTCACAATACCTGTTGCTTTTTGATATGACCTACTGAGTGCTTGAGTTTTCTCTATGTCCTGCACTTATTTTTCTTTCTTTTTTCAAGATTACTGAGTGGTTCTATCACTAACAAAATCAATTTCAGAACCTTGTTTACCACACTCCTAGGTGGGGACATTGGCTTTCAGCTTTCGGAGACATTTCATTTAATTCTGTCTCCAAGGACAGAATGGCCTAAATCACTTTCCAACTGACCAAAGATTTGAATTGCCAAAAGCATCCTTTCTGGAGCATGAAATACAAATTTTAATCCAAGAATTTTTCTCTTGTTAAAAAATGTGGGTTACTTTCTCCCCATTTCTACACATATAATATATGTATTTACTATATAAGACTTAGTGAACTGTAAAAAATGAAATTCAACTTAAGTTTTAAACATTTCAGTTTTAATAAGAAAGAGAAAAGCTACTTGTTAGAAAATAAATAAGTAAATATATTATATTGATTTTGGCATAATTTCATCAAAAGCCTTTTTTCTTTTTTTTTTAACTTTGTACTCTGCTTGGAGACATTTTTAAGACTGAACTCAGATAATGGAGGGTCATCTATGAGTTACATTGTTAAGTCTGGAAGTGATGCATAAGATGAACAGTACATTTAGACAAGTTAGTAACAGTTCATAGTTAATTTCAAATAATTTTAGTAGCCTCACGTAGACTCTCAGTCTTGAATATAGTCACAGAACTCCTCCAATGCACTCAGATACAAAGATTCACAGTAGTAAATAAAAGACATGGAGAATCCTTGTTTTATAAATTATTGCTATTTATCTGTCATTTGTTCTCTTCATTGATCTTTTTATCTTATTTGTTTGTTTCTTTGTTTGTAGAGCTAACAAAACCGGAATCAGAATACTTTTAAGCTACAGAAAAGCACTTAGTAAAAAGCATGTTTCTTATCATTCTTGTGAACAGGATAAATGATCTTTCCTTTGACAGTAACAACTAGGGCTAAAATCACCAATAAATGAGAGAGTTGCTTGGTGCTCTGTAAGTCTTTAGTTTCTAGAAATGGAACAACAGAGTGAACAATTAAACTTTATCAGGAAGTGAAATAAATCAGGAATTATTGTAAAGTGACACATTTTCAGGTACCATGGGGATACTCAATTTTAAACTATAGTCAGTGTTGTTAATGACACTACTTTATTTTCAATTAAGTCATCTTAAAATTAATAATTATAAAATATATATTAAAACATATATAATATATATATTATAATATATATAGAAAAGTAATTGATATGTGATGCAGAACTGAAGCTTCTAAAATTCATAGCCGAGGCACAGATAGGCAGCATGATCTAATAGCAGTAAAATGAGATATACGAAGGAGATTTGGGCTTAAAACAAAGTGGAAGGTTTTAGGAAAAATTGCTGTAGAACTAATCTGCAACTGTTCTGCTCCTCACAATTCAAAAAAATTGTGGACAGACTGGAGAAGAACTTTATCAAAATGCTGAAGAATCTCCACTATGAGGAAAGAGTTGGGTCCTTCAACCCTGGAGAAGAGAAGGGTCATAGAGAACCTCATTATAGTTTTCCAGTAGGTAAAGGTGGCTACAAAGAGGATAGAAACTCTCAGTACAAAAGGAGCCACATAGAGAAAATAAAGAGCAGTGGGTACAAGCTTTACTAAGAGATGTTTTGTCTTGGTGTTAGAAAGAAATATTTTGAATTGAGAATAATCAATAACTTAACCTCCTGAGAGACTCTGTTGAGTCACTTGAAGTTTTCAAGATGGAGGATAGCATGGGTATGGAATTAATCGGATGGTTGCATCTGGAAGATTGTGGTCAAAGTCTCTACATCCAGGTGGAGGACAGTGATGAGTGATGTCCCTCAGGGGTCCATCTTGGGACTGGTGCTCTTTAATATCTTTATCAGTGACACAGATGATAGGCTTGTATGCACCCTCAGCAAGTTTGCAGATGACAACAAACTGAGTGGTACAGTTGTTACAGCAGAAGGAAGGAATGTCATCCAAAAGAACCTTGAAAAACTCAAAAGATAGACCTATGTAAAACTATAGAAGCTCAACAAAGCCATGCACAAGGTGTTGCACTTGGGTTGGGACAGTCCCAGATACATACTCAGACTGGGAGTAGAACTTTCTGAGATGAGCCCTGTGGAGGACTTGAGGATCCTGCTAGATGAAAAGCTGGACGTGTGCCAGCAGTATGGTCTTGCAGCCATGCTGCAGTCTTGCAGAAGGCCAAGTGTATCCTGGGCTACATCAAAAGAGGGGTGGCCAGGAGGGAGAGCAAGGTGATTGTCCCACTCTACTCTGTCCTTTTGAGGCCCCATCCAGAGCACTGTGCCCAGGCCTGGGGTTTGCAATACAGGAATGATACTAAAATGTTGGAGAAAGCTGAGAAGAGAGCCACGAGAGCCTCCAGGAGGCTGGAGCACCTAGAGATACAGCCTGAGGGAGTCCCAACTAGTCTAGAAAAGAGAAGGCTTTGGGGAGACTTTATTGCCTCCTACCAGTATTTAAAGGGGGATTATAAACAGAAGGGAAATCACAATTTTATATGACAGACAGGACAGGAATAGGATAAGAAAAGGAGGAATTGTTTTAAACTTGGTTTTAACGGTTTTAAATTTGGATAAGATGTCAGAAATTCTTTAAAAAAATGGTGGTGAGGTGCTGGAACAGGCTATCCAGAAAAGCTGTGGATGTCCAAGCCCTGGAGGCATTCAAGGCCAAGCTGGGAAATCTGCTATAGTACTTGATCTAGCAGGTGGCAACCCTGCCTATGGGCAGCAGGGTGGAACTGGATTATCTTCCAGATCAAGCCACTCCCTGATTCTATGCAATTGAGCAAGAGGGTAGACAATCTCACTTAGGGTCCCTTTTCCCATGGAAGGTTCATGTTTATGGTCTTTCAAGATCCATTTCAACCTATTCTGTGATTTCATGAAATTTGTTCTCAGGTTCTTTGTTGTTGTTTCAGAACATAGCTTTTACAAGAGCTGATGCCTTCTAGATGTCACAGCTCCTGGGAATCAGCAGCTTGGGAAGCAGGGAGCCTCAGGGGAGATGAAAACATTAACAATAACAACAAAACATTCTTAAATAACAAGATTTTTAAGATTACATTACCTATAAAAACCTGACCTGTAACTGCATGAGGAGGCAGGAGAAATATCTCCAAAGTTGAGTTCTAAGTTCAGTCTCTTAGGCCATGTTCTAGCACTGCAAGTGGTTTGATAAAATATGCTTAATCTATCCTAAATCACAAGTTTTAAAGGTACAGCACGGTATATTCATTAAGAAAACTTTCTTTTCCTGGTTCTCGTATCTTTGTAAGATATTTCTGTACATATCTGCATAACTAGAATCTATTTTTTCAGACCTTTTAGGATATTTTATGGACATTTCTGTTCTATAACAGATACTGGACTATATTATCCATTGGACTATATTATCCATTAATCATCAGGCATGAACAGTAGCACTATTAACCTCTTTGCAGAGCAGTAATCAATGATTTGTTGTTTTACCCACCATAAAATCACGTGTGGAAGAAACAGTTACATGAAAGGTAGAAAAGTATGGTTAACAATTTAATAATCAATATGTCATCATCCCATATGATAGAGGTTGGATTGCACTATTATAATGTGGAGTGTAAGAGTACACTTTAAGATAACAACTTCAAATTTTGACATTGTGGGTTTTTCTCCATCAGAACAGAATTCCAACCATCCTTGCCAATATTACATACAAACAAACATATTGAAGCATGTCTACTTTTCCCTTGCCAGTTGATACCTGAATTATGGATTTTTGTCAGTAAGCATGACCAATCTAGTCATGCATAATGTAGTGTTAAGGTGTAAATCTGGGTATGCAAAACATAGTTCTGGGTAAAATAGTTCTAACTGTGGCTGCGCTGAGAAAGAAGAAAACAACATGAAGCTATTTGTAGGCATAAATGTGAGTTCTAATAAAAGACCATTTAGAACTAATAAATAGTGTGGCATTCTTTTTACTCTAACTTGAAACAAAGCTACTTAGTTTCAAAAGAAAACACATCAATTATTGATGTATGAATATTCTTAGTTTTAATGTAGAATTATTTCCTATTCATTAGCATTTATCCAAAAGTCATTAATTTTAGTATGTGTTTGGGTGACGGTATTTGAATTGTAAATAATTCCGTATTCTCCACAATTTAACCATATTTAACATATTCATGAAATAATTTAGTCAAAAGATGTAGCAGGGCATGCATTGCTTTGGGATAGAGTCACATTAGGTAATTATGTGGTACTGTGCTGCCTACAGCATCACCTACTTCATTTAGCACCCAACAGTGTGAAAGAACCCATGTGCCAATGTCTCATGTAATTGAGATGGAGAGACCCCAGTGAAAGTACTTAAAGAATATATTCAAGTTTATAAATTCACATATGTTAATATAATCTTTATGCAAAATAATAAATCATAGAGATACATAAGTAAAGCCATCAACAGAAAATACAGAATATCTTTGTTCCAGTGTTTTTCTTTTTTTATATATTGAAATATATATATTGAATATAGAAATTCAATATATGTATTTTGAATATATATTGTATTTCTATATTCTAAACAACATATTTGTTGTGTAAATGATTAACACCTAGAATGAGTAAGTGGATCTTTAAAAAATATCTGACAATGGAAACAAAAGCATAAAACTACTTAAAAGTAGTGTGAAGAAAAATATGGAGGGCTAATTGAAAATATCACTTAGAATTGCCAAACAGTTGCATTATATCCAGATAATTGTAAAGAACAACAAGCGTACTTAATGCTTCCAAAATTAGTAACGATTACAATAAAGTATGTTGATTAGGAAAAGGAGATTCTTAACTCAGAAGGAAGGAAGTACTCATCAAAAAAAGTTTCAGTGCTCTGAGAAAGGACCCTAGATTAAGTTTCTAGTGGATTTGTAAGGCAAGTAAGCCATGTGCAAGTTGTAATGATTTATCATAAGTGTTGAGCCATATCATCTAGATGAGCCCCACAATGGCAAATAGAGCCAGATGAGTAGAACCCATCAGTGAATATGTTAGTTAGCGATAATTTAGCACTGAATACTATGGACTTGCTAAACACTGTGACTAAGTGCTTCAACAGAGAGGAAGCTAGCAGTTTCCTCGCATTCCTCTCTCAATGTTCCTGTTTCTTTCTATTGTCTAATCTAAGCTAAATTTTCTAGAGTAACCTGCAGTATTAAATGAAAAATTAACGATACCGTGTCTAAATAAGGTCCATGACAATGCACTAATAACAAACGATACAGAAATATTTCCTTTAGGGCATGATTTCTGCTCATTTCTCCCCAGACTTGGTTAGAGTTAGTAGTATATGTTTTTTATGATGCTTTTATTATGTTATGAGGGCTGCTCAGAAAGTAATGATTGCTATTTTATTATCTTGGACAATGTCAGAGGCAGATATTGGTGGTATGCCAGTAGAGGTTGAACTTTCCTGACAATAATCCATTACATTTTTGTTGCTGTGTGACAAATGGCAGCATAGAGACAATCTGATTAATTGGCATCCAACATGGAAGTTCATATGAAGCAAAGATGAGTCACTGAATTTCTGTACAGAAAGAATGGCACACACTGACATTGTTAATGCTTGCTGAACATTCATGGAGATCAACCAGTAGATGTGAGCATGGTGAAGTGGTGGGTGGTGTGTTTCAGCAGTGGCAACAACAGTGGGTCACCTCTGCTGGTGTAGATTTGTACCAGTAATAGCGGTGACTATGCTCAAAAACAGCGTTTTGCTGCTGAGAATGTTCCCTATCAAACAGTGTTTCACTCTTTATATCTGTTGTAGTTTCTATGGAAATAAATAGCAGGCATTACTGAGTGATCTATGCACACTGTGAATGAAAAATAAAAGAAACTGACAATGAAGAAATAAAAAGGTAAGAACACAGAAATAAATTACTGTTTAACCATTTGGCAAAATAAATTTGAGAATCTGCTTGTGCTCAGAACTGAAAAAAGAAATAAAACCCCAAAAAACTACAAAGCTAATCAAATAAAAATGTATACCAGAAAACAAAAACAGCCATGTTCAGAAATAATTTCTTAATTATGATTTACTTTTCATTACTAACATTATATTAATGCAGCCTCTTAATTATCTAATTATTAATGACCCAGTTTTGTTTGCTTGAAAAATATTTCACAATTAAAAATCTTATTTTTTATAATCCCTATCAGATATTGTATTGCGTACAAACTGTTCATGATTTTTAATAGGAATGATTTCCCAGTGAAAATTTACTTTCTGTTTATTCAAATGTTATTTTGTTTAATAATCTTATTCACTAAAGTAACATTTGGATTAATAAAAGTCTTTATGTAAAGAAACTTCAAAACTAACATATATTTTTTGTTGGAATGACCTAAAAAGTTATAGTTTTATAGATAGCTTAAAACAAACAAACAAACAAACAAAAAAAAAACCACCAGAAAAACACATACAAATGATACCACAACAGATCTTCATCCTCCAGCCTTGCAAGGCCCTCGTATTTCCTTTTCTCATTGACTTTCAGGAGACATAATTCAGATGCTTTTGTCTCCTTACGGACTAAGTATATGTGAGGACTTGGGAACTCAGTGGCAGCTAACACACTCAGACTTTTGTCACCTCAGTTGTCTGTTTATAAATACAAACATATCTCACTCTTAATACTGCTGTGAAGACCATGTTCTAAGCTTCAGTCCCATCTGTTATCTTTCTGTTGCTTCCTGTATCTAGGGAATCAAGCATAACCTTCTTTCCTCACTTTCAAAGCCCTTCACAGCTTTGTCATATTATCACCTTTCAGTCATTACTAACTCCTACTTCTGTTTATGCCTGGTCATGTGTTATATTTCAAGTAAGCACTTACAGACACTCTTTCTCACACTTGTGAAACTGCATCTTGAGCAGTAAATGGGCTAACCACTTTTCATCTTTCCAAGTTCTTTCTCCTGACTGAAAAAGCCAATAAAAATCTTCAGAAAATCTCTCCTGCTGAGATGTAAGTGAAGCTTTCTAATAAGTTTTATGTTCTCTTTGTCTCCCTTGCTTAGCTCCTCAGCTAAGATTTAGTCTGTGCTCTCTTTGGGTAAGATCTGTGCAGTGTTTACACTTTGCCTGTCTAAGAGAAGTGCTAGTCAATGCTTCTGTGCAACATGACAAAAAAATACAACAAAACAACTAATTGTAAGTGGGGAATTAACGAGTAATCCATCTCATATAAGAAACTTAATACGATTTATTACCCATTTTCTGAACTCTTGGAGATACACAGTTCTTTGCATAAATCAATCAACTGATTCCTGGATAACTATAAACAATAAACAATATAAACATTCAGCTCACAGTCAGATTAATTCATTGTGTTTAAATCAAAATCAACGTTTTCAGTCTCCCCTTTCCTCTTAATTTTTAATGTATAAAATAGCACATCAGTTAAGAAGTACAGATTCTAAACAGTATAAAACCAAGCAAATGTAGGACTATTTTGTTAAAGATTGAGACACCAAATCTCTGGCAGATGTTTTTCTTTTAGTAATATTGTCAGTGATTACATGTAAATCAAGAAATAATAAAACTTTTGCCACTGTAACCATAGAGGTCTGGAAATAATGAATAAAATACCAGCTGGAAAAAGCCTAATTACGTAAGACATCAGATTTAAGTTTATGTTTTCCAAGTAGTAATTAGCAAGACTAAAGTTAAGTATACACTATAAAATTATTCACTGGTGCATTTATTCACATTATTAGTGAATTTTGCTTTGAAGATGTATACATCTCTTTCTGTTTTCTTTCTGCCTGTATTCAAGTTCTAGCATAAAAAAAAAAAGAAAATGAGTTTAATGATATTTATCTAACTAAAAAAAGTAAAAATACCAATTGCAACCAAAAAAAAAAAAAAGCAGTGAAAATAAAGAATGCATTAAAAAATACAGATGGAAATTTAGAAATATTAACAGAAAAAAGGTTTCATTATTTTTCGCTATATTAGACAAACGTTATATAAAGTATATCGGAATGAAAGAATACTATACAAGATTGAGAGCTATATAGAAAAAGTTCTACATTGAATATTTTTTTATAATACACAGTCTATATATGTATTAAATGATTTTTTCTCTCTAATCCCTAGAAACCTTTAGTAATTTCTTTTCTCAGGCAGTAGAAACACAATTATTTAATGAGCGCATTCATTTGTAAGAGCAAATAGACAGAATTATGTCTATTACTTAAGTACATTATTTCAGCAAAAAGAGAATGTAAACAAAATAAAGGTATACAAGAAATATTCCCAACATTTTAAAGTAGTTAAATAATCCCTTTTTATCTGGTTGATGCAATTGCAGCTCAAAGATATACTATAAATGTGTGTCTTCTAATTAAAAACACAATGTGTTTTTGTTATAGTCAATTGCTTTCTGTACTATATAAATACTATCATTACATTTTATTCACTGAGAGATGAATAGCAAACCTTTCAATGAGAATATGGTTTTCTTTAAAGTGAACATGGTTTAGCTCTTACTTGCATTCATATTCAGCAGTGGAGAACTCATACAAAGATCACTTCAGATGTCCAAATGAATGATGGTATTGAATTAGCTCTATCTTAAAGGCACATCTGCAATTCCATAGTATGAGGGCTTTTCCTCCCCACTGCACACAGAGTAAACATTTCACAGAATTGTAGAATGGCCTGGGTTGAAAAGGACCTCAAAGATCATCTAGTTTCAACCCCCCCTGCCATGGGCATGGTCACCACCCACTAGAGCAGGCTGCCCAGAGCCACATCCAGCCTTGCCTTGAATGCCTCCAGGGATGGGGCATCCACAACCTCTCTGGGCAGTCTGTTCCAGTGCATCACCACCCTCTGAGTGAAAAACTTCCTCCTAATATCTAACCTAAATCTCCCTGTCTTAGTTTAAAACCATTCCCCTTTCTCTTATCACTATCAACCCCTGTAAACATTCGTTCCCTTCAAGTACTGGAAGATCACATTGAGGTCCTCTGGGAGCCTTCTCTTCTCCAAGCAAAATAAGCCCAGTTCCCTCAACCTTTCCTCGTAGGAGAGGTTCTCCAGCCCTCCTCTGGACCTGTTCCAAGAGTTCTGCATCTTTCTTGTGCTGGGAGCCCCAGGCCATGATGCAGTACTTCAGATGGGGCTTCACAAAAGTGAGTCCTGCAGAAATTATCTACCTCTAACCTTGACATTCAGTACAAAGTGGTACCACTTTTCTGTGTAATAAAAGATTGGATTTTTTATAAATGTATTAAAAATATATAAGTAAATTCCAAAATATGTTTATATCTTCAGCAGTTTTCATTCAAAGCACTTAAAGTTTATTAAACATAAAAATTACTATAAAAAGTCATATTTCTAAGACACAAATTAAGGAAAAAAATCAAATGCATTTTCTACACAAAAATCCACTTCTACAGAAGTATTAATACTACATGTACTGTCTACAGATATAATTTACATAAAAATATTTTACCTCCTCTTAGAATTCAGAGATAGTAGAAAGTCGAACTTAAGTATTTGTAGAAAACTTATCTTAAATAATAATAATTTCAAAGTATTAACTTGTTGAAGAATGACAGCTTTGTGTTGCTACATTTGGTATTCAGCAAGCAGTCATTCAGTCACAGCTGCCAATGCTGACAGATAAATGTTCAAAAGAGCCTAGAAGAATATTGACAAACCCTCATCTTGTGTGTAGTATGGAGATAAGGATACCAAAATTATATTTACTTACGCTCCTAGTGTAGCATGAAGCTTCACAAAATAGTTTAGCTAGCTTTTTCTACCTTTTTGTGCATTTTTTTTTTAATTTACTGCTATGCACTGTGAGGTTCAACTCATGTTCAGTGATTCAGTGCCTGGATAAAATTACTTATCTCCATGAGTGTGGAAGGAGAGAAAAGAAAGAAAACAAACTACCAGCAAGAGTATTTTACTGCAAACACTAAGCCCCATCCACTATTAAAAGAAAGGGGAGAGTGGTAAAAGAAAACAACAATAAAAATGCAAAAATAAGATGCAGTATTTTCTCAATCATTTCTGTGTAGGGCTGATCAGCAGGAATTTAGATCCGTCTGTATTTATCTGGAAGATCTGTATAGATTAAAAATTCTGTTTTACTCTCTTGACATGTGGCAAAAAGAAATTATAGGAGCTTTTAAATTAAGGTCAGATCAAGCTTTGTAATGAATTATTCCACTAGTTGTTGGACCTACAATCTTAGACTTATAAACTAGTGAATGTGTTTTTTCTCACTAGATCCGTATTCTAGGGACAATTGGAGGTCCATGTAATTTAAATGGAAATTGCACAAGAACCCCCTTCATCTAATTTATTTCCATGCTAATATTTTGCCTCCTGGATACTGTTAAAGACAAACATGTGCAGCAGAAATTTACAAACACTAAAGCCACATGTTGGGAAGATTTATAGATAATCTTTTCATTTTATGTTCTTCAATAGGATTTTTAGTTCTCTTGCAAGTAACATCACCCCCATGGCATCTGTCAATTCAGCAGAAACAGAATTCATTTCATACAAATTTACATATAACAAGTTTCACATTCTATTGAGAGGTAACATTTGGCTGTCCAAGTGATGAGTCAAGAACCTGGGCTTTAAGGTTGTAACACTCTAGAGGAGATCTAGAGAGTGGGTGTCAAACAGATGGGATAGTGGTCTTTATGATGATTCCCAGAAAAAAGAGAAGGACAGTACTATGATTAAGTGTCCCTTTATTTTCTGCTAGAAAAAATAAATACAAATTATACAAGAATGAGAAACTAGACAAGTTTAAAGTTAAATCTTTTCCAGATACTTTTTTTTTTCATATGTATATATAATTTTTTTTCTTGATATTTTCAAAAATATTTCAAAGCATTGGTTCATATATTATTTAGTATGAAAGTACCATAACCCAGGAATACATCAGCATAGATTCAGTACATTCAGATTGATTTTATCTTCATGCTACCTTTAATTTCAGTGCCGGTAGGTAAGTTGATTGTGTTGATGCTTTGTCTGACAGATATTCTTCAATGCACTCTGCAGTAATATCAATTATTGTTCCAGATTTCTCAGAAGGGTGGAGAAAAGTAAATAGGAGATTACTTCATTTCACTACAGTTAGTAAGCAGAAGGCTTGTGTTGCTACAACAAAGAATTACTGAAGGCAGATTGCTTTTTTATTGCCCCCAAAATCTGTCATTTGAGTACCCTTTTTTACAAATAGTCTTCAAGTTTAGAAAACTATGTCAGACAATGTCAGCTGAAATGATAAAAAGCTCAAAAACCGTTGTCTCCATCTGTTACGCCAAAAGATCTAATGTCACAAACAGAGTAAGCACATTGACTTGCCAAAATGCACATAACTCAAAATAGTAAATCCTACAGCTTTCTGAGCAGTTTGAAGGCTCATGCTGCTGTTCACAAGTGAAATTTGTGCCTGGCATAAACTAAAGAGCTGTTAGATTGAATCGTGCTTTTTGTATTTTTATTTTTTAATTGGATGCTTGCAGTTGAACTTTTATTACTTGGAGGTGCCTGTTTCCTTCATCTGGATTTTACTGGTGTAAATAATACCTATGTGAAAAGAGATCAAGCTAAAGCAAAAAGAGGATAATTACATGCTTAATAGATTTAAGATGCTTGTGAATTGAAACATGTAATTAAAGACAATATAGTCCGGGACAGTAACTGAGTAAAAGAGCTGACTCTCATTTTATACAGAAATGAAGACATGCAGAATTTTACTACATAAGACAACAATAACAACAGCAACAAAACACATGGACTGGCCCATAATTAATTACTTCTGTAGCTAAAGATGTGCTGGTAGAAGATGTGTGTGATATTATACATATAGATTATTCTGCAGAGCAAAGTAACCTCTCAAACTTTCCATTGTCATTTTTGTGTTTATACCCACTATGTAACTATAACTAAATTTGGAATGCCCTGAATTAAAAAAAAAAAAGCAAAACAAACATAATGTGGAAACATAGAGGAATAAATTCTGAACAGTCTACCTCTTGTAATATCCCCTTGAGCTCTCCAAGTTTATCTCAGTAGTTCTTTCTATTCAGAACCTCTAGACTGAATGCCTTAATTAATCTCCTGCCAATATGGATTTCTGCTTTGTACAGGAATATAACTGGGAAGTTCTGAAACTATTTTAAAAGCTAACAAAACAAGAGAAAATGTCACAAAGGGGATAGAAGAAGACTGCCATGTTTGCTTGCTCACCATCGTCTGATTGATTTTCTTAATTTCTTACATATACTCTGTAAATAACTGAATTATTAGACTAAAGAATTAAGTCTTAGAATCAGCTTAAACAGCAATCAAAATCTGTAAACACATTGTGATAGCTCTGTATAATCTACCAAGTGCTCAGACGCATATACATGCAAGTATGTATGTTCTCAAATATCTAATTATTCTCATAATGATCTATAATAAAATATTCATATTGCATTCCATTATAAGAACCATAATGCATCAAAATGCAGAAGTATTCAAGATGACTTTTAATTATTCAACTTGGTGCTAACCAGCACATATTAATTTTTCAGTCTATTCTGTCTTGAAGTAGTAAAGTACAAGCTTATATGAGGCATAAGTATTTCAGTAGTTATGAAAGCTAAGCTGATTATAAACTGGCAAAATGGGTGACAGTAGGAGTGAAAATAATTTCAGAAGCCAGCAAATCATTGCAGCTCTCAAAAAAGTAAATCTTGCCAAGAAAAATACTTATTCACTAGAACAACCCAACGGGGTTGTAAGTACTATGTTAAAAGCACATAATTTTCTTATAAATCCACCAATCTCCAGCAGATTTTTATTAATAAATTACATGACATGAACATCAGTGTGGAGGCCTGACTACAGTTTGTGCTCTGTGGATCTCCAAAGGTTCAGATGTTGCTTATGGCTCAATTAAGCATCTAAAAGAAATAATGCTTAATATAAGCTTATGTGATTTGTGATAACTGTTTGAGAGTGCCTGCATTTATTCTTTCTTTCCAATTAGCTTAGTATTGTTGATTTCTCAAAATGAACCTATTTCCTAAAATAGCCACTCAGCATCTCTCTGTGTACATGTAACTGCAGCTTTTTAAAATATATTTTTCTAAACAGGGAAGCCCAACGAAAGTCCTACTGATTTTATTTAGACTTAAGGCAAAGTCAAGAAAGTCTGCACAGATTCATGAATAGGCTGAACATGGTCAGTTTGTCTAAAAACAGTATGGAATGGCTATAGGTCTTTATTTTGCCATTTCCTCTCGTGAAAAAATGATAGCCATCAACTGAAGAACAATAACCACCTCTTCATTCTTCAGAGGGTGTTAACTTTAGCCTTGTTTACTTGGATAAACTCAAGTTTAGCCCAGCCTGTGAGAATACAATGAGTCTATTTCTCATTGCACCCTTCTTTTACAAGGCAGAGAGAACAGATGTTAGACTGAGAAATGAAAATTTCACTGTGAATTGGATTTCCAGTACAAATTCACAAATGTAGTCAACCTGGATTCTTTCTGAGGAAACAGTAGAGATCTGAAGAACAATAAACACATCTCTCTATTAGCTAAGCATTGAGTGTTTTTATTTAAAATAGGACCACTGAAAAAATGGCATTATAAACTAACTTTTCATATAAGAGAAGCAGAGGAGAATTTTCTCTTAGGACAGAAAATTTTGCAAGCATGAGATATTACAGGAAGAACAATAATTGTGTTATCTTCTTATGCAGAGACTTTATGCTGAACCAAGAAATGAATCTTGTTTTATCCATATACCGTTGGATAAGCAGAACTGCAATCACCAGACATCTGACACTGAATGCTTACATATTGAAGAAGGATACTTTTCTAACTTAGCAAAGGAGAAACATTCATACAAGAATTAATTATTTAATGTTTGCATTCAGCTTGAAAATGTAACACAATTCTCCTTTATAAATGCTAGCTACTTCAGGTGCTTGGAACACTTCCTTCAGAAAAGGTGGGTGTGAGAACGGAAGCAAAAAAAAAAATAAAAAAAATCAGCAAATATGATAGTAATATAATTATTTTTATTTTTCTGGTTATTCTGTGGGCACTTTTATGCTTTTTTTATAATTTTAATTCAAGTGCAGCTACAGCATTAAGAACTATGAAACAGTTAATTTTGTTAAGAAGTGTGACATTAATGTCTTGTCATGTACAAATTTGTTCCCAGCTTCTAAAGCCATCCTCCCACCTACAGTCAGTCAGGTCAAATATAGGAGAGAAATATAATCCATAAAAATAAAAAAAAGAAGAGAGAAAAAAACAAGAGAAACATAATCCATACAAGAAAAAGTTAACAAAGAATCATATTTTAAATACTAAAGTCTTCTTCAAAGACCGTCTTCCTATTTTTTTCCTCAAGGTGAATATAGGTTTATTTGTACAATAGAAGTTGTAAATTGTAATATCTTTTTAATAATGGGAGATGTAAAGGCTTGATGTATTCAGAGTATGCATTTTTGTCATCTTTTCATTAATGTGAAATCATATACGTCTTGCCTATATGCTGCCCAGTCTTTAAAATCTGTTTTAACATGAAAGGTGCTATGTAAATACATTATCAGAATATACACTCTTTAATTGGAGCACACTGTGTCACTGTAGCTGCTTTATTGAGATGTCTCTTAGGAAACAGATTTAGCCTACTGATAGTGAATGGTAATATGGTAATAACCACTGCTTAATCAGGACAGTAATTAGCATCAATTCTGTTTAATTGAACTGAATTCAACTGGAGTCAAGAAGTAAAGTACTGATTAACCTTCAAACTATTGATCAGTGCTCATTAATTCTACAAAGACACAGAATAATTACATCAATAAATGACATAAATGTATAATTTTACAAATCAAACAGTATCTGGAAATTCAGAACAGCATAAACAGTATTCCTGCATGGAAAAAGTCATGACAAATACATTATCTTTGTAGTCATGATTCCCTCTAAATTTTGAATTGTTAAGGCTAAAATGTACTTGGTTGATGGCATTTAAGTGTTTATGGCTATCTACAGTGGCTTTTTTTTTTTCAGTACTTGTATACCAACTGTCACTCAATTCCACTGCAGAATTCTGACACAGATGTTACAGTCAATGAGAGCAATGATACACAGGGGCAGAAAGCTACTTGACACCTGGTTTCTTACTGTTCACATCCTGATACTTGTAGAAATATGCCAGACAATGGGCTTCATTTGCTCTTCACAACTTTTCATGGTAGTATATTCATGTCTCAGAATGTTGCAGATTTTCCCAAGAGCAGCAGTCATGTGTTATAACTTTCATAGCAATTAGCACCCTGGTGATGATGTCATTTACTGTTTGATTCAAAGAGCTCAGAAAACTTCATTGTTTCCTTACACTCAGTTGCAACCTTTTGTACTTTCACAGACCTTTAGAGTTGATTATTATGATTCTGCTTCTCTTTTACTGAAATTCCTGTGCAACTATTTCCAGGCAATATCACCAATCAAGAAGTGATGGCTATTTTTTTCCATCTAATAATGATAACATTCTTTTGAATTTCTGACTGTGCTTTACTTAGGATTTCTTCTTCATAACAGATAAAAAGGGTCATTGGAATTGACAACCTTGTCTTATACATATCCTCAAGTTAAACCAATTACTTTGCTCATGTTTTATTCATGAGAATTTCTACTAGGATTTTACATCAATTTTATGATGTTTTCAGTACTTCATGCAGCTGCAGTTTTCAAAAAATTCACTATGATATCAAATCTGTAAGTACAATCCATGACAATTGAACTTTCTTTCCTTTTGTATTCCAGTGTTTTATACACACTACATTGAAATTCTGCAGCAATTTTCCGAAGAAACTACATCCACTGTTATAACATTTTTCAACATAGCTAGAATGCATTAATATGGTACTCATGGTAACCACCTTTGTCACATTTTTTCATTAATTCTGTTTATATTTCATATGAGCTTGTCAGAAACTAAATCATTCTTCATTCTAGAATACACTGTCCATTGACTCAGCTACTAGAAGATTCTTCTAACAAGTGTAGCTTCTCATATACAACAAGGATATGAACTTTCTCCTTAATTTCCAGCACACTGTCTTTTATCACACTGTATATATAGGGGTGCTCCTAAAGTAATGCTTCCTATATTATTATGTTGGCCCACAATGGCAGAGGCAAATGTCAGTGGTATGGCAGTAGAGGTTGAACCTTCCCACCAGTATTCCATTACACTTGTTTGGTATGTATAACATGGCAGCAAAGGGGTCTGACAGAATGGCATCTGCCATGGAAGTTCATATGAAGTAAAGTTGTGTCACTGAATTCCTCCACGAAGTAAAAATGGCATCCATTGTCATTCACTGACACTTGTTGAACATTTATGGAGACAAACCAGCGGGTGTGAGCACACTGAAGCAGTGGGTGGTGTGTTTCAACTGTGGTTATTGAAAAAGTGGGTCACGTTTGCTGGTGCTGATTTTTATGAGTGCAGCATGCAGGCTCTGGAGGAAATACATAGCTAATGGTGGTGACAGTGTTGAAAAACAGTGTTTTGTAGCTAAGAATTTTCTCTATCAAACAGTATTATTTTGCTCTTTGTATCTGTCATAGTTTCCACATAAATAAATAGGAGGTATTACTTTTGGATAAATCTATGTAAACTTGTTTAAGAATTCTATGTATTTAAATGTTATATTGTTAGATATAATATAATGCAAGAATGAACACTGAAATCGTACTTCAAAATATATGAAGGACCTCTCAAAAATATGTACTGTAATGCTTGCCTTCCATGTCTTCGCCATCAAGACAGGCTAAGAAGATATAGGAAATACTAGATGTGTATTTTGGAATATATAAAAATATATATATATATATACACATATATATATTTTGGGGGTTCCCTATTAAAAATCTGCCTAGAATTCTAAGCACTTTATCATATTTTGGTCTTTTTTAATTCAACTTTTTTCTTTAAATTTGTTTCATAGATATCACTATTTTCCCTTAGTATGCTGTTCTTTCTCAGTTCCTTTCCTTTACTATTTTGTTATGATTTATTCCACCTAGTAAATTTAAAATTCAACCAAGATAGTACTTGCTGTTCATTCTTTGTATGAAATACCCTTCTTCCACTTATTGTATTACTTGTTAATTAATGTTTCTCACTCCTGTATGTTTTTCTGTCAGAAATGTGATGAATCTCAGACAATTCTGTTAGTAGTAATAATAAAAAAAATATATAGGAAAGGTATTCAAATAATTTTCTTCTTCAACTTTATTATGGTATTAACTGAAACTGTTAGCTCGGAATGAACTTTTATTTTGTACTGGTTTTGAACTTCTGTACAAAATAAGAGTTTTCTGCACAATGTGGCATTTGTGCCTGAAAAATTAACTGTTACTTATTTTCACTAATAATTCTTTACATATGTGTTATGGATAGAATTTTAAGAATTAGTGGTACTCAGACAAGGTAAAGATACTTTTCTCAGCATTCAGAGTGTCAACAGACAGATTTCTGAAGAATTCTGCTTATAGATTTCATACATTTGTAAATAACTAGGTTTCCAGTAACTTTTTTTTAGATATTTGAAATTCGCCTAAGGGCAGATTCCAATTGTGTCAAATATGGAAATCAGTCTTCATGATTACATCAAGGTGGATAAACAGCTAAGCTCACCAACAAAAACAGCAACCAAAATCACACCCACAAACTCCTTTGATTTTTGAATACTTGGTGTAAAAAAGCACTAGCAACAGTAGAAAAAAATGTCGCTAGTTTTCACAGTGTGCTTATCCAGAGAAAACTATATACAAAATATAACCCTAAATTTCAGTATTTATGAACCTATTCTACATTATCCACATGGTATATCACTACAAAAGGATTTTTTTCTTTTAAACCAAATTAAAAAAATATTTTATTTTAATAATAAAAATATAATTAATAAAATCATAAAAATAATAAAATTAAAAATGTTATAATATGTTATAATATTTATAATGTTTTTATTTTTATTTTTTTCTGATGATAATTGAAAATAATAAATATGCTTGTGTACAGATAAGTTAATGAAAAATCTAGAAATAGTAGTTTCTTGTTTGTTCCAATATACACTGCTTCAGGACTCTGTAGAGAAGTATTTGAAGAGTCAGAGATTAATTAATAGGAATTGCAGCACTTCTTCAGAATGATTCAACTATTTCAAATCAGAAATCTATGACAGAAAAGTATTCTTTTCATCATCAGTAGATGAAAAATTTTCATCTACTGCCAGAAATCAACTATATAGACTATGCATCATTAGATACTGAAATTAAATATGTTTAGTTAAAAAATAATTGCTTGTATTAAATAAAAGGTGGTAATATTTCCAAGACAAAATTGAACTAGCCTGTCAGAACATTTTAAAATACTTTCAAGTACTACAACTCTTTTTCTTAATGGATTACTGAATGGATATTAATTTTTTCTCCTAGTCAGAATCATCTTTCATGTATGAGTAATATGTGAATAAACATCCAGGCTTATTCTATTCACTTTGTCTTTGTGTGAACTCTTTTGAGAATGACCTTTGCCAACAGAATAGTGTCTCAGAATATAAATGGACATTGACTTTCAAAGCTTTTGACAAAGTTAACACATCCAGAGAATATGCTGCGATGAAATTAACAGTTCTGCCAGATGGTTTGTACCTGCAAGCTTTGCAGTAATTACAATAACCTCATCATATTGCTGGTCTTTCTTCACCTTGAATATTTTTATTGCAGTTGTACAGACTTCTTTAAGGATTTCACCTCAAAGAGTGAAGCTTTCATTTGGGTGAGGAATTCCATCATACAACTGCAAATTAAGGAAATGATCAATCTCATATTAATTACATATTTTTAAGCTCCTCCCACCAGTTATCCCCTGCCTTCGAGACTGGAAATTTGCTTGAAGACTCAAGAGAAAATCTGAGATGCCCTGATCATGGAACTTCCATTAAGCATGCCACACATTAGGAATTTTGGAAGCTGTTCATACCCTCATCCCAGTTGGCATAAAAAAATTCCAAGTGCTCTAATGGAAGTAGGATGTTTCATCATCCTATAGCAGTGGAAAGGCAGGAGACATCACTCACTGTACTGCTCAGATTTGAAGAACCATAATAATTTCTACAAATCTGACTCAAATACACTAATTATCATGTGCCAGGTTTCCATACATCCCAATACCACAGATGTTTGATTCAAGCCTCTCTGTTCTGCAGCAGACATTGCAACTGGCACTGAGGAAGAGAGTTATTCTCTTTAGCACATTTAATTGCTACTAGAATTAATAAAATACTCTTCTCTGAAGAGAGGCTATAAGGATAAACAATTTGAAAGTATGAAATACACATACAGTACTCTGCTGGGGATGTATGAGTATTACAGACAACATGGTAACAGTGAACTGAAAGAAAATGTCTGGCCTGAAGTATGATAAACAAAATGTATAAACAAAAATAGAAAAAATAGAAAAAAATTGAAAAAAAATCTCTAAATTACCTCTACTCCTCCTGCTTGACAATTTTTAAGTTTTCCGATAAACTTCTGTCTTCCCTACTGCTCTGTGAAATATCCACAAAATCATCCAGTGACACTGGAAAAGGGTATTTCTATCTCTTTCCTAGTCCAGCCATTCTTACTCCTTCAACCAGAGCTCTAGAGGGCAAATAGTGAAATTCTCTGCTTTCAGAATGTTGTCAGGTTAAATAAATAGAAACATCACAGAAAATATTTTTCCTTTAATCATTTCAATTACCAATGCTCCTAGCTCTTGATTGTCGCAACGATAGGAGAAAATTATCCAGAAAAAGTGTGATTATATTGAATACAACAGGATCATATACTTTTAAATACCAACACATCATATGCTCTTACTGAATAAGGCTGAATAAGGCTGCCAAGTTGTGTAAAGTCACGTTAACATCCCATTAACAAGTAGAATTGCTGCCTTCTGGTACAGAGTAGTTTATCCAACTCCCACCTGAATTCATTCTGCATTAGATCATTTCAGGCTAGCTGTAATTTCCTAGATGGCAAAGTAATATCCATTGTATCGATCTGATTTATTGCATCAGTTTCAATAAGTCATACTAGGACAGTTCAAGTCAACCTGTATTGTTATATTTGAGGATCCAGAGCGCTATACTTCTTACATAAACACTTAGAAAATGTTATTGAATAATCTAGAAATGGGATTCTCACCACTGTCTAAGCAGCTTGCAGGGGTGGCCAGGACACACATAACACAAAGTGACAAAATGAGAGATAATGAGTTATAAGACAGACAGTAACTTCTCAGAGGATGCTGGTTGCATTTATATCATATGTGACACTCATGCTCCAAGATACTGCTGAAGACAGTAAAGGTGAACAAGAAAAGCTTAGAGTTTGATACAGCTGTAGATAAAAAATATTTGAAAGAAATCATGTGACCAGCCAAATCTCCATGGTCTACTAATAATAGGATGACCACTAAGAATGAATCTGATTCTCTGTGGGGTGTAGACTTCATGAGAAGTTAGTTGTGACCTTCGTCCATATTAACATTATAGAACTCTATGCATACAGCAGGTATAATCTCTCATCACGTCTTTCAAAGAAAGCAAGTGTGAGCATATGCTCAACTTTCTTTATGAAGAAATGAATAGTTAGCTCTTTTTCTATCCTTTTTGTCAAGGCTTTTATACAAACTGTGATAAAATGTTCTACAGGAAGAAGGACAGAATGAAAGGGAAACATTTTATAGAACTAGGAATAGTTACTCTCATATGGATAGCTAGGGAGTAAATGACATACTGTACAGTGATACAGACATGTAAAAGAACAAACATATCAAAACTCTAAAGCATTGAGATGCAAGCGTTCTCTTTTAGCCCAAAGTGAGCACAGAATGCAACTGTGGTACACTGAGAAGACGGGTGATTTATTCACAGGATAAAGTGAAAAAATGAGGGTTACAGGGTGAAACACATGGAGAAGAAGTAATTCAGTAGGAGGATGATTTCTGGAGCATGGTGTAATGCAAGTAAAAGATGTGCTCCATCTCTAGCAATTCCCAGAGAAAAAGTAAGACTGAAAATGTATCCTGAGAATTAGTTTTGCACAAGGGCTAATTGCTGATTACATTTATTATTTCTGTAAGTTCACTATCTCTCACTCCTTTCACAGGTACTACAGAGATACAAATTCTTGGATTTCTAACAAAAGAATCTAGATCAATCTAAATATAACTTAACTGAATGTTAGCTGTTTTTACTGGACACAAGTATCACTGACTCTTTACTTTGCAAGTGGGTAGACAAAGAGTTGGTTTGGTGCCTGTCATAGTTTTATGAGTTTTGTTATATCATACACCATTTTGTTATTATATACATCATATTAATTATGAAGTTGTCTAAATAGGTGAGTGGCTTTTTTCCATAGATCTACTTGCAACTGTTTGAGACATATCAAGAACACTCCAGAAAGTCAGAAGGTGTTTTTTGTTGGTCCTTTACAGGCACTGATGGACATGGTTAGTGGGCTTGGTGGTGATGGACTGATGGCTAGACTAGATGATTTTAGTGATCTTTTACAACCTTAATGATTTTATGCTTGTAGTAACTCCTAAGTTCAAACTGATTCTGAGATTTTTGTCCAGAATAGCTAAAATTTTGGAGAACTGTGTTATCTTTAAGCTATGTCAATACACTCAAATGCAAGTATGAGGGCAGATTCTGTTGGTATACCCACACCTGGTTTCAGGTGTGGCTAAAGTTGGAAGTGAGAGTAGGCTGTACTGGTCTTAGATCAATTTACCTGCCTGAATATTATCTCAGAGACTAGTGAATTTAGGTACTTGGGTTGACATTCATGCTGTAGCAGTGGCAACATTCGTATAAAACACTGTGTTGTACCTAGATGGTGTTTGTATATGTAAGCTGCATATACTGTTGAAGTGAAACATCAAGAGCAATGTACAAAAAGCAATAAATATGTGAATGCACACAAAGAAAAAAAAAAAAAAACCAAAAAGAGCAGCTTTAGCTCTGGAGAGTTCTCAGAAGATTCTTCAAATTTTCAAAAGTGTTTTAATTCAAGAATATTCCATTTAAAATAAAGTAACAGCAAAGATTTTTTTTTATTATTATTCTAACTGAATATACTTCTGCCCTCAAAACTCTTTATTTGAAATACAGTTAAGTAATTTAAGAATTTCCATTGTATGGAGTCATGCCTCTTCTAGTTGGGCAAGTCAACTTTTAATTCCAATTGCTTATATTCCAACATTTAACTTCTTTCTGCTCTCTCCCCCTGCAGCAATAATTATATTCTTCAGAGGTGGGTGAGAGAGAGGGATGCGTAGGAAATAAAGTGGAAGTTTTGGTGTCACAATCTTTCAAACTTAGCTTCATTATAATTGGAAATGAAGACCAGCCATGTTTACTGTCTGTGAAAAGATGTGAGGGCTTCATTCTTGTGGTTTCTGTGGAGAAACTGCTCAATTCTCTGGGTGTTTGCTGTTCTCTGGGGAACAGCACTGCACCTGAAAGTCCAGCAATTCACACTAACAAAGAACCTCTAGCTTTCGAGCAGAAACTAAACGAAACACACAAGACCTAAATTTCGTTCTGATATTTGTGGTGATTTTTCTTTTTTTCTCATGCTCCAAAGTCATTTTTGGTTAAAATTCCCCATATCTATTACTTTTCCCACATTTTCAGTAAACAATATAATTGACACATCAGAACAAAAATGTTGCATTAAAGGATGATAGTAAAGATAAAAGTAATCTCCATTATAGTAAGAATAAATAACATAGAAAACAAATGATTTGCATTCTATATAGTGGAAGATTTACAGTTAGCAAAACAGTAGCAACAGTGACCCAGTGATCCAATAGACCTGGATAATGTATTTTGAGTATGGTAAGGTCAAATTCTATCTGAGTGCATACCTCAGTTTTTTTCTGAGAGACATTTCTGTCAGAAAGGAAAACACACAGATAAATATACATTTTTTAATTATAAGATTTCAATAGCAATTAAATGAAATAGAAAATGTGTGAAAAAGCAGACAATTGGCTTGAAATGTGGGCATATTAAAGTACAACATTACTAATGCTTATATATATGACTTTCAGAAGTTGCACGTTATTACAGATTACTAAAGTTTTTGATGTATTGATGGCATATAATTCCTATTTAGTGAGAAAAAAATATTTCAATGCAAACATGTATAATCTCTGGCTTGAAGTTGACTTTATTTGCTGGGATGGGAAGATAGTGCTGACATTTCTTGACATAAAGTACAGGGAGAGGAAAAAAAAGGAAAAAGCATTTGAAGGACTTCTTGAGTGCTCTGATAAAAGTCTGATTAGTCTATGACAAGAGCATTTTTTCCCTAGTATCATGAACTTGCTTTGATGGATACTATTCTGTGACAGACCATTTGGTTCACTATGATATGTGGATTTATACCCTCTTTCAGATGTGCCCTTTTGTCCTTTGATATTATTTATTTATCACAGCAGTTATACACAGTTTCATTTTTAACACCTTTTCCTCTCAAGTGAGACAGATTAAATTATTTCCTGTGAATCTGCACCTTTGTAATCCTTGTTTTCTTTCTCAAATAATTCATAAACAGATTACTATCAGGTAATTAACCTTTTTCAGATGCTTAGGGCTACCCAGATGAATTATCTCACTGAATATAATAGGCCTTCCCACACATGTGAGTGTTCAAACTGACCTTGTGACTGTGTTTGTCAAACAGTTTGAGTAAATGCAATTTCTGTATACATTCTTTGCAAAACTGTCCCTTTTCCTATCTTCCATCTGTGATATATTGTGTCATCATAATGACTACATTTTAAACAGAAAACGCATTATAGATTTTAAAATGTGCACGAACCTTTGTGTTTGTGAGATAGAAAGACAAATCAACATTAAATATTTGTTGTAAGATTATTTGTATGGGAAAGAACTATTAACGTTCTACCTTCTCTAACATGAGGTCACTGACAAGCATGACAATGTGGGCCTTATTCTCCCTTTTTTATGATATTGTAAAATGGGAAAAGCTTGACTGGTTCTAATGAAAGGCTGAAAATGGAAGTTTGGAATATCCATGTTTTGAATTAGATTTTAAGATATGTTTTGCCTTTTCTCCAACTCATCTTTTAAACTTGGGATATTACATATGTATTAAAGTTCAGCTATTAGTTTAAAATATGTAAATTCCTATGACAATGCCACATTTATTTGAAGCTTCTACTCTGATGCACCCTCCAGCTCTTTTCATCTAATTAGAATAAATATTAAAAGAGAAGAATTGTTGAACAGAGTGAATGTCGCTGAACACTTCAGAATTTGGGTTAGCCTTCAAAGAACAAATTATTTTTGACCACTGACTTCTACTGCAAATTATATCTGTCACTTTAAACTATGCATCACTCCAGTTTCCTTATTTATGGTAGAATTTTCTACTTCAAGGCAGAACGGAAGTAGAATAATAACTGAATCAGGTACAAAGTAAAATCTGATTCTCTAGAATTTTCACCATCCTACTTACCTCTCTTGAAATGTCTGTTTTATTTTTTATTTTTTTCCTCAGTCTTGGTATGCACTAAACTTTTCTGGACAAGAATAAGTGAAATTCAAGCTAGGAAATTGAAAAAATCCATAGCATAAGTTTACACACTTCTTCAAACCCTACCAATAACCTCAACAAATACTGAATTCTGTTCAGAGCACACTAGAACACTCTAAATAATTAAATCCTCGCTAATGCTTTTTAGTTCCAAGGAAAATATATTAAACAAAAGAATTAGAATTAGTAGATTGGTCTCAGGCTAAGCTGCCAAAAAAACTCATATACATCATGTAATAAATAAAACTAGATTTTGTTTAATGGAAAATTTATCTACGCAATCTGTCCCAAACAAACATACAACAACAAAAAAAAAAGACCTTGGGAATAATCAGCTTCTCCTTTGCTGGTGGTATAAGCATCATAGTATTAGTTGCACAGAGGTCTTACAGTGAAGATTTCTACTCTTACACCAGAAACCGAAGTACAAGTACATATTGTGGTGGGTAGAGGAGAGACATACTGTGTTGAGGAAATACAGATGTAAGGAAATGTAAAATTATACAAGCACACTTCCTGTGTGTTTGAAAAAAATTGTTGGGGAGGGGGCAAAAGAAATGAAGAGAGTTAAAGGAAAGGAGTAAATTATGTGGGACTAAAAAAGTCGAAAATAAACCATTTTCTGTGTATAGAGCAGCTACACAGAATTTGCAAACCTAGATAGTTTCTCTCAACTAGGGATTATTTTTAAGAATCTTTTCTGCTGAAGTTTTATTTTAGGAAATTTTTTTTATCATTTTCATTTATCTTCAGAAACTAGAAAAACTGAAATGTTTTCAAGATTTAAACTTAAAATACTCTTTTTTCAGCAAACTTGTATGATATCACCTCTGACAAAGAAACACTTACTAAATGTGAAAGAACAACTAAGTTTCATTCCCTGTTTAATCCTTGCTCATCAATCTAAACATTGGTTAAGTATTGGACACAGCTCCTCTGCAGACAATCAATCAAGGAGAAATGGTTTTAAACCAGAAGGGGGTAGATATAGACTAGATATTGGGAAGAAATTATTTACTGTGGATGTAGTGAGACACTGGAACAGGTTGCCCAGGGAGGTCGTGGATGCTCTGTGGCAGCATTCAAGACCAGGCTGGATGGGACTCTGAACACGCTGGTCTAGTGGGAAGTGTCCCTGCCTATAGCAGAGGGTTGGAACCAAGCGATCTTAAAGGTTCCTTCCAACCCAGGCCACTCTATGATTCTGTGATCTTTTCTGATGTCCACAGGTGATGGCAAGCGTCATTTCACTAAAATGTGAACTTCTTTCTGTATGAACTGAAATATGAACTTCAGAACGTTAGTAGGTGTGCTGAAAACATTAATGACAAGCTTAATTATGAGAAACTATTTTAATTTCAGTATGATCTTAAATTTGCTATAACATTTCTGCAGTACTGCATTAGAAACACCAGTATAGTGTAAAAAGTAATTTATTTTCTACTAATGTGATTATAAGAAATCTGCATTTTTTTAAAACGTTACATTTATGAAATAGCCAAGAATACAATTTGCTTCCCTTACAGTCAGCCTGCCATCAGTTAACATTTGGAGAAGATAAAAAAAGAATTTACACACATATTGAAAGGTAATCAAGGCAGATTTACCTTTAGAATAACAAGTTTTCGGGTGATACAATATAAAATTCACAACAAAAATATGGTTGCTACTTAAAACGTTTCAGATATAAAGATATGTTAATTCAAAGAAAAATTGGGATTAACAAATCTTGACTGCAAAATAGTCTCCTAATACTGATTCATTCTTTCACTGCAAAAATAAGTTATTTACCAGTTACAAAAAGTGCCAGTCCTCACCTCTTTGAATGGTACAATCACAGAATAATACAATCACATAGGCTATTTCAGTAGTCAGCAGTACTTTTGTATCTGATACTAATCATAACCTCTTCAGCCTCTTCAAATCTTTTAAGCACAGTGAAAAATATCTCTAAGACCTGACTTAGAATAATTCTTTTCCTTGGGAAAAAGTATAAAAATGAGTAATAGATAGAATCATCTGTGGGTAAAAGACATTGTTTAAAGTTCAAATGTTTAATTACATCAAAATAATTATACAGTGTGGATGCAAATCCAGCTGCTAGTTTTCCTTCTGGAATGAAAAAAAGAAAGGAGAAGGGAAGGGAGAGGGAAGAGAGAGGGATGAGAGAGGAGATGGAGTGGAAAGAGTGAGGAGAGGGGGAGAAGGGAAAAAGAGAAGGGAAGGAAAGGGAAAGGGAAAGGGAAAGGGAAAGGGAAAGAAAACTTAACACAATCTTTTAAAAATTAATGCATTTGCTTAAAGAGATGGTATGGAAAGTTTCCAGTTAAAGCTCGACATGGTACTGCATCAGTCAATCACATCCTATCAATAAGACATGATAGTCTGTGTGTACCAGAAGGTCCTTCAGCCGTATTCCCTCAGGTACAGGCAGTGCAGCCAAATGCTCATTGCATGAGGCCTCAAGTGCCTGCCTGACTGATTAAAACATGATCTAAATTGATGAGGATGTTTTCTAACGGTAGGAAGAAAAGATGTAAATGCTGAGGAACAGTACAATGCCTCTCCTCCAAAAAAGCCCACCAGTGAAGAAATCCCAGTTCCATATAACAGTTCCTCCTAATTAGCATTTTGCTGTGATCAATTAATAATAATTACAACATGCATAATTACAAAGATGATTCACTTGGATGGCTGACTGGTGCAGGGCCATGTTCTGTTTAACTTAATGGTGTGGGAGTGCAACTAGGCTGTGATTGCTGGTTACATTTGTCACTGTCTGTAGCGCAGGATAGTATGAATAGAAGGCACAAAAGAAAGTACAGAGAAATAGTAAGTTCTATTTTTTTAAATAAGATTTATATGTGAAAGGATATTAAGCAATTTACATAGATAAGCCCAGTAACATATTCTTAGATCTTCATATTATATTTCATTTTTTATATAAAATACTTCTGAATTAATTCAAAAGATTTTTAGTGTGTACTTTATCTATTAGGAAAAGTTTGAAGTATTTATCAGTTTTGTTTAACTAGTTTTCTATCTTTAAAAAGTTTGGTTACATATGTTTTTGGAGCTGTATTTTTAATATATCTTTGATGAAGGCTGAAGCTAGGAGAAATTTAATTACTTTTTTTTCTTTCCATCCTAATTTCTAATAATATAATAAGTATAGGGATTAAGACCATAGAAGAGTTGCTGAAACTCATAGCTAAATCATTCTCTTCTCTAAACTGTAGAAAATGTTCTATGTTCAATCCTCATCATGAGGACTTGAACAGTCTTACATTTCTAGTTAATCTGGAATAATTAGGAAAATGCAGTGAGAAAGATGATGAAATACACAGAATCTACAATACATGCCAAATAGACATGTGAAAACATGTGGTCCTACTCATGCAGGCCCTGAAAGACTATTCTCACAGCAGAATCAGCTTTACAGGCTGGATGCCTGAGCTCCTTGTGTAACACCAAAAGGAGTTTAATCACAACACTGTGGAGTTCAACACAGTCAGTGCAGTGAACAATGAAATGCCTTAAGCAGACATGTAAAGATTTTCCTTAGTTGCTCAACTTCTCCAGGGCTTTGAAATTTAATTCTGGATTTCAAAGAGAAATATTCTCCACGGCCCCCAAACCATCTAGAGAATGGCTGCTTACATTTTCCTTTAAGTGAGAATAAAGGTTTATTTATTTGAATACATAGCCAGCAAAATATCTCAGGAGAATGGCTCTGTTGCTGTTCATATAGACACTGTCACTTCGAGTCAAGGAAAGAATGTGGAAAAGGAAACATGATTTTGTAAATTGTAAAACATGCATCCAGTTAGAGTGATCCCGAATTCTTATTTTTATTCTAAAATATGCAGAGGGAAACCATATGTAGCAGAATGTACACTCTTTGCAGAAAACTAAAAAGCCTTTCTGAGTTTGTTGCTGTATGCTATAAAACACCAAGCATGCCTGTGCCATAAATTCTCTCTCTTATACGTGAGTCACAACAGCAATGAAACTTATATAGAAAGAACAGAATAGGGGCACTAAGGAAGAGTTTCTTACACCCTAATGTGCCAGTGACTGACCTACCTCCTCAGTTGCCCCTGCAGAACAGGTACAGTGCTCTGCAGGGACAACTGTACAACGGTGGGAATGATGGTTCTTCCCACTTGGAGGTGTCACCAAAGTCTAACCAGACTACCCTTAGCATTAAAACCTCCTCAGCAAATTAAAAAAATATATGGGTCTTTGTCATTGGTGACTCACTGCAGAAGGCCCGATATGCAGATCAGACCCACTACACAGGGGCGTTTGCTGCCTCGTAGGGACCCAGGTTAAAGATGTAAGGAAGAAACTTCAGTCCCTATTACATTCCTCAGACTGTTATCCCCTATTGTCATTTCAGGTGGGCAGTGATGAAATAGAAGAACTTACCTAAGGGCTGTGAAGAAGGACTTCAGTACCTCAGGGCTTTGGAGGCTCAAATCATGTTCTCCTCTATCCCACCAATTATAGGGAATAATGAGGGACTGAACACGATGGGCCAATAGGTTAATACTTGGCTCCAAGACTGGTGTGCCTGGCAGGGGTTTGGTTTTATTAACCTTGGTTTGATTTACATGAGACCAGGCCTGCTGGCAACCAATGAGAATAGCTTATCTGGGAGTTGGCAAAGTTCATTGATAGATAGGTTGGTTACTGTTATAGTGTGGAAACACTTGAGTATGGTCAAGGGGGTATTAAGGCTTCTCCCACCCAAAAGGTGGCACAGGTCAGGTGCATTCACAGGCATTCATGGGTAACAAAAAGGAGGAGGTGGAGGCCATTGTGCAGTGGGAAATCTATGATATGGTTACCATCACAGAAACGTGGTGGCATGACTTACACAACTGTGTGATTGCTGCGATTGGTGGATACCAAATTTTCAAAATACATTGGCAAAAGAGGACAGACAGTGGTGTGGTCCTCTACGTTAAATTCTTAAGTTTTATATGAATTATTCAGAAAAGGTATATCAAATAACCCAAGATTTTAGTAAAATTATTGCAGTTATTAAGAATCAAATTTATCAAGCAGAATCTGTGGTGTATCATCATAAATCTTGAATCATACATTCTTGGTATTTCATAATGATAACTCTGCATTACAAACAACCAGAGCGAAAAATTTGACATATTACATTACCGTAGCAGTTTAAAATTTACTCTTGTTTTCTCAGAAAAACACCTTTTTTAAATAATAAATTCAACTATGAACAAGTTAGCTGGTAATAATCAGGCAGACTTTTAACAAACACAAGTTTACATGCCACATGTTAAAAAAAAGAACAAATTGTATGAACCAGAAACAAACAAAAAAATGTGTAGAAAGGTCCTGAAACTTTTTTTTTTGTCTTTTTGATGTTGATTTTGTTCTTTTATTTCCTAGCACAAGGAAATTATGTAATAAACTGTGATACCAAAGAGTAAATATTTTACATAAAAGTGACTGAAAGCAACATTTGCCAGATGTCAAGAAGTCTTTGTTTCACCAAGCTTGTTTGAGACATACTGGAGAAAATGAGAGGAAAAAAATAGAAGAAAAAAAAGAAAAACCAAATAAGCTGTATTTTAATCAGTAAGTCCTGCAAACCAGATAATTAAAAAATGCACTAAGGAAGCTTGTAGTGATTTATAACCAAAAACTTCTACAAAAATCTTTGGGATAGAATATTGCTGCAGAACTTGGTGAAGTCTTAGTTCATTTTATGGGAACACTTCAAATTTTGTTAAATGAAATTATGTCATAGTACATACAAGAAAATTTAATTGTCCTATGAATTACTTAGTCTTCAAGGGGCCCCTGAGCTGAGGAAAATACAACTTTAATATTTTGAATTAAATTCTAAGCCTTCAAGTCATGCTGGGAACAAGGTAAGAAATTCCGAAGGTCTTTGAACAAGTTTGGAAAGAAGATTCTAGCTATTGAAACAAAGCTTTAAATAGTTTTAAACAATGTTTATAATTTTTTTCTTTTTTTTTTTTTTTTAACAGATAAGCTTCTACATGTATTTTTTAAGATCTCTGGTCTTAATGTTCTACTCTAATAGTTTTGCTATCTTTAGAATGAAAAATGGTACAATTGGCAAAGAAGTTTCTATGCTACAAAATATAATTTAATCGGTATAACTACACAAATACTGTTAGATTATATGGTTGTTTTTTTGTTTGTTTGTTTGTTTGTTTTTAAACTGAGTATATCCAGATAATTTTTACCAGTAGTTTGGAAACAATATTATTAATATTAATGGAAGTTTGCCTGTCACCTCTCGAAACAAAGTGAAATATAACCAGTTCTTCCAAAGGTTTTTTTTTATTTTCCTGCTTCAATTGAACATGTTTTTACATAGTTCTTACGATTATCTGTGCAGCAATTGTACTTTTTTTAGGAGATGTTAGCTCCTTTTTTTCCATATTTTTGAATTCCCATTTAATCTGAAGAATTACCCACAGGACTCATAGATACTTTATGCTGATACTAGTCATAGGAGTACATAACATGGTATAATATGGATCTCTGTCCCTCTAAATTAAACTCAGGCTTTTCAGGAATACAGATGTTTTCTCCATCAGGAGTTCAGTATCACCCATCCTGAGTGACATAAAAAAGTCATATTTTTAAGCATTTTTCCTCATAACACCATACCATAATATGTCACTGTTATCATACAGTTGATTAATACATGTGTAAATTAGAAGCTTAGAGTACACTGTTGAATGAGTAACAATTCAGCACCACCAGAAAGCCTATATTTAGAAATACAGACAGCACTGCAAAGCCCTGTTTAAGATTTTACTATGAGGACATACTCTCTGTAGCATTTCCATTATTCTACAATGATTATTCATACCCACACTTATCTGTCTTCTCCTCTACCAACTACAGATGATAGTTCCAATAGCTCTTTAGAAGCAGTAACTCAGTGAGTGAATTTTGACCTCTTGAACAAAGGACTGTTCCAGTTTATAACTCTGATGTCATAGAAATAAGTATAGGATATAAAGGTCAACTTATCAGTACTCAATTGAATCACATTTTTATTATAATTTTAAGGGGCAGGTCCCTAAGTTCTCATTCTGTATTTGTAATAAGCCACAGTTTCAGAGATGGACCTCAGAGGGCTGCGGAAGGAAATGACATCCTTTTTCACCATTTCTTTCCTATGCAGAATATTAAACTATTATTCTTTCAGAAAGTATCTAGAAATACACTTCATAGTTTTTTGCAATGGGGTTGTCCACTATAGCTGTTCCAAAAAAGGTTCTCAAACTCAGAGCACAACTTTTCACAAGAGCTTAACTCTTTATATGACATTTAACACTTGAAAGTTTTGAAATTCTATGCTTGACTTGAACTGCTTTATATTTTTGTTCTCTTTCTCTTAACAAATGAAACATTCTTGTCAAAATCATAATAAATCAGATTAATGCTTAATGACTCCATGCTGTTAACATTTGACAGACTTTTTTAAAGATTAAACAGTCAAAAACAGCTTTTCTGGTACAACCTGCAGACTTAGTCGAATTTTCCTAGAAGCTGAGTATGCACAGTAAAAAAAAAACAACACTCAATATCTTTCAAAATCAGGCTCTCAGAATGTATGCTTAAGTTCTTAATGCACTTCTGTGAAAATCAGTGTTTCCTTTCTAAGTGACTCTCCTATCACCATGCACCAGAGCTGAATTATGCACTATCAATTTCAGCATAATCAAAAGGATTCTTAAGAAAGAAGAGAGCCCCCTTCTGAACTGTCATTGTTACCAACAATTGGGTACTCAAGACCAGAAAAGTTAGATTGCAGCAGTTTAAAATGATCACCTGTTCTTTTTGAAAGGTACATCAGAGATGAAAAGGATGAGACAAGTAAAGTTGAATGCAGACTTTGAATAAACTCAAGTACTATCGTTCACATGAAAAATTGAAGCTCAAACCTATGGCAAATGGAATCAGTTGCAAAACTCAAATCTGGCTATACGTGGCACTTCTCAGAAATATCTAAATTCTTCCCAGGGATATATAAACTCTTGGTATTATGCTGACAATATTAGAAGTATAAGCTAATAGTCAAATGTTGCATATCCACTAATTACTTACTAATGGAAAAATAAACTTATAGGATCAGTCAAAAATCAAAATACTCTAACAAATTAGATAATGGTTAAAAAGATTTTAGAAGTTACAATTTCATTACAGAACTTCAAATATGTGTCAGCATCAGGGATTTTTCTTATTCTGAGCTAAATTCCATTGGTTAGTTTTTTTCCCTTTTCAAGACTGTCTTTTCCTGTGCAATCTCTAAGAAAATTTACAGCAACTTTATTCTAGATGCATATCTATTAACATTGACAATTTCTGTGCGTTTTCAATTTATTTTATTTAGGGAGGAATTCACAACAAATAGCAGCTCTAGCATCATATTTGTCTATTTATCTACAAGAATTCTTTCTAGTTGATAACTATTTAAAAAGATGCTATTTTTCTAAAATGCAGTCAAGGTTCCAGTATAAGAAAATATGTGTATCTGCATTTATTATCCTGATCTGATCTATAAAATGTACTCTAGTTTTTTCTCTTTACTAAAACAGAGAGGATATTCCAGATTGCAGTAAACTTTCATGATACAATCATAGATAATTGTCAATTGCTTTTTTGTTGCAGTTTTTTTAAGTATTCTCCTTAGTTTTTTGCCACTTACCAAGTATTCCAAACTGAGATTTATGAAATGTGTGGTGTCTACCAGGTAATAAACAGGACTGGATGTCACAACGAATGTGGAAGTCATTGGGACCACCTGGAACACAGAGTCCAGTTCTCTCTGTACCAAAAATATCTATTTTTCATAAAGGATCTGAGAGCATCTATTCCACATATGCTGTGAATTTAGTTGTGATTCATGTTCAGAGGAAAAAAAGGTTAGTATGAGATGAAGATTGTTAGAATGAAAAGTTCATTTATAACAAAAAGTTATTTCCTAACCGAGATAGAACTATTTTGCTTTTGAAAAAAGATCTGCATTTTAAGGAGTACTGACAAAGTAATAACAAAATAATTTTAAAACACAGCAAGTTTTTAAGTGCATCATAGCAATTTTACTAAGCCACTTGAAGAACAATTTATATACAGTATACAGAACGTTTTTTAAAATGTGTCAGATGATGAGTTAATCACAGCATGATAGTCATTGCACTGAAAGGAGAACTCAATCCTCCTATCTCCAAATACCACAAAAAGAACAAAGGAAGAGGGTCAGGGAAAAACGAAAGGAAAGGAATGAAAATGTACAATGAATTATTATTCTTTACTTCCTTCTCTTTTTCAACAGTTTCTTTTTTTTTTTTTCACATTCCTTTCTTTGTCTTAAAATTTTTCCCTTCATCTTAATGTTGCATTTCTTTTATTAAGAACATACTATTATTGTTACTGACTCTTTCGAAGTTCTTTCTGGGAGCTGTTTTTCATGGCAAATAAAAGATAAAAGCTAGCTGTGTTGCACAATTGTCTGATTTCTTTCATGTTTGGACTTACTTTTGTAAAAATTAATAATAATGCTAGACTAACATCTCCATATTCTTTATCTTTTGTCTATTCAGCAACTCTTTTTTTTTCTCTGACTTCAGAAATACTGACATCCAAATTGATGGGTTGGTTTTTTAAAGACTCTAGTTCTCTGGCCATTAATCTATTGTAAATTAAATAATGATTTCGTAATATCTCTCTGAACTGCAAACGCTTAAAGACTTTGAAGAGTTAGGGTGGCAAAATGTGACCTTATGTACAGGAGTTCTCAACTACTGCATGTTAAACAGAATTCTTTGGAAAATTTGCATGCTTCTTAATCATTAGCTCAAAAACTATTGTTAATACAACAGAAAAAAAATAGAAAAGAGTGTCTGTGGAATTTTTGATAAGCTTTTTAAAAAAATACTATATTAAATATGAAATTACAATTATGAAAACAATTTACAATAAAGCAGGATATTTTAACAAAACTCCATATTCAGTAACTGTGACCAAAGGTAGATAAATTGACTTATAGTGTCATATAGGGAAACAAAACTCAAAGAGCTGTGCTTGAAATAGATTCCTAATCATATACATCTGCATGATGTACATGAATTTTCAAAATTTCTCAAATGTTAAATTCAGAAGCCTGCAACTCTGAGCTCTGTCCAGTTTCTGTTGAGATTCTTCATACGTGCAACAAAGTTTAAAGGCACACTTTTATATAAATATTGCATTTCAGTGGTTATGTATTGAGAAGGGAAAAATTGTTTTGATTGCATACAGTATGAGGAATATAGATTATGAGAACACATTCTTACACAGGTTTAAAATGCTTTTGTATCAATTCATTTTGAGATGAAGGCCTCTCGGACTGTTCACAGTCTTTTACGTGTATCAGTGCCATAGTAAAATCACAGAATCACAGAATCGTAGAGATCATTGAGTCTAACCCCCTTGCCAAAGAAGGTTCCCTGCACCAGGTCACACAGGTAGGTGTCCAGGCGGGTCTTGAATATCTCCAAATGCTTCACACTAGGATGGCCTGGCCATGTAAACCAAGGCAATGAGTAGAAATCTTTGTATTTGGCATCATTTAGAAAAAGAGTTTTTAATCTATAAAGAAAAGTTATGCCCTCTTGATTGCATAAACCTAGATTCACAGATCTGTTTGCGTCTGGAGGCCCATTTGTTTTTCTCCTTTGTGCTTTTGTTTTGCACTTTCTTTTCTGCATCTCTGTCACTCCCATCTCTGTTATCTTTGAAAATCTTTCCAACAATTTTGAAATACATCATCTCTAAAAATGTCAGATTCATCATTTCTTTTAACATTCCTGATATCTTCTACTTTTACTTTCTTATTCTTTTTTCTCTTTTCTTTCCCAAATCTGGCCCAGTACTCTCTAAATTTTTCATATAATTCATTTTCATATAATATAATTCATTTTTGATAGCTTTCTTTTCTCTTTTCCTATTGTGGATATTTTCAAATAAGTACATATAGCTAATTCAAATTGTACAAGCTGCTCACTTGACTTTCTAAACTAGAATGAGATATCAGACAACAGTCACTTTTATTTTATTTTAATATTTAATTTTTTTTATTTTAATATTTTAATTTTATTGACCTTACACTGATCTTATACCAGTCATTAAATGGATTGGTGTTGGCTGAGATCTCTGTGTTAACAACATCTGGACAGAAATCTGGACTTTTCTTCCTTTATAGCAGCTGACAAATATATTTTTCTGGAAACTTCTTTCCTTAAAAACTCCAGTAACACAAATTAAAATTCACTGTCTCTAACACAGGTAAGGAAAACTATTCCATATGCTAAAAGTCTCATTTCTCTGCATAATAAATGGAGGTAGATGCCATGTAATCAAGGTGCTCTAAGGTGCCCTTTGGAAATATCTTTTATTCTATGTATAAATAAAGAACGAAAGCAATTAACTGAGATTCCCAAATTAAGTACTTAATATAGTCACCAGGAAAAAATTCTTCTTCCCTTCGCCACAGTAGAATATTATGCACTGCAGTCTGCATGCCTAAGAAAAGCCTTTGAAACAGACCCCAGACAAAACAAAAATAGTATCCCTAAACAGTTAAACAACTTCAGTTTTATATCCACACAACATTATTTTATTTTTGTCTTAAAAATACACCAGGCAGTGAATTTCCAGTTAATTTGAAATTCTACATATTTGAGTACCTACAGATATTGATTACCTAAAGAATATATACATTCTGTAACATATCATTTATATTTGTCTGGGAATTCATCTGCCTGAACATCTTTTCTGTTTCTGTGATGCTTTAATGATTCCTCTTTGCATGTAAAAGAGTTCTTAAATTTGAATCTGAAACCTAACTAATATCTAATACGATTATTCTGTCTTGACCTAGATTTAGATTAAAAATAAACAAGAAAAGAGAATAATTATTAACAATGCCAACTATGAAACAATCCGTTTATAATTCTGTATTCAGGCCAGCAGCCCTCAGCACAAGAAAGATGTCAAACATGAAGTAGGTACAGAGGAGGCTATGAAGATGATCAGAAGGCTAGGACATTTCCCCTGTAGGCACAGGCTGGGATAGTTGAGGCTTTTCAGCCTGGAGAGAAGGCGGCTCCAGGGTAACCTCATAGCAGTCTACCTAAGGGACCCACAGGAAAGCTGGGAAGGGACTTTTCATAACAGCAGTATCAACAGAATTGAGGGGAAATGACTTCAAACTGGAAGAGGACAGGTTTTGACTACATGTTAGGAAGAATTAATTACAGTGAGGGTGGTGAGACTCTGAAACAGGTTGCCCAGTGAGGTTGCAGATGCCCTCTCCCTGGAAGTGTTCAAGACCAGGCTGGGTGGGCCTTCAAGCAACCTGGTCTAGAGTGAGGTGTCCATGCCTAGAGCACGGGGGTTGGAATTCGGTAATCTAAAAGATTCCTTCCAACACAAACTGCTCCATGATTCTATGAACGTTTTTATTTAAGCAAAATGCTAATGAACTCCAAGAAGACAAAATGGACCTGTGAATATATTTTACACTGCATACTATGGATCTGCTTCAAAATTTGAGGTAGCTTTTACTCAGGATTGCTCACTGCCCATACTTAAGCCCAATCAGACACCTACTTTGTTAATGAATTAATGCTCTTACAAATCTATTTTTGGCTTATAAGCCATTACTTAAAGAACAAGAATGCCAGATACTATAATTTTGTCTTTACTTAGTGTTTTGCCTGTCATAGTAAGTAAATGTAATCTGCATTATTAGTAACTGTCAAACGCATACTCTGAGCAGAAGGCAAATACAGCAGGTGGTAAAAAAAGAAGAGATGTCTGAAAGCAGAAAAGCAAAACAAATTATTGCCAGGAACCGCTAATCTAGTTATGCATAAATTTAAGACTATTTAAATGCATGCAAATCTTTTGCTGAAGGTGAAATATTTGACAGAAAAGGAGATTCACTGACCAATTGTTGTTATAAGACCATTTGTCAGAAAGCTGAAATGCTAAAAACCCTTTATAAACCTCTAATTGCTTTGATGCAACTATTAGAAACTAAACCTGCCAGACATTTTGAAACTCTTAAGTAATGACACATCAGACAATGAACTTATGGCAGAGGATGGCATAAGACAGGTGACCATTTTGGGTTACTATATATCCCCATAGCCAACATTTCAACTATTAAAATGTTTTTGCAGGTAATTAGCATCCATGCAGTATTTCTTGTGAGAGTTAAAAGCACAAAAGACAATGCTCACAGAGAGTGATAAACAAAATTATGCCAGTTGCCTATTTTATACCTCATTATCAACTGTTTTTCAGTAACTCATATCAAAAGAGTGTATGCAGAAAAGTTGCCAAAAAAGCAACAGCTGTTGGGTTGTGTTTTTGCTTCCATTTCTGATGATGTATGTGGGTTAGGAGAAAAGTGCCAAGGCCTTCTACATCTCTCCAGAGTCTGGAGGACAGTCTGCCTGGAGTCAAATATAGAGTTTCACTTCTCCCAAAGCTCAATAATTCCTTATGATAGATATTAAACTTTCAGCATTCAACAAAAAACCCTTCAAAATAATTGGTTATAGTGCACATTGAAGATAGCTTGACCTTAAAATGTTAGGTGGCTGCTGCTAATATGCTCTGAAAATTCATCTAATCCCAGTGAAACAATTACCTCAGTCTCTGAAATTTACTTAAAAATCCAAACATTAACAACAAAAAAAATCTGCTTGCTTTGAAATTCAAAAACATTCTAACAGAAGCTTAAGAGAAAAAACTTGCTTCTCAAAAGTTCTCTCTACTATATACCTTATCTGCTTATCAGGTAAATAATCATGACCTCAGGGCTCAGTGAGACCTGGACTGCGTGATCTGCTGCAAACCACTTATCTGTCCTACCCACATGAATTGCAGCACCTTCACTAACATATTTCTTTTCTGAAGCCTTCACAGATATGGCACATGAAAATTAGAGGAAAAAAAATGGAACGTCAGGTCTCCACAACATACCAACCTCCATACAAGTAAAATAACTCCTAGGGAGATTTTCTGAAGTACTACCTTCACAAAGTTAAGAAACATTGCAGGAAACAGACAGACAAAACACAAAGCAAACAAAATCAAACATTTATTTCTTGCTTTCGTGTGACTAGTGCAAAGAAGGTGTGAACTGGTCCAAGGTAACGCAATGAAGTATGGCACTTCTCTAAAAGGCTCCCGAATCCTACAGTAGATTCAGACTCCCTGACACTGGTGTCAGCAGAAGCCAGGGCAGCCATCAGCAACATCACAGAGATAGTGCCAGGATCCTTCGGAGCTGCTAAACTTCCAAGGAAAGGAGTTACAGAAAACTCCACAGGAATTCTGCAACATGCAGGGAAGTTCGTGTTAAGATACTGCAGAGTAATTAAGGCAACCGGGGCACAATGTTTCAGGTTGTTCAGAATAAAATCCCAGAAAACATCGCTTTTTGGTTATTCTTTGCACAGAACATTTTCCCTTTTGACAGCTGAAGGGGACAAGATAGTCTCAGAGCTCTGTTACCACTACATGAGCATCTACAGAGAATTTTTTTCCTACATTGTGACATCTCAATTACATTTTTGAATTTCCAATATTGCTATTAATAACTACACCTATGTAATGAGTACATTTCTTTGTGAACTGAAAAAGAAAGCCTTCATTCTACTAGATTTTTAGAATCAACTTAAGGCTTAACCTGAAGAGTTTTAATTATGATAAAAATAACGTTACCTTCCTGATATTTGAACATGAATTTTGCTCCCATTTTTGTAAGAAACATCTTACTTCCTTCATTGATGTAAAATATTCCTGAATTCATAGGTGAATGTTGAGATAGACAACAGTCACACAAGAGATGTTACCTCACTCAACTGCAACTGAATTACCCATAAGAAAATCCTTCTCTGGTGAGTTCACAAGTTCCTACATGTTTTATATTATAAATACTTTGGATCTGTACATGTAAAAAATCTAGAAAGTTTAAAGAAGTGTTCTTTAACACTATCAGTCCTGTCATGGCTATCATGACCTGCAGCACAAATTTTGTGGGATAGTATCAAACTCTTGTATTACAAAAAAACAAATAAACACTCCTTTAATGCAATTTAAAACTAGAGTGCTTGAAGGGAGTACAAAGAGAAATAAATTGTGACATTTCCTTTTGTTTTCATTAATAAAAAAATACTTCTGCATGCTGACCTAGATACACATGTATTTCCTATGCAGCCTACTGTTAAATGGTATGATTCACAACTATCAAGGGACACTGTAGAAAAACACATTTTTTAAAGAGAATCAATAGTTTTCTGACTATTAACAATACTTATACAAAAAGACACCAATAAACCCCCACCACACTTGACAAAAGAGAATCTAATTTTAACAGTTTAAATGATCCTTCTTGCTCATATTACTCATTATTCTCCTACTGGCTTGTATACAAATAGGTCTGATAAAAATTAGAAATTATAGTGTATAATGGAACTTCAAAGTAGCAAGTATGTCTTGTTCCCATAAATGGAGACTTGGATATAGTGATCAGACATGGTGTGATGATTTCTGCAATGACTGGGAGGAATTAAAACTCAACTTATTCATAAAAATAGACTTGATTGCCTAGCCCGGTAAAAAGTGAATGCCATCATCTAGGAAATGTGAAAGTAAATCTTACAAAAAAATAGAAAACATTTCATAGACACATTTTTGATTTCTTCTTTGCAGAAATATTTCGTTTTCAGCAGCTTTCTGCTAGCTAGTTTGAAGTGACGGGTAAATCAGCTCTCTAGGGTCTCAACCTAGAACTTCCTCTTCATAGCAGCATGATATAGGCAAATATCCCTAAAACAATCAAGACTGACTCACTTCTTTAAAGCAGAAGACAAAGTTAAATTACTGGGGAGTAACTAAAAAAAACCAAACGTGACATTTCCCAGGAGTTTCAAGACCAACGATAAATATAATTTCAACTGAAGTTTCAGAATTAATGACTCAGTTTTTACTGCCTTTATAAGGTTTATATAAAAACATTTTTAATTTGTGTAAAAATAGGATATTCTTCATAAAAGGATTTTAATAAACAAGAGTTGAAGGGAGTCTACTTATGAAAGATCTTTCCTTAAATCACATTACTAACATAGAGCTGCATCGTACTCAATGGAAAACATTACATCAGAAAAAACTAAATACATTCAAGTCATAAAAGGTTACTTATATTGAATATTCATTATAAAACTCATGATAATGATGATTACAATGATTACATATTTTACAAATCAATACTTGAATCAATTTGAAATGAAGCATTTAAGTGTATTCATTTCACTTTTGCATTGACATGATTTAGAAAAATAAAAACTAAGATTTACAACATCAGCAAGGTTTACAGAGATGGTAGCTGTCTGTTAACGCTGTGGCACTTTCTAAATAGAAATGAGATTCTAAGACCATATTTGTTAAAACATGGATAACGTTGTTCATTTTGAATGTTTACTTGTTAGATTAGTTGAATATTTACATACACATTAAAATGCAAAACTGTGCTTTACACTTTGATCCTGAACATGGCACTTTATTCTCATGAAACAAGATTTCTCAACTCTACATTCAACAGCAATTTTTTGTTTGTTTGTTTGTTTTCCAAATTACTCCTTGTAACACACTTTTCTGTGTAAATAATAACATTGGCACTTACCATCATTGCAAAAGTACTGGAAACACTATTTTGCTCCTAGCAAGTCAGTAAGAAATGAAGACTACAACATTTTGCAGGTGCTCTCAAAGCCAACTGCAGAAGAGTTTTCTATATATAAACACACAGAAAATGTATAGACCTCTATTACGGAGTGATTTTGCCCATGTGTCGCCTAACCAGTATGGCTACTTCAGAAATACTATCCCTAAGTTTTGTTCAAAAATATTGTTTGCTGTTACCACTGTGCAATTTTGGAAAATGCTAAATGTTTTTGTTTCTAGTATATATATACATTTATGACCCTTTATTTCATTAAGTTGATTCAAATTTGATATTATGATTAGTTGTTCTATAATTTTTAATTAAGTGGTATAAGGAAAAACTTGTAGAACTGTTATTTTGTCTACTTAACTTTGAAGATGCATGCAATCATCTTACATCCCATTGTAAGTGACAGCAATTGGCATATATTTTTGACATTCAATTCTTTTAGACTTACAAATCAAATCACGTGTGTCATCACCAAATTTTTTCTTACCTTTCTTTCTTTAGTGAGACCAGTCCAGATCTTCAGAATTCACCCAAACACCACCTGCAGAATTCACAGGAACTTTCTGAAATTTAGCATGGGATCTCAATCTATTCAGGGATTGAGAAATCTATCTTTTATAAACCTGCACTTAAAAAACTCAGCAAACTGAATTTAGCTAACATCTGTAAACATACTATCTTACATGAGCAAAGTTAAAGATGTTACACAACTAAAACATTTTAAACATATACCACAAGTTCATTTGCCAAACTTACAGATTTTCCCAAATTCTGGGCCAATTAATTTATAAGAAAGTAAAACATCACATAAGACTACTATTTGACAGAAAAGATTTCTATTACAGAGAATATTTTTATTTTTATTTAAATTATGAATGTTAGCTAGGATTCATTAAAGGAAAACTTATCAGTGCACTGAATATAAATGTCAGATCTCCAGTCAATTATGATTGCTGCAGAGGCCTAAATGGCATATAAGTGGTCAAAAAACATTTCTGAATGTAAGATTTGAAATATCACAGTTTGACCTACTTTTATAATCTTTTCTAAGTTATTCATCATGTGTTTTAACTGATGCTAAGCAATCAAATAATGTCACTGATCTTAAGGTACAATTTACATTAAATATATTTGTTGTAAAACATAATAAAGACTACGCATACCCAAGTATTCTAGAACAAATGTTATACATTTCAAAAGTATTATTATTAGAGGAATGTAAGCATCACAACATTAAGAAATCAAAGCAGCATCTAGCCTAATTTCTGTTTGTCATTATCTTGAGATGATTCTAAATGATTACTAATTTGCAAATTTTTCATACATCTTCTGATTGAAGTACATTACAATATATATTTAGACCTAGACATTCTGTCTTTTGACTGACATTGAACTTCTGTTATTTTAGAGAAAGTTTCATATTAGCTTTTGACTGTAATTTCTGTTAAATAGCATGTCCTTGTATTTGGTATACTGTGACAAGTTTTTTAAATAACAGAAAAGTTAAGGTGCACATAATATTATCTATTCAGGAGATCTCTAGAAAATATGCAGTAAGGTCAATAGCCCTTTATTTTGTATTGTTTAACTTAACCATAGTTACCTTTACAAAGAGTTTGCTTAAGCTGCCTTCCAAATAATCAATTTTGGCACAGATTCCTGGCAGTGGAAACATCTTAAGATTTTGCAGATGTTGATTCCTTTGGTTCATCACTTGTCTCTACCCACCTAATTGCTCTAATTGTAGAGATCCTAATGTTTTCTCACAAAAATTTATTTTTTCCTTCTTGATGATTAAATTTTCCAAAATAGTTTAGAAGGAAAGTTTTCTTGGCAAGAACAAAGTATCTTTCACTAGGAGTTTTATCTGCCTGTATCATCAACTAAATTATTATTATATTCCAATATTGAGAAACAAGCAACACAGAAAAGCAAGCCATTTCTTGCATTTAAACTCTGTATAGGAGTCTCTCCTGAAACACATGGGAAGTCAGAAGAACCCAGAATGAAAATCCAATCATTATAGCAACTGTGTAATAATTTGTGTAATAAAGGTATAGGAAATACAGATTTTAAATAGAAAGCTTTAATTATGGAGATGAAGGGCCATCACTAAAATGAATCTACTCTTTTTTTATTTTTTTGAGAAAAAAATATTTTGAGCCACTTCTTGAAAGCTGTTCCAGTAGAAGTGACCTTCCCATGACATTTGTCTTCCAAATTTCAAGCAGGTACCATCAGACGTTCACCTACATTACAGTAAGACCAGACTCCACAACTAGAAAATATATATTCATCCTTTTGTAGAAATATATTTTCCAGTCTAGCAATCTGAGACCTTTTAAAACATTTTTTTCCACCTACTGGCAATCTGTCAGTGGAAGAAAACCATGATTTTCAACAGTTAACACGATCCACATATATTTATATTAAAAATAAAACAGTCCACTTGTCTTTAAAAATCTAGAGTTTGCTTACAATAAAGGAAGTCCAACCATACTGAGCATATAATGTACTGGGTTTTAATTTTACTTTTTTTTCCTTAATCTTCAAAATAGCAACACAATTAGTTTTACGCGCAAAGTATTATTTTTATATCCCAGCCACCAGTCTCTTATGTCCATTTCTATGAACATCTGAGACTCAAGTACTCATGTAAAAATGCTAGAGTGCATATATTTGTTAACCTGTAATGAACTTTCTAGGATTTGTTCCCCTCTAAGACAAAACAATAATTTCTTACAGAGATAACTTCCTAACAAGCCCCTTCTGTCCTCAAATATATGTAACTGATTTGTGCTTATGCTAATCTGATGCTGTAGGATCCTAACCCCTTACTGATACAACAATTTTAAAGCGTTAACAAAATTACTATATCACTGCAGAAAACGTAAAAATAAAAAGTTGCTGTTTTCCAAATATTTCATCCTTGAAAGCACACTGTGGAATTCCTGGTGACTACATTCATCTAATATCAATTTACTGTCAAGATAATTTTGCAATTTAATAAAAGGAACTCTGCAGGAATATAATATATACATATAATTTATTCTCTTAAATGAAAATAGAAGTAACTTTTGGTCCCTTAATCAACAGTGGTTTTCCAACACTTTCCTACTGAAACTTTGTAAAGCTTGTGTTTTCCCCTAAAGGAATCCGCTGACAGCTTAGTGTTCAGCCTGTTAGAAAATGAAGATACTCCAAGGGTGGGACAATATATAAAAACTGTTATTTTTCCTCCATTCTAGTTCACTTCCTCATAATTCACCAGTACACCCTAAGATCAGTTTATAGTGCTTTGGACACTTTCAAATTACAAACTTCACACTTTTCCTGATTTAACTTGAAATAATGTAATAAATCAGTATAATTCTTCCTCATCACCTGCCACCTTTTGCTCTTATAATGAAATATATATAGGTGTAAAGGAGTAAAACGATGTCTGCAATAAACTGAAGAATGGTCAAGTCAAGCTCCATCTGAACTAGTAATGGTTTGTTTTTATGTAAAAACAGACACTGAAAAGCACATGAATTTTGCTGAATATATCACACCTTATTTTCCTCACAATTGTGCAGTATTTAAGAAGAACAGAGCATAAGTTTTACATGAAATATATGGTGAGTCACTTTCTCCAGAAAACTGCATTTAATTTTTTCCCATCTATTCTAGTACATGTTATTAGGGAAGAAGTAAACAGGAAAAACAGAGGTGCAAGTCAAAGGAGAATTGCTCGTTCTGCAATTCATTTTGTCTGCACTGTTCTGTTAGCATCATGTTTATTACTGTCTCTATGCTGTTCATTACTAGCATTCTCCTGGCTCTTGTCTTCTAACTGTAATCAAGACCTCTTCATATTAGATCTAAAAGCTTATTTGTATAATAGATCAACAAAAGGGATTTCTGCATGAGGATTTCACAAAGGTAACCTTTCATGATTCTCTAACAAAAATTAAAGCAATTTTGTTATTTAATTATGAAATATGTAACCTATTTTAGCCTTCCGTAGCATGAAACCATTGAAGCTAACAATGCAGTTGCATTTACCTATGGGTTGATGAGCTCTGAGAGCTCACATAGGCAACTCTCAAAGCATAGGCACCTTCCCAAGTTCTTAATTCCTAATTACTACAAGAAAGAAGATTCCTCCAGAGAGGGACCACTTTCATTCTGTACCTGACAGGTAGAAATTAGTTGCCTAATTGAATGGAATGGTATTGCAAAATGAGAGAACCAAGTAAGCTTATTTATTTATTTATTTATTTTATTTTTAATTTAGCCTCTTTTTAAATTAGATTTTAACTCTGATTCAGATATAAAGCTAGTAGCATGAGACAGCCTATTTTGGATGATTTCCAATAACATTACATTGCCCTCTGCCCAAATTTCAATAAAATATAATCATCTGAAAAATAAATTCCAATATAAGCTCTTAGTTTTCTTTGCTGTTGAGGCATAAGCCTGAGTCATATACAAAAACAGAAAAACTTGCAGTTCTACAGGTACCACTCTAAAGATGTTGAAACATAACAGGTATTTATTTAATTTTAAATAATCAGAAAGTAAAGTGTCAAACTGTTTCTGTTTCTGACTCTCACTCATGAACTTGTCTTCAGAAAACAGATCTTTAAGAGGAAGAGAAGAACTTGCATTTTATCCAGAATCTTTCTTTATTTTTATCCTCTTGGAAATTTAAAAGACAGCTGTTCCCATATCTGCAGGGAGAACCATAAGGAAAAATATTTTCAGGTATTACTTATTCAATGCTCACTTTAATAGCGTAGTTTCTGCATTCCTGAATCTTGTCATATGACATGTTACCAGGGATCCTTCCCAATGATTTATCTTTTCCAGGTTCATCAATACATTTTCAGAAACACTTCAGGCTCTTGTTTACTGCTGGCAAAAATGCATAGCTAAGGGTGGTGATTATTTGAAAAATAACGTTCTATAGCTCTATTAAAGAGTGTTACCACGCTCTTTGTACTCCATGGAAATAAATAGGAGGCATTACTTTTGGAGAGCCACGTATTTTCAGAACTCCAGAATGCAGAGAAAAAGAATGAGATTGGTTTGTTTTTAAAGGATCTCAACAATACTGTCTTTGCTCCTGTCGTCTAAGCATTCAACCTTTCATAAAAAAATCAGCACAAAATCAGAATGGTCATACAATCATTGTAATGTTATCATACATACTAGGAAGCTGTTGGAATATATGAATGCCATTATCTGCAGTTTTAAATATATGGCTACATATTTTTTGGATACAGAGCTCAAAATATTCTGTGAAAATTCAGAAGAAAAGTTCACAAATTCTGCAAAGAACTTATCAATTAAATGAAACTCTTCCTGGACAGGATTAATTTCTAGAAATTTATTTTGTGATGCAGCCTGCTAAACAAACACAAACTGTAGGAATCTATATACCTGTCTTACTCTGGGAAAGTAGGAATCTCTAGAGAGATTAAAGTGAAAAATAAAGGAGGAAAAGAAAACAGAATAAAATATTAGATATGCTGAATAATTTCAGACAAGCTAGTATGAATTTGTGCCGAGACTGATAGAATGCACGGCCTTCAGACAGACAAAAGAGAAATGTTTGGTTTTCCAAACATCACAAAGCAAACAGAAAGGTCTCTACAGAATTTTTAATGAGAAAAAATTAACCAGCTGTAGTGCTGGATGACAACAAACCGTCCAACTTTGCAAAAAACAAATGAATGTTTTATGTTAGCAGCATCCCATGCCAGAGAAAGGAAGTACATATTCTGTGAAAGAAAACAGCACCGTTTCATGACTTAAGGAGACAGAACCAGAGAAATAAGGTGTGAAAGTAAAATCTGCCTTAAATCATAAGGCGAAAATACTTGAGGGTAGTAAAAAAGAGGATAAAATATGCCGTAAGGATATTTACAATGTGTTAAAAATTCATGAAAAGAGAAAACGAGGACAGGCAACTGAATATAACATCTTGTGGTTTGTGGTTCAAGGAGCACAGACATGAAAGAATAGACTTGAGAGGGAGATGGCCATCAAAAAGCTTAATTTCCACAGTGGAGACAGCAAATGCCCCAACTTCTTCAGACAACTCACAAATTCCTCACATATTGGCAGCTCCATGACTCACAGCATCAAAGGCAATACATAATCTGTGCTAACTGGAGGTGGTCTAACACACTAAATAGGCGAATCATCTGTCACCCAGCCCAGTCATCACCTTGCCCTTCAACTCCCTCCAGAGATAGAAAACTCTAACAGCTGTTAGAGAAGAAAGTTAAGAATAATAATTTTGCCACAGGGAAAATGGGTTTGACTTTATGAGTGATAATGTAAATAAAAATTTAACCCATTAATCTACTTTTCTTGCCTAGTTCTTAATTACTCTTCAAGAAATTCACTAAATTCAACTCAGTTATATTAAAGAAAAAGATCTTTTTAATTTATTTAATGGTAAGTTTTTATATACAAAGATGACAATAAGGGAAATTTTTCAAAAAACTGAGCTCAAATGACAGCATTTCAATGTGTATTTTACAATAAAGTTATTTCAGTGTAGCACTTGGAGTAATCAAATGAAATACAACCTTGTTCATCCAGACTTTCTGCTGGGAAAGCACAGCACATAGCTTGTCACAGAAATTACAACATCAAAGTATTTCAGAGTAACTGAGATGCTTTTGAAAATGAAGTGTTTTGGATTTGATTTTTCTATGTTTCCTCAGCAAGGGCATTGCCAAGGAGCTGCCATAAATAAATAAATAGATAAACTGTACAGTACTGAAATCTTCATCTCATTTCTATTTGCATACGCATGCTACAGACATTGAGGTTTGTATACAGAAGGGAGAAACATGGAAGTTATCTAAGCACAGTGTACACGCTCTATACAGTTCTTCAGGCATCTTTAAGCTCTGCCAAACATAATGATGTAACCTGTGTGTCTTTTGGTACACTGCATATATTTACACAAATCTTTTTACTGAAATAGTGATATTTTAATTTTAACCAGTTGGTAAGTGCTTAGGAAGGAATGGGAAACTTTTGTCTATTATTATTCCCTTTGTTCTCACACAAATAAAAGCCCAAAAAAGAACACAGGAAGCAGGCATCACTGATCCTAATTAAGTGATGGTTCTAATACTTAGTGAACTCCAAATACTGTAAGCAAAGGCCGCAAAAGTAACCTGAAAGAAGCACAGAAAGCTTCAGTTTCCAGCCTTGTAAAGGTCTATGGATACTGTTGCTGCAGAACCATGTCTTCATCTACCCTTTTCTCAGGTTTTCAAGTAATATTAATCACCAGACTGATGTTATGTAATTACTAAACGCCTCTGAGCCATATCCAATCACTGCATATTTTTGCCTAGCTGTATGTTGGATATATTGTCCAGAAGGTTACTGTGAGGAACAGTCTTGAAAGATTTGCTGAAATTGAAAAATACTGAACCAGCAGGCTTCCCCTAGTCAATTAGGTGGATAACCTTGTTGTAAAAGGAAAATAATTTTATTAACCATGCTGTCTGTGACCAATGACCACACTGTACCAGAATAATCTCCTCCATAATTTTGCGAGGCACTGAAGTGAGACCAACAGGCCACTAATTTTAGTGCACAGAACAAAGTACAAAAAACAAACAAACAAAAACAACCTGGATCTGAAGTCATATTTTAATTATTCTCAGACAATCCATGGCTAGTTCAAATGTTATGACAGCATCATCTGTAGATTCCAATAGTTAATGCTATATCCTGAAAACAACAAAGCATCTCAATTATTATTTACTGTCACTTCAACATCGTCTTTTTCAGAGAAATTCATACTTCCAGTATATGAAGTATTTGTCCAATCTCCTTGTCAGCTACTCATTAATTTTAACTTTGGACTTCTGCAGGGTATAAAACAATTCTGAGGCTTTAATCTGTTTTAAACAGTCAAACCACAGCCTCTTTACCCTATGGAATCAATGAATTTACTCATCCTATTGAAAGGAGATACATATGTTGTGAACTGCAGTGATGGTCACTGGAGATGTACTTCATTGCCAGGCTTTGCAAATCACCATCACAAGTTGTCATCAGGAAAAAAAACAAACACCAACCCTTACTTTCAGGATTACAAGGATAGAAGAAAATAAAATACTTGAAAGGAGATTGAAAAGGAAAACAATGAGAGTTCTTCACTAGAAGGGAAAATGTTTTAAGTTCTAAGGCAGGCAGATTTCTCACCTTCACTTCAGCTGGTGTGAAGAATATAGAACTGCAAGTATATGAGATGAGAAAGGTGAAGTACAGCACAAGCTGGATCAAAAACTGAACCTTTACAGACAGCTTTGCATACCCATTTATTCAATGCATTTTAGTACTTATGTATAATTTTATTACACCTTAGACATGATTCTTGAAACACCTGCTACTTTGTCTATTGTATTCCCTTTACCTGTTGGAATCTGTTACCCTTAATATTCTTCTGGTACACACAAGGATAAGAAATCAAGTAGCAAAAAACTACCTTGCTGATTACAGCCAGTCCTGCAATATTAATATACATAGAAGTCCTAAAATAAATAGTTACTGCATGATAGTCCAGTGAAAGATTTTTCTTTCATGCTGCACGGTTACACTCTGGTTGTTTACATAGTTTTCAAAAGAAACTAAGAAAGAGCAAATATAAAAGACCTCCCCTTCTCACTTCCTCATTTGAAGATGTCATAAACACTTCCCTCATAAGGTAAACAAAGCTTTAGGATTATTTTGGCCTCAAAAAAAATCATACACAGCCTTCCACCTAGTAATTATAATTTCAATAAATTAAAAATTTACATTACATGGCCTTAAAATCTTTCTTTTTAGAAGCCTATATGTACTTCCAGGTATACATGTAGATCTTAATGAAGAAGCTGTTTTAGAGCATTTTACGATCTCTCCCACGACTTGCTCAAAAAGTGAGCATCTGTTTCTCTTATAGAAAATAATAGGCTAACCTTATATAACATGAAACAGACTTCGGAGTGACTCTGCTTACTTTGTTCTCACGTTTTAATAATTAAAAATGAGCACTAGTTTTGCTGTAACAATTCTAAATTCCATATTTAAAAATTAAAGTTTATGATTTCCAACTAAAACAACGATGAAATTATTGTGAGAAAACCTACATTCTTGGGTAGTTTACTAGCTTACAAGGAAAAAATTGAGACTTACAATTAGAAATTTATTGTAGAACTTTAACTTATATGTACCTTTTTGGGAGAAACTTCAGGCTTGACTACATCAAAAGAATTCAGTCAAACCTGGGTATTTCACAATGAATCATCTGAATCTGTTCTTTACTCCAAATGAAAGCTACTTTTATTTCAGTAAGATCAAATACTTTCAAAATATTTGGAATCAAAATGAAAACAATAGATTAATTCACATGGGAAAATTAGCTTTACTATTTTTGTATCTATTAGCGGTTTAGTCAGAAAGCTTAAGAATGAAGAAATACAGCACACGTCACCTTCCAAAACAACTTGTTTAGCCACAGTGCAGGAGAACATTTTCTGTGAATGAGTATTCACAAAACACATTCATTTCCAAAAATGAATTTCACTATTTTACTTTTTGGAGATCAAATTACTACTTCTGATTTTTGTTTGTGTGTAATCAAGTCAAAGCAAATAAACTGCTAAATTAAAAGGCAAGTCAATTGTGTAAGCTTTTATGACCCTCCCAAAAATATAATGCTTCAAGTACACCGTATGTTTTAATTTAAAAAGAACACTTATAGAAAGCTCACATTCAATGATGAAGTTAAAACCTCCACCACTCATTACAAAAGTAATCCAAAGAATTAATTATAATGAAAACATAGCAAATAAACAACAGTTTTGAGATTACAGTGCAGACTGCACATCAAAATATTCACCATGACTTCATTCTTTGAGAAGTATTTGTAGCAAATTTTTAACCAGTAGTTTTAACAAGTCTATTGATATGGAAACAAAATGCTGGCCATTTTTAGTGCCCAAAGCAAAGTCTCACAGCTAAGTTAAGCACTTGAAAATAGAGGGTTTACCAACAATAGAATTTACACTCCAGAATTGCAGGAGCCTTACAGTGATGTATTTTATGGATTTTAAGGGAAACATGTGCTGTATCACATGGCATTATCAGGCTCCTGTCCATTGAATGATATTAAAAAGCAGGATCATGGAAAAACTAGGATTCTTGTCCTGTAAGAAAGTTTGCTTACCCAGTTCCTTCCTACCCTGGGAAAAATACAAGCACGTTTTCCTTCTCACATACTGTACACATGATTCATATCAAAATTCAATCATGCTCAATTAACACTCAAAATTTTCCAATAATTACGCTGAAGGCAGCACCAGCACACACAAAGCGATATGGGAATCAGGGACTAAGCTGTGCATAAATTCACTAATAAGAGAAAAGGTCACAGTCTGATATTACTGAAATTTGATTAGATTTCAGATCCTTGTGCTAAAAATCAATGTTTTTTTGGCTTCAGTCTTTGTGCTCTGGAGCCAGCCAATCTCTGGGGCCCTGCATATAATCAGAGGTTGTACCAGTGTTACATCCTCTCCTGGGCAAAAAGACAGCAAGAAATTAGAAAGGTTTTACAGGTCAGAGCAGTCAGGCTTTGCCATTCCTACAGCTAAGGGGTTTGGGAAGCAGAAAGGGAAAATCTGCAGCTGCTGTGAAGTGAAGCAACTGTTATGTTGGTCAATGCTCCTAAGAAAGGTAAAGCTGGTGCTGGGGATTTTACAGCTCTTTGATAGCTTCCAGGAGCAACCTAAGCGAACCAGGATGAACCCACAAAAGGCTCTACACACAAATACTGCTGCAGAATGGTTACAAATACAGGAGATACAGCCTAAATATGATCCCATAAGTGAAAAAAAAACACAAAAGACCCCCAAAGCAGGCCTTAGAAGTAGAGCTTTCCTATAATATGAAAACTGTCAACAGGTAATATTGAAAGTTCCTGAACTCTGCAAATCCATATGTTTTTTTGGGGCATGAATGGAAGTCAGCTCCTGCTGTACAACATTTGTTCGCTTCGGCATATTCAACCAAACAATGAAACACATTGTCAAATGCACAGCACTGAACTAACAGCTTTTCAGGGAAGAAGAGGCAAAATGATCTGATAAAAAAAAGTCAATAAAAAAAATAGTTTCCCATTGGAACTACTCCTGATTTTCATGACCAAAAGAATAAGCCTTATCAACACAAAACTGAAGAGGCAGTAAAGAGGATCAGATCTACAAAACTCAGCCAACAATCACCAGGTAAAAAATAAAAGGGAAAGGGAAAACTCACAGCATCAAATGAATCACTAAGGCTGCCTTGTATTTTTGATTGATCTTTACTACTCAAAGGGAAGCAAAGAGGCCTAGGTGAGAATTAGAACCCAATTCCCCTTTTTGGAAAAGAGCAGTTATTTTTTGTATTCTGTGATATGTATTTATTCTTGCATGCATAGTGAAGAAAAAAAGAACTGCAAGAGACAGTATGGAAAAGCAGTCTATTCTATCATTGGATCTTAAAGCTTTTTGTCAGGTAGTTTGTGCTCTCTATACTGCACAGTGAGGTGATTTCTGTTCAGATATTGCAGAAGTGGACAAGTGGACAAAACTACTCAACTAAATGAAGACTTTGGATCCATTTACAACTAAACCATGAATAGCAGGAGGAAGTATGCAGTAGTGTTAATCCAATTAAACCGGGTCAGATAAAAACAAGTACCTCACGGCAGCCACTACCTCTGTGTTTATTGGGTTTATGAATGACAAGAGTATTTTTTTGAAGAACTTTCCCAGCACTCAGTGGACTGAACTTCTAGCAGCTTGGACTCTGGGATTGTCTATAATAAAGTGAAAAAACTGCCAAATTATAGCAATAAGAAAAGCAACATGGACTGATAAAGGAATGTCTTTTTTTCCCCCTTTTTCAAAATGAGCTGATTCTGATCTTTTCTATTTCTACTGGATTACATCAGACAATTTTCTTTTTATCATTAATGCAATATTGGATCACTGCCCCCCTCAGTATGTTTCTAAAATAACTGGATAAGAATCAAGCTCCTTGGAGATGTACTTCAGATATCCATGAATCATACAAGGGATGCTCTTATTTTCACTATTCTATGACATTTTGCAAACTGAAGAGCTATTTTAACTGTCTAATCCAAACATTAAGCTAGCAGAGACGTCTGGGCTTCATGACTCAACAAAATATTTTCAAAATTTGAATTTGAGATCTTTAAAAATACTTGAAACCTCTTATATCTGACATGGAAAGAAGATAATCATTTACATACTGTTGCATGAAGAGAAGCATCTGATAACTGAGTCAACTTTCATTTCAAAGTGCTTCACCAGAACTCCTTGTTTTTAAAAAATGATCTGTTCCATCTGTGACTTCACAGCCCTTTCTGCGCTATAGGGAACAAGGAGCTCTTTAATGTCTGCGGGGTTTCAGGTTCATGTTGTGTGCTCAAGCAGTGCTCCCACACTCATCGTACTGGGGAGAAGATAAAAACACTGAGGACATTTATCAATATACACATGCAAAGGACTGCCACGTAGAATGAAATGTTGACCTGCACTTCTCCCTCAGAACCTGACATATGTTTCCATACTGGAGCATTTTCAGGGTCAGCGCAAACCATTCCCTGTTAGATTTGCATGAGAAAATCTGTACCTACCATTAGAAATCTAGTTACAAGTTTTTCCAGATTGGCACTACCATCAATGGCAGGTATCACAAACAGCTGCTGTTCTTACTAGACCACCACAAAAAAGAACACAAGCGATGTTTCTGCAAAACTTACAAATGTTAGCTTGGTAATATGATTTTAAAAACAGAAAAAAAAACCCACAAAAAAAACCAGAAGTACAGGGAAAAAAGTATTTTGCCTTATTTACAGTAAAGAGCAAGAGATTAAGATTACATGGAAAATAATTTTAAATCTCAAATGCATTAATACCAAAAAGATAAATTTAACATCTATAAAGGGTTTAAAGGCTCGCTGCAGCTCTTTAATCCTTCGCACTGTATGGAACAATCTGCTGCACTTGAACATCTACCAGAGGATTTCTGCCTCTTTATTTTTTTATTTTTGCCTGCAGTCAACTTATCAGAACAGACTTTACAGCTCCTCAGTCTATACCTGACAGACCAGAACCAATTAATTTTCTTCAATTGTTCTACAACTGATTCATATAAAAAACTATTTGAATATTTTCTAAAGATGGACTCAGTTTTACCTTTTTTTTTGTTTTTTGGACTACTCCATCATAGTATTTAAAAATTTTAGAGAGGCACAGATTCACCTGAAGATGGTTGAACTAGGACAGGCATAGAGCTGGTTTTGAGACTGCCAAGAGATATTTGCTTTGTCTTCCTTTTGGTGGCAGGCCAGAAGGTAAAGATGTCATGTTTTGCTACCTACCACCTCATTTAAATTTGACAATAAAAATCAGATAGTTGTCTTAGATTCAGTAGGAAAAAATCAAACTATGTCTTTTTTTTTTTTTTTAATCACTAATGTTGAAGAACAGAGAAAATAAGTGATTTATTAGAAAAATCGTGATTTTTATTTGCTGCATCTACCTGGCCAAGAAACTACATATTTACTAACAACTATTTTATGCATTCACTGATTATGTTGACTGAGTGCAGAATTTGCAGTGGTTCTCATTTTTAGAAAGTTTTGCTCGATGGTCAAAATCAGAATGCAAAGAGCTATACCTGGAGCACAACGTTAAAAATCTCTTAATGCTTTAATGGTAATTTCACATGCAGTTCGTAGGGATACTTCAGAGGAATTTAAGCAGCAGGCTGCTGGATTATCTAGCATTCTAAAGAAACTATGGAATATATTTCCTACAAAATATTTCATTGTGAAATATATAATCACCCTAGAAAAAGATACACTTATTCAAAACACAGACCTTTCCAGGTTTCTGTTTTAACTAAAATAAAAGAACGACTACAGTTGTCATTTGTTATTTTAACGCTGCACTGAAAACCTGTGTTATTGACATGGACTTCACATGGACTTTAAAAAAAATTTAAGCAGGAAATATTCATCATTAAATCTACTTCTCTGTGAACATATTAAAAAGAATCCCATTTTTTTCCCCCCTCCAGTTGCCAACTCTGATTAGATGGAGATTCCAAAGAGAGATACAGATATCCAAACCATTAAATACATGGTCAAAGTAGAAATAAAGCTCCCTGACCGTGCCTTGACTCAGGGCACCAAACTTTCGGCAGCTTTAAGTATCATCTGAACCCATTGTAAGTGAAAGTCAGAATTTGCCAAGGTTGAAAAGACCTACAAGATCATGCAGTCCAACTTCCTATCACCAACATTTCCCCTCTGAACCACATCCTTTAGAATGACATCTAAGCACTCTCCTCTCTTCCAGCATTACTTTCCTCTTCTTCATGGAAATACCAACTGGCTCAGACAGGAAAACTGCTTGTATTTACCAAACTCAAGCACTTTAAAGTACACTGCCATCATCTTCAAACTGCATTTTTTTTCTTTTTTTTTTTTTTTTTTAGTACCTGAGTATACAGAATCCATGCCTAGTTCTGATCTTCAGGTGAAGTAATATATGCCAAAAGGGCTTTGCTTGACAGGTGAGGTTATTTTGATCTGTGTTTGCATATCCTGCTCAAATGTGCCTTGCCCAGGTAACGGCACTCCTAATGAAATAAGAATTCCTTGAAGATACTTCTGGATTTATTCTCCACATCACTGTAGAAGACAAATTTCCTACTCCAAATTTGTAAGACAATGGCAATTTAGATGTTTAATTTGAAGTAACGTACTTCAGAGAACAGATTAAAGCTTATTCTTTCATTGCTTTTGGCCTCTGAAGAAGTGAAGTCAGGGCAAACATGAGAATTTGAACACCAATAGCTTTCTTCTTTTCAAATATTATTAACATCAAAGCTATTAGCAAACAATCCCTGTAATCAGTCCTGCATGTTTGCTTCTTGATAGCTTTCATGTGTTTCTAACTTTCACCAAAGTTTCCTTTATCAAACACCAGAAGTTCTAAAAAGTTTGCTTGCTGCTTAAAGCATAGAGATGAAAAAATAGCATAAGATATCAATACTACATTAAGCACAAATTTAAGGTATATTTTTCCCCTCAAACTCAGGTCTGTTCTCACCCATACAGCCTTTTGTCATACACACCATTCACTTACATTTTACTGAGCCTGGATAGACTGCACATCAAGCTGGCACAGGGAATATATGTAAATCATGAATAATTGTAACCATTTTTAGCACTGAACAAGCCTTTTGCTGTTTATGGACCAGATGGAGATTCTACCCAGAGAATACTATCTGAAATAGGTAGTATTCAAATACTGAGCTTTAAGTACCATCCTAAGGGTTGCTGGAAACCTTATACCTCCATCTGTGAAAATGGAAAGTGAAGTAACATATGTACATACAGTTCTTTCAACAGAAGTAAAACATATTTTGGAGTGAAAGAAAAAAAGCATTATGCTATTCATCCATTATGCTCCCAAAAAAAACATAATGGTGTTAAACCAAGGGAAATTTTCTCCTGATATTTCTAATCCAAACCATTTATTTTGTGCAGATTTTAGTATACCTGCATATTCCCTATGTAAATAATAGGGTGCAAAAAATCTTAAGAGTACCATGAAGTATTTTGCATAATTCTGTATCATGCTAAATTAACACTTGTTGCAGTTTCAGCTGTGAAAATCAAAATAAAGACTTTTTACAGGTATGGTTGTGTTATATAGCTGTTATGTACTTGTCCGTACACAAATCAGTGCTAGTTAACAGTGAATGCCTCACAGTCTCTCCTATGTAAAAATAGTCAAGATGCTATTACAAAGATTAGGAATAAAAGCATACAGTAAGCATAGACCCTAAGGTTGGTTGTAAAACCCATCCTGAAAGTACAATCATGCTCTGGATTTATTGAAATTGCACTTCACCTGTATTGACTCTGTATCCATCCTTCTTCTGCCCCTGTTTTTCCCTCTGATATACTACAAGACTCAGCACTGGTGCCATGCAATCACAGTATGGCAGTGACAGATGGTGATATCACCTCAGTTTAATCTCAACGTGTAAAAGCAGAGAAAGTGCAGAGAAAGACTATCTTATTAATTACAATCCAGCACTTTTTGTGTGCTAAAGTTAAATCTGCAAACTTTTTGATCTTTTGACCACACTGCTTGCTAGATAGAGTTTGTCTCTTCAGAAAGCAGACAGCTATGCAAACAATATCTTTGATGCCATTAAACAGATGTTATGGGTTTCTGTTTGCTTTTTCTGGTTGTTTACTTAATGACCTCTCACCTTACTCCTCAGGAAGTGTAACCTGGTCTACTTTACTATTCTTGACTTTCAAATGCAACTTGGAATTACGGCTGCCAGTGTTTGTTCAGGTCCCCCCGTAATATAATCCAGCCTTGCTACAGTAGGTGGTTTCACTTTCCATGAATTTAAGTGTATTTGTACTCACTACAACTAAACATCGCTCCTCTCCAGAGGAATTTTCACAAAAATATGTAACAAGACCGTTAATTTACAACAATTACAACTGGGAGTGGAGCAACCTGTCTCCATTATATCCTTAAATCTCTGCTGTTATTTCCATAACTGCTGTCATGATAGCTCAGCATACTGCCTTTAAAACACAACTTCACCCACTCTGTAAAAGATTCTCGCTTGAGGTAATTCAGCTCACCTCAGTCAATAGTACTATTTCTCTGCTGATTTACTGGAAGATCTGTCCCAAAGACACATTAATTCAAACTGTAGAGTTGACTACTATATTATACCAAATGAAATAAGTGGACAGGCCTCAGCTCTGGAATTTATTTCCAAATATGATATAGAGCAGTATGAATTCTCTGTCACCTTCTTCCAGCAAAATTAAAAACAGGAACCAACCAAATTAAAAGACATTTTATTACTGTTTTCTACACAGAGTATGCAGCTAAAAACAGGAATCACATATGCACTTAATTCCACCTTGCCTAGATACAATAAATATTAGCTTGAACCAGATAGAACACCATAGAAAAGGCATTCTGTTCTTGAGACTCAAATCATATTATTTATATCTAATAACTTCATATCTGTCTTATATGAAACTCACATATTCTATGAAATTATAAAATAAAAATATATTTCACTGAAAAATTTTGGAACAGCTCCACTGGAAAATCTGATATTTTTATTTTTAAAGTTATCTGTACATTTATCACGCTTAATACACACTTGAATATCTGAATCAAAAAAAGCTATCTGTTCGTGGCTTCAAAGGCTAGTTAACATGCTTTAAAATATTTTTTTTCTGAGCAGAACTTGCATCTATTATTAGAACAATATTTTACACTCAAAGAGAACAGTTCCTTTGAGAATATCATTTATCATATAAGCAAACTTCATCATTCAGAGTTAATTTTCAGACATTTAACAGCTGAGAGAAAAAAACTTGTAACAAGACTGCATGAGGGTCTCTCTCAACCTGGGTCATTCTAATTCACAAACAGTTTGCTCAGACAAACTTCATATAATGCAGGATATGGGCTTTCAGCATTTGAAAAGAAAGACATGGAAGGAAGAGCAAAGCACCAGCTCCAGATGCCTCTTCCTGCACTTTGTGCAGTGAGTACTCGGCAGTCCTGGAAACAGGCAGGATATTTTACAACCTTTTGCTCCATTACACCTGAAAGTCATGGTGTTTCCTAATTTTTGAATTACTTACAAGCCATAGAATGGCTTGGGTTTGAAGACACCTCAGTGGTCACCAAGTTTCAACCTTCTGCCAAGTGCAGGGTTGCCAACCACTAGATCAGACTGCTCAGGACATCATCAAGCCTGGCCTTAAACACCTCTAGGGACTGGACATTACAGAACAGATCCCATGGAAAAAGGAATACCTTAGTTCAAGTTGCTATCTGCAGAGAGCATGACTTAATTTTTCAGCTTTCTGGTTGGAACCTCCTAAACTAGCAGAAACTGTTTCAGTATGCTTTTATATTTTCTATGTTAAAACCTGTGTGTTTATTTATTGACAAAGAAAATACTTCTATGTAGATTATTAAATTCTTGTATCCTCTGAAGTATTTCACAGGACTATTATATGCTTGCCTCATTTTTTGGGGGGGGTATCAAAGTAAGTTCTTAAAGCTCATCTTATTTCATGCAAGTACTCTAGTGCCTCTGTCCTTTCTCACTAGTTTATAAATGCACGATACCATAGACCTGTGTGTGAAGAGATAGAGCATGAACAAATTAGGAAAGTTAACAACCAATCCTAAATCTCTTCAAAGTAAGTAAAAAGGACAGACTTCATTCATTTTCATCTCTCCTCCAGCAGATTTTCAGAAAGATTATTTTTCCCATGGCAGAAAAGAAATTACATAGTCTCTGAACTGTAAGATATTTAGTTCTGATTGCTTTCAAGAGAAATACAATCATTTTTCCTCTTTTTTCCTCTCTAACAGCTACTGGTGTGAGTGCCAAAAATCATTTGGATGAGCATTTCTTTATTGTCACTGAACTTCAAATAAATCTATATGTGTTTTTTGCAACATCAAATACAACACTTCATCTAATAGACTGGGCCAGAAGTTACTTACCTTGATGCCTTCTCATAAAGAAGAAATGAGAAAGCTTTTAACTCACTCTTTTTCCCCAAGTGCTAACATTTTACATGACACTGAGCAGAAATGGAAAATAAGTATTTTGGCTCTTCTGCATGTCTGTTTTGTAACCTCTAATTATTCTACTACCAGAGTTAAACTTCTAATAATTCACATATACAGCGATGAATCAGCTAAGCTCCTCGAAACTGGCTTTAAGAAAGCAGAATGCTGTAAGTCTCTGACATATGCCATACAGACGATACAAATAAACCATAAAACACTTCCGCTCGGTGTTACTGAAGGCAGCAACCCAAGAAGGGGTACAGCTAAAATGTGTACAGCTAAACTGCTTCTGCTTCAGAAGCAGTTATCTGCTGAAGGGAACACATCATTAGCAATTACAGAATGCAGTGTTCCCACCATGCTTTAGTAGCTGTGCTTACCTGAGGCATAACGCTTCTCAGAGCACCTGCTGGACTGCTGCAAACCCTCACCATAGACCAGTACCATAAAGGTACAGTTCAGCCCTTACTGATATTTTTAGAGGCACAAAGTTGAAGAGGATTTGTTGTGGTGTTGTGGTTTTGATGCCGGTATTCCACATCAGAACATCATGCAGGCAGTTAGGGAGTTAATGCTGTGGGGAGCAGCAGAGGGGCGCAGCTCCGCAGCGGCCGCCAGGCCCGCTCTTTCTCGGCGCGCTCTCTCGGCTGCCGTGGAAATTCAGCACGCGTGCTTCCCCTGCAGTTCCTCCCTAACGTAAGCTCCCAGTTTCCGGTTTGGAAACTTTGTCTCTCTCAATTGTTAAGTTTTATTAGATTTAGTAAAGTTACCGTTCCTTCTCAGATCGTGCCGCTGTTTTTTTTTTTTTGCAGATCCATCTATTCCCTCTGTTCTCCCCCCCCCCCCCCCCCAGCTCCAGTTTTTTTTTTTTTTCTTTGTGGTTCGACTTGCGTAAAAATGAATGGTTTTAAAACCCTGTGGGGAAAAGCAAGCTTCAAAGGCAGACAAGATACTTTCCAAGAAAACTGGATGAACAAAAACACTAAATCTAGATTTCCGTTCAATGAAAATGCTGCAGATCTGTTAAATGGCAAACTTTGGTCATCCCAAGTGATGAGGTCTCCCCCAAGCCTTTTCTTCTAAGAGGAAACAATCCCACTTTCCTCAGTCACTTCTCGTAAGACGTGTGCATCAGAACCCTCGCCAGCTTTGCTGAGCTTCTCTGGACATGCTCCAGGGCCTTGAAGTCTTTCTTACAGTGAGGGGCCAAGAACTGAACACGGTACTCTATAGGCAGATTCAAAAGAGCTGAGTACAGGGGGCTAATCATTTATTTCCCTTCTCCAGCTGGCAACACTATTTCTGATGCAAGCCAGGATCTCACTTGTCTTCTTGGTCCTCTGGGCACACTGTTGGCTCATGTTCATCTGAGCATCAATCAGCACCCCAGATCCTTTTCCAGCCACTCTCCCCCAAGCCTGTAGCATTGCCTGGAGTTGTTGCGTCCAAAGCACACGATCTGGCACTTGGTCTTGTTGAACTTCATCCCACTAACCTCAACCCAGGTATCCAGCCTGTCCAGATCCCTCTGTAGGACCTTCCTTCCCTCAGGCAAATTGAGGTTTCCTCCCCAACTTTCTGTTATCTGTAAACTTACTGAGGGCACATTCAACCTCCTGTCCAGGTCATCAGTTAATATATTAACAGGAGTAAAAATTACATCAAATTTATAAGTTTGGCTTGGCTTATTTAACCTGAAACCAAATTCTCAAATCACTCAAATTCCTTAAAGTGTCTGCAAAAGGCTAAACATTCCTATTAAACAATAGTTTTCCAATATGTAACATTTACAGGAAATTCTTGCCTACTACAAATATATAACAAAAAAGCCAACACACTCAGTAATGTCTATATCCTGGTGTTCATAGAAGCAAATACAGAAAGAACCCTAATTATTTCAACTTATTCTCTGTTAATAAGTTCATATTATTAGTGTTCTTCTTTCTGTATTTGCCTGTACACTAATAACTAAAACAAGAACTAATTGAAATCATGTGCACATAATAACAGCCAACAAAATGATTTGGAAATGAATACAAAACCATTGCATATATAATTTGCATATAACACAAAGATTGGTGGTACGATAAATGAGGAATGCAAAGCAATTAAGCATTCATCATCATGAAAGTCTACCCAATGTTTTAATTTAACAAAATGCAAACTGCTACAGACTGGAAAGATAAGCACACACTCTGAAACAGGAGCAACAGATCTAGAGGGCAGTCCAAAATGAAAAACAAAGCTTCTAAAGACAACTGACAATTGAGAAGAGATTACATGCCATCCTAACGTCAAATGGTAGTGGAGAAGTCTAGCATAATAGTTCACACGCATTATGCCCACAAAAAAAGCAAAATTACTTCTGAAGGATTCTTAGTGATACCAGTCCAATAGCCATGTACAGAAAGAAGAGTTAAACTTACCCAGCTAGTGAAAGAGATTGAAGGAGATCTCTAAGTACACAGAACACCTTCCAAATATGCAGCCTAGGTCTAAGAGACAATCTACCTGCCATGGCTGGTTTTATATGAGCCAAGGGTGACTCCATCCTGGGTCCATCCCTTCTGGTAACCTGGGGAGCACTGGTGCCAACAACTTGCCTGTGCTCCCTGGGCTAGACACAACCCTTCACCAGGTTCTCATTTACCAGCTAAATCTGTGACATAGTAGTTCTTCTACAGAAGGAGAAATTCAAATCCCAAATAGCAATATGGCAATCACAAGAAGCGTGCTTAAGCACCACTGAAATGCAGAATATGTTTCAGTGGTAATTATTAAATAAGACGCCAAGAAAATAAATCAAGAATAGGGAAAAGATGTGCTTAAATTATGTGAGATTAGAGAAAAACATTTCAAAAGGCATTTCAAACACTAGTATGATTTATTGAGAAAGAGGCAGAAAGCACTTAACAAACTCTAATAATGGTCATAACAAACCAGGTAATTTTTAAATTGGTGTACCTTCATCTGTTGCAGGGGAACTTTTTTAGCTATATTTTGTCTTCACATGCTGTGTTTGTTTTGTCTTAATACAGAAATAGCAAAAATTTTTCTTTTTTTTTTACGTTTCTGTTCACTAAACGACTGGATTTCCAGAATATGATCTGCCTTCTCTTGAGGCCATTCTGTTATAGTGTAATCTACAGTATCCTCCTCCTAATCCATTTTAGATGCTATAGAACTAGCCCTAGAACAAGACTGTCTTAGCTTTCTCCTCAGCATCTCAGGACAAATAGTGAGAATGATGAAATAAGTAAAGAGTTTAAAAAACTTGAGAGCCGTAGCATTTTGTGACTGGATTCTGACTCAAGCAATCAGTATCAATTTTCTTATTTAACCTTCCATTAAAAAATAAGAAAAAAAGAAAAAAAAAGACAAAAAAGCAAAAAGAAACAAATAAATTTAGCTGTTCTTTTTCTATTGAGGTGAGCCATGTAAAAAGAAACTTCAAACTTAACATTGCATACAATTTCAGTAAACTTTTGCCAGAAGTGTATAATTTTCTCTACTTAGGACATGCACATATTGTATGTGCCAGCCTGCCTAGTTCTCTGGTAAACCTACTCTTGTACCTACCTTGCTGTGGGATGAACACTAACCCTTGGTCATCTCTGCATACTCTGAGCAACTTCCGTGGAAAATGTATCTCTGAGTTGAGTCAGAAACTTGATACTTTCTCACGAAAAAAATCATCTCAGTAGGGAAAAAAGATGCGTGAAGAATATATTATTTGTAAATGTGTGCAATATGTTTGTGTGCATGTTAGTAGTCGAATACTTTCTGGCAAACTTTGAGAAAAGACAGTTATAATCTTAATAAAACATTGGCACAGAACTTTTCTTTTAGTGTTTCTCTTCAGGGAACAGCAGTGACAGCAGTTTTGGGTAACTCATTTTCTCTCTGAGTCTGGAATGTTTAAAGATAGTTAGGAGATATCCATGTAGAATTCCTTCAGTTTCAGCAGATCTTGAAATAACTGTGACTTCTGATCATTTTAATTCTCAGTTTTTCACAAATCAAAAACACAGGACTGAGAAAGGGGGCACCTTTTCAGAACTATTCTCTGGTTATGAATTCAGATAGCAAAAACCTCTAAACTGAAGTGTGTTTTCCTCAATTTAAAAATAATTTTTCAGGAGCACTCCATTTCCTGGAGACGAGTATGTTTACCTCTCAGTAGCATTTCTTCAAGTAAACAACTAGGGACTTCTTCCATTTTCCTTACTCTCTCAGACTTAGAAACACTTGATTTTATTATTCATACTGTGCTATTTGCAAATCCAAGGACCAAACAGATTGCTGTGTGTTTTGCATCCAGACAGTTTTAAATTTGTTTTACCAGCCAGTCAATGCTTTTTCGCACTTGGTAATTACTTCTGTTGCCTCCAAATCTCTCTACAAAGCGTATAATGATTTATGAAATCTATATTCACAAATAGAGTATCTAGTGTTCATTTAATATTAAAATACCAATATGATTTGCCATATTCAACAAAACACAGAAGGCCAGATACTAACAAAGGACTGGAACATGTGACATACTGTTATTTGAGGGAGGCGGAAAATATTCTTAAGGATTATTTAAGTGGTGATGTAATCCAGAGTCCCTTCATATTTGATTAGGGCAGCCTTATATTGAAAAGCTATGTTCTGGAAGATAAAAGTATGTCCAGGTGCCTGCAATAGTAGAAATTTAAGATCATTCAGCTGTCTCAAAATGAACATGTTTTCTCCACTATTTCTGAATAGTCTCAAATGAGCTGTGCATTTATCACCTCTTTCATCAGTACTGTAATTTTAGAAAAATGCTTAAATAGATTTAAAAAGATAATAGCAAACTATTTCTAATCTTCCAGAAAAAAATATTAAATTGTGAAATTAATGTCTCCAAATTGGCCTTAGTTTAGAAAGTATATTTTATTGCAATGTATTACGTTTAATTAATTTTTATCAATAGAAGATCTGAGTAATAAGAATGCATTTTAGAACACCATTGAAAAACAGATTCCGCTTGTGTTTCCACCTTGACATCGTTGTTTCCTACAGAATCTGTTTCCAGAACTGAAGCTAAATTAGCCACTTCTATTTTATCAGTTCATACACTGTGCTCATGCAACTTACTTTAATATCCATATATGGATCCTCTTTGTAATCTCTCTCTGGAGTTTGTGAAAAGATCAGTGTATTGCTCCAAAACAGTCAAGATGGCTTGTCCTGTAACAAAAGTATTCATCATAAGTCAGTGTTTCTAGTTAAAATAGCATTAATTTATATACTATTTTATTTTTCTCATATGTAGGTTGCCCTGAAAGTAATGCTTCCTATTTATTTCTATGGAAACTACAATGGATACAAAGAGCACAGAAACACTATTTGGCAAAGCAAAGTCTCAGCTTCAGAATAGTATTTTTCAGTATAGTCATCATCATTAGCTATGCATTTTCACTAGTGATGAACAAGTGCCTGTATGCCGTGCTAATAAAAATTTACATGGCCATCTGGAATGTGGCTTGTCTTTCATGTCACTGTCACCACTGCTGAAACACACCACCCACTGCTTCACTGTGCTCACATCCAGTGTTTCACCTCCATAAACATTCAGCAAACATTGATAAATGTCAATTGGGGCATTTTTTTTTTCAAATGGAGAAATTCAGTGAGACAACTTTAGTTCATATACGCTTCCATGTCGGATATCATTCTATCAGATCGTCCCTCTGCTGCCATCTGTCACATGGCAACAAAATGTAATGGCATATTGGCAGGAAAGTTCAACCTCTACTGTCATATCACCAATATCTTCCTCTGACATCATAGGTCGATGTGGTAAAACAGAAGATATTACTTACTTTCGGAGCATCCCTCTTAATACTGTAAGTGTTGTTTCACTGAATTCAAAGGTAACAGATTAAATGAAATTAAAAGTCACCTTGCAAGTTTTAATTGCAAGGAAGTCTGATGATGGCATATTAATAACGTTGAAATTTTTTTATGTCATCTCTGTGGTTACACTTCAACTCATGCTGGGCACCAAATAAGAACAGCTGTATTTCTTAATTTCAGCCTTTTTCAGAGTCTTCAAAGTTGAAAAAGCTCATTTTACTATTTTTTTCCTAGTTGGAAATTGATCTATTAAAAACAGAGAATAAAAATATGAGACATACATTTTAAGAACATGTACACTTTTTTTTTTTTTTCAGCCTATATTAAAAAGTTTAATACCACAATTATAATTACTGCTGGCTATGTTCTATTATGTTCCCTTAAGAAAACTAAGCAGCTCAACTTTTTATTGATCTTTTCTTAGAAGTAGCGCTCAAATGAAGATTCCCAGAAAACAATAACTATATCTAGTAAGTTTAGACAATTTACTTTTACAATTTGAGGGAAGAGACCTCTCTTTTGAGAGCTCTCGGACATCTTTAGTTCATCTCTTCTGGATGACTTTTAAACTGTAGTCCCTGACTCCATCTTTAGTTATATATCTGCCTTTCCCACATTCAGACTCTGAGGAAGGGTTGAGTACATTAAGCCATACATTCACTGGATACTCTTGGGAAAATAAAACTTGAAGGTAAATTTCAGTAGAAAGGTTACTTTGAAGCAAATACTTCCACAAAACTGATGCTCCCCAGTAAAAATATTAGGTTTTGAACAAAGCAAAGAACCAACTTTAACAGGAGCTTTTTGACTATACTGTACCATATTATGACAATAAGGAAGATACAAATATTTATTGGAAGTTTTCTATGGATTAGTAATTTGATTTCAGGAAAGTATTTTGTAGCATTTTTGTGGAGCCCTCTTTCACAGACCTGTCACCAGTACTGCCTGCAGAAGGCAGGAATAACAGGCTCGTGCTGAAAAGTGAATGATCCTGCACAACTCAGAGAAAGAGACAACTCTCACACAGTAGTTCCTGTGTGGTTGTTTGTAGGATGTCTGCTGCTAGAAGAGTGAAATTGTGCAGTTACAAAGATAGTTTATCTGATGTAGATTGTATAGAAATTTTAATCTGCTAGTTTTTCGTATAAAGTCATTTCGTATTTACTTATAACAGTAATTCTCGTTCTGTAAAACGCAGAAGTCAAGGAATTACAGGCTGTGTCTTTGGGTCCCAAAAATTGCCTGTTTTATCTATGTCGATTCTGTAATGGAAGGAGATTTTTTGGCAATGATAACCACATAGTTTCTCAGATCAAAAGCAAGTGATGATTAAGGTTTCTGCAATACCATTATATACAAAAAAAGATGTCAAATTAAAAATAAAAAACTTACGACGTAGAGAATTGTTTTTGTATAATTGGTATTGATATATATGTATAGCTATTCTATTGGACTGTTACATTGTATGTAGATGAAAAAAGAGTGAGGCTCTTGAAATATTCTTGCTTTTCTATGTTTGATACTAAAAATCATTGTCCAGCAGTGTATTTCGCTTTTCTCTCCCATACCTTTTCCTGTACTTGGTGCTTCTCCCCTGTGGCACAGGATGTTCTCAGTAGTTAAGCTGGAGCAGATGAACATAGATTTCTTATACAGTTTGCACAAAGATCAGCCTTAGGCATGTTGTAAATGATTATTGAATAGGTGATCTGGTAGAATAACAAACAGTTTGATTAATGTGTCTTGTTTCCAGAATGTCATTCATAAAGTTTGAGAATAGAAACTTCAGTACTTGGCAAAATGACAGAAATGTTTCCTTAACATAATGCTTACAATGGAAGCTATGAAATTTCACAGAATTTGAACTGCTAAAGATATCAATCAGATCTTTATAACACTATCTCTACAATACCTAACTAATCAAGTCTGAATTGGAAAAAACACTGTTTTTCCTCCTTTTGAATAAATAATCCAAGCTGACATTATTGCAATGATCTCAAAAGCTGTATTCCTCCCAATCACCATTTTTAAAAAGTCTCCTGAGCACAGTACAGCAGAAGATTTCTTAATTAATTCTTTGGATCTCCACAGTACTTCATAAAATGAAATGTCAGAGGTTTTTTGGGGGGATGGATGAGAATGAAGAATAGGCTTAGCACAGACATGCAGGGGATTGCTCACTACAATTGTCATTTATAAGAGCCAGCTGAATGCAGTAGGGGGTTGCCCAAGGCCGGGAGGTCGCCGCATAGGAAAACCGTGCTGGTAAAGTCACGCCGTCCCAGGAGATCTCTCACAAAAGGCTGCAAATGCATGGAAGACTGAGAAGTACTTACCAATATTTTTCACTCCCTCTTGGGCTGCTTAATCTGTTTCAACAAGGGATGTGGTAAAAGACATAAGAGCTTAGTCCAGTTATTATAAATAATATTTTATTTACAGTGATTTTTTGACTTCCACATAACTCTGGAATACATTAAATGTTCTTAAGAAGAAATCTGCCTTTAACTTCTATGGATGCTCAGAAGAGGCCGTGAATATAAAAATGTCAACAGACTTGTATTTCAAGTGTCAAGTTAAAACCATACTTTGGGCAGTAATACTAAAAAAAGAGTTGCCATTCTCTGTTCTTTTTTGAGTAGCTACATGTACCTTGCTAATTTGAAATATATCTTTCAGATATACATCTATGCATAGTCTTAATTTCTGAGTTTGCAAATCTAAGCATGTTTTTCCATTGTGTTTTCCATGTTTTCAGTGGGTTGTGTTTTTCGCAAGTCCCATCCAAGGGCCTGGGTAAATTACAAAAGCTTATTAATGGAGTCGTAGAGTCATGAAAATAAACAGTTCACAATCACTATCTGTATGTTTCATTTTTAACTATGTATTAATAATTACAGACCTCTGGAATTTTGATTGCGACTATATGCTTAATAAGATAACAGTATTCCCACTTGCACATATTAAGATGAACTGCTGTTGCTGTTTCACTCAAATCAGAATTTCCAGTATAATAGTTAATACAGATGTTTTCTGGAAGAAAATGGAGCCAAACAAATAACATATCTTCTTGACCTTCATAAAACCTCTGCTCTCAAAAGACTAAGCACTCTTGGTAGCCACATGTTTAGAGTTAATCCCCTTTATTAGATACACCATTCAAATCGCTATTAGCACAGAGGTTTCTAAGGAATCATTATTTGGAAGAAAGACCTGAGAGTTTTAAAACCACTTTTCAAATAAATTTTATTATTTAATGAAATAGAAAAAATGGAAGAAAACTCTTCTTGATAGCAGAGTTCTTCAGTTTCCCCAAATCAGTCTTTGGGGGGTTTAGAATCCAGTAAATCACAACTGTCATGAGAATTATACAGGTACAAAAGATAAGTAATGCCTAAGTTATAGAGTGAAGTGGAGGGTATTTTTCTAATGAGTTGGGAATTTTTTGTCTGTTTAACTGATCAACTTTGTAGTTTCAATGAAAAATGAGCTGAAGAGGAAAATGACTATGAGGATAAAAGAAGGTATAAAAATCATATTTGTTGGACTAGTTAATTAAACCATAACACCACACACAAATAAAAGATATTCTTTGTGACACCTATTAGTTTATGACAAATTATTACTGTTATTAGCATTATTATTATTATTGGAATTACAGTCCCACAGTAAAATGTGGCTAAAATTTCACTCAGCATTATGTCAAATGATAAACTTCTGCATTTGTTCTCACTTTAAGGTGAAAGGGAAGAACTGACACTTTTTGAAACAACTAGAATAGAAATCTCTTATCTTCGTTTCAATTAATGTTATTTATCTCATAAATTTCCCAGTTTTGACTTGTCCCAGCTGACCTCATCAGCATATTTCATTCTATTGCCATCTGTGTTCTCAGTGCTAGGAAGAAATAGTTTCAGATGAATGTGCAGGCAGTCCAAAGTCCTGACTACAGATAATACTCCTAATTAGCCATTCCCAGGGGGTCAATGTGAGGAAAGGCACCAGTTTAACACTGTTAGAATGATTTCCAAGAGTTTCCAACATCTTTACCAAAGGAATCAATCAGAAATTGCTTCAGAAGAAAATGTAATTGCTTTCAAGGATTAAAATTTTAATCAGGAGTATTCAATTAGCAGTTAATGTTGAGATCCACAGTTTAGATTTTTATGCAAATGTACCATTCTTATACTTAGTCTTGAAGATAAAGGCAGTTCATAGCAAATGCAGTTCTGTCTCTCAGCTCATCAAGTCAGTGATAATTTACTTTGAAGAATATTTTACACTTGCTACATTTGGGTGTGGAAATCAGTTAACTTCTGCCCCTTCTACTGTAATTAATCTTCTTTGCATTGCTTATGTGTGGCAGCTCATAATATTTTCATTCCCGTGCATCTTATGACTTTAAAGATAACAGACCTGCATAAGATAAATAAGATATATTAACTGTATATTCAGAACTGAGACTTGTAAGAGCATATTCATATTTATTTATTTTAAAGCAACAGTTCTGGAGCTAAAGAACCACTAATGAAAACCTACATGATTGCTAAAAATCAGATCTTAAGAAGTACTGATAAAAATGTCAACACCCTTTTTAAAAAACTCTTCCCATAAAATGTTATTTGCTCATAAGTGGATATGGAAATATTTTGATTATTCCAGAATTATGTAACTTAATCAAAATCTGGTTTCAGTTTTATGAAGTCCAATTTTGAATTTAATTACCATGTATTTTTAAATTGTGTAATATTGCATTTATATTTTCTCGTTTTGGACTTGACAAATATCAAAAACCTATTAATTACAAACTCCACATAGGGCATAAAAGTGACTGGCTTCCATAAACTTCTTTTATTTTCTGATATATTGCATACAAGATTCTATTTTATCCTTGCAGTTTAGTCAGTGCATACAAGAAACTCAGAGAAATAGTTAAATAATTTAATATCACCTTGAAAACTGTGAGTAGCATCTGTTGTGAGTGGCACAATCTATTCTTATATTGAATCTAAGAGAAATAGCTTTATTCAGAGTTCTGAACATGTGACAACTCCATTGAAATAGATAAGTTTTAAATGAGACTCTCCTCATCTGTCTAAATAATGTCAATATTATTTATGCTATAATGTTCTGATTTCTATTTGGAAATCTGTCATGAATAGATAACCAAGGTCTTCATTTATAGAAATTATTTTGGGTTGATTTTAAACTGTTAAAAGGTTTGATATTACAAATCTTATTGTCTATGAGGCCATAACAGTTAGCCTCTAAAGTAAACAGATAGTACTCTAAAATAAAAAAATATATAAATGACTAAACAAGACATTTGCTTGACCATTACTTGAATTAAATCTCTAATTACACATCAAAAACTATGTAATCATAGGCATTTTGATCACTGCCTTTTTGCTATGAATGTAGATACTTATAATCACTAAGGTTGATTAGGCACATAGCTGATTCACTCATGAGTTTGATACAACAACAATCAAGCTTTAGATATTTTTTCATTGGATAGACTGTCGGTGCCTTTTTTGGTAACATTTTTGTATCTCTTTTTGGAAAGGCAAGTTCAAATAATCTCTGCTCTGATTTCTTAACTGCCACAAGCAGATTGTGTGAATGTATACCAATACACATATAGCAATGAATATGCAATCTGAATATTCAGTACGAGAAACAGAATATAAATATTACTTCTTTCATAGTCAGTTGTCAAGTGAGCTCTTAAGAGCAAAAAATCTGGGGGAGGGGAGGTTTTAACCTGGCAGGTAGCTCTGCAACACACAGTTGTTCTCTCACTTTCCCCCTTCCCAGTGGGATGGAGAAGAGAATGGACTAAAAATAAAACAAAACAAACAAACAAACAAAAACACATATAGAACTTGTGGGTTGAGATAATACTATTTACTAAGCTAAAGAAAAGGATGCTTATGACAAATATTTTAATATATGTGTATGTATATAACCAGTGATGCACAAGTATTTGCTCTCCACCTTCTGACTGGTTCCAGCTAGCTCCCTGAGCAGTGGAAGAGGAAGAGATGAACTCCCACCCCTCTTCGAAACTCCTTCTGCATGATCTTATATTGTATATATACCTTTGGCCAGTTTAAGTCAACTGTTCTAATTCAGTTCCCTTCCAGCTCCTTGGACTCTTAACTGAGAATGGCCTTGGTACAATGCTACAACACTGTTTAGCAGCAAATATAATCATCAGTGTGTTATCAACATTGTTTTTCCCCTAGAACCAAAACATAGCATCATGCAGGACACTCTGAAGAGAGCAATTCCATTCCAGCTGAAAGTAAGACAAATAGAATAGTTCAGCTGGAAGAGATAATCAAAGATCTTCCAGTCCAACTGACCATTTTAGAGCTAAATTAAAGTTATAGCTTATTACTAATACAAGTGTCTAAATGCCTCTCGAATGCAGACAGTACGGGACATCAGCTGCCTGCAAAGAAGGCTGTTTAGGTGTTGGATCACACCTATGGTTAAGACGTTTTTTCCTAATATCTAGTCTGAACCTCCACTGGAGCAGCTTTGTATCTTTCTCACTCATTCCATCACAGTCTATAACAGAGAGGCACCTCCCCCTATATTTTTCCTCAAGAAGCTGTAGAGAGCAATGAGATTACCTCTTAGCTTCCTTTTCTCCAAACTAGACAAATCAATTGTTCTCAGCTTCATTTTATAAGAGAAACTTCCCAGCCTTTGTATCAGTTTTATCGTATCCTCTGGATGCTTTTGAGTATCCTAACACCCTTCTTATATTATGAGCCTAGAACTGCACACAATATTTAAGGCAAGAATGCATCAAAACTATACACTGTGATATCACCTCTTTTGATCAGCTTGTTATGATGTGTTTAATGTACCCCCAAATGCAATTTTCCCTCTTGGCTGCCAGGGCACACTGCCAACCCATGTTCAGCCTGCTGTCACAAACACTCTCAGGTCCATTTCTGCTGAACCACCTGTCTCCCAGTCTGTGCCTCTGTCCTAAATGGATCTCTCCCATGTGACTATTTTGAAAAATGGTGTTTTTTAGCTGAGATTTTGCTATATATAGTTCTCTTTGTGTCTGTTGTAGTTTCAGTGAAAACAAATAGGAGGCATTATTTCAGAGCAACCTATGTTTTTTTCAGATATTCTAATCAAGTTATCAAGTTGCTTTTTATTGGACATTTTAATAAAGGAATAAGCTACTTAAGAAATCAATACTATTTATTTTGGTAATAAGAAAACATAAAACAAAAACAACCAAAAAAGCAGTAGAAACTCTGCATAGTTAACAGATACTTGTTCCTCCCTCAGCCTTCTGAATCCCAACCCCTCCAATATATGCAAAATGAAGCTTACTTTTCTGCACCAGTACAGAATCCATGTGGTAATTTTTCCAATGCTTTTTAGAAGTTTCTGGAGTACAGAAAAGCTATGCTTCTCAGGAAGGCTGTAAGATATTCCTTTATTTGAAGAACCAAATTAAGGAAAGAAAAACTGGTGAAAAAGAATGAATAAAGAAAACATAGTAAGAATCTTGGTCTCAGCTTCTGTTGCTCTTCAGCAGGCTGTTTAAGGTTTTTTGCAATGTTCTGAAGCGAACTCATAGCATTTTGCTTCTCCTAATCCACATAAATTTCTTATATTTGACAAATGACCTACAAATCATTCACATACTTATTGCATACCCTCACATACTGTGAAGGATTCATCAGTCCTAGAGACTAAAAAATTTCTTAGCAAAGGAATGTCAAAATGTGTTATTAAAAAAAGAACATGTAATCTTTTCTACATTGTGTCTGTGTTAATTTATATATATATATATATATACACACATCTAATTTACTGAACTATTTGTATAGAGATAAGCTTCTTTAGTATTATAAATTAGAAGTGAATAGTTGTATATCAATCCACTGAAATTTAGAATATTTATGCATGAAGATACTCTGTCCATAGTTTCAGTATTTTCTCTAATTATCCATGCCCTGACCTGCCTTCCTCAAATTTTTATTACTGCAAGTAATAACTTGTTTTCTTAATTACAACTGTACTTTCAGTGGAGAGAAATTTTGGTGTTACCTGGATCACCTGCAACATCCCAAGACACCATATGTATGCTGACATGTAGTTTCTGAGTGGTTGCCAAGCCTGATGCAGGTTGCTTTGCCTTTATTGAGCCCTCAGCTGTAAATGGCCATCAATGGATTCCAATTCCTACTTATTTTTTGTCTTATTTCTCGTTTATAATGTATGTTAATGAAAACATTACTTAAAACACCTGTAATTTACAGGATGTTTATGTTAAGATCATTATCTTAGAGATGGAAAGACAATTTTTTATATGAACTCTTCTGTTCTTTCTCCTTGTATTTTTCCTGTACTCCACAGCAAAGCAAAACTGCAATGCACAGAAGTTCATTTACTGAATCTAATTGGAAAAGACTAAACCAGTTAAGCATTATAAGGCCAGAATAGGTAAGGTCTCCAAACACAAGTGTACTGGTGAAGCAGAGAAACCTGGGGAATTTTAGTGTCCTTATTAGCATCACAGCATGCATCAAATAGTCTTTGGAATAGATCTTCAGCAAAAAAATGACTTCAGTGCTTAGGATACATTTCTATACTAGGATTTTCCCCAGTTTAAGCAATTAAAAAGAAATCTGATGTTAGGAATGTTTTTTACAGCATGTTGAGACAAATATATTTTACTTTTCACCTATCAAGCATATAAGTTTCTTATGGTCTACAAACTACCTTGCTGCATGCAACCTCTTTATGAGATGCAGTACCAGAAACAGTGCCCAGTTCTGAATTCTTTGAACCATCTTCTGAGAATGGTACATTCTAAGATAAATAAGTATAGAAACTTGCTCTCTGTCTTTGACCCAACTGTCTGGAGGGTGTTAATGGGATTCATAACCATTTCTTTTTCTACAAACCAACAGCTGACAAAATGGAGATTTGGAAACAGCTATTTACAGGTGCTGGGGACATCTCTTCTGTGCTAAGATTTTAAAGAACTGTATTTTCTCAATCTTTTTTTCATCAGGAATTTAGTAACTGTAGAACTTCTGTATTTGTTCTTTCGAAGGGAATAAAGGGTATTTTAGTAATGTATTTATCTACAGCTAACAAGCTTAATTTGCTTAAGTTATGCAATGCCCCAAAAAAATGAAGAATAGGTTGTAGTTCTTTAGAAGCACAGTTTTTGCTGCTACTATTTTGTTAAATATTTGCAGAAAACATGATTTGCATCATTTGCTAGTTACATGAACCTTTATAATTATGGCCTAAGGTATTATGCAAAAGTTATTTAAGTAATTCCCAAAGATTGCTGCTTAGTGTACCAAGCATTAATCATCTGTTATGTCTATTATAAATGCAGAAGCAATTAAGTAGATGTGTGGTGAGAACAGGTTATTGCCAGGTTTATACAGAAGTATTTTTCACTGGTGTCATTACAGGTTAAGATTGTGGATTTATTTATTTATTTCATCAAGGAAAAAAAAAGAAGTATGACATGACACCAGAAGCTCTTGAGCTAATTTAAAATTAAAGGAACAACTAAATTTTCATAAATTATATCAATAAACTTAGGTGAGCAATTGTGTTGTTCAAGGATTTATTTAGATATATATTTGGAATGACTCCATCAGCATTAAGAAAATCATTCCAAATATAATCAGAATAGAAAAATAAATCTACATGCTCACAGTAAGTAGCAATCATTCATGTATATGTTAAAAATTTATGTAAATCAATACAATCTTCTGTCCTTGCCATGTGAATTCACTGAAGGCAATGAAAATGTTGAGTGAAAAATAATAAAAGACTGACTGTCAGGCAGGCAAAAAGCTATTACATGAGAAAACAAAGAATGTAAAGCAGAAGTTTGGTAAGCTAACATGCTTGCATGCATACTTCAACAGGTTGCTGCTTCTCTAGCAGTTTTTCTTTGCTCAGCTTGGAAAACTGATATATCTTTTCCTGTTCTATTAAATATGGAATAATGCCATGTGAGACTTCTGGCACCTTGAAACATGCTCAAAGAACTTTTGCTTCTATGAGCATATCCATTTTCTAGGTGTATTTAAAATTATCATCAGCCAAATCTACTGTACAGAATACTCAGAGCTAAAAGATATTAGGTTAAACTGTTTTTGAAAAAATAAATAAAAATGCTGCATAGCTTGAACATGCTCTGAGTTTTAGTTACCTAGGGGCAAAAACAACAGCTCATAAATGAGGTTAAGGTACTGTGTCATTTAGGAGCTTGGAAACTTCACACGAACTTAGATGCTGAAATGTGTCAATTAATCCAAGATTATCTTGTGTGCTTGGACTCAGTGTGTAATCATGTTTTGAGCACACCATCACCCTCTAAGTTCCAATTGGAAGCAGTGTCATTTCATTGCCACCTTTGAAGTGACTGAAAAGCATGTCACCTCTTTCTCTGACTAGCTATGTCTGCTACTCAGTATAAAGGAATTTAATAGGGTCTTCTCTGTCTGTTTTGTTGCTTTTTGGTTAAAAATGGGAATCTGTAATAAACATAGCTATTTAATATAATTTCCCCTTTCAAAAAGCTTACCTATTCATACACTTGTGCATAGCTAAGTGTCTTACAATCCAATCTTTTACATGGAAGTCTTCTGAAAGTCTTTCTAATGTTTAAAAGAAAATTTCAACTTAAGGAGAACAGAAAAAGGGGCTCTACATGTAAGCTTAATTAAATGATACCATCCATGTTGCCTTCAAATAATCAGTAAGAAAAAAATGAAATAAATTTAACCTATAACTATGTGTAATCACAATCTATCCCCATTAACGTGCTGTAAGGAAAAAGCAACCTATAGGAGATCAGGAATAGCAGTCTTTTAAAACATAATGTGATAGAGCCAGTTGTCTCACACTTACTGTCTCCAGTAAGCTATTTATTTAGTTGAATGTAATAAGTATTCCATTCGCTGTATATTCCTTTGTCAAGATTCAATGCCTTTTGCGTAGCCAACTGTCTAATTTAATGCAACATAAAGCAGCCAAATCAACACAAGAAATATCAAGGCTATTTTCAGACCAAATTATTGGAAGAATCTCTCATAAAATGCTCAGGAAACATGGTATTGAATTTCAAACCATTGTTTGTATCATAATTATAATTTCCTAATTACAGAAGCGTGTAGTAGTACTTTCTCAATTTTGATTGCAGTTAGCAGATCTTTATTAGAGGAAATGTCTCATAAAAGTTATAATGAAAGAAATTTACTTTGAAGAACATTATTCTGAGCAGTTAGAATTTGCTGTAAGATTTGCCCTAATCACTCAAAGGAAATAATTAAAATAATATAAAATATAAAATATATTATTATTTTTGCATACTATGTTTTAAGCATTACATATTATGTATTGTACCTTATGTCATCAAATATAAAATATAAAATAGTAAAATTAAATATTATTTGGATTATTTGTTTTTATATCAAAGAGTAAACAATATTTGAAGATGAACTGTTCTCTGTATTTCAGGTGAAGGAAAGAAGGTGCAAGAATTTCAATTGCTACATAAGATATAGAGATTAGAAAAAGGGAAAACCTTGGCAACAGAAGTACTAAAAGTCAGTGGACAATCCATCTCTTTAAGAAGTTGAACAAGGCATCTCTTAAGAATGACTCTTGAGCAGGAGATGCCTACAAGCATGGGAATGGACTAGATCACCTCTTCTAACTCTTGAAGTATTTGTATTGGCAGAGTGAATTTATTTAAAAGGGCAGATTGACTTTTACCTGTACTGTAGTGCTCCATGTATTTCTCTTCTTTTCTTTCAGGACTGTAAGAAGGAAACAACTAAGAGTAGACAAAGATTATAAATGAATCTACTTTTATCTCTTTACTGGCCAACACAAGAAAAGGATTGTATATATATACCTAGAGACTGCAGGCACACATTGCACAAAGCAGATGGACTGGGGTTTTAATTATTAATTAATTGATAATAATAATGTTACATATCTCACTGTTCTTGTGATAGGTAAAAAACAAAACAAAACAAACACATCCTTTTTGCAACAACACAAATTGAACTGATACAAAAACTCAAACTGAAAATCTGAATAGAAATAAAGAAAATGAAAGCTGTTCCAAAGATCCATATCTCTGTGCATTAGCTAGTGTCAGTGATTTTGAAATAAAATCAACTTGAACTTTGTTGTAGCAATGAAAATTTGCATCCAGTTCTATGTTTTCTCTTTGAAAAATTCAGTAGAACAAATTGATAACATTTCTTGTACCTTTAGCAATCAAAGTTCTTCATATTAAATGAAGTCAGAGTTTAACACTCTGCCACAAATGGCAGTTTGATTGTAGCCCTGTTTGATTACTACCACGCTGCAAAGAATTGCAGGTTTGCAGAAATGTTAAACAAAACTAGGGTGAAGAAAATCAGAAGATTAAGTATTTCTGAAAATTCTTAAAAAAAAAAAAAGAAAAAAGACAAAAATAAGGAAGATTAAAAAGAAGCTTTGAACATGCAAAGTTGGAAAATGCAATTTGGAAAACGGTTTCCCGTGCAGTTGATTTCTGTGTTATAAAGACTCGTGACCTTGCCACACATGGAAAACACAAGAAAACATGCCATAAAATCAGGAATGGGTTAATGACGTACTGGGTCTAAGAATTCTCTTTATAATTTTTCCAATCTAAGAGAAGGGGCCACATCTGAACATTTTTCAAGCCAGTTTACTTCAATACTTCACAGTATTAACAGTATTAATATACTGTAGTCCTATCCTTCAGACATACAGCAATATCATTCTCTGATATAGTCCTGGAGATATGTCAATATGTTTCCCAATTTGTTCTTAAATCATATGTAATATCTAACTATAACTATCCACATTACAATTTAAGTTTTCATATGAACTATTCAGTTTTCCCAGAAGCATTCACTTTCCTTCAGACTATTTGCTGTCATTCACAGGCTGAAGGAATGCACTTCTGCTTAAACTGCTGCAACTTGTGCAGTGTCAGTAAAAATTATTTGTACTGAGGTTTCAAGGTTCTTTCCACAGGAGAAGTAGTCAAAGCATCTAATCATCAGAATGTTTAGCTAGAGTCTGGAGGAACCGGGCCCTGCAGTTATAAAGACTGCCATAAGTTGAAACAGATATAAATATCCAAACAACAGGATTTAAATATCATACCTGCCTCTTGCTATGATCAAAGTAGCAGTGCAAATCACTACTTGACTTAAAAGAGGAAGAGAAAACTTTCAAGTACAGCTGATAACTAAACATCTTGAAACAGAAAATCTCCCTCGACTATTACTCCTTTAGGTAATGTTTGATGTCTCAAAGGAACTTGCCAGATTAAAGGTATAGTATTTAAAATAAATTTCTAAAATAAAGTTCTACACAGTGCACCTTGATTCTCACTTCACTTGTATCAGGAAAATATCAAAAAAGGAAAGAATTGCAACAGAAATACAAAATTCAAGACAGTCAAGGCATGATTGACAAGAGCAGTTTCTCCCTACGTAATGGCAACCATGAAGTCTTCATAGATACGCTGTATTAGTATCCTAAAACGCTGTAGTCATCATTATCCAAAGTAATGCAAGTATTTTGGTGCTACGTAGTGTAGAACATTAAATTTAAGCACTTGAAAGGACAAGGTTTAAAGCAGAATGATAATATCTCTCTTTGCTTTGCTGTTATGGTGATGTATTTAATTGCATGAGCATTCCTTTATCCTGTTTAGCACAGCAAATTGACAGAATACTCTCAAAAAGTTCCTTTCTTTCTAATATTTCATCTGTGCTCAGTTTGTGGCACCACTAATACTTGCATATCTGAAACTCTTGTCAGAATAGTTGGGTTTATTCCGTTTAAAGTCATAGAAACAGTACACAGCTGTCACTAATTTTTTACTTTTTCAGAGAATTCGTAGCGTTTATTTCATAAGACATAAAAAAGACAGTTTTTGTTCTATCACTTCATAATTCTCCCACTCATTCTGATATTCAATTTGTTTTGCTTTGTTTTGCTTTTTTTTTTTATTTAGTCACTTTTTCTTTGCACTTGTAGGAGTTAGAAAAATCTGACCCCAGTATCTTTCACTATATACTTACAGAGCAAGTCTCTGAAGTCATGGCAACGTGAAAAATAAGACCAAAAAAATCTCAGCTCTTAAATTAACTCTGTAGAGAAAATTAGTAGATTTTTACAAAACATTCAAACTCAATAATAAATTGTTTTTCTAAATTTCATTCATAAACAAAAGTGTTATAAGAATATTGTTTTATTGATGGAAATAATGGATATCAGAGCAGTAGATGGAGCTCAATAATGTACAAGATATTTCTTGATAAGAATACTCAGGGCTATACAAAGGTATTGAAAATGTTTCCTCAAGTGGAAACCTTAAATAATAATAATAGATTGTTTGGCAACTCAACAGTCTCAGTTTCTATCATTTAAAAAATAGATTAATTCTTATTCCCCTGAAATTTTCTGGATGCCATACCACGTAAAGTTTCACAAACTTTTAAACAGAAAACAGAACAACTGAAGAAAAAAGCTATAGATTATCAACTCGACATGAAATGCTGGTGAACTGGAGTCAACAAAGCTTGTGGATTGTGAGTTTTCTTCTCATTAAAGAAATGTCTATTTCTTCCAAAGAATGCACAGAATGAAGTTTTTGTAGAGGTAGGCAATGCAGGTAAGCCTACATCAAGAAGAAAAGTTACTCTTTAGTCAATTTTGCTTATGGCAACAGAGATACACTTTGAAAGAATTTCTAGTAAGCAGACTTTATGTTGAATCAAACACAGATCAGCTCCCATGGCAGAAAATAAAATAGATGTTTTACTTGACAATGCTGTTAAGGTCAAAAAAACTTTTTTCTCCTACATATAAGTGAATTCTGCTACATTCCTTATATATTTTTTAGCTTAATTTGTTTGCTCATTTCTATTATATTATATTTTTATAATTAGTAATGATAATATTTCTACCTAGGATAAATGTTCTACAGCATCTATGTGTGTTGATGAGTATGCCACAGTTTACTGAATTCTCTAAATTTAGGTAATGTTGTGGGGTATAATTTCAGTTAGTTTGCTTTTCTTCATCTTTATTAAATTCATTTTTTAAAAAAAGCCATTGTTGTGAATTTGGAAATAATAGGCTCAGCAAATCCACTGGATCCCTTTTGCAGGTAAAACAAGGTTTTCACCCTTGATTTCTTTCACTTAGAGGAAACAAGCAAAAATTAAAAGGCTATGGTAACAATAGAGATTTTATCTAAATTCTCCTGATACATATAGAATAGGATATGAAAAATCTGTTTTTGGTGTCCTTTTTTATGTTGGTCCTCAATATCGTATTACCTGGCAGATGAAAATAAGGCTATTCAAATCATGCTGCAATGGATCCTAAAGCCTTTTCTGCATAGAGTAAACCCAAAAGAATAATGAATTGGATAAAACAATACTGTGACATCACTGCCAGTCTTCAGACAGTAATCTTGATTTCATACTGAAAGTCTTCAGTGTAAAAGAATAAGTGTAGATGAAATGAAAATTCAGGATGCCCAAGTCAGGCAGGAAATATATTGCAAGCTATCTCTTTTAATATAATGGGACTTGAGACCCAGTTTGAATCTGTTACACTTGGAAAAATAATTCTGTTAAATTCTGCGCAGAAGTCTGAAAGAACTCATTGTGCACAAATATGGGAAGCCATTTGAAGCACTTGCAAAGCCTCGTGGTCAAAAATGGAGCCATGGAGTCATGGCACCACTGTGTCCTCACTTGTGGACTTGCTTGCCACTCCTCTCCTCATCACTGACTGAGCATTGCTTGGGGACCTTTGCTCTTCTCTTGAGAGAAGATCCACCTTGGGGTGGAGAGACTGGGGAAGAATTAAACATCTCTCACACAGCAGTGTGGTACCTGAGCAGACTGTGCAACTATATTTTAATAAGTTGACCAAGCTGGAGTGGATCCTAAAAAGTAATTAGTATATTGTACTGGGAGTTGTGTCAGGCTGATGGCCATTACAGTGACATTAATGTTGTTCAAAACTTCAGAGAAAATTCTGTGGGAGATTAACAAAGTGGAATGGGAAAAGGGATAAAATGTCAAAGGTCTAAAAAATGAAACCATCTAAAGCTGTCATCATGTTTGATGCCACGGAAAATCAAAAAATGATATAAAAAGCAGTGGTATGACCGAAACAGGGAATCGTAAGAAAAAGTGACCACACAGACACAACTGCCACTTTATTTTTAGCTGCTTTATTTGTTCAAATTACAGCAGATGTTCTTAGCCTTGACTCAGGAGCTGATCAAACACTCGAAGAAATGACAACAGTTGAACAAGATGTTCTGTACTTAGGCAGTATACAACCAATCCTCCCTATCTGCTTTGCCACCCTCTTGTAGAGTGCGAAAAGGACCAGGCAAAGACAGAACCATTCCCTTCTATTGCTAGTATAAACTATACATGTTGAGAAAATGCCAGAAGTGCGGGTTATAAATTCTAGAACAGGAATTCTTGACTTCCTCTGTAAATTGACTCCAAAAAAAAACCCCAAATCTTAGTTTTAGAATGAGATTGAATGTGTCTTTCACAGGCTTTGTGACTTCTCCCGTCTTTCTAAAATGGTCCTAATGCTATTATATCTTTGATAACTAAATCTTTGTAGAAACAAATTCTCAGTCAGTGTAATTCTCTCCCACCACACTCGAGCTGCAGCTGTACTCAGTATTTCTGGTTCTCAAGAACAAAATCCAGACTAACACAAAATTTGACTCCATCACTTCAACTCTTTTTCCTTTGCACATGCCTCCGAACACAGTGGAATTGGAGTGAAAAAAATCCAATTGGACCTTGTTCTCTGAAAGGAGGATTACCATTTTCTGTACGTCTTTGCACAACTTGGAGCACTGAAAGCTACAATGAGTTCTTTCAAGTCCAGGATAATACTGAAAACCAGTACCTAGGAAAAAGAATTTTGTTCAGTTGTAATGTAAGGTGGTGCTTTAAATTTATGCTTTCTTTAAAGTTAGATTTGTTTTAAATGATACTTGGTCAGTACCAATCGCATAGACATATCTGGTCGGAGGATCTTTCTTGCAAGCTGCAAGCTTACCAAGAGATTACACTTTCTTGCTCCATTTAAAAAAAAAAAAAAAAAAAAAAGAATAGGTGCCTTACAAAAGTACTGAACCTTTTTGTAAAGTTTTAGAAAGGAAATAAATATATTCAGGACCACAGTGGAATCACTCTAACTGCGCAATAGTTTACCTTTAGACAAAAGTTATCTCCATCTTTATACGTTCAGAACAGCAGAGTTATGTCAGAGCACATTTTCTCAAACCAATTTTGCGTTAGCACAGCTGGAAAACGAGAATTGCTTTTAACTTTTGTCAGAAGGGGGCAGTAGTCATCACAGCAAAAATGAAAGACAAGAAGGCAGGTAGCCTGAAACAAAGCGCACAATCTTCTCTTACAATCACAGTTATCATGTTCTTGTCACATTTTTTTTAACTATCCATCCATCATTAAAGAAGCATTAACAGAAAGCTATTAGATAACAGTTTTCGTAGTCCTCGCACTAATACTTTTTTTGGCTTGCTTGCTATAGGAAATTTCATCACCTTAAGTGATTTAATTTTGCTGATAAAGACAGTAAGAAGAGGCTTTTGTTTGTTTTGTTTGTTTGTTTTTTACAAACACTAACCAGAACATTCTGAACACAGCTGTGGCAGTTAGTAGCTCTTTTAATAGTCACAAATATAATCACGTTAATTATGAACTTATCACACTTTGACCAAATACCTGTATTTAATGACATTCATGCCAGGTTGCACAAAATAAAATAATGACTTTTTGGAATAAACATGGATTCTCTGACAAAAAGTTGGATAGCTTAGATAACCCCATACTTTTGTGTCCTATTTTTAGAACATATTTTAAAAAATATTTTGGCCTCATTCTGGAACTTTCCAATCAGTTCCTTTACATTTAGACCTTATTGGGATCATCATTAAAAAAATGAAAGAAAACAAAGTTTTTAAAATGCTGGGAAAAATTTGTGACCAGCATTTGTGACCAATCCATAGTGTAATCTTATTTTCTTCAGTGTTTCAATAGTAGATCAGATTTTTCTTTATTTTTAGGAAGTAATTTTATCTTTAAATGAATTTTCTACAAAAGTGTTGAATAGCATGTCCGTTTGCTGATTTTCACTGACAAGAAAGGGAGGATTTTGTTATTGGAGAGTCTGAATGCTCCGTGCTGCTGGTACACTTGGCAATTTCATAATTGATATGCAGTCCTGACAAAGAAAGAGACAATTTTTGAAGGCTAAAGTGTTTTCTGAACTCCTGTATGGATGGGTTGTTATCCTTTTAATACCATTCTACAGGAGTTTAGAGACAGAGGAAAGAGTCTTCCAAATGTTCACACTGGCACTCTTTATACATCAATTAATTTAATGGATTTCTAACAAATAGCTATCTGGGATTCATAATCTACTGGAAATTTAAAAATGAAATAGTCTTAAATCTTATTTTCCTTGATCTGAACACAAAATTTACATTTAGACAAAAGTCAATCTCAGTTTGTAATTTCAAACTCTCATTAGCTTCCATTTTGCTTTCCTAACTTTACAATGATTTATATTCTTTGAGCTTTATCTCCTTTCATCACTCTCACTTTTCATGAAAGCTTCATTAAAACCAGAAAATTTCCAGTTGATTTAGCTGCATTCATTCAAATTAAAAGCCTTGCAGATCAGCTTTACAAACTGAAGTAAATGCAGGTTTCCTTGGATGTTCATGCAAAGAACAAAAATGCAGTACCAGATAATCTGGCAAATGCATATCATGCACATATTTAAAACAAACAAAAAAAAAAATGGCTAGTGAAATACTTTCCCCTGTGATTCCTCCAATAATTCTCCTTGTATCTAAGTAAATCTTCAGCATCCATAGCCTCTTGTAAACAGTTTATGTATCAAGAAGATAGCTCTGGTTTCACATCCAAACCTCAGTATCATTTTAGGGCTAGATAATATTCAGATAAATACGGATCTCATTTCCCTTAAACCCTGGTGCTCACATTAATTTTTTTTTTTTCTGAAATATAGCAAATCTATTAATTAGTACAAATTTGTTATTAACCTTTTGAAATGTTTTTAGGCTACAAGGGACTGCATTCTTATACACTTGAAGCTACTATGAAATATAGGATCTCCCTGAATCTAATTTGTGAATTTCAAGAGGAACTTGTTGGCTTTAAAAGAGTCACAGGTAAGTCACAGACTTCAGTGCGCACAATACCAGACTGAAGTTAGTTTGATCCATCCCATTTCAGGATAATTTTGCTATGCTTGAAAAGGGTGCAAAAGAAAGCAAACAGAAAACATTGTAAAGGGACTATGGGAATTTCAGCGTATTTTTTGGTCGAGAGATTAGTACTCAGTAGACTTTACTGCTTTTGTACTACGTGCTTCATATGAACATGTATGGAGTTTAGCATGTTTGTGATATGTCAGTCTTCAGCACCAGAAGGCAACTCTTTATTTACTGTGCTTCACCAAATCAAATAAATATTTTTTAATGTCTTCGTCATTTTCACTCACAGTCATAAAGCTTAGAAAAAATAGGTAGATTAAAATAAACCTATTATTTTCAAAGTATAATATAAGAAAAAAATGTACTTTTTCAACAAAAGAAAGAATTATGCATAACAGAGAAGAACTAATTATGGGTTGTATGGACACTCCAATTTTCATTAATCTTCCTATTAAAAGTGAGCATTTACTTCTAATCTAAAGTGAACATTTACTTCTAATCTTCATTTGTTTGTTTGTTTCTTTTATAAGTCATTATTTTGTAGTTAATTTCTACCTTTACTTATAAGAATATATATCAAAACATTTCCATAATTCTGTCATTTCTGTACATCCAAACAATTTTAGTTACTAAGGCAGTTTTACTTGGTAAGGAACCATTACTTACAACTAAGTACAATCCATTTACCATTTTCCCTTGATATTCATGATAGAAAAATTAAATGTAAACTAAGATTAGTACGTGCCTTTTTGTCTAATGATATGCATTTCATAAATTCTTGATCTTTGCTTATGTCGTGTTCAATTTAGATCATGTTGGTTTTACAAAGGTTTTTACTTTTTATTTTTTCATCTATGTCTACAGTGTTTGACTGCGATAACAATCTTTAACCTATGAAAAACTACAATACCCATACTTAAGAAAATGAATGGTCATGAGAGAAGCAAGCACCTAAAACCTCAATAAATATCCTGAAAGTATAACTGCCTTCTGCTTTGGAGATCGCTAACTTAAATGTCGATTCTTCAACTTTATGGAGAAGAAGCAGACAGTGATGAAGACAACCAGTTCCAGTTTCTGCATTAGTAAGGTGCATTAAAAACTAGCAGGCCTTCTTCCTTCACATAAAAGAGCCAATCAGTTCAGAAAGAAAAAGGAAAAAGAAAGAAAAATCTAGGTCAAAATTAATTTTCTTGTGATTCCCAGATTTGCAAATTCAACCTGATTTCTCATTGGAAAATCTCAATAGTAGGTGATAACAGTGTTACTGAAGTCAGATATTCTCATATATAAAATAAAAGAGAAAAAAAAAAGAAAGAAAGAAGGGTAATTTATGATTTTGAATAACTGCTGCTCCCTGCTTTCCAAGCACCTGCTTGGACTGCTTGGATTTAATATGAAGAATAGAGACAAAGGGTTATATCATACATAAATATGCATATGCGCACCAAAGCTTCAGAGAAGAGTTGAATTACTACGTGTTTTAAATATATTTTTTGCTTTCAAAAAACAGTAACATCCTCAAATGTTCTTCATGTGTTTTGAAAAACTGTATTCTTGTGAACAGTGCAGCATTAATAAAAAAAAAACAGATTTTAATTTTATATTAGAATAAAAGTGTATAAAGTTTTTAATTTTTTACACAATTATTTAAAATCTCTTGCCAGTGTAAAGAATCATTTCAAAAGGAAAGAAGATTCGTGGAAACTTTCTACCAAAAATTATATTGAAGTAAAAATGCAGAGAAGAAGCGACACATGACAGTAAGTAACAAAAAGGCATTTAATCTAAATTTTTTTACCTGTTTTTTCACTATAACCTCTGGATAGCGACCAACTGCTAAACTAACTAAATTAATGAACCAAGTACATTCTTAGTCTCTATATCACGCTTTGTATATTTTAATAATTGCATTTATTACAAAGAGATACACAAATGGAAGGATATTTATTACATTTATGATTCACTTTCAGATTGATAATTTTTCTTCCTCTTTACTCTGACTTAATGAAACTTCATGATCCACAAATACCCAGTAAGCTACAGGAGGACTTCTTTTGAACTAACAATCTGCCAGCCTGACAGCATTAAATGCTGTCACCTATCAGGTCACCCATTAATCCTTGAAACCAGAATAACAGATCTGTGTTTTTGTTGCTTTCTTGTGGTCAGCGTTCCAAATAAGATGACTTAAAAAGCTGAGCTTGAATAACACAGATATTCAGAAGTACTACAAAGGTTGCATCATAGTCTAAAATATCACAAGGTGTTAGCGATCCACTAGGAAAGCTTCTACAAACTAAGGTGAGGAAAAAAGCAAAGTTGTCAGCATAGGTGCATTACAGTTTAGATAAATCCTTTCTAAGATACAATTCCTTTTTTTTTCTGATTTGTTTTGAAACAATTAATGCATTAAGTAGCATAGTAGTCCACTGTTCTTGAGAGAGAGGCAGAGAGAAAAATGAGGATTACAAACGAATTCTGCATTTTATAAATCAAAATAAGCAGGATTTGATACCACAAAGTTTTCTAATAATTTACCAGATATTACATGATCCATTAAGAGACCAGCTGAATACAAAACAGATCTGAAGTTCAAGATTAAGGGCACTGCCAAATCAAAGAGTATTCTTTACAGTATTGGTCACAGAAGAGTGGATGCCTTTGCAGTGATTGGCTGCCATGCTCACTCTGCTAGACTTACTGTGGACCACTCAGGAGGATGTGGCACATGAAGATAACAGCTTCTTGTCCTGGTCTGCATACCCTTTTGCTTTGTCTGGCTGTGCAACCAGGGAAAAGAAAAAAACACAACAGTTAACATTTGTGTTTCGGCAGAGGGTCAGCATCTTGGTCTTCATTGACACTGCTCTTCACGCTACCTGATCCAGAAATAGGGGAAACTGAGAATAGAGATTATCCTATGCATGGCTTCTCTGCATAGCCTCTCCTAGCTTGATGTGCTGATATTTTTTTAGAGGGAAGTGTGCTTCTCAGAAGTGGTAAAATATACATTATCCTTTCAAGGTGCAGTTCCTGTCATGGCATTAGCTTCTGGTTAGGGAATGAAAGCTTCCCTGCTCCTCCTGTGTTGGATAAGAGCTGGGAAATGAAGCCAGTACCTCTGAAATTCTGAGGAATCACTCTGTGAGGTTTGAGCAATTTTCTACTTCAGAATCAATGTGTATGAGTCTTTGGCTTAAAAACCTTCTGATGCTTTTCCTCAAGTTATTTGGGAGCTGAGTTTCCACTTACTCCTGCAAAGCTGAAAAAGAAATTGACCCTGTAGCTCTAATGGTTCTCTAGAAAAGTGATCCTCAAAAGAAAGCATACCAGAAGCAGTCATTTCTCCTTCCTGCACTTGACACTTTTGCAACATTACAGATGATGTCTACTTACATTGAATTCAGTAATCTGTTTTTCATCTGCTTTAATAGTCACTTAAAATGCAGTTATGGCCTCTGCCCTGTAGAACATCAGGGAAATGACACCAAACTCAAGAATCAGAATATAAATTTTTTACAGTCATCATCCTTTCTATCTGAATGCCTCTATATCCAAGACATTAGGCATGGATTTGTTATTTACACAACATTTTGCAGTACTCTAAGCCCTAATGTATTTAACAGTCAAACATACAGATAGGCTAGTACATGTTAGAAGCTGTAATTATGGAGTGCTTCAAACATTTCTAATCTTATGCCATCTGGTGCACAGAGACATTAATGAATTTATAAATTTAATGGAATATTTCCTACATTCAGAATGCCTGAAAATTGGTTACTGTCCACAAATTAATGACAGGTTTATTAACATATCAAAAATGTCTCTTCAATTGGACCATTAAATAGTCAGCCAATTGCTAAATGCTGGTAATTATTGCTTTAATAATTCTGCACTATTATTTTTATTTATTTAACATTTCCCAGTCTAGGGATTTCCTACATTTCCAAATATGCATACCATTTTTCATATGATTTAAAAGCAATACCAATGTCTTTTTTAAATGAGAAAATGACAAAAAGATCTGCAATGTTATAGTTATTATCCTGAAAATGTTTTGCAAGATCAGATAAGTATATAATTTACTTAAAAGGAACATTGATGCAATATTATTCCAGCCACAGCATCTCCACATTTACTCACAATGATCTTTTTCTCGAGCACCATATATTTATCACATGGCATGAATACATTTTGTACTCAAGAAGAGTACACACCTCTTTTATCTAAGAAGAAATCAAACACAGATGAAATTTAGATGAAATAATAATGAGTAAGGAAATGAATTAGTGTTTAGACATTAACTTTTGATTTTTATATTACGTAGCAAAATCAGAAAGTAATGCCTTCTATTCATTTCCACTGATACTACAAAAGAAACAAAAAGCTCAATAACAATATTCGATGGAGGACATTCTCAGCTATGAAACAGTATGTTTCAGCATAGACACCACCATTTCCCCAGTAATGAATAAGATCCTGCACGCGGTGCTTGCAAAATTCTGCACCAGTGAAAATGTTTCACTGTTTCTCAGCTGCTATGATGGCATTGTTGCTAGGAAAATGTTGTCCATGTTGTCTATCCTTCATTGAGCCCAAGCACGTGGAAGTCTGAAAGTGCCAAATCCAGACTATACAGTTGGTGTAATAGAACATTCCAGTCAAGTCTGACAATGTGCTTCACAGTCTTCAAACTAGCTGGTATTGTCATGCTGTGAGTGAAAAAATTATCTTCTTCTCTGGCCTGACTCTGGAAGTTCAGCCTTCAGCTTAGTCAGTGTAATGACAGAATGATCAGATTATTTGTCCAGGTTCAGGAAATACAGAAGGATCACTCCTTTCCTTTCCCAAAAAACTGTGTGCATCACTTTACCTGCTGAGAGCTACATCTTGAACTTTTTTCTTTGATGGGGAATTTGCATGTCACCACTTCATAGACTGTTGATTTGACTCTAGCTCATAGTGTTGACACCATGTTCATCACTGGTGATGCAGTCCAGGAAACTGTCACCTTCATCCTTGTATTAGTTCAATAGGTCCTGACAGACTTGCATATGGTATTCTTTCTGTTCCTGTGTGAACATTTGTGGAAATCATTTGGCTCAAACTCTGTGATATTCCAACATTGCCACCATTGTTTCGAACACACTGAAGCCAATATTCTGCTCTGGACAGAGTTCCCTGGTTGTAATCTGCCAATTTGCGCAGGTGAGCAGATCGAGACACTCCTCATTTTGTTGCAAGACAGTTGTACCACTGGCGAAATGCATCACCTAAAACCTCACTGTGCTGACATCCACAGTCATCACACTCAGCAAGCATCAGTGAATGTCACTGAGTGTGTATTTTCACATGGAGGAATTCAGTTACATCCCTTCGCTTTGTATGCGCTTCTGTGTCGGATGCCATTTTGTCAGATTGCCCCTCTGCTGATATCTGTTGCATGACAAAAAAATGTAATGGAATATTGGTAGAAAGGCTCAACCTCTACTGCCATACCACCAACATCCACCACTGATGTGAGACAACACAATAAAACAGGAGGCATTACTCTTGGATCAGCTCTCATATATAAAGCATGCATCACCAAACTGAGAGAAGAAATGCATTAGAAGTTATTTAAAACAGGGTAAAGGACTCTGTTGGATGAACTAAGTGAAAACAATAATTTCTACACAATGTATAAGACATAAAGATATTCAGTATTTAAGGCAGTAAGTATTGGACCACAATAAAAATGAAGGTTAAAGGTGTATTTTGAATTCACTATTCAAGATTATTTTATTACACTATTTAACCATACAGAAATACATAAAATCATTCTGCATTAACCCAGTCACAGGAACATAAGCATACAAAAATTGAAAACATAGTTGACTAAGAAGGCAAAGGAGGAGAAGAAATTATTCTCAGCTGATTTTGCTTTCACATATATTTGGAAAAATTCCCCTACGCTTAGATTTTAGATCAGTACCACATCGTATGAGAATAAAACTCTGGCTTAAAGGAACAGGTAAACACATTGTAGCATTAAAAAAAGACATGTGGAATGAGCACATAGAAGAATCATATTCAGATAGCTGCTGAATTTAAAAAGAGAACATAAGTTACCTGAATGGAACTCAGGTCAGGAAAAAAACCCACAAAACACAGTCAAGATAAAATGGAAATCTCATCACACTGAAAAATACAGAGGAAATACAAGACACTGTATCTTTTTAATGAGAGCTATTTATACAAAGCCCCCCTTGTTCTTAACTGGACTAAATTCCTCGACTTTAGAGAAGTTTCAGCAGACTAAACTTCTATCATACATCTATTTCATCAAAATGAGTTTCTCATTAGATAAGACAACATTTACCATTTTAGTAGCTCATGGAATAGATTCTATTACATTGCAACCTGCAAAAGCACTGAATTGAACATGATGAGAAAATTGATTCTTATTATCAGTACCTATATGGGAATTGTGTATTTGAAGATGATTGAATGGACCTTACTTGGAGTCCTAGTTTTCAACAAGATACAGTACTATGGTTAACCAAAATTTTTCCTGTAATTAGTATTATTTTTAATTCTCAGAAAATGTCTTTATCATTTCATAAAATCATCAAATCTTAGAATGTCTAGGTCTGAAAAGACCTTAAAGGTCTTCAAGGCCACTGTCAAACCTTACCTACTAAGTCTCATCAGTAAACCACTTTCCTTAGTGTCACATCTCTTAAATACGTAGAGGGGTGTGGACTCTGCAGGAAGACCATTTCGACACTAAACCACCATCTCAGTGAAGAAATTCTTCCCAGTGTCCTGTTTAAATCTCCGGCACAACTGGAGACCATTTCCTTTCATCTTATCTCTTCTCACCTGATAAAAAAGACCCAACATCATCCTCACTGTAAGCTTCTTTCAGGTAGCTGGAGAGAGCAGTGAGGGCTCCCCACAGCCTCCACTTCTCCAGACTAAACAATCTTGGTTCCTTCAGTCACTTCTCATATGTCTTGTTTTCTAGTCCCTCCACCAGATTTGTTGATCTTCTCTGCACGTTTGAGCCTTCCAGTATTCTTCTTGTAGGCAGAAGCTGAACTGAAAACAATATTCAAGTTGCAATTCTAAAATTCAATAGTGTTGGGTAAAAGGGGATAATCACTACCCCAGTCCTGCTGGCCTCACTCTCTCTGATCCCGGCAAAGACGCCTTTGGCCTTCTTGATCATTAGGCCCCCTGCTGGCTATGTTCAGATACTGCTGTTTCGTATATTTAAAGAAAATCTTAGACAGCAACAAGAACAGTCAGAATAAATGAATTCCATTCTTCTGTATTCTCCATCCTCTCTTCAGAAACAAACAAACAAACAAACAAACAAACAAACAACCCTGCAATAAAAATAAATTTCCAAGGCTGGAAAATAATGAGAAACATCAGTACATAGTAGATCTCAGAAACTTAATTTAATATAGAATTCATAATAATTAACTGATAAATAATATTGATTTCACCAGAACTGTGGCTAGGTATCATGTTTCTGGTTTTGATTGAGTTAATTTTCTTCTTTGCATCTGGTACAGTGATGTCTTTTGGATTTATGGTGAAAATAATATTTTAGTGCTTGCTGAGAAATGCTTTCATGGAGCCAAGATCTTTTCTGTTCATCAAGTTGTCTGCCAGCAGGTAGACTCGGGGTGCACAGGAAGTCAGGAGGGAGCACTACCAGGACAACTGACTCACAGTGACAAAAGACGTACTCTATACCATGTGATCTAATGCTCAGCCATAAAATCCAGTGTAGTGAAGCAGAGTAAGGGCTGGACATGCAGAGTTATGCTGTTTGACCTCCCAAGAAACTATTATGTGTGATGAGTACTACTGTCCTGGAATCAGCTGTACACCTGCCTGCCAATGGGAAGTGATGAATTAATTCCTTGTTTTGCTTTGCTTGCATGTGCAGCTTCTGCTTTATCTAGAGAATTATTCTTAGTGCAATCTATGAATTCTCACACTTTTACCTTTTCCAATTCTCTTCCCCATCTCAAGGGATGAGAGAACATATCTCATGAAAACAAATCCACATTTATATCAGAATTAGCTATTGCTTTGTTTTGAGGCAAAACACCCATCTGGTAGTTTCTCTCCGTTTTTCTCTTTTGTCTTCAGTCTTTAGTCTTTGGTCTTCTTTAACAGCTTTAAAAAAACAAAATGTATAGTGTAAATGAACACTAAGTATACTACAAATTTCAGAGAACAATTCTTTTAAGTCTTCTTCATTATTTTTCATAATAACCCAATGTGAAAGGCCAGTCTTCCAGTAGATATTCACTATGCATAAAGACTTTCAGAGTGGAATTCATTCGTTTTCATTTATTCTATCCCTCTCTACAATCCAGCTTTACTGTCTGACATGAGAGGTTAGAATTACTTTTGTTATTAGAAAAGCTAGATTATGTCAAGTAATTTTAAGTAATTTTTTACATTTTAAGATATCACAAAATTTTTGATGCTGAGTGCTGGATTGTTAGTACCATAAGTGTAGTGATTTTTCTCTGAAAAATATATAAACAATTGTATGTAATACTGCAGCTCTCAAGACAACAGTCAGGCAACAAGTTTCATCACTTCAGAATACTTCTTAATTTTAGTGGTAACGTGAGCTATTTTGGATCAAGAAAATTTAAGAGACATTCATCAAGGGACCAACATGTCACTGTGACTCTTTGATAGTTCCCTGTAGTCGCTGTTGATATTAACTCATGTTCTGCTTTTACTTGCTCCTTTGTAGTTAGTGTGGCAAAAATAGAATCAGAGAATTTAATAAATTTAATAAACAGTCACGTTTTAAGTTTGGGAAGAAAGATTTGTTAGGTTTGTTTTCTTAAAATGGCAGAAGAAGTTATTCGGGAGCTCCAGAATAGACATTACTGTGAAATATATCAACTTGGGAAATGGGAAACCAAGTTTAAAATTCTATTCTCTTGGGGAGTAATCTCATCATAGGTCTTTAAAAACATACTCCTATATTTTATATTTACAGTTTTTTCTCGTTCCTGTCTTTCAGCCAGAGGAGAAATACATATAATATACCCAGTAGGTAGATAATGGACAGGTAGTATGGAACATGCAATTACAATGTGAGAGTTGAAGAAACACAGAAACAAAGAAACAACAAAAAATTCTAACAAGATATGCTCAGAGAAAACATATTAGCTGTCAAATAAAGAGTACTGTATCTGACTTTTACCTGAGTCTGTTAAAGTAAAAGCTTAAATGTATAATTCTTTTTCTTCCAGAGGAGGCACTCAGTTATTACATAGACTCTTCCAATAAAAGGTACTTTTGGTTTTGAGATTAAATTTTTGAGACAAAGCAACAATTGTTGCAGTTCAATTGCTACCTACAAGCTAAAGCCAAATCCTGAAGACAATGTTAATTTAAGGCATTGATTCTTAATGCAGTTTTTCTTCACATATCCATTTCCTCCCTCTTTTTATTTAATTACTTTGTTATAATAATAATAATAATTATTATTATTATTATTATCTTCATTTTTCATAAAATTGCTCTGAATCAATGAGCACAATGACAACTATAAGAAATTTATAAAAAACTTGTGGAATTCTGCAGATCTTCAGGGATAAAAATACTACATAATATTTTTTTCTCATCCATTTTCCTCCTTCCTTCCCTCCTTCCTTCCTCCCTTCCAACAGAGAAACTGCTTGTTTTATGTTACTTTACTCTCTTGGGTGATTTTTTCCTTGTGCTTGTGGTTTCAGAGAACTAGAACAATGACTGCTTCACAAATCTCCAAGTAATTTCTGTTCTTTTCTTTTAGAAGGTCAGATATTATTATACTGGATGAAAAAGACTTCAAAATCTTTTTTTTTTTTTTTTTTTTTTAATAAAAGTCTTCCTAGATACAAGTTAAGAAGAAATAAGGGAAATATGTGTCTTAATATTTTACATTGCATGTGATCTTTCTCTTATGTTGAAAAAGGTAGAGAGGAATCTCTACAATGTAATTTCAACTCATTAAAATAAATGCTTTCAAGCTGAAGTCTGCATTGAGAAATTGGAATGGGAAAAGTAACACTGTGACTTCATTCTTTTGCAAAAGAAATTTAACAAATGAACAGACAACTAATGCAGGAAAAAAAGAAGAAATAGAAAAGCAGAAAAAATAAGCTGCTTTTCCTATTGCTACTAATTGCTGGCTAGTGCTAATTCAGTGAACTAAGGTTGTCAACAATAGTTTTGTGGTTTTAGTACAAGAGAAAACATTTTATAGAATATTTTAGTCTATGGCTCACACCATCTGTAATAGTTCATTAGTCACATATGGTGATCTTAGCATGAGGTTTGGCACATGCAGATCTTGGCCCGAAGATTTCCGTGTTTCCACTCCTTAGGTGATGATAATTTTCTACAGAGAAATCAGCTTATGCCTTTTCAAATGGATGATTCACCCTTGTAAAAGACCTTTAAAAAGAGCAATTAAAAGCTGTAGATGAAACAGCTTTGCTATGTTGTTTTAACATCAGAATAGGGATAGATGAAATACTGTACAAAATATTATTTTACTTTTAAGAAGGAAAGGCACTAAACAGGGTATTCCTCTTGGCTCTTCTGCTCTTGTGAAGTAAGCATGTAGGCTTATTCACTCATTCAGTTGTCAAATGGCAGACAAAATCTTAACTTCTCCCTGTAGATATGGAGAGCTATGGAAAGCACTGAGCAGTTTAGTTATTCTAAATGAAATCAGTATACTGGACAGTTTGGTCATTAATCACTAACTCTGAATCTCAAGAAGACCTGCAACAGCACAAGTGTAGGGATCTTCTCTCATTAAACTGACAAGAAAACAACCTGAGCATCTTCAATCTACATGTTGCCCTGGTGAAATCAGGAAACAGCCATCCTAGAAGGACATATGGGACTATTGATTCTGAATCACACTGCAATGGCTCTGCAAAATTGAATTCTTACAGAGCAAGTATTCAGGCATGGCTTCAGGGCAGTCACCAAGGCTTCGTCTCATAGTGGGAGACATATGCTAGGTTTAAGCTAACTAGGTTGGGTACTGCTATCAACGTAGCCATAGCAACACAGAGCTCAGCCTGCACTCAGCTCTGAACTGCCGCGGTCATGCAAGAGCAACCGGAATGCTTGCTGGTTATTTTAAAGCTAGCTGGGGTTCACTTGTCTGATCTGAAGTATGTGCACTAAACATGTACTCTAAGACTGGTTGAAGGCAGATAATTCCACTCTGAAAGTCTTTATGCTTACTGAATATCTGCTGAAAGATTGGCCTTTCGGATTGGGCAGTTTTAGAAATAATGTTTTAAGAACAAGTCACTTCATTTACGTGATAAATGCTTTTCTAGAGCCGACTGCTTGAACATTTTAATACTGTAGTAAGTAGTTGCTTTTGCCTTTGACATTATTGAATACAGAAAAGCTTCAATTTTATCCACTTCCAAATACACTACACACATATACACTAAATTTTTTCCCAAAGGATTAAGTATTTTGACAGGCAAAACAGAACGCTTTTGTATTTCACGAGGGTTGCTTTATGATAATGCATTTAAAACTGTTAAAAATTATAGATATTACAGTATTAACAACCACATAGTTATCAAAAAAGAAACATTTAACAAGTGTAGAAAAGGCCTACGGAAAGGAAAATTTATAAATAAAGCCTTTTCGAATAAGCAGTATTTTAATCTGCAAACTCAGTTTCCTCAATCATAATTAATGAGAAATTGAATATGATTCTTATGGAACAAGACACTTGCTTTCCTTTTGTTATCATTATCTTTCATTGGTGGTGGAGTTCAATATTTAAAACACCTAAATTTCTCTGTGAGATTTTTGAGGCAGATTCAAAAACTTACTCACTTCTCATTTACTTTCATTACGCATCTCCATCTCTGGATGTAGTCAGATCTTTTTCATTTATTGAAAAGAATATTTAGCTGAAATAAATATTTGTGAAAATGTAATATGCAAATATAGAAAATATTTTGTGACTGATGAAATATTCTGTTTGACATTTTTGGAACAGATCTTTTTTTTTTATTTGTAAAATATTAATATTATGATTCTTTTTACTGGAAGGAACATGTTTTGATTTCATCAACATAAAACAACTGGGTACAAACATTATTTCTTATTTTCAAAAAATTAGAAATAATGCTTTTCCCATTTTTAGTTTGGAATTAAAATACAATATCTGAAAAATAATAGAAAATAAAATTATCTGCAAGTCTTTTCTCTACCCTTTAAATATATGTCCTTATACAAAGAAGAAATCAAATTTATCCACACGCATATAATTTACATAGTCTTTAACTAAATTACTTATATAAATGTTGTCCTCAAGACTGTTAACAAAATTAATTGTGAGAAAGCAATATTAATATTAAGTAGAAACATTCCTCTCATCTATCCTTAGTGTTTCTTAGTTATGATATATGCAAAATCTTCTGCAAAATCATGGAGTCTTATTTAATTAAGGATGACTGTTCAGCCAAAATGAAACATTAACAAGTACATTTCAGTTAGAAGAATTTTTTTGTGTATGGATTTTGAGAGTAAACTTGGGTCAAGTTTTCATGTTTTTCTGTACAAAGCTTTACTGCAGAAGATTTCAAATTGGAGGTAATTCCTGCAGGTGGTAATCCTGGTAGCTGTGGGTAAGAATACTGAATTTGACAGAAATTCAATAGTTTCTATATATACTCAGACTTACGAGGCAAGGCTAGCAATTCAAAGTGGTTCTTTCACTGCACTCACTATTCAATAAGGCCCTTCCTGCTTTAAACTTCCTGATTAACCCATGTTCATCACTTTATTTTTCAGGAAATCGTTATGTATTTCAGCCAGAAAACTTCTCTAACAGTTCAGTGACTGGGAAGACACATTCAAAACCCACATTTTTTGCCTAAGGGATTCTAGTCAAATTTTGTCCAGGTCCCAGATATATGGTGGCAAAAATCATTTCAAATTCATTTAAAAGAGGGAAGTAAGGGCAGCTTTCTCACAGTGGAATGCTTGCCCAAACATTGACCCTAGAAGGTGGCCTTGGTGCTTCAAAATAAGGCAATCATGCTCTGGGGCAAAACAAGCTATTTACTGAGACTTTCATGGGGGGCGTTGGATCAAGAAATATGGCTAATTATAAGACTGGAAGAATAGTCACAGATGACTTATAACTATCAGCTACTCTTGCATTCATTATTCTCTTGAAGCTGCCTATTCACGTATGGTTCTCACTCACACAGACAAATTTAATTTTAGATGGAGTTCACTGAGCATTACTTGCACTAGAAAGTCAAGATTTTTTTTTTTTTGAGGAATCTTGTACTTGACAGTTGTAATTTTATCGCAAGAGAGAAGTAATAAAACATCCTGAAAACCTCATCACCTCATGTTTATATAAAGCCACTCTTTAGCAGATGTCCTTGGAATAGATAGTAGAAACGAAAAACTGGTCCAACCCTCAGTAAACAATGATTTACATGAAGAGTAAAGAAACTTTTTCCAGTTTAAGACATCTGTAAGCTGGTCTCCTGTTTCAGCTAGCTTTCCAGAGGTTGAGCAGCCACCCAAGGTTGCTCCCATCAATATCTCTGTCTACATGTCAGGCACTGCACTTCCCAGGTTTTGGCTGCTTGTGCTCTGGGACAGCTTTTGCAGGGGAGCAGCCCAGCCTCAAAGAGGAGAGGTGTTTGTTGGAAGAGCTGTGTAAAACCTTTGCAGGGGCTCAAATCCCATTCCTCAAGGTCTGGCTTCAACTGCTTAGCAGCTGTGCCTGTGCTTGGCCATATATGCCTCTGATCTGTATCGTAAACCCAGGGTGGATCAGCAATGATATTACTTTGGGCACCATTATTGGACATTCTCTGATCTTCTTGCTGGAGTACAATGAATCTGTCTCATGTGTATACCCCATCAGCCATGCTGCCACACCAGATCCCCAAAGCTTACACAAAGCAAAGACCAGACTGAGAAGTGGAGAGGTCTCTAAAGGGTCAAAAGTATAGGAAGGGTGAGGAAAATGCTACAGAGAACTGCCAACAGGAGAATACGATAAGAAACGTTTTGTCTTCATGCCATTCCAGCACAATGGAGTGAAAGATTTGAACTGAATTTTGAACGGGACTACACAGCCAGGAATGAGATCTGTGGTCCAGGAAGTAAGCTGACATCTGCAGCACCTTGCACAGCTGTGGCTGGGATAGGAAGTATCAGTCATGTACAGACAGGTAGGAAGAAGATACCTGTGATTTCATGAAGTCTAGGGAAGCCTTCATATCCAAAGAGTTTATTCCTTTTAAGATCCTCTGAATTTGTGTCTACACTTACTTATACACTATGATATAAATTGTTACTGGCTCAAAATTGCAAGTGGTCAAACCTTAGAGGAAGGAGAAAGGAAGGACAAAGGAAACAGCAGCTGCAGCTGTACACAGGAGTTGCTGAGAGGTGAACAGCATCCACCATTACTGTAGTAGCAGCAGGCAGTAATACCCTCCAGGGAACTTAATATTACTCTAAGACATGGGGATCATTATTCTACATGCTAAATCTTTAATTTTAGTACATGCTTAAACAGCCATGAGGTAACTTCTATGTAATTGTGTTCTGGTCTGAGAGAGCTTTCTGCCTGTTCTAGATACCCTCTCTGCCACACTATATGTTATTACTGTGTATTTAAGTTGCTCTAGGTGAAAGTAACTGTAAAAATATAACTGAGTTTCGGTTCAGATCTTGGAATTGTTCAGCAGTACAAGGAGCATGTTCTTATGTGCAATACATTTTCCTGAATCTTATTACAACCTCTGGCTTTTTGAGTTAAGAGACTTCCTATGAACATTATGCTGTTCCAGGTGAAAGCCTGTAGGTGTAAGTAAAGCTGGTCTTTGCAGTAGTGTGGTGAGAGCAAGGGTTAAAAAAAACATGATAGAAAAGAAAAAGCTTTGAAGCTCAGGAATGATTGATCTGTTTCTTTCCAAGTAATAAACCTAGGGAAACACTTCTAAAGCATTTTTATTAATCTGATTGTTTGTATCATCAATAATTTAATAAAGTATGTCCTAGGGAAAACCTGAAGAATCTGTCTCAAACATCTGAATACCATTAGGACTGCTAGTAAAATGGTCAATCAACCTCCTGGAAGCAATTGAAAAAATATGGCTCCAAATATACTTGACAGAGGAATACCTGGAGAGAAAAATAGGGTTATGAGTTGATCTTCGAATTATTTATTAGTCTTTCCCCACAATTACACCGACAATGGAGGAGACTGTGGATTGCCATCTCGAAGAGCTTTTGACTACAGGCTGAATTACATCTCTTTGTAGGAGTAGTGCTTCTTTTTGTTTTACACAGTCTAAACTTTCACTGTAAGCAAATAGAGCATGGTTGTTTCTGTATTTTTTGTTTTTGTTGTTGTTGTTTGTTTTGTTTTGGTTTGGTTTGGTTTTTTCTCAATCATTTACTTTATCAAACATTTTTTGTCAGACACAGTCAGTTTATGATGTGTTTCTTTACTGATGTTTTTCTTTATTGATTCTGTTTCCTTCTGAAAATTTTTTAGTTATCTTCAAATTTGCTTATTATTGCTCATGAGATTCCAGATCAACATCAAACATATTTATTGTGAAGGAATTGAAAACATTGAAGAGAAGCAAAATTTAAAATATTGCTAAGTTAGCAATCTTAGCTGTCTTACATAGTCTATTACATAAAAAGAATTCAAAAGAGCATAAATAATTCTTAAAGATAATTAGTACCTTTGCCAATAAACTATAGATTTCTTTAATATTCTGAAGTTATATTTTCATCAATTATGTGTGAAGGATGTATTCTTATCTGGCTGTGTGTCTGTACAATGACACAAGGCCTTTATGTTTATAACAAATTTAATCTTTTATTTTTTGTTTCTTTGCAATTTCCTCTGAATTAGTGGAATTGTGTTTTACACTTAGAAGTTCAATAGACAGCAGTGAACTAACTATAATTAAAAGGACACATATGATTTATCCTCAGAATCTGCATCACACTATGACCCAAATTTAAAGGAATCTGTATAAGGCCTAGTGGATGGGAGAGACTTTTTTGGCTATTTCTTCTTTTTTTCTTATGATTCTTCAATTGCTTGCTTGCGGCTTTTTTTGGCGTTTTTCTTCATGCTGTAAGTAATTTCATCAAAATTTCTGTTCAGGAAATATTTATTTTATCATGATTTTTTTATTTATATGGATATATGTGTGTATATATATGTGTGTGTGTGTGTGTGTGTGTGTGTGTGTGTGTGTATTTTATTTATTGTTTTTAAAACTACATTGATTTCGTGACTGTGAAACCACAAACTTTTACATTTAGTTGTCTGTTAGATAACAAGGTGAGATTCTTTTTTTTTTTCTTTTTTCCTTTCCCCTACTTTTACAGTTTCCTTCATTTTTTTAATGCTCTTTGTCTTTGACTAATAGTCGCTTAGAGATAGTGAATAACCCATCATTTGGCCAAGAAGTATAACTTTAAAGGATATCTTGGGGCTCACTATTCACTACCTATGATTTGGGAAGTTGTTGTGAAACAACATTTTTGAATATTTTAATAAGTGAGACAAGGTGAACAGTACACTAAGTAGAAGGTTATATATTATCTTTAAATTAATATCTTTATGACCAAGAAAAAGAAACAAATGTGAATATTATGCTAGGATTTTATACTCATAAAAATGCTTTAAATTGCTAACGAAGAGAATTAAAAACAAAAGAGAGTAAGGAAATGTTCACTTTTAAGAAAAGAATATTATTGTAGTATTAAATTATGGAATCAATGTTTCAGCCACTGTTCAGAAACCGTGTCCATCTGGACAGCTGAAAAAGGTACTAATGAGTAAATGTACATAAATGGTGCAAAGATGCTGTCTTGGTTTACAATACATAAGGCTTTCTTGCTTTATTCTGCTCCAGACACTGATGATGAATCTTTCCCTATCTTCAGTTCAGAAATTTGTTTTCAGTGGGATGTGGAGGCAAGTGCAGTGGTTCATTAATTAAAAAGAAGATGAAAAAGTCTTTGAATGCAGTTTCTGAGGACAAATTTTACCATGATTATTTTAGTAGTACTTTTATGTTAAGCTCCAGTATATGCCCTGTACTAAGTGCAAATATAGCCAAATATGTAGGGTTTCTCCTCTAGTATCAAGTCAAGACATTCAAATCAAAGTAAAAATTCAACAAGATTAAAAAAAGAAGCCTTCTTCCTACCATGTATGTCTGCCACATATGTCTTCTGCACTTTGAGAAATAGACAGTTTATTTTCACTCATTCCTTTTATCCTCATCTCCAAGAGAAAGAATCCACGTAATTTTGTTCCCAGTAAATACTGTGCTGGGAAGTCAGTTATAGTACTTAAAAATGGATCTAAATGTCATAGCAATAATCATATTGGGTAAGCTATCACACATTTGGTTTTTCTTTTTTGTTTGTTTTGCTTTGTTTCTAAGAGACTGCATTTCATCTTCGAATTAATGAGTTATGTATAGAAGCTCTTCTTGTCCAAGCCAATTTCCTCTTGCAGTTTTTCTTTCTGTTCAAATCCCTACCCAGCAGTCATGCAGAGATAAAAACTCCTGAAGATTCTCTGCTTTTTAAATCCAATGGTACAGGAGGCACTTCACAGGCAGCTTGTACAGCTTACATGCGAAAAAAGTGACTTGCTGATTGAATTGACACATCCTGTCCTGTAAATCAGCACAGAGAATCAGTGATCACACAGGAAATCGTCCCTCTAGGAAAATATGAATTTTATTCAGCTATGTGTAAACATTCAAAAAAAGAATACATACTGAAAAAAATCTGCTTTTTCATCTTTCTCGTGTTCCTCTCTTTTCCTGAAAGAAGTGAGAATGTAAATTCATTGCAGGATCTATAAATTATTTTTTGCTTGGAAACTTTCTGCTAAATTCCTTTTACTTCTTGTGTGTAGTTTTGAATGAACTAATGTAATCCAGTGATAAATCCAAACATAAATTACTTATTCCTGCTAGAGTTGAGACACATCAAGGTAGAATTGGCCTGTTAGGCCTTTTGTCTTCTGTTCTGCATGCATCCAAGTCTGAGCATCTATTGTGAAATGGCATGCTGAGTTTGGTAAGATCTCCATGGTCATCAAATATTATTACAGAGCAGGAAAGATTTTACATAAATTATCAATTCAAACACCAAATGATTTATTCTGGAAACTGTTAATTGTTCATTGTGCAAGTTACTGACTACTTACAGAGAAGCCTAGAGATACACTGTATTACACAGTGATCTATTATTTTGTTAGGTTTGCATTTTTGTAGTTTAGAATATTTTACTAGCTTACCTAAAAATCTACACTGCCATCTCCTTTATAACCACAGCACATTAATGTTACTTGTTATTAGTACTCATATTAAAGCATGATTCATATAAAATATAATTCAAGTTTAATTCTAACAGCATTTAAGTTTATCCCACTTCTTTATACAGTCAAAATTCCACTGGAAGCAATATAATAATTACTTACAGCATAACTTCTATAGTATGACTTCTTACCAAAGTTAATTCAACTTGCATGAATATTTATTAACATACCTATGTCACATTGATAAAAACATTGTTTTGCATAGGGTAACTATTTAGTAGACTTTGAATGAAAAGTCAGAAGACAGTTTGCGCCACAAGGAGTAGTTGTTTTCAAAATCCAGCTAAACTTGATAAGGTCAGGAGTCCTAATGGTTTTAAAATAATTTAAAATATTATTATGTGATATGATCATATGAGGTAAATAAAAACGGGGTCAACTGAGGAGAACCAAGAAATTAACAAAATATCTTGTCTTTGTTCACAACCCCAGTGAAAATCATTTTGAAGTATGTATATGAAGGATAGATTTGGCCATTGTGTAATTGTGCTGAATAGCATGTTATCAGAAAGCTGTGAGAGGCACTTGGAAAAACAAGTGAATACTTCAGTGCCAAAACATTAATGTAAATTATCAGTGAAATTGTCATAGCAGTTGTTAGGTCTCTCATTTCATTTTTGCTTAATGAGGTGAGGTTCATCTGTAAGTATATTTAATAAGCAAGTTATATCCTGTGGTTATAAACTTCACTGACCTCAAAAACTGCATGACTCATCGAGGTGGCAATTAGGGAGCAGATGTAGAGACATACAAATCTGGTGGACAAAAGTGGGAAGGAAGTACTTTTTCCAGACAGTATGAAAGAGAAGGGAAATATAAATACAAAAACTAAGAAGATGCTGGTAAAGGTAGCCTAAGGCAGCTGGTGGGTGGACTGCTTTATGCTGACATCTTTCTGGCAGCAACAAGCAAAGGCTGAGAATTGTAAAGAAGCAAAAGAATGTTTCAGATGATTCTGAGATCTGACACTAGCTGACTCGAATAAAAAGTGAACACAATTTCAAACTATTAGCCACTTCCCCTTCACACCTTAAACATGGATGAGATATTCAGGTTTCTATTGCAGTTAGCTCAAAGCTGTTGATCAACAGCAAAGTACAGCTTTTGAAATCCCGAAGATGACAATGGCTCCTCTAGAGGCAATGCAGAACACTCAATATATTTCACATGCAATGATTTGAAAACTTGATTTCTGTGTATAGTGGGGACACTGAGACAATATTCCTGTAGTTATGATAGTGAAAATATCAAGTAGGTAGCTTTCAGGACAGCATTTGTTGCTGTGGTTACTGGAAGTTTGGGTCACTAACTCAGCAGTGCTACAAGAGCTCTCTCAGGAGCACCAGGTGTCATAGCTATCTGAGGCCACTGCACGGAGACAGAAAAGTAATAAAATCAATTCAAAAGCAAGCACACTGTATGAACACAAAAGGAGAGTGTAAAAAACATTCAGTTTCTCAGCTATAGTCTGCACAGAAAAAAAAGGAAGTGATTGTACTCAGTTGGAGCAAGTGGAACAAAGTAGAGGAATAAAGGCTAAAGCCAAATTGGTTGTCTAGGTGAACAGTATGTCACCAACATGGAAAGTGTAGTTGGAGGAGAATTCTGGAATATGAAGTGTTGCAAGGTTACTCATATCTAAGTAATGATATAATATCCAAGGCCAGTATTCACTTAGGACCCACATCAGAAACATCAAGTTTGAGTACAGATGTACCAGAATTGGAACTAATGAGGAAAATTAATGAGCGGAATGTTGATTATTTGACAGGAGTTTTGACATAGAAGTAAACTGTAAAGGAGACAAAAAAAAATAGAAAGGAGAAGAAACAGAAAATGATTAGAAAACATATAAGAACAAAGGAAACTGGATCTTTTACATTGTGAAATCAGATTTACATCTGATTGTGGACAACTGTGGCTGCAAATAGAACTGTGAACCCAAGACCACTGAGACACCAAAGGGAAAATCCCTTGGATTACACAGTCGGTAATCCATCGGATGCACATCTGAAGAAGTTGGAAAGGAAGGCTGGAGTAAAGATGAATACATTTGAATCCTAATACTAAGACTGGAGGTGGGAAGACAGAGGGGTTTGTAATTTAGTAGTAGTTATAGCAGTTATGACTCATAATATCCAATAATAATAACTCTTAAGATTTATAATTATGTCAAACAGTATACAAAGGTCCTAACTGTAAATTACTTACAGTTGTGCATTTATTAGTTGTTTACATTACTGATTTTAGATTTATCTTATTTGTTTCTAAATAGTATGTTTCTATGTCAATAAAAAATTTTGTGTTTAGATTGTTACTCCCAAGTTTGAAGGTAGAGAATCAGACTTTGAAGACCAGCTACTTGGCTGTGAAACCCAGCTAGTTCTGAATCACTTCTCAAGCCTTCAGTCATGAGGACAATTTTTTTGAAATGGCTGGAGATAAAAAATGAATCACCCAAGACCTAAAAGATGAACCCTCCAAAACCAATTCAGATACAAGGCCTGGCAGCATTGACTGCACAGCAACAGGATGAAGGAGCTGTCCCAGAAATAATCAGAACATCAGGGTTATGAAATGACCTGAGCTAACAGATGACAGCACCACCAAACAAGAGTACACAAAAGAAAAAATGCAGTAAACTGTATTCTCTTCTCCTTTATCACAGCAGGGCTTTTATTCAGGTGTTTGAAGGACTGATCAGTTGTCATGGTGAAAAGTCTAGAGAAGATTCATCAGAAGACATATAATTAGGTACAATAGGCAGTCATCTTCAGAGAGTGAGGTAACAGACATGTAATTGTGATCTGGCCTACCAAGCCTACATTACATAGCTACATTAAACTCGAGAAGCCAGCTGAAATTCTGAAGGCTTGAAAAAATAGAAGTATGCTAATTTCTTTCCAATAGATCTGGAAGAAAAAAACGAAAAAAGCAAAACACAGATCACTGAAGCATAAAATATACTTCAAGAAAAAGAAAAAATAATGGATCCTTTAGATGTTGGTCATTTCCAGAAGAGTGTATTTGGCAAGAATGCTGTGAAAATTTTAGTCAGTGCATAGAAACTATCATTCTCTGCCCTGTGAATTAAAAGGTCCAGGCAGTCAGTCAGAGGCAGACAGGTTCCTGTGCTTAAAGGGAAACTCAGTAAATGAAGCATCTCAAAATATAGTATCCCAATGATAAACTCTGCTAGTCATTAATAATTTATTAAGTATTTTAAATTCCAGTCCATGGCTCTCCCTAACAATGATCCATCATGATAGAGCCCTCTCATATAAGAATTGTGGAATGTGCCTTATCTATTTGCTCCCTACAGGAATCAAAGTTTGGATGCACCACCACAATGCTTTTCACGTCTGCCAGGCTAATTAAGTGGTTCTATTTCTAGAAACAAAGCAGTCATTGGATAGGGGATAACCTGGGTTGGGGTTAGTGAACCTGTGGAATAGATGCTAGATGAAATATACTGAATACCTAATACAGAAGTAGATGACTTCCAAGGGTACACACTGGAAGGCAAGAGCTGAAAGTCAGCACCAGAACTTGTCTCCCTAGGAGAAAGTGGTAAGTCATTCCTTATTTGTGAATAACACTATGAAAGGTAAGGCATAATAGAAAGATAAAAGTACACTAAGAAGCAGTGGACATTCTATCAGTGGGAACACATTCTTGTGAATTTTGTGTGGGAAAAAATACTTTAGTTTAGTTGCTCCTAGAGACTCTTGCCAGAGCACTAGACAGCTTCTGCACAAATTCTCATGACAAAGTTGTGATGGGATGAAGCAACTTTGAGAGATCTTTTAAAGGTGAGTTGGAGAAGACTTTTTGGTCCCCATTTCTCACCTTTTGCTTGAGAGCTGTTATTTATGTTTAGATCCTTGTACTTGGTCCGTGACAGAGCAGTGTTTAATTATGCTTGCCATGTGCCTTGCTGATCCTTACCATCTGTCTTAAGTTTCTGAATCAAATCTTGACCTGTTTTACATCCACAGAGCTGTGGTTGACATCACAGGATCTGACATGCTCTTCTTTCTGGAGCACCATGGGGCAGTTATGAGTGAGGTCACAGCCTCGTCAGCAGTGCTCCTAGCTCCTCCTAGCTCCCTGAACCCTGCAATGTAGATGGTCCTGCTGCTCCATGACATGCTGTACAAATTGTTGTTAACCAGTTTCTCTAGAAATTATCTCTGGATTTACTGATGCCTTCAAAATTAAATTTCTGCTGTCTCCTTTCTCTAAAGTTGATTCTATTGTCTCACTTATAAAAATAGAACTTGCAGATAGGCTTGATACTCCTGTGTATTCTATTGCAGCAGTAGTTAAAGGAATTTCTTATGTGCTGAGAAGACATAAATAACATGTAGACAAGAACAAAATAAATGCATCAGCAAGTGAGAAAAAAAAATAACTAACAGTGAGCAGTACACTGCTTTAATATAATGGATACAGTTATGGACTGTCATTGTGGGGAATGTCTGTGTAGGCACAGAAAAAAGGGTGTCATTTTTCTCTGAATAAGCAGGCCCTTGCTGTCCAAAATGCATCTACTGAGGTGGTCCCTGGCAGTTTAGTAAGGGCTGAAGATCCTGCTGGAGGCAAATTGTACTGCTTAATATTGTTATTCTCTGTCTCATGAAAGACAAGACAACAGTCAATGAGGATTACTTTGATACCATAAGCTCAATATTATTCTACATTAATGCATTAATGGTACTATATCATCTTTTCATGTCCTCAGGCAGCACTGGGGAGCTGGAGCTGTATAGAAATAAATTAAAAGTGAAATTTGGATGCACAACTAAACAGAAGGCAAAAAATATCCAAACAGAAAATAGACAATGCTAGTGACAAACAGGCTCAGCAGAGGAAAAGTAAACCACCTACCTAATACATAAAAGGATTTCACAAGAGAGACATATAGTTAAGTGTGCCAGTCCTGTTACATGATGCACTTCAAGGAGATGCTAGGCAACCGAAGTGGCAGGCTCAGTGGGAGACCCTGAATAGAACTGTACATTACATTGTTATTCATTTATTTTTCTTCCAAAAATAAGTAAATTTTACAAGAAAGTAAACAATTAAAAAAGGATGATAATTATTTGGGAAACTCAGGCATTTATTCAGAATCTCTGAGACCAAGCTTTTTCCTAACAAATTTTATTGGTACCTCAGTGCTTTTGGAAACAAGAACTGGAGCTGATAATTGCCCACTGATTCCTCCACTCTGTGGTGACTATAACCACAGCAGCATTAAGGAGGGTTCTGCACGTTTCTGCCAGTGTCTGGGCACTACCCTTGGTTGTACTGAGGGCCTATTAGCATTGTGACTTAACCAAAATAAAACATAGCGTCATACAAATGGAGATCCCATCAGCCCAATCTCAAAATGATGTCACAACTGTGAAAAACAGAGTACAGTGTACCACGTATCTTCAAGACTGCACACAGGATAAAGTCATGCAGTTGTTTCATTTCATAGTGGATCAACAGAACCACTTCATGAATGAAAGCTGAACTAATATCATTATTTTTTCAAAAGCTTATCAATGTTTTGCTGGGTAGCATTTAGTCTTGAGTATAATCTCATTATTTATTTCTACACTAAAGTCACTAAATTATGTAGCTATGATGTCTCCAGCAGAGTGTATGTTGAATTTCTGCATCTGCTTGGGTCAGACCACAAAATAACCTAGTTCTTCTACTTGCATCTGAGATAATTACTTATGCTGCTAGATAAATACATCACCAAACACAGACTGCATGCTGCTGTACTTAAGCGCTTCTCTCTACTGCATTTGTTTCCCAACCTTCATCACTGGTGATAGGTGAATGTTTGGACTGGATGATCTTGCAGGTCTTTTACAACCTTGGTGATTCTATGATTCTATAATTCACAATTAAAAGCAATGATTAAGCCCCCAATAGTCTCTTTTGAACAAACAAAATATGAAGCATTAATTCCTGTGTGACTGCATATGATCCAGGGCAAAGTGAACCTTAAATGTTTCCCAGTCAGCTGAACAGTTCATTCACGTTCATTGCTGGATTTGCTGCTACAGCCATCATTAGCAGCAGTGTTTCACAGAGAGAGGAAAATTTTAAGATCCTATTACTTAACACATCTTCAAAAGTAAATTTGTTTTTGAATTAAAAATAAATTAAAATTTTAAAAGTGAATATGTCTCTTGAAGGAAAAGAAGGAAAACAAACAGAATGCTTTAAAATTCCATGTTTTGAATCTCAAGAGAACAAACACTCTTTTACCTGTGCTGGTGCTCCTTCTAACCTGCTATGTTTGATACATTAGTAATTTCTTTTGAAACAGGAACGCTGAAATGATTAATTTTATAATTCTCCAGTAAATAAAGTTTTCAGAGCTTCTGTGGAAACTTAAGAAAAATATTATTCTAGTTTTTCAGCTATCATTTTCCTCTTTTTCAGTTAGCTTCTTAGCACTGCTGTGCTTTAACTTTGTGAGAAATATGAAGGGGTTCTGAGCCATCTGTCCAGTAAGCCCAACAGACTGAAACTGTGAGCCCTTTCCAGAGGATCAGACTCAGTGGTAGAAGGTTTATCAAAGAGTTCACAGAAACCATCACCACTGTGAAGAGACTGACTGCCAGGAGAAGTTCAATGAGAAAAACAGTGGAAGAAAAAAAAAAAAAAGTGATATATTTCTGCACTAAATATAGTTGCTGTTATTGGTTGAATTCCTGCAATGAAAGCAACAAGAAGAATTGTTTTAAATCAATACTAAAGTTAAGCTAGTGTGCTTAGAAGTGTGCAAAAAGTGCAATAGCTACTTTAAACCTTGTATGCTGACATCTAGCATTCCAGTTGTGAAGCTGATTCTTCAAAAGCATTTATTGGACATCTATTTAAAAAAATAAAATTATGCAAATGATAATTAAGCTAGTCAGTTGAATGTTTATACTCATGGACACACAGTACCCTTGGAAAGAAAAAATTCTTATGACCTACTGAAATACAGAATTTGTGGTATAGTTTTAAAAGAAAGCTAAACATGAGATATTTTAAGTCTTTCCCATGAAATAAGCAATATTTTACACTACAATAGGATTTAGAATCCTTAATATAGGAGTGTTGTAACTTGATGTAACAAATAACGACAAGTAGAGGTCAAATGGCAAGTTGAACTCAAGTAGACTTCCCTAACACTTGTCATCACAGGTGTGAGAAAATTGACGTGTTCATTTATACCACATTAACATCTGTTGCAACAGTCTTTAGAAGAAACAAACAAAGTCAGTGTATAAAGCTGGGTAATATTTTGTGGCAACTTAGAAAACATTTGTCAGCTTTACTCATTGTCCTATACAAAGCATGAAATTTACAGAGCAGAAGTTGAAGTATCACATGCTGCTGATTCTTGTCCTGGTATTTACTGCAAGAAGCAGAAAAAAAAATCCAAAGAGATAGAGTAACAGCAAGCAATAAAACAAAAACTAAGACGTATGAGGTATTTAAACCACGTGGAAACAGGGAGCCTAGAATTTTAATGGCACCATCCACCTTTTGATGTACATGCTGGTGATCTTCAGGGTCACAAAGTTATCTCTTTTGTCTTCATACTTTTATTCTAAAGCTGTGGGGTTAAAAACTTGCCTTTTAGGACCTGCTGTGCCTGGAACATGACTTACTTTTGTTGTTCTTAGAACAACTTGAGATAAAATACCCATTAGATGACAAATTTATAGTTAACACGGACTTTCAGCACCAGTGGAACAGAAAACCATTTGGAGCTGGAACAGATGCTTATTTCACTCCACCGGCAGACTCTGGTGGGGTCCACAGCTTTGGCTTTGAACACTTGCCAGGACAGTCAGACTTTATCAGTAAGAAGTGATATAAAAAATACAGGAATAAAAATACAAAAGGTAGTGGGTGGGATGGGGACTGAGGGTGAAGACAAAAACCTGACCCTGGTTAGACTGAACGTGTTGGCTTGGCAGATCTCTGAATACTGTTCAAAACATTTTATTTTATCCCAGCAGAATCTTTCAGAATCCTTTGTGCAAAATTGCTGGTCATTCATTTAGAAACATTTCTAGACATTGACTCAGAAGTATTGGCGTTAAATATGTCTAAACAAATGGGGTGGCTGTGTGAAAGGTGAGAAGATGATGGCTTTCTTCTGCTGTAGAATACTATTTGATGTGATAATGAGGTTCTCTTTTTGTAATGGGCCATAGCACCATATACGTATGAGGATTTCACACACCAGCAAATTTCAAAGAACTGTTTTCAGCATTCCAGGAAATTAAGTGATAGAACAAGGCTTTTTACTCAGTGTGCATTCTCTGCTCCTACACCATACACCTCTAATGCAATTTACCAGTGAATTAAGCATACGATGCGATTTATCCCACCAACCTAATATTTCATGTTAGTCAGTGGGGCGACTGCTTTTACAGTTTAGCTTTAAAATGCTGTTACAGTTGAGCACAATTTTGCTTCAGCAGAATGCTTAAGGGCGTCTCTCTTTGATATATGTGTGTAGTTCTGATTAACTTCAAGGCCTATTCTTTGGTGCAAGTTCCCTGTTGTCAGTACAACTAAAGCAGGATTCATTGGCACTCATGACTAATCATTTCCTGGCAGATTTTACAGAATCAGAATAAGCCAAGGGGACATTTGAAAAAATGATAACAGCAGATATCAGAGGAAAACGGGCTGCATTAAACTCTGTTTTTTTTTGTTGGTTTATTTTGTTTTTTTTCAGGGTATAATATGTTAAAGCAGAAGTGTTGCCTTTTAAATTGGCAAACTGAATTAAACAATATTTTGATACTCAGTGGGTAAAAACAATATTTGAAATGACTTTCAATCTCCATGTAACTTGCATTTCATGCAGGAAAAGCACAGAGTAACACAAAAAGCGAAAGAACATTTACTACCCATTGTCTGTTCTCACTGTGACAACAAGTAAAGTTATACTGTTGATTTATTTTTTGATAAAATTACATTCCATACAATCATGAATGATCTCCACAGAAGTTTTTTTTTTTTTATTATTTTTTTAAAGGACCCCATTGTTTCAGGAAGGAGTGGAACTGGCCTTTTATATTTTCATATTTACAGATCTACCCAGATTTGTCTTCACAACTATTACAAGCACCGAGAGACTCTATTCTGATCTCTCATGCATCATGACATTTTACAGTGTCAGGTAAAAGCCATGCATTTTGTAGATTGCTGTAATATTGTTGTGGTGCTGAACAGGACTTCAGCACACTGTTGACATTCAAGAAGGATGGGAAGTTTCATACTGTCCATGCTCCAGTCATTTTTTTAATCATTACTGCAGACCTATCTCCTTTTATGTATGTTATGGCTTACTTTGTAAAAGCTATCTACACTATACTGGAATGGGATGAAAAATAGCAGTATGCCAGTCATGAATTTCCCACAGATCAGAACCTACCTGTGAGCTTTTTGGAATACCAATTTCAGTCTGATGTTTTGTAACTGAACCTTAACAGACTAGAGCGCTTTCTTACAGTCTGATATCATCTAGGAAAAGAGACGGACATTTCTGTTTATGACATCATCATTTATGTTGAAAAAACTGAAAAAAAATATTGAGTGTAGGGGTTCGTTCAAAAAATGGTACATCATGCAAAAGCTTTTTCCAGCTTAGATAAAGCTGTGAAGAGATCAAAGTCTCTAGCAGGCCAATATAGTAATGCCTTATTAAGAATTAATGAAGTGAGACAGTTTGACACTTAGATAAAAGTTACAGATGGTATTGGGGACCAGATAAAATCTGAAGGGATTTGCTGGAAATTTCATAGTCCATATTCTGTAGAAAATCAGAATTGTTTGTGGCAGTATTTCTTATTAGCATTATGCTTAGGAAATAATTAAATTGAAAATTTAACATGTGTAAAAATATATTCTTTTTAAAGTTGTTGGAACAGGTTTGAATTGGAGACCATGGCACAGAAATCACAAAACTCCACAGTACGATTTTATAAGTTCACTTAACACTGTAAAAACAGTTTCTCATCAAAATGTAAAAATAATCCCCTAAAAAGTCCTATTGAATGAAAGAAAAGAGTTTAGGAGGAAAAACTGATGGAAAGAGTAAATGAAATAAGAAAAGTGGCAGGAAAAAAGTGGAAAAAGTGGAATTAAAATAAGAAGAATGAAATGGGAAGAAAAGAGAGAAGAAGAGAAATTAAAAGAACTGAAAGAAGAATATGGTAGAAAAACAAGAATGAAAGGGAAAGAGAAAAAACAGTGACTTGAATACAAGGAAAGAGGAAATGAAAGATGAAGGGGTTTTCTTACAGTCTTCTTCATAAACTGAACGGGAAAAATGTCATCTGGAGATGGGCTGCTATTTTCAAACATTTGCTAAAGGACGCCAAGGAAGGAGGGAATGGCTCTCTACCTCCTGCTCCTCCCAGAAAGGAGTCCAGCATGCCTAAAGTTTATAGGGACATATATTCCCAGTAAATTAAAGAGTATGCAAATGGACCTGAAAGACTAAATACCTTTCAGTATTTAAAATGAGTCTACAACAAAGACGAGGAAGGATTCTAAGAGAGAGTGGTTATAGGAGAAGGAGTAACCATTTTAAACTAAATGAGGATAGGATTAGACAAGACATAAGTAAGAAATTTTTCACTATGTGATTGATGAGGAAATTAAACAGGCTGCCCAGAGAAGCTGAGGATACCCCATTCCTGGAGGTGTACAAGGCCAAGCTGGACAGAGCTTTGGGCTACCTGACCTACTGGGAGAGGTCCTTGCTCTTGGGAGGGGATTGGAATTAGACGATCTTTAAGGCAGCTTCTATCACAAACCATTCTATGATTCTGTGATCTGTCATTACAACTATGCAGTGATATGCTGTTCATACACAATAGTAATGAGAGTCTGTAATTCACTTAAACATATATAATGTTCACAAGAAGGAGAGGAGAGAAGGGTAAGAGAATTAGAATTACTAAGAATTGGAATTACTAAGAGTAATTCAGAGTCAAGAGTAGAAGGAAAATAGCAAAGAGAAAACATTAGGGACAGTAATACTTTCCTTCTACAGAATTTCAGATGAAGCTGAGAGTGCTAAAACATTAAGACAGAAGAAAAAGCTATGTTTTCCTTAAAAGGATAAACTTATATGAATGTATAAAAATTGATTGACAAGCTATGTCTTCATTTTATTCTTCTTTTACTGTGTATTTTATTTTAAGAAATTACTGTGGGGCTTTTAAACATGCATATAAACTGCAAAGCATAATTTCAAATGGCTTCTGAAATCAGTAAAGAATTGTAAAGTATGTCATCATTTTATTTTATTTCTCTCAATATCCACCTTCACCAGATTTTAACAAGATTGTTTTAAATAAAAGGATAACAGAGCAGGGCAGCATGGATGTCGAAGTCTTTAAACCTCAGGTATTCCTTCCATTTGGAAAATGTCATCATAAAAACCACCTCAGTTAAATACTTCAACTAAATATAATACAGATTTGTATTCCTCTGGCAAGTTAAAACTTTAGTTTTCTAAATCTATTTTTCAAACGGAGTCAGTCTTGCTTCACTCCAGGGATTACTGCAGGGAAGAAGCTCCCTAACATGGGGCAAAAAGAATTATCTGCTTTCTTTGATGCTGGTTAAAGAAAAGCATGATCTGCTTTCTGAATAGTGAGCATATTGCATTACTTCTCAAACCTGCAGGAGTTTTATGTGATTTCATTGGTAGTTTAAGGAACATAAACTGTAATCCCCAAATATCTATATTCCTGCTTTTATAGATCTAGAATGATGGCATTTATTAGCAATGACAGCACAAGTCAAGGCACTGGGAGGAATGTAGGACCACAAAGCATTTGTTTCTTTACTGGTAGTAATTTAGGGGGTTTGTCATGCAAAATCATGGATGTATGTCTGTAGAATACAGTCATGTCAGGGTATTAGTCTTCCCACCTGACAGAAAAGGGAATATAGACATAGAAATGTAGTCCAGAGCTGCAGTCATCCAATGCATAATGGTGAATCTCACAGTAATCTTCAACACCCTAATTGTCAGTGGAAGTTTCCAGTAAACACAAAGAGTTTAAGAAGTGTCAGGTGTTGATTTCTGAATTTGATGCTCTTGTGAATTCTAATGGTCATATCAGTGTTTTTGGATCACATTCCTTTTTTAATCCTCACTTCCATGCCAGTTCAGGTATTTATTTGCCATGACCTTGGCATTAGTTCAGCTTTATTTAAATATTTTGTATAAAATCTGAAACTTTCTGTGAAAGTTGTAATTCTTGCTATAATGAAATTACTTCCAGTGACATTTTACCTGAAAGAAAATTTGACTTTAAGAAGTTTGCATGATAATCAAGAGAAAATATCATCTCCCTAGATTAGCTTTGTCTTATGAATTCTAAAATGGCTGGACTGTGACATTTGAGAAGTCAAGTACCATCAACATCTAGATGATGGCTTGTTTCTGTTTTTTTATTCTGAACCTATACATAGTTTCAAAAATTGGTGTTATTTTCTTTTTTTATTTTCCTTTCCTTTCTTTTTTCTATTTATTTTTTTATTTTTTTTCTATTTATTTTTTTAATAGTAGCCTCTACTGATCTCAGTTTTGAGAGTGGATTCCCACTGCACTGTCAGGAATGCTTACTGATAACTCTTCATAGAAGAGACCAAGGAGGGATACTGACCACCCAGTTTTTATGGACATGGATCATCATCTCCTCTGAGAAATCAAACCATGATTGAGTAAATTCCCAGAAGCAAACAGGTAGGGGAGAATGAGAGAGGGGGTGAGCAGAAACATCAGGTGAAGTTTTCTGCAGAAGAGAAGATCTGGAGCAGTAACTTACTGGCCACCTGGCTCATCTGTATCAGATGGCAGTTTTCAGGACACATTTTGACACACATGCATAAATATTGTAGAAAGGAGAAGTCTCCATAGACTGTCAACTTAGAAATGTATTTTAAATTGTTTGTGCCTATGTGACCTTGCGGAATTCAAGAGTCACGTTTACTAGTATTGAAAAGCTCATTAGAATATTTGGGTTACCTTGTCTTCCTCCCAAAGGAAAAAAGAAATTCCAGACATGATTAATTTTGTTCATATTAAAAAAAAAAAAAAAAAAAAAGCACACAATAAAACAGCAACAACAACAACAAACCAAGATATTTAAAAATAGGATTCTGTGAAAAATAGGATAACCTACTCCCCTTGCACCAGAGTGGGTCCTTCGACTGTCAAGCTCTGCTCCTGTGCTGCCTGTTCCCATTGCTGCTATGTGTGTCCGAGGCTATTTCAGTACCTGGGTGCTGGCAGAAGACGTTCCAACAGCTCCTTCCTGGCACCCGTCCAGCATTGCTTCTGGAAGGCAGCTAAGTGACTGCGTGTTTTCTTTGTCACGACTGAAGAATTCTTCTGTGGGATTGGCTAACAGTAATGGGAATGTCATGTAAGCTGTGAGCCCTTCCTGGAACTCCTAGCTTCCAGGAAATTTGTTGAATCAAAGATAGTACAGCCTGCTCTTAACACTTTCAAAAGTGAGAGGGAATGTTTGCATTTGCGGTTAGAACCATATCCCACACACACTGTGAAAAATAAATGCCCAGATTGTCTGCAGAGAGAGTGGTTTTCACTGGTGAAGCTAAAAAGCAAAATCAGGCTGAAAAGAAGAGTAACTGACTGATGAGGGTGCAATGCAAACCTGGTATAACTTTCATTTTAATAGTTTCTGTTTGTGCAAGTTACGAACTTCATATTTACAGATAGGTGATCGTGTTTTTCCAGCAGTGATGCACGTCGTAGTCCATGAGAAAACGGAATTATCATCATGTAAATTGAACTTCAGGATCTATGTTTCAGTGCGTAGACATCAAACACACCCAAATATATTCACAAGGTCAAGTAGTCTTCACTGAATCACAGAATCGTAGTATTGCTTATGCTGGAAGGAGCCTTAAATATTAACTAGACCAAAGGGCTCTTTTTTTTCCCCTCTATGTTTATATTCTCTACTGGAGGTTAAGTTAATCTTTAAAGTATTCAGAAATAGAAGCATATTTTTATATTTAATCCATATTTGTCAAGCTATGTAAGTAAATTGCCAAACTGTCTGAGCAAGCAAACTGGCAATTCATGCAGCTTTACTGTGGTACTGCATGACCTGCACAAGCACCTATCCAGTTAATCACTTTAGATACTTGTATACACAGTTAAGGAGTATGCCAAAATCTGTAAGTTATTTCCTTATTAGTTTGAAAATTTAGAATTTCCAAGGTACATATTTTACTTGTTGCTATGATTCATTTAGATGTAATGTATCTTGATGTCAGTTGCTGTGGGATGAGTTTATGAATCATGTAGCATGGAAGCTATTGCACAGGAAAAATCTGTTTTTATTTCTTCTTTTATAGAAATCTTCCCTATCTGTAGTTTTATAGTAATACAGAATGAAAAGTATGTGTTCATAATGATTAGAAAACAAAGTAGAAAAAATATAGGTATCAAATTATCAGCTTTCATTAAAATAATTAAAAAAACAACAACAACGACAACAACAAAATAAGAAATACGAGGAAAGAGATAACTGTCTTGTATGAAGGACTATCACTCATGGAACAATGAAATCTCCTTAGCATAAACAGGAGGCTTTATTCATAGGTGGGAACTATGTAAGAAGGGTGAAAAGAAGGGAAAAGTATGTAGGTCTCTCTGAAAATAATACTTCCTATTTATATCCACGGAAACTGCAACAGATACAAAAATCACAAGTGCTATTTAATAGAGTAAATAGATACAAAATAGTATTTTTCAACATAGACACCACCATTAGCTATGCATTTTCATCAGCAGTGAACAAGAGCTTACATGTTGTGATCATAAAAACCTGCATGTCCATCCAGAATGTGGTTTGTCTTTTGTGTCACTGTCTTCACTACTGAAACACACCATGTATCCTCTCACTGCGCTCACGTCCACTTTTTGGTCTTCACAAGCATTTCAGCAAGTGTCAATGGATATTAGTCAGTGTCATTTTTTTTGGATGGAGGAATTCAATGACATACTTTTGCTTCATACACACTTCCATGTCAGACCTCATTTTGTCATTCCGCCCCCCTGCTGCCATCTGTCACACAGCAAGAAAATATAAAGGAATATTGGTGGTAAGGTTCAGCCTCTACCACCACACCACCAACATCTGTCTCTGATGTCATGGGCTGACATAATGTAGGAGACATTACTTTCTGAGTGGTCTTTGTATAAATAGCATTGGTATAGGTGGAAAAAACATTTTTAGATGTTACTGAGAAAGAGAGGACAATATGTTTCATTTTCAGAGGTCTGAAAATTGTTTCAAGAGTGCTATGTCCAAAGCAAACTGGTAACAATGTTGATAAGTTGATACATAGGTGATCTTTTCTCCAATCAGAATTAAAAGAAACAATGTTCTTGACATCTTTACCTCTAAAAGAAAACCATCAACAAAATCTGAATCGATGAGAAGTCTGAATAATTTATTTATGGCAGAGAATATTTCATCTTGAAGAATGACTGCGCAGTTGTAGTCTGAGATTTTTCTAAGACATGGATTATAACAACATTTTCAAAGTCTTGGCAACCTTGATCTCTTTTTTTCTGCACTCCCTTACTCATTGCTTGAAATACACTCACAGACCTTTTCTTTTCCTTTCCTTTCCTTTCCTTTCCTTTCCTTTCCTTTCCTTTCCTTTCCTTTCCTTTCCTTTCCTTTCCTTTCCTTTCCTTTCCTTTCCTTTCCTTTCCTTTCCTTTCCTTTCCTTTCCTTTCCTTTCCTTTCCTTTCCTTTCCTTTCCTTTCCTTTCCTTTCCTTTCCTTTCCTTTCCTTTCCTTTCCTTTCCTTTCCTTTCCTTTCCTTTCCTTTCCTTTCCTTTCCCTTTCCCTTTCCCTTTCCCTTCCCTTTTTTTTCTCTCTTTATTGTACCAAATACCAAGTGGACAAGCTGCATCTCTGAGAAATGTATACTCCAAATCTTCTTTCGAAGTGATTGCTAAATCTGTCTTGCAGAGAACCTGATTGTCATTCTTCAGCTCCACAGTTGTCAGGTCGCTATTTTTAGTAGTCCACAAATGGTCTAATGTGTAAATGTGCCGCATAGCAAATATAATATCCTTTCCACATTATTGCATCTGTTACGGAATTTTGAAAATATTTTAGAAATAATAATGTACTATATATAAATATTCTGGAAGCCTACATCCAGAATTGTGTTGCTACAGAATACTGTAAGTATGAGTAAGGATTTACCAACCTGTCATAGTTTTACCATTTTTGTTATTGGTATTCCACATCATAACATCATCTAGTGCAGTGGGAGTTAAACAGTTAATACTTAAGCTCCATGGATCATTGATAGTTATGGGTATACCTGTCTCAGAAGAGAATAACTATGTATCCCCAAGGGACTTTGAGTTGCTTTGTATTTTTACGTTTTCTGCTCAGAGGGAAAGATAAAAACTGTTTGTGTGTTATGGGACACTCTCTTTCCTTCTGGGATCGACCCAGCAGTGGGTGCTCGCCTTCAGCATTTAGCATAAGGCCTTCGGTTTATTGGACACTCTCTCTTGCTCATTTTATTTGATTCATTAGCTTCAATTCCAATTATATTCTAATATATAGTGCTATTTTGCATTCTGATATCTCATTTAGTAAATTAGCTTTCCTCCTCAGATCGTTGCCACTCTTTTGTTTCTAGGCCCATCTCCCTTTTTCCCTTTTCCCTTTTCCCCTTCCCCTTCCCTGGGACATGGGTCTGTGGCTCCCTCACCCCAGTCATCACGGAACCGTAAACTATTGACACAAACCGATAGTAATCACATGTCCTGATAGGCATCAATTCCAAATGTGTTAGAAAAGTTTAAGTTTTACAAGGAATTTTGAAAATTTTAATAGTACCATTGGCAATATAAAAATGTTTTTTCCAAAAAAAAAACCAACAAAATTTTATGGAAACATATTTATGTTCCTGCAATGCATATAAAATATAGCTGGAAAAAGCTGTGAATACAGGCAAACCATTTGTTTGTTGCACATTATTTTGTAATTTCCTTGAGGATGATTTTATTAAAATTTATTTCTGAAATTAATTAAGCTGTTACAAAACCACAGAACTTCTGAGAAACTTCAGCTCTAAGTATAAAAACAATCTCATAAATGGGCATTAGATATAATAGTTGTTACTTAATAGCACAATTTTTTGACATAAACTTGAATTTGCTCACTATATTTGTTACAATTTTTGTCTCAAGACAGAGGTAACTTTTCCTGCCTCATCTGGTCTTTGAAGAGTAATACAAAGGGTACTACTCTGACCTTTTTAGTATTCTATAACTTGATTCGCTTGCCATTCCTATCCTCTTCTGTTTGTAACCTCAGCAGCCTGTGACTAGAATGGACAGTCAGTCAAAACACAGAATACAGAAAAGGTCACAGAAACAAAATTTATGGCATATGCTTCTTAGGACACACTATGCAGTAAAGCAATGGTACCTGGTTCTGAAGATCTGTTTCCACAAAGGCTGAAAAAGATGAAAAGTTGTGTCCTCATGTGACAGCACCTCTGACAGGAAGTTTTCCTTGTGCCCATGTGCATGGTATCATGGTGAATAGAAATCAAGGCAAGGAACAGAATGGTTCTTTAATTTCATTTTACTCAAAACAGCAATAAATTCAGTAAATTGTATTTTCAAAGTTTACTGGCCTTTAAATTCTTCTTCATTTCACTTCAGTGGATAAGTTAATGAGGTGGGAATTGTGCAGTCTATTAAAACAAGTTTGTCAGGATGGAAAAAATCAGTGTACAGCTAATGTAAAATTTTTGTAGTGGTCAAAATATTCGTGCTAAGGGATTTTTGTCTCATATATTCATGCTTGTAATGGCTCATCTTATAATAGCCTTGTATTTTATGATTGGGTGCAAAATGTATTTATCTGAAGAAATATTTTCTTGACTTTTGGAGTGCTTTCCTGTGTGATATGAATAGTTTATTTGCTGAAGTTTAATCACCCTCCCCAAAAAATTGATTAGATTGACTAAATTGCAGTGTTTAGTTCTACAAAAATGCAAGAGTTTACATGTTATATTATTGTTTTATTAGCTGGAAAATAATAGTTTATTACATTTTAATTTGAAGACTGTATCAGGTATTTTTTTTTATTTCAGTTTTAGAAATAAAACAGTAAGTGCAGATGTTGATTGGATGTACATTTAAAAGAGGCAGTTGTGGTGTGGTGAATAAGAATTAGATGATTTGATGCATTTGCTGCATACAGATAGGGAATTTCTTGTGAAAACAACCAGATATTAATGTAAATGTTATGTTTAATGAGTGGTTCTTTTGGAGTTTTTCTCAAAGCAGCAGTCAAGGCTGTGCTTCAAAGACTAAACAAGTTGTAAGAGCCCAAGCTGTGTCTACAGCAGCTGGCATCATTTCTTTCTGCCACACATTTGCTAGTTCTTATCCTCTGATCATTCAGTCTTATTAAAGCACAGTACAGAATCTTCCCAGCCTCTACATTTGCATTTCCTTCTAAGAGAAGTCAGAGTATGTGGTAGGAGGATTTCCATGCAGATTTCATTCTTAAACCAGGCAGATTGTGGCCAAAAAACTGACTAAAGAAGAAGGATATGGGGATGACAGCTGGGCACAGGTAAAGGTAGAATTGTTGTGTGTCTTTACTACTTGATGGAAAGCAGTGGCTTTGAAAATGTGCCAAAACTCGGAGCTTTGATGTCAGTAGGAGTTTTCCCGCACACTCTGGTGATACCAGAGTATCAGGTGGATGGCTGTTCCTTTCATTTACTGAGATTGCTAGAAATTTTATTGGTAACTGCAAGAAAACTTACTTGACAGGACATACATGACCCTGTTACTGCTTCTACCAAATACACACATGGTAGCTCACTAACTCAGTATTCAGCCTTTCAGGTAAAATGAAAATAATAGCTGTATCCTTTTTTCATTTTATGGTTATGTCAAATTTATTGTTTATTAGATCTAAGTCACTTGCTATTTTTAAATCTATAAAGAATCCTTATTAGACATACTAATGTATTGAATAGTATAACAATATAAGCGTCAATGTTTTTGGATGTATGTGTACAATGAGAAAGGATGGACAATTCCATCTAAACAGTAAGCTTGCTGGAAATGTCTTACTGACTTTTTAAAAGGTAATTCACAATGTAATTTAACAGAGGCTTAGTAGTAAATTAAGGGTTTATTATGAGTCAGTACTGAAAAAAAGAAACAAGTATCCTATCTGATAGAAGGCACAACAACTATCTCTAAGTCTTGCTGATCATGAGCAAACTGGACTGTAAATGCATAGCATAGAAAAAGATAAAGATAGGGGAGAGTTGGCATTACAGAAAAACATTTTGGGGGAATCTGGGAAATCTACATAACTTCTATGTGAGGGGATTAGCTCTTTTGTATTTGGGATATTGCAAATGGACATGTGCAACATTCATTAAAAAATCAAGCTTTCTTAATTGCTCTCCAGGTAACAACTTATTTAATCCTTCCTCTATATATGACTAACTTGTAGCAGTATAAGACAACATGTGTCATAAATAACCACCGCTATTTGTTTATTTTACTGTTCCAAAGGTACCAGATATTACTGTCAGAGGGAGTATACTGAGTTAACTTCAATTTTGTTTTGACCAATAGCTTCTGTGTCCTTATTTGTACTTTAGTCAGAAAGATGTTAAATCCCTACATTTCTGTCACCGTTTCCTGATTGAACTTACAAAAATCTGTGGAAACAAGCAAACAAAACAAACAAAATACACAAAAACAAATTTGTTGCCTGACTGGAAAAAAAAATAATAATAAAGAATATTAGCTTTTTTTTCTGATCTTCCATGCAGAGAAGAAGCAGAGCAGAAAGCTTGAATCATACAGCTACATATATACAATGAATTCAAATTAATATATTGAAGAGCTAAGGAAGTAAATGATTCAGGACATCACATCTCGGTTGTCTATACTGTTAAGTTGTTGGAAAAATCACTTGCTTCGATCTGTAATGGACTGGTTAACACTCTCCAGACAAATCATGAGTGTGTTTGGAAAATAAAGACAGACCTAAAATGCAGTTGTTGTGCAGAAAAGTTATTCTAATAGTATAGAGAGACCATTTGATGCCAGCTGTCTTCAGTGCCAGGGTATGATTCCAGACATGTTTAATTTATGAGTGTAGTCACAACCTAAGTGTCCAAGACTAAAAATAAACACATTTGCTGAATATTTTAATCATGCATCTATCTTTACTTACTACCTCCAATTACCTGTGTGGTAGAGAGATTTCTATCTCGAATTGAAGCTCACCCTTTTGGAGAAAGTGATGTCCAACATCTTTGTGTCCTCACAGGCATGCTGCTGAGGCATGCTGGAAATCAGATCCATCAGACTTCTTATTCAGGGAGCTATATCAAGCAACAAGGAGTGTTACTTTCAGTGAATTAAAAGGGTTTTAGTGTGCTGGTAACACAAAACTTTATTCTTCAGCAGCTAAATGAAGAACAGAGTGCTTTGCATTGATAGACCATATGTAAGAGTGATCTGGCTGTTGTTTAATCCTAATAAGAGTTAAAAATGTGAATTTCTGAAATCTGTGAAATTTGTGAAACCTGAGAGATTTCTTTGCCTCTTAGAGTCCTCTATTAATTGCGTGCAATTGTATTTCTAAATAAATCTATTTTCAAATAAAGATTTCAATTGTTTCAATGAAATGTCTGGTAGGTAGTCCAAGAAATTGCAGTCTTTCTTCTAGACTTCACCATGCTGATCTACACCTTCTCCAGTTTTGAACTTCATCTATTACAATATATTCCCAACAATCTGTTAAAAAGATCACACAAAATTACATGTTGAATCCTCTACTGCCTCAACTGCACTGGACTTATTTACTCCTAGGAAGAGCTGATGTTCTTACAGCCTACTTCTTTTTCATTTGCTCTCATTTTCAGATGACCAGAGCACCTTCTTGGGCTGATGATTCAAGCTCCATGTCATATTAAACTTGGACTGGAGGCTTTGCAGTTCTGCAGCTTTCCAGAGTAAGTCTGCCCAATCATTGAAGGTAAAGGAAGCTAACCAAACAGTCCTGGAAAGAATTCCTTTTTTTTTTTGCATTGCTCCCTAAAAGACATTCACCTTCCAATCACCCTATAGTACCTACCTTTGGGAACAGCAATTGCTGACTTTTGAAGATAAAGCTTAAGACATAGAAAAAGGAACAAGATGGTAATATTCTAAAAATAAAAAAAATCATATTGTTTTCTGGTTATTATAAGAAAATTACTAATGTGCAATGAGCTGAAAAGTTAATGGTGTAGTGTATGTAACCTTTCTGTATAGAACAGCTGAAAATATTTAACATATATTATTCAAAATGCAATTTTAGCAAAGGTCAAAATTCTTGTTGGACTTTTTCTGTATCAATAAATATTTTCATTTTCATCCTGAAATTATGGTTTTGCAGGCCGGAAGTGTTTAGTTTCAATACGGTTATGCTAAACCATCCACATGATGCCAGTGTGAAACAGACATATGCAATTCTTTCATGCTGTGTGCAAAGATCTGCTAAGATTACATGAGCAATTTTGTAAACTAATTTGAAGATTCATGTTGAAAAAAAAGGAAATTCAATATAGAAGAAATCCTGGAAATGGTGATGAGAATGATAAAACATAGAAAGTTTATCACAGAAGATGAAATTAAAGGAGCAAGCTGAAACCTGAGAATATTTAAAGGAGTTCAACAGTCAGGGACAGGAGACTGTTCTGAGGAAAGCAAATAAAGCTAATTTCTGCAAACTGCATAAAAGCAGTTAACAAAGTGGGGTAATATGCATGAGCTATGATCAAGTTTTGGATATTTATCAAAATAATATGGTCAAAACTTGTCATTTGTTTTAAGGTAGACATCAATTAAGTTAATTAAGATCACAAAGTTCAAAGTTGCAGTATTCGATTACTAATAATTTGCTTTGCTTCTTTGATTTCCTTGCAAATCAGTATCTTATTTTGAATTCAATATTGCTTTTCTTATTGTACTGTTACTATAATTAATCTGAAGTATAAACAACCCCCTTTTATGAACTCTGTATATGGACAAGTAAGTGTGGGTAAGCTAGCAGAACTGTCTCTGTTTCCTTTTTTTGACTGAGACAGTAAATAGCAGGAAGTTAAAGAAAACATTTTCAAATGTGAATATTTACTTTCAAGGACTAAAGTACCTAAGAGAAACTCTTAGCAGTGGTCAAGATTACTTCACTGTCATTTAAGTTTGAATATTTTTCACTAAGTTTGATGGCTCAAACTGATATTAAGTATCTCAAACTGAAAATCCTTGATTCTTGTCATTTAATTGAAACTGGATCATGTCATTTTGTGGTCAAACTTGTAAAATTTTATGTACTGTGGAAGTCTACACTTTCATCATGTCATTCAGAGCACTGCTACTGACATGAAAGTGAGCAAGTCAACTGTGCTGTGTTCACAATGGGAGGCAGCAAGTTGGATTGCTGCTTTATTCTTATTATAGTCAGCTTGTTGCATCTAAAAGGAAGGTAAAACAGCAACACAATCTGTATGTTATTTTTTACAAAGAATGGATTAGAAACAGAAAATAGAAAGTGCTCATCCTTTATAAATTCTCGTATTCTAACAAAATGTCAATTATAGTTGATTGCCTAGGCAGTGTATACTGCTGCTTTTAACACAGAGAGGGCTACCTATTTTGCCAACAGAGTTTTGACATTCCAACAATCCTTTATCTACTTGCCCTGAAGAAATTTGCACAGTTTTAAGTCTGACAAGAATTTTATGTTGTCTCTTTCTTAATAATATATACTTCCATGAGTTTTATAGTGAAAAACTTATCTGAAATGTTCTTTTCATATCATAAATATAAGATACTTTTAAAAAATGAAAAATACTTGTGAATTGTTACATGCCAATATTTTCCAGTAGCCTGCTTGGGAATTTTGCATAGGCACTGATATAAAAGGAGCCAGTATTTTCCAGACCACTCCAATATCAAGAAAAATATTAATTTAGTTAATTTGATAGACAAATTTTAACAGGAATTAGATTATGAGTATTCTGTAATTATTGTTCCAAAATAATTCAAAATTTCTTTTAAATAATTTAAAAAATACGGTAATATCTATCATCTTGGATAAGATACTATAGTTTTATCAACTTGAGTTGATTTGCACCTGATTTACACTTCCTGGCAATCCTGCCCATTCCCTCTGCTATTATGGCCACTGATCAGTACATACTCTTTCTCCACAGATGAGGACAACAAGAGATCACACTAACTCAGTTTTCTTTATGTTTACCAAGTCACAAGGAGACAGAAGCAGTGAGGAAGAGAATACAAGTTTCTTACATTTAATTGGAAGGAAAATCAAAGTAAAAACTGCAAATACTCTAATGAATTAAGGAACATACTGTGTTCAGAGTCAGTTGCTGTAAAGGTCAGTTCATTTGTTTCCAGAGTTAAATGGATTATAATGGAAAGTAATTGGAAAATTCTAAAATCCCTTCTAGGTGTCATACCTCTTAACAATTGAAACTCTTTTCAGTTTTTCTCCTAATACATGCTTTGGTTCACAAAACAAGAAGATACTAAGTTACTGGCTTCTGTTTGTTAAAAATGTTTATATATAAAATCCCACTTGAATTATATGTTAAAGTAGAACTGCTTTTCAATTCAGCCTCGGAAATTAACCGTTATAAAATATCACTCTGAGGTTGGCCTAGGCACAGGTTGTGAAATCTTGGGCCCTGAGATGAATAGCTTCATTACAGCCTCAAATCTGCCCCAAAGCTTTATGTTCATTTCCCAACTGAATTTAGGTACTATGGAAATACCAGGCTTAGAACTTCACTATGCTAGAAACTGGAAATAACCAATTTTCTGTTTGGGTGCTACAGATAAGAGCAAGTACCATAGATAAATGATGCCAATTGCTCACAACTGACAACTCAGTGCACATTATGTACTAAGAAAACCAAATTTGTTCACTGTTCTCTTAATTGTGAGCAAATGCACACACAGGAACACAAATATGTGCACTTTATGTCCATAAAAGCATATACAAGTATACAATATGAAGTGTACCCCACATAACACATTTTAATTCTGACTCATATGATTGATTTGCCTTGAATTCTTCCTAGCATTTTTCCTGACTTGCTTTTGACAAAACAAACAATTACTGTAAACTATTTACTTATTTACTAACCTCTAGGTCTTTACAAATTTATTTAAATATGCTTTAAATATTCATTGATCTATTTTAACTAATAATGTATTTATCTAATATTCCCTTTTCTTTCCATTAGAGAATAATAATTCAGTGTGACATATTGCATAGTTTAATCTGCAGTGGTCACATATTTAATAGCCTGAAATAATAGAAGTTCATTCTGTATTCATTTGTGACTACTAATTTAAATCTTCATTATAATAATTATTTCAGCCCATTATGATAACCCCTTATGTATTGCCCCTTTAGAAACATTATTTTTTCTAAAATCTTAGATTCAATTACTTCACCCTTGTTCCACTCTTGGAGCCCTTTGTCTTTTATGGCACAGTTACATGATCACTATTTTCTAGAGTAATAAACCAAATGAAATTAGGTTTTATTATATCATTATATCAAGATTATATCACGTTTGAGTTGGAAGAAACCTTTAAGAGCCACCTAGTCCAACTCCCCTGCAATGAATAGGGACACCTATAGCTACATCAGACTGCTCAGAGCCCCATCCATCCTGACCTTGGAGGTTTGCAAGGTCGAGGCATCCATCAGCCCTGTGGGGAACAGGTTCCAGAGCCTCACCACTCTTGTCATTTACTGTAGACTGATTTATAACAAAACTCCTCTATTATCTTCTACTTCTCCAATGTAGAGTTGTTGATTTTAAGAGTCTGTGTCGTTCATATGCCATGGCGAAAGTACAGATGGGTGAGACCAGATGAAATGAAACCTGTTCTCTATCACGCTTTGCAGAGATAGAGATAGATCCAAGGAAGAAAGATTCCATGTCCAGTGGAGAATTCCCACAGGTAGTATGTGAAATGCAGGTCCTGTCTTCTCTGGAGATGGAATGCAGGCTGGAAAGATTTATGTCACTGCAATAAAGCACAAGGATCCAGGGGAAACCACATAGACCTACCCATACCACACGGAGTCGTATTTGCAATATAGATACATGAGCAAAACCTGCTTTAAGTTGTATCTATAATCAACAGAGAGATCTGGAATTTCCATTCAGGGAACTTACAGCCTGTGTACTGAGCTGCCTTCTGTCAGGCCTTATTGTGTTTCAGCAGCACACAATCTTTTCATGTGACACAAATATGAATAATTGAAACAAATGTGATTATTCCTCTCCCTTTCTTTTTTTCTGCAGTGTGTGTAATGATTTTTGTCTTTATTATTATTATTATTATTATTGTTATTATTGTTAAAAAAATACAATTTCGGCTGAAATATTTATTGTTTAGATAACTTACAGGCTGGTTCAATGTGACTGATACATGAAATGGAGGTAGGATATGCAAAATTTTTAACATCTCAGTGAAAGATACTGCAGAATAGGTGCTGTAATATTCAAATGGGAGTAGGAAAAGAACTAGCATAGCTAATCTGTGAACTGTTTCAGGTGCTGACACAGCCAGAAGTCCGCTGCTGGTAAAAATCTGCCATGCTGCACTTCTCCATTATCACTGAAACAGAGTTCACATTTTCCCAGACAAAATTAACAGTAGATTCACCTTTGCAGAAGCATTTATTAAAAATGAGTACCTTCTATTTTTAATGTCAACAGATAAATATAATCTGCTGGCCTGCTTTTGTATTTTCATTGTTTTTAAAACAGAAAATAGCAGCATAATCTTGTGCAGAAAGAGAAATTCAGTTCATGGAAAGAAGCACAGAAGGGTCAATACATTGGAAAAAAAAACAAAAAACAAAAAAAAAAAAAAAATAAAAGGACAGCATGTCAGAGTTTACTGTTTCATGGCAGTACAGTTCTGCAACTAGAGCAGAACTCTGTATTTCCAGTTCTGCTGCTGACCTTCAGGCAATCCATATGCCTCAATTTTGTCTGCCACCTGAAGCCAATCTTCTTGAAGGAGAGATTGTTTTTTGGAACATGCTTGTACTGTCCCTAGCACAGGCAAGCTGTGATTTCATCCTGGGTCCCAGAGTACTTCATGAATAATAATAACAGGATCACATTAATAATTTGGAATATAGCTTCATCACTTGAGAACTTTAGAGGTCCTTTTAGAAGACACAGAATAACAGAGATTTATACAGAACAATGCCTATATTACTCAAGTATGAATTATGAGTTTTATGCAGAAATTATTGAGCACAGTCCTGTGATGTTAACATAGATGATCAGAATGGTTTCTTCAGGCATTCCAATCAATGAATCAATGAATAGTAATGTGGTGGATTTTCTTTCCTTTGTTTCCAATTAAATTTAAATTGAATTACATTTTTTAATATCACAAATGCAATCTTAATATATGATACTGCCTGCAATATGGCCAAGCTAATGCCTGAGGAGAAACCGCTTACTTTAAAAGCCCAGTCTCCTCAGAGAGCTCAGTTTTGCAAGTTTAACAGAGAATTAACTTGAGGTTTTGTGCTATTTTTTGTGTCCTCAGTCCAATAAACATTAATATGCATAACCATTCCCTTGAATAATTGTAGTTTCTGAGTTTTAATAATGTATTATTTTGCATGTCAAGAGGAAAAAAAGTGTTGAACCACTTCCAGGTGGGAAGTGTTGACTAATGCTACAAAATGCTGATATAGGTAAGTCGGTGACAGTTAGTTCCCTCAGACTTCCAGTATCTGTACCCTGAGTCTTTTTCTTAGCATATGCACACCGTTTGTTTCAATCTACCGTCCCTTTTAAGGATGTTCTAGTGAATATTTATAATCCCCTTTCTTATCTTTTACATTTCTGATCTAAAAAGATCAGTATTTTCCCATCACTCTTAGCTGGCAAAAAAATTCATATGCTCTGTGTTTTTCTGGGTGCATCTACATTTATATTCTCATTCATCACTACATGGATGTGTAGAAATAGCCCCATATTTCATTTTGTTATATCAGTGCTGTAGTAATGGGAGTGACTTTGACTCAATTCCCTACTTTAATGGAATTGTGGTTACCCTCTATCTTGAGGTTTCAAAACTCCCTTCATGTTCACAATAAGTCTCAGGCTTGATGACACTAGGTTCTTTTTATTGCTTTATTCCGAATAAAATATTACTACAAAATCTATGCTTTTAATGCTGTGCATATCACCTGAAGTCTGGTATTTTGTGCACTGGAGTTCTCTGTCATCTTTATACATTTGAGATGTTCCTGTATTGAAACACCAAGGGAAAATTGTATTTTTAAGTCATGCAATTTACTTAGAAGTATATGAATTGCATACTGGGATTTAATTGTAATTTAGAAGGTATCAGGGTAATAAGATTACAATAGGAGTGCATGTGAAATTTTAGGCTAGAAAATAAGTTATACAGAGTTAAAAATAGAAGATATTTTCGTGCTGTGAGGCAAGAAGACAAAAAAAAGCTGCTAAACTCACAACAATTAGGGACTAGTAAATGCTCTTGAAAACTTAATGTGGAAATCCTGTGGGCATGCAGTCATTTATTAAAGGCTGTTGCAAAGGTGTTTTTTATTTTATTTTATTTTATTTTATTTTATTTTATTTTATTTTATTTTACATTTTAAAAGATACCAGTGACCTGAAAAGGAGGACTTACTTATTTGTCTAAAACACTGCATCAATATTTTTGGGACTAAACATGATGTTGCCTATCTGTTCATCTCCTACAACATATGAAGTCCTTTTATTGAAGAGATTGTATTCCTCTAAGAGGAGGACAGCACAGACCTCTAGGGGACACTTTAGTGTTACCATATTTTACCCATGTAACCAGCAAGGAAGCATGTAGAACAAGTATATAGTGAAACATTCGTCAAGTAGATATGGTCCGCTTGCTGTAAGGTCTTGCTCCTAGCCAAACAAACAAGACCAACAACAGTATACAGTATAAAATCAAAAATCTTTTATTTAGTTTTTCTGAAATACTCAACAAATTAAAAGTGCTGTTAGTATCACCTGTTACTTGATCAGTCCATGTATTTTTCATCAGGATATAAACGGACATCTCTTAGTATAGAAAGGTTCCTAAATTAGCTCAAATCTAATAAAAAATCCATCTGGCACAAGCTCCCAATAAGTTGCTAGGTGTGATTCATAAAAATCACATTATGTGTTTCTGCAGGGCACTATTAGCACTTTTTGTGCATGCATTCTAAAATGAAACATAGCTTGTTTTTATTCCAAAGCACTGGGCCAATGCCATTATGCTAATGATGGTACTACTTAGATGATCCAGGAAAATACATAGGTTAACAGGATGAATATGTTCTTAGTTGCACACTGTGGAAGTAAAATGGGAAAAAATAAAATCAGCCTTTTATAAGAAGAGACTAACAAAGTCTTTCTGCATCAGTTAGAACCAGATGCATCACCACTATCTGATAAACAAAAGCCTTGTCAGGGAAGTAACTAACTAATACTTTATTAGGAAATAGAACCTTAAAATATTAATGCTAGAACAATTATTAACATGTTCATTATTCAGATTAGATTGCTTTTTTTTATACAGTTTTTTAGGTAAAATCTTGGTTTATTGGAAGTCAATTATAACATTGTTTAACTTGAGCAGGGTCAAGATATGAATAAAGGAGTTGGGAAAAATTTAATATGTACTGTGTTACTTTCTGATATACAGAAGACATTTTGCTGTGTCCTTTTAAATCAGAAAGCAGCAGCATGAATTAAATTTAATTTATAATGCTGATAGAACCACAACACAGTGTTTCTCCTTTCTATCACTTTAGTAACGCAACTACTGCATCATTACTATTAGATTATTTTTTTTACTGTAGCAATTCAAAAAATAATGAGTAATAAAATAAACATGAGTAATTAAGCATATTAATATTTTATTAATATTTACTAAATTTTTTTGCTATTTACAATAAACCTAATCATCAGTGTATAGAAAGTTACAGAGACATACCAAAATAGTGATATATTTAACATTTTTGGCCTTAGAGGATCATTTGAAGAAAGAGATTATCCATGTAATGATAAGAAAAAATGTTCTGAAGGCTGAGTCAAAATTGACTAAAGACTTCAGGATATATTTCCACATTTCTTTCACAGAATTAAACAAGTAAAAGGCTGAAAAGGAAATTAAGTATGTGTCAAAAATAAAGATTATATGCTTAGCATATAGTCTTTTCTACTTGAACCTCAAAATCATAGTAAACACAATGTTGAGAAAACACAGTTTTCATCACATGTTTATTTAATAATGTATAAAGTTGAATAAATTTCATGGAAATAAGTTGCATTACTTTTTCAGTACAGTTCTTAATGTATATCCTCAGCATGAATGAGAGAGAAACCATGTTCACATCCTCAGCAGCTAACAGGAAGCACGCAGCAACAAACTCCCTATTTCCTCTATGCCTTACTTCATTTGGTGTTTTTGCTGTGGTTGTTTTTCATAAACATTCTGAGCTAATGAAATGCAATTACAATTTGCCAGGAATTATTACTTTTTATGCAGCTGGAAAGAAAAAAACAGATGCTACTGAAGACTATGCTTGAAGTCACTTAAAATGAGGATTTCACTTGGATATGTACAATGAGACCTGCTGGCTTAAGGAAGAGCACTGAAGCATAATGACTTTCCTTGAGGCCAAGCCATTCCACATGCCAGTGAAAAGTGAGAAAATCCTAATCTCCATCCATTATTTTTATTTATCACTCTATTTGTTCTTCAAGAAATGTTTTAATTCACTGCATTTATATTAAATTATATTGAAATGCAGACAACTCTGGCCAGGCTAAGCAGCGCAGAAAACAGCTTGACACTTAAGAGCCCAACACGCCATTCCTTTCATCAGAGCATACTTGCTCTAGAGCCGTCTCTCTTCACTGCATGCAAGTATCTTTATGCAGCCAAGTTGGCTGCCCCAATTCATGCTGAACATGAATGGACATAAGGGCTGAGAGTGAACCATGGGATCAGTCAAGCATGGAAACTCACATTCGTATGATCTTTCTGAACAAAGAACAGGAGGAGGTACAAGTACCTGCAGCAGTGGACATATTTTGTTCACTGTTTTCTTGGCTCTAGGCAGCACCTCTAATTGCAATCCTATAAAAATTATGAATTAATGATCTCCTGTTTTCTTTCCCCAAGTTGGAAAAAGAAGTCTCAATGGTTTTTGTATTTAACAATACATATGGAAGAACTTAATTAGCTTCCTAGTTTGCAAGTCATGCTTTGAAGCTTTTTGTGGCAACATTTTTAAAACTGAAAAGCTATTTTAAACCGTTTTCATGTCCCCAGCTGTAAGAGTTGGCCAAGCAGTAAGAAATCACTGAGAATTTCCACATTCTCTCCCTCATATCACTCTTTATTTCATATAGCTAATTTTCTATCTCCAGGATGCCAGATAACCCATCAAGGGTCATGTACATGATGATACATATGTGTCTTAGTGTGCTAGTGTTCTATTTTTTTTTTTAATGTATTTTTTTTAAATGCTTTCTTTGGTTTTATACTGGGTCTGCAGATAATCTTGCACCTATAGATAATTCCTTTTGACATGTAAAGCATTTATTTGGCTGCATTGCTAATTTCTTGAGGCTTATGCATTTTTGTTTGACCATAAATATATTAATGTGCAAGTGAATTTTTATTATTTTATCATCATTACTTGTCAAAAATATACTCAAAAATGAATCCAGCAATACTATAAAGAAGTGCATAGCTATACTACAGTCAGAATGGCTTTAGTAAGAAGAGAAAAATAAGTTCCTGTGCTACTTTAAATGTTTATTGTCCTATGACGTAGAAGACTGATCAGAACAACAGACTTAAAAGATTAACAGTTCTTTTAAAATTAACTAGCCTGGGCAATTACAGAATTGAATCACAGAACTGTAGGTGTTGGAAGGGACCTCTAGAAATCAAGTCCAACACCCCTGCAAAAGCAGCAATTCACATATAGCATTCTGAGGCAGATAAGAAGCAGTTGTTACCATCATTTATGTTGTCTTAAAAATTCCCACTTCTTTCTGCAGAGGGCTATTTTGCCATGGCAAATCACCTGCACACTCACTCTTTCTCAAAACTGTCTGGGGACAAAACCATCTGTGTTTGAGCCATACTGGATGGGATGATTGAGGAATTGGTTTAGCACTGTTGTGGGAAGCAGCTTACTGTTGTAGTTTGTCAGGGATCTGCTGGAAATGGCAGGTGATCTTTAAGGGCTCATCCTACCTCATTGGGCCAATCTGTTTTCAGAAGTTGTTCCTGAGGATCCTCTTCTACTCCTATGATCTCTAACTTCATTTGCTAAGGTTGGTGATCAAGTAGCATAAAACTAAAAGCTGTACATTATTCAGAGTAAATCTTTAGTAGTTTCAGTTCATGTGTGTTTTTTTTTTTTATCACATGTTTATCAGCAGGAAGACTTTTCATTTAGCTAGTGTGTATTTCATGGATTCCTAGGGGTTTGCATTCCTTTACACTGTGTAAGATAACATATTTCACTTTAAATTTTTAAAGGTCTCCTGACTTCACACAGTATTAAGCTACTAGTTAAGATATTGGATCCTCTTACCTCCTCACATGCTCTTCAGTGTGGAGAATCAGGTCCCACTCAATCTGTGCAGACGCATTAGCACCGTGGAAACTCAGAAAGGGAGAGGACAGAGGCACAGCTTACAAACAAGTCAATGACTTCTGATGGAGTTCAGTGCTGCAGACAGAAAGTCTGGGGGCTTTTCCTTATTTCCATATCTGTGCAAAGTCATAACACAATGGTTTTTTAATGCTATGTTAAAAATAATAGTATGATTATTCTCCCCTGCTTTATCCCTTAAACTAATACTAATTAATACAATTGTTAAAATGTTTGATTGTAGTTATTTTAATTCAGTTACTTCTCTTTCTTGTGAAATTACAATTTCTAATTTCCCTCATGCTTCTTCTCTTCCCTTCAGAATGTCTTATTTCACATGCACCAGTCAGCAGGGAAGCAGGTCTTCCATGCATACCAAGCATACATATTTTTTAATAGAAACACTTCTGGCAAAAGCTAAATGTCGAGTTGTACTGCAGTTGTATAGCCAGTTGTGTGACATTCTCAAAGCTAACAAATAAATTGATAATTAATTCAGCTGTAAAAGATTTGAGTTGACTCTCAACTCATAAAAATGAATGCACTTCCACTTCAGCTGAAGAATCTAGAGCTGCTTCCATTCTTTGCTGGCCCTAGACCTCTGTAATATATCTGAAATTCACATTTTAAACATCATAAATCTGTAAGAAATATTCTTAACTTTGACAGAATGCTTCAGTATCATGTAAGGGTTAAGGTGTTTATGCCTCAAAGAAAATAATAAACCACTAGTCTTCTTGAGGTCATCCATGTGCAGGAAGATTTTGCAGATAAAAAATTAGCTGCCAAACAACACAGATGGAATTTTTTAAAAAATTCTTAATTAGGTAAGATGACTAACGTATATTGATTCCTTTGAATATCTGACCTTTGGAGCTTAATTTTAAGCTGTTCCACTATGGCTTAAGAATGTGAGAAAACTTAAACATGCACTCTTATGCATTTCTCGTAGAAAAATTCTTCTTTTGTCCAAATCTGAAAAGTAATAATCTTGGGCCAAGAGGCAAAAAAGGACAGATTCATCCTGAAACAGTGAATGAGATGCTGTTTAATGTTCGTTAGCTATCATGCATATAGATACAACTCTTGGAAATTCCTCATCTCTTTGCAAGGCACTTTAAATTTTAAAAAGTTATTTTTAAAATGAACAAGTTTAGTTCAGTTCTCATTCACTATTTCTTGTTGCTCAGTGAATTTATTTGTTTGTCTGTATATATAATCTACCATGTAGAGCTTGCCTCGCCTATACTCTACATGATGACGAACAAAGGGGTGCTAGTTTGGAAATCTTCCTATGCAAATGGGTTGCAGTGAAAAATCAGGTTACCTGCAGCTTATGGGCTGGGAAATCAGCCTGCTTGACTAGTAAGAGTGAAGAAGAAAACTAATGGAGGGAGACCTGAATAAAGAAACTGAGGATATATGAGCTGAAATACAGGGAGAAAAGACTTCTCAAGCCACAGACCTCTGTAATAAGTGGGATGCCTTCCATTGCAAAACAAAGTGAGTCTGAAGGCTGAGAAGGAACAGCTGTCTGATAAGACAGAGGAAAACCTCAGAGAACTCTGAGTTTGCTGAGAATTCTGGAACAAAATTGTCATTGTTATTCAATACATATGCCTTTGTGAATTTCAGCAAATTAACATTAATCTTTCTGTCTAGGATTTATGAACAGTTAGGCTACCATTTCTGAGAAGTGATGTGAGACAGGGGGACAGAGTTTGTCATTTTTAGGAAAGGAAAAGCAATATAAATTTGTTTGATTGTTAGTTATCTTAGTTTACAATGCAAAGCATATGAGGTTCCAGTTCTTTCTACTTAGGCCTAGTACTAGGATTCATCCCAACCACGTTAAGGCCTTGTAGTATAAGTAATAATTTTATAGTAAATTGAAGGATGTTGAAGAGCAGAAAGTATTTTGCAATGTACTAGATTATCTTGAATCTTATACAATAGTGTCATGGTTTTATGATTTCTGGTATTGGTATTCCACATCATAACAACATGTAGTGCATTAAGAGTTAAAGAGTTAATACTCCAACTCCATAGATCATTGATATTTCCGGGTATACCTGTCTCAGAAGAGAAGAACTACATTCCCCAGAGGACTTTGCGATGCTTTGCATTTTTACGTATTTTCCACTCAGAGGGAAAAGATAAAAACCCTCTGCGGTCACGGGACACTCTCTTTCCTTCGGGATCGACTCAGCAGTGGGTGCTCGCTGCCGTATCGCCTTCAGCGTTAGCATAAGGCTTTCGGTTTATCGGACACTCTCTCTCTTGCTCATTTTATTTGATTTATTAGCTTCAATTCCAATTATATTGTATTATATTGTGTTATTTTGCTTTCTGATATCTTATTTAGTAAATTAGCTTTCCTCCTCAGATCGTTGCCGCTGTTTTGTTTCTAGGCCCATCTCCCTTTTCCCTTTTCCCTTTCCCCCTTCCCCTTTCCTGGGGCGTGGGTCTGCGGGTCCCCCACACCAATCGTCACGGAACCGGGCCGATCCAGCCCGGTAAACCATTGACAAATAGCTGAATTTCTCTGGAGGGATGCCAGTTGTCTATGGTTGCACATGATCTACTATACTTAGTGAAAAAAAGTTTCTTCCCAGGTATTGGCAGTTTACCTAGAACATCTGTAGAGAACATTCTATTATGTTTTTTATAGGTTGATGAGGACGTTAGCTTCTAAATCATCCCAAAAGGTGGCTGAAATCTGTTCATGTTAATCCTTAAAGCTAAAAACATTATAGCATCCATACAATGCATGGATTGTTTTTGAAGTTGATTAGTTTTCCACACTTGCAAAAATCATGGAGTTTTGTGCATTTTTGAAGCCTGCTGAGAAAGTGATTAAGACAAACAGATGTTACAAATACAGTACTGAAATGTACTTCTGGAAGTACATTTGCATTGTATTATTCACTTTTCTGCTTACAAAGAGTGTAGAAGTATTTACCTACTATAAACATATGAAAACAGCGAAGAAATTGCCCCTGAAGTTAAATTGATTACTGCTTTGTAAAGCTTAGTTGAATTATTATAGTAAGACTTTAAAAAGGTTTGAATGATATGAATGTTATATCCAGTGTAGTTCTTTTTATGAACTGAAAGATTTGTATTCTGCTAGTCCAATTTGTTCTTTAAAAGGACTGAGTTCATTGGTTTGACTGGTTCTTCCATATATTTGAAACGTTTCCCCAGCACCGTAAATTATTTTCTGAAAGACTCTTCCACATGTAACACATTCTTATTACCTGTATTGCCACTGTGAAATGTGAGGAGAAATGCTGTACCAAAAAGTCCCTTTCAAAAGAATGTGAATGAAGGAGAAAAGATTTAAAGATTAAAGTAGGCTCTGGTACTTTTACTGTTTATAGTGAAACACTTATGCATGGCAATTCTGATGAAATTCTAATGCAGATTTATTACTAGAATCAGCAGCTCACTTTACTTCCTATGCATTGCCTTTTATTTGTTCTTTTGAGTGTATTTTAAAGATGTAAGATAGTAAAATTTCTCTTTATAAACCTGCCTTTCACAACCCTTTTCATGAACTTTTTATGAAGTTTCCAGTGTAGACCAAAATCATTAAGGAAAAATAACCTTGAGATTTATTCTGTGTGCAGAACAGTGACTTGTCCAATCACTGTAGGAAATGGTGGCAGATTGTGATTGATGTTTTCAGAAGAACTACAAAGCGAAGTGTATGAATGGTACCTTAGCTTTCTAACCATGTATGACAAATGCGGGCACTGTGAGAAGCTCTTTATCCCCAGATGCTTTGGAAGCACATAGCAAATTTCATATGGATGAGCCTATGAGAAGACTATCTAAAGAGCTAATCTAAAATCTCATTTTCAGGGTTGATTCTGGTGTTTCAGAGGAGAACATCTCCCTGAATATAGATCTTATATCAGGAGGATTATAACGTCAGTGATTAATGTGAATTTCATTTTTAGACACATCGTGGGATTTCTATGGCATATATAAAAACTGAACTTGTTGAACAGCATGTCCCTTTTCAATTACAGTTTTAATGAAGAAATGACTTTTACAGGAAAAAAAACTCTCATGAGCATAATATTATAAAAAGCTGTTTTTTTTTTTTTAAATATATTTCTTTTTCCTATCCTTCAGTCAGATACGTTTAGTTGTTCTTGATGAAACAATAACATATTCATTATTTTGCTAGGTTGCACCATTTTTATAATGAAGACGACCAATTTTTTCTCATCTAACTTTATCTACTTCACTGTAGTTCCACTGGCATCTGGGGAAATGGGATGTTTGAATAAGATCTATTGGCAGGCTTTAGTTATTAATTTCCTAACTGCCAACCAAGGGGCTGAATATCCTGTCAACTTTTAAACTGACTTTTAACCCTAGAGGCATTTGTGTACATTAAAATCTATCCCAAAGCATTCAGAGTGAAGTTGTTGCTGGTAAAAGGTTGCTCCAGTGCTAAGTTTAATGATCTCTTGTATAGTGAGAAGAAAGACACAAATCTACTTGCCAGTACCACCATCAAAGCCCTTGATTTGAATCTAGCGACATTGAACAATTATTTAAGCGTTTTAAGTTTTATTTCACTGTCTGGAATTTTAGAAACTCATCTCCCTTCCAAATCAGAATGAACAAGTTTGATTGAAAAGACCCCCTCTGTGGAATTGTGTAGTACACAATCATGAATGTGTAAAAGGCCAGTCTCATGTGGTCAGAAAGGTATTGAAAGTTACAGTCACCATCTCACAAATGGTGCTGCTGTTTGAATGTCAATCACCAGGGAGTTATGTTTCACAACTCTTTTCAATACATTTTGTTCTTTTCACAATATAAGAAAGCAATGACACTGCAGTATATCTTTCACACATCCTGTGCTGAAATTTCGGTTGAAAAACACATGTACAAGGTACATGAGTGGTCTTTTATTTTGCAGTTGTGTCATGGATTTAAATTTGGAATATATACTGCATACACAGAAATTCTTAAAAAAGAATCTAAGCTAGTCTGGTTGTCTTTTTTAAGTATCAGTAACAGTTTGATTTTTATTTGCCAAATAGACATATAGATTGATAGATTAAAAATAAGTCGTGCTTCGATTAAGACTCATGGGATCCAGCCCATGTTGGAAGGGACCTCTTGAAAGAAAAGAGAATCATAGAATACTCTGATTTGGAAGGGATCCTCGAGGATCAAGTCCATGCCTGGATCCACACCAGAACAGACAAAAGTCAAACCCTATGTCTGAGAGCATTGTACAAATGCTACTAGAAATCCCCACTTCTCTGGGGAGCTTGTTTCAGTGGTCAACTACCATTTCAGTGAGACCATCTAGCACCTTCTCTAATCATGCATTGAAAATCACCAGTCTAACACATTGCTGGGGAGGTTGCTTCAGTGAATAATTCTCAGCATAACAAAATATGTATTGTGTCAAGAAGAAGTCTTTCATTGCAACTTGTATACCCTGCGCATTGTTTTCTTCACATGGTTCTTTGTGAAAAGAGAGTTTTTATTCTGTACAAGGAGTATACTTTAAATACTGGAAAAGTGTAGTGAGGTCATGCTTGAGCCTTCTCTTTTCCTGTGTAAAAACACCAAACTCCTTCAGTTTTCATCATAGGATAAATTGTCCAGCCCTTTGATCATCTCTCCTTGGGACCCTTTCCAGTCTGCCTGTGTCTTTTTTGAGTTGTGGGACACAAAACTATGGGTGTGGCCTGATGAGCACTGAGCAGAGTGGGATGATCACTCTATCTCTTTTAGTAGTGGCTCTGTAGATGCATTATGCATTTCACAGACTGCACACACTACTTTAACATTTGCTCTGTTTTAACTCAGCACGTAGCTATGAACCACACAGTAGTTCGCTTTCTTTCCCCTCCCAGTGTGATGAGGGAAAGAATCAAAGAAAAAAGCAGGAAAGTAGAACATATGGGTTGAGATAAAGACTAATAGTAAGCTAGAAAATGAAGATAAAAATATAATAGCAATGACAGCTACATAAATATACACACATATGCATATATTTGTATAAAAACTAATATTATATTAATGATATTGTTACTATGTCTCTCTGCATATAAATTTATAGTATTTTGTACATATATAGATTCATAGATTCATTAGGTTAGAAAGGACCTACAAGATCATCTAGTCCAACCATCCTCCCACCACTATCCCTATCCACCAAGCTACTAAATCAAATCCCTTAGCACCTCATCTAAATGCTTCTTGAACAGCACTAGGGACGGTGCCTCAACCACCTCCCTAGGCAGGCCATTCCAGTGCCTGACCACTCTCTCAGAGAAAAAATTTTTTCTCAAATCTAATCTAAATCTTCCCCAGAGCAACTTGTGGCCATTCCCTCTTGTCCTGTCATTAGTTATCTGGGAGAAGAGGCCAACACCCTCCTCACCACAGCCTCCCTTCAGGAAGTGGTAGAGTGCAATGAGGTCTCCTCTGAGCCTCCTTTTCTCCAGAAAAAACAATCCCAGCTCCCTTAGCCACTCCTCGTAAGACTTGTGCTCCAGACCCCTCACCAGTTTTGTTGCCCTTCTCTGAACACGCTCCAGGGCCTCGATGTCTCTCTTGTAGTGAGGGGCCCAAAACTGAACACAGTACTCGAGGTGCGGCCGCACCAGAGCTGAGTACAGGGGGATGATCACCTCCCTGCTCCTGCTGGCCACACTATTCCTGATACAGGCTAGGATGCGATTGGCCTTCTTGGCCACCTGGGCACACTGCCAGCTCATGTTGAGCCGAGCATCAACCAGCACCCACAGGTTCTTTTCCTCTATACACTCCTCAAGCCATTCTGCCCCAAGCCTATAGCATTGCATGGGGTTATTGTGGCCAAAGTGCAGGACCCGGCACTTGGCCTTATTGAACCTCATCCCGTTGACCTCAGCCCAGCTGTTCAGCCTATCCAGATCCCTCTGAAGGGCCTCCCTACCCTCAGGCAGATCGACACATCCTCCCAACTTGGTGTCATCCGCAAACTTACTGAGGGTACACTCAATCCTCTCATCCAGGTCATCAATAAAGATATTAAACAAGATGGGCCCCAAGACCGACCCTTGAGGGACACCACTTGTGACAGGATGCCTGCTGGACTTAACTCCATTAACCACTACCCACTGGGCACGGCCCTCTAACCAATTCTCAATCCAAAGAAGAGTGAACCTGTCCACACCACGGGCTGCCAGTTTCCCCAGGAGAATACTGTGGGAGACTGTGTCAAAGGCTTTGCTGAAGTCCAGGTAGACTACATCAACAGCCTTTCCCTCATCTACCAGTCTGGTCACCCAGTCGTAGAAGGAGATGAGGTTAGACAAGCACGACCCGCCCTCTGTGAACCCGTGCTGGCTGGGTCTGATCCCCTGACTGCCATGCACATGCCATGTGATCTCCCTCAAGATCAATTGCTCCATAAATATATATGTGTGTATATATATATATATATATATATGTGTGTGTGTGTGTGTGTGTGTGTATATGTATACATTTGTATATATGTTTATATGTATATGTACGTACACAAGAAAAATGATGCACAATGCAATGGCCTACTTCCTGACAACCAATACCCAGACAGTCTCAAGCAGTAGCTGACTCCCTAGCCAACTCCCTACATTTTTCCAAGCTTTTTTCATGATATGAAATATCCCTCTGGCCATTTTAGGTCAGCTGTCCTTATTCTGCTGCCTCTCGGCTCCTTGTTTCCTCATTTCAGATCCTTCACTGTTGGGACATTGCAAGAAACTGAATAACAGATATGTCCTTGCCTCTGTGCATCACTGGTCAGCAGCAGTTAAAACATTATTTTTTCTTCTGAAGTCAAAACATAGCATCATATTAGACAATTTGAAGAAAAAAAAATCATCTCTGTCCCAGCTGAAACCAAGAGAACATTACTGGTTCTACTTCTCCACAATGTAAAGATTTCCCTGTAAAAAGATTTTTTTATGACTTTCCTAGTATACATTGTCTAACTGGGAACTGATTTTTTTTTTTTTCTTCTAGAAATGTTATGAAGGTGTGTTTTATTCAACACTGTGGGCTTGCTTTTTCTCTGTATTCTGTCACCTAGGGTGTCCTCTGATCTCTCCCCATGGCTGCCACTGGTGCATCACGGGGGCTGTAAGAACTCACTGGTGGCCTGTGGTGACTTCTGTAGGCCCAGGATGTCAGAATTCTAAGTCCCTGCAAGTGCTCTCTTGTTCAGGCTCTTGTATTCATTTTCCTATATCTCAAAACGGATTAAGCATGGTTTGTAGGGTCACAATAAATTAAAGAGTTACAACAGCAAATTGTTCTTTAATGTAACGTCAGCCACAGACAGCACAAGGTATTTCTGAAACTTGACACAGCTTCCTCAGCTCATTCATAAGACGAAAAATACTTTTGTAAATAGCATTTTCTGTTTTTACACTATCTTTCAATGGTATATGTAAACTGACAAAAGCTTTTATGTTTTCTTCTTTCTTCCTTCTTAAAAATTATCCAAAGCCTTCAGTACTTCTGGGTCTGACATGTGGAGAAACATCCCTGTTAAGAAAAAGTTCTGTGGAACATTTATGGATGACATTTTTCTCTCTAAGGTTTCCTTGAAAACTCCCTGTAGAAAATAACTGCTCTATCTTCAGTTTGTTACAACTTCTGGCAATGAGTAAATGTTCAGAAACCAATTAGCAAACAAGATTGGCAGAAGAGTAGGAATAAAGCTCTCTGTTGACTAAATAAAAAGACAAAGTAAATTGTTTGAGTTTGCAGAAGCTTATGGAAGCATCTAGTCTCACAATAGATATGCTTGAAGTTGTATTAGATGTTAACACAGACATTCATTGTTATTCCTTCTTGTAAGAATACTAAATCAGCCTTGCGAATTATCAGAATTTACTGACCCTTAAGGCTTGAGATGGATAGTTTCCTCTATGAAAAGACATATTTTATAACATAGAATCATAGAATCATAGAATGGCTTGGGTTGGAAGGAACCCTCAAAATCATCAGGTTCCAACCACCCTGCCACATTTGATATTGTATCTTTCTATTTATGGAAAAAAATTTTAATTATAATCCCTCAGTCCAAGGGTTTCATGCAGAAAAAAGTCCAATGAAAAGAATCTTATGACTATACTTGCTAAAATGTCATTTCTTATAATAGTTTTAAAGTCATTATGTGATTTGCTTTTATCTATTTTCCTTCAGTATTACCCATGGCTTCTATGCTGCTGCTAATCATGATTTTGATTGCCACACATTCAATTGCAGCTGTTTTCTACTTAACTAATAAATACTTCATTTATTTCCAGAATAGTGGTCCATTTATCTTCTCCTACCTAGCTTTACACTTTTCCCATGAAAAGTTTCCCTGTGCTGTTTGTGCTGCTATTAACCCTTTCTTCATATTCTGCACAGTCTTTTGATATCTGAAAACTGCTCAGTTGGGCCAATGACAGAATTTCTAGCAGCCTTTAACTCTATTTCCAGATATCAGGTAGCCACTTACATTTTTGTGATGGCCATATCCGTGAACTTCGCATGGTGTATTACAGTGGGTCAGAGTGAGCTCCACTCACTTTGCCATTTCAGTTTCTCTTCCTAGTCCTTGTTATACAATATATGACTAATTCTCTTAATGCACAACCGGGAGGCAGAAAATCTTTTTTTGCTCAGTAAGTTGAAGATCTTTTAGTAGTATTTGATTCTATATCTTTCCAACATTCATATATCATTAAGGATTCCAATGATTAGATGGTTTCTTTTTAAAAAATAATAAGAACTAATACTTTACCTTAATAGGTTAATCAAACTTTTCTGTTCATCAATAAACAGCAATAGCATTTTATTTTTCTGCTTACAATTATCACTGTATTGTTTCTAACTATATATTTACATTTCATCTGCATACAACATCAATCTCTTTTGTATTTATTTATAATTGTTTGATATTTACTCTTTCAGTCTAATTTGAATGAAAGTTATTAAACCCACCATGCCTTTCAGAACAAAACACTGTGGGTAAATAACCTGTGAACAACATTTTTCTCTTTTTTTTTTTTTCTTTCTGGTACCCACTGATCAGTACAAAAATATTTTTTTTCTTCAATATTTAAATAGAACTAGTTAGATTTCCTCTAGTTGCTCCAATCTTCTTCTCAAAGTCAAGCAGTCTGACAGAGATCTTTCAGCATCCAATATCAATCTACTAGTCCTTACCTTTCATCTGAGCTGGTGGATCAGCTGATGGACCATAAATACCCAAATATTTTCCCCACTTTCACATTAACTTGTTTCACTTAATTTCACTTTAACTTGTTTAGCAGCAAACAACCCATGACGGGTGATCACAGGAATGAACACCATCTAGCAGGTATCGCCAGCAACCCGAAGGAAGCCCACTTGAGAAATCTTAGTTCCTTAAATAGAACTTCAGCATTTCAGCCTTTTGTATACCTGGGTTTTTAAGAGATTAGAGTGCTATTCACCTATTCAGTCTCTGGCCTTTGCCAGTTTCTTCTCTCTTGGAATCACCCACTCCCATTGTTCAAATCTGGGAGGTATCCTCCTTTCTCATGTCTCCTGCCATTGCTTTAACTATGTGCTGACTTTCTCCTCCCTCTCTTTTACTTGCAGATAGGCAAGATAATTAATTCAGTACTTTTCAGTCACAAATCTGTTAGTGGTATCAGTGTGCTTAAACTCTTCCTGTCAATAAGGTGGAATATATCTCATCCTGTATTTCCTTCCTATAAACTAACTAACCCAGCAAGTTCCTGTATGTCAGTAACTTGGGCATCCTTAGCTGACTGCAGTGGGGTTTATGTCTCACAGATATAAGCATCAGCTTTCATAGAGTCTTGTGAAGAGCTGTGCATAGATAAGATGACATTATCCCTTGCATTGAGATGAATTAAGTGGGATTTTACTTACAGCACAAAACTGAGAATTCTTAAAGCATCAGTTCTTTTCTTTTTTTTTACACTTAGTTTCGCTAAAAATATGTGCTACATGAATAGCTTCTTAAGTGCACTGCATACGTGTTTGAACATAGGTATTTACTCAGAAGCTGTAGAGAATGGAAAAGAAGGAAAATCACTCCTTGCTCTCACTGTCTGATCTGACAACTGTCAAACTCATTCATAAGACCGGAACTTTTTTTTTTTATTCAATAGTTAATCAGAAGCTTCCAGTGACAAAATAACTTTGCTTACACAAATTTATTCTGTTACTCAACCTGTACATGCTGTATTTAAGTATCAATAGTATAGCCAAATCCATCAGTCTAAAACAAGCATGATGAGACAAAAGGTTTGGCCAAATAGAGAAGTTTTAACTCCTACTAACAAAAGCACAGTAAGAACAATGAGGATGCAGAGATTTCCCTGTACTGGTGCTAAATTTTGCTTGTAAGTGTTGTATTAAATATTTAGAAGTACACTTTCAGAAAAGCTTGGAGCTTTCACTGCAAAATCATCAGTGACACTAATGGGCATCACATGACTCATTTCCCACACATGGCTTTTAACATCCATTCTATTTTGTGCTGTACAATTTCTCGTGCCACTGGCATTGTTATAGCATCTCAGAAATTTCCAGTGGTGTTTAAGCTCTTTTTTCCATGAATAACTAGTTCTTTTACTTATCCTCTTATTTATTTCTTTGTAATTTAAGATTTTTAATGCCTTACTTGCCTGAAAGTAGTTCTTAAAACAAACTGACTTTAGGAACACTAAGCTCTTTGCTCAGTTCTTCATGGAAATTCTAAGCTTAAGTAAAGAGCTGAACATAGAAAGTGTGTCATTTTCTTTGACACTCTCTATTTGGTACTTCTGGTCAACAGCTTCTTTTGCTGTTATTGAGAGGAGAATAAACTCAAGAATCCTTGTGTGGAAGCAAAGTTAAATGTTGCAAGAGAAGGCTTTTTTGTTTGTTTGCTTGTTTGTTGTGATTTCATAGAAGAGCTGAGTCATAGATTATCTCAATTTGATATTTCCATCTTTAAATACATGATTTCATTTCATAGTTTTTGTTTTATTTTTTATTTTTGTTGTTTCATTTATTTTCCAGTTACTAGTGACAACTTGGAAGTCTTCTGCAGGTCTTTAACTTCTCCACTAATGGGTAGTTACTTATATTTAAATCCTAGCATGTATGAATATGTTAAGTTTCTTTCAACTAGTTTGGGCTGTCAGTCTCAGGAAGAGACAATAAAAGAATGACATAGCATCAATAGAGATGTAAATATCCAGGACTGCATAAAAAGAAGTATGACCAGCGGGTTAAGGGAGGCGATTCTCCCTAACTACTGCAATCTTGTGAGGCCTCACCTGCAGTACTGTGTTCATCTCTGAGTTCCCAGCATAAGATGAACGCGGATATGTTTGACTGGGTGCAGAGGAGGGACATGAGGATGATCACAGGGCTGAAGCACCTTTCCTAACAAGATCAGCTGAAAGAGGGGGGTTTGTTCAGCCTGGAGAAGAGAAGGCTCTGAGGAGATCGTGTTGCAGCCTTCCAGTACTAAAATGGGATCTGTTAGAAAACTAGTAACTCTTTACGAGGGAGTGTAGTGACAGGACAGGAGACAATGATTTTGAACCAAAAGAGAGGAAATTTACATTAGATATTGAGGAGAAATTATTTACTTGGGGGGGTGGGGGGAATGGGGAGGGTGAGGTGCTGACAGAGGAAGCACAGAGAAGCTGTGAGTACCCCATTCCTGGAGGTGCTCAGAGCTGGGTTGGATGGGGCCCTGGGAAGTTGAGCTGGTAGGTGACAGCCCTTACCATGGCAGGGGTTTGGAACTGGATAGACTTAAAGGCCCCTAACAGCCCAAGTAATCAACTGATTCTATGTTTCTACTCAAGAATGAATGATCTATCATTTGGGAAATAGGGGACTTTTTAACATCTGTGAAAATGTCTATCTTAAGTGATACTGCACAGCAACAACTCCAGTGTTAATAAAATGGGGAATTTACATGCATAAGCTGGAATTCCAGTAACAACGTTTTAACAGTACTTGTACATTTTTTAAATTTCAGACATCTTCTTTCTGATTCACAAGAACAATTCCCTTTGCACAAAGACTGTCACTGTGGCACTGAGATTGAGATACAGAGCTGTTAATAAGATCATAATCTTTAGTTATCTGAGGTGTTCAATGTAGTTTTTTCTTCAGTTGAAAGAAACAAGGCAATTTTTAGAACTGTATTATCCTTTGAAATAAAGCTGGACGGATGATCAGCACGAGATCACTTCCGTAATTCTATTTAGTCTAAATATTTACCTTAAGTTATTGCAGTGGAAGAAAGAAGGGGGAAAATAAATAAATAAATAAATAAATAAGGTGGATAGTGTTTATAGCACTGTACAAAACCAGAAAATATATACAAAGCTCAGATTACAACATTTTATGAAATTGAAGATAGACTTTTTTCCCAATTTCCCTCTTGAAAACAGGCTGATATCTCTTTCCTGACCCAAAAAGATCATCAACAATAAAAGCCATAGCTCTCAATACGCTCAAATCCACGATGGAGAAAATGAATGCAAATGAAGTCTGGCATTTCAAGATGTGAATATTAGCACTTCTGGAATTGCCAAGTAAAGCATTTTTCTCAACAAAGTGACTACCTTGTGTTTGCTTATAAGTCTTCACTCAAAAATTAGGTGAGTAAAGCTGATGAATAGGATAAATTACTTCAAATAAAAGTGACAGCTCACATGCATCAAACAGAACAGAAAGATATTTTCTCTCTCTTTATTCATGGGATGTAAATTGTGCTTTAGAAGCAAAGATTTCTCTGCGTGGTGGGGTGGAAAAGAATCAAGAACTTTTAAACCCAGGGAGCCTTTGAAAGCTATTTTAAAAATTGTTTTTTCCTGCAGGGTTCTATTGAGCTTAATGAACCTAGTGGGCTTGGCAGGCTATCCTGCTGGCTCCTGCAGCCTGTGGGAAGTATGGTTACTCTGGAGCTCATCCATCTCCACGTCGCATCTCAAAGCTAAAACTCTACCAGATGTGCTAATGGAACAGCACTGCCACCTCGGTTGATAAGCACTTACATTTTTAAATTCCTTGCCTGCTAAATTACTCCTGTCCATTTAAAGCTCACACACACCACATATGTTAACAGTAAAGTCACCTACAAGCCTAGGGAGTATAATAATGCTAAGATGAAGGTTTCCCAGGCCATTTGCACATCACTTGCGAATCTCAGTTCAAAGCAGACATGTCATTAAATTGGTATACAGAATATCTCCTTCATATAAAATTTTCTGTAATTATTTTCAACACCACTGCTACTGTAGTTTGAATTCACAGTCTGATATGTAGCAAGTTGAATGACTAAGAAGCATTTTTGCAATTGATGGATGAAAATGGAATATAGAGATATTAAAAAAAAAGAAAAAAGGAAACTTCTTTTGAAAAACAGTCAATTTATTTAGTCCTGTAACTCCCATGAGGTGTTGCTAATAGTCTTACTCTTAAATTTCCACAAGTCTCAAAAAAATAAGGAAATCAGTTAGCAGTAAGATTAAATTGAGGGATACCAAGAATCATTTTTACTCTCACATGAAAAGAGAGAACTGATTTTAAATTCACATCAGAGGTAATACTGGCATTATATGAAACATATTTTAGAAGGCTGGATGATTCTGTGATGTGCTCCATAAATGACTGTAAGAAGTATAGCATATCTTACTTGTAAAAAACATTGTGTTATTGGTGTAAACCCATTTGGTCTCCATGTGGAAGATCTGCAAATTTACCCATCCTCTTAAGCTCTCTTGTTGCTTACCAGTTCTTCTGTAACACTGCTGAGGACTTTGCAGCAAAATCCATGTATGAACTTAATCTATGCTCAGTGTAATTATTAGCAATACTTTCACTGATTTCAGTGCAGAAGTATGATATCTTGTGATATGTTGAAAAAACCTAATCATTTAATTCACAGAAGCATTTCTACACTGTGATGAGCCATGTCTGTGCAGGGGCACTGCAGCAGTATCTCATCACTAAATTACTCTCTAGCTCAAAAACACAGTCTTTTTCTCTTTTCACTCTGATTGAGGAATGTTTTAGAACCGGTTTAACGCAAGATGTAAAGTTGGAAAAGAGCTATAGAGGGAAAAATAGTGATGTGTAAACTTGTGGCACATGGTGACTTAGTCAGTGTCACGCTCCAATATAAAGGAGGGAGACGAGGTTCTTTGATTATGTGTATACCCGATGGCGAGATTAAGACACAACGGGTCAAATGTTAGCCCAACCAGTTTATTACAATTACTAGTTGCTTAGGGATATGGGGAAGGGAAGGTGAGCGATAGAAAAAGGTCTAAGAAGCAAGGAGTCTTGATAGAAAGCAAGAGAGATATAATCACCACCGTGGGTCCAACGAGGTTCGTAGTCTCAGGAACTCGTCTGGTCACCGCGGGGGATGGGAGATAGCAGCAAGCAGGCCTCAGGGTCCGTCTTCGGGAGTTCTCCTCAAAGATTTTCTCTTTGGGAGTTCTTCTCCAGGAATTCTTCTCTTCTCCTCCCCCCAAAATCCTTGGTTCAGTGAAGGCCTTTTATCCCCCATTTCTCAGGTGTTTTTTTTTTTTCCTTTTCTCTTGGTTTGTGTGACATGTCTGGCCTGACAGATAAGCCAGCAGCGGATGTTGCCTTCATTGCCATGCAGGGGCACTGTCTTTCTGTGGTGGTCAGCTTCTTCAAGCCGTCCCCCCCGGAAAAGACTATTTGCCCCTACTTCTGCTTATCTTTACAACCATAAGCAGAGACAATGAGGCACCATAACACCCATCTGGATAACCGGCAGTTATCAGTCAGTCTTGTCACCAGAAAAGGCCTTACGAAGCAAGCTTTGAGACAAAAGAAAGTTCTGTCTTTCACAGTCAGCCATCCCTGAGTTCCTAGCATCATTTTTTGATCCTACAGTAATGCTTCGCAAAAGCAGAGAAAAAAATAACTTGCTTCCAATGGTGAGGCTTCAGAAGTCCAGGAAGTTACATTATCTATTTCAGTACTGTAGTTGCACTGTCTCACTTCTGTAAGAATACCTAATACGTGACTGCACATCACAGACTAGGACTACCAGAGAGGAGGGCAGTCCAGCCAGTGTTGGAGAATGTAGGGTACTTTTAAAGTATTTCATATGTCTTTTTGTCACTCTTGTTTTGGGTTCTGGCCTGTGCATTTTGTAGTTTAATGTCATTTCAACAGAGTATGAACTAAAGAGATTGCAGAGCTTGGAGACCTTTAAATAATACAGAAGATGTGAAGTGAAAAATTGGATTTCTTCAAGTTTTGTGGCCCAGGTGCTCAACCTAAACCTAGGTAGCCATTTTTATCCTCTTAATAGCCTCTTTTCTTTCCATTCATTGCTATATATGTTCAAAAAACTTTGGACAGTCATTTTTCTATGTCAGACTCCAAACATAGTATGGTCTGTATCCTTTGAGCAGTAAAAATTAGACATTTTGATCTCACAGGCAAAGAGCACTGAAAATTGCATGACTTGAGCAGCAGCAGCAGCAGACCAGTTCAGTTCAGTGGAATGGAAATGCTTATCCTTTTCTTTTAAACATAGTGCTATATAACTCATTGAAGCATCCAGACTTTGAGATACTGAGGGGGAGCTTTTGGGGATATTTTTCTTTCTATTTGTGAATGGCCAATACATTAAGAATGCTGAAAAATTACATTTATATGGAAAAACACTGAAGTTCAGAAGAACTGAAGAGATGAAGAAATTGAGTCTATATCTACTTTGATAGTGTTGTTTAAGCCAGCAGGTGACTCAGCATCATACAGTCATTTACTCACTCCCCCTCTTCAAGTGGGATGGGGAGAGAATAAAAAACAACAAAGAAATTGTGAGTTCTTGTAAAACTATTTACTGAGATAGAGAAAATGAAAATAGTGATTTCTTTACATATAGACATATATATAAAAGTATATGACAAGTGATGCACAGGTAGTTGATCACAACCCCCTGATCAATGCACAGCTAGCCCCTGAGATGTTGAAAAGCCAGATGTTCTCCCACCCCTTTAAAAACTCCTTCTACTTGATGTCATATGCTATGGCATATACCTTTTGTGAGTTTAAGCCAGCTGTCCTAATTCTGTTCCTGCCCAGCTCCTTGGGACCTTTGCTAAGAATGGCCTTGGCTCTGTACAACACTGCTTAGCAGGACTAAGAACTGTTGGCTGGTCACAGCTAAAGGGTTGTGATCAATGGTTCTATGTCTGGGTGGAGGTCACAAGTGGTGTCTGCCAAGGGTTGGTGTTGGAATAAGTGCTCTTGAACATCTTTATCAGTGATGTAGACAATGGAATCAAGAGCACCCTCAGCAAGTTTGCAGACAACACTATGCTGAGTGTTGCAGTCGATACATTGGAGGGAAGGGAAGCCATCCAGAAGGACCTGGTCAGTCTGGAGAAGTGGGTCCATGTGAACCTAATGAGGTGCTGCACTTGGACAGGGGCGATACCAGGTATTTATACAGACTTGGAGAAGAACTACTTGAGAGGAGCCTTGGGGAAATGGACTTGGGGGTCCTAGTGGATGAGAAGCTGTACATAAGTCAGCAGTGTTCGCTTGCAGCCCAGAAGTGCAACTACATCCTGGGCTGCCTTAAAAAGTGGGTGGCCGGCAGGGAGAGGGAGGTGATTGTAGCCCTCTACTCAGCTCTTGTGAAGACCCATCTGTGTCCAGGCCTGGGTCCCTCAGCAAAAGAAAAATGCAAAGATCTTAGATTGGGTCCAGAGCAGAGCCACTAAAATGATCAGAGGTCTGGGGCACCTCTCCTATGAGGAAAGATTGAGGGAACTGTGGTTGTTTAGCTTGGAGAAGAGACAGCTCCGGGGAGACTTCCTGGTTGGTGACCCTGCCTCTGGCAGGGGTATTGAAACTAAATGATCTTTGAGGTCCTTTTCAACCCAGGCCATTCTATGATTCTATGACCTATAAACATTGGTGTGTTATCAACATTGTTTTTTCTATTAGAACCAAAACATAGCATCATGCCAGACACTCTGAAGAAAGCAATTCTGTCCCATAATTAGTAAATAAATTTCATATTTCTGCATATGTGGAGTGTGATCTGGATGAAGAGGAGTTAACAGTGGCAAAAGTGTTTATCAGAATATTCTGCTGCTGGAACAAATGAACTCTATAAAATCTCTACTATTCTTCCTCTTAAACTCTGTGGGGCACTGAAAGAAGATTCAGATGCTTACCTCAATCATTTTGAAAAGCCATATTTGTGGAAAGACTTATTTTATTCTCATTTGCTATCATTCAAACACAGTTTAGCATTTGTATTTGCATTGTTGAGTTCTTCAAGTGCACTAGGCCAGATGAAATCCCATCAATTTACTTTTAAATGAGATCTTTTGGGTAACTAACCAACATTATCTAAGGAGAAAGTAGTACCTGCAGGAAAATGTAACAAATATTAGAGAAAAATGTACTTTTCTACTTAAAATAATCTTTCTCCTTTAGAAGTTTAACAATCTGTACCTGCTCCTTTGAAAAATACTCTGCATAGGAGTTTGGGAGACATCAAATGTCTTGGACCTTCTATGAATTTGAAATAAAATATATTTTCATGATGATAGCAGGGTAGTTTCTACTGAAATGGATCCCTGAGCTAGATTAGTGCTTTATGACAACTCAAGTGCATTAAAATGTACTAATTTTTTTACCTAGTCAACTAAAATGAGTTATAGGGTGCTATACAGTTTATTTTTTTCAAGGTGGAAAGACCAGGTAAAGAGATTTAAAATTTGGTAGTTTCATCTCATTCCATGAACTTAAAGCTCTAAATTGCTGTAATCTACACTGTTAAGAATAAAAGAAATGCTCCCTTCTGATCCTCACTCATACTGATAGACAGAGGCTCACTGAAGGAAGAATATTCTCCACATCAGTTATGAAGACATAAATACATTTCTTACAGCACAGATTTCAAGTCATTTGGTACACTAAAAGTACTTTTTAAACAAAGGACAGTTGAAATTAGTCCCACAAACAGTGAGAGCTCTATTATCAAGATATTGAGCACGCAGAGCTTTCAGTGACTTGAACAGCAGTTCTGTGTGTTCGTCTCTAAAATAAGATTCTGGATTTCAATACACTTCACTGACTGTTGAATCAAGACGCAAGTTTTGGCAAAGCTCACGGAGAATGATCAAAAAATTACCACAATTCATCTTTAAAACAAGGAGATTAAATTTTCAATTTTTATTTTTAAATGAAAGGTAAGTATGTTAATTGAAGAGATTCTTAGCATATAAAATTAATGAAGTTCTAATGAGAGAGCCTGTAGGAGATGTTAAAGTTAACTTGTGAACTCTTGCAATAAACTTCTAACACTCATATAGCTCAGTCTATGACAAGGTTTTTTTTGACCAGTCTGTGTTTCTGGACATCATATGAAAAGTAAAAGAAAGAAGAAAAAAGGTTTAAAACTTTAGCAAGTTTCATCCTGATACCCCGTGTCTTGTCATATTAGCTTGTATTTTATGTGATGTGACTTGGTATATGTTAGCATAATCCAGCAAAACATGATGTAAAAGGATGTGGCAAGGTGGAAATTTGAAAAAAATAAAAAATAAATAAAGGCACCAGCTGATTTGCTCTGCCTGAGGAAATATGGTCCATCACCTCTATTTACCATCTAAACTACTTAATATATCACTATTTTTTCAAAATGTTGTAGGATTAAAACATAGAGTAATGATAATCACAAAAACTCATCAGGACATCATCAACAGGGCAACCTGATCTAGTTGTGGTTCATTGCAGGGGAGTTGAACTAGAAAGCATTCAAAGGTCCCTATAATTCTAAGGATTCTATGAGTCTGTGATCATCTCCAGTGCAAGAAGAGTAAAGAATAAAAAGAGAGGAACATTAACTCCGTATCTGTTTCACAAAACAGCTCTGCAAAAATACTTTGCCACTCTTGAATATTTCTAACATGACTGTTATGATCAAAAGATATATAAATGTAGCAAAGGACTGCTGAGCCAAATGTACTTACTTATTCCAGGAAAAGGGTTGCAGGTTGTAACTGGTTAGCTATAGATGTTTTCAAGTTGAGGGCTCAAAGCATAAAAAGTGTAGAGAAGAACTCAATAATATAAATAGATAGATAGATAGATAGATAGATAGATAGATAGATAGATAGATAGATAGATAGATAGATAGATAGATAGATGAGCAAGCAGCTCTTTGATTGGAGTGAAAAGGCTTATTAGATGACATTTAGAGGCATAATTGTTTTTATTCTGCTTTGGATCACCTCAACTGTTTAAAAGATATGGCCTGAAAAACAGTAGGATAAATAATATCCTTACTCTAGTAGAAACTGAATGAGTCCTTATCTTTTTTCTTATTTTTTACCTCAAGATCCACAATGAAAACAATGGAAATTGGTAACCTTCCCAATGATTTCAGAGGGCTTTGGTTTGGATTGACTGCAAACTGTCCTATTAAAGAAGCCTTCACTGTAACAAAATGAACAGGACACAAGTATGATTTGATCAAAAGCTGTGTTTCAGATATTTTTTTAAACCAGAATTCGATCAGTTTCCATGACTCAAACACACATTTTTTTTTTTTCATAAACACAACTTCATTTATATTTAAAATAGAACAGTTTTTTGTTTGTTTCTTTTTTTTTTTTTGTCAACCAGTGGTTTGTTTTGCACTCACATGACCTTGTATTTATTCTGTAAGAATCTATTCAGTCAAGTGAAAAAAATTCTAGCTCTTCCAATCTTTACTTAATTTGTTTTGGTATCTTGGAGTGACTCGGATTCAATTTTTACAAATACATCTTTCTTAGCTTTGCACTGTAAGTAACAGAGGAAGCAGTGAATATAGATAGAGTAACAAGATATACAAATAACATTATTTTGTTATCAAAATTAAGGAAAGTAAAATTTGAGAATGTAATATTCCTAATTAAATTAAGTTATAGATGTACTAAAGGGGTAAAATGACATTGTCATTATTTTAATAACTCACTATGAAGCATTAACAAGCATTCTAATATCAAGAACTTTAGTTCATTTATTCCTGTTTTCTCAGTTTCCAACTTTTTTATGCTCTGAGAAAAATAATAATAATAATGTAACAGAGTCGATGTGCAATTCGATGTGGTTAATAAATATCATCTGCTTTTACTTCTGTTGAAGTATTTCATCACTACACAAATATTAGAATGAATTCTGATTCATCTTTAAAGCTCACATTTAAAGATTAAACACCTACAAAAACACAACACTACTGCATTTTTCTATGAATGAGAAAGTTCTACTCACGCACACATGAGCTCTGACTAAAATCCCACTCACCTCCTAACCTATTCATTAAAAATTGCTGGCATTCATAAAAAGTTAGTTAGGCTGTCAAAAAGTCTCCATTCCTATTCATCTGAGACCAATTTTTCCTTTTGCTTGTCTGAAAGTACCAAAGACCTGAAGGACATTCAAATAGTCCACAACTAATTCATAAGCCTCAATTAAAAGAGAAAAGATCCATCAGCCTGTGACTCATAATTCTCATTTTACACATATTTTCAGTGTTAGAGCTGTTGTCTTTTAACTTTGCAAGAGCTTAAGTGATTAACCTAAGATATCTACAGATAGATAAATTTAAATGGGATGAATGCCTCCCTAAATGTCACTGGGGAAATAACATTGAGGAGCACTAATAGGAAGAACTTAACTGCATCATGATTTGATTTTAATGGATCCTTGCAAAGTGTTAATTATAATATTGTGGCTACTAGTCTCATGAATCATAACTCTGTAGAGCTTGTGATGTAATTTTTCAAAACTCAACAGATAGATATTCAAGTGCTAATTATTTTGAAAGAAAAAATGTGAAACATTTATTTTCATACTTTGCAATTTATTTTCTGAAGCTATTCAGACCATTTTCTGCATTTCCCAAAAATAAAACAAAATTAGAATAGGAATAATATCAAGGTTAGGTCAGTGCTCGTATTATATTTTCTGAAGAGGCAGAAGGGTATAAAGCCAGAAAGTTGAATTTTTTAATGTTATGGAAAACAGGGTCAGGGAAGCAACACTGGAAAAGAGGAAAAGGGCAATTTTATCCTTTGCACGTGTGTCATGGTTTTATGATTTTTGTTGTATTGTAGATATTCCACATCATAACATCATGTGGTGTGTTGGGAGTTAGAGAGTTGATGCTCCAGTTCTGTGGATCATCGATAGTTATGGATATGCCTGTCTCAGAAGAGAGGAAGAACTACATTCCCCAGAGGACTGTGTGATGCTTTGTATTTTTACGTGTTTCCACCCAGGTGAAAGATAAAAACTCTCTGCGGTCACGGGACCGTCTCTCTTCCCTTCGGGATTGACTCAGCAGTGGGTGTTTGTTGCAGCCGTCTCACCTTCAGTGTTAACGTAAGTCCTTCGGTTTATCAGACACTCTCTCTTGCTCATTTTATTTGATTCATTAGCCTCAATTTCAATTCTATTGTATTATATTGTGTTATTTTACTTTCTGATATCTTATTTAGTAAATTAGCTTTCCTCCTCAGATCATTGCCGCTGTTTTGTTTCAAGGTCCATCTCCCTTTTCCCTTTTCCCTTCCCACCTTCCCCTTCTCCGGGGTGTGGACCCATGGATCCCCTGCATCAGTTGTGACAGAACAGGGCCGAACCAGCCCTCAAACCGTTGACAACACGTAGCCATGAAGTTCTGACAACATATCAGAGCAGGGATTATGTCTTGCCTATGACACGAGTTGTCCAAAGTAAACGCAAGAGATCTTAGCTTTTGCTTCAAAATGCAGATCCTGAGAGTCTGAAAAAAAAGAAAAAATAAATGCAAACAACAAACTAACAAAAAAATAAGAATAATTAAAAAAAAAACAACCCCCGAATGCGTAAGATGCAAGTACCATATAAATGTAGTGAATGGATTTTCTTTTAATATATTCCAGAATTTATCTCACTTTAGCTGTAAGATAGATATATAGACTCTACTTAAATTGAATTATGTGTGTCTATGTGAGTTTATTACCTTCCTGTGACCTGCATCTTATAATTTTTTTTTAGTTTTTGCAACACCAATATGAATTTATATTCTTTTATCCGTAAGTTGTTTTATTTTTTCTGTGATCACTGATGTTCTCTGGGGCTTCTCTTTAGAGCACTGTTGGTGATCTATGAAGCAAACGGTTTCTTCTGTCTTCTTACTGTAAATGTACAGCTTTAATGAGCCTACCAGATGTTCATTTCAAACAAACCTCACTTCTGATATCTTCGTTTATAGCTCCCAATGTTGTGGGTGCTTACTATTTACTTTTACAGAATTTTCTTTAAAGAATATCTTTAAAAAAAAAAAAAAAACGTTCTGATCTTCCCCAAGTTACCTCTTTGAGGTTTATGGTCATGACAGAGAAAGGGAACAGTAAGACAGCCATTTACAGCAGTTTTTGTGCTGACAAGTGGCAAAGAGCAAAGCTTCAGATTTGCTCTTTTCAGTTCAAGTCCTCCGATGCCTGGGGAGATCTGCGGCCAGGGAAAAGCCTATAACAGGTAGCTTTTTGTACCTTGTTACATTCTGATCAAACAAACAGGAAGATCCTCCAAAAATATTCTTTATCATTCTGAACAAACTATTGACGATGTTAGCTCTTTCTTTTGCTCTTTATCAGTCTTTTATTTGCAAACTGCACACAATAAAAGTTTCACAGTGTTTCTTTTAGCAAGTGAACTTATTGTCAGTGGAATTAGGCAGGTGGTGTGAATGAGAAATCAGATTTGAGGCTACAGTCTTTCATTTCTGACATTTTGCAAGGAAAGAAGTCCCCTTGGCTAAGTTTTTACAGCTTCATGTATGACATTTTGTCATTAAATTTGACTGAAGATTGGGTGCTATTTCCACTAGAAAAAAAATAGAGAGAAATATGTCAGAGATGCATACGTGAGAGCAGCTCATGTTCTGAGGGATGTTCAAATGCTGTAATTGTCAATCCTGAAGACTGAAACCCACAGAATCATGACAGACTGTGGAAATAATTATAATTTTTGAAAATAAGCACTGAAAGCATTTTTTTTTGTATGCGATTCTACATTTTACAGATAAAACTTTGTGAATGACAATCAAATAAAACAATATGAAATAAATAAATTTAAAGTATAACACAGTAAAATATCTATGTTTTTAAACTAAATATATTTCCTGGTACTGCAAAGTGCAAATTTGCTAAAAAATGGTCAGATAAATGTATTATGTTGAACCAGAAATAAATAATCAACAGTAAGTGGAACCATCCAAATGATCTCTAGGAATGTTCTTGACATGATTTTTCAGGTTAGATTGTGAGGGCCAAAGGAGAGAAGATTGTCCCATATTTATTGTGTTGATCTGAAAGTATGGCTGGCTAAAACTAAATTGCTTCACTCACGTTATAACTCAGATGCCACAGAAAGATTGAAAAGTGTTTTTAAAGTGTTCATCTGCACATAATATTTAAATTTATACATTTTTCTCCCCTTACCAATGACTAGGTAAATATATTTTTTTCTCAAATTTAAAGAGGCATATAAATATAATCTTGGAGTGCTGAAAACAATTTTAATATTACTTTGAAGGATGACACAGTTCAAAGGTCATACAAACAACAAAAAAAATTTCAAAGTTTTGATTAATCATATAACTGGAGAATTTCTTATACCTGAGAACTATGAAGGCAGTTTCATCTCTGCCAAGAAAGACAGACAGAACTACCTTTTTGTAAAGTAGCCTTGTAGTTGATATACTTCTTGATGCTGTAGTAGATTCACATTCATTTCTCCCATTTTCCAGGGGAGATTAGAATCCCCATGAAAAACAATTTACATGATTTTTTTATCCATTAGGCTGGACAGATAAACAGAAGGTATATGGGGTTGGGCAGGTGATGTCTGTGGCATGTTTTCAGTCATACCTGGTGTAACGATACACATCATTTTACATTATATTTTCAATTAGAAAAAAAAATATTAGTGGGCTTCAATCACTGGGAATTTATGCTCACTCCTGAGAAATTTTGTTTATTTTACTCTGCATTTGTTGAACACCATATTTATAAGAAAAAAATTTTCTCACCTCACCCATCTATGCTATTTTCTTTGTTTGATTATCAAAATGATGAAACAATTTGTTTACGCAAGCACACAAATCCTGCAGTGGGCACAGAAGCAAATATATAATCATTTTCTGATGTTTTTGGGATTACTGTGGAAGTGGAAGTAACTAATTAGATGTTACAGTTTGTATCATATATGTATTAAATGTTAAAGTTTTTATTTTAGGCTCATAGATCTTAAAATTATACATAGTATATCTGTATATGAGTCTCTCTATGTGTTTATATAGAGGGATATCAACTTTGTTCACCCTCTGAGCATAGCCATAAATTGTTTAATTCATCACACTCCTTTTACTTTTAATTATTTATATATATTATTCAGGGACATTCAATAACCAAGATAAGTCCTTGGAGTGGGGACATGGGGGAAGGTATCAGACAGAAACAGTAGCAGTGCACAGATGGCTATGTCACTTGGCCTTCAGCTTTAAATCTAATAGGCCACCTGAGGCAAGATGACACACATCCTGTCATATCTCATGGTTTAATTGCAAAAAAAGCATTATCACAAGGAGAACAGAATTTTAGCATGAACCACTGATTATATACAGAATATCAATTTCCATGAACATGGCCAGTGCTGTTAAAGAAGAGTTAGGAGTGGCTGTTTACCAAGTCAGGATTACTTTTTATTCAGATGTCTTTTATAAAGGGAGTTTATGGCAGTAAAATGCATGGTGAGTGTATATAAATTGAATCCCTCACCAAGTCTCAAGTGTCAGACACTGTAAATTCAGATTTATTCTCCTTTTAACTGACTGTTCACAGAAGCAATTCATTTCACTGGATTCAGAAATCTTCTAGCAGTACTTTATGTATGCCTTACATTTTAGTTTTTCTTTCAATATATAGCTGAGTAAAATGCAAGCAAAAGAAATAGATGCAGAATTTTTTTATTTTTTTAAGAGAAATAATTTTTGATTACTGAAATAGGAACAGCTTGAATTATCTTTGTCAATCTTTAACTAATCAATATATACATTGATTTCTGCTAAATGTTATTGAAATATGTATTCAAAATCTATTATTCTGTACTCATGGGCTTTCTGCCCTCAGTATTTGATTTTGAATGCGACATTTGGAAATAAGTGCTAGTGTTCATTGGAAAATTTATTTTAATTTAAATCGTTTCACTGTGAAATCAATTCTTTGTTAAAAATTCAACCAAGCTACAAACACTACTCTAAACATAGCTCATACCATCTAGAACAAACTAAAATGTTTTGTTGGCATATAATGTCAGATACATTTACTAAAATTATGCTAGTGAAGACCACTTTGTACCTTTTATTCTGAGAAATGAGGAGTGATCCAGTCTAACTGCTTACTTCACCTATTTGGACTACTACTAATTTGTTATGAATAAACTCTATCTGTCTAAAACATATACAAATTTCTTTTCCTTAGATATAAACTGCGTTTTAATTTTCAGAAAACACATGCTAAATATTCCCTTGGAAGAAACAATGCTCAGAGCTAAAATCTATACCTCACTTTGATTTCATGTCCTTAAACTTAAGATTAAATCCTCAAGTATGCAAGATGAGTCCATTTTCAAAAGTTCTCTAAATGCAAATATGACACTGTATTGATTTTGGTCATATCTTAAAAGAGAACAGTATCACTCTACTAATACATTTTTGACTTTAACATGTTAGAAACACAAAAGCCATGAACATCTGGGGGAATGTGTCCAGAAAAAGAGTCAGATTGCTGTAGGTAAGAAAAAAAAAAGTTCAAACCTCCCCACCTTATCTTTCTTCCATTTATATAATATTCCTTTCTTGGCTTCAATGGAAAAAGCTACATAAAGCCTGTCACCATACTGATAATATTCGCAGAAAGCAAAGAAAAGCAATGCATATAAATAAAGCAGTGGTAAAGGTAGATAGAAGAGATCTGCCTGCTCATAATGTAGAAAGTTCTTTATATTACAAAACACCCTTATAAAATCATGAGGTAAAATTTTGACCCTACCAGCGTCACTGAAACAGCACTGTTTGACTTTAGTGGGTCAGGAATTATTCAGTGAACCACTAAATTAGATCTGTTGGTAAAAAGGGCAAATTCATGCTATGATAATAGCTGATTGCTGAATTAGCCAATCATCTATCCAGATGCTATCTAGTAGCATCTGCAAGTTGAGGGAGGTGATCCTTCCCTACTACTTAGTGCTAGGGGAAGTTGCAACTGAGTTACTATGTGCTGATCTGGACACCAAAATACAAGAGTAAAATGGACATACTAGGAAGGTCTAATGTTGGGCCGAAAAGACACTGAAGGGATTGGAGTGTCTCTCCTATGAGAAGAGGCTGAAAGAGCTGGGACTGCTCAACCTGGTATGAGGAGGCTCAGGAGAATCTCAGCAGTGTGTACAAATGCCTGAAGGGAGGGTGCAAAGAGGACAGAGCCAGGCTCTTTTCAGTGGTGCCCAAAATGAAACAGAGGAAGTTCTTTCAGAACACCAGGATCACTTCACTGATTTGTGGGTAAGAGCAACAGACTCCACTCTCACTTGAAGGGCTTCAATAGTCTGTTCAGGGTATCTCCGCTTGAGCAGGGTTTGGGCCAGATGGACCCAGAGGTCCATCCTCTGTGATGGACTGATATGGAAATTCTCTCCCTAAGATGAGGTGAGCCACCTGAATTGACAGCAACACAAGGGTTCTTTGAATCACTAGCAACCTCAGCTCATCTAGGCTCTTACACCCTTTCGGAGAACTGCTACTATCGTCTGTCCAAAGTACAGGACAAATTGAATGATTATCTCAATGACATGATGAGGAGTGAAAGGACTAAGTAATGCTTTCATATCCACTCTTAGTGGACGAGTTTCAATGTTTTGGCATTCAATCAGACAGTGAATAGAGGTTTTGATTACTAGGTCACAGTAGCTAACTACTAGAACATACAAAAAAAAAAAAAAAAGGAAAAAAATGAAGTCACAAATGCTTCTCTTTTTCACCTCAAGTTGTCATTTAAAAATAAGTGGCAGTTCTCAATATATTTTGAAGGAGTTCTGAGCCTTTCAGAATACTGCAAGGGTTCAAGCCCTGTGGAAGATATTTCCAGAAGAACATTTTCTCTGGGAGTCTTCCTCAGACTCATTTTTATGGAAAATGAAGCATTTGTGTGTAAGGAACTTATGGAAATATGGCATTAACTGTAACTCATATGGAACTGAGATTTCTTCATAATTTAACTGATTTTGAGATCATAACTCTAGATTTATTGTACATATGTTTAATTTATTTGACTGCTGTCTTCTTTAAAAATCTGAATACATCATCACATTTTTATCATTTTAAGTGGTTGCCTTTCTTTTTTAAATCATTCACCAGTGTCTATTTTCAGTCTGCTCTCTTGCAGTTGACAGAATGATTTTTTTACTATCTGTCTTACTGAGTGAAATTTTGGAATGCGTCTCAGAAAGGTGCCATACTGATGTAGTACTATATTTGGGATTAATTTGTACATGGGGCAAAAGTAGATGGTTTAGATATCATCTGTTTTTCATGATCATTTGCATTATTAGTATGTTGTTTTCTGTGACACCATAATCAAAGTCATCAAGAATGTACTAAATAAAGAGAATGTCCTCCTAAATATCCTAAGTATCAGGTTTTATGTAGATAAATTTCCTGAAACTGACCTAGATCTCATTTCTCATTTACAATGTGTCTTTGTCATGTGGCTATACATAGGTCTGCATCTAATGACATTTAAAATGGTTACTCTCCAGAAGCTATATGAAATGCATACATACAAAATTCCACTTACAAAAACACACATTCAGCTAAATTTCTTTTCTCATAGTGACTTATCTATTCATTAGCTCCTCACTAGCAGAAAAAAAAAAAAAAAGGATGAACAGATGATTTTAGAACTGCTATGGTCTGATTCTGTCTCCACATAGAGGGTGCTTCAGAGAAAGGACTGAAGAGGATCTGCTTTATCAGTGGTGCAGTGAAGGAAATGCAAGGCTAAAAGAACATCACTCATCAAACTTCACTTACAGCTATTTGCTATACCCTTTCTCATCTCCAAAATAACGTCTCATTTCTGCTTCCCTTATATCTTATTTTTCCTCCAGAAGAATGTTCAGTGGGAATAAGATTAATCCAATTTTTTTTTCCACAGAAACAGTGGAAATTAAAATAAAAACAATAACCTTTAGTACAACACTGAATCTCCAAGAAATCACATCATAAATATTTACCCCTAAATGCTCAGTAGTGAATACTCTAGTGATGCCTTCGTGTAATAACAAGTATATATGTATATATTTTTATCAGGAAGTAATCACAGATCATTTTTCATTCTGTCACCAAAAAAATTTTAATATCATACTTGTTCCTTAAGTCAATATGAATTATAGTCTTACTTACATTTACTTCTGAATATGGCAGTTGAAGATAAATTTAGTACTTAGAGGTCTGCTAGTTTTATTGGTTTAATAATTAAGTATCCTACCACATCTGAGTGGATATATATTAAATGGAAACAAACCATGCGGAATGTGATGTGATGAGATAACTGTTCATATATTTTGCAAGGCCAAGAACTCTCAAACAGCATCTGAAACAGTGACTAAAAAGTGTAACATTCATAGGAGGGTATATTATGTCTATTACATTAAAAAAGGAATGAACCAACATGACCTATTGGACAAGAGCTCAATCCTCTAGTCAGGGAGATGAAAGCTGGAAGGTACAACTGGGTTTGTTCTAGGAATGAAAGTGGACAGTACAGTTTAGTTCACTCAACATTTTGGTTTTCCACTATCTGCCCACTGTGGAACAGATGCACAGATAAAAAGAGCAGTCAGTCAGTCTGGCCAAGGGTTTCCAGCAGAGTTTACAATAATTTCCTGGGAAGATTATATAGGTTCTGTGTGAATCAGAATCTGGAAGTGAAAAACAGGATTGCAACACCTCTGTCTTACATTACCTACCCAGTGGTCCCTGAAAGAGAAGTAGGGATCACGCTTCGTGCTAATTTTGCTGTATTCTATAGCAGTCTACAAGTACACAAGTGTACATGTACTGAAAACACCTATGATGTCTTTCTATACAAGAAAGTGTGAGAAGACTTCTGTTGCCTTTATTTCCTTTGTTTGCCAGAAGTCTGTTTTGAGTGGAAAGCTTTCTGACTGGAGGACTTATAAAAAAAATCAATTATAGGAAAAGACATATTAAAAAAATTCTCTGAAGTCTATGGCTTTTTGACAGATCAATAAAAATAATAATAATAAAAATAATAAAAATTGCATTGATATTTTAGTTTTTAGAAGAAGAGTGATGAATCAAAGTAATATAACCAATATTCCAACTGGCTTCCTTGGCTGTGTTGATTTCTTTCTTCACACATAAAGAGAATGTAAGCTCAGATGGACATTCCACTGTCTGTAAGAAAAACTGCTTGAAAAAAACAGGAAAAGATGATGAGCAGGAATGAGATTAGGAAAAACAAGACTCATTTCTAGATTGATTCAGGAATTCTGCCAAAGGAATTCTTCTGTCACACTTCCAGTTCTCAATTCTCAACTGCTTTCCATACAAACTTCGAAAACTCATTTTTTTCCAACCTTCATGCCTTGGTGTTTTTTCTGGTGGATTTTTTTTTTTAAATAACAGAGGAAGAAAAAGCACAACTGCCTTGAGCTTTCTGTCTAAACTGTTACCCCCATGTGAAGTCTGAACAAATCAGCTCTGGTGTTTTCTGTGTTTACTGAGCACTGTGCAATTAGCTTCAGATTGAAGATCTCACTCCAGAGGTTATGACTAGAGCATACCCTTTTTTTGTGTGTTCAGATAAAGTCATAACTCCCACTGGGACTGAAATTTAATGACATCGTGTTCCCTGCTGTGCTCTGTACAGAGTCTTCCAGAAAGATGGCTTTAGTGCACATAAACAGTAATTTATTTAACATGCTAATAGCTTAATCAAATTATTTAATAACAGCAAAAAGAAATGAGAAAACACAATCTCACTATTTTTTTTTGAGAGAGAGATCTGAAAATAATTAACTAATTTATTACTTTTAAATGATTCAATTTTTATCAAAATTCTGTATGCCCTATGCTGAATCAGAATAATACTATGAAAAGACATTGTATGTTATATTTCCAGTCCCATCACCAAAGCTTCCAGTGCAATGAGAAAAACACAAAGAATCAAAAAAAAGATATCCAAAAATTCACAGCACAATCATTACCATTTGATCCTAGAAATCAGTGATGAGTACCCCATCATCTTTAAGTAGCTACCTTAAAGAAAAAAAAAGTCAATAAAAATTAAACCTGAGAAAAATCATCTCTTTTTCCTTGCTCACCATTTTGTCTTTAGTGCATAAATGCCAATATAGCCCTTTTTGATTTAAACAATGAGAAAATAATCCATTTTGATCAAGACCTTTGAATACTACTCCTAGTTTTGGCTTTTGGAAACAACTATTAACTAACAGCTTTGTCCAGCTTTACAAATAGTTATGAGAAGCCCAAAAATCTTTAGCTTTACCACTTTATGACAGTACCTTTAGCTTCACAACAATGTAAGTAAAAATATTTATTGTATATTTTTCCTTCTCAAAAAGCATATAGGTACAGTAAAATGTGAAGAACAACATAAGTTTAGTGTACTAAAAATGTCTGGTTTACAAAGGCCTAATGTTTTTTGTTATGTAGTGGACTCTGCCCATGGATTCAGGTCTTGTGGTTATGTACAATGGAGAGTGCAACCTGAGTTCCCATGTTAGAGTGTATGTGCCATCCATTTGCATTTGCTGAACACCCAGTGGTGCCAGAGTGGTACACTTTCTTTCAAGAAAAAGATTTGGTCATTGCCCTCACAGCTGCCTATGAGATAGTAAAAGTGTATTTACATGCATGTAGTCCAAAGATAAAATCTACATATAAACTGATATCAAAATCTTTCTTACGGGTAATTGATATTGTTTGTACAAATGAAAATGGATGAGATTTCTTGTGTTCTTTAAAGTGAGCAGGAAACTTCCTGAAATTTTCAGTTTAAAAGGTATTAATTTTTTAAGTCTAGATTTAACACTTTTACAAACCACTTAAGTTAGGTCTCTTGTTTGGAATAATACTTTTTGAGAACTGAAAATTCATTGCTCAATGATTCTTTAAGACACTCTGATACACTGCATTATAACTGATCATTCACATATTCCACAGGATTTCTTTTCTTCACAGAACCATTCTTGATCAAGAATATTTACATAATAATCAGTATTGTTGCCTTTAGAAAGTAGGTTGGTGAGTATTCAGTTAAGACATTTATTGAATGTAATCTTGAAAAATTCACAGTGATGTTACGTGATCCAGAAGCTGATTACAGTAATTGTTCAATGATATAGCAATTTAAGACCAAACTCTACGTTATGAAAGCAAAATCTCTCTTACAAAACAGCAAAAGTCCTGTTGGCACAAAAAAAAAGGACTATTCAATGATTAAACATACCTCTAGTTTCACTTTTCACATCAGAGATAGGAGACACCTTCCTTATTGAAATGATCTGCTCTAGGAACATGCTCTGAAATGCTTCATGAGGACCTTTTAAGAATAACTCTGTGGGGAGTTTTTAAAAATGTCCTATGAGTTCTATACCAAATATTATCAACTTGCCTCCTTCAGTGTGTCTGTTTCATAGGCAAATTACTGTACTAAGTCTATTTAGTATGGGTAATCAGAGGGGAATAAACTGCAAAAAAGATTCTTGATACTACTTTACTGTTTTTCTTCTCATGTGTTAAAAGTATTAGAAGCATGAGAGAGGGAGGGAGGGAGGGAGGGAGGGAGGGAGGGAGGGAGGGAGGGAGGGAGGGAGGGAGGGAGGGAGGGAGGGAGGGAGGGAGGGAGGGAGGGAAGGAAGGAAGGAAGGAAGGAAGGAAGGAAGGAAGGAAGGAAGGAAGGAAGGAAGGAAGGAAGGAAGGAAGGAAGGAAGGAAGGAAGGAAGGAAGGAAGGAAGGAAGGAAGGAAGGAAGGAAGGAAGGAAGGAAGGAAGGAAGGAAGGAAGGAAGGAAGGAAGGAAGGAAGGAAGGAAGGAAGGAAGGAAGGAAGGAAGGAAGGAAGGAAGGAAGGAAGGAAGGAAGGAAGGAAGGAAGGAAGGAAGGAAGGAAGGAAGGAAGGAAGGAAGGAAGGAAGGAAGGAAGGAAGGAAGGAAGGAAGGAAGGAAGGAAGGAAGGAAGGAAGGAAGGAAGGAAGGAAGGAAGGAAGGAAGGAAGGAAGGAAGGAAGGAAGGAAGGAAGGAAGGAAGGAAGGAAGGAAGGAAGGAAGGAAGGAAGGAAGGAAGGAAGGAAGGAAGGAAGGAAGGAAGGAAGGAAGGAAGGAAGGAAGGAAGGAAGGAAGGAAGGAAGGAAAGGGCACAGACTGCATAAAAATAGATCTCTGCATTTTCACTGGGAGACCATTGATAGCTGGCAGATCATCATAACATCTATTCTCAGTGATTCATGACTGCTCACAGGGCTGGAAAGCAGACATGAAATGAGATAGTACATACAAAAATGCCAAATAAAATTGTTTCAACCTTCACCATATCCTCTGAACATCTAACTTCAGCTTGCATTGTAACATTTCAGTAAATAACAACCTCTAGTCCTTACGCTAATATACTTTTTTCTTTTCAATAGTAATTTTAATTAATTCATCCTTTCTGACATTTGCATTTGTCTTTAAATGCCACTAGATAACAGGGTTTTAATCATTCCAAATAGCTTTTTAATTATAGACCTAATTACTTTTGCAGAAGGTTAAGCTGCACAAACAGGAATAAAACTGTTTGCTTGAGCTCTGTGTTAAGAATGATGTAGTGTTTTCTCATTAGGTATTCTGTAAACTTGTTCGGTCAGTTTTATGTGACATTTGAAAAAAAAAGAAGAAACCCATACTGTTTGAAGGCTGGAAAACTAGAATTAAATTCCAGGACAGCTTAACATCCAGCTGTGTGGAATACTCATTGATCTTGTAATTAATTATAAAATCCAAGTAAGGCCTCCTTTCATATTGCAGTGGTCATCTGAGGCTGATGTATCAGAAAACGTAACTGTGGAGAAATACACACAATTTTTTACAGTATAAAAATTTTCTTCTCTGTAAACACTCCTTTGCAAGTGTTGGCATTTTTTATTTCTTTTTGTGGTTAATTTATTGTTTGTATGTTTTGTTTTGTCTCATACTTTGTTTATGTGTTTTCCCGTCCTATTTTTTCACTACTGATTTCTAGTACATGATAATTTTCAACTTCTGTAAGAATGGAAAAGAATTTATTACTGGAAAAATTAGAACCTTTTGCTGGAGAATAGCCAGTTTGCACATACAGAAGCAAAAGTTAATTTAGACATCACTCTTTTCTCATTCACTATTATACTAGAACATCTGTCTATCGGTATAGATTAATTAGTTGCACACAAGTGTGTTTTTTTTATTTATTTTTAAATCACTTAGATAAGTTTACTTCAGAAAACTGAAATATTTTGCTGTTCCTATAGTTCAAACAGCATAGTTAGAACTGAGAAACCAAAATGTATTCTTCATCTCTGGCTTGACACTCATTTGAGAGATTGTGTCTCACTAGGATAAGATAATCTCAAGATTTCAGCATATTATTTTTTAGACTTTATTACATTTTACTGTTTATTGAAGATTTAACCATATTACCATGTATATGTTAGGTACAGTTTTCTTCTTTTCCTGTAGCTATACAGTAAAGTTTGATTCTATCCAAGTGAACCCTGAATACAGATTTTGCTCTGGCTATTGCTTTAGTTAGCATTCCTTTCAAGGGAAATAAAAAAAAAAAAAGAGCTTAAATTCAAAGTTTAGGTCAAGAATAAGAATTCAAATCCTCTTACTAAACAATGTAATGCATTAAAATATATATACATTTAAAGATAGTGATGCAATTGCAAATATCAAACAGTTCAGTTTAGAGATTTTGTCACCTTCAAATGAGACACTGAAGATATGTAAGAATTTCCTTTAACCTGCTTTAGTTTGAGTTTGTAATATGTATGGATGAACAGAATACACATTTTCCTCATTAGATTTGAAATTGCTTGAAATTGTAATTTTGCACATGCAACATTCATGGTCAAGACATGTTCTTCTTTACTCAATAATATATATATATGCATTTTCATAAACTAATGGTAGAAAAGAGCAAGATGAATGAATGGTAAAATTACAAATGTTTGAGAACTTCTCATTCTGTTTCTTAAAGTGTTCTTAAAATTTTTTTTTCTAGCAGGTAATCTACAGTATATTTCAGCAAAGTTTTTGATACTGTTTCTCAAATCCAGGATAAGATATTCATCAAATACTGGATAAAAATACGCAATAAATGAATGGTGAGCTGAAGGATCAGGCAAAAAAGCTTATAGTAAATGGAGTACATCATACTGGTGGGTAGTAATGAGTGGGGCTCATTTTTAGGCTCAGTTCTCTTGAATGTTTTCAACAAAGACTTGGATACAGGCCTTGAAGGTATACTAAGCAAGTTTATGAACAATGATAAACTAGGAGGAGTTGTGGATTATGTCAAGGGTAGAGAGACCTTACAGAGTGATCTTGATAAATTGAAGGGCTGGGAAATCACCAATTACATGAAGTTCAAGATCAAGTGAGACAAGGCAACCCTAGATATATGTGCAGACTAGCGGACGGGAGGCTGAAGAGAAGCCCCACAGAAAGGGATCTTAGGGTTCTAGTTGACAGCAAGATGAATCTGAGCCAGAAGTGTGTCCTGGTGGCCCAAAGGGCCAACTGCACCTTGGGGTGCATTGGGCCCTGCTCTATCAATGGGCGAGGAAAAGGTTTATCCTGCTCTGTTCTGTTGTGTGCAGACTCATCTGAAGTACTGGGTGCTTGTTTGGATGCCATGATATATTATAGACATGAAATTATTAGAGAGTCTCAAAAGGAAGGCTACAGAGATGGTGAAGGAACAGCATGGAGCTGCATCAGGGCAGGGTCAAGTGAGTGTTAGGAAAAGGTTCTTCACCAGAGGGTGGTGGACATGGAACAGTCTCCTCAGGGCAGTGGTCACACCTCCAAGCAGCCAGAGTTCAAGGAGCATTTGGACAATGCTCTAAGATAGTGTTTGATTTTGGAGTCAGGAGTTGTACTTGATGAATCTTGTAGGTCCCTTCCAACAGAAAATATTTTAGGATTCTATGATGCTTAATTACTTTTAATTTTCTTAAAATATTACATTATTTAAAAAGAATGAGAACAGTGTATAAAATAATACTCATGACATATAATTTAATGGCAGAGTTCTGCTATTACATATATAAATGAACATACTATTAACAGTAAGCACAGCCAGAAGTATTTTAACTGTCAATATCTGCTCTGGAGAAGTTATTCACCAGAAAAAGTGGAAAATATTTGTTTGGAAACTTACCATCCACACAGTAGTGAGAAGACATATAGCAGTGTCAGATTACCAGATTGTCAGAGAGACTGTAGGAAACCTTCTTTATTATGTTTCTTATGTTAAATAATGCTTAACTATGAGATTGTTTTGTGGAGAAAAAACAAACAAACAGAAGGAAAACCACAGACATATAAAAATAGTTTTGAGATCTTTTGCAAAATAAATAATGGTATTTTTTTTTTCATAAAAACCTATTCCACACTGATAATAATTAATTTTTCATTGTAATCTCAAAAAAATAACTCTTCCATACAATGATCAAGTAGAGTATGTTGATGAAAGCTTCTTCCAGCTACAGAAGGCTTTCTCAATCTCCAGGCTCTCTTCCTGCTGGGGAATTGAAACCATGATGACACCTTCCTGGAGAAGTCATTTGAACTGCACCTTCTCAGCATCATTGTCAGCCAAGACTTCCCCAAACTTTTACATTCTTGACCAGTCTTTCTGTTTGAAAGTATGAGTAAATAAGTGTTGCTGTATTACCTTTTCAGTATGCCAATTGAATTTTCAACTAGAGAGATCTTGTATTATCTCGTGGCAAGATAGCTCTACTCAGGCCCCAGTCTTCCATTTGATCATTAGTGTCCTGTAAAGGCTGAAGAGTGAATATCCCTGATGATATATTCTTACAACAGCTCCAGTGAATTCTTTAGGATTCTAGTGGTTTGGAAGGTTTTGTTTTTACTTACTTGCTTATTATCTGTTTATTTCTTTATTTTCTGGAGACAGTTTCTATAAAAGTAAAGAATCTGTAGGTTTGAGAAATATGAGGTCAAAGAAGAAAATTCTTAAGTGGTTGAAATTCTGGGCTCACTTATGCCTAGCAAATCACTTCTTTTTACAGTTCAGAAGCTATTCTGTATGAGTAACAGTCATAGGTTCTAAACTCATAAAGGGAGTCACTTGCTTGACTGTAGAAATATCAACATTATTCCTTATGATGAAATGCTGAATTTCTAGGCTGGCTTAGGTGCACTGAAGGAAATTTAGCTCAAAAATAACTTTGCAGTGGAAGAAGAAAGTGCCTTAATTCTTAATAACACTGCATCTACAGAAGTGCAATCCCAAAGCTTTAACACAAATTTTTGATCAAATAATCAAATCAAAATTTTTGATTTTGATTACAGGTCTCCTAAGAGATCTATAGCAGCACGTTTCAAAAATATTACTCTTCCATGACAGTTGCTAATATCTTTATAGATTGTTGGATTTCTCACAGTATTGTAGGATATAAAGAGATGCGTAGGTCACATATAATGAAAACAAATAGTTTTGTGGTGATTCTCTGCATTAAAGGCATGCAATTAACTGCTTCATATCTCTCTGGCCTTGTCCTTATTGCTCCTGCTGAAGGTTACTTTGGTAGGCACATAATTGAAGTCTCATTAATGCAAGATCAGCTTCTTAGTTGCTGTCCTAAGCTCATCATTTTCTTTTGTACAAATACAACATTATATTCAGACTGTATGGTAAAAAGAAAGCAAAATTTCTCATAGTTATTCTGATGGCCATAAGATTGTTACATATTACTACATTACCCACTTTTAGAAGTTATTCTCTTGTTTCTAGGTTGCCACAGGAAAATAGATTAAGTTTAATTATTCAAAGCTATTTGATTAGAAAAAAGTTTTATAGCAGTATGATGTATGTGGTAAGACTAAAATTAATGCAAGTTTTGTATAGGAAAAGGGTAAAGTAGAAATCACAGGCACAGAATTGTGAGCAATATAGTTTGATTATTTTGCTAGCTTTATTGGCTAGTCACAGTTCAACAATTTTTCTTCTTGATTAAATTATTTATTCATAGACATCAAGTACCATCTGAGATGTACTAATGTACAGATGAACTTATGACTTGTCTTCAGCTGCATACCAGAGATCTGTGTATACTCTGTCATACCTGCAGACCAAGACAATTTGCTCAGATAAACTAAAACAAATAAAGGAGATGTCTTAAGTGTATTCAAACAACAGGTCCTTGGTTAGTAAATACAGGTGAGCCTAGAGTTGACCAAATAGGAGTATCTCCTTCAAACTTCACAGCATTTTAGCAGCCAAGGAACATATTAACCATACTATTTAGAATAGCATGGCTTATACACAACAGTTTTTTAGGTCAAGGTGAGTACTTAACAATCTCAGGTAATACTGGGTATCTTAGTGGAAATAAATTAATGGAACTATTTTTCTTTATAATGGCAACTTACACAGAAGGAGCAGAATTCAGGTGCCTAAAGCAGGTTTTCTTGTATAATTTTCTTTTTGGCAGGGTGATATTGCATATTGTCTTCTGCTCCTGCTACAGAGGCATGCAGGTCTCCTCTAAGTTGCGCACCATACCTGACAGCTCTGCTTTGACTTACAATATAAGCAAATGCATCTCAGATAGTACACAAAGCCTGTTTATGCCATTGCTTTCACTTCATATGGGGAACTAAATTTAGATTTCTTAATTTGAAATTGAATCCCTCACAAATCTCTTCACCAAAAAATCAGTTCTGTTTAGCTAGTTTCTTTTTATTTACTGAAGGAATACTACTGCTTTCATTCTAAAATTCTTTTAAAATATATTATAAAAATTGTAATCTATCAGTAGTCTATAATAAACTAAAGATTCTTGATTAATCTTAATTTCATTTTATTTCTTGAATATAACAACCGTTATTTTAGTAATAGGCATCACCTTTCTTGTCTCACTGAGAGACATAAAGAAGTTGCTAAGTAATGAACAAATTTTGAATTTGTATTATATTTTTATTTTTACTCCAGAATTGTATTGTCAAAATATATCCTTTGTCTTCACCAGTAGCAGCTACAAATCACTCTTACAAGGTGTAAATTCAGGGAAATTCAGGGAAATTCCGGTGACTTTGAGATAATGTAAAATTTATTTAAGGGGAATGAGCTCTAAATTTGTCCCATAGACCTCCTCATAGTCCTCAGCTGAGAGATGACAGCAGATGATGTGTTGACTGATTACTTCATGCTTTCTCAAAACCAAATATTACAGTGTTTACCAAAAATTAGAGGGAATTGCATATTTACGAGCTGCAAATGAATAATTCATAACAAATAATTTATTCAGTGAATTTCATTTCTTCCCCAAATTGAGTGGATTGTAATATTCCTGAATATATGTTCATTAAATGAACTGCTTCCATGAATAATTCTGACTATTCTCTTAATGGGAGTATGACACAGGGAATATTCAGAAAACAGATTAGCTTTAATTCAGAGATATATGTCATTTTCCTTGCATGGTATATTCCTATAAAAATAATTCTTAGAGGATTTACCATTAAAATGAGCAATGAAAAAAACAATTTTGACACTAGCCATAATTTTTCCTGAAACTTCTTTGCTTCTGCAAGCATGAAAGTACTAGAACTAGTACTTACTCACTTTAAGCTGCCCTGAATGAGAATTCCAACTTCTTTATTTTATGTCAGTTATTCATTGCAAAATCTAGTTACTAGGAAATGAAAGAAGATTTTAATCTTTTGGAAGACCAAAGTTTAAAACTTTCCTTATTAAATAACACTAGTTTTGTAGTTTTTAAGCTTCATTATCATTATTAATACTGATGTTATTACTGTTATTTTCATTCACAAGACATACATCTGAGTTTTCTTTTTGCATAATTTAGCACCAAATTTCTGTTCTCTTTAAGGCCGTAGCAGTTTTTATTCATCTCAGTTCCATTCTCACCTTCATCTAGCAATGTTATTATGCCTAGTTCCATTTTGATAATTAAAGCAAGCTGCTTATGATACCTTTAACAAAATGTCATTCCTCAGTGTCTGTGATCTGTTCCAAACATTGCAGAACTAAAGGAAAATATGTGGTCTTGGAATTTGTCAATAATTTTCAGGTGACAGAATGTAGATGTTGGCTTTGCTTTTCTCTTGAACATGTCTAGGGTTAGAGATTGTTCTGCATTCAAAGCCTTCAAGCACTAAAATAGAACAGACTTCCTGTAGGAGTTTAAGCCTTCCATTTAGAAAAAGCTCCTGTAAGAGATAAATGAGAAATTGATTTACATTTTTTTCAATTCAGATGCTGAAACAAAGCCTAATGTCTATTCAGCTTTAAATTAATTTAGTTTCTGCCTTTGCTGTACTTGAAAAAAAAACAAAACAAAAAAAAAAGCCCTAAAGATCTATGTCATTATAGGTCACATGTTTAACCGCATGCATCATTCTATAGAAAATATTTAATTTTCAAATGGAGAGAAAAAATAATAAATGACAAGCTAGAGAAACAGGGTAAGGGAAGGCCATCATTTAAGAAGTACTTGGGATGAAAAAAATAATCTTTTGTCTCTTACTTTAAGAAGGTCAAAAAAAATATGGGATAAAAAATGCCTAATAGGAAAAAATGTAACTACTAAGCACCTCAGCATGAAAACCAGAATTGAAACACCAGTCTTTCTGGCTACAGAAGGGTCTGCAGTTCAGCAGGCATGTTCAGCTTCTGTATAAATGCACAAGGTTTTGTAGTCTATGTGGGGTCCTGAAGTTTGATCACAGCGTCCAGAGGTATTAGAGTGGATCACGGATTATTTGCTGTAAACACATCTGAGTTTTATTTCACGGCATGAGGAAATGTTAATGATCCAGATTTCACTGCAATATGCAGGAAAGGAGTTTCCCCGTTTCCCAGTAGGAACACATGCTCTGAGATGGAAGGGAGACCATCCACCTAAGTTTATAGAACAAGTTCCTAGTAAAGAGAGTATCGCTGCTCCTGCTTCTGCTCCAGTGAATGCTGAAAGACTTACAAAAAGCAGAACATAATCAGCATGCTGTTGATGTACATCCTTATCTCCTACCATCTGTGATATGGTTTTGAATCCATACTCAAATGAAGGAAATAAAAACATGAGAAACTCTATTTCCCATATCACCAATGAATAGATTATCTTCTAGAATACACCGCTGTGGTAAGAACAAATATTTCCTCTACACTCTAACTTTGAAAGACAAGACCAAAATTTCTATAACCTTAGCCTCAGTTCATATGTCCTCAACACAGCTGAAGTTGATGAATAGAAAGGGAAAGGACATAACTTATGGTTCACAATGCCCAGAACCTCTTCAAGTTACTTTACCAGTCTCAGATCTAGTCTAAAACTGGGATGCTTAGACTATTCTTGTTTCTTAAAGGAATTGAATTCAGAATTGAGTTACAAACTATCTGACTTCTCTGATTTCTCAACAGAGCAGTACAAAAGTATTTGTCAGATGCATAGCATGAGCTCATGACTTGTCCCTCAGTTGAGTTTCTGTATCACAAATAGAAATATTATCGCTACAATTCACAGTCACAGCAAAGAGGCCAAAGAAAGTTGATGGCTTGGAGACTGATATTCTCCCTTAAGTACACGGCTCTTTCACACAAGAATATTAGCAGTGCAGTACAGCCCTGAATCTTCCAGAAATATCTACAGAGTAGTTGTGATGGCACTTTAAGGCAGAAACAGATCCTTTTCCTTCAAAAGCCCTATCTCCCTCTCTAAATTTTTAAAGATCTTCTTATTCATTTTTAAACATATAATAACTGCAATAAAAAACTACTATCTTTAATGGGACTGAAGTCATTAACTTGGCCTTGTTTTACATGCTTTTTTTTTTTTTTTTTTTTTTTTTCAGCATCAGTTACATGCACTGTCTGATATTCATAAGCTAAAGTACAGCAAGTATCCTTGGACAGTTAGCACAGGTTTCTCATGGATTTTGGTGGTGTTCATTTACAGGGTAGACACACTTGTGACAAAAAATTTTGTACACACTTGTGTACAAAACAGGATGTCTGCTGTACTATTGAGGAAAGCACATGACCTTTCCAAGAAACCACTACTCCTTTCTTTGCTCTTTTCTGTCTGTAATTAGCACTGTGGAACAATTAAGAATGTGGTATTTGAGCTGTGTTCCACCTCTGCAAAACTCATAGTCCCAGCAGCCCTGAAGTCTAGCTAGAAAGTATAAATAAAGGAAATTATTAAATTTATTTGTCTATTTTCAGGACAAGAGTGCAAGAAAAAAAAAACTGAGTAGAAAATGGGAAGAAATTTAAAACGTAAAAGCACTGAGATTGTAAGTCTTCTGTAACATTACACTGCCACTGTACTTTCAAGTCAGTTGTCCTGGCAACAAGAAATAAAACATTAAATAAACAGAAAAACAAATCTGGAAAAGTGACGAATGACCAGGCTACATACATTCATACTTAATGAATTTTAGACTGGACTTGCTAGATTTTCAAACAATTTTAAGTTTGGGTAAATTTTATTTATGTTTTAATGTTTACTGCAGCTCATCCAGATGCTTGTGTTTATTTAACATAAGATAATTTAATATGGTTAACATAAAATGAATGTATTCCTGAAATAAAACAGGAAGATAGGTTTATGATTGGCAGAAGAAGGATGAGAGAGCAGTGGGAGAACAGCTGCTTTCTCTGCATATTTTTTCCTTTATGATGTCTGTTACCTTAGGATGTCACTTTCTATTTCATCGTTGGGTATGGGTTGTCACAAAAACTTTGTGTAACCCAAACTGCTCTGAAGCTGCACTGTATGAATGCCCTCTCCTCATGCACATCCATGGCACCGAATGTGACACCTCACTGCTTTTTGGCTTTAATGAGAGACCTCTGTTTTCCAAAACTCTCTTGGACATCAGTGGGGTATACCCACATGCCTTCAATCTCTACTGGAAAAATTATTTTAGGAAGGGGATAATTCATTCTTCTTCCTCATGACTGAGCAGAAAGGACACAGGATGCCCTTGTTTATGTTGAGTGCCAGTATAGAAAAAGGGATTTTTGTCATGCTTTTAAAGGAGAGATTGATTACATTTTGCTAAACAGATGGTCTCTTGGTATGGAATAACTGTTTAACTGAATGCAGCTGAACACAGGGCCAAGGGACTTAAATACTTAATAGTTTGAAAAACTAGGCTAAATATTTTTCCTTTTTTTCTTTTTTTTTTTTCTTTCTTTCTTTAATTTAATTTTTTACCCGCGATTCATTTGTTAGTTTTAATCTTACTGTGGTCTGACTATCACAGTGCAGGTATATATATAACTTCATGCATGTAACCATGTTGATTGATAGGAAATTGCACACCCATTGCATTTTGAATATATTTTTTTCATTCGGAATATATTAAAAATAGCTATTCAAATACCAGCCAGAAGGTTTTAACTATTTCTCTCTTTCAGGAGCTGCATTCCTGCCATGCTTTTTTTTAGCCAGTCTCTGAGGGAAATCAATAGTGAACCCACCTTAGAAAGCTGGATGGCCTTAATAACTCTGCTTCAGTGACTGAGTAGTAACTCACCTGAATTAATCCGTTCAGATATCTCCAGTACCTTCATCAAGAATGAAAAAATCTTTCTGAGGTGTTGCAGTTAAAAACACTCACATGCCAATTGCAACTTAAATTTCCATGTAACATCTTCTCCATGATAGAGTCCTATGAAAATAAGCGGAAAGATTGATATATTTACAAACAAGAAAAGAACAGAGAGGTAAGTGAGAGGACCAAGATTTTTGGACTGATCATATTTAGGCTGTCTTATAATTTGTCTGCCAATTGATACAAGCCAATATGATTTATCTCTGTTACAGAGTAGCAATAAGGAAGCAATTACGTCTCTGAGAGCTGAACTTGGAAGCATGTGTCTATGATTATGGATGGTATACATACTATTCCTTGTTTATGGCTATGCTTACAAGACACCATTCAGCTCACAATTGTCTACTGAGTCCTTTTCTATGACAACAGAAGAGGGCTCCCTTTCATGCATTCTCAATTGCTTCATTTCCTTCTGCTTTTTAACTTGACAGCATAAATTAATTTCTCAATTTTGCGCAGATTCTGGTCATAATAATGAACATTTCATTTTTCAGCCAGTCTTCATCTGAATGCAAACTTTGCTCTCAAGATGTGCATGGCTGATCTTGATTAAGATATTCTCCTCTTTCTCACATACATAATCCTTTGAAGTTCCATGCATATGGAAAAAGAATAATCTTGGAGTGGAGGTCTGCCTTGCAAATCTCAGAATATTCCAACCTTTTGATTAGGGTCTTCATTCTCGAACATGACCTAAGCACTTCACTGGTCTTCTATAGAGAGGCACAAATTTTGAAATTATGGGATGGACCTAATTCTGTCATGCCTAAAGTAACCGAACTGAACTGAATGCTTATTTGTTTTAAACTAGATGCTAATAAATTAAATCATTTTATAAAAATAAAAATGACATCATCTCATTCACTGAAAACCAGATTATTCATATAAACCGAAATTGATCTGTTATTTTTAAGAATATTATTAAGAGTATTTTAAAGTATATATATGTGTGTGATAGGGGGAGAGGACAAGAGAAGGTTCCACTGAAGCTATAAAATATGTGGGACACATATTTAATCCACCAAGAGATTGTGAATTGTGCTCAGGAATCTCAGTTTAGCCTGGTAATTTCATGAACCCACTGAACTCAGATGTTTCGGTTGTAAAGGAGTGTAAAAAATGCCAGATACAAATAACTCCTACACTGAGAGTCATCAAAGAAGTAATCTCCAGGTGCCTAATAGAAGGAAGATTTCAGCTTAGCTGTATTCAAACTGTATTCACGTTGCTTAAATGCAAAAGAGAAAGAAGGAAAAACAGAATCGTATTACACTTTCCAGACTATTTGCGAACAAGGATGAGATGATTAGCAACTGTTAGGACTAATAACTGTCCTTAGTATTATTCCATTTCTGGTTGTTGATATTAATATAAAAAGATAATATCCTGACTTAGTTGTTCTAAATCTTAAACATTATGAATAAAATACTTTTTAAGTCCATTCAATTAAACATTATAAACTTTAGGCAATGTGCAATGCCATAACAATAATGTCACTGCTGTGGACTTAATGTCAACATTCTTTCTAAAAAGGAAGATTTTAGAAATCTAAAGACAATGTTAGTGCACTGTTCTTCTCATAAGAGTAATATGGGCTTTCTTTCAGCTATGAAAGAAATCCTAACACTGACGCAGGGAAAGTTTGAGGATCTGTAGAAGCTGTTATTCCTCTCCAGAAATTCAGCACTTTCACTTTGGTCTAAACAAAAGACTGACTGGTTACTTTTCAACCCTGCAGTACAACAGGGAGAGAAGACCTCCAGCAACTTCCAAGTTTCAACTCTGCATGTGTTTTTTTCTATTTAGTTATTGCCTCGTTATAGCTTCTAGAGATTCAGGTATGAATGAATGAATCAACCCCCCCCCCCCCCACCCCCAGGAGAAAAAACAAAAACAAAAACCCGTTCTGTGCTCCCATAAAAAAATAATTTATCTGAGATGTCAAACTCAAACTGAAAGGACCAGAGGCTTCTATGGGATGCTTTCTGTTCACAATCATTGCTGTAAATGTGAAATTACATTAAGTAATCGAGGAAGCACGAGTTAATCAATGAAGCTTTTGGTAATTCAAAACAGACTACAATTAGAAAAAGTGCTAATACAAAAGAATGACGATAAAGCCAGAATAGGCACCACATGTCCTTATATATCTATAAACAAAAAGGTCTTTCAACACTGTACTTACAGTACTGACACCTAAATAACATCACATAAAAGTTGATGGGTTATCTGCTGCTTGTTTAATGAAAATGAATTGTCATGCATTGCTTTTACCTCAGTTGTGAAAAAATGCCTAAAATCCTCAAAGAAAATTACAAATATCATACTTTAAAATGTATGGTAACAATGACTCTTTTAATCTACTCTTCCGATTCCCTTGCTTAACTATGTTCTACACCTGAAATCACGGGAATATGGCTATTTTCCATCTAGTAGTATAAGCCACCCAACAACTCCACTCTGTACTAAGTTTGAAAATAGCTTCTGTACATGTTCTGAGATACAAATCTATTGCTGTGTAAGGAAAGATGCTATTCCACGATCTTGAATTCTAATGATCACTTCAGTTAAAATGATGCACACAGCTCATTATGCAGAAGTCTCCTCCACAAAGAGACGTATTTGTGAATCACAGTCAATAGTTCCATAGCAAGCCAACACGCAAATAAAATAAATATGCATTATTTATCTGACATTTGCCAAGCTAGGTAGGAAAATTTAATTTACAATATGAAATTCCAGATATGGAGGTTTTTAACTGTCATTCAAAATTAAATTATATCATTATACTTATTTAAGCAGGCAGGAAAGTTTTGCTTTTCATATTTTAAACTAGCCAGAGAAAATTTATTCTTTCTTTTTCTTTCCCTGTTGCTGCATAGCACTACAACAATGCAATAATAAACTTGCTTAAGGATTTTCTTAAAGATGGTATCTTCATCCAGTATATCTTTTGCATTAGTATATAAAGAACACTCTTGTCATTGTTCTGCATCAAAAGCTTTCCTGCATTTAGCTCTCAGAGGAAGAGAGGTTGAAGGTAGCTGCCAGATTTCTTTATGATGTGCTCTAAATTCCATAGAAAAAGAAACAGTATTTTAATCTCCCATTTTCAAATATATGAGATATGTTTTATGGACTGAAGTGTGATTTTTTTGAAGTACTAGAGACAGCGGAGACAGTAGTGTGCTCTGATGTGATTACATACATGTTTTGTTGCTTTTTTTTCCCCTTTTCCCGGTAAAGTGACTGTGAAGTGGGTTTTTTTTGTTTGTTTTTTTTTATGTCTGCTACCATGGTGAACAAAAGCTTCTCTGAGTATCTAGTTCTTAAATCAGACTTTGCCAAGCAAACAAGCAAACAAAAATCCTTCAATTTGGACTTCACAGAAGAACGTGATTATTTTCAAGACTGGATGAATGTCATTTTCAACGAGATCAGAAAGTTTCCTGGAAAAGATGAGCTGAAAGAACGTTTTTTCCACAGTTTCTAGTTGTTGCTGTTGTCATATGCTGCTGAGTTTTCCCTGTACAGTGGACTGCCCCATTTAGGTATCGTAACAACAGCCTGTCTCGTGTTGTAAAGCAACTCATCAATTCTGCCATTTTGTCTTTATTTTTGTTTTGGATTTCTGCGGAAGTTGAGAAACTGAGACTTTTAATCCCAGACCTGTAACTGGGCTTTAGTACCTATGTCAGCCTCATAAAGGACAAACTAACAAACAAAAAGGATAAACAGATATTCATTTCTTTTCAAAATAAATTATTCAAGCCAGAACACAGGATCTTCTTACAAAGTGAGCATTATCCAGAATCACTTCATTTTTAATACTTTTTCATTGCGTGCTGCAGTCGAAGTGGTCATTAGTATTAAGACAGTTCTTCCAATCTACTGAGAAGTTTGTCTTTCCTTGTCTGACCACTTCTTTACAGCCTTAACACAGATAAGAAGAAATTAAACACTTCTACACAAGCACATAAACACGTATTTATTTTCAGCATGGTAACCCTCGAATGCCCCATTCATATGGACTGCTCACTTGCTATCTCAAGTACTTAAAAACAAAGAATGAGTAAAACACGTTATATTGGCAAATAATGCTTTAGAAATGTATGAAGAATTATTTTGGTGTCTTTTCTACTTAGTTTTTAATTTAGTTTTGGTTTTATTTTTCTTTGATGCCCGCTACTGCCTTTTAGCACAGGTCTTTTGAGTGGCTCTGCTTTGTGACTTGGAGCACTGCTGATTAGAAGAGCACGAAGGAGAAGAGTGCGGAAAATGAAATTGTTTGACACAACAGAATGAATTAATTCAAGGTGAATTTAAGTGCTGACCTTCGACTTGAACTCATTCAACAGCAATATGCATATTATAATTCCTCAGTGGAAGTGTCAGGAAGAGAAGAATGATGCAATCTATTGGAGTAAGAAATCACAATTTTATTCTAATCTCCCTTCTCAAAATGTCAAATGGTTTTGGCTGTTCCTTTGGAGCTCTGAAAAGGTTTTGGACTGATCAGTATCAATTTCTCTCATACAGGAATTTAAATCAGACCTACTCATTATTTGCTTCTGAAAACATGCATCATATTTTTTAACCTTATGTTCTATTATTTTTGTAACATCCTGTCAAATCCACACACATACCTCTAAACTAAAAGAAAAGTTGGGAATTCAGTTTAATTTATTTAATTTTGGATATTTTCAGGACTGCTACTAAAGAGAAAAGCAAAAGTTCCCTGTTATTACTTTATGACTGAGATTTTTGCAAGACTGTTCATTAAAACTTGCAAAAACACAAGCTCCCTTAAATAACTGTGTGAGTTAAAGAACTGTTTGGAAACCTTGTAATTGGAAGTGTCTGTAGGTATCAGAATCTGCTGCTCAGATATCACTGAGGTTTGCTGCTTTCACTGTACTTTAGTCTGCCAGCTGTATCTGATCCAAAAGTACAGAAACAGACTTGTTTAAACTCAGCCATTGTGTAGTGTTTGTGATGTGTGCATAATGAATTCTGAATGCAAATATATGCTGTAAAGTGAAGTACTGAAAACCTGTATGACAAGCAGTAAAGCTGCACAACACAAAATGTGGTTTTATATCATAAATATTCACTTGTGTCAAATATATAGGAGCTGTTCAAAACAGAGCACTCTAATTATGCGCGGTTTGTTACTCATTCCATCTCAGCTATTTGAACTCCTTCTTATGAAATTCTTGACCTTAGTGGAAAAAAAAAAAAGAGAGAATAGAAAGAATAAATATATAAGTTACTCCAAAAGTAATGCCTTTTATTTACTTCTGTGGAAACTACAACAGCCACAAAAAGCACAATAAGACAACTTGATAGAGAAAATTCTCAGCTGCATAACACTATTTTTCAAGATAATCACCAACACTAGCTATGCTTTTTTTGCCAGCAAGGAATAAAAGCCTTAATGTCATGCTGGTAAAAATCTACCTCAGTGGAGGTGATCCACTGTCGCAGTCACCACTGCTGAAACACATCACCCACCCCCTCACTGTGCTCACATCCAGTGTTTGGTCTCTATAAACATTCAGCAAGTATCAATGAACATCAAAGGCAGCAATTTATTCCTCATGTAGGAATTCAGTTTCACACCTTTGCTTCATGTGCACCTGTCAGATTGTCTCTCTGCTGCCATCTGTCGCACAGCAACAAAACACAGTAGAATACTGGTGGGAAGATTTCTACCTCTACCACCAATGTCTGACAGGCCAACATTGTGGGTCAACATTATAAAATAGGAGGCACCACTTTCAGAGCAGGTCTCATATCTGATTTCTAAAAGGTGAACGTTTCCTCCGTCATCCAGTTCTGTACAAGTATTTTTCACTTAATTTTGATATATTTAGCTTCCTTAAATCATTTTGAAACTGTAGCTTTAACTGAAAGCTATTGCAGTTTTCATGTGTTTTGTTGTTTCATTTGTTTGTTCTTTTGGATTTTTTTTTATCTCAAAGAAGCAAAAATACCACTTGCTGAAGTTGAAAAGGGGTCGTATAACTGTAGGAACATGGGCAGCATTTCGTCCACATTTAGGCTTACTGATACTGTAAGCTGATCAATACTACAATTAAACTCATAGGGCTTTACCTGGTATGAACAGTTCTAGAATTTAGTAATATGAGAGAGCCCAAACGTTCATAAAGCCTCACACAACCCTTTTGTCTGCCTTCAGCTAGCGGTCATCGTGTGGGTTTAACTGATGTATGAGGGCTACTCTGAAAAGAATATCTCCTATTTTATTATGTTGGCCCACAAGTCCCTCCTTAAAAGGCTGAAAATACACAAAACATTCAGGAATTGATCATCTGGGGTTTTGCTGACAGTTAAATTTATTTATGGTAGAATTGAAAAAACAAATGTTATGTGTAAATGAGATTTTTTTTCTAATTTATACTGTAATATAGTGAATTTGTACCATCGGATGCTCTCCTTTGAAAATGTTCACTTTTCAGAGTGTACTTTTCACAGGCAGAGCTACTACCATTATATTAGAAGCCTGAATATCCAGTGTCTTAGCAATTCCTCCACAGTTTTATTTTTTTACTTTCCAGGCAGATATTTCTTGTGGCCCTGATTTGGTGTAGGAAGGTGAGTGAAACTTTTTGATAAAACCAACAGGACTTTAGTCAGAGACTGCAAATTGCGATTATATTCAAGGTTTATATTTTCTCTACTATTCACAATTCCCAGTAACATATTACCTCATTTTCTCTTACAATTTTTTTTTTGAGGTCTTAAAATGCGCTCACATTCAATACTGTTTGCATCTTTTTTTTTTCAGTAGAAGCTCTTAGAAGACCATTTATTCTGGAATGACTTGTTCAGCTCTTTTTTAAATTTATTTCTTTATTTTTTTTCTATGATATTTTGCGTTGTCTTAGTTACAATATTTAGTTTTTTCATGTTCTTCTCCACAAAATTTGCCAGTTTCTGATTTTTTTCCTCCTTGATGGTGTATACTCAGACTAAGATATAATCACTTTCTCAGAAATGTCTGCATGATTTTTTGTAATTTTCCTTTCATTTTCTCCCAAGATTTTCTACTTGAAACAGTTTATGTTGTGCAAATCTTCTCAAGACTTAAATTTTGCACATTTTAACATACATTTTGATTTTAGATCATTTTATCGTTTAAGTATGATTAACACTTATGTATTCTGCATATATTTTTAGAAAAATATTTTGCATTACCAATACCTTTCACTGTAGTTCCTCCTTATTACAGTAGTCATTACATTTATATTTTCCTACTATACACATATATATTGTCAGTTTCCTCCTACATATTCTTTCAGTATATTCACTGGATTTCCCTGTACTGATCTGCATACTTTCCATGCCTTTGGTTACTCATTATTTGTAACAATTCCAGCTTAAAATTTTATTCTTTCTAGTCTTTTGTTTGGTGAAAGAAAGTGATTGTTGAAATTTGTTCTCTCTTTAGAAACATGGCAGTGCTAGCAATTATCATTTTACAGAATGTTCACTTTGGAAAAGCTTTAATCAAACCTGTGTTTTATATTATGCTTTGCACAAGAATCCAATCCCACTGTGGTCAGTCATACCTTAAACATTTTCCAGAAACTACTCTATGGTTGCAAAACTTTATCTTCTTTGCTTAGTAAGTAAATACCAAGCACCTATACTTGCTCTACACAACTCAGAGAAAAAACTCTATTTGCATAGATATGGGAGAATGTTAGAGGAATCAGAAAGGGCATCAAAGTACTACTTGCATTGGTTGACCCAGACACCCCTGTAGAATTAAAAAAAAAAAAAAAGAACAATAAAATATTGAATTGCCCAAGGCAATAATGGTGACTCATGGGACAATATGTGAATATAGTGATGACATGGACTGCACAAATAAAAATGTAATTCCCAATATGCATATCTTTTTTGTCTTACATAATGTATGACTCCAGCAACAAACAAGCTGCAGGACATTTACATTTTCATCGCTTTGACTAGAGGACAGGACAATACATGCAAATCAATGTTCTTTTCTTGGTTTGTTCCTGTTATCTTGCTCTTCATTTGTCATGAAGCCAAATAGCTTGACATTTTGACAGCTGACGTTCTGTTCTTATGGGCACATTTGAATTGATTTCAAAGAATCATACCCATTTTTCACTATTTTTCATCTAAGACTGATTTAAGAAAAAAAAAATCCATAATATTACATTCTAAGAATTTCTGCAGTTGAATTTACTTCTATACTTTTCAGGTAGTCTGAGATGTAATTTCTGAAAACACCAACACTTTCTCATGCTGTTACAGCTATGATCCTACATGTCAGTGAAGGATGCATTGTTTCCAATTTGTTTTACAAAGTTTACATAGAGACATTTTGCAAATAGGAGCTGATTTTGCTAAATATATTTGAGAAAAATAAAACAATATAGAATGGTGCAAGAGGAAAGTACTCACAGAGACTCATTTTGAGTGTAAGCAGTCTTGCCTGAAAACTAGTGCCTGGAGGTGTCCAATACAATTTTTCACAACAACCCTGTATGTACAGGACTGGAAACAGTTCTTACCTTCATATATATTCAAATATTCTGGCCAAGTAAGACATCTCCATCGAAAGTTGTAAAGCTACGTAGCATTATATGACTGACACAAATCGTCTTTTAGGAGCCTCTAGGTCTGATGAAATGAAATGATTTTTCAGCTCCTGAACCTTTCTGTCCACATTATATGTTCTTAGGGCCATGCTCAGATCTCATCCCGTGACTGCAGTAAGATGTGATGGTGGGCAAGTGTTGAGTTCTGGGAGCTTAGAAACCTTCCTTCATCTCCCAACATAGGCATAAACCCTTTATGCTAAGAGGAATAACTCTAGCACTGCTGTTAGACAACCAAAAGGTGTGATTCTCCCCCAAATTTAACCTTCTAGTATGTGCTGAAGTTGAGATGTTGTCAAAATCTACTTTGTGAAGTCTTTGCTGAGTCAGAGAGAGAAAATAATTCTGATTAGGATGTCATAGGATCTACGCATGATGGTGTGAATCCACAGGTGACTCAGTCCAAGGAACAGCCATCATAGGAAATAGCCACAAAGCTCTATTAAATATTTGGAAAACAAACATCTTGCATTGCGTACAGATTCAGGTCCTTTCCAGTGCTGACAGCTCTCTTTTTTTTAAGTGAATTAAGTACGAAACAAACTGATTCTTTTCCTTCCACTTTTCAGTTCCATAGTACAAACACAAAATCAGTCATTCTCAGTGCTTTAGTCAGGAATCATTAACCAGTAATAAGGTACCTCAGATTTGACTGACTCTGCTGATGTATGCCTAGTCCATCCTCTTGGCCTTTGCAACTCAGTGTAACTTCTCTTGTCCTAATTGCTTCTTTTCCTTTTTCCTTCTGATCTCTTGTCCTTCCCCCTTGAGCTTATCTTGCTTTACTTCAATTATTTTCTTATATAACCTACATAGTTATTTCTACAGCTTTTATATCACTGTTGTATCTCAGTATCTTCTCCCTCCAGCCCTGTGCAATTGATTTTTTTTTAAATCTTTTTTTCTCTCTTTTTTTTTTTTTTTTTTGCTCACTTAGATATCATTTTCCTTTTTTTCTGTTTCTTCCCCTTCTTTATCTCTCACTTATTTCCCCCCCCCCCTGCTGCTCTTCATCCTCTCTGGTCACCCACCTTCACTTTCTCATCACTCTTATCATTCCATTGATTTCTACCTCATTCTCCATCTCAGTCTTTCTGTGCATTTTTTTTTATATGTGTATTTATTCATCTCTTTCCAGTTGCTTTCTCTGATGCCTCCCAGAATGCCCTGTAGATATTGTGCTATGCATTCTTCTCCAGTTCTGCCTATTTTCCAAACTTTTAAAAAGTCCTAAAACCCTGCAGCCTTTATAAGAAAGAGCATTTTTCAACACACCTATTCTTTTGAATTCCCCATTATAAGGACCTGTCATCTCAGAATCTGTGCTTGGAAGGAGGAAAACAAGTTTTGCTGCATCTACAAAAGAGCAAAGTGGCACAGGCCGCAAGAAATATCCCTTTATATATATGTATTTTATTTTAAATCTCTTTTTATTTTTTCATTGCTCAGAAAAAAAAAAAAAGAAAAAAGCAAAAAAAAAAAAAATCAGTGCTTACTATGACATTTTTTATTGCCAACTGAAATTTTGGTGCCACATAGAAACATACTTCTTGTAAACTGAGAATTCTCTTTCTCTTATATTGAAAAAAAAATTTCATCTCTTTTATTGGGTCTGTTCTGAACTATTACACTCATAGATTGTTCTGCTCACTCCAGGTCATTCAAATACAGACACTGATTATCGAAGTCATCACAGTATAATGCTATTAATTACTATTCCACATCTTTGTCAGAACATGCACAATGGCTGAATGTAAATATACAGTACTACTAGTCTAAACAGAGTTTAAGTAATGTCAATATTGTATTCAAGTACTGCTACACAACACTCTGGACAGTCAGCAAAATACAAGTTGAACTTGGAAAATGAGTGAACATGTAGAGGTGAGTGCTACTTGCTGCCTTTCTCCATCCTGTCTCTCCTTCCAGCATTTTCTTTCTCAAAATGTACCTATTTAAAGCCTATATTAGGCTTAAAATTAAGCCTTCAATCTCTGCTGTCTTGTGTATTATTTCACTGCTTACAGAATATAATGTGCATTTTCAGTCAAAACAAATACTTCTGTCAAAATCTTGAACTTATGTACTCCCGAGAATTTTACTGTAAAAGTACAGTGGTTTGACAAACACAATTTTTATGCAGCCTTCCTTGATGCCTAATAAGCAGTCACCAGAATAGTCTAAAACCAACAACAGTGGTGGGGAAATAGAAGGAAATACTAACAATCTTTGCAGTGAAGTAGCATTGCTACTGTGTAAAATGAACCACTTTCAGACAGCCTTGGCTGTCCCCATGACAACTTACGCCTTTTAAGGCAGTGGAATTCCAGTTATTCTTTTGTTGCCACTATGAGGTGACCATTCGTCCTACACAAATACACCTGTATTAATTCTACATGGCTTTGAAGCTCCTCAAATTTTCTGAAAATCTGAAAAAAAAAACTATTTTAAATTTTTGTAGAAGCAGTAAAAAATGAAAATAACATTTCTTCACTACTTTTTGTCACTGCGTACTGAAGCTATGGATTATTATGGAAATAGAATATAATGCTATTGTGATGGAAAAGCTATTAAGCATGAGAATATTTTTTTTTGTTTTTTTTCTTTATATTCTTTTTTTTTCTTTTTCAGTGAAGCACTACATCAAATATGTTAATTAGTAAAATCAGTGTTGTCTTATTGTTTACATATTGTGCCAAAGGAGGTAAGAGCTTTTCTTTTTTTCTTTTCACAAGGCTTTTATTTTTATGTACTTTTGTCACAATTTTTTAGCTTACAGATTTGATTATCTGATGATCCACTCAGACATTGTTAACCTTGAGCTAAAAGTTCCTTTCTTGATGCCTCACACACTTTTATATGACAAAAGATTTCTTAATTAATATCTTTATGCACGGAGCAAAAAAATTTTAAAAGGTGTTCTGAGACTTTGCTTTACTCAGATTATTATGATGCTTTTTGTGAAACCACTTATTTACAGATTAATTCTTGTTGTCCCTCTCAAAGAAACCTCCCCTAAAATTTCTGCTATAAAGTTTTGGATCCTGAAATACTTAGGAAACCAATGCTTGATTTTCAGTTGTTTGGGAGGTAAACAGTACATAAAGTAAAGATTTTTAACGGAATATTAATTTTATTCTTAGAAAAAATAAGTGGAAATAAATGGGACTTCTCTAAGCTGTAAAGAGGTTACAAGAAACAAGTCACTGTCACTTAAGATTCTACAAAGTACTGCTAAGGGACCATACAAGAGAGAAAACAACAATCTGAATTTCACAAGTAAACTTGCAGGCTAAAATAGCTAATAGTCTTATTCTATCTTTGAGTATGTATGGTTTAAATCTGTAGCTGGCTAAGGCTTGCATTTCACAAGAGCGTACATTAAGAATATTGTAAGTATCAGTTTTCTCTTTACCAACTGAAGTGCTTCAGAGAGTTTGGCAAGTTCTGCTGTACAATAAAAGTACTGTGACTCGCCTAGTTGACAGATACTGTTTTCTGTGGTTACTTTTTGGAACATGCAGCATTGCAAATATTTTGCTGCACTACAGTTCAGAAGAGGAAATATCTTCAATAAACATTCTTGCAATATCATACACTGTAGTAATATTCTTCCACTCTTACAGGCAATAACAGGGGAAGAGAGGGAGGAGGTGGAGGAAATGAAGCAAAGGAAAGGCCAAGGGGAATACTACAGTTTACCAGAACTATGTTCAAACACCTTCTTGTCTAAGAAAGAGAATTATTTTTCTCTGGAGAAAATAGTGAAAATTGACTCATTGCATCAAACAATATTTGCATTGATCTTTTTTCTTCATACTGTTGGCTGATCTGTGAAAAGTGAACTCTTAAAATCTGAAGCAGCACTCACGATTAAAAAGACCAACCAAAATGGTTGGTCACAAATGTTCCATATCTATATAATTACACTGTATAGTGTAATTCAATAATTGCATAAAAATACAGAGATTTGTTTGATCTGGGCAAATACAGGACAATACTAGGGAAACAATGAATATTCTTACTAACAGTGGCTAAAATAAGTTTTGATAACATCAGTAATTCATTAATAAATTATTAGTAAATTATTTTAACCCAGTTTTATATGCATATTAAAAACTAAATTCAGTAGGAAACTTCAGCTGAATGGGCAGATAACAGGCGAAAAGCACAAGGATCACAAGGCACCTTGCTCAACAAGTGGGCTATCCTTCAATATGTAATTTTTAGTTTCATCAAGCCAATTAGGATTTGATGGGACATGATAGGGTATTCTTGACAATGCTTGAGATGGAATTTTCATTATGCTAAGATAATGCATGAGCTTTATTTTGCTGAGAATGCAATCATTCAAAGACCAAAAAGATTTATTACAGGAAAATTGCTGAGGCTTCTATGGAAGGGGAAAGCTTGAGCAGTTGAACAGCTTTATATCTACGGTCAGACTTTGACCTAGACAGGAGCAAATATTAGAAAGAGATTAGACATGACAAGACTAGCCATGGCTTAGAAATCAAAAAAGTAGAAGTCATCTAAAAAACAAAATTAAGGCTTTTAAAGGCAGTACTAGATACCAATTAGATACATCTGTGAGACTTCGTACCTGAGAGAAGAGAAAGAGGTCAGAAAAAAAGGGAACATGTTCTTTTTGAAAATAAATATATCAGAAAAATAGATTTTAAAAGATCGAATGACATTTAGAGAAAGTATCAATTCAAAGCTGCATGGAAGGAAGGAAAAGGAAAAAAGGAGGAGGAAGAAAGGACTTATAACTGCTTGGTGAAAAAATATTCAGACAAATTGATATCTCTGAACATCAGGCAAAAAAATTTAGCAACAAGCAGATAAATGTTATTTGTGCAATCAAACTGTGTCAGCTAGTGATTCTCAAATTAGGAACAGCTATTTCTAATAATGAAAATAAAAGAAAGCATTCTTCTTCAAAACTAAAATGGCAAAAATGTTTCAAAAGTCTGTCACAGGTTGTTTTTTGATGTTTTTTTTTTTTTTTGGAGGAGTGCATCATACACTAGTAACTATAAAAAGCACCTCCTGCCCTTCTTCTGCCCCTATTTTATAGTCTGCATGGCTTTCACATTTTCTCAGTCCTCTATGACAGATGTTACTGCATTGCAGTTTTTACTCTTTCTTAAATATGAACCTACAGATGTGCAAGGAATGTCACTCACTGGCTTGGCTTTGGACAGCAACAGGTCCTTTTTGAACATGAATTTGACAGGTTCCTATCTTTGTGCAGAAAAGATAAAAAGCCTGTGGAAATCAAGAACACAAAAGTGTCATGAATTTCCATGGCCTGTTGACTAAGAAAATAAAGACTAGAAATGGCTCCCTCATCCTGGAAGTTTTGAGCTTTGTAACTGGCTATCTAACTTCTGTCTGGACAGATTTCAGGTCACTTTAAGCAAATATGATTTTCTGGAAAGTATAAGTGTAATTTGATTCTAGTTTAAAGCAAATTCTCATAGAATTATACAACTCGTGCACAAAAATGTAAGAGGTGGTTATATCAATAGTTCAATTGCTAACTAAGAAGTTTTGCATAATCTTCTTGAAACAGGCTTTATTGCAAGGAGAACACTCCTGATCAAACATACGCAAATATATTTTTCTTCTTACACAGAAGAAATATGAAAAGTGTACTCTTTTGCTATAAACTACTGAAAAGCAAATTGAAATTTTAGTAAGGGTATTAAACAGCCTTTCTCACTGGTAACTGCTGGGTATGAAGAGTAGAGGCAAGTGACCAGCAAACTACTTATTTTGTCTGATTTCAAACTGTGAAATTCTCATGCACTATTGAAACAGATAATCCTCCTGGGCAATCACAGCACAGATTCTGAAATTTAGAGTACTTGGCAGGTGAACTGCCAAGGGTTCCAAGAGTTTGTATAGCTTTTGGGATAAGAGAAAGAAATCTATGGGCTTTCTCATCCTTTTACCAATTGGCAGTAACTCCTAAAGGGATATTGGCTTAATCTGGAATTGCAGCAACACAGCACCTCTTCAACACAAAAATTAAGTCCTTCAGAAAATTCACACCATGATTGTTCTTGCAGGATAAGGGATGCAGTCAGGAGTGTGCTTTTGGCCTTTGAGAGTTTCCTAGATTAACTAGGGGGAACCTAGTTAAATCTTCAGCAAAGCCAGTATAACTCATACAAGTATATAGTAAGAGTCAGGAGCTCAAGTCAGTTCTTTCCAATATAGACATCCAGAATGCAAATGTGTCTTAAAATTGTATTAATCTTATAGTCCTTATTTCACATACTGTGAATCATCAAAATAAAAACATTATTCTAAGATCCTAAATGCAATAATGTTCCATTTTTCATGAAGTGTTTTAAAATTGGAATATTTCATAAACATCGGCAAATCTTAACTTACAGTTGCCCCCCAAAATATGAGTGACTAGAAATATAAACTGGATAGCAATTAGTGAAGACTGGCAGATGGCAGCTGAGCATAGTGCTGGCACTGGAAAACAGCAGAGTAGACAGCAGTACTTACAGTGATGACAGATTGCATGATCGAAAAAAAGCTTGTTCTTGCGTTGTTTTCCCCAGTGTTTCAGTGGCAAACACAGAAATTTGAATTTAGCTCTTCACCCTTCAGATCTTTTGGAGTTGAACACAATGCTTACAGCATTTTTATTTATGTTTTTTTTTTCTGTCATCTGAATGTAACCCTTTCCTCCTGATATCTCTGATCAATAACAGAGCATTGGCACAAGAAGTACAACCTCACTGTGAGAAATTCTAAAAATAAGAAACCAACTGAAATACATAATCATAGCAATTCATAAACTAATCTTTTTCTAAGCTTCCTTACTTTTTCTAACAAATGTTCCTGTTTCCTAAACATAGGAAATACTGACAAATAAAAGCCAGTTTTTTTTTCACCAGCATGCTTTATGTCTGTCTGCTTATTTCACACATCCTTAGGTCAGATGTGGAATCTATCCAAGTTACCCAATTCCTTCAGATACAAGTCCTTCCTTAGTATGTATGTGATGAAGGAAGAGACTCCAAGACCTACTACAGTTGGATCACCGTTGTCAAGTACTTTTTAGTACTTCTCACCTGAATAGGATGTTATTTACACTATTAACGACTCTTTACGTCTAGTTAAATTAATATTATGCATTCTTGTGTGATTAAAACAAACAAACAAAAAACAACAACAAAAAGACGTGACTAAAAAGTTTTTACTGCTTCCAAAATCAAGTGAAAATAAGCACAGTTCAGGCAGTTCACTGGGTTTTGACATAAGGAGTCCAATACTACCTCTTGTTTATGGCTCTATCCGTCTCTGTAAGATAAAACAAAGTGTGAAAACAAACAAAAAAGTGCTATATTTAAAGCAAAGAAACAATAACCTGTGTTTATAAATTATAAGGTGGATTATTAGATGCATTTCTAATAGTTTTCTTTGAACAAGACATATGTGGCATGTTTATACTTTTTAATCAACTGAATTCAGATAATAAAAGTTATCTAAAAATAAAGCCTAAGAATTTTTAATTTAATCTCACAGAATCACCGAATTGTAGGGGTTGGAAGGGACCTCTAGACATCTAGTCCAACCTCCCTGTCAAAGCAGCTCCCTAGCCCAGGTTGCACAGGTAGGCATCCAGGTTATTTCTGTGAATAGTTTGTAATATTTGCTAATGGTTCACAAATTCTGCCATAAATCAACTCTAAAAAAATTAAAATGAACCTAAGGAAAATATTGTAGAAAAACATAGAGAAAATATTGCTGTTACTTTTCTAGAATAATATTTATGTTTCTAGTATAATAAATTGATAAATAAATATCCCAAATTATTAAAACTGTATTTTGCTAGGAAAAAGACTAATTTATAAGAATACTTTTTACTAGCTTAATTTGAGACACGTAGGTCATCTCACTGATGTGAAAAATCAGTTCTCCAATTTAAAAGTATGTCCACCTACTTAATTGTTTGAACTTTTTCATGTATTATATTTGAATAACACACAAGATGAGGAAGACAAAGACACATACCTGTCCCTCTGATATGCTTATGTTTAAATGCATGCTAAGCCATTTTGTAAAGACATTACAATTGATATAGTCTATCTTTGTATTCAATAAACATCTCATTTTTCATGCGAACATAGCCTTTCATCTTCATTATCTAACCACTGGCAAATTCAATATTTTGAAGAAAAGCATTAAATCATTCAAAACAATTTATCAGTTTGGAAGGAAAAGGTATATTTTTAGGTGAATGCTAACTCTAAGTTGTATCTATGACAATTATCATTCTTGAAGAATAAGGAGTCAGGTAGTAATTCTGCTCAGAGTAATATGCAAGATGTTGTGCATATTGGCATCTCTTTATCTTCATTTTTCCTTGGATTTTCTCCCAGAAGAAAGACATCATACACCTACACTAATCTTCCAGCCATATGTCTTAAAACAAACACTTCACCTTAATTAGAAAGATAAAAGAACAAGAAAACGAAACGCAACCTTAATATCATTTATTATAGTATTATAATATACACATATAAAGCACTACAGATTTGGTCTCTGAATTTTGTTAATATACTGTAGAACATATTTAAAACAAACTAATATGATTAATTAAAAAGAAAATGGATGAGAATGATTAGCTATCATCAATTACAAATGAATAGTAAGTTTTAATTACTGGAAACATTTGTAGAATGAACCAGGCTGAAAAAAGAAGTAGTACAAAGTTACCTTGAGGGTGATGAGGAGTGGTGCAACCACTCGCACCAGCACCACCCTATGTTTCCTTACTCTGATAGAATAAACCCTACTTTACCAGGATTTTTTTCATCTGAACAAATGTGCAAATACACTTTCATGACATCATAAATACTTAAGTAAGATGACATTAGATATTTCCTCCTCTCTTATCCATGAACTTTAATCCATAATTTTGAGTTTCTGTAACTAGTTTTGATTAGGAAAAAATAATATGATTCTTTTACCCTCTTATTAAAGCTCCAAAAATCTTCTGGGATGTTGCTGGACTTATACGCATTTGTGGTGAATACCTCATGAGATTGAGTGGAAACTTTTTGTGAAATGATTTTTTTGCAGTTATTCCTCTCTAGGTAGCAGAGCATCATACTGTCATTCACTCTTCTCCCTTCACACTTAAAATATATGTCTTATTATGATAAGGTTTATTGCACAGTGGAGAATAGGAAGTTTTATAATCCAAAAAATGTTTCTTTTGGAATATCAAATGTCATTTCCATCATTATTCTGCACTGAACATGATCCCCGTGTTTTATTATTCCTTTTTCATACTGTCCACTTTCAGGTAAGAGGAGCACAGCTTTCTCCAGTGGAAAAACACTGAATTTCCAGAGGAAGACTGCTGAATTGTTAGCTCCATTAATGCATACACATTTTCCACACAAAGTTTGCTCAAATCATAAAACAAAACATGGAAACCAAGTGTTACTGGCTAACAGAGTCAATACATCATTATTCACAGAAGAAAAATCTTTGAATTATTTTTGTATGATCTCACATGGTATTTGAAGTCTGGAATTTACCAGGTGAATTTGTTTTTTTCTAACACTTACATATTTGTCAAAACATTCATATTTTCTCTCAGTCAGAAATCTCTATAATCACATCAGAGGTAAAAAGAGAATAGAAGTTCTATCAAGTTTTGTAATTTTTCATTGTGGCATTAGTCTCAATATTATACAATACTATGCCCATTAAATGTTCTGTGATAAACAGAAATAGAGAAAAGTACACAATTTTTAATTAAGTATCTATTTCCTGATAAAGCTTGAAGTTCATAATATGTGATATTCTTCTCAACAATTATTGGTAATTCTTAGCACTGAGACTTCTTTACAAAAAGGGTGTGGAGAAGCAATCTGATGTCTTTCTTTTCTTCCCAGATTGTCTCCAACCATATCACAATTTTTTTTTCTCAGCCTACCACAGTTATGAAGCAGATCACATAAAGCTTAAATTTCGAATATGCTTTGTTCTTAAGTGTAACAGACCCAACACAGAAACAGCAACTTCTGATTTATGAAGTCAGAACAAAAGAATGAAATTGTACAGATTACCTAAGAAACAACTGAAGTCTGTAGCTACTTGGAAAGTATAAAAAGAATAAATTATATATATACACCAGTGATTTAGGGAGAAGCAGCAGCAGAATGGACAGGACTCAAAAAAAATAGAAGAAGTTATTAGGAGAAGATTACTTGCCTGCAGTTCTATTAGTTTCCACAGTGGTGGTCGAAATCTTATTGTTTGAATCATTTTAAACTAGCTTGCAAAAGTCACCATAAAATAGAACCATATACTGGCAGGAAGATGGACTGACCAGGCAAGTTAATATGCCTTTTCTATCTCTACATTTCTATGAATATCACAGTCAATTGGAATTGCACTGGGAAATCTAAGACTGCTGGTATAGAAAATATCAAACCAATGCCTTATACTCATATTTTAAGGCTCTTCATCAGAAGTACTAGAATACAACTAAATCTTCAGTGTATGTAAGTTAGAATCCTTTGATTCATGAGAAAAATATACAGAGCTTTTATAAAGTATGAGTTAAGAAAAAATGTGAATTAATCATTCTAAGATTTTCACTGGAATTAAAAACAGTCCAAAATTCTCATATGATTCCCTGAGAAAGAAAGTGATTTGATTAATATTCAAATCAAAAATATACATAAATATCAAAATAATACCAGGAAGGCACAGGTAGTTTAAGTCTTCCAACGTTTTGTGTGCTTTTTTTCTGTTCTAGGACAGTAGCGTGAATTCAGTTGTGAGTCTGCTTATACTGGTGTCATTTGAAGCATACTTGTGGCAGCTGCTGTGCAAAACATGGAGTTGACTGCAGTTTGTATTTACTGCTCTGAATAGACCATTCTGTGAAAGAGAAGACCAGCTATAGTTGTGAGTGCTGGTTCATGGGATGTTCCCAACTGAAACCAGAGGGTCTGAGAATGTGCATAAAAGCTCTCCAGTACACATGAAGCAGTGCAAAAACTGACAGTCAGCAGTGACAAAATTAACTCACACTCAACACTGAGGAACACTCCAGCAGCTTTTAAACTGTGACACAAGTATCACCAGTGGCATTTGAACAATGATATAATTTAAAGGGTGAAGTAAGAAGCTGTCAGGATAAAACATGATAAAACTTCTACCCTGGGTCTTTGAAAGTTGTGGCGCAGTTGCTATTAAAGAGGGAAAGCTGTAGGAAACGTGGATGTGTAGTGAAACATTTCTGGAGGCAGAGGATAAATTCTCATCTGTGATGTACTGACACTAGAGAAGCTCATCTCAGAACTATAATTTTGTATAAATTTCATTTTACCTTCACATTTAATAAGTCTGTGCTGAGACGTAAGAGTTAGTATTGATATGAATAAAGGTCTGTATGACTTTATCCTTAGGCTTAATGCAAAGACTTTGGACAGCACCTTTAATATTGAACATGACAACAAATATTGCTGCAGATATTGTTTTTTTGTCATGCAGTCTTGCTGCATATATACTGTTTAGCCTGACAATATACATATACAAAGAAGAAAAAGTAACATATTTTTGGCTATTTCTCCTAACTGTTCAACTTGCATCCCAAGTATGAACACTGGTTTCAAAGATATTTTTGGATGTAATTTAAAGTTGAGTAAGAGAATGTTTACAGATTACTGAAGATCTGCTGTGTTATTCCTTCCACATTTTACTCTATAGAGGGAATGCTCTGACACTGGAACAACACGGAGAAACGTACGCACACAAGTCATGAACAAAATCTGCCATTCTATATAGACATAAAACAAGTATTTCCCAGAATTCTAAAACCTAGAAAATGCATAAAGGTTTATCCTCAACATCATCTGGAAGTAAGTACATAAATATATTGTGACTTACTGGAGCGAAAAGCAGACTGTAATATTTTAAATGAGTTTACTGTTGATCCCACCTTTCAGTGACTCTTCAACAGAAAGGTCTGAACAACTCACAGGTAGTTATTTGCAACACTGGGATCAAAAACCTCACCATACCAAATTTCAGCATGTCATTTTTATGATTAATGTCTGTAAAATGCACACTGAAAGCACACTCTGGAAAGATATTTACCAAAGCTTATTAAATTTCACAGAATGGTCAGTTAAAATTTAGTGTAAATCTTTAACAGGCTGGTTTTTGCATGTCATGTTCCAAACAGGAGAGAAACTGATCCTGCATTTAAGAGTAAATAGGGTAGTGTCATAAATAGGGTAAATAGGACATTGCTAGGTGATCCTTTCCAGCACCGCCTTCTATGATTTCCATTTTTTTATGCAAATGGAAAAGTTCTGCCTCATTTTTAATCCGTGTTCTATGGGCATTTAGGCACTAAATAATGGAAGCACACTTAGAGGAGGAACTTGGTCTAAGGACAGTTCTTTGTGTTATGTGAAGGGAGAAATAAAAGAAGTGTCGGTGCTGACTGACTGGAAAAGACAGTGTCACTTTGAAAATCACTGAAAATTCCCCAGTTCTTAGACCACAATGTACTTCCTTTTTTCAAAGTTACAAGTTTTGCAAGTTTTATTATTTTTAAATTCTAGACTTTTTTTTTTTCTTGTAAGAAATCATGGATAATAACAGATAATAACAGAGAAAATCATACCTTCTGCTCAGAATCATAGTGAATAGTTATGTGAATTCTGTATAATCTATTAAAGGCTTCTAAAATTTACAAGAAAATTATACATATTTAGCTCACCAAAGTAATATAGATGATATAAGGAGATACAACATGTGACAAGTTAAGAAGCATCTACAAGTTCATAAGAAGTCCACTAAGATAAACAGAAAACTTTCCTGCTGTTTGCTGTGCTGGGTTACTGACAGAAAAGCAGTAAAATACCATACTATATAGATGGATGCATGCATTTAGACTTGATAGAAATAAATGAAAATGGTAGGTTGTTGTTATACATCCTTCTCTCAGTTCATACATGGCTCTACAAAGACAGTGACATGAAAGGTCCTCAGATTTGAAGGCAACATCAGAGAGCAATGGCTGCACCATTTAGATGGAGTCAACCTCAATCAGAGCACATTGCAGATAAGTAAGTATGTAAGATAAGCAGGCAACTGTGCTAGAGGGACTTTTTTAGACCTTCCTGGAAAAAAGAAATAGAGATTACAGACAGGAAATTAGAATTAAAACAAAACAAAGACCTCCCCCCCAGAACAAACAAAAAGCAACAACAAAAAACCCTAAGTTCTGAAATATTTCTGTAATTTTAGGCCAGAAGGTACAGCATGAGGTATCCCTGTTATACTGTGAGATCCAGTATTTGATATCTGTATTACATTAGTAGTTGAAAACCTGGCAAAAGCAAAACAGTTCCCTGATGGTGCACCATTCTGACATGGCAAAAAGGAAGTCTTCACAATGACAAAAGAAAGTGAACTGCGACTTATTGCTTTGGCAGTCCAAAGTCTCTGCTGATGGTTGTGTGCCTGTGCTAGGTCAGGTTGTTCCACATAGTGATCAAAAGCATTTCAGTTTAATCACTGTTGTGCTTCTGGCTTACAAATTTTTGGACTTATTATTCACTCACTACAGCTAAAAATTGATAATTTCAGTGTGAATCTTATACCTTGTATAGAATATACAAAGTATGCTTTTCTCTCTCTATTTTTTTTTCTGACATTGTGTATTTTTCCCCCAAATATGAATTATTCACTGTTGATATAGAAACCTTGATTTGATAGAACTATTGAAACTGTATGCAGTATTGCTATTGTTAGTTATAAACTTTGTGCTGAATTTGCAAGGCCTCAAGACTAGTCTTTGACAGGTCTGCCCCATCTGAACTCCTCTGAGCTGCCTGTCACTTTGTTCTACTTGGCTTAGCTGAAACACCAGTCTCTAATTGACCTATGTCTAATTTATTTTCCTTCTGTTTGCTCTTGTATGATACACGGAAGGCTTGAGATAGGTAGAAATAGAAACAGTTATTCTATGTAAATGGAGATAGGACTCTTGCATATGACACAGCATGGAGAAATACAGGCTTGCCACTCAAGGAAACACAGGATACATATCAGAGGAGTTCAAGCATAGAGTGGGGCACAGGCTTGACACTGAACAACCCCACAACTATAAACAAGTCAAATGGTCCATTAAAGGCATCATTTACAACGAATTCAGACATGGTGTGGAGCTGCAGATCAACGAAGAATAAACAAAGATATAACAGCATGTTAGCAGAATTCTAAAATTGACTCCAGTTAGATTCTAGAGGAAGGACTTCAGCTACTAATAGCTCAATATTGCCCTTCCAGCCAGAGTGAAAACACCAGCTACATGATGCAGGGGAGTAAGGGAAGGGTGAGCTTAAAAACAGGAAATGGGTCAGAAACAAAGTATATTTGTATCAATTTTCCTTGCATTATTCTTCTTTTTCTGAAAAAAATTACATATATACTAATAATGACTACACTCTTAAGACTTCCTTTAAACTAAGATTATATTTTTCACTTTATTTGTATACCTTCTGCTTTGCCCATGAAAAAGATTTTGAGTACAATACTGTATTACCTTAGGATATTTCAAATGAGTCACCAATTACGGACCTTAATCATGTTCTACAAAAGTAAAGGATGCAGTCATTCCAAATTGCTTTCTTGTACGCCTTCACAATCTGTTGCCTATTATGATTCAGTCTAGTTTTGGGAATCAGCTTGTCAATGCAGATACTTTTTCTCCCACAGGATGAAAAAATACTCTGACAAGTTTGGAAGAGGAGCGAGAGAAACATCAAGGGAGAGAAACAAGGAGGTTAGGCTATATTTTTCTCAGGATTTCTGGAGAATTAGAGTTTACAGAACAGAGAAAACAGATGTTGGGAGAATAAGAAGGGGTTTGGAAAATATAGTTTCCTAAAGGAAACAAAACAAATGAAAAAAAAATTAGGAAAATCAGCCAACAAACAAAACAAATATATATATTTGAAAGCAAAAATGTTCTACTATGAAGTAGAGCAAGAGAACTTGTTTATAGGAAATGTATGGGATGTTAAATTGTGTTTTTAGGGTCTAGGTTTGTGATGGTTCATACCAATTTAACTATTTGCACCTCCTCACTAACGCTTGAGTTTGGGCCAATTAGTAATCTCCCAGACAACAAGAAAAAACATTTCAGGAAACAGAAAGAAAAAACATTATTCTCAAGAAGCATAATGGATTAAGTTGTCCTGCTTGGATGAGAATGGAGAGAGAAAAGAGAAGCTGAGACATGGGAAAGCAGGCTGTACTGTGTCATGCAGCTACCTTGACAGAGAAACAGCTTAGATGTATTTTGTGTACTAACATGGATACAGTCTCTCATGCCAACTGAGACTACTGAGAGGGAAATAAAAATCTGTTTGTTTTGCATTGCATTCCTCAGAAGACTTGATACAACAATGGGATGTACAGTATAATGGCTACTTAAGATGGAACCTGGGACAACTGGTATACCACTGTGGTTTGCAGAATGTAAAATTTGTCAAAGGTGAGTAGTAAGTACAGAACTATGAGCTGGTACTATTGGTTTCAATGATGCAGAATTTGTTTATATGCCCAGAGTAAGTAAAAGTTATCGCAAGTGGTCTATTTAAGGAGGATAGATAGTCATCAGGCACAACTGAATTGGCAACTGTGCAGTTTGGAAATATACGTATCAAAACCCTGATTTTTATTCTTCCTGTGAGCAATCTTCACAGAGCATGATATTCATGTCATCTGAAAACCACAGTATGGCTTCAAGAGAATCAGATTCCAGTTTAATATACTGTAAAAAGAACATTGTGAATTTCTGTCAGGCCTTTTATAATATGAGTGATGACTTACTATAGAAGCTGATGAAGTACAGAATACTATTTTTAAAACCACTACTTTTCTTTTCCAAAATGATAGCTTGAAAAAACAAAATGAAAAGTTGAGTATCTAAATTGAGCTTTATGTTTTCTTTATTTTTCATTAAAATCTATATTACAGAATCAATGACCATTTTATTGTGTCAAACAGCCAATTTTAAACAATCACAAATCTTTTAGTTTAAATTCTTGTTTCTAACATGATTCTAGCATATTATCTTTGGAGAAAACATACAAAATAAAGAATACTGAATGACAGTATTGTGTATCAGGTTACAAGTAAAGTAGTAATCACTAATATCTTACAAACATCACAAATGATGTCATGCTATGAATCATATTCTAAATAACAAAATGAAAACTACAGCTTCATGCTGCAGTAGGTAAAGGTAAAAAGGCAAGGGATCTTATTTTTCTGAAATGCTACATATCTCGGCTTTACAGCTCAGGGGTAATTCTATAAAATTCCTTTTTCACTTTTATTGTTGTCAAAACAAAAATTTCAGACTGAAAAAAACCATCATAATCATTTTATTTGGGACAATTATTTTTATTTGATTTTGAGTTTAAAATACCTCAAATATTCAAATAAGGTACCGTACAAAACATGGAATTTTACATTTGATGTTCTTAAATTGAGCCACAATTCTAACCGTGCAATTAGATATCTGAAAACATCATTTAAGGATGACAGGGAATTTTTCAAGCAACCAAAATAGAGCTTGAACACAAAATAAAAAAATATATTGAAAATGGCTGATTTTTTTTCTGTTGAGATTGAATTTATTTCTAGTTTAAAGAAAAAAAAGTCTGTATCCAAACTAAAAAACACCTCTAATTCTGTCCTGACAACACCTATTTTAAATTGCAAACTAGAAAAATATTTTCCATAATGAAAGTGCAAACAAGATCTACTTCTAACATATGTACAAGAGATCAGCCTACTAACTGAACCAAGATAGTGAATATAGTAAGCATATATACAGCTACATGTTTTATTGCACAGATTTGAAACAGACAGGAGATATATCAATGGTTTACAGGCTGGTTCGGCCCAGTTCTGTGACGATTGGTGTGGGGGACCCACGGACCCACTCCCCAGGAAAAGGGGAAGGGGGAAAGGGAAAAGGGAAAAATGGAGATGGACCTAAAAAGAAAACAGCGGCAACAATCTGAGGTGGAAAGCTGATTTACTAAATAAGATATCAGAAAGCAAAATAACACAATATAATACAATATAATTGGAATTAAAGCTAATACATCAAATAAAATGAGCAAGAGAGAGTGTCTGTTAAACCAAAGGCCTTACGCTAACGCTGAAGGCGAGACAGCAGCGAGCACCCACTGCTGAGTCGATCCCCAAGGAAAGAACCTGTCTTATGACATGCAAACATTTTTTATCTTTCCCTCTGAGTGGAAAAATGTAAAAATACAGAGCAATGCAAAGTCCTCTAGGGAACGTTGTTCTTCTCTTCTGAGACAGGTATACCTATAACTATTGATGATCCACGGAGATGGAGCATTAACTGGAGCATTAACTCTTTAAATCCCAGTGCACTACGTAATGCTATGATGTGGAGTACCAATAGCAAAAATAAAACCATGACAAGTACAAACACTTCAACTTTATTTATTACATGTCTGCAAATGATGGCAATGCTGTAAATATGTTTTCATGACCATTAGATGCCAAAGCTAATTTTGTACCATGTGTGCAAGTCTGATGATGTAAAAATGTTTCAAACACAGCTTAATTAACACTTGAGCACTACAGAAGAGCAATTCTGCCTGGTTAGTTTTCCTACACAATCAAGACAGAGGTAGAACAAAAGGTTCTGCATGAAAATTCTCCACAAAACAAACACTGTGTTAAGCATGGCAAGCACATGTGAGACTGTTAAGAGTGTTGGAAAACACTGATAGAAATGGACCATCAAAGTGGACTGACTTGAAAGTTCAAGTACAATCTCTGAAAGTACTCAGTGGTGTGTAGGATTTAGCAGATTAGAGCACTATCACAGGATGATCTGAATGTTTTGCACTCTGGTTCCAGAGTTCCAGGTTGTTGGTGGTTTCATGGGCACCCATAAAAAGAAAGGAGCTTCTAGTCTTCTGGGGTTCATTTAAATCTCGAGTACTTTAGAACAAGTCCACATTTAGAATCAGCAAATTACAAGTGGTATTTCTGTGTTCCTGTAATTGTAACACCACAAGAGTAAATAAACTTACCATAAGTTTCATTCTTGGCTCTGTGTTTTATGTTTTTTGTTTTTTGTTTTTTTCCTCCTAAATAATGTTGCTTTTTTGAGAAAGTACTGGGAAAATATGCATAAATAGTTTGATTTTTATGAAGGATATTGCCTTCAGAAAATAATATCTTGCTATGAAACTGCATACAAAAACATTCACCTGCAAACTTTTTGATTTTCAATTTGGTTTTCCTTGCCATTGTTTTATACTATAATACAGTGTATTAACCACTATTCTATCAGTAGTACTGACTACAAAAAGATTTTTTACATCAGAGAGTACAAAAAGATTTTTTTGTTTGCATTTGAAATAAAATGTCAGATTAAAATAATGCGTAAAATTGTTCTTTCGTTAACTTGATTCCCTCCAGTTTAATGAAAAACATAATGTTTCTTAATTTTAAACCCAAGATTTAATATCTATTTGTGAAAATGAAAATCAAAGTTAGAGAAGACATACTTCACGGAATTCATATGAGATTTCTAGAGACTAATATAAGCTTCTCCATTGTACTAGTAATTGAAATAGCTGCATTTATAATTATGTCTTATTGCCTTGAATGGTTACATTTTTATTTCAGAAACATTATTTTATGTAAATGTGGGTTAATTTCTATTGTAGCAATTTGAGGAAGCTGACTGTAGATGAACAACTTAAGAATAAAAAAATAAAGTCAAAATTAAACATTAAAATGATTTCCAATATACTGGTAAAATACTGATCCAAAAGCATCCTAAAATCAATGAATCGAAGACAACTTCAAGATCAATTTATTTTATGTATTTTATGTATTACAAATACTAATAATATCATCACTTTCCACATTCCTGTGGATTGAAATGGATGCCACACTTTGAAAGGCCGACTTTTCCTAAAAGCATATGTATGTTCAAGTTTCAGCTATAGAGTCAAAGCATTCTCATTATTTTCTTTCCTGGTATGATCTTTGAAATGTATTCTGGGCATTACATAAAAAATTCATTGTAATATTTGATATGAATCATTACATAATGTGACACTTCATAAACTGTCAATGATAAGTTGACATCCCTCAATCCCATTTAAGTTGCAATGTTTTCTCATGCAAATTTTCAACATCACTGAATATGAAAGTGAAAAGAAGAAATGAAAATCAGGTAGAGTTCGTTATAATTAAGTGCTCTATTTGGTAAATTGACCTAAAGAAAATTAATATATGTGCAAAACATGTGTAGAACACAAGCAAAATAACTCATACCAATGATTACCAGAAAAACAAAACAGAATTATCTGTCTTTGCATTGAAATCCAATGACAGTCTAAATGATGAGAAATGCAATTGAAATAATAGGAACAACATCTCAAATGAAGAGTCAGACATTCCAGGCATTGATGTCATTAATTATTCTTCTGTTCTTTAGGAACAAAAGCCTACAGTGACTCCAGATCTTTCACTGTTTATTTGATACATCTTTCATATGAATGCTAGAAATATAAATTCTAGTCTAACATTTGTAATAATGATCAATGCAACAGAATAATAATTAAAAAAATTAAAACAAATACTGATTTATTATGAATAACGAAGATACTTTTGGTCTCATTTGGACTACAATTTGTACAAATATACACAAATTTTTAAAGATTTTCTTTTAAAACAATTTTCTATCTCTTCTTTCTTTTTTTCAAAGCTATCCAAAGACTGAGTTATTCTCATTCCCATCTGAGGTTCTCTGGTGTTTATTCGTATGAAGTTGAGTTTTATTCCAGACATATATGTATGTATTACTAAGATTCAAAAACTTCAATTAATTTGTTTGTTTGTTTGGAGACACGTTCTAATTTGTTTGTACACCTTGGCTTGTTCCACAAGTTGTCCAGAAAAATTTTCTTTTGGAACTGGCATTTGGCCCTAAATGTTCATTGTTCAGAATCTCATAATTATATATAAAATTTGTACTGTCATTAAATTGTAAAACCCAAAGACTCATGCTTTAATTCTCAAACTACCTAAAAAGTGGTTAACATTAATGGCAGTTTTGCAGCTTAATCCCCGAATCAGCTTTGGACATCTAAATCCAAAAGTCACACTGACAAAATAAATTAAGCAACAACGTTTTCATTTTCTAAATCCCAGAGAAAAGCTTAAGAAATGGAAAAATGGAACTAAAGAGCACTCATACTCTGAAGCTTAGCAGAGTGGAGATCAAATAAAGCAGCATACTATGGCTGTTGTAGCACATCACTTTCCTGAAACATCATGATGATGAACCCTTGCTGTCTGGCCCAAATGGCAGAAAGCATCCAAAGCCTGGAAAGGAGTATTGCCCTTGTTCTTATATGGGTTTATACTGGAAATGAGAATCAGGCATATGGAATCTGTCATTAAAATTTTTCTGCTGATAGGTTGCTGTTTCTTTTAAAAATAAACTTTCAAAGCCTGTCTGCAATACCTCATCTCAGCTACCACCGTATTCTGTCTTTAGCTATGTTAGACTGTAAGCTTTTAATGCATTATAAATTCAAGGAGAACTGGAAGAAATATTAATGTGTCTTAATTATACCACACATCCAAGTTGCCAAAATTATACTGGTTGTTACCTAGAATGGTAAAGTGCTTTCCTTTACTCTGGAACGTTTTATGGGTTATTTCTATCAATATTTATTATGCATACATTCAAGTTAGAACCACAGTTTATTTGTATTGCTACTGGACACTAATATAATATGTTTTAGGCACGATAATTATCTATGTTTAGTAATTACATCACCTAAGTTGTGCATCTGTAGCATAATTGAGTAACCTAAGTTGTGCATCTGTAGCATAATTGAGTAATCATCTGATGTTATAGTAACTGATACAATAAAATAATAACTGCAGTGAGATTGCAAAGGAACCACATAAAGCCATTTCCTTTGGTCAGACTTGGAATCCTCATTCCTCCTTTCCTGTTTTTTAAAGTTGGTGTTCCCATTCCATATAAACTTTAAGATATAGATGTTTGTTCCGTTAGGAGCTTCTGTATGCTTCAGTCCCAAGAGGTTACTTTTTGCAAAATCCCTAGGGAAATTTGCTGACAGAATCAAGAAAGTTGCTTAGACAACACCACTTCTAGCCATTAGGGAATCTAATGCAAGTCATTTAGTTTTAGAAAAGCCTCTGGAATAACAGTATGTATTAAGATTATTTTTTTAATCCAAAGCATGGTATAATAAAAACATGATTTTGAGTGTCAGACTTCATTTTTAAATTGTGTTTAATGACATTATATGTGATAGATCTGTTCATGTCCTTACATTCAGTGGACTTGTATGCATGGTCTCTGCAGTGTGGGCTTCTAAACATCATGCTAAGCTCTGAATATTCGCCCATTCACTCATTCATTCATTCATCCAGTTCTGAATGCAACATGCTAAAGAAAAAGATATTGGTTATGCAGAAAATTGCACTTTTCTGCTCTTGATCTACATTAGTTGTCTACCTACAAATAGGTAGTCTGTAAAATTAGAATTAGAGAACATGGGACATGTATGTACATAAGAATAAGAAAGTGAAGATATGTTCACGACACACGTACAGGGTTTGCTTACAGCATTCTACTAATGAGTATCCTCAGTATCAGTGATAAAGTGTAAATATTTGCTACAGTTATGCTTCATTAGACTACTAAAGTAGCACTGAGCTGCCTATGTATATATTCTATAAACATGTTACAAGAAAATAAAACCTAGCATGTTACAAAAGGATTTATCAACTCAGTCAGCTGAATGTATTGATAAAACACATGCAAGGACAATAGTAGCTTCCTACTTTCTTTAGCATGCCCTGTAAGTGAAGAGATGAAGAAGAAAAAATACGTCAGTGAGATACAGAAGAAATGTTTCAACAGGATAGAGATAAATAATAGAGGTCCGGGTAGTCCTTGCTGTGTGACTATCCGTTCTTTGTAATGAGCCTTTGAAGAGCAGATCTTTTTATTTTAGTATCTACAAAATAATGACATCAAAACCCATCAGTTTCAGTGACTCTTCACCTCTTTCAGTGAAAAATTCTAATTTACTTCCTTTACCTTTGAAAAACTACATGGCTATCATCTTTCTCCTAACTAATTTTCTATTCATTTGTTTTGTTTTGTTTTGTTTTGTTTTTTTTATATATATTAATATGTTTTCCTATTTTTGCTAGGTACTCTCTTACTTATACTGTTTCTTAATAAGTCAGTAAACGCCTTACAGGTTGACCTCCTATGTTGCAGAAAATCATGAATCAAGCAGCTGCCTCAATGTTACACCCAATCACTTATCCTTTTCATGACTGCTCTCCCTGCTTTTTCATTCAAAATCCTCTTCAGCATCATCTCATAACACCATACAGTTAGTCCTCACTCCTACTCCAAGCTCATTAGAACTGCAAACTATGTCAAGAAGAAATCAGAAAATAAAATAATAGGCAATATGTTATTCTTTGTGTTGGTGAACACAAACGACGAAATGCTGAATTACTGACAAGGTTCACCTCAAATATGGCAGAGTATGAACAAAAATCTTGATGAAAATATCTAAGTTTCAGTATAACAAATTCAAAACATAGAAACATACAATTACCCAAATATTTCCAGTATGTACTAATATTCTGAGGTCTTAATGGAAGATCACATGACATGAGATTTAAAATTTTTATAACCTCATTTCAAGTGATGCCTAAGCAGAAGTATTTATAGAATGTGATCCCAAGCTAAATAAAAAATGGGGAATTTCTTTACAAATTTGGGACTGAGTAGTAGATTTTGAACATATGTGGAAATCCATTTTTGAGCCTAACTGATTTCAAGGTAGTTTTATTTTGTTCTGTGATTTTCTCTATTTTTTATTTTTTTGCAGAAAAAAGTCTTCTTGTAGAATTCAGTTTATTCAGCAGTAAATCCATTTACAGCCTTTCAGCCTCACAAACTCTAAACACAGCTGTAATTGTAGTCTGATGAAGACAAATTACCACTTTTTCCTCAGCCTAAGACATGTTACTGTGTGTGCATTAGGAAATACTTAGTAACTTAGTAACTCTCTAGCACCATGACCTCTAATACTGGCTCAGCTGAATTATATGGAATGGGGTAACTCAGTTTAATCATATTTACTGACTTGAATTCTATTTCCTGAATGTACAGTAGTTAGCACAGAGTATTATCTCATCTGCTGAAATAAAAGGACACAATATACTGAAGGGAATGTGAGGTAAAGTCATTCCATCATCAGGTAAAATACAACTTCTCAGGAAGATTCTAAAGGTCAGTAGTTATCATAATTCAAATAATTTATTTTGTTATCACAGTAGGAACAGAGAGATCTTTGTGTGCAAGACATCTGAGGGTCAGAATGCGGGGATTTAATTTTTTTCTGGTCTCTTACTTTTTCACAGATTTGTAGAAACCGTAATGGATGGTTTATCAGTGTCATAATGTGAGAGAAGAATCATGGATGGCTATAGATAATACTTCCTACAGTATCCAAAGCATCAATTATCTTGTGTACATTTAATATACCTGTTCAAATGTATCACTTATGCCTTCCTAATTCAAACCCTAAGTTGTCCTGAAGTTCCTTAACACTCACTTCTGTTCAAAATACCATAAAGCTTATGGGGGTATCTCTGAGTTTCCTTAGTCTAACTGGATACAGTTAGATAAAAAACTTACATTCTGTAACATTCATCACAATAACCTTACTAACACTGGCAATAATATTCAAATAGGTAGTATGTAATGTTCACAGTTTATTTAACTGCAAACTGTATTCATCCAAGAAAAAAAAAGAAATCTGACTTGAAAGGGAAAAAATTGCAATGTTTCAAGATTGCAAAGTATCATTTCACAAAAATATTAATATAATGCTGTCCACATATCTGATCTTATTCACTCTTATTGCTCTAAATGAAGCCATCTTCCTTTTTTGCCAGGACTAATCAGAGGTGTAGGAAAAGCATTCTGGTACTTGATAGGTTCCTAAGAGAACACGTGGGTAGCCCACCACCGTATGCCCAGATGTGATACTTTACTACTGACTACTAAACTCGCAACTGAAAATTCTTTTATTGTGAGAGTATGTTCATACTTTCTCAGCTTACATAAAAAGGGAAACAGTTGCTAAGATGGGGGACATAGATTAGTGACTTCTGAATAGAACTTGATTTTAAAATTGTTCTCAAACCCTAGATATAGAACACCTTTAAAGGATAATGAGTTATTTGCTACAGAATGACAGTGCAGAAAGTGATTCAGCCATTACATATGTGCTCAGCAATAGCTCACAGACAATCATAGGTGTGAGAGTGAGTTTTATAGAGACAAGAGATGCTGCCCATGAGACTGCTATTATCTCCCAACTCTTATCTGAAAATGCCTATAATGAATGTTAGCATACATTTGGATAGCTGCCAGAGAGCTTATTATAAAATGTCACCAAAAGCACAGATAGCTCTTCTATCAGTAGTGCACTACAGAGTGCCACTTTGAAAGTTGAACCCATGACATTGCGTCGGAAAGAAAAATCATAACAAATGAACCAGAGAGAACTTGGCAACATACTTCATGACTCCTTATCTTTCACAAAATGCTACAACAAAATAAGTTGCCTCTTAAACAAAAGGTCATTTCAAACTTGGAATTAAGACATATGGTCTTTAGACAGTTTAAATAGCCAAATGTTAAGACTGTGTCTTGTTTGATAAACATTTAAGTTAATATTACAAAATAGTTTTCTATGAATGTTAAATATGAATCTGAAAATTGACCTTAACTTTCTGCCTTTCCCATCTGATTCTGATTTCTAATACATACAGCTTTGGAACAGCAGTGATACTCCTTTAAATAATGAACTGTCAGTGCAAGACAATGCAACTTCTAACAAATTACAAAAAAAAAAAAAAAAGATAATTTTTTTTATTGTATGTGAATTGAAGGGAAAACTAGCTAATTCCAAGCCAAGAATTCACACACATGTCATGCATAATGCAGATGACATATTTTGCATTTCTTTTGTTCTAGTTTATCCTGAAGATCACTGCACTTATGTTTTTGCTTTGTTCAGTAGACCTAGATAAGAAAGTGAAGGACCTAACACTTAGCACTCATTATTTATTACCCTTCATTCTGTAGTAGAAGATCCAATAGCTAGTAAACACATCTGTCATTAGCAAATCATCATAGCAATAAAAATGCTGACATTGCAAAAAAGCATGAAATTACAAAAGCTAAATACATTCTTCTATTTACTGTACACATAGTTACACTATACCTGGAATTATGTTTAGTCTATGTTTCTACATACAAGAGGGCCCGGGTGAATCTAATGAGGTTCAACACAGCAAAGTGCAAGGTTTGCACTTGGTACAGAGGAATCCCAAGCATTTATACAGACTGGAAGGAGCAGCCCTTGAGAGCAGCCCCGCAGAGTAGGACCTGGGGATCCTGATGAATGAAAAATTTAACATGAGCCAGCAGTGTGCTCTTGCAGCTCAGAAGGCAAATGGTATCTTGGGCTCCATCAAGAAGAGGGGTGGCCAGCAGGGACAGGGAGGTGATTGTCCCTCTCTACTCTGCTCTTGTGAGGCCCCATCTGGAGTACTGTGTCCAAGTCTGGAGCCTCCAGTACAAGAAAGACAGGGAGCTGTTGGAGAGGGTCCAGAGGAGGGCCACAAAGATGATCAGAGGGCTGGAGCACTGCCCCTGCGAAGACAGGCTGAGGGAGATGGGTTTGTTCAGCCTTGAGAAAAAAAGGCTGTTGGGTGACCTAATTGCAACCTTTCAGTACCTAAAGAGAGCCTATAAACAGGAGGGAAGTAAACTCTTTGAAAGTGTAGATAACAGTAGGACAAGTGGAAATGGTTCTCAGTTGAGTGAAGGAAGATTTGGGTTGGAAGTTCTTTACTGTGAGAGTTGTGAGGTGCTGGATCAGGCTGCCTAGAGAGGTGTTCAAGGTCAGACTGGATAGGACCCTGGGCAACCTGGTGTAGTATTAAATGGGGAGATTGGTGGCCCTGCCTGTGGCAGAGTGGGTTGGAGATTCATGATTCTTGAGGTCCCTTCCAACCCGGGCCATTCTGTGATTCTATGTGAAAAGTGAAAGTGTATCCAGGATAGCCTTATCGGCTGCTGTGAGAAATTACACCTTCCAGTTGACATTACTATTTTGCCATTCCCTTTTGGGAATAAATATGACAGTAGAGTTTGTTGTTGATGGTTCTGTTTGAAGTCTTACATGAGAGTGTAATTCTGATGAATTTTGATGCTTTTAAGCCTGTGTTAGAAACTGCTTGACAAGCTATTATTCTCTTTTTTTCCCCTCACTTTGTCCACTGTTTTTTCCCTGAAGTGTACCTTACACATTGATCATTATCTTTAATGATAAATACAGCCATGTATCTAGGAATATATGGAAAGTTCTTTTAACAGAAATCAAATGATACCATCTCACGTTGCAGAAATTCTCCTTTTTCTTCCACCATTCACTCTCATACAAATAAATGAAACCCAATGATTAAATTTGCTTCATATATAATTCACTCTTTCAAGAACAGGGATTCGTAAAATACAAAAATAAATATTCTGGCTTTCCATCATGCTTATAGAAGGACTGAAATCTGTGATACTCCAATACACTAAATACAGCATTTAATTTGTGTTTTGTGTGACTAGTTATGCATTCAGGCAGTTCACTGTGGTATTTATTGTAGGGCACATTTGATACACTGTTATACATATTCAGGAATAAAATCTGATTATCTAAATATTTTTTTTTTCCAGTTCTAAGAAGTAACATTGAAATCTGTAAAGAGGTTTGACAGTGGTATCTATGTTCTGACACAATAATTTAAAATTCTTGTGAAGTTCCTTTTAAAAATAAAAAGTACATTGACAAGTTTTACATTAAAACGCAGAAGCCCCTCTTGGAATAAGACATTTGGGTAAACAAATTATGTGCCAGAGTGTAATATATATGCCGCCATTCATCCTGTGCAGCAGTAATCATAATCTTCATTATCTTTGCTCATGTAGTGATTTCTTTCACAAAGGTACTTGCACAGATTTTGTTAAGAAAAAAAAAAAGAAAGAAAAAAAGAGTTGTAGATGCATTTTGCACAAAATCCTATTATAAATATGCTTACATTTAAATACGTACAGCATCAGGAACCAAAGCTCTCTCCAACTTTATATGTAAAAGTTGTAGAAGACAAGGATGGTTTCAACTTTTCCATCATTAATTTCTCATGAAATCCATTATGCAAACAACGTAAACCTCTAAATGGCTTGGTCAAGCTCTTCATTGAAGAAGGGAGATTTTATAATCAAGGTGTGGTTAATGTAGATCTGAAAATCATAAAATCCTTAGAGTCGGAAGGGACTTCTGAGGGGCCACCTAGTCCAGCTCCCCAAAATGGACTGGGACACCACAGCTACATGAGGGTCTTACCCAATCTCACCTTGAAAGTCTCCAGGGATGGGGCATCAACCACATCACTAGGTAACCTGTTCCAGTGCCTTACCACTCTCACTGTAAAATAATTTTTCCTTAAACCTAAAAGAAATCTATATAAGAAAAATTGAAAGAAAATCCATGTATCATCACAGCACTTCATCTACATAAGCTTTCAGAGGGGTGAATGTAGCTAGCATAGTGATCTGTATTTTCTTTATTCTTTCATAATGCTTGCACACAAGTATGAAGTATGTTATGTGAACCAAAAATTACTCTGAACTTTACTCAAGACTGTTTGCCTTTAGGTCTTTTACATGTTACAGACATGCACTCCATCACTAGAAGTGAGAATTGGAGCAAAATGCTGAGTTAATTTTGTTCTGACTACAGTCTACGCCTACCCATATAGGTACAAAAACACATCCATTTCATGTGAGTCACCAAACAGATTTCAAGAAGCTGTGACTTTCTGATGCTACTGATTTGAGGAAATTCTTAATTTAATTAGGCTTTTGTTAGACTGATATGAATGAATGAAGTTGGAGAAGAATAATCATTAATTCAAGCTTAATTTATCAAAACACATTCTGGACTAAATTCATCCTATTCAGGATGAAACCAAAATGGACTATTATATTCACTGCAAACCTATTTTAGAAATGTACAGATTGTATTAGTGATTAATGCTCTGTATTTTTTGTGTGTGACCTAATAATGGGCAAGGATAAGTTTCATGTATTTGATTTCTTTCTGTTAAATCTCCTGTAACTATAGGATTTATCTTCATTACATTGTCAGAACCTCTGCTCTCTTTAAGTGTACAGCTAATACTCATGGATGTGTTCAGTTCAGGTCTGTTTTTGATGTAAAAAATCATTTGATCATTTGAGCATCACAACTGAAAACACTTTGTAGTAGTAATGTAGTGTTTGGGAAAATTAGACAATACACAAGTGAATCCTTGCAGAACCAAAGGTCCATGCATTGATTTGGATGGACGTTCTCTGTGAAGCTCTCTGACTAAAGTCACAAAGTTAATGTATAAAAGGGATAAATATTTTAGAGAAAAAAAATATCTTATGAAAAATGGTTGAATCACACGTGAGCCCAGGTCCTTCTCACAATTAAAAATTTAAAAGAAATCAGATGTTTAAAATACATCTACATTTGCAGACCTGTTAATAATCAGACAAGGAAAAGGAGGCCTATCACTGATAAAAGTATATCTACTGCATTTCGAATAAAATTGGGAATATCCCCTGAGACAGTGAAGAAGTGAATGTAGGAACAGGTGAAAAGTTTATATATGTATACATATTAAGCCACTCTGACTGGTACAGAATTGTGGGAAGAAAAAACTGTCAACTTTGTCTATGTTTGCTTTTCTCCCACTGAACTTTCTTAAACTGATCAATTGTTTTTCAGAATTTCCAGTCAAATGGATTTTTAAAATCATAACACAAATTTAAATTATACATCCCTTAATGTAAAGGAAAAGAAAAAAGAAATATATTAAATGTCACATTAAGAGGGAAATTTTTGTTTGATCTTTCTTCATAGACACTTGTGTATCTCTGAATATGCTTCAGTTTAAAGTACAATCATATTTAGACTTTTTTTCACAAAGTGAGTTATGCTTCAGTTTACAAGATTATTCAGGAAGCAAAATTTGATCCTTGTTTAATAATTGAACATTTTCTACCATATCTGAGAACAAGAAAATTTGAAAAAAAAGTCTCCAGAAAGGAAGTGAATTATGTTCCTTTTTAAATTTAATCTTACATATATACATGGATATTAAACAGTTAAGTTCACTTTCCTAGCAAAGAAATCCATTTAAAGTACTTGATGTATCACTTGAACTAGTCACAAATTCTTGAAAGTATTGATGCAATCTTATTTTTTTCCAATATTTGCATGATTTTTAGACAATTTGAAAATTTCATAAGATCACTGGTGTGAACCTATATTGCACTTCTCAATCACTTTGCACAAAATTCATATTTAGAGGATTTGCTTGGCCTTGCTTTTTCCAGACAGTAACTCAGCATGATTTAGATGGTAGGGGAGGCAGTTTAGGATTACAAAAAACTGCTTTCAGCCCTTCAGTAGGTGTTATGAAAACATTTGCAGCTCTGTATACTGTAAATTTAGTTCCAAATTTATCTTTCCCTGCGTTTTCTGGTAATTCCTCATCAGGTAGTGATTGCTGTATCTTAAATGTTCTGCAATGGTTATTTTGACTTGGTTAGATTGTCTTGCTTCAAGAATATTTAGAATATTTAGCCTAAAATTTAGAACTTTCTCAGAGCAGCTTTGTGCTTCCTTAGAAACAAGGCAGGGAGACTATCAACTTTCCCTCCATACAAGTGGAACAGCATTAAATTCAATTTACCTATATATCTCTCGAAAGATGTCAAGAAGATTATCTGGAAATGAACCTACAAACTTGTATCACTGCCATTAATTTAGATGAGATACACGTGTACATACTGCTGTAATAATTTATTCTTCAGGTATGGGGAGGCTAGGATCTCCAACAAGGATATGACAAGGACTTATTCTTGATGAGAAAGAAAAAAAATTGTGATATTAAATATTGATATACATGTATGCCCAAGATTATCTGACGCACTATATGATGTTTTATGATGTTCTGCCCCTTTTCAAATGCCAAGGTGAGGATCTCATCTAATTTCCTGGATTATCTACTTGCTAATACAGAGCAACTACTTTTAAGACACCTAAAGTGAGATATATCAAACAACATGTTGATGAAGAAAACATCTTCTGTGCAGTACTTTTGTGAGAAAAAAGATCTAGGGCAAAATTCTCTTAGTTTCATATATTCATATTTATATATCTATTTTACTTAAATATCCTTGTTTCTCTTGACTAACTATACACTGACAGAAGCTAACTACTCTGAATGTTGACATCAGCATTGCCTTTCCACAGAAATTATCCATAAATAATTTAAAGGCAATTAGACAATAGACAATAATATTCTGATATTATTCCCTGTCTAAAGATCAGGCTATTTTTATGTTTCATTCTGGGTGTTTTCCTGACTTTTCTAGCAATCTGTCAGAGGAAAAAAAGAAAATGGTTAAGTTAAAGTAACAAACAATCTACTTCAAATTACCACAAAGGTATAAATAACTGCTGCTTATCAGAGACCAGAATTTATATATATATATATTTGTGCAAATATATGTGTGTGTGCATATATATATATATATATATATATAAAGCCTTCTTCTCAAATAAATAGCATAACTTAAATACAAAAAAAATTCAAAAATCTTAGGTTTTTGTTTTTTTTTAAATTTGGAACATTGCAGGTTCACTATGCAATTCTGTTGTACAAGTTTTGAAAAGAAAAAAAAACAACAGTGTCAAATGTAGGAGTCTCAAAGCTCAATGTATTGATCAATCCTGTGTTCCCACTAATCTGCATCAAATTTGATCCTTACTGTCATGGTTTTATGATTTTTGGTATTGGTATTCCACATCATAACAACATGTAGTGCATTAAGAGTTAAAGAGTTAATACTCCAACTCCATAGATCATTGATATTTTCTGGGTATACCTGTCTCAGAAGAGAAGAACTATATTCCCCAGAAGACTTCGCGATGCTTTGCATTTTTACGTATTTTCCGCTCAGAGGGAAAAGATAAAAACCCTCTGCGGTCACGGGACATTCTCTTTCCTTCGGGATCGACTCAGCAGTGAGTGCTCGCTGCCGTATCGCCTTCAGCGTTAGCGTAAGGCCTTCGGTTTATCAGACACTCTCTCTCTTGCTCCTTTTATTTGATTTATTAGCTTCAATTCCAATTATATTGTATTATATTGTGTTATTTTGCTTTCTGATATCTTATTTAGTAAATTAGCTTTCCTCCTCAGATCGTTGCCGCTGTTTTGTTTCTAGGCCCATCTCCCTTTTTCCTTTTTCCTTTTCCCTTTTCCCCCTTCCCCTTTCCTGGGGCGTGGGTCTGTGGGTCCCCCACACCAATCGTCACAGAACCGGGCCGATCCAGCCCGGTAAACCGTTGACACTTACTCATGGTCTGCCAAAGCAAAGCAAAATTCTTATGGAAGAAAAACAAAAACACCACAATTCCAAGGAGCTGAGTGCATCTTAGCCATAAATAAGTCAGTGCTTCTAATTTATGCCTGCAGATTTTATAAACATCTTTTTTTCACTTACTGAAGTTAACATTGCTAAACAGATATGGACAGTGCTATTAACTGCAATAATGCTGATGACTGTAGTACTGACTATTTTGTGTACATGCCAATGACTTATGAAAGAAAAAAAATCCCTGCTGAAAAGACTTACAGTCTAATTTGACAGCATAAACAAGGAGGAAAATTTTTAAACTTAAGCCAGTTAAAAGTAAATGAGAAAGACTTGCACAGATATCATTAGTTCCACAAAACTTTCACTGATTCCTCAGTTTTATCATTTATTTAGTACTTCAGAGTTAGTTATTTTACCTATGAGTTTTTCAGATTTCTCTCAGACTACTTCTGTAGTCAAGTGTTTGCAACTGTTTGCAGAAGCTTCTACTAATGGTTCCCAGAGTTGTTGGTTTTTTTTTTGCTGTGGAATCACTTTTGTACAATGGTTTCTATTTCTGTGAATATGCTGATTTAAATACTGTTATGAATAAATAAGCACATTCTAGGCAAGTAATCCAATTTGTAACCAGCATGGTTCCATATGTCATGACCTCTAGCATAGAACTGCTGGCTCAGTTCATGAATTCATAGAGCACCCTTAGGCATTCAAGAGAGTTATGCATTAAAGATCTATTCTTCAAACAGGTATGTTCATAAAAACTGTCTCTAGTAATCTGTTCATCTAATACAAGAAGTGTCTTTGAGCTCAGAAGGGAAAGAGGTGTATTTCTCCACTAAATCAAATTCATTGCATTATCTATGTGCAGAACGAAGATCCAAATCCCATCACTAACAAATTCAGCACCTATGCTTTTTTGCAACAACCAAACAGCCTCTTGGTACCTTAAACATAAGAAGCTCAGAATTCTACACAGACTATTAGTTTGTGTACTTCATGCATTACCTAAATTCATCCTTTTTATCTAACTCTTCCAAAGTGAGACAAATGCTGGACTATGTATATACTCCGCCTCATCACTGATAACTTGAATTGAGAATGCTACCACATTTTGCATTCAAGATATCCCTATATTAGTTACTGAGCCAAGAGAGAAGGACAGCTTGTCTCTAATAGCAAGGAGTGGGATTCAAATTTCCCCTTGAAGTGGATGTGTCACTGTACTGCACTGAATGTCCAGGCTTCCAACAAATGCATAGCTGCATTAATCCAATATTGTTAATGTGATCTGGAAAATTAAGTTTCTCTTCATAATTAGGTAGACAAGTATAGATTCAGTTGAGTGAACATGTATATGTTTTGAGATGCTCTACTATAATTAATATTTCTCAAGTCTGTTATTACAGTACTGTGTTACAAGATATAGCATAGAACCTACATGAGACTTATCTGTTCCTACATCATCAGTTGAAGAAGTGCAACACTGCACTGTGTATGTATTTACACAAGGCAACACAATTAATTGAAACATAACCAGCTCTTGTTAATTGGCTTTTAATTTATTTTTATTTGTAGATATAATGAAGAGGAGAGGTTTGGACAAGGAAGAGAACTTGACTTAATTTCCTTTAACAAGTTTAGATACACTTGCTGCCCAATAAGGAGCCCTGGAACACAACTTGTGGTCTGAGCGGTCATTAGTTTCAGTAAACTAGCAAAGCTTGGCAGATTTGTGTAATATATAAATACATAAAACCTTGTGGGTCATTATACACAAAGTCAAAACAGTGGTCTTCAATCTTTATTTGAAATTTAGATTCTCTGAAAGGGCTTTAATATCCTATCCACTCATTTAAAACAATCAGAAATTGATCCAGTTCACAATGTGATTAGATCTACAGATACTATGCACCAGTAATCTGTGTCTTGACTATGGATACGCAGAAGAACGTGAAAATCTGTTTTTTTGTTTTGTTTTCTTTTCTTTTCTTTTTTCCCTTCTTTGGCATAATCCCCTAATTTAAAGCATTTGTGTGCATTCCATTCTAGAAGCACAGCCCACAAAACCAGGCAATTTTTAAGGGGTATCAAGCCAAGCTAAGAATAATTATAAAGGGATTTACTGCAAGTAACAATGCAGAAGTCCTAGGGTGATAAGAAAGATTGTTTTAACAGAAAGTTTGAGAAGGAAGAGGTTGATGATCGCTGACTATTAGACAGAAGCATTATATTAACCCTTTCTGTACTTTATGTGTCTTTACAGGGGTGGTTAAAGATGGACATATTTTCCATGATAAATGCTTATTGCCCTTAAAATACAGATAAACAAACAAACAAATAAATAAATAAAAATAGTAGTCTTTGTGGACAAGCAGCAAAACCTTTTCTGAACTGCTGAATTAATTCTCTGCCGCAAAGCCTCCCTGATGATCTGACATGCTTCTTTCTCATTTATCTTGTTTTGTGATATAGAAGACATACTGTCCTAGATCACACAGAATTCTTCAAATATTTCATTATTCTTGCCTATGTAAAACATTTCCTGTCATGGCAGTACACAAGTTTTATGCTGTTACTGAGGTGAGTTTACTTCAACCATTATCATCAGACCAATCTGTTTTCATAAATATGGGTAAACGCAATCAATTTTTTAAAATAATTTTCAGTCCCCACTATTGAAGAGAACAACCATTATGTTCCTGGCTTAAAGGGTAATTTATGGCCCTATACTAATTCTATAACTTCAAGCAAGAAATATCTAACAATACAATTTTACCCCATACAGTGTGTCAGATTCTACCCTTCATCACATACCTATGGGGATACATTTTTTCCAGACTATATATTAACAGCTCTGCAAGAGCAATGATTCCATAAGGGATGTGATTCAAATTTAATGGGGACCTGCTTGCAAGAGAGATCAACACGAGGGAGGTGGAATATGTCAGCTGTCAACCATCCTTATAACTTATCAACTAGTGGAGCCAAAGAATGCCTTTTCCTAACTTCAAGTTCTACTTTGTTTCCTGCAGCATCTAACCCAAAGGGGCTAATCTGGCAGCCAGAACAAGAGCTCTCTGATAGTCAGGCACTGCGGAGCAGATGTGACGGAGAACAAGATTTGCCAGCTCTGTAACCTGAGGGAACCTGCATGTAAAGGGAATCAAAGCCTGGCTGTTTGAACCAGTTGAGTCTGTTTTGTAGTTCCATTAACACGAAAGGAAAATATGAGGTTTTGGTCCAATTAATACCAGAAATAAATCTTACAGTTTTGATGTACTGCCTTTTGAACCTTTTAGAGGTCAAGCTAAATGTTATTCTGGCTAGTAACACTACTCAACTTTTAAATCAAACTTATTCACATTATAAGAAAATTCAGATAAGCAAAAAAATTTTGATAATTAAGAGAAAAGTCACCAAAAATCAAAACCAAACAGACGTAAGTGAAAAATTAGTGAGCACAATTCTCATTTATATTAGGCAATTTTACACTATTATATTACAGCAGAGATAGGTACTGTTCTGGTAATTTATGCCTGTATGTATGTAGAGGTGGATGAAACAAATGCCCTGTTAAAAAAGACCTGAGATTTATGGTGGCTGGTAAGATGGACATGAGCCAGCAATGTGCCCTTGCAGCCCAGAAAGCCAGTATCCTGGGCTGCATCAAAAGGAGAGGGGCCACAGGGAAAGGAAGGCAACCCTGCCCTTCTTCTCTGCGCTGGTGAGGCTGTTGTACTGCATCCACATGTGGAGTTCTCAGTACAGGAGGGACATATATCGGTTGGATTATGTCCAGTGAAGGGTCACAAAAATGATCCATGGAATAAAACACCTCTCCTGTGAGGACAGGACGAGAGATCTGGGGCTCTTCAGCCCGCAGAAGAAAACGCTGCAAGGTAATGTGATAGTGGCCTTTCAGTATCTAAAGGGTAGTTAAAGGGAAGAAGGGTAAAGGATCTTTCGCAGAGCCTGTGGTGATAGAACAAGGGGAAGTGGTTTCAAGCTCAAAGAGGGTAGATTGAGGTTTGATATTAGGCAAACAGTTATTTACAGTGAGGATGATGAAGCACTGGAAGACGTTACCAACTGATGTGATTGATGTCCCATCCATGGTGACTTCCAAGATGAGGTTGGATAAGGCCCTTGGCAACCTGATCTAGCTGTGCGTGTCTCCGTTCGTTGCAAAGGAGTTGGACTAGATGGCCTTCAGAGGTCCCTTCCAAAACCAAGGATTCTATAATTCTAAGAGATAAGAACAGGTAAGGCAACTTATGAAGAAGGCTGAATAGAAGTTTTATTCATCATTTCTCCTTTATTCTAGATGAAGCTCAAGGCATCTAAAATGTATTCTTACCCAAATTTAAGAGGATGATCATAAAATTAATATGAATTAGAATCTCAAGTCTATAATTGAAACAATGTTAAGGTTCAACATTTCCAGTTGAAGGTCTTAACCTTTATTCTGAAGGAATACATCTTCCAGAGAAGAATTGCTCATCAATAGAATATCTCTAAACTCTAAGGATTTTATGATTCTATGACCATTTTAAAGCCTGCTTACACTGGTATAACACTAATAACTGAACCATTGCAATTCTGAGATTCACAGCAGTAAATATTAGCTAAAAAATTCTAAGTGTGCTTGAATTTACAACAATTATCTAATACTGTTATTCACCATAGAATCATAGAATATACTGAGTTCAAAGGGACTCCACAGGATCATTAAATTAATCTCCTGGATCCACACAAAACCACCCAAACCTCAAACCATGTTTCTACAAGCATTGCCAAGACGCTTTTTGAACTCCATCATGCTCGGTGCCACGACTACTTAGAATTTCATTCAAATGTCTACAAGCTTTCTGTCTGCAAACTGAGGAGAAGCTGTCAAGTGAGATCCAGGAATCCAGTTACGGAGGATAACATTATCAAATTTTCAAATTGAAATGCATTCATTACCTTGACTTAGAGCAGAATTAGACCTCTGCAGAGTGATCTTTAGTTTTCCAGCAGTAGGAAAAAAACAATCTGAATGAAGTTTATGTAAACTGTGGATAGTAAGTTATTTGGCAAATCTGTTCAATTAATGTTTATAAATGGCAAATACAGAAGCAAACAAGATTCAGAATAGCTAGCTAATCAAATATCTGCCAATTAAAATGAATGTTACTCATAATAAATGATTGAACTAGTTCTTCAGGGGACATATTTTATTTCAGGAGTTATTTCAGGAGGAACACAATTAAAAAAAGAAATCAATGACTAGCAGCAAAAATTGACGTATTTCTCTGAAGCATGGTATATTTGTGTATACTTGTGATGCATGGTCATTCTAATAAAGAAAAAGGATAATTCTTTTGATGTCTCTTTTGGAGATGTCCTTTTTTAATTTATTCTTATACACCTCACCACTTTTCCAAAAAATCAAAACTGTTGATTTTTAAAGGCACTTCTAGAGTCAAAAATGTATTGAACCCAGAGTACTATAGCTGGGGAATTGAAGTGCTCTTTTCAAAATGCCATTCTGCAGCAGACTACCTGTTGAAATTCAGAGTACTTTTTTAAAAAAAAACATTCACACCTAAGAGACAAAGACTCACCATGTAACGATCAAACCACTAACAGTCATTCAAATTAAGGATCCTGCTGAAAAGCAGCTTTAGATAATGACTTGCAGGGAATAAAGTAGACTATCACAGACAGACAAACACATTGTAGATGTGGCTATGGCTCCACAGAAATTACTCCTTTATTCTGAAAGCTAATTCCAGGCACAGATGGCTAATGAGCACTAGCCCTTGACATGCCTGAAACAGAAGTATTTCTTGTCTTGTCTTCACTATCTTGCATACAATGAGAATTCACAATGCTAAAAAATTTATACTCAAACAGTGCAGGTTTGAATTTAAAGTATATTCTCCCAACTTGGCCAGTGTGACAGATTAATTTAGACTTACGGTTCAAATTTCTATTATTTAAAATATCTTTAAATTCATATGTGAGTTTTAGCATTATCCTTTTGTCATTGAGACACTGGAGTATCCAATACTGATTCTAACCCTACTCATGGTAATCAGGATTGCATATGTGAAATACAGTATATTCTTTGTTGAAATATTTGATCTAGTATCCAATTTACTGGATAAAACAAGAGTCACTTCCTTCTGTTGATCCCTTCTCTCTGTAATTGTGGCATACACTCCGGTAGTTTATTAAAGAAAACTGAAGCAGACCTTCTAGAGACATGTATTTCACTATCACAGAAGCTAGTTTTGGTATGCGTTCACAAATTCTGCACTTTTGATAGCATCTGTTTAACAGATAATAGAAACAGCTGATGCAGACATTGAATTGTGTTTCAAGTTTAAGGAAAAATATTTTCTGAATTAATGATTAGGAAATGCTTGCATTACTTGAGTGGAAAGTTGATTAATCTTCCAGATCCTTATTATGCGATTAATGTAAATCAGAGAAGACTTCTCCCTACCTGATTTCAGTCTGATGAATTGCTTTTAAAAATGGAAACAAGACAAAAATGGCAGTTTTTGGACCTCAGTGGGTATGTGGGAACAGGCACAGAAAGGAGACACTTCTATGCCACATTGTGTCATATCTTAAAATAGTAGAAGGTTTTTGCAGATCCAAATATGCACCATTCAATTTCCCCTTCTACGCACATAAAAGGCACAAAAGTGAGGAAATTTAATTTTCAGTTCCTTAGCATCTAAACTCAGGAATGCTGTACGTAGGCAATTTTTTCTCTTGGTCAAAAGATCAGGACAAAAAAAAAGTCATTATATTTCGAACACATTATGTATTTAATATGTATCATGAGTTTCAGAAGTTTGGAACCCTCATATGAAATGTCAGCACTTGATTGAAGCCCTAGGAATATCCAAGGCTTTCTAGCAGGTGGCTCACAGAAGTCAAGTCTTACACACTGAAGAACATGAATTTTTCTATTAAAATTGACCCATAAACAAACTGCAGTGTAATTCATAATTATCTAAACAACCATATCCCTTTATCACATTTCTTCTGAGAAAATTACTATTAAAACTTTGTAAATATTAAGCATACAAAATCAAATCCTTCTCCTAGTATAATCAAATACCATCTTCAACAAATAACTTCATTTTCCTGGTAATCCACAGAAATCAGAGTAGATTTCATTTGCTTGTATTAAAAAAAAATAAAGAAACTCTTGGTAGCCCAGCTACTAGAGTGTGCAGGTAGCCAATTAATGCTGTTAATTGGCAGTCACCAGTCTTAAGTGTTGTTATAACATGTACCAGATCAAGGTAAATAAAGCCAATTTAATGTATGATATCTCTTGCTAACATTTTTTCTCCACTTGCAATCTCAGAGTCGTTTCAGTTTTGATGAGCTGTCAACCAAATTATTTAGCTGCCATTTATAAACCTTGTCTGCAGCTCCTTGTTCTTTTGCTACAATCTATAACTTCCACAGTCTTTTTCCTTCTTCTAATGCAGCTGCAAAATGGGATTATATGAACTAGTTCTAGAGAAAATCTCACTGCATATGTGATGAAGAACCATATGTAAACATAGAAGTGTTTTTATATACATGCTGATATTGGCCTTTACTAAGTCTGTACTGATTCAAAAACCTGTAAAAATGAAACTTTTTCTAGAGAGGGATCAAGACTTCACTAAGAAAATTGTAGTTGTCCTGAAAGATAGTAGCACCTTTCAGAAATCAAAAACAAATCTTTAAGACATATGATGTTTTAAGTGTTGTGATTTAACTTGGAAGGTAGCTCTGCATCACATATTCACTCACTCATTCCCAGTTGGATGAAGGAAAAAGTGCAAGAGCACAAGGGTTGGGTTAACGACAGTTTAATAAAAGCAAACAAGTAAGTAAAAAGTGATGGACAACTCAGTTAAGATGGGCTGACTGATGCCCACACAGTCCCTGAGCAACAGCAGCTTCCCTCCTGCAACACTGCTTTTGGTAGATGTCAATGTTGCACGCTGAAACTTTCCAACAATTATCAAAGAGCATCAAGGATATTTCTCTACTTAAAAATAAAGCAAGAATGGCTTGCTGCTTAAAGTATTCTCAAAAATATGAGGATATTGGAAAATTTAGGCTTGGAAATTCCCAAACATCAGCTTGAAATGTGACGGGAGAAAATAAGAAGCTATCTCCATCTTTTTTCCCTGAAGAAAAAAACAACCTCTCCCAGTACCATTTTTAATCCTACAAACTTTCACTAAATGACCGTTAAGAATAGGAAAGAGAAGAACAGTAAGTCAAAATACATAGCTGCTGGCATTTCTTTTTCCCTTTCCCTTTCTTCCTTTCATTTAAAAAAGCTTAAGTTAATAAGTTTAAGGACAATGGTACATATGAACTCTTAAAAGTCAAACATCTGAAAGAGCATTCCAAGTACTAGCAATTACAAGATTGCTTTCTTTCTTTCACAGATCAGCGTAAATTTAATATGGTTTTTTTTTGTTGGTTCTTAGATGTTATGATTTTATCTTTTTTTCATGTTGAACATGTGAATATGATGGGATGCAACATGACTATCAGTGTACAACAGCTTTCTAGACTGCGAAAATGTAGAACCTGGTTTAGGATTATTTGTTTAGATAATTTTATTCTTTCTTTTTTCTTCAGAAAGGATTGTGCCTCTGTATACACACAGATTAGCGAGTGAAATGTGGCTGTTAGAATCTTCTTCGCTATTTTACAGATAGTCATGTGGGAAATGCCCAGATCCCTGCTTTGAAATATCAGCAGCCAGGCTGTTTTTCAATTTTCTTAATGTATTTTTCTATCAGTAAGTTTTTTTTTTTTTTAACCTCTTACCACCTGTGCTTATTGTGACTTCGAAGTACTATGGGTTTGACCCTTTTCAGTATGTTATATCAACCACACAACATAAAACTAATATCTAAACTAAACTGATCATCTTTGCAATACTACTCAATTTTTTTCTGGTATACAGGCACGTACACTAAGTTCTCCTGCCACTCTATTAGGTTCCTTTCACCAGGTGTCATAATTTCATTTGTACTGTTTATCAGGATATTCTACCTAGTCAAATATACAGCATCTCAAAGGATTCATGTCCTCTCCTGCTTCTCAGATTATGTAGACAGCACAGCTACTTTGGAGGGCAATTCAGTATTTATTTATGACTGGTTCTGAGAATTGAATGTATGCAATGACATCAACAAACTTTTAAACAATTTACAGGTATTTTTTTGCTGATCAGTTCTTCCTCCAGAAGAAGTACAGCCAGAACTACTCCTTCAGAATAAAGGCTAAGACCTTCAACTGGAAATGTTGAACCTTAACATTGTTTCAATTATAGACTTGAGATTCTAATTCATACTGATTTTATGATCATCCTCTTAAATTTGAGTAAGAATACATTTTAGATGCCTTGAGCTTCATCTAGAATAAAGGAGAAATGATGAATAAAACTTCTATTCAGCCTTCTTCATAAGTTGCCTTACCTGTTCTTATCTCTTAGAATTATAGAATCCTTGGTGTTGGAAGGGACCTCTGAAGGCCATCTAGTCCAACTCCTTTGCAACGAACGGAGACATGCACAGCTAGATCAGGTTGCCCAGGGCCTTACTTCATCATAGAAGTCTCCAAGCATTGGGCATCAGTCACATCACTTGATCACCTCTTCCAGTGCCTCATCACCCTCACTGTAAACAACTGTTTTCCTAATATCTAACCTCTGTGAGGTTGAAACCTCATTTGAGTTTTCCTTCTTTGAGCTTGAAACCACTTCCCCTTTTTCTATCACCACAGACTCTGCTAAAGACCTGTACCCTTCTTTCCTTTAGCTACCCTTTTGATACAGAAAGGCTCCTTCAAATAGCATTCTTTCAGCCCTGTAAGTTTTTCAGTGATCTCTTGAATGAGTAGAATAATGACATATCTTTTGAAGGTCAAGGAAGGTGATCCTCCCCTTCTACTCTGCCCTGGTTAGACCTCACCTGTAATACTGTGTCCAGTTCTGGGCTCCCTGGTACAAAAAAGACAGGGATTTCCTGGAAAGAGTACAGTGGGGGGCTAAAAAGATGATAAAGGGTATGGAATACCTACTTTGAGAAAAGAATGAGAGACATGCATCTGTTCAGCCTCAGAAAAAGAAGACCCCGAGGGGCCCTGATTCACGTCTATAAATATCTAAGGAGCAGGAAGCAAAGGGATGAGTCTGGGGTCTTCTCTGCAGTGTGTGGCAAGAGGTCAAGGAGAAGTGGCCACAAACTAATGCATAGGAAGTTCTGCACAAGTGTGCATGGGAACTTCTTCACAGTGAGGGTGACAGAGCACTGGAACAGATTGCCCAGTTGGGATGTTGAATCTCCTTCTCTGTAGACATCCAAGATCCACCTAGAAATCTACCTGTGCAACTGGTCTAAGGAACTAGCTTTGGTAGGGGGGGTTGGACTAGATGATCTCTAGAGGTCCCTTCTAACCCCTACAATTCTGTGATTTAATTGGAAATGTGTTTTTGTGATAGTGGTCCTAATTCTTTTTTTGCAGACTATCAAATATAGAATATTTTCTGAGATTGTAAATGAAAATAAGAGTGTATCTGAGGAAAGTATATCAGAAAGAGATAAAACTAACATATGATGGAATTTCTATTTAAGGTATGAAATATTAAGAATGCTGTGTATAAAGGGGGTAATCACATATAGCTATTATGTATGATAAGGTGCAAATATTTTATCAGTTAGCGCAGGTTAAACAAATAGACATATCTGTAATACTCACTACACTACATTATCTGCGCTGTTGTCTTTTTGTTATCTTTGGACTTCTGTGATAAGAGGATAGCAATCCTCTAACTTTATCTGCTGAGCTCCTAACTGGCATTATGGCAAGTCCTATAATTATTGCAGAGTTAAAACCTAGTAATTTCAGCTGTACTTTAATATATTTCTAGGGGTTTAAAAGAAACTACAGGAAAACTGAAAAAGAAAACAGACACATACAACCCTCACATCCTTATAAGTAAAAAAAATTGTACCATCTGAAGAAGAGGTTTAGCATCAGATCATGCATTCTTAAATTTCAAGTAATCCATATCGGAGGAAATTCATACAAGTACATAAAGAACATGACCTGGAGAAAATAGACTCGCAACTCAGTGTTTTTTTTTTTTCATCTTATCTGTCTTATAATTCAATAGGTTCATATTTGTTTTTCTTGGATTATTATGTTCATGCACTCATCTCAAAATCTGCATCAATATTTTTTATAAAGTTTCACATTTCAAGTTCTTGCTTCCAATATTCATTCATCCACTCACCTATGGTCAGCTGTTAGTTTATAAAGTCCTAGAAACTATTTTTCTTCTGAATTTAATTAGCAATATATGGATAACTGCAAAATTAGCTTCTCCTCACTTTCATTTTTTTTAACAGGAATATTTAAATACATTACAACCTGCTGATCTCAGGAGAAGAACTGTGAAGTAGTTTTTACTCCAGTACTGAAGGATGATTACCTTTGGATTACATTTAGATTTGACAGTTCCTATTTTGTAACTCTATTTGTAACCTACAGTGATATTTTGTCCTTTCTGTAATAGTTGCAGAGCTTTTACTTGTATTTTAAAAATTCAAAAGGTAAGTATCTGATAGATCAGTACTAGGAGAGAAAAACCTGGCTTTGCTTGACATTTCACAAGTTGTTATAAGAATGCAGTGTATATAATAGTAACTACACTATTCTTCAGAATCGTTTTACTCCTGTAACTTTAGATTCTGACTATGATATGAACATCCCAGCTCCAGATCTGATTTTTATCCTCAAAAATTGGCCCACAATGATATTAGTAAAATGCAATGATATAAGTAAAAACATATCTGTCTCTCATACTTTGGAAACAATTGGTGATTATTATACAGTATTAGGAGAGCAAAACTGTACTGAAAGTTCTGAAAAAAAAAAGATTATATTTGAGCCAAATGATCAATCAGTAGATTAATTATATGTATCAATCATGTATCCTCTTGATGAGCTCCAGTGCTGCAGTATGAATTACAGAATTACCAAATAATTTCATTTGATCACAGTGCTCATAAAGGAGCCAAAAGACAACCATTTGCAATCTGTCATGAAATTTGCAATATAAGATACCACAAGTGTAGCCACAGTAAGCTGACCAAGATCATAAGCAATAATGTAAAACTACTCCATAAAACATATAACATAATAACAAATCCCTGTTTCTTAAGCACCCAGTTTTTAAAATGAAAAGAAGGGAAGCAAACGAGTTAAAATGAATCTTCCAAACATACATTCCCCAGTACTTGCTGAAAAAGCACTGCAACTTCCATGAGCTGTCTCTGCCAAACTCAGTAATCAAAACAATGTGGTATGGTCAATTTGTGTGCACAAGACAGCTGTTTTGTGGAGTACTTGTTACAACTGCAGGGAGCTGAGTGACCACAGCTACCAATCAACAGAAGATGAAATGCAACATCCCAACATTTCTTTCTTGCTTTCTACAGCAAGACTTAACATGCTACAGACAATACAAGCAAGATTGACTTGTTCAAAAAAGTATGTTGAAATTGATTGTAAGCAGAAGAAAAACATCACTAGAAATACAAAAATGAGATGTTGCTTCACTCTTTTATTTTTAGCAAATCTGTCACACTGTTTTCATTCTGTGCCAGCCTAATGCATTCAAAAAAACAATATATAAACCCCTGAATATTTACTTATTAAATATGTACTTTTTGATCCTAACATAAAAGATTTCACTAAAAAAAAATCAATCCATACTACATCTCATATATACAGATCTACATACAATACAGAATTGTTTGGCCTTAATGATGACAAGAAGAATATAAAATCTCACAAACCTTAGAAAATGATTCATGAGAAACAAGACAGCAGCACAGGAATTCGGATTGATGCAGTAAAGAACTTGTATCATTACTAGTAGAAACCAGAAGGGGCAGTTACTACACTTGCAGTTAAAATATAATCTCCCTTGACATCATCCAGTGTGTTGCTGGAACGCTGTTGAAATATTTATTTTCTTCTGATGAATATATTCTAAAGAATACCATGTCATTATGTTTTAAGTAACACAGGGAGTCTTGAATGTAAGGTAAATGTCATTATTTTTAGTGAAGTCCTTACAAATTGCAAAGCCTGCACAGTACGTATTTAAATTTCAAACAATTATTCTTTTTCAGTTAAATAATCTGCAAGTGGCTGGAAACCAAGATTTTCTTTCAGAGAGGTTGTCCCTAATCTTCTAACTTTTGTGCCATTTTCAATAACTTGCAGATTTGTAGAACCTAGAATGATGGGGATTATAATGGAAGCTATAGATGTACCAGCTACTATTGTAATAAACAGTAGATAATTGCTTTTAGCTTTCCATTCAGTGAATTAAGAAGTGATTTTTTTTTTCCATTAAAAGTTACTTTCACTGCAAGGAAGTTTATTTTAGTACATACCACAATAATAAAATAACTGTAGCCTTCCCTGAGATTTCTTAACATTTGTTATTATTTTCAAATTCAGGATTACCAGACTGAGTGAATATATTCAGAATTCAAAGCCAGTCAGTAATGAGCAGCTCACCTAGCCACAAAACACAACCCATCATTATAGCATGCACAGGCCAGTGTGTTGAACTGATATTAATTTTGATGTTACTCTGTTCACATGGAGAGCAACTCTCAAGATGTTCTGAGAGCAGCTACATGTTCAGTACCTTCATATCCAGTGCAGGAAAACAAAAAATAAATCAAAGTGATATAACCATCAAAATCACTTCACCTACATTATTTTATAGATTTTTTTTTAAAATCAAGACTTAAAATTTCTAACTTCTCACCACCACAAAACGAATCAGTAGGATCATATTACAGACAGCAATTTTCAAAATTTCACTACAGTTTGGTCCTTATTATAGTTCATTATGTAAGATGAAATGGATCCAGTAAAATACCTATTGTTTATGCAATTTACCACTACTTTAGTTAATCAGTCACTTCTCAGCAAGCATACAGATTCCAGAATGGAATATTCTCTTCAGAGTATTAATTTGAACCACAGGATAATGTCCATTTAAACTGTACAAGGTGATGATTTTTTTCACCATGAAATTAGTTCAATATTTTTTGAATAGAAAAGAAATGAATGAGATTCTCCAAGAAGACAAAATTATTATAGAACTCATTACAATTCTTCTGCTTCTCACTGCTGGATTTTAACTTAATTTGACCCCTTTAAAATCTACAGAAGTGCTTTGGCCAAGAAAAATGAAAGAATGCACATGCAGTATACATATTTCCTGTTTTCCACTCTTTTTACATTCTGATACAAGGTAGCATACAGAAGTCCAAAGCTACTTAAATGGATACACTAGTTCAGAGACTCAATTCTCTGCTTAGCTTCATTATTGTAATAATATATATAGAAATCCTATAAATGAATTTTGAAACAAACCTAAGAATTTTAAATCTTATACAAGTTTCAGAGGGCTCAGAATCCTTTAAAATATTAGCTGTTCCTATTATTGTTTAATTTCTCTTCCTCCCTGCAAAATAATAAATAAAGAAACAAATAAATAATTCAATAAAAATAATTAAAAAAAAAAACCCTAAAGCAGAATTCTCAGTTTCTTCCTGAAATCTTACATGTCATTCTTGTAATTCCTGCCTCTTAAAATAGGATATGCTCAGTAGCTTGAAAATCATTTGCAGTGAATTCAAGAGTCAAATTAAATCACATCTGGATTACTAGTGTCAAGTAATAGTGGTAACAATGCTGGAAAATGAACTAATCTGTCAATATACAATTGGGGCTAGAAGTTGCTATGACATTTTGTTCATTATATAACCATGACTTCAATCACAATACACATGGACTTGTGATCAATTTTCTTCTCATTTTGTGTATACAACATGCTCTCCGGCATGGTGTCAAATAGGTTTTTAAAAGTCTATAATTCCATAATTAACTTTTCAGTTATACAGTCCCTCATGACACATTCTTTTACTGTTTGCCCTCCCCCCCCCCAACTTTTTTCCCTTCACTTGCTCTGCTCTATTAAATTTTCAACCTAGAAATTTATACTTCTCCAACAAGAGTTCTATATCTAGACACTGAAACTGGAAAAGATTTTTTCAGTTCTTCAGTTTATATACATTATAAACATCCTTAAGAAGAAAAAAACAAAAAAAAAGCTCTTAAATTCAGAATACAGAAAAGTGACATTTCTAATCTTAGAAAATTAACTTTTTTAAAATCCTTGTATGTAATATGTGTGTCTTATATACTACAGGTGTGTGTATTACATGTCTGAATAAAATACCCCATTTCCACAAAGTGGATAGAGCAAATTCTGGATTATACATCTCCTCTAGAATAAAAATAAATGCACATGTACACAACAGAACCTTTCATTACTAACAAAGGAATACAAGTAATATGCGCATTTCAGGTGAGCAAATGAATGCCCACAGAACTGCTATAAGGCTTTACTAGGTGGGCATTTCATCCTGTTTAACTGGAAGGCTAATTTGTAAACTAGCTTCAGCAGGACAAACTAAGAATCTGTGAAAGGGCATGAAATATTTCTTCATTCTGTAGTTTACGAAATGCCTTGAGAAGAATGGGTCCTTTTAGGTAGTGCTTATTCAAGTTGTTATCTTCATGAGATAATTTACTGAAAAATGAACTAAGTGTCTCTTAAAGGCCTTACCTACCTGAGACAACTTAGATACAGGCTCTGTTGCTGTCTTTCACCTGATTCATAGATGAAAAGGTAGTCTCTGTAGTACACCAATTACGTAGTGTCCATGAGCTCTATTCTCATATGTACACCATTAGTGTTGGATCTGCTTTTCGACAAAAGTAAAAAATGATAGTGCTTACATTCTTTGCTTGGTCTCTGATTTTCCCAGCTGAATTTAAAACTAATACACAAATATTTTATATAAAATTATCCCAATATCATCCATACAAGTAATAGTGATTCCTGGATCTTACAGACTCAAATCAGAATGTAACTCAACCTCCTTTGTACTCTTTTAAAATACTGTAGTAGCAGAATGTAGAATGTCTACATAGAAAATGCATAATTAAGCTCACTGAATTTTTAATTACAAAATTGTTGCAGACTGCAATTTTTTTGCTGACAGAACATTAGTCTTCATGAAACATATTTGGTCAAATCATTTGAAAATTTATATTTCAGTTTTACTTCTATTTGTTGTAAACGGGCAACAGATATCAGGATTGACTTTTCTTGAAGCTGATTCCTAAGAAACTGAATTTATGTCTGCATTAATTTTAACCCATGATCACAGTGTACTAAACACTGCTTCTGACTATAAGCAAACTTGTCAGATAGCAATATGTTTCAGAAACTGTGTAAGTGTTAGTTTTAGTTTAACTCAGAGTTGTACATAAAAATGCCTTCCTTCTTTTCTACTGGTGTGAACAATATTTCAGTCAGTACCTGTGTGAAGAGAATCAGGTACTTAACACAACTAAAACTAACTGACATTTCATTTTCTCTCTTTAGTAAAGCTGAAAGCAGTAGTTCCACCATACTGAGATAGAGAAGGAAAGAGCAGTTTCCTTTTGTTGTAATTGCTAACTCAGCTATTCTACAAGTAAAATAAATTAAAATCAATGTGAGTGTTTCTATCAGCATTTGTAAGTGAATAGTTAAAATCTTTTGTTTTGAAAGTAATGTCTCATTTTTTTTCCACTGAGGCTACACAAGAGCTACAAATAACACTATTTGATAGAGAAAATTTTAAGCTACAAAACACTGTTTTTTAACATAATCATAACCATTAGGTATGCATTTTTACCAGCTAAGAAAAAAAGCCTGTATTCTCTGCTCACAAGTACTTGTATAGCCATCCAGAAGGTGGCCTGACTTTCACGTTGCTGTCACCACTGTTGAAACGCAACACTCATCACTTCACTATGCTCACACCCACTGTTTGGTCCCCATAAATATTCAGTAAGTTTTGATGAATGTCAATGGGTTCAATTTTTCCCACATGGATAAATTCAGTGGCACACCTTTGCTTCATATTCACTTCCATGTCAGATGCCATTCTGTCAGACTGCGTCTCTGCTGCCATCAGTCATACAGCAACAATATGTAACTGAATACTGGCAGAAAAGCTCAACCCCTACTGCCATACCACCACCATCTGCCTCAGACTTTGCTGACCAACAGAATAAAATAGAAGGCATTACTTCTGGAGCAGCCCTCTTAATTCCCAAAGGTTAAGAAAAACTTCTTGTAATGGAAATGGATATGATGTGCTTGTGATTTGACAGTGACTAATACGAACCAATAAAATACAGTATATGTTATTGCATTTTCATAATGCAGTTATGTTTTGCACTCCAACAATAAAAAAAAATAAGGTATCTCAAGTTTAATAGAAAAAACAAGAGTCAAAGTGAATGAAATATCTTACTTTTACAGCCATGGGAACAATTCATAATATGGCAAATGCAAGTGCAATAATAAGTTATGAGAGCAAGACCGACAGGAATAAAATTATTTTATAGCACTAAGATTGTACAAAAAAATAGAAGTGAATTAAGCTCATTAGTGGAACAGCATCAGCCTATACTTTAAATCACATTAACAAAATGATTTATATGCTCAATTAACATTGCTAAAGGTGGTGGTTTTTTTCCTTCTCTCTCCCATTAAGTATGAGAGCTGTTCCAAAAGTAATGCCACCTACTTTATTATGCTGATGCACATCGGAGGTGAATGTCAGTGGTATGGCAGTAGGAGCTGAACCTACCTATCAATATTCCATTACATTTTGTTGCCATGGGACAGATAACAGCAGAGGGGCAGTCTGACAGAATGCCAACTGACACAGAAGTCAGTTGATGTTGGTCAAAAACAATGTGTGCCACTGAATTCCTCCATGGAAGAAAATAGCACCCACTGACATTCACTGATGCTAGGTAAACATCCAAAAACAAACTGTAGATGCAAGCACAATGAGAAGATGGTTGGTGCGTTTCAGCAGCGGTGACAGAAAATTGCAAGACAGTGCTATGCAGCAGTTATGACAAAGGAGTGAGACCAAGGTGAAATAAACAGCTCTGCATGCACCAAAGTCAGTGAAGCTCCCTGCAGCCCAGGAGAGGCACATGGTACATCAGGCTGTCCCCCTGCAGACCACGGGCACCGTGCAGAGAGATCCACATGCAACCATGGAAGTCCACAGCATAGTACTGGATTTGGCCTGAAAGAGGCTAAGCCAGTGGAGAGACCTTGCAGTAATGGATTCCTGGAAGGAAATGCAGCTTGTGTAGAGAACTCTTAGACTGTGGCGCAGCCTACTTTGTAGGAGCTGCAGCCAGGGGAGAATCCATGATGAAGTCCACTCTCAAATCAGTACCATGCTGCACAGTCCTTCATAGAAAATTTCTTGAATAAACTGGTCTGTGGGAAAGACCTATGTCAGATCCAGATCAGTCTGGGAAGGACTGTACCCATGGGAGAGACACCAGGCTGGAGTGGCGGAAAAGCGAAGGGAAGGAGAGAAGTTTTCATCAGAATATCAGATGTTGTTGGTTTAAAAAGACATGCAACTAAGGACAACACAGCCATTTGCTCATAAATGTAGTAGAATGAGAGAAAGAATTAGAAATAAAATAGATCTTGTGGGTTGATATAAAAATGATTAACTTGAGTTAAAGTAAGCAAGACTTCTGGACAGAAAAATCAATTAGTAAAATCACATTCTTAAGAAAGACTGGAAGATCTTTTTGATACACCTCCCTCACTAAACAAAACTTAAAATAAAGAATAAAGAAAGTAAGAAGTACTGTCTTGGGAAATAAATGTCAACTCATCCAAACTGCTTCATTTTTGTTAGGAGTCTTGATTATAGCACTTCAACAGAGTTTCTTCAAATCAAAGTTCAGGCATAACTTTTGACATAATGCGATAGCTCTCCACAAGAACTTGTCCCAAAAGGCAGTAGCATAATAGAGCACCATAGCAGGCTGACTGAGGGGTTTTCTAACACTATCCCATCAGTATTTGCCACTTTTCAAATCTTGAATGATGCCATGTTTTTAAATTTGCACAATGAAGTACTAGTCCAACACATCTTTGAAAGCACTTCAAGATGGATGGAAAAAGAGGAGACCAAGAGAAAAAATCAGTGTTTTGTGACACATGCACCATCCATAAACTGTTATGTGTTCTGAGCATAAATTAAGACACACAAGACTTCATAGGCTACACTGATGTACACCTCTGATTTCTTCTCTTCCTACTACTAAGAAACAATGTAGGAAAAAGAGGGAGTGAGAAAGAGAATGGGGAAGGAGGTATCTCCTTGTGGCTGGTAGCAGTACACTTGTTTGGGCATTTCTGAATTTTCACATTTGGCTGCAGCAGAGTCTGTGTGACCAGAGGTACTTTGCAGACTGGTAACAGCATCAAAAGGATCTAGTATTGTGACGATTGAACTTTCTTGGTCTTAATGCTGTAAGAAGAGACATGTTCAGGGAATTTGCCTGAAGTTACTGCAGAACTTTGTTGATACAAGAGTTGAGAATACAATAAGGAATTTTAGCTCTATTAACAGGACTGAAGTAATAAACTCTAAGACTAAAAAGCAGCACAGAGTATTTGCAACCACAAGATCTAGATTTTAAACAAGTACCTCATGCTATCTAAAATATCACCTCTGCGTGGCTCAGCTACAAATGAGAATTCAGTAAAACCTTTCTTTATCTGTCAGGCACATAGATAATACTTTCTCATGGAAACACTGTTCTTCTATTTGTCTGGAAAGAGTCCAGCAGAAGGCTAAAAATGTGATAAAGGGTGTGAAACACCTCCCTTATGAGGAAAATCTGAGAGACATGGGTTTGTTCAACCTTGAAAAAAGAAGATTCAGTGGGGTTCTGATCCACGTAGGTGACAGGACAAGGGGAAATGGTCACAAACTGACACATAGGAAGTTCTGTGCAAGTGTTTGTGGAAACTTCTTCACAGTAAGGGTGACAGAGCACTGGCACTGGCTGCCCAGGGAGGTTGCAGGGTCTCCTTCTCAGGATATGTTCAAGACCCACCTGGACATGTACCTGTACAACCTGGTCTAAGGAGCCTGCTTTGGCAGGGGGGTTGGACTAGGTGATCTCTAGAGGTACCTTCCAACCCCTACAATTCTGTGATTCTGCCTTGTTCTGCTCACAAAGGAAAAAAAATTCATCTGACAGGTTCTAGAAATAACAGATAAAGTATTCACAGGCAGGCTAATAGTCACATGCAGAAAGAAGAGTCAAACTTGCTCAGATGGCAAAGGAGATCTCTGGGTAGGCAATACTCCTTTCCAGGAAGCAACCTAGGTCAATGAAATGTTCTCCCCTCAGTGGCTGGCCTTTATATGAGCCCAGCATGGCTCTACCCCTCCTAGTCACATAGGGAACACATCTGAACTGTTCGCATCTGTGCTCCCTGGGCCAACTGCATTCCTTCACTAGGTACTCAATCACCAGGTCAAGCTGTGATCTAACAGTTCCCTACAGGCCTTAACTAATTTAAATCTGCGGGGACTGGAAATATAACATTAAACCAAACATCATGGTGTCAATGGTTTATGGGCTGATTCGGCTCAGTTCTGTGATGATTGGGATGGGGGACCCACAGACCCACGTCCCAGGAAAGGGGAAGGGGGAACGGGAAAAGGGAAAAGGAAGATGGGCCTAGAAACAAAACAGCAGCAATTATCTGAGGAGGAATGCTACTTTACTAAATAAGATATCAGAAAGCAAAATAACACAATATAACTGGAATTGAACCTAACAAATTAAATGAGCAAGAGAGACTGTCCAATAAACCAAAGGCCTTGCGCTAAATGCTGAAGGTGAGACGGCAGCGAGCACTCACTGCTGGGTTAGTCCAAAAGGGAAAGATCCCCTGTCTCATGACACACAGTTTTTATCTTTCCCTCTGAGCGGAAAATGGAAAAATGCAAAGCAATGCAAAGTCCTCTGGGATATGTAGTTCTTCTCTTCTGAGATAAGTATACCTGTAACTATCGATGATCCACGGAGCTGGTGCATTAACTCTTTAACTCCCAAATCACTACATGACATTATGATGTGGAATGCCAATAACAAAAATAATAAAACCATGACACGTTTAAATGTTTTCCAGTTCAACCTGAACTGAACCTTTTACTCCTGCTCTGTGAACATGGAAGATTTTTGAACCTCTTATGACATCTCTAAATTAGACTATTATTGCTTCCTCCTTTTTCAGTCATGTGAGATGTGATTGTGTTATGCCATGCTGTTTTGTTAATACACTGGAATTTCTGTATTTTGAATAAATACAATGAGACAGACTTGCATATTTATTTAATTTGTATTCTGAAAAATATTTTTTATTTTCTACAGAGTATCACATCACCATTTTTTCTTCCACTGTAAACATACTGTCCTCTTCTGATTGACTTATATTTGGTAGATATATTTAAATAACTTTCTAAAATGGGAAATGTAATATATTGGATCAGACTTTATTAATATCCTTCAACATTTTGTTATATCAGAACAATAAAATTACAAACTATGTATTCATTATTTCTCTTCTTTTCTCATTATTCTAAACAGACATTCTTGCTGCTCTGTTGCCTTTTGATTTAGACCTTTCTGAGTAGTGCAAGCTCAGTAGCCAAGGTGTTTACAGCTTGCCTACTGCAGCATTTATCCATTCTTTATGAATTTAAATACCAGACCTTCTGTGAGAGGGGAAAAACCCTGAAGTGCGATCTTAAGAAAGGAATAATATTTCTGAAATTTGTATCACTATTCTCTGATATCTGAGTGTGCAAAAACTGATGGCCATTAATGACATTTCAAAGAGATGGAAAAATTTCCAGGACCCAGGCATGAAAGACTAACAGAGGACCATGACTAAGCCTGTAACTGCAGTGTTTTATCAATTTCAAGATACATCATGTTATTCAACTAAAAGCAGCACCAAATGCCTTTAGGAGGAAAATTTCTTCACTGTTGTAATTCTATTTCTGAATATCTTCTTAACGCTTTTCCCCTTTGCTTTCCATCACTTATAGCTGTATATGTTTAACATTTCTTCCCTACTTTAGATTTTTCAGGTTTCTTCTTTTAAGGATAAAATCTTACTCCATGGACATTGACATTACTAAGTTATTATCACCTGGGTTTGCAGATGACTCCAGACATTCATTAGTTTTGCAAGCACTATTTGAAATCAATTACTTGATTTTTTGCAACAAAAATGTGATTAAAGTTAAATGTTACATCTGTTTCTTACATTCTTTGCAACATAATGACATTATGTGATACATAGCATTGAAAAACCGGCAATCATATGCTTTTTAAATATCTGTAAATCTTCAGTAATATCCTTGATATTGTGAATGTAGATATAATTATATATTCTCTGTCTTATCATCTAGGCTAAGAATTACTTTCCAACAGAAGTGAAAAGAATGTCTCGTGTTTCAAACTAATGATCATGAATGTGATTTTCAGTTTCCTTATTTACTGTAAAGGATACAGTAATGAGATACAGAGGTCTAATATTCCTCTAGTTTACCAGAGAAGAGACTCTTTCCAGGGCACTACACAAAATGTGACTCTCTGATCTTATTTTTATAGACATTTTTGTAAATCGTATCCCTAAAGGTCTGATCACTTTAGTAATCATAGGCATTTACCCCCTTACAAAAGAACTTAAAACAGTCAAAAAAAATTAAAAAAATAAAAGGAAGGAAAAGACAGAAAAAAATCTGTCAACAGCAGTACTGTATCAATAAAGTATCCTTCTTCTTATATGACAAAAAGGTTAAATGCAGAAAAAAATAACCTTATGACAAACATATAAAAATGGAAAAATTCAATAAGACAACTTGTATATTCCCCATTTCTGTTATATCAGAGCTGTATATTTCCCTGGCTGGCTTAGGTCCTGCAGAAAGGTAGGAGCTTTTTTATATTCACATATAACCATAATGTCCTACTGAATAAGAATTTCAGGTTTTAAGACAGCAAAATTAATCACAGACAGGAGACAATTTTTTCTGTATACATTTTCACATTGGTGATGTGTTATTTATGCATAATACTAGCATAGTGATTTTTGGCACTAGTACAATGGATCAGTCTTATAGGATTCTTGTTTCTATGCTTTGATACTGAATTTCACAATAATGACCTGGAGTATGTCCTAGCTATCCACGGTGCTTGTTACCTTTTCACAATGAAATAAAAGCCTTTTTACAGTTCAGCCAGTCCATCTTATCTGTGCCACCAGTATAGTTTAATACACTCACTTGATTAACTCTGCTTCATAGCCTAGAGTATTTTCCCTTTGGGTCTTGTCAGCAAGGGAAAGTTCTCACTTTTACATGGTAGAGCTACAACTCTCAAAGTAAACAAAACATCATTGCTTCCAAGCTATATTCCTATAATTGCACAACATATTTATATGGAAATTATATGCAATGCCAGTTGCAGGTATGGAGATTCCCTTTTAGACAGTAAGTTGTAATTATTGCTCCAGTCGTACTGGAGTAATATGCTAATGGAGGAACAGCTCAGAACAATTGAAATAGAAATTAATTTGCATTAGTGAATTAGTTTGTACTCAGTGGTTTACTTATACCATACAAAGTTGTGATTGTTCTGAGGTATTTGTTTCTATACTCTGCAAGGAAAAACAAGCAATAACAACAACAACAACAACAACAACAACCCATAAGATGCGAGTTGTAACTTCCTTAAATCATTTAATAATATTTTTGAGTGTGTTCATAATAATAAGTATTGATAATGGCTCCTGATAATGAAAAAAATAAGAAATTTGTCAGCAGGAGCTGACTACAAGGACTTAGAAACACCACTAAGTTTTGAATTCAGGTACAGATAATGATGTGTTTCTATTAAGGAAGGCTGTTTCTAAGTGATAAAGAGATCTTCGGAAGATCATTCAGACTTTATTCAACACACATTTGCGTCAGTGTTATGTCTTACTTGTTGCATTATCCAGAGGAAAATCAGTTTTTGAAAATTAAAAAGATCAAATATGACTAAATGAAAATGGCTATTACCTACTTGGTTAGCTCTTATATTTTCTAATGCAACATTAATTCTACTTGCAGGATGAATTTTAGCAATAGAACACTGGAATTTGTGGCAATAATATTTCTGTGACAACTGAAAAGATCCCATATGTAAACCTAAAATCTTAATAGAATGTATTCAAAAGATGGAAAAACTTTTCTTTGGTATTGCTCCTGCTGCTGTTCTGATGCTTCTTTTTTTGTTGTTGTTGTAGGCAGCATATGTGAGATCAGCATATTTGAGTTGCTCAGTGCAGCAATATTAAGTCCCGTGTGTACATGAGCATATGCAGAGCAATGTCAAACCTTTTACAAATAGAAAATGTTGTGGGTAGAAGAGAAATGCAGGAGTGCAGCAAACAATAGAAAGAAGAGCAAGAATTCTCAGGGAAAATGATAAAGACAGAGGTGAGGAAGTTGTGGCAAGAAACTGGACTATTTGATACTTGGTTGGATAACCGCAGCATAGAAACAGGGAAAGAACATTTGATGACTGAAAGGAATATTCAGTGAATAAAAGGCGTTGAAAAACCTATTTTTTTAATCGTTTTCTCTGCAAAATAGTCCAGAGTACGGAGGAGAGTACTTTTGAGATACACAGCCTCAAGAGACAAGAATTAAATGGATACTTGGGAGTCATGAATGGAAGCAGTATATGGGACTCCTTGCCATATAATAGGCTTACTGGGAATAAATTTCATAGACCCTTGTTTTAAGCTGTTCTCAAGGTTTGCCAGGCTCATAAACAAACTTGTTTACTGAAATTCAATGGAGCATGGTAAAGTCAGACTGAATATGACAGTGTTTCAGCCAGGGGAGGCCAGAGTGGGCCAATGTCACTCATCACTGCCTCTCAAGATGATCATGAAAGCCGTAGGGAAAGTGTACAGGGAGGCCCTGGAAGACATGGCCCCATCTGAAGGAGGCAGCATCTCCCTGCCTCCTCGTGGCAAAGTCTGTGATGCTTCATGGCTGCTTGTGTTCTGTGGCTTGGCTCTGTCAGTGCAAAGTATTCAAGAAAGGTACAGCAGTACACCAGAGAGTTACTTAAAAGTATAATCTGACAATATTTTTGTGGAACTTGACCCACTCATTTGCTGAAAAGGTGGCAGAATCAAAATGTTAGTGCAGGCAAAGCCGGTTACAAGCATCTTAAAAGTTTTTAAACTCTCACAGAGTGCCAAATTCCATCAGCTTTATGTCTGTAAATTCAAAAATAGAGTATTGCATGATTAACTTTCAAAAAACGTGTTTTCCTCTTCTACACATGGCTCTCTCTCTTTTTTTTTTTTTAAGTACTTGCCCTGTGCCGTGTTTGCACATTCACATGCTCATAGACATACAGCTCTACCGTCTTCCATCAACAAAACGTGACATACTTATTCTGCAATCCCTCTCCCTTCAGCAGAATGTTAAAAAATCTGAACCTGCCTCTCACCAGGCAGCCAGTGAAGCCAGCCCTACCCTGGAGTGCCAGCACTGCCAGACAGGTGAGGGAAAGGGTTGTCCTGCTCTGCTCTGTGCTCTGTGGCCTAACCTCGAGCACTATGCAGTTTCACGTGCCACAATGTGAAAAGGACATAAAACTAATACAGAGTGTCCAAAGGAGGGCTGCAAAAGTGGTGAAGAGTCTGAAGCAGCTGAGGTCCTTTGGTTTGTTCAGCCCAGAGCAGAGGAGACTGAGGGGAGGTTTCATGGCAACTGCAGCTCTACATGAGGGGCATTGCTGAGCTCCGCTCTCTGGTGACAGCAACAGGATCTGTGTCAGGGAAGGGTCAGGTGAGGGTTAGGGAAAGGTTCTTTGCCATAAGGCAGTAGCCATGAACGGGCTGCCCAGGGCAGCAGTCACAGCCACAAGCTGCTGGAGTTCAAGAAGCGTGTGGGCAACAGTCTCAGACATATGTTCTGATTTTTGAGTGGTCTTGTGTGGAGCCCAGAGTTGGAGACAAAGATCCTGTGGGTCTTTTCCAACATACAATATTCTGTGATTCCATGGTAAACTAAACTTAATGCCAGTTTTCTCACCCTATTTTATTGATGAGCCAAAAGAGCGCTCTGAGCATTGTGAGAAAACCCAGCCATGGCAGTGCTCTGTGACAGTAACAGCTACTCTCAATCTCTGTGCCAACACGCAGATATCAAGCTTGCAAAAATGTTTTTTTCCATCCTTCAGTCTTTCCTCAAACTTAAAATCTTGCTTTGAACCTTAACATCTTTTCCCCAGTTTCACTGGTCTAAAGAGCATACTAACTCTCTTCAGAAGGGCAGAAAAAACAGAAAAAGAAATAAGAGACAAAAAATAGATGAGATTTTTTAGCTTTCTGAGCTACTCTCCATTTCTCACTCCCTTGAGGACTACACAAACACCCCAAGCTACTGCACTGAAAATTATCTTATTCTGAGAAGAGGATTATTGATTCAGTCTATTTGCATTAAAATGTTCTTTGCATTTCTGTATCTTCATTTCTTAATACCAACTGGATTTTAAAGGCATAATGCGCTATAATTAATCACTGAAAGGTTTTGTGCATACAGTAAAATTTTTCCTCTTGAAAGTCTTTTCTAAAAAATGAAGGAGAGAACAAAATAGTTTCAGGGTCGACCAGTGCAGGTCAGTCTGGGGTGAATAATGCCAGATGAATGTTTTTGCCTTCTATGATTAAATGACGGTGGGTGAGGGTCCCTTCTGACCTGAATAATTCTGTGATTCTAAGATCCGCATATAAAATCTTTCCTGAGGCCACAGCACTGCTGTGAAGCAGTAGGAAGACTGTTATTCCCATTTTATGCACATTGAAGAGGTTGAGATATCTAAAATTGCTGAAGCTGTTGCCTGAGAATGTCTGACTCTTTTTTTATATCCCATTTAGTATTTTGGAAATTGCAGTCTAGATCCCCAAAAGTTATGCTTATGTGGTGAAATTGTCATTTGACTGTAAGAATTTACTGTATGATTTTTCTTCTGCTTGTAACCATACTGATATTATGTTCATTAAATGATGGTAGATCCTTCAATCCCAAATCAGATTAATCTTCTGTCTTGCCTTGTGTTTCTATATGCAAATCCTCAGTGATTCTAACATCAAATTTCTAACAGTGATGCTGATCTTTTCATCTCTGTTGAAAAATGCATTGGCAGCTAGAGGTTCTTAACTCAGTGCTGCTGCTTCTTAGTATCAGTCTTAAAAACTAATCAGGGCCTTAGTCCACAGACAAGTTAGCAAATTCTCTCCAACCTACAAATTCTGTTGACCTACCAGAAAAGGCATTATAAATGCTATCATTGATGTGCTTAAACTTCTACTGATCTGAGTTACATGAATTTGTTTATGACATACTTTTGTCTTCAGATTTTTAGTGAACTTTTCATGTTATCTTTTTACACGATTCTGGCATGATAGATTTGGTATATGTTAATATCTGTTTTACTGAGGCATTTTTAAGTAATAATATAATATATTTATTTCACATAGATTCTTAAGAATTATCTTATCTTGTTTTAGAACAAAATCTGGACTGAGAGCATTTGTAAATTGCTGAGACATACTCAGAAATTTAGGCTTGACCATCTTGAGATAACAATCTTAATTGCTTTCTGTGAGTACTAGTTTCTTGTCTTACAGCAGAACGAGTATCTGATCACATGTGCCAATTCACTTCTATTTAAAGTATAAAATAGTCACACTGTTTAGACATTTTAACACAGCTGAGGTGTAAAATGCACTGAAGAGACCTTCACAGTGTTAAGTACATTGCAGGGTACAGTTCAAAATGAAGGACATATTTGTAGGTCAGTTCCATTTAAGGAAAGCTGAATAAAAAATCAGTCCTTATCTACCATTTATGAGATTTCTTAGAAGTAGTTCCTAAAACTCCAATTCTCTGTTTCTTCCATTTTTTTTCTTCCCTTAATTTCTTTCATATTTTGACTGAAAATGCTTTGAGAACATGTATTTATTGACGGGATAACTCTTGACTCATGATGTCAGAGGGGCAGTCGGGCTACAAGTACAAGAGATATATAATGGCATCCTTTATGGTCCTAGCCCTTGACCATAACTCCATCTGAAGCTTCACTTAGCGGTACTTGTCCAAAAAAAAAAATATATATACTGCTTTTTTTCAAATATCTCTTGTCATATTTTTGGCTATTATTTTTCTGTTGCATTATATGGATTCAGGAAGAGAAAAATTGAATATAAAAAGTCAAGTTCTTGATACTTCCAAATTGTTTTACACCGGTTTCTGTACAGTCCGTGGGTGTCTTGTCATCGACGGCACTGGGAGAAAAATTGGTCTCCACATGCTCATTGTAATTCAGCTGCTCAGTAAAAGAGTGTGCAGTGTCACTAATAAGATCCCATCAGAGAACAGCAATGGGAAACTGGTTTCCTGACACCAGCTGTGTACCTTACTGTGCTGAAGATGAAAATGACATGTGAATTCTACTGATCAGAACATATTACAGCAACAAGCAGAAAGGAGCAAGTTTCATTTTCCACAACAGAAAGGAAGATATTCTGTAAAGGCTAAATATTCTAAAGGACAGGTATCTTGGGTATATTCTAGGTAAAGGATAGGTGTCCTGGGGATAATTTTTATTAAAGAGAGCTGAGTGTCTGACAGCTAAACAGGCACAACCAAACAAAGAAAGCAGCATTAAACAAAAAAAGCTAAATACTTATTTAACTGAATCAATTATAAACTTAAGATTGTTAAGATTTCTTAAATGTCTTTCTTTGCTTTGATTTGTTTTGTTTTGTTGCTGATTTTTTGTTTCTTTTTTAGCTTTTTTTTAAGTTTTCTTTTTTAAGCTGATTGATAGAGTCTTGGTCATGAAATGACAAACTGATTATTCATGTCAATTGATATCTTTCACATGGGATGAAATCTCAGCAGTGGACACAGCTTTAAGCACTCTTTTCAGTGCCTCTGCAGGCTGCCTTCTGTAAGTGAGGTGAACACCAAAATGTTACCTTTTGTTTTCTTGTTATTATTTTTCTGAGTACCACGAGATTCCATGTCTTTTCTTTTGAAACTTATGCTGCCTTTTACTTCTGTGTTGCTTGTATCCCTTTCTAGTCCCCCTTGCCTTTTCTATTTCTCTTTTAGCTTTCCTCTGCACTTTAAGCTTTATCTATGCAATTCCTTGGAGCTTCATGCTGAAAAGACATGACTTGACTGCAAGCTTTCAAGAGGCACAAATGAAATGAGCTTAGGAAGTCTATGTCTCTTGATGCCAAGTGCAAAAAACTTTCCTAAATTCTGTAGTTTTGCCAGTCAATTACTGAAACTTGTGAGAAAAGCTCAGAGTAATAAAATTATGGGCAATACTGAAAGGAATACTAGAGAGTAAAAGCAGTCTTGATTTAATAGAGGTGAGTATTATTGATTCCTGTCTTACACAACAGAGCTTGAAAGCAAATGGAATCCATTACTTCCAAAGGCAGATATTTTAAAATCCACAGTTCTTGTAATGTTTAAATCATACTGCACTGGAGTTGCATTGTGTTTTTGTGCTTATTCTTGTACATTTCTGCCACCCCACGTGCAAAGTTTTGCTACTACACTATTCAAAGGACTATTTCCCTAATGGTTATAATCAGTACCTCCACAGTTCCAATTGCAGCTGGGTTGTCGGCTTGTCAAGCCTTCTCAGTCAAACAGAATACAGCAATTCGAAATACAATCTCCAAGGAAATCCCAGAGATTGCAGGAAATTATTTTGGACACTTGGAAATTCCTGACTTTGATTCAGTATCACTTTCTACTTCTAAAAAATGGCAAGGGAGAACAGTGATCTTTGAAGTGCCTCTGTTTCATATAAATAAGCCAAGATCACCTGAGCTCATTCAAAAGATGTGGTTTACTTGAGGTCCTGTTGTTGTCAGTTCTGTTCATTCTTCTTTCTTCTGCTTCTCCCTCACATTATCATCGACATTAGAAACATCTCTTCATGAAAGGTCCCATCTGAATTAAAGCTTGGAAAACTGCTGGTTTTTTCACTCATTCTTCACCTTCATTGTTAAAATGGCCTCTATTTGTTCCTATATTAAAAGATGCAGCAGAAATTGCTGTGCATAGGTACCAAGAGAATGTCACCCAGCTTTCACCCCTGCTTTCCATGGCTGATGAGAAAATATTGCCTTCGGCACACTGCTGGAGGATTCTTTTGGATAGAAACATTTTATAACCACAGGGCATTATATTCCAATTCTCTATCTTCTTTTTCTCCTTTTGTTTTGTTTTCCTTGTTTTTCTGTTGTAAATCTTGAGGCATTATTTATAATGTACTCTATACTTATTCGTATTTTACAAAGAAAATAAAAAATAAAAAATGTCAGCTTTCAGTGTAAAAAAGCTGATTATAGGGAGTAAACAGGAGTTCCTTGCTACTTTGGATTACTGAATGAAAGAGAGGCTTGGATTTAACAAAAAACCCAGTCAGCTTTTACTCCTGCATTAGTCAGTGGATGTGGTATGTGTGAAGCCTGCAGCTGTATAGTGTGCTATCTGCATGACAGCTAACTCTGATTTTGCATGCATATATGCTGGAGATATACTTCCTTCTATACTGCCATGCAGTATCATTTCTAGATCAATCTTTTTTTAACTACTGCTTTGACTTTTTGTTTTGTTTGTTTGTGTATATATATATATATATATATATATATATATCACAGGACTACGTCTTTCCTCTAGCAAGGAAGAATGCTATATTACCTGACAAAGGGAGACATCAAATTCCTCTCTGCCTTCTCACTAGAAGTTTGATCAATGAAAGGAGCTCATCATCATTCCTGAAGTTTCAGCACCAAAATAGGCTGTTCTAGGAGACATCTTAGACTAAACAGTACTTGACTGATCTAGTTCATCCCCATCTTACTCACTCCTACCAACATTCAAGTAACACTGAGAATTCTTATAGTGCTCTATCAGAGCTGGTTTGTGAACAAATTTTGATTGCATTACTTATTGATTCAGGGTTTTGGTAGGGAATTATTAGACAGGCACTTTGGTCCATGTAATAAAGACAATGGAGTATACATACTTCCTTCTCCATAGTGCATTAGAATTTAAACAAACACTATTGAATTAATTTATCTGAAGTCCTCTTTGCAGATATTTGCTCTATTTCCTCCCTGCTTTCCTATTTATATTCTTATTTTGGTCTTAACTGAAGAATCTGTAGCTACCTGAAATAGCGTGTCAGAACTGGGCATAATATATTATTACATCTACTTTTTTTATCAGAAGTTATTAGTCATCTAAGGTTCTTGCAAGTGATAACTCTTCATAGGAAGACAATTAAGCCATGGAAAGAACTTATAAACTGTTAAAATCAACTTTCTCTAAGCAGAGCTAATCTGTATCCAGAAATCTTAGGGACTTTCTAGGCTTCACAAGGCTCTTACTTACTTTCAAGGACTTACTTAGTTACTTTTATGATCACTTATGTAAGGCAGTGCAAATTATCTCCCCAGGATTCCTCTACTGTGTGTCAAGGAATCTGTTCCAGATCTTCGTTGTGAGCTTTTCATGAGAACTATTGGTCTTTCTTCAGCTCTAACCTTCTGATTTTATTATCACTACTATTCCCTTCTTCCTATGTTCTTTCATTAAATGACAAACTGTCAAAAATCGGAAGTCTTGGCTTTTGTAAACTCGATTCTTCTCTCTGTATTTCTCTCTTTTTTTTCTTTTTTTTTTTAAGATTGGTTTGGTTTGGTTTGTTTGTCTGCCTGTTTGTTTTGATTCTGTTATAAATGGAAGCTTAATGCGACAACTTAGAAGTGACATACATGGGTGATCTGCAGGAAACAATTACTCTCAGCATGAGATTTATCAAGAATATAATTCAGTGGGCCATCAACAGCTGGTCCCTTCTTATTGTCTCAGAACTGGAAAGAGCTGATTCGGAATTTTTTTAGCTTCCAACTTTAATTAAGTGTTTATAAGGCATCCTAATTAATTATATGTACCAGTTTTCAGGTTTCTGAATGACCTTTCAAAGGTTTTGTTTGGCACAAATTTAGATTGGACATTCTTCTTCATTTTATGCAAAAGTGATATCATTTCTGTTAATGAAGATGAGCATTTAATATTATGGTGTATTATTATCTGTAAATGCACATACAAACCTTTATATATCTGAATATATGTTACACGGAACATAAATATGTATATAACATAAAAATGCATTTTTTCTCCTAGCTCTCTCAATTAATCCTAAATTATAAAATAATAAACTCTTATAATGAATAAATGAATGAACTCATGTATTGGAAATATGTAGTTTTAGTTAGAATATCACTTTCCTTACCATTGGTATACAATTATGTATTTAAGCATTCTGACCATGAATATAGAAATCTACACTTATAGGGCATAGCCTTTCATTTATGTTACAAAAGAAAGACAAAGTAAGCTTGACAAATGCAATTCAAAATAGATTTCTTGTAGATCTGGATTAAAATCAAAATAAAATCTTTAAAATAAAGGCAAAAATATTCTCTAGCAGTACAAATTGAATCTTTCTGTTACTGTCAGAGTCTTCTGTGTACAGTGATTGTGATGCTGATCTTCTGTTTAAAATCTCCTTAATTTTGACTTTTCTCTTCTCTTTGTACTCAATGGACCCCTTAACTTTGTCTTTCATGCAGAAAACAGTGATCATTATTGGAGATGCTTTCAGCACTGTTACACTGTGATGTACCTAGCACAACCTGAAAGCATATCTGATGAGCATCACAGACAGACTCCAGTCAATTGCTCTGGAGATCATCAAGCAAGAAGCTTAACTGACTTCATTAAAATTACCATATACCATGTACTCTTGACATCTGAGCTAGAAAAATGTGCCATAGAAAAAGAACATTAGGAATTCCTTAACTTCTGATAAATTTTTCAGTCACAGAACTATGTAGAGACTTAGATCATTTTCGTGCCAAGATATAATTAGCTTATTGTAACCACACTGGATATATAACATGGATGTGAGAGCTCTTGTTATTTCATTTGTGTGTTATGTCATTGATGAGCTTCGCAGTCACTGTGCAATTATAAACATCCATTAATTCCTTTCCTACAGTAGATTTGTGTTTTCTCTCTTTCCATTCTTAAAGCAGATTTCCAGCATTTCTTTTTTTGTAATCTGTGAGAAGTAATACCTACACATTTGGAAACTTTTAGTGACAACACTTCACACAACAGGCCAATATACGAAGATTTAAGCTTCAACATCCACAAGAGATTTGAAATTGCGCTAGGTGTTTCTGGCTTTGTTTCCTGGAGTCTGGTGGCAAAAACTTATATAAAACATTGATTTACAAAGCAATTTAAACACTTTAATCCTTTCTACTAGATCATTTTAGAGGTCTATTCCAGCAATTAATAATCTACACAAGTGTAGTTCTGGCTTTGACCAACATATCCAAAAAGGTTTATACAGTCCATTATACTCCACAACATTTAACTTATAACTTATTGAGGTTACTACCATACATATGTAACATTATTTTATAAGAAATTACAAATTATTCTCAACCTCTCTTTAAATAAATATATTTTTTTTAAAAAGATTCAGTGACTCCTGGTATTGTATTATTAGTTATATTAAAAATCTGGAGCTTGATTGTGGGGCTTTAATATGACATTAGGTCTCCCTTTTATGTAATAATTTTTTTCTGATGAATAATTTCTAACTCATTCTGATAAATCAGAAGGTCTAATTGAGAAAGAAGAAAAAGAATCTTCACTGGTTCAAGAAAGGAATATTCTTTAATGTTGCTGATACCAATGGAGGAAAAAATTCTGAACTCACTTGAGTATTTATATTCTATAGCAAATTCTCATATTGAGGTTCTGAATGCATGTTTGCTAACAGTATGTTGGAGATGTGTTTAAAATAAAAGGATTCAGTGATATCTCATTACATACTGCGTCAGAAACTTCAAATGCAAATGTAGTATACATGTGTATTAAGGCCTGGCATTATTACACTGATTTAAAATAATAATTGCATTGTGCGATATTGCTCTAATCTAAACAAAAGCAAGGAAACAGATATTCTCCATATATTCATATTCAAGTAATGAGATCACACAGAAGTGATTAAGTACTTCAGCATTAAGTAGCAATTCAAAATAGCACCTGGAAATTTCCATTACTACACAGTAATTTAATAATGAAAAATCCAGTTTGTTGGGAAAAGGAAGATGTGTTTGTTTTTGTTTTGTTTTGTTTTGAATGTATGTGTATTTGTAACTTTTTGTTGATTTAAAGCAGTGAGAAAAAACTGCATGGTAGTCTCCAGTTCAGCCATCAAGGACCAGCTGAAAGCATAAAACCTGTCCTCATTTGCAAGGTTCTTCAAGTACTGTTGTTGAAAATTGCTTCTTCTAGTATGTAAGACAGGTCCGATAAATAAACATACAGCTGAGAAAAATAAAGGCTAAAAGTGCCCACTTAATATTCTTTCAAAGGTAAGCAAATGCTGAGATGTAGTTTTAAGTACTTAATTTAAGATTCCATTTTTGAAAGTATTGCCTGACATGTGGAGCATTTACAGTGAGTTTGAGTAAATTTGAATTGCCACTTGTGCCTTTTTAAGACATTCCCCACTGAACATCCCTCATGCAAGGCAGCCAAAAAGTGGAACTTGGGAAAGATCACAGAGCAAACACAATTTGAATTGTCATAGATCAAAACTGAAAGTAAGGTCTACTGAAGGACTAAGGAAGCAAAGACACTGTTCCTTGTCCTATTTTTATCGTAATAGTTAACGAAGATCTTATACATTAGTACAAAATAGACATAATTTAGCAATTTATGTATGTCTGTATCCCCCTCACTTCCAGAATAACGGATTTCTCTGTCTTGTCTAGAAATCCCAACAGAAATGCCGCAGACTTCGTGTACAAATTGTGAAACTTTCTCCTCTTCAGTTTCTGCTTTTGTTTCTGTTAGTTTTCTACATTTTATGAACTGGATGTTCATACACGTTCTTTAAAAGTGCATTTTCAAAACCAACTCAGTGTAAGATAAAATCTGAGAAACAAGCAGGCATGAAATCTATAAGTTTCATAACGGTTAAGAATAGTCAAATAAGTATTTGGAGGTTATTTTTGAGTCCTTCCTAGAATTCTAAGAGCCACAGGGCATAAGAATACCCACATCGATACCATGGTTGTTCTTTTGACATTGATTTTCCAAATACATGTCAAACAATTTGCACTGTGTACTGTACAAATGTCAGTCAGAGGAGGAAAGATGGCCACAAGGGATGACAGTGTTAAAATGTTGCATAGTATCAAAATACTAACTTTGGTGACAAAAGAGCAGCAACAATAAAGTCAGAATGAGGACCAAGGAAGGTGTAATTGAAGGTGGAAATTTGACTTTTTCCCCTTACATCACTTCATACTCCCTCCACAAAGCTTTAGAAGTACAAGTTTAGTGACAGTACTAACAACCACTAGCAGTCCCCTAGACCCCTTTCATTATTTCTTTATATATTTCCATGTATGAAAAGAATCTGTCATGATGCAAAAACAAATGGATCATCCCACATTTTCATTCAGTGGGAAGCTGGTCCCACTGAAGAATACCCTATAAAGGTATCTATGTTACAGTAAGTAAATGAGATCAAGAGACTTGGATTCAAATTCTCATCAGTCTTGGATGTGGGAAATTTGCCTTCCAATTGGTAGACTTACAGAAAGGTTCATATGGTAAAAATTACAGCTTCTGGTTAGGAACAAATCAAAATGCATGAATTACAAAATTTTAAGGAATGCACACTATTTAATCCATGTCATATTATCCTCTAGAAAGAGCATCCTTACCCTTTGGAAAGAACTTCTGGTTTTCCAGAACTGCACATAAATTAATTTCTTTTTCAATGGAAACTAGAAATAACAAAAATTAATAATGCAGTTAGATAAAATCCTACATCACCATGGTTCAATAAACAAAGCAATGTAGTTTTCAGTCATATAATCACTGCATTTTTAATGTGTACAAAGAATGATTTCAAACATAAACACATGTACATTCACAACCACACTGTGTGTAGAGAGAGATATCATGAACACATACATAAACAAGAATATGCACATACTTAAAAAAAATCTTCAGGTCTAAAGATTGAACTTCTGCTATGCATAAATATACACAAGTTTTAGAATTTACATAAATATTATATAAATAGAGAAGAGCGAACACATAGATGCATGTATATGTATGCTTATGTATAAATACAATTTGCATGTTTTAAGAGGGTAATATTTTTACATGTATTTTCCCTTTTATAAATACGAAATTATAAGCATGAATGGAAAGTTATCTGTGGTCATACAATAACACCTCAGATATATGAAATCTTTTGGTTTAGTGAGGAATAAAATAACATTGACCCTGCTGCATTTTCATGGATCTGATAAGCTTTTTAGTATTTTAGTGAAGGGAGTAAACACAGTTCTGAAAAATATTGAATTTATGGTTGTTACTTACCAAGCCCTATGTTTAACTCCTTTAGTTTATATTTAAATGGGACAAACAGTTACAATGTTCAGTCCATGTGGGACATTTTGGAGAAGACATAGGAAAAATGTTGGAATATATGATGCCTGAAATATTGGATGCAGCATTTATTAGCACAATATGACTCTTCAAGTTACTGCCTCCTGTTCTTTTTGCCATTACAGTGGCATTGTAATGGGTATGCTGGACACAAAAGATAGCTATGGATTATTGCTAGAAGAACTCTGAAGTCATCTGCCGCAGGGACAGCTGGGAATTGGAAGCAGGGGTAGCTGAAGAAACAGAAGTGCATTGTGCAACCCTGTTGCAGTCACTGAAGGTTTTTAATCCTGTATGAACCTGCTCACACAGGACTCAGTATAGAATATATAACTACATGAACACCTTGCTGTTTGCAATGTGACTGTAAGACAAACATTTATGAATATCTTAAAGGTTCATAAAACCTGCATTCTCCGGAGAACAGCAAATCCCATTCTTTTCTCAAAAACAACAGGAAAACACTTTTTTTTTTCCAAACTTGATAGTCAACCACCATTTATAACTGCTTATAAAACAGTTATAAATTTTTTGCAGTCATTCATTCAGTGCAAATCTTTCATATAATTTTACGAGGTAATGAGTGAAAATGTCATATATTGTACACATACATATAATCAAAAGTTATAAACTTGTAATATTTTCCTAGCACTAGACTGAAAAGTTACCCCCTTGAATATATGTCAGAGTCAGTTCTAAATACTTATCCCAATCTTATTCTAGTTGGAATCCATTCATTTAAGTTGATTTACATTAGTATAAGACCTGTAGAATATGAGCTAGAAAGAAAGAATCAGGTCAACATTTTTTAATCAGAATTTTAATATTCACACAGTCAGTGTGGTATGTAGGTTAGCTTCATAACAGCTCCATAAAGTGAATTGATATACAGCACTGTATCACACCAAAGTGCCACTACAATCCATAATTCAAAACTTTTCCTTTGAAACTAGCTAAATACAGATTAAGAAGATAGATTGAATGAGCCCACCATCTATCACGTAAATAAAACTATACATCAATGAACACGCATAAGCATTCTTCTTTGTCATGTCCTGTGCTCTGTGTGAGTAATACATTCTTGATTAGCTTAGAAACATCAGTAGACTTTTACATTTTTTGTTTTAGATATTTCATCATCTAACATCAACTGATGTTTAATTTTAATGACTATATAAGAGCCATCGTTGTTGATTTCTACCCAGAACAGTGAATTTGTGTTATAATTCTTAATTGCTTAGTAATCAAATTTTTCCACTTCTCAGCAAGAAGATTAAGTATTGAATACATTTGTTTTAGAACTGATGTCCTGTAGGTGTTTGCCATATGTTTTCAAAGGAAAGGGCTACTGATAGTTTATTTTTCATTATTTTTTTTAGGAAAACAAAGGTTATTCTAGTCAGTGAAATGTCTCAAAATCTGGAAGGGCTGTATTTGATTCTTTTTTTTCAGGTCACAAAAGATTTAAGATTTTTTTATGTTGTTGATTAATGCTGCAATACTACGAGTATTTCCATGTTGACTCCATGTGTGTGAGATTAGGTACTGCTACCTTATCTGTTAAATAATGCTGTAGTGATTGGTATTTCTTAGAATTAGGGAACCAAAAGTATGCCCCTTTATAAAAGTCATAAGAGTTCACTAGACCACAAAGAAAAACACATGCTAATGACTTATCTTTTATTCACCTTGTTCATTTTTCACACTTGTGTTGCCTGTTCATGCTTATATGCTCAGCTGCGTTAGAGGAATCGATTCACATAAAAATGACTATGCCATTTCAATATACATATTTCTAAGGCACCCTTTGCTTTCTTTTTTCACTGTACTTGCCCTCTTATTCGGTCTATATTTGATTTCTGCTTTTTTCATAACTCATTTTATATTTCAGTACCATATAACTATCATCTCCATCTCTGCTCCCAGTGGTCTTAGTAGAGTATGCATCCCACTTCATCAGACAGTAGCAGTGAGCAAGTATGGTAATCATATTGATGAACCAGGAGAGAAAGCAGCTTGCTCATCTGACTACCATTTTCTTTTAAGTGGTGAAATAAGCACTCCAAATGAAGAAATGTAACTTTTGGTAGTTTATTAAAAAATGCTGTCTCTGTCCTCATGACAATTATGTGAGGTATAAAGTTTATTAGGACTGCAGCTATTTCAGCAACTTTCCTTTTACAAGTTGAGAAACCTTCTGTGCAGAGACTAGCTTCTCTATTTTAAGCTTTTATGAAGAACCTGTAACTATCGTGTGATTTTCTTGGACAGTGCCTTAGAGATTCAGAGAACCACTGTCACTGATACCTGTTGTTATAACTGTTACGTACCTATTTATATATACAGAAAAAAATCTTTCAGTTTAGAAAAATGCAAGGAATTGGAAGCAGAGGGATGGGGGAGGGACTGGAGCTGGGATTGCATGGGTTATCTTTGTAGGTGGTCATAAGCTGCTCCTTTCTAGACAAAGCCTGTGCCCAGTCTGATCTGCAGCAAATCCTCTGCAGGATACAGCTGAGTCCATCAGCAAAGAGGATATCACATCTGTGATAATATATTTAGGAAAATACTAAAGAGAACAAAAGAGTGAGAAACAATGAAGGGAATAACAAGGTCAGAAGAGGAAGTGTTCCTTGACAGAGCAGTTATACCCCTGACAGTACTATGGCCCATGGATGGCTCTTACTAGATCACAGGAAAATGATGATATTGAGACAAGATAGTCCAAAATCTCATCCAATCTGGCCTTGAACAGTTTCAGGGATGAGAAACTAACAATTTCTTTGAGCTCTTCCAGTGCCTCACCACCCGCATAGTAAACTATTTCTTCCTAATATCTACTCTAAATCTACCCTTTTTCAGTTTGAAACTGTTACCTCTTGTCCTATTACTGCGCTTCATGATAAAGGGTCCCTTCCCATCTTTTCAGTAGGCTCCCTTTGTGTACTGGATGGCTCATTATAGTCTCCTTGTAGACTTCTCTAGGCTAAACAATACCAACTCTCTCAGGCTGTCCTCTAGGTGCTCTAGCCTCTTCTGGAGAAGAGAAAGCTCTGGGGAGACCTCATTGAGGCCTCACATTACTTAGAGCTTATAAGCAAAAAGGTGATATGGAGAAAGCACTGTGCACTGGTTATTGCCTAACTGAGAGGACTGAGTATAACCTACTGCATAATGCTAAGGGAAGAGTGTGAAGTGAAGCTGTGTCTGTGTCTGGGAAAGTACTTGGCCACATGTTTAAATATTTGCATTTTTTTTCCCCAGTATCTATATCTATTCCTAAATGTTAATGTTAATTAGCAATAAGTTAATTGAAATTCCCGAAGTTGAGTTTTCTTTGTCTGTGGCAGTAACTGGTGAGTGATCTCCCTGTCTTTATATTGACCAATGACCTTTATCTCTTCACAGTTTTCTCCTGCAGCCTGCAGGGAAGGAAGGCATAAGCATGAAACAGTGAGGTGCTTGGCTGCTGGACAAGGTCAATCCACAACACTTATCCAAATGCTCACCAAGTTTCTTCCAAGTTAGGATCCTACCAGTCATCAAATGAAGGGCTTCTATCTGTTATACACCCTTTAGGTTGATACTAGTTAGATTTAGGTTGAAGGTAACACCATGCTTACACTTGCAATTGAAATGGAGAAGCGGTTAAAATAAATGAACTTGTAATACTAGACTAAAAAGGAAAATAATTCAAGATAGCAAAAGAAATAAAATAAAAACTGTTTTCAGTATTGCTATCAAATCATCCAAACTGTCTGAAGAGACAAACAGAATCAGATGAGAAATAGTTCTCTAATGAAAACATGTCAAAAATATATGACATTTCATCACATTCTTTCAAAAATTCTGCTAGAAAGAGCTGTAGTACAAATCACCATCTGTTGAAATATCCATGGCATCAAAGTTCAGCCTTTTGATAATTATTTTTTAATATCATCTTTTGAAAAGCAATTTGTCTATTACTGTACCTTAAACTCGGTTAAATACGCCGCTGTTCTTTTATGTCCTTGATAGCTGTAAACTGTAAAAGAAATATATATATATATATATTTTATGTCTCTTAAATACAAAATTAGCTTAGGAAAAACTACCTTCCACACTGCTTTGCTAAGACATAAACTGATATGTTTGGATGTGAGAGATATAGAATGACTGTGAAATAGTTTTTTTACCTTTTTGACCGTGTTTATTTTAAATATTCTTCGCTGCTAAATGCTATATCTTGTAAGTAATTTCTAATAGTTAAAAAAAAAAAAACAAAAAAACCTGCCTTTCATTCTCACCTGCCTTGCAATAATTAATGTTAAATAACAATTCTAACATATATCATTTATTCAGTGAATTTTTGTATAAGTTTCAGTGTCCATTTTAGTAGAAATCTATGCGTCATTATTTAATATCCAATTTTCTGGAATTGTTATATTTGATAGTGTTCAGATTGTATTCCCTTGTTTGTTTCCTTCTGTTTCCTGTAATGCAGAACTGCAATTGTACCCTTCTCTCCAACGTTTTAGAAAAAAAAAAAGGAAAGTATAATTGCATGCTTTTTATGTCTTCTGAGCCCAAGGAAGAATTTGTTAGACTCAAGTCATTTCCTTTGATTTTGATTTTTTGAGGCTTCACTTTGTACAAAATAGAAATTGTCTTAATCAATGCCCCATTTACCTTGCAAGTATTTTCCATTTCTCCTGCTCTCACTTCAAGAGGATCAATTGTTGATTTATGCTTTTCCTCTCCTTTCTCTACCACATATCTTCTCTCCTTGTGATCTTGAATGCAATAGAATCAATCTTCACCTCCCCAGTTTTGCAAGTGAGTAGTAGGGTTTAGAAATTTTTTTCTGTTCAGGTTGACAAGGAAAGTAGATTTATTTATGAAGTTCCTTCTGTTTTACTACTTTAATAGCAATGTGAAATTCAAGCTTCTCAACTTCATGTCTTCTGACCTTCAAGGGATTTCTATACCTTTGTTTGATACATTCCTGTACAGGGAGACCTCTATGTAAAATATCGGTCTCAGATGCTCAAATGCACCTGGAAGATAATTGTTATTTCTAATACATGTATGCACATATGTAATTAGTGCCTGGCTCTAATTATAGGTGAACTACTTGCCTATGAGAGACAAACACAGCTACAATCCATAGAATCATAGAACCCTGAGAGTTGGAAGGGAACTTTAAAGGTCATCTAGTCCAACTTGCCTGCAATGAACAGGGACATCCACAGCTAGAACAAATTGCTCAGAGATTGGTCCAGTCTGACCATGAGTGTCCCCAGGGATGAAGACCCTGCTGAAGAGTTTGTTCCCTGCCTTCTTATAGGCCCCCTTTAGATCCTGAAAGGCTGTTCTTAGGTCACTTTCTCTTCTCCGGAGTTAACAGCCCCAGCTCTCTCAGTCTGTCCTTGTAGGAGAGGTGTTCCATCCCTTAGATAATTTTTGGGGCCCTCCTCTGGATGCACACCAGCAGGTCCACATCTCTCCTTTGCTGAGGACTCCACACTTGGATATGGTAGTCCATGTGAAATTCTACCAGCGCAGAGTAGAGGGGAAGTGACCACAAACTGATGCATAGGAAGTTCAGCACAAGTGTGCATGGGAAATTCTTCACAGTGAGGGTGATGGAGCACTGGCACAGGCTGCCCAGAGAAGTTGTAGAGTCTCCTTCTTGGAGACGTTCCAGACCCGCCTGGACGCCTACCTGTGCAACCTGGGCTAGGGAGCTGCTTTGTCAGGTGGGTTGGACTCAATGAGCTCTAGAGGTCCCTTCCAACCTCTACAATTCTATGATTCTGTGATTTTGTGATTCTGTGCTACTGATCACTTCCACCCTCTGGGTTTGAGCCATCAGCTATCTACTTTGTCTAAGAAAATAGGAGTCAGGTTAATTGCCACATTTGCTGCTTTTAAAAGAGAAACATTGTCCACAGCCACTGTTTCAGCTAACCCTGCTAGCAGCAGTCACTATCTTTTCCAATTCCATCCCTGAGAATAAAGAACAGTAGGCACGTTTATGCTGAGATGATGCTTAGCAATATTTTTTCCAGAGATCTACTTTTTCCTAGAGATTCGTGACTGGAGGGAGGATACAGGAGATCAAAGTGTAGAAGGACAAAGGAAGATGAACTCTGGTAGATCATTCTGTGCAAGCAAGAATGTGTGTATTACACTGGTAATTTGGAAAGGGAAAAATCTACTAGCTTGGACAGAGTTGAATGTAGAGTTTTCTGGAATAATTATTTTAGCTTGGAGTCACCATGGCATGGTATGTATTTCTTCTACTTTGTTAGTGTGAGTCTGAACCATGCACACACCTGCTTGCATGGGGCCACCTTTTATTAGGTGACAGTGTGACTTACAGAATTTCCATGTGTTCTGCATGTTTCTTTATGCATTATACTTTTTGTAGAGAAAAACAAGTAAATGTATGTTTTTATCAAAAGTACTGGATGTGTTACATTTCTTTAGTAAAAATACTAGATAGAGAGCAAAGATTTTGAACCCAGTTAAATATTTTTCATATGCATTTGTTAATAAGAAATAAATAAAAAGAACAATATATGTAATGTGTTTGTGTGAAACCAAAGATATTTACTGGGTTATTTATTTATTGTACATAGCAATTAAGATTGGAAGAATTGAAATAATAAAAGGAGGAAAAACTGAAATTATCTGGAATATTTTCTAATGTTATTTCATATTATTGTAACATGATATTGAACAAAGACTAGATCAAAAAAATCCCTGATCTAACTGCAAATAGAATAACCAGTCTAAATATTCTTTTTCTTTGGGAAATTGTCTTGTTAAGGTCTTCTGAGTTTACTGTTCCACAAGAAGTTTTGAATTCTTCTGAAATACACCATTTATATCTCAAAAGTGTTACGCATGTAAAAAAACTGAATAATCATACAAATTCTAAGCTCATACTAGAGGTCTATATTCAACATATAGTGAAACAGAGGACAATGTATCAACACTACTTCCTTATAGTATCTCAATACGGAAGTAGTCCTGAAGGAAATTATTTGAATTTGAACAGACTTTAATGAAACCCAAGCAAGGTATGTGAACAGATTAATAACAAAACATTCCCTCTCAATGGACATTATAACTTTTGAGACTGCAGCTCACTATTCTTCAGTGTACAACATTCCCTAATATTTTTTCAGGAAGTCAAAGGATGACACATTGTCCCAGCTTGGGAGCTACAAATAATGTCTGTGTGAAAAACATTTCTACCAGAGACTAACGTGCCACATAAGTTCCTTGGCAGCAGCATGGTAGCACAAAATGTTCTGAAGTAGTTCTTGACTCCCTCTTCAACCCCACCTTGAATTAGTGTTATTAATAATTTCCATAATTTCACATTACAAAAACAATGTTCTACACCACCTCCACCTAACTCTTCTGATAGAGAAATAAAATGTCTCTGCCACCTACATGGTGTCCATACATTTTCTTAGTGTTCACGTAGGTGTGAGAAATTACAGAAGAAACTTTCAGGAAATAGTATCAGATTATTTACTCTGATAAGTCTGGAAAAATATTTTCTTCCGTGAGGAAAGAGTTATCTCTAGAAGTATTTGAAAGAAATGCATTTTAAGCTGGACATAGAGTTTTCTGTGTTTCTAGAGTGCTTTGATTAGCTGATTGTCTATTTTCATAGAAAAAATGTAGACAATTTGGGAACTACTATTAAGTGTGGTAGTGGCTTAGCTGTAGATTTGTATAGTGCATGATATTTACATATCTTTTGTTCTGATGCTACAAATCTTACCTTCATCAGAACTGCTGGATGAAGTCCTTCAGTTACATTCTTTGCATAAGGAAAGTATTCCTATAACACATGATGGAACATGCAAAACTAATGAGAAATCGGAAGCCGGTAAAGTTTACCAAAAGTAAATAATTAATTACTTTAATTACTGAAAATTTGTTAGGTTATGTTTTTCATCAAGTAACAAGAATTATGTCATCATAACATCAACAACAGATAAAACAGAAAATGTTTCCTTTGTAGATATCAAAGATAAACACTGAAAGATAGTCCATGAATTAAAAATAACGATTTAACCATCATTGTAAAACTGCTAATGGATATAAGAGGTAAGCATTAGTTCTAAGAATTTCAAACCCTTCCAAATAGCTTACTTTGAAATCATAGAATCAAAGAAAAACAGTGTTGCTGAGGTTAGAAGTGACCTTTGGAGGTCATCTGGACCAACTTCTCTGCTCAAGCAGAGACACCTAGGGACACTTGACTAAGACTATGTCCAGGAGGGTTTTGAACATTTCCAAAGAGGAGACTCCACAACATCTCTGGGCATGCTTTACCAGTGCTCAGTTGCCTGAAGAATTAAAAAGTCTCTCTTTATATTTAGAGGATGCCTCCTGTGTTCCTCTTGTCCTCTCAATCAGTACCAAAGAAAAGAATCCAGCTCTATCTTCTTTGCATCCTTCTTTTAGGTATTTATAGACACTGATGAGACTGTCTTTTTCCAGGTAGACAAGTTGCAGACTTCTCTGGCTCTCTTCATATGAGAGATATAAGGATTCCTACAATTCCTTCCTACCTTCCTCATGACCTTTAATCTGGTCAATATTACATCTAAATATTTGCAACAATGAATTTGATTGTACTGCTCGTTAGTATGTAAGGCAAACATGCAAGAACAATGAATCATTCCATGAATATAGATTTTTGGACTTATCCAGTGTCACTTTTGACACTGTTTCAAAAGATACATGATTTAATCAAAACAATTTTCACTTGTTCTGATGGGCATCAGTGAAAACTGTCATCATGGAAAGCTTTGTACTTCCAAATGTTTAGTTATAGAACTGTTTTTGTTTGTTTGTTTAAAGGTAGTTTCCTTTATAGAATCATACTTTCCATCTTTGAAATAAATAAAAAAAAAGCAGTTCTTATTTCAAAAGAAAAAAAAAAAAGAATAGTGCTTTAGAGCTGAGATATTCCCATTTTTCTGTCTGTTTAATCTCAATTACATATTCAGAGAGCTGAATATGAAAGAAACACTGTAAATTTTTGGAAACGTGGTTTCATGTATGTTTGTTTTTGGTAAAGTTTTTAAACAGATAATTCCTTTAAAGGAGTTTACCAATTCTATCAAGCTAAGCATTATTGTGGGAGTAGTTATATCTCTCCATACTTTCATCCCATGCATCGGTGGAAAATTACATACACTAATTTTATCGTAGGGAAGCCTGTTCTAATGTCACAAGACACTTAAAGTATCTGCGACTTTTTTGTTTTTGTTTCGGTTGCACTGTCTTACTGTTTCAGAGCTTACTGAAAATTAAAAACTCACCCTTGCTTTTGGAGGAACACCTCCACTAAAGAAAGTAGCAGACAGGCAAAGGCAAACAGACATAGGAGCTTTGATGTACAGTATGCGAAAGATGACAGGAATTCAATGACCAAAGTATATTATTTCCTTTTTATTTATTTATTTATTTATTTATTTATTTTTCTACAGCCAAGTTTAGCATTTTAAGTCTCTTTCTTTTGATAGGCTATTTACTTAATGAGGAAAAGAACAAAACAAATGGAGAAGGATAGAAAAAGGCAGAGCATGAAGGTAATTGATACTTATCAATAGCAGCTATAACAATTTTTGTAGTGCCTTGCATGCTAGATTGTTAATGTAGGATATGTCACCTCTTAAGAAGGATGCATGTCCAGACCATAAAAATAAAGAGCTGATGCTGCAACTGACTTTGAGGAGGCTTTTCATGTGATAACATGTTAATAGTTAGTATAAGGGTGGTATAACAGGATCACATGACTTCATGTAAAAGCAGAAAGAAATCTTGTTCATTGCCAGGAGATCTATACATAGGAATGTGTACTGCTAACAAATACAAAAGAAGACTAAACTCATACATTTTACAAATAGTGCCCCAGATCCTGATGGCGATAATGGCTACCACTGAAAAATATGCAACACGTTTGTACAGCGGGTGAAAGAAATCCATACTGCTGTTACTTATGCTGTACCTGTCGTGTGGATAAGTACAGCAAAGAACTTATGTTTTGCAAAGCTGTCAATCTAGCAAATTTCATGAGTACTAAGTTTCAAAGGAAAAAAAATAGCATTTTATTACTTCACTTATCTTCTCCCTGTGGTATAAATTGTCTAAGAGTTACCTAGGGTTTCAGCTGCCCAGTTTCTATTGACTTTAATGACAAAAGCATGGCTAAAACCCTATGAATCTCTATAAAAATTTACCCCATGTGTTGTCGTAATCATATCTGCTTAGTTTACTGACAAAAACAAGTTGTTATTACTGTCAGCTCAGCACAGCCAATACAACTGCTAAAGAGCAAACTGAATTGCACTCTGCCTCACATATTATCGACAAAATTGTCAGCCAGCTTCTGATTCCAGAGATTTTACTGCAAGTGATGATTAGTGTTGTGCACAGCTAAATGACCAGGCAGTTTAGTTTGTTCTGGATGAAGCATATTAAGTTCAAATGCTTCTCCGAACCTCTTCCAAATCTTATGGTACTTCAAAACTGAGCTGGCATTCTTGTGAGCCCAGGCACCTTACAAGTTCACTAGCAATTTATGTCATGGATCAGGTGGAAAACACTCTGAAAATAACTTTTACTAAAATGTCAGTGTTGTTTGCAGCAAAGTTATGAGGGAGTTCACAAGCTCAGATTTTATATCAAAGCATGCATATGTAATCTTTATTAATGGAAGAAGAAAACAAAAAGTATGTTATTTGACCTGGAATGGAATTCTTGTCCCTAGCAAAGCTGCAGACACGGTCCTTAGAAGCAACGAGGAGAAACTCAGTGGATGAGAAGTGATGATGGGTGGTCAGTAAGCTCCTGTTGACAGTTCTCCCTACTAGAATGGAGTAGAAATTCTGTCTGATGAATGAAGGAGATACTCATAGTCCTCATGAAGGTTCTTTAACTTAGTGGCATGGTCCTATATCTCATTCTCTTGATTCAGAAAGGTGGTTTCCCTGAGATTCTGGAATGAAAACACTAGATGAATTTTCTCTACCATAGGTAGTGCTCTGCTAAAAATTAGAATATTATTTAAGCTTTTTTTTTGCCAATATCTCACGTTATTAAAAAATCTCAAAAATTCCCTCTTGATGAGGGAATTTATTTGTACTTATAAAATCTCAAAACATTCATATGTTTAAGCTATGTAAATGTACAGCGGAATAAACAAGTCTTAACTCAGTTTTAACCAATTTTAGGGGGTCTTTCAATACAGATAAAAAGTTAACAGAAATAAATTATAAAGACTGCTGTTGTCCCTGTCTGATTATTAAATTTATATTTCTTGCTCTTTTATAACATTACTATAGAGTATGACAGAGATGCCTGAAACAGGAAAGCTACATTAAATGTCAGTCTTAAAGATCAGGCTGCTCTTTAAACATATGTCTGTCACAGATTTTGCCTAATAAGGCACTATAGAACTAGCAAGACAGTCACAACATCTAAAAGAAATTAGAATTTTTCACCTCAATATTTGTTTTTATATTTATGATGCTTTATATGTGTGTGCATGCTGTTAGGGCAGGGGTGATTTAAAACAAGTTACACCAAAACAAAACAAAACAAAACAAAAAAAAACAACCAAGTTTCTTTGTTCCCCTTATGACAAAATTAAGAAAGAGAAAAAAATAACAAATAAGACTGATGGGGAATGAGAAAGAGAAAGAACTATAAGAAACTATAAGCTTGAACACAATTATATGCAACCTTGTCACATCTTATTAGTTATCTGCTTTCACATTGATTAGATTTTACTATAAAATGTTCTGTTTTCAGAGGAGATGTAAATCATGGTTGTTGTCAGAAGGCAGGGAAGTCACAAAAGGAAAGCAAGGGCAAGCAGTACACAAAGACACATATCCTATGTGGAGGGCAAGATGAGGTTGCCTTTGGGGAAGGATAGCGAGTTAAGTGGATAACAGCACATCTATTCTTCCCAGACATGATTTGTGATGTCAATAGTGCGATCCACATAACTAAGCATATGACATGTCAAGTTTTTTTCCATTCTGGAGTACTTGCCAACTTCCTTAATTTTTTCCTGCTTTTCTAGAGGTTCCAAGTAAATTGCAACCTCCTGCTGCATCACTTAGCCCTCCAGAAACAATATTTGTCCGTATTTGTTCCTTAGCTGCTAGCAATTCAGATCACATCATTCATTTTATACTAATTATATTAGCTTTCAACAAGGAAATCTGGCTTTCTGTTCCTTTCCCTAGTAAAAATAAATAAATACATATTATATTTTTGGGAAATGCTGTGCAAAGACAGACTTCAAATTAACAGAGGATGGAGTGCTTGAAAATGCAGGTCTATAAGATAATGTAGCATATCAAAATCTATTTCTTGAGCTAGAGATTCAATTTAATGAGCATACTTACATTTCAGTAGTTATTATACATAAAAAAAAGTTTCCAGTAATTAGGGGTAATTGGCAATGGAAATAAACTGAACAGATGATAATGGCTCTACAGCAGACTTTAGTAACTTACTTTTTCATCTCATGTTGGGTAAAACAGCGGAGGCAGAGATTTTTAAGTGGTAAAACTGGTCAACTGTGTCTTTGTTCATATATTCACCTGTATTTTTATACCTTGTGCCTCCGTCTCTATGTTTCAGTGATTTTGCAAGTTCTTTTTCTTTCCTAGTCTACTCACAACATAATATTCCAGAGTCAATTACCAAACAAACTAAGTCTATATTTAACGATTATATAGTGTCAAAATCTAAGCTTCTACTAGCATTCCCTCTACTGTCATCAAACATAAAAGAAGTCACTTTCAACACCCTGACTAACCTGTAGTGTCAGCTTTTATTAGGTTTTCAGATGAAATGCCCTTTATAAACAATAATGTTGTTGAACACATAGTAATTTTAATCATCTGCACAACATATTCTACAGTTTACTGACTTCTTTTATGGTAGAGCAGGGGAACAAAAGGAGGACTCTTCATTGTATCAGAGTAATTGCACATTGTGTCACGGCTGTGCTTTCTAACTCCACTGTTGTTAAAGTATTTCCCCATTACATTTAATTTTCATTTATTTAAATATTGACTGGAAGAGTTTGTTATAGATTGGAAAAGAATTTGAAAAGTGACAAATTCAAGGACAGGAATCAGAACCTTTGCAGTTTTTGCTTTGAATCTAGTACATTCATTGATCCTTTAGTCTCCCTTACGAAGATGCTTATGGCAAAATTATGACTTTGTTAAGAATAAAATGAAATAAAATCACTTCCTGCTATCAGCCAAAATGTTTCCAAACAAACTGCACTGTTACATAAACATACACCAAAAATAGTGAATGATCTGTTTATTGCACTGATGTCCTTCCTGTTTATAATTATTTCAGTGTTCTCAAGTCTGGTTTCATGAGCCCCAAATGAAATTCAGTGGATTTCCACTTCTGAAAAGGATAAGTCTTCTCCATTTCAATCGTGATTCAGTGTATAGCTTTAAGTCATTTTTAATTCTAAAGTGTTGACAATAGAATTGAATCACTTCTGCGTGACCAGTATTTTCATAGTTTAGAGAAGAGGAAAACAAGTATTTAGGACATTGTTTTCTTGTTTTAAATATAACAGCTATTTCAGCCTCCTTACAGGAATTATCTCTGGAATAAGCAAAATGTTGAACAGTGTGGAATTAACGCACTGTTTTTTGTCTCATTATTTCATTATTACTTTTTCATAATCTCAGCACCTACATAATAAACTGTCAGCCGTATTTAAATCTTTAAAGATTATGAAGAGATGTTTAGCTTTAGTGAAGTTGGATATCAGAATTGCATATGAAAGATCTTTTCATGAGCCTGGACGTGACTCAAACAGTAAACAAAGAGCAGAAATTCAGTTTTCCATCACAAGGAAAAGAGTTAAAGATTGTACATCTATGTATACAACTATCTAAGTATTACATTCAGAACTACAAATACAGTTTGCTGGGCATACAAGTACTAGGTTTTTGTTGGTCATTTCAAGATAAATCTTGTTTTTGTTAGATCTGTTTTTTATATGAATTCCATACAAATTAATTACCTGTGAAATTTTTCTGTATATATGAGGTTTCTGGCTCAAATAACTTCCCCTCAAATAAAAGAAAATAAAAGCCCAATTGACTAATCACATTTTCATCAGAAAGGAATGTTTGTAAATACCTGTGAATGTATTTCCAATGGCCATTGCAGCATTATTTACATGGTATGGGTGACAGAGTTCAGACCAAGCTGCAATGGAAAAGCAGAAGGCAAAACTTTTACGAATCTCCTTTAATGGTGTTATTGACAAGTGAATATAAATACAAGATTCTAAGTTGAAAGTATGTGTATAGAGTTTATTTCCATTGATGACACCATCTTCCTTAAAAATGTTAGGTGCTGTCTGAGTGATTTTATTGTTTAGTGTTACATTTTAAAATGTCTCTTTAGGTTGGTTTATAACATTATTCATGTCGATATGAACCTCAAGAGGTCTCTAATCTGATACCAAGCTAAAAGCATGGTCAGCTATAAGGTCAATGTTACTCAGGGTATCAAAGGAAGTAAGTCAGAGCTTCGACCAATCTTCTCTTGAAACCTTCCAAGAATAGGGATTACACAGCCTAACTGGAAAGCCTGTGCCACTCCTTTACTGTCCTTTGGTAAAAAGGTTTTTCCTTTTATCCAATATGAAATTCTCTTTTTACAACTTAAGCTTTTTTTTTTTTTCCCTTTTTTTCCATGCATGAACAGCTGCGAAGAGCTTAGCTTCATTTTCTTTGCACAAATACTGGGGGAGCTGCTTTTAGGTTTACCCACATCCAACTTGTTTTCAGGCTGAATATCCTCCAGTTCCTCTGTTTCTCCTCAAAGTACAAGAACTCAAGTCACTGTCAATATTGGTATCCTTCTGCTGAAAAGTGAGATATCCTTTCGATTGTTTATGTTCAATAATAGTGAGGAAAAAAATTAATTTTTGCACCTTCTGTGCATTGGTTTTGGAGAACATGTCCACTAATTGTATCTTTTCAGATGTAAAAGGATTACTCGTACCAAGAGAAGGTAGTATTTACAGGTATGATAGATTCTGGTCTGTGCATGGTTTATACTCCAGTAAACATAAAGTCAACCACTACTGACTTTAGAGATGGAACAAAATTAATTTTCACTTGTTCTATTTTTTCTCTTGCTAAAGATGGACCTTTATATTTATTTGAGCAGACATATTGAGCTATTTTCTAGAGATGAACCTTTCTTATTTAGCAAAGCCAGTTCTACTATAATAAGATTGCCTCAGATGGAAAGTTATACAAACAAAACACCTTTCATCCTTGTGTTCTCCTAAAAGAAGTATGACAAAGTGATGGTTAAGGGAACTTACTAACCTTTTTATTTACAGTATCTGAAAATCTATTTGAGAGAGAAAAGAGATAACTGATGTCTATTTACTACCTAACTTCTACTTCCTGTGGTTATTTCTTTCAAACCAGGCCTTCAAGTGAATAGAATGGTTTAGAAGATAGCAAGAGTCTTGTGGTAGCTTATGTCACGATGCATATGTCAAGCTTATGTCAAGATTTTTTTACAAGTCTTACCAGTCAAAACTTAAGTTTTCCCGTAGAAATAATTTTTCCCCTTGCTCTGTAAATCCCTACTACACTAAACCTTTGGACAGAGACTGCTTTGATTAGGGGACTTCCAGTCTTTTTCATTGGACAGTGTATCCATTATATTTTTATCACCTTATCATTATCTTTGAATAGGAAAAAAAAAAAGATTTTACGATACACAATATGTTTTGCTGTAAGTAATACTATTCTTCAATCCTATTCAGTTTTTGGCCATTGTAATATGAGTGTTTGCATAAATACCGATTTGTTTATATCTTTCACTATTTTGAAATTATCACATGAAAAAATGTACTTTAAATTCATGAAAGATGGCTTTATACTTTGGCTATACATAGATAAATAATTACAGAATAATTACCCTTACCTTCAGAATAATGATCAGATGTCAGAAAAAGTAATGATTTCCTTGCATTTAAGGTCTTAAGGTAGTCAATGGAGACACAAAAGCAGTTCAAAAATAAACTCATTTAATATACAACAACTTGCTGGAATATCTGTCTCTCTGCATTGACTGTAAAGAGACCTGAGAACAAGAACATTCCTGATGTGCACAGGAATATGTATCATGAGATCTAAATCTTTCTCACCTTAAAATCAGTGAAAATTATTTAATCAAATTCACTGGAGATAGACAGGAGTACACTAGATATTCCTTCCCAAGTGGTGCTTGAGGAAGGCTTTCAGATATACTGGGACTTACTGGAGGGGTTCCAAACTGCTTGAAAGCCTTTAGACAAACCTAATAGTTTTAACCAGAGAGGAGCTAATTTTTTTCTTTCAGATTTCAAAGAGAAGTGCTCTCTGAGAACAGAGCCGCCACTCTTCTCACAGACTACTAGTAAAATTAAATGGTCAAATTGAAATTTATCTTTACATCTTAGGAAAAAAATTATATAACAATCCAAACTTGAAAAGGAGGTTCACATGGAAATGTATATTCAAGCAAGTAAAATTAAAAGGAGCAAGTACTTAAATAAGAATGAATGGACTGACAAGAACAAGGCGAAAGTGTGTTTCTGTTAATTATTCCTATTTATAAATTATTAATCCCAAAAGATTATAATTTAATCTTCATTTACAGTAAGCTTTTTTAATACCTCTTTACAGATACAAAGACATTTTCATAGAATCATAAAATTTGAAATGAATACAAATGTACTTCCTGCCATAACAACCTAATGTGGCATTAGTGTAGTTGAGAATAAATGCTCTTATTTTGGATGTTCAAATTTGTTTAACTTAATAAATATTTTCATATTTTAAAGTACTTTTATAAGAATATATTTCAAAGACAGATTTAATTTAAGAAAATCTAAATGTGAAGTAATTAGTCTGCAGTATGCACTAATCTCTTATGGTAATTTCCCTCAATGTTTTATAAGGAATTTTACTATACTACATAAAGCCTAATGATCCTTATGTCTGTTTACAGTTTTCAGTGCAATGGCTTTAAAATATTGGTCTGGTTTATTATAAACAAAACAATTCCTTTAGTCCTTAGATAACATCAACCTAAGTGTAAAAACTTAGATAACAGCTTTTGCATTAGAACAATTCAGCAATGCGCTTCAATATGCTCATGGAAGTCATAGCCTTAGTGTGGTGTCTATCCATCAAGTAGTAATAAATTGATATATTGTTTTGACACCAGATAAGGAACAGGACCATGTCACTGTTTATTCTGAATAAAACATCAGATTTAAATGTTGAAGTCACATCATTAATTTCCCATTACTGGGACTAGCAGCACCAACATGCTGGTTTTCTTGAGAGTGTGCTGTGGTTTAATCTAGCAGATAGCTAAGCACCACATGGTTATTCACTCATTCCCTCTCCTTCCCTGTGAGGGAAAGGAGAGAATAAAAACAAATTAAAAAAGTAGAACTCATGTGTTGAGATAAAACTACTTAATAAGACAGAGGAAAGGAAAGGAAAAGGATGATAGTTACGGCAACACATACACATGTGCCCATATATAGGAATGTGTATAACAAGTGATGCACGTGCAATTGCTCACCACCCTCCAAGTGACACCAATTAGCCCCCAGTGATCAGAAGACAGACATGTGAACTCCTGTCCACTTCAAAATTACTTCTGCATGATGTCATATGGAATATCCCAGTTTAAGTCAGATCACTTGTCCTGATTGTGTTCTCTCCCAGCTCCTTGAGCCCTTCACTGAGAATGTCCTAGGCTCTGTACAATACTGCTTACCAGCAACTATAAACATCTCTGTGTTATTAATATTGTTTTTCATCTAAAACAAAAACATAGCATAATTACCAGACACTCTGAAGAAACCAATTCAATGCCAGCTGAAACTAAGACAGTGTGGTAACTCAGTGGGCATTTCACAGTGAGAAAATTTTCCTTGAACATATGTACCTGGCTATGTAACACACTTTCAATTGAAAGGACAGTGCTGCTTCTTTCCTTCTCTATAAAAAGGTGGTTAGAACATTTGCTGAAGAAAATAGAGATGAGTTCATTTTATCAGTTCAAGACAATCAAGACATTTGCCTATTCCTAATAAATTATTCTAGATGTAGTCTAGAAAAGGTCTTATTGAAGCACGTCTACTCTCCATATATGCCTGTAGAACAAACGGAACAAGACAGTAAACAAAAACTGTCCTGCTGGAGGCAGAAGATAGCCTAACTGAATCAGTAGTTTTGGATGGTATAAGTTTATTAAGATACATTTCCTACATTTCTTGGCTAGAACTTCCAAACAGTAAAGTTTACTTAGTTGGTTGGTCATTCAGACAAAACTGGTGCCTATACTGTTTTGGAATTTGTACTTAGCCTTTACCTAGTACAGCAAATGTATAGCTAGTTTGAGTGGTTTAAAATACCCCCTCTAAAGAACAAGGATTTACAAAATCATTTAATCTTGTTCATAAGAGTATAAAATTTGCACCATTCATCTTCTACTGAACTGAAGAAAATGAAAAAGAGCTTCATTGGTTGATTAAAATTTATTCAGTTAAAATTAATGATTTCAGATTTTCAGCTACAATTTAGAGTATGGAGCGGAAGATGCTGCTGTAGGCTCAGGTACAAAGTACTTGGCCAGCTTGATCCAACAGTTTCAAAGTTTCAACATTTCACCATGTTATCACAAAAAGATGCATAGTATGATCACCCCATCTTTCATACTATAGCTATTCAATATGGGAGAACATAATACAGGTCTTCAAAATATCACTTACACTGGGATCACTGATGTACATAGCTACACAAATAAACATCCCTGATATTAAATGATGAGAAACCACTTTTGGTGAACAGTTCCTAATAACACATAGAAGGAAATATATTTTGTCCCTTCCTTTTTTGTTTGCTGCTCTTGAAGCACAAAACAGGTAATTTTCTACCACGTAGTCTACAGTTTGCTTTGACTGCCCTGCACCAGGTGATGGGAGAAGAAGGTGCATCTCTTTTTCTGAGATTGAAAAGTTAAGGCTCTGGACTTTAGGATCACAGACTTCAGGAATGTAATAGGCAGAGTCCCCTGGAATATCGTGAAAAGGAGCAGAAATGTCTTGAATGTTTGTTGTATTGAAAATAAAATGTTACTTGAACTCAGAAACAACATATTCTGTCTTAAAGAAACACAAGACATTGTGGCAGGAAACTGAGGAGCGGTTATAAGAAATAGAATCAAGAACAAGCAGTGAAAGAGGAGCGCAACAATATATCTTGGGTAATTTGGGAAGAAAACAAAAAAGCCTAAGACCAGCTGGAACCAAGAAATTTTCTTTAGTGACATGAAAAAATATAGAGTATGATTCTAAGTCATAGTTTGAGATCAGGAAATAATTATTTGTTATAAAATAAGGGCAGCAGAAAAACTGCTGAGGTCATCTCCTACATTGCCTACTGAGGTCATCTCCGGACATCATGAGACAAAACAGCATCTGACCTGATTTGTTACTAAATGTAGTCCTGATTAATGTAGGAGGGTTCCTAGTTTTCCATTAAATGCTCTTCCAGCCAATATTTCACAGAATCATAGAATCACAGGGGTTGGAAGGGACCTCAAGAAATCATTGAATCCAGCCGCTGTGCTGAAGTAGGTACCCTAAAATAGGTCCCACAGGAAAGCAACCATCCAGGTCTTGAATGTCTACGTAGAAGGAGAATCTACAACCTCTCTGGGAAGGGCAGCCTGTTCTAGTGCTCCATTAACCCTACCATAAATTTCTTTCACATGTTAATACAGAACTTCCTATCTTCAAGTTTTAGGCCATTACTCCTTGTTCTATCACTACACACCGCCAAGAAGAGCCTGGCCTAAACCATTTCTATCCTGTCTCCTCTTAAGTATTTATAAACATTTATCAGGTCCCCTCAGTCTTCTTTTCCTTAGACTGAAGAGATCCAGGTTACTCAGACTTTCCTCATATTGAAGATGGTCCAGGCCCTTAATGATCTTTGGTGGTCCTTTACTAGGCTCCTTCTAGAATTTCTCTTACTCCTCAAATCTAAATATATGAAAACTTTTTGAGGACCATTTCAGAATCAAAGTTAATTACACTAACACAAGGAGAATGATGGTGTACAATCTCTGTTTACTCTCTTTTCCTTATTGCTGACTTCTCTTTTTTTATCATCACATCTAGTTCATCCACTTGTTTCATGCTTTTCAAAGCTCCAAGTCTCCCTACCTATTTGTTCTCTGAATCTCATGAGTTGCTCTTTGACATTTCCGCTCCATCAGTGATAGTAGCCCAAACTATTCACTTGACAGTTTCTTCCACAGGAGTCTTAGCACTTTTACAAATAGAATACACTCCTTGTATTAGTGCATAAAGCCATTAACCTCTCATCTTTCAGCTCCTGTCTTGAGACCCAAATGATTTCGAAATAGCCAACTGATAATGGCTAGGTAAAAGGCCAATGGGGACTGCTGATACCTATTTCGGAAGTTTACTATGAAGTAGAACCATAAAAAATACCATAATAAATAACCTCAATAACCTTATCTTGGATCCTCTCCTTGTTTTCTTTTTTGTTTGTTTGTTTTGTTTTGTTTTGTTTTATTGCTTTTTTTTTTTTTTTTTAATTGTCTCAGATTTGCTGCTAGTCTGTATTTTTCCTTTTCTGGCAAACTTTCCAAAACCTGGACAACAAATTTTTCCATGGTCTTGATATAGCATTTCATGAGAAAATCTCCATATCCTCTTTAAGTTATTACATGCCAACTAATATAATAGCCTCAGTGATAGTACTTGTGTGTAAGAAATTTTTTTAAACTAATAAGTTATGTACAGAGTTTTCCAAAACTTACTATTCCTTACCAATGTGAGTGCATGTGGAAAAAGTGTGCATGAAGTCCTATTTTCTCCACTGATGACAGTCTGTTCAAATAGGCATTTGCATTTGAATGATTCTGTGGCAGCAACTCACCTGCCTAAATTTTCATCAACAGTTAGCACAGAAATTATGGTGGAAGTTAAGCAGCAACACAGCTATGTTCATCTAATAGCCAATGGCATTTCCTCATGCCTGATGAGTTACAAAAAAAATATTTAAATAAATAACTAATAAAAAAATTACAGCTAACATAAAGAAAAGAACAAATATAATTGTTTATGCAGTTAATTATAAGTGAGTAGCAACAATTATCACGGAGGATTTTGCATTTTCTTCCACATTTTTCTTTCTGTTATTTGATCATATTCTTGTTATGTGTTTATTTCTCTATTTATATAAGATGAATAGTGATAATTAATGGATTGTTTTTAATGTAACAATCTAACATTTGTTCCTAAAAAAAAAAAGGAAAAATACTCCTTCCCAGTTTCATTTTTCGGAGCGATCTGCAAATTATTTACAAATATTTATTAAAGTCTTCTAAATTAAAACTTTGTTTCTATTAGAATATGTTTGATTTTCTATGCTAATTGAATTATTCTACCAGGTACTAGAGAAAGTAAAAAAAAAAAAAAAAATCAGAGGCCTGATTTTTGGCTTTTAAGAGCAAATCTTGGTTAAGATTGTTATTTGGTCTTCCAACTTCTGTTAGGAATAGCAGTCATTGTACATGAAATACAAGAAGAAACATCTATATCGTACTTTCTGCTAAAGTAATAAAAGGAGCTTCTGTAAATATCTTACTCATGTTATAATAATCAGAAAAGAATTTTACGCTCAGAATAATTACATGATGCTTTTTCTCTATTTCTCCTTTTACCCAAAGCTTGACAGATAATTCCATATGTCTACAAAAGCAGGAAGCCCAGATCTTCAGAAGTAGTCATCATAATTTTCACAGACATTTACAAAACTGAAGAACAAACAAATTGTAGAGTTGAAGAATGTCACTCAGTTCTATTGATTTGGTTATTCTTCAGCACTCCTACTGAGGTTTTGTCAGAAAACTTGCTGGGTTCACCAGGTCTATCTATACGTCTGATCCCACCATCTGATTGTCTGTTTTGTTTGTTTTGTTTTTATCTTTCTGCTTCTTTTAATTTCACAGAAGAAAAAGCAAGCAGTTCACAACTGTTGTGATAACATTTATTTGCCATTTGGTCACAGGCATTAAGAAAACGAAGAAATTCAATGGTGATTCCAAGACATCTGAAAAGCCCTCTTCCAAAATCAGCATCCAAGAAGCAATCTAAATATTTCCTGTATTACCAGTTAATATGTAGTAAACTGCTTTCTCTTTGTAAGCAGTCAGTATAATGGTGAGCAGAACATGTTTACTATAACTAAAATATCGTCAGTCAGTATGTCTATAATATAGAAACACAAAACTGTCATATAAAAGTCAAACAACAGCCATGTCATGACTTGTCTCCTGTACTTGTCTGTCATTTGGTAACTTGTGTTCAATAGTAGCTATAAGGAAAATTCTAAAGAGCACAAACAAGTCAAACATATTTTCACTTCACTTTAGTACAGATAATTTCAGAAACTTTTACTGGGACTGCAGATAACCCATGATGCCATTGCTTTAATTGCTTTGCAGCCTATTTCAGCTGATTGAGAATCCACTGACTTAATAGACTGCCTGTTCTTGAAAAATATGTACTAGTAATTCTAAGAAATAATTTGGTTTTATAACTTGTTGGGCAGAATATGAAAGCATGGAAAAAGGTCAGACAAGATGTTTTTAACTATGTACATCAGATCCTGATCATTTGCTAATGAACACCAGGAGTGGTTTTGAGAGATTTATAATGGTAAAAAGTTTACAGGTTTCAGTGTCTTAAAGTTAGACTTCACATAAATATTCTTCCTTTTTGAACTGTAAAAGTACACCTTACAGCTCTTACACACATTCCATGATTTTAAGAAAAAATAAAGTATAATTTATAGAATAAAACTGAAGTAAATATTTAGTAAAACTTTAGTAAATATTCCAAGAAGGATTCACTTTTGATGATTTCAAAATGATGGGGAGAATTGACTAGCTACAGTTGCAGTCACCTAATGTCCTCAAGACTAATATTAACATGATGTATGATATTAAGACAGATGTCTGTAGCTGTGTAAATTCCCTGTGATGAAAAAGTATCTGAATAAGCAGGAAATTAGTCCTGAAATGTTGTAAAATCCTGCACTTGTTAATATACCCTGAGGAGAATGTTACAGCTGAGGTTTAGATGTACTTATATAAAGCTCCAATCTTAGAGCTAATGAAGAGATACTGACAGTTTTGCTGCAGTGCCTGTGAAGTGTTTTAATGACTGCAGATTAATCAGTTTCTAAGACAGTAATCCCCTGGTGGTTCCACACCCCAAAAATCATAATCCAAAACAAGTAAATGAGTGTCATCAATAATTAAAAAATAAACAAATAAAACAACAAGAGAAAACAAAACCCCAAGCCTCTCACCTCTTCATGCCATGAAAGCTGGAAGTATTTACAGTCACATTTTCCACAAGAAAAAAAGGTGGAGATGACACTGGATTTACTGGAGCAGTCAGCTATTGTTACGGTGAGAGTTTTAATTTTCTTCTCAATGTAAATCATAACTGAGGAAAGCATCTGCCATCTCTGATATTTCCTGTGCAGTACATTTAAATGGATTAATCACCCTGCTTGTTCTGAAGTTCTGAAGAATGATGGGCACTTGCCAATGGGCTGTGGAGTTCCTGCCTCATTGATTTTTAGCTGTCTGGGGGAATTGGTGGGGACAGGGAATGATTTAAATAGAAATTAAAAAATAAATTATGTTCAAACATTTTTGCCCACCCATTTCCACACCTTGTCATCAGGAACTGATTAAAATATTTTCTAGAGATTGAGGGGATTTGCTAGCAGACAGTTGGTAGGATTTTACTTGATTATTGTCAATTTAGGATTGTGTTGTTGAATTTGCACAGGAATATTTGTATTGTTCCAACAGAATTTCTTATCGTAGTGTTTAAAATAAAGTATTCAGTGGTCATTTTACCATATAACTGTAGTGTGTTTCGTGTTCCACCTGTGAACTCGCAATCTGTAGATCATGTAAATTTGACAGTGCGGGGACCATGCAAATAGTACAAGTTTTGTCACATGACAGTTTTATTTTACGTTACAATTGATAAATCAAATTAAACATTAAGGGTACATGAGGGAAAATAACTTTTCAGAGACTGCTCCTTGCTCCTGTTACAGATAAACAATGTCTGTAATTGCATTTGGAACTTGCATGGTGATTTTGAGATAAGATAGAAAAGACAAAGTGTATCATTTAAGAAATATGCTGCACTCCTTAAGAGAAGTTCCTGATCCATGGAAAGACAAAATAAGATGCTAACAGTAGAAAATGTTATAATTCACTTACAAGGAACTCTCTGCTTTTCTAATCAGTTTTGATCATGCTTCTTTTTTTTTAATTATTTTTGAAAAATGTCGTAGCTTTGTGTTTCTCTTCCTTTCCCTCCTATTCCCTCCACACCCACTCTTCTGTTACCTGCCTTAACATTTATTTCAGAAAAATAACACACATATTCATCCATTCGTTGTTTTCACCCTAAAATAACTGATCTATCAAGAGATTTTCTATCATTCTCATGATGCTCCTAAAGTGAAGAGGGTTGTTTTTCTGTTCACCAGTTCTTCTGTTACTGAGCTAAAATTAGTCTTACTGAAAGTCTAAAAAACATTTAAAAACAAATGCTGATGAAATTCATCAGCCTTGCTGAACTGAAATGATAGGAGGATAAATATCTGTTTTTGTGAGATTCTATGATTCTATAATCATTTAAGGTTAGGTCATAAATATATGGCTGAAATCTCTTCTGCATTTATTTTCTAACTGAAGAACTAAGTTTTCTGATTTAAGCAACCTGTGAAATAGCATGAAGTATAAGTAGATAACTGCTGTCACTGTCCAAATTAGCTGCTTTTAAAGGTATTAGCATCTAAGAAGGTATGATAGAGAACATCTTTTGCCTAAGGATCTACATGTGCCTCATGCATATTCAGTAATTAAGATTCACAATAATCTTGCAAGTTGAATAAAGAGTATGAAGTGAATTTTCCATGCATAAAGCCAAACCAGGCTTGAAGATAGTAGCTCTCTTAATGCAGACCAATATTTTTCAAAAATGCAGATATAATTCAGCTAAAATGGGCATAGTCACTTGTATGAAGTGGTATTCTTCAGAAAGTTATCATGAAATATATAATGACCACAGCATTGTTTTTTCTTATTCTTTTAACCATACTCAGATGAATCAGTGGTAATTCACAAGGACAGCTGCATTTTCCTACCCCAGTTCCAACACTGTTCAGATATGCATCATCACAGTATTATCCAGACTGAAAATTTAGTTAAAAAAAAAAAAAGTTTGAAAATAGACATTCTAATTGGATGGAAGGGTATAAATTACTCTGATTTTTTTACTGGATCTCTCAGGGCATGGAATAAAGGAAAAAACAACAATTTCAGTGCCAGTAGTTTCTTATTTAATCAAGACAATATGAAAACTGGATGATCAGACTATGAAAATATTTCAAAACAGTAACGAACAGGTTATTTTTCCCCTCAGAAATCTCTATCTAGAAAATACTGGAAAAACATTATTTTGTATCAGTTATACATTTAGTCTGACCATTTTTCCCTTCTAGTTGTGGGTGAGCAACGATATTTCCTTCTCAGAAGGTATTTTGAAGAGGGATTTACACAAGAGATTCAGAGTTTGTCAGACAAAAATGGGTTAGAGAATACTCAGAAATGGGATGTGATTTGTCTGCCTACAAAGCTGACAATTACAAAACATCCACGTACTTCTCTAGAGAAAGTATGAGATTATTGAAACAGATAAGAATGTTCTTACAAAATAATTTGGGTATTGCTAAACAGTCCTCACCTCAACTATGAGAGTGAACAAGAGCTGATCATTCAAGGGGAAAGGCTGTGTTATGCTGAAGTGAGAGCCTGAGCCAGGTTTCCTGAAATGTACTCTCTCATATTCATACTATAAATATAATACTTTATGTACATACCTAAGATAATTCTAGGTGAGCAATAACTACCTATTACAGTGGTTATTTGTGAATTTATCACCTAGAAAGCTGCTGAGAGAAGCTGAATATATATAGCTGAATGCCAAAGTCTGATTTTATTTAGACACAGAGAGCAATGGGGAACAATATCAAATCCCACTAGTGGAGGGCATGGATTTGGGAATGTAACAGGCAGTAATATTAAGACAATATAGCCTAAATTTTCTCTTGTTAAGAGGATTACAGTAGGATAATAGCAGCTACAGTGGTTTTGTGAGGAAAAGATCAAAGATGTAAGGAAGAAAATTAAAGGAATTAAAAAGAGGGGAAACTAAGGCTAAGGAATCTGTGACTGATCTCTGATTTGTGCATTTCTTTCACAGTACAGCCTTAGAAACTTCAAAAGCTTTGAAGCCTCAGTAGCAGGCTAGGTCTCATTTTATTCTCATTTTTCAGACTGTGAGAGGAAGCAGATTTTGTTCAGCTTCTGCTGAGACCCTCAGCAAGGTCTGAGCTGGTGTACTGGGCACGAGGATGTGCTCAGTAATAGGACGTGTCACTGCTTTCAGTCAGGTACTCTCCTGAAGCACTGTGTCTTCATGTGCTACTCTTCATACATTATCTCATGGCGCTAACAATTTCTGTCCACACTTGGTGGTCATCGAATGAGACATCTAACATTTCTCTTTGATCTCTATTTCCTAATTTCTTCTGCTCACATTGGAAAGAAATTGCCAGGAAGGGGTTCGTAGTCAGAAGGCACACACTGCCTTTGGAATGCCATGCTAGCATGCATGAAACATGTATTTTCTTCTTTTTAAGCTTCTAGCATGACTAATACTGTTAGAAACAATTTAGACCTTACTCTGTAGGCTCTTTGGTGCTTAGAGTGTTTTTTATTCTCTTGTTCTGCTCATAACAAAACGTATTTCTGATTCTGAAGCTCCCAACACTTCCGTTGTAAACAATAATAATTACAGCAATTTGTCTCCAAGTTATTACTCTTTTAAAAATAAAATATGTTTTCATTTCACAGGGTTTCTTATTATACAAATATGGCACCTGTTTTCAGCTAAGAGCAGGTTCACAAATACTATAAATTCAGGGAGCAGAGCAGAGACTTGGAAAGTTAATAAAATGTGTTGAATGCTTTATGAAGAAGTTGCAAGCTTATGAATGCTTAACACTATGCAATTAGTGACTACCAGTGAAAATACACCCTCCTCAGGACATCAGCAAATCCATGAATTTCAATAAAGAAACAACTAAACCAATTAACATGTGAACACAAAATCAATTACTGTGAAACAAGCTAGAACAAAACAATGACAAATGCCACTTTTAAAACAAGAACAGGAAAAAAATAAATCATTTCAAACCTAAATAGAGTTTAAACATAAGTAATAGAAGTCTACAATATAAGAATGCTGTATGTCATACAAAGATTTTTGTATGCACAGAAAACACATTTAAAAGTGCAGCATTTAAAACAAAACCCACCACTAGTCTTAGCAATATATCTTAGAGGATGAATACTCTTTGAACTTCAGTGATATGAAAGATCCCAAAACTGTGGTCTAAACTGAAGAAATGCTAATGAGAGAAATGTAATTAGACATAGAAGCATATCTTTCAAGTATTTGTATTTTAGATTTTCAGAACAGTAGTCCAACTTGCAAACAGAGGAAGCCAATCTGGAGAGGACATGAAGTGCTCCAGAGATCACAGGATCTTTCTAGCTTTTTGGTGTTTTTTTTTTTTTTTTTTTTAATGAGATTTTTCCCAGCAATGTCCCAGATATGCATCCTCTAAACCTCTGACATCTGATGTCATTGGGTCAAGAAATACACAGTCTTGCTCTTCAAAACAATGTCAGAGGACAAATTTTCCATTGTCAAGATGCTGTGTCTTTGCAGAAAACTGTCTTAGATGCCTGATAATTAGGGAGTGCAGATATTCAGAATCTCACTGCCTTCTATCAGATGGCTCCTGTTGATTACATTTCAAGGGCTAGATGGCAGCATTGTCAACCCTCAAGATTTTCAACGTGTTTCCTGCTATTTGATATTTTCCTTAAAATGCCAGCTGTCAGAATACCAAGTTTCCCTAAAAATCTCAGTCTTTTGTCACAGCTGTGATGGTCAGAAAAAAATGACTAGAGCTCAGAGAAGGGGGAAGAAAAATCTGGAGGAGCAGGAAGTGTGACTTGTATAGCAAATAACTAAGAGCATAACTTAAATCCCTGAATAAATCTCTTTAAACATTACCAAAAATTATGAGATCAAAAGAATATTTCATTTCCCCTCTCAGAAATCAAAGCAAAAGCACTGTAGAGGTGAAAAAAAGTATTTCCCATTTTTATTCTCAGGAATAATAATTATTTTTAGGATATCAACCAGAGCCAGTGATTTTAGACTTCCCAAGAGCTTTATCAACTTATTTGTACTAATTCTTTCTCCAATTTTGCCTATTGTCATCTTACATGAGATCCTCAAGTCAGAGATCATCTATTTTTATATCTCTACAAAATACCAGGTACAACACCAATGTGAAATAAATAAATAATTGCAGTATTAATAATGTCAAGTATTCATTAAAAGCACTGTCACAACAACCTTCCAGGAATAAATTCTTTTTATACTTGTAATCAGTCATGAAATATTCATCTGTTGTTGATCCTGCATATAAAGTTAATTTCTCAGTAATTATATGGAAAAAGTTACTAAAATTACATAGTCCTTGAATACTTATGCTGCTGCTAAACCCATATACTAGAAAGGGATAAAGCCATGAATTGGAAAGGGATTTATAACCTCTCGAAATCATCTAATGATGGTGACTACATTGAAAAATAGATTTTGTAGCTGAGAATTTGCTCTATCAAACAGTGTTACTTATCTCTTACTTGCTGTAGTTTGCATGGAATTTAATAGGAGGCATTACTTTTGGAGCAAAATACTTATTTTAAGGTCGGACAAAGGGTCATCTGTCCTCTCAATATAATTGCTATTTTAAGAATATTTATTATAAAATAAAATACCCCTACAATTTTCTCAATGATATGTTCATCTCTCTCTCCTCTGATTGGATTCAAATCTCTGAATACACATATTTCTGAAGACTAAACGAGGCATATATGCGGATAGAAGACAATAGCCCAATTTCTTTTAAAATTGAATCAGTATGGCTTTGAAATTTCCTCTCATTTCCCAACGTACTGAGAAGATGATAACATTTTAGTGATCTACATAATATAGCTCCCCACTTCAGCAGCTTTTAATAGTTCATCTGCATGCAGCAGTTTGAATTTTCTTATGGTTTGCTGACACATTTTTGACTATTATTGCTGAGGCATGGTTCACTCAAGAGCCTAATAAGCACTGGGGCTTTACAATGAAGAATGAGAACATCAAGGAAGATGAAGAAGACTTGCAGACAATTTGATTAAGTCTTGCATTACTTCAAGAAACAGGAGCCTGGAGCAAACCTAACTTGAAATTTCCAAACATATGTAAATTTACCATAATGGGATAGGAAGTATGTTCTGTTTACTTTATAAACATACATAACATCAAATTAAAAAAAAAAAAAGATTCAATGGAGTTTATGGGGAATTTGTTTTGCCTATTTCAACATTAGAAATGTAGTAACTATATAGTAAAGACTAAAAGAAGACTCTGAAAGCAAACTTGCTTAATTCTCAAAACATGAATTTACACTGAAGGAAATATTATTAGTTAAAAGAATAATAATTGTAAAGTTATTTTTCCTATGCTGTTACCATCAGTAAAAGCTTTCTATTCCAATATGTTGTATAGAATAAGTTTCTGCATTTCTGTTTCTTCACAGTGGCAGTTTAAGTATAGAGAGATTTTTCCATCACATTTGCAATCATTTTTCTTTATCATTACTAAATGCTCTTCCTTGAGTCTTTCAAACCAATTCTGATAAAGCAGCAGTAAAAGAACAGAAACCAGCTTATTCTTCTATACCAGTTCTACAGAACAATGGGAAATACTGTAAAATACTTTTTTGCTTGAAAGGAAACATATCTCCAAACTGAACTGAGCCTAGAGAGAGAAACTCCATTCCTGAATCAGTTTTCAAAACATACAATAGAGTTCCTGATCAAATAGTGCTCAATAAGCATCCCTAGGAGTAAGATAATAAAAGTCATTGGACAGAATTGTGACCAGCTGAAGATGGTCCTTGGTTTCTGAAAATCCCTATGTGGGACAGGGGGGAACCTCTATACAACCACAAAGAGAAAAATCTAAATTCCATAAATGGAAATAGCAGTAAGTATAGATTCTTAGATTCATTCATTCATAGATACATTAGGTTGGAAAGGACCTACAAGATCATCTAGTCCAACCATCCTCCCACCACCATCCCTACCCACCAAGCTACTAAATCAATCCCTTCATCTAAATGCTTCTTGAACAGCGTTAGGGACGGTGCCTCAACCACCTCCCTAGGCAGGCCATTCCAGTGCCTGACCACTCTCAGAGAAAAAATTTTTCCTCAAATCTAATGTAAATCTTTCCCGGCACAACTTGTGGCCATTTCCTCTCGTCCTGTCATTAGTTATCTGGGAGAAGAGGCCGACCCCCTCCTCACCACAGCCTCCCTTCAGGAAGTGGTAGAGTGCAATGAGGTCTCCTCTGAGCCTCCTTTTCTCCAGACTAAACAATCCCAGCTCCCTCAGCCGCTCCTCGTAAGACTTGTGCTCCAGACCCCTCACCATTTTTGTTGCCCTTCTCTGAACATGCTCCAGGGCCTCGATGTCTCTCTTGTAGTGAGGGGCCCAAAACTGAACACAGTACTCGAGGTGCGGCCGCACCAGAGCTGAGTACAGGGGGATGATCACCTCCCTGCTCCGGCTGGCTACACTATTTCTAATACAGGCCAGGAAGCGACTGGTCTTCTTGAAATGCTGCTCATTGTTTGATACAATAGACATCTTCACTCTCCAACTGCGCACTTTCTGTGAGCTTCCTGCAAAGTTCTTAGTCAGTCTTTCTGACAGTTCATTGAAAATCCCACAAGTTAATTGGAAGCCTCTCAGGTAAATGAAACAAAAGCAGTCAATATACAGGGTTGGAAGTGTATAAAGTCTGGAAGAAAAATTTAAGCTCATGAAATTACAAATTACATTGATCTTGATTATTATTTTTGTTAATATCTATTGCTTCATAGTATTGACACTATGAATTAAGGATAAGGGTTTTTTAAAATGTTCTGCTTTTTTTCTAATCATCTATAACTTTTTTTTTTAATTTTTTATTTTATTTTTGAGTGATATTTAAACAGAAAATATTTTCCATCCAAATTATTGGTCCTGGTAAACAGAGGAGAATGGTTGCTATTTTGAAAAGTATTTTTCAATTTTGACTTAATTCTACCATAGGACTGGAAGGAAAAATAGCTGTTCATAGCTTTGGTTGCTTTCTTTTATCTTAAATAATACTGACTTTTACACAGAATTGTTATAAAAAGTTGTTGGATGGTTTGAAAAAAATAAAGATTTTGTAGCAATTAACATTTTTGAAGTATTACAGGTGAGAACCTAAACAAGACTGTGTGTATATTTGGACAGTGACAGAAATATCCACAACCTCAAATTTTAAAAGGGAGAAATTGAAGTATTTAATGAAAAAAAATCTACAAAAGTGGTCTATTCACACATTACATTATTTTCTTTTTAAATGTAGATCTAAAAATATATTTTAAAAAGCACAGTGGACTTCTTTGAAAATTCACTTGATTCAGATTGAACCACGGTTGTTTTATCCAAAAATACTTCTTTTTAAGTTTTCATCATCGGTTGGAAACAATACAAAATGGGCCAACTTAAACAAGAAAGAGAAACAATCAGTTCTCTCTCTTATTTTTGCTATATGTCACAATTCAGTATAATGGACTGGTTAACATAATGAACAAATTCTGCCACCTTTTCTTAAACCATCTCTACACAATTGTTTAATGTGTCCACTTTCACTTGAACTGAGTTTCTGACTGTCCTCATGGATTTCTCAGCAAAGTCTATCTATAATAGTTCACACAACAAAAGCAAGACTTAGTCTGCAGCATTTATCCACCAGTTGAACAGAGTTATAAAGATGCCCAGTTTCAGTCAGCTTAATGTAGATATCTGTGGACTAAAGTGAAAAGAAGAAAGAATAAAAGTAAAAGATGCTTATAAATATGAAAATTTTGAAGAGGTATTGATAAGATTGCCTGCAAACATATTATCGGCTTTTGTACAAGACTGTTCTTGGAATAATGCTGCACTGTTGCTGTTTTACCAATATTTGTCATGTGCAGGTATGGTTTATAGAAATACCTTGGCCAGGCATGGCAAACTTAGTCAATCAAATTTTCAGCTGAATGAGCATAAGGACCTATACCAAGAGGAAGCTAAATACTGATATTTCGTCTCATTCTTTGTTAACTTTCATGTTCACAAAACAGTGATATTTGTCCCCAAGTAAATGACCATTAAAATGAATATGTGAAACAGATGTACATGTAGAGCATATCTGAAGTCTTCTTTCTAAAAAATCCTGGTTGAATGTTCAGAAGACATAGTGACTGCAGCTGAAGTTAATGTCTTTGATAACCAACAGGTTAGTCCTGAAATTTAAACAAACCAAATTGCTGAATATCATTTTAATTGTGAGTGAATTTCTCAAATTTCTAAACATCAGCAAATATGCACCTGTTATGCCCAGAAGCAGAAAGCTCAGCATATGATTATGATCATAGAGGAATACTGCTGTGATTCACAGCTACTCCTGTTTTCTTTTGCTTATTATCTGCTGAAAACATATTAAGAAAAAATTTAAACAAGCTGGTTGGAACTGGAAAGGGAAAATTTAGTCCTCCATCTTAGTCCTTTACAAATGATTTAAAACAGCATATAGGTTTAAATATTAACTAAAATGATAGCTTAATCTTTTTGTCATTTTGTCACATGCAGTGGGCCTGGGATTACCCATTATAGAACTGAAGTTCTTTGGCTGGAGAAAGCATCTTGCTGCTCACCTGCTTCAAGATTAATAATATCACTCCAATGAGATTAGAGCCATTATTCTTCTTGACCTGACCCAAATGGTACAAATGGGATTTTAAAGAGAGTGTCTGTTGAAAGATCCAGCAGAATGATGAGGTGCACAGAACAGCTACCAAGAGGAATCAGCAGTGATAGACTGTCAGTGTTATAAAGAAGATACACTATTAGGTTTAGCTATTATCCCAGAAGAAGATTATAGTCATAGATCCTGACCTTTAATTAAATGGACAGCACAAAGAAAGAAAGACAAACAAACTTGTGCAAAAAAAGTGGCAACTTTTACTGTCTTGGTAGCAAGTCAGTGAAGTGGAAAAGGTACAGTGACCAATAGGAATTTTTACAGATTGCTTTTTCCTTCAATTGGTGAAGGAACAAACAGTAGTGGTGACATAGAACAAAGATTCATGAAGAATCCTGCTTTATTGGTTAAGCAAAAAAAACCCACTGGATTTCCACTTTGGGAAAGGACTACAAAAGGTAGAAAGAAATGAAAGAAGTTCTTTTTTGTTGTTGTTGTTTTAGTCTTTTGTTTGTTTGTTTGTTTAATTGCAGCAGCACATATTTTGAAGGGGTCATTTTTTTTACTCTGTGGAGAAGTAGCTCACTTGCTGTTGAGCAACAATAAATCAGGATAAGATTTGGCATTCATTTGTCCTGAATGTCACTACCTTTGAGCCACAGTAGAGCAGTATAGAAATGCCTGTCATGTTCTTGCCTCACATTTTTCAACTACTGAAAAATATATACTATGAAAAAAAAAAAAGTTGATGAAGAAAATATTTATTTATGTGCTTGAAGTATATACATTTCTTAAACATTAATCATCCAGGAACACATCCATAGCGTAATTTGCATCTGTATGTAGTCCTAAACTACTCATGCTAATTTAGCATGAACTATAGCTCTTCTTGGATAATATCCTATTTGCAGAATAAGGCTTTGTAAGCATGCATAGGACACACAGCACAAGCGAATCTGTCAATTATTTATGAAGAATGAGAAAAGAATTCCAAAGTTCTCATAATTAAATATTTCTTGAGAGAAGACAAAACTACATCATTTAATAACAATTAAAATCAAGACAGATTCAGGTTAAATTTATCTTAATATGATCATCTCCATGCAAAGAAAATAGAATTTAAAAATATCTGGAAGTTTCCACATTTGTTTTTTTTTCCTGTGTCTCCAAACCTGTACTATAAAAAGTGGTAGTGTGTAAAAAAACACCATGCCTGAGAACCTTGACAACGATAAATGAGACAAGAATTCAGTGAATTCCAAAATGAAGGCTTGCATATACAATAGGAAAAAAGAATATCTATTGTTATGGTTCACAACTGGTGAACATTCTCCATTGATTTAAAATAAGTTCAAAACATAAAAGGATTTTTGAAGGGGGTGATGGAAAACAACTGGGAAAAAAGAAACAGATTATGTACATTGACAGAAGATTATCAATCATCTTCTGTTTAATAGTTTATATTTATCAAAATTCTAATATTCTGTACATTATTTCAACTATTTGAATTTGAGGAGACTCCCCAGACATTCTGGAGAAAACATATATTTCAAAAGTGATTCATAGCTGACTGAGTAATGTATTATTTATTTTCCAACAAAACAAGGGTTTTCTACATCAAGCAACCTGGAACCATCTTCTAAAAATCTAGCACAATGTTTGGTTTTTGTATTTTTAGGTTCAGCTGTAAGAACAGCTGATGTATGTACCTCTTGACTTGTGTTTAGGGTCATGCTGCTATAAATATGGCAAAATGCAAAGGTCATTTCTGCAGTTACAGCTGTAGTACCTAATGCTTTTATCAACTGAAGACCCATATTTCAGTCTCTGGTCATGACCAAGATGGCAGTTGTCATATAATATAAGTGCTTTCACCTATTAACTTTCATCTAAGTAAGAAAACGGTTCTAGAGTTGAAATGAAATAACATCAAATATACATGATATAATAATTTAATGGAATGTGTTTTCACCTCTGGAAGCCTAACAGCAACTTCTGAACCAGTCATCTGAATTATCCATTTTAATGAGACCCTGGTTTTTTAATTCTCAGTGAATGATAGTTTTCTTCACAGAATTCCAATATGCTGAAAGCCTTTACATAAGGATGTCTGAGGTCCAGAATAACATAGACAGTTACCCTTAAGGATAAAAATATTTGAGTATTTAGGTAGATTGGCAAAGTATTTTCCTAAAATGTTCATGCTTATAAGTTTTTCATTTTGGTATATATCAAATAAACATATGCATGTTCTCATTCAAATGATGTCAAATGATAGTGACAGGGGGCTTAGTGTTTCTATGGTTAAAGAATATTGTTTTAAAAGGAGAAAAAAATTCAAATCAAATTTTACAGAGTTTTAGTTTGAAAATAATCATAATTAACATCAATAGGTCCCTTACAATTCCACATACAATTAGTTTTTAACTAACACAAAATAAAAGAATAAAAGTTAAAGAGATCTACTAAGGCACAGGGATGAGGTGCCTGAAATAGAATTTACTCATGCAAACACTTATTCATGTAAACAATCACTTTGGCCTTCACTGAAGTTCTTACACAAGAAAATCTTTGCAGAATGAAGTTACTGTCTTGATGGCTATCCTTAAAAGCAAGGGGATTCAACAAATTAAGGACAAAGAACAATGATTTTGCAGTATTAAACATTAAATCAATGATCAAATATTAAATGAAGGATTACAGAAAATGACTAAGATGCAATGCTCTTAATTGTGTAAGTTATGGACCCAACTGCTGGCTTCATTTGCAAAAATAAAATCATTTACAAGGTTAATTGCAGTATCACCTCACCATCTCCAGTTGCTTTTCATGTTGTGCAAAGCAAGTGTGAGCAGATGAACAAAAAGAACATCTGGTTGAGAGAAACAGGATCAATAGCGATGACAGTCTTGAGTGATTTCTTTTAGAGTGCAGACAAAATAATTGATGTCAGAAAAGAGAGTCAGAAATAGACCTCTAAGATGAAAGATTTTTTTGTTGTTGTTGATGCTGATAGAGAACAAACTGAATTCTTTAGCCCTTCATACCAAAGCCTGGAAGACCTTAAATATCTTCAAAAACTGATGATAACAGGCTATTGTACAACAAATGTGCCCTTAAAATACATGACACTGTCATGCAGTTTTCTACATTTAAATTTAATTTGATTTCTAAAACTACCAGGCTCTAATTTAAGCTTGATTCATAAAGGTCTGTCTGTGAACCAGTGGTAAGGTTCTTTGTGTTTTGTCCAAATGTCACTGTGCGAATATGAGGTAGATCCTATGAACATGTTGTGGCTTAACCCAGCAGGCTAACCCCCACAGTGCAATGGGAGAGAAAACTGAAAAATATTAGAACTTCTGGGTTCAGTTAAGGACAGCTAATAAGAAAGAAATGGAAAAAAAAAAAAAAAGTACAGAGAGAGAAAAAAGGAAAGGAAAAAAAAACAAAAACAACCATACTGCTGCAAATTCTTTCAGTTACTTAATATTATATTTTAACTCTTAGCAAAATGGAGATGTAGTTGATGACATTTTAAAATTGCTATCCAAGATCTTGGAAAAGTTGTAGCTTTGAGGGTGGGTCCTTATCATTAGAAATGTAACACCTGTTTCCAAAAAAAAAGGCCCAGAGAAAGATTTAAGGAAGCTCATAATATTTTACCTCATTTCCTTGGACATCATGTTGCTGCAAACATGTCCATGGAAGCCATTTGAAAGCAATAGAAGGACAAAATGTTAGATGGAAACAAATATCACAAAATTCTTATGTGAAAACCATTCCTTATCAGTCTGTTTATATTCTGTCAGAAAACTAGTAGAACTGAGAGCAAAGGAAAGTCAGTTGGCTATTGCTTACCTTTAGTAATGCTGTCAGCATTAGTATCATAGAATGATTTTTGTTGGATGGAATATTTTGGACCATCCAATTCCAATCCTCTGTCACGACCAGAGACAACTCCCAACTGATCAGGCTGTTCAGGGCCCCATCCAAACTGGTATTGAGCACTTCTAGGGATGAGACATTCAAAAAGTCTTTGAACACAGACAAGTGCAAAAATAAGTGCAGTTGAGGCAGGAATAATCATCCTGGGAAGACTATAGGGCAATTACCTAGGAGTGCAGAGAGGGGAACAGGAAAGGCAAGGCAGAGGTGGAGCAGAGTTTTGCTAGAGACATAAAAAATAACACAAAGAATTTCTTCAAATACATAGATCAACAAAGGAAAATAGGAGAAAGCCTAGCCCCCTGTGAGTGAAATAAAAGACCTGGCTACAACTGACATAGAATAAGCAGAGACACTCAACAACGTTTTTGGCTTGGTATTCACTGGCATGTGCTTTAATCACACTGAAGACACAGGCAGGGACTGAGAGAATGAAGTACAGCCCGCTGTAAGAGAAGATCAGGTGTGAGACTATCTAAGTAACCAGAATAAGTCCCCAGGACATGATGAAGTGCATTCAAGGGTCTTGAGGAAACTGGTGGATGAAATCACTAAGGCACTATCTATCATATTTGTTTAAAAAGTGGTGACCATCCAGTGAAGTTTCCAGTTACTAGAACAGGATAAACATAAGCCGCTTCTATAAACAGGGGAAAAAAGAAGGACCTGAGGAGCTACAAGTCAGTCAGTCTCATCTCTGTGGTGTATGAACCCTTCTTTTTGGCTCAAGGCTTGCTTTCTGAGGCATTTCTTGAGATAAGACTGGCTTATCTAGGAGAGTAGTGGCGGGTGTCACCATGTGGTGGCCAGCATCACTTAGTGGACAATTCTACATTTTAAAGAATTTCTTTGGAGCTGTTTGTCCTCAAAAGGGAGTGCTCAGAAGTGCTTACTGGTGGAAGATCTGGCCTGTGAGCAAATCACTGGTACAGTAGAACTGGGGATGATACCACTCTATCCTGTGAAGACAAGATATAATTTGGCATCAACCTGCTTCCTTTTATCAGCTGACAAGGCCTGGAAGATGGGAACAAATGAGTTCCTGTTGAGGTTTACAAACCAGAAGCTGCCACTTAGAAGAGAGCTTCTTTGACCACTTTGGACTTAAAAATAAGTTTGTACTGCTATTAAGAAGAAAGAAGTTGTTATCCTCTACTGAACAACACAACCTCTGATGACCCATTTACTGTTCATCCTCAAATCATTGCCCCCTTATTTATTTATTTTTTTAGAGCCATCTGTTATCTCCGTGCCCTTCCCCCCTCTTCCCCACCTTCCCCCCCTCCGTTATCCATGACAGGCCATTGTTGAAAGTAACCACACCCACAGTCTGTGGATGAAAGTAGTGAATCTTTCCCTCCACCTGGTACTTGATAAGGCTGCATGTGAGCACCCCAAGCAGAGGAGAGATGTCATCAACATGGAAAGAGTCTGCTGACAGGTTCTTTTTTGGTAAATAAAAGGACATAAAATCTAAGGGGAGACTGAGAACATAACTTGGCTAATTTGCAAAAAGCTAACAGGAAGTCTAATTGCTTGAAAAAGGAAGTTGGACAAGAAGTTTTGAAGTCTTTCTCAGTCTTTCTACAATTTGATTGCCAGATTCTGAAATACAAGATCAGTTTTATTAAGATCAGAATTACAGATATCCTAACACTAGCTCGATGGTTCCCTTTTGTTAATTTCTAAAACTTGTCTTTGCTACTGGAATAAAATGTTTAATTTATAACACTGGTATGATTTCATAGTAAAAACATCTGTGGATTTAATTTAATACTTTGTGTTTATTGCACTCTTTTCTTGAGATAGCAGATTATTTCCCAGTTATCAGTCACAATGTAGATTGTGTCCCATGCACATAAATCTTCAGAGAAAAAGTTCAAGAGTGAGCTCTCATGTGTATTCCCTCTACAAAGTAGAGATAAAATGATTGCTGTATTGTCAAATTGGAAAACACTGTACTCATGTAATTAATTGTCATCATTTTTATCATGGAATCCAACTACATAGAAAGCAATTTACCTTGTTATGGTGCTTCAGAATATAACCTTTCCCCTCTAATTGGGAGACAGAAAGGGGCTTCTACACAGCTGTGCTTAGGAGATGTTTCCAAACAGTTTATCCTTCTCCCTGATATTGGCTATTATTGTTTTCTTGCATATTTTTTTCAACCAGCTCATTAATTCTGATTAGCTGCAGTCTTCGTGTGAGGAAGAATATATAGATTTTTCTTTATTTGCATACACTCATGAAAAACGGTGATGTGCAATTTAAAGTTAATTAATAAATAAGACTTTGCTGAAGAAATGAGAATCTACTCACTTTCATAACTTGTAGGAGAGGACAAGGAGAACATACAGGAAGGTGCGGTTAACGAGCGGATGGAATGGATAAGTTATTGCCATATTTGCTGAAAAAGACTGAGGATGCAATGGACACAGGTTCTTCTAATGTTTTCAAAAACATTTGGTTATTTCAGCATAGTACTAGTTACTGTAATTATGTCAAATCTTTTGGATCACAGATGAGAGTTTTGCGTTTTTCTCTCCCTTCCCTCACTGTGTCCCTGTACTACTTTTACCACTAGGGCAACATTCATTCTTGTGCTGGAGACTGCAGGAGAGTGTGAGACTAAAGGCTTGAATTCCTATGTGATTTTGTGGTGAATGCATTAGTTTTTATGATGGGTAGTACAGAATCCCACTTGCAAATTTCTGTCTCTTCCCAAGGGCAGATGCAGCAGTCAAAGTGTACCTAACTCTCACCTTTCCTGGATTCCTGCAGCTTCTCTTAAGGACTCGTGCAGGTTAAAGTGAAGAAATAAAACAAATAATAAGGTTTAGAACAGTCTTACAAAACAGTTCAGTTTCACTACCAGATTCCTATCAGGTAAGCAGATAATAGCAATGTTTAATTATTTAATTTTCTGCTTCCTCGTAAGCATGGAAGATCAGCCTTTAAAGGGTATCAATACTCTGTTATGAAATTTATGGGATTTTTTCCCAGTCTCATTACTGTAAAAAGATAATTTTCTGAGAAGGTTCCCAAAGTCAATTTTGTTGGATAGCCAAACAGCCTGTGAGAGGAAACCTGCAAATGCAGTTCTAGATACAGCTAAAGCAGCTTTACGTAGACTGTGCAGCTCCATCTGCTGTATATCAGTATCTGAGTATATCTCAGTGATATACTATAGCATGTTTAGTTTGATAAGGAGGTGAAACAGAAGACCTTGTGGCAAAATGTAAGTCCTTCTCAAAAATAAAAATATGCATGATAGCCCTGGCACTATCAGGCTTGGGATTGTCCTTGGAAAGGTAATGGAACAGTTTGTTCTGGATGCTGTCTCCAGGCAATTAGAAGAAAAAAGAGTTATCAGGAGTAGTCAGCACGGGTTCACCACAGAGAGGTCCTGCTCGAACAACCTGGTAGCCTTCAATGATGTCATTACTGGCTGGGTGGATGGGGGTACAGCAGTGGATGTAGTCTGCCTTGATTTCAGCAAGGGATTTAACACTGTCTCCCACAATATCCTTATAACAAAGCTGAGGAAGTGTTGAATAGATGAGTGGATGGGGATGTGGGTTGAGAAGTAGCTGACTGGCAGAGCTCAGAGGGTTGTGATTGGTGGTGCAGAGTCCAGATGGAGGCCTGTACTTAGCAGTGTTCCTCAGGGGTCGGTGCTGGGTCCAGTCCTGTTCCACATCTTCATCAGTGACCTTGATGAGGAGATAGAGTCCACCCTCAGCAAGTTTGATGGTGATACAAAGCTGGAAGGAATGGCTGACATGCCGCAGGGCTGTGCTGTCATTCAGCAAGACCTGGGCAAGCTGGAGAGTTGCGCTGAAAGGAACAGCATGAAGTTTAAGAAGAGGAAGCGTAGAGTCTTGTACCTAGGGAGGAATAACCACATGCACCAGTACAGGCTGGGGGATGACCACCTGGAGAGGAGCTCTGAGGAGAGGGACCTGGGTGTCCCGCTGGATGACAGGCTGGCCATGAGCCAGCAGTGTGCCCTGGTGGCCAAGAAGGCCAATGTTATTCTGGGGTGTATTAAAAAGAGCGTGGCCAGCAGGTCGAGGGATGTGATCCTCCTCCTCTACTCTGCCCTGATGAGGCCTCACCTGGAGTATTGTGCCCAGTTCTGAGCTCCCTGGTACAAAAAAGACAGGGATCTCCTTGAAAGAGTTCAGCAGAGGTCTACAAAGATGCTAAAGGGCCTGGAACACCTCTCTTACAAGGAAAGGCTGAAAGACCTGGGTATGTTTAGTCTTGAGAAAAGAAGACTCATAGGGGGTCTGATCCACATAAATATCTAAGGAGAGGGAGGCAAAGGGATGAGACCGGACTCTGCTCTGCACTGTGTGACAATAGGATGAAGGGAAATGGTTAAAGACAGATGCATAGGATTTTCTGCACAAATGTACATGGGAACTTCTTCATAGTAAGGGTGATGGAGAACTGGAACAGGTTGCCAAGAGAAGTGGTGGAGTCTCCTTCTCTGAAGATGTTCAAGACCTGCCTGGATGCCTACCTGTGCAACCTGGGCTAGGGATTTGATTTGGCAGGGGGGTTGGATTGGTTGACATCTAGAAGTACCTTCCAAACCCTACAATTCTGTGATTCTGTAATTCCGTGACTCAAGAGAAGTAGAACGAGCTGTGGCAGAGTAATGGAACAAAACATGGGAGCTGCTTATGGTTTGTGAGAACTCAGAAAACTTTAGTCTATGGAAAAACACATTGCAATAAAATGGCTATTTACCGACAATGCACCAGACTATAACAATAATAAGTCAGACTTCAGGTATTTTTTTTTCTTTATGTCTAGAAGTCAGGAGAATGTAAAATAGTGAAAATAGCATGCAGTTTAAGATAATGAATATCAGAATCCACTCAGAAAACTGCTGCATTCCCTGAAGGTGGTGCAGAAGGAAGTTCTCACTTCCTGCAGCAGAACATCCTCAAAAAGTATTAGGCTATATTTTAGATATAAAAATAGACAGGAAAAAATGAAATGTGTATGCACTTCTTTAAGAATGTTCTGAATGTAAAATTCAAAAGGTTAGTGAAATTCTCAAGAATTTAATTGAAATACAGCAGATTTACCGAAAGTTTGATGAAAGCAGGATGGTGAGTGAAACACAGTATATTTGTGACTAAGAAATAATCATGCCAGAAGACAGATTGCATCACATTAACAGGGCTTTAAGTCATATGTGTGGAATGCTGGTATCATAAAAGAGAACATAGAAATGAAATTTTCTGTTGAAGAGGAACAAGTATCGTACTGGGTTTATACAAGAATCATCGGATAAGGAGGATAACACGCTAAGACATGTTTGGAAGCTATAAATGTAAAAAACAGGATATTATGATGACTTTATGTGGACTGAGTCAACTTCATAATGCTCATGGTACAATGAGAACATTTTATGACAACATTAATAGCTATTTCTTGAACCAGACTGTTAGAGACTTCAAAATCTGGAACGGCTTTTCAGCATATTTTGACAAGTCTAGAGATCACAATTCAGTAAGAGACTTCCAAAGTAAAGCTCTATAATAATGATAATAATGCACTGAATTTCTAATCCTTCATGGAAGAAACCAGGAAAATTACCATCTTGTAAACGTCTAGTTTTAAAAGGGGAATGAACATAATGAGGAAGAATAAGATGCAGTCAGAAAGTGTAAGACCTGTTTGGTTTGTAGAAGATGAACACTTCTGCCTTGGCAGATCATAGTTATAGCACACAAATTAAATATGACTTTTAAAGAACTCAATATACTCTAATGTGATCAAAATGAAGTTAGAAAATTAGAAAAATTAGAAATTAGAAAATGAGAACAAGTACAAAGACATCCCTAAGAAAGATTAATCTCTGCCTTTATAAAGAGAACTGAAAATAACTAACTTTGACAAGCTTACAGAAAAAGCATATTAAGGTGCATGAGAAGAAAACTATAGGTAGCTTCCTCATCCCAACACACTGCAAAATACCTCAGAAGTATAAACTAAAATAAAAAAGGACTGGATCCTAAACTTGCTAATTATGTTACAAAAATAAACTGGCATCTTCGCAGGACCAATTAACATTTTTCATTGGTTTATACTGAAGAATTTTAGGAGAGTTTCTCCTTTATACTCACAATGATAAACTATCTAAAACTGAAGAAAGAAATGAAAAATGTAAAAGTAAAAAAAAAAGATTTAACAATAAATTGCTAAACTTTATAGCAAGACACGGTAAGTATTTTTAAGAAATGTAAGTTTGCAAAGCTCTCTATGGTATGTAATCTACTATTTAACTTGGCCTTAGCATAAGGGAAAGTTCGATTTAAAAATTAGTAATGTTTACAAAGGCTACCATGGCCTACTCAGTAGATGAGTGAGATATCCACACAGGCAGGAATGAAAGGATGGAAATCATAATTGTACAATAAGATTTCGTAGAGGGTCAGATAAACATTGACAAGTGATCAGTAATGTGTCAGAGTTAATTATAAAAAAAGGAATTATTTGGAGCTCAACTGAAACTGATAGCAAGATCTTCTAAAAAGACTTCTGAATATACTGTGGCTCAGTGGCATTATGATGAAATAAAAACAATTCCTGTGTAGCATGAAGGACAGGGGATTGAGCTAAGTGGACTTTTTAATCTGATTCTCCATAAACATAATTATCTTCTAGACAGTTTACTAGGACCAGAAAATACAAACTGAAGTATATGGGTCACTCAAGCATTTTTTCGTGGGCTGCTTGAAAGGCTACAAGGCTACTAGTCGAATAAGACAGGCAGAAAAATGCCCACAGATGTTCATCCAACCATCAGCTCCTGTAGACAGGCCAGGAGTGCCTGAAAAAACCGAACGCTGATTTTTGAATAGCAACTGTTTCTTTGTAAAATCTCCAGTGACTGCTGAATGGTCTTGTTTATGAACCAGATTTCTAGTGAAGTCAAAGAAAGTGCAAGAGATATCTGTTCATACTGCTAGCACTTTTATGACACTAGATGTTGAAAACATCTAGTTTTCAACAATTACATGAATTACAAACCTCAGATTTCCATAACCAAGCAGTCTGAATCTTTATCTATCCAGTTTTAGTCCTGATTAAGAAAAAGTTATTTTTTGTGAATATTTTCACTTCAGCTTGCAATATTCCAGTGCTATGGGAACTAACAAAATAAAAAACCTGAAAATATAGCAGTAAAATACAACTGTGGCACTAGCTTGTTAAAGTGAAATCTGATATAGAAAAATAGAATTTTTGAAGAGATTTTGTAGAAGAGACATGTTTGCTTCATTTATTTTAGAGCTGCTGCCAATAATCTGTTCTGTGTAGAAAAATACTAGAAAGCTGGCTAGAGGATCTTTATCAGTAAAGATGGGGGGATCGACACCTTCGCATATGTCTCAGCCTTTTCATGTGTATCATACTAAGATAGTCTGACCAAATTTTTGTCTATTTTTATTTTCCTGATACAATAAGCTAAAAAAGGCTCCTTGCTTTTACTGAGAATATTTTTGGTAGATTAAAAATGAATCTTCAGCCTGCTGTTTCCAATTCCACTACTCGGGACTGTGCTATCCTTCACTTGTTTGCCTGAGTCAGTAAGTACTCTTACTAAACTGTCTTGGTTTTTCCTGCCTCAATTAAATCAGGATGCCAAACGTTGCAGACACATCATAAAAGACTGGCTTATTTCACTAAATGGAAGAACAGTTAAGATTCATTGCTGTAGGTAACATTATGTTGAAAAAGTAAATAGAAATAATTATATAACCTGTCAATAGGCTGTGTTCTAGAAAAGATAAATCAAAAAGACAAAACAAACAAACAAACAAACAAAAGCCCTTTCTGATAGAGACCATTGTAGATAAGATAGATACTTTATTCAAGCAACCAGTAGAACAAACCCAAAACTTTCATTTAAGAAACAAAATTTTTAATAAAGTTGTCTTTATTATCTATAATATTATAATACTTGCCTAATTCAGAAAATGAGATCTAGATACATTATACTTTGGCATATAAAGATAAAAGTTATTTACCAGTGGGAATCATAAATGTTTCTTGCAAAATTCTGGCAGCACAATGATCATAGTGACATGTAATATGGTATTCTAGAGTGTTCTCAGGAAAAGACTTTCCATTCAGTGTCAAATGGACACTTGTCAAGCCAAGATGTATGCATATACTTAAAAGAATGTCGTCCATCTAGCCTGACACCTTCTGTAGGCTGAACAAATTCAATATGCTTCAGATATGATTGTTCAAGTAAATGTGTGAAGCACCATATGGAAGAAATGAACACCTGCTGCAAGGTGTCACCTAGCAATATTGCATGTGTCTGACAGAAGATTGCTGACATAATTCACAGAAGGGACAGAGTTTGTCCCCTACAGATGAAGAAATGATGGCAGTGTGACTCATAGGTGACTTGAAAAAAGAGCAGATCCAAAATCTGTCACTTTTAGTAATGCCCCTCAGCAGCTGCAGTTGCCATTTTTTTTTTTTTTTGTTATCAGCTGCATGATTTTTTCTTTTTCCTTTTTTTTTTTGTCCTTTGGTTTCCAGTGTTCATTTATGGGAATGAAGGAACATCATTCTCTTATAGCGTATGAGCAGGTACTTTAGAAATTTCAGACTTCCCAGTACAGTCTTTCTTTTTCTTGCTTACGTGGTCCGCTGCATTTACATTTATATGATAAAGAACTTTCATTATGATACAGAATGTAAAATGGTAATCTATTTTATGATTTTTTTAGGGAAGGCAGTGAGTTCCTGAAAAGCTTAGTAGGAGTACAAAAAAGCTCTCTGCACAATATGGTATTGCTGACTGAAATGAAAGTGATATCACATAGGAATATCAAAGATGTTATAAATGCCCAGGGTTAAAGGCAAACAGAGCTCTCAAGAGGGAGGATGTAGCAGGAGAAATATATAACATTGTTCGTTTAGTATATCTAAGAAAATGGTCAGAAAAAAAAGTGAGTCAAGAATTCCAAGATGTGCAGTACCTTAAGGAAGTAGATAATTTTTACTCCTGTGATTATTATAGATAAGAAGGGGACTACTGTTTGTTAAAATAAGTGGGAAAGAAAAAAAGAGGTTTTGAGGAGGAACATTTACTCATAGGAAAAGCACAATTTATTTTTGTTCAGATTATCTTCTGACTCATCTGACTATTGTCTGTGTGATGGTTTACAATATGCATATTTCTTTCTTTTAGCTAACATATCAAGCTTTGTAATAATTTATGAGTGCAAATAAAGGAAAAGGTAAAGCAGAAAAATGGCCATTGCAAATGGTGCTTCCAGTAATCATTCCAGTTTTTCTTCGTTTCTTCAGATTTGTGTCATGAAAAAGAAAATGAAACTCTGGGGTCTCCTATTTAATCTTACAATGTATTCTGTGTCCACATGATTTAACAAACAAACAAACAAACAAACAAACAAACAAGCATTCAGCACAAACAAATCAACTCAGGTTAGCCAGATAGTGAGTGTCCAATATTGTCACTGGCTGTTGTCTTCTAAAAAAAACATCACTGACTATAAAAAATTCACAGACACAAAAATACTTGGCAGTTTTTCTGGACTTCTCCTTTATAAAACCAAGTCACAAAATTCTAGGATTGATTACAAGGCTGGTTTTGAAGAGAGAATGTATTGTGTGCAACAAAGAAGCTTACAGATAACCTCTGATTAAGGACTATAAAGGCAGAGACCATCTACTATGGATATTCAGCAAAGATCTCGCTAAAAAAGCACCTTCATGATCTTTTGTCTTCTATGCATGACTAATAAATATTGTAATCACCTCGATCTAAAAGCAGAACTAATGTAACACCTAGCTATCAAGGGTACAAAGTTGATGGTCATAATTTTTAATGTGAGCATCATAAAATGGCAGCTGAATAACAGTTGAAAAACTTCAAAATTCTGTCATTTAAAACTGAATGATCAATAACCAAAGAGCTGTTTATAAGGAAATAGTTCCCCTGCCACATCTTATTCATTGCTATGTTGACCGCTCCTACATGATATATTTTCTGACAATGTTTGTTATTTTTTCTATTTACATCAGTTCTAAAACAACAAAAAAAACCACACCTACATTAGGCCCCAGATATTTTTCACATGTATTTGTGAGTGTATTTGTACACATGTGCACATGTCTGTCAGAAGACATTACTGTGAGATAAATGCACGTGACTACTTAATTCCAGGGAAACAACCTACGCATCATCTTGGTAAGATGTTATGTACATATAGGTTATCATGAACCATGCAGCTAGCAAGGTTATCATAAACATGTGATTACATTAAAACAAAACTATTTATTTCCTCTTAGCCTTGCTTTTGTTTTCCAACTGTATCTCTTCTGTGTCTATGTAATGAAGAAGATCTATTTATACAAAGAATGAAAAAGTACAATGAGTCAGCAAAATAGTGTGATTTTATGAAAAGATTGTTCTGTAATAATCTGTTGCAAAGTTGGAAGTAATTGGAAGCATTTCTCTGAACACTTTCCATAAATATAGCATTCTGGGTAAAAGAATTATTGTTATTTTGTAAATTAATCTATTTTTTGTCTGCACGTTGTCATTTATGTGAATAGGACTTGTCAGCTTGATTTGCTACAATGCTTGAATTGCTTGCTTAATCCCTGAAATATAAATAAAACATTTAATTACTTTAACTGTGACTGTTAACCTTTTCAGTACTGCTTTCTTAATGTGTATCTCAGGAACAAGCTTTGTTATTGCCTTTAAAATTTAAAAATATAGTCTCAATTAGCATACTGGAAAAATACATGCATTTTAAATGATCACTCGTTAAAGATTCCTAGGGTGTGAAGAACAGCACCCCATAGGGTTTTAGTCCCTTCCAGACTAAAGTCACCTCCATGAGAAAGCACAAAAATCACATCATTTTATGCAAGTCAGCTCCATTACCTATTGTGGATGAAGACAAGATATCAAATTTTACTTAAGGGAAGATAATCAAATAATCCTAAAGTACAAATCTGGAAGATCTGCATACAGTTCTGTGCTGTGTGCTGTCCCTGAAACTGAATAACAAAAAGAGATAATACAGACTAACAGTACTTCCAGTTGGAATGTTGTCTGGATAAAACATGAAAAACTGAGACAGAACAAGTAGTTCATGCAGTGTTTTTTCAGTAGATGAGGAGCATCCAGCATTCTGACTTTGCCTTCTGAAGCAGAAAAATAGGAAGGATCTTAAAAGATATCCTGCCTTCATGCTCAGACAATTCTGAAACAATGAAATTATAGATGGGGTGGAGTAACCACATTTTCCACCAACTTTCACAGTTGTTCAGCACCAATAGAGCTACCTTATTAGTATACTGGCAGCTGTTGCGAGAGACCAAGTAAATGAGAAGCTAAAAACTCTGTAGAGCAATCAGCTGAACTGCAGCTTAAGGAAACCTGCAGGCTATCTAGATCAGTCAGTAAAAAATAGTGCAGTGGGAGCACTGAAGTTGAACTTCTCTGAGAAGTAAGATTGGAGTGTACAGGCAAAACATTAGTGACACCTGAAATTCTACTGTATGATTTCGTATTGAGCATTCTTTTATTTTAAAAGAATTTCCATGTATAATTCAGATTTGCAGCTGCACACAGAAGAGGTAAGTACAATCACCCAACTGCTTCTCTAGAGCTATGAAAAACTACCCAAATATTAAGTTACTTTTCCTTTGTTTGCTACTGACTATACTGCTAGAATAACCCAACTAGTTTTATCAAAAGCAGGAAATTAGTATTAGTTATGACTCAAGTACTCCCATTTACACTCCACTTGGTAGCATAGGGATTATTTTGTTACAGCAACCTGTGGAAAAACAGAATTGACTTCTGTAGAAAAACTGTGCTTGAATTTACTTTATTTCTAAATACATTTACGTTGCTGAATAGCAGAAAGTGTAATTTAAAATCATTTTTATGCAAGATTTCTATGCTAAAGCCATGTGAAATATATAATATAGAAGAAGAACATATACTAAATACTATTTTATTCCTGGATAGTAGTAACTATCTTAATAAACTAGCTTAATAAAATTTGTAGATGCTATACTAATTTATGGGAATGTAACCTTGTCTTACCAACAGTTTGCTGCTGTTGTTACAGAAGATGCTGAAGCTATTTATGTGCAGCATTGGCTTTCAGAAATGATCAAGATCTCTACTAATTTTTACTTTTTTTTTCAAAATTAATTCTGATCCCAGAAACATTACTCTGTGTCTAGACTGTAGGGAAAAAAAATCTGTGATTATCTGCATTGTAGTATTATTAAGTTTGTAAGCTGTATCACCACTTCAGTTTTCACATATCTAGTGGAAATTATTTTCTCAAGTTCAAAGTGTTCTGATTGTAGTTTATAACCATGTAAACAACATATAAAGGTCAAGAAAAATACAATGTAATTGTTCTGCAAAACAGATGTCAGCTTAATTCATTTTATAATTTTATGGGATGCTTATGGCGTGGACCTTAATGATGCTGAATTATGGGCTAGCCAGATCAATGAAATATTAGTGATCCATGATAATAGCCCATAGCACTTTAAAAGCCACCTCCTAAAACCTTTAATTGTAGCTTTGAGAGCTAGAAATGTTTTGAAAATCCCATGTAACACAATAATTTTTGTTTGCTTTTAGGAGTCCTGTTTGTTATGTTTGTGAGCCTAAGGGAAGGTTAATTAAAATTGGTAGAAATATTAAGGCCATGCGCCTTCTTCCTACTCCAAAAATGAGAAAAATAAAGGATAAAGTAAAAGTGAGGGCTGTCTTGCCAATGGCCTTACTCTCAACCTACAGTGACTGAAGGTACTTACATGTCATACTGTCATGTGGATGAAGCACTAGGGGTGCAATTGCATTTGGCAAGAAGCTATATGTCTTCAAATATTTTATCTAGCCAGTAGCAGACAGTTATCTTCTCTGAAGACTCTGTCCTAGACAGAGGGAAGGTGCAGCTAGCATGTGAGAACAAAAGGTCTATAAAGCATGAGCACTGTTTAGATCATCATATGAATCCTGCATGGACTAGAAGTCTGAGGACTGCAGGAACTGCAGTTCCCAGCTGCTCCTTCCCGATTCTGCTTTGAAGGCTCAAGAACAGTAGTGTCTCAACTGTTCCCTTTCTTTTCTTCCCCTATTTGAATGATGGAGCTGCATGCAAGAGCTGGCTGCCAGTGGTCAGAGGGAACCACTGGATGGCACTGGCCCCCACGTGCACATGATGTAGTTCATCTGGGTCTGGGGGCTCAGACCTGAGCTTCAGTTGCACTCTTGAACAAGGGAGAAGGAGTGGAGGTACCAGGAGAGATGGCCAGGGTAAATAAGTCCTGATGGTGAACTCAAAGTTCTGACCATTTGTGACAGAATTATTTTAGAAAAATCACTCAGCAGGATAGTAATTGCAAGCACTTCATTTTCCTACACCGTTTGATTGGTTCCCCTGGTTAAATACTTCTGCAAGCACGTAGACTGACATAGGAGAAAGTCCGGGGAGAAGTTCGGAGTATGGTGCATGGCTTCACCTATTTTCTGATATGCTAGACCCTACAAAAAAGAATTTCTTCAATGTCATTGCATGCTTCTCCTCCATTATGGGATTACCTATAATAGTACTTGCTCTTGTTGACACTGGATGAAATATGGAAGAACAAAGCCAGCAAAGCCAAAGAACAACTGAAGTAAATCGGAATGATTTAAATAAACATCTATTTCCAAACTAAGTAGACACAACAGTTTATATTTTATTTCAGTACACTGGAAATTGAATTCCTTAGTTATAGGCAATGTAATAGCTACTGCAACAGTCATATAAAGTGTTCTTGTTAGGGCTCATTGTACTAGTAACATTCTAGATGAGAAGGAGGTATGAACTACAGTGTTCAATAATAAAAATATTCCTTTTCCTTGTAGTTATCATTCCATGCTACTGATTTCCTGATCTAATCCATAAGTTTCTCTGCCTGTATTAATATCTACTGATGCTGGATAGAGTCACAAAGGAAGTGCCACAATATCATGCTTCACTAAATAAACTTAAGTTTATAGCATAGACCCAGAAGGGAAAATCACAGTTAAAGGCTGAAACTCATTAATGCGCACCACGTTATTAAGTGAATAGTGTAAGAGTAGAACCACACATATGTAGCACTATGACTGCATGTATTTTCCCTGTTTATTAATGATTCATTGCTATTATTATTAACCTGCTGTTTTAGTATGTGAAAGTCATTCCAAGTCCTCACAAGTCTTTCATTTTATGGGGCTTACTTTACGATTTCCTTACCCGGCAAAATTGTAAGCAGCGTGGGAAATACCATTCAGCCCATGTCTGCAGGCAGGCTTTGCATAGATGTAACCATTTCACTCAGAAGTAGAATTTGCACATATAATTGTTTTCTTACACGGAAAAGATAGTTTGGCCTAAGCATTTCTATTCCTACTTAATGTTTTCATGTCACGCAGCTCGTAGCATTTATGTTGTTCAGTTTAAACAACACAAGAGTTGAGCGTAGATGAAGGTTTCCTATGTTCTGTATGGCATTCAGTGCACTGGGGACTTCTTCAGAGCAGTTGCAAGGCAACTAACAGTAATAATTATTATATTATATAGAAAACAGAAAAACAGATACTCCTTACACCAAATGGTAATTTATCCCTAGCCACAAGGATTATTAGTCTTAATCATGCACATTTATAATATCACTTTTTGAGAACTATTTTAATGCACAGTTCCTCTTCTGTAAAATAGTAATGGAGGTTTACATGAAATAAAAAAGCAATTCCACCTAGAAGTTTATGTGAGTTGACTGTTCCACTGGAGCCATTATGGTTTATCATGTATTTAAGACCTTCTAAAATATGAATTATTGATAGACTCCAAGGAGCAATGATTCTTTATCATTTATAAATATTTATTTGCTGAGTTTCAGAATGGAGATTATTGACCTCATGTAGACCATAATGGCTCCAACTGGTCTATTATGCAATACAGTAAGACATTTTAGAAATCCTAAATCCTGCCCAATGTCATGGAAGCATAATTAAGTGCTTCCAGTAAGGAGGATAACTTTGGTTATGAAGTAGTTATACTTGCAATATACCTCATTTAAAATGCAGAAAAATAAAGTCTAAGATTTAGCTGTTTAACAATATGTTCAAACATTTCCACTGTCAACACATTCACCGCTACTTCTCTAGTTGGCAGGTATCTCAAAACCTGCTTCTTCACTTTGACCACACTGATCATATTCCTCTTGTAGTATTTACTGTAATGTTAATGTATGTTATAAGAGCAACTTGTGACATGAACAAGCACATTGTGAGCAGAAACGTAATTAAAGGAGCATAAGAGTGGCTTGAAATTTGATAGTAAACATTGTTACATGCAACCTGCATATTACAGTAAATTAAGAGACCCTCTGTTAAGATTCATTTACTTTAGGGACTGATTGCTTATGTTCTGTCACTTTACGGCTGAACCAAATTACTTTACAAAAATATAACCAGTAGTTCATATGTTAAAATCTCATCTCCTCTCTAATTTGTCCCTACCCAACATAACAAACTTTTTTTCACAGTATAAAGTAAAGTTAATAAATTGAAAGCTACAGGCGAACTTAAGATTTTGATTTGAATGTGCTTATTTCTTTTAACTTCACATGCTGTACCTCACTATTCTCCCACAGGAAGCAAGATTCAGTGTGAAAGTTTCATTTACTCTTTAATTTGCATGATTATGATATAAAATAAACATTAGGTACATCAACAATTAGAACTATTTAAGAAAAAAGAGAGTCTGTCATTTTCTGTGGTGATGAATAGTAAAGACTCATGAGTTGATTAGATGGTTAGGAGCTTTGGTGTTGCACACCATTTCCTTAATACCAAGACAGTATATTTATAACAATAAAAAATATCACTTGGAATCTCAAAATGTGCTTTTATTCTTTTTCAGGTGTCATAGTTTCATTTGGGATTGAATTGTTTTTTTCTTCAGAGAGTTTGGTATGATGCTGTGCTTTGGTTCTAGAAGAAAAACAATGCTGATAACACTCAGATGTTAGTTGCTACTAAGAAGTATTGTATAGAGCCAAGGACATTCCCAGTAAAGGGACCAAGGACCTGGGATGGAACAGAATTAGGACAGCTGACTTAATCTGGGATATTATATACCTTAGGACCTCATGTGGGAGGAGTTTGAAGAGAGTGGGAATTCACGCTCTCTATTCCACTTGCTGGGGGCTAGCTGAGCATCACTTGGTAGGTGGTGAGCAATTGCCTGAGTTGCAAATATTCATCTATATTGTCATAACTGTTTCCTTTTTCTCTATCAGTAAATAGCGAAGCCACAAATTCTACATTTTATTATTATTTTTTTCTTTCATCCATTCCACTAGGTAGGGAGTGGAGTGAGCTAACAACTGTGTAGTGCTGAGCCACCTGCTGCATTTAATCACAGTATCAGGTAAAGGAGAAAACTGTAGACCATTCTGACAGAATCCTAGAAAGTCTATTAAATATTATACTTGCCATGCAGAGTGTCTGAATTATGAAATAGTTCTGCTCAGATTGATTTTTAGTAGTATTTATAATAACATATAAAACAGTAACATTTTTATTGGAAAACAAAACAAAACAAAACAAAACAAAATTAGTAATTGGTACATCTAATTTATAAATCTAAGATTAAAACAAATGGCACAGGTCAAATCTGAACTAATACATTCCCAAAAGTTTATCTATTAAGCAGTGTAGCTGGATGAATGCTACCACTTAGTGAAAAAATAATGCACTTAAAATACAGTGATCAGATTCTGCCATTTCACTCAGAAGAAATAGTATAAATTTCCAGCATAAACTTCATGAATTTCTTCTAATTTCATGCTAAAGCTATGTGGAAATGTTCTGTGCCCTGCTCCCTCACTAAACCATCATAGTTCTGCTACGGTGTTAACCTTTAATGGCAACCATGATGGATGTATCTGGTCACGATAGTTGCACCAGTCTCAATGTGAATTTGGGGGAGATTGACAGCAACATGACAGCCAAGAGTATACTGAGCATACACCAAGCAAATACAGTTCATATGCAAATGTAACTAGCAGTTGGTTAGCTCTCCCTGCATGGTAGTACACTGTATACTTCTTCCCCTGAAGATCAATTATTTAGAAAATAACTATTAGCTAGATTCTTGACACTTTACTTCTTGCAAGATTGAAATACTTCTTATCTGCTAATATTTTGCTAACTTGATATATGCTATTGATTGATACAAATGATTGATTGCACATATATTCTTTAGGCATAAATTGATGTCCAAGCAGTCTGTTCTAAACCTTGTGACTCAAGGAGGGGGTCTCTATAAAAGTTTTCTAACTGTTCTAACTGCTCTAGTCAGTACATTATCAAGTAGCCTTGTAATCACTGATCTTGTTAAGTTCTGTAAGCTTTGTTAAATCTCTAAAGCAACAAAATACATTGTTGATTCTCCCTTACGAGTGTATCCCATGACAAGCTAGTACAACATTAACAGCTGTACCACAGTTGGCCCATACTAATATTATTTTATTCAGGAAAATATCCAAAATTCATCACCAGTGAAGACCCTGGACAACCTGATCAAGTGGGTGGCAACCCTGCCCACAATGGGGGAGTTGGAGTGGGGTTGTCTATAAGGTCTTTGCCAACCCAAGCCATTGTATGATGCTATGTTTTAGTAGTTTTCTTCTATAACTGCCACAGAATGACACATGAAGGTGTATAATGAAGGTGTATTAACATTATGAAACAATTGGCACCAGAAGACTAAGCAAAAAAAATCAGAAGGTTAATTAGAGCATCCAGGGTAATGTCCTTGGTTTTGATTTCACAGAAAATAATGAAATGCAAAAGTACTGTAAAAATAAATAGCTCGCCTGTGGCAGCAAAGAGAAGAGCAACCACTAATGGAAATAAAATTGTTAAAGGAGGCTGAAACTGAGTGCTCTTACCTATTTCAGTCTTGTCAATCGTTTCTGAAATACACTAGTGAAAAAGGAGAAACAAAATGCATCAGGAATTAAGTTGTTTAAGTATTTGCTTCTCACAATACATATAAGAATATCTGCTTCAATCTTTTCTTTCTTTAAGGTAGTATCTACAGTGTGTTTTAATCGCCAAGTTTTCAGAAATTGTTCATTAGTACATATTTGTTAAAGTTATTGATGGTGTAGATAAAGTGATCTATTTTGATGATTTGCATCACTATCCCTGCAAAAAGTGTCCATATATATTGGAAGCTCAAGGGTTCCATTAAGCTGAGTTGAGAGCTGTTCTGGTGAAATATTACTTATCAGGCAAAATTTGCTGGTGAATAAGATTTAATATTTGTTAGGTAAATAGTTAACATCTCTGTCCAAATGAAATTAACCTTGTAAAAAGAGAAGGGAGAATGTTATGTAATAGGTTTTGCTACTTCCCAGTATTTAAGTTTTGAAGATAAAGCAAGTAGGTATCTAAATCGGTGTGCATAAATTCTCTAATCCCAATATGCTTCTGTGCACTTGGGAACTAATTTTAACTCTTTTTATCTGTTTGTCAGTAATGGTTGATGCAGGAGTGACATACATTGTTAGTTATTTATTTATAGACTATCATGTAACTGATAGGAAAATCACAATCTTCTGGTTCTGATCAGCTCTTTCATAGGTAATCAAAGAAGTGCCATAGCTTTCATGCTGAACCTTGATTCATCATTTTCAATGCTTCTAGGATAAAACTGGGTTTTCAAACACACACAATCAGATGTTCAGCTTGCTAACTTTTTAAAGTCTAATAATTTTTAAGATTTCCTCGTTTAAAATTGACAGTGTTTAATATTGACTGTTCCGTCAAAAGATATCCAAGCAACTTTCACTGGCTGCCTTTCTATATTTTATCTTACTTTATTTTATTTTTAATAATTCGAACATGCTATATACCTATTTCTCAGGGAATGGAGTGCATTTCAAGTTTCAAGGTAACAGATAATTTTGCCATTTATAGTCTAACTTTTTTTTCTTAAAGAGTTTTTTCTCTCTCACGCTCTCCATACTAACAGGTAGAATAAGCTGGTATTCTCATAATGACAGCTCCCATATTTATTTATTTCAGCAAAAATGTATAATGTTACTGGAATACATTCATCACTACATTTTACTTTTCTGTATTTAGACTGTTTTTCATTCAACTCATAACATCTGTCTCTTAGTTATCTTTTTATATTGAGTGGGCCAATGATCTGGGTTTTCTGACAAATTCAGACGGCACTGTGTAATAAATAAGAGCCAAGAAACACTTAAATGTCTCCAAACTCTGAAAAAGCTGAGTTCAGAGAAAATAAACAATATTAAAACAGCTTTATTAACAAGTAGTCCTCTTAAAAATCTGAGTAAAATTTTATCCCATATTTCTCCCCTTATTTTTTTTGACAGGCAGAAGTTTGGCATGATCTGTCTGATCTCCAATGATTCAGTATATTTTGTAAAGGCTAATTTTAGCTGAGGAACTGAGAGAAAGAAATCCTTATATAATTTTTAAGTTAGCAACTCACTAAGCAAAACAACATACAGGTGTAGCCAGAGCTAGGTTATGGTCATCTCTGCAGAACTGCAGAGATTCCCCACAGTGTTGCATCCCAACGGACAGAAAGAAATGCTGTTGCTTCCTCAGGCTTTAGGAAATACTACCAGGACCAGAGATAATAGTAAGACAAGCTTAACATCAGTATAGATCTCTTTTCTTCCCTCAGGCTGTGAAGTGTGTTTTAGAATGATGCAGTATAGAATCTCACTCATTGTATTTAGGAAATAAGAATTCATAATCCTTAAGAGGATTTAGGGATGTAGCTGTCTAGAATCCTATTTTATTTAGTTCTATACTGCCCATCTTAATACTCTTTCTTCAGGAGTCAAAAGACAGTAACAAACATGTAGCCGAATAAGTCTAAGCAGCATTTCAAGAACATTTCATAAATATCAACAAAGCAAAGGAAAGAAATAAAGAGCTGAAGAAAAAGAAAATTACACTGGTCAAATATTTTAATTTTTATCTGTTCTTCACAGATAAGCACTTTTAGCAAGGTTTTCAACATAAACTACCACTAATTGTTAGATTTTGTTTTTTGGCTGGCATATAGAAATCAGTGCACTCAAAATTTGCCTGAGGATTACTGAGGTCAAATCAAATCCCCTAAACTGTCCAAAATATTACTGATTCCAGCCACAAAAATATGCAGTGTATTTGAGAAGAGAATTTTATATCACGATATCATTCTGAATTGAAGAAGCAAAATAGCATTAGATTTCCAAGCAGTAATGAAGTTTTACACTAACCACACTGACTTTTCCAAGAAGTGTCCATCTTTCCTTGAAGCTACACTGTAGTTTAAAGACTGAGATAATTCAGAGGCTATTTTGTACAGTTCAGAAAACTGAAATAGTTCAAAATGCTACCACTGTAAAAAGCAGAGATGGCATCAGTTCAGTCTGTCTTTGTATCTTTCTGGCTCTCGTGCCAAGAAATCAATGTCATTAACTATTACAATAACAGATAGCACTGTGTCTGCCTCATTTATCTAGAAATCTAAGTGCTTTGCAAAAAGTCCTGATAAGAGTTCTCGATAATTGGAACATGCAGCATCAGCTTGTCTTTGTTAGATCACTCCTTAATGCCACTCCACTATACAGAGATATTTTCCAGAAATCTCTAACCTTCACAGACATTGTCTGATTTGAAACCTTAATGCAGTCTAGAGATTTTCATACAGTGACACAGAATGCAAGGAAAATTTTTGATAAGATTTCACTGTTGCTTTCCTTATCTCTAATTTTATCTCCATATGAGTTCACAGAAGAAAATTGAGTCTGATTTGTTACTCTTTCATTTCATCTGATTTTCACCTCATTTGGGAAAGACTTTCATTTCCTTTAGTAAGTCTGAATCAAAGCCAAACTGCATATAAAGCTTTGTAATATTTAGTTAGCATTTAAAAACAAAAAACCCAAAACATTATTTCATTATTGATCTCCTTTACATTTCTGAGCTCTGGCTAAGCAACACTGTTTGCATTTTGCACTAAAAAGGGGTAGTCTATACAAGAAAGTTCCAGAGAAATTATGTTCTTGTGTGATTTACAATGGCATTTTTCATGATGCTAGAAAACATTATAGTATAGAAATTCAAAAAGAAATCTTCTACATACTTTGAGTGCTCACATGGATGTAAAAGAAAATAGAATTTTTTTTCTATGGAACCCCTGTATTACCTATTTTAAGTGAAGATGTTAGTTTTAACACATGCAGTAGTGCTTTTAATACACCCATCCTATTTAACACTAGTCATGGATCTGCTTCTGTGCAGACTTCTGAGTGTAAGTAATAATTATGAATTTCAGACTCCAGTTCATTTCATCAGTTCATTGGGTCATTTCTATGAAATGAGCTAACTTCGCATTGTCAGGAACCAATGAAATAATCCCAATTTGGCCACCAAAACCATCATTTCCTTAAGTTTCCAGTGTAAGCTGTTCTCAGTTTTACATCTTTAAAATAATATAAAGTCTATTGTTACTTACTCAACCCTAAACCAGGAGCAAGTCCATTAATGTCAGTATAGTTATATCAGTTTAAAATTGTCATGACAGCAGAATTCACTGCAGATGCTTTAAAACCAGCAGACTGCCACCTAGTATCAAAATGCAGATATGACTTGTAAAGGGAGGTAGATAGTTATGTAAGAAATGTTCATCCTTGTTTCAAAAGGTGAACAGATAGACCTTGTGAGTCAGAGAAGATAAGAAAACAGCTGTATTCTGGCAAGGTAAGACAGAATTAAATCAGTTCTTGTAGAAGAAAAACTGAACATGTAAAGGCTGAGATTGAAGAAATGTTTATGGCCACTGTGTATGGCCACAAAGTTTTTTAATTCAGTTATTGCTCCATGCACCTCAGTGTTCAAAATAAGGATGGCACTCAAAAAGCACCAGTTTTATTCTGTCGGTTTGCAGTAGCCTGACAGTAGACTGACAGTATGATAAAGATACCAGAACCAGGCTGCCTTCTTTTTTGAAGTGGTTACACATGTGCATCCACACACACACCTACACAGAATAACTATGACCTCTTGGGACATATATAAAAAACTAACTGGGAAATAATAAGAAAAGGTTCATACAGAATATGTTCATGAAGCAACAAACAGCTTTTCCTTGCCCAGATGGAAAAAGATTAATTCAAATACTTGAATGTGCCAAGGTATAAAATGACTTTTGTTAATGAAACTAGCACAATTCCATGCATAAAAACTGTTTTTTTAAAAGGTATAAATCCCACACTGAGGCTCATATGTGCTAAGAACCTACAGCTTTGTTGTTTGTGTGACAGGAAAAGCAGATGAGAGCAGATGAAAGAGGTGAGGATTTTGAGAAAAGCAGAGGGAGCAGCAACTGAAAAAGGTTTTCCTTCCCCTCCACGCCATAACCCCCACTGTGCCTCTCCCTCATCTCTCAACATTGAGTGCTCAGATCTCTGAGTGGCCTAGCACTACGTTAGACATTTGCAAAGAATCACAGAATGACAAGGTTGGAAAAGACCTACAAGACCATCTAATCCAACCATCCACCTATGACCAATAGTTCTCACTAAACTATTTTCCTCAACACAACGACTGAACATTACTTGAATACCTCCTGGATCGGTGACTCCACCACCGTTTTGGGCAGCCCATTCTAGCACCTGACCACTCTTTCAGATAAGCATTTCCTAACATTCATTGTGAATCTCCCCTGGTGCAACTTGAGGCCATTCCCTCTAGTCCTATCACTAGTTACAAGAGAGAAGAGGCCAGCCCTCAGCTCACTACAACCTCCCTTCAGGTAGCTACAGAAAGCAATGAAGTGTCCCCTGAGCCTCCTTTTCTCTAGACTGAACAATCCCAGCTCCCTCAGCCGCTCCTCATAAGGCCTGTGCTGCAGACCCCTCACAGCTTCGTTTCTTCAGGGCTTCAATGTCTTTCTTACAGTGAGGGGCTCAAAACTGCACACAGTACTCGAGGTGCGGCCTCACCAGTACTGAGTACAGGGAATATTTACTTTCCTGCTTCTGATGGCAACACTATTTCTGATACAAGCCAGGATGCCATTGGCTTTTTGACCATCTGGGCACACTGTGGCTCACATTTAGCTGAGCATTGACCAATACCCCAGTTCAGTTTTCTCTACACAGTCTTCCAGCCGCTCTCCCCAAAGCCTGTAGTGTTGCCTGAGGCTGTTGAGGCCAAAGTGCAGGACCTGGCACTTGGTCTTGTTGAACATTATCCCATTGGCTTCATCCCAGCTATCCAGCCTTTCCAGATCCCTCTGTAGGGCCTCACTACCCCCAGGCAGATTGACACTTCCAGCTAAGGGTGTCATCTGTAAACTTACTGAGGGTGCACTCAAAGTCCTCATCCAGGTCATCAAGAAAGATATTGATGAGGACAGGCTCCAGTACTGACCCCTGGGGACCACCACTTATGACTGGTCACCAGCTGGATTTAACTCCATTCACCACCACTCTCTGGGCGCAGCCATCGATCCAGTTTCTTACTCAGCCAAGAGTGTGCTATAAGATAATCACACTCTTCAGCTCCAAAGGTGTTCATGCATGCTTCTCTGCCTCGTATGAAAAAGCAGTTTTAGGACATGTGGCCTCCCCTGCTCCCTGCTGGGCAGAAGGATCTGTGTTATTAGGAGAGTAGTTACCAGACAGGAGACTCTGTATAGTATGCTCTCATTTAAGCATTCTTTCCCTCAGATTTGTGTGTTTTGCGGGTCTTCATGACATTTCGTTTATCTACTTCTTGTTTCCCTTGAATCTTGCATAAGGGAAACACACTTCGAAAATGCCTTAAGCTGAACCTCTCAATCTTTCTTGGGTAATGCTTTCTTTGCCTAAAGAATAAAATGTTTATCGCTAAAAAACAAAATATGCTAACATAAAGCAAGTGATATAAGTACATAAAACAACTGTCTCTTTTTTTCAGTGATTTACTGAAGGCCTCCTACTGTGATTCTGAACAGCTAGAAATATAGTATAAACGTAAGTTTGATATTGCAGTTAAAATCAAATCAAATTTAATTTATCCTAAATTGTAATTTAACTAATATATGGGAAAAATAACTTTGGATTTGATTTCCCTTTATTTCCTTTCCAGAGGCATAAAAACCTTAGTATTATTCTTTCCTGGTGCTACCAAAACAATGGAATTTCTTTGAAGAAAAAAAGGTTATGAAGTTTTCTATATGATACATAAAATTGTAACTCACATTATCTTAGCCATGAAATTCACAGCTTTTGATCAGCTGTGGAAATAAATATTCTCAACAGTGAACTAAAGACACCCAGTATACACCCAGTATATATATATACAGTATTCTATTTCCCTCAAGAAGATACATACAACAGTTTAGGTAAGGCTTGAGAATGTTTGCCAACAATGCCTGCATTTGGTTCTGCATTATACTCCTGTTCACTAAATTCTTATTACACAAACTTTACTGTTCTGGGCTTGTTCCAGTTCCAATGTAAATAATCAGGCATGAAATATGAATGGAGAAATTTCACAACATGCATCAGTGCATTATGATGCGCTGATGCAAGAGGTCATCTATATTCATACTACTCTAATTTGAAGCTATTACTACTGTTTATTTTATCTAGGTTTAATACTGCAAAGCATTCATTATGAACAAGAGGATCACTGCAAAACAGGAGTTGTATTTACATCATGTGAAGGCAGCTGATCCTCTAGATGTGAGCCTGAAAATCTCTCCTTCTCTCAGTGAGCAATGTTACAAGAAGTGCTGTGATACGGCCCAAGGGCCAAGTCATATATTTTAAGCGCAGTCTCTCTGGTTTATCCTCTTCTGTTGACTGAAGGAAGTTCTTTCTGATAGGGTATTAATATTAATATGTATCCTTCAGCTGTTTCTGCCTTTAATTAATTAACTCAAAGAGCAGCAAAGTCCAAAATCAATCTTAATGAAATTTTTATATCTTAACCTTTCTTCAAGAGTAATGAAAGATTTGTACCTTTACAGCTGATTTTATATATGATATGATATTCAATGTGGAGATAATGAAGATTAGCAAGTCCTACCACTATCTTGTTCAAGCTGTGAAAAAAAAAAAAATTGTGAAGATAAGTTTAATTTTAATTCATCACCTTGTAGTTATGGGTGGAAGTTCCTGTTCCCAAAGGAGCCTCCTCCACACAAGATTTGTGTACTATGATGATTTAGACTGCATTATATTTAACTATGTGTTATGATATATAAACCAAGTAATTGGGAATGAGTTATGTGAACACCTCTCCTCGCCACTACACTTTATAGAAGCATCAGAAATGTTTTGTTTATACTTTCTCATACATTTCTATATATTATCTAATAATAATTTATGAATATAACGAAGTCATAATTGTTTAGAAAAATTCCTCCTCTTTTAAACAAAAGCAGCGTTCTTAAACAGGGAAAATATTTGAGTGTGAAAGGTTCTATAATTTAGCAAATAAAGAAATAGCAAGATTGCAAAAATTACAAGTAGATGTTAACAAATTTAGGATTAAAAGAAAGTTCCATTTTGATAGGGAGCATGGTAACACTATAAATATTTTAGAAAGGTCTGTGTGGGTTCTACATCTTAAGAGCTTTTTAATTGAAGACAGTATTTTCTGATAAGCATTGTTTCAGATGTTATTTACTTTGTTTTCTTTGAGGATTACTTGGATCTGTTCTACAGCCTTCGTTACTCAAGAGTCTCTAATGACGTCTCAGGACCAAAAATGTTATGAAACCGTAACAACAACCTTGAATACCTCAAAGATAGCCATTACTCAACAGCTATCTTGTCTGTTCCAGACAAACATTTTTGCCACCTACTACACACTCCCATGTAGACACAAACACGCAGAAAAAATGCCATGCATAGTATTGGCATGCTGCTGGCACTAGAGCACGAATTTCTGAAGTTTCTTCATCATCAGTTTTAAATATATCACTAAATTTAGGTTCCTCTTTTATTTATTTTTTCACTTTAGTCAACTGAGTCTGGTTTTGTTGTGAAGCTTAAATCTTCAATCAATTCATACACAGCCAACTGGTTGTTCTTATAACACTGAAGTTTTGGAAGGATTTTGTGTGTTTTTATACACATAACCAATATAAAGTAAGGGATTTGACACAAGCAAATCTTTCCATACACTGGTGTTTAATCTAGACACCTTAAGGATTTCTGAGGGAGTAATCTGGTGCCTGTGGAGGATTAGTGAAGAAGGTGTGACTTTTTGTGAAAGATAAGTTCACTTCTGAAGTTGAAAAGGTATTTACTGACTTTCTTGACATGCAAAATAAAATTCTTATATTGAATACTACATTCATTATGCATCTGTTTCTGGTTTAGAAATCTGTAAATATGTCACAAAAACTCTTCCATTTCTTAGGTTAGACATTCTGATCTGCAGTTAATACCTTGCCTTGCACTTGCTATGAAAACTGAACTGTGCTCTGAACAGATATTAGGTCTGTGGACACCACAGCAAAGGATGATCTAGATGCTAAAGATTTCTTTGGATCCAAAATGGAAATTGAACAAACAAATACTAAATAATCTACTGAGGATTGCTAAACACTACAATAAGGGAAAAAAAAAAAAAAACAAACACAGAAGTTTTTATAACAATGGGTGAAAGTGTTCTGTAGGCTTTATCCTGCCTTTTCTCTGCATTAGGTGTTTATTGTTAAAAACAGAATTGTGGGCCAGAGTGACATAACCTAGCTGGACCTTTGTAATATTTTTTATGTACATCAGCATCACTATCTTTCAAAAATACTTTGCAGGACTCCAAAGAGTTGTCAAAGCCTGTTTCTTTAATACTAACTCCACTTCTGCAGAGATTTACAACTACAATAATTGAAGAAAGTATTAAGTTATAGGAACTTATTTGCATACTTGCCTTTGAAATAGACAAAAGTAGGGCACATCACCCTCTTCTCATAACTTTTGTTTTTGTTTTTTTTCTTTCACATGTCAAAGTAATTCTTTGAGGCAGAAGCATCCCATTCAAGCTGGGAGCCTTTATTGAGAAAGCCATTGCCAATATCTGCAACAGCATGCACCTAGATGGAAGAACAAACTTCCTCTCAGAGAGTGCATGATCCATATTTAGGGGAGAAGGCAAGACCACCTCACCTCCTGGACAAAGGAGTCTTTGACAATCTTAGCCAAACAGAACTGTATTTTTTGTGACATAGAAATTAAGGTACAGTAGCCAGAATTCTTACAGAATATGATAGAAGTATAACATCTAGACCCTAATCTAATTAAAAAGAGGCATATTTGGTCTTGGAGATATTCCACATAGCTCTCCAGAGAGGAAACTATTTTATGAGAGTTGACAATTTCAAAACCTATGTGTCTGCTTTCTCATTTATATCAATGGCAGTGTATGTAAGACATTCAGATCTGATAACAAGCCTTTGATATGTGTTGATAAAAAAAGTGCAAGATAAGACAGACAAAGACATGTTCACTCTTTCTCCATGGCCAGAAGATGAATTTTAAGGCACAGCACAACATTTTCCCCTACTACTGTGATTCTTGAATAAATCTGTGAAGTGAAAAGGTGGAATAGAGAAACAGTGAACTTGTGTATGTTGTTACACATATCAGATCACTGTGAAAAAACATGAGAAGTCTAAGAGACATGATCAGGCTACCACTGAACACAATATATTTTGAAATGCAATGGTGCTTTATGGAAATGTCATCATTTCGCTGTCAACTTGTTTATTCTCTTGAAGAGGCTACTGAAGACCGTAACTCTCCTTCTTTGGCTGTATTCTAGTGCTGAGCTTATCTAGACTGAAAAAATAAAAAATAAAAAAATAACCAATAAGAAAAGAGTAAAAAGGCAGAGGCAGAAAGAGACAAACAGACAGGGTAAAGTAGGGTCAAAACTCTGATCTGATGAAGGAAGCCATGTCTGGATGTTAAAGGAGTGATCACAATATTGTCTTCACATAGATCCTTCAGTGCCAAAAAGACTAAAGGTTGTTTACTTATACTGGCAGCAGAGACATTCTAAGTCTCTTTCCTATTTACAGAAGATTCCTAGCACAGACAATTCTTATCATGCTTGTTTACATGAAGAATACTTACCTAGAGCTATACCCTGCTTCTCTGAACAAATATTTATGCTTATAAGTATCTTTACATGCGTGAGTATTCTTGTGTGTTTTCAGAAGGATTACTGTCATGTTTGCAAAATTAGATCAAGATTTTGTAGGCTGTGAAAGATCTCTATCTTTTGTACTTATTTTTCAACTTGCTATAACACTGCCTATGCACTCCAGTCTCTGAGCGAACCCTGAACCTATTCTACCTGTTAAAGCAAAATAGAATGTATATATTGAGCATATTTGGTTTCAAAAATCTGTTTTGGACTTTTTTTTTTGTGTAGCTCATTGATTATTATTACAAATATCAGTAGTAAACCAATATTCAAATATACAATTAAACCGTATTTCTTGCATGAAAGAGATCTCCTATTTTTTCATGCTGTCAAATAGTGAGATCAAGAAGACAATTTGTAGTCACTTCATTGCTATTCCATGGAATAATGTTCTCTGCCTCTGCATATCCCTGAATATGCCAGCAATCACATGAAATTTTAAGTAGAAGGAAACAAAGCAAGCCCTGACATTACACAACAAATTTAAGCAAGGCATGCATTTGAAAAGAATCTGTGAAATACTGATAAAAACACTAAGAGTAAAATATATTCACCAAATTATTTCAAATTTCATAGAGAAACTTGAGGCCTGTCTGCTAAATATACCAAAGCATTCTGTTGTACAGGTAAAAATTATTTAAAAAAACAGAAGAGCCATTTTGCTGTATTCACATGTATATAGAAATTAAGAAAGCAAAATTCTGATGTTCCATATAGTTTTAGTTTCTTTTTCTGTAACTGATGTTAAGAAGCTTTATATCTGATTATCCCATATTTATTACAGCAACTGGGTATGCACAGACTGGCACTTTAGTTTTAGGCTATACTCTTTATGGCCTTGTCATTTTCTCAATCTCTTTGAAGGCTAAAAGGAAGGAATTCAAACCTCCCTCTGCTGGACCAGAACAGCTACTGGGTTATTTGAGCTGAGTCACCAGATATGGCCAAACATTAAAGTAGACAAAGGAAGGTCCTACTGGCTATTAAAAAGTAATCTCACTAACTTAATGAGTTAGACAGGTTCAGCTTATCCTTAACTTTCATATGCTAATCTAGCTGTGAATCTGTGCAAGTTTACTTATCTCATTGGTGATACATTTTTGTTTGCGCAATTGCAATGAAACAACCTGAATGAGATGCATATGGGGCCTTAATCAGAAAAAGTAATTATCTAGAGAATTTTGAAATAATAGGGCTGAATACAGTCTCAGGAGATCATTCGGTTTATATCTTTTTCATGAGGTAGAATCAACTGCATATCATTCTTGTACTTGGATATCTTAAAATCTTAGATGTTCTTAGAGCTTTGTAATTGTCTCTATCTGTTTGAAGGACTATTTCTCTTCATTTGGCGTGACTTTTAATAATGTTCTATTTTGTCCTCAGATATTTTTTTACCAAGTTCACATCTCTAAAGAGATGTAGGTTGATACAACAGTTACTGCTTAACACAATTTCCTACTCCTTCAGTGACTGCCTGCTATCATAGGAATATTCTATTAATGTCTGTATTCTCTCCCTACACTGCCTTCATCGTAACCTTGATCAAGCTCTCACTTTCCGAACTGAGTACTCCTAAAATTTTTGTGTGTACTCCACCCCCTTAATCATTTTATTTACTTTTCCCTGTGCATTCACTAGCTTTGCCCTAGACTTCTTGAAAAATGGATGCCAGAAAAGTATGGAGTACTCAAGATGTAGGTGCATATAATGTATATAAAGGTGAGAATTAATACCTTCTCGCCTGTTCTCAGTAGTCTTCCTAGTGCTGTCCAACATTTGTTTGGTTATTCTGGCTGTTACTGAACACTGAAATTGTGGTTTTGGAGTACTATCAATTATGACTCCAAGATTTCTTTCCAAAGCTGTAACTGCCTGTAGATATGAAAAGTCTAATCAGCTAATCATGGAAACAATATTGTCTCACAGATGTCTAAGATGTTTCTAGTTACTTACTCTATTTTAAGGTCAGGGTGGTATTAAAGTGAGGTGTAGTAGTTGTACATACTGATTAAATCAGTGTTGCAGTGTTTTTATAGAAAGAAAATTTCTAGACCTCTAAGGTGACTGAAATAAATGGATGTGTTTTTAAAGAGAAGAATGTAAGAAGAACTTACTACTACAAATAAAAATAAAACAAAATAAAAATAAACATTCTGACTAGTTTTTTGCTCCTACTAAGAAAATGAATCCCTCAAAGGTAAGCAGTGATGCTCAAGAGAGAAATTAAAGTGGCATATCTTCTAGAGTCAACATCTTTCTTTTGAATCTACTTCTCATATAAAAAGTGATTTAATATTACATCTCATGCTCACAGAAAAGGCCTCTATTTTACTTCTTAAGAAATTTATTTTTTAGAAGAATTAAGAGTGTCAACTATGTTTTGTCATCATATAGGAAGAAGGCCAGGAAATATAGAATTATTTGGCATATTTGGAGAGGTACTTTAAATGATATAAATGTGGATAATACATCTATTAGCCAGTACAATAGTGTACCCTTTACATGTGTTTTTTGTGCCTCTTCTTCCAAGACAAATCAAATATGTTTCGAAGGAGAAAAGTTCATACTAAAATGTAATTTTCACTGCTTCATGACTGAGTGGCAATGGAAGTGGCAATGAAATAGCACGGAGTGACTGTAGTCCTGGGTCCATTTCCATGGCACAGAAGTGATATGCAGTTATTTGGGATGTGTTAAGCAGTTGATGAAATAAAACAATATCCAAAAGGCATGAGTATTCTCAGAGATGTTAGTGCCTCTAGAGATCAGGTATGTTGTCTCTAATGGATATTGAAAGTAATCTGTCCCCCTCAGTGATGATGGTCATACTATTTTAATTTGCAATGGTAGGGAGATTTGGGGTAGTGGAGAGTAGATTTCCTGGCAGATGCACAGGGCATTTACATAGTGTAATCAGTATCTAGGGAAATTGTCAGAGCTCTTTCATCTAAAAGTAATAACTATTGGTCTCCAGCTATGAAACTTTGCAGCAACATATTCTAAATATCAGCTGTTGGCAATGCAATCACAATTCCCCTGAGGTTATGCCACCAGACTCCTTTTGAAACCTTACATCTGCCACTTGTTCTTTAAATCACAGTCATATGGGACAGTATGTAAGAGTTTAATGATTGTATTAGTTTTATTGAGCTAATTTAATAAGATGCAACATTTCAGATCACAAATAAAAAGAAACATTCAATTCAGATTTGCTGCCTTAAATAACATTTGTTACAAATGCCAAAATGCACACTGCATTAATATGAGCTAATTATTGCATCTGAATTAGTACATAATATACCATGGTACACTTTTTATGACATATGTCAGTGCCATTTTGCCCAAGACAACTGCTAATGCTAACTCATAGTGAATTGTAATTAGAAAGTTTTGGTATGTCATGACTCTTGCAGTATGTGTGATCCATGGATGGAAGAAATGTGAACCATATACACCATAGAATTATATTTCCTTTTGGTAGAGAGTTGGTCAGACCACTTAATTTATCTGGAAGATTTTTGCATATTTAATGAAAATAATGTTGCATTTATCTTTTTTAGAGATCTTTGTTATGCTCCCTGTCAACAAAATTTGAGAAGAGTTTTGTTAAAAGCACCTGACAAGAAAAGAACATCTGTCTGAACTAAAAAGTAGCTAGGGATAAAGTTTAATAATGAAAAGTCTTGGGAATTATCCCCAAAAAAAGATTCACTTCATTTGTCTTCTAACTAGGGTAACTGAAAAAAGTAAGATCCAACCTTTAAAGTGAAACTCCTGTTTGCAGGTTGATGCAAAGGCTCTTTACTGAAGATGAACTTTGGGACAAAAAAAGCTGTGTTATTTATTTCTATGCTTTATTGTAACTTTTCTACAGATACACTTTTATCACTCATATTGGAAGTAAATGTCCTTCAGGTGACTCCCGCTGTTATATGGAGGAAGTCCTGCAGCAGCAGCAAGTGGCACTGCACCAGAAACACAGCTCAATAGGTTGCTTCTCACAAACAAAGCAGAAGAAACAACAGCTAATTGCAGCCTGAGACACCAACTAGAACAACAACATTATATCTGGGTTCAGATGTCTTCAGAGTCACTGCCCCCTGTTCTCTTCCTTAGGATTAACAGTGGAAAATTGGTTAGGAGCAGATTCTTTATTTTTTGATGCATTTTTTTTTCTCTTGCTTTAACAGTATAAGATTGCTTGACAAGGCCAGCAAGTATTTCTGTGAGTCTGTTTCCCTGAGAACCTGAATGGGTTGTGTAGAACTTATCTCATATAGGATAGAGGTTTGACAGTAGAAACAGGAAGACAGTGAAGCCTCTATCTATGACAGTGAAACAGAGTTTATATTGCAGTTTCTCTTCTAATCCTCTAGATTGTGAATATCCTTTCAGTTTAGACAACTCTGAATCACCATCAGGCAGAGACTGTCTTCCTTGACTTTTGCAGCATTTAGCATCATATTTTTAGATGTTCTCACATGTATCTACTCTAACTAAAATAAATGGAACATACGGTCACTTAGCATGTCCAAGGTTCTCACAGTCCTGTTCCAGGACAAGGACCAATGGTTAGCTGGATTGGCTGTTAGGTTGACATTTGAATAACCAATGTGATTTTCAAGTGGCATTTTTCTCATCCATAGAATACAGAAGGGAGTTGCATCGATCACACCTTGGCTTCAAAATAGTAGACATTATAGAAGTTTGATTTATAGATTATAAAAGTTTGAAATAGGAGGGATATTTGTTTTTCTGGTTTTTTTTTCTGCTGTTTTGTTTTTTGTTATTATTATTTACTTTTTTAAGTCAGGTTTCTCAAATTTGAGAAAAAAATTATATCATTCCAATCAGAAGCTAGGGAGGCAGGATAAGGAGAAAATTTGCCTGGCATTTTATTTAGAAATACAAAGAGTACCACAATTTTCCTTGATATTTTGCTGAAGACTTTAATTTAATGTTGTTAAGGGAAGCTTCTAACGATATGCAGACTGTGTTACTCAGAGACTCAAAGCAATAAAACCAGCAGGGAGTGAGGCTTATAAAAATATTGCTCTTTTGCAATACAGTTGGAATGCAGTGGAATTTAAGACAAAACTCTTTAAGTAAATACAACATCATATGTGCCTGCTGCTAAAAGAGACATGCTTTATTCTGTGGCAACTGTACCCTTTAAATTTCTCAAATAAATCTTCACTGTCAAACTTTGGTTTTTATATGGTATGTTGTTGACTTTCATGGAATAATCACAGGATCACAGAATTTCAGGGGTTGGAAGGGGCCTCAAGAGACTAAGTCCAACCCCTTTGCTAAAGCAAGTTCACTACAATGGGCTGTGCACATAGTCCTATTTAGTGTGGAATCTACTTCTGGCTCTTTGAGATTAAAGGTTTGGATTTGGAGGAGGGGGTTTCAGTGCCAAAATGAAAAAGCTTAAAGCATTGTCATGTCAGTGTTACGATACTGTTTCTATTTGCATAGCAGTTCTTGTATGTGAATAATTTTTTAGAAAGGAGTTTCCAGAGTTAAGTGGTTGTCAGTTTGTTTTTTGTTTTTTTTTATTACAGTTTATTTCTTGATATTTTGACTTCCAGAACTGCCAACAATTGCCAATTCCAAGTCATTTGATTTTATTTAGGACTTTTTTAACATATTTACTCAGCGCAGAACAGGATCTCTTCTTGATTGCGGTATAAAGCACTTCTGGAGAAATTCATTTACAGCACCCTTCTTTTTTTTTTTTTTAACTTCAGTACTGTTTTCTGACTCTAGTTTGCCAGCTGTAGTGGTTTCAGTGGTAGGAAACAAAGAAAAACGCTTAGTGTCATTTGTTTTGTCAACACTTCTGGAACAGATCGTCACAACCGGTAATCTCTACTTTCAGAAATCTCAGCCCACGCAGCAACATCGAGAGAGAAACCTTTGCCTCAAGAGTTGGATCTAATCAGAGACCAAGACAGAGAACAAATTCTCCTACTCACACAGCTACTTCTAAATGCAGAAGCTTGCATGACAAAGGCAGCTAAAAAAACATATTTTTCAAAGTCTGATCACATACTATGAAAAGTATCCCGGAAGAATATGTAAAAAAGCCTTGCTTCTGCTTGTTACTGAACTGTAAGCACTGAATCCTGTTGCAAGGATTGTGTACTGTAAGAAATGTCAATTCTGTAAAAGCCTAGAAACTAAATAAGCAAACACTCACATACTGTAAGGGGCATTCCAGTAGTGAGAATAACTTTGTCTCTATTTTCCAGGCTGGTGATACTGTATTTTGCATTTCATAGAATTTTTTTGTGCGTGTGTGTTCTGCTTGGCTCCCATAGGGATTTTGTGACAGCATTCTGTGTGTGGTAGGGTTGTTTTGAGGATCAGAACAGCATTCCAAATTCTGATCAGGCTATGATATTGTGACATGTTATTAGTTTTTAGCACAGGTGGGAATTAAGTGCCACTGGAGTACTAATCATAAATTCAGTGAACCTCCTTTTTCCTCTGTCTTGTAGAAAGCCTATAACCACTACCTCTGTGCTTATAACATCATTCTCATCTTTCTGTCCAAGTCTGAAAGACTTTCACTTGAAAGGGATTATAGGGTCATATGAAGATTCACTGCATTATTGTTTCCAATTTTAAGTTCAAATTAATGTATATCATACTGCTTCCAGTGCGGAAGACTTCAGTTTCTTTTCATGGAAATGTTTTCCTGAGAACACTAATGATCAATAAAATTACAGTAGCCATTAAATTTTAAAGAACAGACAAATATGAAGAAAATTCAGTTAAATAGATAAAGATATATGTTTGTTGCTTATAAAGTAATGCCTCCTATTTATTTCCATGGAAAGTACAACAGATACCATGAACATAATTACACTATTTGGTAGACCAAATTCTCAGTTACAAAATACTATTTTTCAACATGGACACCACCATGAGCTATACATTTTGACCAGCAATGAACAAGAATCTGACCTCTGCATTCATAAAAATCTGCACGAGTATGTGCATATGCTCCTATGCATAGGTATATGTTCATATAATATGTGGATTTCCTTGTATGAATTCTCATTAGTTTGCCAAATAATATTATAGGTAATGTAGAATGAATCTGAGCCTACTGAGGTGCATAGGCAAAGGTAATATTTTGATGTCAAAAATCTTTGGGCAAAAGGTATTTTCACATTTCTTAAATGACTGTGAGTTAGCAAAAGTAAATAAAAATGCAGAATATGAGCTTAATCACTTAAAGAGTTATTTAATTTACAGATAATAGCAATTCAAAGGAAAGGAGCCATCTGGGAATCCTAAAATTCTTTTTGTTCAAGAGGGGATTTTCTGTCCTAGAAGATAAATTTTAAAAGATACTATGAATTCTTTTTTTAGAGAAATAAAAAAAAAAGAGATAATTATGCACTATCAGGTCCTTTAAGTATTCTTAGAGGTGCTGTATAATGAGAAAATAAGAAAATCATGGTAAGGCGTTTCAAATCCTCCTGGAAAATTTTGTTTTCTAGTTTATCATTATATGTTTCAAAAGTTGGTAGTTATTTCAATGTGATAAGCTCTGATTTTGTTTTGTTTTGTTTTACTTTGTTTGTTTCTAAACTTTCTTCAGTCCCCAAATTCATGTCTGAGGAAAATGATCTTGCAGGTGTCTCAGCTGATACTGACCCAGGAATGCCAATCCATCAATTGGTTGCCTGTTGATTCTTGAACTTTGAAAGTGAACACCAGTATGTCAGCTCCTGGCTCACACTCCCCATCTACCAGGATTTCACTTACGGTTTGCATTGCACTTAGATACTGCTAGTTCTGTCACACTATTAACAAGGCATCCTATGACCAGCTCCATCTCACACTTAGACCATTGGATGAAAGTAGAAAATGGGAAGGTGGTGGGCTGCAGGTGTGAGTTTGCTACTTAGTGTGAGAGTGCTGTCCATCTGTCCTATGGAAGAGTCTAGAAAGCAGTATCCCAGATTCACCGCATAACCTATCTAAATTTAACCTCCCAGCACAAGGCCCAGTGGGTTGCAGAGGGACCCAAAGATTGTGGTGTATGTAATTTCCTTGAGAATTACTGTGGTGAAAGGACAGCATTCTTTTGCAGTGTTGTAACACGTGATTTGTCCTGTCAGGCAGCTGAGCTGTTTTCTCACTGCCCTTCAGTTGGATGGGAGAGAGAATAAAAACTAAATGAATAAAACTGAGTCAAAACTAGGTATGTAACTAGGTTACATTTCAATATTACCAAGAAGTAACTTGTAGGTTACCAGTTTAACACTTTCAGTTACTATATTTAATTGATTATTCTTATCTTGTGGTGCTAGTTTCATCTTTTCCTATTCAGTGTCATGATGTTATTGTTTGCTTTTGCTATTTTTTTTTAATTTGAAATCAGCATGAACAAGGTATATTATAGATTCAGTAAATGTAAGTTTTTACGGTGATCTCAAGCTATAAATCAGAAAACAGGGCATTTGCAAACACTTTTGAGTACAGGACTTGAATTCTATTCCAGTCTTATGATTGAATGTCTGCAAGTTATTCACACGCTTCACTGTTACTTTTTGTCAGTATTATCTGTTTACATCAGAAGTTCTGTAGCAGAATGATTATATCTCTGACTCAAATCTTCTGACTAATAGATTCCATCTGGAGGGACTACCTGTTTGTAAAAAAAATTCAAGTACAATTGAGAGGACCCTTTGTGAGTGTGCTTTAAGGTAGGCTTCTGAAATCTTAAGTGTTTCCAAAAGAGGTATCTATTCCATTCACTTTCAAATGAGTTGTTCATTTCACTGAGATTACTTAAAGCCTTACAGCATCTTTTGCATGACAAAAACTGAGCTAGAAATACAGATAGGATCCACATCACGCAGCAGCATAATTTCTGATCTAATCATTAGGCTAAGAGCCAGAAAGAGATGGTTATACAAGCTCAGAGGCAAAGAGCTCTCACTATTCAACATTTCACTTCTTCCACTGATTTAAAGCAATAATTCTGTGATTTTGCAGTCCTTGATTTGGAGCATTGCTATTAAATTTCTCTTTGAAGTTGGGCAACAATTCCTCTTAGTTGACCACAGATGGGATTCAGCATTTTACATTTCCTAGCCCCTGAATGTGGTAACAACTTCATAACAACACTGCTACAAGAGCTGCTCTGAAAGTGTTGCCTCATTTTATTAGGTTAAACATAATTTTATTATGTTGACCCAAGGCATTGGAGGTATATTCTCACAAATATTCCATTACGTGCTGTTGCCATGTGACAGATGGCAACAGAGGAGTAGTCAGACAAAATGATATCTGTCATGGAAGTCTGTACGAAGCAGAGGTGTCGAACTGGGATTCTCCATGCAGAACAAATGCTTTCATCTACATTCATCAGTACCTGCAGGACAGTTATGGAGATCACACAGTAGATGTGAGCACAGTGAAGCTGTGGATGGTGCATTTCAGCAGTGGTGACACCTCTGCTGGGGCAAATTTTATCAGTACAGCATGCAGGCTTTTGTTGATTACTAAAAAAAATAGGCATAGCTCCTGATTGTGACTATGTTTGAAAAACTGTGTTGTATCTGAGAATTTTCCTATCAAGTATTGTTATTGTGTTCCTCGTGTTTTTTGTAGCTTCTGAGGAAATAACTTCATGCATCACAAGTATGATCAAGTCCAAGACAAGATAATCTAAAAGCAGGGAAACCATATAAAGACAGCACAGAATAAAGATATTCAAAAGTAATTCTTTGAAGTAGGAGACGAACATTTTTCCTGTGATAGATAAATAAATATATAAGTATCTGTAATCCAAAATACTTGAAGTGCCTTATTAGACCTATAATTTTTAACTCACATATTTGACAATCACTTTTAAAGAGTTCTTTACCTAAATAGAGTGTTGTGATCCTCAAAAGAATTTTTGATTAAGTGCTTCCCACCTGATTTTATTTTCTTCTGATAAATAGCAGGTTGCACTCTATGTGTAGCTCAAGTGAGCTTTTCAGATTTAGAAGTGTCAGAATTTAAATCAAATCTTTCACTTCTGTTTTCTTCTCTCCAACAGTACAAATGGGTATTCAGTGTCAACTTATGTGGATGAAAAGATCTTCAGAGGTAGTAGTGAAATCCACCTGAGCTGAAAGAACCCGCAGCAGAGGAAATAACATAGCATAGTTCACATCCAGGTTTACATATGTCTGTAGTCCTGACTTCTCATCTTTCAAGCCGAGAACAACTTCTGTACAATATTTTTTCTGTAAAGAAAAGTGAGATGTAGACAGAAGAGCATGCGTGTACATTGGTATTAAACAAATAACAGAGCTGGATCATGTTTGGGGTGTACATCCAGACTAGTTTCTCAAATTCAGTGTTTGGAACCAGCAAAACTCTAGAGCAGAATTTACCAGTGCTATTTTTTTTTTTTTTTTGCTCATTCGTGTGATGTTTAAATGGTGACGAGCATGTACTAAGATTGTTTCAGTTGTGGCATCTGCTTGCAGCAGAAAGGGTTAGCCACATACAAGGCAATAGATAACTATTACTGTTTTTTTGCATCTTGATGTGGAAAAACGTGTCATGTAAAGCCAAGTTGCTCCGTAGCTCTGTTGCACCTGTTGAGTATGCCTGGTGAGACAACAGTGGTTACACTTAAAAATGTGTGTCAATGTATGTGTTGTGAGGTATATGATTTTGATAAAGGAAATATTGAGAAAACACTACAGTCTGTAATAGTCGAGCCTAACTGACTCTGTCCAATGTTAAGGTGACAGCTACATACTCTACTACTAAATACTAGCTTGGTTTCATTGATAACTTCTCCAAAAATAACCATTCTGAATCTCTAACACACAGGCTGATTGCCGCAGTTCTCAAAATTTTGCAAACCAATACTTTGATTCTTTTCTGTCTTGACAGAGCCGAATATTTCTTCACCAAAAAGCCACCAAAAGCATTATCGCCCTCTACCAAAAGTAAAGTTATTTTTGTTAGAATTTTCTTGTATGACTACAGTAGTAAGTGTAGCCATTACCGTGCTAAGAAACATCACAACTGTCACACTCTGTTAGGTGAGTTGTCAGTTAACATTTATGGACACAGACAGACATACATATAAAGAGACACATAAATGCATATTCCCACTATTATACATATATATAATACATATACATATACACAGGCACAGTCTGGCTGTGCAGAAAACATCTGTTACTGATTGGGGTTTGATTTGTTTCCACAAGACATTAAATTCCTTTATCATAACCATCTGTCATTTTTGCTGTGTACACTGAATTAATTACAGAATTTTAAATAGCTCATTTAAAACAAACCACAAACAAATTTATTGTCTGGTGAGAGTGGTTTATGAATAATATGTGTATTCCTACAGTGAGGACAGTAGCCACTATTATGATTTAATAATTCAACTAATCTCTAAACTTTTAAAAATATAATAAAAAGTCCTGTAATGTAAAGAAGCTCATGCTGTTATGAGCAAATCCCAAGTCCTTCAGAAGTACACACAAATCAAGGTAAAGAGAAAATAAATTTAATCCTTAACTTTACTTCTTCATGCAGCAGTAGGAGATGAAACTTTTGAACAGTGCTTTGATGACAAATTAACTTTTAGCATGAGTAGAAACAATCCTCTGAATCAATAGTGGTATGCCATCTATGTTTGCTAATGCAGAGCCCTGGATTTACTCTTAACCTCCTTTTTCTGCAAAGGTATGGGAGATTTGCTTTACAATGCTCTCCTATCTCAGCCCTCTGTAAGCTTTAGGATGGTTTTATGTGTTTTATTATCTCCATCAATGCTTTAATACATGGAGGAATATTAGTCCCTGTACAACACCTTCTCATTCCAGTTTCATACAGGAAGAAAATGGAAGTAAATGTAAAAACTGTGACCCTCTCTTCTATGTGTGAACTGTCTCAACTAGCCTGTGTAATAAATATTAAACATGGTCAAGATGTTTTTTTTAAGAAAGATGGAATACCCTCCTACATTAATTGTATCTGAAAAAGTACATAATAGAAATATTTGGGAAAGTGCTTGACAAGAGTCAGGGTTGAACAGGCTAACTCATTATACTAACTGTGTTCTTCATTCCTTTGTTTTTATAGTCTATACCAATTACAGAGTCATTACTAAGATTAGATGTCCCCACTTGTGCTAATTAGGCAACAGTGTTTCCTGATTTTTATATGAATTTGGTTTCAGTTCAAGAATGTATCTAGTGGTCATTGCTTTTTTATTTTTCTAGACTTAGTCTCCGTCAAACTATAACCATGTGCTTGGGCTACTCCGTGTCTTCATTTGCTCTCTTAAAAAACCTCTTTACCTTCTTGCAAACTGTTAAACAATTATAATGCACATTACAGATGATAAGCAAAGTAATTTCATCACTTTCAATCTGAATTTTTGCTGAAGATCATATGTTCCTTTGATCTCTGAGATAAAAGTAAATTTCTCAGTGAGTACGCCTTTACTGGCATCATTCTAGCTTTCTTTTCTTGTTCTCTGTAACCAAACAACTGTATCCCAACGTTTTAATATACAGAGCTGTCACTATTTTAAGTACTCAGCCCCATTTGCTCTTAATTATTGCACATTTAAACTGAAAAACCTCCATTGCTAAAGATGACACTGGCTTGTATATATTCTAATTAGACACACTAAATTCGTTCTGACTACATAATAAAGTAAACCAAACAAAAGAAAGCCAAAGTAGGAAATAAGTGCACACGAAAAGTCATTTTATGGGTACATTAAGAACTTCTAATTTAATACTACAAAGTTAGGCAGTGTCATAATTGAAGTTGCTTATTCAACATATGAATTATGATAGTCTTTATCTGCATGATTTTAGAGTACTCTCTGTGCAACTGCAGGAAATGCATGCCTTGTGAATATATTACTCCGATTCATCTATAGAAAAGACTTAGTACTATTTGTTCCGTGATGCAAGCATACTTTGCTAAAAAGTGTGATCATGTAATTAAAAGTTGTATCGTAAAATGTATTACAAAAGAGCAACCCTTCTGTTTTGAATGACTTTACAACTGTGACAGCTGTCACTGTTTTTAACAGCTTGATTCACATATATGGTATATTTATTAAGACTTCCCTTCACAAAACTGATGTGAAATTCTGTCGTATAAAGTTCTATATGGATTACAGAAATAATGGGTATTATAACCATTTATACTACAGTCAGTGATGGCATATAACGCTGTCATTGTCTGTGTGGAAGCATCAGAATTAATTGCTCAGGACAGAGGAATTCCACTGTCTTTTCCTACAATGTTTTCTTATAATATCTTTGCCAGTATATAGAGGCCTTATCAGTTTAGGTCTTATGGCTCAGTCAGTGGTTACTTAGCTGCTCCACCTGAACCTCCTGACTGGTCAACAATGCCATTCTGTGCAATCTAACAGAGTTCAGGAGTGAGTTTATACTCAGCGGTAATTGCAGCAAGAATTTTCCCTGGCTTCTGCCCTTATACCAGGAAGCAAGTTCAGATCACCTCATTATCAGATCTCAGCTTCTTTGAATACAGCTTCTTTTGAATATACCCTGGCTTATCTCCAAAGCATGCCAGTTTTCAGTGCCATGAAAATCTTGTGCCAGCACCACACCCACACATTCCAGTGTTCCTCTGTGGTCACATTAGCAAGTGTCTGCTCCTCAAATGTCTTCCGCATGAGACCCACCAAAGAAGGGAACACGTATACTCACAGCAGAGGCCCAAATGTTTGCAATCCCTCTCTCAGCAGTCTAGCTTCTGAGCACTGTTGTTGTCAGAGTCCGTGGTCTGACATTGTCCTTGAGTGCTGCAACAACCACCACCAAGAGGTCTAGATTTACCAGGTAAAAAAGAATGCTGAGCCGATGTATAGTGAACTAACTAACATCATACGCAAGTGCTATAGACCACATGTAATATATCATAGAGACCCATGGCAGCTAGTGTGCTGTCCCTGCTGGCGCTTGATTAAGACCTTACTGAACAGCCCAGATGTGCTAAATTTTAAGAGTCAGCCCAGACCTGTACTGCCTCTTCATCTTTCCCTCCTACTCCTTCAAGAAATACAAGCAGAGAGTGGTCAGATTAAAAGCAGTCCTTCCAAACTATACAGACACTGCTCTGAAAACCACTACGCTATGCTAACAATACTAATGCTAGCAGTGCCTTGCTAGCAATGCTACGAATACAAGAAGTTGGGCAGAGTTCTCAGCTGGTATTCAAGAGAGCCTGGTACATCTAGGTCATGGGGAGAGCTCATTATGAGACATCACACTGATTTTTTACCAGCAACAAGGCTGGGGATTGTATATGTAATAAAGTGCAAGGCTGCAGGGCGTGAGACACACGGATCCCAGGTTTGCATACAGGTACTGCTCCCCTCCTCCTGCCCTCTCCAACTCAGCCATCTTGTGGTAACAGCACGGGTATACTTGTATGAAAACTGATCACTGCAAGAGACTTCAGCATGCTCAGGAAGGCCACAGTTCACAGATTTTATCAAATGAAAGACAGCCAAAATGTAGACTAAACATTTTCTGAAATACAAAATTATCCTGACTGATTGTTATAGATGAAAGAGACACTAGCTTGGAAAAAGGAGGAAATAGAAAACCAGAATGACTTCATGTTTGTGCTGCTGGAACGAAAAGAGCCTTCTTTCAGATGAGGGAACAACTGCACAGTTGCAGAGCATATAGTCAGCTATAAAAGCCCCCGGGAATAAAGCCTTTTAACCAACAGGTCATTATCCACACACATAATTAACACAATCTGTATAAACTGTATGTTAATATACCTTACATGTCAGCGGGTTGTTGTTATTAAAGAAATAATTGCATTTTTAACTTAGAGATAAGTAGTGAAGGTCTTCACCTAGAAATGATTTTTTTTTTTTTCGTGTTCTATTTATTTACAATTCTGCTGAGAAATATACTGAATAATGACATTACATTTTGCTCTCAGAAAAATATATTATGAGACTGCACACTGACATTTGTTCAATTTTATACCACATGGTACACATCGAATAGACTGGGGAAATTAGTCTCAGATTTATAAACAAAACTTCTTACACAAGTGACTCATTTTAGTTGGATGCGGATGGCCCTTAATGGGAACACATATGTTTATGCTAAATAACCTGTAATACCAACTGAGGTGGCACAATTCTCCCCACCATTAGGAAGATTGATTTTGCTTTGGAGTGCTTCTGCTCAACAGAAGTACCCTTCAGGTAACTTGAAAAAGTTATCATGAATGCAGTGTAAATGAGCAGTGAAGATTCTGGAGATGGAGGAAAGTTATAACATGCCACTGAAAAGCATTTTCAGTCTTCCAATATGTTAAACAACTGGGAAAAAAAAAAAAAAAAACAAGATGGAAAAAAAAAATTAAATATGTCCCCACTATGTAACTATGCTAACAAAATGATTCTTATAATTTGTCTAACGTGAGAGTATGGAAGAAGAATTCAAATAACAAACATAGACAACCAGAGAGCAAGATTAATTCTCCAAATTGTTAATTCTACAATGGAAATATTTTGTGAGATTAAACTAAGTTTAGACAACTTATAGGGTAGTCTTTATTATGGAGGACCTTTGAAGATGTGTTTGGATTAACAAATGTCTAAATGGTGAATTTGCTAATGTTTTTGTATTTGTAAACAAAAAGCTTTAAAATCAGGCAAGATCTAAAATGCTGACTAAAACCATAGAGTGAAAAGGCAAAAAGAGAAAGCAAGAAGAAATCTTGCACCTTTATGTAAATTTTATTCATTTGAAGCAAAATGTTGGATTTTAGCTTTTTTAAATAGGTCTCCAGAATTGTAAGTTTCTCCTATCCCCAATCATGTTTCTGAGAGTGTGAGTTTAAAAAAGGTTGAAGGAAGTGTAGTTAGACAAGGAGGCTAGATATATATATTCATATATAGTTGCATATACATAAACCAAATATTTGCTATATAAATATAATTTTCAGACTTAAATTGTGTACTTCAGTGTAGAGTTGAATCAATAAACTCTGTCAGTAGATAAGTCTGATTTTTTTCTTTTTCTTCTATAATGCATGCTTAAATTAAAATATTAATTTATTCCCCCTGTTCTGCTTAATTTAGAACAATGTGGTGTTCGGTGAGAAGAATGGAGGAGCACTTGAAGGGGTATCAATCTTTTTGAGGTATCAAGTTGTTCAGACCAAACAAGGCATCATCTGCTCCTTCAAAAAACAGAATATTCTTTTGTCAGGTAACACAAATAATTCTTTTCCTCTGTTGTAAATTTTTGAAAAGAAATGTGTTTAATTTTTTAAAAGCATTCAAATCAAGTAATTATTTTACTGAAAAAAAAAAAAAAAATTCCCTGTCCTCATTTTTTTAGAAAACAAGGAATGAAAGGGGCTGAGCAGGATAAAGAAGTAGAAGCTAGATTTAAATGTGCTGTTGATTTTTATGACATGAAAACAAAAATCTACCATTCCAGACTAGATAAGTCAAAATCCTATTAATAATTGAAGATAGCATATAAAATCAACCCATTATCAGATAGATTTTGAAACTGAATCAAAGTCATGACACTCTCCATAAATCCCTTTTTGTTTGTTGGAGGGAATGACTATTAGTTCAGGCACAGTCATTGCATCCACTTTTTTTGAAATATGAAAGATTAAAAAAAAAAAAAAGGTCCTCTAAGCAACTAGGAAGCAAGTCTCAGCAATTAGTAAACATACCTCGGTTGTCAAACTTCATAACAATAATAAACTTAATTTCTTGTTGCAGTATTTGAATAGTTCTGTATTGTAATCCTTTTAGATTGTCATTATAATGTACACTTAGGACACAGTAATGTAGGAAAGGGACAACAACTCCTAATTCAAGAATGGGGAATTTCTTATGGGGTAAAAATAAACAAAATGAAAAATTTATTTTTTCTCTTGTTTCTTTATATCAAAGGGAAATAACATTTGTCAGGCATGGAGGAATTCATACTATATCACTGTTGCTTTTTTTTTTATTATTAGCTTGCCTTTCAATTTAAAACAATTCTGTTTACACAGTGTTTGCAAGTTCTATATGAAAACAATCTTTTCCTTATCTAAAAGTGCAAAGTCATCACCAAATTACCAAACCATAATTTGCTGCATGACTCTGCTTCACTCTTGTCTTTAGCTCTTCGCTGAGCAGCACACCAGAGCTCTGTCCTTTCAGAAATACACAAAGAATTTTACACAGACTTGAATGTGTACATAAATACAGTATATTCAGAATATGGTGTGAGTCTGTATGTAACCATAGTCAGTCATGTAAGTAGCTGCCTGACATCTGCAGTGAGTATCATTTGTTATTATTTCTCATGGAGACTTTGCCACTCATCTTCTAAACTGCTCATGTTTAATAGAGAACAAAACAAGATCTATGAATAGGACTATTACCCATTTAGCCCCAAATTTTTATCTCGTCCATTTCTTTAGAATATTCCAGATAGAAGCCATGCTTCAGAGTGAAAAGGAATATTGCATTAGAGAAACTAGAAGAAGCTGATGTATCTACACAGTGAAAAGCAGTGCTGAACATACATATTTTCCAAACTAACACAGCAGAATCAGTGGAAAGCTAAATAAAAGTGCCTGTTAGTTGGGTTTATTAGCTCTGAGCAATCAGAGGCATTTATGCATTTAGGAAGCTTCCAGTTTAAACATTTTCTGCTGGCTTGGAGACCACTGCACTGCAACCTGCTGCTCAGTGTAAATATACCTATCTCTGTGGTATGACCACAGAACCTGTTCATGCAGAGCTCAAAAGAAAGAAGCTCAGCCTCACCAAGCTTATTTCCCTTGCCATCAAAAAGCAATTTAAAATGCTCCATGATTAGCAAACTCTGAAAATCTGATTTAGTCAGTTACTGGTTCTCAAGTCACCCATGAAACAGCCACTATTGGTGTATCTTCAAAGTGCAATCAGCATCGAGGTTTACATGTGAAATAATAATCTGCTAGACTATAATATTCTCTCTCTGTCAGACATCCTTTCTCCATACTCTGAGAAAAAAAAAATTATATTAAGTTCTGCCATTAACAGCTCAAAATTCATTTTCATTATATAAAATTCTAAATTTAATAACTATATCCTTTATAATTAATGTAAGTTCCAAAAGTCTACTCAGCATCAGAGAGTACCCTATATCTTCCCACTATTTTTTTACCTATGTCCATAAAACATGAATCCAAGATAAAATTCACTACAAAAATATATATAGTATTTCCTGATTTTATACAGCTGGCTTTTATTGAGTTAAAACATTCTTATCTCTAGGAGCTTTTGTGCAGCTTTTGGAAGATAACAAGATATTGTTATGCTTACTGTGAGAAACTTACTCTGCAATTTCAAAGACATTAAATGTATCAATTAATGAGCACAACTTACATTTGTAAATTTCTGGGCAATTCTAGCCGATTGACTCAAGCTGCAGTGTGCATATGGAAGATATTTTTCAGTGAGGATGCTCACCATGCTTCTCTGAACAACTGTGGTGCAAAGGATGTAGACTAACAAACAAGAACCTTTGATACACAGTTGCCAAAGGTGGCTCTGAAATTAATGCCTCCAAAGTATTTCTGTGGAAATTACAACAGCTACAATGGGCACAGTAGCACTATCTGACAAAGCAAATTCTGAACTACAAAAAAACTTTTTCTCAGAATATGCGCCATCATCTTTGCCAGTGATGAACAGGAGCCTGCATCCACAGTCATAAAAACCTGCACCAACGCAGGTGATCTGAAATGCACCACCCACCACCTCACTGTGCTCATATCCACTGTTTGGCCACTATAAATGTTCACAACTGGCAATGAACATCAGCGGATGTCATTTTTTCTACATGGAAGAATTCAATTCCATACCTCTGCTTCATAAGCACTTCCATGTCAAACATCAGTTTGTCAGACTGTCCTTCTGCTGCCATTTGTCACAAGGCAACTAGACGTGATGGAATATTGTCAGGAAGATTCAATCTCTGCTGTCATACCACCAACATCCACCTCTGACACTGTGGGCTGACAACATAAAATAGGATGCATTACTTTCAGAGCAGCCCTTGTATTGTCAGACGCAACTGCTGTCCTTGCACTTCTTGTTTGAAAATTATCTCAGAAAATCACATTAATGTGTATGAAGAAAGTGTAGCACTTTTCATCCATCATGTTTTACTTTTTTTTTTCTTGTATCCATGGAGCAAGACTAGACAGATACTGAAATATTCAGTTTCTCTTACTGCCTGAGTAGTTTTACAAATACATAACCCAGGCACAGAAGCAGTACACTATTTTCTTCCTGAGAGTGCTATCTCTGAACAATATCACATGCAGAAATAATGTAGAGGATGGGGAATGTGTTCTGCTTCAACTACCAGCTCTAATTCAGTTCTCTAGAGCTATTGTTTTGATTCTGCACTGGAATGTCACTGAAATACTGGGACCAATCTCCCTCACTGTGAACAGTGGGAGTTATTGTGGCAGTATTGTGGTATTCAGTTCTGCTCAGAAATAACATGGTAAAATTAGGCTATTGATAAACAATATGAACAACGTGAATGCCAAACTGGGGATGTAAACACCACAAACTAGACAATGAACTGCAAAATTTGGATCTATAAGGCTGTTTTTATGCCTCTTCCAATAATAGACTGAAGCAAATTAAAGGAGTTCCTTAAGATTTATTCCAGAAGCACAACTCTGATGTTCAAAATGACTATTCAGTTATTTTGTCAGGAGATATAATAAATAGATCTGCACTTTTCAAAATGTTCTTCAGTTTCAGCTGAAAATATTCTGAAGAGTATCAAATATTTAAAAAATATTTCAGTAACTGGAAGAGAAAAAAGTAATGATGCTGCATCCAACTATGGCAGTGTTTCTTCTCCACTGCTTGCTTAAAATTTTCTTCCTCTCTTCATTTACAAGCTCGTCCCTTTGGTCTCCTGTGAAGCTTCACCAGTTTAAGTGACAAGCACAGAAGTCCATGCTAGCAGATCCAGAGGCAGGTTCAGGGCACAGGATGGTTCATAAAGAAACGTAGGAACTGTAGGTACATCTTGGGCTTGTGAGGTATGCAGCTTCTAACTTCTCATTTGGGAGGAAAAGCATAGCTCTCAATAGACAGAAAGTTAATACAACTGCTTGAGAAATGTAGGTATACAGCACAATGATGTAAACAGGCCTTAGTCAGAACGAACTAATTATGTCTCAGATATGCTACAGTCCAATATGTCTACTGGACACAGATGCTGTGATCCTCCCAGCAGCAGCCGTGATGGAAAGTGCCCCAGGCAATTCCTATTCCTCAGGCTTTCTCTGCTCCAGGAGCCTCTGCTCAGCACTGACACAAGTGTTTATGCAGCCACAGAATAGATTGGATTGATTAAACAATTTATCTCAAATTACCTCTGCAAAAAAAATGTTTGAGCTTTTACAGCTGGATCAATTCTCCAGTTCACCACATAAACAGCTGGACACAACTGTGGGTGGCAGCAATCACAAAAGGAGGCTTGATGGTGGGAAAAAGTGCTAGGCATTAGGATGGTTAGTCACTAATACAGCCTTGTCACTGAAAATGAATATGTAACCTATCAAAAAGGAAATGATACATAGCTTAGAATATATATGATGTGTTAACATAGAGCTGTGATGGAAAATACGATGCATCCGAGACTTTATATAACTTAGTTATTGTAAACTAACTTCTAAAGTTGCAACTTCTACTGTAAATCTTAAAGCAAATTAGGATTAAGTTGGATTCTACCAACAGCCGTGACTATTACTGCCTGCTATTTGTCTGGTAATAATGGCTACTCAGCGTCATTCGGAAAACACAATTTTAAACTTATAAAAGAAAATTACATTTACATTAAGACTTTTTATGACAAATATTTATCTTGCTATTCCTCTTTGCTGAAGATTATATGTAAACACTATACTTGAAAAAAAGGCAAAAAAGGACAAAGAAACCTCTAGCGAGAGAAGTTGTTTATGGCTCTTAAGTGGTTATGTGATAATTACCCATGCATAACCACTCAATTATAAATATGGAAGTGCTTAATTAATTAATATATTAAATTAATCATAACACAGGCATATAAAAGGCTACTTTGCAGCCTTTAGCAAGAACTTCAAAATTTGTATATAGCTGCAATGACCCAAAAATGATTAAGAACAGGTTATAGCTAAACTGTACTACAGTTCCCTGTCAGAAATCTCTGATGTAGAGCAGTACTGAGGATTTCTCCCCTCATACACTTTCCAGAGAATCTTTATTCTGGTTCTGAAGGGAGACAGGACCTTTTTTTTTTTTTTTTTTTCGAGATCAGTTAAGCACATATGAATCATTTATTTTTCACATTCCCAGTGTTGGTAATAGCACAGCCCTCAGGGTCTTGCTAAAGAAAGGAACTTTGGGAACAGTAATGCTCTGTATCATCAATAACTCGCACTAGTTTTGCAGAGAAGTAAGGACAACACTATGAATAAAGTATATAAGCATTATTCACGTTGTCCTTAAAATTTAGGTGAAATTGACTGATTACTTTTCTCCTTAAAAAAAAAAATGCAAATACTCATTTACATCCAGAAATTAATCACTGTGCCTGCAAATTAGCCTCATTTGTGTTCTACTTCTATTGTTGCAATAACTAATGATTTTGTTGACATAAATATTTGTGAAAACTGAGGGTTTAAGTAAAAATTAGGGAAAAATATTAATATTTAACCTTATATTTATACTTACATGTTTGTCCTGACTGATCACATGATTCCAGGAGTCAGGTGGATTAACTATCTAAACCAAATAAGATTTTACCTTGTGAAAACTGCCAAAACAGATTAAAAATATTTCAAAACAATAAATAATGTCATTGGAAGTTTTTCAGGTCATAAAATTTTGGAGTAGAGCTGTATTTTGTTTGATTTGGATAATGATCTTCAAGAGATACTTATTTAAGGTAGGTTGCCTAAGGTGAACAGGTTTCCTGAAGGTTAGCTAAGACAAGACTAAGGGAAGAAGCAGTTTGGGAAGGAAGAAAATGGCTGTCATTAATTTAATTTAATTTAAAATTTTGTTACCATCAGGATCTACAAGGACTTTCAATAGAGGCATGATTTCAGAACTCCAGATGAAGTGTATTGTTATACAAGTGCCTCATGGAGCTTTCTACCTTCTGCAGTTACTCTGAGTAACACATGCACCATTAAAAATGCTTTTATTTCCTATGCGTTATATGACTGCACCATACAAATTATACCACAGAGTTAACACAGTTTACCATATAATTTATATGTTATGTTATTACATGTAACATAATGCTACAATAGAACACTAAAGTGATGAAAATATGCCAAAAAATATATTCTACTGAAAAACACACAGCACTACATGTTTGGATTCTTCACAATGCAATGATACTAAAATGTGAAATAGATGTTCAGAGATTGGCAGTGATTATTCATTTATCTTTGTATGGAATTGTCATGGTTTTATGATTTTTGGCATTGGTATTCCACATCATAACATCATGTAGTGCATTAAGAGTTAAAGAGTTAATACTCTAGCTCCATAGATCATTGATAGTTCTGGGTATACCTGTCTCAGAAGAGAAGAAGAACTACACTCCCCACAGGACTTTCTGCTCAGAGGGAAAAAGATAAAAACTCTCTGTGATCATGGGACACTCTCTGTCCTTTGGGATCGACTCAGCAGTGGGTGCTCGTTGCCATCTCGCCTTCAGCGTTAGTGTAAGGCCTTCGGTTTATCGGACACTCTTGCTCATTTTATTTTATCTATTAGCTTCAGTTCCAACTATATTGTGTTATTTTGCTTTCTAATATCTTATTAGTAATTTAGCTTTCCTCCTCAGATCATTGCTGCTGTTTTGTTTCTAGGCCCATCTCCCTTTTCCCTTTTCCCTTTCCCCCTTCCCCTTTCCTGGGGCGTGGGTCCGTGGGTCCCCCGAACCAGTTGATGCGGAACCAGGCCGATCCAGCCCGGTAAACCGTTGACAGGAATATAAAGTCTCAGTTACAAGTTATAGAAGTTCAAAATGACATGAGATTAGAAGAAAAATAACTTCCCTCTCCCTATTCTGCATTACCCACTGGATCAGAACTGCTTCAAGTGATTTTGTTTATTTAAAAAAACAGATGGTCAATAGCCGGAGTTTTGTGATGCAGACTGTGGAATTGTGCAACTGCTTTCCCTTCCTGAGCACAGTCGTTCCAATGTTATGACTGTTCATAAGGAAATGAATAAAGGTAAGTTGTGAACTAAGGAAATGAATAATTTGAAGTTCCTGTGGAATATGTCATTTTGATATTCCTGAGATTAAGTTAGCTATGCTTACTACATACTACCACTAAAAAAAATCTTCTTTATCACAGTAAACAGCTCAAAAGAACAAATAGTAAAACAACTTCAATTCTTTAAGTGTTTTTCTTTAAGCTGATGAATGATTCAGTGTCCTACATCTTTTCTCAGTACTGCTTTCATGACTTCATTTATGTGTATTGCAGTAAGATTTATGCCACTAATTGAGTAAGTCATATGTCAGAATAAGACATGGTCCTTGAAGTCACATAATTTCATTTCATATCATAACAACTTATGAATTTCAGAAGATATGACACTACTTGTTAAAGTCAGAAATTGTCTGTAGTAGGAGTAGTACTAGCAACCACTGTTACAACAGCAACATTGTCAAAGGGCTAATTGAACGTAGTTCACTCTGTTGTGAACACAAGTTTTGCGATTAGTTTCACACTGGTAGTCTTATTCTCTCACTTCAAACCCTTCCAGACCGCCCAGCCAGGTCTGTGATGAATAAAAGTTCCTGCATTTCAAATATTGCCTGAACTAGTTAAGTTAAGATCTACCTTGCATCTTATCACATTGATGGCATAGAATATGTATACCTGTGAACATACCAAACAAGACTGTTTTATAAAGAAGACCATGTGTTGTGTTACTCTAAGCCTGTTCTGTTGAAAAGGAAAGAATAAAGGTAAAATTCCAATGGAAATAAATGAAATGAATTTTGTTCCTAGACCTCAAAAAAGAATTATGAGCATATGCTCTGCATCATTGTACTGTCCTGGTGATAGGCAAAAGATGATATAGTTATGTATAGTTATTAATATACTATGTAACAATTTTTAGAGCATTCCTGTTTTTACATAGACTTTTCTTGGGGATACCATTTCATGAGATCATTACCTATCATTAGTAGGGCTTCAGCTATATACAGAGAAATTATTACTAGAATCCTAATATTGTGTTATAAGTCAGTGAAGCTGTTTGGAACAGCTGCTCTTTTCAGCAGAAAGAAACAAGTTTACGTATACAGTGATAATGTAGGTGAGGGGTGCTGCAGAAGTTCAGGGACCCAAGGGGACCTGAGATGGTAAGGTGTGGAAAGGCAGCAACCTCAAGGTATGGTCTGGAAAAAGGCTTACAGCAAGAGCCCTGTGGGGGATAATCTCAGGGTCTGCAGCAGTCTGATCACCACAAGTCCTTTTGCACCTAACCTATCAGTCATCTTTTTTTCCTTCAGGACCTTCACCTCTAGTAGGCCAGTACATACATGGCAGGGGCAAGCAGATGAGCTGCAAGTATGTCAGTTACACACACCATTTGCAAATTTGTTCTCTAGGTTCCAGTTTTCCACAGAAATTGCATGCTGTACTTAAAATGATACGTACTAGTGTCAGACAAGTGTACTAAAGCAGGATGTCAAAGCTCTGTCAGTTTTAATGTTGAAAGGTAGCTCTTGAGTTGTTAACACAAATCCTTACAATAATTACAAAGAAAAATGTCTAGAAAAAATTAAAGTGAGAAGACAGAAAGAGGAGGAAAAGTTCTATTGAGATGAAGTTCATAAAATATTATTGGGATGGGAAAATCCTGGGTATATGTATAGCTTGGAAAAGAAGGGGCTAGAGAGCAGCCCTGTGAAAAGTGATCTAGAGGTTCTGATTGCTGGCAAGTTGAAACACAGTCAATGGCATGCCCTGGCAGCCTAAAGGGCCAACCATACCCTAGGGTACAACTAGCTGAGCACTAACAGTGGATGAAGGAAAGGATAGTCCCACTCTGCTCTGTGCACCTCAAGCACTTTGTGCAGGTTTGGGTGCCACAAGAGAAGAAAGACGTAAAACTATCAGTGGGTACATAAAGGAGAGCTTTGAAGATGGTAAAGGATCTGGATGGAAAGGAGCAGCTGAAGTCCCATTGTTTGTTCATCCCAAAATAGAAAAGGGTGTGGAGGAAGAGAGTGAGGGGAGTCCCCTTGGCTGCCTAAAGAGCCTCACAAAATGAGAAAGGGGCAGCACTAATCTCTGCTCTCTGATGGCAGCAACAGGACCCAAGAGAACATAACCAAGCTGCGTGAGGGTTAGGTTAGGCTGGATGTTAGGAAAAGCTTCTTCACCAGAAGGCAAAGGGCACGAAACAGGCTGCCCAGGGCAGTGACCATAGCCCCAAGCTGACAGAATTCAAGGAACATTTGGGCAACCCTCTCAGACACAGGGTTGAAATTTTGGGTGGTCCTGTGTGGAGGCAAGAACTGAATTTGATGATCTTTGTGGATCCCTTTCAACTCAATGATTCTATGATAGTTATTCTGCTGTTAAGCATATAGTTATAACTCTGACATTAATTGTATAAATCTTCTACAATACTATATTGTGATGTGTATGATATGTGGCAATTAGCTTGGAAGCAGAGGCAATGACCATTTGCATGGTAATGAAGCATTCTTTCATAAAGGTGTCAAAAGCAATCTAAGAGGCTAATGAAATTTTATGCAAACCACCTGCTGGTCACCTTCACTTCAATTAAATGCCTTTGGGGGAAATAGGAGAACCTTTCTTATTAAGCACAAATTAGAATGATGATAAACACAGAGCAAGCAATAAGTAATGAACAGAATGTAACATGAAGGAATAAGACTACTTTGTCCTATATAGAAAATTAACTGTGATTACTCTATAAAAAGAAGCACACTTTGTTATTGTTGAGGGAACTGAAGCTGCTTTTGTCCCTAGAATCTCCATAGCAATGACTAAATCCAGAATGCTAATTCAATAATCCTTCTAGATTCTATATTTCAAAGAGGACTTCTGAAATTGTATAAATGGGTCAGTGCCAGATTACACGATAACAGATTAAACAAAGGACCAGAGTTTGTTTCCCTAGCTAAAACATTCTCAAGTACAAAGAGATTTAGGACTATGGTATCTCATCAAAGTCTATAGCCTAAGAAAAAAGGGTTTTGTACTTACTCTGCTCCCCTTAAAAGGGCACTAGGTAGGCAGAAGTACTAGCAGTTCCCAACTGTCACATACTACTATCATGAGTCAGTTTTCACTCAATACAGATTTTGTCATGTATTTAAAATTTATTATATGTTAACAGTGAAAAACTTGAGGCAAAATCACTTAGGAATGGTTCATAAATTCTTGCAGACTAACAGATTAACAGGACAGAAGAAAAGAGGTAGTAAGTAAACAACTTTTCAGGTATACTCCACCATGATCTGTGACTGGAAATCTGCTATACTGGAAAAAAAAAAATGTAGAAAGGGGTAATTAGTGAGATGGCTGAATTTCCTAGTGATTCTAAATTACTAAGGATAATAAAAATAAAAGCAGCTGACTCTGAAGAACTGCAGAGAACATAACAGCATCAAGAGACAAAATGATGAAGCAGCAGATAATACTGAAGAATGATAAATTTAAAGTAACATGCATCCCTAAACGCATATTGGAAGATATGCTGCAAAATACCTACCTTACACAAGGAAAGAGGTTTGACACTACTTATAAACTTGAGTTTATCATCCAGTGGTCAAAGTACAGGATGATTCAGAAAACAATAGAAGATTAAATGCGTAATAACGTTTCATAGCCTTATAAATCTCCAGCATACCTGCATCTTGAAGAAAAATGAGCATTTTTCCTGTAATTCAGAGCAAACAAACAAACAAAAAAGAAATCATGTCTCATTGAGAAGAAAAAAAACGAACATGCATCTTGGTTTCACTTGAAATGGGAGTAAGACACTACTATCTTAGTTATTCTTGAACAGAGGCCACATCTAGAACTAAATCAAACCACCATCCAGTGGAAAGCCTTTATGTTAGGACAACAGAAGACAGTGTGAAGCCAGGACAGCTGGCTTAAATTAAGCAAGAGGTTATTCCGTACCATGTGGCAGAATGCAGAAAGCTATGAAGCTCTGGGGAGTTGGGCTATTGCTTTAGAATGAATTGAGCTTTAGTTAGTTGGTGGTGAGGTATAGCATTGCTAACGGAGACACTAGTCAGCAAACTGTTTTGGTAGCTGGGCAATAATCTGTTAATAGCTGTAATGAGGATATGCATACACTGATGTAACTTTTTTTGCTTCTATTTTTTTTTGTCTTTGTAAGTAAATTTTATTTCAACCCACAAATTCTTTTTTGTTTCTGGTTTTCTCTTTTCAATTTTTGGTGGGTGGAGGGGGGGAGGGGGGAGAAAGTGAGCAAATAATTATGCAGTATTTAGGTAACTGCTTTGTTAAACCACAGCATCAAGTTAGAATAGAATTATAGGGTAGACATTGACTTTGGAGGAAAAAAAAAAAAGAAGCCATGAGGGAGTTGTAATAACTGTGTTATCATTAGAAGTGTGGAAAAACAGGGAACAATCAATATTTCTGACAATGAGAAACTAGTGTAAATAAACCATTATGTGGAGTTTTAAAGCAAAAGTAAACAATTATTTCACTTCACAGGTAAAGTCATGAAGTCTTGTAGCAGAAATAAGTTGCTTGTGTCCAACTGTAAATAGGTACGAAAAGCAATTACAGACATTAATGAAGCAAAGACTATTTAAACTTTTCAAATAAAGATAACATTCAGAAATTAAGAGGCTTCTAAGCCATAATCTGCTGAAAGTTGGATTACATTATTAGCTTGAGGACTCTTATCAGCTACTGTTAAACAGTGGGTGATAGCCATTCCTGACTGACAATTATTTCTTTATAGTTCTTCATACTAACAAATCATATACTTGAAGAAAAATCATATAATCTTGTGGGAAGCAATTGTGGGAAAACAAAGTGAAATGAAAGTCTTCAGTTTTAGAGGGCCGTGAGCAAACATTCCGCTCTTTTTATCATCTACGTTTTCATGTTGACCAGTTCAGAATTTTGTCCTATAATATTTTTTGTTACCACTTCTAAACTTTACCAGCTATTAATTCTTTTTTTTTATTTTTTGCTAATCCTTAGTAGAAAAAAAAATGGGCAAACAAACACTCTGTTTAATGGTTAACTAGGAAAAGCTCAAAGCATTTGAGTAAAAAGCACTTTTCTTCTAAGTGTGAGTGAAAAATAAATAGCATATGTTTCAATTGTTACTTCTGCTCTTAATTACCTGTTTCCATGTTTAAATCGTTTTAATGAACAGTTGTGTTCCTGAAATTTTTGTGTGCTTTGGAGATCTAAAACAATTCCACATTTTTTCTTTACCTTTTTAAATAGTATGGAAATTGCTTGCTATGAATCCAGGCAATCATCTACAAACTTGTTCAAGTTTGTCAAGGAAAATAATACATACTTCAGGATTACAGGATGTTTAATAAATGTGTGCTTTTTATAAGGGATTTTTGTAATGAGATCAGGAGAGAATATAAGACTAAAATAAATATGAATGTATAAAAATTACTAATAGAAGGACAAAATCAATCTTTTCATGTTTCTAGAATATTGTTAAAATTAACTGAGTAAAATAATGACAACTTGTAAAAGAATATTATCGTACCTGCAAGATATTTCAATGTTCCTTTAAGAGGAAGAAATAAAATTTCCCCTCTCATAGGAGTTCTGAATGTTGTGAAAAAAAATATTTGATTTTGCAGGCTGCATGTTGAAGTATACTGGATTTGCCCAGTTGACGTTATTGAGATTATTTCTGGAATCTTAGAGAATGTTATTCCAGACTAGAAAATGTGCTGAAATTTCTGATACAAGAAAGAAAATGATGTTGGTTTTGTTTGTTTGTTTGTTTGTTTTTGTTTTTTTCCTAACTCCATAGAGGCTAACCAGAAGCACTTAGTAAATTTAAGTAGTTATCTTTAAACCATTTTCTGTTTGTTGTTGTTGTTGTTGTTGTTGTTTTAGAGGATCTGCTAACAAATAGACTATCATAAAATTATGTGTTGCATGTAATACCTAGTAAATAGCATAGTTAGTAGCATATCTAGTGAGATAAATTTGTCATATTTGGTTCAAATATGTTTTTGACTTCTTTGTTTTAAATTACATCTAAGCAAAGAGTGAATATGATTCAATGTCTAGACATCAGTTTTTGAAGCATTCTCTAAATCTATATTTAATTCTGGGATTTTAACATTGTTGGGAAATAAGAAATAAAGAGTTTTTTTCCCCACCATTTCCCTTATCCTGTTCACCTCTGCTTGAAAGTTGTTTATTCATGTTGCTTAGTGTCCTTTCATGCTTAACAGTTCGCAAATGGAAAAATGCACTGGAATCTAGTTGCTTTTTTGTTAAATGCTTCTTATCAAGCTTGCAAAAAAATTAATTACTCAGTGATCTTTCAGCCAGAATCTAAGACTAGTACTGTCCATTGTGGAAAATACTACCAATTATTATAAATGCTTAAAGCAAAGCAAAAACTCCTCGACTTTGCTAAATAAAACTGCACGTGATAGAAATTTGCCATAAGCACAGCAGGTCTCTCCATCTCTGTTATGAGAGATGTAAATTTCAGAAAATAAATAGTGATAGGGAAAGCAAGGATTACCCTCATTATAAGTTTACTGAAATCAGTATTAACATACAGACATTGACAGCAAGCAATAGTAACAGGATTACTAAAGAACAGTACTATGAGTTTCCCACAATTATTATTTCTCAGTTTAACAGCTCTGAAAGGAATAAGAGAAAATACGCATGCAATCTATTAAAAATGGATTTTAAAAAAATCTCTGTTAATCATAGAATCATAGAATCATAGGGGTTGGAAGGGACCTCAAGAGATCATCGAGTGTACTTCCTTTCTGTGCTGAACACTATCCAACATTTTAAACCCCCAAAATTTGCTGTTGCTGATATCACCATCCATCAGGAATGGTTCAGTAATCCTGGCACCTTCACATACACAACCTCGTCAATCAAACAAAAGAGATTAGACATGCAGCAGATGAAAAGAAGGTTGTTTGGATTGCATTAGGCAGACATCATCTACAGTAGTAATAGGCGACATCATTGCTATTTTCATAACGTAATGCACGGTCTTCTTACAAAAGCCTAGAAGTTTAATGCTGCCAGTAGTCATCGTTTCCAAGGAAAATAATTGACATCTAGTTACTACAAGTCGAGCTGACCCCAGCTCGTGAAACCACATGCTGCTTATTGTCTGAAAGGATGATGCATGTCACCACTAGACATTCAATTTCTGACTTACAAAGGAAAGATCTTACAGAGAAGTCACATACAAGAAAATCATGTTAAAAACTTGGATGGCAACACCTCCCTTTTGATCATTAATTAATTGTAGCAGCTCTCTTTAATGAAGGGATCTCACCTACTTCTATTTGCTTGCTTTCTTGTTTTTTAGCAGAGCAAGAAATTCATCTTTCAGTTTTCTAAAACAAAGATGAAATCTGCAAGCTAATGTGAAAGCAGGCTGCTGTGTTTATATTTGTACAATGAATAGGAAGGGAACAACTTTTATCTGTCAGAAAATTTAGGCAATCCATATAGCTTTGTACTTAATTATACCATCATTTACATGGTGAAAATCTTAAATTATAAGTAGTGACATACTTGAAGGTTGCTCTCCTTGTGTGAAGTAAGTGAGGGTCTGTAGAAGGATCATTACCTCCAGTGCAGAAAAAAAACAGTGTCAGGTTAAAAATTTCAATTTTATCAGTGAAGAGGTAGAGAAAATGGAAACCATTGTGAAAAAAAATTCCTGAAATAAAATATCAGTGGTTGAGTATGCATATATAAGTGCTCATGTATGTGCTCGTGTGCTTACACATGATGAGGTCTAGTAAAGTTGACTCCTCCACTTTATCAGGTGTGCATTAATTTGCAATAATTTGCAAACTTATATAGAATAATATAATGGGAAAAGTGAAAAATAAAATCATGTCTCTGTACCACATTAATAAAAATAAAATCCATCACAGAATCCTCAGGGACTTGTAACAATGACAGAAAACTGCAAGCATTGCATTTAAAATATGTTATGAAGACTTCAGTCCTAAAGGATCTTGAAATGATTTGCTTCAGTGTGGAGCACTGTATGAAACAATTTTAAAATTTAAATTTCTGTATAAGACTTTCTTGACACATATATGTATGTGTGTGCTTCTTCCAGACTAGGTTTATGCCTTTCCATTCTGGATAAATACCTAAGATGACAAAAGAGTGTACCCTTTTGTATGCACTCCTAATGTTGGCCTCCAGCACTGCAGGGCCACAGAATGAGTACTCTGGCCAGCCCAGTTAATTCTCTGTAGTAATGAAGCAGAAGGTAATCTCAGTCTGATTCATTTCATCTCTTCAGCATCCTGCACCATAAGTAAAATTTTTAGGAGCTTGCAAGGTGCCCTGCATCAAATTTTGTTGGCAATAAGCACTTAGCCCTCTGACATTATTCAGGAAATTCGGAAATTGAAAAAAATGCTTATCTCTTATAACATGACATGTTTTTTTTTCTTTTTGTTTTGGCTTCTGCTTTTTGGAAAGGGAAGAGAAGGTGATTATGTTTTCATGATCTGAAAAAAAAAGAGGAGAGCTGAGTGAGAAACGTGTAGTATATTATTTGGATTCACAGATGGGCTTCTTCCTTGCTGCAGGTGCTAAATCTAAAAAATTTCATGTAAGCTTCATGAACTTCTGTTTGTTTGTTTGTTCATTTTTAAACTTTCTTTATGTAATAACAAATTCTTTAATGTATCAAAGCTATGTACGTTTTCCCACAAGGAAAGAAGCACCAGGACTTGAGCACATTGTACACAAAGAATTCGAAACTCATAATTCAGAGGAAGAACAATTATCATGTTAATGATATTAGAGTAGAAATTTTATCATGTGTCTGTGAGTGGTGGAATTTTAAGAGTGACAAACACCAAGTTATCAGCATGAGACTAGCCAAAGTTACATCAACAGTGAATATGCTGTTTAGGTATTCCAAGCTCACAAGAAGTTTTTTACTGTACGACATACATGATCATACTCTACTTTTGTTTCTTGTGCAATTTCCAGTTCAGTTTTTCTCTGTATTATAATTCTACTACAATCTTTGGATACAGATTGTCATATTTGAGATTCATCTCCCCCCAAAAATTGTACTCAGTTTTCTCAAGTCTTACGATGTAAGTTCACACTGAAATACAAGCAACAAGCAACATAAAATCTTGGATAAGAGGAAGTATATATTTTTTAAAGCCCAGTAAGTATACTTTTACAGACTTTTACCAACATTGACAGGTGTCAGGATATGGGGTTATCTTTACCTGAATTCTTTAGCTTTTTTCATCTGTGTCAACAACCATGCAGTGGTAAGGTGACTATTGTCTCCACTTGTTTTTAACTTTGGGCAGTTACCTGGTGTAGCATCATGTTAATTACTGGATAGGAATAACATATCAGAGTGGAGTGAAAAAGGAATAAAGGGAGGGAAAAGAAAAAAAAGCAATGCAGAAAAGCAAGGGTGGTGGATGATATCAAGTACTCCAAATTGTAAACAGAAATCGCAATGATCAGTTACTGATCACTAAGGGAGTACAGCCTTGGAAGGCAATAATTCCAAATGTATTCAAGAGGGAGGAAGAAGAAACCCCACATAATTTTCTGTAAAAGATTCAAGATGTTGAAGACTTGCTGTAACTCCCTCCCTACTCTTTCTTCTTGAAGATGTAGAAATGAAATTGAGAGTGACATTTAAGGGTGACTGGAGAAAAAGGTTAGATAATAGGAAGTCTGTGTATTATATTAATTGTAAGAGTAAGTATCAGTGTAATTTTTCCAATTTACAAAATTTGTAAAATGTAATGTTAATCATATCAGAGGATACAGAGGAAAGCAAAGATAATCCAGTGTACCAGAGGTTGTTATTTTGGATAACTATGATGACAAGAATGACTATTTTGGAACACCTCCACTTTCTATTTCCATCTGATCATCCTACTCCTTTCTTATTTAATGTAGTGCTTTTCTACTTGAGAATTATAGAGCCATCTCCCTAGTTTTAGTTAGTTTTAGTTTGAACAACAGTCAGCCATTCTGTTGATTATTTTATATAATGTTGGATACACCCACGGTGCTTAAGTTTGTTCTGTTTTGTACTTCAGTTTTGGCTATCGAGGAAGCATAAAAACTTAAAAAGACACACATTTTTAGATATACTCTTCCTTTGAGACAAACTCCTCATTTGGAGAGTTAGAGATATGTGAACTCTGATTGTACCTCCACAAGGGATCAATATCAAATTTTGAACTACTTAAAGTCCACTCACAATGAACTTACCAAGACAGAAAGCCAAGCAGAAATATCTAGGTGGACTGAGAATGAAGAAGTGTTTTCAGCAGTGAAGGTTTTTATTTTAAAAGACAATGTTGACTGCAAAAACATCTTCCAGAGTTTGCCAGTGGTGATAGTTAATGCTGCTGCCTGTTATAGCTACACATTTGCTGTTTTTCACGGAGTGAAAATAGTATAACTGTCATGGTTTTATGATTTCTGGTATTGGTATTCCACATCATAACAACATGTAGTGCATTAAGAGTTAAAGAGTTAATACTCCAACTCCATAGATCATTGATATTTCCGGGTATACCTGTCTCAGAAGAGGAGAACTACATTCCCCAGAGGACTTTGCGATGCTTTGCATTTTTACGTATTTTCCGCTCAGAGGGAAAAGATAAAAACCCTCTGCGGTCACGGGACACGCTCTTTCCTTCGGGATCGACTCAGCAGTGGGTGCTTGCTGCCGTATCGCCTTCAGCGTTAGCGTAAGGCTTTCGGTTTATCGGACACTCTCTCTCTTGCTCATTTTATTTGATTTATTAGCTTCAATTCCAATTATATTGTATTATATTGTGTTATTTTGCTTTCTGATATCTTATTTAGTAAATTAGCTTTCCTCCTCAGATCATTGCCGCTGTTTTGTTTCTAGGCCCATCCCCCTTTTCCCTTTTTCCCTTTCCCCCTTCCCCTTTCCTGGGGTGTGGGTCTGCGGGTCCCCCACACCAATCGTCACGGAACCGGGCCGATCCAGCCCGGTAAGCCGTTGACAATAACTTATATTTACGCACTGTGCGCTGCAACTACAAAAGAAATATGAACATAAACTCGTCTTCCTTAAAACTCTTTACAGGTATGAACCTTACAGAAAAGCTAGATTATGGTTATTTGAGTAATTTACAAGTATTACCATTATCAGGTTCATCAGTATTCATGTAATACTCTTTTAGCTTCATCAGTCTCTGTTTTACCCATCCCTTGTCAGTCATTTTTTGTCTGAAAGCTTTTAGAGGAGGGACTTCTTATCATTTATTTTCAACAGAAAATGAAGGTACTGTTCTTATTTCAAGTAAATAATAATGTACCCACCACCACTGGAATAGTTACTATCCATCCAAGAGACTGCAAACCAGCCTTGCTATACCTCAACTACTTATTAATCTAGAAGCATTCTTAGTCTTTTCTAGATATACCAGATCTCTGTCAGTTCACTTCACGTCTGGTATCACATGTGAGAAGACACATGCTGATGTTGTTTCTCTTGTTTTCTGTCTTAAAAGGCTTTTGTTCAGAACTGGTACATTCTGCTGTACTGACAAATATTAATACAGATTTGTCGGTAAAACCACAACAAAGATGCTCCAGTAAACACATTGACTGAGAAGAATATCTACATACTTACCTGGGAGCCCCAAGACATTGACAAGCTTGGATAATGTGTAGTTTACAGATCAAAGCAACTTTGATAGGCACAAAATGAAGAGACTTTGATAAGGAACTGACCTTCCAGAAGTAGAAAGTCAGCAACTCTTTTGGGAATTGATGTCCTATTTCCACTTATGTGTATGCATCAAAGGGTATAAAAGTAAAATGCTATCTATACTAAACAAGCTCATCTGTGAAAGCTTCTCTTCAGGAGCTTCTCTGCATGAGACCTCCAGACAGATAAGGAACTTAACAAGGACAGCTGGCTGACTCAGGACTCCATGGTGCAGATCGTCTGTGAACAGAGACTAACTCATCATCAGCTCCACTCTTCAAAGTGGTTCTGGTGAATTTCACATAATAAGCATCTCACATAACTTATGTAAAGGCACATAGATTGGTAAATTATCATAAGCATATACATGTTTTGTTAGTGGAATTTCAGTAGTGGGTAATATGTGGTTGTTTACTCATGGTAATTTTGTAGCAACTTGTAGTATTTATTTGTTTTAGTAATAGTAAGATGTAATGAAGAAATTCTGTTAAATCAAGCCTCAGTCTTTGTTTATTGTTTAATCTTATAAACCTGCAGTCACAACTTGCACACCCTCAGGCTGAACAGTCCTTCTAGATAATGGCTATGACACTATAGAGATGTCCAGCACTCCTGTTTCCACGTCTCACAGCAAATTCACTGATCCCTAAGGTTCACAGCAACAGTGTCACCAGTGGTTGTTGAGAATTAAGATTATAATCTCTTGTTTTTCTTTTTCAGAAGCATTATTTGATATTATCAATGGAAGGTCTTAGAGAATCCCCAAAGATTACTCACATTAACACACCTGAACATATTTATGAATATTTACAGAAACAGGGGTGAAATAATTACCTAAACTGAGTTTTCCTTAACCTTGCTTTACATACTGAATTTTAATTCTTCAACAGAGATGTCATTCACAATAATAGTTTTCTTTTTAGCAATGAAAACTCAAATGTGTTATGTATTTTGAAGAAATTAACCAGCAGTTTTTTTTAACGTTCTCCAATTGTGTTTCAAAGCAAATAAACAAACAAACAAAATACATTAAAAAATAAATAAATAAAGCCTCAGCAACCCAAAGTGACCTTTTTGGTCAAAAATATTTTTGTAACTAACAATTAACTGTTAACACAAATACTGTGAATAATTAAAGATTTGACCAATAGAATTTCCAAGCTAGTGTATAAATATAAAATAAATTAGCACTGTAGATGAAAACTTTTACCAAGTTATCTAAAATTTGTATATTCTGAAAGTGAGAACCTGACTTCCTCAAAAAAAAAAAGTTTTTTTTTAATTATATTTTACATATAAATTGCCATGTGCAGACACAATATCTTCTATAACATATGCACAACAACAAAATATTGTTCTTGAGGAAGGTTTTTCAGATGGAAGTGAAGAATGAAAACATCTTCATTTTTTTAAAAGCCCTTAATTTTGAATAAATTAAAAAAAAAAGATTTGAAAAAACTAAACATTCCCTCAAAATGCATCTTGCCCAGCTATTTTTGAGACTGTATGATCAATTTTTTCTGTCTGAGCTTCAATTGTGGTCAAGACTCTGTTACCAATGATAGTTTACTTTACAATAGCTATGTCACTACGCGTCTATTAATGCATTATACTGTCAAATAAGCACATCATGTCACAAACCCATTTTCAAATTGCAGACAAATTGCTATCTTTTGAATATCAGCGCACAAGATCTATGGGCTGTAGAGAATGTAGTTGTGAAAGAACCAGAATACATGGGCACATTACAGTCTGCTCTGTTTTTCATTGTTGTGTTTTTTTTTTTACTTTTTTGTCTCTGTGAGCCCTGATGACATCATGGCTAAAATCAAGCTAACTATGAATGGCAGCACTGATGCTTAACCAGTGCTTTGATTCTCTGCCTGTTACACATAGCATATAAAACAAATATACATTATGAGTTCTTTCAATCTTTTCAAAGAATTATAGAAAGCCATAAAAAAGATTGCTGAAGAGATTCCAAATATACACAGAAAAAGTAAATGAAAACAGAAGCTGAAATGAAAATGACTGACAGTTTATTCCACTGAGGAAAATAGCAGTGAAATACTGCTAAAACCTCTCACAAGAAAAAAGAAACATAGCAAGAACAAAGTTACATGTGGTTGTCTCATGTGAACACATGTAAGGTTTGAAATAATAGGAGTGCCATGTATCCCAGTGCTTTCTAATTCTTCAAATTCTTACTTAAGAAAAGAATAGTAGGCACTCTATGAGCTATTTTTGATCATTTCCATACTGAGGAAAATGTTCCTCTCAAGAGGAGCTCCAAACTGTCCCAGTATTGTCCTTCAATTTCATAATGCTTTCAGTGTCCTGTAGTTGTCCTTTGTTTTCGAAACTGATTCAAGTAAATTAGCAGCTCCAATTATATACAGCTACAATGTTATCAGCTATGCAGTGTAGTGATAATCTTGAAAAGTTTTTTCTAGATGGTTTGGATTCAAAATGGAATCACGACAATGATGAGTTCGGGAGACATGACAAATATTTGCAGTTTTGATTCAAGTCTTACACTTTTCTTGGTGATACCAGTGATGAGAGGAACCACCAAATACTGAAGCAATACCAAAAAATGGAGTTCCTGTTTCATTTTTTGTCTTGTGAAAGCACTAATAAAAAAAATATTCTGAATATTCTGAACTGCCCTCTGATAGAAACTTAGCAAATTTGAGACTTCTTTATCTCCTGTTAAATGCAGATAAAATTAGGAAATTAATTTTAAAATTATGGAATAAATGAACAGAATGGAAAACACATGAGGAGATGAAGAGATCTTCTTTTTCACCTTGACAGAACTCCTCAGAGTCTGAGGAAGAAAGCTAGTTAAAAACAGTAAAGGAACTACTATGCTGTGATAACACAGGTCACCCAAAAGTACTTGATATGCTGACCTGAACAAATCAACTATTGAGATATCAGAAAAAGAGCATTACCAGGAACAGGACATGTAATTTAACCTACCCACGTATTTTCTGTGATTTTTAGGAGTTTGTTTTTCTGGAGCATTATAAATGACACATGCTTGTATTTATATTGTAGAAGCATAGAATGTGGCTTTTCTAAGAATTTCTGATTTCTAAATGGCAAGTACTCCCTCCAAAAATGGGTCTGAAGTGCACTGCTTTTGAAAAACATAATGATTTAGACTTATTAACTTTAATATCCACAAAGAGATTTGAAAATGAAGGTTACTTGTTAGGTGTGTATGTTACAGAGCTGAGACAAAAGCAGCAACCCCCATTTCATAGAGGGACTCAGGATTTCAGAAACCAGATTCCAAATTTGAACAAAACTTTTAAAAGATTCTGGAGTGAATGAGAATTATTTAGATTTCACTTAAGGAAACAAAGCAAAACAAATAGAAACTAAAACAAACAAAACCACGTTTCACAAGTTTCATTTCATTAAAAGATGTAAAAAAAAATTTCTAAAAAAAAACCTCTCCAGACTCTTTAATTCTGACTTTGTCACAGCAGGATATTGAACTACTAATTTTTGTCAAAATATGCATAATTATATAGAATTTTTCACTTTACTATTACTAATTGAGATAAATGGAGTTAAGAATTTTAATTTAGACTTTTCTTCCTAGGTTTCTGACATTTTCCAAATTGAAGGTAGACCCTTACTGTCACTGGAAACAGCTGAACACAGCATAACATGTTGACACCAACATCAGAGATGCTCATGTCAGTAGCTTAGTACTGAAGAAAATGACTGGTTGCAGGTAAACAATCATGACCTAAGAGGAAAAGAGTTAATCTCTCATTCTCTCTTAAGCATATAAACAAGATTAAAATGAAATGGAGTGAGCAATGGACTTAGCTTGTAAGTTGCATCTTTGAATGCACATAGGAATCAAGAAGTGATTCATAAGACGACTTTGTTGCAAAGCTGTATTTTAGAATGGAATTAGAAATCTATCTACAAAGAAGCATATTATCATCTTATACCTCATTTGCCATAATAGTATGGTCCCTATAGGCTTGCAGTGAAATCCTTGGAGTGTCACCATACCACTTTGGAACTACTAATGGAGTAATCACATTCTCTCTCCAGATTTGCTGTGAGTATGTTTTGTTATTGCAACTTCGTACTGTAATGGCTTCATAATATAATCCCTTTAGAGTGATTCTGAAATCATCTTGCCATTATTATCTCACGTTGTAAATGGCATAATAATGGGGTCCCCATTAAAGACTTGCATTAAAACCTTTTTGAAATTGTTGTTGTGTTATTGTCCTACCAAACTGATGGGGGATATATCTTGGAAAACAACAACAAGTTACTTTTCAAAATGACCCTTCATATTTTTAATACAATATGTTTTGCTTATCATTTTTATTATTTCCATTATCGCTATACTTTATAGTGTTCTCCAGTGTGCTTTGAAAACTATCCTTTTTAGAAATAATAACAACTTTATTTTTCAAAAGTGTATTTTTAAAGTGTTTTAACTAGAAGATATTTCTTTTAAGAAGTATCAAGTATAGTATTTAAAAAGTATAAATGGCTCTTAAGAGTACAGTCAGAAAAGTAAAACTTTATGATTCTTTCTTCTCATCCTTGTCCCTGAAGCATGTGACAATTCAAATCCAGTTCTGTTGAAAGAGACAAAGCAAAACAGTGACAACAAGAAATAGTCCAGTAAGGACAGTCTTCTGAATCTCAAAATAACAAGTTTCAGGAGTGAGTAAAAAGGGTGTAGGGCTGTGGACAGTTTGATTTTCTGTGTTCAAGTACATTTAAAGTAATGTTGTTTCCATGCTGTTTCTTCTGGGTCAGTGCATTGGTCTGACTTTAGTCACAGGGCTTCACATTTTTGATAAAACTCATGCGGCTCTATTCTATGTAGAAGAGACCTAATAAGCTGCACCTTCTTGGTATATTTTTCAATATGTACAGTCATAGTTAATATTAATCAGAAATGAGGACTGTCTCAGAGGATCCAGAATTAGACCTGCTTGTGAGGATTAGTTGTTGCAAATTACTCTAGGGATAAATAATGCATTTAAATTACTCTAGGTCTGAGTGACCTAGAGTATTGCTGGCTTGAAATACATAAAATAACTGTCTACTAGAGGTAGAATCACAGAACCCTTGGAACTGGAAAGAACCTTTGAGGGGTATCTAGTCAAACTCCACTGCAATGAACAAGAACATCACAGCTAGGTTGCCCAGAGTCACAGAATCACAGAATCACAGAATTGTAGGGCTGGGAAGGGACATCTTGAGATCATCTAGTCCAACCCCCCTGCCAGAGCAGGCTCTCTAGACCAGGTTGCACAGGTGTGCATCCATGACTTTTCTAATATCACAGAGAGTGTCTTGGTAACTACATCAGCCAATTCCCTCAGGACTCTGGTATACATCTCATCGGGACCCATAGACTAGTGGATGTTCAGGTTCCTAGGGTGGTCATGAACCTGATCTTCACTTCCAGTGGGAGGGACGTTGCTTTCCCAATCCCCTTCTATGAAACCAAATGACTGATGGCTGTGTAGTGAGCTGTTATCAGGGAAGACCAAGGCAAAAAAATTGTTAAGGACCTCAGCCTTCTTGTCGGTTGTTACCAGCCTGTCTGTGTCACTCAGTAGAGTGAATAGGCAATCCTGGACTTTCCTTTTCTGTTTGAGGTACCTGTAGAAGCCTGTCTTGTTCTTTTTTGCACCCCTAGCCGAGTTCAGTTCAGGCTGGGCCTTGGCTTTCCTGACCCCATTCCTACACAGCCTAGCAGCTTCCTTATTCTCTTCCCATGATACCTGACCCTGTTTCCGCTGCCTGTGCATTTTCTTCTTCCTCTTCAGTTTGACCAGCAGGTCCTGGTTCAGCCACACCAGTCTTTTGCCATCCTTTCCTGGAGAGCTCTTGCAACCTGAAGAAAGCTTCCTTAAAGATCTGCTAGGCCTGCTCCACATCAGAACCCATGAGGATAGTTTCCCAAAGTGCTTTGTTGACTGACTTCCAGAAGAGCTGGAAGTTAGCTTTTCCAAAGTTTAGCTTCCTAATTTTACTCTTTACCTGTCTTATATCCCTCCAGAGCATTAACTCAACCATAGCATGTTCACAACAGCACAGGCAGCTTCCAATCCCAATGTCACCGATCGGTTCATTTATATTGGTGAGCAACAAGTCCAGTATTGCTTCCCTCCTTGTTGAGCCATCAATCCATTGACTCAGGAAGTTATCCTCAATGCATTCCAGGAGCCTCCTGGGTTGCCTACACCTCTTTGCTATTTTCAGCAGAAGTCTGGTTGTTGAAGTCCCCCAGCAGGACAAACGTTACAATTGCAGCACCTCCTGTAGCTGGATGTAGAAGGCCTCACTGACAGGCTCTGACTGATTTGGTGACTCTGCCACACATAGGTTTTTTACTTGCTTGTTGTTCTTCAGAGACAGCTCTTCACATTCTGTTCTTTTCCTGATGTAGATCTCAACACATCCATCCCTCTTTCCTTGCCTGTCCCTTCTGAATAGCCTGAAGTCATCCATAGCCACAAACTTGTGGGAATCATCCCACTAGGTTTCGGAGATGACAACTATACTGTGATTTTCAAGCAGAACAGTAGCTTCCAGAGCCTCCTGTTTGTTTCCCAAACTGAACAATTTGGTGTAGAGGCACTAGCTCTAGTTTTGGGCAGCTAGTTTTGTCATTTCCTTAAAGGATAACTCCTTAATTTCTTCTAGGTATTCCTATTGCCTTCTATTGTTGCCCCAACAGTCACTACCTCATAATCATAGAGTTTTGTATGTGCTGCAGTGCTGCCAGCACCTCTCAAGGCTTGCACCATGTTCCTCTAGCATAGTTATGCCTTCCCACACCTTATCATGGCAAGGCTCACTTTCCCCCCATCCCCCTTCACATGCAGTTTAAAGCCCTCCCAACAAGTTCCACTAGCTCTTCCTCAAGGACACTTCTTCCCCTTTGAGAAAAGCAAACCCCATCTTGTGCCTACAAACCCAGTACCATGTAGGCTTTAAAAATAAAACAATGTTCTGATGATGGCACCAACCATGAAGCCAGGTATCTAAAGATATGGTCCTTTGTTTTGTTTCTGTTTCCTTACCCAATATAAGAGCCAGATAAGAAAAGAAGATCTGTGCATTCAATTCCTTTAGCCATCTTTCCAAGGCCCTGAAATCCCTTCTCATAGTCACTGACTCACATGTAGCTGCATCATCTCTCCCTATATAGAAAAACAGTAAGGAGTTGCAGTCTTTTGGACATACCAGGCTAGGTAGTTTCCCAGTGACATCTCTCAGTCATGCACCAGGAAGACAGTAGACTTCTCTAAGAAGAGGGTCTTCTTGGATACTGGGCATTCAGTTCCCTGCAGGGAGAAATCACCTGCAATCAATACCTGTCTATTCTTCAGTGAAGTAGCATTGGTCCTGGAGAGGGATAGCCTTGCTGGTGGGGGAAGGTGAAAGGAGAAAAAGACTGGAAAAATATTAGATTTGATGGTAAGAAAGGCAATTAGCAATATCTTGTTTTTGTTATTTTAGGTGGAAGTTGATTAATATTAAATTACAATAGAATTCCTAAGGGATTACATATTACAATCCTCTAAATACCAAGAAACATCATGATTGGTTTTATTACTATTTAAATATCAGGGAAAGGAGTAAAGCATAAGCTGTGGAAAAAAATTGTCGCCTATTGCATAGCTTTACTTAATTTCTTTCATTCCATCAGAAGTTTTACTTAAAAAAAAAAGTACATCTGTATCAGATACAAAACTATGGCTATTCATATATACACATATGCATTTATGTGTGTACATCATTATATATGTGTATAAATATGAAGACGTCTTATTCTACTTATATTTTATTTTTCACATCTCTTTATGTGACAATTGTGTCTCCAAAAGGAGAACATATTTTTATTATACATGCATTTCCTCATTCTATTTGCCATTCCAATGGTGATTCTAGCAAATTTCATTAATAACTTCAGATCTGTGTTAGAAAAAGGAAGAGGGACTACTGGTAGTGTGAAATGACTACATCAGAATGAGAGAGAATCTACAGCTTTTTTTTTCACACAGCTAGACCTGAAGATTTAGAAGATCACAAGACTGGTCTTAAGGACATTGAGTGATTAAAAAAGAAAATTATTTGAAAAGTGAAAAATGAGTCACAGGAATTTATCAGGTTTGTAACTTGTTATTAATTATTTCACCTGAGCCTTAAACTGAAGTAAAATTAAAATAATACAATATTTTCATTCACATTAGGCAGGATATGAGTTATCACTTAGGTATTTATTTTTGTGCTCTTTACAGTGCACTGGGTTCAATAGACACATTTCAAGAAAGAGACCCAGTTGTATGATACCTGCATACCATGCGAGGAGTCAGAATGATGAGGGTGCAAGCTCTTTTTAGGTATTTGGCTCATCTGCAGATAAAGCAGTGAAGGAGATTAAAAACTCACATTACATTTGTAGGCCAATTAACATTTAAGAAAATTTTATCCCAAAGGCATCTACAGCAATGATTAATTATTATATTTTGGCCAATTCAGTCATATAATGTATTTTCTCATTACAGGTAGAAACATTCACCCAAGCTTCAAAGTTTGCCCCAGGCTAGGGTCAGGGATCTGTTAACCCAAAATGGATAACACTTGTAACCTCCGTCTAACACATCCGGATTACCATCCTTCATTATTCGCTTGAGGTCTCTATTACAAGAAACAGTTAATGTCTGTCTTTAGATTTTAAGTCGTTTGAGTTTCCCTTGCAGTGTACAAGGGTTTTTCATTGAGCATTGACAAGATTACAACAAGATAAGAGTGTGCATACTTTTCTTTATTTGTTTATTTTATGAAATGAGCCCGTAGTTTTAGTAATGTTTGTGATGATTTGGACCCTCTCTTAGCAATTAGAGTTGAATAGTCCACTGTGAGAAAAGATCTTTGGATATTTGATTCTTCTTGCCTTATAACCCCAGGCTGATCGCAACTGCCTTTATCTCATCAACCATGTGATTACTTTCTGTATTTTAACAGGTAGGACAAGCAGTGGATTTTTTTAGCCTGTTGAAAGCTGTTAATTCATATGAATATAGTTGTAGCTGCTACTACTGCCTCCAGCTACAATTATTTTAGTCCTAAGAAAGTCTTTTTTTCATGTTAAACGTGCAACATAAGAGCCAAGTTATCTTCAGCTTGTGACATGTTTTTGTGTGTTATTTTCCCATTTTATTACAGTGCAGTGTAATTCTCAGTATGCAGGAATTTAAGCAAGCAGTGCTATAAATGATGTCTAGCCAAAACCATGAACTCCCATCATAAAAATATGAATGTCAAATTAAGAGCCAATGATCAAAATTTCCATAACAAAGTATCCAGGTAAAATACATTCCACATTTCCTAAGAAATCTGCATGATTTATTTTCCATTAATGTCTGTAATAGAAAACCACTTTCCATGAAGATATTTTCCTTGTAGCAAGAGAGTCAAGAAGACTTCCTTTTCCTTGGGTTTTACTAAGTAAAATCTTTAAAAGTTAGTTCACTTCTTTGCTCAAAAGCTATGATTAGAGCTTTTCAGAAATCTTGATATTAATGAAATGTCAACACCATTATACTGTAGGGATGACTAAACAGATTCATCAAAGTTGTTTATGCATTATGTAATGTTTTAAAATGGTGCAATTTGGACACTGGAACAGAGTATTTTTGTTCCTTTTTAAATTATAGATTATTCCTCAGAGTGAACTATTTTGGATATCGTATCTAACAAAGGTTTTCAAAACAAACACTAAAAGATGAAGTTTTAAATATGTTAAAATGGAAATATTCTTGATAGTGAAATAACATAATGATTTAGTGAACAGAACAAACTACTATGGCCACATCAAATGTAAAATTTTTTCCATATCTACCACCCTTCATTAATGGTAATGAATGGAATCATTTGAAGCTGTGATGTAGACCATTAAGTGATTTTATGGAGCTCTTCCAGATCAGTATAGCAGTGAATATTTTATTCCATCCTACGCATAAAAGCATGTGCCTAAAATCATTCTTAGAAGAATACTTTTGAATATCTATTAGAGTTCATAATTGCAGTCTTTCATTCATACAAACACGAACTTTATGTACTTATGCATCACCCACTCATTCAACCAATCCCCAAAATTACAAACATTTCAGCTTTTCTTTTTCATCATATCTACTTTGGATGTTTGCATAATCTCTGAATTCCATAGATGTGTTATCATTGGTCTGTTCATTTTTGTAATACAGGAAATAATATGATTTATTAAGGTGGTTCCTTCAAAGCATAGAATAAAAATCATGCTTCCAGTGCCAAGAAAATTTAAATTTATCTTTCACACAGGGTAGCCCCACATATAACAGTGTACACTTCAATAACATGGCATCTGTAAAGAGTTTTTACTCTCTAATTAATGAATTAAAAGATTGATAAGGAGTAGCAGTTACACTAGATGGAATAATAATTTTTTCATAATAACAGAAGATAGTATGACTTTTCCCTCTTGTGTTTACCAGCTCATCATTACCTGAAATTAATCATTTTATTATTACTGTTGTTGTTTGTGTTGTCATAGTCACAGATCATGTTTTCTCTATGCCCGAAAACATAAAAAATAAAATAAAAAATAAATTGCTGATGAATTAATACTCAAATATTTTGGTGTAGCTATCACATTTATGTGGATAAAGTAACCCTGATTCATATTTACCTTCAGCAAGATTCCTTCAGGTGGTTAAAATGACAGTGGTCTGCCACCATACTTAAAGCAGGAACAAGAAATGATGTGACACAGAAAAACATTAGATGCTCAGAAGACTGTAATAAACAGTAGTCATCCCTTGCCAATTCCATAATGTATGTTTAATTTTGTTTTGGGCATAATTATCCTGAAAATTGAAGGAGAACACTGAAGTAGCCTTGCTGATGTTTATAATGCTGATATTCAAATAAAAGTTGCGTACATATACATGTTATACCTTTGTTGGACTGAGGCTGACAGAATGGGTTAGACAAAGATGGTCCAACATTAATATGAGATATGAGTAAATAAGATAGGCCATAAAAGGTTTTGAAAATGAAGACAAGTAGTTATATTTCACACACAAAATATTTATACATCTTCACTGGAACTAGCATTTTCTAGAGAAGGAAAAAAAAAGGCTATTTAGTGCAATAAACATGGAAAATTCAGACAGCAAAATATAAAAAGTGTGCTCACAGTGCAACACTGGAACCATATAAAATGCTCCAGAGTTCTCTTTCCCTCCTAATCAAGAAGTTGCATTCAAGAAAAACAAGAAATTAATGCAGAGCTCTGAAGGTCTGTTCGATGTACTAAGGAAATAGAAGAATATTAAATCAGAGTGGGGGCAGAAAAACAGGTATGCATTTATAGATAGATGAATAACAATAATGCAAAATTTGCTTTTTTTATTTTTACATTTTTTGGCTGATGTTTCTTTTGATTTCAAATGTATAAATTATTAAAATGATTGACCTTCAAAGTTTCTATCCATATAGGCTGCACTTGAAATGGATATTTTAAGCATACAAAGGCACAGAAAAGAAGTATTTTTGTATGCATTTATGCAAAACTCTAGTTCCTTAACAATATACTTCTTAATTTTGCTGCAGCATTTGCCAAGGTTGTCTCTGTCATTGGCTGCATCACTAATATAGTGTTTACTAATATCTCTATAGAGGAACAGTATTTCCATAGCAACAAATGAACAATACTAGAGATATTAATCATTTCTACATTATCTGTGTACAGTTTGCTGTAAAGCAACATTTTGTAGTTTGATAATTGCAAGACTGGAGTGGTTGTACATTATGAGATGATTAGCATAAACGCTTAAGAAGATGAAGAATGTCTGATGAAAAGGAAAGAAAACTGGATAAAAGTGGTACTATATAGCAAATATTACCATAAGAATCAGCGGGAAAAACTACTTTAACGTTAGTCACTTCCTCCAGTGTTAGCGGTTTGCTATTGATTCATCCATGGAAGATTCATAACATTAGCAACATGAAGAGTTGAATTGCATCCAACCACTCTGTTCTCCCTGAAAATATCACTTTCAGTGGAGAAAAGAATAATTATCTTAAATCTTGGTGAACTGCCCATGCTGTTAAGGGCACCCAAAGGCAACAGGTCAGAAAAAGAAGAAAAGGGTGGGAGGGTGGGAGGAAGGAAGGAGGGAAGGAGGGAAGGAGGAAAGGGAGGAAGGGAGGAAGGAAGGAGGGAAGGAGGGAAGGAGGGAAGGAGGGAAGGAAAAGGAGAGGGAAGGAGAGAAATAAAAAAGAGGGAGAAAGAGAAAAATACATAAATAAATAAATAAATAGAAAAGAAAGAACAGAGTAGAGAGAGAATAGATGCAAGGAAGGAGGGAAGGAAGCAGCTCCAATGAACATTCAGTGTTTACAACCTTCTCAGACTGAAAGTGATCAGTATTGGCAGTGACCCTCTGAACATCTAAATCTTAGGAGTAGATTCTGAAGATTTGTAAAACAACTCTCACCTCTTATGAAATGGTATAAAACCATACTGACTCTGACAAGATCTTAAATGTGCTTTTACATTACAATAATTAAACAGTAACCAGAATCTGGACCACAAATTTTATTTTAATTCTAATCAGCGTTGTTTAGTAAAAATAGAGTAAGTGGCAACACTACAGCAGAAAAAAATACTGTTCAAATGCAGCTGCTAAGTAATCAGAGCCCCATTGTCTGAATAATGCTTGAAGACTTCATATGTATGTAGAAAACAAGTGTAAGATAGACAATGTATAATAGCTTTGCAATAAATATCCTGCCTGTTTTATGGTTGTTTTTTGTTGTTGTCATTTTGTTTTTATTTTTGTTGTTGTCTTTTTTTTTTTTTTTAATTTGTTGAAACCAACCCACGATTGATTTACTGTTATGAATGTGATAGTTGGACCACTCTAAGGATATAGGAATTTATAGAATCACAAAATCACAGACTGAGATGGAAAGGACCTCTGGAGATAGTTTGATTCAACCTCTTTTTCAATTAAGGCTATTCAGAACATATTGAGCAGGCCTATGTCCAAATTGCTTCTAAAGATTTCCAAAGAGGAGACTCCACATCCTCTGGACAATGAGTGCTCCATTACCTGCACAGCACGAAAATGCTCCTGGTGCTCACAGGGAGCCCCCTGTATTCCAGCTGTGCCTATTGTCTCTTGCCCTGGTATGGAAACCATTGAAAAGAGCCTAACTGTCCACTTTGCACCTTCACTTCAAGTATTTATAGATATGGTTAGGATGTTTTCAAGCCACTTCTTCTCTAGGCTGGATAAACTCCCAAACTTGTATGTTTGGAATGATCCCTGCTAATGACCAGAATAAATCTTGTACATCAAAGATCAGTTTTTCCAGGTGGAAACTCTACTAAAATCTTTCATTCAATGAATAATTTTTTTTTTTAATCATTATTAACTCTTTTTTTTTAATTTTCATAGAAAAACATACAACATGGATTGTGTTCTTTTAAAATAGAGTTGTTGTTTTTTTTTTTTTTTCCTTGGGTTGTTTTTATTCTACATTCTGCTACTTTCGTTATGATTCAGATAAATATGTTGAAACAATTCTCATCTATGAAACATTCCTCTATTCCACATTCTTCTCTCAGTAATTAAAATTCTGTGGCAGAAAAAAATCAGAAGTTCTCTCAAATTGTACCAATATTGAGCAAAATATATTATTTCTATCATCCCTGAATTTTTTTCTTAAAGTATAAAAGTGGTAGATTAAGATGATTTGTCTGCTATTATTCACTTGTTTTGATGAGAAAATACAAAACAAACACAGTTAATATTTATTTTCAGAAGATTTAAGGAATTATGCTACATAGCTGAGAAATTTTTAATTCTTATAAACTCTTTTTAAAAACCTAACAACAAAAAAGGAAAATATAACTTTTGATTTTTTTTTTTTTTGCCTTAAAGTGGTGTGCTAAAATACATGACAGTGAAATGACTTACCATGGCTATTTCAAAGCACAGAGCAAACACAAAATAAAAATTTTCATCCTATATCACAAACCTAACAAAACTTCCTCTATTTTCACAATAAATCCTTACTAATTCTACTTCAAATTTAGACAGTTTTTATTTGTGTTGAAATTCACATTTGAATGCTTTTTGGCTTTGAATTACTTATTTTATACAATAATTTTAACGTTTGATTGGTAGCCTTATTTTTCAATTTTTATTTATGGATGCCATATTATTATTCTTGTTTTGATCACAAGCTGGAGTACCTCCCCTATAGGGACAGGTTGAGAGAGTTGGGGCTCTTCACCTGGAAGACGAGAAGGCTCCAGAGTGACCTTACAGTGGTGTTCCAGTACACGAAGGGAGTCCACAGGAAAACTGGTGAGGGAGGTCATGTAATTGTGGGATGAGTAGAAGTGGCTTTAAACTGGAAGAAGGTAGATTTAGTCTAGATATGAGGAAGAAATTCTTTACTGTGAGGGTGGTAAGACGTGTGAACAGGTTGCCAATTGAGGTTGTGGATGCTCTTTCCCTGGAGGTGTTCAAGGCCAGGCTGGATGGGGTTTTCTTTGAGAAACCTGGACTAGAGGAAGGTGTCCCTGTCTGTAACAGGAGAGTTGGAGCTAGATAATCTTAAAGTTCCTTTCCACCCTAAATGGTTCTGTAATTCTATCCTGAGATACAGAAAAATAAAAAATACATTCCATGAACATTCAGTATTAGAATTAGTACAACACGTGTTGTATAACAACTTTTATCTAAAATATCTGAATATAGACTACACAGTGAAAGCCAGTGTTTATTTTTCTCCTGTTCTTCTAAATGATTTCTGGCATTGTGTAGTTCTCTGAACAGCTGGTTGATCTAAACATTTATAGAATCAGAACATGGTGGACTGAAGTCCATACATGTAAATACAGCACTACTAGCTTTTCTGATATCAGACAATATTTGTGATTAGAAAACTGTCTGAGGATAGAAAATACTTTTCCTATTTTTGTTTTATGTGTCTAGCTATTGACTGAAGTTTCTTGGGAGTTCTACTTTTCTCCTTATTAACTTTAAAGGGTACCGTTCTCAAAACTGTACACTAGTTTTCAATTACACGTTATTTAAATTATCCTTCTCTTTTATGGCCTAACTTTGGCAATTATTATCAAACTATTCTCAATCTGAAAATTTAGGATTAATAAAACTGAGAAAATTATACATTCATTGATTGCTGATAAATTAGTATCACATTCCAGAAAAGCCAGCTTGATTTGCTGTGGAGAGATTGGCATCTGATGTTTCACAGTACAAAATTAAAGTATTTTAGTACCAGTACTCAAGATCTAAAGGAATGTGTCTGCTTCGCGGACAGAATAAGTTTCTTATTGGCAGGTATTTACTGAAAAATGAGTTTTTTACCAAACTAAATAAACTTGATATAAGTTTTCATCTGACTCCTGCCATATGCCACTAAATTTAACTGTCATGCATATATATACACTGACTCAAAGCTCTTTTGTTGTTTTTTTTTTTTTCAGAAAACCAAAAAAATTCCTTTAACTTCAGAAGGTTTGCAGAATGAAATTTCCATGTCCTATTTTCATCTTTATATTATATCATAAACTAATGTCTCAGTTTCTTCTTTCACTCACAAGCATTTAATCAGTCCCACGTGACTTGGAAGTTGCATGAATTTGAAAAAAAGAAGAAAAAAGAAAGGAAAACCCAATAACAAACAGAACTAAAACAAAAATAAGAGCTTTTTAAAATTCAGCAAAATCTATCTTGTTCTTATTTAAAGTAATTCTGCAACCTCATTATTTCCTTCCCTTCAGTTTCCTTTCTGTGCATCTAAATACATTCCCCTCTAAAATAAAGGCATAGACCATTGTCTTAATTTGAGTCTCCTGTCTCCTTAGACAAAGCTTCCTGTCCTAAATCTTCATTCACATGCTGTATGTCACTTTGCCACCTCAAGGAAGATATTCATGGAATTCAAATCCATAAACATTATCTCAAAAGGCCTTGATAGCTAATTTATAATGATCAAGACAGTCAATCCATTGATTTTCAGAGCATGTATATCCAATACAATAAGAACATGACTGGTTAAAGCAAATTCTACATTGCTAGAATGATGATCCTAATTAATCAAAATAAAGGACTTTCCATGAAAACTGGCAGCTTCTGCAAATTCTCTATGTTAAAGAAAACATTAGAAGACAACTTTTAAATTATTAAAATGCATTGAAAGATTCAAATGAGATAGTGATCAGTCAGAAAAAGTTCTTACTTAAATTCTTATAAAATATAAAGCCTATAAAAATGCAAATTTTAGAAAGTTTAAACTATGTAAATGAGAAATTTCAAAGATCTTATTTTGCTTTTTATGTCAGATTGTTTTCTCATTCATCGCTGAAATTTTAAAATTGTGTTGTGCTATACCACTGAAAAACTTTTTTAAGGGTCTATATCTTTCCTTAGTTTAATTTCCAAGTACTTCTTGTCTTAATTTTCTAAAAATATCAGCAGCATTTCTCTTTCTTTCACCATCATTTTAGAATCATGATACAAGAAGGTTCATAATCTTGCTAACACTACTTCTGTAGCTGATTCATCTAGAAAATGTTTAGTGTCTACTGATAGAGATATGTCATTACAAAATTTACTTCTTATCTTCAGATGTTGCACATAGTATTACATCATGTTTATCTCCTGACTAACGTGAAGACAAGTGAAAAACTGAAAGGGTTTTCTGATCATTTCCTTTTTTGTTCTGATCTTTCTTTTCTATCGGCAGATCCCTCTATTCATGGCTGTACATATAAAAAGTCCTTACATGTCAGCCTGTAAGCTCCGTGGATACATATTCAGCTTGCATCACAATATATTCACCTCACAGCAAAATAAATTGTTACTGGCAGTATTTTTGGCATTTTACTTGTGCAACTCTGTGAAAACACAAATAGGATCTAAGATCAATCACTGCTTTCTTAATCCACAGATGAATTGTAATTTCCCATCTATTCAAGGTCCACTGAAAGTCCTATTGAGCTGATATTGCTTCATTATGTGTTTTTCACCCTTCTGAATCTAAATATTTTTTATTATTAGTGTTTAAAAATATTGCTGCTGGATTTTATTACTGTTGATGTTGTCTCTATTTTATAGCAACAATGAATTTAAAATGAAAATAGATTTCATTATTTATTCATGGGATTTGATTCACCCTGATTATTACATTATTTCCAGTGTTGACAGTTGTTGGTGAATAGTGTGGAAAGTTAGTGGGCATTTATTTGACCAGGAAATACCATAAACAATAAACTGTTTTGTTGTCTTCAGTTAGGGCATTTTCGTCTTCAAAACAAACAAAGAAACAAACAAAAACATTAAAGTAAAAAGAAAGAAATTATTCAGAAATCATTCAGTTTTACATCCACCATGTGAACTTCATATCTTGCTATGGCACTCACAGTGTCCAAAAACTGAGACACTAGAAGTATTTGGATAATGCTTGTCAAAATAAAATAAAAAATTAATAAATGAAAATTGCAAAAAGATATTTGGTATCAATAGTTCACTCTTCATTAATATCTACTGGTGCATATAAAAGAAGTTTTTGTACTGAATGCAGTAAGTTAATAAAAATATACAATGAAATTAATAATAATTTGTCAAAATAAATAACAGGTTTGTATTAAACTCTATTGTTTAAGAAAAATGTGGAGTTGGCTTCTGTCAGAATCCATTAAAACTAAATTGTAAATTTAAATCAATTTTTTCTGATTGATATGAATAGGGAAAAACATGTAAGATCCTGAAAATAACTCTTTTACTCTGATCAAGAAATAAATTGCTCAGCAATACAGCCCCACACTAACATATGTAAGTCAAAGATCTGCATCAATAATTGGTTTCAAGGATGAAAAAAAATGCAGGGATTTTCAAATTGTATCTCATATCCACTGGCTAGTTTTGAATTATTAACTTATATCTATCACAAGAAAACTACATAGTTTATGCAAAAGCTTTTATTTTTATTTTTTACATATTAATAGCATGTACTTAATAAGCAATCAGTAAATTACACATTCAGGATCAATGTGGTACCGTAGACAAAGACTAGACTAGACAACTGCTAGACAGTTACAGATCACTGATAAACAAGAATTTCTAAATGCTCTTCTTCAGCTTTTCCCATCAGACAATGCACACACACACACACTCATGCCCATCCACATGCCTGCAACCAAACATACCACAGTGCGCATCCTACATAACCCTTCTAGCAGAGCAGTGGGTGTCCCCTAAGTTCCAGACCCAAGGAACTTAGAACCTGGCCTCTGACATCATCCCTTGATTTCCCATCCATGAGCTGAGTGCAGGTTGCCTGTCTGTCTTGGCACAGGGTAATGAATTGACAATGGTGTCAAGTCATGTGTCTGGGCTCTGTCTTCTTCTACTGATGTGGACTTGCCATCTTTACCACAGGTGCTTTTAACCAAAGTCTTCTTTCAGTGCAGTGCTTATTTGATCCAGACAAAAAGCTGGTAATTATGTTTGTGTCAGTGTGAATTTTACCACAGTTTAGCTATGAAAGCACTCCTGCAGCATCCTTCTTTGTTTTCAAAGAATTATATTTCAAAAATTAAATCTTTTTGTGAAATATTACTGTCATGGTTTTATTTTGATTTTTTATTTTTTGTTATCAGTATTCCACATCATAACGTCATGACGGGCATTGGAAGTTAAAGAGTGAATGCTCTAGGTCTGATTACTGCCAAATTTCTGGTCCCCGGTTCTCAGAAGAGAGGAACTACATACCCCAAAGGACTTTGCATTCCCATTTTCCACTCAGAAAGATAAAACTGCACACAAGACCCGAGACTGCCTTTTTGCTATGCATCTTGGCAGTTTGTGATCCCTACCATCTCACCTTCAGCTTTAGAGTAGCGCCTTCAGTTTTGGACACTCTCTCTTGTTTTATTTGATTTATTACCTCAGTTCCAACTATGCTGTATTATATTGTGTTATTTTGTATTCTGATATCCTATTTAGTATATTAGTTTTTTTTTTTTCCTCAGATTGTTGCTGCTGTTTTGTTTTTAGGCCCATCGCCCTACCTTCTCTCTTTTCCCCCTTCCTGTTTCCTGGGGTGTGAATCTGTAGGTCCCCCAACCAAATTAGTCACAGAATTGGGTCAAGCTGGCCCATAAACCACTGACAAATATAAACCAACTAACTGCAATATCAGCTATCATCAGTGATCATAAAAACTGTGCAATTGCATGAGTAAGAAGTTAAAAAACACTGGCCCTTTATGCTAGATTTTACCAGTGAAATGTTGTACTAAAACTGTTAGGATATGTCATAACTCTCAAATTCTTCATTTGGACTACATGCTCAGGCACACCTGATACACAAATAACTCCTGGAGTAAAAATTCTACATTCTGATGTAACTTCTGTATGGAAACATGTTTTTTGTTGGTTCTGCATGGGAAACTTTTTAGTGGAGCACACTTATCAAAACATTTCACACTGTTGTTTGACCCTGGCTCATGTTTGACTCTGGCTACACGTGAAGTTGCTCTTATTTATGCTCTGTTTCTAAAATTAGACAAGGATTAAGCATGGCTGGTAGCCTTCACCTATCTGAAAGGAAAATTTACAGAAAGGAAAATTTACAGATGTGGACACCTGTAAGAAGACTCCACTAACAGCTGCTCAAACATGTTTCAGCAGAACACTGTTTTACATATAGTTTTGTTGAAATTGAGTTGTTTTATAGGAACTTCTCAGCTTTGAATAAATTTTCAACAGCAAACTGTCAAAATAAATCATTTTATCTTTCTTGTTTCATTTTGATAATGTCAGAACTTTTCAGCTCAAAAGTATCCCTTTGATTCATAACATTTGATGTTTATATTGTATGCTAATATTAATTTTAAAATAGTATATTTGTATGCTAATATGTGTGTACACACGTTGCTACTTTTAAATATAGCTAGATCTGAATTGTTGACATCATAGTCTTTCAAAACTGATAGTTAAGGTGTTGGCAACTAGAACTTAAGTTCTGGTGATAAAATTAAAAGTGTTACTTTCAATTTGAAGTGGTAGGACTTTCTAAGGATTGTAATTTAATATTTCTGACTGGTAGTATCGAAGAAGCCCTTAAAGCAAGACAAATCTAAGAAATTATGGCAACTGTATCTGAAAAATATGTCTAAAAGATGTAACACCTTCAGTCAGTGTGTCTCAATTTAAAATAATCCATCCACACTTACCAACCACTTTTAAGTCATGGGAAAAAAACTCAATGTTCATCAGATATTTGTAGATCCAGAGAAGTGGTGAAACCACATCATGTTTGTTTATGTTTATCATCATCTTGACTAATCAGATTCATGTGTTAATATACATGAAATCATTCTTTTTCTTTTAAACGCCTGTGAAGTATACTCAAGAGACAGAATTAGAATATGAAAACCTTTATGAACAAAATATCTGTGGTTGCTACCACAGCATTACAAGCTCACACACATCAGCCATGTGGGGAAACTCACATTTGCCTGACAAGGATCGGGAAAGATATATTGAGTAATAAAATCTGTGAGGCATATTCAGTCTTTGGTTCCTCTCCATCTGCCAAAAAGAGTGAAAATGAGTGCTGGCTCTATATGATAAATATCTGCCAACAATTTCATAAACAATAGGTCAGTGAAAAACCACCACATTTGAAGAAATTCACCAACTATTTGCTTAGAGCTATTTGTACCCTGATATACCCCGTACTTCCGGATACACAGCAGTTAAGATCATAATTAGGCTTTATTTTTCGTACTGAAGATCAGTTAATTAAATTATTTGGGAACAGGATGACTGATTATTTAGGTTGTTGCTGGACAACTTGTGTCTCAAAACAGACTTTTGCATTCAAAGCCAATGAAAGTATTGAAGAAAGTTCACACCAATGTGGGTGATATTTTTTTCTCAGATGTAATCTGACAACAAGCACTACATTCTCCTTATAAGTTAAACTCTGAGTCTATATTTTCAGAGACCATAGCATAATACTTCACCTCCATTTCCATTGCTTCTGAATTATTGACTAATTCTTCAGGCATTGTGGCAATGTGTAGTCATTCACAATTCTAAAGCACTACATTCTAAGTGAAGCTACATATCCCATACGTTCATTTTAAAGCTTGGTCAATCTCCTTTGCTTACACAATAATACAAATTCATCTCCAAATAGCCATGAGGCTAACTCATGGAACAAGTTAACCCCAGCAGCAATTCATGTTTAATTTCTATAACTACTACTACAAATATTTTTATGAAATCTACTAAATTAACGGATTCCTTTGACATCATTTCATTCCTCATAATGAAAAAGCAAGCAGCAACACAGGAGAATTTTCATCAGCTAATGCAATGTAGTAAATCCATTAGAAAGCCATTGGTATCTTAATTGTCTAATCACAGCAAAGGCTTAAGAGTGACACGCCTGCAATAGGATTAAAGTATACTGTAGTGCACTGACTACATTCTGTGATCCAGCGTGGTGATAACAATGACTGTGCAGGTCACTTCAGTTAATTTAACTATGCTCCATAGAAAAGAAGAAAAAAAGCTTTGATTAAATGAGTAAAAGAGGAGACACTGGTTTGTTCACATTCAAAAGAAATAGTGTGTGGCTGGAAAAAGCTCCAGTAACTTAAAAGTAATCTAACATATTGATAAAGAACTATTGGCAGGATCAAAGTTGATTGTATAATGAGAAGTGTTGTACTAGCTGTAATTAAGTAGGCAAAATTCTGGATGTGCAGGAGTTACAAGCCATGCACCCCTCAAGTTCAGAGTAATTTGACCCGATAGTCTGTAGCTCCAGAGTCAGAAACATCTTTCTGTCCAAAGAATGTCATCTCTTAAAGCTATACAATGGGCAACTTAAGAATACAGGTTTGCAAACATGGATTGCATGACCATGAACTATTAGGCTCCCTCACAGAGGTTTCAGAGAAAAAAGTGAGAACTGAAACTTTGCTGAAATTGTCTCAAGCACTTTGGTAGATCACTTTGGAAACTGTCAAGCCAGGAATGGAAGGATGCATAGAAACTTCATTTTAACACAGTAGGTGATTTCTACGGAGTTACTGATCATTCTCAGAAAATCAGTTTGTCCCTTTCTTTCAGATAATAATTTAGGAATTTCTTTTTAATTACTATCATAAGGTAATTGTGGCATGGTCACTAAAACAGGGAGGGCAAATGAGAATAAGAGATAAGAGTACAGTTGAAAAAAACACCACTAATATGCACATATTTAATCACTAAAACTATAGTTCAGCTTCCTAATGTGGAGATACCCAAACTGATCTGTCAATAAAGCATCATTAATTTAAGAATGGGTAGCAGGACCAGCCTTGAAATAAAGCACTGTGGTGTCATGTGCTGGTTATTCAAAACATTTCAATTTGTCTAAGTGAGGCTGCATTATTTAAAATAATTACTGAAATGTATTGTAGTATTTTCAGAAGAGGAACAGGGTACAAATCTGGCTTGCAGTCTGAACAACATTATTTAGAATCTGCTTCTTTTTGCTTTTGCACACTAATGGCAGTCGAGCCTTGATCAGTGCTAGTTTGATGGCCCACTAAATAATATTCTAAAAAATATTATTTTGTCAAATTGGAGAAGAAGAAATTAAACACTGGACCTCACCAATATAATTTATGTTCACAATTTTTAGGAAAATGTGTTATTTCCAGCACATGCTGTGTTTCACTGGGTGTATTTTTTTACTTTTTCATATTGTATATTTCTTGGAAATTACAAAAAAACAATCACAAAATATTTATATTAGGACTTCCAACATAACATATCTCAAAAAATTAAAAATAAAGTGTTGAAAAGTCAGTGTTTCCTGATTTTTTTTTTTTTTTGCAGGTCGTTTCAGTTGAATTCATTGGTTTCTGCCCTCAATTATTAAGTATGATTTCTTGTAAGACTTGTGATACTTCACTTAAAGGCCTCAAGTTGAGCCAGGAGAGATTCAGGTTGGACATTGGGATATACTTCTTCTCCAAAAGAGTGGTCAAGTGGTGGAATGAACTGCCCAGTGAAGTGATAGAGTCACTGATCCTGGAGGTGTTCAAGAAACATATAAATGTTGTACTGAGGGACGTGGTTTAGTGGGAACTATTGGTGATAGGTGGACAGTTGGAGTGGATGATCTCAGAAGTCTTTACCAACTTTGGTGATTCTATGATTCTAAAGGAACTGAGCAGAAAGTACTATTTTAAGAAAACCAAACATTTAATGTATTGTAGCAGCAAGGGTACTCTATGATGAAAGGAGAGAGAAACTGATTTTTAGAAGCAAAGCTTTGAAAGCAAATAGAGGGACACAGAGTGAGACATAAAAAGAATATTGGCTTTGACAGGGTGTCTCCAACTAGATGTGTCACTCATGCAGCTAATGTGAGATTATGTTTGTAGCACTATTCTGATTCCACATTGACATAGGTGACTTCATGGACTTACTTCTCATGCAAGAAATAATAAGAACAAAATGAATAAAACTTGTCCAGGTTAGATCTGCTCAAAATCCTCTTCTGTCATATTAAATTACTTCCTTGTTTACTTTAGCAACTTGATAATCTAAAGAAACATGGAAGATTTAACTGTTCATTAATGCGTTCATCTTCAGTCTTCAAAAACTTGAAACTGGAAATCTCTGTGCAAGACTCAGTACACCTCTTCCAAGTAATTGGTTGTACTAGATCTAAGGAGTCCAGGTGTCACATAGTGTAATTTGTGTCTATGGGTGTTGTTACTGACTGTCCTTATTATGCTCTACGTACAAATTGAAGTTCTGTCAAATTCTTGTAGCATGACACATTTCTTCATGAATAGACTCATTTTATTTATGTTTTTGTTTTAAATATAGAAAAGCATACTTAAACATACTTGTCTACTATTAGAGATGATTTCCAAGCCACTGAAGGAACACATTGTTTTCAACAATATATAATATTTTATTTAATGAACAATAATAAGAAATGGATTTACTGGAGGATCAGTCATTTTTAGTACGCAGTATACATTAAAGCAATACACAACACTGTTAAAGCTGTCTCAATAACTTTTCTTTCCTTCTGAATAAAAAATTTCCAGCACCTTTAAACTTTCCTCCCTTTAATAAAAATTTGACAGTCTAGCAGTGCCTCTGTACTGTTACAGATATAGGTCTGTACACTGGTAAAGGGGAATCTCAAATTTAGTCTGTAAATATCAAAATATATTGAGTTCCTTATATCTCAGAGCTATATATAAACTAAGAATGCTCATCCCTACAGCTCAACAAAAAAGTTCTTGCCAAGAAAATAGCAGTTCTGTCTCATGTAGGAAAGGATAAAACAGGATGGGTTAGCTTTTCTTTTCTGCCAGTGGTAGAACACACACAAATCCCATTAGCCAGCTAAATGGCTGGACTGATTTTCAGAATTAGGAAAATGAGCTCTGGAGAACCTCTTTAAGAAAGCTGGAGTTAGCAGAGAAACACTAAAGCTGAAGGCACAGTTGAAAATGAATATATATATATATTTAATCAAAGGATAGGGAAGAGGGAGAGGAGAGGGAGAGGAGAGAGGAGGTAGTGGAGCAACTGTTATTCTTGACCATTCCTTGCCAAGTAAATTGGCTAGGGGAAGGTCTGTAAGTATTGGGTGAATTCAGAGCACTATAATTTGTTCTTATTTCTTTTGCAATTAATAGCTAAACTAAATTCTACAGAAAAGAATTCAAAAATTCAATTCATACTAAGCAGACATAAAATAATGAGCTTTGAATTAGCTAGAATTTATTAACCAATCCGTTAATGGCCTATCAAATAATAGATTTTATAGGTTGTTTATAATTACTCTCTTCTTTGATATTCTTAATGAAACTCTGAAATGTACTATTCATGTACAGAAAGTGGCATTTAACTGAACTGCTGATCATACTTACTAAATCTACATAGCAATATTTTAAAGTGAGTTTAAAACTGGAGAAGAGTAATAATCAAGTAAACTACAATTAAACATCTCCAAGACAAGCCTGACATTGCTCTTTGTTATGAAATGAGGGGAAAAATGTAAATATATTTTTAAAAGCCTAATCTTTTCCCCATCAGAAGACTCAGAAGCAAAACATTTCCTCCAACTTACCCCCCCTTCTTTGCATCTCAAAAAGAAGTCCTATTCATAATCCTTTTTATATCTCATGAAAGTGAAAAAAGATTAAAAAAAAAGTTAATAGCTGAGAAGTTAGTTGGAAACAATTTATGTAGTGTTTCATAAGTAAACAGTTATTATTTTCTAACTGAATAGGTTCATTTGCATCTAGTGGAAAAATAAAAATTAATAAATAAAAAAAAACCAACAACATGAATTCCCATTCTCAGTGCCAGAAAGTTTTCATAGAAGTGCTCTTTAGGCCAGAGAGTTTCTCCCTCTTCTAAGACACATATTTTCATGCTTTCTGAACCATCCTTCCCTTTCCTCATTTTAACAGAATAAGCCAATATACAACACTGAAACTGTACAGTTTATCATACTGAGTGTAGGGTGGAATGTATCTTCTGTTTCTAGGGTACGTTTTTAGTAAATCTCAATAAGGACAGATTTATCCAAAGAAAATTTTCACCTAGTTATATGTTCAGAGGCTTGAAGGAAAATAAAATTAATAGATAAGCCTCAATGAGAAGACAAAAAAGTTAAAAGTTTTATAGTTTTATAGCATTCTTTATTTTTATAGCACTCATTTTATAGAAAAAAAAAGAAAAACATGTATATGAATAAGAGACAACAGTTAAAGGTTGTGGGAAGCCAAGAAAATTGATAGAATATATCTTTTAAAAATCGTTCATGAATTACATGCCAGTGAAGCTAGGAGTGTTTCTGAAATGAGAATATTGAATCTGCAGCTACAGTGATTGTGACATTGTTTTCCTATTTCAGAAGGCATGAAAAAAAATAATAAAAAGGAAAAAAATCCCCTCTAACACTGAGGGATCATTATTCTATCTTTGAAATAATATGAGGACAGGGACTACACTTTCACAAGAATGGAAAGTTCTGAGGAAGAATGAAATTTTCCAAACCTCTATTATGATTTCATTATTTTTTGGTTCATTTTCAAAGTTAGATTTCAAATAACCAAATAATACATTTTCTCTGAATTCAAAGCAGAAAACAAAACAAAACAAAAAAATGGAAGTAAGTAAAATGGATATTATTTACTTTTTTCCTTGAAAGTTGTTCTACAGTTATTAATGTGTTAGAGAATTCCTTGGTTCTGTGTGGTAATCCTGGGATCTCTCTTAGTACTCATTACTGTTGCATACAGATGTATTAATTAATAGTTTCGTCTTTAGACCAAATTTTAGTCCTGGCTGTAGGAACTTTGAGTTAATTACTGGACAGGTCTAAAGGTGTTTTGAGGAAGCATATTTAAAGAGAACTTGAAAGAGTTATTGGGATTTGTTGTGCTTTCTGGAATCCAAATCTGATATGCATAATGACAATGATGAAATTGAATTATTATTTTTTTTTCATCTATGAACATAGCTGGTCTGCGCTTTACAAGGCAAAGACTAAACTTAGCTAAGACTTTATAAACTTCCATGGCTATAATTTGGGAACTCATTGAAATACTAGAGCCATAGTTTTAAAAAGACTAGTACTCTGTTAAGAATGACCTTACATTACTAGATCTTTGGAGGACATCATATTTCAGAGATTCTTAAAACATTACTAACACATTAGTGATTCTTTATAATTTATTACTTCTGCTTTCTTCCTTCGTCATGCTACACTGCAATCTTCAAGGTCATTCCTTGTATCATTTGTCACCAAGCATATTTAATATACATATATATTTTTTTCAAATTAACCATTTTTAGTAACATTGTAGGAACTCCCCCTAGTCTGCTGGTCCATTTTAATTAAGAAAATGGTTCAATTTTCCTTCAAGACTAGAATTTTCTTCTCTTAGACCTCAGGTCAGTCCCCTCTGAGCAGTTCTGTGTATGCCCTTTTTGGCTTTACATCACTTACAGAAATACTGGAATGATTTCTTTTTCCCTTGGTACTTATTCTGTGTGATCATTTAGCAAATGAAAAGCATCTCAGAGGTCTTTCAGTGCCCATAGTTTTTCTCTTTGTATTTCTTAACTTGAAAACTATTGGTAGTAGGGACATGAAGTATGAGCAGGGATTTCTGTTTATACAGTACACTCTGCTAGTGATGCTGCCACTTTCCAGTGACACAGTAAAACTGTGGCTTTGTGAAATTCATTTTCTTTTTTCTGGTCACACACTGTCCCATCAATGACAACTATATGTATTTTTTTTTCATCTATTCACAAAGAGCAATATTCATAGATTTATACAATGCAGACAAAACATCAAAATGAACTGGTCAGAAACAAATATTAAAGAATAAAGACATTTACTAGAAAGCACCAAGATTCCCTAAGCAATGTGAAGGATGACTCTTTCAAAGATTAAGAGACTAGGGACTTCTGCAGGATCACAAAGCCAATAGGATCGAAAAAGCTTCTCTTTTAACAGGGCATTTTGTGCTAACACACAGAAAGAAATTGCTGAAGTGTAAAATATAACCTCTGCACCAGTAACTGCTCTTCACATCTAGCATCCAGTAAGTTCACAGGTTTTATCCCGCTCACATTATTTGCCTCAATCATTTCTTTTTTTTCCTTTGGGTTCACTTTGCCTATTATGTGATTTTTCTTAAGCTTTTGTCTTTAAGTCTAGTGTCACTACATGAAGTCAGAGAGCAGCAATTTTCAAACTCAGCAGTAATCCTTTCTCTCTTGAGGATTAAAAATTTCTACTAATGGAAGTAGAATAATTTCTGAGGGAATATTTTGAACTGTTTAACAAGAGAAAAGGATGAGCTGATATTCATTAACTTCTAGATTTTTGATCTGAAAGTAAAGAATACAAATCACTTAAAGAAGATAGGATGTGTGAAAAGTACTACATAAGAAGGAACTTAAACTCATATAATTATTTCTAAATGATTATTTAAATTATTGAAAAGTAAAACACGTATTATAAAACACACATAATGCAATAGTCATCATGACAGGCAACTCAAAACCCCTTTCAACATCCAGGAATGCAAGTAATAAAAAAGAAAAAAAAGCAACAACATGCAAGACAGAAGGTTATTCCAGTCTTGGGAATTTGCAGGTACAACATGTATATCGAAATAATAATTGAAAAATTATTGAAATAAATTTTATAATTGAAATAAAATATTATAATTATAATAATTATAATGATTATTTACACAGAATATGAAAAAAGTAGAGAAGGGTAAACCAATAATTGAAATAGAACAATAGAACAGTTCTTAGAAATCACATAACTCCTTACATAAAAGTGTAAAAGACAGATGAGATTGTAAAATTTTATTTCTGCTAATTAGGATCAGTTAAGATCGGTAGACACGGTTTTGACTGAATTTGTCATCAGGGACCAGACCAGCAAATGACATCTGGTTGTGAGGGTCTACTACAGTTCACATGATGAAGTAAAGCTTGTTGACAATGCCTTCTTGCTTCAGTTGCAGGAGGTGCTGAACTTACAGGATCTTATCCTAGTGAGGAATTTCTACCACTCAGATATCTACTGTAAAAATAGCACATTGAGCTTCAAGTAATCTAACATACTCCTGAAGTCCATTGAAAATAACATACCGATCCAGATATCAGGCAGACCAACCAGAGGTGAAGTGCTACTGGACTTGGTCCTCACCAATTCAGACGAGATCATTAAAGAGTTTAAGATCAGAGGCAGTCTGGGACGTAATAACCATGGCCTCGCTGAATTTCTGATATCAAGGAACATATACCTGAGAAAGAGTGGAGTCAGGACCCTGAACTTTAGGAGAGTGGAATTCCAGCAGTTTGCAGAACTGAATGAGATGCCCTGGGAAACTGTCTTTATGGACATGAGAACAGAACAGCTCTTAAAGGATACCTTTCTGAGAGCACATGAGCTCTTCATCCCCCAGCACAAGGAATCAAGCAGGACATGCAGAAAATCAGGATGGATAAGCAGGGCCCTGCTGCTCAAACCGAGAGAAGAACAAAATGTACATGCAGTGGAAGCAGGGATAGGTGGCCCGGGCAGAATATAGGGATTCTCTCCAGACATTCAAAGATGGCAGAAGGAAAGTCAAGACACAGATGGAGTGGAATTTGGCAAGGGATGTGAAAAATAACAAATGTTTCCTCAGATATATTGGTCAGAAAAGACAGAAAAAGGAGTGTATCCCCTCTGATAAAAAAAAAGAAAGAACTGACTTCAACAGACAGAATGTTGAGGCATTCAGTGTGATCTTTCTTTCAATATTCACTATCAGACAGGCTTCTCACACCTCTCCAGTCCGTGAGTCTGTAGGCAGGGGATAGGGGATTGAAATCCCTCCTGGTAAGAGCAGAACAACTCATGAGGCTGAATGTGTACAACTCTATGGGGCCAGATCATATGCAGTCTGAAGAAACTGGATTATGTGGTAGCAAGGCCACTCTCCAACATATCTAAAAAGTCATGGTTGTCAGGTAAAATCCCTAGGGACTGAAAAATGGGAAATATCATTCCCATTTTTTAAGAAAATGAGGAAGGAAGACCTGGAGAACTATTGGCCAATAAGCCTCATGTTTGTGCCTAAGAAAATCATGGAACAGATCCTCCTAGAAAACATGTTAAGGTATGTGCAAGACTAGCACAACCAGCACAATTTTACCAAGGGCAGATCATGCCTAACCAATCTGATGGGTTTAGTAATGGAGTGAGAGCATTGGTGGACAAATGAAGGGCAACTGTTGTTGTCTATCTGAATTCTGCAATGTTATTGGAGTAGTCCCACACACGTCCTTATCTCTAAATTGGAGAGATGCAGGTTTCAAGGGTGGAAGATTCAGTGGGTAAGGAATTAGTAGGAAACTCAAAGTCAGAGGGCAGTGGTCAATGGCTTTATGCCCAGATGGAGGCTGATAAAGAGTGATGATCCCCAGGGTTCCAACTTGGGTCCAATGATCTTTAATATCTATATCAGTGACATAGATGATGGGATTGAGCTCACCCCCAGCAAGGGGTGGTGCAGTTGATACAGCAGGTGGAAGGGATGCCATCCAAAGGGACCTGGGAAAGTGGGCCTTTGAAAACTTAATGAGGTTCAACAAGACCAGGTGCAAGATGTTGTATTTGGGTCAGGGCAATGTCATGAGCCCACACTGTGCTTTTTCAGACCAGAAGACCAACAGTATCCTGGGCTGCATCAAAAGAGTGACCAGAGGGGAGTGGGAGCTGATTGTTTCCCCATATTCTGCACTTGTGAGGGCCAATCTGGAGGATTGCATCCAAGCCTGGAATCCTTGCCACAAGAAGGATGTAGAGCTGTTGGAGTAGGTCCAGAGGAGGGCTATAAATATGATCAAAGGTCTGATTCACCGACTGATTCAAAGACTGAGGGAGCTGAGCTTGTTCAGTTTGGAGAAGAGAAAGCTGTGAGGAGACTTCATTGCAGCCTTTCAGTTAGTTAGGGGAGCTTACAAGCAAATTCTCACATGATCAGATAGTGATAACACAAAGGAGTATGGCTTCAAACTAAAATAATGTTGATTTAGTTTATATCTTAGATAGATATTCTTTACTCAGAGAGACGTTGAGGGACTAGAACAGGTTGCCCAGAGAGGTTGTAGATGCCCCATTCCTGGAGGTGATCAAGGCTAGGATGGAAGAGGCTCTGGGTAGCCTGATATGATGAGTGGCAATCCTGTCCAAGACAGGGGGTTGTAGCCATTTGACCTTTAAAGTCCTTCCAACCTAAGCCATTCTATGATTCTATGATCATGCCAGATTAGTTAAATGATATTTGTTCATGAGAATTCAGTGCTTGTTTATATGAACAGTCATCAGCATGCACTCAACAAGTGCAGTATTGTAGAAGTGCCCCAACATACATGTTATTGCTCTGTAACACATACCTATTTCATTTGATTGATGTTAAGGATCAAAATCTGGAGTTATTTAAAATGATATCACAGACATCTGAAAGAGATTGTTTTGAAACACTGTGTAGGAAATGCATTGAAATGAATGAGATGCAGAGGTCTATGTGAATGAGCAGAATGATAGCTATCTTCAAGAAGCTTTTGCCTTTTCCATCTGATGGACTTGAATCTGTGACACACCAAAAATGAATGGTTATTTACTGGCCTACATAATACAAATCTATAGATCTAAATAATCGTGTGCCATATCTTTATTTTTTAAACCACCAACTTAATTGACAGAGCTATTGCTGATGCCTTCAACAGTGACATGACCATTTCACGCATTTCTCAGCTGTTTCCTCCTTATAGAAAAAATGGTACTGAAGTCCTTCTGGGGGGAATTTCTCCCTAAAAGTATAGCCTAAATGACTACATCTTTCTCTATTTTGTTTTCCATCCACCTCCTTCTTAGCTAGTGCTTGTTAGAGTTTGTATACTCCACAGATATAACTCACATTCACTGTTTTGATAGCCAGTTCACGTGGTGATGCTTGAAGAGCAACTCCAATATCTCAAGTCTATGAAAAAGTTATCAATCATCAGATTGCAACCTATAGTGACTTATTTTTCACCAGTAATACATAGAAGCAATATGGTTTCTCTATATATACATTTTCCTTTATTTTCTTGAATACTAATAAGATTATTTAGAAAAATGAAACAAAAAATCTATAGATCATTTTACTACATCAAGACCTGCAGCACAAGATACAATTCTTATGAGAATCTCTGTGCTTATTCAATTGCAAAATATTGAATATGCTTTCTAAATAACCTCAGTAGTAAAATTATCAGTGATGCTTTTCCTGAGAAATCACTGTGAGAACTCGCTGTATCAAATTGAATAACGAAGATATAAGTAATGAGTATTTTCACATTTCTGATGGTGGAGTGTGTTTTTTCTACTTTACCTTAGATATATTTTCCTATCTCAAAAAACTGAAAGACTGATCAATCCTTCACAAAAATGAACGTGGCTACTTCTTTCCATATTTTTGAGCATATTTATTTGTCTTGTTGCTCCTATTCCTTTTCCAATTAAATTGCTGGGTTCAACAAGTCTGAAAAGTGTTCTGATGTGATGGTGCTCCATTTGGACTTCTGAAGCTTGTTCCCAATTGACTGAGACAGTGTAAAAACATTAAGCTGTTTGTTGCTTGTTCATTTTTTTCTAGTGCTGAGTTGTACTATTATGCACTGAAAATTGATACATATATGGGGACTAGAAGCATCAGTTTACCTCAGCATCAGTTAGAATACAGATACAGTGTCTGATAGTCCCCCAAGAGCACAATCCCAGCAATTTGAATGCATTTAGAATATTAAGTATTAATAGCAAATATACTGGTAGTTTCTCTGCTCATAATTGAGCGCTTACTAATAAAACAACATCAAAAGATTTAAAATTTAATATTTCTTGAAATTTCTAAAAAAATAACAGTCACACAATCTTCACACAATCTTATTTCTTCAACAGTGCAGAAGAAAAAATAGTCAAATACTTCTTTTCTCATTTTACTAACTTATCAAGAGCTCTTTGTTTGCCCCTGTGAAATGCGTTCTCATACTAGTAAGAGAAAAGTGATGTTCTTCAATAAAGCTTCACTACTACCTTTTAAACATTGCAATTTAATGATTTGTAGACATGAAAGCTCATCCTGATAGTCTGTAGCCTTTATTGAAACCTTATGAAGTCCTCTGAACATAAGACATGAATATTCTGCTGCATGTTGGTTTTGCAATGTATATTTTAATGATTTGGGGAGAGGGGGGGGAACATATATTTACTTAGACTAATTAATTACTTAAACCAAGTTAATATAATAAAACTTCCTCTGAATACTTATATAGTGAGAATATACTGACACACACAGTATGATCCTTGAAAGAATTGCTTTTACAGAATAATAGCTTACCCTTCCTCATTTGCTATGTACAATATATACATTCATATGTATATATATTTATGAATGTAAATATACATTCATATATATATATATAAAAATATATAAAATATATATAAAATACATATATAATATATATATAAATATATATATATATAATATAAAATACACATATATATAAAAAACAACAAAACAAACAATCAAACAAAAAAACCTTGAAATGCAGAGTTGTGTGAACATTGTGTATTTTAAGTCTTTCCCTTTAGTCATTTTAATAGTTTTTTATATCCCTGTAGTATGTTTTTCTATTAAATAATTTATATAGTTATGTGATTATTCACGTGTTATGATCCAGACTGTTCTGAAAACTTACAAAGGTTCGATGGAGTTCTTTGTTCTTCATATTACTCCTGATAATGTGCACAAATTCTCACTTTAAATGAAGAGCATTTTAAATCATTAATTGAAAAAATCAGGAATTCAGTGTGATGTGTGTCTCCCAAGTTCACCATCCAAAATCATCCTCTAATTTCCAGAAAGAAAAAACTCTCAGCTGTTGCTAAGTTACACTGAATACTGATTGAATTACATGTGAAGCCAATGTTAATTCCAACTACAATCATTATGAGTGGCACTATTACAAAGAATACTGAATAGATTTAAAATAATAGAAATCCAAATTTAAGAAAAATTGCCACCTTTTGCTACAGTTTTTTCAGCATTTCTGGACTTTTTTAAAAGATAAATTAGCTGTAAAAAAATAATAATAATAAGATTAAGTAGCTTTATGGGTCATTTTATAACATAAACCAGTTCTCAGCCTCTGATACAGACAGCAACTAAAATCTTAGTGTACAGATCAGAGAATGAAAAAAAAAGACAACAGCTGTGCTATGCTGATATATACACTAAATTCAAACAACAAAAAATGTACTGTATTTTCCTGTGCTTTAAAACGTATTCTGACTTGTCACTGCTTCCTCTGCAGCTGTTGGAATTACAGCTTGGACTGAACTCAAGGAAGTTTTAAAGTAGGGCACCTCTCACCAAGCAAGTGATGATAATTACTCTTCACTGCCACAGTGCTGACACTCCTTGGCTCTGTGATTTGGAGCATCATGGCACTTCTGCAGCAGGCCAGAGTTCTACTTGTTACCAGTACTTTCCACAGTATGAGGAATACTGCATTTGAAGACTGTAAGGAAAAGTAATCTGAACTATATTCACAATGAAAGTCTATGAATATGTAAGTAGAGTTATATGCAGTAGTTGCTCTGGTAGCAGAGGCTGAACTTGGTGACCAAAGAGATAACATCCAGACCTTTGTCTTATTCTTTCATGTTACAACTTAATCCTCAGTTTGTATCAGGTGATTTAGATCATTTTATTCAATATATATAGCATTAATACACATTAGAGTTAAAAAGTTGACTGTTCTTGAAACACTGCACAATTTATTTAAGTAAGACATCAGCTTTACAAGATATTGAAGGAGCTGGGTTTTGGGAAAAGGTTTTACAAATGCATGATTTGCAACCCACCTAACTGTATCAGCTTGGACTGCCTGCAAGAAAGAAGAATATTCTTTGGGCCAAGGAAAACATAAGTCTTATAAAAATGAGTCTTCCCAAATTTACATGTCCTTAGAAACTTAGCCTAAGACATGCAGTGGGAGACAGAACTGGAAGCTGCTCATAAAGGAATGATGAAAACTGTTAGCCAGTGATGTATAAACCATGTACTCAGTAAGTAAAAGAACTCTGGAGATGACATTATTAATGCTCAAGTTTATAACTACATTTTCTGTTTTGAGCTAAAATTCCACTTTAACTGATATGAATATTGCTATTTGAAGCACTATCCATGATAGTTCTGTGTCTGCTGTAGACCTGTAGTCTTCACGAGGTATACCCTTTCTCTTCATGGCATTTCAGACCACCTATTCTATTTCCATGGCCTACACACTTCTCTATGAGTAAGACCTCTGTCCAGAGCCTAACTAGTGCTGAAAAGACCAGTGTAAAATGTTTTCAGTAAGATCTGCCCTGCTCTGCTACTGTAATTAGTGTGCCAGGTTGCTGCTGATAATTCACATTGCTAAAACAATTAGAGCAACCTCTCTCCAGAAAAGTCTGAGCATTGTGTTTCTTTCTCATCATATTGATCAGAGAACTCCATTGCACTGTGTCATGATTTACTGCCCTTGGGTTTTTAGGAAAGAACTGCAAAAGATATTCAGTAATTGGAACCATCTCACACACAGTACTTAAGATAAGTCTCTGATTGTGCTTAAGGAGTTCAGCAAACATAAGTTAAGGCTTAACTATTTGAATATAGTATTTAACTAAGACATTGATAGCACAGTTAATAGAGCAGAATGCAAACAGCAGATGTGCAAATTCACACACTCCAAATTTCTTCCAAATGTACACCAAAGCATGGTAAATTCCATGATCCAAAATGCAAATATCATGTCTGTGGAAACTGCTGTAATTTGACTCACTGTAGTGCTGACAAACGTACTACTTTGTTCATGTATTTAAAAGCATGACAGTAACAAGCTATCAGCAGATACCAGCTTCCTTCATGCTCAAATAGAGCAGCTGCCAGTCCCTATCAGACTCTCTGAAGTGCATCACCAACCACCACTGGTTCTTTGCAATTTGTACCTCAGCTAGCACAAAGGTAAGATTTTCATAGTAGTTCATCTGTTTACATCTCTACAGTAAGTAAATAAAATATGTCTCTTGACCACTTTTATCACTGTAACATATATTCACAAATTCTTTCCAGATGAATTCAATTGAAAAAGCTGTTAGAAGTCATATGTAGTCATGCTTTCCAAGCAGATTTTGTCTCAAGGCAAGCTATCTTAGCCAAACCTTTGCCTTTGAAAGACAAAAGGTTGCTGTGTTGTCACTCCTCTTTCTTTTATTCTGTTGCCTAATTGGAAGGCACAGATAAATATTATAGTGTTTTAGAAACACACAAAGATGTATCTATTTTGCTTCTGCAAAAACATGCAAGTGAAGTATCACTGTAAGGTTTATCTTTCATTTGTATCATTCAGTATGGAATCGCAACACTGAGATTTTGATATGTAAACTACAGTCCAGTGAGCCTCACCTCTGTGCCTTGGAGAATCATGGAACAGATCATCCTCGAAGACATGTTAAGGCACATGAGGGGCAAGTGGGTGATCCAAGACAACATGGTTTTACCATGGGAAAGTCATGCCTGACCAGTCCGGTGGCCTTTAGTGGAGTGGATTTGTTCAGAAGTGATGATCTCTTCACATTTGGTGTAGATCACTGTTACTGAAACAGCTTGTTTCTTACTTTCCCTTCATGCATTCATTATCTCTCTTTCTGGTTCTCAGAGATCCTCTCTGAACTTCAGTAGTCTCAGTGTGCATTTTAACTGGTCATCATCTCAAATAAAAATTTGGCTCTTTTGGATGGTATGAGGATTATTAAATACTTCTCTGTTTTCACTCTTTTGGATCAAATCTGATGGATTCTTTTCTTAAGATATGATCAAAGTGTGCTGTTCTGCATATATGCTACTCTGATTTGCATTTTGTTATGATTTCATTTTAGATGACATTTCCTGCATCTGTAAGCAATGGATTAAGTTTTTGTTGTGCACTTTTCTTTACTGCAGAGTACTAAAATGTCATAAAAGTTATTTTGACTTTCATCAGCCCTTCTAGTGCGTCATTCTTCTGGAACACTTCTTGTAATATTGAGTACTGTATGCTGAATAATCTTTTGAAGTGCCCTCCAAGTGGGGAGAATGGTTACCTTACTACTATCTTCCTCCTGACTCTTCTTCTTACTTTGGGACTGATTATCCTCTGCATTGTAACAGAGCAGTGTTGTCAAATATTCATATTATTATTTTGTTTCAGAGATCTGCCTTGTCTGGTACTTGCCTCACAAAGCCATAAAGTTAAATTGATTAAATTGCTTTCCATTTTCCTAGGAATAAATATCCAGGCACATATAGTGCTGGAGTTCATTGTAGTATTTGACCCTAGTTTTTTGTGGCTATTCATGTATTGCACAAAACATTGGCACTGAAGTTGTAGAAAATCTGATTTTTCATTGTTATGGTAGATACTTTTTACAACATAAGGCCTTGAGAAATCATTATATGTTTTCATTTTCATTACTTCTATTTTCATTCAGTAATGTCATCTACTTTTATTTATTATGTATTCTGTATCAGGGATGCAATTCTCTTCATGTTTTAAAAATTCTGGGTATTTCTTTAAGATCCTTTAAAGATAGGAACACACAATTATATCATTCAAAGATAGCAAGTCACAACTTCACCATAGTTTCTTAACTGCCTTGTAGCCAAAAAAGTACATCAAATAACTGCTGCTCAGTTCCTCCTGTACAATGTATTCTAAAGTTACATCAGACTGTGTGCCTTGTACTATTCTGCTCATGTTAGCAGCATATTCATCCCGTCTAATTTGCTCTATGACATATCATGACCATCTTCTTTACTTTTGCACTTGCACAGTGTGTATGAGGAAACTCATGAACAACTTAATCATGTCATTTTAGTGCCTTTGCTGTATTTTTCTTGGAAGAATATGCATAACACACTATACTGAGTCTTCCTTCCCCTTCTATTTTCTACATTTTTTACTTGTACTATTATATTTTTGGAATTAGTGACAAATTTAGTCTGTTCTTGTATACACCTCCAATCTGTCTAGGAAGGAAATTTTGTACATAGTGTAACTTTTTTTTTTTTTTAACCTTTAAGGCCCTTGAGTTTGGCCTCATTAAGATTATACCCTATTAATCTATAAAATCTGTATAGCCACGTAACCCTGTATTAAATGTCACCATAGGCACTAGTTCTCTGTATAAAAACTTTTGTTACTATGGTCTGTATTTCTGCTATTGTGGGCTTAACTTTAGAAAGTCATACTTTGCAGAGAATGCTGTCAGTTTGTCCTCAAGGAAATAAGCCTGAAAAGTTAACTCAATTACTTTCTTCCATTTGGATCACTTCTGTTTTGGGGCTTCTGATTTCCAATTTCATAAAAGTCAACTTTGGAGTCGTTACACATTCATTATATATTTATTTGGTGGTTTTGTGTTGATTTTTTTCCTGACTCTTCCTCTTGTCTAATTATATTTATTTACTTTTCAGCTTTCTCACAAAGTTACTGACTTGTATGGTGCAAAGTAAACTATTTATCTTCTTTTTTTTGGTCTTATTTTTGTAATATCAAGTCACTCGTTAACATCACAGAGGTGATATTCATTTATCAGATCCTGTGATAAAAACAAGTGCAGAAAATTTTCATTTTGCAATGAAGTTTGACTTAGGGATTACCAGTATGTTTATATTAAATAGTGTTTTCAAATGAATATCAGGCTTATGCAAAGCAAATGTCTTCTAGGAAATTAGAACTCCGATTGTCTCAGAGATGGAGAATTATCCAGGTGATTCTCAAAGTGCCCAAAGTAAGACGACTGGAGGAAGGGTATGAGAAAAAAAAAAAAAAAGGCAAGGAAAATAATGAAGGACTTAAAGAAAGTAGTTATTCATTCTTTTTGGGCAATATTGGTACAACTGAAAAAAAAAGACCCATGAAGGAGAATTTATATAATCTCTTTAATTTATAAGCCAAACTAGATTACTTAAGAAGCTTAGATGTTACTGCAGTAATTTCCTGCCATTACATTTCCAGTCTCTTAAAATGTTTCCTTATTTTGCAATGGCTAATGAAAAAATACCCATTTAGTACTATCTGCAGGGTTGTACTGTGGTGTTTTGCTCCTAGATTTCACATACATGAGTCTGAGAGCATTAAGTTTGGCACTGTGCTTAACTCACAAATTGTCCAGTCAGATATTCCCATCACAAGGAACAATAAACTAGACATACTAGATTTTTTCAGTAATTCCAAGCAAAAGAAATTGGGCCTTCTTAGCCCACTTCTGGGAGCCTCTACGCATTAGAGGTTATAACTTCCATTATGACAAGTAATTCTTTTTAAAGTTCGACAAAAAATAGCTTGTACATCACAGTATGGGGAAAATTTTAGAGTTACAGTCTGTCAATGAAGTCTGAGAGCAGCTAGAGGCCTCTTCCATTTTCACCATTACTTTCAGAACAATAGAAACAAAGTTTCAGGCAGATACAATGACAGATGACAGTACAACATGCGTAAGATTTTATCCAGGGTTATCAAATTAAAATCTCAGTTTTACATTTGCTCTGTCATGCATTCATTTCTTCAGGCAGTTGAGATCACTGAAGGGAAGATTGCTTCTTTACAGAGAGCAAATAATAATCTGCCCTCTGTCTTGAATGCCATGTTGGATCATGATGTTTGTTTATTCATTATTCTTCACATTTTACCATTGTAATAAATTTTTAATGTCAGTGTCTGCACTAAAGACCAACGCCTCATAATTGACAAAGATGTCTAAGTCTTTCAGACTGCTTTATTTATTGACTCCATTTGTTTTCTACCATCCTGTAAGAAATACCATTATTGTTTACAAGGTTGGTCTTTTCAAGAAAAACTGTATCAAGAAATAAATATTCACAGTCCACCCCCACCATTCTTCCTGATCTTGAGATGTTGCAGTATAACCTCACTGTAATAACTGAATTTCAAAGTATTGCTATTATATACCCTGTTTGCTTTTTCTCTTTAGGACACTGACACATGCAATTTCCTCTTCTTGATTATAGTCATTGTGTTGGGGTGAGAAATAGAGCAAAAGCAAGAGATGCCCTATAAAATATTATCCTTTCTCTATCATTGTCTCTGTCAAGAAAATCTGTGATGAGTGGCTTGTCTTTGTCCTATAGAATAAGTAACAACTTGACACTTTTTTAAGGGCATATTTCCAATTACTTCTCCCAGTTGTTATTTGAGAGAGACTTCCAGCTCTTCTCAGTGAGGAGGAACCAGAAGAAAGAGAAAACCACTAGAATTATTAATGTGAAACCATAAGTTATTGAGCAAACAAACGCAAAGCATTGCAGCTTTATTGCATGAGAGCTGAGCAGAAAATGAAGCTTTGAGAGGGATGATTTATGGAAATGCCAGGCAGTAACATTCTCTACATTTATGACCTTATCCAAACTTTACCCCTGGCAGTCACTTCAGTGAGTGATTCAAACCCCCACTCAGACTCATCAATTTTTAAATCAGTGTATCAGTGGGAAAAAATCAGCATCCTTTCTTCTATCACCAATCTTTGCATGCTTCTTGCTAATTTATTCTGATTGTTGCAGAAGATTACAACTACCTTTGTGTCAAGATTAAAGTTTAATAGCTATAAGTTGGCTTCTTAGAATGCCATCAAATATTATGCCTTTTATTCTGAGGTCAATCAACTGTCTTACTACCATACAGTATCATGTCTAACTACTCACTCAGCAGACAGATACACATAACTTTAGCAATGATTAAAGCGTATTAACATCTAGTCATTTCTGTTATTAATTTTTAATTTGCCAGGTCAACATAAAAATGCAGACATATACACAGTGTAAGAAGTGTTGGCCAAACTATAATATAGCCTTGTATAATGTTTTCTTGAACATTTGTGTTAAACATGACCCTACTTCTGGTTGTCAGAAAGGATTTGAGGATGACAGATGTCTTTTTTTCTCAGGTATATTTCCATTCATTTTGTTATTTTTGTTTTGTTCTTGTTTTCTATGCCTCTGGTATCAGTTTAGTGCATGATAAACAGTAAGCTGAAAAGCAAGCAGAAGCAAGAAGAGTTACACAGGAAAAATGAGAGAATGAAAACGTGGAAGAAGCTAGAGGGGAAAAAAATGGGAATATAAAAGTACTATTGAAAGAACAGAAGTCAATGAAAGATCATTAGTAAAAACGGTGAAAACAGAGAAGTTGTGGTCTGCATTATTTAGAAAACAGTAAATAAATCTGGCTCACCTATATTGATTTTCCCAGTGAGTTGAGTTGTCTTTACAGCATGAACAGCTGCTTTGCAAGAATATCACAGGGATGCCAAAAGTTCTCCTTGATTTAGACTTCAAGTATCATGGCCTAATTGTCCCTGACAATTTTTTCTAATAAAAATCACAGTCATTTTTCTGCTTGAACTCAGTTTCAGCAGTTATTTGCTTGTGTCCATATGCCGTACCCTTTCCTGATAACTTTCATTCATTTTCAATAAAACTAATATATAACACAACTTGAAAGAAAAAATACGAATACTTTAGAGTGATTTTTTCTTTCAAAGTGAATACATACAGACTCAAAAGTCATTCTGCAGTGTCAACATGGATGCATTGCAGCCTACCTCTTACAGCATAGAATTTTGAATTCCAAAATTTCTGAGTTCTGTGGACTCTAATTAAGACTGATTAATTTTTACCTCAGAATACAGCTACACTCAACAAGATGACCCACCTTGGAGATGTAGCTGCGGAGAACTTTATGAGTCAGCAGGATTACAAAAAAAAAAATAGAAAAAAAAAAAAAAAAGAAGAAGAAGAATGAGGTTCAAGCATAGAGATGCAACAGAACTGTGACCAGCTAATGACGTGGATGCTCTGCATGAGGATGGGCTGAAACTATATTTGAGTTTTCCGCTGTTCACTTAGGATATTCAAATTTAGTTATTAATGAGGGTAAGCTGCCCGTACTTTCTACAAAAAGCAATTTATGTATCTGTAACTAACTGAGAAATATGAAAATTCTTGGCCTATTATGAGAAGGACATGCTATATGAGCCTGTCTCTTGATTAGGATTAAACTAAGAGAATAAAATTTCAGCAGAATTTATTGCAAGGAAAAACAGACTAAATACATACGTTATTTCTTACCCAGTAAAGGAGTATGTTATTGATCAATGTCTCTAAGCTTGAATTTTGGTTGGCTTTAAACACTACATTACAGACAGAAAGCTTTTCATTGAATGTATATTTTGTTTGGGCTGCATTCAAGTGAACTGATAATATGGTGCTATTTTGTAATTTATCAAAAGTTCTGACAACATCATTTACTCCATTAATTTAATATTTATCAAAATAAGGTAATTATGAGCTTATTAAACATAATTAGTTCATGGAAAGAGATTTACATGAAATTTTATTTTCTTTGATGGCGACCCCATTCAGGTATTTATTATTATTCATATTCTTCTCTGGAGGTAAATTGTGCTCTGCATTGTAATTTAATAGTGAATCTACAGTAATCACATTGAGTAAACCTATGCTTCAGGCTGAGAAAGATTATTACAGGAAAAGCAATGAACCACTTCCTGTAGTAATTCCATTTTATACACAACTCATCAGTTTTTAAGAAAAATATTTACCTTAAACTTGAGTCTCTGTCATCATTTTCATTCTTAAACCATCTTAAACACCTCTCAGGTTGTATATGAATACTGCTAGTTCCCATTATCAAAAACAATTTATAATTTGAACAGCATGACACTCAGTGGAACTACCAAATTAAGTAAACATGGAAGTTTCATCTGCCAGCAGTATTCCATAAAAATTGCTTTGTTCATAAACAAACAAACATATCCTGAGTTTAATCTAATAGTCTTGTTATATTTATTCTCTTCCTCATGAAAATAAATGCTCATGACTAAGATGATCTTATTGGAAAAATCAGTTTAACTTCTAAACAAAAATACCATGAAGTCTTTGCATCTCAGCTGTTCTAAGAGAAGGAAGAAAAAAGGTGCAGTTTTAGTGAAGGAAAAAAATCTAAACAAACTGAGAGATGAACTGTGAGAATTATTGAGCAACATGGAATTGCTTAATACAACCCAGGAAACCTGAGCAAGGTGTGGCAAGTGTTTTTTGGTTTTTTTTTTTTTTGGCTAACTGTATAATTCATGAAGCATTTGTTCATCAGGCTCCCTCCAAGCCCTTTCCTCCTTATGTTGTGTCTCCTGTGCGTGTTCATCATTTAGGCCTAAATTCCTGAGATAAAGTACAATGCAAATAGATATCTTAACAGTAATAGATTATTTGAGGATCCGGAAGAAATCATTTGTTCACACTTTGCAGAGACTGGTGATGTTTCTCTCCTGAAATCAATCTGTGTTCTGTAAATAAATTGTTAATAAACAGGCCTGCTTATTGGCATCAGGCAGAGAAACAGATAAAATCCCCAGTCAATTACTCTGCTGTTCTAGAAATCAGGTATTTGGCTGATTTGTAGTCAGATACATAGGCTTTTTATCCTTTGGGGGTTCTCTGCGGGAATGTTTTCTGAACTGAATACATATCACTCTATCAGATGATAAAGGGAAAAAAAAAAGCACCTCAGCAAGCTGCAAGTATCTAGCTAGCAGTGTCAAAGGAAGAGGCTCAAGGTGCCAAACTTTCATGCTTGCCTTCCTGAGAGACACAGAATTTGCTGCTACTAAACCAGGTCTGTTGAAAAAGGACAGCTCATGAAAGTGGCATGAGGGAAAAAGAAGTCTCAGATGGCTCTCCCTAGTCAGCTGAAGAAACTAGTTTGATTTCACCATTTCTGTTGGTAGGAGTTTACACAATGCTTTGTAGATGAAGTTACCAGCTGAATCTTTTCTATGCAGAGATAGTGGATTAGTAGAGGAAAGCTCTTATTGTCCCTTAGATGTATTTTCTTATGATGGTACAATTGTGTAGTGAAATTACATTGCAAAAGCTGGAGTATAGCTTGTTCAACATCTTTATAGATAGCTTTGTAAGAAAGCCAAACTTTCTTGCTAAAGACTAGAAGCTTCCAAGGAAGTCATCTTATTTTGCTGCTCTACTGAATGATTCATTATGAATCATTTATTAAACACGGTTAGCCTCTTTTTCTGTCTGCAAAATGTCTACAAACATATCACAACTTTCTTGCTTATATTTGCTATTCTAAATTATTTGACAGGTCTTTTTTTTGTGTGTGAATTTTTTTACTCTGTGAATTGCAATGTGGATTCTGAAATTATAACTGTCCTAACAGGTTGTGACTGGTTGCCTAAATTAGGAAATATTGTTTGGCCTCCCTAATTGACAGAGTGCTCGTTCTATGTGGGACAAATCTAGCATGTACACTGCTGCATCTGAAGTTAAGGATGCAGTTCCATCCACATGTGATTAGTCCTCCAGAACAGAAGCAAAAATCTACTGTGATGGTCTGTGTCACACATTTTTTTCAGTTAGTTAAATTTCCTCTAATTGCACTTAATTACCTATGCCAATATATGGTAGCCAATGAATTCCAGGTTTCAAATGAACACTCTTGGTGGAAACAACAGTATGAAGGACTTCCACGTAGATGTGAAACTGCTTCTAAGTATGGATCATGCAGGTACAGAGGGATGATGATTCCTATTCTCTCTTCAGTTAATGGGAACAGGTAGGATTGCTGTTCTAGCAATGTTTTTTTGTTATTACTTAAGAAATAATAACATTTTCATTATCCTATTATTCTATTAAGTAGCCAATAATAGTATTCCTAAGAAAACTGAATTCTGGATTCATCAGTTAAAGTTTGTCCTGAATACATTATTTTATATATGATAATCTTGCATTGTCTTCACAGATGTGTTTGGAGTACTTGGCTTAAATGAATTCCAAATTCTTTTGTGCAATCTCTGTAAAACTGTTCTTGGAGAATGCTAAGACCCATATAAAATAGTTGGTGAAGCTTAAAGGCTAATCCTAATCTTTCTTACCATTTTCATACTGAAATACCACTATTGATTTTAGTGGACGTAAATCAAATGACAATCTCATATGTTTTTTCAGTGCAAATTTAAATCTTAGTCACACATACAAAAGGGATATTCTAATTTATCCCAGAAGAGGACAATTTTGGCATAAGTGGATGAAAAGGAGAAAACATCCTTTATCATTTTGAAATATTTATCCATCGTCCAATGAGAAATTAAGCTAAAATGGCCCTCAAACACTGAACTATGTTTTAAAATTAAACTAAAAAAAAAAAAAAAAAGTTTACTATATGAACCCCTCTGAAACCGAGAGAGAACAATTTTGCTGAAATACTGAGTGAATTATCTGTGGACATTAAGGGAATTGGAGCAATTGGTTGATTTCTAGCCAAGGATTTAAAATTTAAGCACACAATTAGATTGTGTACATTTCCAGATCTAATTTGCACCTTCATTTCAGGAGAAGGAGGACTGGCAGAAAAGCAGACCTACAAGTGTTATCTGCAGTGTTTATAACCAAAGGTTGCCCCAAGGATAAAGGAAGGGAAATTAGAAATATAACATACGTTAGAGCTGGTACCTACTTCTGAATGAGAATTAGGCACTGACAGGCAACAACTCCGGGAGAAACCATTAGTGGCTCCACCAGACATTCCTAGCAGGTGTCACTGTAAGATAGGGGCATCAAATAAGCCAAAGACAGGTTGGAGGAAAATCTGTAAAAGCTGCATAATTGAAAGGATATATTTGTTTGTGCATGTGTCCATGTGTATATAATATCTTTGTTACCAGTGGTAACAAATTTAACAACTAACTTTTCTCTTAATGTAACGCCTTTTTTTCAGTACGGAAATAACTTGCAGCATATTACAGAAACCTGTGAGTTTTTTAATCCATGCTAGAAGAGGCAGAATTAAACTAAAGCATTTTCCTGTTCACAGGCACCCTGTATGGTAAATAGGAATATAAAGAAGATAGTGTTGGTTTGTATGCCTAAAAGCAGAGGTAAGCACATGCTCCAGTATGCTCTTCCAAACCAGAATCAATACATCACTACTGCTGAGTCTAAACTGAAGACAAACCAGCGTGGTGCTGCTCCAGGAACAGCCATGCTTCAAAAGTAATCCCACCTATTTTATTATGTCAGAGGTATATGTTGGTGGTATGACAGTAGAGGAATATTGGAGTATTCCCACCAATATTTGGTTACATTTTGTTGCTGTGGGACTGATAGCAGTAAAGGAACAAAGTGGCATTTGACACTGAAGTGTATATGAAGTAAAGGGGCATCAGTGAATTCCTCCATGTGGAAAAAAATGGCACCCATTGACATTCATTGATACTTGCTGAACATTTATGGAGACCAAACAGTGGATACGAGCACGGAAAGGAAGTGGGTGGTACAATGACAACAGTGACAGGAGGTCACCCTGGCTGTAGCAGATATTTACAAGTGCGGCATGCAGGCTCTTGCTCATTGCATAGATAATGAAGATGACTATGTTGAAAATACTGCTTTTTAGCTGAGAATTTGCTCTATCAAATAGTGTGTCTGTGCTCTTTGTGTCTGCCGTAGTTCTGTAAACTATGAGAAGACATAACTTTAGGAGCAACCTACATATATGGCTTCAGGGGACTGGTGTGTTCTATTTTTAGACTTTACTCCTTATTTTCTAATTTTCTCTCATTGCAATATAATTTTATTGTGTAGGTTTTATACTTCTCCATTACCTTGCCCTTTAGACACTATTTTGATTTGTGTTCTGCCTGACTGGATCCACAGCATCAGACGCCTCCTTGTCAGACAGTCAGTAGAGACTCTGTTTTTATTGCCTGTAACAAATAAGTTATCTTCCCTCTTTAAAGCCTGTCTGTGACTTAGAGAGTCTACAAGTTCAACAGCATACTGTTGATAGAAGGCTGTAATGCCAATGAGCAGATGAGACAATTAGACTGTAACCGTTTGTTTAAAGGATTTAGGGTCTCTTTACAGCCTTTATGAGCCATTATTAGAATTTTACAGCTTTGTCTTGTGATGGAAGGACACATAAGAAAAAAGACATTTTCAGTTTTGGATTGGGTTATGTTTTTTAGAAGATCTAATAGAGAAATCCACAAAATTGTATTTCTGGATTTATAAACTGCTGTATCTGGGAAGTTGCCTCCACTCAGAGAATATTCCATAAGGAAACCAGTCCTTTCTTGCCTCTTTTGTTTTCTGAGTAGTAAACAATTCTATAATCTAAAAGTCTGTGTTACATCCTTTCCCTGAAATACTGTACACATTGGCCTCATTTATGCTTTTCTGAGAACTCGCATGTGTGTGATTAACTAGAAATCATTATCTTTATCTTGTGTCAGTTACAGGAAAAAAAAATGTTCACAATCCTCGGGAAAAGAATGGAATTCAACAGAGAAAGAGAGGTGGGGCAAGAGGGTTAAATAACAAAACAAAAAAGAAATATATTTTTCAAAGGGCAGAAGATGAAGCGCCGTTTTTTATCACAAACAGTTGAATCTTGACTGGATCCCCCAGCTTCTGAAGAACTGAGGACCACTAGTCAAAGATGGCAGGTAAGCAGGTCAGCCACAGAGGCATTTGGTCCGGTGGTGAACTCTGCTTCCACTGTCATATTTCAGTACTTATGAACAGAAAAATTTTGAGATAGCCAGTTCTTTATTAACACATTACAAATAATTCACTTTAATTTTCTGCTTTATGGAAAATATTTACAAACAAAGCAACAGTGTTACATGGGACACCTGGGATTCTTAGGTTTACAAGTTGATACAACAAAAATTGTACATTTGAGGACTTTGAGATGCTCAGATACTTAAAAAAGACACCTTCACAGGCTACAATATCATTCGATGTTATTTTTCCCTTTAATTTTTAGTCATCACAAATTCCAGAGTTCAAAGCTTGTTCAAGCCTTTCAGCTTGAAATGTTAAGAGCTTTACAAAGCAAACATGTTTTCATCCTCAAAGAATGACATTTGAAAAAAGTGACTTAAAGGCTAATAGTACACTTAGATTTTTGCCTATATTTCTAGGCCATATAATCATAGCATGGTTGTTTTTTTTTTTCTTTCCTTTTAGCATAGTGACAGAATACTAATGCCTTAATTTATTTATTTCTTGCTAAAAAGAAAAAAAGATAAGAATTTTACAGTAAAACAAGCAATCACAGAAAGACTGAAAACATTAAATTGGAAAAAAAATCTATAATTGCCTATTATCTTACAATGAAAATTGTTGTTTGCTTCTACTTCTAATTAGTACAAGTAAAACTAGTCAGCTATTTCATATAGCTGTGTTAGAGCATTGTAGTGCAATATCTCAGTAATTAAAGTAATGCAAATTAGGAAATCAATTAGGATTCAGCAAATAGTATAACGGGTCCCAGAATCCTTATTTTAGGATACGCAGGAAAAACTTACTTGGTTTCCATTAGTCAGCTGAGAAGAATCAAGGAGAATTTCTAACCTTTACTCGGTGCAGCAGGGAATGTGACCACTGAGGATAAGGAGAAGGCTGAAGTCCTCAATGCCTTCTTTACATCTGCCTTTGATAGGCAGATCAGCTATCCTCAGGGCACTTTACACCCTGATCTGGAAGTCTGGGATGCTATGCAGAATACACCCTCTGTGATCCAAGTGGAGACAGTTAGAAAGCTTCTCCTCCATCTGGACTGTCACAAGTATAGGCTTCATCCTAGGGTACTGAGGGAGCTGGCAGGCGTGATTGCCAAGCCACTCTCAGCCATCTACCAGTGTTCTTCATTAACTGGAGAGGTCTTGAACATTGGAGGCTTGCTGATGTGACTCTCATCTGCAAGAAGGGCCATAAGGAGGATCTGGGGAACTATAGGCCTGTCAGCCTGACCTCGGTACCTGAGAAAGTTATGGAGCAAATCATCTTGGGTGAGCTCACACAGCACGTACATGGCATCTGGGGAATCAGGTCCAGCCAGCACAGGTTCACAAAAGGCAGGTCATGTTTGACCAACCTTATCTCCTTCTATGACTGGGTGACATGGTCTCTCACAGTATTCTCCTGGCTGCCCGTGGCCTGGACAGGCATACCCTTCTTTGGGTAAGGAACTGGTTAGAAGGCCATGCCCAGTGGTTAGTGGTTAATGGAGTTAAGTCCAGCTGGCGACCTGTTGCAAGTGGTGTCCCCCAGGGGTTGGTACTGGGGCCCATCTTGTTTAATATCTTTACTGATGACCTGGATGAGGGCACTGAGTGTACCCTCAGTAAGTTTGAAGATGACACCAAGTTGGGAGGTGGTGTCAGTCTGCCTGAGAGCAGGGAGGCCCTCCAGAGGGACAAGCTGGATTGCTGGGCTGAGGTCAATGGGATGAGGTTCAAAAAGGCCAAGTGCCGGGTCCTGCACTTTGGCCACAATAACCCCATGCAGCGCTATAGGCTTGGGGATGAGTGACTGGATGGCTGTGAAAAGGAAAGGGACCTTGGGGTGTTGATTGTTGCTCGGCTGAACATGAGCCGGCAGTGTGCCCAGCTGGCCAAGAGGGCCAATGGCATCCTGGCCTGCATCAGAAATAGTGCGGCTAGCAGGAGCAGGGAGGAAACCATCCCCCTGTACTCAGCACTGGTGAGGCTGTACCTCGAGTACTGTGTTTAATTTTGGGCCCCTCACAACATGAAAGACATTAAGGCCCTGGAACATGTCCAAGCAGCCAAAGATTCAAGTTAGGAAAGCTAAAGCTCAGATAGAATTCAGTCAGGCCAAAGTCATCAAGAGCAACAAGAAAGGCCTCTACAAGTATCTCAGTGACAGAAGAAAGACTAAGGAAAATATGTGCCCTCTTCTGAAGGAAACAGGACAGCAGTTTAGCTGTTCAAAAAGAATATGATAATGAAAGCCTTCTTTGTCTCAGACTTTTCTAGCTATTCTGATTTCAGGAATCTCAGAACCCAGAGACCAGGCTAAAAGCCTGGATGAAGGTAGCTATATCTTTGGTGGAAGAGGATTAAGTCAGAGAGTACTTGAGCAAACTAGACATTCATAAAACCATGGGTCCTGATGGGATTCACTCATAAGTACTGGCAGATGCAACTGCAAGCCTACTCTTGATAATTTTTGCTTGATCATGGCAACTGGGAGCCAAGCCTAAGGAGCAGAGGAAATAAAATTACATTCCTACCTTCAAAAAGGGCAAGAAATGGAAGTACAGGCCAGTCAGCCTCACCTCAGTACCTGGAAAAGTGATGAAACAGCTAACTCTGGAAACCATTTCCAGGCATATGAGGGAGAAAAAAATAATCATGAGTAGACAGCATGGATTCACCAAGGGGAAGTCATGCCTGTCCAACCCAATAAACTTCTATAATGGAATGACCAGCCTCATGAAGTGGGAGCAGTAAATATTGTTTTCCTGGTCTTCAGTAAGGTCTTTGATATTGTTCCCCATAAAATCCACACAAAGAAGCTGTTGAAATAGGGACTGAATGAGCTGGATCCAGGAAGCACATATCTGTATATAGTTTAGTTGGAGGTCAGTAACAAGCAGACTATCTGTAGAGTCAGTTTTGGGTCTAGTCCCCTTTAAACACCTTTACTAACAGTCTAGATGATTGAGTAGATTGCATTCAGTAAATTCTCAGGTGGCACAAAACTGTGGGGGACTGCTGACTCACCAGAGGACTGCACAGCCATCCACAGGGAACTTGACAGACTGGAGAAAAGGGCTAACAAAAATCTCATTAATTCAGCAAAGTACTGAGACCCACAACTGGAGAGGAAATACCCCAGGTACCTGTACATGCTGATGGCAACCCTGCTGGAAATGTCTGCACATGCTGGTTGAACCTGGTAGACACCAAGATGAACATGAGTGAGCAATATGCCCTTGCTGCTAAAAAGGCTAATGGTATTAGGTGCTTTAGGCAAAGTATCATCAGCAGGTTAAGAGAGATGATGCCCTCTACTCAGCATTGGAGAGGCCACACCTGGAGTACTTCGTCCAGTTTTAGGCCCCCAGTACAAGAGAGGCATGGGCATATTGGAAAGAGTCCAGTGAAGGACCACCAGGTTGATGAAGAGTCTGAAGAACCTCTTCTATGAGGAAAGGCTGAGAGAGTTTGGCATGTTCATCCTGGAGGAGTCTAAGAAGGAATCATATCAATGTCTACAAATGCCTGACAGGAGCATGCAAAGAGGATGGAGCAATGGTTCTTTTATTCGTAGTGCCCAGTGCAAGGCCCTGGCCAAAAACTGGAACACAGAAAGTTCCCTCTGAACATCAGGAAGCACTTCTTTGCTGTGGAGGTGACTGAGCACTGGAAAAGTTTGCCCAGAGATGATGTGGAATCTCCTTCTTTGAGATCTTCAAAAACTATCTGGATATGGTTCTGAGTAAGTAGCTCTAGGTTTCCCTGCTTGGGTGAGTCATTGAACCAGATTACTTCCAACCTTAACCATTCTGTGCTACTGAGATTTTCAGTGCCTCCTTAGGCGGACATCCATGCAAACATCTTCACCTCTTTTAGAAACACTCTTAAAACAGAAATCATTGGCTTTGACAGTCACTCCAGTAAGTCTGATTTCATCATGAATGCATGTCTTCAATCTTTCAGTTGTGCCAAAAGATAGCACCAAGTTGCTACTTTATTGATCCAACTGTAATGTATGGAGTTGATCGTGAATTAAGTCTCTAAAATTAATGTCATAATTTCACTGATTACCTGTTTCTGATATTTCTAGAATGGGAGTGAATAAGAGGAAAAATGAAAGAATGTGGACTTAAGAGGTTCGTTCTCAATGTGTACAATAACTTAAGGAATACTTGGAGAACATGAACAGTGAGTGCTTATTTTGAGTGCTTTAATAAAAAAAAAAAAAAAAATCCAAAACCAATGTTCCTGATATCGAAAACTTACAATGATGAGTTCTTTATTTCACACCTCATGGATAGAAATGGCCAAGTAAACTTGGAATGTATTTTGTGATATTTGCTTTCAAAGGATGTCTTATGACAGGTGAACATTATTTAGATGATGTACTGAAAGAAAGAGTTCACACAAAGAAACTAGAGAAACCTGTCCCTGTTGGAGAGATGGTAAAGAAGAACGGTGATGCGATATAAATTATTTCTCTGCTTAATAATTGTGAAGACAACAAATTATTCCGTTGTGTACATAATAGTACTGAAGAGAAAATGAAACTATATGAAAATCAGAGAAACTCTTAATTATTAAAAGCAAAGAATTAGAACTAAATATTCATTTCCATTTGATAGTCAGATTACATCAGTAAGTAGGAAAGATTTTGAATAAAAGATCTACAGTTTACACCTATTTTAGAAAAGATAGCATCATAAGACCTAACAGACTTGCAAAATACAAAGCAGTTAACTCACTACAAGTTCATGTGCGTAAGTTATTGTACCTATACTATTAAAATGGCAAGCTTTGAGAATGGCCTAAGAAAAATTTTATTAGAAGCCATTGTTTACTTTTTTCATCACTTTTATTTTATCAGTATATTGGAATTTCACAAAATAATATGTTACAGCCACAACTTAAGGTAGATCTTGATACATGCCTAAATTGGATTCAAAATTCACAATTAAAGCTGGTCAAATGATGTCTCTGGAGGACTTGTATGCCACCAAGACTATTTATTATTACTTCTTGAGAGATTGTAAGTGAGTTCATATTCAGTCTGAACTTCACTATTCATATTTTTTGCTTTTTATTAGTTCAAGAAAGTCAGGAAAGAAAAAAAAATGTTCTTAATCAGAGTCAATTTTCCTGCTTTGCCCATAAGAAAGACAAGCATTTTTTTTCTTTTTCTCCTTTGCCTGGGAAGACAGCGTAGTTCTTGATACGAATGCGTTTCTTGACTGTAAGAAAATACAATTTGTGTCGAAAGGTAAAAGATTAACTGCACTAGCTTTGACAGCTTCACCTCACCTAATCCTAGTCCAAAGGGAGAGTCCAGAGAGAGATCACTGTGGTCATATCATCCAGGAGGTGAATGCATACCCCCTCTATGAGAATTTATATCTAAAGTCTGTCTTATTTTTAATATTTTTATCCTATTCATTTTTCTGAAAATAAATGAATAAAAAAGATGCAATGATTGACCCTCAAAATGCATGATATAGCAGTTCAAATAGGGATAGTGATGGAGAACTGTTGCATTCATAAAGCACTTAGCTAAAGCCATCCAGGGCTTTTTGTCTCAGTCAATAATTTCCTTAAGAATAGATTTTGTCAGATTTTCATTATAGCTTCAGACAGACAAAAGTAGTGCACCTAAAGAGTTCTTTGTAACAGTAGCATTATCTTCCTAAATGGCAGAAAGTAGAAAGCAGAGATACAGACTTTAGTGGATTCTGCCAGAGGGGTTATGTAAATATTCCTTTAATAGCTATGTGTTATGCAGTTTTTGTGAATATGTTTGGATTTCAGTGTGACTTGGCATGTACTCTCTCACAACTTGTTTAGAGAAAATATTTATGTGAACTTTGCAAACCAAGAGCCTGTTGTGTAGCTCCACTTCACACTTTTTTCATGGCCAGCTCCATGAATAAGAAATACAGTGTTGCCTGCAACGAGGCCTGCCTTGTATTTCTTCAAGTATTTTGGAAACAAATTCTGTGCTGGAAATGTTCATGACACAAAGGAAGATAGACTGTAAAAGAAATAAAATGACAGAAAATACTGAAATCTCAGAAAATTTGTCTGAGTTTTTTTGCATGACATTTACCCTCACTGTTATTATGCAAGCTGGAATTAGTCTACTTTTACTTAAATTACAAATAGTAACTGTAACTCTGTAGTGTTTAGACATTATCTAACACAGAGCAGACCCTTCTTTGTCCTTTAAACCTCAGGTACACAGAAATAAGTATTTTATATCGGTGCAAACACTCAAAATACTAGCAATTCATCTGAGCTGAGTTTTACATATAAAATTCAAAACAAATAAAATCTAGTTCCTTAGAACACTATTTTTTTGTCAGTTCCATGTATTTTGGTATTAACACAGGCAACTTTCGGTATAATTGAAGAGATTTTGGGCATCTACAAGTCTGAAGGGATCTTAGGAAGCAGTGGTGCATCAATTATCTGAGCTGGCTCTGAAAAGTTTACTATTTTTCCCATGATTTGTAAGAAACTACTGAACAGAGGGAATAAAAATGTATTTCCATATGTAGAGTATATCAGCTGAATGGGTATGTGTATAAGTTATTCATATGTTCAGAATAATGGAATCTGCACAATTTAACTTCCTTCACCTTGCAGTGTACCCATGTACAGGTTCTGAATATCATAAATACATCTATTTAAAATTCTTCAATCTTGTGTCAATAAATTTAGCTTATAATTCATCCATGAAATGATCATTGAGAACATTCATTACTTATAGTATATAATTTGTCCCCTAAATTACATGGCATTATTTATGTTCTCTGAATAGGTGATTTATAAATAGCTTTATACACAAAATGAAATGTATTTTTCTTTATCAGATTAACTGTTAACTTTCCCAGTTGTTCAATCTATCATCCAAATAATAAGAACAACCTGTGAATTGAACTGCTGATCCCCACATTTCCAATAAATTTGATAGGGCCTTTGTTGCTGATTTTCCTGTTTAAAATTGTTGAAAATAAGCATTTTTGAGTTAGACTGCAGGTAGATTATTTAATGGGAGAAATTAAAAGCAAGCTAATATGAGGTATTACAAATCCTATTTTTACAGATCAAATAATGTGGTTCTTTTGCCGAGGACTGTGAAAACATTGTGGGAAGAAACACAGGGTAATTGGAATCAAGCTTCATATTTTCAGGGCTTTTTTTGTTGTTGTTGTTCACATGAGCAGACATATTTCCTCTTGGTGTATTTTTTGGGAAGGAAGAAGCTTCTGTTTTTAAAGCATGAAGCATATAAAGAGAAGAGAAATGAATAGAGGGGCCAAAAACTATTATAGAAAGAGTTAAAAACCATATTGCAGCAAAATCTCCAAATTACATTTTTTTCCTGTGCTGTATAGCCTGGGAGCAAGAAAAGCCAGTGCATGGAAGAGTAGATTGCAATCCAAAAGCCTCTGGTCCCAGGGATAGCAACGAAACGAGAGGAGGTGGCACATATGTAGCTTTTCCCTCCAACTTGCATTTTACAGAGGTATTTAGAGCAGCAGTGGAATCTGGGCCCTCCAGCTCAACTGCACAAAACAGCAGGGGCTGGATAAAAAAAAAAAAGGGAAAGCAACGAACTTGGTTGGAGTGCCACATCTGTCTGGCACTTAAATAGCATTGGAAGTGCCAGGATGCTATTTCTTCTTTACTTATTTTTTAAAAACAAGCCAAAGCAACAAGCACTTGGGGGTTGGACTCAATGATCTCTTGAGGTCCCTTCCAACCCCTATGATTCTGTGATTCTATGATTCTCTTCTCAGAACAATAAAAAAAAATGCATTTAATATTTTTCACTTACAGCATGTGATAACAAAACAATAGAGAAGGAAATGCAACTAGTCTGTGTGTATAGATGTGGGTTGCTGAATACATCTTGGGCACAAGGAGAGGGAGCAGCATGATCAGGCTGCTCTGCAGAGTGCAGCAGGTTAGGAGCCAGCAATGTTTGCAGGTAGCATCCTCCACAGCAAGGTTTGTAGGCCCGGTGGTGTTCAATAAAAGAGCAAAGCTGATGGAGAGATGAGGCTAAGCCCTCAAGTGGAGTTCAAAATTAATTACTACATGTGGTAAACTAAGGGCCAGAGCTTCAATGTAGGGTCCAAGCCAAAGAGTGGAGAACAGATCACAGATTAACTTTTTGACATAACTTTGTTTTCACAGAGATTTGATCAAAGGTTACAGATGTGCCAAAACCAAGTTAATTACAGGAAGGCTGGAACGTTGAGAACTATTCTGTGAGCTCAAGACTCTCACCAGCACAAGCATCCACAATTTTCCTGAGTCTTTTTCCTTCTTTTATTTTATTATTTTTAAAATCAGGCTTTGTAGTGAGTGCTAAAGTAGTTGCATAAACTGTTGCAACATATGAATATCTTGGTGGTTCCTCTGTCAGTTCTCTCACAAGTGCTTCTTGTACTGTAGCTTGGTCACTGCTGATTGAAGCCAGCCATTTGCTTTCTGTCCACTCAATCTGGACATCAGCAGAGCAGTTTAACTCTTTTGGAAGTATGGTTAAAGGAGAAGTTTCCTTGCTGAGAGAGGAAGAAAGGGAAAATTTAGAGCCAGAGCTCTCCCATCAGTCATGGGCATGGAAAAAGAATATTCTCCATTAATATGGAGAAGTTTGAGGGATGAAAAAAAACATTAACATCCTTGAACTTTTCATATTCCCCAAGACCCAGGAGTGAACAACTCTGCCCAAAACAGAGAAATCAGCTCTGCTTGTGCCTTCATTTGCTCTCAGAACTACAGAGATTTTCAAGTGATTAAGCTGATTTTTAAGAGGCTTAAGCTTTTCCCTCACCAGTTTAATGTATGGTATTGGGAAAGCACCAATGGGTAATGATATGCTCTCTTTGGGGGTTGGACTAGATGATCTCAAGAGGTCCCTCCCAAACCCTACAATTCTGTGTGATTCTTATGATAGCCAAATACTTTATCGTGATTCTTTATCTATGTCATATAATATTGATTCCATTTCAGAAAAGAATCACAAGCGACTTTTACTAAACCAATAGATGTGATTGAAATAAAACAAAACAAACATCTGTGTTGCAGTAAAATACTTAGTCTTTTAGCATCTAATTTATTTTTTTATTTTTTTTATTTTTGTCAGGAGCTATAAAAATAAATTCCTTGGCTAACCACTAAATATTTTGAACTGATAAGAAAAACTCAAATATTTAAGAAATACCAAATTCCCATAGAAATGTTGATTAAAATCATGTTTGGTTGCCAAAAATCTGATTGTAAGAACCAATCAAAAAAATTAAAAATAAAAATTAGACATAAACCTAACCCTGTTTTTAAGAGATTGCAGGATATTTGCATGTTTTTCTAGTTACAATCCATCCAAAGGGTGAAAGCTACATAGGAGGTCAGTGTAGTAGAACAGTGCAGAGGTTACTGTATAAGTAATCAACAGATTAAAAATTATCCAAAACAACAAAACAGAAGCGTATTAAACTCATGATTATAGGAAAAAAAAGCAATAGGAGTCAAACCAAAGACAGTATTTCAGACAAAATGTCCAGGGGAAGGTCACTGTATGATTTTTCATTTGTTACTATATGCAAACGTCATGCCATAGCCCACTGCATAGCCTCAGAGGAGGAAATCTAACTTCTTGGGATACAAGAGTTAGGGGCTACATACTCACCCATTTCAACTGACCTAGTCACAGAACCCAAAAGTTTTGTGAGCTAGACAGCAGTTCCAGTAGATGAGTTGAATCCAGAATGCACTACAAGGAAGTGATCCTGAGACGTGGAGGTATTTTTTTCCCTACAGGCTTTTAAATTTTTGTTTGTTTGTTCGTTTGAATTCCAGTACTCAAGTCAGGAATTAAATGGTCTGAATTAAGTTCCTGAAGTTAGTATGTCTTGTCCATATTAACTACTGGTAAGTGACTACTTCATCCTTATTTTGATCCACCATTTTTCTTGCTCTTGCTTTCTTACTTCCCCCTTCCCTTGCCATTGTCAGAAGGAGTGAGCAAGTGGCTGTGTGGGTAAGTGGCCAGGGGCAACTCACCACAAGTGTAAGTACTTTAACATTTCTGATCTGCCTAGCTGGGAAGGTTTCAGCATACCAACCAGGGAGCTACATCTTTTGACATTCGTATTTTATTCCCATGAAATCAAAAATAGGGAAGGGGCTACAAGGGAGATTATGTTTTCATGATGCCTGGTTCTGTGAATAAGGCACATGCAATAATTCATAGGTTCTGAATCTTTGTTGTAAGTATTTACAACAATAATTTACAACAAAGCTTCTGCAGGGTGGTTGTTGTTCAGTTTTGTATATGAAAATTTGAATCATTCTTGGCAGCTGCCTATTTCCTGAAATGAATATGTAGAAAAACCTAGGATGACTATACTTTTTAGCTTGCATACCTCAGGTGTCTACACATAAGAACTAGCAGATTATTAGGAAGATCTGAAGTGCAGGGAAACCACAGGGAGAATTTTAATCTAACAATCCAGACCTGGGGAGCTACCTGGTGTTATGAGATCCATATGGTATACTTAGCCAGAAATTCTTAACAGAAGGCATGTAGTAGCATGGGATTTTTCCTTCAGAAAAAGATAGGAATAACTCCTGCCTTTGAAAACGTGATTGGTCTCTAATACCCTACTCACTGTAATAATCAGTTTGTGTGTGACAAGTTTGAGCAATTTCTCTCCTTTTAGTTTTGCAACATAATCATTTTATTTGGGAAGTACCTTTTATAAAATATGGCTGTAGTCCTGGAAACTAGGACCAGAATGAAGATCTCCCCACCACTTGGTAATTATACTCAGGGTTTGACTGTTTTGTTCTCTGTAGATAACTTACAGTGACAGTTTTGGTAAAATGAGCAGGAATTTGTTTCCCTAACAATTATTTCTATTGTCTGAGCACACTTATTGAGCACCAGGCTGTATCCTTGTAAATTCTTAGACTATGAAGAGCTACTCTTTGGGTTTCTGTGGACACTCAATGTACAGAATCCCATAGTACTCCTAGCAGCTGCGCAGTGGCACCCCATTAGGATGAGACATTCACTTTGTTCTCCCTTGTAAGCAAGCACAGGCTTGGGATGCACTTGTGAGTGGTTCCTGGCAGCTGCATCTTGAAGACCATGGGTTACACTGCACAATGCGTTTACCCTGTGACACAGACAACATACAAGGCTTAAGCACTAGCTGCACAAGCATTGTATAGGTGGAATAAAACTGACAGGTACCAACAGAATTTGGTACAGAGTGCAGAATGTGTTGGTTTAGAAACTACACTTGAATTGAAATCTACTTTCAGCTTGTAAGAACATTTTAAAAGTGTCCTCAGCTGTTTTTTTGTTATATATATTTTTTGTTATATATATTTTTTTCTTTTTCCATTGCTGTAGCTTAGATGATACAATCAAGAACAGTTTCGACTCCACTACTTAATTTTATGGGCAGATAGACCCTAAAACATCAGATAAGACTGAAAACAACAGGCTGATAAGTACTTCAGGTTAAACAGCAATAAAATATTTAGGTAGGTACAGGATGCTTTGAGCATAGAAATTCAAAGAATTTGTTTCCATAGGACAAGCTGAATTAAAATCACTTTCAGTAGACAGTGTTAGTTGATCTTTTCTACCATATAGCTTTGAATTTTAGGTTACGTTTTCATCAGCTTGGAGCATGCTATAAGCAATTTGATTGAAAGAGTTTTTCCACTACTTTTATAAAATTTTTTTTTAGAAGTAAAGACAAATGGGAAGTGCTTGAAATGACCTAACTGATGTCTAGAATTATGAGAGGGGAATGATAGCAAAGGTAAGACAAAATATTCACCATGTGAATGATTCAGACATTAGAGATCATAATTAAAATGCAGAGAGATACAGCACACAAAGAGTTCAAGCGGAGAATTTCACTTAATGCAGTTGCCAAGTAAAGCCATCAAAGCAAATAGCTCCAATGAATTTAAGAGAACTCTGTATGTCTGAGCAGGAAGGGAATCAAAGGATATAGTTACTAAGCAAGAAAATAGGTGTGAGATAAACTTAAAGGGAATAGCTTTTTGGGTCAGACATCCTTTTCTCTCTCTGGCAGTTCCTTGTGCCCTTGTTTCCTAATCTTCCACTTCACTTTCATTTCATTTTGAAAATAGTCGTAAGAAAAAGCTCTACAAAGACTATAACTAAAACATACTGCAAATGTTTTAATGTGACTGACTCGTGTTTTGATTTGGGGTTTTTACATTAATTAGAGAGACTTTAAAGGCTGTGACAGCCATTTCATCAAAGACAAAGACTTAAAGAACAGTCCAAACACTGAGAGATATCTTAATGAAAATAGTTTAAATAAGTGAACTGAGAAACTTTTGAAAATTTGAGTCTGAAGAAGAAAAATACATAGGAGTAAAAAGTGAAGCACAGAAATTATATTTCAGATAAATTTACCTAAACCACACAAATAAGGGAGTAAAGTTTCTGTTGGAACTCACTCTACCTGTAGAAATACTATGCATAGGTTGCAGTACTAGATGTACTTCAGTATATATTTTCTAATTTACATCCCAGTGGAAACTAATTTGCATTTTATAATTACCTTTCTAGCTGTCTTTTGGGAGATAAAAACAGAGCTATTAACCAAACTTCAATGTATCAGTGTTTCTAAACTAAATATATTTGTTCTATGATATTGCCTAGCAATTTTCCCAAAAAATGGATAAAAGTATAAATACACTTCATTAAACAAAAAGAACTGAAAACATTTGCCATTTTAAAAATTAGTACTTGAAGAATATTCTGTATGATCATTTTAATGATTTGCTTTGAGAAAGAAAACTGCAGTTTTCTTTAATAGCTTGATTACATGCTTCTTTACAGTGTTTGGGCTGCTATAAATTTCACCACTTAGTGCTTATCCACAAAGTGTGCTGAACACAATTTATTAAATCTTAGAATGCCTTCAGAAAAGATAAGTTGTGGCCATTAGTACTGAAATCAGTGTTTCATATGCAACCAGATGGAAAGTGAGATGCTCTGAAGTACTGAGGTTTGTAAGAGGTCACTCCTTAGGCTGAAGTTAACTGGGAGCTGTTTAACTGGGGATCTGTTTTCCTCAACCAGCTCAAAATCAAAACCTATGTCTGAGAACCTTGTCCAAATACTTCTTGATCTCAGGCAATTTTGGTGCTGGAGGGACATAGTCAAGCTGTGTATTTTGCTGTTAGAAGTATGCCATTTTACATGTAATAGATGATGAGTGGAGAGCATAAATATATCATCTTAATTAATTTCATGGTGGGAGAGTAGAATGAGACCACAGAATCTAACTTATTTTCATTTTGGATGTGAAATAGGATTGAAACTGTGCCTCCACACCTGCTTGAAGGGAGAGATGTATTAATTCCCTGTGCTGCTGAAGTCCTCCAATCCATATGATCTGATATTCGTAAACATAATTTGTATCAGAACAACCCTTGAATTTTATATCACTACACTTAAAAATGAAATACCAGTCACAGAGAAATACTAAGAAAACTCTAATGAATCTGTGACAAAGTGAACATAAATATAACTTGTCAGTGAATAGGTTCATCTACATAAATTTCTTTTTTATAAATAAAATCTTCAGTTAAAACACAAAATGCAAATAAATACAGGTATATGTTAGATTTTCCTTTTCATTCCACATGGGGACTCAAATAACTTTCCAATCATTAGTAACTTTAGTATCTAGACATTCCTTTTTCATCAGTGATATTTCTTATTCATCTTTTTCAGCATCTAGTCTCAAAAGATATCACATAAACATTTTCATTCAGATTACCAAGGATAGTACTTAAATATATGCATGCACATCTGCATTGCTAACTGCTGTTACGAAGTTCTATATGTTACAGCCTCAGCCCAAAGAGTCTGGTTGAAGTCATACTGGGTTTCTAACACTGATGGAGAAAATGACAATAACATTAAGGAAAAACACAGTGCCAGTTTGCACTGTAAATGTATATGATGACTCCAGAGAAAAGGTCAGTTTTTATTTTAGCATTCTTTCAGGTTCATTTTATTTGCTACTCTTGGTAGCACTCTAATGGTATTTTGAATGCCTGTGGCTGTGATTTTCTTTGAGGGTGCATTCAAAGCTCAGACAAGTTGATTCAATTAAACAAAGATCTGAAGCTATTGGTATAGAAAGAATCTGAATAGATTTCTATGTAATAATTGTACATCTGAAGCACACAATGAACCAGTTTGAAAATAAGAATATTCTTTTCTCTTTAATATGATTCTTTTGCTGGAAGTTCTGTATACTTCTTTGAGATTCAGTATGTCCAAGAAACTGCTCCACCTTTTTAGTTTTGGACTTTCGATGTTATTTTACACCTAACAGTAAACATCTTTATCATTTGATTTACAAAGACTAGCTGTAGAAATTGAAAATCACCCTCAGAAAGGTGTTCAATACCCATCTGGAAACCTACCTGTGTGATCCATTGTAGGCAATCTGCTTTAGCAGGATGGTTAGACTTGATGACCTCTCGATGTCCCTTCCAACACCTGCAATTGTGTGCAATTCTGTAACAAAGGAAATATGATCACAGAACAAAGTAAAAATATTAATTTCTAAATATATTAAAATATAATCTCTCTTCTCCACATTGTTACTCAAGCCACTGAATATTTCACATTTTGCTTGAGGAGAGCATCCAAGGGATAAATATCATTATAGACAATAGAAAGATTTTTATTTTTGCAAAATGTGAAATGATATAACATCTGCGGGCTTCAGGCTGTTTAATATCAGTGCTCTGCATTAGCAAAAGAACAGCACATTCTTAGATTCAAACAGTGACAATGAGGACCCAAGATCTTTAAGTCTGGGAACCTGAGACAGGCTCTATCCTGGTATAAAGCACTGGTCACTTGTGAGCAACTGCAGCACATGAGTTGAGCTCCTAGAGCATAGCTCGTGCTTTAGTTTGGAAAAGAATAGAGCAAATGCACTCAAATATTTCTACGTGATGTGAAAAAGAACCTGCCTGGGGGACTCTTTTTTGGTACATAGAATCATGGAATATTCCAAATTGGAAGGCACTCACAAGAATCATTGAGTCACAGTGGCTGCACACGACCTGCCCAAAATCAAACCCAATGTCTGAGAGCCTTGTCCAAATGCTTCTTGATCCCTAGCAGGTATGCTGCCCTGGAGAGCCTGTTCCAATAGCTGACCTTCTTTTCATTTTGGAAATCCAGTTAGTGCTACATTGTAATGCTACATTATGAGATTTTTGTACATTGCAGCTCACACAGCATTTTTGTTGTTGATTTTTCAAAGGCAGACTACGCAGCAAAATATCACAAAAATGCTGATGTTTCTCAACACTGCCCAGTGCTGTGGGATAACGTGCCCTTCATTAGGACAGGATTCAGAAGTTCTGACTGATGCACATCAAAGTTTTATCTATCCCAATATTATATCTGTGAAAGTGGCCATAGCATCAGTGCTTCTTTGATATACTCTTCCATAAGTGATAGATAACCTTCACTGACTGCTATTGATGTTTGTACTACTAATGTCTCTAATTGCTTTCCAGACTTCTGTAAGCTCTTGTTATTTACAATAGCCTGTGGCAGTAAATTTCAGAGCTGGAGTGCTGGGTAAAATTGTGACACTTTTTTATTTTATTTTATAATTGTCATACAGTGATGATATAATCTGAAGCTTCCTGGATAAGAAACTGAACAATCATTCTTTTCTTCCTTGCCATGAATATACAGATCCCTATCATGTCCTTCCTTAGCTGTCTGTCTTTCAAATTAAAATATTCTAGTCCAGCAGTATCTTCTTATATGGAAGCCATAAATCCATGACACCAACTTAGTTTTGACATCTTAGCACTCTTTTTGTTCTGTATCCTTCTTGAATTAAAGATGTCATACTTACCCTAAACACTTACAATGCATTCAAGTTGTGCTTATGTTTTCTAGTTTTTTTCTCCTCTCCTCTCCTCTCCTCTCCTCTCCTCTCCTCTCCTCTCCTCTCCTCTCCTCTCCTCTCCTCTCCTCTCCTCTCCTCTCCTCTCCTCTCCTCTCCTCTCCTCTCCTCTCCTCTCCTCTCCTCTCCTCTCCTCTCCTCTCCTCTCCTCTCCTCTCCTCTCCTCTCCTCTCCTCTCCTCTCCTCTCCTCTCCTCTCCTCTCCTCTCCTCTCCTCTCCTCTCCTCTCCTCTCCTCACAAAAATGCTTAACTAGTGGTGGTGTTTATGTTGAAAAGCAGTGTTTTGTAGCTGAGAATTTACTCTATAAATTAGTGTTATTGTGTTCTTTGTGTCTGTTGTATGGAAATAAATAGAAGGTATTATATGGGAGAGATCTGACGGTCTCTTTCCTGATGGTAAACAGGTTCACATTACTGTAAAAGTAAGGAGATGTGATTCTACAGAAGCTGCCAACTAGCTACTAAGCAAGACTGCATTTGTTTGTCTATTTCCAGTGGCTTTCATGATTAAATTTTATGTATTTATCTATTTCTGCTGTTTCTTACTACTTGTCTGTGATGCTCTGAAGCTGATGTACCTGTGTTCCCTTTATGCTCATGATGTACTAATTTACATTGTAGTTGACATACTTTTATTTCCATTGAGTGCCTGATATTCTCTCCTGTTTTGCTGCTAATTTGCACTGTTTTGTTTTTTTTTTTTTTCTGATATTTCTTTCTACCTGTTTTTCATTGTCCCAGTAGAATTCTCCTGACGAGACAGTTTTCTTGGATCTTTAAATAAATAAATCCCAGTATTTCTTTTGATACTGCTAAGCTTTATTACATGCCTGTCTTTCAGTTAGCTCTCTCTAGTGGGCTGCAGGATTTTTCCATTTAGCTTAATGTACACACATTTTCAAATTCTTTTGATAATGTTATTTAGCCCGTTTGATATCTCTTCATAAATGTTCTTCTCATTGACTTAATCATTTTATTACTCATATTCCAAATCCTTCTTAGAGTTGGATGGAATTTTTCTTGCTGTGAAGTGTTTACTTTCCCACTTTTAATATTAAGCGACCTGATAGTATTAAACTTTTTAAAAAATTTCCCCACCACATTACTTTGCATTATGATACCTAGATTTATGTAAATTTTGGTGTTTATTCCTTCTGAATACTTTCCACTAAACGTCTATCGTCTCTTTTTCTTTTTTCCTTTGATGAGTGAACTCATCTTTTTAAGGTTGAACTTCCTGCCTCTGATACATTTTTGTTTATCTCTTCAGTCTCTTCATTGTTGTAACATCTTGAATTAAATAGAGCCTGAACATTTTAATCAATATGCTGTTTGCTGCTTCATCCAATTCAACAATAAAAGAATCACAGAATCATAGGGGTTGGAAGGGACCTGAAGAGATCATTGAGTCCAACCCCTCTAAAGAAATGGTTAGATATTAGGACTATTATTGAGAAAGGCAGACATAATTCAGCATTGAAGTGAAACACAGAAGAACAGGAAAATTATTACTTAGAAAGAATGTATTTTACTGAGAAAAGTAAATCTAGTGGCTTTCCAAGAGAGGCTATGAGTATTTGTGCTTCGTTTTTGTTGTGTTGCATATGTGTTTGCTTTTGTTTGTTTGTTTGTTTTAGATAAAATGAAGAAAGCAAACAAACAAAAAATGCAAGACCTATTGGCAGTATAAATCAGAGATAGAGCAATGTCATACACTGTCAGCTCTTTATCTCATAGAAATTTGAGGTGAAATAATGAAAATATTGAACAGTGCAGATGTGAAATATTTACAGAAATTTCTTGGAAGCCTTGTAGTAAATTCAATATGGTTATAAAAATATGTAGTATTACTTGCCAGCTTGGAGAAATGTGTATAACTATACACTGTTACTACTTTTTATGGTCATTCTTAGTAGCTATATCTCAGAACTCGCCATAGCAATATTAGAACTTATTTCCCTTTTACATTTGTCTTCATTTTTCCATTATCATCCCAGAATTCTAAAATATGATTTCCAGAATATTACATTCTGTTTTCAAGCATCTATGATCTGGACAAAATCATATGTTCTGGTTTTGGAATTATTATCAAAAATTCAGCCACCTTTTTGCTTCATTATACCTCTGCTGACAACTGAAATATAAATATTGTCCTCATGAATAATAAATTATTAGAAAAAAGTCTCCACTGTACTTTGGTCAAGACATGCTCAGGAAAACTGGATAGTGTTTCAGCATTACTTCAGGTTGCATACTTTCACCACATGTAAAAATATGTATTATAGTAATACAGACAGAGAGATTCATATTAAACAATATATAATATTACAGATAGATACACAAATACATCATGAGCAGAATTAAATCTTTCCCATCTTGAGAACAATCTTTTTGTCATCATGGCCTTTGGGTAAGATATTCTATCACTGTGGATTCCTTTGGCACCAGCTCTCATTTCATGTCTCCAGGAAAGAGGTAAGGTTGATGAACAGCATTGACCAGCAAGTAATGCATGACTGTAGTGTATTCTGTGATTTCTGTGATTGTTGTAAATAAAAAAGGATTAACCTTCAAATGCTACATCTGAGATACTGGTATATTTTGGTTTAAAACTGGGTTAGACAGGAAAAATACCTTTAAACAACATACATACACCAATGGCTTTTGTGTGTTTTTTCTTATTTCTTTGAAGTTCAGAGCTGTATCAAAGTTCGTGAAACCAGTCACACCAATTCTAAATGATTTCTTTTTTCCTTGGGGCAGAAAAAAGGAAACAAAGAAAAAAAAGAAAAGAGAAGAAACACCAGAATAGAGTTTCCTTCTTATATACTATAGCACTGAAACAAACACATTTTATAAAATGAAAGCCATTCTAAAGAATTCCCTTGAGGAGATAACAGCCACACAAGGCAGCTATTACTTGTACTCACAATTGCATCAATCTTTGATCTTTATTGTTATGGTATTATTTCTATTCTGGTACTATAAAAATGTTCCTTGTGGATTTTCCTTAAATAATAAATGTGCCTACCCTACAACTGCTTGGAAAAAGAGATAGTTGCAGATCAGAGCTGCAAATAAAAGCTAAGGAGACTGTTTATTTAATTTCATTTCACATAAATGACTGTGAGATTGCTATCATGAGAGAGGACCAAAAATTAAGTTTTCACAGTTTCCTTTTTCAACAACAATCTTTACCATGCAGAGTAGATTTTATGTCATTTCCTATTCTTACTACAGCTTTCATCCTGAGAGTTGGGACTGTGTTATAATTTTGATTTCCAAATACATCACATAAAAAATCAGTGACCCATATTTTCTTTTGACATTTACATTAAATTTTATTTTACAATTTTATATATTGGTAACCAATTTACTTAAATCTTATTGGACACTGTAAATGAAGTTGAATTTAGAATTTAGATGTAGGGAAGTGGCTTTCTACATCAAGTATATACAATTAAAGAAAACATTGAAAATACTAAAAACAAAGCTTGTCAACACTAATGCAGGAGAAGAATTCACACCTACACACCGTTTACAGACTTATCAGTGTTTTAAGAAACTTTATAAAATATTACATTCAAATGAGGACTTAATCACATCAATTTTAGGTAATAAGAATATCATATTATTTAAATAAATTAATTAAATAACTTTCTCTTATAGCTTTCTGTGTTTCTGTATGGATCCAGGACTTCAACTTCAAGATCGTACCTATGATATTATATGATTGATATGATATATGTATGATATGATATGATATGATATGATATTATTATATACCTGTCATTGTTAGGTGCTTGAAATGTTTTACAAATTATAAAATATTTTTCAATATTCATGGTTTTAATTATGCTGAGGGAATTGTATATTATCTTGCCATTTGTTTATTATTATTATTGTCCTGAATCACATAATGTGAAGAAAAAAATGATTAGGAAGAAGACAAAGTTAACCACGTGAACTCAACTTTGGAATTTTCCATAAGTGAAGTGGCATGAGGAAAAATAATGACAGTGAAGGCCCTACTATGCACCTCATTGCTGCTTCCCTTCCAGCCATCTAGTTCTTCCCCTCCCTGCTTCTATTTCACCAGATGACTTTGGAATACATTATAATGATGAGTTTAAGTATTCACTCTACTACTATGTGTATGGGCAGCATGGATTGCTGTAGGAACAACAACTCGTATCTTATCTGTAGTCACTTTGTGGTGCTGCTTTCACATTGAAGTTACTAGCATTATGAAGTCTGGATCATACTGATCTCAAACATTAAATACCTTCAACTGTACTATCCCCAAAAGTTTGGTGTGGCCTGAGAGCAGGTTTTTTGTCCTTTCCTCTGTTCAGTGGTAATACCTAGACAAAAAGATGATAAAACATTAGATAAATTTCTCACTCCAGATTCAACTATGATTGAATGATTATTAAATGACAAATGGAAGAATGTTCACTTGTGCTCCCATGCTGAATTGGATGACTTGAGGTTAATAGTGTTACGTATACCTGTTAATAATTAGGAGAAAAAATAATCTTTTTGTAAGAAATAATATCCAGCTTTCTTTTCATGCTGCCCAAAAGGACACATTCACCTTGAAAAATCCTTGAAATGGCATTTAATATATCTGTCTCCATTCTGTTCATAGAAGCGAATTAGTCTCTGAGGTTTTCAGTGTGCCTGATACACTATATAGCTATTCCAGTAGGAGGTTCTCCATTTATGAGTGAAGACTAACCACTGCCAATATACAGATAGATGATTTGTGGTTGTCTAATTCTCCAAATGATGATCCAACTCCTTAAAACTAATGTGAATCAGTGTGAGATTGTGCATTCTGCATTAATAAGGAAGTAATTTTTCCCAAAGTCCAAAGGGCTGCCAAAAGGCTGTCTGTCAAAGCTGTAAAATTTGACCTATGTTATTTTAAATAGAGGTGGCATTCATCTTTTTCTATTTTTCTTCCCAACATTTCTGTTCTATCCAACTGCACTAAAGTGAATAGATCTGTCTTCTCGAAGTGGAGCATGTTATTAGTTTTGGCTCATAACAACGTCTCTCTTAGCAGTTCCCTTTGATCTGTGTAGCTTGGACTCATTATCTAGTCATTAAAGTAAATAAACATGAATTCTTCCATAATTATAGCGAAAAACTGCAGGATGTTGCCATAATATTAGCCATAATTGTACAGAATTATTGCTGTAATATTTTAGTAATGTGATACAGAGCTGTCAAGGTCAGAACAAACCACCTATGTGAGATGCAAAAAAAGAGAACATCAGATCCTCAAAGTTCAGATACAAACATTATAACATTTTTTCTTTCAAAAAAGTAAAAGTGGGAAATGTTGAAGTGAGTGAAAGAAATCGTAAAACTTTTTTTTTTTTATTAAGAGTTTGAAATTGCATTGACAAAAAACTTGCAGGATGAAATACTAAAACTTAATTATATATACATATATTAATCTATTAAGATAGATTGTACTTTAAATGCGTTGGATAAATTTTATGACTAATATTTCCACCACAGTATTTCTGTTCTCAGACCAATCTTGTGTTTGTTCCTATTGTAACTCAGCTAAAAAAGCTGAGTGAGTCCAAATAGTCTCCATAATTAATTGCATCTGCGAAAATTGAAGTTTCATTAGTGAGAAGGAATACCCAACCCCTTAAAAAATACTGTCCAATTTTTTCAATGTCCTTCCATGACCTTCTTGATAGTTGATGTTTACATACATCTAAGGTGTAAACATACTTAGGTAAGTTGATGTAATAGCTAAAATTAATGGTAATATTTATCTCATTTCAAAATTTTCATTTAGAGCTATTAATGGCTCTTTTTATCACTGTTTTCTTTTTATCTATATTGTGCTTGAGAAACTGCACTATTGATATGCAATTGATCCTGCGTATCAAGGCTGGATGTGTTGTCTTTTTGAGCTAGCCCCTTTATGGGCTGCACAGCTTATGTGATACACTTAGATTTTCTTTTCATTTTCCACAGCCAGTGACAGGAACAGCAACGGATAGTTATGACAGACAGACATAGAAGATAAAGCCTCAAACATTTGTATGAATATCTATGTTTGGAAGATGTTATCTGCCTGTAAGAGATACCTGAGCAGTCTGTCTCTTTCACACTTTGGCAACACTTCTGTATATCTTGTCGTGCTAATAAAGTATCATTGAATACAACTGACATCACATTCAAAGCTGCAAAATGAGAGTGGGAATAAAAATTTCACTGCTTACATGACTCTAAACCTAACAGCTTGAAAATGCAGTATTTTGAAACAGCAGGAAACAGAACACTTTTCAGGAAAATAAGACAGGTGACATTCGGATTCAAAACAATATATTGTTAGAATGATTTTTCTGTGTATGAGGACAAGCTCATAGGCATATTCTCTAGCTTCTTGTGATCTGTATCTGATGCATTTTCAGTAAAACTATGAAGAAACTAGGAGGAATGAATATGTTCTCATCCTATACATTGTGTGCTTGTCTAGATAGATATGTATATACACACACAAAATACACTGATGTAAACCAAGGTGAAAAAAGGAGAAAGGAATTTTCAAAAAGGTTACAAATACAACATTTTCAAACTCAGTTTATAGAAATTTCTCTACAGGGAAAGCAATTCCCAAGCAGACTGAAAAGTTAACCTAGAAGTGTAATATTAAGTTGAATTATAGAAAAGCAGTATATGGTGTGATAATAATGTCTTCTATCTTATTCAGTAATTGGAAACTAGTTTAGAAAGACTTTTCTTTATTTTCATTTTAGTTTTCAAGATATTTTTTCTGAAAAGGCTTGAAAGAATGTAGTCTTCTTTGAAAAAAAAATATCAAGTTACTTCTTCAGGGAGTTTTCTTTCTTTTCTACTTTTTACCTCTATTTTAATACACTTTGCAAGATATGAACACAATAGCTTAATAAAAAAGCAAAGCCAGTAATCTGTTTCTTTTCAAGTAGTACTACTCACATCTTTAAAACTGAGCAAAATCCTAATGATTCCACTGGAATTCACATACTTATGTACCAAGACAAACCATGAAAATATTCACACTTAATTGCAGATAGTCATTAAAAATATCACTGTGCATTAGCTAAAGGATAACAACATACTTTAAATCTGACCACCATATTCAACATGATGTCCAGATAAAATGTGGATTATTTTGAAGAAAACGATTAACAGGACTTAGAGAATTACACAGCACTGATAAGCACTTCTAAGAAGCTGAAGAGACTCCTGGCAAAAGTGTCTGTTCTTGGGTTCACTATCCCACTGCAGATAGTTTACTTGCAGATAGCAGATAGCAGATAATAAAATAAAATAAAATAAAATAAAATAAAATAAAAGCAAAAGTTATCATCCACACATGGAATCCAAAAGAAGAAATATGAAAGAAAATAGAATTACATTATTTTCATCTAATTAAACAATGAAATTATACTGAGCTTCCAAATCTGCTTCAATGTATTACTTTCTGGTATAAGACTGCATGTGAATAATGCACTGATATTACTTCTATGAAATTCAGTATAAATATGTTAAACAGAAACGGACATTTAACCAAATATTTAGTACATACTGACATTCTAGATATGGATAAATCAAATAAAATTACATATCGTGACACAGGAGAGCTGAGAATGGTTTTCATACATTTGCTTATAACATGAATATATATGTGCTCATAGTATCTTTAATGTAGTATTAGTTTAAATTTTTAATGCTTACTGCTTGAAATTTACTGCAAGAAGGATACAACAAATGTGCTTCACAGCATACATATACATACACATACACATATGTATGGCATATAATAAAGTAGAAGTACTCTTGCTCTATTTCTAGTCAAAAGGACTGTGATGAATGGAAATAATTTAATTTTTTTCCTGCCAGATTTTCTACTATTGTCACGCATAACTGATCTTCCACCTTTATAGTCCTGTTGTTTTAATATTCCTTTTCTCCAGCATACGAGAAGAATTACATGTCATATATTAAGGAACTGTTATATTAAACACTTCCTGAAAGAACTCAGAAATTACAAAGAATAAATCATCAAAAAAATATACAAATTATACACATTCTATATTACCTTTGTGTCAAATTGAGAACACTCTCATTTTGCTTCATGTTGTGAATGCTATCCTTGCTAAAAGACAGTGAACTAAAAGAAAAAATAATAAAGGTGAAAAAATGGCTATGCTGAATAACCTGTGCACATTTCTCTTGAGTGTAGTTTCACAGCAATTTGAACTCATATAAATGGGCACTCCTTCTGCCACTCTTGGACCCTTGCCTTAAACTTTCTCCTATCCTTAAATGATAAGTAGTAATGATCATTTAGTCTTAGATTGATTGAAACATCGGAAGTTAAACCAACAGAAAGCCACTCCATATTTTTTCTTGTAAAGTCAGAAGAAATGAGTTAGAGTCGTTTCTTGCTTAATCTGCACAACCTGAAACCCAAAAATATCATGACAGAAATAACACTGTCTATCATACACCCTCCTTTTTTCATCTTTTTGATATTTTGTAATACAAGCACACAATCTGGTCTTCACAGTCATGAGTGTGTCTGAGACTACATAAAACAGTCTACAAGTACTTCCTGGTGTAAAATTAAAGCATATGATCAGCAGTACAGATTCTTATATGATTACAAGATTTTGCATGAGGTATTTGGTGTAGGATTTGTTTGCTCATGCATAGGCAGCTAGTGTCACCGGGGATGTGTAAGACTTCCTTGTAACATATCTTTTAAGATATGCAAGCAAGTTGACAGATTGTTACCATCACTCTGAAATAGCTTTTAGGAAAACATATGAACTCTAAAACAATTGCAGACACTAAAGTTTAGCAACCATACATTATCATACATACCTAAATGAATACGGAGTGTAACTGAGTTACTTGATGGTGTGGATAGGATTTGTATGATCCACTCTTTCTTCAAAATCATGGCAATTGCAAACATTGCAATAATAAAACCTTCAGCCCGAGGAAAAAAGAAAAATCAGTTTGAGCAGGTAACAGAAGCTGAAATATATCATCAGCACAACAATCCGCAATCGTAATACTGCAGAATTCCTTTGCCTTTTCTGGGGATCAGAGACCCTCTACAGGGGTAGCTAGTCTGAAAATTCAAGATTTATCTGCACTCCTGCAGAGAGAAAATGGAAAACTTTTCAAGTGATTATGAGTGTACCAGGTTAAACTGGAAATTCATTAAAACACAGGAGTCAAGTACCAAAACCAAATGTGCAAAGGTAAGCATTTGGCTCTGGCTATTTAAATAGTCACATCAAAATATCAATAGTCGCATCAAGAATCAAAATATAAACTGCTGTTAGCAACAGAAATAAGATACCTGTGGTCAAGAAACTGAAGGAAGCAAGGTAAAAGAAACCAGAGGTATGTGAGAAAAATATGAGCCATTGCTTCACTTTACGAAGAACTTTCAAAAGAAACAGCAGCATGGAATGAAACTACCATGAGCTGAAAGAACAGAAGTGAATCTCACAGTGAAGTGCGAGTGTCAGTGCAAAGTGAAGAAATGGGAAAGAGATTTATCCTTTGAAGAGTTTTCATGTTATCTAGGCCATCCTGATGTGAACAAAGGTTCTAAATTCATGGTAAACTGAATTTTAGCAGCTTTTGCCCTACCAAGCTATGTGTCAGCAAATGTTTATATCGACTCTGAACAGAGGAACACTTGCTAGGAGGTGAATATAAAGCAAAAGCCATGAAAAGCTGATGTGTTTGCACTTACCTAGTATGTTCAGTTCTTGCTGAAAGGATCAGTTTCTGATTATCTGAAAGTAAATTTTTTAAAGACAACACATTTTTGAAATCATTCAAAAAGTTCTAAGATGGCTGTCTAATGGTATTTGGCTGTAAAAGTTCCTCAGTTGTTCTATGTCATGTCTACAAGTCTTACAATAACTACTGAACTGCACATTAGTCTCTGAAACTGTACTCAGTACTGGTGCTTAAACAAATGAAACCCTGTGGATAGTATTGTGGACTTACACAACATTAGCAATAAGTATCAGTCATGAAATTCAACATGGTCAGAATTAAACTCCTTTTCATATCTCTCCCAAAATAAAGCAAACCTCCATAAGTCATTTGTGCTTTCACATGCAGAAATATATATATATATAACATAAACAGGCAAACAGCTATTTCCACAACTCAGTGCCACAATATTTTTTTGGAAACTTTAGTAGATATCATTCTGTGAAGTTTTATTCATCTCTGAAAATGCAAACCATTTGCTGTGACTTAGTTATTACCTTTTTACAGACAATCGGCTGCCCTAATTTCCTCCCTTCCTAGTTAAACTGGCACCTCTAAATCCTTAGTGTACCCTTTGAGACAAGATTTCTTTGGAAGGAATAAAGTTCAATATCCTTGTGGAAGCAAAGCCTGCTGTATTTTCTCCTTAGAAGCTTCCCTGTGTGTCCCAAGGATCCTAGGTGAACCACACAAAGCACACTATTTCGTCACTGTTTTATCTCCTAGCTTTTCCTTTTGTGAAAGATTTTGATTTAACACTGTGCATTCAGACTTGATAAGCTCATGCAGAAAAGCAGACATCCAAGTAGCATTTATAAAAGCAATAGCGGTAGTGCAGACTACTGCAGAAATTACTTGAACTGAGAACAGGAGGTTTTTTTCCTCAGAAAGATTACAAGGAAACAAAAACATAAATGTCAACATTTTGTTATTGCGAGGAAATTAGATGGGTAAGAAATAGCAGTTGGAGGCAACTGTGACAAAAAATAATATTTAGGAGTGTAGTATATCAACATATAATCTGTATAAATATTAGGAGAGTATTCACTGTTTTTTTCTTTAGGCTAAACGTAGACTGTAAGCTGGGGAGGCTGCCAGGTTTGGGAAGATCTGTGGCCACAGTGCAATAGAGCAGCTGTTGGGTCCAGAGAATGTTAGATTTGACAGGTAATGCGGACTCAAAATACGTGCCCTGAAGTACTGCCACCATCCTACGCACTACATTTTGTTATAGTTCCATGGTCCTCTGGGACTGTTTAAAGAATGAGAGATTTTCTGAGCAGAAATGAGCATTTTCTTGAGTTTTGACCTTTTCCTTTTTATCTTGGAAAATGCAGTGTTTGATATAACAAATTTAATCTCTAGCCACATTTCTTGGTTTTGTGAAAATAAATTTCAAACTATATTTTTCTAAGCAACTTTCCTCTGAAATTGTTTTATGTCTAGCATCCATCCACATTTTCAGTCTATGAGGAAGTCTTTTCTGCATTATGTTGCTATAAATCAGGGCTCATCCTTTTAAAATCTCTATGCATTTATACCCTAGAAGAAATGTTCTTACATAAACCCATGTAACTGGAGAAACAAATTCTTTCTGTGGTAGCTGACTAACTATAAACATAGCAAAAACAGAAATTATGCAGGACTACATTATCTTGATCTTTCTAGGCAGCTTGCGGAGTTGAAAGAAGAGTAACTGAAAAACAAGGCCTTTTTTTTACATATACCTTATTTGTCCCTCTTCTGAAGTTTTCAGCAAAGCTGTTTCACAGCAGAAATTAGACTGATATGGTATTTGAGTTCCAAAAAGATTATTTCATCCTAATTTCAGTGAGTAATTGTATATATGAAGAATAGGTTGTCTTATCAAACTACTTCTTAGCCACAGCTCTGCCCAAGTTTTCTTTGATGAAGTCTCAAATCTGAGACTTCCACTTTTTAAATTACATTAGCAACAGAAACTATGAGCCAGGTTCTCTCACCTTTGTGATGGAGTCAATTGTTATTCTATAACACATCCTCAACTACAGAAGTATTTAATGTAAGGCTAATAACAGAATCACAGAATCACAAAATCCTATATCCTTGGGGTCTGTGTATTAACTCATACGATTTCTAATAATCTTTTTATACAGACATGCCAAGTGCTATTTGCTATTCCATGACAAAAATATACCTTTCTCAAAGCAGAAAGGGCAAGTCTGAATCTATGAATTTGGCTTGCACCCTCTTGTCCAGTGGTTTGGATCAGCTGACTGTTCCAGCCATGATATGGGCATAAATGAGGGACCATTGACAACAGCAGCAGGGGTGAGTCTTTTTACTTGGAAGGATTTACAGTCCTGTTGTGATAAAGAGTTGGAAATTCAAGTTTAAATAGAAAAGTTCTTTGAGTAGTAATTTAATTCCAAGTTCTTTGATTCTTTATTATGATCAAAAGCACTTTGTCAGGTAGAAAGAAAGATGGAAAGAAAAGGACTGCAGGTTTGAGCCCTAGCTGCAGCAATATGCCATCATGCTTTCATAACTGAACAACTACTGTGAGAAACAACAGTATTTAACAGGCCGCAATCTGCAGAGGAGAGCTAACAGGAGGAGCTACTTCCAGCAACTTATTTTTGCCTGTCACATCAGCAGTGCTTGCCTGTATGCATTCATTAATAAAAGGTGCCATTCTGCTGGAGAGGTAAATCTTGACCTATTCTTCCCATAAATTTCAAGAGTAACAAAGAACACATTAACATTTGGCAGCTTTGAATTACCAGCCAGCTGTACAGCTTCTGGTGTGAATATACTTTTGAAGAGAACAGCGATGGCCCTATCAAAGAGATTACAGCAAAGCTAAATGATTTGAAATTTGGATCCCACTGTGGTATTATCACCTTCAGCTGTATATTAAAAGTGCTCAGAAAATGCTAGTTTAAGAGAATTTAAATAGAAAAGAAAATATTCCTGTGATTTTTATATCTATATATTATTTTTTTAATAAATGTTAACAATGTGAGTTTTAGTTACCAAAACAGTATTCCATTAAAAAGTACTTGTTAGTTACACACAGTTTATTTGTCATAATTTTGCAAGAAGAATGGAAATGATGATGAAATCATCATTTCCTTTCAGGGCTCTGACATTGGAGCAAGAAAGAAATTTCAGTGTGCATGCCTGTCTGAAGTAAGCAAATAAGCTGCTGAATGTGTAATCTGCAAAAATAACTTGGAAGCCAAAAGCAAGAATAAATGAGCAAGCAAATGTTCTAATCTCCACTGGAACGCATCACCCATGTTATTTGTGGGGTCCCTTGGAAACAAAGAAGCAGATGAAGCAGGAGGAGCATTTGTGTTATCAGCAATAGAGAAAAATCAATAATAGAATCAAACTGAGTGTCAGCAAAACAAAGAAGCTTTCCATTCCTCCCTGTAAAACTGAGACATTTGAAGAAGGGGTATCCTGAGGTCTCATTACAGCAAAAGTTTATTTATAATTTGTCCTCAACTTACATTAAATGTTTAGTTATTCTCACACTCAGTTTTAAGGTGCATAAAACAAAATTATTATTCTTATCTCTTTTGAAGTAATATCCTCAGAAGGAAGGGTCTCTGTGTGCTTTGGAAAGAAGAAAAGTTCTGGGATGAATTTGAACAAACATTGCCATTTGTGTAGTAAGCCTGAAACATGCTCACCTTGGAAAACCTGAGAAATTCTGAAATCCAGAAATAGTCTTAATTAGGATACTAACTGTTCTTCCTCACACCACAGCAGCCACTCTTTTAAGTGTTGCAATATGAGTTGCAGAGTGTAATTGGATTTCACAGCCTGCTGGACTCACAGTGCTGTGACCTACAGGAAATCCTGGCCAGGGACAAGGTGCCCACAAGCCCACCTCTCCATGTAGTTGGAACCAGCAGTGTTTGTCTGCGATAACTGATTAGGAAAATACTGACAGTTTTAACTGTTTCTTTTTTTGTTCATGTGGAAGACACAGATTTACAGTGCATTTCAAATTAACATCACCTTGTCAAGACAAATGGGCTCAGCTTTGAATCTGCGTGTTTTGGAAGTAGTATATCCAAGAAATAGGGTTGTTTAAAAAAAGGTAGTGAAGGAGATAGGCAAGGTACAGTTAGGTCATTGTAACAGCAAAACAGAAGACATTTCTTGAAGGATCTCCAGGGATTTAAAGAAATATGTGTATAAATAAATAAATAAACAAATAATGTGTACATATATAAGAAGATGTATAAGAATATATATATATATGTATAAAAGAAAAAATACAACAAACAAACAAATTAAAAAACCCAGAATATTCTTCACGTACCTGATAAAGAAAGAAGTGAATGGCAAGGCTGAAATAGAAATATACTTGTGCTGAAAATCAAGATGGACTATTACCAGGCCTGGAAATAAACCTATGAAACCTCAGAGATTCATATAGGATGCCTTCTTGAAAAGGTCAAAAACATAACCCCTATTCTTATGTTACACGTTGTAGAATGTCATAGAAAATTGGGATACAGATTGTATTCCAAAGAAAACTAGGATACAGATGTTATAAGGATAATAGCATACCATGCGGTGCCACGCAGGAACTTACCATTTTTGACTCAGTCCTGAAACAGAGTAGCATCTTCATCTGCTTTAGGCACTGTGCTTTTCTATGTAAAGTCCTCGGCAATATTGTCCTGAAATCTCTGATTAACTGTTGTTCTTCTGTTTGTACTTTCACAGAACTTAGAAACAGCTGCTACATATGAAGATATGATTGCTTTCAGTGTAATGTATGAACAGTGGTAAAAGATGACCCATGGAGGGTTTGGGTATTTATTGGTAGAATCTGCCATTCCATATTCCGCATGGTATTTGAACTGAGGACGTGATGGAGTGGAACCTTTGAAAAAAAGATAGGGAATTAATATACTCTTTCCTCCTTCCACTGAGAACCAGAAGAGACATGTTTTTGGGGCATCTTTTTTTTCATCTGCTGGAATCAGACTCAAACCATCCCAGCTGCGTTATAGGACCACTGCTAGATTGTACTTAGAGTATGAAACCTAAGAGAGAAGGTGACTCTCAAGGTGTTAACATTTTCTCCACTGTTAACTCAGGTGAAAACAGCACAGCTTGATAGCTGCATTTTTAATTCTGTGACTACCTTTTTGTGACAGAACGTGTACCAGTGTTTGTATGCTCAGGAAACAGCTACCTGTGATACGGAAACACAAGCTTGGTGCTTATTTTCTAATTAAGCCTCTTTTATGTGGTCTAGAAGTTGCTTTCAGTGCCTTTTGGCAGGAAACTTTAATTACTATGTCAATCATAGGGACAAATTCACACTGTAAACTGGATTCAGATTAGAGTTGCAGCAATGGCAAGGGCATACTATTGTTTTCTAGCAATGGGATAGAAATCACCATATAGGAAAAGAAAGAGCAGCAAATTGATCTAACAAAACTATAGCCAGTGTAGCAGAAATGCCAAGTCATGATTTGAAACAATGATTGAGGGCAGGGCCAACCCAGGGGAGTTCAGATGAGTGAAATGCACCTGCATTACTGCAAGGGGTGTAGCAAGGGTCCACCCTTTCCCAGATCTCATTTAAGGGTTGGCAGTGTAGGCAAGGGAATCTCACTGGAGATGTTTTCATTTTTTATTTTTATGTCTGCTGTGTTTGGATATATCCTTACTTGCTGCAGCCTAAGGCTTGACTACCCTGCTATCACTGTTGTGTTTTCCACCACATTATAGTGTTACAACCATAAATATTCCCTTGGATAAATCCCTAAATCTTTGGTGTAAATAAGCCAAGCCAATTTACACCCTCTGTTTGCATAAATTTTGTTGTGGATTTCCATTTCAATTAGAAGATGGTTTCCAAAGCTCAGTTGTCACAATGTATTCTTCTAAGTGTGAAAGTGGTATGAAAAGAAAACAGAGTAACTGAAGAAAATGTACTCACATTTTGCGATAGTTGTGCTATGTTATGATGTTTTCACAGGGATTATTTTTGAGGTCCCAGAAACATTTGCAAATGCAAAAAAGAGCAAAAACAAATCTAAAAGAACATTCACTTCAACTTCACTTACTTCAAAATGACTCAAGTGGAACGGCTCATAAGTGGTGTAAGTCTCTTAAAATTACTTGAGCTGTAAGACTAGACTTCATAAAATTTTCATCTTTCCTTCAGTTTGTATCAGGTACTTAGTGTTAGAAGGTCTTCTAATATCTTATGCTTTTTTTTTTGTTCTTCATCAGTAAGCATTTAATAAAACTAATAATGTTGTAAATCATCTACTACTAACTCTTAAGAAGATGATCAAAGGAATGCTGCAATTACCTTTATAGTTCAAGAAACAGATGCACTGATAAAGGTATAAATCAAGTCACCCTTTGGCAAGCAAATATAAAATAGCAGCATGTTACATGAACAGGTAGCTAATGTATGCACTCAAAATATTTAAGAGGTAGACTATGATGTATTTTTATCACCGTTTTGAGAAAGTACTTCCTGAGAGAAGAAAAAAATTCAATGGGATGTTTGTTGTTTTTTTTTTGTTGGTTTCATGTAGTTATTGTTTGTTTTTGTTTTTGTTTTTTGCACAGTCATAATAAGAAAACAAAAATAACAAGGGGAAAATAAGATATATATCTTTTTTTTTCATTTAACTGATTACAATCATGCTATATTTCTACTTTTTTATTTTTGCCATATTTATTGTAGTGTACTGGGAATATCATTCTAAAGCCATATGCTTCAAAGATAACACAGACATTATGGATGCGTAGGAAATGCTATTCAGAATTTAGAGTTAAAGTTCCCAGAGAAAAACAAATTCTTGTGGTCCAGGTGAAACTGAGCTTCATGAAGTCTACTCAGATCAATTGTGGACTGTCAAGCAAATAGGACAGTGAAAATAATTCTTTCGGCCCATGGCTGAGGGTCCTTGGCTTGGGCTCTTGGGCAAAAGAAAGGGCCTAGAAAATTGTTGCCTCTTTTCTTGTTGGCTGCTGCAGAAGCAGAACTGTGGGCAACTGCTCATCTGTACTGAGGCTGGGGATACCCATCTGAGGAGAAATGTCAGAGATCCATTTCTGATCAGTTTGATCAGAAACAGAAAGATCCGTGTGGTGTGAAGCTGGAGAGGACTGAAAGAGAAGCCCGTATCCTCATGTAATGGGTTACTTAATGGACACCGTTATTGTGACAAATCTTTGTAAACTCATGTGTATGGCTGGTATAAATTTTAAGTAAAACTCTTTCCTTTTTATTTTTAAGATAGAAATAGATGCTGAAATTTAGTAGGAGAGCATGTCTAATGGCAAGTTATGAGTCATTAACTTAGCATTAAATCAGGTGGGAGTTTGTATTTCTCATGGTATTTTGAATCCCAGATGTATGAAAGTCATATTTAACTGCCTTGCAGACACATTTAAGACAATTGCCGTATGTTTTTGAAGCATTTGTCCATGAATATGAGAGAAACAAAAGTACAGAATGATTTGAGTTTAGTTTATTGCTGTATTTGAATTACATAAGTAGAAGTACACAGAGTTCTAACGGTACTGATGTATGTGTGTATGTATTCATGTACATACATGAATACATATTTGGGAACTAAACTTGGGTCCAGTCTGAAAATGAGTCTGAATATGAAATGTATGAGCACTTACTGAGACAAGTCACATACTCTGCTCTTCCTAGCATGAAGCTTTCATTCATGAGCAGCAGGGACTTGGGGAAGGAACAATAGCTGGAGCAAGGTAAGAACAGTATATCCTCAGTTTTTGTCTTTCACAATACCGCACTCAGTTATCAGCTGTTTGATTTGAGGTTATAGAACTAGAGGAATTAATCATATGTGTTTGTTGGAACTTACTGGAGTGATGAGGTTGAGAAAGGAAGCTTCTAATTGCTGTTGTAAGCTGAATTACCTTCCTTTCTTTTCCTCTCCTCCAATACTGCAGCTGCATGTGTTCATATAGAAATGTAACTGGAATCAGAACATCAGCAGGTGCATTAGTTTGGGGAAGACAGCTCTGGTATTATGTATCAAATAAGTGTGGGGCAATATAGCTCCTAAAAAAATTAAATCAAATTAAAAAGAAAGGAAAATAATAATAAGAAGGACAGCCATGTTTTTGACAGTATTGCACAGAGAGCAAAATAGTAAGTAAAATCTGCTTTATACCATGTCTTACACTGATGTAAGCATATGTACATCTGCCACATTGATTGCAGTTATGTGTTTGCACTGCCATAGAAGAGGCTACTTGCAGTTTATTATCAGTCTGCTATTACCACAGTAAGGAAGACTTGAAATACAGATGTGGAATCTGCATGTACAAAACTTCTTCCCCAGAAATGAGCATTTTGTATTCAGGAGAAGATGAATGAAAGGATCTCTGAGGACAAAAAAAGTTTAGATATAATTTTGTTATCAGAAACTACCTTGCTATTATAAGCAACAACAGCAAACAAAATAATCATAGTTCAATTACTTATACTGTTCTGTTAGGATATAACGAATTCTGAAGTGTTGGTAGCTAATTGTTTGCAGAGAGTGAAATACGATCATCCTCCTCTGGTGTATATCATATTTCTAAGCTGCTGGAAAACAAATACTGGGACAAGGAAGTCCAAATGTCCAAAATTATGATTCAATAGCGAGTTTCTGGAAATGTGTGAAGAAAATTGGGAGAATGCCACCTATCCAGAGAAAGATACAGAAATAATTGTGTTTAAACAACTTAATGAAAGTGAATTTTCAAAGCAGGCACTTTTTGTACAATCTGATTTAATTATTGATACATTAAGTGGCTTAGAACCATAAGACTTTGGAGTCCCTAAAGGCTTATGAATGTCTGAATTCTATTTCTGCTAACCAAATACTTGAGAAATGAAAAGTGGGCAAATGTCAAACTCCCAGAAATGATGTTTATCTCTTGAAACTTGTTTTGTGAATGACTTTATGAATCAAATTCAATGCTGAATGTTTTATCTCTCCATTTTATGGTAAGTTGAACTTAAATGTAAATTTGGAACGTAATTGCTCTCAGAAGAATAAAAAGTTGCTATTATCATTACTATCAGGCCAGCAGAAGCTGAATGGTTATTCTTCAGTTAAAAATTCAGCCTATAGACTAATATCCTGTAGAACTCATTAATTCCTTACCCATAGAGATTCAAGAGCAGAGATGGGGGGGAATTTTGGTCAGATATATAGAAAACTAAAGTAAATAAAGTTGAATCATGACAATGACTTTAAGTTACCTGGCTAAAATATAATTTTCAAAATCACAAAATATCATTCTAAATGCAAATGCTTCAGGAAAAGAAAAATTGGCCATCTCTGAAGTACTCTAACTGAAAACTGGGAAGTGTAATATGAATATTTGATTTGAAAGACAAGTAGGAATAGGCAGGGTTTTATTTTTCTTTCTTCTACCTTTTTCCATTCTTTATTTCCTTTCTTCCCTTTATTGCTTTCTCTTCTTGCTTGCTTCTTTCCTTCTGTCCTTCCCTTTCTTTTTTCTGTTGCTACATTCATATTTACTCCATTGGAGTAAACAATGGACTAAATGTGGTAGTGCCTCTAATTTTTATAGGATCACAACTTTCAATAATATAGTAGCACAAAAAGAAAAGGACTTTTGATACAAGTGTTTCATTTTGTTCTCATTTTACCCTAGCTTCTGGGCTTTAATGTGAGTGCCATGCAGTCATAGAAAATCACTTAAATTTCGTATGACTTTCTTCCACAGTGCTAAACCACTATACTCACTTTTATTTAATTAAACATGCGTATTAAATGTCCCCTTAAACACATTCCAGGTATTGCAAATTTAGCATTATGAATGATAAATTGTTTATAGGGAGCTTTTCTACTTCCATTGTCTGAAAATTTCGGAGGAAAAGCTCTTGTGTTAGATTGATCCTATCAACATCTAAGTTGACAAGAATCAGACACTCTTAAAGTTCTGTTTTCTTCCTTTATATATGAGCTGAGCTTTTATAACCCCAGAATAATTGAGATTGGTTTGTGCTTTTACTGATATAGTTTACTTGTGCCCTCAAAAATTGTTATGAAACATACTTCTAATTGAAGAATAAATTTTCAAAAAATAAGGTAGTGGAAATCATAAAAGCAGGTGGTGGCAGTGGTGACTTGGACATGAGCGGGAGCTGCAGATACTTTCTATATGGGTAGAATCTATCACACGTGGAAAACAAAATATTAATTTCCATACTTCTTCAGTCAAATAATTTTCAGAGACGTCACTTTTTTGTATTATTTATATCTAGATTCCTGCAGGGGTAGTTGTTAAAATGACTTTTATAACACCTAAAATCTGTGAAGAAATCATCAGTAGCAAAAAGGAATTAAGGAAGAAGTTTCTTTTCTGATCCTATGCTCATTCTGGAGTGTGCTGGTAGAGCCTGAAGTTCTTTGATGATATAACAATTTGTATCAAGGGTTGGCCTTTCACCTATACATCTAAGGAGAATTTCTGAATTCTAACCACTATTCTACATTTCATCAAATGCTTATCCCTATGGAGTACCTAAAACGTAGAGGATGCAAGACTACTGCCTGCTTTGATTCTGACATTGCTGTTATCAATTCCAAGCATTCCTATTTGAGTGCTTTGTTTCCTATACTTTGAGGAATAAAATGTGAGAAGTATTTTTTTTTTCTGATTTTAAAGTGTAAACTCTCACAAAACTTTGAGAGAATTAGTGTTGTCAAGCTCCAGTGAAGTTATAGACCACAGTCTGATGCAATGATCCTTTCTATATCCACAGCTAACACTGTGGACATGAAACTCACCCTGTCTTATGCCCCTGAGAAATTCTTCACCTACAGTATCCAGGCTCTTAGAAAGTTACTATTCCTTTTTCTATCTATCTTTTGTACATATGTGGTTATATGACATTTTTCTCTTTGTTATGCGTTTTGACAATCAGAATAGGATTCGCCTTCTACAGTATTTTGTTTGAGTACTTAGTCATAGGAAGAATAGTAATACTATGATGGAAATCACGGTGATGATAATGGTATATCTTCAGTAGAGAGTTCATAAAGCCATTGCTTGTTCAATGTAGCAGGGTCCTACAAATTAACATATAACACAAGTGATGCACTTTCTTAGAGAATTCCAGTCTGATGTCAAACATGATGTACTACATAAAAGTTATTTTCTAAAAACATAGCATTTTTTCAGAGTTTCTTTATCAATTCACTCACTGTTGCCACCAGTAAATTTCACTGTCAGCACAATAATTTTCCCCAGAGCAATAAATTAGAACATTTGAGAATTAGGAAGTATGATTATTACACAGGGGACTAAAGCATATGTCTTTGAAAAAAAATAATCCTTTTATGGAAGAACAGTAGAGAATAATACTGCCAAAAAATATATGAAACTTATTCAGTTTCTGCTAAAAGAGAAAAAGATAAACTAGGCATGAAAGTCTTATTTAAAATTCACGAAGTCCTACTTTACGTGCTATTATTAGCTATTAAATTCAGGCTAATAATTTACATGACACCCATATCATTTATATCCAAGATGCTTAAGATGTTTAATTTTTATTTACTGTTCTACACTTCTGAGAAACTAATGTTCCATTCTCATAGTTACTTTATGTAAACATTAGGGCTGTCAATTTAAACCATTTTTTTCCTGTTGATACTGAATAGTGAGTTCATTTTACTCTAAAATAAAAATCTACATAGGCAACGAAATCCCATAAATGTTAAATGTTCACCTATCTCAGCTAAAATGAGTTAACTGACATAACAGATTGGCTATCAATATCATGGGACTATTAATAGAAAAATATGAGAGAGAACCAAATCATTTTTAATTTCTTTGTATAATTCCACAGGTACCTTTTCAAAGACAAAATAGCTGTTGTCAATATTTGAATCGAGTATTGATCCATCTTCTGTTTTAAAATACATAGAACTTACCATTGTTTGTGTTTTTCGTTTCCTTTTTTTTTTTTTTTTAACTTAGTTTTGTTGTCAGTAAAAATAGATTCATACTAATAGAACAGACAAGACTGGACTACAGGTTCAATCAGTGGCAGCAGATGTAATACAGGTAAAACATTAGAAAAACTCACTGAAAATATTTTATTCCAATCACTGTGCTCAAATACAATGCCAAGGTATGTGCTAGAAGTAGCTTGACCTGTTGTTTAATGATATTATGTTCTGGCTAATAAACTTCACTAATGACAGCAATGTTTTCTACCTCTTTGGCCTTTTCACAAGGGCTTGACTTTGGAATTCCAGATAGCCCTCCCTTCTGCTACCACACATGCCATAAAATCTGTCATTTTCAGATTTTCTCCATGCACCCCTGAATTTCAATTGTAGTTTTACAGTCATATTTGAAAATCTGTTCCACTAACTTTCTCACGCTCTAAGATAGCAATTCAGATTTTATCTCAAATTTTCTTAATTACCATTTCTGGTCAACTTCTTAAAATATTTTTCAAACGTTGTTATGAAAAGCTCTAACTTGATCCATACCTGACAAAGAAGTCTATACCTGGGTATACGCCTGCAATAAAAGATCAGAATGACTTCTGATACAGAATTATTCCTTGATTTTTGTTCCTGATTCTGATTACTGACAGAAATTTATGCAGATTCTGACCTGAAGTCTAGCCTTCTACTCCCATTCTACACAGATTCCAAAACTGTATAAAAATAGAATTCTTACCCAGGTAGCTTTGAAGTCATACTTAAAAATAATTTAATCTCAGTTATTTTTCACACTTCACCAAAAAATATTATTAGAGAAAAATGAAAGCCAACCTTTTTGTTTGCTTTCTTAAAGAATTCTAAATGAGCCTTCTGTTATTATTGTTCTCAGATGTCCTTTCCAATGGAATATCACCTCACAGCCTTAAACTCCAAGACTAAAACTAAAAGAACTAATATTTTATTCAGTTTAGGACTCTAACACATGAAATAAGCAGTTTGAGAACTACAAGTTATAATATATTATGCCACTACATAATAGTAAGCAGTTAACCAAAGATTGTATACAGGGACCACATGAAAAACAGTGAGCACAAAAACTTTCAAACCACTGAGGATGAATACAAAGAAGTTTTAAAGTCATTTGAACAGAAAAGTAAGTAATTGAGTCATGATTTCACTCCACTCATTGATATATTTTTATTAAGAGTTCCTTAAGCCGTTTGACAGATTTATAGATGGCATTGATGTCAGTAATTACTATCCTTTTGTGGAAAGAAAGAAAAACTTACAGAGAAGTGCTTGAGCAGATGTTCTTGTTGGAATTCAATGATGTTTCCTTGAAAACCAAATAAATAAATGAAGGACAAAAAAGCCTGGGGGGAAGAAGGGTGGGGCAGGGGGGGTGGAAAGATAAAAGCAGTCAGAACGTGATTTTATCAGCCATACCAAGATATGACAGACTTATGTTGATGTCATATCAAAGTATTTAACACACTACTTTTAACTACTTCCTTGGTAAGGAGCACACAGTAGTTGTGCAAGAAAAAAAAGTTCCAGCTGGCAAAGTCAGACTGTTGAAACCCAAACAGAAGGAAGGAGAGATAGGAATGGAACAGTAAGGAGAACTGAATAAACAACAGCAGCAAATAATAATAATAATAATTAAATAAAATATAAAAAAGAGGTTTCAGAAATTTTAATTCCAGTCACAATGTCCAGGATAACACTGAGGATTTGTCAAGGAAAGCAGAGACCAGAAACTTTGGTTCCCTTTTGTCTTGTTCCTAGATATCAGGGTTCTGAATGTTCTTGATAGTCAGCATAATAGTTGTGATGCCATGGGGAGCTACCAAGAATAGACTGGTATACAGCTAGCGCAATTCCACTACTCATCCCTTCGATCTCTTCCTCTTATTTAGAAATATTGGCTAGTATAAACAACTTCTGTAGCTATCAGCCAGGAGTTACAGGCAATAGCCAAAAATTCAGTTTTTAATTTCTAGTGATTTGTCTCTTAAAAAAAAAAAGACTGAATTCAGTTTGTTTTTGTTTGTTTTACTTTGAGTCATTTAAAATTCATTTTCTAAATACTTTTTTTAACAGTGACTTAAAGTTTTTGTTTTTGTCTGAGAACTAGTCAATTTCTCCTGATTTTTGTTTTAGTATGAATAGTTAGTACAACTGTAGTCCCAGATTTTAGAAAGGATATGTCTATATTCAGTGGAACGAGGCAATAAATCAAGATCACACCACTGACTGTGACAATACAGACCCTAAGAAAGCCAGTTATTGCAGCATTTTGTTTTGTTACTCTGTGCTGTCCTGTCCACTTCTAGTGCAGGAAAAAAAAAATTCCTATTGAAGTCAAGAGGACAGTCAGAGGACCTGAATGCAAAGCAATTACAGGTGGATTTTTTTATTCTTCGATTTAAATAAACATATTGTACTACTTAACTGCTATTAAAAATGAAAGTATCTTTTCAGGCACTAGTCTTTAATTGTTTTCCATTTGTGAAATGGTAATCTAACAAGGTACGGTTGCTCTTCAAAGAACCTAAGGATGAATGCTGATAATCCAGGGAAGCTATTGAAAGCGGAAGAAATTTTTTCTTTCCTTAATTCATCCGTCCCATCAATGGGGTAAGTTCATGCTTCTAGGATGCCTCCAGTTATAAATAATATTTTTTTGTATCATTATGCTGTATCACTGCTGTTAAGAAAAACAGCAGTGAAAGATCTAGTTGGAGGCTCGTTAACTAGCAGTATTCCCCAGAACTGGTACTGGGTCCGGTCTTCATTTTTCTGGTTGAAGGGATAGAATGCATTCTCAGCAGGTTTGCTGATTCTGGGATGACTAGCTGATGACCTAGAAGGCTGTACTGACATTTAAGAACATCTGGACAGGCTAGAGAGTGGGGCAGGGAAGAAACTTGTGATCTACAAAGGTGTAAGACATAAAACTAACAAAGAAAAAGTACCAAATGATATTGTTTCTGAGATATTTTACAGATGGTGTAATTTAGAAATATTATCAAGATAGAAGAGATAATTGATAAAAAGAGAAATGCTCACCTGACTCTGAGAATCAAAGCTCATGGGGGGAAAAACTCCACTAAGGAGGGATCTCCAACAAGAGTTCCCCAATGGTAGTCAGTCCATAAATGGAGTCTAGGAAAGGTGGCTCCAGACCTGACTGATGTGGCTGATTCGGTGCTTGCCTCAGGTGATCAATCAGGCCATGATTCAACACTTCCCATACAAAAGATGAGCGTAGAATCCTAAGTCTGGGGAGGAATAACTGTACTCATTAGCACAGGTTAAAGGCTTACCTGCTGCAAATGATCGTAAGACAAACTGATTTTAGAAAAATACTTTTTTTATTTTAAATTGGACACATTTTATCTGACATGCTTTTCATGCATGACTTAACAAACTCACCACCAAGAAATAGCTGTTTTGGGGTTGTTGTTTTTTTGTTTGGTTTTTTTTTGTTTGTTTGTTTGTTTGTTAAATTATATTTGTTATGACATAACTAGCTTTAAAACAGAGTTCATTTGTCTTTTAACTTTTTAGTATTTTCTTGAGGTGACAGACTTTTTTCAGTTCCACTCTTTTGCCTTTGTGAAGCATTCCTTGATATGCATCAAATTTGGCAGCACATTTCTGCATATAATGCCTTTTTAAATTGCAATCTTTAAAAACTGACATGATTTCCTTACAAATTATGCATAGTGCCATATTATTTGTCAACACTGAACTATACTCTCCCCATGTCCCAGGGCCAGACCAGGCTGCTTGGCAGATGACACAGCAGCACGAGGCACAGGCCACAGTGTAAGCAGTGCTGGGCCACGTGGGGCCTGCAAGTTGGACACACCTGAACTAGATGGTCTCCTGAGGTCCCTTCCAGCCTCTGTGATTAAAACTGTAAACTAACATCTACCTCCTGGAACATGATCTGAATGAGAATTTGCTTTATAAACAGAAGCAGAAAGTGCCAGAAAGGCGTATATTGCCCATTGGAGTACTGATGATTTGGTGGAAGACTGCTGCTAAGCATGAAATAAAATGAATATATTCAAAGTAATCTAAGATGCAAATGTAATGCATTTCTCCAGGAGCTCACTACTTTATTTTCAACATGACAGTTCACTGAACTGTACTGATAGTCAGAAAATGAACAGATCTATTTTAACTTCTAGAAGATCTCAATAGCTGTAACTGGCAAAAAAAATTATTCTTGGCAGTCAGAGGTGACATCCTCCTCTGCTTCAGTAAAGCAGAAATGATTTGGAAAGTAAAAGTAGACCTTACTCCATATATCAGGCATAAACAGAAGTAATAGATAAAGTTTTAATCTAGAAGAAATGCTCAAAGGAATCACATGCAATATTACAACTTTACTGGACAATGCTGTAAAAATAAAAATAAATGTATTTTTAAACAAGTACTTTAAAGACTTTAAACCACAGAATATCACTGATCTTCCAATTAAGTTAAAAAAAAAAAAAACAAAAAAAACCAAAGACACTCACTCACTTATTCACAACAATAATGGGGCATTCCTGCTACTCTTTCATTTTGAAAAAGATTATGATACCTGTACTTATTTTTTGACAGTTCTTATGAATCTGTTGGAAGCATTAATTGAATGTAGCACTAGTTTTGTATGTGTGGACAGTATAATTAACATGCATCACAGTGAAAATATATCACTTTCAGCAGCTGCAGTATGTTATTCAAATTATATTGGAAATATGTTTTTAATTGAAACCACTGGAGCACATTATCAGTGTTTCTTAAAAATCTGTATTTGTAATATCAGATTTCAGACGTTCTGTTTTACAGCAGTTTGTAACAGATTAGCAGGTCATTTTTTTCTAAAAATAACAAAGGACTGGGTTTACAGTTATGAAGAACAAAAAGAAACGAATCATAAATTAGAATATACAATACTAGAAGCTGAGCAATATGTTTAATCATGGGTACTTTTTAACTGGAAGACTTTTTTAAAAGACTACTCAAACTCTGAGAAGAGAGATCATTTTAAGTTATAAAACCCTTCATGCGAAGGCCACAATTTTGTTTAATTTCCCGGATATGTTTATATACTTTGGTAGATATTCTAAGAGAATTGTAGTTCTCAAATTCCCTTGATTCTTGTAATCCACTTCTATATCAATAAAATGGGCTAAATACTAGCTATAGAATTTAGGAGGCTAATGCTGCAGAACTGAATAAAAGAGATACGTAAAGAAGGTGTCACAGAAGAACAAGAGTAGAGAAAACAGATACAGGAGCGAGGCTAAGCTACATCGCTTGGAAGGTTTTGCCTGCTTCTTTACACTTAGCTTGGAGAATAGTAACTTAACTGGATTTTCAGTTTTTGAGTGCTGATTCCAGGTAGAAACAGTGACTAAATGGTGCATTCTAGCAAGCACACCTGGCCTGAACCCAGATTCATGATACGTATCTTTATAGGTAGAGCTAGTATTATTTTTAAACCTCCATCTTAATAGCATTTCAAAATTACATTGAAAAAAAAAGAGTTCCAACTTGATATTTAAGATGAGACAGTGTCTTTCAATTTTTCTGAAAAAAATGTTTCACTTGGAAATATTCAGTTAAACAAAATTTTACAGTAGGTGTATGAAATACTGTTTGCTCTACAGGGGTGGGGGAACTTCTCCCACAGAGACAATTAAATGAGCCAGACAAGGATCTGGCTGTCATCTTTGCAGATAGGACAACACAAACTCTCACATTTAATTGGTGTGAATGTGACAAGAGAAAACTGAACATAAGGTCTCTAGACAGCCAATAAATCTGGCTTGTGCCTTTCTCCCTCAATCAGAGACAGCAATTGGCTATTTTTACACCTTGGGTTCACGTACAAAGACTGGAAAGAAAGCTTTTAACTGGACAAAAATGCCATAAGCTTGCTTGTCTTCTGCTGATGTCTAAGATGTTTCTGAATCCACTTTCCTTCTGAATGGATTAGAAGTTCTGTGATTCTTGTCTGATTTTTCAATTTTCCTGTTCATTAATTTAATACTCAGAGTAGAAGGGGAAAACAGGCATATGCCCAAACAATTGGCCAAGGTCAAAAACTGTTGTTACTGACAGTGGAGGAAATAAATACCATCTGCCAGTGTTGCAGGGCAGAATGCATACAATGACTGTATTGTCTCTTTATCTGACAAAGCTATGATAAAACTTAGGGAAGCATGGGAACAAAAGAGATCGTGAATACTTGTTTCCATGGTCTTCTCTCTTGACTTTTACCAAGCATTCCATACAAATTATGTTTATACTAAGCTGACCATGTAGGTAAACTCCTGTTGGCACACAGTGTGCCCACTCTTACAACACCCCATGATAGTGTCATATTCCATGGAAATACATTTGCAGGGAATTTATAGGGTATCTTCCATTTTCACCTCAAGATCTAGGAAAGGAAGACATGGAAAAAGAAACTTACTGTAAGAGAGAGAACAAAACTTTTTCTTCCAGTTAATTTTAGAAGTGTCACAGCCTGTACATAAATTCTGCCATAAAAAATGACCATTGAATGCATATATATTTCTAAATAGCTGAATTTTAAGTATTGCAAAAAAAGAAGTCAATTTTTATGGAATAGAATAAATTTCTGTTAATAATATACTAATTATTTATGTATTCACCCTTCACTTAAAGTATTTCTGACAATTCTGTGAGCCAAAGAGTGCATTTGAAAAATGAGCACTGAAAAAGTCATTTTTATAATATTCTTTCATTCTACATGAAATTCTAATTTATGTAATAAATAGGAAGTTTTGTAGCATTAAAAATTATTATGTGAAGTAATAACTGCACTATTTCACAAACTGCAAAAAGTAGAAGGCAGAACTTAAATCAGACTACTAGTTGAGCAAACAAGTGCTAACATACAGAAAGCTTTTACTTAACTTTATAGCCACTGGAGAAAAGATTTCATGGTATTTACTAGTCATATATTTTAGTAAAGATACAATAATCCTTTTTATCTTCATAGTCTAATTAGCACAGAGGTCACTTAGCAAATTCTTTCTAAAGCCTTGAACATATTGTTGCTAATCATTCAGCTAGCAGACAGTGAAGAAAAATATGGTGAACATACAAACAGTATGCAAGTTCCTAACTCATTTGCTTGACAGCTTCTGTAGTCTTGAAATTCTGCTTTGATTTCTCAGCTCTTTCATGGCCATGTAACATCAGACAGGAAAATTACTTCTTGCTAGGGCTGAACTAAAAACTGTAGCCCTTTTACTCTCTTTAGGATGATTAATGTTCTTGTGAATTAGGCAGATGATCTCAACTTTGACAACATCCTTAGACATAACACAGCAACATTCATTCTGCTCCTAGAGGAGGGAGCAGTGAAGCCACTGAGAAGTGGGTTTGATGCAGTTCTATGATAAACATGTCATTATGGCTGGGTTCTATATAATGGAAAACATAAAACAATCTGTTTTTCCATGGAAATAGCAGAACCAAGCAACAACAACAACAAAGATTTTTACTTATTCATTCCTCTGGAATTGAGTGCAAACCTTCAGCAAGATTGCAGCTGACAACAAGCTGAGTGGTGCAGTTGATACACCAGAGGGAAGATATGCTACCCAGAGGGACCTGGACAGATTTGAGAGGTGGGCCCAAGGCAACCTCATCAAGTTCAACGAGGTCAAGTGCAAGGTCCTGAACCAGGGTCAGGGAAATCCCAAGCACATATACAAGTTGGACACACAATTACTGGATAGAGCCGCCTTAAGGAGGACTTGGAAGTGTTGGTTGATGAAAGAATCAACAAGAGCCAGCAACGTGCAGTTGCAGCCCAGAAGGCCAAACAATTGTACCCTGTACATCAAGAGAAGCATGAACATCTGGTCGAGGGTGATGATTCTGTCCCTCTACTCTGCTCTCGTGAGACCCCATCTGGAATACTGCATCCAGTTCTGTAGAACCCAACACAAGGACACTGAGGTGTTGGGCAGATCCAAGGGAGGGCCACAAAGTTGATCAGAGGGCTAGGGCATCTCCCCTGTGAGGACCGTCTGAGTGAGCTGAGGATCTTCAGCATGGAGAAAAGAAGGCTCCAGGGTGACATTATCGCAGCCTTCGAGTACCCAAAAGGGGCCTACAGGAAAGCCATGGAGGGACTTTTTATAAGGGCATGTAGTGACAGGACAAGGGGAAACAGTTTTAAAATGAAAGAATGAAGATTTTGGTTAGATATTAGGAAAAAATTCTTTACTGTGAGGGCGGTGAGACACTAGAATAAGTTGCCCAGATGATGGATGCTCCCCTCCCAGGAGGCATTCAAGGCCAGGCTGAATGGGGCTTTGAACAACCTAGCAGGGAGTGCTCCTGCCTATAGCAGGGGGGTTGGAACAAGATGATCTTATAGGGTCCCTTTCCAACCCAAACCATTCTATGATTCTCATTAAATTGACATACTCTTCATGTTCACAATCTTAAATTGTCAGGCAAAATTAAAGTGTTCAGAATAAATGACAAAAGGAAATAAAAATGCTTTAATGCCCTAAGTTTCATAAAAAAAAACAGAGAAAGCAGGAGGTAAAAAGTAGATTATATATAATACCCTGATTTATACACCTAATACTTTTCTGTGGTTAAGATTTTTTCTGTAGAGGCATGCTGTCAATGGTTTACAGGCTGGTTCTGCCTGATTCCATGATTATCGGTGTGGGGGACCCACAGGCCCACAATCCAGGGAAGGGGAAAAGGAAAAAAAGGGAAAAGGGAGATGGGCCTAGAAACAAAACAGCAGCAATGATCTGAGGAGGAAAGCTTATTTACTAAACAAGATATTGGAATGCAAAATAATACAATATAATACAATATAATACAATATAATTGTAATTGAAGCTAATAAATCAAATAAAATGAGCAAGAGAGAGTGTCTGATAAACCAAAGGCCTTATGTTAAATGCTAAAGGCGAGATGGCAGCGAGCACCCACTGCTGGGTTGATCCAAAAGGAAAGAGTGTCTCATGACACACAAACAGTTTTTATCTTTCCCTCTGAGTGGAAAATGTAAAAATACAAAGCAATGCAAAGTCCTGTGGGGTATGTAGTTCTTCTTATCTTCTGAGACAGGTATACATGGAGCTATCTATGATCTATGGAGCTGCAGCATTAACTCTTTTACTCCCAATGCACTACATGATGTTATGATATGGAATATCAATAACAAAAATCATAAAAACACAACATGTGTATTTCCAGAAAGCTAAAGTATCTTCAAAAAAAAAAAAAAAGAAAAAAACCAAAACAAACAAAAAAAAAACCATAAAAACCTGCCTCCACATAACCTTGAACATGGTTAAGACATTTCTCACTTTCTCACTACAGTCTGGCTTTCCAAGAACTTGTATTAGAATGTACAATTTTTGTGAGTCTTTATGTTACTCATTTATAGCTTACATACACTTGAAAATAAGTAATGATTTTACCAATGTAAATGAATAAAATTTTACTGCATTTGACTATTTTTGGTGACCTTCTGTGATTGAGGGACAAAGGAAGGGCAAATTATGTCATCCACCTAGATGTGTGCAGCACCTTTGATATGGTTCCACACCACATCCTTGTCTCATAATTGGATAAACATTGATCTGAAGGCTGGACTATTCCATGCATAAAGAGTTGGTTAGACAGTCACAAACAGGGGGTAGTGGTCAATGGATCTGTATCCAGGAGGAGATAATATCCAGAATATGAGATTTCAAAATATGACAAATTCACATGGGCTTTCTACAAAGTCCATTTCTTTGAAAATTTTAGCAGGGTCATCTGCCTGTGTTGATTATATAACACAAGTAGCATTTGCCTGTAGTTTGTTTGTGTAGACTAAATATCCATATTCTATGCATATAGCAGTTAATATTACTAAATTATTCAACCTTCAGACTGCTTTATCACATCTTAAGAATTTGGTAGGAAGCAAAGAACAGGAAGACTTAGGTAGGCTTTTCTTGTGCTTTTTTTTTTTTTTGCTTGTTTTCTCACAGAATGTTTAATGTTTTGAAAGGCTGTCTAATTGATATTTCTGTAGACAACTTGTTCTTTGACTCCTTGCTTTAACACTTTTTTCACCACCAAAGGTGGAAAATTGCTCATTAACACTATCATGACAACCCATCATATTAGGTGGTAGCAGTACACAATTAACTATTCATTCAAAAGTTTTATTTCTAATCTCATTAAAATTGAAATTCCCCTTCAGATTATGCAAAGTGTAGTGAGTTCCACTGATGTTCTATACTGAAAATATGTTGTGCATATGCAACCATTATGCAACTGAGAACACTTACGAATATGCAGATATATGAAAAGTCATTATCAACAGAAAACACTATGCATAATAAATATAGCATGCAAATATTTCGTGACACCAGTCTTGCTATGAGTTAATAAGTATATTAGTGAAGTAAATGGATATTTCTTCTATGACACATACTTTATGTGCAAACAAAAGACATAAGAAATCAAATTTTTATTTAATAATGATTAAGTGTGGTCTTACATCTAGGTTCAAATACTTCAAAGATGGCAATTTTCTGTGTTTGAGATGTATTGATGCTGCAGCTGACAAACAATTTCTACTAACCATAAGATCTCTGCTCAAAGTAATTAGGAACCATGTGTTTATATTTAGTACCACATATTTCCTTCTCAAAGAGGACATTTAAAGGTTTTACAGAGGTTACAATTCTTAGGGTGAGAACATAAACATAGAAACATGAAGAAATGTATTCTTTATAGTTGAGTAAGGAAACTGGGAGTAGGTGGTGGAATTTTGTTGAAATTTATACTTAGCTGCAGTGCAGATATCTGTGTCTAAGAATGCTGTGAAAATACATGTATAATCAGTATAGAGGAAAAATGCACATGTAAATATGCGACCCATTCTAGACAACTTTTAGGTGGGTAAAACAAAAACAAAAACAACAACAAAATAATGTGTGCTTCTCTCCCCAGCTGGAGAAGAAAAGCTAAAAAAGAATTCAGACATCTACTTTGCTGACACGAAGAGAGAAAAAATCCATCTATCCATCCAAAGTTTTGATTGTAATGAAAGAGTGAAGAAAGAAAGATGTTGTGAGCAAAAAAGCCTGAGACAGAAGATACTTATTTTTGCTACTCTACAGTGGATGTGTTACAAAAGCATGGCAGCAGCATGCCCAGTCTTTGTGCTTTGCTGACAGTAGCTGTACTGTTCTTGGAACTGAATCATAGACTCTACAAGATCCTACAGTATCATCTGTAGGTACGGCAAGCCCTTCAATAAATCTCTAGCATGATAATTCTTGGAAGGACACATTTCACAGTGGAAATCAGTAAGCAGTCAAATCTGGTGACAAAGTACTGTATAAGTATAGCAGCAAGACAGTTGCCACGAGCTCGTGAGTATGATGCTGTATGTACGGTTGAGTTGACAACAGGTGCTCAGCAGAAGGCAGCACATTTTGTCTGGCTTTTACATCCTTTTCTTGGATAAAAACATCTTGGAAGAGATACTGAAAAGATAGCATGAGTGAGTACTTCTACTTCTCAAATAATTAAAATGGGCCGGTATACAGTGAAATGTAACACTGAATCAATGATCAATATGTCAATACATAAGTAGGTGCCAGAAATTCATATTCAAAAAAAGCATCCTGCAAAAGTAAACAGCCTTTATATCAGGGCTTTAAAGCAGAGAATTCAGAAGAAACACAATCACTGAAAAGCCATGCAATTTATCCCTTCTGGAAAGGTTCAAGCTGTTAAAATCTCCTGGATGTAACACAAGACGCAGTTTCCATGAAGCATTTGGTTTGTATTTCACATGCACAGCTGCCTTTAGGATCACATAAAGAAAGATCTGGAAGAAGATCAGTGCCAAGTAAAAATAGAATTGTTATTTTCTTGAAGGTTAAATCCACTTGCAATGTACACACAATCCATCTCTCTGCTACTATTAGTTAAGCAAGTATTAGCTTCATCACAACACCCTAAGCCAGAACGAGAATGGATTTATCAACAGGGGGTTGTTACAAGATTGTTGCAGCAGGGAAAGAAATCTTGTGATGACATTCAGCCTACTACCAAATCAGAAGGTAAACTGTTTTGAAAAAAAAAACCTTTTCAAAGAAAGTCAGCAGGAGGAAAAAATGCTTCTGGGAAACGCATCTCAAGACATCCATGGCAGGTAATATGTTTGGAAGAAAAGGAAATGTAAAGCAAAAAATTGTTTTTCTTCATAAATCTAAGCACAAGGGACATATTGGAAAAATTATTTAAGGTGAATAGCCCTAAGAATAAATGTTCAGACCAAACTAAAAACCTAAGCAAACTAATGAACTGAGAAGTGATATTATGTGTCAAAGCTAGACCTGTTTCAATTGTCCAATTGGTGAGCAACAGAAGAATCACTCATTTCTGTTTTAGTTTTCTTTTCAAATTTCCCACCAGAAATTTGTTTTCTGTAAACACTGGTTGAAATTCCCTGCTTTCACAATAAATTACTAGTGACTATGCTTGATGTTAGCATGGCATGATGAAAGCATTGGCAATGTCAGTGGTGGCATACCACTTGGCTGCTTTTGACTCCAGTTCGTACTGGAGCTGAAGCATGTCCGGCACAGCAGCACTCAGTGGGGGTGTGACTTCATTCAGGCCACGGTAATCTATCGTCAGCCTCCATTCTCCACTGGCTTTACGCACTGGCCACATGGGGCTGTTAAAAGGAGAGTGTTAGTTTTAGAAATTATAAGTGAAACAAATCAGAATTTTTATGCAAACAATTTGTGTATATGTCTGATTATACTGAAACAACAGTCACATAAAAAACAGCATATCAGAATTTATAATTTCACAATATTTTACTCAGAAATGTTTATATACTTCAGTTATTTATAAGTTATTCATTCAGGCTGTAGCATTTATTTTCAGAAAGAAGTACTGACAGACAATAGCAACACTTGATTGAAACTCACTTATTTAGAATCCTTGAGAATAATATACAATATTAATCAAAGAGACAAGTCATAAACCTGAAAAACTACCAATTAAGAACCAAATTACTAATGAAAAGTATTGGCCAAGGCAAATATTTGCTGTCAGGAATGAAAACCTTGTAGACACCGGTGTCAATAAATATATTCTAATGGCAGATACTCATCAAATAGTTATGCCTATGCACGATATAAACACCTAAATATAATTACCTCTGCGACGCACTGAAGCTGTTGCACCTCATTCTACGTTACTTCTTCTGAACAATGATCTTTAAATATCACTGACATAAAAGCTCTTAATTTTGGTTTTATGAATAACGTTGTAAATTTCAGCTATTTATTAGGAATATACAATTCACTACAACCTTGCAGTGGCATAAAAATTTTATTGAAAAGAAACTAATAAAATAGCTTGTATAAAATTTCTTACATTTTAAAGAGACAACAGACAATGACAAGTATTATTTACTACTACTATAGTGTCTAGGAGCCCTTGTCAAATATCCCATTGTGCTAAGCACTATACAAAAACATAGCAGAAAGAGAGCTTCCATCCTAAGGAATTGACATATATATATAACACTACATTGATATATATAACACTATATTGATATATAGTGCTAGAGACTACAAGATTAAATGGGAAACAGAAATAAGGAACACATGGAATTCATTAAAATAAAAATATTACAGCAGACCATTATTGTGGGTACATCTCTTACTTTTGCCACAGAGGCAAGCTTTCATAAATTACAATGCCATTATGATTTCAAGTAGTTCAGAGACACCAAAAGGTGATCAGAGAAGTGAAGCCTTCTAATGGTCAAACTATCATTAAAGATATAATGAAATTGTACCATACTCACATTCAAAAGCCTACGGTTAAGTAACAATATCAACTTTTATCTGAGTCTTTGCCACTCCCAATAGAGTCACAGAATTTCTGCAAAATAGGTGATGCAGGGTAAGAGTTCCTATAGACAATTTAGAACTATTTTCTTCTAGACTTTTCTCCTATATAAATTGTAAAATATATATTTTTTTAATCTACTAGGCTTCTTTCCTGGAAAAATACTTATGCGTCTTTATGACAGTCACATTGAAAAATAGACTCTAGAAAAACTGATGTAAGATTGAAACTCAGTTTCCAGAGAAAAAGTTACCAGACTTGATTTCAATTTGCTTTCAGTGGATGCATTTTCACTCCATAGTTAATTTCACTCTCCAAATTCACTCAGACCATTATACTGAGAAAAATATTTAGGCAGCTTTCACATGAGAGAAGTTCAGTGAAGATCTGAGAAAGCTTGACAAGTAATTTATTTTTAATTTTTCTGCTCATGAAGAAACAAAATTACTCCTAACAGGTTCCTGGTAATACTAGGCAAAGCTCTCATGGGTTAGCTGACAGTCATATGCAGAAAGAAGAGGGGGACTCATCCAATTAAGGAAGGGTCTTTCTAGCCATACACCACAACTTCCCAGGAGGCAGCCTACGTCCAAGAGATTCTCTCACTTCAGTGGGTGGCTTTCATATGAGCCGATCCTGATGACTCCATCCTGGGTCTACCCCTCCTGGTCATGTGGTGAGCACTGGTGCAAACAATTTGCCTGCACTCCCAGAGTCAGCCATTCTCCATCACCAGGTGCTCAATCAATATTTCAAGCTGTGACCTAACAGTTCCCCTACATTAATCTAACAAATATCATTACTAAAACTAATATTTTAAACATAAAAATAATAAAGGGAAACATGATGAAAATTTAAAAATATTACAGTGGCTTCTAAATATTTTATTACTTTTATTTACTCAATATAGTTTTTAAAAAAGAAAACAAGACTTAACGCTACTGCCTTAATGGATATATTTGTACTTTCCTATCCTACTATGCAACAGCAGCAGCAGCAGAAGATTGACCAGCACCTGCCCAACAGCTTATTTCCTGTTCACTTCACGAGAATGAAAGTAACCTTGAGGTGCCTCCATGGACATCGTATTGGCAGAGGAAGAGGAGATAGAAAGCATTGTGTGAGTAATGGCAGCACTAACCCCACTTGTACAGATCACATAATTCACCATCTAGCCTGTCAGTGCATATTTCATACATGCTTTCACATATATAAAGAGACCTGAAGGAAACAGGCATAGGATGTTTCTGCAAAGCCAAGGCATGGTGCAGTCATGTTGAACTCAGATGGCTTGTTTGGCATTTTGGATACACGGTGTGAGACTCTAGTCTGGCTGCATCTGACAATACAGAAACAGAGTGCTGAAACAAAGTTACATCGTTGTAGTTCTTTCCTTTTCCCTTCTAAGGAGAGTACAGCAAAACACAGATGCCTCTTTTATGGTACTCTAGCTAGGATAAACAACTTTATGTCCCCATCTCCTGATTCTTACCTTATGGATAGAATAACATAGGCTAGCTTTTGTAGAGCTCTTTTAGGCTTACTACTCAATTATTTCTGTAGTGTAAAGAACCATAATTGAAGGTCACCCTTCTGTGGCCATCTTTGTGTTTTCTTTGCTCTTGGGTGAAGCTGGAGATCACTGGTTTATATTAAGAGACTTCTGCAACAATTGCGGACAGCCAGAGTTCTGATATTTGTCAATCTTTCGTCTGTTATATTCTGTATAAGAAATATAACTAAAACAGTAACAGTTTCTATATGATTTCTGTTATATATGAGATATTTTGTATGTAAAAGGAAAATTTTCAAGCATTCTGATGATTTGTTACCCTTAGAGAAAATAATAGACTAAATAAATAAATAAATAAATAAATCATTTTTGGTATGGTGATAATAAGTAACTTCAAATTACTTTCACATCATTTATTTCCTCTATTTATTTATTCTTTCCATTATTGTTCTGCATATGTTTGGGGAGAACATTACTGTGTTACACATTTTATCCAGATCACAGCCTGCATAATCTAGAAATTTACTCTGTAAGTAAAGTTACTAGAAAAAGAATTTCTGACACACAGAAAGAGCTGCCATAACTCTCACAAACAAAGCGCTTCTCAGATTGAGAGAAAAGCTTATAAATATGTGAGTGAAAAGAAGTGGGGAAATTATTGTAATTTGCATTTATGATGTGACCGCCTCTGGTAGAGATTAAAATCAGAACCCCTACTAACGCTCACTTTCATAAAGCAGCTTGTGGTATAAGAAAAATGTCTTCTTTTCTGATCCCTATCTATTGAAAGAATACACAGAATGCACAGAGCTCAGGATTCAGTGTCAATTAGAGAGCAACTCTCTACAGTTTGCCCCTGTAGTAGATGTCAGGCAATAAAAAGTTACCAGCTGGCTTAGGAAGAAAAGAGAATAATATGCTAATAGGGAAATGTGTCTGCTGTTTAGTCTTCTTCTATATTTAATGAGATTGTTGTAATATGGCTGCTACCTCAGGCTCATAAGAATGCAGAATAACCAAGGAATGTTGTTTTTTTTATGAAAGAGGAAACGCTGATTCTCAATGAGGCATAATGTAACCTCTGTAACAATAAAGCAACTGCACTGGAGTTTCAGTGTCATTTCAATAGAAGTTTTTAGAATTTGATATTCTATGGTGGTATTATATTACCTTTATACTACACCACTCTGAAATAGTAAAGTAAACCAAGAACAAAACTTTGATGTTTTACAGCAACCCAGACTCAGGAATGGTTTAAAATGTGAAAAAAAAAAAAAAAATTGTTTGTCTATACCTCAAATGTGCAGAATATAGGATGCCCTCTCTAAATCACACATTTTTTACTCAATTAGTCCTTAGATCTGTTCTCTATCTTACTTTAGTAATTTCATAATCTCTAATGCATTTCTTCTGAACGGATGGTCATGATAAGCTCTATATAAAGGCTAACATCTGAAGTACATTGGATGAATACTCTTGAAATTCAAACCCTGCTACTTGTAAAATCAGAAATTAAATGCTATTCAAAACAACACAAGTGGATGATCTTGCATTTTTAAAGCTGCAAAACCCAAAGGCTCAGCTTGCTTAGACCCTTCACTGAGATCATTATCTAATGGCCTGAAATTGCTTTCCATACAATCAGTCTGGTTCAAGTAGTTGTAAAATCCTAACTCTGTTAACACTGTGCAAACTTATAAAAGACTGGCCATAAAGAAGCAGATTTCAATTACATTCCAAAAGTGAAGACAGAGCATTGAGAATTTTGGAATCCACTACAGGAAAGCACAGGTTTCACAGAATTAAACCTAGCTCACAAGAGTAAAATCTAATGAATAATCTACTTTCAAGTGATATTCTAATGAATGATCAAGGAAAATAGCTATAATGTGAGAAACTACTGATTACCTAATACCAACCCTAATAAGGAATCAATCTTGGAAGACACTGCCTGAAGTTCTTAATATTCCCCCTATTAATAGAATTTATTTTTCCTTCTCTAAGTGGCTTTTATGTTCAGTTACATAAAGGTTCATTTTGCAATAACTTCCTTTTTTTCATCAATCACAAGAATTACAGATGACATTAGTAACAGAAGCATCTATTTGAAGACAAATGGAAGATTTTTTATGTTGAAGCACAAAATATTGTTTCACTTGAGCGCAAGATGAGAATGAAGAGTTGGATAACCTGGTTTTGTATTGTCATGTGTAGAAATATAGAAAATTATGAAACAATAATGTTTCTTAAGTTCTAGGAATATTGAGAAATGGTAAGCATCAGCCAAAGCCCTTGTGTCTAAAAGAAGTTTATACATCCTCACATATGACATTTGCAAAATAAAAAGTCAGCAATTGTACATACTGCCAGCAGCGTGTCAAATCTCACAATTGAAAATTTGCTGAATAGATGTTTTTTGCATCTTCTAGGTGGACTGAAGTAGTTGCTCTGTGAAATTATTCAGTCATAAAGTAAAATATTGAAAATACTTGTGAGAGATGATGGCTGGAATCATTAAAAGACATTTGGATGCTTTGCAGGTACTACCTTATGTCAATAACGACTGTTAAAATTTTTCCCTTTTTTTTTTAATGGAAAATTTATACTAATTTGTTTCTTAGTTGTGTGTGTTTTCCACATGGCATGTTGTGATAGTGTTTTGTTCAGATTTTCTTCTCCAACTGCCTGAAATTTAAGCACGTTAAGCACGTTAAGTTTCATGTAAAAACTGAAGTGTTTTGATTTTGATTATACCTGGAAAAGTTATTGCAAAAGTTGAAGTTTAGTTATATAATAACCATGAATTGCTCTCTCTAGCTGAATTTAATTTCCTATGGAGCAATTCAACCAGTTGTCTTCATGAATCATAACTTCTTTCTTCAAATCACAGGTTATGTCATACTATAAAAAGCAAAGTGAACCACGACACTCAGCCTTTACTACATTTGCTACTAAAGGCAGAATTTAAACTTAAAAACAAACAAAACACACACACACACAAAACAAAAAAAAAAAAGAGGGAAGGGGAAGGGGAAGGGGAAGGGGAAGGGAAAGGGAAAGGGAAAGGGAAAGGGAAAGGGAAAGGGAAAGGGAAAGGGAAAGGGAAAGGGAAAGGGAAGGGGAAAGGGAAAGGGAAGGAAGAAAAACACTTTATGCAGCTTGTGTGGTTTTCCTTGCTTGTATTCTATGAGTTGTAAAGTATTGCAGGAAAAATAAACTAATGGGTATATCCATCAACTAGAGGTAGTCTGAATTCATAGTTACGTGATATTCACAGTCAGGTTTATGTCCTGGTCTTTCAAGAAGAGGTTTATCAATTTTGAAATTTTGTGAAGTTACTCAATTTTATTAATCAGTCCTCTGAAGTAGGCTTGTTGGAAGCTGAGTTACTATAGAATGGAGAATTAGTGGTTTAAGCATAAATAAAGACATCTGAAGTAAATTTAAAATGATTTAACTTTTTTTTTTTTTAAGTTTTCTGGCTTGCTGACATGAATGAAATTATTAATTTTTTCCATCTCTTGTTTCATTGTTAACTTACAACTACTACTCACCATGGCTCCCACCCTCTGACCTCTAAAAACTAGTGTTCTACTTTCTTCTCAAACCGTCCTAATATTTTTCGATAATAACATAACATGTCACACAGAGTAGAAATGCTGTTTCTTTTCCAGAAAACAAATGTAGCTATTTAAATTATAATTTAGCGAATAAAAAGAATTTCCTGGTACTGGATTGTAAAACAATAGCGTTGCTCATAAATTGGAGCACCTCCTGTGTTTTAGGATCATTGTATATTTTTGAATGTAAGCATTTCTGACTTATTTCCCTTTTGAAATGGAACCCTTGAAAACTACAGCTGCAACTATGAAAATGCATGAGGAGTTTAGAGTCTTTGTGAGATTTCTTTCATTTCTGTTTGACAAGACAGCAAGTTACGTAAAAGAAAGCTACCTCAGATGGTTATGTTTATACTATACAGTCCCATGGTAATAGGTTTCTCATTTTATTTCAAGGTCTAGGTTTTTCTTTCCATTTACAGTCCCCTTGAAATTTCAACAGAAGGAAAAAGTTCTCTTCCTCTGTGCCTTAAATTTTATTTATACTTCAAATACTAAGTGTGGACTTCTGAGAGCATTTTTAATTTATCTTAGGGGTGAGATCGCAGGACAATTAGAGATAATTAATTTTAGTTTAAACTGTATAGGTGAGGTACAGTTTACATGAGATGGAGAGTCATCTTCCCTCAGTCTCAAAGTAGATACCAGGAAAACAAAGAAAATGTACTTCCATGTAGACAGAAAGCATTACATAAACATACACTATTTTACCCTAAAATATAGAGGTCACAGCAGTCTGGAATCTCCTGAAAGACTTATGAATGTAGTAAAAGATAAAAATAAATAAATAAATAAATAAAAGTTTTATGCAGTGTTCTTCATGCCTGTAACTGTTGACAATCCCACTGCTAAAGTCATATGCAGGTCAACAGAGTCTAGCACAAAAGAGCAAAAGTGACATCAGTCAACCATGACAAGTCAGGGGCTAGGCTAGTGTAGGAGACGCTGTTGTGGGGATGTATTATAAGAAGAGGAAGTTGACGAGGCCTTCTAAAACATCTGGAAGTAGTCTTGAGTCTCAGGTGCTGGTTCTTATGGTGGACTTCAATTATCCAGATATTTGTTGGGAAAGCTCTAAGGAACCTGCTTTGGCAGGGGTGTTGAACTAGAGGATCTCTGGAGGTCCCTTCCAACACCTGCAATTCTGTGATTCTGTGATAGCACAGAAGACAAGAAAAATGATGTAATCACAGATGCCAAGTAATTATGAAATCAGTAAGCAATTTGGTATGTCTGCAGGCATACTCAGACAATCTTCCAAACTAAAAAGGCAACATCTCATTGAATATATATTTATATAAAAGTAGGTGGTATGTTAAATCAAATGAGGCAAACTGATATAGTCATGTAAATTATTTTCATTGTACTGGCAGATTATTGAATTCCATCACCAATTAAAAATTATAATAGAGACCATTTAAATATCAAAGAAGCCTGAAAACAAGACACAGACACTATAATGATATTTGTTAGTCAGAAAGTATAGGAATATAGTCTGCAAATAAGAAAAGGCAGAGTAAAAGAGCTAACTTCTAGTTAAGTTGCAATGCTTCTTTAACTTTGCTTGTTATTATGTTCTTTGTCATGGCTCTAATTTCTCTGTTCCTCTTCTATAATCCGCAGCTAAGACCTTCTAGATTTTCCCATTTAACTGTGAAACATCCCAGGAATGCCTTTCAGGTCTTAGATTTTTTGGTAAAAGAAAGGAAGAAATGAAATAACTAAGATATAAATTTAAGGAAGGTACATTTCCTTGTTAGTTTTCCTAATAACAGAACTATTACATTATTTCCTTAAAAAATGATTATATTCTATTTGCTTTGGTTTGATCTATTCTTCATTTAAAGTGTAAGGTGAGGAAGATCTTTTGCTTATATACATGCATTAAAACACCCGAACAAGTTATTCCTACCTTTCAAAAGAAGTACCTGACTTCAGGCTTTGTTTCCTTATACCAAAAATATTAAAAATCCAAATCTGCTCTCTTAGGAACACTTTAGTTTCTTTTGGAATACATTGTTCACTATTCACAAACAGATATTTTCTGTACACTTTTTGTCATAGTAAGTACAACCGCTTCCTTTACACAAGACCTTGACCTTGCCATATAGACAAACCAGGAGCTGTCTAGATGATATGAAGGCTGTGGAAACTTTAATTTCTGTTGAGAGCACTGAGGAAGTATCACAGAATCTCCTATTTCAGCCAGCTGTGAGGTTTCCAGAGGTTTCCACTTCAATAAGTGCTGGATTAAGATTAAACTAGGCAAAATGCCTGAAGAGATACTGAATAGGTTTGATGCAAATTACACTGTCCTGCTGGTTTGAAAGTACACATTAGTAGAATCATTAACCATAATCATCCTCAATTACAAGCACTGTAAGCACATGTACAGCAGTCCAATAAATGAAGCCATTGTTTGCATGCAATGACCGTAATTTACAGACATGGCTACCTTATCCACAGTTTGACACAAAGCTGCAATCTCCAAAAGAATATTATGAATTATTTTTAACTTCTGAAATTAATGCAACTTTTATGCCTCTCTTTCTTATAATTCCTACCAAGATAATCATTCTTGTTATGTCTCATTATCTTAGTATATAAGAAATTTTCACTTTGGAGAAGATTCAGGGTGTTTTGTATGAATGCCTGTAAAAACCCAGGAGTGCTCAGCTGTTCAAATCCAAAAGTTCTATCTCATTAAGTAGTGTTTTTGAAAGTTTCCAATGTCAAAATAACAAACGGAGAAGGTACAGAGCATGTTAACATTGGAATGGAAGATAATAATAAACTTGCCTTCCTTTTTGAGTCACCTAGTATGGTGTTGCAGTCTTCCTAGTAGTACTGCATGTGTGCAGTGCCTGTAGCATGAATTGCACACATTCAGGTGGAAGGTGGAGGTACTGTAGGTTTGAAAAATATAGTGTGTAGTGCCAATAAGGAAGTAATATAGTTGGAGCTATTGCAGTAGTCTTAAATTGTCTCCAACTATTTTCTTCAATAAAATGACAGTTTTGAGAAACTGTTTGTTATGATATGTCTCAGTCTTCTCCAGACTGAACAACCCCAGGTTTCTCAGCCTTTCCTCATAAGGGAGATGGTCTTTGTGGACATCCACTGGACTCTTTCTAGACATTCCCTGTCTTTCTTGAACTGAGAAGCCCAGAACTGAACAGTGTAATCCAAATGTGTCCTCACCAGGGCAGAGAAGATTGGAGGATCACCTCTTTAGACCTGCTGGTCATGCTCTTTTTAATGCACCTCAGGTTACCATCGGATGTCTTGGCCACAAGGGCAGAGTGCTGGCTCATGGCCAGCCTGTCATCCACCAGAACACCCAGGTCCTTCTCTGCAGAGCTCCTTTCCAGCAGGTCAGTCCCTAAACTTCACAGATGCTTGAGATTGTTCTTCTCCAGGTGTAGGACTATGCACTTGTCCCTGTTAAAACTCATCAGATTTGTCTCCTCCCAACTACCCAGCCTGTCCAGATCTGGTACATTCTGTCCCTTCATCCAGTTCATTGATTAAGATGTTGAACAAGACTAAAACCAGACCAGTCCCTGAAGAACAGCAGTAGCTGCAGGCTTCCAAACAGACTCTGTGTCTCTGATCACAACCATCTGAGCTTCTAATCTATGCCAGTGTCACAGTTTTATGATTTTTGTTATTGGCATTCCACATCATAACATCATGTAGTGCATTGGGAGTTAAAGAGTTAATGTTTCAGCTCCATGGATCATCCGTAGCTCTGGGTACATCTATCTCAGAAAAGAAGAACTACATTCCCCAGGGGACCTTGTGTTGCTTTGCATTTTTACGTGTTTCCGCTCAGAGGGAAAGATAAAAACTGTTTGCATCTCACAACACACAGGCTCTTTCCTTTCAGATCAGTTCAGCAGTGGATGCTCGCTAGCCATTTTGCCTTCAGCATTTAGTGTAAGGCCTTCAGTTTTTGAACTCTCTCTCTCATTTTATTGGATTTATTTAATTCCAATTATATTGTGTTATTTTGTATTCCGATATCTCATTTAGTAAATTAGCTTTCCTCCTCAAATCGTTGTCACTTTTTTGTTTTTAGGCCCATCCCCCTTTTCCTTTTTCCCTTTCCCCCTTTTCCTTTCCCAGGATATGAGTCCATGTGTCCCCCACACCAGTCGACACGGAACTAGGCCAAACCAGCCCATGAACTGTTGACAGCCAGTCAGTCAGTTCTCAGTCCACCTCACTAAATGTCTAGTCATTTATCCCACACTTCCTAGGCTTACCTAGAAGGATGTTATGGGTTACAGTGTAAAAACTCTGTGTGAAGTCAAGGTAGACAATATCCACTCTTCTTCCCCATCTATCCAGTTGGTCATAACAACACAGAGGACACCACAATTTCCCCATAGTGAATCCATGTTGACTACTCCTGGTAACCTTCTGCGCTTACGCTTGCTTGGAGATGACATCCAGAATAAACTACTTCATCATGTTCTCAGGGATAGATGAGAGACTGACTGGCCTGTAGTTTTCCAGGTCCTCCTTCTTGCATTTTTTGAAGACCGGAGTGACATTCACTTTCCTCCAGTCTTCAGGCACCTCCCCCATTCTCCATGACTTTCAAAGATGACAACGAGAGAGCAGCTTGGCAGTCACTTCTGCCCACCCCCTCAGCACTTATGGATGCATCCCATCAGAGGCCATGGATTTGTGTGTGTTGAGTTTGCCTAGATGATTTCTGAATAGATCCTCTTCAACCAAGGAGAAGTCCTCCTTTCTCTAGACTTTCTCTCTTATTGTCAGGTTCTGGAATTTCCATAAGGCAGTCTAAGCAGTAAAGACTGAAGCAAAGAAGGCATTCAGTAATTTCACCTTCTCAGTGTCCTCCATTATGAGGGCACATTCAGCAGCAGGCCCATGTTTTCCATCATCTTTGTTTTCCTGTTATACTTAATAAGCTTTTTCTCACCAGATTTAATTCCAGGTGAGCCTTAGTCTTCCTTGTTGCATCCTTGCATGCCCTGATGATGTTTCCATACTACTCTCAAGCGGCCAGACCCCTTTTCCACACTCCACAAACTTTCTTCTTCCATTATTTTCCATAAGCTCATCCACATAGTCTCCTACCACTTTTGCCTGATTTCTTACTCTTAGGGATGCGCTGATATTGAGCTTGGAAGAAGTGGTGCTTGAATACTGACTAGCTCTGTTGGATCTCCTTACCTTTCAATGCTTTAACACATGCAACACCACTAAGTAGGTCTTTGAAGAGATCAAAGTTGGCTCTCCTGAAGTACAGAGTTGCAGTTCTATTTATTGCCTTGTTTTTGCCACATAAGATCCTGAACATTATCATCTCATGGTAATTGCATCCAAGGCTCCCCCAGCCTTCACATTTTGCACAAGTCTTTCCTTGTTTATAAGAACAAAGTCCAATAGCAAAATTATCCTAATTGACTTCCCTATTACTTGAGTCAGAAAGTTATCTTCCACACACTGCAGGAACCTTCTGGACTGTGCATGTCTAGCATGCTGCTTTTCAAGAAAATATCAGGATCATTGAAGTGTCTCATGAGAAGCAGTGCCTGTGGTTATGAAACTACTTCCAACTGACTGCAGGACTCATCAATTTCCTCCTCCTGAGCAGGTGCCCCTCCTTGTTAGCCTGCACTTTAACTCTCACCCACAAATTCTCAACTAATTCATTGTTCATCCCTAAGTGGAGTTCAATGTATTCCAGTTGTTTCTCTTACACAAAGAGCAACTCTATCACCTCTCCTTGCTGGTCTGTTTTCCTGAAAAGGATAATGCCATCCATGACAAAGTATTAGTAATATGAACTGTCCCACCGTAAGTCCATGATCACAATGAGATCATGGTCCTTCAGCTGCACAGAGTTCTCTAATTATTCTTGTTTGTTTGACATGCTGTTTGAGATGGTATACAAGCACTAAAGAAAAGAATAGAAAGTCAAGGATGATGTAGATTGCTGCCTGTAACTAACATATGCTCAGTTAGAAATAAGAGGAATGTGAATCAGAGGTGACGTGTTGCCTCTGAATATTAAAGTCATGAAGTGCTGGTGTTTGGAGTTGATGTCAGCTGTGCTCATATTCTTCCTACAGTGAAAGTCTTCCATAGAAACAAGAAGGCTTGCTTCATAACATGTCCAGTTCAGTACATGAGGTGTCCGTTCATTGAAGACTTCTGATGATATGTGTCATATACAAGAAAAAGGGAACACTGAAGCGGACACCACAGTATTGTGAATAATCTTGTTCTGAACTGGGGAAGGTAGCTCTTGGATTACAGTTACCTTACCACCAAACCGACTAAGAAGGTGCACAGAGGCAAGAGAGTGAGGCACATCACTCCTAAAGTTTGCTCTCCAAGAATCTTCTACTAAGTTTTTCAATAGGTTGCTCACACATGCACACACACAAAGAAATAAAGAAAGAAAAAAAAAGGAATACATTCTGTAAGTCCAGTCTAAATGTGACTTACCAGGAGGATCTTTTAGCAAAAACTTGCAGGCTAAAAAAAAAAAAACAACTTGTAGGACTCCTGAGTCTTGTGACGCAGTTGGGAACTTTCTGATTTATTCTTTTCTACTTAAAGAGGAAGTTATGACAACAAGATAAAACTAGCTCAACACAATTTGATAGAGCTGGAAGCCTTTTAAGTAATTCTTCCCAAAAAGCTTTGGGAACATGTGAAATACCTTTGGCCGTCAGCATAAATGTTTCTGCATTTAGTAAGTAGTCATTGTAAACAGGAAATTTAACCTTCACATTTCTTTTTAGCTTAACATTTTCACTGAACAGATTTCAACATAATAATCATGTTATTTATTTCTTGGTCAGAGTTAAGATTAGTTTGGCACCACGGAAGAAATAGCTGAGAATATGAGATATGGCTACGAATAACATCCAGGGGCTTTTTGAAAGTTATTAGTCTTTCAGCTGAATTAGGAAAATGTCAGTTGCTATTTAATTGTGGGTGGTAGTGGTAGCATACAGGAGGATGTCTTTTCTGAATTTTTTTTTAATTGGTGTTGTTCTTGACGTTGGTGGTTAGTTAGTGGAGCATTTTGATTTCACCCTTAATGTGCAGAATATTACTTCTAGAAAGTCCAGGATATCCCCAGTGTCAGCAGAACTCTTGCCTCAGAGTTAAATCACCAATTTTTATTCAAACATGGTGTAACTCAAGGATATCAGTCTTTGCCTAGAAGTGTGTGTGCTCTCCTTTAGCTAAAATTCTGTAGCTTGTGTTATCTTTCAGATAATATATTCATTCTTATGGGAATTAAAGAGGAGAAGGGAAAGACTGTTAGTACCACAACATCTAGGTCAAAATATCTTTCAGCTATTCCTGAAAACTCTCGTCATAATCTGATCAAATCAGTCATGGGTATTATGCTGTTAATTTCTTAAGAAAGTTCGTTTGAAATTTAAGGTCTCAACTATCAATGGACAAACAGTGTAATGTTAAATTATTCTGTTTTCAGTTATATTGCTAACTAACTAACTAAGGGAGACTGTAAAAGCTAAGAGCTTGAGATTCAAAAGAACAACAATAAAATCAATTGTTTCCAACTCAACAAATTTATCATTGTGTAAGTAAAATGTACATAGAATGAACACTGAATGTTCCTGAGTTATGTTAAGTAGCTGTATGGAGGGACTACTCAATTCATAGCTGTTATTTCCTCTAAAATTCTTACCTAGAAGTTCCACTTCCCCATCGCCCCAAAAGCAGTTTCGAATCCTGTTAAGTTCTGAGCTCTGTCATGATCCCAAACAAGGTTCTACTTGGATAGTATTAGAGGGATCAGTATGGATTCACAGTTAAAGATGGTGCTTGTCTTTTAATGAGCTGAATAATGCAGCATAGGGAAAACCGTGTTTGTTTTACTAGGCCCTGTATTACAAGATTAGCAACAGTCTTTTATAAGTTCAATTGACAGATAAAACTGCTCTCATGACATAGCTGGGAGTAACATTAAAAAAAAAAAAAAAGTCATTTTCTGCAAATATTTGCCAAGGACATACTAAGGAACTCCTGTCAAGATTGTGTGCTTTTTTAATTAATGGTTATCATGCCCTTACCAGGTGTTTCTGGAGCTGAAAAATTTCTGTCACATAGTTCTGTATAATGTTGGGCTGTTCCTTTGCTGTGAAGGATGACATTTTTTGCATGGCTCTCCAAGCACCAGTATCTTCAGGTGAGGACACTCAATTCAGAAGGGAGGGAGGGAGGGAGGTGGCATGTGAATAACAGAAGGAGCTTTGCAGAACAAAGAAAAAAAAATGTAATGCTTAGCTACACTAAAGAGAAAAGAACCTATTAAGGAAACTTGTGCTGGACTGAGCAGATCATTATAACCTTGTGAAACAAAATCTTCAGTCATGCAGAATGAGTTGCAAAAATCTCTGTATGTCTAAATTCTTTTCTGAAATGCTGCTTTGCAAACATCTTGACCTTGAAAAACTGAAAATAACACTAGGCAAGACCTTCCTGGATTTTTCCAGTATTTCTACTTTCAAAAGCAATTAAAATACTAGGAGTACATTAGCTCAGGGCTCTGAATCTAGGACTTGAGAGATGTCTGAAATCAGTTTATTTTCAATTGTGTCTAATATTTCAGTTTGAAAATTAGAACCACATTATTTATTATTTGCTTTTATTTAATATATCTACAATATGGGGTTTACAAGAACTAATTAGAGTATATATATTCTTTTTCCTAAGAAATTAAAAAATATATATTATTCTCTATGTAGCTTTTAAAAGTAAAGAAAGTTTAAAGCTAAATTTCAAATGAATTAGTTAAAGAAATATTTCATTTGGAAAATATTGAAATTAGATTACAGTTAATAGTTAAAAGTTACTAGCTGTCAAGTACCTGGATCATCAATATGGAGGGTTTTTTATTTTTATTTTTTACTTTTTTACAGTGGTAGGGTCCTGGGCTCTATGGTTCACAGAACTTTGATGAATCTGTGTCTTCAAGAAAGACTCCCAAGGTTTCCAGGCTTCTTGTTCTAGAAGAAAAATTCTTAGAATTTCTAAATTTCCTGAAAATCCTTTGATCATTATTACTGATATTCAGCACTGTAGCAGTGTTTTAAAGTTGTGGCTTCTCATTCATCTGCCACCAACTAAAAGAAATGTTGTAATTTGCTCCAAGCCCAATAAATGCAAGATATTTACCAAAAAAAAATCATCTTCCGGAATGTTTATAATTTTCTGAGGGAAAAAAAAAACAACAACAACAAAACAATTAGCAAATACATATATGAATGAAACTGATAAAAGTGGACTTTAGATTTCTTATAATATTTTGGTAGATCACTTATTTTTTAAGCTAACTAGTTCTAATACAGAGATAGAAATTAGGCCTCTGCGCTTCTGTTGTCTTACAAATTGTAGATAATTGTAGATAAATAATCTTATTATCTCATTAAAAAGCAGTACACATTTATTTCTAGAAACAGCAGTCAATTTTAGTTTCATTAAATTCCTGAAGGGCTTTTCCATTTCATCCAGAGGAGGGTCACAAAATGATTCAGGTGATAGAATACTGCCTCTAAGAGGACAGCTGGGGCTGTTCAGCCTGGTGAAGGCTCTGGGGAGACCAGAGAGAGGTATTTCACAGTCTAAAGAGAGGCTGTAAGAAGGAAGGGGACTGATTCTTCAGCAGGATCTGTTGTGACAGGACAAGGGAAAATGGTTTCAAACTAAAGGAGAGGAGATGTAAACTGGATATAAGAAAGAAGTTTTTTATAATGAGGGTTTTGAGATACTTTGAGATACAGGTTGCCCAGAGAGGTGGCAGGTGCCCCATACTTGGATTTAATATATTCAGTGTGAGGCTGGACAGGGCTCCGAGCAACCTGGTCAAGCTGTACTTGTCTACCTGTCCATTAAAGGGAAGTTGAACTACATAACCTTCAGAGGTCCCTTCCAGCTCAAATAGTTCTATGATTCTATGAGAACAGGAAATAAGTGCACCAGTAAATGTGTTTTAGATGCAAGTCATTTGGTGAATGTAATCCTTTAAGGAAATTAAGGAGGTCCTATCAGTCACGTTCATCGTAAATAGAATTAGGAAACTGGAAATTATGGATAAATTCTACAAAAGACAGATGGGAATAATGAAGGCTTCTCCTTTAATTCTAATTCTATTACAGGAAAGCTAACATCACAGGAAGAGCAAGTCATCTTTTAGAGTGAAGCTTTTAATGAGGTTGAACATCTGAAAGACATATCCAGATGTACAGACTGAAATGATTGCGTAGCTATCAAAAGGCAAATATGTATGGGTAGTACAAATTTCCTCCTACTCAAAGGCATGTTAATTCCATTCAATCTACTGTCTTTGCCAAATATTCACCACTTTTATAACCTTTTTGCTTTTCAGCATAATTTCCTATGGAATAAAATGTATATATGATAATTACTAATTATGCATGTGTCATGTGTCTAATTCTCCCAATCTCAAGAAAATATAAAGAAGAATGTGCTTTAAAGATAATTATGGACCTACAAGATGAATGAGAATAGGCATGAAGAAAATGGAGGCTCTATTAGTGACCCATCGATCCTGAGTCACAAGTGAAAGACATAGTTACAAGTGCCAGAATCACAAGGAAAGCTTCAATCAGTTCTCATAACTCCTTAGCCATGTCAGTAAAGCACAAATTACACTCATCAGTTCACATGCTAAAGGAAGTATTTACATTCTTTTGTACTTCTTAGAAAATGGCAAACTTGAAAGAAGTTTGCCCTAAGGTTGGCATCAAGCAGTTCCAGCCACAGATTAGAAAGGAGTAATTTTTTTTTCAGTATTGGTACAATAAAAAAATAGAAAGAAGTCACATATTTAACTGATGCCTTTTTTTCTGAATTAAATCAATGAATAAGCATGCCAATGGTATTTTTTCTCCTTTGAGCTACTGTAAAAATGCATAGCTTATCCAATGTCTATTTATTGCCTCAGTCTACAGAGCCCAGTCTCATCATCTGATGGTAGCACAATGATATACTCAATGTTTTCTAGAAAATTATGACATGTTTATCGTTGGCTGTTATGGAATAAAACAGATCTCAGCTAGCTTTTCTGGAGCAGAAGACAAATCATACAGATGTAACTAAACATTTCTACAATTAGTTGCTAATTATGACAGGCAGTGAAGAAGAAAACAATCATCCTCATGCTCATGCAGAATTAAGACAGCCACAAGTAGAAAATAGGGGAGATGTTTGGATAAGATTCAGTAATTCCTGTACCAGTATTCAACATTCAGTATTTCTTACAGTAGCATAGAGTAATCAGCTGTTTCAAGGTTTTTTGTTGATTTTGTTACTTGATTATTTGTATTTTATTAATTGGAGAAAAAAGTGATTTTAAGTTTGCAGCTTAATAATTCTTGGGCTTTAAACATTCAGTGTAACAAACAAAAATGGAGCAGAGCTCAAACTGATACCAGTGTAATAGGAAAGGATCTGGAAAAACAAGTTGCACACCTATCATAGGGCTTGAACAACCAGCCTAGTTCCTTTCTGTTATTCCTTATAAATATTATATTATAGAATTATGGTTGGAATTCCTCTATATCACCATAGGATAAAATCTGCCAATTATCTGGACCTATTTTATCACTTTACATTGAGAGAAATGTTCTTGCATCCTATGGCAATTTTTAGAATCACAGAATCTCCTGAGTTGTAAGGGACCCCCAAAGGCCATATCGTCCAACTCGCCCACAAAGAACAAAGAACTTGCACAATTTCTCTATATCTCCATGTTATTTGTTTAGTAGCAGTCTAAGTACTTCTACAATCTCATACAATTTCATTCCCTTATGTTTATGTTTGGTATTTAATATATAATCCCAGAGACCGTGAGGAAAACTTACCTTTCTCTGTACAACTATGGCTTCCATATTTTAACCTTTTAAAGGCTTAGCATCACTTTACACCAAATATATATTGATTATAATTCTACATTCGATTTATTTTGGAGCAGAATAAAGTTTGTGTAAATGCATTAATCCTTTCTTTTTTTCTAGCCACATTTGCCACTTAATAGCATGCAATCTTTAAGAACAGTATGGCCACCTTAGACTTCTTATATTCATCAGGTCGTTCTCTTGGCAGTTAGATGTTCTGTCATTTTGAAAGGATTACCCTGCACTATAATTTGGTGTCAACCTTTCCAAAGCTATAAAATGTTGTAAGTGATGGATCTCTGCTCTTCTTTTTTTCCCCTTCTGTATTGTCACACTGTCAAGCAAGACAGTCTAGACTTCCAGTGTACAGGATACTGCCTCTAAAATCCTCTTGAAAAGAGCAGAGGTTTAGAAATACATAGACAGATAGAATGACAGGATTTTCTAGTAAATTCACAATGGGACTACATGGCTCATTTAGGCTTGTAATTTGAAGCTTGAGAAATTATAGTACAGTGGTGATATGAGAGTCAACACTTCTTAAAATCTGTAAGTTGAGGATTACAGTCATTTTGCTATCTTTGAAGAAAAAAAGCTGGTAATACTGCCAATGACACTGGGAATACTGAAAAAAAGATTATGGTCAAGGCTTGCATTTATACCTGAGTAAGTTCGGTCTTGGGCCATATTGCTCCAATGGGAAAGGATCAGTTCAAAGTAAGCTTTCCCGGTATACCTCCTGCTTTTTAAGTCCAGGATAGTTTTGCCATTCTCTGTATCTGAGATTTATAATGACTCTAAATAAGAGCAGACTGAGTTTCTGTATGCTGTGGCTCTCACATGTCAGCAGTTTGGCTCACTGATTTGACAAATCCCTGTAAAGCGCTCTGCTATAGTTGTTATGAGCAGCCACTTGGAGGGGATTATGTACCTCATGAAATGAACCACCCCATAACATATATTTGTCCATCACATACTATTTTGATCTTACAACCTTTTCCTCAATGTATTGCGCCTCTTACAAAGCTCCACCACAAATGAAAAAGGAGCACTGCTATCAGAAAGTGACTGTGTTCCACCCTTTCCATAAAGGTAACACTCTGTCCTGAAATAATAAGGAGAATTGATCTGTCCCTCTTCTGCTACAATTTCTGAAAAGACTATAAATACATAAAAAAAATAAAAGGGTTCTCTTCCCCCAACAACTTTGGTCAATGCATCTGAGTGCAGCATCTGAGGCACAGACTCAGATGTGTAAAATCTAAATCATTACAGTTTCTAACATCTCCTATATACATTCACAAGTTTTCTCTTTTAACATTTACATGTCAACAACTGAGCATACAGGTGCTTATCCAGTTAGGGTCATGAGTTGTTCCTTGTCATGCACTCTTCCTCCAATCAGGGTCGTGATCACTTGGCCATCACACAGCTTACTTGACTTTGTTTTCCTCATCTGGGTATCATGAAAATCAGAACCAGTGTCTCAATGTTTGGTCTGAATTATTTTTTTCTTTAAATACAAAACTTTATTTAAAACATATGAAGTGAACTATATTGAATGTTTCCACATTGCACTGAATCATCTCTAGAATGCATCTCCAGTACTCATTTCTTACTGTAGGAATTTTTTATATTATTCTCCATAACTTTTCCCTCATGATAATTATATTGTTTAATTGGGCATATTATTATTACTATTTTTTTAGATACACTGTTCTTTTTTGTTTTATTTGTGTGAGTGTAAAATTAATTTCAAATCACAATTTATCTATTATTTACTACTGTTTTTAAGTTAAGAAAATGCAAAATACTAATATTTACATTCTTTCTTTAAGTAAAAGGCTTTCAAGAATAAATGTAAATTGTATTTCAGCTTCCATCAGTTCCTTTCACAGCATAATGTCTAGCTCTTATGCTCTCTGACACTAAGGAATGAGACTAAATTACCTCCTGCACAACTGCATGGGGAAAGAGAGACTGTTCCTCCTTAGAAAAGTTCATCACATGGTAGGCACCAATTAATTTAAATGCCTGCCTTCTCTTTTGCCACAGTTGTGTGTTATTCAGTGTGCCAGTCCATATCTAGGAAGTCTCCATGCATTGAGAGAAAGAGTATTTTTGGAATCCCTATTAGGTTTACAAGCAGGGCTTATGCTCAGGCTTTTCATTACTTGTTTCCATTTGAGGTTTTACATGCACTTATCACAGGAGGACTGTGATCTTTGTTTCTCATACATTACTACTTTAGTCAATGCCTTCCAGAATCTAGTATGGATTAACAGAAAAGCATCTGGGCCTGCACTTGTAGAAATAGACAACCAATCTTGTATTTCCTTCATCTTAGTGTACAATGTACATAAACACCATCTCATCAAATGTTTTCTAGCATTTAACCTCCTCATTCTAAACATGACTGCAAAAAATAAAGCTACTCTTTCCTCTTGTTCTGTGGCTATAGGACTACATTGATACACAGTACTATTTTGGAATGGCTTAATATAATTAAAAGGTCAAATGCGTATTTTTACTGGATATTATTTTTCCTAAAATGGTCTTGAAATGATAGATACTTGTTTAACATCAGTAATCCTTTACTTCCTTCAAATCATTTTGACAGCTGTATCAATGTTGAGCAGATTGCCATTCAAAATTATTCTTCCTGAAAGTCTAAAATATTTTTAGTAGTTTTCTTCTTTCAGTATATTTCCTTGACATTAGAGAGGTTCAAACACTTGTAGAAATGTTAGATACCATATAAATATTCCATCAGACAGATTTCACAGCCTTTGTAAACATGTATTATTCTAGGTATTTGTTTGTGCTTTTCAGATCTCTAACCTTTTCTAGCCTGATCTTATTTTGTGGATAGTAACATCTGTTGCAGCAAGAGTTATTTCATTACTAAACATCAGAGATCAAAAGTTGACACTGTTAAAAATGTTGATTGAATCTCTTTTAAATATACTTTTGACTATTTTTTCCTTTTAAGATATCTGAAATTGCCAAACAGATTGAGATTGCTTACCAATTCTTTCAAGTACAAATTTAATCAAATACAAAATGAACGTATACATCATACAGGCATTATGTGTCTGAACAAACATTCAGATGCATTATATACTGTTCCTGATATCTGGATATTTCAAATAAGTATTATGACTTTGCATACAAAAAAAATTGTAAACTTTGGTAGTACATACACTTCAGCACATAGTTTAACATACAAAATTTACAGAATACTGAAAATGTAAAATATATCACATCAAAAAGAAAGGAACAGTCCTCATGAGAAAAGCTCCTCCTCAGTTCCAAGTCAACCCTATTTATCATTATGCCTTAAGGAATTTAATTATTAGTTATGTTGAAGACAAGTCTGACAGAAATGGTGTACGTGTTCCAGAGGGCAGTCAGATCTAGGATCCAGTGAGTAACAACTTAAAATACATAAACTTCTCAGTGTATGAGGAATTCTGATGTGATGGTAAAAGCAGTTGTGATTTCTGAGTGCTATATCATATATTTACTAATATAGGTGTAACTGAATGCAGAAATTAACCTTACGTGATTTAATGCTCATAAAAAGTAATAGAGGTATTTTGCATCAATTAAACATGAACTGACTCTTTGATTCATGAAGTTAAATTAAATATAACAGATGATCATTATTCATAGGTTAAAAAGGGAGCCTTTGCTTGACATGCATAAACAGAAACTTCTGTAAAAGTCCAGAGGGGACACTTATTAATTTTCCCCAGCTTAACTGGTAAATCTGGATATGGAAAGTAAAGACAGAAGAAATATTGCTACACCACGCAGAACCAGGTTTTAGGTCAGGTTTTAAATACTTTAGACAGAACCTTGTGTTTTATGTCTAAAAGAAGGTAGAGAGGCAACCAACCTTAGAATACAACCTCTTCACATTTCTTCATGCTCAGATCCATTACATGACTGGGTTTAGTATAAATCACTACAAACCAAAATAAATTCTTGTGGGTATCATAGTGAATAACTCTGCTGAAGAGGCTCTAACAATAACAAAGATATGCTGCAAACTGATATTCATTTCCAAATGATTGTGCCATGTGAGATGGTTATTGATATTCGCTTTCTTACTACTGTCACTCTGCCAAACACTAACTCTTGTGAAGGGTCTGGAAGGAGTACTCAAAACACACCATTTCAGAAGGGTTAAATCAAAAGATGGTCATCACCTGGTGAGCTGTGGTAAGCAGCTGGAGGTATTCACATCCAATGCACACGCAGCTGGATGTGGAGAAAGGACATGTGGTAATGGTCTTCATCTGTGTCAGGAATAGGATAAAAAAAGATTGAAATTAATTTCACCCCAATTCAAAATTAATTGCTAGCTCATTGTCTAATTTCTTTATTAATTAGTGGAGTCCTATCGTAACAAATGTACAGAAGGAAGACTTTGAAGAAGTACTGTGGATAAATAGAAGTATATAAGCACTTGTTCATTAGGAGGGCTTGAAAATATTGCAATGTGAAACGTGAAGAGACTGTAGAAAATAAGAGATTTGATAAAAGTCCCTCAGTTTGGAATTAATTATAATAAATTTGCTGTTTTCCTCATTTGTTTGTGATTCCCTGTGGTGAACATCTCAGAAGGAAAGCAACAAATTAAGGTGAAGAAATGTTTCTTCAACTGAAACAGACTTCTGTGTGATTTGAAGGCAGGGGAGGAATGGCAATGGCTGCCCCACGTCAGTTCAAGTTTTGAGTTCTACAATAGGAAGTCTCTTGTTGCTTCAAAACATGTTTGCTCACTTCTCAGATGACACTACGTAGAGTCTGAATGAAATTTGTCTGTTTGCGATACAGGCAATTGAGTCTAAAATAATTGAATTCTATCTGTTTGCTTGTATTTTTTCAGTAGAATACCTCCCCAAAATTTAACTTCATTTTAACAGTCTGCAAGGAAAACTTAGGTACCTAACTGTAACGTTTTATTGAACCTTGAAAATAGTCTTCCTGTCTTTATTAGGCTGATAAAATAAGTTATCCCAATCACAAATTAATTTGAACTCCTGCAATAATCCCCAAAACATTTTTAAAGATAATGAACTAGTCACAATTGCATTAGCTATGAATGGAAAATATCTAGAATACTCATGAAACATCATGCAGAATGTGATTTTTAAAGAATTACTTCAGAAAAAAAACCTCTTGAGTGATTATATGTCTGTTACAGTCTCTGAATTTTCTGTTTTGCATGACTTGCTCAAGGGGAAATGAGGGTTAGACTAATAGGAAGACCCTCATCACTGTGTGAAAAATTCAACTACTACAAACATGGCATCATCTTCCCCTGAAAATGTTTGAATTATTAGTAACATGTGGTAATAAAAAATATCAGAATCCCCACCTGTTTGTGTTTCCATTTACCACATAATAATGCACAGCAGATATTTCCTGCTGTTCCTCAAGATGTGCCTAAGGAAGTGAGGAATTTTCCCTTTCTACAGTAGGATATTTTTTCCTCAAGTTGTGCCTAAGGAAGTAAGGAATTTTCCCTTTCTACAGTAGGATATTTTTTCCTCCTTTTTCCCCAGAGTGCTTTATGACTCTGTCACTTATGGCACAATTGATCCCAGAGGAGGTAATGTAATAAATGCTCAGAAATAAAAAAGCAGTGTGCATTTCTCATTTAATGCTGCAGAGTAATATATTCACATGTTAACGTAAAATGGTACCTATTTCATTCTCAGAGACTTTCGATTAAATCTTTTTCTTTTTTTTTTCTCTGTGCTAACATTAGGGTGGCAGTAGCTGAATAGCATCAAATTCATTTTCATCGTGCTTTGTCTGTGAAGGTGCGATATGTGTAATTGAAAGTTTGACCATCTTTTCATTATAGGAAGACTAAGCTCATCCATCAGTGCCAGAAGCAGGAAGTTAGTACCATACATCAAGCATCACTTAGCACATGCACATCATTCACAGGGATCAATTATTATAATATTTATTTTAAAAGGTGCAGGTTGAGACCAAGGAAGAGAGACATCCATCTTTATCAGTTACATACCTTTAATTCCTAACAATGTTAACTACAAATTTGGTGGTACAGCCAGCCACACTCTGAATTTTGTACAAGTAATAATTTTTAATTTCATTTAGACATACCCCAATTTATCTTCATTGTTCATCTCATAGAATTCAATAACTTCTTGTTTTCTGAATTCAGTTAGAAACTCCTTTCTGAATATTCTCAGCAACAGCAAGCTGTTGTTAAGCAAAAAGTGTCTACATTAGTTGACTGCTCCTGCTAAGGCATGAGTTAAAAAAAAAAAGGTTAAAAAGATACTAATTTTCCTTAACCCTCAGTGCCTCAGCACAGGCTGAATATTAGGTCTTTCCACTCTCAGAGCTCTTTGCTGTGACAATGAACCATTTATTGGAAACATAACAGAGAAGCATATCTAATACTAGCTAAAATTTGAAGTTATCTTTTTACTGATTAATTTTCTTTTCACCTACTTATAATTCCCCACAATCAACCCTACTCTACCCAGTTCATTCCACCTGTTCTTTTCTCCCCAGTTTGTCCTTTTTTGGTAGTGTAAGTTGGAAATTTAATGTCAGGGAGCCTGCCGCTGGGTTTGATGTTAATAATTTACTCAAATTCGCAATATATATATTCACTTTTTAAGTGTTATCAAGGACAGCTGCTATGGAGAAAGTCGATGTATAAGATGGGTGGGGGGAGGAAAGGTTACTAGCTGAAAGGGGGAGGGGTGGGTTATTATACATGCACAACATCTACAGTCATACCCCAGGATTAAGTGAAAGATTCTCTGCCCTGCGTTTCTGCATTAAAAGATAGCTAGAAAGGCAGTAGCTATCACCCTACTGAGAAAACTGATAACACACAAATTTAAGAAATGAAAGCTCAAAATTCCCAGTCATAGAAGAATAGAATAGAAATAAAAAAAAAAAGTCAGTAGATATCACTGAAGTCAGAAGTTAACCAACAGAATTATAATAAAAGTAAAAGTCACAATTTTCTATAATATTATCTTGTAAATGTTGTTTTTTTTATATAGTGTATGTGTTTACATGCATGCCTGTGAGTATAACTGATGATACATAGGACCCTTGTACCTTCATGATGTGTGAGAATTGCTCTTAACTGCAGGGAATTTGAAGGAGGCTTTCCCATTTCCTGCCCGTTGGTGTAGGAGTAATAAGAACTGGTAGAAAGGAAAATACCCCTGAGTTTCTCACCCTGCAGTGTGAGTCAGAGACAAAAACAAAAGGCATTTGCTTGTTCCCTGAACTTAAATCCCACTTGCCTTTTTGGGATGACAACTTGTAGTAAGATGAAACTGGTTACTCAAGTTGTCCCTTGTGCTTCAGTTGCCTCTTCTCCTGGGTAATTAGTGATAGAACAAGAGGTAATGACCTTAAGTTGCACTAGGGAAGACTTAGGTTGGATATTGGGAAAAAATTCTCAGAAGATGAAAAAATTCTCAGTCAGTGAGGCATTGGAGAAAGTTGGAGAAAGGGAGGTGGTAGAGTCACCATCCCCAGAGATGCTCAAGAAACATGTAGATATGCCACTGCGGGACATGAGTTGATGGTTAGACTAGAAGATCTTACTGATCTTTTCCAACCTTAACTATTCTGTATTTATGTGATTAAAAGTTGTGAAATTCACTAGAATTTGAGAAGCAGTACTGTGAACGAATATAAAAGATTTTTCCTTCCTGAGCCCTGTACTTGGCCATGATGGGGGAGGGTGAGCAAAGCCCAAGAACGCAGAGTGGCCTTACTCTGTTATTCACTAAGCAGCATGTGAATGCTTGGTCAAGAACTTCGTATATTGCAGAGTGGTATTTGGCAGAGGATATTAGAAGTCCCAGGAAGTCTATATTGGCAGATAGATCTGCAGCTACATTTTACATGAAGCATTAGTTTTTCTGGATTTGGCAGACCTCTCCAGAAACCTTGAAAAATGTTGAGGACTAACTTTGCCAACATTTTGAATCCACAGTTATGATCCTGGAGTGCGGTACATCCATATATTTCTGGCAACAATGTAGAAAGTTGTCTTTGATCTCTAGACCTACATTCCAATGAGAAAGTTCAGTTTTCTGGGGTTTTGCAAGTGCTGAGGAACTTAATACTCTTGGGAGCCAACAAACTCTGTAATGGATTTTAATCCCCATTAAGTGATTACTAAAGAGAATAGGATACTCTGAGCATCTTGGGCAGCACCTGTGAACTGGCCCTTTCCAACTCAGAACAATAATAGGTTAGATCAAAAAAAGAGATCTCATAAGAATGGAATGTTATGATAATTAAAAAAAAAGAAAAAAAAGAAATTGAAATTATAAACTGGTGGCAGTTCAGGACTGCTGAACATGGAGTTTTAGAGTTTGCTGACCTTTCACCTTTTTATCTAACATAGCCATGAAAAGGCAAGGTAAGTATTGAGTAGTTGTACATGACGATTTAATTCTACCTGCAGTTAGATGAAAATAATTTAAAAAAAAAAGAAGAAAAACTTTACAAATGATTAAGAATAATTTAACTGCTACTTGAGTTCTAATTAAATTGTTTTCTTTCACAGTGTAAAGAGGTTCAAGTACTGTTGACCACATTTCATTAACAGGTCATTTGTTCCTCCTATTTTAATTCACTTTAGTCACCTTTTCCACGCTACAGGACTGTCACTATTTTGCCTTCTTTCCATTTACGAGGAGAGGTGATATCTGTGACATTCTGTTTCCAGCAGACATAAGTAAGCTGAAAAACAGTTTTAAAAAGTAGTATTCAAGCACTGTGTGAATGCATGTCTGTATTTGTAAAATCCAAAACAAAACACTCAACAGCCCACGCACCTCCAGTGGATAGAGGGAATAAATGCATGTTAGGTGCTACTCACAATGATTAATGCAGTACTGAAAGCTTTTCTAGCATTACAAAAAATATTCTTTTCTGGTATTGCTCTAACAGTATGCAGTGGAAAAATAGATAAATATCCGTGAAATAAAACAGTACCTTTGCATCACAGGAAACAGCTCAGAGCAGTAGAGTCTCCTCGTAATAAAGTAGCAAACTGGAAAATTAGGTAAAAATTAAACTTTTTTTTTCCTCCTTAGAAAACTAAAAGCTTTTATTCTAATGTTCAAATGAGTAGTTCGTCAAAAAGCAGGTTATCTATATATTACAAATAATTAATTAAACCCTTGATAGTGAAAAGCAATAAATAATGAAAATTACTGTTTTATAATATAATAGGTAACCTCTGGAAGAAACCAGCTGAAGTAGAATTGTATCTACACTGAATTTGCTCAATAGGTAAAACAGAAGAAAAATAATCCAAGCTTTTTAACTAGCCTCAGTTAAAATGTTACCACTTTTCAAAACTGTTTAAAACTCTTTTCTGTCTTGAATAAATTCTTTTCCAGAACAGAAAGTTTTTTGCTTCGATCAGATTACCAACATTATTGTTGCTATTTTTGGAAAATATGAGTCTGGTATTTCTTTACATCTTAGCTGGATGCCAAAGGAAAATAGACCAAATAATGATTACTGGATCACAAAGTAATGAAAATTTATTTTGAATAGATCTGACATGACAAAGGAAGATCAAATTTGTAATTACAGCTGCAACAGCTGCAATGAACTTTGTGCATGAACAAACATGCACAAATGTATGTATAAATGTTCTTTTGTGAATACAAACCAGTAATTGCATTCACATGTAAATAGACACTCAAACAATAGCTTGGTGATCATTCAAATAAGAGAATATGAATTTTTGCTGGCATATGAATTGTGTCCACTTTGAAACGAACTTTTTAGATTATAAATTTTTGCTTTGTTTGGAATTTTAATTTGAAATCAAATTAAAAAAGTAATGCTTGGGCTGCAGCTGAAGTTAAAATGTCTTCACTGTATCTTTCAAATCGTTCATTTTCAAAAAAAAAAAAAAAAGGATAAGTTTAATTGTATGACACTTAAAAAGTTTTTGTAGCCAGTACCCAATATCAAGTAATCTTGTCCTCGTAATGACTATAACATAATAGAATCTACTATTTGTATTAGTTTTCTAATAAAGATTGTTTTGTTTGTACAGTTACTTTTGAGCTATAGATGCAAAAAGAGTTTAACAGTATGAGATGTCTGTCTGACCTAACAACACTAATTAGCACTTTATGAAGCAAATTATGTCTCTGTTTCAGCTGAAAATAAGCCAGTTTGATAGAGGTTATTTTTCATTTTTGATTCCTGTTTCACTTAAAGATGATGTTTCCTTTTTGTAAATTAGCAATACATTTAAACAGCTGCTTGGGGCCACGTAGAAATCTGACACTGACTAAACAAGCATCTGAGGAGAGCTGCTGAAACTTCTCTTCTGGTTACTTCACCAGCGGTTGTGAAATGAGCATGTACATTAGATGTGCTATGAAGCTATTTTCTTCAGCCTTTGCAACAAAATGAATTCCCTCCGCACTTTTCAGTATGGTACCACCATGCTGGTGGTTTGCCATCTGGAAAACTGACATTTGCCTCCCTGGGTCTGCTGAATAGCACTGCTGCGAGATAGCACTTGTATCTGAAGGAAATGGAAAGGGAGCGGCAAGCTTGCTGAGCATGAATGAAAGAAACATTTTCCTCATAAATAGCAGGAACTCTTGGCCTTTCAGAATGTTTTTATTCAGCATCTTTTATCATAACTATGCTTTTGCATGAAAAGAACAATGAAGGTATGTAATAAATTCCAGCCTTCTCTTGTTTCAACAAACAAGTAAAGGCTAGTCTGAGTTCTGAATAACTTATAAACTCGATTTTATTTTATTTTATTTTATTTTTTTATGTTTTTGTAAGACATAGCACTAAGGAGTTAATCAGAGTTTAAATCTGCCAATCTGCACTTCAGAGACAGTAAAATCAGGTGTCTGCTTTGTATTAAAACTTACTCTGCTGGCCAAGCCAAGCTGTGGAGCGAAACATCAAGACTTAAACATAACTTTTTACAAAACGGTGAAAGTTCTATTACCCTTTCAGTTGTTAAAATTGAAGACATGGGTTGATAGAACACGCTAAGTGTTGGAAATGATAAAAAGCAAATGCAAACACTTTAACTCCATGCCAACAATAAAAATTTAGCTCTGGATTAATCTATATCTTTGTGTTTTCAAATGTATGCTCTGTTCATTAGCTCACTGATGCCATAATTTCTTCTACTTAACATTTGCCAGTAATCTAAATAATATGTAGGTTCTTCACATAAGAGTTTCATTGAGATAGCAAATTCAATCCTTACTTTATTTTTATATTTCAAATTCCATGTTGAATTAAACAGGAAAGCTTCAGTGCACAGTTTACAGTTTTTAAAGGAGAAAAGTTTCAATTATATCACTTCTGAGTATAACAGGCGCAATTTAAAGGAAGACATATAATGTCTTTATTACACCAAAGTGCAAGCATTATTTTTAAAATATGAAAATTCTTAGCCTTTTTTGGGCAGACTGCTTAATACTCTTCATTTCAAGGATTTCTCTACTGTTCATAGAAATAAAAAGACTTCTATTTCATGAATGTGTTATATGAGCAGAATGTCAAGTCAAACCATTAAAGCACATTCAGCTGGCTGCCAAAATGGTTACATTACAGTCTGGAGGCTCTGGGTACTTTTTTTCTGTTTTTGTTCTGTTTTGTTTTGTTTTTTCCTTTGGATAACACTGAAATGTCTTTTAGATTCTTAGGTTACAGATAATGAATGGGTCCACAGTGTTTTTCAGACTGGTTTCCTTGAGGAGATGTGAGGGTCTCTGAGTTTGATTGAAGTTAATTAATTTAATGAATAAAAAAGGAAGGACTGTCTTGCCTACTATTGGGTGAAATTAGGGAAATGGATAAGTCTCTTGGAAGTGTCTTTAAATAAAAGCAGAAGCCAGAAGCCAACAAAGTTGTCAAGTCCTGGTTTGTTAACTTCCCATAAAGTTACATATAAAACTCTATTTCCTGCTTTTAAAAGCTATAGTCACAATTTCAATCAATACCTTAGGAAGAGAAGGAAGGATCAGGTTTTGCAGTAAAAATTTTTAATAAGATCCATGAGGTAACACTATGAAGAGCACTCCGTCATATGATTTTTAGTACATGCCAAAATATGTTTAATGATCAAAAACCAAAATGGATCTTTCTATGAAGACGGCATACATGGTTAGGCAACTTTTTATAAGTAGAAGACGAATAAAATGATAGTAAGCAGAGATCAGAAAAATATGTCATCCACAAATTTATGAAGGAAAAGCTAACATGCCTGAAAGAATTAATGGTGTAATTTGATGTTGATTTATTTTTTAGATTAAGATTGCAGTGCGGTGCTTGAATATATGCTAGTGCTTGATTTTCCTAAGAGTTACTGTGCAGTATGTCTAACTGATATCACAGTAGCAGAGGAGTAAGAAGAGACAAATAGATGGCCAGATTGCTTGAAGCCCACTTTGAGGGTAGGTATTAAATTGAATACATAAAAAAGAATGCAACTAAGTAAATGAACCCTTTCAATACACAATATTTTTATATATTTTTCTTAAAAAGATTTGCAGTAGATTTTGATCTTTTGTTTAAGCGTACTCTATTATTTTTTTTCTGAAATAAAGTCTTCCACAGTATCATGACTATCGTTTGCTAATAATTAAGTTACTTTTCCCTTCTAATCTTTCTCAGTATGAACAGTGTCCTACCTGAGACTGTGAAATAGGTGGCATGTGGTCTTTCCTGCCTGCCTTCCGCATAGCCATGCATTCTGCCAGTCCTCTTCCCTTCTCCTCCCCATCATCTCTTTCTCATTCACTTTCTCACTTTCTCTCTTCCTTCCATTACTTCTGTCCATCATATCTTGGGAAATGAAGTTTAGATTCAAATATAGGGATAGGATGTAGCTCTTAGTAATAGTTTATATCTAACCCGTAATGCACATCTTTGATCTGCTTATGAAAATATAAATTCTCTGAGAATGACTACTGTAGATGGAAAACATGGATAAGAAAGCACAAAACATATCTTTTGCTCACTGTAAAGCAATAACTAGAAAAAAAACTGAGAGCATTTGTTCAGTAGCATACCCAGCAGTGACTTTTCATGCCACTAGGAATTTCATGAAATGTTCAAACTTGCAAGGAGCGTAACTGCATGACATGGAAAGACTTGAAGCTCTGGTTGAGGGATCAGCTAGTACTAACACATTCATTTTGGAGTTTGATACTTTGTCAGCATCAGTACTTTCCTTGGAGCCCTCTCACCGCTGCTCCTGTTTGCTTTGTGTTATTTAACTAGCTAGAAGGCAGGAGAGCAGCACCCCTGCAGAGGACACTGATGTTCCTTGGTGTATGGTCAGGCAGGGCATACTAATGAGCAGTGCATCTGGTGTTCTCTCTGCTGAAGCATGACCACATCCATGCGTGAGGCACCGCATGCTTCATTATAACCTGCATGTGTGCACAGAGTTTTTCAAATTCTGCTCTCCTGATTTCAGCTTTTTAGTATCATGGCTTTGGCTCAGAAGTACTAATCGGATTCCAAATATTGGCCTTTGCTTCAGAAATCACAGCCTCAAAAGAAGGAAAGTGACAAGGCGGAATGATCTTTACCATACAAATAGTACGTGCTATGGAATCTATAAATGGTACAGTCAGGATGAATAGTATTATTGTACTGGATTTTGTAGACAGTGCCAGTTACCACAGTCAAAAGGACATTAGTGTAAAGCAGTTATTAAAAGAGAAGGGAGGAGGGGGGAAGAAGTGGTGTTGAAAATCATGGGACTGAGCACACTGAGGCTTAAACGCTTTTTTCTCAGACAATGGACCGTCAGCATCAAAGTTAGTCCAATAGCATTTAGCTTTGTGCCTACTTCCACTGTACCTGGTCATTGGATAAATAATGAATAGTGAGTGCAGACAGAGCTTACAAGAGCTCTATTATTCCCACAGTTTAAACTTGTCATTTAATAGAAAGTAGATATGAGAGGAGTAAAAAAAAAAATAAATCCAAAGAACTGAGAAATAAAGACACATTGACAGAGAAGAATAGTAAAAAAAAAAAAAAAAAAAAAAAGGTTTCATTTCTAGTTTGGTTTATTACAGAAAAGAAAAATAGTTTAAGGACCTCAAAGCAAAAATTAAAGGTGAAAGTTCCTAAAGTATATTATGGGATCTGTAGGAAATGTTTCATTACCTCTATGTAAAATTTGAGCTTTTAAATAAGACTGCAGAACCTGAAATTTTCAAACCAAATGGCAAGCTTCTATAGGGAGATATCCTAGTTAATATGGTTCCTCCTCTATATATGCAGATAAGCAGACTGTAAACATTAACAAGAAGAAAAGTACTACCTGATTTTAAAGGCTTTGGTCCAGAATTACTGATGAATCACCATTTTTGTTTAGGAATTCAGCCTAAAACCACACTAGAAAACAGCATCAAGTAAAAATGCTCAATTTAGAAATCACATCTTGTAACTACCAATTTTATTGCTACTATTTTCAGTGTTTCATATCCTTTTTCTCTATGTAAGTTTAATCTTCATAAACTGTATGTGTATATAACATATGTTTATGTGCAAGGAAGTACAAATCCTATGCTTTGCCATAACTGACAACGTAACTTGTAGCAAACAGAAGTAACACCTCTGGACTTCATGATGAGAATTACATGCTCAAATTAAGTTGAATGTCTTTTCTTCGTGTATTGCAGATGTGTCTCATGACATCATCTCTACACAGGTGATTTCCACCATTTGTTGTGGGAAAATGCAAATTGTGTACTGTTTTAGGACAGAAAAGTGACTCCCTGTATTTTCATTATGGAATGGGTAACATCCTGATTGCTGTAGAAAATAACATAGAGTGTTAGACTTTGGAGCTCAAGTTTCAGTGAAAATCAAACAGATCTTTCAGATACGGGGACTGAAGTTCCTTTCATTAGTGTGGGAATGAAGCATGGAAGGATTATTTTTGCTTCACAACATCTTTGAAAAGTGAATTATGTTCTTAGCTATTCTGGAAGGAAAGTCACCTCCCTCCCTTTTTTACTCTTTGCTTGTCATTCTTTAAGGAAAGGTCTACAGGCTAAAACTAAGAGCAATGCAGAAACAGAAAACATTTTTTCCTTTCAAAGTTTCTTTGACAAGGAAATTTCATTATTAAAATTAAAAATAATAAATAAATAATAATAATAAAAAAGCAACAGAAAGAAATACAAGAAAAAGCTTTACAAAGCCTGTAAAGGAAGCAGACAGCTTCTCTTGAAAACAAATACATAATTGTTATTATGCATGGAGTGTAGTGGTGCACATCTAACTGCTTGCAAGTTCTGCAAGCAGATCCTTCTCTTGCCCTTTCAACAAATGTTATCATTTCCCAAGGAGTGCTATCTCTGCTGCGATCAGCAGTTACTCCACATTGACAGCCCCTGTCCCCACTGAGCATGTGCAGTGCCATTTCAGATACTGTCCTGTGTCCTTCCCTATACATCTATTGACAGATCTAAACTCTTCTATTATCTCAAGTAGACAACTGCAAAACTTGCCACTGAAGCAGAGAGACTGTGTATATCTGAGCTACTATCATGCAGTCCTATTATTTGTCCAATGACTGTTTCTTCCAATGAATGTTTCAGAAACAATGTTTGAGATGACAGGGAGGAAAACTTTTAAGAGACTACAGCTCCCAGTGTCTCCTGAGTCACAGTCCTGTAACTGAAGGAGCAATACTTAAAAAGATACTAGAATTCTCCCAATATTAGATATTAGAATAGTCCTAAATCACAGTATTAGGGGCCACAAAATTCTTCCCTCAAAAATTCATCATTTACATAGATTAAAATAATAATAATAATGACTCTACAAGATGCACTGGGATTTACCTTTTCTAACAGATTTGGGAAGCTTTTAAAGTCAATTCTGTGTATTGAGCTTGGAGGAGGGTCTATGGTAAAAAGTCTACAGAAGCAAAAGGGAAAAAAGAAAGAAAACCACACAGAACTGGAAGATGGAAGAGGTAAAAGAAGTATGTCCTTTATTACTGAGTATACATACAGTAACTGGCAAACAGCAAATGCATCCAGAGGTGTCGACTGCTCTTTGATGATGGGGGATGACAGTATTGCTGTCATGTTCCATCAGGTAACTGCATCTTTCTGCAACACAAGCCAATCCTGATTGATTTTTGCTTTAACAGTTGGAGGATAACTGATCATCTAATTTGGCTTTCCATAAAATGGATATGTGATTATGTCCAATTTGAAATTGCTAATACATGTGGCCAGTTGGCAGACACTGGATAACTAACAACTAATTACTAGAAGTTTAGTTCTGTTGGTTCTTTACTACATACAGTCTAAACACAGTGCTGTAAACAGCTGTTAGTTAATAACTGATTCTTAGAAAATATTAACTATATATTTTCATAAAGCAAAAGAATTAACCTGAGGAAGAAAAAAACATTTTAATGAAGGAATGCAATAGGATTGGAAAACTGGAGAGGATGGAGGAAATGGTAAGGCAAAAACTGCAGATTAACACATTCCTATTTGCTTTTGATATCTCGAATATCTTGGCAAAGGTGAATAAAATATAGAAAAACTATTATTGTTGTCTGTTATGGCCAGAACTTCAAAGTGAAGCACTAAAGAAAAAATCCTTCTGGGGGGTAGATTAAAAAAAAATAGCATTCCAATCTGGATTAAAAAAAGGGGGCTCCTCACATCTCCACTGGACAGTAAACACTGGAAAAGAGAGCAACAGCAATAAAAAAAGAAACCAAAGAAACTCCCTTGTGTAATGCACACCAAAGTTAAGATAGGCCAAAACAACTGAGACATTGCAATAGCTGATGAGGAACTTGACTGTTAAATATGCGTTGTTATTTTACCTTAAAAAAATCTGCTCCCAATTTTTCATTTAAATATTCAGTTTTTAACTTTTTGTATGTACTCCTATTCATATATCAGTGAAGCTAATAAGAAGAGCAACCTGAGTGAATCATTAACATGTTTGTTTAAAGAAAATGTATTTTATCTTGATTTGTGCAAGTGCTATCCCAGCCCTTGAAGCCTATTGTGCCCTTTCTCAAGGGACCTAAGAGCCTTTAGTGCCCTGTAAAATTACACTATTAGAAGACCTCTCAGTATTCTTTTCCCCAAGATACAGTCCAAACCATTCCCTGTAAGGTATTTCCCAGAGCCTCCACTGTACCTTTCCTTCCAGTTCTAATCTCAACACTCACTTTTTTTTCCACTGGTCGTTTTAGAAAGAGCTGTAGAAACACAGCACCCTTTGGGTTAGGACAGTTTCCCACAGCAGGGCAGTCAAATCATCATACAGTCCACTTCAGAGTCTGGAACGAGAAAGGGAAGAAGCTGACAGGGAAATGGCCTTCTTCACTTCCTATCAGTTTTGCAGGGAACCAGCATGCAAAGCAAGATGAGTTACATCCAAGACTGGTAAATGGGTGCTTGAAAGTCACCTCCACTGAAGCTATTCCACAATATCTATGAAACCCACTTGCTCTGCAGAAACAATAGATCTTTACCTAGTGTCATTATGGAAAATGTCAGGCCCGGCAGTGACACAGAAGGGAGCAGATTTAAGATCAAGGTCATCTTGAGATGATAGCCAGATCAATAGTCAGTTCAGGTTTATATGCCAAATACATTTATTCCTGGAGGCTGGACATTTGTATGAGTATTCTATAGTTACATTGAAATTAATGAATAGTCTGCATGCACAGCCACTATAGAATCAGGCACTCATATCAGTCTGGAAAATAATGTAGTTAAAGTCTTTTATTTTTCGCTTTCCCTTTTGTTTGTGCATAACACAGAAAAGCATAACCTGTGCTCTGGGAAAACAGTATGTGTTCTGTTCTGCTAAAAAATAAATCATTTCTGAGCTATCAACAAGGGGGGAAAATATAGAGAGAGAAGGGGGAGAGAGAGAGCACACGGAGGACAGGACTGAAATATGGCAACATATCTTCCCATAAACAACAAAAGATAATATTGCCAAGTTCTCCACACACAGAATACACTACTTTTGGAAACAGGGTCAGCCTGATGAATTTCACTCTGTTAGGCAATACCCTGCAAATGGATAAAAGCCTGAAAATATAACTTTCAATGAAAGAGTTTCCTCAACCGTATTAGAGTCCCCACTGAACAACTTTGCTGTCATGGCTCATCTCATTAATCTAGTATATACAATGCATTAATATTTTTTTTCTCTTACTGTGCAAGACTGATTTGATTCTACCTTTTCTAGTGATTTAGCAAAGCAATTGTGAAATTATTTCGCAACCATGAAATGCTTCAATTTCTGTTTTATGTAGTACTGTCTAGTTATTACATTGGTTTTCAGCAAGGACGAAAATGTGGAATTAGATGGAATACAAATGTTTTGTAAAAAGTGGCGTGTTTTTTTGTTGTTTATATTTTCTTTGTTTTCTGCTCTATATCAGAATGAAACCAAAGATTTCATGGTCTCTGGGGGAGGGTTAAGTAGCCACACGAAATTTGAAATATTGTTTTTCACATACTGTAAGAATGCCTGTTGACAAATCAATTCACTTAATAATAATTTCAGGAGTAATAATAATAATAATAATTTAATGACTATATCTGTATATAATTTTGTCTCTGACTGAAATCCAAATTGATTCCCATTTGTAAACTTGATCGTTTAATATGCACCAAGCAGGGTCAAAGCAGTTCTAAAGGACTTATTCGGTGGATGACAGGTTGGCCATGAGCCAGCTTTGGTGTCCAAGAAGACCAGTGGCATCCTGGGGTGCATCAAAAAAAGCATGGCAGGTCAAGGGAGGTGAATCTCTCCTTCTACTCTGCCCTGGTGAGGCCTCACCTGGAGTATTGTGTCAATTTCTGGGCTCCTCAGTATAAAAAAAGACAGGGATCTCCAAAAGAGTCCAGGGGAGGGCCACAAAGACGATGAAGGGCCTGGAGCATCTCCCCTATGAGGAAAGGCTGAGTAACCTGGGTCTGTTCAGCCTTGAGAAAAGAAAATTCAGAGGTGATCTAATTAATGTTTATAAATATCTTAAGACTGGGAATCAAAGGGATTTGGACAACCTCTTTTCTGAAGACAGGACAAGAAGAAATGGCCGTAAATTTCAGCATAGTTCTGTACCAATATGCAAAGGAATGTCTTCACAGTAAGAGTGATGGAGCACTGGAAAAGGAAGCCCAGGGAGACTGTGGATTCTCCTTCTCTGGAGATATTCAAGACCCAACTGGATGCCTACCTGTGCTGACTACTTTGCAGGGGGGTTATAGATCTCTAGAGGTCCCTTTCAGCCCCTACAGGTCTGTGATTCTGCGAGTCTGTGATTCTATGATTTTGTGACTTCTTACATGGAACTTTTTGAACTCTGCTATCAAGTGGATTTTGTGTTGCATGTACTTATTGAGATGTCCCAACTTCTATTATTTTCTGAAATGAAACTCATTTTATTACAGCCCTAACTCCCCAGCAGCCCTCCCCCCCCCAAATAAATAATTAAATGAAAATATGTAATTTTTTTTTTATTCTCTGATGCCTTTATTTCAAGAAAACAAACAGAATTTGATTCTTCAGTAGCAGTAGGAAACAACTAGTTTGGGTTGAAAAGATTTGTTTAAAATCTGTTTTGCTTTCAACATGGGAAGTAGACCAGGGCAATGACAGTTCTTATGCACAGCAAGAAGACTTCACAGACACCAAAAAGCTTTTCAAACTCATTCAGCTGACAATTCTTTTAGCAGGTTATGCAGCTGCAGAGATTTTTGAAGGAGAAAAATGATGTAGAAAAAAAAGGGAGGATTGTAACCAACTGCTGAGTCTTATCCAGAGATAAACAAAGTGATATTGATTCTCAGGAGGGGAAATAAAAACAAAAACCAAACTAATTTGATTACAACGTTGCAAAAAGTTTCCTCATAAGAGTTCCTGAGATTCAGGATCAAAACCTCATTATTTTCCATAGTTTATTTCTGTTTCAGGATTTTTGAATCTAAAGAAGACACCCTCTAGCTATGACTTTCTTCTCGTCTGAAGCCAGATCAGATATAATAAATGGAAAATAATATTTTATGCAATAGAATACGATACAAATATTTCCATAATGAATATAAACTACCCTACACTAGGCTTTATTATATTTGTGTTCCCTGTCCTGACCTAAGGAGAAACTATATGACAGCTGACTCAAAGCTCCCCCCAGGAACTGAAATATCATTTGTATAGCATAACTGCTTTCATACCACACTTTTAAAGCCAGTTGGAAATCACACAGGGTCAGTTTCCTTCCTCGTTCCCCTTGTAATGACTGAAACTTTACCTAGGTGGACTTAGTACTTGTTTTCCCCACCAGGTCTGTAGCATGTAGCAGAAGCTGATTGATTCATGGGATATGTACAATGCAATGCCATACATAGATAGCATGTGCTAGTCATGTTAGCATGGTTCTCACACAACCTATTTGGCTGCATTGGCTAAACCTTGCTAATGTGTTTCTCCTTGCCCTGGTAATAATTAATTCAGAGACAGGTTGGGAATTCTTGAATGTGCAGCAAAAAATATGGAGATGAGCTGGCCTCCAGAGGCTGTGCCCTGAGCAGCAATAGAGGAAGCTGCTACAGCACTTCCACCACCATGGATACTGCAGACAGCCCCAGACCCTCTCTTTTCCTTTAATCAACAATTACTTTGCGTCTCTTTGGATATTTCTCACAGAAATGTGAACGCCTTTTAAAATATGAAACTTTCTATCAAAGTTTGAGATCTTCTGGAATGATTTTCTTGAGGAAAGGATATAAAAATTGCTGAGTTACCTTAGATTCAAGGTGAAGAAATTAATGCATCCTATTCACAGCTATACTTGGAACTGGAATAACTTTTTGCCTTGGCTTCCCTAGTGATTACTATAACTGGCAATATATTAAAAACTTAACCTGAGCACTTCTATGGTCCAATGCATCCTGACCTTCAATTAGAATTTTAGACATAATTAAATGCTTGATAAAAACAATTCAAATATTATCATTAGCCTCGGCTTGGGGCACTACCACTTATTTTGGCAATTCCATTAGAGAGGGATCTCTTTGAAAGTGACCTTACCAGTGTGAATATAACACTAACCAAAATAGGAAAACATAGCTCATGCTGAAATGAGCCATATACCCAAAAGAAAAAAAAAAAAGGCACTGCCAGAAAATCTCTACGCATAAGTTTATGTATAACCTTCATATACTGTAGTGTAAAAAATGAGGATATGCAAAAAGAAATGTGTCTGTGAAATGTTCAACCACATTCACAGACACATTCACTCAGTTTTTGCAATACCAAAATAACATAGCACAAAGATTTGTCTAAAAAATAAAGGTCTCTGAGGCTACAAACCAGAGGAAGTAATACCTGAAGAAATGTATCACTATAAAATAGTATAAAAGGTTCACAGATATTTTTCAAAAACTCTGCCTTAGCCATGGGAAATCACTTTTGAAACATGCATCACACATGAGTTTATATGCCACCAGATCAATAACAAATCAACATGTGCCAAATCTATTTAGTCCTTCATTTATTTTTATTACTGTAAAGATGGAAGCAGTGTGTAAAAATATTTAAGAATATGGGCTTGTTCACATACAGGACTGATGATTGTGTTGTGACAGTGTTTTCTTTAACGTAATGTCATATGTTGCTCAAAAACCCTTTCCTCAGTTCCTACTGACAGTGAATTCCTTTCCTTCTTGGAACCTGCTGTGGTCGTCATTACAGAAAGTAAAACTCTTCAATAATAGAATGTAAATATTTGTCAAGTCCAGTGTGCTTACTGTAGAGCAGCACTTTGTCTGATTTACTTCTTTGAGCCTGTATTACAGCCAAGATCTCACCCACTTTCCTATCTTGGTTAAACTTTCCCCATAAAGGAAAAGTTTAGAGGCTCTTTTTAGAGGCTTGTCAGGATTTTATGAATAAGAGTGAGTATTCTTAAAGTCGAGAATGTCTTCAATAAAATAGTAAGCCCAGAAAAAACATCTGGTTATAAAAAGATATATTTACATATATTTTAATGAAATTTAAAATAATTAAAACAAGAGCACTCATTTATTCAATCAGACTCTAATTTTGGTGCATGCTTGTTTTGTGAAAATAGTTTTAATTTTTATATTTTTTACCAATAGATGGTGCTAGCAATTTCTGCATTTACTGAAATATCTGCACCTATTTTACCCAGCACAGACCCATTCTTCTGGAACTGTTAGGGAGAAATAGCCTATCCATGTGCCAATTAAAGCAAGAAATGCCAGCTCACCAGTATTCAACATTTTACATATTGAAAGGGCTAGTAGAGCAGCAAAAAGCCATCAGTAGCTACCCACTGCAGAAAATACACAGTATGCAAATGAGAAATCTGCTGCTTTCACTCCTCCAGTGCATTGTCAAGCTTTCTGGAACAGTCATGTCACATTTTGCAGTCAATAGGTTACATACTTTTAGCAATAAGAAGGCTAGCATCAGTCAGATCAGCTTCTAAATTTTCAACAGAGCTCAGATCCTTATTCTTAAGCCGAGATCCTGCCAAGTTTTCATGCACGCATCTCACTTTATGCATTGGGATTAGTTCCACTTGAGTCAAGTGTGTAAATATAAGCAAACCTGTGAATGGCCATGGATTTGGAATTATACTGTGGACACTTGGAACAGTGCAATGCGCTGGCTAACCACAGAAATGGACAGCTGTCTTCTGCAGACAACAGGACAATGCATCCAACACAGAGTGAATTTTTACAGTATCCCTCCTGCCCCATGCATCTGGAAAAATCACATGCAAAGTTTGTTGTTCAATTGTTCCCGTTCTGTGGATCATCTTGTTTTGTACACACTGAGAGTATTATTCTTCAAGGTCACTGCAAATAAAGTGTAAAAAATAATAAATAAATGAATAAATAAGAATAGATAGAAATAATATTGTCCTCTGCATTTTCAATTTCCTCTAAAGACTTTGGTATTTCTAAAAAATGCCTCCAAAAGTGTTTCTTAGTGTCATGAACATTTTTTTCTCATTAGTTACAGACATTCTCAAAACATTTTCGTATATCTGCAATACTGGTGCTCTTTAGAGGGAAGCTGTAGCCCTAAGTTTCCCACTTCCGTGTATAGTGCATCCTTCAGTGTCAAACAGCTTTACACAAAAGGGAGGAAACCTCTGCAGAGTAATGGATTTCAACAGGTAGATGCAAGACTTGAGGTCTCTGTGGATTTTGGTTGCCTACAATTTCCTTCTATGAACTCAAATACTTTGGTAGGATAGAGAAGGCAATTTCAATAAAATATTCATATAAATATGTAGATATTACTGTAACATTATATTATGTTATCTGATATTGCATGATAATATATAATTAAATATTATAAAGTTGCTTGTTGCTATAATAGGTTATATTTATGATGTATTAATAATTTCTATGTTTTTAAGTTTACATACATAAAGCACATATCGTCATATTGATAGATATTCTTAGGAACCTCTCTGAAGGTAGGGCTAAGAACAGACTGCTAGTACATGAGCACTTCTATTTGCAGCCAATTTAAAAGATAAAAATATTTTTTTTTAAAGCCACAAGACACTGCTGCCAGCCTGATCGGCTACTGTTTTATAATGTTACTCCTTCAGGATTAGAGGGAGATCTATCATGGATATGAACAGTCTGCATCTATGAATGATAGTGTTATTTTATTATTATTATGATATATGATATACCTTATATAACAATACACCGTATATAATTATTATGCATTAGTATCTTTAATATATGCATGTGTATATGCATATCAATATATGAACACATACATACATACTTAGACATATATTTGTAAATTGCATGTTTGTAAATATTTATACATATCTTTGTCTGTTATATGTTCTGTATTATAAAACAAAGAATATTATCCTTCTTCTCAACAAATATTTCTTAAAGAGAATGCCACCCTCTGGAAGCACATACCCAGCAGCTCATGTAACTTATCACTGCTATCAATACATGTTCACTTTTGTTTAATTTATCAAGACACTCCTATTTTCATATCACATTTAAAGGAAACATGAAGGGTTTTTTTGTTTTTCATATCTATAAAAAGAATCACAAATCTGAAAAGCTCATTCTAGAAAATGCTGTCATGATTCACTGTCATAGTGGAAGATGCTTTGGGAGATGCAAATGTGCTCTTACAAAACCAAGAAATAATTATTGTTACAGAAAATCTTATCCACATTTTATTCTCTTTTTCTTTGGCTTCTCTCCTTTTTTTATTGAAATGTGGCATCAAGTCATAATACATAAACCTTAATCAAAATGGTTCTGTCTATAAGTGCATTGTAACTTATATCAAAAAATAGCCTTCGAACTTTCTGTTGAGAGAAGGTAAACAATTCTGTTTGCAATAAAAACAGAAAAACAAATAGTTCTCTCTGAAAACTCATTAGTTTACAATTCAAAAATAATAGTTAATTTCATACATTAGAAGACACAGAATAGTGTTTTGAATCTCCCTGGACACTGTGATTTAACCTCCTGGGAAATATAAAAGGTCCTATTTCCACTGTCAGTTCTATTTGCTGACACAGAACTGATCTTCACATGAAGTACTGGGGGCCACAGCAACACCTGAATATTTTCAGCTGTACTTCTGCAATTCAGAATTGTCACAGAGAAAACCAAGCCGGAAGCCTGCCTCCCTTGTGGTATAACACTGAAAAAGTGCTCCAGTCACTTCCACTCAACACAGATAACTAATGAGGCTCCTAAGATGCTTGTGAAGAGAATTTGTGTTTACCAAAAAAAAATTATTTCACCATTTTTGCACTTATTTATTAATATCTTAATTTTCTTTCAAATAAGCTATCACTCTCTGATAGAATACAAATATTTATCACACAACTGGAAACTTCTATGTTTTCTCACTGAAGTGCAAACATCAGATTTTTTCTCCTATGAAGGAGCACTGTTACTGTCACTTGGCAGAAACACAGAGTACACTGTGCATTACTTAAATTATCATAGGCTGTATGGTGATTCAGCACTGAACAAAAAAGCTGCTAAAACACAAAAATGAAAAACAGATCTCTCACTAACTGTTTCAATATTCAGATTCTTCATTAAAGAATAAACTCTGTAAGCAGTGTGCCTATTTTGTAAAATAGAAGATATCAAGCATTAGTGAAATTTAGTAGATGTTTACCAAATACTAGATTCAGTCTCATTAACTATAGATTACAGTTAATCCATTATGCACTGTAACAACATCCAAAAGTTATTCACTAATTATTTTTTTTAATCTTGAAAGAAAGTTTAATATGCCTCTAAAGATGAATATGCACTTGAATTCTTGTAAACTGTTGGAGAATTTAAAGTCGAATGTCAGATTCGATGTTTCAGAATTTACTGGAATTATGCAGATATTTCTATGTGGTTAAAGGCCACTGCTGTAGCTACTTCATGGTATGCAGCAATATTTGAAGACTGGTAACAGTGCACACAATATCCCAAACACGATCCATGGACCAGTGAAAATTGTCATGGTATGTAGAACTAGTAGGGAAAAGTGCCTAAACATATTCTATGGTTTTTCTTATTTTATTGGACTGGACAGAGAATCATAAAATCATTAAGATTAGTAAAGACTTTTAAATCATCTGTTCTGATCATCAACTCATCAATATCATGCTCACTAAACCAAGTCCCGAACATCTCCAGCACCACCTCCCTGGGCAGCCTGTTCCAATACCTCACCACTCTTTCAGAGAAAAAATATCAAACCTGAACCTCTGCTGTCACAACTTTATTCCATTACCTGTTGTCCTGTCACTGTTACTTGGGAGAAGAGGCCAACTGCCACCTCCCCGCAACCTCCATTCCTTCTTGGCCACCTGGTCACACTTCTGGCTCGTGTACAGCTGGCTGTTGACAATATCCCCATATTCTTTTCTTCTGCACAGCTTGTCAGCCACTCTGCTCCATGCCTGTGGAGTTGCATGGGGCTGCTTTAAGCAAAATGCAGGACCCACCACTTGTTCTTGTTGAACTTCATCCCACTGGCCTCAGCCCATCGATACAGGCTGTTCAGATCCCTCTGTACGATCTTCCTACTGTCAGGCAGATCAACAATTCCTCCTAATTTTTCACCATTTGTAAACTTACTGCAACTCTGCAGAAAGGGATCTGGGTGCCCTGGTGAACAATAGGTTGGCCAAAAACCAACCTTTGCCCTTTTTGGCCAAGAAGTCCAATGGGAATATGGGATACATTACAGTGATCCTCCTCCTCTGTTTTGCCCTGATCAGGCCACATCTGGAATAGTGTGTCCTGTTCTGGGCTCCTCAGTATGGGAAAGGGAGAGATTTCTCTTAAAGAAAGTCCAGCTGAGGGCCACAGAGATGATGACAAGCCTGGAACATCTCCCTTATGAGGAAAGCTGAAACACTTGAGTCTGTTCAGCTTGGAGAAGAGATGAGTGAAGGGGATCTTATCAATTCTTACAAATATTTAATGTTTCGATGTCAAGTGGCTGAAGACAGGCTTTTTTAAATGGTACACAGAAACAGAACAAGGGACAACAGACACAAACTGGAACATAGGAATGTCCATGTGAACACAAGGCTTTCTTTACACTGAGAGTGACAGAGCACTGGAACCTGCTGCCCAGAGAGTTTCTGCAGTCTTCTCTGGAGATATTCAAAATCTGCCTGGAGATATTCTACAGAACCTGCTTTAGAATAAGTTTGGTCTAGATGATCTCCAGAGGTCTCTTAAAATCCCTGTGATACTGTAATGATTTTATGATTCTGTGGTCTTTCCCCTCAGCACAGGTAAGACCACATCTGGATTTTCCTTCTGTAAGAATATTCAAAACCTGCCTGTACATAATCAGGTGCAATATGCAACTTGTAAAAGATTGTGCTTGAGCAGAGAGTGGGACTAGATATCCAGAGTTGTCTTCCAACCTTAACTGCTCTATGTAAATCTGTGTGCATGGTGTATCTAATTATTTTATAATAATTAAACAATGACATAACATGTTCTGGGCTATGATAGCACATGATCTCTTTTTATTTCTTGGTACTCTTAGCACTAGTCTCACCCATGATCAATTCCAATTGCTACATTAACAAGCAATGGCAAGGTTAGCTTGGGGTGTAGAAAAGAGCTTAGTTTACTTCCATAAGTCCCTCATATTTTGTGAGAAAGAGAACTTTATCCGTATATATGCAAACAATTTGTTCTCAGATTGAGAGAACAAGCTGTGACCTGCTTTATTTTATAGATACGTATGGGTATAGCCTATAAATTCCACCACTAACAAACATGACAGTTTCCAAGAAGGTATAAATACAGTTTTCAAATGGGTGCTTTTTTTGCATAAGTACACACCAACTGTTTATGAAGTTATGTTTGAATACTTTGCAAGGTGCACTTTCAGGACAGTCTGTTTGAAAGCTGTTCAAACTGTGTCAGAAGGATTCACACAGTTACACAGAAGTGTACAAAAGCTGAATGCCTACACTCATATACAGATATTTCAAAAAAAAAAAAAAAAAGAAAAAGATAAGAAAAAGATACTTTAACAAATTCTGAAACACCTTCAAAAAATACATAAGCAAGTATTAGTAAGGCATGTTCTCACTGGCCAATTTATGTCATACTTCTTTATTCAAGTTTCTTTCTTTCCATAAACACCTGTTAGTGGTCTGTGAAAATGACAGATCTGCAGGGTTACATGAACCACAGGTATCTTCCCATAAAACCATTTCGAATATTGCACCTATGAGAGTGTGATCCACAGCACACATTCTCAAAGGGTAATAGAAATAGTACTGTTGACAGAAAATTCAAAAGAGAGTGGGTATCTCATCTTAGCTCACAATAAAATTGATAAATCGGCAACATATTTTCAGCCACAGAAGCAGAGAAGTATTGCAAGTAAAAATAATAAAAATTCTCCTATTGCAAATGGAAATTGCCTGTAGTTAATGATGTTGCCAAGGGTCAGTATTGATTCTAGTCTAATTCAACATCTTCATCAATGACCTGGATGAAGGGACAGAAGGCATTCTCATCAAGTTTACTGGTGAAACAAAGCTGGGAGGAGTGGCTGACACACCAGAGAGGATGTATGTGGGATTGGAGAATTGGGCTGGAGAAATACTTCCAACTCCTACAATTCTGTGATTCCATGTGATTTTGTGAAATCGGTATTTCTTGCATACTAAGTTCATAAGTGTCCAAATATTACGCCGTTCTATCTCTTAATACCAACAAGGTCATGGCAGGTGTAACCCAGCTATTTATTCCAACACTAATGAGCATAACCTTATTATGCAGGTTTAATCTCTATTAATTTTTGGATGCTTGTATGACATTACTAGTTTTTAAGGGAAAAGAAGAGGAGTTAAAATGGAATAATGTTTGGGTATTGCCACTGTGTGGTGGGTAACTGCATCTATGATACTATGTATGTTCCTGAATTATTCTCTGTGAAAGAGAATTTTAGAGAAATGGAGGAGTGTACAACCAAGAAAACATCAAAGTTGGGTTTTAGGAGCAGATTTATCAGTAAAGGCTACAGACCTTAGCACTTGTTAATATTTTGTTCAGTTTCCAAACTTTGAAGAAAGGTTGCATAATGTCAGTCTACAAATGTAAACAGCGTTCAAAGACCAAGGAAAGAGAATAATTTATTACATGTCTGTCATGCTGTGAGTCATGTAAGTGGAAAAAACATTTCAACTCTTTAGAAAGCCTTTTAAAAAAAAAAAAAACCTTTTATGATAGTTGGTTGTCTTCTCTAATGAAATTAGGATAACTTAAATGACCTAAATAAAAATATAGTTAGATCAAACAAAAAAAAAAATCTCCTGCCCAGAGTACATCAAATCAGATCAGATTGATCAGGGCCTTGTATGGTCACATCTTGAACACCTCTAAAGTCAGAAATGCTCAGTCTCACTGGACAATCTAATCACCAGCTCAAACAAGAAGATAAAAAACTGGCTAGCCCTACCAAAGGTGTGAACTACTCACTGAAGTTTTGACTGCAATTACTGGTGCAATACTTTGTCTCTTCTGTAGCAGAGATGAGTTGGAGAATTGCTCTTCCAAGACACTTACTGTAAATTGACTGTCCAAGGACTTTAAAAGAATCAAGATCTAAGCAACTACACATACCCAGAGGGCTAGATAGAATAGGTACAGAGGTTTTTATAGCAGCAGTGATTACAAAAGTGCAATTAGGTGTCTAAATTCTAGATCAAAGCAAACTAGTGATATGTTTTTCACGCATTTAATTAAAAATCAAGAAGAATAAGAAAAAGCCTCTGTCAACAGATTAATGTTTAAGGATATGTCTTCCAAGTGAAATGGTTTAAGTATTATCAAGACAAAATGTGATTAACTTAAAACTAATAGTAATATTAAAGAATTAATCTTGAGGATACAGGTACCCAAAGTACCTTGCAATTAATCAGATTTTAAAAGTGTGAATTTGTTCAGAAATCAAAAGATAGCTAGTCAAAGGCAGCAGGGAGTCTGGCAGGCTTTTGTCTAGCATGTTCAAATATGGTGTTGTTCTTTCTCAGCAGATAAAATGCATTCAGACATTCCCACAAAGGAAATTATATTGCATGCCACTTTTTTAATAAGATTAAAAGAGCTACTTTTACCACCAGTGACTGCCATTAATTGGTATGCTGCAAGGAAGTTGACACATCCCTGGATGGCACATCTGTTAAGTGTAGTCTGCAATCAGTAAAATAGGTTTTCTAACAAACGACTTGTCAAAGTCTTGACATAAGAATTACTTATTCCTGTAGTCAGTCATTTGCTCTTTCCCAGTTCAACTGCTCATTTTCTGCCCCCACACTGGAATCTGAAACCTAGTGAAGTGTTTCACCATTTTTGCTTGATTAAAGTGCTTATTGCTGGATACAAACAGATCAGCAAGTGTTCTGAGGATTGCATGAAGGACTTTAGGTGGAAAAGCACTGATGCAGGAACGGATCAACTATCCCCTTTTCTTTTCCAAAGGTTGTAATTCCAAGATAGTCTTTCAGACTTTTTGTGGTAGTAGGTGTGAACAGAAAATGCCTTTCAACTGACAGTTCCACCCAACTAAGCTTACCAGTCCATACTGACTCTCTTTGATCTTCAGTTTCCTGGAAATAAAAATCATTATCATGCTACCTAGCAGCAAATGTACATGTTTTACCTGCATAAATCTCTGGTAATATTCAGTGGCATGGCTTTTATTCTCCATAGATGTAAAATGTTCAGTTGTCATGCACAATTTTTATTTTTATTTTTAATCTTATTTTATATTTAGATCTATTTGTTCTCTGGCTTAAGTAATATATTGTAACTCTATTTCTGCATCTGGAAGTCTGAGAAGATGGGGATGAACTTCTAACTAAACTGGAAAAGTTCTTTCATAGGAAGTATGTGACAGCATCTAAGGGTCACTATTTACTTCATCTTGTCATCAGGCTTTTGCCTGACAAATATTCCTGTGCCTATGCACTGTAACAAAATATGGAATTATAACATCTCTGCTTTTGAAGAATCCCTCCGGAGCTCTTTACAGAGACCTTGCATTAGTGAATAATAAGAGATTCAATCACTTATATGCCTCTTGTAAATTAAAGAGAGAGATTGAGAAGATGAGTCTTTTTAGGGTATCTCCTTAGGTGGTAAATAAATGATTAACCAGATATGAAATTTGCCACACAGTAAAGTTTAGATAAAGAGAAAAGAAATCCTCAATAACATCTTTAATGCTGGTTGAATCATACCACTGAAAAAAAAAAATAAAAAGCAAAAAAAGCAAGCCAACCCTGAAAAACCCTAATGAGGTAGATTTGAAAATCTGACTTCACTGGGAAGGTCAGATTTCCCTCATAAAGTCTCTAACCATTAGATAAGAGTCATGTTTCTCAGGTTCCTTTCTGATGTCTTGATTTCACTTTTTTGTACTTCTTTTTTTAATCTGTAACCAACATATGTAGCTAGGGCAAAGTAGTGATGTTTTCTTTTGACATTTTCCTCATTTCAACTGAAGGAAATAATAATCAAGTCATGATGATACCTTATGGAATGCTGTCACAAATAAAATTAAAAATTAGTTTCATTTAAATCTGTGCCAAATGTGAATGCAATTCCCACAGTTTTGGCACTGAACAAATACTCTATGTCTTATTTTAAAAAGTGATAATTCTGGAATATTCCATTTTCAAGGCATTGAAGTTTTATCAGTTTGTTGATGCTTGATTAATAAAGGTATCTCTATGGATGTAAGACACATAGGCTTCTGTAAGGTATTTGACTTTTTATCATGGATTTTCTAATGTGAAAATGAACCCTGCATAATATCAATATAGAACACATTAAATGGATTAAGCACTGACATCCTGACTGCTCTCAAAGCAGTTGTCAAAGGGGAACCATTTCTGAAAAGAGAGCACCATTTTGCAGTCATTAGTATTAAACCTAACCTTGTTCAATATTCCTCTCAGTGGTCTGGAAATAAATATTAAATCACTGTTAATAACTTCTCAAATGTCACATGAATTTGTGGACTGTCAAATAATAACAACTAGGTGTTCATTCCAAGTAATCAAAACAGCTGGCTACACCAGACTCTGTCATTAAATGGTCCTAAAGGTACTCAAACAAACCGGATTGCAGAGACTCTGAACTAGGAGCTATACATTTAGGATTTTTTTACTTTATCTTAGAAAATTAGGACTATTAGAAAAATGTAGAGTTTGAACAGAACAAAAAGTCTTCAACATGAGTAACCCATGGGAGGCTGAGATAACCAAGCTGATGGAATCTTTAGTGCTGAGTGTCAAGCAGAGGCAAGAGACAGGTTATACACCTGTTCCTTATTAAAGTTTGTCCCTAGGAGTAGTCACCTAAAATTTGAAGTTATTACTGGTGTGTTGAACACTCACACAGCAGAAACCAGACTAGATGTGAATTAACTGTCGCATATTGCTAAAATCTGGAGAAGTTCTTTCATTAGAACAAAGCTTTCCTGTAATTTCCTTTCACACATTCCTGGTTTTTCATTAGCATTACAATTGATGGATATCATAGATCTTGTCTTAGGCAAATAGTTCCAAAGAAACACTCCTCAAAAGTTTTTGTCTTTTAATTAATTTATTCATATATTCATTCAAAAAGCCATATGTGATTATATGTTACTTTGCTTTAGGGGCAACCTGAGCACCCATAAATACACACTATAGCAGCACTGACATCATTACCATGTTGCCATACGTTTGTAAGTATTAATGTGATAATGATGGTGGCATGCTATCTTCTCATGTTGCAGACTAACAGGACAGTGTTTATTCGCCAGATAAATCATCAGGTAAATCATCTATTTTAGGTTAAAGGTGAACCATAGTATCTATTGCCTCTTATAACTCATTGTGCTTATGACAGCTAACAAATCCTCTATTTCCATACAGGCTGAGTACTTTTTCATTTACATAGAAAGAGGGCAAAACAAACAAACAAAAAAGCTTCTAAGTCAATTATTGGATTGTGAAAGAATAGCATATCTCACTACAGGGTACTGTGTCTATATTTGACATTGACAAGACTGAAACCAGAATGGTTCCTTCAGTTTGGGTGCCTACTGTATGAAAAAAGATTAGAAGAGCAGCAAAACTAATGCATGGAGCAAAAATATCTATGAGTGAGAGGATGATCTGTTTTTATAGAAATATGTATATATATATATATACATAAAGTGAGTAATGTGTGTATATATAGTGTGTGTTCTTCATAAGGATAAAAAGTCTAAAATACAAGCTTATCATCTCAGAAAGGCTGTTGCTGGAAGCCTCTTGAAATTAAGTCTAATCTACTTGAAATTGAAATGAAACACTTTAAAAAAAGTGATAAATGAATGTAATAAACTACCTGGGAAAGTTGTGAAGTTTCCATCATTTGATATCTTCTAACACATAGTGAATAGCTATATATTATTTAAACATTATTAATTCTGAGTAGAGGGGAATAAATGGACAATAGAATCATAGTAAGGTTTGGGTGGGAAAGGGACCTTTAAGATCATTTAGTATCAACCACCCTGCTCTAGTCAGGGACACTCAATGCTATGTTGTTCAATGTCCCATCCATCCTGGCCTTGAATGCCTCCTGGGAGGGGATCATCTGGGCAACCTGTTCTAGTGTCTCACTATTCCCACCATTCAATTCTGTAAAGAATTTATTCATAACATCGAGTCTAAATCTACCCTCTTCAGTGTAAAGCCACTCCCCCTCATTCTGTCACTACATGCCCTTATAAAATCTCCCTCCTCAGCTTTCCTGTAGTCCTCCTTCAAATACTGGAAGGCAGCTAGAAGGTCTCCTTCAAGCCTTCTTTTCTCCAGGCTGAAGATTCCCAGCTCACTCAGACTTTCCTCTCAGTGGAGGTGCTCTAGCCCTCCAATCATCTTTGTGGCCCACCTCTGGATCTGCTCCAACAACTCCACATCCTTTTTTTGTTCGAATGATCCAGATGGGGTCTCACAAGACCATAGCACAGGAACAGGATCACCTCCCTTGACCTGCTGGTCACACTTCTCTTTGTGCAACCCAGGATATGGTTGCCCTTCTGGGCTGCAAGCACACATTGTTGGCTCATGCTGAATCTTCCATCAACCAGCATGTCCAAATCCTTCTTCTCGGGGCCACTCTTAAGTCATTCACTATCAAACCTGTATCTGCACTTAGGATTGCTGCAGCTCCGGTTCAGGAAGTTATACTTGGCCTTTCTAATCTTCCTAATTTTGGCATGGACCCACCTCTCAATCCTGACTGGGTCCCTTTGGATAGCATCTCTTCCTTCATGTTTGACTGCAAAGTTGCTGAGGATGCACTCGATCTCACTGTCCACATTGCCTACAAAGGTGTTAAATAACACTGATCCCAACACTGAGGCCCGAAGAACACCACTTGTAACAAGCCTCCACTTGGACGTAGAGCCATTGACTGCTATTCTCTGAGTGCAACCATTCAGCCAATTCCTTATCCAGCTAGTGGTCCATCCATCAAATCCATTTTTCTTCAATTTGGCAACTTTGCACAATGAAGTTCTATGGCATGTATCATGCAGAAAGTTCACACTAGATGCTAGTATGTCTGTCTGCCCTTGAGACTGTTAATTTCCCATAAATGTGTGAATTGTTAACCACGTGATTTGGGGAGATTAATATGGCCAGTAGTTTAAGCAATTGGGAGTGCCAAAGGGATGTGAGCTTAGAAACATCTGAAAATTCTGTCAATATTATTGAGAATATAAAGTACTTTGATTTATGGTCATAAAATGTTGCTGGAATGTTTCAGAAGATTTAAATTGCTTAAGTTCCTGAACCCTGTTGCACAGGCCATTAATGCAAACACTTTTCACCTCAAAACACCAGGGACCAGTCAGTTTAGATCAAGAGGTCAGATGAGTGTATTGATATAAATTTTGTTCTCATCAAGTGTTCGTGCACAGTACACTGATTGTAGAAAACTAAGTGCAGCCAGACAGGCCATGAGAATGGAAGCAGGGCTGGGCTTTGAAGGCATGCTGCAGATCAATGTTATTTATTAGTGTGAATATTTAGTTGAAACAACTCAACATTTAGCAGAGATTTACATAAGACATGGAATTTATTAGAAAAAGTTGTCAAAATTCATTACCCTCTAAAAATAAATAATAAAATAAAAGCCTCACAATTATATTGAGATTTCTAATGAAAATAATGGAATACGAATTCAGAAAAAAAAATCAGTTAGGGCTTAATCCAAAATCAGAGAGTTAGTTCTGTTCTAAAGTTCCACAGAACCATTCAGAGTATTACAAAGTCTTAGAAATGTTTATTCTAAATTTAGAAAATTGCAACTGCAGTTAAGCTAGTACTATTTGATTTTGCTCTCTGTCAGACTAGTGTATGCCTAATTATCCTGTCCACAGAAGCTGAACCTGGCACATTCCCTGTAATATTTGAAGAATAGGAGTGTTCTTCAAATTCATTTCTGGTTCTAAGATGAAAATTTTTCCTTTGTTCTTAAAAGCAAGATATATTAGACCATATTAAGCTCTGCCCTGCTACAATTGCATTAGAAGTAGAAAGCTGACCTTCAGCTTTGTTGTCTCAGCACTAAGCTGCATTGCGCAGTAGAAAAACACTGGTGGCAACAGCCCTGGATGGAATCAGCCCTGAATCTATGCCACAGTCCTATCCTTTTTATTTCTGTGCTGTTTTTACAGCAAGTGCTTTTGCATCCACTTCACATGTTTCTGGGGTGAGCATGGCTGGACTCTAAACATAACAGCTCTATGTTTGACTGTGAGCATGTGTGTGTGCCTGTACAGCAAAATGAACACAGCAAGAGCAGTAGCACAAGCAGTTATTTGCAGAAAGCTTTATATTTCTGTATGCAGAGAAACCGTAGCTCCTCGAGATCCCATCCAACACAGGCCATTCTATTATTCTATGGTTCTATCGATAACTCTCACTTATATCTGTTCTACATTGATATACCCTATGATTTTAAATAAAAAAATTCAGTATTAATTGAAACACAGTCTTTTTCATTGTTTATTCTGTGTTTATACAGCACCAAAACACTGAGATAAAGGGATGCCACATGGGATATTCAGTAAGAAAGGTATACATAAAATGATAAAAGAGCATTAGACATTTAAGGAAGATCTCATGGTTTCTCTGGTTGAAAATTTAAACATGTAGGTGTGCAATGCGTTATAGGATTAAAGGTCATGCCCTGAAAGGCAAATCAGAAAATAATTGAATTCAAAACCAATGTTTGTAGCCATTCCAATTCACACTCTGCTTCTTCATAAAAAGAAGGCACCTTCAAGGAGAAAGGCAAATGGAGAGGGAGGCAATGTTCATTTTAACACCAACAAATAGCAACTCTAAAAAAAGTGTTGCTTCTAAGGATGCTATTCTTCTACAAGAAATATTAGCAGTAATCTTTTACATTGGCACTTGCTTTTAACTGACAGATCTGGAACAACTTCATTGTCTTACAGAGGCATTTTTCCACTTGAATGGTAATGCCACTATATAAATTCTTGATTGCATTTTCTTGCTTTTTGACATTGTGTTCTGTATTTTTCATTCGTATACATACATACATAAACAGCTCTATGGCAAATTCTATTTGCTGGCTCACCTTGAATGACCCATAATGTATCTGATTGCAGGATGTGGCACTATTTGGAAAGGTGTATGAATTTAGTACGCTCATTTGTCTCAGAAACAAGTGCTTTAATGAAAAAAGCTAGGGGGAATGTAAGAGTTTGGATGGGGGCAGGAAGCTCTGGATTATCAGAACACTGTGTGCATAAAACACAACGACTGTGGTTCACCACAAGATTATGTGGTCCTATAAACTTGCATGAAACAGAAAGAAATGCTGCATGGTCACAGGCCAGCAGAGAACAAGATGCCAGAGGAAAAACAAGTTGATGATAAAGTTTCTGTTTAAAATGTGGTCCGGGAGTGACGTGTCTAATTTTATAGTCTCAAACACAGACACTCTAATCTCTCCCTTCAGCTGCAAACTAGAGGTGATGACTTCTCAGGCTTTTTCTGTACAAATGAGTCCTTGAAATGCTCATAGCCCAGACTGTTATCTGTCCTTGGCTGGTGACAGAATTAACCAGCATGTAGTGTGACTGCAACTATCATTCATGCATTAGACAAGGAAATTTCTGGGGAGAGGAGGAGGTGTTTTTATCTGGCTAAATGTCATGTGATTCATTTTAGAATGCCATGATTTATTAATTTGCTTCTATTAGAACACATGTACATAAAGGTATATCCACTTAAAAAATGAGAAGCTTCCTTGTTTAAAACAATAGGAACAAAAAATGTAGCAAGCCTAGATGAGAACTTAATCTCAGAAGGCATCCCATGAAATATTATTGAGATCTTTTAGAGCTCTAACAGGGATACTAAGAAATTACAATGTCTGTTCCAAAAGTGATTCTTCCTATTTCCTATTATGTTGGCCCACAAACTCAGAGGCCAATGTTGGTGGTATGGCAGTAGAGGTTGAACCTTCCCACCAGTATTCAGTTTCATGTGGTTGCCATGTGACAGATGGCAGCAGAGGTGCAGTCTGGTAAATTAGCATCAGACATGGAAGTGAGAATGAAGCAAAGGTGTGCCATTTAATTCCTACATGCAGAAAAATTGCACCCATTGACATTCATTGATGTTTGCTGAGTGTTTATAGAGACTAAACAGTTGATGTGAGCGCAGTAAGAAGGCACATGGTGCATTTCAGCAACAAAGCTGTCATAATAGCTGTGAAACAGTGGATCACCTTCACTGCTGCAGATTTTTAAAGGTGTGGCATGAAGGGTCTTGATCGTTGCTGAAGAAAATGCAAAGCTTATGATGGTGATTATGTTAAAAAGCATATTTTGTAGCTGATAATTTGCTCTATCAAATAGTGCTATTGTGCCCTTTGTATCTGCTGTAGTTTCCACAGAAATAAATTATTAGAAAGAAAGACAAAAATCTACACAGTCTAGTAAGATATTGATATTGTTGTATATACTTTATTTGTTTGTTTGTTTGTTTTAGAAAGCCACATTATGTAATTTCTGTTTTGCAATGCATGGGGAGAACAAGGTGATTGATAGTACCATCCTTTTTTGATCTATTTTGCATCAGTACTGGATGTCAGAATCCCATCTGAGAACACCGATTTTTCTGCCCCATCTGAATTCTAAGTATACATTGGTATTATAAGACCTCTCGCCACAGACATGCTAGCCGTGCACACTTAAATTCTTCTATGAACCACCCAATTGTTACAAGTACCCAAGGCCACAAATCTGAAAAAACTCAGCTTCATTCAAGAAAATGACAAATCTCCAACAGATGGGTACGGTGCTACAGATATCTACTAAACTATTACATCTGAGTTAACACCCTGATCATAAAAATAAATTATTGATAATGGGTCTGTCCCATACAGTGTTTAACAAAGATTAAAGGTTTGGCTTTCTCTAGTTTGGTCAGAGATTGTTCATCTCATCCTCTTTTCTGAGCCTTCTGAATTGGGTTACCAGATATATTTTATGTTCTTTGGATATTCTAAAGTTTATATTGTAGAAGATAATAATAATTAAAACAAAAAAAGGCCACCTAATAAGACAAGTTTATTATTTTCTCTCCTCTCAAGCATCTGCTTATTTGTTACCTTTTATACTGAACTTCAGAAAACAGAGATGATACAATTCCTGATTTCTGAATAGAAACAAAATATGAACTAAAAAGTTGTAGCCTGTGTCTGTATCTTTAACTAAGTTACATAAGCATAGCTCCAATGGCTCTGTCTTATCTTGTTCCTGTAAAGCCATTTATTATGTATGTGATGACAACATATTGTGTTTCTCTCTTAATTCATACAATTACTTTAGCATCTTCATCTTTTTCCCAGTTCAGTTTGGTTATTTTGGACTACAAACTTGTGAGTTTACTCTCCTAAGATAAGAGCAGAAAGGGATAATTAAAAAAAAATAGTCACGTAAGTCTTACTTTCCAGGCACTTTACTGATTCCTACTGGCAAATGTATACAGTATTTGCAAACTAGAGAAATGCTACATCAACCTTTCTGAGGCACTGACAGAATTACATTAGGTTTCCATTTTTTTTCGTTTTAGTGTATCTTTTCCCTAGTCTATGGCAGATGTATATTGTATGAGGACTAATGGATGTATTTATGAGCATAATTAGATGCGCTTTTTTGTAACTGGGAAAAAAAAGTACAGTGAAATATAAAATACTAGTATCCTGTGATACACTGCTGTGACAATGATTCTTCCTGTAAAATTAGCATGGGAATGGCATTTCTGTCTATTCTAGCTTATAGGGAAACTGTGACCATCAGCAAAAGGTAAACTGTGTCTAATCTCACTTTGAAAATAACCTGCATATGTTCTATATGGAAATCAGTAAGCTAACCTCTTTGGTTTTGCTAAAAATATGATTCCACATTAATGAACTTTAAATATGCTTATATTTTTCATTCTAAATAGAAATATATTTGCCAGTTTGCATTTTACATGTATAACAGCTTTTTTTTTTTTTTTTTTTAATTTGTATCCCAGTGTGACGCTCATTCTTCCCACCATACAGAGCAATATACAGTTCGTTTGGGTTTAGCTTTTTTTCTGGTTTAGCATCTTCTAAAAAAATATATCCAAATATTATGACTGATAAGCAGCTGTTAAGTCTGATGAAAAATCTCCACTTATTCAGCTTGACTTGATGAGCTGAGTGGTACTGATATTCTGTCAAAAGCAATTCCTAAATGGGGAACAGCAACATCCAAGAGTTGAAAATTCATCCCAGCCTGAGCAGATCTGTACACAAGGCCTCAGAAACACAAAATGACTGCTCTGCCCTTATACCTGGACTTTATATTTTTTCTCTGAGCAGATGTTTCTGGTGACCCTAAAGGAAAATACAGAGGGCTAAAGATTTACCTCTGGTGAAAGATGGTCTTTTAAATATGTAAAGACTCTTTCTAACCCTGGAAGCATTACAATACATATATATATATTTTTTGTTTTTGTAGTGGAAAGTATAAGACAAGACATTAAGTGCTACATGTTTCTTCTTTAATGCATTAACCCTATAGCAGAATATACTGGGCTTGATGCCCACAGTAAGTTTGGAGTTTCCTTTGTGTTAGCTGGCAACAGACATACCAGTATGCCCTATCTTGTTTCTGATATCCCAAGTGCTCCCTTCTTTGCTGAGTAGGAAAGACCCATATGGGGAACTCATCCAAATCCAGACTGAAGGAATGCTTATGAGCACCCTTATGAGCGCAGGAATGAGCTTAAGAAAATATAGATTTGTTTTCTATATGCTACAGGGGAATTTCAAAGGAACACATGTAAAACAATTTCCTCAAGAAAATTCTGTGAAGTCATAATCTATCTCAATCTACTTCAAGTACCAAGTTTCCAAGAACTGCATTACAGAGGAAATGAACAAGTTCCATTTTTGTATTTTCTAAATGAAGCATTTAGCATTTAGCTTAAACAATGTCTCACGTCAGTGCTTCTTTGCATTCCATAGCATAATACAAAATAACAACTAAAAAAAAAAAAAAACCACAAAGAAAAGAAAAAGAGTCAGTTTTAGCTGGAACAGAGTTGTATTTCTTCACGGTGTCTGGTATGATGCTATGTTATGATTTTAGGAGAGAGACAATGGACAGAATCAAGACAGCTGAATCAAACAGGCCAAAGGGGTATCCCTATGACATCACATAAAATGTTTTGAAAGGTATGATGCTCCTCTTGCTCTCTCCCTCCTGCTGCTCAGGGGCTAACTGGCATTGGTTGGTGAGTGGTGAATATGTGCTTGTACGCCATTGAGGGAGAGGGAGAGGGAGAGAGGGAGGAAAGCAATTAATTTAACAAGATGAATGTTTACTGTCATGGCCCTGTTGTCAAAGAGACCCTTCAATGCACAGACCTCTAATTAATGTACATTTACATATTTGCATTCAAATCATGTGTACTGAGTGTAGGTGGCAAGTAGTTGGCAACCAGGGGAGCTGTAGGGAGGGCCTGTGTGAGTAGAGGCCATAGGCTGTATGTTCCAGCCACCTCAAAAACCAAACCAAAACAAGACACAGGGAAATTCATCACCAAGCTGTGGCACCTCTGTGATGATGTATTTAGGGAAGCGTAAAAATGCTGGGGAGAGAGAAATGGAAAAAAAATGATAAGAAACAACAGGACAGCTAGGTCAGAGAAGGGGTTCCACACAGAGTAGGCTCTAAGGAACAGTGAAGGGAGCAAAGACCAATGCCAGAGCACAGGAAAAGGGCACTCAAAGAATTGGCACAGAGAAACTGCTACGTTCTGATCACAAACTCTTAATATCCATATGCCTTTCATGGCCTTCCTGCTTTTGAAGGGTAAGCAAATGGCTGTAAGGTCTTCAGATGCAAGCTGAAGCCAACCCACCACATGAATGGCATGATATTTATGTTTTCCAGATGTACACTGATGTTAACAAATAACTTACTTTTGCTGTGGAGACCTAGGTTCACTGTTAGTAAACAGGCTGTCCAGAGTAGATTTTTTTATGTCTGTCCTTTTGGAAAGTGGGAAGGTTTTAAGTATAAATGGTTATAATTGTGAATTTCTTCTGTGCACGCTTCAGAAGCAGAATGAAATGTGCTCCCAGGAGAAATTTCCTTGTCTTCCCTTTTCAGCAACACATAGCAAAGACATTACTTACAGCATATGATAATCTATAATATTAACAGCTGCCTGAGCATTAAAAATAGCTTAAGCAATTGCCTTTAGATTTTAAGACACCGAGGACAGGAAGAAAAACACAGCAGGAACAAAAGCAAAACACTACCTCTTACTCCATAAAATCATGAAACCCTGAAAGAACATTTTGTCTGTAAAGCATTTAGTATCTTGATTAAAGCCATTGTTTACAGCCTAGCAAAGACGCTATTATATCAGCAAGGCCAGTTTCACTATCAGGCTCATCAGCACCATATGACCAGCAGGGACATTTTAAAAGAGCTCTTCAGTTATGCCCTAAAGTAATTTCAGTAACTATACTTTGAAAATATGATCAAGAATGTATAAAAATCAAAACTCATATTTCATGCTGATGACTTACAATGCATTAATGTCAGACTTTAAACACAAAAAGAATAGCCCCTTTGTGCAAAGAGAATATATGGGAAAAGATTCAGGTAATAATAATGTAAGCTGTAGGAAATGGTTACAAAATACTGGGTTTGTCTAGCAAATATGAACACAACTTAGTTCTATGAAGTTCTTGTGATTAGCACCACTGCTCTTTCTAGCTCATTAAAAATTATCTTAGTTGGCCATTAGAAAGACTATGGTTACTCCCTCTTTGAAACCCTCCATTGGCTTTTAAGTAAATCACCTTACAATTTCTTGTCCTTGCTTCAAGGTCCTGTGATGAAATTCAAGTTTCAGCTACATTTAATTTCTACCATGAGAGCTTGACTTGTGTTTGAATTCGGCCATTCTCAACACCCAGTTTTCAGACTTTTCACTGTACACCCTTCTTATCCCAGTTTGAAAGTCACTGAGTATCTAGAACATTGTTTTATTTTGCTACCATTTTAGGGAAAGAAGCAAAATAACAAAAAAAAAAAAAAAGAAGAAGAATATATATGTATTTATCATTTTAGATTAACACAGATTTTTTTCTCCTTTTCTTCTCTGAACTGGACATGTGAGAAGAATGACCAAAAGAGACAAAAAAATAGCTAATATTAAGGATGATTTTATCCTTTCAAATTAAAATTTCTAACCAAAACATTTTGTAACAAGGGAAAAGATTTTAATTATTTTTCAGAGATATTTTAATGATATGAGTTCTGTTTCCTTCTTCAGGGTTTATATACCCTGCTAAGCTAATTGACTTGTGTATATACAGCTTCCATTGTAAGAGCTAGCTGTGATATTGCTCTGTTAGTGTATTATGAAATGTAACCATACTGGGAACCATTACATGACAGGCTCCTTGCCACACATCACAACCTGGAGAAGGAAAGGCTCCGAGATGAGTTTGTAGCAGCCTTTCAGTATATAAAGGGAAGCTACAGGAAAGAAGAGAACAGACTCTTTAGCAGGGTCTGTGGTGACATAACAAGGGGAAGTGGTTTCAAGCTCAAAGAGAGTGGATTTAGGCTAGATATAAGGAAAAAATCTTTTACGGTGATGGTGGTGAGGCACTGGACTAGGCTGCCCAGTAATGTGGTGGTTGTCCAACCCCTGAAGACTTTCAAGGGGAGGCTGGATAAGGCCCTGGGCAACATGAGCTAGCTGTGGGGTTCCTGGTCATTGTAGGGGAGTTGGACTAGATGACCTCCAGAGGTCCCTTACAACTCTAAGGATTCTGATTCTATAATTCTATGAAATGTTTACATGCTTCACTATTTACATACACTCAGATTTCAGTGGAAAATTTTCACTAAATCACTATATAACCTTTTTTCAGTCAAAAACATAATTTTTAAGTGAATAAATAATGCAGCAGAATGTATTTGTTTGGCTTCTCCATGTATGTAAAGAAGAACACAGCTAGTTATCCTTCCTCATATTGAAGAACATGCTTTATACTATTTTGTCATTTCTGATTTTATTTCATTATACTCTTACTGCATAGATATAAATAATGGAGAATAAGAAATACGTGCACTAAGTCTGCCTTATTCCAATAAGAAACAAATAAAACAGGTAATGGGCAATTTTCTGTATTAGCATAGTATGAATGTAATTCTTAGTATCTATTCAGCAGTGTGTTCTGTCAGACTTAAATCAACATATTTTCTCTTGGTAGTGTTATTTATCCATCCTTAAAATATCAGAGTACTGACAAGGACAGGTAAGTAAATGTATGAAAAAAATGAACAGAAAACCACTCTTTTAGTAGTATGTGCTCTGTTAATTGCAATAAAGTTTAAAATAATTACAACAAATAACAGTCACTAATGAATGCAGCCATTGACAAACATACCACAAAATTAATTAGTTAGTTGGCAAATGATATTGCGACTTGATTTGAAATGAGAAGAGTGAGAACTGACAGGAAACTTTAGAAGCTGAAAAGTTTGTATATATGTCAAGAGAACAGCAGAAGCGTTCATCTGCCACTGAGAAGCCTTAGCTACTTGAAGTAAAGGATAGCACTATTAATACCTGCTTCACATTCTAGACAAGAGCACTCTAAATACAGTTATCTGAAAATGATAACAAATATGTTGCTGACAGCTGATTAACTGCTTATTAACTGTATCTGTAACTATCACAAGATGCAGTAATTGAAGTAGAAATCAAGGGGTGAGCAAGCAAGTAATGCACCTGGTTTATTAAAGCATTGTTTGGAAGCCAGACTGAAGTGAAGATATTTACCTGGAAAAATCAGCATTTAGGACTGCCATGGTTATGATACACTTATTAAAAAAAGTAATTGTAAAACCTCTCTATGCTCCATCTACTTGTTCAGTTTCCATGATTATGAGTTTGAGAGTACATATGGATGCAATCTTGCTTTTCCCTACTTATGTGTTATTTTGCTTGTGTTTTGATATAACTGCAACCAAAATGCATGCTATTAGTCAGTGCCTTGTATTTTTTTTTATGTTATAATAACTTGAATGTTTTAGGAGTAATGTCACATTCAAAGCAGAAAGGACAAAGCTGTTTATGTAGTGGTCTAATAGGACCTCAGTGTATGAAATCAATATAACTGAATTATTCCTTGTTGGGCTGGTAAATTGAATATAACCATCAGCAAAATTTTCCTTCCTTCTAATGTTTATTCTTTAGAAGAAAGCAATAAACATTATTTACTAGTTCAGGGTTTAGACACTAACTGGGACAGGGATTCTTCATGAAAAGGTTTTAAATTTAAATAATGGCAGTCCCCACTATCCACCCACTCCTCCTTTACTGCTATTACAGATAACTGTCAGAGAGAAATTACAGGCAAGCTCAGAGAGAGACTGAAGTGCTAATATACTAATAGAATTATCCCCTGGTTACCAAAACACCATTGGATGTTAACTAGTCAAAATATGTAACTTTGCAACACCATAGTTAACCAGCTAAAAGTTTTTTTAACAGGACAGGTTTTTAACAGGACACTTTATCCTGATCTATTACAGATTATTCTTTAAAATCGGCTTTTCATCAATAGAGAAATACATTGTTCAGAACTGTGTATTTTATAGCACAGACTGGTAGTTTTCCTAATATTAAGATATGGAGGTACAGTGTTCTTATACAATACTCCTAATCTTTCAGCAAATGGAAAGCTCCCTCTGGTTTATATGACTATGGAATATATCAAAGCAAAAATGTCATTTCTAGCTCTTTTGTAAGAGATTTTGTGTAAGACATTCTGAAATGAAATTCAAAAGACAAAATAGTCCTATTTATTTGATTTTATATATATTTATATATATATATGTATAACTCCAGTACGTATATGTACTCATCTGAAAAGATGCCTCCATTTTGTGACAAATGTTGCTTGTGCAAATTTTAAGAGATAATTTCACTGAAAAGGGTCTAGGAATTCTGTCCCTTTGACACCTGTAGATTTAATTTAACTCATCATAAATACACATTTTTGTAAGGTTTGAGCATAATTCACATATGAACTTGTGCTCTCTAGTTGAAATTGTCCTATACTTGTTAAACCTACAAACTTATATGAAGTTATTTATTCTTCCTTGATACCATAGATCATAAAGGTCTTATTTATTTGTTTTTTGCCTAAGCATTTAATGCAGTCCTTCCTGTTTCTGATACAGTGTTTGTAGAAAGGCAAGCTTCTCTAGCTACTTCACTACTTTGAAGTAACAGCCACCTTATTTAATCCTGTGATCAGAGAAATCAGTTTCTAAGTGAGATGGAACCCTAACCAAGAAGTATGGACTTCTTAAGGAATTAGAGTTAAGCAGTATAATTTTCTGTAACACTGACTGGATTCATATAGTCATATCATATCAGATGTATTTATTACAATTTTGTATACCTGATGTACCTATAGCAGATCTCTAGCAAATGTAGGAAAGGCACTCCTTAAAATATACACCAAATCTATAGCAACCAAGCACTCTATGTAGAAATGTATTACTCTTGTGCAACTGTCAGTGGTTTTTTCCCTTCTTTCATGCAACATTCAGATTTCTGTGCTCAGTACATCTCTAATATACTGTGGAAGAGAATTCCATAGATAGCTGTACCTGAAGAAGTACCTCCTTTTGTTTGTTTCATCCTTGTCTCATCTGATGTCCCCTACATATTTTATTAGAAAAGACAGTCATTTCCTATTTACCTTCTTCCTAACACACTAGACATTCTGTCCTATCTACGTTGCATCATTTCTCTTCCAGGACAGACTACTCTATTTAATCATCCTTCATACAGAAGCCATGTCACATCCTCATTGCCCTCACTGCAACATTTCCAGTTGCAACATCTCTTTTCTCATACAGAGGGACCCAAATTGTTCAAAAATATCTTAAGATTTGTGCTTATTTTTGTCTTGGAAGGTCAGAAGTTTTGAGCTCTATCATCCATTAAAAGGGATTAGATTTCTATCCCCTAGTATGCCAAACCTGTCACTCTGCTGTGAATTACAAGGGGTGTTCTCAAGTCAGAGTGCTGTCTTTACAAAGTCTTTATCTGTCAGGGAGCAAACAACTCCTCAGGATGCTTTCTAAAATCCCTCAAGCATTTTTAGTGTGAATCTGTATCTCTATCTTGTTCCTCTCCACAAGTTTTAATCTCTTGGTTTCTTTGAGCCTGCTTCTTCAGGCGTTCATTCTTAGAAGTTAATGACCAGTGGTTGAAGATTCCCATTGTCTTGATCAAGGCATTTCCCTCAGATACGTGTTTCCAACCCTGAAGCATCACTGAATAAAGAAAACACAGTGCAGACACTCCATCTCTTCAGCTGGGTAACATAGCTTATGTTACCTTAGTTTCTATAATATGCCAGAAAAAAAAAAAAAAAAGTTCCATATCACTTCAATAAAGCCAGTATACACAGTACCAAATAACTTAAAAGCCTTTCCTAGCAATATTCAATCAGAGTTTAATTTTTGGACAAAATTATAATCTTCTTATTTGACTAACCTTTGAAGGACTTGATTCTGAAAATGGCACATGTTGTGTGTATGGACTTCCAAATAAAAAATACCATGTTTCAGGATGTAAATTAGTTTTCAGAAAAAGTCAGAAGAGTTGATATTTTCATCCAGGATGATGATTTTGGTTTTCATCACTTCACTCAATTCATCTAACTTCAAAATGATGCAGACACACTTTCAGTATATTTTCTACACCATCTTCAGAACTGGGACAATAACTGTCTCATTCACACAATGCCAGTTCTTAACTACCTATAACTCCTTGAATTTGTCCTGGGTTCAATCCTCCACAAACAAGCTGTGTTGTCACAATTCAAGAAAGTATGCCCACACACAATCTGTGCCATGATGAGTGGGGAAAAAAAATAGCAAATGTAACAAATGAATAATAGCCTGTAAAAATCAGTGCATATGTAGAAATGTTCACAAGAGAAAAAAAATCATAAAAGGAGAGAAGATAATGTCTCCAATGACACATTACCTTTCTACATTGCCAGCAACACTTCATGGAAAACAAATTTGTATCTGGAGAAAGTAAAATTCCAAATCTGAGTAGAAACAAAACCAGTCCAAGATTCTTTCTTTGAGAAATAATTTTAGATAAACATTTTTATATCCCTGAAGGAGTGATTTTCTTTTTTTGCATCCAGACCCTTTCACTAAAGCTCACTGCAATTTTGGTAGTATTTCTTTCGCACAAGGAAGAAGCAGAATATGTAACCTTCAGAAAAGCCTTAAAAAAACTTTGGCTTGAGCCTTGCACAGATCAGGAGGTGGAGTACAAACAAAGTACTTAGAATTTTCAAATTTAATTGAAAAGCATGTCTTTACCATTTCAATTTCTTTTCATTTTCTCACTCATGAATGTAGGAATCATTCCAACCCTTTCTCCTGATCACAGAATTTTTATTGCTATGGCTTAAAAAATCGGAATATATTTAACTCCTGGGATAATATGAGACTCTAAATGCAGAGCAAAATGGTCTCATTAAAATGTTTTGGTTTTTTTTAGGAGAAAATATAGAAGATGAACTTTGATTAGAAGACCTGCTTATGATCTCAGTTTCTGTTATGTTATGAGTGTGCAAAAGCCCAGAATTCACTCAAAATTTCTACTGTAAATTGGGATATACATTTATGAAATAAACCAACAGTATGCAATTTGTTCTTTCTGAAAACATAATTATATACAGAAGAAGCACTCTGTTATTTGTACCTCTGATCCTACACCCCAAATACTATCATACCATATATTTTTTTTTCTCTTTCTGGATCTGATCCAGGGAAAAAAAAAACAGCAGTATAAATATGATTTGCAGAGTAGAGCACAAAGTAATGCTTCAGTTTACACATATACATTTTCTGTTAAAAGAGAAAGTATTTCTCTGCAGAACAATGCACATGTTTTTCAAAGATAAAAAAGAAAAAAATCACATTCAATCACATCAGAGAAACATAACTAGGATGGGTAATTTCAGTTACCTTTACATATATAATACACAGAGAGAAATTATAGCAGATAAAGCAATAGGCCTTAAAGTTTACTTCATTCATTTAAATCATAGGATTTTGTGGACAAAAAATTCCAAATCAACCAAAACATTACAAAATAATAAATGGTAACTGCACCATGCAAAATTGACTAGAAGATACAGCATAACTTCCTCAAAAATTATTCATTCCCAAACAAATTGCTGACTGTTATTTTGAAAACCACGAGACTGTTACTATTACATATCCTGATCTAGTACCTGTGTTACTGGTATGGTGGGCTTGTTTTTTTTTTTGGTTTTTTTTTTTTGCTTTAAAGAAGGCTTTTATTTAAAATGAAAAGAAATATCCTTCCTTTCACCAGCTGATGTTAATTACTACTCTCAGCCTGACTTAGACAAACATGCATTCTCTTGATATCTGTCGAAGGTCTTCGAGTGTGTAGGGAGACTGAAGCAACATTCTGAATGGGTTCTCTGGAAAGCATGTTTTCACCCACATCAGTGCCAAAAATCTGAGATTCTTTCTAGGTATACCTCAGGCAGACAATCTGCAGGCAGCTTTCAAGCTGCCAGTATATTGACTGGGGGACTGGAAATGCAAACTAGAGGTAATTTTTATGTGATTGTGGCACAATAGTGGGGGAAAAAGCAGAAAAGTGTAGAAAAATGATGCATTAAGTTCAGAAAGAGGGTGCAGGTGTTAACATTTCACAAGATTATCAAATATTTGGTGTAAATTATTTAATGAGATGTTCAGATAAGCACCAATACTATTCCAGAAATTATGAGATTTAGCCATAATTTATAATCAGAACTGACTCATACCTAAGAATAGCACTGTTATTTCAAAGTGATGCATTACTCCTGGAAAGATGAAAAACTAAGTCCCATAGTAAGGATTTCCATTCCACAGTTTTGTAGACACTAAAAGAATCTTAAGCCAAATGTATTCAGGGGGACTTCTGCGTTAACTAAATAATAAGCAAGAGTAAAATGTATTTAAGAGTATAAGAGTATAAGAAAAGCTTAACTTGAATCCAAGCCATCACTCTTCATGCAGCCCAGAAATTATAACTTACCAAGTGGAAGTAGATATCTGATGCTACTTTTAGCAATACTCGATGGCTAAATAAATTTGCATAAAATGAAACTGTCAGTCCTACCACTCCCAAGTTAAATCCTAATTTAAAACTGATTAGAAATGCTTACTGGCACTCCTTCAGATTTCCATCATGTTCATATTACTTTCTCTCATGGATTTTGACCAGAAATTGAAGTACTTAATGCTACCCAAATAGTATTTTAAAGTTGTTTTCTGATCTATGAGATAGATATCTGTGAACTACTATTCAGGGACTTCTGGGAGGATTTTCCCTTTCCTTCTAGCTGTGCTGAAGCCGCTAGTTCGAAGTCAGCACTTTTGAAAATACAATACGTACTACATAAACACGGAATCAAAGGCGTTATGAAGTTTGCCCTCTTAAAGGCCATAAAGATGGTATTTTATATTTATGGAGCAGAAATCCAATATTAAAGGAATCTAGGTTTTACAGTGGAGTTCTGGACATTAAAAGGAAATTATGATAAAAGGAATGGATTCTGCACTAAGCATCTGAGTGGCCAAAATGACAGATGGGTCTCAGGTAATACTTACAACCATTCAATAGCGTTAAACCAGTGGCTGATGTCTTCTAAAATTTATTTGAATTAATCAGAATTAAATGGTATGTATATGCACTATCAGCTAACCATGGGCTTTGAGTAGTTTCACACAGAATTTCAAGAAGGATTAAAATTCAGTGGGATAATTTATCTACTCAGGCCTATGAAGATCAGCTCAGCTTCTCGTACTTGTAACTTAAAATGAAAAAACCTTCTAGGACTAAAACTAATTTTGTAGTAGAAAGTTCATAGCAGTTTTATCACAAACTCTTGGCTCAAAGCACTACAGAAAAGAAGAAAATGAGAAAAGCTTATTTAGAATCCTCTCCTCCATGCTCACATACATATACATGTATATGATTATAACTGTCCTCCAAAACCAGAAAAATAATAATAATGTCACAGTAAGATCCCAAAAATAAAGCATTTCAATGAAAAGCTCTGTTTGTTCATCCAAATATGGAATTTATATTCTAATAATAAGTACATTTTATTCCTCAAATGTCAAATAGGTGGAAGATTTGTAACACGGTTATGCAGTGTATTGGCCCATTGTGTTAATTGAATACTAGTTCTTATTGCTTTAATGCACCATCTGTTCATAACATTTTCAATAATTGACTCCCATGGATAATATTAGGACATTGTTTTAACAGTAGATAAGAATGTGTCAAAATTTAGCAAATGGGAATAAAGTAATGTTCCTTGCTGGGTACACTGTGCAAAAATCATTTTGCCCAATGTGACACTCAGACTAGATCATGTGTATTGGAAAATGGTCAAAATATAAGTCAAATCATAAGATGTTGGTATTTGCAAAGGATTACATGACTCGATGTCATAACTCTAGTAAATAAAACAGAGTTAAGCACATATTTAATCCACAAAAATTCAATTGTTCTTTATTATCTGAACAAAACCTCATGTTTAATTGAGGGAAAAGATTGGAGCAATTAAACAGCATTCACAGAAATCACCATTATAGATGATAACTAAAATGAAAATATTGATATTCTGCCATGGTAGAAATGTTTTTACTTTATTATTCAGTTAATATAAAACTTTGTTTTTACTTTGATTAGCTGTTTTATTTTCTAGAAGCTAGAGGCTTCATATTCTGCAGTGGTATTCAATACAAAAGGATAAGAAGTAAACCTTCACGTGGAATCAGTGCTATTGTCTGAACACTGAACGTCTCATTTTGCTTGATTCTATATTATAAATAATAAAAAAGTAAAACAATATTTATTCACAGAACATGCTGTTGCCAAGTTCACTGTTACTGTAAAATAGGTGGCCTAGTTTGTGAGTGACAACAAATATGACATTTTAAATACATATTCAATTGCTGCTTCTTTATCAGATGCAACTGTCTCCCAGAAAACTAAATGAAACTGCAAGCTTCTGAAGTGACACAGAATATCAACAAATATAACCAATCAACTCCTTCTATAAAATATCATTTTAAGTAAGGGAAACATTCTCTAAGAATCCTTATGGGGGAAACAAAAAGAAGAGGGAAGAGAAAAACATCATTCTCTGAATCATAAGAAAACATTCTTCTACTGTGATTTTTCAGTTCCAGGAGAGAATAATGAATTTTATTTTTTTATTTTTTTTGTCCTGGGCTTTTCCAAGGCTTTAGAAAGTTCTTATAAGATCCAACCTCACCAACTTTTCTGCATTCACAATGCCCTTTGCGACCTAGTTTTCAATAGTCAAAATGTATAATACATGATCCATACGAAAGAAAGAAAGCCTCCACATTCAAGAAAGGATGAAGGAAATTGTCATACGTTCCAGATAGTAGTCATTGCTTAATATGCTACTGAAAGGCACTCAAAGTGGAAGAAACATGAATAGAAGTATTACAGAAGTGTCTATATTAAGTCTACAGCTAAAGAATACATGGAGATTTCATCTTTAAATGTGAAAAAAGTCAGTTTTATAAATTGCTCATTAAGTTCAAGACTCATATTTAGCATGAAACTCTTCAAAGAGTTATATTATCGGTGATGTCCTTCAGAGTTAAGCTTGATTATCTCTCTGAGCTTTCAGACTAACTAGAATGCAGTTTAAATGATAAAGAATATATACATATACACAAAGTTAACTCAGAAAGTCATTACTAGATAAAGTGCTGAGAAATGGAATGAACTTTCAAGTACAGCTGATGTAGTTAAGTAGTAAAAATGTGCTTAAGAAAAAAATTGATGAAGTTGAGAAGAGTAATAAGTGAAATAAATTAATCAAGGCTGGTATTCGATGTAGCCAGCTGTTCACTTCAAAAATAAATATCACCTTTATTAATGTAATCATTATATTTTTTCTTTAATATGTCAAGAAGCCAGATTTGAATTTTCAGTTCCCCAGACAAAATTACTGCTATCATGATGCAGAATAGATCTATTCATTGAAGAGCTGATTGATCTTATTCCAAACAGTATGACATTTAATGGTAATGTAAGATGAACAGAGAACAAAGACTCAAAATCTACGTCTTTACATATATGATTGTACAAGGGCTGCTCTGAAAGTAATGCCTCCTATTTTATTATATTGTCCCACAGTGTCAGCGGAATCTGATAAGGAAGTGATTATGAAGCAAAGGTGTGTCACTGAATTCCTCCACATGGAAAAAATGACACCTACTGATATTCATAGACACTGAATGTTTATAGCGACTGAACAGTGGATTAGAGCACAGTGAGATGGCAGGTGGTGTATTTCAGCAGTGGTGACAGTGACACTGGTTCATCTTCACTGGTGCAGGTTTTATGAGTGTAGCCTGTAGGCTCTTGCTCATTTCTGCCAAAAAATGCATAGCTCATGATGGTGACTATGTTGAAAAAAAAAAACAGCTTTTCATAGATGTGAAATTTCTCTATCAAACAGTGTTACAGTGCTCTTTGTTGTAATTTACATAAAAATGAATAGGAAGCACTACTTTTGGAGCAACCTGCATGCGTGCATTTTTGTGTATGAGTATGTGTATATGGGAAAATATATATATATAAAACATATATCTTTTCTTTTTCAACAATGAATCTTTCATGACTAATGATGTATGTTACATGCATGGAAGAATGTTTTATGAGAGTTTGAAGCCTCAAGTTAAAGAAAAACCAGGTGGTTTGTCCAGTGTCTGCTAATGCCTATTGCCCTGCTGGATCTTTTCCTTCATTAGAAAATGTTTAAGATTTTCCTCCTTATTTGGCCAAGCCTGTTCTTATAAGACTTCAGAAAACTTAACTGTGAAACATGCTGCAAAATTTAGTAGAAGCTAAGCAATTGACAGTAAGGCTCTAAGTGTCATTGCCACACAGTGTTTTTTCTGTACGAGACAAGATGGAAAAATAAGAAATATCTATTCTTTAAGGATGTCACGGACATACAGGGGAAGCATGCCAGATTATATCCTCCAGAGAATAAAACGTTCTTGTATCTCACTCACACATGAATTTTGATCTGTGGACCTCAAATCACCTTACCAAGGTTCTATCAGCTAGGGAGGTAGGAGTTATAATTGTGCTTATACATATATGGAAATATATACACATATGGACATGTGCAGGAGAAGAAATACATGGTAGAAGCATACTAGTTCAACAGACAAAATACTTGCCTTTAGCAGTCAAGGCAGAGAGCCCTTGTCCCAACACTGGTGCAGACATATTTATGTAACATGCTGCACAAAAAATAAACCCTCCAAATGAAATCCTGAGTCTGGTAGCAGAAATTGATTTAAGTAAGATTTAAGTATGATTTAATTGATTTAAGTAAGATTTCTAACTATGAGTCTGAAGTCTATTTAGATGCTCTTTCTGTGTTTTTAGTTGACGTACAAGCAAAAAAATATATGAATTTGAAACAAGAGTTTTTGCTTGGTATTGGTACAGCAAAACAGCAATTGCAACATGATATTTCTCTGTCTTAGATTGCAAACATGTAAGCTACATATACTCTTTTAGTCTTTTGAAATATAATTCTCACTGCTAGTACAAAATATTCTGCATTTGAGTGGATCTGTTTTTAGAGCTGGTGTTCAGCCCGTTACTGAAATTGCAGCAATTAAAAGTGCAGATGGCAGAAATATACAAAACCATGACTGATGTAACACAGAGGAAAAACTAGAGGCTATTCTGTGCAATGATTATGTGGTGAGATTAAGCAAATGGACATATTTTTTCAAAGTGTAAGTAATTAGATCATAAACGTATTTACCACAGGAAGTTTCAGATGACAGGTTTATAAAAGCATCGAAAAAGCAGAAGTTCATGGTGGCCATGGTAGGAAACACAGTATCTAAATGTTTGTGAAAGGCATACTGAATATAAAGGAGGTACATTCCCAGACAGGAATACTCCACCTTGAAAGAGTCAGGTAAACATCTTGATTGAAGTGTCATAATGTAGTGAGTTGAATACACACACTTTTTATGTACATCTTAGTAACTGCCGAAGTCACAATTCTCGTTTCAACACTGAACAACATTATTCTGGTCTTAAATCCATTCTTGTTTGTACATTGTCACTGCAGCATGAGAAATTGACTAAATATTAGATCATTTTTATCATAGTTCATCCATTAACTAAACAATTATCTTGACTTCTGTCAAATGGAAAATATAGGGGCTTCCCTGATTTTTTTATTATCAGGCCTCTTCAAACATTTTGTTTTTGTAAAATTGAAGGAAATATTTCTTGATAATGTTGTTTCAGTCATTACAGCTAATATTTGTGCTACATTTTCATAATAAGATTTGAAAAAAAAAAAAAAAAAGAATTAGCATTATTCTCCCCAAGCAGTTTTCTGTGTCATTTTTGATAAAAGGTTCTCTACAGAAATTTTATTTATATTAATTGGAGAGAATGTTGGAATAATCTGTTTATTAAAACTGACATATAGCACAAAATGTATTTTAAAAGATATGAAAAAAGGACCATAATTCTTTTCACTTCTACAGAGCATTTTTTCATGTCTAATAGATTTTGCAATTGCTTAATCTCTTGACAAAAACTCTATAAATTACAATACTCTTCTAATGATCACAGGGTATTTCTTTCACTCTCAGGACATTACTATTCTAGTGGGAATTATGGTCACACTTTAAGAGGATTTGATTCAGTATTAGGCCAGCAATTGTGTGTTAATTAAATACCAATTGATTATTTAAAGTGCGTGAGCTAAGTTTTAGTGCATTTATATTAGTTACTTAATCTGTAGATCATGATTACAGTGTTTTGAATGATAGATTACAGGCACTGACATAGCAGAAGAGGTTTGAGTGATACTGGAAAGTGAATACGCCAAATGTCTGGTATGCAAGGACACCATGGCTGAAGTGGATAAAGCAATGTTTCTGTTAAGCCATATTTATCGTTGGTTATAGTGCTTAAAATCGCCATTTTATAGCTTATGAAGTATAAGGACTTCGTTTACTTTAGTTCTCTTCTACATGAGCAAGAAATCCCATCTTCCTTTCTAAACGAAAAGAAAAGGTTTTGAATACAAGATTTAGTTTCCTTTGCCTCAGATTTTAGGAGTAAAACACACTGGGGCAAACAGGAGATTTAAAGATACATAAGTTTGTTCTGTGTAGAACAAACAGTAAGGACGTTTTTGATTTTATTAAACCTCAAATTAAGCACTTTTAAATAGGATGGGATCTATGGCCATGTGATTAAAAATTGGATGTTCTGGATGTGAACTTAGGGTTCACAAGGAAATAACATAACCTTATTGATTATGACAATCAACAGGGTACTGTTGGTGTTCATTTTATCAGAGACTATGTTGGTAGGGAAAAATTCATTGCTCATGTCTTTTGTATAGGTTAGAGCTACAGATCAGACAAATAATTCCATGTTTTCATCATTTGACAGAACTCCATGATTTTGGGGTGATGTGCTAGATTAATTTAGCATGCTTTGTGCAAATGGAAGATACTTTTACCAATAATCAAAGAAGTGTAGTGGTTGGAAGGGACCTCTGGAGACCTTCAAGTCCAACCCCCTGCTATAGCAGATTACCTAGAGTAGGTTACATGTGAGAGCATCCAGGCAGGTTTAGAATATCACCAGAAAAAAGAGACTTCACAGGGCTGCTTGTTCCAGTGATCTATCACCCCCCTAAGTAAAAAAAAGTCATTTTCTTATGTTCATATGGAAAATCCTATGTTTGTACTCACTGCTCCTTGTTCTGTCACTGGGCACCACTGAAAAAAGTCTGGCCTCATCTACTTGATTTTCATCCATTAGATATTTACAAGCACTGATAAGATGTCCCCTCAGTTATCTCTTCTCCAGGCTGAAGAGCTACAAGTCTTTCAGCTTTTTCTCATACAGATGTATCTCTGTGGTCTTCTGTCATGGTTTTATGATTTTTGTTATATTATTGATATTCCACATCATAACATTATGTAGTATATTGGGAGTTAAAGAGTCAATGCTCCAGCTCCATTGATCAACGATGGTTCTGGGTGTACCTGTCTCAGAAGAGAAGAAGAACTACATTCATCAGAGGACTGCGCAATGCTTTGCATTTTTACGTGTTTCCTCTCAGAAGGAAAGATAAAAACTGTCTGATCATGGGACTGTCCCTCTTCCCTTTGGGATCGAGCTCAGCAGTGGGTGTTTGTTGCAGCCGTCCGCCTTCAGCGTTAGCATAAGGCCCTCGGTTTATAGGACACTCTCTCTTGCTCATTTTATTTGACTCATTAGCCTCAATTCCAATTATATTGTATTATATTGTGTTATTTCGCTTTCTAACATCTTATTTAGTAAATTAGCTTTCTTCCTCAGATCATTGCCACTGTTTTGTTCCTAGGCCCATCTCCCTTCTCCCTTTTTCCCTTTTCCCCTTCCTCTTCCCCAGGGTGTGGGCCCGTGGGTCCCCTGCCTCAACTGTCATGGTACTGGGTCAAACCAGCCTGCAAACCGTTGACATCTTCCACTGGATTCTCTCTAGAAATTCTACATATTTCTTGAACTGGTGAGTCCAGACCTGGACAGTATTCCAGATATGGCCTCCTCAGGATAAACAGAGATGGAGCATCACCTACCTCAACCTGCTGGCGACACTCTTTAAAGCATCTCTGGATCCCATTGGCCTTCTTGGCTACAGGAGCACACTGCTGGATCATGGTCAAAGAAGAAAACTTAAACCAAAAGGTTACAGAAGACCAAAAGGCAGAACGTGGCAGTACTAGCAGAACAGGTGTTACTCTAGTAAATAAATGTTTCTAACTTCCCTGAAGATTATAAATTTACAAATAACTCATTAAATTCATTTAACAAAATGTCCAACATGACAAAACAAAAGAAACATAGAAGAATCCGTTGTGCTTTTTCTACCTTTGGCTGGTGTTTTCTATGGTAAGAACTTCAGGGTTTAGATGTATAAGTGCCTCAGACTACATGCTATTATAGCAGGAATGAAAATGAATCTAATACCATTTGGACAATAGCAGCTGGTTTTATCTGCTGAGCCAGAATTATTTTTGGCAACATTCCTGATGTTTCCTGAGCGCAGACCCAGTGGGGCTGAGGATAACAAGCCTGAGTTTTTTTGCATGGTCACTGCCAAGATTTTGGCTTTCTATTGAAAAAGAAAAGGAAGGCATAGATTTGAACAGACATTGGACTGACAGCTCTGAAGACTGAAGATGTTTACAAGAAGAATGTCTGTATAACAGACAATGGTAGTTCAGGCTTCCCTGTGCAGGTCTGTCAGCATCCCTGTTCAGAAAAGATCAGGGTTGTGGGTGATAGGCCACAACAAATCATTACATTCATATACCCTGTTATCCTACACTCTGTTAGGAGGAGCTTCTGGTATCAGCAGATATGATCCTTCCACTCTACTCAGCATTGATGAGTCCACACACAGAGGTTTGGGTCCAGCTCTGAATGCTCCACTACAAGAGGCAGTCCAGTGAAGAGCTATGAGAAAGGACTGAAGCACTGCTCCCGTAAGAAGAGGCTGAGATCTGGGCCTATTCAGCCTGAAGAAGAGGGAAGTTTTGGGTGATCACATCAATGACTACAAATATCTGAAGGGAGAATGCAAACAGGACAGAGACAGGCTCCTTTCAGTGGTGCCTAGTTCCAGGAAAAGAGGCAACAGGTACCAACTAGAGCGGGCATTAGACCTGATGGACCCAGGAGGTCCTGCCAGCCTCAGCCATTCTGGGTTTCTCTGATACAGTCTTTGGCCTCCCTGTTGTAATGCTAACAAGTACACCTTTGGTAATTATTTGCCTTTGCACATATACAAAGCTGGACAGAAACTAAATGTCACAAGTTCACACAGGACATATATGACAAAATTCAGTCACAAAACAGCAGGATTTCACTTAGGATAACAGCCAGAGGTATCAAGGTCTGCACTGTTATGGTCTGTTCACCAAGTCACATATTCTCTCTTCAGCAATGCTGCCAAGCCTTCTGCTGAGACCACATTGTTCTTTCTGTCCCACACTCTCAGAATAATAAGCTTTGCCTTTCACAAGCTTCAGCAGTAATCTCTGTGGTCTATGCACTCTCATGACAAGCAAGCTACAATACACCTACTATACAACATTACATCAAGATAATTTGAAGTTAATTATCCTTTTCTAGGAAAAGAAGTTACTTGTTAATCATTATTTTAGATGTAGTATCCTTATTTCCAAGTAAGACTTATTTGCTGATGGCTCATCTCTCTTCCTAGGGGCTCCAGGGGAGTAGAAATTCCAACACTAACTAGTTGCACCTAGCACGGACGCGTGAAAATATCCAAGAATAAAAAGAAAAAAAATTGTTTCTCCTCGTTTCCCAGTAGGACTACATCTAACCCTGCCAACTTCCAATCTTCAGTAATGACAGATAATGGATTTTTATTTATTTTTTTAGGCCAATGACATCTTACAAAGACCACAAAGTTGAGTGTGTTACTTCTTCTGAAAAGGAGAAATTTTCATTGAATATTACTCATCCATAATTACTGGAAAGTTGAATGAAAGACAACAAGAGGAAACTAGATTTTTCCAGGGCTGATTTGTTTGTTTGTTTTTAACTTCAGTATTCCTTCCTTCCTTCCAGATCTTCATCAGTATTATGTATATCTGACTGGATGAAAAATTATAGCTAATGGTGTATGAAAAACCAGTTATGGTGTATATCTTATTCTACGCACTGCATACAAGATAAGGCTCCACTTGAAAGTTTGGAAATTGGGTATTATTTCTACTATTCTGTACTGAACAATAACAGGTTCTTCATATTTCAGGATAAGCACCTTAAGAAAAAGAAAAAGAAAAAGAAAAAGGAAAAGAAAAAGAAAAAGAAAAAGGAAAAGAAAAAGAAAAAGAAAAAGAAAAAGAAAAAGAAAAAGAAAAAGAAAAAGAAAAAGAAAAAGAAAAAGAAAAAGAAAAAGAAAAAGAAAAAGAAAAAGAAAAAGAAAAAGAAAGAAAAAGCTATTTATCAGTGAAATGTACTCTAAGAACACTCCAAGCAGATTCCTGCACATTTGGATAGCAATAGAGAGTGATTACATTTTGAATAAAGTTTAGAAAGGGAGTTGCACTCATATTCCTTGAGGGGAAAAAATAATTAAAGTAAAATAAAATAATTAAAATAAAATAAAATAAAATAGAAACAAAAAAAAAAGACATTTTCTACTACCAAAAAAAAAAAAGTTAATCATATATACTGCTCAGTGCTGTTTGTGGTTGCAGTGACCAGTTTCCAAGGAACAGACATTTTTGATAAATGACTCTAGAGATAAAATACTGCCACTGTGTGTGGAGCTTGTAAGTTGTATCCTGATGTATCAGTGATGGCTCAGAGAGATAAAGGGAAGAAGGAGAAAAACATGTTTGATCCAACAACTGGCTGTTCACATTAACAGTTTTACATATGCATACATGCAAACACCTGTGCATGTATACATTTATTCATAAGTATACATACACAGGCAGTTATACTATTGGTTTCCCAGCGTACCAGACAAAAAATAAATTAATTTGTTCACCCTTGAAGCAACAGGAAAAAGAATGATCCTGCCCACCTGCACCCCCCACCCCACCACCCCCCCACCCCCCCCAAAAAAGAGAAATGTATTACATCTAGCTACAGTGAACACTATTATGTAAGAATACTGTGTACAGCTGTATAAACAAAAGAATAAACAGATTTCTTCACATGGGAAAAAAAGCTATTTGAAGCTTAACTTTTTTTTTAAAGTTTTTTTCAACTGGTCAAAGTGTAGTCAGTAGAAGAAGAAAGCATGGCTCTGAAAGGAGTAATGAGATGACAAAAGGAGATGAGATAACACTTGAGAGAGCATCACTGTACAAAGCATACTGCATCACTTTTGTTGTGAACTTATGTACCTCAGTTCGACTGGTAGTAGAATGAGGTTTACGTGCAGGGTGAGAAGAGCAAGAATTGCATCTTCCATCTAGTTTTCTATTCTGAGATTCCAGGGAATTCAGCTATGGATGCACTAAAACTGCATTTTCTGCTCCTGAAAGAGGTACAGTCGCCCGCAGTGGGTGAGAAGGCAAGTGATCCACAATATGAATACGAACATCTACTGAGATAAGGGAAACATTCTGCTATCAGTTCAAAAGTTTAGTATCTGATTTAAAGCATAGAAGCACATCAAATAGTCATCAAAAACAAAACTTTTGAAATCCAGGGTAATTGCTTGAGTTTGCCAAGTTGGACCTTAGAACCATATCAGTGGGTGTATGTACACGTTTACTCTCCCAGGGAAAGTGAGTTTTTAAGAATAAATTGAGATATCTAATATTCCAAATCTTACACTGAATATAACTTCTTTTTTTAATCTCAAACTCTCATCCCAAGCATCCTAGACTAGACATCTCATACTGCAAATAATAAACCACATTCTGATACATCAAGTCAGATATCAAAATTAGAGAGGAATGAATCATAGCAGATTGAAATTTTGGATGGCTCACTCTCCACTTCCGTAGTTTGCAAAATGGAGCTGAATAGGTTGAAAGACTGCTGTCTTCTTTGCCTTCTTCTGTGACTAAAGACAGCAAAAAGTCAGCGAACACTGGGAACATTCTCATCCTATTTCTTCTGGTATTTGCATGGTCCAGATGTGATGCCAGTATTAGTTCTCCTTCCAGACATTTCCTCCCTTCTTCTCCATAAAGTACCTTATTGTTCTACCTTTGTCACACAGCTGAAACTCAGTTGTAGCTCTAGTACCAATCTCCCCCCATCTTCAGCCATTAGATTGCAAACATAAGATATGCATTCCTGGCTGAACCCACTTTGCTATTTGTCTCCCTGCATCCTGTTATTGCATGCATATGCCTGAGATCTTCTAAACTCTGTCCACAGGCTCATTATACTGCGTGCCTGGTCCTCTCAGAAGTCAAGTACTTAAATACAGCCTTAATCCACAAGTATAATCTCTGCTATTTTAGGCCACAGCTGGAATCCCAAAACAGAAAAATGTGAAATAATGAAAGCCTACTAACCTTTGTTGACCTCAGATCTAGGTGATTTTTTTTTTTTGAGAAGATTCTGGCCTGGATTTCTTTTCTACAGGTCAGCTCGACCATTCCCTAATTCAAGCACAACAATCTTTAAAGTGCAGTGGTGTGTCACCATGTGATTCGTCATCCTGCAAGACAGAACCAAAATAATCATTTCCTAAGCAGGGATGTACCAAGATGTGATATAAGGAAAGCTGACATTTAAAAAAATATATAAGGAAGGATGGTTTTTCAAAGGTTTACCAGTCAATACCCCCAGAGAAGTTACTTAAATAAATCTGTAGTTTGTAAGTCTATGCTAAATGCTTGCCCTGAGGTCTTATTCCAATCCCATTGATGCTGATGGAAGCAGAATCCACTGAGGCAGAAACAGCAGGCTGAAGTAGCTAAACTTCAACTATTCTAAAATTCACAGTCCTTAGCAATCTCTTGCTACTGCAGAAGAAATGAGGCTAATCAAGTCTTTCCATGTTCCTGATGCTGTCAAAATCGCCCTTACTCTATGTACAAATATTTTATACTTTCTAGCATCTGTTGTTTTTCCAAGATTCCCTGCTTTGTAGATCCAAAGGTTATGAACCAAGAAAGTACGACAAATAAAGTACATAAAATGCATGAGAACATGCTCAGAACAATGGTGCAATCTCATAAAAGATACTAAAATTTCTGTGTGGGTTAGCATTACCTTTCCAATGTCATGGCCTCTTAATGCCTTCCACATTAAGCTAGTCCCTGATTTATGTCATGAAGCATTACTCTTTCTATCCTTTTTTCTTTTTTTTTTTTTATTAATCTTATCTAAAGATGTTCTCATTATCCATATAAATGCCTGTTTTTCTTTCTGAACTCTGTCTCAGTGAAATCTTATGGCAGTGGGTTTGACTGATTAATTATGCATTGTATGAAAAGATACTCCCTTTTATCAGTTTGAATTTATTTCTTTTCAGTTTCATCTACTGTCTCATTATTCTTGTCTCTTGACAAAGGGCAAATGAGTTTATCTTGTTTTAAAATCCATACACATCACTTTCTCTCATTGTGGACCAACACTGTATCAACAATACCTATCACTGCAAGGGTCTCCAGATGTCTCAGTCTTCAGATGGCACAGGCTTTCATTTTTTTGTTGTTTTGTTGTTGTTGTTGAAGCCCCAATGGTTTTCTAGTGGATACACAGGTCCTAGTTAACTGGGTTATTACTGTGTTCCTAATACAGTTGTTCTGCAGATATTTAGAAGCAACCTATTGACCTCAGAATCAGGGACTGTCACATAAAAAAAAATATTGTTTCTGTGCTATCTCTCATCAGTGCTCTCTACTCTGCATATTACCTTGATTTCTGGAAGCTGTGCTCATTCACTGTCGAAGTTTGCATTGCTGATCAGCACTAATTAGCTCTTCTCCAAACTATTCCTTTTTATTTTCTCATCTGAAGGTTTCCTGTGGTTCATTTGTTTCTCTATTCTTTTGCCATTTTCTTAAGTACACTGCAAGCACAGAGTAAGAAGTTAGCAGTTAGATCCTTCTCTCTTGGCACAGCTGTACAGCATGTGGTACAAGTGTGCTGTTATCTCTTCATCCTGAGAGTTCATATATCCCTTTCAGTCATGTTTTTAATTTTCATGAGAAGAAGAGCAAGCACACTAAACGTATGAAGGTATAAACCTGATGTGTACCCCAAAAATTGCCTCTTCTGAGAGGCAATGGAAGGTTGAAGCTGATACACTAACCTAACCTGCAAGGGAAACAGCAATGCCTGTATGATGATATTTCACTAATTTTAGCTTAGCTAAAATTTAAGCTGGGCTCAACTGAGCAGAGTCAGCAGGATCTAGCATAAAACTCATTCTGTATTTGCTTCTCAGCTGTTGACTTGTGTGACTACATTTACAGATGTCTATATTCACTAGAAGCATTCATCAATATTCAGGTGGACTATATAGAGAGAAACCTTCTCTGGAGCAAAAGGGTTTTCTGTGTTTTGTTGCTGCAAAAGGAATGTAGGGCTACCTCCTTTCTATATTAGTCAGCTGGTTATGTGATAGATGGTCCAGCTCTGGGTCAGATTCTGATTAAGAGGAGAAAATGAAGTATGAAATTTTTGACAACTTATATTTGAGTGTAGTAATTACTATAATCAGATAAAAAAAATTCAAATCTGAATAAAATTTCACTGTTTATATATTGTCTTAATATTCTCATGCTATTTTATCTCATAGCTATTCATAGTTTAAAGACAGTTTATGACTGTATTAAGCAGTATCCTTGTAATATGGAGCACTGGAAGGAGAACACTGGCAGCATCTCATTAACGCAGGACAGATCACTGCCGCCTGGCATTAGTTTTCTGCCTTATCACTAGAACTTTTCATCAGACTGTGGTGGAGAGGAAGGAAGCACAGAAAAGAGCACGACAAAAGCTAAATCTTCACTCCATTGAAACCCTCTTGCTGTGGTTTAATTTGAGGATTTCAGGAAGCCCTAGATTAGTAAATGGAAATCTTTGTGATTTGCCTTGGTAATTATTGGACTGAAATTTCAGGAGCTGAGATAATTCCCAAGGGAGGGTACATCTGTGCACTTCAAATTAGCTGCTTATATGCTTCCTTAGATTCTTTACATGCCTTCCAAACCATGCTGGCATACTTAAAAGGCATGCTTATGTTGACAGATTTAGAAGGAGTAAAATCTGCAGTATTTCAGGTAGAGTGTTTCTCCTCCTTGTAGCAAATATATCCCAAAGGAATTCAGCTCTTTCTCCAGAGATATCTGCCTGAATCTCAGGAAATAAGAGTTAGGAGCATGAAAGAGTATTATTTGAGCCCTTCAACCACTCCTGAAACAACACACACCTTGCAGTCCTAACTCTGGTCCCAGGCTGGTGTAATTTTGACACCACATATGAAAAACAGGTTGTCACAAGTAAGGTTTACTGTTTGTTGGTCTCGTAGGACTAACAAGTGAGAGTAGATACTATTGAAAAATAAGGAGTTTTTAAGCTCTGAAAGCAGATAACATGTGCTTCCATTCTTAACCACTTTCAGGTATCAGATTATAAAGATATGTCTTTTCAACTGTTTTAACTGAAAGGTTTTAAAACATCCACCGCTCTTCTGAACTAGGATGTCTGACTTTAAAATTAGGGATGTTCAAAAGGTTGTTGGTTTGTATTTGTTTTAAGGAAAATCCTTCCTTATTCTCTTACTCATTTGTAATGTTACTATAAAGTGTGTATAAACTCTAGGATTTTATTCCAGTTTTACTCCAGTGTGAAGATATGAAAAAATGAGGCATAATTTTCTTGGCTGAAAAGTTACATATGCTTTAAATGTACTTCTGGAGATCAGTTTAAGAGTTTCTATGTTTTTTCAGCATGAAGGTACCAGCTGCTAATTAGGGCTGGTAAAAAAGTGCATCTGACCTTAAGAATCTGGTTACACAGAAAACCAGTGCTGCTTGAGAGTTTGTGTCCCTGGCTTGTAGCAACCCCTCTGGAAGGGCATGAGAATCTTGTAGTCCAGTGCTGTATCTGCCAAGTCTCTGAGGCTGTTTTGGTTTTAATTACATCATCTCTTTGGTGCTGAATGTTTATCTTGAATTCACTGAATCATCCCATACTAAGCAGCACTCCAAGCTGGGTTCTGAACTCCTGCTGAGGCCTTTTTAAGATGTTATGTACTCAAAAATCACCAACAAAATCTGTATACCCCACTATTCTTTGTTTTCCAAATAGTTGCAATTAAATATCAGTGTGTTCTATATCCCACAGGAAATACTGGGAACATGAGCATTCCTGGCTGCATTCCTAGCATAGCTCACCACAGTCTTGAATTCATAAATAAAAATCCCATGTAAATTAGCTCATTTATTTGCAGTCAGTATGATGCTGGCGCTTGTCATTATCATGTATTCTATATTTTTTTCTATCTCTCAGCTAGCTGAGTTTTTTTTTTATCAACTATTCATATTTTTATCTCCTGTTATTTATTATCTTATGGTGCAGTTCAGATTGCCCATTACTGTGACCAGCGCTGACACTGCAGCATTCAAAGAAATCTGCTTTCTCACCTTCCCTTAAAAAAAAAAAAAGAAAAAAGATTTTTTTTAATAGAAAAGGGGAAAAAAAAGGAGAAGAAAAAAGAGAAAGGAAAAAATGAAGTCTTCTAATCTTAAGAAAAGAAGACTCATCTCTCAGACTATGGAAATGAGACATATGGACTTTTTTTCTTCCATTAATAAGTGGTAATTTAGATTATGGGTAAGAAGGAGCTTTGATATAGCTAGAGTACCAAAGCTATAGTATCAGTATACACAGATTACTCACAGAAACTTAATTTTCCTTTTGGTCCGAATAAACATTAAAATAGAAAGTAAAATTATAGTTACTATAATGTAATGCTTTAAAAACCTGGTTCACTGTAATTTTCCAGCCATTTTACTCAGGATGAAAATCTGAGTGAAGTGACTCAACCCACTATCTAGAGTCAGTGCCTCTAGAAAAGAGTCATTTGGGATCAGAGATACAATGGCCAAAATACAATTTGTTCTTCCTCACAGAGGGAAAAATGATATGTTTTTAAAACACACGAAGTGTATTTGCTGTAAACTTCTTCAGTTTCTCGAAAAACACACAGCATTTAGTTGTATCCAAAAGAGGAAGTTCTCCTTTTTTTCTTTTCTGAGATCAGCTGAAAAAAAATCAGCTAATAGATCAAACTGAAGTACTGTGTTTGTAGCAGGCAAAGCAGAAACATATTGGTGGTAGGCAGTGCATCGTTACCATGAAACCTGGACTCATCCCAGCTAAGATTTTCCCATAAAGGAAAAGGTCATCTAATCAAAGGAACAGGAAACTGTTCCAGGGACAGAAGAACCATAATATTCAACAATAATTTCTCTTCAGCCTTTGACTCTTGATTTATCATCACTCCTTTACTTTCACCATTTCTGAAATATTCTTGTTTGCAAAGCATTTGGTAGCTGAAAAGAGTAGAAGAAATGTTCTGTATTAAGAGCATCCGTCTTCTCATGATATCTAAACTAGAGAGAGCCATCGATTTTTCTATAAAAGAGATTGTAATTTATACAAAAATGTTAGTCTCAAATGCAGTGTGCTTTCAATAAAGTAATGAATAATTACTGAAGTAAAAGAAGAGTTAAAGGTCCAAAAGTCCAAACAAAAGAGAACATGTAGCACATGGAAGAAGAGTTGGGGGTGGGGGGATAGAAGAGAGAAAAAAAAAGAACAAATGTAGAGACAAATCAGATTTTAGATTTTAATCAGTTCTTGCTGAGTATAAATGCAAGGCTATGCTGCCTCTATTTTATGAAGAACAAAATTACATTATGAATTTTTTTGCTTTTTCCTAATTGCTGTTTTGAAAATGTCTTCTTTATCACTGAAAGCTAAGGGAATGAGAACATGTTTGTAGGCCTTTGTTCTTTTATTGAAAGATTTATGTTGCTAACCTTCAAACAGTGGATGATATATGGGTTCATATCTTTACTGACAAATTCCAGCCTCTCTAAACTCTAAAAGTTAGAATGCAGGTATAACAGCACATACAACTCACTTATCAGATTTCTCAGCATGAGGAGAACTTGAATAAAAAAACATCAGAAAACGATACCAAATGGCTGTGACCTATAACCACCTCTGAAAGCTAAGAATGGACTTGATCTTTGTGGGCTTTGTCTGACTTGTAGAAACTGCTAAACAGGCAGACAAAGCAACAATAGGATACAAAGAGAAATATTCTAGGGAGATTATATTTCAGTCCTGAAAGACAAAATAATTTATGATAAGCATTAGAAGCATTAGGGACACTAGTTTTCTGGTTAGGCAAAAATAGAGCATTCTATTTAGCAGACAAAAACCACGGAGAACTGATGCATTTGGGAAACTCTGATCCTTGTAAATTTGTATTAGAGCAGACTGAGGAAGTAAATGAACCCAAGTTATCAGCAGTCTTAAAAATCAGATGTGCAAGTAAAGCAGTAAGATCAAGTAAAGGTCAGGTTTTATGACAAAAATCAAGGATTAAATCACGGGAGCTGTCATCATTGATGGTATCATATATTTTCTTTTTAATACAAAGCATGGTCGTGGACTGCGTTTCTGTGGTAACAGGAAAGGTTGATATCAGAATTATGATGTAAATGAATGGACTCTCGTATACCTTCTGATTCACAGTCAGTGAAGGATACGCATAGGGAACTTAGATGTAACTTCTACAAGAATATCATTAAAAAGAACAAAGAAGAATGGGGCTATGTGCTGACAGAGGGTTCTGCACATTTTTTGACAGGATAGCAATAATGAGAGCAAAACAAGCTGTTCTCTTGCTTTCTTTTTCCTTTCTTTTCTCCCATCTTCTATATTTTCTACTCTATTGTTTTTCAGAGATTATACTTTAGGCCTGAAATATTATATATGATGTTGAATGACACTACTTGATTAAAGAAATGCAATACTGATTAGGGGTTAAGGGGTTTATTTCTAGTGAAAGTTTCTCCATAAACATATGTACTGTATCAATAACTGTTGAGTGCAAAGCACATTGCTATAAAAGTGAGGACAAAATGTCCTTGACAGTATAATGAACTTGGAATTGGCCTCAAAACCAGTATAGAGATGATGCTAGTTTTCACTTGGAAAACCTGTCTTCTCACACTTGATTGAACTTGTATTTATTTGTGTCCCTTCTTTCAAGCCAGTTACTACATGCCAAAAAGTCTCTCTGATTGAATGACACTGTGGCGTTCCATATTTATTTGCTCTCAATGATTTCCAGATCAAATGTTTGTGTTTTACAAGTCCAGAGATGATTTTCTGACTGCCAGAGCTATAAATTCAATCCAGGATCAGAAAATTAAGCATTGTTCTTTCTGGGCCATTGTGAAATGTTCACAATAAAATGCCAAACACATCAAAAGCTGCTGCATTTTCAGTTGATCTTTCTTCCATGGTCTTGTTTTCAATTAGAACTGCAAAGATGTTATTTTCTTCAGTGTCAAGGCTCAAGAGGGCACAATACTTAAACTAGAAAATGAAAATGTATGAGAATAATTCTGAAATCTGTTATATTAAAATGCAAAATATTCAGCTGAAAATCTGCCCTGGTATTTTCATCATGAAATTTTTCTGTGCGATCTAATGAAAGCTAGACTTTTTCACAAAAAATGCACAAAGTACTTCATGAAAATTCATGAAAGAATATTTTCTATTTTCTTACATTTTCTCTTTGATAGTTACATTTTGATATAGTTTATTAAAAGATCATTCCCCCATTGCTCTAGGAAAAGCTGAGCAACCAGAACTTTGATTATATTTTGGCCAGTTTGTGACTATTACCTTATTCATGATTCTGGCTCTATGTAAATACTGTTGATATCTGTTTTAGCAAGCCTGGAAAATTAAAAAAGACAGAAAGATGGAAAGAAAGATGAAAGGACAGCAAGAAAGGAAGAAAGGAAAAAAGCATATATCCTAGTGAAGAAATAAAATAATCGGGATACATTTCAGTTACTATCTCTACACGTTCATAACTTTCTCACAGTGGGGTTTGAATATGGGATCAGAGGCTGCGACTGAAAGTCCACTCCAGAAGTTTCTTCAGTTAAGGCATAATTCTGAGCACAGAAGAGGTCAGTGAAATTTTGCAAGAGTTGATTTTGAAGAGAAAACAACCTTTTCACCATTTGAGGATTTCACAGCGCTTGGGAAATGCTGACAGTTTTGACCTCTACCTTTTCAACTCTTACTCCTTCTTTTGTTAACCTTTTAAAGGTGAAATGTTTTCTACTTTTTTGTTTTGTTTTGTTTTGTTTTTTGCAATAATATCAATGGCCACCAATGACTACACCAAGCAATGAAACTGCAAAATGGAGAAGCTGTGCAATGGTCAAGGATCCTCACTGTGATAAAGAGAAGATTCTAAAATAATACCACAGAGGGTATGTAATGCAGCAAAAACTTGCCTAATACCCTCAATGTGCAATATTTCATCTCTTTATATCAGTGTAGATTAGACTAGATGAACAGTTGATACCCCTCTTCACAGACCATGAAACTGATTTGTGCAAATATCAAGTTCAAACAAATGGTCCTCAAAAGTACACTAGATCTAATTTTATGCTTTCCTCTACAAGACATCTTTACAAGATGGCAGTCAAAAATATCTTCTCACAGTACTTCCACTTGTTTTATCTCAGTTATGTTACATATACAGACGTGCTGAAAACCACAATCTATTTATACACCAATTGAAGAAGCATGCTTTGGCCACATACTGTAGAAGCAGCAGATGCCATCTGAAATTAAAATGATGTAAATTTGTCATGTTGAGAAACAATTAAAAAGTATTTCAATGAGCATTTATGATGAAAGTCATAACACCTATATTGTTATAATTAAAGAATGTGAGATTTCTGTGCATTTATTTTAGAGTTCCTTATTCAGTCACAATGTTCTATTATTTCAATGAATAATGAAGACAGTATTTATTGGCATTCATTTATTGTAACTGTGCCAATATATTTATTACAAGTTGATTAAAAATCTAAAATTGATGTGGATGTATGATTCAAAATTATCAACCACCACTGCATAAGAAGGAATAAATGAATGTTGGTGGTTGTTTTTTGTTTTGTTTTTTTTTCTAACAAGGAGGTGTGAGAAATGATAACTCCATCAAAAAATATGCTCTTCAAGCACATCCTGCTTTCCCAGTAGTCTGCTTTGAATGGTGATCCTTGAAGCATACCCTAAAGGCAAACATATCCACACTGATTCAGAGGAACAAGTTGCAAAACTAATGATTCAGCAAGGAAAAAACTTGTTTCAGATATATATACTGTTCTGAAAAAGCCTCCCATTTAGATGTCCACGCTATTTTAACATAGTTTTAAATCACTTTCATTACAACTGTAATGGAGTGCCTATTACCAGGTTGGTGTTAGTCGACATGAATTCCTCATACTCTGTAAGATATAAGTAAATATTGAAATTACAAGGAAAAATATCTTCAATTGAAGCAAGTTTGGCAAGTGATCAAGAAAAAGGAGAAAAAGTAAAGATCAAAAAATTGATAGTATGGGATTCCAAAAAAATTTTACTTCATTTTGAGTCAGAGAAAAAAAAAGTATTCTAAATCTTTCCATATTGATAGAGGCAGAAAACCACCGACTTGAGCAACAAATTGATAATCTGATACTTAAATTTTATTTCTCAAAGGAAGAGACCTCAAGATATTTATAACATTAACATTATAACTAGCATTCGGAAACTGTGAAACTGCTGAATTTTGCTTTGGAACATCTACTTTACCTATCTTCCACAGTGATGAGAGCTCTTCTATACACATAAAGTGTTGTTTCCAAATAAATACAAGAAGAAGTTTAAAGGAGGACACTACGCAGGTGGCAAAACCTTAAAGTGACAAAATGCCCTTCAGAAATAAAATAAATGATAATCTCCTCACCTCATGCAAATGAGGGAAGGTAATCCTGGCAAATGCTGAAAACTGATCATCCAAGAATAACAAGGACTGTAGCTCGGATATCCACACAAGTATCAAATATCAGAGGCAGCAGCAGATATGCCAGATATCCTCTAGCCAGGATCATATCACTTCTTTTATCCAGAGTGATTCTTGAGCCAGCTGCTCTGCAGTAACTTTTGCCAAATTCTGGCAGAAGATGCCAGTGAAAAGCTTCAGACATTCATTTGGAGGAATTAGAGACATGAGATAGGAACACTTATCTGCATGCAGACAAAATACACTGTAACTTCACCTTCCTCTTGAGTATAATACCAATTTCCTTCACAGATGAAATAAAATGAGAACAGGATGAGGACCATTAGGACTCTTCAAGTATGATGTCTGAAAAGGAGGAAGTGATCCACTCTAGCTTTTGTTGCCCTTATGTACTCAGTGAAGTCACGTCAGATCAGTCCTGTAGGTTTATTGTAGGCAAAACATTCTAGAAATTAAGGTTCTGATAATAAAAGTTCCAAAAATTGGTTTGTTTATCTCTTTTAATAAATATGTCTAAAAGTGGTTTTTGAGCGGAATACGCAATAGCGTGGTTTTCAATTGCAGGCATGGGAAATTATGTTCTTAGAAAAAAGACAGAAACATTCAGATAATTTGGAAAATCCACAATTTGAATGTTAATGTGTTAAAACATTGTAGTTACCCATACATTTCCACTGTGATATGAAATTCAACAAGGCCAAGTGCAAGGCAACGCACTTGGGCCAGGGCAATCCCAGGTATTTATACAGACTGCGGGAAGCATTGCTTGAGAGAAGCCTTGTGGAGAAGGATTTAGTGTCCTGGTGGACAAGAAGCTGGACATGTGCCAGCAGTGCATACTTGCAGCCTGGAAGGCCAACTATATCCTGGGCTGCATTAAAATAAGGGGTGACCAGCAGGGAGAGAGAGGTGATTTTCCCCCTCTATTCAGCTCTTGTGAGGCCCCATCTGGAATACTGTGTCCAGGCCTGCGGTCCCCAGCACAAGACGCAGAGCTCTTAGAACGGGTCCAGGGAGGATCACTAAGATGATTAGAGGGCTGGAGCACCTCTCCTATGAGGAAATGTTGAGGGAACTGGGTGTGTTTAGCTTAGAGAAGAGAATGCTACAGGGAGACCTCATTGTGGCCTTCCAGTACTTGAAGGGAGCATATCAACAGGAGGGGGAATGACTGTTTACATGGGTTGATAGTGATAGAACAAGCGGGAATGGTTTTAAACTAAGACAGGGGAGATTTAGGTTATATATTAGGAGGAAGATTTTCACTCAGAGGGTGGTGATGCCCTGAAACAGGTTGTCCAGAGAGGTTATGGATGCTTCATCCCTTGAGACATTCAAGGCAAAGCCGGATGTGGCTCTGGGCAGCTTTGAGGTTCTTTTCAACTGAGGTCATTCTATGATTCTATGAATCAATGATTTGAAACATTTAACAAACATAATGAAAAACCTGTATGTCAATACTCAGTAAGAATATCCTCACTTTTTCCTGAAGAGGTCTTACCCTGATATGCTCCCAGGAGCGAGGATAAGCTCAATATGCATTAGGAAGTAAAAATTCTGAGTTTCTTCCCAAGACTAGAAACCATAAGAGAAATCTGGATGGAATAGAAACATAAAAAATTTGCAAACATAAGTTCTCTTGTCAGAATGATGTATGCAGCAAGTCTTGGTCTCCAGTTAGGATTCCAAAAGACAGCTCCTTACAAATGAAGACCTCCATTTTGACAAGAGATTTACTACTAAAACCTATTTGATATACATATTTTTAACTAAAATTAAAAATTAAAAAAATAAAAATCCTTCTCATAGAAGGAGGAAATAGATCAAACCTTGTTTAAACTCTATCCCCTTCAAGCTGTTATACAGATTGACAAGGAAGACACTGAATGTTATTACAAAGATTACAGAGAAGTGCACTAAAAATTGCTATGACTATCAGTGTCTTGATGGCTTCACATCACATTACGGTTATTAAGAGTTTTTAATAGCACTGAGCTCAGAATTTCACCACTAACTTTCACTTACATGAATATCTCATAGATTCAGATCACACTCTTGATGTAAAGTTCTGATGTAAAGCTCTTCCAAGACCTTAGACAGAATGTAATGTTTAGAAATAGATGTAAACAAATGTATTATTTGTCCCACGGGACCTTGTTCTGCTGCTTATTCCAAATTCAATCAATTTTTCCACAGTATAGCTGACAATTTTCCCCATAATCAGTAAGCACTTGAAGTGTTCAGTAAATAGATTCACTCAAGGTTAACCAAACAATATGACATCAAAGAAGTGTTCTGGTTGAGATTTTATGAATGCTCCTACAGGAACAAATATGCACCAGGTCTTTAAAACATTAAAAAATATATCGTAATTAATCCAGATTCCTTTGCCACATTAAAGAAAGCACTTTAGAGAAAGCAGACACATAGTATTACTAATTTTGCCAGAATTTTATCATTCTCTTTGTCAGAAAGACTATTCCAAAATCTACCAGCCAATGGCCAAAGTGAGCTATCAGAAGACAAAAAGACTTAGGAAAAGAAGAAAATACTGTAAATACTAAATCCAATAAATAGATACACTATAAGCATGAATATAATTACAAAATGTGAAATTGCTTTCCAGTGTTTTTATCTCAATTTCTCTGTTATCAAGACTGTACTTTTCTGGTTGTTCAGGAGGTATTGCTACCATCTAACTTATGCTGACAACGCTAATTAATTGCTGTTCTTATTCCCCAGCATCTGAATTTTACTTTAAATTTGAACAACACTATTTGGCTTATTCTTTATTCAAAAATCTATCTAATGAGTGGCTGCACTGCCCAAGGCAGGGGATTGGGACTGGGTGGACTTTGAGGTCCTTTGAAATCTGAGCCATTCTATGATTCTATGAAATCTCAGTCCAAAATATCAAACGCACTCTCAGTGATTTATTTAATATTTTTGTTCTCCAGATTAATGAGTATATTATATTAATTCAAAATAGATGACTTGGATTTAAAAAAAAAAAAAAGACGAAGAAACTAGTAAAAACTTCATAAAAAAGAGGCTGTACATCTGAGGCTAAAGGAATTGATCACATTGAAATGTTTAATCAAAAATTACTCAGATGAGAATTTCACATTGTTTATACAGCAATTTGAGTTACTGCTCAAATTATAACAAAATAATATTATAGTTACAGAAATGTGTGTGGTTAGGTTTGACACTGAATTTAAAATCAGTTTAAAAAAAGCAACAGAAGATCTTAATATATTTGTTTAGAACAGATTCTTTTCAGATTTTCAGTTTATCCTCCATCTTGAAAAAAAAATGCTTTCGCTAGAAATTTTTAACTATTAATATAATACATTTGAATATTTTCAAATTAGGTCTTCTAATTTAAGTAATTTGCCATATTTAAAATCATTCTCAATGGGCTCAAAGCACAGCTGAAACAAATTTTGCAGGGGTCTTGAGGTTTCAGAATTCAAGTTTGGTAATAACTTTCTCAGACCCCTGCAAAAATTCAATCATTGTTCTTTCAAATTGACAAATAATTTTGTGTATATATATATATTTTTATGCATATAAAGATACTTTAATATCTGTGTCTGTATATGAATATATACCTAGAGTTAAATTTCTTTAGTTTCCAGTTAGTGGAAAAATGTGATTGTGATCAATAAATGTGAAGCCTGACATAAATATTTACCCTAAAAAAAGCGTATCACAAAAATTTTCATCTCTAAAGCTGTTGGAAATGAATTCAGACTATTTTTTATCATTCTGTCCTCCTTTGTCATGCTGATGTTTGGACAAGATCTATATAGATTCACAGATTCATAGATTCATAAGGTTGGAAAGGACCTACAAGATCATCTAGTCCAACCATCCTCACACCACCATCCCTACCCACCAAGCTACTAAATCAAATCCCTTAGCACCTCATCTAAACGCTTCTTGAACAGCGCTAGGGACGGTGCCTCAACCACCTCCCTAGGCAGGCCATTCCAGTGCCTGACCACTCTCTCAGAGAAAAAATTTTTCCTCAAATCTAAATATCATATCTGTATATTTTACAGATATTTTGAAAATATTTGCTCAATCGATTCTTCTCTTCAGCAAACATATCCAGTGGTTCTTCCAATAAGATATTTCTTTATGTGCTTTACATGTTGGTGACATCAGACCATTCAATCCTTTTCTGGAAGTTTTCCTTTCCTGGAAGTTTTCCTGCGTCCATAAAAAGATATGTTTAGGTAAATGTTTGGTTATTATTGGCTAAATAAAACAAAAGTAAATTCAAAAAAAAAAAAAAAAAAAAAAAAAGCCTTTCAGTAAACCAGTCAAAATTTAGAAGACAGAAAATAATGCTGGATTACATATTCACTGCAAAATGTAGATGCTAGTATTCAATCATTTCATCCCCTTTAAAGGAATCCTCCTAACCCACTGTCAGAATCTCAACATTTTGTCAAAAATAATCCTTCTCTCTTAGTTATCCTTTTTCCTCACCATTTTCTCTTTACCATTCCCCCTTTACCATATGCCAGATACTACTTGCAAAAGCATTCTACCTTGAAATCAAATCACCTTTTTCCCTATATTTAACCTTACTGATCAATTAGCATAACATTAAGCATATTTTGCATCAAGCCAAATTTTCTGGCTTCTAATTTAAAGTAGTATACACATTTTGTAAAATTATTTATGTTATTGATATGCAACCTCAATTGTTTTTGCAGCTAAATCTACTTACTGACTGTGAGATTTTCAGAAAGAGGATAGTTATTTGCAAACAGGATGGTGAATAAGGACTGAATCAGGATCTGGGTTGATTCCTTATGTGCGCAACATTGAGGTTTGCATGGCTGTTTCGTCAAAAGTTAGTCATTTTTTGCATTCATTTATAAATACATTTAGTTGACTACTCTTAATAAATTATTCCACATTTCAAGATAAAATGTCATAACATTATTTTAAACTCTGATAGCATGTGGCCACATGCTATATATAGCAGCAATTAGCATAATACCAGAAAACATGAGGTGATATGCAAATAGGAGAAGAATGCAGTGCTGGCACGGCCCAGTACAGCAAACTCTGACATCTGCTTGGCAATATTTTGCATGTGTAAATTCCACAGTTCTGTCTGTTTGTGCTTAATGAACTTGTCTGGAAATTCAGAGCACCTAACTGAGAGATTATCCAAAGCAACAGCACAGCAGCAGTCTGTTTTAATTTAGGCTGTCTGCAAGTTACTGCTATGAAAATTAACAACTCTTAAGTGTGTTAAATAATCCCTGGCCTTCATAATAATTGAGCAGGCTGAAAGGAGTCATACAACTTGTATTATCTTCTTGTCAAACACCAGCTGACTTTTTTTCCCCTTGTATATTGATTTGGAGAATTAAGCTGCCTCTATTTAAATACGTCAGCCTGGAAAGGTTTTAAGGTCATCTAGCAAACTGCTAGGACTATACATTTAAAACATTTGCACATCAAATGGAATTTTATTTTAAAGTAACAGGTACAAACTATGCTTCTACCACCTAAGCATCTCCAAGAGAGGACAACCAGGGCGCAAATTAGTTGCTCTTCTGCCTATCCAAAAGGCACTGTGGTAAACAGTAGTGGCCAAGAAATGAAACCAGGTTCAGCTGTATGAGATTGCTAGCAGTGCTTTGCAACTCCAATATGTTCTTTATAGTCTGCTATAAATTGTGCCTAATAATGTCTTCCCAAATCAACCAGCTGCCCAAAAGTGACTTAGTGTAGCCATTTTATGTGCTGGAGTCAGAGACAGTGCCATTCTGACAGAAATGCATGTTTGCCTAGTGGTTACTTGGCAATCTGTTAACATGTGACACTGGGAACAGTCTAAAACTCAGAATAAATGGGAGGAGAAAAGAACAAGAGTTTCCCCTGGCCTAGGCAATATCACAGAACTTCATCATCACCTTGGGTGCTATCTCAATAACGCCAAAAAAAGCTAGCTGAGGTGAGCACCTTGTGGCGCAAGATGGAGCTTATGCATCAATATAATACGTGGTCCAGGAACTCTTGCCTTCAAAGTTTCAAAGTGGGAAAAACTATGTTAATGATATATAAACATTTAAAAGTGAATGCTGAGCAGCAAACCTCAGGTAAGTTCTCCATTCTGGACAACAAGATTGAAACTTTGAACCTCTGGAAGGAATTGGGTGGATGATACTCTCCCATTGCCCAACTCTTTCTCAAGTTAAAGAATTTTAAACTTCATCAAATATATCATCTCATAATTTTGTAATAGTTTCTGTTTGGTGGGTCATCTTACATTGTGAAGACTTCAAAGAGTGGGGAGGTAGTATTGATTTGGGGAGAACTGTAGCTAAGGCAAGTTTCCTGTTTCTCCAGCACTGAGAAAGACCATTAGAATGCCTTTACAGAATTCTGATTTTTAATTCTCTAGTAAGGTACCTGCAGACTGGAAGGACCATTTGCTATAATTTCATTTGATTAGTTGAATAGAAACTATCCAATTTATGTCCACTGTCATGGGATAGGAAATGGTCAATTCACGTGATATAAATATATGCGCAGATGGATTGTTGATCACAGGTGGAAGAAAAATCTACCTTGATACAGTTTCTTGATTGTTTATGCGGCTATATTCAAGGAAAGCCTATTGCAGATTGATGGTGCTGATGACTATGCCATTTTTATGGGGTCTTGAAAAAATCATTTCTATTTCTTTACTTAATTTCAGATGAGCAATTACAACTGCTTTCCTTCTGCACTCAGCAGATGAAAATTGGTGAAACTTTGCACTTTAAATAATTTTATTTTACATGTACCATGTAATAATATGTTTTGGCATGACTTAAAATGATAGTAAACACAATTTGAAATATTTTATTCTGAATATTAATAGAACGAATGGCAGAGTAGTCCTACTATGTTCCAAGAGATACAAATATTTTAGGAAGCTAATTGAGGGCATACAGATTGCAGATATGTACTGAATAGTGAGTATGATTTAGTGACTTTGCTCATGAGACTGACAAAAGCAAATATTTTTTAATAAATAATAAACGTTTTATGGTTTCAGTGTGACCATATTTTTTCCATGCAAAAATGCACACTGGCATGCTTACATAGAAATTAGTCTGTCTAATGCATCAGATAAGGGTCTGTAGTGGTCATACTCATGGAAAAAGAAATATATTTCAGTAGAGTTGAAAAAATGAACACAGTTACAAAGTAATATTGTCAGCATTTTTCTTCTTTTTTTTTCTTGATATGAAACTTTCTAAGTAAATGTTATTTTTCATATAAAACAGCCACCTCTCCTACCACCACTTTTATCAGACAGAAAACACTGAAGTGAACAATAATTTTACTCTTTCTGATGAAATCTATTTTGGTAGCTATGTACAGTATTTAAAGACTGGAGATGAAAAAGCTTCATTATACCTGTCTACTTTTGATTTTCTTCATGGATTTATCATCAGAAAAGAAGTTCTCCTCCTTATGATTGCATAGACTGAACTGGTGGATGTTCATAAGTCATTAGTGAAGAGCATTTTTCAAGGCGAGAATACAAAGAATGAAAATATTTAAAAAAATGTCTATTCTCTCTATAAATTACAGAATGGTAAAATTCTTACTTTCTGATAAATATAAGTATAGGCAACAAAGAGATTAATTAATCCCAAGACTGAAGTCCCCAACTGTTATTTGATATAGTATATATATTTGATATAATATGCACAGTAGGACACAACAAAGCTGTATGCCTTGCGTACCTTAAACTGCAACTTTATGGTGGGAGACAAGAATTCTTACACATAGACTCCTGGAACTGTCTGGGGAAGAAGTTCTTCTCCTGTTCACTCATTAATTATTTAAGGCTAATCCTAGGAGGAAAAACTGGATACAGCAGATCCTGCTCTATGAAGGAAGTAAATTCATCATGTTTTGCACATATCAATGTAAGGCTACTTCATACATCATCCATGTACTGTTTCTTGAACATTAGTAAAGACTTACTATACATTATTGTGTTAGATCATGCTCAAAAGTATATAAAAGTATATGGCAGAGTAATAAAAAGTATATCTACTAAGACCTATCTGGCACACATTTTTATATTTAGCAACTGAACAAAGTGCTGCTTCCATCTCCTTGAACTAAATTCACTTTCCATGTTGACTCATTCTACTCAGTCAATTTTTCAGCCATAAGATGAATAATGTCCATTTAGGACATTTAAGGAGAATAAATTGTCTTAATTAAGACAACACACAGTGAAGCCAGTATTAGGGAAAGCATTCTAATTATGACAACAATGAAAGTCATGAATAGCAACCGAAGGTGGGTACAGAATCTCCTTCACTGACATATTAGATATAATTAAGAAAATTATATAAATGTTGCTGGTGTAATCTGTGTATGACTGATACTACCTCCTACAGAAAAATAATCTAGATAACCTTCAGAGATCCCCTTCAGCTGTACATTTCTACAATTACAGACTTCAGCGTTTGCAATACAGTCCGTGACTCATTTAATGTTTGTAAAATCCTGTAAACACATAAAGCTAACAAACATGTTATATACATTATTCATTAGTGTAATTTGTGTTCTCTGTTTCAGCCTATTAATGCACAGACCTGATCAATGTAACTTTCCTTCAGTCACACCACCAACCAGAATCTCCCCTCATTTTGCACTTCATTGAACAATTTTATTTTTTTCCCAATTTATTTTTTATCTCATTTACAAAGTATGCCATTTTGCAAGTGTGTGTCCTTGTCCTAAGGGCAACCTGCCTCTCTGTCTTTGATATAACAGGAGTTTATCGTGTCACCATTACTTTCATATTCCATATTTCTCCTGCTTGCATCTTATTACTCTGTTATGTCCTCAGGGCAACTGCTCTTTGAGGTTTGTTCTGTTCAAATGAAGCTTCTGCACCATGGGACAGAAAGTAGCATCAGTAATAACAGTGGACATTAAACAGTTGTAAAAGGGAAAGACAGGCCTTCAAGAGTCACAAACCTAAAAGAGCTAGAGCCAGTGATGATTTTTTCTTTACCAGACATGTTCCACCACCAGTATATCTCTGCAGTGTGGATTGCACCCCTTCACAAATCAGCAATATTTACACAATCAAAGTTTGTATACATCTTGAGATACTTTCGGCTTTACTTCATTCCAAAATCCACAGCAGAAACACAAGCTGATAGGATTCTAGGATAATCGGTTCAATTTTCCCACTTGCTATGTGGAATTGGATCTATAAACAGAGCTACTAAAAAACTGCCCTAAACAAAAAACAAAAGCCTTACTGATAAGCATCAGGAAGATATGCTCATGATAAGAATCAAACTACGCTTAGCAAGTTGCATTGAGCCACTGTTTGACTGCCTCTTCTTGGTTTTATTCTTGACTGCCTTTCAGTCATTCTTGCAGTTCAGTGAGGAGTAGACACTCTGTTTTCATCGTTTCCACTAGTGGGTAAAAAATTCCCCTAATTAAATGGCATCTCCCAGGCTGTGAATGTTACATGCAAAAGAATTAAATGTATGCCATATGACTAAAAATAAATATGTATTCTATCCATGCTCTTTGTTCATATGAACGTCTATGAATTCAGAAAAGCTTTGTCTGTGAAGAAATGAATTAAAAAAAATCAAGTTTTCCATAATTTTAGCTGTTACTCACAAAGTATCTATTGTAAAGGCCACCCAAAACCATTTACTCTGAGCTTTACATTCAAAACCATTTAATTTTAGGTATGAGGTCTAGAACAAATTCTCAGTTTCTTCACGCCAGTTTATTCAAAAATGACATTGGTAAAATTAATACTAATGGCTATTCATTGAATTCAGGTGATAACAAAACTACATGTGCCTTCATTTCAGCCTAATTTGTGTAGAAGTGAATACCCTCATGTGCAGAAAATGAGTTTCTTGGATTTTAAGTTTCAGTATGAAATATACCTAACCTCCCAAAACCAAGAAAAATCAAAATATAGTAAAGAAAAACCACAAGACAGACATTGATTATATATGTTTTCATCGTTCAGAATTGCTTTTGTTTGCGTGAGATAATGTTATTGCAGTCCTGGTAACTGGATTAGTTTTGTTATTTGAATACTAAAGGATTACTATCAGTAGCATTCTCCCCCTTGGTGATATTCTTTAAAATGCACATTGTGCATACAAGAAATTATAAATAGCAATCTTCCAACAATAGCAAGACTAGAAATGGATCATTAGCCATATTACAATCTATAAGTCTAGATCTATTCTCCAGGAAAAAGTACTGGAACATTAATCTGGTTGAGCAACTTAACCAATGAAGCATTGGTGTTTTTATGATACTAGGATGAATTCAGACCAAAGAGAAAATAAAAATAGATTTTCTACTTTTTATGTTTTGTTTTTTTCCTATTGCTATATTAAGCAAATACATTCAAAGAAAATCTGATTGCAATCACTGGCATTTTAGAAGTCTACTTTTCCTATTAAAGGAACCTGCTGTTGCCAGCAGCTATCAGAAGAGGAAGTGTCACAGATACACAGGTTTCAGGTTTATTATTTGTTTCCTGATGACTATCATCTATTGCAAATTAATGTCAGGGATAATATAACTGATATTCTAATGAAGTTCAGGGATTCATCTGGAATTAGTGATTATGGTGATCCATTCTCACATTTTCAGGCATTCAGTGTCCACTTAAAAATTCTCAATGGTTTAAAATGTTAATCAGTAAATCATAAACATAAGGTTTTTTTTCAGTGCCTTTCTTTGATTGAATACTTTCTGTAGAAACATTTTTGATGAAATGAAATGCCTTTTTTAATTTTTTTTTTTTTGTACTTAGGTCACTATCTTTTCCTGTTTTTTAAAATGGAAAAAAATGAATACTTCTTCCTCTTATTTTTCCTCATATATTTTATTTTATTCTCTGATGAACATTTTTGAGCTTCTGCATATTTTTCAGTGTTTTATTAATTCCTTTTTTTTTTTCCTTTTTTTTTTCCCTCTCAGAAAACCTTTCTAGGTAATCTGGAAAAAATAGCTGGGAGATATTTTTCTTGAGTGATGTGAAAAGTAAGTAGGATTTCAAAAACAGCTCTAATCACCGTCTGGGAGCACAAAGGTTCTGACACAGTATTCTTTGCAGATATATCTGAACAATGCCAATGATCACTACTTGCCTTGCTGAAGAAAATAAAAGAACTCTATGAACACTGAAGAGTGTGTGGCAAAGAGGCAATGGGAAAAAAAATGTTAAATGTTGATTCAAACCAATCATCATGAAATAAAGTGTGTCACTTTATTTTGAATCAATTTAACTCAATTGCTTAATGAAGCACTGTGGAGGAAGTCAGTCACTCAAATGATTCAATTGTATAAAAATATTGGAAACAGGGAGGGGAAAATACACTATATTCAGATTTTCAAAATGAAGAGTGAATAACTTAGAAGAGATGAGAGGATACTGGAAAGGCACCTTCCTCAGAAACAGGAGGATGTAAAAGAGTCCAACATTATCTCCCACCTCACTCTTTTCCTGTCTTTCAATTATGTCTACAGGAAACATTTGCTTTTACAGTGAAAGTGTTTCAGTTTTTCTTAGCTTGTTTTTGACAGTGCCCTAAATGTGACAATGGCTTAGTTTACCATTGAGAGCTAAGCGGGGACCCATTCAACAGTGATGGTTGATAGCTCATGACAGCATACTATAGAAGTCCAGAAGCCAGAAATGATAGAAAACAACCAGAATAAGAAATAATAATAAGAAAAATAACCAACTTCATTATTCTTTAAAGAAAAGAAACAAACACTTCCCTGGCATTCTCCTAGCTGCATGCCAAAAACATATTTGAAATGTTAAACTATTGTTACAATTTGGAAAGCATGAAAATTGCAAAAGCTGCAAGCTGAAAATGCTACAGATAACAGAGAATCACAATTTAGTGGATTTTCACTCCTTCCACTAATAACTGACAAAGAATGCTTTGATCAAGCAGATTCTGTTGACAGAGACTTTCCACAGCAGACAGAAGCTCTTATCTTCAAGCTATGAAACACAAAAAACGTTCATAAAGATCACTTTGAATGCCATTTTCTCTGTATTATGTAAGTTTAGGGATTACTGAGCACAAAAAAAAAGGTGAGTGATGAAAGATACAAGACTTGGAAGATATTCTAGTGCACAGTAATTCACTGCAGTTATTACCATTAAATTGCACATCCTTCTCGTAAACATTGTTCCCTATTTAGCAGATGTGTCAATGGTTCTAGCAATTTCCATAAGCAAAAATTCTGCTCTAAAAAATGGATCAACCTCGAAAAAAAAAAACCCACTGGCTTTCAGCATTAGAATCAATAGCTTTTTCCTCTCTCAATCCCAAGCTCTATCTCTGGAATACTACAAGTCATTTAGCATGAATTTCAGTAACTTACTAAGTAGAGAGTAAGGGGTTGTTACTAGGTAGAAGTAATTAAAGAGTACAGTACCTTACTTTCATTTTCAAAACATCTTGGTAAACCAATAAAAACAGCTTTTATTTTAAACATTTGCTATTATATTCAGCACTTCTTCCGCTATCATAAAATTATTTAACTAACCTATCAATATCGAGTATCTCATTATCATTTTACAGTTGGCCTTCCAAAAACATTAAAGAACTTGACAGCCTTATGAATCACAGATCATCTGCCTCTCTGTAGACTAATCTATCACAAAGACTGAGAACAGATCTTTATCTAAAGGGCTGGTGTTGATTCAAATTTTGTGGCGAATTAAATGGGAAGAGTGTGTGATTACCTCACACACTTATCCACACTGCTCCTACAGCTGAGGTTTTTTAATTACTCCTAACGTTGCAACTTTCAGACCAATGTATTAATGCTAAATCTGTAATCCTACATGAATCTGCAACACAGTGTACAGATATGTAATTACAAATCAATATTAGCCCAGAGGACTCCTCACTGACTTTTATGCAACAATACATGCAATCTCACTAAAGACCAGAGTATATCTCATAGCTTGTTTTGAGGGTTTACATATCTAAATCAGGATTGGTTCACACGTTCCCATCTTATGAAACACAGTATGGATACAACAGTTTCCCTAAAGGAACAGGCTCCCTTAAGAAGGTCTATCCCAATCAGTATGACCTCGCGTGTAGCTGATACCTGTGATATTTTCTCTACTGTAAAAAAGACCATTTCAATTCATCACCTTTCAGAACTAAACAAAATGAAACTGATAAGAAAGACAATAACCAGCTTTTTATTATTAATGTGTTTTCTTTTCTTTTATTGTATTTTGGTTTCTTTATCATTCCAATTTTGCCGATATTGTCATTCAGTGACCATTCTCAGAATTATTAACTGCTTCAAAGTTTTAGTTGATTTTCATCTAAGCAGTGCCAATAATGTGACAATTGCTTTGAGTATTCATTTCTCTACCAATTCACAGACAATCAGATTCATTCCAACCTTGAGACTCAGCTATCTTCAGTCACCTTAGCCTATCAAAACAGTCAATCTACATAAGGGGAAAATGTAAAAACCTGGGGTCATAAAGAGCTCTTTCTTCTTGAAAGCTACAAGGAATATTCTGTTAGCATACATTGCAGACTTTAGCTGTGTATGTTCACAGAATAGGTCAAAGAAGTTTCTGTTGTGCTGTCCTCATGTGTTCAAACCACTGGGAAAACAGTCTGAAGTCCATGAGCACTTTCCTCTGTATTTTTCTACTAGTTATTTTAGGATTGTTTTTTTAGAATTCATATATAAAGAAAAGGATGGATAAATACTGGTACCTGAGTAGGAGCAATTCTTCACATGAAATAAAAATTACGCCTTTCTTTTATTGAAATAAGTTGTAGGAGTTCCAGAGAGAACCAGTGAAATGTCCCTTTTAACTCTTTGGATCTCATTCAAAATCTGACAAATTTAAAGAAAAATTTCTGTCAAGTGCCACAGGCTTTCATGGAGTTTCTTATCTGTGGAGGAAAAAAAAAGTCATTGCAGTTTTATATTATTCATTCATACCACAACTTTTAAATCAAAATATTTTTCTAGCATTGACCATGTACACATAGGAGAGCATGTTACTTTGTCTATAGTGTGACTTTTTAAATAATGGTGAGGAGAATATTAGGCTTCAAAAACTAAAGGCAGCAGGCACCTGGGGAAACAGGAGGACATTCTGTAAAAAAAATTACATGGCTTTTAATTGAGTTCCAGAAAGAATTTTCAGTTCCTTTCTGCCTGCTGATACAAAACATGCACAGAAGATAATATCTCCAATATGAGGAATCAAGTCAATTCAGCTGAATCATAGGATAAGAGGTAATGGGCTTAAGTCTCTCTAGAGTAGGATCAGGTGAGATATTAGGAAAAAATTCTACTCAGAAAGACTGGCATAGGCTGATCAGTAAGGTGGTGGAGTCTCCCTCCCTGGAGCTGTTTAACCAACTTATGGATATGGCAATGAGGGACATGGTGGGTGGGCATGGTGGGAATGGCTGACTGTTGCGCTGGATGATCTCAGCCTTAATGATTCTATGATAACATGAAGCTAGTACCGTCAACAGGAGCTACCCTCTGAGTACCTCCTTCTAGAATGACCCTGCATTTTCACTAGCTTTAAAACTGATCGCTACGTTCACTGAAAGCGGAAAACCTTCACTTCTTGTTTCATGTAAACTCATTTCCACCTTTTAACTGTAGTCCTTTTATCTTCCTACATTCCTTAAATTTTTTAGTAAAAACACTTCTATACATAACAGATGTGCCCATGAACACTGCATTAGATTTACTGCATATAGAGCACTTTCAAAATATTCCTTCTTTCTCATGTGGTGAACACCTGCATATTTCTACAAAAGAATTTGGTTGAGTAGGAGTGTTTGCTATGCTTACAACTTATTTCTTTTCTGCTTGTATTTTTATAGCAAAATTAGTCTTGGATAACTGTTTTATATCCCTATAAGTGCATACTTTAAGCACAAATCATATACATACATTAAATATCTCTGAACTAAGCAATTCACATAGGGTAGTTCAAACTTTTTTGATTTAAGATGCTCATTATCACCATTGCAACATTTTACAAATGAAGTCCCATGATTGAAAAACCTGTTCTATGATTTTAAAATGTGACAGATGTAAACAAAAGGGAGGACTTTATTCAGGTCTATTTTACAGTCATTAGCAAAATAAGCCAGGACTTCTGGATTCTAAGCAGGTAGACACCAATGGCAATTTTTTCAAAAATTTCATGAACTTTCTATTGGGTAGAAGTAGAATAACACCTCAGATATTTTCAAAAAATCACAGAAAAATAAAACTATTTGCTACTCAGATTCTCAAAGATATCTAAACAGCTAGAACAATGTAACACATTAGCAGGTATGTGTTTCAGTGATGGCCAATTTTAAAAGGTACAAATAGTGCAGGATCAACTAGATGAATAACAGAGATGCAAATGATACCATAAACTTCACTTAAATATGGAGCTGTACAACTGACATAAGGATGTAAGCCTAAATTTCCCACTCATAAATGCATTCCTTTTCTGCAAGCAAACCTTGATTCATCACTTCGCTCTATGCCTTCTGCATGACAACCAGAGAAGCAGTTAAAATGTGCTAAAATCAAACCAGTTTTTATATATTTATTGAAGATTTTTGTGGTAAATTTGGTAGTTCGAAATATAAATGCAAGACAAAGAACATAAATTACAATGAAGACTACTGAACAATCACAAGACTTGCATGGAATTTAGTGAACAGTAAAACAGTTAAAGCGAGTGTTTCTGACTGAATGCTAATTCAGTTAAGCCCAAAACTCTCATCGACAACAACAGGAATTTTATATGAAAACAACAGTATGTTGTCCATGTTATTGATGATGCAGTAGTTCTGTACCATCTCTACAGAGAACTTTCCCCATCAATAACTATCAGGATACAGTATAAGAATACGCATAAGGAAACTCAGTGTGTTCCCAAATGAAAATATCCTGATTCATACCAGGTTTCAGGCCCCAGTAAAAAAAATGATAAAGTTTTCAGAAAAGATACATAGATGAAGAGTTAAAAAATAAAGGCAAAACTATTTAAAAAAAAAAAAACAAACTTAATTAATGGTGAATGATCTGTGTTCTGAATACTGACATCAAATATCCATGTTCAATTCCATAAATTGCATGAGTGCCCTGGATTCGTATTTGTTTGCTTCAAAATTTTTGTTAGCTAAATTGAAAAAAAAAACAAAAATTACCCAGATGTTTATTCTGTGCTGACTTCACATGAGATCTTCACATCATTTTCCATTATTTCTTAGTTAACACTGATACAGATAACCAACCTGTTCACTGACAGTGTCTTTCACTGACATGTCCTGTAACAACAACAACAAAAAGGCATTAGAAAAACTGTTACATTAATTAGATAATTAATGTAACACTTTGAAGATGCCAAGTGTAATACATGTGCAGAGTATTATGATTTTTTTATATTTACTATGGTCTTTCCTTCAGCAAGACCATTCAATTAAAAGCAAATAATCAGGGAGTGCATGAAGCATAATTACCTATTTTATGACAATTTACATCCTTTCTCATGTCCTTTGGCTAAAAGTAACACCAGGATATCTAATTTATGGCAATCCCCAAGAGAAAATGTCAAAACAATTCTTAAAAAAGAAATAGAGCAGCTCAAGGTTGAAAACAGATTCATAAAAGGGCACAGATCTCAAATCATGTTTGTCTTTTGCAATTGTAAAGTACAGTCCTTCTTACATCAATTTTTAATCCAAAAACTTCTGTCTTCATATTATCTAAATGCAAAATACAGACATTCCTTTACCCATATCACATTAGTTATCTATTCAATACAGAACACACTGACCCAACAATTTTTCTCCACAAAGGATGAACACCAAGTAAATTATTGGCTCCTTTACAAGCAATGAAAATTTTACCCTAGTACAATGCATGTATCAATATTTAATCCATACGTTCATGTTTTGCTCTCATATCTAATGATTACTTTTGATTCTAGTGGTCCCAAGATACTAGTTTAGCTAAAAAATGCAGAAAAATCAGAGTTTTTGAAGGCTCTTCTAATTCCATCCCAGTCTTTTCAACCTCATGTCACACTGAGTTCCACCTAAAGGTTCCTCTTTCCCTCTGGCTGTGTATCTACATCTAGTAATGAAGTATGAATTGAGATGACAGCAAATTGGTGTTCAAGTCTAGATCACTAAGTCTACTCTTGGTGCTGAGTGCCTGAAACTGTGCTGAGGTAAGTAGAAGCACAGATGAAAAATAACATGCTTAATTTAATGGAAAAAATAAACAGCAGAAAGTGTATGTTACTTGGAGGATATTTCTAATTAGTGTAACTTTTTTTATAACAATAAAGTATCCCTTTTTTTTTTATTTTTTATTTTTCTAAATTTTCCACCAGGTACTGAGAAGGCTTTTTCTGAAATACGATTCCGTTCAGCAAAATATCACAAATATTATGAACAAGATGATTCATGCTTGCCTTCTCTTTTCAAGATATTCAAGTACACTTGTTTCAGTATTCTCAACTTCTTACAGTGCTGTTGGACATTCAGTCTATATGTACTGTATACCCTGCTAGGGATGAAACTTTCTTATAAAAAGGCTGTACTCTATTACTTGTTTATAAACAGGACATAGTAAGACAAAAAAAAAAATTGAAGGAATGGAACTTCACCTTTGTATTATATTTGTCAGCAAATAGTAAATAGAAACAGAATAGAATTCCTGACATCAGAGATGCTAAAATCAGCATATTTTTATGTTGGTTTTTTGTTGTTGTTGTTGTTGTTGTTTTTTAAGAATACCCTTCACACATGGGGGAGCCTTTTACAATTTTTTTCTGATAAAAGTAAAGATTAAGTTGTTTCTTGACAGCACTCATGCAACCAGCACATTTCTTTTCTATTTTATGTTCATCTATAGCTTGTTTTTGTAACATGATAATCACACAGGCATGTCAGTGGTAAAAGTCGGTGATATCATTGCAAGAGGAGAAATCAAACAGAGATGAACTGTGAAGATAAGCATAGAGAAAAATACAGGTCAGCCTTCCCTAATATTTGTAATAACACCAACAGTTTAGAAAAAATATATGTTTCAGATTCATGTGAATGGAGCTTTTTCATCAGTTAGTATTTACAGATCTATTTGTTATAAACGATCTTTTTAAACTGGTTATTAAATGTATTAAATCTCCAACCTCACACATAGACCCAGAAATGTAGTCTGGTTTTGCTTTTTACTTTCTGCTTTGCTGGCCCATACAACCTTTTTACTGTATCAGCCAGAAAGAGGTCAGATTCTGAAATGCTGGCAGTGCCCTGTGTCCTGAAGGGGGAAATACAACACAATGAAACTGAAAAACATAATTGTCTGAAACTAAACACTGCTTGCTACAACAGCCTGTGTTGCTGTCTGACTGAAGAATTCTTAATATATATATTTAAATATATTCACTTCAACTGTACAAAAAGAGAGAAAGGTGTATAATTACTAAATAAGTTTTAAAGAGCTGAACTTTTCTGAACTCTGTTCGAAAAGCTGGGGAAAATATAAGGCTTGGTAGTGGGAGAATCTGAAACAGAACTGAAAGGGTTTGGATTAAATCTTACCTGAAAATTTTAGGCACAATCTTATGATTATCAAGAAAAAGTAAAAGAACACTTCATAACATGGCAGTTTCATAGATCCTGAGCACAAGGCTGTCCCCACTATACTGAGAACCCAAGAAACTACGAATGTCCAGCCTCCATTAAGCTTATTAGTATAACGTGTGGGCACTAGCTCATCTACTGTAGCACCTTTGCTTCTCCCTGAAGTTCTCAGTAATTTAAGGTAGAACACCAGCTATACCGGTGATGATTGTTTATTATCTGAGTCCTTGGGGACCATGTTCATAGCCTAAAACAGATACGCAGCAGTTTTGAAAAAAAAAGATTGAAAATGTTCTGTATTATCATTGACAACTTGCCAAATCTGCAATATCAGATCTTTCATATTTAAACACCTACCCAAAAGATATTCTTTATTTTCATGCCCATATTTTTTTCGTATTTTTTCCTCTCCTCTAAAAAAAGAAGTACAGAGGTACTTATATTTTGTTCACATAAGCAAGAACACCTGTATTACGAGAAACATTGGGATTTATTTATTTCTTTTTAATTCAGATGCAGAACAAGTAGGAAAATACATGAATAGTTTTGACTTCCACCGAGGAAAGTACACATTGGCAGTGAGATAATAGAAAGGAGAATAGGAGAGTGAACAAGATGGACTAGGAGTATTTTCAAATACTTGCCTGGAAGAAATGTGGGTTTCGTAAGTCACTGATAATGCCCAAACACTTGGCTCTATTCCTGTAGCAGTTTCCAAAGCAGATGAGCCCCAGGGATAGAGACTTGAAAATAAGAGGTCAATTTACCTAATTTCACAGTTACAATAGGATTTTTTTTCCCCTCTTTGTAAGGCTCAGTTTGTTTCACTGTTCTGTTTATTAACCTTTTCATAAGCAATTAAATTGCTAGCAGTGCCTCCCCCACAATCCTCTAGGCAAAGCACAGGGCCAATCACAAGCAAATTTCTCAGTCTTGGAACACCATAGGAGCAGTGTGGGTAAATTTGGCAAAAAAAAATGGTGCCCACAGGGACAGGAGAAATAGTATATGTTAGCATTTCTCGGCTACAGGGAGGACAACTGACAGCTGAAAGATTAGCTGTAAAATTGAACAGACCAAAAGGCAGCTGCAGGATTATTTTGGAGGGCATGTTTTCCCTCTTCCCTCAACCCCAGGATCATTCAAAGCTGTACATTTTATGTTGTTTCAGAAAAGGACTCTAAGGGACAACATGCAGTGAAAATAAAGGGAAATGATCACACCATCTCCATTAGTTTGTAATTTAGTGCTCCAAGTTCATTCCCTCTCCCTCTTTCCTAACTTTCTGTAAGAAGCTATGGCTTTATACATCTGCTAAATGAGGAACCCATTACACACATCTGGTACTTCGAGCTGCACCTTGGTTTGACATCTAAGACAAAGGAAGTCTAACAGACTCCAAGGAAGAAAATGACTCTTCCACACCTAAGCAAGGAGCTACACTTTTTCAAAGATGTCTCCTTTCCTGACAGCAGGTAGACTGTCATTCTGAACTAGAATTCATATGAGGACTTCCATTTCGGTTTAAATGTGGGGGAAAAGATTTTTTCAGGCAGAAGGCTTAGTTAAAAATAAAAACAGCCCCAGTTGTGAATGCTTCATTGTTCTTGTCCTCTGCCACCCTAAATATTCAAATACTGATACATTTGAGAAAACAAGGCCAGGGGAAATGAACAATAACAGCTTCACAATAATTCGTTCCTATACTACCATTTTTATAGTAGTTTAAAATCATATGATTTTAGTGTGCTTGTCCTCAAAACTAACCATGAGGTAACAAAGCTATTGTGTGTCCACTTAAGGAAAAGTCTCAAACTGATATTGGCAGTCACACTGAGAGCTCATATAACAATAGTGAATTTATGTTACAGTAAGTCTCAACTGCAATTCCTATGAATTCTGTCATTCTTTTTCATTACCTAAATGGCAGGATGCTCAGGGAAATGCACCTAAGCAGCACTGTAGTTTGGAAAAGAACTGTGTTCTCCCAACTCTAATTCTTTCCAAGTCTTGACCGCTTAAATCCTTGTCATTACAAATTGCAGCCTGTTAGCCAAAACGAGGTATGATGTGTATTGCTGAGCTATCTTCATTTTATTTGTGTTTTCACTAGCTCTAGCACCATTCAAAAGAGGATGAACTGATCATATTTCTGAAAAAGTAAAGCCTAAGTTTCACTGACTTTGTTGTGCTTTCATCCCCAATGGACTGAGAGTTAGCAGGTACGAAAACAACAGAACAGTTGAATTGGAAAAGCAAGTTAAATTACTATTAGGAAACCAATTTCTTCAGCAATACCAGAGCTATTATTTAAAAATTGGCAACTACAACTTCAGCCACTTAGATGTTTACATTTCTATTACTATTTGTGCTATTAAACATCATGAGTGCATGTTCAATTGTATGCAAAATAATGTATTTATATTATCTCCATACCCAATTATGGAGCCTACAGGGTATGGATCAGAAGAGAGATGTGAACTTATCTCCCTATTAATCTCTTGATGCAGAATAAACTATCCTTCTTTCGATCCTTGTCAATGTAATCACCCCTTTAAATAAAGAGTTGCTAAAAAAAAAGACGTTTATTTTGACACTAAGAAATTTTGTGCTAGGTACTATACATCCACACTGGGAGAGACAAATCTGAAAGAGTTTACAGACCTGGCAGAAAAGGTGAATGAAAAACAAAGAAAGTGATATTTGTTTTTATGTCAAGAAATTGACACAAATGTTTATTCTGAAAGATAAAAATGGTTTCAAAAAAGATTAAGGAAGAAAAATATCCTGATTTTATAGACAGCATTGATTATTTGGACATATGCAACTGATAAACTGAACTGCAAGTTCTAGAGGGGATGCAATTCTTTTCATTACAGGCAGCTTGAACTCAACCTCTGTTCAGGCTGTATGCCTTCCAATCTCACAAGCGGTACTGGAGACCCCTTAGGGCCTCATGCCATTTTGACAAAACATTGTGTTAAGACCATGTGGTAGGTTAAACCCGCCTGACTGGAGCCCACTAAGCTGCTTTCTTCCCCTCCTCAGCAGGACAACGGGAGAAAACAAGATGAAAAAAAACCCTCATAGTTGAAGGACATGAATATCACTCACCCATAGCTCCCATGGGCAAAAAAGACTAAGTTTGGGAAGATTAATGTAGCTTATTGCCAATTAACAATAGAGTAGGTTAGTGGTCACAGAGGCAGAACCAGTGCAGCGTATATCTCAGCTCTGACCAGCAGCTGGTAGAAAGCCTTTTGGAACCTGCTGGAACTAGCTTTCACTTGATATGGAGTGGTTTCCAGCTTCTATTCGCAAAGGCTATTCCTGGCGATCCCCCGTTGCCAAATTCTGGGCATATAAACCCAATACAGGCCCCAAGTACAAGAAAAAGGTGAATGGGCTGCTGCTGCTCTGGAATATACTAAGATAAATCCTGAGGCTTTTCCCTTCAGAAATTCTATCAACGATGACCTGGGACTGAAGGAACCCACATTCACCAGTTATAACTGCACATTATTAGAACAGAAATATTTCATGCTAGCATTATGACACAGTAAAGTCAGTGTATCTACTTCTCAGCCACATGCTGCATCTTCAGTCCTGTTTCCTCACTCATCTCTAAACTTTGAACATTGAAGAGAAAATGCATCAAGGGATAGCCAGGACCTTACCTCAAAGAGCACCAGAACTCATCATCCACTCTTGTAGAGATTGGATGTAGATTTAACTGCTGAGTAGGTTTCGACCTGAAGTTTGTGCTTGACTGACAACACATATATACACAGCAACAGAAGATGAATCTCCAAGATCACAAAAGGAAGGGTGTAGCAAAACTAAGCTCTTCCAGTAAGTACTTTTCTGTAGAAATCCTCTGTTGTGACTGAGTTGACAGCTTTCTACAGCTGCACTTCCTTGTCTTTTCTCTCTTATACAGAGTTCTACTTTAAATGTCTATAGAAGCAAAAGGCTACACCCACAGATACATGAGAAATAAATAGCTTTGTGGATATGGGTCTCTGTTCTCAGAGTCCATTGTCTCCACTGTGTTTTCTTTCCAGAAACCATGCATCTCTATGACAAATGGTTATGGTTGTGCTTGATTTGAACACTGACAAATGAGTAAAGGTTGAGCAGGGGGGGAAGAAGAAAGTTATAGGGAGCAAATATTCAATTTGAAAAAAAATTGTGCCATAAAACACATCATAATTTTCAAGTGAAAAGGACATCTTCATTTCCTAAATGGGCCTTTTAAAATGATAGGCAATAATGGGAGAATAAGTCCATTATTCATTTATAAGGGAATTAGCATAACAAAGCTGCTTAATGTGAGAGTTCAGAAAGCTCTGATTAATAAATTAATCCCTACATTTTACAATAGATCTCATTTTTTGTGAATTGTTTCTATAAGAAACTACTTTAATAATATCTTTTTTTTTTTCCAGAAAATTTAACTCTTTGCACACTACCCAGACAGAGATTAAGATGAATTTCACATCATTTTAGTACATAAGGGTAAAAGCTGGAGGCAGAAGCAGAGTTCCACTGATGGCCATGCAGTGCATAAGGATACATATCACACTGCTGCTATTAGCAAAGAAGCACAATTTAATTTAATCTGAACAATAATGAAAATAGATGTAAAAAAAAATAATTATTATTATTAGTCCCCAATTATGTTGAGTAGCCTGAATAGACAGACTTTTTTTTTCAAATATCTTGAAATCCATTTTATAATTGTTCTTTCTATACCATGCTTTTCACTGTGGACACACTGTGTTTTAAACTTGTCTGTTCTTCCTTAAATAGACTCCACAATTAAAAATCTCATTTGAAAAAAGCCCCTTCCAGATGAAACATTTTCCATATCAAGTCATCTCTCTCCTATCTTGTGAAGCCAAATAAGGTATTATTCACAACCTCTTTTTTTCTTAAAGAAAAGCTTTTACTCTCTTTTTTTAAGCTTCATTGAATCAGGCCTTTTTATCTGGATACCCCATTACAGGGCTTGATTCAGGTTTATTTTATTAGTAGCATTGTTCCTAAGTAGATGTAAGTAATGCAATTTTATGTATGGAATTGTTCCATGTCTACTTCTGTATTAACAATTGTATATACTAGCCTCTTCTTGCAAGAAGACACTAATGAAACCAGTACTTTGTGATTCTTTTCCGCTTTCCCCTCAGAATTCACCTCTGATGCTTTTATTTCTTTCTGTGCTGGTCTAATGGCAATGGACAAATCTTTCTGATTGCTTTTGGAGGGTCAGAAAGAATTCCTGCAATGGAAAATCTTGTGATAAAGTGTTAGACACACAATGCTATGGAGAACAGCAGATTCCACACAGAATTACCACACCGCACTTGTTACAACCTTACTCCAGATTGCTTTCAAAGGCTTTGGTGATAGGGTTAATGATATAGTAACGAAACAAGAAATGTATAAAAGCAGAATTAATTACTTGTAGTTTCACTTTCAACAATGTGAAGGTCACTTCAAAGTTATCAAAGCACTCATTGCATAGTTTGGTTGCACTACGACAAAAAAGGGTCAGATAGGCACCTGTTGACCTCCTACATTTAGGAGTCCAGTCTCCTGGGTAGGAAGTCACAGCCACTAGCATTATGTCCCTCCTATTGTATAATGCAAATGGAATTTCACTTGCTGATCTATAACCTACGTGTCAGTGACAGAATCTCTCTTTTATTTATCAGAACAGTGCAATCTCATTTCTTGTATTACTGACTTCTGCTTATTCACCAGTAGTGTCTTCTGGTGCTTTCAACTTGTTGGTTCATCACACCTTTATTCTGCAAACGTAAGAGAAAATTCAGTGCTTTGTTGGATGGAACAGGACAACTGGGGAAAAAAATCACTGTACAAAAAAACAACACAATACATCTAGACCGCACAGCAGTTCTTCACATACTACTCTTACTTCAAATGCAAGCCAGAAGCAGCAGATCTTTAAAAGGAAAAGGTTTGACAGACTACATTCCCTGATATTGAAAAACAGAGAAGGCATTTTTAGAAAACTGTTCCTAATTCATGTTTTATTGCAAATTAATGATGCAAACAGGAAAACAGAAACTTCATTACTTATGTGCATTAGAATTCTTCTGAAGTACCTTCAGTTTGAAATTTACTTGTCATTTCTATCATTATGATTTTGCGTTTTTTTATTTATATCTTTATTATATTCACTTAATTTAGGATTTCTTGTTGCCTAGAGTGGTTTTGAAAGAGCTGTGAAAGCTTGGTGAAATCTATTTGGCAAACTAAGACTATTTATTCTGAAAAATAAGGTTTGCCAAGACCATGAGCCTAAGGGCTCTATCATTTAAATCTCTCAACTTCTCATTGAAAAAAAATAAAATAAAAGCCCTTAGAAATTACTGCTTTGGCACTCAGTCCAAGCTTCCACTTAATTTTTCTTCTCTTTGGCATTGGTGTTACTCACAAAGAATTCAATTCCACAATTTCCTTCAGTGTCCTATTCATATTATTCCTCAGTACATTCTTACTGAGACAAACCTTGTTTTCAACTGTCTCACACCACATCTTACACACTTTCCTCACCCAGCCCTAGTCACAAAGCAGAGGCTTGGTGGCAGCTGTGGAAAGCTGCTGGTTCTAATGCCTTGCTCTCTCTGTACTGATGCTTTTGTAAGCACATTCATGTACCTATGCTTTTGTGTTACCATGTGTACTTTTCAGTGAACCCATAGGTAAAAATCCATGATATTTCCTATCAGCGTTCTGAAGTTAACTTCATTACTCAATCGGTAATTGTGGATTTTTGTTTTAGAATACAGATCTGTTGTATCACTGTTTATAATTTTCTCATTTCTGGATATTCTAGCAAAATAACATTTTAGTCTTAGCATTAAGATTTACCAATAATCTTTTATTTCTGTACATCTTTAGATGTGGAAAAGAAGTCCTTATCTGTTGACTAGGTGTTTCTCATGAAGCCTTTCATCAAAACTAGATGAGCCAGGAGCCACAGTCATAAAACACAAGCTGGAGCCTAATAGAATTACACTGATACTCTGTCCTTTCCACAGATAGGCTACAAGTTAAAAACAATAAAGCATAAGTTGAGGAGCATGACATTCCATTTCTGGTTAGCTAGGAAAAGTAATACATGAGCCACAAGCAGATCCATTAATCTCAACTGGGAACTGCATGTATAACACCCCAGCTAGTTTTCAATTATTTTGCTTTGTACTAGGTCCTTCCTATTAAAGGGAATCATTACAGTAAGAATTAAAATGAAATTCTAGTAACATTCAAAATGATATCATAAAATATGTGAATGTTTTTGCACTGTGAAAAAAAAATTTGCAGAAGTGCAAACCTATTTAATAATTCATTCTGGAGTCCTACTTCCATTTGAATATCAAATTCATAATCACATTTGTTTCTGAGCACAAAGGTAACACAGAAAAGGAGTCACAAATGTAATCAAGTGCAACACTTAATTTTGACTTCCCAGATCAGTAAGGGTCCCATTTAGCTGTTAGTGACAATGAAAGGTGCCCCAGAGCAGCTCCCTTTTCACTTTCTTTAACAGCGTGTAACTTCACTGATGTGTCCTATATGAGGCAGGGAAGCAAAGAAAAGACACAACAAACCAGGCCACACATGTCTTATCTTTGGCTTCAGGCTCAAGTGTCCTAACCCAGAGATGATAGCAGGTGTTGAAAGTAAAGGAGGAACTTCATAATCAAGACATGTCTGTATGATTCTGGTAGCTTAGGAAATCAGAAGAAAAGTTTCTTCAGGGTTTCAATGGAGAATTCAAATCTTTTCTTTGTCCAATCAGACATTTAGTTTGCACTAGTAGATGAATGGTAGCTATCTAATGCTTGATCATTTCTCTTCTTGAGATGTCAGCATTACTGTGGAAGGAAAAAAGATTATTCTTTAGCAAGGTATGGTATCAGTCAGCCAGTGTGCTAAGGGTAAGAGAGGCAACGCCACGTTCAGATTACCAAATAGAAGAAGTGTCTGTTTCATGAGATAAAGCTTCAGAAAAGCTTTCAGACAAAGGAAAAATAGGTGATCACTTATGCGAGTATTCATTCTCTACACCTCAGCATGCAGGAACCAGCAGACGGGATGGTGCCCAGATCTTCTGTCGGACTGAGCCATAACTTGCCTGAAGCCTTAAAACCTGCCAAGGGCTGACAACGTACAAGGGCTACATTAGAAGATTAATTTCTGAACTTGAGTAACTTGTGCTCTGAACTGTTTAACACAAAGCCCAAGAGAAGATGAAAGTACACAGTTTAGTTTCTCTCCTCACAAAGAGCCTTGTAATCTCATTTAAATTGTTTCCTACAACTACTCATGTGCTTGAAAAGATAATCATATCATAATTTTAAATGGAATAACATCTGCCAGGTTTACTGCAGTGTCTTCCTCTCATAACTGATGGTATATCCCCCTAAAACTCCAAACATGACCAGACAAATCAAGAGCAGCACTAGAAACAAGAAGAAAATAAGTAACTCAAAACATCCTGCAAAAATAAGATATTTAAATACAATCCTCAAAACAATCCTTACAAAGTGTGCAAAGATTCATAACCAGCTATTCTATTTACAAAGAAGCAGAATTGCTTCTTACAGGCTCCGAGCAATACCAGGTAAAGCACTCACAAGTAGACCAAGAGTCCAAAAACTTGCTCTGCTGTCTAATGCTAGAACCTGGCAAGATGTATCAGAAGAAGGTTTATATCTCTGTATGCCCTTACTTTTTTGTAACTGGCTACGCAAACAAAATAATTTATTTGTCTGTTTGGCCCCACATTTTAACTACAATTATTGCCTCTTTTGTTTCAGCATTCTGTATTAATACACCTTGCTCACAGTTTTTATTTTTGTTTTAACAGAATCCTTTTGTAAACTTTAAATCCAGTAAACTTTCAGCTTGGAAAATGTGATTAGCTCTTCTAGCATAAAATTAGCCAACCTTCCTTCTGTTAGGAAGAGTAATTACTTCATGGGAACAATGAAAATGTTAGATGTTTGCTACAATACATCTGAGTATGTTATGCAAAATATTATATTTTACATGTAAATGTTGCATGGTACTTCAAAATTTTATAAAGAAGCTAAAATACAGAATATGAATTTTGAGTTTGACGTGCACTGCCAGTATATTTGAGACCTTTCTGATATGATTTCCTTAAAACACATAGAAGGTGCTGGAGCTACCATGAACTGAGTAAAGCTACTAATGCCTCACGTGTCACACTATTTGGCATGCAACTCTACAAAAACTGGACTCATTGAAGTAAGCGTAAAAGAAATCAAGTTCAAACAGACTTCTTTTGTTGTAAGAATTTAAAAAGCTACTCGTGCTACAGGATGCTTAGATGACTTGAAAATGCACTTCAAAAAGAAGGTTAGTTTATCACAAAATAAGGTGCCTTGGATGAATTTTTCCTACCAGAGATTGGTAACTGAAACCGTGGGAGGCTTAAAGAGGCAGGTCCCTTTCCACATATCTCAGGAAAGCCACTGTCAGCATCAATATTGCTAACTTCAAGCTTTCAAAATTCACAAGGCAGCCCAAAAGAAGTTTTATCAGTGATCTAAAACTCCTTATGTTAAATAAAGGTTCGTGGCTCATATGTTCTTTTCCATCTCCCCCTCTTTAAACTATCATGTTTGTTTTTAGTTATGTTTTCCCAGCTGTGGAGACCAGAAAGCTGCACGTTCTTCCAATAAACACTAGGAAGTTTCCTGGCACCCCTTCAAGCCTCAGCCACAAAAATCAGTAAAATAAAAAACTATATACTGTAATCCTTGTGAATAAAGCAGTTTCTATTTCACCCTTCACACAGGAAGAGCATGGAAGCACCTAATGTCTGTGGAGTTCAGTTTAGCAACATGAGTAAAAGTGATTTGACAGATATGACCACAGATTTTCCCCTTTCTAAAAGAATGTTAGAATAGCATTTGAAATGTAGAAAGTCCTTCTAAAATCAGAGAGGAATGATATGCTGTACTTAAAATAACATTAAAGAACATCTGCAGTTAGTTGCTGTTGCACTTGCTCATTTTTTAGTTGGAGAAAAAGGGAATAATAGTGGACTTTGCAAATGTTCCTCCATCTCTTTAGTTAACCATAGGGTAGCCAAGGGGTATTGTTGTTGAACAGGACTGCTAGATAATGGAGAACAGTGAGCAAATAGGAGCCAGGCTAATAAGAGTGAATTATGGGTACCACTGGAAGTAGTTATTTACCTGGTACTTATTAGACCATTTCAGGGACACCACGACCAGCTTTCAACTCTTTTAGATGTTTGGTAGGAATAATAATTTTACAGGAAAAAGCAAAATTAAAGATCTTTTTCATTTTTTCTCCTCTGGGTTTACAACATTGCCACCTCCAGAAAGTTTCTGGTACAAAACATGCATTGATGTAATTATTTTTTAGCATTTATTCTCATCATTAACATATGTTTCTTTTGCTCTATGTTCCTTCTAGTCGCTTTTTAAAAAGAATCCCAAGTGGTGTGTAAAATAATTTTAATAGTGTATTATCTTGTCAGTTTGCCTGATCAAGGAAAGAGTGACAAAATTGCAGACTGGACACCTCAAAGAAAATTTAATTATAGTGAACAGTCAAAATCATCCCCCCTCAGATTTCAAACTCATAAATAAAGACAAGTGTGTGGTTTTTTTTTTTTTCAGTTCTTTGATTTTTTTTTTATTTTTATTTTAATAAAAAAAGGGTTTGCAGTAGCAATTCAGACATAATTATATTGTCCAAAATTAAAATATTTGACTGTCGGAAAACAAATGATTTTTACCAGTTTTTGAAGATGACCAATAAGAAACCTCTAAGTGCCTTAGATTCAAAGGTAGTTATTTACACATCTATGCTGAAGTAATCATTATCCTGAAAAACATGTTTTTCAGACACTAATTTTCTTTATGTTTTCATTGTTCCAAGACGAGAGTTTTCTGCTTGTTTTTATTGTTTTTGTTTTCAGTTACTGAAGTGGAGTATATAACACTGAAGATTGTGTGAATTAGCAGAGAGAGCCCAAGTTCCACCAAATCATCTTTTTTTTTTTTTTCTTCCTCTATTATTGTGATAACTTTTTACATATGAGTATGTGTGCACATTTAAACACAAGTTTTTTCTTATTTATTAATCTGTTCTGTGTAAACATATTGTCTGAGGTATGAAGACACTACTGTTCTGAGTTCAATGTTGTTTTTATAGGATAGGATGAATCCTATCTGTCACCACTGAACAAAAAATAATTTTGCAAGTAATTCAGACTTAAGGAGCAAGATGTACAAATAGTGGTCCAAGCAGCGAATGTGCAAGGTAGAAATGGAGAGTACGATTCAGGGAAGGAAGGGAGGTAGGGCTAAAATCTGATAATCTCTTTTTCTGGAAATATAAACAATCAGAAAATGAACAGTGCAATGAAGGACAGTAGAAAAGAGTCTAAAATGAATTTCTTCCATAATGTCCAGCAAATTTGAGACTGGATCATTTTCAGACATAATTCTTCCAAAGCAGATATTTTTTCTGGGAACAAAAACACAAAGAAATCTTTTGTGGTACAATTTCATACCCTCATATAGTAAGTCCACAGGGATACCTTTGCACAAATTGCCGTGAAAATATCAGTCAAGAGAAGGGAAGAAGGGCAATAATGTCACTGTGGAAAAAGAATACTTTGAATTAGGAGAAAAGTGTAATGAAAACAAAACAAAATAATTTTGTTACCATATATGTATAAATACAAACTCCATGCTTCCGGGAAGTATGTTCAGTTTTAGCTTCCTTGAAGCTGATTCCTCCTCTCAGAACGAGCTGCTCTGATGCCAGAAGGTCTCTGCACTGCAAGACTTGCACAACAAGGGGACTTGGTTCACAAGATGAAACTAAAAGAACATCAGTAATATCAGTAATAAAATTATCTGCACAGTCAAAGAACAAGTAAAATCCTTAATGGCAAAATGCATCAAGTGCCAGCTTTAAGATGTGGATTAATCAAAGGCAGAATTGACACGAGGGCAGATATAGATTCCTCCAACTATTCATTCTCTGCATTTTTTTCCATGCCCAGGACGCTTATAATTCATTGGCAGAAGCTTCACTGTGTCAGCTGAAATCGACTTTTCCTCTGTCACTGGAATCTGCATCATGTTTGTCTTATAAGAAATCTCTCTTTGTGTATCTCTCAGGTTATTCTGCACTCATCATCCACAGGAAAAAAAAAAAAAAGGAAACCAAAGTAGTTTGCTTTTTTGAAAATACGCTATTTTCTGAAAAATCTGAGAAAAATCTGTTAGTGCCAATAAGTTCCTTCGTCTTAATAATAACACAGAATATCTTTGTGCAAACTGATCATTCACCTATTTCTCCCAAGTTGCCTGGAAGGACGAGTGTTTCTTGTCACTGGTAGTATTTCTGAAGCAATGTTTAAAGAAGAACCCATACAACCTTTCTAAAAATGAATACAACTCACACAGATTATATGTTCTGTAACACAGAACAATTTTAGTTGATGGGAGGTAACATGGACAACATGGTAGAAGATGTGTTGAATCAGTGACTTTTAGGAATATGGTATGTGAAGGAATTGCTAGTGAAAAAATGAAAACAGACAAACATGCAATTATCACTCATTTCTTCCCTCTGATTTATAATGTTACATTACTTTGAGGTCATCACCAACCTGTTCATCTTTATCTGGCTAAATCAGAAGGACAGTCAATTTAGCTTGATGCTGATCAGTCACTATAAGTATCACAGGGAGCTGTAAGGAATATATATTTTGTCTCATGATTGAAGCTAACCTTGCTCTCCTAGTATTGAGATAATATTCCATAAAGATTTAATAATTTATAACTAGTAAGTACCTCTTACAACTCTGAAATTTTCTTTCCTTCAGGCCTAGCACATTTTAAAACTGGCCATTCCTTGGTAAGTGTCAGAGATAACTAAAAGGAGTTGCTTATTTAAGTAACTTCTCTTTTTGCACATGCACAAAGCAACGCTGCTTGCTATTTAGTATCTACGACTAGAGATCCTTCACTGTGTTTATGAAGTTGTAATTCCCATAGTGTTCAGTTGTAATAACATTTCTACGTTTTGGGGAACATAGTGGTAATGTAACATAAAAGGAAATCTCATTTGTTGGGAACATCCCGGATGGCCTTCAAGCAAATCAAACCTCTCTCTGCTTCAGGATATAGTTGACACTCTGCTTTTAAGAGGAGAACAGGTGTCACACATGAGCTTTGCATTTCTTTCTGTGCTGAAAATACCCTCAGCAGTTTGATCCACGTCTTTAGAGAAAGTAGTTGAATGGAATACTTTCTTTTTCTCATATTCTCTCCCTTTTTCGTATTAGTAACATCACATAATAGGATGGGATAATTGGGCCCAAAGGTCATAGTTTGTGACTTCTGATTACTTTAGATTCACGCATTATTTTTTTGGCTTACACAGAGAAATCCATATACTCTTCATAGGTACTTTCACAAGCCACTATTATCCTGCCTGCTATTTGAATGCCCTAAAAAGAAAGAACATAAGGAAACATGTTTCTCACTGAAGATGCTTGAAGGTTGTTTCCCTTCTGTTCTCCAAGTGGTGCAAGTCACCCTGAAAGAGGAAGGAGAGGAGGAGACAATCTCAGTCTGCATTTCATTTCACATAATGTCAATTCCATGAAATGTTGTCCTTGCAGTCTACCAGGAGCATCCCTAGGGGTTCAGATTCCCCTTTACAGTAGGCTAATGCTGCCGTGGAACTTTGACATTGCTGATAAATGATGCTACATAAGGGCAAAGCATTGATTTATTGCCTGCAGTGTTAGACTGAAATTTGTAAGAATGGACTATCTACAGACTTTACAGACTGCTGTTTGTAGCCATGGTTTTCTGAGGCTGCATCTGCTAAGAAAGAAAAGCTGATGATGTGAAAGAAAAAGATAACAGAACTTGGAAAATCTTAAATATTGAGGGAATGGAAAGTGGTGAGATGTCTTCAGTTCCTTGACCTTGAAGAGAGCAAAGGAGGTGTATATTGTATAAAATAAAAGCTCTTTGGGAGAGTTCCAGCAGAGAGATGAGTGGGTCAATTTACTGCTTGGCTCCCGTCTGTCTCTGCTGCATTTCTGCATTCTCCACAGCTCCTAATGACACTAGCCAGGTCCAGACAGAGGGGAAAGTTTCTCTCTTCTCTGAACTTTCCTATCTAGTTCAATTCTAGTGCAATCGATCTGAATTCTGCCACAGTGATAGCCTTTATATAATCTCCCAATCAAAGCGGAGACAAAAGTTCACCATATTTACAGTTATTTCCCCTTAGCCATAATGAGATATTTCCATTACTTATCGTTGATATTATATAACTTATTAAGGAAATTTCATAAATTTTGACTTTTCTCTCTCTAGTTTTTATTCTATATAAGCACATGTAGAAAATTAAAATGGCACTTCTTTTTAATGGTGTATAACATCGAATGGAATCTCATCCAACTAATACAAATAGAGAATATTAGTTTTTTAGTTTTATAATATGGAAGTTCATCAAAATGTGTTAGCAACTCTGTATTGAATTATATTACTTAGAGACACCATTTTGTAAACCACACCTTTGTGGTTAACTGAGCTGGCATCATTATTTGCAAGCCATTTGTTGTCATTTAAATATAAATAAATCCTGAAGACTCAAAAAAAAAAATAAAAAAAGTATATTCAGGAATTTTACTAGCCATAAGAAATTTTCAAACAGAAAGAGATATGTGATCTATCAAATCAGTTACCTTTCATGCATTTCTGATGACAGCTGTGATAAGATACATACTTGAAAATTATTTCATGTATGTTATTATTTGGAAGTGAGTACATCTAACTTTAATGTTCTTCAATGCCATCTTCTTTACTAATATATATACATTTTTCAAGGAACTATAAGCAGTTATTTGCTTTTAAGAGGCATACAAGGAATTTTTTTTTTATTTTTTTCTTTTTATTTTGAGAATGCATTTTCAATGGGCAAAGCATAAAAATCAGGCAGGTTAAAGTGATTTCTTTTTTTTAAACAAACAGAAGTATAGAATGGAACATCAATAAATTGCTGTGCTTACAACTCCTCATGCGACTGGTAGTCTGTGGGAATGCACATTCTGAGCTTCTAAACAGTCTTTCTAGACGTGGTCCATTTAACCACAGAATCTGTAAATAGCTGAGGCTGGAAAACACCCCTGAGTTCATGAAGCCCAACCTCTGCTCCTACAGGGACACCCAGAGCAGGCACCCAGATCCACATCGAGGTGGCTGCTGAAGGTCTCTACGGAGTCTCCACATCCTCTGGGCAATGTGTACCTAGTAGAAATGCAAGTGACATACGCCCCAGTGCTCAACTCAGAAGTTATGTTCATATCTTGTTTATATTTGATCCTTTTTTGTGTGTGTGCAAAAGAACAAAGGAAGGTAAGTGCAATCCAGATACTTTCAGTAGATAATTAAGCGGATAGCCTAAGTGCACCAGAATCAGACATGCTGAATTGTCTTGCTCCTCACTATCCTTCATTTTGTTATCGTCTTTCATACAGTGCTGGAACATTTACTTCCACTGATAAATGCAACATTACTACAACAAAAATACTGAACTTGTCCATTCTCAAGTTCATTTCAACTGGAGAGAAAGTTTAAAACCTCCTTGTATTGATTCAGTTGAATAAAGTCAAAAGGGTTTACTTTTAATATTGTAGGAAAAATTCTGGATTACATAGGTGTGCTGGATTAAATTTTAATTTTTTAATTTACACTATAGTTTTTTTACATGAGCAAATAAAGATTTGCTTGAACAGATTGACAAGACAATTTTCTTATTGTATAAAGGACAAAGAATCAAAATGTTTCACAAAGGCATGTTGCTGCTGTGAAAGACTTTTCAAAAAAATTATTAAAGTGTTGGAATGTTTAATTTTTCTATTTTTGCACTGAGGCTTTTGACGCTCTTCCATTAAAAATCACATTTTTATTATTATTATTTTTTGTATCCGTGACATTACAATACCATTACTGAAATTAAGTTAAAAATAAATCATCCAAATCAAGTGAACATTTTGGTTAGTTATGAGATTTTTTTAGGTTCTGTTCAGAATAGTCTAACATCATTTTCTGATATATTTTTACTTTGTTCAGTTCCATTTTCTGCTTCAGTGAATAAAAATAACTTTATTATTGAAATGAAAATAACTCAGCATTGCTAAATTAAATATTTCAATTAAAGTAAACATGCCATTTCATTTTTTTTTTCAAATCTTTTTTCTCTTTTTTTTCTTTTTTTTTGGGGGGGGGAGGGAAGGTAGCTTTTTGGGGGGTGAGGTAGGTGTTTTATTCTGTGATCACAACATTCAGTTTCAATGTTTGGATTATCCACAAAAAGGAAATTTTATTTTCTGAACAACAAAGAAAATGCTTGCAGAATATGTGCTCTGAAGGTGCATAGAAATAGCATATTTACAGCTGTTAAAATTTTATTGTTTTGCCTGAAATTACAATTTGCAACGTCAACAACCTGTCATGTCCAATGGCAACTACTGGACGCAGCCTAACATGCAACACATGAGGACAAGGTGTAGAAGCAGCGATTAAAATACGCATTAGTCTGTTTTAAGGCAGCTACCCACTCACTGTTATTTCTGGGAACAAATGTCAGAAGTGGTTACCGCCCAGCCTGCTCACAGATCGGTGGGTGCTCCTTATCCTTTGTGACCAGAACTAGTGTTGGCTCACTCTATGTTTTCAGAGCTCTCCTTCTATTCTGCACGTTCTTCACAAATTTCCTGTGCTTGGCAGCCATCTCCTGTTCCTGGAGCATGGGTTGCATGGTCCTGGCAGTGCAGATTTGCTCCTTTTGCCCCCTCCAGTAAGGAATTCTGCTGGTGCTGTCCAAAGCACACAGCAAGTGAATTGGAGAGAAAGCTTTCCATGGCACTTCAAGCATTGTTTGCCCTCTTTATTATTATACACAGAAAGCTCGTGCTTCCTCAGATACCCTTCCTAGGACTCAAAACTAGAGCAAACTTGCTTGTGACTTACTCCATCAGCTTCGAAGCGTAACCTTTTAAACCTTTGTTCAATGCACAAATTTCTTGCAGACTGTAACCTGGGCTGCATTATTTTCCAGTTTGTCTTACCTCCAGGGTACATTTAAATAATTGCCTAGTCAATCAGAGCAACCCATTCTAATCTTGTTTCGGTATTATTTTGGCCTGTATAATTCATTCAGAGGAAAACGGCCCCCTCATCCCCAGTTTCTAGGAAACCTTTTCTGGTAATTCATATTGACAGCAGTGAGTCGTGACATTTATCGGTGAGGTGAAGCTGACCAGCTGCAGGGCTCCTGACTGATTAACTCAGCCAACAAGCTGCTCATGATTCCAGCCAAGTATTGACTTTTCTTTACTCTCCCTCCCCTCTAGTTGGAGAGAAAATATGGAGGAATTCTTTATCACTACATTTTTATTTTTACCAGTCATATGAAAGTTAAAAAATAGAATACAGACAATATCTTCCCTTTAAGCTTTACTTTCTTAATGTAAAAGAGTATCAAATATATTTCATGGAAAGAAAATCAGCCTTGAATTTAAAATAGTTGAAATATAAAATAAATGAGCAGATTTTATCTAACTTTATTGGAATCATTTACTTCAATAGTAGTGAGCTTCAGTCTTGTAAACAACTCGTCTGTAATCAAATGACCTTTGGGATGAAAAGCCCCTAAGTTTAAACTTAGCTCATTTTCATTCTTTAAGCCCAGAAGCACAAACTGTGCTTCAAGGTAGGAAGTATCTTTATTCTCGTTTGTTTATGTGCTTTTAAAGCCAAGAAACTGAAGTCAAGGATAGAGAATTTTCAATATTGCTCTGTTTTCAGTCTACTCTAAAATGAACATCTTTTTGGTCAGAGCTTGGAATTAACAGTCTTTCATCTTTAGTAGCAATAAAAAAAATCCTGACTGATTCAGCATTAGTTGTCCCAAGCCCATTTTCATGAAGGAAAGTGTAAATTAGCGTTTCTCCAAGGTTATTTTAACTGATGTCTACTTCTTTCTATATGTCTGCAACATCAAGTACATGGAAAGAACAATAAAATATTTTATCATGACTATCAAAATGAAAGTATTCATATAGTTCCTGTCAAAAGTATATGAAATTAATGTCCTTTTGTATAATAATATTATTAATAACCTGGGTTTTTTTGTTTTTTTTGTTTGTTTGTTTGTTTTTGTTTTTTTCTGAGGTGTTGTATTTAAAAATCTTGCAATTTTGCTTTTACTATTCCATCATGAGTTAACTTTATTCATCTCTCTTATAAATCTGAAGTGATTCCAGGGAATGCAAGTGATAATTTGATACTATGAAGTCAAACGTCAACAAATAACTGAAAGCACTGTGGTTAGCCTGTACAGCCATAAGATAAAAATTAGCATTAGCATATTCTAGCAGATATAATCCACATACTGCAAAATCATTAGATGAGTTTGCTAATTAACACAATTGAGCTTCCTAATCCTCTCAGTCTCTCCTGGTCAGAGACAAAGGAGTTTCAGCAGAGAAACATGCACTTCCCAGAAGGACTGCAGATAAGCTAACCAGCTTCTTTCACTTTTTGAGTCCTTTCATTCTGGACTGAATTGCCCAAGCCACAGTCATAGTTTAAGAAAGCCAAAGTATTTCCAGAACTGACATTTTCAAGCACCAGTGCATTACTGAATCAGTCATTCTTGGCATTGATATGTAAGATCCATAATTCCTCTGACTGAGGAGGTGACATTTCCAGAAATGGCAGTTAGTGTGGCAAAGGACACAATACTGCTGGGAAGATAAGTCAAAGGTGACAAGACCATGCAGCTGCTAAAGAACAGGCATGCTTTAGTACATCAGTGTTAGATCTAACTGCATTCAAGTGTTGGAGTCTTGATAGAGACTTGAATGAAACTCTTTGCTAATACTGTCATCCGATATCTGTGATATGCATTGCCTGGGATTAACACAGAGACCATTACTGCTGCCTTTCAACCTGATGGAAAGCAAACAGAATTAGAGCTGAGAAGAACACAAAGGACAGCTAGGGAAAGAAGGTGAGGGAAAGGGGTGAGCAAAATGGTTTGGGATAAATCAGTCACAAGGAGGCTTCTGACAGAAAGCAAAATATACTGTCATTGTTATTGTAAGAACTGTGGGATGGAGAAAATGTCCACTAGCACAAACAGTCTCGTTTTGCTATAATAGAAATAAAAGATATACAATTTACAAAAAATTGAAAGTTTGTGCTAAATCTATTAAACTTGTTTTTTGCAGTATAGATTATCAAAGTCAAAATGATCACAGAGCACATAAACATCAAATGTGTAACTGCATGATATATGCACTGCACTGCTTGTTATATGTCTGTAGATGTTTATACCTACATTTGTTCATTTTTTCCTATGTAAAGAAATTATGTCTAATCCTGTTCATTATTGTGATGCAGTAATGTTTGAAGAATGTATTTATAGAGATAGGCTCAAAAAAATGTATATTTTTAATTTGTGGTTAGAACAGGTCCTTTAACAGGAAAATATATTAGTTTGCCTGTATGAAGTGTTGTGTATCCTTCAAATATAATTGTGAAAAACACCTTTTGTCATTCCTCCCCAGTGCATTATGTTGTGACAAACCAGTCACGTCATATAACATGATATGACTGATGCCAAATGGCATGTAAAAGACTTGATCTCTTTTCCTTTTAGAACAAAGATCCCATGCTACATATGGGTGGACTTTGTGGGGGTCTTTTCTTTCTCTTTAAACAGAGAGAACAAAGCAATGCCCACTTTGAAAGACCTTCCATAAAAACTGAGTGTAGGAATATTGCTAAATGTTTAGTTAACATCTGCATGCTAAAAGATATCTTCACCTTTGAAATGTATGCATTTTTACCACCTCTCTCTATACTGCTTCATCAAGAGAAGAATTTTATTAGGACCTATAAAATAGGCTTTGAGACTCTTAAGCATGTAATCCTGTATGGCTCACAACATCACATGGTGAGGTGTGTACTGCATTGACAGTAACCCACTAGATTGACCCAGTTACTTCTCTGCACTGAGAGCAGCAGGAGAGGAGGAAGGAGGGCACTAGGAAAGAGAGGGCACAGCAGGCATGTAGGAGAAGGAAAGGCAAATAGCTCCTTCTTTCTCCCATCATGTGTTTTCAAAACTGTTGCTGTTTTGGACCCCCTGAAGCCACTATGTAGAGAGAGATTCATCTTTTCAGAGCTGTACCAAGGAGTTATTTCATCTGCCATAATTTAATCCATCACAATTTAATCCAGCTGCTCTTAATAGAGTTATCCCAGGGATAGCACTGGCCTGTCAGTGTAATTGGTGTGGGATAAGTGGCATGAGAAACCAGGTTAACTGGAGATCTACTACTTAACAACAACTGGTTTACAAAGAGTTCAAAAAATAAAGCAGACTAGTTTTTCCTTCCTCTCTAAAAGTAAATTTTTACTGACTGTTTCAATGAAACCACATTCATGCTCCCAGAGTAGCAGAAACAGAACAAAGAAAGCTGAAAAAAGTGAAAATATGAAAGAATAAATCAAAAACTCCAGAAACTTTGACAGTTTTAATTTTGTTAGTTAATTAAACAATGTTCATTTTCAATAATGCACTTTACTGTCATTATATTTGCAGAATTTTTACTGAAACCAAACAAATTCAAAATCTAAATGCCTATGCTTATGTATTAGCACTATGCAACCTGGTGTAGGGAACCTGCTTTGGCAGGGGTATTGGACTCAATGATCTCTTGAGGTCCCTCCCAACCCCTATGATTCTATGATTCTGTGATTCTATGATCAGTGACATGAGTTTTTAGTCATAGACTTCAACATGAGCAAAAGTGAAATGTAACTTTTTTTTAAAAATCAGTCACAGAAAAAGTGAAATAACCCCAGCACAATTGTATTAATGTAAAGTACATCAGTATGTCAAGGTCAAAATAAAAGATCATTTCCAAAGTAAGATGTTGTGAATTGGTAAGTTAACAGATACTTAGTTTCAATAGCACACTTTTGTAACTTTGGAAAGTAAGGTCATTCTTATTCTTTCTTTCACATAAATGCTTCAATTAGATTCTAGGAGGCCACTAAGTACCTACATTATACTGCTGTCTGAATACAGGGATTACTATTGTGATCAATCTAAGATTTTCTCCAGAGATGCATTCAGATCCTGATAAAACTCAATGATGATTCGTAATAGTGAAAATAAAACCAAGGCCTATTTTCCAAAATGCTTCAGTGAGACAACAGTTACAAAATTCAGATCAGCTCTTCATAAGACAAACTAACCAGTTTTTGAATTCTCACGAATGCGTTTACATACCAATGCATTTCAGCTGTTTTGCCTTACTGCAGTTGTGCTTATAATTCACACCTATCCCAACTCAGCAGTGCTCCAAATAACAATGAATGAAAATGTTTGCTTCCAAAGCAAGAACTATAAAATAAAAAAAAAAGATATTTTCTAAAGTATTCTGTCCAGGAGCACTAGCACTCTGACACGTCTCTCCCATGCATGTTTAATTTTATGTCAGCCTTACTTCTGGATGGAGGTGCAAGAGCCAAAATTGGTTATGTCTCCATGCATTCCAGTCTGTTGAGGGTGGACTCCATTATTTAGGACTTTAAGGACTCATTAGTGCTTCATTGGCTGTGTAATATATAGCACTTGAATAGCAAAATCAAACTGGATACAGTCTTTACACTGAGAGTTAACAGTAACCGTGACATATCTAGGCACAAAAAGAGGGAAAGTTTATATATGTTGTGTCAGTTAAGTGGACAAATGTATAAAACCGTGCTTATTTTGTGTATGAGTCTGCTCATTCAGGAATAAGAGAATGTTCCCTTTTGGACAGTGACAAATGAAAAGCTGATTCTTGGAAAGAAAAACTGGAAGGCACCAAAACTGTTTGTGGATTCAAATGCATTGCAGGGTCAAACAGATTTGAATTTCCTTAATCTCTTTGGTTAAAGATTAACTAAAGGCCAATTGTGTACCTATTTGGAAGCCGTGTATTTATTTGGAATATTAACTCAGTCTTAAGACAGGAAGAATAAAGAGTTCCTTCACCAAAAGATAATAAAGCTTAGCTGTTCAATATTCTTATCGCTTAACCAAACCAGAATTATATAGCCTTGACTGATTGCAAAGCGCAGAATTGCAGGCATGAATAACACTGTAAAAATGGAACTCCAAAGCAAGACACTGGAGGGAATGATCATGTTAGAATGTAAATATCACAGAGAGAAGCGATATGTTGCAGTGTTTCTCAAGCATTATATTTCATAAGTTTGATTCAATTAAAATTATTTCAAAGCTTTCTAAGTGCAAAAATGGGCACTAAAGGCCAGTAGAATTATGAAAATTGGCTTCACAGATGGTTGACTTGTTCTCTAAGAAAGCAGGCAGTCTTCAGAAAACTTCTGAAGTGGCCTCATAGTAAGTTAAAATTTGTAGAGCTGATGCAAGGTGAAGAGGACAACCATACAAATTAGTGCCAAGAAGCTGGCTAGGGAAAAGAAATGCTTATTTGAACTATTAGTTCTTTCTCAGATTCTCAACAAATATGTACTTTTGCAGAAAAGTAATCACATTTAAAACTATGTCTACTAGAGATAGATCCCTCTGCGACTTTCTTCCCAATCCATCACATTTTAGATGCCACACATCACATTCCAGACACACAGTTACACATATAATGAAGTAAGGAGTAAAGCACTTTACAATGGAATAATATGGGTGAAAATCTTGTGTGAAAGTAACAATCTTTAGAAAACCCACGCATTTCATGAGTAAAATCACCTCAAAATATACTAAGATTTCATGGGGTGGCAAAACGTGTTCCACACAACATTTCGATTGGTTGTTGAGTGAGAATATATGGAAGGAAAGCAGCACTAATAAAGTTGTTTGGTCTTAGATTAGATAAGGCCTCAAAATATACAGTCTGGAGAGGAACTAAAAACTGATGAAATTTTCTTAGGGATAAATTTCCATTTTGATGAGTTTTCTATCCTTTCCCTTTCCTCAGTTTGTTAAATTTGTTTGCTTACCTTTCTCTTCTTAATGAATCTGCACTTGAATCATAGAATCATAGAAACACTCAGGTTGGAAAAGACCTCAAAGATCATGTCCAACCTTGACCTAACCATACTACCCTAACTCTAACAATCCTCCACTAAATCATGATCCTGAGCACCACATCCAAACAGTTTTTAAACACATCCACAGATGGTGACTCAACCACCTCCCTGGGGAGCCTATTCCAGTGCTTAACGATCCTTTCTGTAAAGCGTTTCTTGATATCCAACCTAAACTTACCCTGGCACAACTTAAGGCCATTTCCCCTCATTCTGTCACTTGTTACCTGTGAGAAGAGGTCAACCCCACTCTCACTGTAAGCACCTTTCAGATATTGGAAGAGAGCAATAAGGTCTCCCCTCAGCCTCCTTTTCCCCAGACTAAACAGCCCCAGTTCCTTCAGTCTCTCCTCATAGGGAATATTCTCCAAGCCCTTCACAAGCCTTGTTGCCGTTCTTTGGACCTGCTTCAGCACCTGAAGTCCTTTCTATACTGAGGTGCCCAAAACTGAACACAGCACTTGAGGTGAGGCCCCACCAGTGCTGAGTGCAGGGGCAGGATTACTTCCCCAGTCCTGCTCACCACATCATTCCTGATAGAAGACAGGATGCCATTGTCCTTCTTGGCCACTTGTGCACACTGCTGGCTCATATTCAGCTTACTGTCAACAGTATACCAAGGTCCCTTTCCATCAGGCAGCTTTCCAGCCACTCCTCCCCAAGCCTGGGGTTGCTGTGATCAAAATGAAGGACCTGACTCTTGGCCCTACTGAAACTCATACAGTTAACTTTGGCCCATCAATCCAGTCTATTCAGGTCCCTCTGTAGTGCCCTTCTCTCCTTAGGCAGATCAACAGTCCCTCCCAACTTGGTGTCATCTAAAACATCCTGAAGGTGCACTCAATCTTCTCATCAAGATCATTAATAAAGATGTTAAATAGACGCAGCCCCAGTACCGAGCCCTGGGGGACACTGCTCATGACCAGCTGCCAACTGGATTTAACTCAATTGATCACAACTCTCTGGGCTTGGCCATCCATCCAGTGTTTCACCCAGCAGAGCATACGCCCATCCAAACCACGGGCAGCCAGTTTCTCCGCAAGAATGTTGTGGTGGACAGTGTCAAAGGCTTTAAATGAATGAGTGACAGTAAAGTTTATGGCATTATGCTTTGGTATTTTACAGGACAACTGTCAGTAACTACATGCAAAATATAATTACACCATCAGTTTGCACCATCAGTATTGAAACAGACAGGATAAATGCCTTTAAATGTGTTTAAATACATATACTCATATATGTGCGTACTTATGTGTGTGTGTAAATATATATGCATACATATAGAGGTATATGTGCAATTGTTGATACTATTACAGAAGAGATGTTTCATACCTGCCAGGATGACAGGAGGGGGCTGTGCCACTCAATTGCCAAAGTCTCTCTAACTGTTGAATCAGGTGCAAGTCAGGTTGCCATTTATAGTGTTTAATATGTTTCCTGTAAATGTGCAGGAAATGTTTGTTTGAAGTTCTAGAGGAAACAGTATTGATGTTCACAGAGATGCGACAAACTACTTGATGAAAGAAATCATTTTCAAGAAAGAGTCCTATGGGAGAAAGAGAGCCTGTTTATTTACACAAAGATCAAAGTAACTTTCATATGAATTGAAGCTAAATATTTAGTACTTGAGCTACTAGCAAAGAACACTCTAAACTTCTGAAGGAAAGAATAAAAAGCAGGGGACAAATCCTGATATATAAATATATATGTTCTCGATTAGAAAAAAACCTTTTTGTTATTTGTGTTGCAGTAGTGTCTAGGGTCCAACTTAAGATCAGAAGCCCTGTCATATTATGTACAAACACTTAGTAAAATACAATCTCTTTTCTGACAAGCATATCAACTAAACAGACAAAGGTCAAGAAGAACTAATATGAATTCAGTTGTATGAACTACACTTATAACTTCCAAAAAGTTATTATTAAATGAAATTATCATGAATTGAACCAAGGGCAGTTTCACTGGAATTTACTTACTGTGTACTTCGGGCAAATCAAATATGAACAAAAGAACCTATATATTAATTTCTGATGATAAACACTTTCCTTAATTTTCCTAATTGTATTCCCATTTTTTCTTTCATCTAAACCAAATTTAACTACAACAGCCAAAATCAGTGCCAAGTTGTCCTTAAAAAATAACACAGTATCATGACAGGGGGCATTCAGTCACAGACTAACCAAGCACAAAAGAAGTAACAGAAGAGAAGTGAGGGATTTCTCTTTGCTGTTCATAATCAGGAGTAGACATCCATCCAGCAGGGAAACGATTTTTGTGTGGGTTCCCAGCAACTTCAACATGACCCAAAATAGCTGCCTCCAGCTGGCAAGGTTTTCAATCTTTCTCCATAAAGATGATTTCTGAAGTTTGAGGAGAAACTGTGCCAAAACTGATGGATATATCTGACTGCCAGCTTTTATGCAGCTACGGAGGGAGAGAGCTGGGAAATAGGCCAATGGCATGTATTTCTGATAGTTCATCACCTTCTTCCCAGTCCCTGGCTGCAGATCCTTAAACCTCTAGAAATCAGTCACATTAGTGACTTTGGACCATGGTTAATCTGGAGCAAGGCTAAATTCACACATTCTTAGTTCATAGAAATGTTGTTCTCCTATGTGTAATGTACTACTTTTCACTTTATGCTCCTGAATAGTCCTCGTTTCTGTAATACTTTTCCCAATAGCTCATTAAGTTTACCCTTACCATCTGTCACATGCGCTCTGTTCTCTCTCTTGCACTTTATTACTACCTATATAAAATAGCATATAAAGAGAAGGAATAACAAGGTAGTTGGTTGCATGGAGTAAATAAAGAGAAAAATTGGAAAGATCTAGTAATAGACATTTCTGAAAAAATGCTATTTGCTTTCTATTCCTTCACAAGTTCAAAGCAGATACTTCAATCTACACTACTGGCGTGGTATCCATTACTGTTTTTTAAAAAGAGGAATGATTTTATTTTAAATGCATTTAGTGAAGGTTTTCTTCTCTGTGTGAGAGTTTATTATAAAAATAATTTAATAAGAACTAGACTCTTAAAAATACTACTTTAAATACTCAACATTGGGATATCAGAAAGAAAAACTGAAGAAATGGTTTATTAAATCTTAAACATAATTTCAGGCACAGAGAAACAGTGAACACAGGAGAATTGACTCCCTTTCCTTCTTTGCAGTGCCTAATGGGGATCATGTGCTCCTCCATCCTAGCAGCTATAGACTTGTGAAGTGTTTGCATTAATTTTATGGGTGACCTAAGCAGGGCTCATTTGTGTGTCAAGGCAGAGCTGGTCTCTGTGGGGTACTTGCCCACTTGAGTCTGAAAAATCCTAAGCATTCAAGTTTCCATATTTTCCCTTGAGAGCTAAGTCTCACAGGTATTATTGTCAGAAGATTTTCTTGAAATCAATCCATTTTTCATCTTTCCAATTTCATCTCACTTTGGTAACACTGCATTTCCTGGTAGGTAGTTTAAAAACTACAGATATTAGAGCTGATAGGCACCTTTAGAAAAAAAAATTATATATATTTCTGCGTGTTTTTTTTGTTGTTGTTGTTTTGTTTTTGTTTTGTTTTGTTTTAATAAAAGTTTACTGCTGCCAAAATACTTCATATTATATATATTATATATTTCAATGCAACTTGAAAGGTAGGATTTCCGAGGCCACTTGAAATACGTGGCAAGTCTAAAAAGGCACACACAGGCAGAGAGAAACTAGAAACTAATCAGTACACAAATGGAAATTCCCTTTTGAATAATTATTTATTGTCATTATTTTGAATTCAAATTATATATATATATTAAAAAAAACTGCTGTAAAACAAAATTAGCCAACTTTTACATGTATATTTATTTTTATCAGAAATCACAGAACCATAGAATGACCCAAGTTGAAAGGAGCCCATAAGGATCATTGGGTCCAATTCCTGGCTCCACCCAAAATTTAGACCGTACATCTGAGAGCGTTATCCAAACACCTTTTGAACTTTGGCAACTTGGATCGGTGACCACTTCCCTTGGAAGCCTGTTTCAAGCCTGACCATCCTCTGGCAAACAACCTCTTCCTGATTTCCCACCCTGACCCTCCCCTAACACAGCTCCATGTCATTCCCTCGGGCCCTTCACTTCCACTCAGAGAGGAGCTCAGCTATGTCCCTTCACTCCCTGCGAGGAGCTGCAGAAACCATGAGGGCTCCCCTCAGCTCAGTGCTACTTACTGTAAGGGACTGAACAAATGTCAGAGGAAAGGGATGGAATTGAAGATGACGTTAACAAAATGCAGATATAGATGTAAAATATGAAAACATTCAGCAGAAAATGCAAGATGCTATACTTTTTCTGGATTAATTAACTACATAAATACAGTATGAAAAATAAATGGCTACAAAGAGTTGTTTTGTTTTTTTTTTTTTAAAAAAAAGATGAGTCAACGGTATCATACTGATGTAAAAAAGGCAAAAGCCACAGCATACATATATCAGGATGTATAAGAAAAAGTATGACTGAAAGGAAATATGAAGTAATCCTTCTGCTCTGTTCAATGCCTTATTCAATGCTACAGCCTTAAATGGAATATTGTGTCTAATCCTAGGCACTACACTTCATTAAACTCATAGATCAACATAGACAGTCTAGAAAAAAATGCAAAAAAAAGATCAGAGGTTTTTAAAAAAATGGCCTATGAGGAAAGACTGAAGGAAATAAGTTTGTATAATTCAGAGAGGAAAAGACCAAGGGAGGGCATTTGTTGTGAATAATAGTTAAACAAACAAAAGGGATGAAATAATTTCTTCAAGTATCTTATTCCTCCTAAATCTCGTGATTTCCAACCACTGAAGAAACTTGGACCGTGGAACAGAGGGATGAACCAAAAATACATATCGTATCTCAATTATAAAAGTAAAGCTATCTCTACCTTTACAGAGCACTTATTTTAGGAATTTAGGGGCAGTTGAGACAGAAAGGCAGAGTTAACATAGGTTAAGAACATTTTGAATTTTACATCTGTAGCTTCTCTCCACTCTAGAAATGCTTTCAGAGCACAAAAATCTCAGGATTATTGAAAGTTTAAGTTTATAGGCTACCAACTTCAGTATTTGCATTAGTTTTCCACCATGAAAATCTCTATAACGAATAAGTATAGCAGATGTTCTATTTATTTGCAAATTGTCTGCATTTCTCCACTGTTGTGAGAATGTCCTGAGAATATAATACTTATTTTACAATTAAAAAAACAAAAAAGATGGACCAACTTAATGTTATATCAAGGTAATATCTCATATATAAATATCATAACTTCAGTAAAAGGGATGTGTTAGAACACATGAAAAATTTTGTGTTTTACATCTGTAAAATTCCTACTTTATTTTGTAAAGAACAAAATTAGTAACCACAAAAAAAAAGATCTTGAGCAATTTTGCACTATATGTCACACACGTATATCTCTATAAACTTCTGAAATAAGTTCTAGATTACATTGTTAATTTTCATGGACGTCAAAATAGGAAAAGTTTATTGGTAACGAAGAGTCAAATTTTTGTACTGAAGAAGAAAATCACTCAAAATAGGGCTCTAAGTAAATATAACATAGGCAAAGTTCATTTTTGCTTCTCTTTGAGACTTTGTGAGACCCATAGGAAAACATACTCATCTAACTTCATCTGAGAAGAAGTAGCTGTCTGATAATACTAACTGGATGGAAAGGAAAACTTGAGAATAGCAAGTAGTGAAGCAGAACTTGAGCACTGCTTCAATAGTGATGTACAGTAATTTCACTGTTCGAAAAACTGCAAAGATTCTTCTTTTGTATTTGTCTTTCTCCCCAGCCACCAAAATTCTAAGGGAAATTAGTGAGTCCAACTTGGGTAGGTTCCCCATGGAGCATGTAGTTTGTTGGAGTGGACAATGGTTACCAATAACTTCAAACAGAAGAGGACATTTCAGAACAGGTGAAAAAGAGAGAATAAATTTGTGTTTTCTGAGTATATAAAAGAGAGAATAAATTTGTGTTCTGTCGTGGGAACAGCTGAGAAGCTATACTGAACTCAACGTGTTAACAACCAACAAAACCAGAAAAAGCTTTTCTGTCCTCAACTTTGTTCACAAAACATGTAGACTTACAATCTGTGTTTCCCTTCTTACGTGGTGGTGGGACAAAGAAAGAGAAACTTAGGTTTGTCTGACCATAACACACACAGCTGAAATCAGCTTGAAAATGTGCGAGATTGTCTAAATAGGAAACAATTTCCCCAGCTCAGAAAAAATGTTAATAGACACCAGCAACCTTGTGACTTGATAAATAGAGCAGGAGACCAGATAGTAATAACAAGAAAAGAGTTTCCATTTAAAAAAAAAAAAAAAATTCTTATCAGCCACCCACCATGTGCTATAATTTAAAAGCTTTTGAGCAAAGAGCATTTCTCTACTGCTAACAGGTTTAAAATGTTGCAGCATGTAGACCAAAAAGTCTTGATTAGCTGTGGCAGATGAGTCAGCAGAGAAACAGTTCACAATGCAGTCCAGACCTTACATTTTGACACATATTGTTAAGGGCTCCCCAAAGTCATTCCCAAAAGGCAAAAAAAAAAAAAAAAAAAAAAAAAAAGAACGAAGGAAAAGAAAAAAAAAAGTAAGTATATAAAAATAAAGTAAGGAAAGAGGAAAAGTGAGGTTTAGCACTATGATTTAACTTTGATTTAACCTTGAAAACATCATAATGAAAATGAATTGAAAATAGAGAATATGACAGTCTTCATCCTCTCAGATTTTGTAAAATGTAAGGTTTTGTGTAAAAAATAATCTAGTAATAGCTGGGGCAAGGAGATTCCTCAAGATACCTGTATGTTAGATATTAATGATCAAAACTGGTGAGGGGTCTGGAGCACAAGTCTTACGAGGAGCGGCTGAGGGAGCTGCGATTGTTTAGTCTGGAGAAAAGGAGGCTCAGAGGAGACCTCATCGCACTCTACCACCTCCTGAAGGGAGGCTGTGGTGAGGAGGGGGTCGGCCTCTTCTCCCAGATAACTAATGACAGGACGAGAGGGAATGGCCACAAGTTGCGCCGGGGAAGATTTAGATTAGATTTGAGGAAAAATTTTTTCTCTGAGAGAGTAGTCGGGTACTGGAATGGCCTGCCTAGGGAGGTGGTTGAGGCACCATCCCTAGTGCTGTTCAAGAAAACTTTTAGATGAGGTGCTAAGGGATTTGATTTAGTAGCTTGGTGGGTAGGGATGGTGGTAGGAGGACGGTTGGACTAGATGATCTTGTAGGTCCTTTCCAACCTAATGTATCTATGAATCTGTGAATCTGTGAATTTTAGATAGAAATTTATACTTACAGACAGAGAAAATATGCTTTATTATGTTACAGCACAAGTATTTTTCTGTCTTTTTGAGAGAGAAAAGTATCTACCTACAGGTAGATACCTACCTGAGTATCTACCTACAGGTCAAACGTCTTATAAACCTATGTGATATCCACAACAACAACAACAACAACAACAACAACAACAACAAATGATTCAATAAATGGACAAAACTCATCCCAGAAATGTGCTGGTTTTATAACAGTGATGAACAGCTTGCTTTTTCTTTCAGATCATGATGGATTTCAACTTCCAAAACATTAGTCTAAAAGGGCAGGAAGGAAGGTGTAAAATAGATTCCGAGGATTCTAGATCCCGTGGCATTTCCACCAAAAGACAAGATAATGTCTTTTGTATTCCAAACAAATTATAGCCTGCTACTTTATAGTCTTGATTTCTATAAGGCAAAATTCAATGACTGTTCAAAACAATTGTACAAGGTTATTATCTGTTTTAGACATAAAAAAATTTCCCTTAATCTCTCAAAGATGGAATGTTGAACCCAGCAATTCTCTTCTATTATTTTAACATTGCTGTATGGTGGAAAACTTTTTACAGTGTCCACTAGTAGATGCTGTTTTACTTCCCAGTGCAACAACGAGGCTACTGAAGAACACAATGGAAGGACTTCAAGGAAGGGTAGCAAAACAAAAAAAAAGCAGTTCACAGTAGAAAAAAAGTTTAAACAACAAGCCCATCCATGTACCTACCAAGTCAATAGCTGGAGTAACATCTCCACTTTCATTCTAGCTATGACGGATAGACAGAGACCCGTGGCAACAGATGGGAAAAATGTGACAACAGAGATTCAACTCTATATAGGTAATAACCCCACCAAGTTCTGTCTTCTTGGGCTGCAGATGACTAAATTCTGAAAGTCTAAACATTTTTTCCTTTTAGCCTGAGCCTGCAACAAACAAATAAGTTACAAATAATTAACAATCAAGCTTACTTTCATAATAATAAATATGGTGGAAGCTTTCTCTCTAATTTTCAAGATTGGTACACAGTGTTTTGTTCAAAATGTTATTGGCTTTTTTTTTCCCCCAGTACTGTTTGGAATGTGATCAAATGCTATGAAGATAGCTGGATGAAAAAATATTTTCCAGAACCCAGGTTTTCACCACTGTGAGTCAAATCGTGTTATTTTTCTAATAAAATCATAGGAAACCTATATTTCAGTTGCTACTAAAATGGCTCAAAGATGACCTAGCTTTGAGCAATATAAATAGAAAGACTGATGGTTTTAACAGTATACTGTTAGATTTCTGTCAACCATTTCACATCATGAGAGCTTTCTAACCATACTGTCAAATTTTGTACGTTTTTTAACACACTATTATTTTCACTAGGCATAAATGACAGTCTTATAATTGTACAACATCTAAAAATAGAGACTTGGGGTACAGGTAAATAAAAGTGCAGATGGTGCAAGAAAAAGTCTTACAGGAGATCTTAAATCAGACACTATTCTTGCATTCTTGTGTGTTTTATTTTGCAGCCGTGTGCTGTAACTGTAGACCATCATACTGCACAGATGGAAGTGCAAGTTTGAGGGCTATTGAGCATGTGGATTTTCCCAGTGTGTCACAATTACAGAAACATCTGTGCTAAATAACTTCAAGCCGATCCACAGCAAAAATTGGCAATGTTCAATAACTCTCAATATCCATTTTTCCCCTGTGGTGAGATGGCCTAGTGATTGCAAGTTGGACTATAGCACAAAACATGTAGCTTCATTATTTCAGAGTCTATTTAGAGATTTCTCTGGTGGTATATTACCTACAAAATCCATATGTTTTTCCTTACTTAGCTGTATAGAGCCTTAGTTCCAGAGATACCACATGCCTGCAGCTATCATTGACTTCAATTAGAGGTGCGGATCTGTATGTTCTCTGAAAACTATGTCCTGTGGGGATACTTTTAATTGATTTTGATTTGCACAGGGAAAGGAAAAAATCTGGGTGACATGATCGTAAGAGATCAGAAGGGAAACAGAGGCAGTTTGCCTGCAGGAACAAAGACTAAAAAACATTATCACAGCTAATATATATCTTGTACCGTAACAGCATAGAAAACATGCACCTTTGTCTTTCTTCTGGCAGAAAAAAAGAAAGCTAGAATTCCTCTGGGAAAGTACAAAAGAATGAAAAGCAGTCCCAGATACCCCCAATAATGTAATATAATCCCAAATTCATTAATATATTTAGACCACATTGCAGTTCATGAAAATTCAGTATTTTTACCTATGACTGTGATGGAACACCATTTTTCACCCTCCACTCTCCTGCAGCTCTGGAATCTGGAGTTTTTTTTGCTGGTAAATGTGCATCACTCAAATATATCACATTCCAGATTCTTCATGCGCTGCTACAGATTCAATTTTCCATTCTTGTTGCCTGTGTTTGTTTTGGCTACATAGGCACTCCAGTACAGTCACCATATTTTATTCACACATCCCAGAATTCAAAATATAAAGACTGATACATTTCTTAGCTGCCACACAGTGCACAATTCATACCTAATGTACATTTTTCTACGTATTGGGACATTCCAATTGAAGAACACTCTTTCTTTGATCATATTGTAGCATTATGAACTCAGCAGTAGTAGTATTCTTTCCCTTACATTTCATTTAGATCTTTTCCTCAGCTCAATCTCAATTTCTTCCAACACTTGACTACATATTTCCTTAACTGCTTTGATACTCCTGAAGTATTAGCAAACTAGTGACACATATGTTATCTTACATTCAGACAAGGTAAACAGTGTTAGTACTTTCATCTTTATAAATTGGTTCTTGATAATTACTACTACCACTGTTTGAATTCTCCCTAATTCTCCCTCTCTTTCTATGTATGGAGCTGCAGTTACTATAACACTCCAACTATCATCTGAGATACAGAGGGGCTTGGTTCTTGGTTTATGACATGACTACACAGTGGAAACAACCAAAAATTATGCTGGATTTTGCTGTACCTTTATCTCTTTGCCAGTTTTGCGCAATTTTTTTACTGTTCAGTACATATGTGTCCTAGAAGAAATGTGTTGCTAGTTGGAATCTGAACACAAGCCTTCCTTTCATTATTGATGCCAAACCTCTTCTTCTAAGAAGGTATACTGCACCAAAAAAAAAGAAAAGATTATAAAAAGAAAAAAAAAAGAAAAAAAAAGAAAAAAGATTAAAAGATTAAAAGAACACATGTGAAGGGAAGATTGTAAGGTTGAAAGAATTTTTCAGTGTTTTTTTCTCATACTGTCCCTCTGTCACACTCTCACCTGAAATCCATCAACAGCCCCTCTCCCAAAGTTTCTTCCTACTAATTCTAACAAATACCAAGTTGACAAATCATGCTGCTATTGTGTCCCCATAGCAACAAGCTTTCTGGCATGAGTGACACATTTCCATATTGTCAGCTGGAAAATGTCCCACACAACTCTAGGAGCAACTGGAATTTTCTTGCCGTGCAAATGTCTCTTTCTTTTTCCCTCCCAATTCTTCATATATTAAAGGGAAGGTATTTGTATTTGTTGCAATGGATGCTATGATGACAGGCTGAGCATTTGAAATTTGCTTTAAAATTCTGTAAACCTGTCCTTTCAGTGGATTTTATGTTCTTTTTGAAACAGCTGTGAGTTTCAATGCCATCTTTAAAATAAATTTGAAAAAAATACCCATAGGTAATTTATCAAGATCTTGATAACTAAACAGAGAAAAAAATATGTGATTTATTATGTGACATACTTTTTATGCTTTTAACATTGGGCAGAAATATAAGAGAACTGTTGAAAATGTGCTCCTTCAGTAGTAACACATTTCTAACCTATGTACATCTAATAGGTTACTCTACTGCATATCTGATTGATCTCCTTGGATAAAAATTGTTAGGTGATACAAACTGCATATTCCGGTACTGGACTTGAGTAAGCAAGAGAAGCAAAATCAGTTCCATCGGTTTCAGTGAATTAGCCAAAGTTTGCAATATTGAAAACCTGGTATTCACGTCTCCCATCTCAAGTGTTAACAGTATTTTTCAATTATATTTAATCTCACTGAATCTTGAAGATGATATCTTTCAGTTCACTTATCATGGCCTCTTAAGATATAACCAAAACAATAACTGTACTTTCAAAGCTTATGGAAACTGCCTTTAGCAACATCATTATCACATTTAGATAACTCCACGCTAGCATGTGGGTTAAAGACACCGGAAGTTAGCTTATCATCTTTTAGACAAGAAGTAATGCTACACAGTGATATTTGAGTGAATGTTGAAGTCAGCCCTGGTAGCCTTGACAAATGCACTTTGTGTAACTAGTCCTAATTCCTGTATTGCCAAAGCAGCTTCAGTAAGATGTTTTGGCTTTTGTTTTCATCTGGACAGTAATTTTAGTGTATTTTTTCATGTACATGACTTTCACACACTACGTCCAGCTTTCAGTATTGAGTGATTGAGTTCACTGTATTGATTAACTATTGTCAATTTTGTGGGATAGTTGTTAGAGATTTTATCAAAGAAAGAATTAAACAAAAATTTATTAATGTAAATAATACAGATTCACAAACTAAGTGCTTCTTCTGAAAATTAGGAACCCATATGTGGAGTTTAGGTATAGGTACATAATTTGGACTGAGAAAACATTTAAGAAGCTTAATGTAAGCAATGAATTATTGATACATTTATCATTATGATATAATTACTGATAATATATGACATCATCAGCATGATTTTCAGCTGAGAATAATGGAGGAAAATATGAATAAAGTATCTTTCAAGGAAAGAGATTAATTTGCTTGCAAATATTAACTAAATAATAATTTTACAGGGTAGTCTTGTAGATAGGCAAAATAGTAGACAAAATACTATATGCATGTGGTTTCTTAGCTGTTCCATTTAATTATGACTGTTTAACAGAGAGGCATTGAAATGTAAAGTGTTATCTGAGGGCTGCAAAAGCACTGAACTGAGTGAATCACTGCATCCCACAGATGAGACACTTCCTTGAGCATTGTTTCTGTCTGGGTAGGTACAAAATACAATCAGCAGCAACACACCTGAGGTGGTGAGGTTATAAACACAGGTTCAGAGAAAAACTTGTCTGCAGTGCAGTGGAAGGTGCAGGAGCTACGTGTACGTGACAAGTTGGCAGATTTAACAAGGTTTAGATACAGAGCACAGCAGCAGGGAGCTGGGAGGCATAACCTGAAGGCGTCATACATCCTCCTCTGTCCTCACAGGCAAACGAGTCCTCACTCACACAGTTTCCCAGCAATACATTCTGCGTCACCACAGACTCACAACACCCTGTCACAATATATGTAGTACATAGGGCCAAAACCTGCAAGACCTATGAGTACAACAACAAGAATGAGGGAGAAATGAACATCAAAAGTTCTTCAGCTTTAAACAAACATTCTGGAGCATTGCCTGTCAGGAATTCACATCTGCGCTTTGTTATTACCGCTCCAAAACTGTTCTTTTCCCTACTCATATTTGGCTTAGAACTTTAGAAATTGCTTCAAACAGCACACGGGCTCCTGCAATAAGTAATGCTTTGATTTCTGACCTGACTCTTCTAATATTCTATTTTTCTAAGGCTGGGCTCAGATCAGCTCTTCCCACTGCCTGCTGAGCATTTGCTGTATTTAAGCAATGCAAGCATTACTCTGCTTGAGTATAGCATTGCAAATGAGTGCACCAGAATCCCACTGAGGCAGCTTGTAGCCTGCGGGTACTAATTGTTCATCAGGAAGACCTTAAAGCCTATTTAATACCAATGACTAAAGATCTTTTTACCTCTTTGCCATTTTGTAATTCATTACTAAATCAAAATAAGAGGTTTTTTCTCAAATAACAAATTAAAAAATGAACAAACAGTTATCATGTTTTTCTTCATAGTACAGAATGATTCATGTGTCATCTTTCATGCAAGCCAATAATTCTATGATTTAAAGCCTTGATAGCTATAAGCCATGAGTGCAAAGTAATCTACTACACAAGAATTTATAAGATAAATCCCTTTAGGGTTCACGGCTATTCAGCCAAAGAATCCTACATCTATCTACTTAATCTAGCTAATTTATCTATCTCTATATTTATAAAATAGCCAGTTTCTGGAAGCCAGATGCCAGCAGCGTACATTTAATTTGTTGACAAATTGTTTTCTCTGATAGGCACAGTTCCGTCTGTAAAGAAATGTATGTTTTAAGATTTGTTATCACTACATTGATATATTTTATCAGACTTCATGTTCTGTCACATTCTGGCCCATTATAACATTTTTATTTGGACTGCCATATTTGTCTTCATAAGCAAAAAAGCTTGGAGGGGGATAATGATGGGATGGGGATAGGAAGAACTACTTCTGAAGAGTCTCAAATCTTTGTCCAAACAGTAGGGGTTTTCTTGCTACACAAGGTGTTCCTTCTAATTATACACTTGTTAGAGGAGCTGCTTCAGTAATCAAAAGGTTAATTTGGGAAATATCAGTGTGGTTTCATTTTCTTATTCCCTGTTATTAACACTAACAGTATAAAACCTTTCCCAAACTGTGAATATTTTTCTGGAACTTCACTTCTCATTATTTGCCAGGAATGATAATGCTTATTATGTATCTAGGTTGATATAGAGACAGTTGAGAATGACATTTATAAAAATGAAATATCCACACCTAAGCTCACACATAAGTGAGCTGTTGTTTCAAGAGGACAGTTCCTGCCACTGTCCCTAATAGCGAAGGTTCTGCTGTGCTACTTTTGTTTCAGCTATGATGGGGACAAGTTATTGCCCACAGGCAAGACTGAACTTCCAAAATGATCGTGTTATTCTCGGGGTCTAGTGAGCAATGTGGAAAGCATGGGGTTTTGAATTGAGGATGCAGGAGAGCTATAAGGATTTAATGTCTGGAATGAATCACGCTGCTAGAGTTCACTCTGCCACTGGTCAGTCATCATTTGTATGCTCACATACTGTTACAAATCATTGCATGCTGGTATATTAAAGGCATATTTCTGCATTTGTTGTGTCAGTGAAAGTGTTATAACTGTGGAAGTTTGTTTTGTTTTTATTGTTTCAGTAAACAAAATGCATGTGAAATTGCAGCAAAAGAAATTGGGCTGTGCTGTGTAGCTTCAGACTTGACCTGACACATTGTGGTGAATGGTACCTACTATGAATGCCCTTCCTTTTCTGCCAGAAAGTAGGGCAGCTAACAGGGCCCTCCAGAGGGCCTGAAAGCTGCCTCTGACATGCCTCTTGTCCAAAGCTTCAGAACAACCAGTCCCTACATTCAATCCTCCAGCTGTGCTTCGTTTATTCCAGATTTTGAAGCAGAAAGGAAACTGATTGCTAAGTAACACCATGTAGAAGATAAACAGAGATTTTTACTGTTTTATCTATGTTCAGTAATGGCATTTTTCCTAGGAGTAGCAGCATTGCTCCCAATGGCATTTAATGGCTAAATCTGTGATATTATGCTATAGAGACTCATATCTTTGCAGATGACTGTCATTGTTATGGAGAACTTTTAGGATAACAATGTAAAGGCACATCTTTGTTCAGACTTACACTACAAAGCAATCACACTCATGGCCCTTCATTGATCGATGCAATTAATCCAACTTCATAACTGATGCCTGCAGTATTTGTTTCAGTTTACTCAGAAATTCAGATATTTTACCTTTAACTACCTCTACTTTGCTTAATTTTTTGATTCTTATTTTAATTCTGACATTCTATGTACTGAAGTATTTGATCAGTTAACCTGCAAAAATGCAGCTAAAGGTGTAAGACAGAGCCCAGGCAAGTCAGGATTTGACTGCCTAAAATCGTTCCAAGTGAAACCCAAGGGAAAACTGTACAGGGTATTCTGTGATACAAGGTGGTGCCAGGGTCGATTTGATGTGCCTAAGAGATCAAGAGTGGGCTGAGGCTCTTAGAACTCAGGTTAGCAAATGACACTTGTCGAGGGTTTGTTATGGTGGAGCCATTAAGACACAGCAGCACACTGGGAAACTCACTTCTGTTGAGCAGTCCACTCTGCCACCAGAACCGGTATGTACTCAAATAAATCTGCATTATATTAAATTTTTTCTAGTTAGTTCAGTGAAGTACATCTTCCTATTTCCAGTATGATGAAAAAATGTTGTCTTCAGACTGACCATGACTCTCTATCAATAAATATTTCTTCAAAAACAATGCCCATATCAGCCAGTAAAGTGCTACATTTCACTCAGGAGTGTGCACACACAGAGCTTGTTTTTCCCTGCATTGCCATGACCTTTCATTGACAGTTGCAGTGTTCCATGTTTCTTAATAAGCAAATAAAGCTGAAGCAAACCAAAATATGATTGTTCTCATCTAATCTTTTTTCTGGTTTCTGCATCGAGTGATGCAGCCTCTATTTCTCTCTATTCTCTGGCTTATTCTTTTCTGAGCACACTTGACACACATAAGGTTTAATAATTTACAGGTACAGGGCCTAGTTTGCCAGGCTAGGGACATATTCCAATTTCTTTCCACAACTCTAATGAGACAAAGAAGTCAGAAGCTTATTGCAACCGCCACATAAAATCAGATTTATGGATGCTTTTTGTCAGAGAGTGGTGCACAATAGTTTGAGTGTTCCGCTGAATCTCTCTATTCATCTCCAAGAGTAAAGTTTCCCCACCTGCTAATGGAAGAAACATTGTTATGAGTACTAAATACTTTTTCCTAATTATTTAGATAAGATTGGCCCAGTATGAAATATGGTCTGCAATTCTAACCAGTGTTGTTGCTGCCATATAGGCAGTGATTATGATCCCAGAAGACTGTACATGTAGAGAGAGATCTTTACATTCTATAAATCATTCTTGGTTGACACATTAAGGAGGAAAGGTATGGAGCCAGTGATGCTGCAAATGACCTGATACTGTTAGAAGAGCTCCTGAGAGTTTGCCACAGCTGGCAAAGGTTATTCTAATCTCCCTGAAAGCGAGTGTGGTGCATATTATGTATCCTGTTTTTCACAACAGATGAGGAGATTCCCACTGACTTTTGTTTGTTTCCTTTTCCCTATTTCTGATGTGAATTATTCATTGCTTCTGTCTAAACATTATGTCTTTTTTGGATCATTTGAAGATATAGCATCAGCATTACATTTTCAGAAGTTATAGCACAAAGGCAAAAAGCACTCAAGTTATATATGGTGGAAGCACATTTAGCTCTAGAAATGGCCATATCTGAAATATTGTATTCTGAACCAGATGGTGCTGTCAGACAGTGCAGAGTGACAACTTTTAGTTGATGCAGAAAGGGTAATGTGCCGAAGCAGAGAAGGTACTCTATCTCCATTTGCTGCATTTTTTTAACTTCACTTACAGATGGTACCACAAAGATCAGCTCAGGAGGAAAAGTAAGACTTCCTCATGGCTGATTTTGACTTAAAAGAATCTGTCAGAACGTTTATAAGCTAGCCAGGCAGGCCATTCTTCCTAGTGACTGCCTATGGCTCCTTCACAGCAGAATGAATAGGTAATAGAAGAAATTGGGCATTTTTTAACATTTTTCATCTGAAAAAATACAGAGTAGAGTCACTTCCAATCAACCATCATTTCTACTGACAAATATATATTAAAATATGACATGTTGCTTTCTTCTTCAAAAAAATGGTTACAATTTGCAGGTCAATATTTCTCAGTTCAAAATAGAACTTGAGTTAGGCACAGTAAAATATTTCTAAGAAATCAAATAGAAACAGGTTGAAACTGACAAAACAAAGTAACAGTGGCTCAAACTGCTCTGCATTATTTCACAATCCCAAAATTTTGTTTCGTGAATATTTTCTAGAGTGAGTCTTCATTATATGTTATTGACAACAATTTCTGCTCATCTTGAAAGTATTCATAATTAAACAAAAAATATTGTATTAAGTGCTACTTCAAATATGGATTTCAAAGGGATTAGATCAGTCATCTAAAAAGCAGACTTTTCTTCCCACATATTTCAGTATCACATTCTGCTTTCAAACCATGTAGCGAATTAACACCACAAGATGACCACGCTTGCCCAAATGCAAGGTCACAGGCTTTGTCTTATCTTCATATTAAAATAACTTGGCTCTTAACTACTGAGGCTACAAGCAAAGCTATCTGTTTTCACCCAAACTAATGAAAATTAGCACATCAGTCCATAAAGTATATGCAATATACTTTAAAAATACTAAAATAGTAACAATTCCCGAGGCATTTATTTTATTTGTGACAGCTAAACTCAAGGAAGATTAATTGCATTTCAGAGAATCAACACCTCTGCATGTAAATTTAACCACTGAATTGATAATGAGAGGGAAAAAAAAGTTACAAAAATAAAACTCCTACTTAATGCAATGCTCTACTTCTTTTCCTGTAGAAATGTATTAGAAATAGAAAAATAAATGCAGTTGATTTTGCTGATCTCAAGCTACTGAAACCATGACAAAATTATCTGGTGAAATATCCGGTGAAAAGTAGGTGGAATTTTTAACTCCAAGGCACAACACAATTTTGCATGTAAACAATAAATTGTTTTACACATTTAGAACAAAAATATGGGCTTCCATTAGTGAATGGAGTTACAGAGGACAGCCAGAGAAAGAACTTCACTACCTGTTGCAGGCATGGTTGCATGCAACTATGGTTCTCTTGGTCTGCCTGGCCTATGATAGCTTTTCTAAAAGGATGTAACTCACCTCAAGAGGGGAATGGTTCAGAGTGAAATTCTCAGAAGGAAATCTTACCCAATGTATGAGTGAATAGAAAAGCAGTACAGTCAAAAGGAATTAACAGAAAAGCAGCAATAAGTATTCCAGAACATAATTCTCCAGTCAAACTGATTATCATCTGTCAACATATAGCAATGGAATAAAGATACTTGTCCTTCTGAGGGTGCATTTTTAAGGACTGATTTTAAATTTCATAATACATAAAAGTATTCCATGTGATAATGGGAAGCCTTTCTGGGCCTAAGTTTGCTCAACTAATTAGACTTTATGGAACTCATGGTGTCTTCTTTAGAAGCATTGTAAATGTTTTGCTGAATTAGAATGGATGGGAGTATTACTTCCTATTTCACAGAGAAAACACAGTCATTCACCTTTTTTTTTCCTCCTAAGTTTTCTTTCAAAGGCTCATCAACATTCATCTAGCTGCAGCAAAAATATGTCATCCACCAGCAGGTAGTTCTTACTTGCTTGTTTGTTTTTTCCCCAGCGGCCTTCTGAACTTTATGACCAAAGCCAGCGAAAACAAATTTACCTTGGCAGAGCTACATCTTTGATAGGGATTCTACTAATGTCATGATGCCAACCTGAGGAAGAGACTTTTCACAGCACTAACAGGTGCAGCAGTGTTGAGAACATTAACCAAGCCACATTTTAAACTAGGTAATATCAATATCCTGAGTTTGTTTTTCATTTGTTTTATCATGTTAGTAAAATAAATAATTCATCATGTGACCAAAAGCAGATATGGGAAAGACATTGAGACTTAACCTGACATGGTCTCATTATATAGAATAAGATTATTTTTGATGTCCAGATGTACTGTATGGAAATAATTATCCTGCTGATGGATGAAAGACAGTCCATAAATCAGCAAAAACTTGTGACATTTTTGTCTGTCATAGAACAGTGAGAGACAAGAAAAAGACTTCTTAACCAAATCAAGATGAAGGCTTAACAATCTACATAATTATCTGAAGTGGAATTAGGAATCCAGACTCTGAACATCTTGCTCCAGATTGTTTTCTCTAAACCCAAACAAGTTTATTCAAAATTCTTGTAGAGTCATCATGCTGTTCTGCCAGCAGATGAATACAGACAAACTATAATGTCTGCTCGTACTTTATCTATGAATTATTGTATCTCATAGAGATCATCCAAAGAGTGGGCTCCATTTTCTTTAAATCCATCATGCATAACCCTCACAAAGCTGAAGGTAGTTTCAATTACAAGAAAATCTGCACTGAGGTATACATTTTATTCTCATTTTAGGGTGCTGCTTCATCATGGATAATGGGAATAATTCACAAGTGAAAACTTACTACCCAGTAGGAAAAAAAATTGAAATTCTGTAAGTGATTTCCTTCCAGGCATTTCCCAACGATCTACATTTCATTCTGCAATTTATTTCACACTGTGCAAAGATAAAGGTATAGTGACATCCTTAAACAGAAATATAGTTCTCTCTTTGAAAGTAATGCCTCCTATCTATTTTCGTGGAAATTACAATAGATACAAAGAACACAATGACACTATTTGATTGAGCAAACTCTCAGCTACAAAGAACTGTTTTTCAGCACAGTTACAACCATGAGCTATGCATTCTTGTCAGTGATGAGCAAGAGCCTGCATGCCACACTCATCAAAACCTGCACCACTGGAGATGATTCACTGTTTAACAGCTACTACGATGCTGTTGAAACGCACCACCCACCACCTCACTGTGCTTACATCCACTGTTTTGTCTCCACAAGCATTCACAAGTGTCAGCGGATATCAGTGGGTGCCATTTTTCCACATGGAGAAATTCTATGACACACTTTTACTTCATACACACTTCCATGTCAGACACCACTTTGTCAAACTGCCCCTGTGCTGCCATCTGTCACATGGCAACAAAATGTAAATGAACATTGACAGGAAGATCCACCCTTTTCTTCAGTACAACCAGCATCCAGTTCTTGTGTCAGGGGCCAACATAATAAAGTAAAAGGCATTACTTTTGGAGCAGCCCTATATATTTCAAGAAAGGTTCATAAAAGCTGTGCTGTAAATTTATTTGCCAGTGAGTATGACAGACCCGGATCACTCTTCAGTGTGGTTAGTATTCAGCTATATAACTCTCTCCGTTGGTGACTCCATGTCACAGCATTTTCACCCAGAAAGCATTGCCTCAAAACAACTTAACAGCTCAAAGTTCACCAGCACTCATCTTATATTGGTGAAGCTTGATGAATTTGGCTCTGAGAATCACTAAGTTTCCCCAGACCAAAGTTTATGTTCACAGTATACAAGAGCAGGAGTGACATGTCCCCTGACAAGTACCAGCAGAATTATTAGCTTGAGCAGACATGCTGTCCAATCCAATTTTAGGCTCTGCAGACCTACCCATAACTGCAGTTCATGAAAGGTCAGTTCTGTCATTTGTGATCACCACAGAAAATATAGATTAATGCCTGTTCCAGTTTTGCCCAGAAGTGTAGCTTTATCTACTTGCTCTTTCCTGTGGAGTGACAGGGTAATCTTTGTTAGGGTCACCATAAAGCAAAGATAGATAGATAGAAAAGCTGCATGGGAATCATGCCTCTGTCCTGCACATTCACCTTCTGCATAAGGCCATATTATGTGAATGAAGATAGGAACCAGCTGAGTCCAGAAGCACTTGTGATGCAGATCATCATGACTATTCAATGTGATCAAAATGTACTCCACTTATGTGAGTCATCACTGAACAAGAATCTCTTATTTTTCATTATAGCCTGTGGACACAGAAGCTGTGGGGCAATTTCTTCCCTGGTCTATTGTGATCATTCCTTGGCCTCTTTCAGTGCCTGATGTTTCTGGCTCAAGACCAGGTTTCAACAGGCATCCTTTGGCACACACAGCATCCCACATCTACCTTTTGCATCACAGGACACTAGGTTTTGCTCAGAAAATCTAATTGAACCATCTCTATTGTGAGGCCCTAGTTACAGTTAGCACACCAAAAGTACTTCCACTAAAGCAGATATAAGTAGAAACAAGAAATTCACTCTGAGCTCCTCATTCCAAACTGTTTTCTCAGACACCTACACATTTTTCTAAATATATTACTACTTGACTAATTTGTCCTGTCTGGTTTGAATCTGTAGGTAAAGAGCTCCACACAGGTAAGACTGCATTTAGATTTGTCTGACGTATGGCATTTGTGTGGACTGTTCCTCTGTATCTTTTTCTTTTGTTTTGTCCCCTGAATTCCTGCCATTGTTTTGTTTCTTCTCTGTATTTTTTTTCCTTTCTGATGCCTCTATTTTCCTACAAATATTTTTCCTATTCAGGTTGCCTTGTAAAGTAGAATCAATGAATAAAAATATCTCACAGTGGATAGTTTATTCTACCAATTTGATAGCCTTATCTGCTTACATGTTATCATTACCATATTATATTTGAATAATACATCAATTTGTTCAGCTTTTGAAATTCTCAGGAGCACTTTGGAAAACAAAGCTTCCAGTGAAGACTTGTATAGAACTAGGAAGGAAAAAGTAGTTATGGGCTGCATTTTGGTTTTGATCGCAGCCAACAACAAAAGGTAGTACAAAGTTGCATTGTCCTGAGGAAACTATTGGATACCCAATAGCTGCCTTGAAAGAATAGTTTGCCCACATCCACTCCAGTATTTCATTATGGTTGTCTCTGATCTAAAAAGAAAACTGGGATCTTTGTTCTCCACTGCTTCAGGTTGCCATCCAAAGGAAATGTCACAAAAACTGTCCTTGATTTTGAGCTGCAATATTTAGAGCAAGCATGTATATCCTATGGCTTGTGGGTTGCATGTGGCCCATGACAGCTAGTAATTAGCTGCACCTCCTGCTGTAATGCCATCATGGTGACAGTTCTTCCCTGTCAAGAAGCTTGGCCAGGACCCAGCAGATACCTATGACTCAACAACAACCAAAACAACAGGTCAGAAGAGATCCTCTTCACTTAGTGTGACTCAGACAAGTCAAAATGTTGTACACCCATGAATTTTAGAGCCTCCATGTGGAAAGGAGGGAGGTCAATTTAATGCCCAGGTGCCAAAAGGTGACTCAGTGGGGACTATATATTCATCCTTCCTAATGGATAGTTGTCCTTAAGGCTCCCAACAAGTTTTGGAGAGCCTTCAGTGGTAGTCAGCTATCCGGTCAGTGTATCAGTGTGTACTAAATACCTCTTCTTCAAACATCCAGGAAAGGTACTACACCTCTGACCAAAAAAATTTCACTCAGCTTGCTCATCTCTGAGCTCCTGTTTTGTATGGTGCTTTGTGACCATCTGATCACAAACAATGCTTTCCTTTTCATGTGACCTGAGGACTTCTCAACATGGAGAAGGGCTGGTATTGTCAGACCCTTTCAAATAAACCGTGTTTTCAGAAAGCTGAGGCTTGACAACTTCTGCCACACTTGAACAGCCTTGCTGTGAATGTAGCATGCTTCAGATCATAGCACATAGGGTTCTGCATCCTGCTTGTTGAACTGAAAATCCTTCCTAGTTTATAAAAGACAGAGTAACAAACAGGTGTGGTCCAACTGAAGCCTATATAAAATGAATCTAAGAGATATCCTTCTGTCATGCTGAGACTTGATTACAGTGTAAGTGCTGTCAGAAGGGCCATATGTTCCATTCACAGCGTGGCTTAGCCCTCTGCAGGCTCAGCAGGAGTGGGCCGTGTCCTGGCAATTTGTCCAAGGCGCATCACGAATTGACTAGGATAAAGAGATTAGGGCCCTGATCCTCCAGTACCTTCCACCTTGTGCAATGAGTGCAGAGCAGATGTGAATTGGTGATGTTTGGCCCTGATAGCAATTTAGCATCACTTAGGGCTCATTTTGAAAAGGTGAAAATGACTATGGAAACAGCAGATAACTGACCTTAATTCCTGCCCTGTGTTTCCTTTGCGTGTGTGCATTTCTTCAATGACTTGTCATATTCTAATGGCTACATTCAAAGCAAAACTGGAGGAAAAAAGGAGAAAAGTGGTAGCCTACATTATGTCCTTCACAGTGTTCAGACCCCAAACCCCTGATCCCCACCTCATCATTAAAATCAAGAACAAGAATAGATAGTGCTATTAAGCTAGGATAATGAAACAGCTAGCAGAAAAATATGGCCTGGAAACTTCATGGGCTGTCTGTGTGCCAGACTCCTTCCTCACCTTATTTACTACCTCTTCATCCCACTCTTATTCTCCTTCTGTAATGATACTTTCTTCAGTGATCTATAAAATGGCTTGTACGCTCCTAAGTCAGTGGTGTAGTAAAATTTCATGCATGACTTCAGGAATGGGGATCATGCTCAAGATCCCCACTAATTTTCATGAAAATTAGCAACTCTGTTTAAAAAGGTCAGAGCTGTTAAATGGTTGCAGAAATGCAGCAGCAGGCAAGCTCTGTTGAGTTAAGGGTTTTCTCATGAATTTTGTTTGCACAGCCCTGTAGGAAACAACCTTGCTTCTGTCACAAAGTGTACAACATTATGATTTGAAACTTGATTTTTATGAGTCAGATGAAAAGTGGATAATATATTAATGTACTTGTATCTAGAAAGGGGAGGGGGGAACAAAATGTCAATCTTTATTTGATTTTTGCTCTCAAAGAAATTCAACATTAGCATGGTTCCCTGAATAACAGCTATGAGTCAGCAACTCACAGATATTTTTGCAGTAATTGGCACCACACTCAGGGCACTGCAATTAATGCAAGCATGACAAAAGAAAGAAAGTTAATATGGTATTATATCATCAAGCTCCATTTGTAATAAAGGGCAAACTTAGTGCTAGCAGGTACAATATTCTGTCTTTCATCATATGAGGGGACATTCAATCTGTGATTTCTTTTGCACTGTATAGAGTATGGTATTACAGCTACACTGGAGTTTTCTGAATAATTTTTTTTCTTAGTTATGGGAAGGAAAAGGCCAAAATAAATTCTCTTTTGCTTTTGATCCAAAAGTGAAATTATTAACTCCCATATTTTGCCTTCAGGTTTTTAAAATTAAAAAATGATGGCAAAGTTTTAGACAAAATTTTCACTTAAGATATTTTAAATCTTTAAACTTTCTTTTTAAGGGGGGGATTGCCATTTTTGCTAAAATTACTCAATCTTATTCCTAGAAGTTGTCATTATCAATTAATAGGGTGCCTAAATACAGTAACTGATGATATAAGCTGATCATATAAACTTGCTAGTTTATACAAACATGAACAGTCTGAAGAATAACCCCTTTTAAGAAGTAACTGAGATAGTCTAGAGATGACTGACTGTTGCATGAGCTCTACCTCTTCTAAAGCAATTGAGGATTTAGCATTATGTTCTAATTAGACAAGGGCATGGGTGTGTTGATAGCTTCCCACTTCCTAGACCCTTTCCTTGATCAGTTTGTTTTTCTTTGTTGCCCAAAAATACTGTAAGAAGCCTCTTCTGATCCAAGTCTGCAACTGGAAAATATCTGAAAAGGAGTATTCCTAATGTCCAGGGAAGCATCTGTAAAGCAGAAAAGGAAGCTATGGGCACAAAAAAAAATGCTCAGATTCTCTTGTTTTGCATGGGGAGTTGATAAAGGTCTGTATCCTGCAAGATCAGCCTCAGGACATGGTTCATTCCATTGGATTTAGTGCTAGCAGGACCGCAACTTCAGTGCTTAGCAGAGTGAAAACCACAGGTACATCATGCAATGCCTTGGATGGTTTCCCGTTTTAGTTGTTCAAAAACAATCTGAAGCAAAAATGAAATGGCAGAAGATTTATAACCTCCTCCATGTACATACTTAGACTGGATTCTCCATTCTTTTTTTGCTGCACAAATTTGTGTGTCCTATGTACACCAAGATGTATAATCCACTGAAAACTTGTTTATTAGTAATCCAAAATTGGAAGATAAATTCATCTTATACAATCCTACATACTGTAATTTATTTAAATCTGACATGGACTATTTGAGCACCCTCCTTCCTACTGACTGTTCTTTCATGCCTCATTGTAGTTCATCTGCTCTCTTCTACTGGGAGCTCTGCAGTACGTTTGAAATAAACACTTTGGCCTCCAATTTTTTCCCTTGCTCTTCCCTGTAAGTATGCTTTGGTGGTTTTCAAAGGTATTCTGGGAAGGAGCTACTTTGGAGTCTGATTTCTGTTTTATTTAGTGTGCAGAAACAACAAACAAGATACAACAGTGCCTCCCCGTTTTGGAAAAGAGACAGGTTCAGAGACCATGGAGACTTTTATAAAGCTCCATTACCAGAATAGGTTTAAATCCTCTGCCATTCAAACCCTTTAGACATGTGCTCAAACACATTCTTTCCCCATTCCTAACACAGTGGGATACAAGGTGAGACAGATCAGGTTCAGCAGAGAGGTATTACCACTGCATTCTCGAATTAGAGTGAAATTGGTTTGGTTGATTCTTTCATTGTGCTCCCATGGAGAAAGCTTGTCCTCAGTAAATGTTTTTTAATCAAGTGATTTGAGTGAAACTTCAGAAGTACTGGAAAGGAGACTTTAAAAAAAAAAAAAAAAGCCTGTCTTCTATGTTACAGTTTGATAAAGATACACATTTTTAATGTAATTCACAAAGATAAACAGAAAATTAGTATCATAATTTTGGCCCCATGCATGCATGTTTATCCTAATAATTACATAGCAGTGTATAGCTAGAAAAACGTTGCTGCACTGAATATTGCCTTTCATCTGCTCGTTTCCTCTTCCTAAAATAAATTTCATGCAATAACCTTCCTACTTTTGGATAAAGGGTTCAATAGGCACTGATATCCTTCCTATTGTCAGACATGAGGTTATAACTGAATAATGATGATAATTAAAATTAACTGATATGACTAATAAAACAAATTCACATCAGCAGTGAAGGACAAATCTCAACACATTAGGTTTGGTTTGGATAAGCAGGGAAAAGATTGATTATTTAAATGTTATCCAAAGGCTGCGTGCTAAAATGGGAGCAGCAACGATTCAGATGGAAATTTTACCATAACAGCTGCTTCACGGTAAGTTCTTTCCTGCAACTGGAAAAAGAACTGCTGCAGTTTATAACTGAAGCCAATATAACCACTGATCAAAATGAGTTGATGTATGGTGCCTTCTCAGCACTTCTCAGAACCATAATCACAAATACTGACACCCTTTGAACACTGATGAATAGCTCTCAATGAGGTAGGGGTATGTCTAGATTCCCATTTTGACTACTGAATATAAATAAGCTCTGTTCTGGAATTTTATAAGACATATAAAAATATTTTTACATTCAGAATTTATATGAAATGCTTATTTATATTTTTAAATTCAATTGCATTAAGTAATATATATTTATATTGTAATATATTTTCATACTCATATCATACATATACATAATATTCATAATGGTTTTGTTAGTCTGCTTTTCAGTGACTGAAGGAAGACTGAGTCTGTTTGATATGCTATTCCACAGTCTATAACCATATCTCTGAGACTTCTTTCCCATATGTTCAATTTGTACCAAACTACTTTTCCTATCACATTTAGCATTCAAAGTTCGCTACAACTCAAAGTGTTACTTATGAACACTGATCTATTAACAAGTAAACATACCATCTCATCCTTATTTATATGCCAGCCCTGTTTTCTTCTTTCTCTGTGTAGAGGCAAACACTTCTACCACTTCAACCACATTAGCCTATTACCCCTCAGCTAAATTCTTCTCCATTTTACACACTTGAATAAATCTCTCTCTAAGACCTATTTCCCAAAAAGATATTCAAGAAATCAGACAATTTTCTGACAACCGAGTGAAGAGCAATAGGAAATTTTCTCACTCTTTATAAACAGATACAATAATAAGATGAATGTGTTTTGCGCTTATCCCTGATTAAGATTGCAGTTATTCATCTGTGTTGCTCTTCTGCCCTAATTTAGTGCTGACAATGTCCATCTTGCCTTTGCTGTGGTGGTGATAGCCACAAATCTGAGCCCTGTGGTGCGTGGGGAGGTGTGAGAGTGCACATCTCATCAGTCAGTGGAGCAGATAGGATTCTCTTCCAACCCTGTGCCTGAATCTTTTTGGTGTCTTCCTGTACTTACTAACCATAATAAATATTGAGTAGCTGAAGGAATTAGTTTTGAAGTAACAAGATAAGATGCTTGAAATTTTTTAAAAAACTAACAAAATGAACTAAAAAATAAAAGAAAATAACCAAAGTATAATTGCTGTCAAGAGTAGTGAATGTATCAGTTTTACATTATCCCAAATTTATCATGATTGTGGACTTTTGCTTGGGTTTTAACTGTTACCTCACATTTTGTCTAAAATTTCTGTGAAGAGGAAAACCAAGAAGAATTCCTTTATACTGAATGGGAAGGAAAATAAAGGAATAAATTTCTTCAGTTTTATTTAAAGAAGGCTTTCATACTGAGTGTGTTAAAAAAAAAAGAAAAAAAGAAAAAAAACCTGAACATATAAAAAGCAATTTCCTTAGATAGCAACATTCTTTATTCCCCTTGCTATTATTAAAGATGTTAGTATTTGAATAGCTTTCTCCCTCACAAATCACCTTTTCCTTTAGCTGAAGGAAGTCATAACCCTGTGTTTATGACACCTCATGCTGTTTCTCCAAAAATAATTGTTGTGCCACCAGTGCAGAAAAGATCATGGGGCTGATGATGTTTTAATATGTTAAATGCTCACCCTGACTTTAAATGCTATATTTTCAAATCAGATGCACTCTGGCTTCCCATTGTGCACAATCAGAATTACATACCTACGTGTCCTGAGTGCTCAAATTGGATTACTTATGGTTTTGATACCCTGAAGTAGACATTAGCGGAAGTGTCAATAGAAAGGACATGGTTCTGGCAAGTGAAAAAGAGCTGTTCTAAGGTTCTGAGTACTTCCAACTCAGTTTCATCAATTTTTTTTAACTGTTTAGAAACTAAATATTAAAAATATGCCAGTGTTGCTACAGATGTGTATTTATGATTTACTTTCTCTGCCTTAATGGTCTCTCTTTCAAAATACTGCTTTATCTTTTAAGAATGGATGACTTCTAGAAGAAAGTAATGCAATGGCACAGCCATCCTGGGGGAAAAAATAAAATAACTCTGATCAAAACCCAGTGCTATTATTTAAAATTCACTGTTTACAATCAGAAGCTGCTGTTATTTCCTCTTATGTAAACTAAGTGAGGCTACCAAGAACAACTACTTGTAAGAACATTTATTTTTAATGGGGAACAATATTAAGTAAGTAAAAGATTATTGAATCATAGAATCCTTAGAGTTGAATGGGATCTTTAAAGGCCATCTCGTCCAACTCCCCTGCAATGAACATGGACATTCACAGCTAGATCAGGTTGCCTAGGGCCTGATCCAGCATCATCTTGAAAGTCTCTGGGGTCAGGACATCAACCACATATCTGGGCAACCTGCTCTAGTGCATTGCCACCCACACTGCAAAAGGCTCTTCCCTCATATCCAAACAAAATCTACTCTAAACTTGAAGCCATTTCCCCATGTTCTATCACCACAGACACTGCTAAAGAATCTGTCCCCATTTTTTTCTTTATCTCCTCTTTAGATATTGAAAGGCCACTATCAGGTCACCTTGCAGCCTTCTCCAGGTCATTCAGATGGTCCTTGCAAGAGAGGCGTTCCATCCCTTGGATCATTTGTGTGGCCTTTCTCCAGATGTGCTCCAACAAATCCATTTCTCTCCTGTAATGAGTACTCCACACTTGTACACAGTACTTCAGGTGAGGTCTCACCAGCACAGAGCAGAGCAACAGTACCAACTCCCTCTCCCTGTTGGCCACACTTCTATTGATGCAGCCCAGGATACAGTTGGCTTTCTGAGCTGCAAAGGTGCATTGCTGATTCATGTCCAGCTTCCCATCTATCAATATCCCCATGTCTTTTTTGACAGGGCTGCACTCAATCCTTTCAACCCTCAGGTTGCATTGGTAGTGAGGGTTACCTCAATTCAGGTGCATTTGGATTTTTTGAATCTCATGAGGTTCACCTGAGACCACTGCTCAAGCCTGTCTAGATCCTGTACCTCCAGTGTGCTGACTGTATCCCACAGCTTGCGCTCCACTGTCAAGATCGTTGATGAAGATATTAAAGAGTAACTGGGAGTGTTACAAGCACTGATCCCTGTGGGACACCACTTGCCACTGATATCCATCTAGATATTGAGCCATTGACCACCAATGATGAACTAGAGCTGTATGTTTTCCTCTTCTGGAAAACAGGCATTATTTTTATATTCTCCTTGGTGCAATGATAACTTTTTTAAAACAGAACAGTTTCTATGGTAATTTTCTAATTTTACAAAAGTCAGTGGAATAGCTTTTTGCAAATACGTAGAGAAATATTACTTAGGTAAAATATGTTGTTAACAATTTTCAGAGGGAGAAATATGTAATGAGAAAGCTGAGGAAAGGACACATTCAAATAAAAAAAAAAGGATTTTTTTTTATTGTTTTGTTTTGTTGCTGTTGTTTTTGACTAGCAGACTCAAACCTACACCTGAATTCATTTGTGATACTGTTTATCCTCCTGACATATCAATCAGATGAATCCAGAAAATAAAGGACAAGAACTCCGGAAGAACTCTAGATGGGCTCTGTAATAATCAAAATTTCAAGATGTGGCTGAACAGGAAAGCCGTACCATAAGAGATACCTTATTTGATAATCTAGTGACATAGCTATCAGAAAATCCCAATTAGGAAAACAATCTAAAATTATTTTTAGCACTTCCCCTTACATTCAATGACCCCCAGGACTGCCACATGGCTCCTCAGTCACTGAGGTGAAAATATTTGTATGTCTCTGGACCCACAGCTGTCCTTTCTGTGTGGCATCCAGCTCTGAGTTGCCCCTCTACAGATTAAGCCATGTCTGGTGGTGAAACCTGCATGAAAGTCCTGTGGTAGAGGATAACACCACCACATTTTGAAGGAACATAGCAACAATTCTTTTTTCCCCAAAACTATCCCCACTTCCTGGTAAGGAAATACAGATTATGGAAGAATTTGGTAATGTGGGGAACACAGGTTTGAATTCCCTCGTGCTATGTCTACTTTTAAGGATGGACAGATTTGAGCTGAAGGCTGAGTGGAAATACATTCTCTAAGTTGAGCCAAAATTGTGGGTACATATCTATTTTTCTGCAGATTTAATTCTATTAATCTTCTAAATTGTCACAATATTAAACTAAAAACATAAGCGTAAGTACAAATGTCCAGAGCATTTTCCAATTTTCTGTGATGACAATGATGAGATTTTATTTTTATTACCTCAATTTACAAACTCCTTTGGAGTCTGCTTTCCCTATTTCATCTTACAAGCCAAAGCCTCCGAGAAGGTAAATTTCAAATTTAATTCAAAAATAAATTAGAAGATAATCCTACTCAGTCTGAAAACTGCTATGGCCTGCCATATCCAAGCAGATTTATGTAGTTATAGAAGTTGACCGGTTGCACTGAAAGCAATTTTAATTCAAGTGATCAAAAATGAAATAAATACTCAAAACACCTCTGAAACTTAGCAACTTTAGCACAGGGAATACTATAGAAACATAGAATCATTAAGGTTGGAAAAGATCACTAAGATCACCTAATCCAGCTGCCAGCCAACCCCCACCATGCCCACTAATCATGTCCATCAGTGCCACATCCATACAGATATTGAACACTTCCAGGGACAGTAACTCCACCACCTCCCTGGGCAGCCTCACCACTCTTTCAGAGAAGAAATTTTTCCTAATATCTAACCCAAACCTCCCCTGGCACACTTTGTGCAGTGCCTCCAACAATATGTAAGCGTGCTTCACTTTAGACAAAGTTTTGGGTTTTTTTGTTTGTTTGTTTGATTAAACAGTCTTTCACATCTCTGGAAATAGTTTATTGCACATACAAAATTTAGAATTGAGAAGTTATGAATAATTTAGAAATTAGATGAAGTGTGATCCGACAGCAGTAAAAGGCAGGCCTCTGGGGAAAATAATATATATCTGTGGGAAAAAATAGAAACTTTTATGTCTGTGCTTGCATTTTGCTTCTGTTTTCAAGTCATCTTTATTTAAGCCCACCCCGGAAAGGAGAAAACAATAGTCTGATTTATTCAGCACTACTTGTAGCTCATGCAAACTTCATTTACACCTATAAAACAACTCAAAATAACCGTATCTTCCCTGTTTCTGGAAAACCCTTTCAATGCACAAATCTTCACATACTCAGATATATTTAGATAGTATTCGTTGGTTTTAGATGCTGATTTCTTAAGAAAGCTTTGAACGGGAAATACTGGAAACGGTTCCAGTCAAAATTAAAAAAATATTAAATTTACTATACTGTATTATTCTTAACCATTAATAAATTCTGGAGGGAAAATGACAACAGTTATAAACATCTAAAATTACTTCAAGGAATCATAGAATCATACTATCATTAAGGTTGGAAAAGATCTCTAAGATTATCCATTCCAATCATAAAGCATAGGAAACCAAAGCTGATAATGAAACAATCATGATACTAAAATGACCAAACACGTAAGTGGAAGTTTCAGGCAAAAAAAAATTCTCAGTAGTTCCAGAAAAATATCAGTTTTTTGAAATTCTAAGGATAATTTTCAGGGAAAAAAAATGCTGATGATTTTAAGATTTAGGAAATTATGCACATATGTTAGTGTCAGGATAGTGTTGAACAGCCTCATCTCTCAGTGAGGTCAGTGTCAGCTTTACAATTGATGAACAGAGTAGTCAAATATGTGTACCACTTTTCCTGGTAGCATATGCCAATTTTGTAAAAACATGACTACCATATTTCAGAACTACACTGTTGCTTGTACCTGGAAATTTTCCACCTCACTAATAGTTATGCTTTAAAAAAAGAATGTTAACCTTTGCGTTCCAGATTTTGTATGATGATTAAGTAAATACAGATATTGTGGCTAAGAACAACAACGACAACAACAACAACAAACCCACAAAAAAAACCAAACAAACCATGAAGGTCATGCAGAGAAAAGCCCCCTTGTCTATCATTAGATTAGTATGTGATTAAATGAGACCTAACTGGCATTTCTTTCTCCTGTTTGATTTAATTTTGACCAGTGATGATGAATTATTGTAGGAAATAACAGGACTAAGTAAAAATCACAGCATTCACTTTTTTTACTAGAACAGAAGAAACATTCACAAGAAACTTGTCAGGTTTTTTTCAATTCATTCATACTTATGACTGCTGCTGGTAGCAGATGCCTGTGGAAAGAATACAAAAATCATAGAAAATAAACAAGGCAGATCATTTAAATTTGAATATCCATCTTTTTGAAATGTTTTTAGCTAAGTTTGGCCAATGAAATACAAATGAATTGACGGGGGAGGTGAAAAATAACACAGAAACCAGCTGAATCTTCCATCTACTTATGTCAGCTTTTTGATTCATAAATATTTTTATGTATTTATTTCTTGTTTAAACATTTCTAGAAACAACGGACTTAGCTGGAATGTGCGTATGTGTATACATATTCACGGTGGCCATAGTAGGGTGAAGAAAATCGTCAGCATGCAATATATTCATCTAGCACAAAAATGGGAAAAAGTGTGCCAGTCTGCTAGTTTGAGTACTGAATATACATGTTCACACACATATTTAAATAAGACAAAGAGGTCAGAAACTGGCTGCAAAGGTCAGGCAGGTAATTCTTCTACAAAGAGAAATGAATCAGGAATAGAAATTGATTTTCTGACAAAGGAAACCTTTCAAGAACATAGGAAAATCTCTAACTCACTTTGTATTCTCTGTTTGCAAACCAAACATCCCCCAAAATGCTTTATTTATTTATTTTTTTTTCTTAGCTGCAGTTGTCTTCTTTCAGTTTGAATTACTCAAAAATTGCAGAGAAGAACCAATTCAAATTAAATTCACATATTCCACTTAAAATTTTGTAATAGGACATAAAAGGAAATGGGACCCTTCCCCACCTTTTCAGAAGCTGTTTGAGTTGCCTTGTTTAAAACTTCCTGTTCAAAGGCATAAGCCTGCTCAGGTGAAAGCAGGCTTTTGGAAAACTCCACTGAAATTCCACTGATGAACCAATAACTCACTTAGCTGGTCTCAGTCAAGGTTCTGTATCAGTTGCATTTTTACAGCTCTTTTTAGGCTGTTTGTTTTTGCAGGAAGTTTATCTTGCTGCAGGGTAACAGGACATTCATCTGTTATTCTATGAATAACAATAAGCAGAATTATTTTAGTGAGTTCTCTAATTGCTGAAATTATGCCAAGATCTGGGCTATAGATTAAGTAGCTATGGATGGTCTTTAATGCTCCGCCTCTATCTTCCACAAGGAACAGAGCTCAAATACAATAATCTTACCCTTTTTGTATGAATGTGTTATATGGCCAAGTGGATAGAAAACTTGATTGTGTTTTCAGAAAAAGTCTTAAAATTTCTAAAGCTTAGACCACTTAACTGATTTCTCCCAAATGGCAGAGCTAACATCAGTAGATGATTCTGAAGCTGATCTGGAAACACTAGTGAAATCAGTAACACTTTATATCCCTACTGTGCTCTGATATTCAGGATGCCTTTATTAATCATTAATACTAATATTTTCTATTGATTAGCAGGCTTCTCTGTCTATAGGTCATTCTGTGCAGTATTTATTTCTTAGAGTCACACAACAAATCACCTCCTGGGCTTCAGAAGGCAGAAGCCATTTGAAAACTGCATAGTGTAAATGGTTAATTTCCAGCACTCAGCAGATGAAAATCTATATATGGGACAAATCTATAGATTATTTCAATAATCAGAGCTTTCAGAGATGAAAAAGAAGATTGGAGATTAAAGAAAAGGGAAAAAGGAAGAAAAGAAGGAGGAAATTGAATATATTTATGAATGTATATCTGTTCTCTTCTTATAAATCTTCCAAAATGCTCTTGAAAACTTACATTTCATTATTCATTTTAGGTTGGATCTGAACTATTTTTTCTCCTCAACCCAGTGACTTCATAGATAGCTCCAGATTTAAGAAAAATCCCTCACAAAATAATGAAAATAAACAAACAAAAAAAACAAGTGAAAATTGAAGCATAATGCATTACACTACAGTGCTCTTTTCCTTTCCCAGATCGTCCCATTTATTAATATCTGGACAAATGTTTGAATAAATCTGAAAGAATTGCAGATAAAACTAGAAAATTTCACTTATTATTTTCCCAGAGACATTTAAGAATGAACTGAGCTCTCATATTTGAAAGACAATTAAATTTTATTCTAGAAAATCCTCTTGATGTGTCTAAGAATGAAGGATCTTTGGGTCTATTTAAGCCTTTCTTTGTTCAGAAAGAATGCTCTAGCCAGTTTTCAACTTACTTTGTGAGACGATCAGGGCAAATATAAGCCTCCATGCAGTGTGGTTTCACTGATGAGGTATGCCAGGAAGAAGGATTCATGGTGCTCTCCTGATGGGAGGTGAGAACCTGAGCCCAGCACAGTGTGCGTATGTCAGTTCAGATGAACTGTATGAGCTTAGTTAAATAACCATCTTCTCCAGAATTAAGCTCAGACTTTTTGACATCTCTGATATTTTTGCATTAATAAAAGAGTAGAATAAGGAGGGAGATACCATCAATGTCTTGCAGTTTCCAAGAAACGTTTTGCAATATAATGGACTAGAATTTTGTTGACTTTTAGACTGGCCATGCAAAGAAGAAAAAAAATCCATATACCCTGCAGACTAAATTACATATCTACGTAAGTAAAGCATAATGACCGCAGTTATTCAAAACAGCCAGAGTCCTTTAAGTGCTTCTGGAGTCTAAGTGAAGCCAATGGGACAGATCTTGTACATTAACATAGTTCAACTCCTGTAAATCAGTAGGTGTCTCTGCTACTGTACAACGCCTGAAAACATAATAAATTCTTTTATCCAATAAAGTGGAATTTTTAACAATTGATAAATGCTTCCATGGGTCATTAACCGCAGTACAAAGTAATGAAATAAAAATTTCTGGGGAACTCAACATAAAATAAAAGAAAAATAAAAGACAATTCGAGCAACATCAAAAAAAGGGTTTTATAGTATGAATGACACAAAATAAAAAATTTGTTTCATTGTTATTATTATTACTATTAGTAGCAGCAGTTGTAGCAGTAGTAGTAATTCTCAATAAAGAAATAACCTTCTGCTCTCTGAACAGCATCCAGAAAATTAAGAGAGATGTGATCTGGAAATACTTGGAGAACTGGATTTGGAAATACAATTTTTACTATTGAATACTGAGGGTGCTCTAATAATACTTTCTCCCTCTCTATTTCTGCAGCAAAAGCCATGACATTTCCCCGGATAACACTTATTGAAGAAAAAAACAACAAAAAAAAAACGAGGGATATAGCTCCACTGTTTTGGAATCTAAGCCATACTGATTTAAAAGTTAATCTCATTTGGAAAACAATCACAGCCAAGGCATGGAAATTATACTATCCCAAGTAATAACTACATTACATACTATAGTTTTTTTACACATTCACTTTTATTAATTAATTTTGGTAAAGTATTGAATTTTTTAAAATGTGCTTTTCCTAATGCTAACATTTTTAAACTGTGAATAAGGGGAATTTTTACTCGTTCATGCAATTGTTTCTGTATTCAGATTTTTATCATTTTTATTTCCTTATGTTTCCATTTTGCAACTGATCTTTTCTCCTACTACAGATCATGGATGAGCAAATTCATTTTCTGTTCTTTCAAGCATATTTAAACACTGCAGATTTAAACTTTAACATTACTTTCATTCTACTTAATTTCAAGTATAAAAAGAAAACTGAGGGACAGACGGAAAAAAAAAATCTAAATCCTCTGAGTCAGAGGCTGTCTATTTGGAATATGTTTGTTCAAAACTCAGCACAATGGAGTTCTGTTCCTACAACTGGGCATCCTCTATGTGACTCTGATACTAATAATAAATTGTCATAAGCACAGTAAAAAATTTTATGTATCCAAGTGACAGGAAATCTCTGACCTCACTTTCAAAAGCACCTAAACTGCCTTCAGATCCTGAATGCCATTTTCTTTCTTACATACAATAAGACTTTTGAAAATGTTACCTGAAATGTAAAAATGGATCAGTAACTAAGCCAAGCCTGAGATCCAGAGAACAGAAAAGCTGAAGTAGAGAGGACAGCGCAGTTTAAATACACAATGCATACATACACATACAGATATTTACACAAATATCTATGTATGTACACACACATGCACATGCCAATTAGATATACTGTGTTTTAACAGGATAGGATTCTCTTTACCTATGAATATTCTGAATTTGCTGAAACAACTTTCCACAGAGCAAACAGTCTTATATTACTGGAGAAAAAAAAGAAAACAAAGCAAAATATAATACTTTGATCGTATGTTGGCTTTGTGAATAGTATGAACTCTTATACTATTTTGAGAGGCTTGGTAAACATCAAATTACAATAATAATAATAATAATAATGTAGTCCAGAAAATACAATTTGTCCTAGAATTACCAATTTGTAAGCTTTTCCACTTCCCTTGCTGTCTAGCTTGTACTTTCTACACTCCAATAGCCACATGTCATACAGCATACATACTGCTAAGTTTCTGCTGAGCCAATTCAAAGCTGACTTCAGGTAAAGTGGGAAAGTCATAGACATGATTTGAGGATGTCTCAGTTGGCTATGGAAGACTTATTAAATTCCAACTCTAAAATTGAGGATTAAAAATGTGAAGACAGGGAAAGTGATAACTGATAACTAGCATGCTATCAAGCTCTGTAACTTCAAGATTGCTGATTTAGATTCAATCCATGCTTGCAGTGTACAAACATTTGCACTATAGGGATATTAAAGTGTGCACTGCATCTCAAGGCATTTTCAGACTTTACTTTCTTTTTCACAGTTTTGTCTTCTAATGTGAACTTCCCTGCACTAAACAAAAGTGTGCAGTCAGAGTGACCTAGCTTTGTCTTATCAAAACTATAGAGGTTAACAGTTTGATCAGGTTGAAAATATAAGTGTCCCAGTTAAAGTGATCACAGGTCATTATGACTCTCCAAGCCAGGCAGGAGACACTATCAGACGGTATCAAGCTTCATTCAGAGTCTGGCCCAGCTTCTTGCTTCCAGGAATTTCCCAAGAATGAGATCTGGCAATATCTCAGCTCTACAAAGGCCAAAAGGCTCTGTGTAACCCCTCATTTTCAACATGAAGTCAAGAGCACTGGATAAAGTTAGCACTGTCATTGTGTAGCTGGTGATATCACCACTGTCATAAAGGCAGTTCTGAATTCCTTTGCCAGGAGTTCTTTGCCTTAATATCTTCCTGACACTAGGACTTGGACAAAAACAGTCACGATAAACATAAAAGAGAAATAAAGCTAGTTTACTGGAGATTTTTTTTTTAAGATTCGGCAGCTATGATGTCCAGAAAGGAGATTTTCAGCATAATTTAGCTCAATATATACTGACATTCTAGACTGCTCTGTATTCCCAAGAAGTTTTACTGCACTGTAGCATTTTCTTTTCTTAATTTTGTGATCAACAGAGCTATTTCAACAATTTCTCTCAGGTGGGGAGTTCAGCCCACTTACCAGTGCCACTGTGACCTACAGAACACATCAGTAAAAGGCACCTCCATAAACTAATCTCTGATGATGTAGTTTTGTCTAGAGAGGGCTATCATGGGCAGTCAGCTTCATCATACAGACCTCGGGGACCTCATTAAGCCCTAAAATCCACTTTCAGGAGTTGTTCAAGGGCAAATACAATACTTTAAATGTCCCATATTTTCTGACTCCCAAGTGCCCTAAAAACTACTACAATCTTTATGACAGTTAAATCCAGCTATACTGTATTTGCTAACAGCAGTTGCAGAAATTCTGTGATAACTAATGCAAGATGATTTTCACAGTACTTAGCATTTCTCCTTTCAGGTAGTTGATGCTGTGTAAGGTGGTCATGAAGGAATAGTTCAGAACCCAGCCACACAGTTTGGCAGCTGCTCACTGGCATTCCTTTTGAGCTGCCACCTCCTAAATTGTTCCATATACTTTTGACTTTAAAATGGATGGAATAAGATTGTTTAAAAAATGAACACCAGTTGGACATGATCACCAATGTCTTACAACTTCACTATTCTTTGATGAATACATTTTCCTATGTTATTCTAAATATTTTCCAAGTGAACATCTAGCTCATACACTTCTTGCAGTATTTTTAATAATTAACATTCCTTTTTTATACTGTTAGAGAGAGCACAAGGATTAATAGATTCTGAAGACTGCTAAGCCCTTTCATTCCTCAAGGCAGAACCAGTAAGCAGAGTAGCAGTTCTGGTCATGAAGTTCCATAGGTATTTGATAATCTTCCCTAAAATCCCTTTCAGTTTAGAACTTAATATTAACACATTCCCAAGAAGAGTTCAAAAATTGTAATAGTTTTAAGAAAGGGTTGAATATGAAAGACTCCCTGACTGACTTACCAAAATATTAGACTTCAAATTAAATAGGCTTTCAGTTTCTGTCAGACGGGGCTAGCAAATCCAGCTGGATCTCGGTTAGTAAGCATGGAAGCTCATCCCAATTCTGTGAAGAAATAAAATGAATATAAATAGTGTCAATTATTGGCTCTTCCAAACCAAATAAAGTTTCAATTTGAGACTCTTGTTCTTCTGATTTATTCTGGGACTGTAATATGGTCTACTACCCTACGAGGGCAGGCTGAGAGATACAGAGCTCTTCAGTCTGGAGAAATGAAATGGCATTCCTGTACCTGAAGGGGGCCTACAGGAAAGCTGGAGAGGAACTATTTATAAGGGCATGCAGTGATAGGAAAAAAAACCAAAATGGTTTTAAACTATAAGAAGACAGATTTAAACTAGATATTGAGAAGAAATTATTTACTGTGAGGGTGGTGAGACACTGGAACAGATTGCCCAGAGATGCTGTGGATGTCTCCTCCTTTTAAGATTTCATGCCCAGGTTGGATGGGGCTTTGGTCAACCTAGCGGTCTAGTGGCAGACGTCCCTGACTGTAGCAGAGGGGTTGGAACTAGATCATCTTAAAGGTACCTTGCAACCCAAATGATTCTATGATTCTCTCAGTATTGATTTTAATTTACAATATACATATTCCACCTTCCCACTCTCTCTTTAATTCAGTCACAAAAAGCCATGCACTGTAATGCTATTATTTATTTACACCACACTACTGCCTAGGCACCTAATCAAGGATCAATTGTACTATGTAGTATACATACATATAACAGAAAAACTGCTCCCTGCCTCTGACACTTGCAGAATTTGTGGCAAATGCAGCAGGTAAACAAAAGTGATAAATAGTACAGAACTGGATGAGTGAAAAATAAGATGGATAAAATTTATCAAAACTCAACTTCCTACCCCAGTTTCATGTTTCTCCTGCCACCAGCTTCAAAATTTAAAATTACATGATTTTAAAGTTCTTTTCATAACAAACTTCATGTTAGGCTTGCAAATGGATCATTTGAATATTGTGGCTACGAGGCTGCATGGAGCTTTTATTCCATGAAGTGCCGTCCAAAGGGGAGAGACAGAAATCAGGCTAAAGATGCAGAAGTAGAATGAATTTAAACACCAGTAGGTATGAGGTATGTGAAGTGATCAGGAATAGCTATTAGGACTGGCATGAGAGTTCAGTAAATAAGGCATGGAAGTCAGTTATTGCTTCTGAAAGATTGCAGTGACGGTAATAAATGAAAGGATACCTGGTAAAGTTCCTGGGCACTGGAACTTTTTCCTCTTTAAATTTACATTTCTAGAATCACCTCTGGCATATTTTTGACCAACCTTTATGTCCTAACATCAATATTTGCTTAGCAATTTTCATTAAGTTTTGAAAATTAGATGGGACAGGGTCTATTCTAAATATGCACACAGATAAGGTAACAGTGTGCTGAAGGGTAGAATATGTTGTTGTTTGGATCTAGGCATAACTCCTATCCCTATTTTCATCAGTGGAAGAGAATAATCCAACAGTCTTTAATCTAACTGAGTAGTTATAGTCTTTCCCCTGCCACCAGTCTGCGAGACCAGGACTTGATGATGTATCTGTTTTCTGTCCATATGGAAAACAGTGACAAGCTTCTTAACAGTATCTCCGCATGATGCTGCAACCTAAATCACACCAGGATTTAAACAGTGGGTCAAATTCTAAAAAACATCTAGCATCTTTGGAAAGAGCTTTCTAAGTCTGAAAGGTGTAAATGAGTTCAACAATACACTGGACAAATGCTTGAATAATAATCTCAGCAAGAGCCACTGAGCACACAGAAACCACATCCAGCTTAGTAAATTCTCTCAACTGAAAATAATTGTATGTTAGGAAAATATCAGATTTAAACATCACATAAATAATGCACTTACTCTAAGCACATACTGATGGGCTATGTTGGCAAGAGACTGATAGTGCAGACCCAATCTGGTAATTATATTCTGTTATAGGCTGTTTTGTGTGTCCGTATATGGACTTATACATACATAGATACAGGCAGACACAAACACACACATGAAAAGAAACACCTTCTGTTGGAAGCTCAGCAACTGATGGCTGAATTTTCTTGGAGTTATAAAAATTTTCATCCAAACTTCAGATTAAAACTTGAAACAAAAAGTCAATGACTGCAAACTATCAGTCTCAGAGAACTGTCTTTATTTCTGAACTACTCTTGGCCAAAGACAGGAGTAAACCAACACACTCATATTATATGCCTTTTTTATCTGTCCCCCACTGAGTAAATGATAGTTAAGCACACTTGCATAGAACATCTGAAAAGAAAATGAGCATTTTTTGCTGGTTAATTTGAAGTGTAGGTGTCTGATTAATTTTAATACAGTTATTCCCTAAGAAACTAGTTTATTTAGAGAGGCTGTAAAAGCTATTCTTCTTCCCCTGCTGTTGTCTTTCATATATATTTTAGATCTTTTTTTTTTTTTTTTTTTTTTTTTTTGAGGTCTGTTGTTCCTTTTCTGGAAAGAAAAGAAAAAAAAAAGAAAAGTGAAGCACTCTATCATCAAATCTATGTACTTCATGGTCTGCATTGCAGAACTACTTCATGAATTTAATAAAAAAAAAAATAGAGTTCAAGTGAGAAAAAAAAATAGAGAGGCAAAGTAGTGATAGAAAATTACATTGAAAAGGGCATAATCTATCTGCCTATATTTGATATTCCCTAGTTTCAACACAAAAGCTGCCATGTACTTCCTTGTGGAACACACCTCATAGCTGGAATTTTGTACAGCAGCTGAGAATACTGAGTGAAAAAATATCTTTTCTTTCTTATATAGCAAACAACCAGTCATTCTGCATTCATTAAATCTAAATGTCAGTGGTCGTGACTGATCCTGCCCAGATTTTTTGTCATCCCTGCTAACTGTGAACAGAAGAGTTAGTATTTGGCACCCAAATTAGAAGATATGGCCAGCATCACTGTGTGAGGATGTCAGAGTCTCTTTAGCTGATTGTTCTCACTGGCCCATAAGGGTTCTGAGCAGGAAAGTACATACTCAAGCAGCCCTGGATTTCACAGATTTCAGCCACAGGTTTTATAACATGCCAAGATTTTATTCCCCCATGGACCCTTAGACTGTTTGGAGGGGGGGGGGGAAGGGGGCTTTTCTTTTTTTCTTCTTTTCTTTTTTTCTTTTTTTCTTTTTTTCTTTTTTCCATTTTTTTCTTTTTTTCTTTTTTTTCTTTTTCACAACTAAAGAACTAGAGATATTCTTTGACTGTTCTTCTGAAAACCAGGGCATTTCTTTGTCTGCCGTTCCAAGGAGAGGGCTCTTTTACACTGCATTCATCTCCAAGCTGGGACCGCCAATTATAGCTCCACCTGGGCTCAGGAATAAAAGATGTCAGACTGCAGCCTTTGTCCTTTTTTGACTGCTTTATACTGCTATTACATTGATTGCTCTTTGTTTCCCTGCAAATGGGGTCTTACAATTGCAGTCCACCTCCTCCTTTTTCTCTACCAGACTTAGTACTCCTTGTTTCAAGCTGTTTTCTTCCCTTTTCTTCTTTTTTTTTTTCAATTAATACTATTAATATTTGGAAAATGTTGAGTTTTTATGAGGTTCACTCACCTCACTCTGAACTACATCTTTATTAGATTTCAAACCAAACTGAGAGATAAGCAAAGGTAAGTCAGTAGTGGGACTGACATGAATACTATCTTTACTCATGAGTAATTCAGCGCCTTACTTTTCACTTACACACTGTGATTACTAATGCATTTAATATGATTTTTCTGTTCAGTTTAGACACTGGACATGGATTTTTCTGAATTAAAAGTGGGTTCCTGCCCATCTGTGGTCTGTTTACTTCTGTCCAGAGAGCAAAGCAGGAAAGCTGCAACCAACAGTGTCAATACAATCCTATAAAGATTAATAGGGTACCTGAAAAGCAACAAGGACTTTGAGTGATTTCAAGGATTCCAAAGACTCGAGAAATCAATTTCAGTGAAAATGTCCTTGCTAATTTAGTACCTGATAGTATTTGACACCTCTGTACTCTAGTAAGAACACTGAGCAATATAAGGATGAGATTTCTGTGCAATCAGGGTTGCAAATGAAAATTAATTCTGGCTAAATCCATACAGATAGAAAGATAAAGAATACCCTTCTAATACCTATCTATTCAAAATGATAGTTAGCTCTATTATTATCTTCACATCTTGTGAAAAGAAATAGATCAGTAATGGAAAATAAATTACAGAGACTGGATAAGTAAGAGTGGAATATTGTCTTAGCTGTTAAATCTTGCATATTGTATCTGAACTGCTGCAGCATTGCCTTAACACTGAAGAACCGTGTGAGGCTGCTGGAAAAAAAAAGCCTGCAATAACTCCTGACATAAGACAATTTGGGTGCCAGTAGACTCGATCTTGTCATTGTTTCATTGCACATTAACAAGACACCAGCTCATGCTAGAGCCTCAAAATAGGATAAAAGCATTCCATGAAATAAAATCTCTCTTCTGATGATGTTGTAGGTATTAAAATTCTGTTTATAGTGAAGATTTTTATATGTCCTAATTACATACTGGAACTATTGTTATGCTGAAGGGAGTCTTTACGATGACATTATAATTTGAATAGAAATTTCAAGCAGATTTAATGTAAAAAGAGATGTAATTAATCAAGTCTTAAGTTTACTTGGTCTATGAGTAGAGGTATACTGTATCTTTCACTACTACTTCTGCAGTCTTTGTGATGCAAACAAGGTCTTGAATAATGAACTGCAAATACTAAGTAAGAAATAAAACTACAGAGATCTTGAAGGGCTGTATAAGGAACAAAGTATCTCAGAATGGACATATTTCTTCCAAAATCAATAAAATGTTATTCACCTATTGTTACTTCTATGAAGCATTTGTATTTCTTTAGCACTAGTATGATGATTAGCCAGTCCATGTTTCTAATATGCCAAATAATATGTACATACACAGGGATTAGTAACCTCTGCATGTAAAAGCACGTAGGACAGGTAGACACAGGGAGCAGGAAATTAGGACAGGGAAAGAGAAGATGAACTGTCATGCAGTACTATATGTCAGATGGCAAAAAAATTTTGAGGAATTTTTGTCAAACAGGAGTGTTCACATTGCATTACTTCACTCCAAAGATAAAGGAGAAAAAAGATATTGTACTGTTTTGTTTTTTTCTTTTTCCTTCAGCTTAGTTAAGAAAAAAAGCAGTATTTCACAGAGAAGCAATATTTCACAGAGCTTCAGAGAAATCTAATAAACTTTGCATAGATTTCATATATAAAAGTATTGTCTGTAAGTATATTGTCCACATGCAGACAGGCATAAATATATAATACAGAGTATGCATACAGATGTGTACATAAACACATGTGTAGACACATATGACCATCAGTAAAGATCATTTATTTAGTATCAAACAGCACAGCTGCTCAAGGAAGGCGAAAACTTTTGACCCTCAAAGAATAGCAAACATTCTGTTCCTGAGCTAGATGCCTAAGTAAATGATTTAACTTTCAAGGATAGTGATGCACAGTTGAAGTTAAAGCTGTAGGATTTACTATATGTTTGAATTCTACCTACCATACAGCCTTCTTGGTCTGTCTAGCCTTGTGTGAGTAATGCAAGTTAATCACCGATGCACGTGACAGTGAGGGCAACACAGAGCAGTGAGCAAACCCAGCTCCTATCTCTTATCATTACTGGCTGGAATGTTCACTTGTTTGCTTGACTTGGCACCATAGCAATCTGCACCCCCATTTAAGTAAAATGTGTCTAATGAGCAAACCTCACAGATCTATTTTATATTTGCCAGGTTCACAGGGCTGATCTGCACTGATGAAAGCTAGTAAAAAACTTGTTAAAGGGAATAGAAAAAGAGAAGCAGGGCAGTCAGAATTAATATCTGCTTTGCTACTATGAATGGTGCCAGAAACTGCCTTTAAAATACAATTTCAAGCTAAAACCCATAGGAAACTCTCAAATATAACAAAAGCATGGGTAGGTCATGCAGCCTCTACTCATTTGTGCTATTCAAATAACCATCACACTAAAATCCTGTCATTGTCAGAAAAGCGACAGTTCCAACAAAAATATCTGATTCCTATGAATGGTCTGAGCAATATCCATGGAGCATACCAAGAAAATGTATCTGAAGTATATCTGTGGGACTTAAAATCTCTGTGTTCATTACTGGTTTTGCCACAGTGCTCAACTGGGACTCTGGGCAAATTTTTTAATTTTGTTAAACTGGTGTCTCTTCACTGGTTAACTAAACACAGTGCTGAGTAGTAGTAAGGGTTAAAATAGAGCTGATCCCACTGCAGGCATCAGAAAACTATTCCAGATTAGAGGCATCAATACACCTTCTGCCAATTAATTTATGGGCATTCATACTCTTTATGTATTTTGCAGCCCTTGGATAAATAGCCAGACATGGATAAAGGGCCACTCAAAGACCACGTTTTACTGTTCTCTGTGCAGATGACTCATTACTTCTCTGGGAAAGAAGGTCACTGCCTCTTGAATCATCAAGAAAATGGTAGTAAATTCTGATTTCAGACTGTGCAGGGCCTGAGGGAAAGAGAAAGGAAGGAGAGTGGTTTGTAGATGATTCCTAAGAATTATAGTCATCAGATTTTTCCACCTTTATACTGAACCCAGGAACAAGGCCTTCTTGTCTGTGAAGAAGGTCAAAGAGTGACTCCTTTTACCTTTCCAGATCACACTTATTGGATGACATCTTCTAGTGGCCACTAGCATCTCCTAAGTCAGTTCTATTTTCGGTATGTCTTTTCCAACCTAAAGGATACTGTGATTCCATATAGGTACTGCAAGATTCACATTGCCCACTTTGTCTGAGGCACATGAAGGTGGAATGGCCAGCTCTCCACAAGAGAATCATACAGGGCACTACAGCCCTGCTCATGAGAGAGGTTATGAAAAGTGACTTAGGCCAGGTGTCTTAGGCATCACTACATCATCTGTAGATAAGTTAGCAATGAAAAAAGAGGGATCATATGCTGTAGGTTGCATTATAGTTGGCCTTGAAAAATCATTGTTTTCTATGATTCTATTTCCTCTTATTTCTTCATTTTACTGGTATTCTTGACCACCAGATATCACTTTAGAAACTACAAAATACAGATGAAAAGTCATTCTATCAAATCTGAAGTCTTGGTTGTTAAAAGAGGACATAACGAACTGTTACCATTGATAAATATATGTAACACAAAAGTTATTTTTATATAATCCTTAAAAGTGTTCTGGAGTGAATATTAAGAATATTAAGATATATTTATGTATAGGTTGAAGTGTGCTCAGGAACCTGCATTTCTTCCCTCTATAAACCCTCGGGAAGCAATGCATAAATCATCAGTAGCAACAAAGTCACTGCTTTTTCAGTACCTTATTTGTTCTAAAAGATCAGCAGTACATAAAGTATGTTTTTTTACAAAAAGCTTTCTCATCTCCCAGTTTCATATTCCCTGAACTAATTTCTCCGCATAAAGAAATGACAGTGTTAGCCTCTTCTGAGGAAGGAGTTGTCATTAGCAGAGTGCATGCAGGACATTGTCATTGTGCTTTGCTTCTTCCACAGACTGATGACTGCCTAACCTAAATATTGTGCAGATAGGGCAGTGAGCCAAGAAAACCCATAGATAACATAATATTCCTAAGAAATACTATACATTTTTTATTTCATTATGTTTTTTCCTATGTAGAGAAGAATTCTTACTAATTTCAGCGGGAGTGTTCCCTCAGTAAAGATCCTGTTCTAGTAACAGCTTAGTGCTGCTGCTCCACTGATGTTTCCTACACAGATCTGACAAGTGTAAGGAAATGAGGACATCACAGTGGTACAAGACCTGGATATGTAGCATATACTCCTAATGCCACGCAACATGATTTGACTCACAGGAATGTAGCAAGAATCTTAGTTCTCACTCTTTCAAAATAACCTCGGCCAAAGTTTGAAAAGCTTTGAAAGTGCATGTGTGCATGTGTCTCTACTAACTTATTTTCACATAATCTGTCAGAATCAGACACTGAAAGAGCATTTAAAATTATTTCTATCTAAGGAAAGAGAAGATGAATTTTTGCAACTATCCTTTTCTTGGATATCATTCAAAATGTTATCCTTACAGTTCAATATGGTAACACATTCCTTTAATGCACTGAAATCAAAGTAGATCATATGAGTTGCAAGAGACATCATTATTTTGAGCTCTGTGCTAATTACATCACTTCTACTGATGGTCGTTAATATCTGTGGTTGTATGATTCACATAGGCCAACAATATTCATAGAAAATCAAGAAAACGCAGATAAAAAAACTTTAAGTGACTTAAAAAAAGATTAAACAGAAGCTGCAAATACAGAAACATGAGGCCTGAAATGAAAAAAAAACACATTAAACATCAAATTTAAATCTGCTTTACAGAGGGATTAAATGATCACTGTGGACTATAAGTGAATCCATTTCTAATGGTGAATTTATACCAGTCCACAGGGAATCCTATCAAGACACAGTTGACTAATGACTATCATTTTCAGTTGATTTCATTAGTATTTAGGTTGTAGTATAAAGTACATTCCCTTTGGTGTACTGAAACTTAATGATTTACATACATTTGCTGTGAAGATTTTGCTTAGCCTAATATAAAAATGATTTGCTAGCTGAGAGTCAATTCCTTCTGATGCTTAGCTAAGTAAGTCCACCCATTCAAAAATAAATATTAATTTTTGATCTGTGTTACAAAACATTATAGAGACATGTTATGATAAAATTAAAATAATGCTTACCATCCTGAAAGTTTTCCTTTTTTTTTTTTTTTTCTGTGCATAATGTAATGCTTGTTATGAGCTTCTGGTTGTTTGGAACACAATTTTTCTCCACTGTGCATGCATGTAATGCATTTTTACCTTTTCTGTCCAAATCTACGGATACAACAAAATATGATAGACACAGAAGTTTCATTTTATAGACAACTAATAATTTCTTTATAATGACTTCTGTAAAAGAAATTTTGCACACTTGGTCAAGATGGGAAGCTTTCTGAAAAACATAAGAACATGCTGAAAGTAAATGGCTGACTGGGTGCCAGTTCCTGACACCTTTTTTTCTAGACTCCCCATCCAATTAAAAATAAAACCACTCATCCTCACCGCCAATTTTCCTTCCCTATTCTCTCATCTGCTGTCACTGCCCACTCAGACAATACTGCCTACGAAACTATCTGCTCTTCAGACACTTCTTCAGGCTTTTTTTCCTTTGTAGCTTTAATCATATCCCTCTCTCTTCCATGCTGCTCTTCATCACCAGCCACATTTTCAGTTTGCTCCTATAAAGTGTCTTACATGTAAAACAAGTACAGGCAGATGCATATTTGTATTTTGCAGAGAACTCCGCTCATATCAGCTTTTCTCAGAATATCCTTTCCTCCTGAGTTTTTCTGTTTAGGCCATGCATAGATATAGCATACAGACACTGTCAAGTAAGTAATACCCACTCTTAATAACAAAACCCAAACCCACTATGTACATAACGCTAACCTAATTATACGCCATATCTTTTAAAATTTATTTTAATGAATCCACAGAAAATCTCTTAAGTTAGCTTAGGTAAGGAGGCATACCTCTGTAAAAAATCACACCAAAATACATTAGAATATCAGGCATCCCTGAGCTTATAGGTATATTTGAGAATGCAAAGAAATCAAATCAAAAGTAGAATTCGAAAAGGATATTCTTAAACCTCACAGTAAGATATCAGCAAATGAACAGAATCTGCCCTCAAAGGTTGTGCAGACAGGGAGTGAGAAGGTACCTTACTGTGTTTGCCATGTAGAATCACTTGCTGTAAATTGTAGCCACACAGGAAAGTCAACGCAAGACACTTTTGATTCTTGCTGTTGGCATGAATTATTCGTGTCAGCCAGACATCTCTATCAAAACTGGAATGCTGAGAGAGGTGGATCCATGTGCCAAACATCTGACAGGCTAAATAAACAGAGCAGATAAGGGAAATAAAGGAGGGGGCATTATTCCTCTGTTATACATACCTAGGGAAAGTTTAAATAACTGGTGCAAATTGCATAATTTTAAGACAGAAGTATGCTGTAATCTCAGATCTCCTACTTCATGGCTATCTGCCTCAGCCAACTAGACTTCTCCATCCTCTTCTTTGTTTTCTACCTGTGTTTTGATTTTGTGTTTCTTTTGATTAGTGGAACTACACAAGGTTCAATTATTCCAGCAATGGAGCATGCATGAATCAAGAGCATGTAGGATGAACATTTTACTTGATATTTTAGGATGAATGCACCATGTTTAATTGGGCCATTTTCCAGATCAACTGCTGATTCTCTTCATTCTGTATAATACCTCTTTGGTTCAATGTTCTGGACAGAAGATTGCTGCTTCAGCAAAAAGCTTTAAAGGTGAAACTATTCATGCCAAGAACCTGGTGTGTGAGAGCATACTCTCTTACTTGGGCATGTCCAACCCACAGCCCAGCCCAGCCTGCCCCACATCATCATGGCAGCAGCTGAGCCCTGACAAGAGGCTCAGAAACAACCAAACAGAGGTGTGCTATTAACAGTGTCTGAGCTGAAACCAGGGCACAATGTGCAGTGCAGTAATAATGCAAATTATGGCAAATAGTTCTATGTACTTTGGTAGACTGACTGAAAAAAATCCTGTGAAAAGAGAAAAATATGCAGCTTTCTGTTTTGGTACAGGAATTTGAGAATAGGTTTCAAGACTGCCAATAAAATCACCAGTCTATGTTTCTGAGACTATTTTCAGTTGATATGAATACATTACCTGGGATGCATATGATGGAATGCATCGAGTTGCAATCAGATATTCAAATCAGAAGTCTGACCATGTCTCTTTACCTGACTTCAATAACCCCTATCTTAGCAGGAAGAAATATCTCTCAGTTCACAGCCATGTCTTATTCATATAATCACTTTTGGCAGTATGTACATTTGTAAACAACTGTTTTCAAGGATGAAACACAGGTAGTATTTCATCAAAAAACTCTGACGAACACCTTGTGAACTCACTAAGAATTTCAACCACTGCTATCAAAACAGATATTGATATATTAATTTCAAAAAACCAGGGTCACATGTTCCATGAGTTTTATGGTACTCTCTGTCTTTGTTTAAGTTTTAATAAAAATATTAATAAATAAAAGGTTCATTGACTCTTTATTAACTATATTGTATATTTCACAAGATCTGCTCTAAAAGTAACACCTACTATTTTGTGCAGTTAGGTCACAAAATCAGAGTCCAAAGTTAGTGGTATGGTTGCAGGGGTTGAATCTTCCCACCAATATCCCATTAGATTTTGTTGCTGTTGTTGTAGATGGCAGCAGAGGGGCTGTATGACAAAATGGCGTCAGACATGGAAGTATGAATGAAGCAAAGACATGTTAATGAATTCCTCCATGCAGAAAAAAATGGCACCCACTGACATTCACTGTTGCTCATTGAATGTTTGTGGAGACCAAACAGTGGATGTGAGCACAGTGAGGTGGTGGGTGGTGCATTTCAGCAATGGCAACAGTGACTGTGGATCACTCCTACGGGTGCAGATTTTGACAAGCATGGCATGCAGCTCTTGTTCATTACTGGCAGAAATGCATACATAATGGTGGTGACTATGCTGTAAAATAGTGTACTGTGGCTGAGCATTTTCTCTGCTGGAGAGTGCTATTGTATTCTTTGTATCTTTTGTAATTTCCATAGGAAATAGGAAGCATTACTTTCAGAGTGACCTTTGTGTATGCACCCCAAGACAATTCCTATTTACTCATTGCAGCTCAGACCAGACAAGAAGTTGGATACTCATACTCTAACTGGAGATATAACTAACTCCAATATAGGGAGCCCTTGTAGCTGTGCTTCTTTCTTTGCTGATACAGAGCTTCCAGTTAACCCTTCAAAACCTTTATAATTCATGATGCAGATTGATCTAGGTTTAGGGGCTAGATGGAACATAAGTAAAAGGAAGAAAATGGTTTTCACCACCAGAAGAAGAGTTATTTAAAACTTTCCATTTGGAATTACTATAGAAAGCATAGCTATACTTCAGTTAACTCATGCTAGATGTCTCAAAGACCATGAAGAAAGCGTTGTTTTATCCATTTGATATTTGCTTCTGAGAATACTGAGTGTCCAGTAGTTTCTTGTTTTCTCTATCATTCCAATCTTATAATAATTTTTCAGTATAACATCTTTAATTTCTAAATCCCAGCACACACATGCTCGAGGCTTTACCGTGCTATAAAGTTCAGCTGAGACAGTAGTTCTGTCTTGTGCTTCAGTCTGCTGTCAAATGTCCTTTAGCAAATTATATCCTTTTTAAACACTACATTTCCCTTTGAATTATCTGCAATACCACTGCATGGTCTGCAGTTTGCTTTCCACCCTAGCAATTCTGTTTCAAAAATAAACTACAGTATTTTAGATTAAAAAGGAATCCTCTGAAAATAAAGACTGCCAATATGTCATACATGCTAAATCATTTTGAAAATTCTGGCCTCAAACAAAATGTATTATTACTTAAACACAAAGAAATTCAATATGTTAGTCTACTGTTATTTTGCCAGCCCTTCAAGCTAGATTTAAATGAACTCAAATCAAAGAAGTATGAGGAAAAGAAAGTAGGTTTAGCAGCACTGCTCATAGAACTGCTGAGTGCTCTTTGAATTTCAACTTTTTCTGTTAATAAGAAAATTTGCAAGGAAGATACTAACTATCCTTGCGGGGGAAAAACATAGCAGAGTGGACAACTAGAAAGAATTTATCAGATTGTAACTGAATGTTAACTGAAGATATTTCTCTTCTTTCAATACCCACATTAGCTGAATTTTTTACATCTATTACATTCAAACATTTCTCCTTCTACTGGCATAAAAGATCAGATTCAGGTTGAAATTTGAGATGGAAAATATTTTTCCCATTATCTGAAAATCAGTGCATTATTGAAAGTGGCAAGTATGTGAACAAGCATTGCCACTAGGGAGAATAACAAACTAGCAAACAGAAAGGTTTTTTACAACTTAGAAATCAAAACAGAGATCGAGTTTCTCCACTGCCTGGTTTTAGTTTGTTTTGCTTTTCCATGCAGAATCACAGGAAGAATTTAACTCATTTTTAAAGCCTGTTGAATGGCACAGCACCGTCTAAATGGCTGAATATGCTAACTATTTGTTTAAACTGTGATTAACGCTCTGCAGAACTCAGGCTATCCAAATCTTAGTGATTAATTGAGTCTGATTTAATGTGCCTATTGTATTTGCAATAAAACAGACTCAAAAATCTCACAGTAAAGAATTTAATCACGATTAACTGTCTTTCTGAAGTCTGAAGCCAGGTCACAGTTCTTGGTAAGGTGATTCCATAGCTAAAAACATGTAAACCCTCCAGGCCAGCCTCAGTGAGGAGAATACTCCTTTCTGAGAATGTTTGGGAAACATAGCAAAAGCCAGTGAAGGAATTTTCACCGTAAGATCTGGAGCAGACTATAATTTTGGAACAATGTATATATTGGTTCTGTTGAGTTCCTGGGTTTTCTGATTCTCTGAAACCAGATCAATCTATTGAATATTCTGTCATTCTCCACTGCTTATAAACGGAGTAAGGATGAAGCTTCTCACTTTTCATCTGCAGTTAGCTGAATAAAATACATCTCTTTCTATGCTTTTAGAACTCTGAGTTCCATCTGTTGTAATTTATTAGAAGTTGTGAATCTTTATCCTTTCTTCTGAAACCTGGGAATACCTGACAGGTGCTACTTTATAGTAGTTAAACTCTAAAATTCATGGCCAAGCACACTATGGTAAGGCAGTGTAGAGTCCACTACTGAATGAGAGCACATTGCAACTGGTGGGAAAGTGTTGCAGTTGTTTGGAGCTTTGAGCTCGTATTTTCTTGGTGGAAGTCCTGTACAAATTCTCATTCTCACTCCATGTGTGGATGCTGTTCTTGTCAGTTTAAAGTAGAGAAGTAACGATGAACATTAAAAACTATTGCAGGCTTAACTTTATGTGAATGAGACTTTACTAGTAAGTTGGATTGCCTACTGAAGGAGGGGTACCACCTCTGCAGAGACAGGCATTTTGTAATCAAAGAGAGAGATACTTTCAAATTATTTAGTGAGCTGGCACGTCTGCTCACGTGAATGATACCCATGGACCTTTGGATGTTATGACAATGTCACAAAGTGGACAAAATCAAGTAGTACTTTATTATACTATAATGAGCATGTAATTATATTGTAATTAAAGAGCATTTGTTCACTGGTGTCTACTGAGAATGTCTTTAATGGTAATTCTGAGTGTGACTACCATGTAATTTGCAGACAGAAATAAGAGTGAAATTACCCTGTTAGTAACACAGTAATTACCTAATACATCCAAGTACATTTCTGTTTTCTGACATGGAGTTACTGACACCTGCAAGGCATAAATTACACACCAACTACATATGCAGCTGCCAGGTGACGTATAGTACAATGAAAATATTCTGAAATGAAATTTCAGAATTGGGGTCCAATTCATTAGCATAAATATGGTGTAACAGAATAGTACTCAAGTCTGAAATCAGACCAATCAGTTGAAATGCACAGAGATGTTCTGGCTTAGAAGATATATAAAGATGTGGTGAATCAAACCCAAATCTTTATATGCTTTGATGGATACAATAAAATATATTGCCATATTCACAGATCTGAAATTATGAGCTTATCATTTCCAGGTGAACTGCAGATTGACTGATCCAACCCAGCTAAAAACAGAGGTTCTGCTGTTAGATTCCTATCACAGATCACTCATGAGCAATGGAGCTTTGCTATACACTAAGCCTCGTATGTTAGCTTCTCACCTCTTTGTTATTTCCTTGCTCCAGTGACATTTCCAAATAATGGGTTTGACAGACGATGGGCCTCAGGCACTTGAATGTATCAGATGAGTGGGAAAGAAGCAAATACTCCAGGGCAAGAAATGCCATAAACATTTCATAGAAAGCACCAAATACAATATTTTGAAGCAAATGATGCCGTCTTTGTGACTGATGCAGGTTACATCCATTCTTGTGAAATGGACACCCGCACCTTGTTCTAACAAACTGCATGTTTATTACATAGTAAGCGCAGCCTTAATCTTAGGCAAGCATCTTGAAACCAGACTGACTACTCAGGTGTTTAAAGCTAAAGATATGTTTATGCAGCCTGCCACAAACACTTATCATCTCAGTCTTGAAACTTGTGCATTTAAATCACGTGCTGTACACCAAAAGATCGGTCAAAAAAAACCCCAAACCAACAACAACAGCAACAAATCATACATAAATAAAACAAGCCTGAAGCTATTTATAACTTAATTTTAAAAAGGCTTGGTGTCCAGAAGTTAGTGCTAACTCTGAGAGTTCAGAATGGTCAAACATTAAGCCAATTCTATACAACTGCTTAAAAAAAAAAAAAAAACTGTTCTATGTTTATGTGTTACTAGTTTATTCAACATGAAAATAGTCTTTGTTCTCCTCATAGAAAAGATGAAAGAAGTGAAGAAACACAAGACTGCAAAAGCCTTCCTGAACCACAGAGACTGACCCCCAGAAAGGAAGGAAAGAAAGCTATTGCAACTAATCCAGTGTAATGCAAGACAGCACACTGTTATTCCAGCAAAATATAAATATTACTCTCCATCCATATTGCATTTCCCTTCCTTGGACTAGGAAACTAACATTCAACAACATAAACAATTAGATCTATTCTTTAATTAGACCTCTAATTTCCGTTATTACAATAATTTTGTTTAGCATTTTCCATTGCATTTTATATGCTCTCTGAGTTTCTTCACCAGTGCCAGAATACAGCCACTTAAAATTTATGGCAATTCATTTAATGTTCTGTCACGCATCCAGATTTATAGCAATGCTGTCTGGAAATGCCTGAATCCTATATAATGAAACACAAGGCTATTGATTACAAAATAGGATGATGAAAGGGGGACTAGATTGTCTTTCAAGAAAGTTGTGGAGGAAAATATGAGTCATGTAAAATACCCATACAAAAATGGATCAGAATAAACCCTCCCTTCCATATCACTGATAATTCAGAGCAATATGGATGACTATAGAGTTCTCCAACATCTGTTCTGTGAAAATGCTGTCATCCTTCTCTTTTCTGTCCGAATAGGGTGTTTCAGGGTGATTAGTTGTTAATTGGCAAATGTCAGCGTACCCTGAAGCATTTTTTACTGAAAACATAGAGTCATTGCAGCATTGGCCATTAATTTTTGCTCAGTCTTGTTTGCAAAACCGTACTAAGAGTGAAGTTTATGTCTTATAATGCATCTGAGGTTCTCCAGGGTACAACAGCCTGCATTCTAGCTGTTAACATTCTCAATTAAAACTTTCAATTAAGTGTAAACAAAGGTAATTGTTGTGCTGAAAAGAACAGACTGCACTAAAATGGTACCTATCTGTTTACTCAGTACAGTTAGATATGCGCATGTAAGATACAGAACTGAGACCAGACTGCATTCTGGTCAGCAGCAGCACTCTCAGCCTACTGCTTATGTAAATCATGAATGAAAATAGAGAAAAAGTAAGGAAGGAAAAGAAAACAAGTAAGCAAAAAGCAAAAAAAAAAAGAAGAAATAAGAAAGAAAAAAAAGAAAAAAGAAAAAAAAGTCTTCTTGCTTAATGAACTAGCTTCCTGTGATTCTATCACCAAAACAGCTAAGGATTCTCTAAACTGATGACATCGACTTTTATTGACAATGCAATTGCTACTCAGTTACTATGGCCTTGTTGTATCACTGTCACATTACAGTAGTTGTATTTCAACTACAATGCTTTTGGAGTTAATGTGAAGGTGGCTGCTTCTAGAAATATCTGGAAAAATAGCAAACTCCTTTGACACTAATGGATACCTCTGTAGCAGTGTAAACAGAGCTAAAAGCTCATTGAGCATGAAAACCGATGTGCTGTAGTGTATCAGAAAATAATATAAGATCCATTTTTATTACTGATGAATACTCTACCTGGACTAACTTTGTCATTTCAAAATCAGCCAAAGCAACAGTTAACACATTTAACTAGTTTTGCATGCAGGATATGTTTAGAGAATCTGATTACTTGTACTCAGAGAGTCCGTATGGTTTCTTCAGATTATCTACTAAAGGTTAAAATATTTCACTGCACTTCAACCCTTACAAGTTTCCTTCCAGAACTGTGCTGAAGAAAATTCACTCTTGTTTCCTGTTTTTTGCCCATTAAATGGATAAACTGAAACCTTCATTCTCCAGAGCTGTCATTCTTGTATCTTTCATGTGTACTAAAATCACGCACAAAGCATTTCAGAGTGAAACAACAAAAGTGCTTCATAGCTCATAAACTTTAATTGGTGTCCTATTGAAATCTGAGGCTTTATCATGAATTCCTGATGTATTTATGCTTACAGAGACTTCATAAAGACTGCGTCAGACTTGCATCTCTGTTAATATAATTTCATTCCAGATGTATAATTTTAATTGTTTTATTTACAAAACATTTATAGGTACATTTTTGTTCTCGTATTTACAAATATAAAAACAAGTTTCAGAGTAGTCAAGTGATGAAAGAGTTTCTTAAATTTCTGAGGACATCTCTTCCAGACCATCAAACTGAGAAGAATATAATTACTTATTTTTAAAAAAGGAAGATCTTCTAAAAGGCTTTAAACTACACTACTTCCAATAATCTGTCTTCTTTTAATAGGTATAGATAAAGAGATTTATTTTAATTCCATAACCCATGGGTCTCCAACTTTTTGTCTTGTCTGAGCTGCAATGAGTAAATAGGAATTGTCTTGGGATGCACACAAAAGGGTCACTCTAAAAGTAACATCTCCTATTTCTTTCCATGGAAATTACAACAGATACAAAGAATACAAAATCTAGTGGGACATTGGTGGGAAGATTCAACCCCTACAGCCATACCTCCAACATCTCCCTGTGATGCTGTGGGCCAATATAATAAAACAGGAAACACTACTTTCAGAGCAGCACTTATAAAGCATATAATGTAGTTCATGTAATAAAACATTTTTTAATCTTTAATATTTTTTATTAAAACAAGGAAGCTTCAGAAACCATGAATGAGTGGGGTATGTGACCCTGTTCTTTGGACATTATTGCATCAATATCATTTTTCATGTCAGTGGTTACAATTCTCAGAAAGTTCACAACAAGCTTATCAGAGATTTTTGATTAAATTTTATTCTTCCTATGTTTCATCCTTGAAAACAGTTGTTCACAAATGTACATACTGCTTCAAAGCAATGACATGAATAAAGCATGACTGTGATGTAAGAAATGTTTTTCTCTGGTAAGAGAGGGCTTATAAAAGTAAAGAGACACAGTCAGATTTTGGAGTTGAATGCCTGACTGCAACTCTGTACACTCCATTTGAAAATTCCCAGGTAATGTATTTACAGTAACTGAAAATGAAGTTGCAAATATACAAAAAAAAAAAAAGATCATTTTTTTGCAGTCTTGAAACCTGTTCTCAAATGTCTTTCTCAGAACAAAATGCAGGGTTGCATATTTTTGCTGTTCACAGGACTGTACACAGTCAGTGAATTGGAACACAATTATTTGCTATAATTTGACTTAGCACTGCCCTGCACCCTCCACGTGTCCTGGTTCCAGCTCAGTGTTAATAGCACAGCAACACTGGGCTGCTGCCGAGCAATGGGTGACTTCTTGTGCTGGGCCACTCAGCGGGGCAGAGCCACAGTGGCAACAGAGACAGGGAGTGCGGGGCAGCAGCAGGGCTGCAGTGCCAGCTGTGTAGGGTTGCATGCACATTCTAAGGGTTGGACATGAACGTGGTAACCTTTTAAAAATACCTAGGGACTATCCATAAGGATGGATAGCCTATCTATCTCAGAAAAAAAATATTGTGGTCACAGACTGCACAGATTCTTTTCTCTTCCTCGCTCAGTGCAATAGTAAATGAGTCATCAAAAATCTCACTTGAAGATTTCCTTCAGCAGCACCTACGAATTCTGGAGACTTAAGCCTCAGAAATCAAATGCTAAGAAGCCCAGGCACTAAGTCAACTTGAGTCTTCTTGAAGTAAGCATTATTTTTCATCTAAACTTCATATTCATTTTGGAAGCCAATCCTTGCTCTTCCCAAGAGGAAAATGCTGTTCCTCAGGAAGGAAGCTCTAGTGTAAGGGAATCTTCAGAGACTAAAGGAAGCTCATAGGAGGAGGTGTATCCTCCTCATAGGAGGGGATCCAAAGCAATTAATATCTCCAGGGAAATGTTATGATGAGCATGAAAGCCCATAGCAGGCAGGTTTAAGTACAAAGAACTTGGCACTGTTTTAAGGATCAGATGTCCATCAAAGAACTTCAAAGAAGTCACATTAAAAGTCGTTATTATTAATAATATTACAAATGGGCTAATCAGATCAGCTAAAATGAGAGCAGACCATTTTTGAGTTTTAAAACAAGTTAGTTTCTTCATTTATATGTTGAACTTCCATTCATTCTACACATAAATCAGGAACTGTCTGTGATAACACCAACATCAACGGAAGATAAACACCTGCATCCTTCCATACCCTAAAAGGAAAGATTAGCTATATCACATATTGCATTACTCAACTGCACATCTGTCAAGCTTTGTTGAACAAATTTAACCGTGAATGAGAAGCTTGTGACCATAATCTTGCCTGAAATGTGTTCACATTTAGTTGACTGTACTTCTTAAGGCCTGTATGTTTCATCACATTATTTCTAGCCTATTTAGACAGCCTTTCTTATTCTTTCCGAAAACTGTGTCACTACTGTGTCCACATCATCCTCTGGTCCGCTGGACACATGGGTTTTTAATACACTGTAATATAACCAACATAGCAAACTTCTATTGCTTTTATGTCCAAATTCAATATCTTCTCTTCATGATATTTCCTAATATAAAATCTTTGCTAGGCTGACAGGTAAGAATTTGGAACTCTTTTTTTTTTTTTCAATTGATATTTACCAGCTGCTTGCCTAGAAGAGCAATGCAATGTCTTCCAACAGCTCAAGCAGAGCTACAGGCTCACATCAAAGTGATAAACAGTAATTTTCACTCTTGTCTTCATATACTAATAAAACCAATGCAATCATATATTAAGTGCAACTCAGCAATATCTATGATGTAGAAAAGGGGCAGTGTTTGGATTGCTGGTGCTAGTATTTTCATTTTAGCCTGTTTTTAATTGTGATATGGAGAGTTTAACACAAACTGGATTTTAGTTATTGCTTACCTCTAGCAAAGGGGAGTCTCATGGCAAGGTTTTAAATTCACGAGCATGCAGGGAAAATGTAAGTAACATTCAACATTTTTAAGTAAGGTTATTCATCCATATTTGGTAATCTTAAAATAAATTAAGTCTGTTCTTAACAATCAAATTCACTGAATTATATTTCACCAACTTTTCAACCAAAGAATATGATTTTCCCACAGAACCAATCAAAATAATTTTAATTCATTCATTGCTTCTGGAATGTATAGGCATTTGGATTTACACAAATCCATGTGGAATCCTGATTTTCTAGTCTTTCCATTTATATATGTTAATTACTGAAAGAAGTGAGACGTGTTTTCTTTTGCTTATGCACCACAGTTTGTATGCTACTGTACCTGAAGTTTCTTCACTGATGAAATATGATGGTGTTCATTTACAGACAGAGCACATCAACATAGCTTCCCTTACTAAAGCAATCTCATTTCAAATCAGATTAGGTACCAACACTGAAGTTTTAGAAACATCTCCTATAATAAAACAAAATTGGACTAACAGTCATTGTTTTGTGTTACTTCAATAATACAGGTACTCACACATAAACCAAAAGATGTCACATAAATAACTTCTTGATATAACAATGGTTTATATTGCTTTGAAATAAAACACAAATTATAAGAACAAGCCTGAAAACCCAAACATTATAAGCAAAAGGAAAATAACACTGTCTTCAATATCCAAACTTTAAGAAAGCTGCAAAATCTGCAGTTGAGAGGCCACAGTAGACATAGGCTTGTCATGCCATATCTGCTACAGAGCCCTTGCCAAAGTTGCCTTTGCTGCAATTAAGGAAACAAAAAGTCTTAGGCTAGAACTGGTGTTGACAGCCTCTGACATTCTCATCACTATACCGTACCTTAACAGTTTTAACAGAAGAAGACAACGGGCATTCTAAATGCCAGCAGTTTATCAGCATCGCACAGGAAACACTCAGATCACCATCACCTCTACCATCAACTCTACTTTTAATACTCTTTCTCTTGTTCTGACTCACCTCTGCAGATAATGACTACAATAGAAAGTACTTGTAAAATGATCACATGTTGCCATAAGAACTGGGAACACAGTTTCTCTGATCTCAGCACATTATAATTAGCATACAACAGCTATATTACTGGACACAGACTGGCTTATAAGGCCCCTGCAATGCATGGGAGTGAGACCTCTGTTATTATATAAACATGTCTCAGAATTGATGAGTAGATTTAATTGTTTTTATGGTGGCTTGTTCGCTTGTTTGTTTGTTGCTTTAGGTAATTATAGTTAGAGGTAGCCAAAAAAGCTGACTCTTGTATTATCAATTTCTATGGTCATTTGATATCACGTTAGAAATTCACTTTGCAGCCATCACTGCATCTATCCCCAAATCAAAAACCTCCATGAGATAACTTGTACAAAATTTATTTTTCCTTTGATTTAGAATAATCTGGGCAGTAGGTTTATAAAGGGTAGAAGGCCAAAAGATGTGTGGTTTAATACATCTGTAGATATTAATACATCTGTATAGTATATATGACAAATTAGATTATAAGAGTGTACAAAATTAAGAGATGTAATAGCACAAACACACAAGACCAGGGAATCAAGAAGGACAGATGTATGCCTTCTTTGAGAAAGAAAGATTGTTAGTAAAAAGTAGACAGACAAATCAGAACATTTAGAAATGATTGAAAAATACGATTTGAAATGCACAGTTTTATTATATATTTTTATTTTAAAAAGACACTTGGTAGAATAAAACTGAATTCAATTTAATTGAAACATACCTAAAAACTGATTGATACAGAAAAATTGGAGAGATTTCTGGTTACAGAAGTCAGGAAATAAATATTGGAGACAGAAAACAAGTATTTTCCAAAGAGAAGGCAGTTTTAACAGCTTGCACAAGAAAATTTCTGCATCTTATCAAGTAGTAGAGCCAGGTTCCTCCACTAAGACAGCCTTATGGTTTATTGCTGTGACAACATTATTGTACTAGCTTATCAGATTTTAGCTGCTCTACTGGGATTATTCAGATTTCATCTTTGGTAAGATACATGAAAAATCAAGAAGAGTTAGATGTCTGTCAAAGCAGGTCAAAAAAATGCATCTGTCTTTAAGGTTGGAGTGCAAGTAAGAAAGCATGGGAAATTAGTTCAGACTGGAAAGTGAAAGAGCTTTCACTGATGTGCAGTCACTAGAGGGAATCCTAAGACACTTAAGGTCCTTCTCACGTGGTGATTCACTAATACATTAAGTCTGAAAAAAAGAGATTAAGCAACCTTCATCTTTCAGTGTACTGCCTCACTAAGAATATCTTTTTAATGAAAGAAGGAGAGAATTAGGTACATTCCAAAACTGCTGATCTGCAAACCACCTAAAAAAATTCGCAGGACCAATGCTTAAACTGATAGCCCTGGATCTCCCAGAATAAGGATGAAATGAGCCACATCCAAGAACGGCTTCTTCCCAAACAAGACAAGAGTTAACTTGATCCTAGCATGACTGTTCTACTGCTTCTCAAATTCTAACACATTTTATGTTGTATTGATTACCTATTTATTTAAAGTTTAGTTTAAGTACAGGATATAGTGCTTATTTTCAAACAATAATATCCAGTACTGCTATTCAAATTTTATTCAGCTTTTAATCACAGGAAGCTGCAATATTCAATCGTGCACTGAAATTCCTATGATTATTTTTTCTCAGTCCTTGTTACTGGCAAGATAAATGAAACCTTAACAAAACAAAACAAACAAAAAATTAGCCTTATGTGAAATGATTTCTGATTCAGATTAAAGCACTTCATAGCTTACCCTGCCAACAGCTATGACCTCTGAAAGAAAGGGAAAAAAAAAAAAAGAATGCAGCAAGACAAAAATTAGTTTTCCTTGGCTTCTAAGCCAGTGAATGTAACAAGATCTATAACACTTTCAGAATCTTAGTTCTTGAGCAGTAGACCTTAATAAAGAGTGTATTCTCCCCAGTTGCATAAAATCTCAGACACTAATGAAAGGTCACTTCAGAGTGAATCTGATGGCTTAGAGTTTTAAAGGAAACTGCCTTGCAACTTGTTACTGCTTTCCAGAGATTTTACTCATCATGGTACATGTTCACTGGTATTCAGCTACTTTTACTAGATACTAAGTCTCCTGTGGTATTATATCTACCTTTGTAAAAGACAGCATGATGCTACTCATTCTTTCATCACAATGAGAAAATGTAGTATGCTACTGACTTTTCTAAATACATGGTTCTCTTTTTATGATTCTCTTTACAATTTGCAGGTTTTTTTCTGCGTTTACATTAAAGGATGATGCATCCACTAAAAAGTATGAATAAATTAATAATAGATTAGTGTGGTTAAAAATAAAACAGTAACTTGTTACAAATTAATGATAAGATATATGGTTTAAGTTCACAGATAAAATCTGATCCATGTCAGTAGTACTGAGAAGTCCTCACCAATTGATGGCTCTTCACTGTTTCTATGACAGCTATATCCCCAGAACAGGTTGAATATCATCAGTTCCATCTGGTGGAAGCAACATTAGATGAACAAACATTAATTTAGTTCTCACATGCATTGTCATGGTGTGAACTAGGATGAAATCTATATTTTACAAATTTAGCAAATCAATTCAAGACCAAAAATACATTGCTAGTGTTCAGGGCTATCACCAGAAGTACTCATTAGTTCTGTAGGTTTCTAGAATTAGGCCTTTGTGGGACTCCCTGTTTATATCTAGCATATACAGAGGTGCATGATCCAAATCAATGGCAACTTACATGCTTAAATCTTGCCTTATTCAACAAATTATTTAAGCAAATTCAAAGCTTAGAAATTTATGTTAGTTCATCCTGTACTTTTTTCCAACATTTTTCCAAATAAGAACATCCTTCGCTTTTAAATTCAATCCTGAGAGAGAGATTCCACACTAAAAAATATCAGTATTTATCATTTTGCTATAAATAGATGTGGTGACTGAACATCTTACTTTAAAAGAAGAGTACTGTGAAATTCCACTCGTCAAAAATTCTTTTTCTTAATTCATTACCTGAAATAAAAATAAAACTTCCTACACTTCCTATTTGTTCACCCTTTTGAAGTATCCTGAGGGTCCTCAGCTTAGGTCAAAGTTCATGGTATCTATGGGAGCATATTAAGATCAGATCACCATTTCATTTCTCTCTGGATATGCTGTCACATAAACAAATCCACAATCCAGCCTATAAATAACATAGCAGAACGATAAGGAGTCTTTAAACAGCATACACTTCAGTGAGTTTTGTGTCAAACCTCCCTGGTTTGCATATTTGCATAACGTAGTATTAGTTATATTATCAGCCTCTTTTAATTATTTCTTTCTTTTTCCCCCAGAGAACCAAAGCAATTCTTTCTCACAGCAATACTTATTAAAAGTAGAGAGATTCACATAGCTATCCTTTGAAGTGATTTCCTCATACAAAGTAATACTTTGTTTTTCTAAAGCATGCTAAGAAAATCAAAGTAAATAATTCCATATTAAATATATGTATCATTCCACTTTTGCACTCTCCACAAACATAAATGAGGCATGTCTTGCCTGTTACACGTTTGTAAATTCTGTCTACTAATTGTATTTTGAAAACATACTGTGGTCCAAACATACCGAACTCTGCATGGTGTTACACAAAAGCATCCTATTTCTGGTTTCACAGCTGTTCTCCCTTGAGAGGTTTAAAGAATATGGAAATCAGCATGTCTTTTTGAGGAATACCTCATGGTCATTTTTGAAGCAGAAGGTGAAGCACCTTAGCTGGACAACTCTGAATGACTAACGTTCCTATTCCTCATAGATGGACAAGGAAATTTACTACCAGCTGTGAAAATCATATGACTGCTGTTTTCAATTGCAATTACAGTTGAATGCACAGGCTTGCCATGATCACACAGAGGCTGTCAGAGTATGTGTTCCTCAGTTCATTGTGTTTGAGAGTTTTTTTCCCAGTTTAGGTCATCACTGTCTTGTGTAAAACAAAAAAGAGGTAAAATTTTCTTTACTTTGATTTTCCTCCCTTTTTTTTCCACCTTCAGAACTCTTTGAAGTTTCTTAGATTTCACATGTGATGAAAATTTCAATTAGAGGTTGAACATAAATGTTGGGCTAATTAAGGAGTCTCAATAAATTTTATATTGGTAATCAAACTAAAAAACTGCTCCAGTATTTCTAGACAATATGCGTGGGATAGTCAATAACAAAGGTACTTTATCAGAACTGCCTGATGCTTCCCACTCAACTGGATGAATTGTGAAAATGATATGAATAGCTTATGACCATCTAGATACCCAAGCTCAGCACTGTAGCTAAAATCCCTCCAATACTAAGACTTCCCGAAAATATCAGTTGGGTATATAATGAATTCTATCATTTCAATAATGTCCAGACTTAGAAGTGTTTTTGCTGATGTTCTACAGTTTTTTTCCTCAACACTTGTCTTTCTTTCAGACTTTTGGTTTTGAGGATTAATTTTTTATTACTATTTATTTATTTATTTATTTTTGTAATGAAAGATGAATTGCTTGTGTAATTGCCTGAGCTTTAAGATAAGACCTTGAGAATAACCTTAGAAGACAACAGCCTGAAATATTGCGAAAAGGACTGTTCATGAAATGCTTCTAAATACTTCTCTCCGTAAGTTACTTCTTCCCACATCCGTACTGTTCTTATGTTAACTCCCATCAGAAACAATGCCGTGGATGTCAAAGAGTAAGTCACAAAGTAAGAGTTTGGCCAAATGATATACCAAATGTTCTCTCAAAAACTCTCAACTTCTTTTTTTTCTTTTTTAAGCAACAGAATTTTATTTAAAACAAACTAACTAACTAACTAACAAAAAAAAAAAAAAAGACTGGGTACTGGATTACAGAACTTGACCTTAAATTTATTTATACTGAAGGAATATATCTACTCAGGTTCTTCTTCCAAATTTGATGACAAGTGTCCCTTACATTGACACTTTTTGTGACAGATACTGAAGTTTAACAAACAATGTGTTTGCAGCATTTTTGTCAGAAACTTTTGAAGAAGGGAATTTATCTTTCCTTCAACACCATAGTTTCTTACTGAGATAAACAAACCATGAAAAGAATGATCTCCCCTATGTCGCAGGTACAAGTTTGCTGTCGGGTTTTTTTTGGTTTTTTTTTGTGGAAACAAATATTGGAACTAGATTATCTTTAAGGTCCCCTCCAGTGCAAGGTATTCTATGATGCAGCTCACTAAATTATGAGATCGTGGTATCAAAATAGAACTCAGTTCTTGACCGTTATAAAAATGTTGTAGCATCACCAGCAAGACTTGCCACTTTGGTAAAACTTCCACTTTTTTGTCAGAATCACAGAATTGCAGGGGTTAGAAGGGATCTCAAGAGATCAACTGCATCTACAATTCTTCTGTGTTGAAAATGTAGAGGGAAGTACAATTAACCATGCAACTATGTACTACTGTGTAGAATTTTACCAAATTTGCTAAGCAAATTTTCTACTGGGAGTTTTGCTTGAGAAAAAAATGCAGAAATCAGCCTTCAGCAATGATGCTTCTTCCAAAAATGAGGGGCTGGAATCAACAGATGATCTTCTGAACAACACTAACAGCTTGTCATGTCTTGGCAGTTCCAGGAAACTGCAATTTTATGAATCTGAATGCAGAGCTGAGGTACTAAATTGCTAAATACCTTCAAGTACCCGCTTGTCCTTTGATAGGTAGAAGTGTTTCCCAAATAAATGAGTCTGTACTTACCTTAGAAATAAATACAAAGGAAAAAAAATTATACTTCTACCAGATCTGAAAGATCAGACCAGACTGTTTGAAGACTTTAAAACGCTAAAATGGAATGTATTTTTATTTTTAGGCGAATGTGACCTTTCAGAGTACCAGTTATTTCTCTAGATAGCTTCAAAACATGACATCTCTATTGTGTAAGAACTCTTCGATAATCATAGTCTCAATGGCTCTACTTTAGAAAGAGAAAAGGTGGATTAAGGTCTGATTCTTGTGAAATATCATATTAAAATGAGAATAAAAGTTTGTGTCAAACTATTTTAATAGTTTATGGAATACACTTTAATAGTATTATATTGATCTAAGCCATGTGTGTGTCTGAATATATTCTAAAAACTGAAATACAAACTACCAGATTTTAAGGGAAGCATGATTACTTTTTAAACAGTTCAACATGATAGAGGCAAAGCTGAGTTCTTGTTTGTCTAAACTCATATTTTCTACGTTCAGTATTTAATAAAGACAAAGATGTGAGCAATTATTTCACGTGCAGAAATAAACAGACAGCTATTAAATAGAGCAAATATTTGGTTTTTAGAAAAGAAAATGTTTTAAAATACTCCATGTATTTGCAAATGTTATACATATTTATTTATCATTGTTTATCTAAAGTACGCCTAAATTTAAAATTGACCACATACAATTTAATTTCTTGTTTTGAATACAGATAAGCAGCACTGAATTTCTCTAATTTGTTTACCTCTGCTATTTTGTTAAAATGACATAATTTAGCAACCATTTCCTAACAGCCTCCACACCACAGAAGTATTAATCAGATGAGAATGACAGTGAAAATCTGGAAAAATAGTTATCTTATTTCTCTCTGCCTTCCGGTTATGCTACAACCAAAAGGTCAAGTTGTGCTGTAGTAGCTCCTTTTTCCTACACTACACATTGATTTCTCCTAAAACTTTTCTAAGTGAAAAACCTCATTTTACATTTTCTAGTGTGAGACTAAGTTCAAAATAAATCCATCAAGGATCAGAAACTTATATACAAAATAAAACTTTTTGTCCTGTCTGGTAGTATATTCATAAGAAATTTTTTCATCTAATAGCATCTATGTCCCCAAGGTAAAGATACCATAAACAAGAAAAAGTACCACAACTATGGCTGAAATCAGCAAGAGAATATTTTTTAACCTACTAATATGAGTCAGGTCAAAAAAAATAGAAGCATCAACAGTTTTGCAGAAAGAAAAAGAATAAAAGCTGAAGAAAGTAAAGCTTCAGAAGGTGCAGATGCACTTCCACAGTCAGTGACTTCAGTTGTGGACAAGTATTTATTTCCCATAAATCACCTATCTTTTCTAAGAAATTAATCACAGAATTGCAGGGTTGGAAGGGACCTCTAGAGATCATCCCGTCCAACCCCCTGCCAAAGCGGCTCCCTAGCCCAGGTTGCACAGGTAGGCATCCAGGTGGGTCATGAATGTCTCCAGAGAAGGAGACTCCACCACCTCTCTGTGCAGCCTGTGCCAGTGCTCCGTCACTGCACTGTGAAGAAGTTCCCACACACATTTGTGTGGAACTTCCTATACCTCAGCTTGTGGCCATTTCCCCTCATCCTATCACCGCACACTGCAGAGAAGAGACCAGCTTCATCTCTTTGCCTCCCACTTCTTAGATATTTATAGATACATTTATAGATATATTTATAAATGTATTCTCTATCAGAAAATCTTAGAGGCTGCCTCTAAGTATTTAGTCTTGTCTCTGAAGTACTTGATAGTGTCCACTTCATAGTGTGGACTGGTTTGAATTATGTCCAATATTATTATTATATTTAGAAGCAGGATACATATTTAATTTCCAATTACAACTCTGTTATTTAATTACTTGAAAAACTTATGTCTTTTATTTTCAAATGGCATTACAAATTTCAAGCTCCTTTTATCTACAGGATTAATTATAATAGACTTTTCTTTAGAAAAAATTTGTATGACATTGCTTTCTTCTTCATTAGTATTATTATGTATTCAGATTAAATCTTCCTTTATATTTACCCATCTAAACGAATTTAATGTTCATCTCAACAAAATATTAGGATAAGAAGTAAATGTGAGGAACTTAATTATTATATATTCTTTTCTTGCAGCATTCTCTAGTTCAGAATGAATTCCATTAGTAGTTTTAGGGGAAAAAAATTTAATATATATTTAAATATCTATTTATAATACTCAAAATATGCTTCCAGCCCAATTTTCTAAAAGTTCAATGTTAATGCAAAAATACTGATTCCTGTTATGAAGTGTACCCAAAAAATCCCTATTTAAAAGTTATACAAACAGATCTTAGAGTAACTAAGGACCTAGTTCTTTTGGAGTAACCTGAACTTTACAGTAATTTTCTTCTCGTCTTACATTTTCTCTGTTTTGTTCTACTTAACCTGTGTATTTAAGTTGTACAACAGATCTTAGCCACTATTAGTTCCAAGTTATCTGTGGCTACATTTACTGATACTTTATCACCAAAACCTCAAGACTTCTTTTCTGCTAGCTGAACTGAAGCGTATTTTTAGATATAAGAAAACTATTAATTACAATCATCATGGGAAACAAGTCATGGTTATATAAGCAAGTTCAGCATATCTTGAGCTTCCCATGCTTTAGTGAATTCTTAGGAATGTTCTAACTGTTTCTATGGGTCTACAAGAGTTCATTTCACTCCACAAAGAACTATTTTACAAGGAAATGCCATATGTCTTGGAAAGAGTGGAACTCTGATAGCCCTTAGTTACTGTAGATGAGCATTGCCATTCCGATCAATGCCTTAGCTCCTCTCTTCCTTTCAGTGACTGCCTTGCACTGTCAGCACCTGAGGAAGGGAACTATATTCATTTTTTAAGTGTCCCCAGAGCTTCTTCATCACACAGCAGAGCCAAGACAGGGAGCAGCTTGAAGAACAAACCAGGATCTGAAACACAGCTTGTTCTGTGGCCATCTGGTCTTAAGAAAAGTTTCATTACTTTTATTCATTTCCATAAGGAAGCTTATGCAGTTGAGGAATCATGGGGCTTTTCTCCTCCTTGACTAGGTCTTATTGAAAGTTGATGTCCTCACCACAGTCTCCTCCATTCCTTGGTGATGACCACCGCTTGTGGAACCTATTCCTGTTTCCTTATTCCCCCAGACACCACATGTTCCAAGACATTCTTCATGGGTTGTGCTAATGGCCCTGCAATTCGCTATGAGAAGTTTTTAAAGCAAACAGCATTTCTTTGTCAATTGTACAGAAAAAAGAGAGAAAAAAAATGAAATACCAGAAAAAAAAATGAATTTGTCTGGATGCATACTGTGAGAAATATTACTAGGCAATGCATATTATGAAAAACTCACCTACCAGGTGCTTAAATATTTACTCCAATGTGCAGTGCTCTATGAGTCAGGCCTTTCCTCAGACTCTTGTCAAAGCAGCATGACATTATTCAAAAGTAAAAACTTCCCTCACATTTTGCCTTCAAGATTACCTGTGATAACAGACGTTTGGGGCTTTTGGTGTCCTTGCAGCATTTTAGGTTTGGAAGTGGACTAGCTAAGTTAATTAATTCCTTTGGACCACATCATGCACAGAGAAAATGACATTCCTTTTCAAATAGCTGAGGTCTTGATTTTTTTTTTAAGTCTCTCAAATGTACAGACATAATACATCTCTTTTTTTATGAGCCTTCTTGTTTTCACAGTAATGCTATTATATTCATCTTTGACAACTGATGTTACTAGCATATCCAGCTCATTGTTCTTACCTTATGAGTTTTGCAGACTAGAACTAGAAAATCAGCCAGACAAAGTGTACAATGTAATTAATTACAGAAGACTTTCCAGACCCATATGAAGAAAAACTGAATTACAGTGCTATAAATACTTTCCATCACTTATGGTCAAATACCTTTAGCTTTTAAACATGACCACAGTGGACATTCAGTTTTATGATGCAAAAAGATAGCTATGGTATTTACAGAAATAGTTGATAGACAGGTAGACATGCACTGTTTATTTCCTTCCAGTTGCAAAGTACTATGTCAAAGGCTGCTCAGATAACTGTCCCAAACATAAAGTGTACCGAGTTTGCATAAGTAGCTTGCCAGGAAGGGAAAAATGACTTTTTGTAGAGTCCTATCATGAACAAACCCTGCCCTACTCATGCGACATGCCTCATTTCAAAGGATTGTATCAGCCCATATTTAGCTACAGAAAATAGCTCAGCGTATTTATAGTAAACAGCATATTTTCTAACCAGAAGTGTTGTGTATATCTGGTTAACACATAATAATAAGAATGGCAGTTCCTAAATAAACAGCACGAGTATTTACCCTCTCCACCAATTAAGAAACAAGTAGGGCTTGAGGAAACATGTTGAGTGGATAAGCCCAAAACACAGGATTAAAATCTGTGCTGTTAATTGCAAAGTCTACTGCTGTCCCAGAACTCGTGACTTACATCTTACATTTCTCTACTTTTCATACAATACACTAACTCATTATTTACTTGTGATCACTTTATGCAGATATGCCTCTGCTTGTGCAAGGTACATTCTTTAACTCTTTTTCATATTCTGATATGAAGAAAAAATAAAGTTTAAAACCTGTATTATATAATGGGTTTCATGTACATGTGTATGAGAAATGAACCTTCTCTAATTAAAACTCCATCAAAACAATGTAACAACTGATGCAATCTGTTCATAGAAAGAGAACAAGAAATCAATTTTTACCCTCAAAACGAATTAGTCACTACTGATGGTATTCAATTATTTGGAGATGTGAGCTATTGGAGAACTTACATAACATACACAACAGGAATTGAGCAGGTCTTCACCACCATTACACCAAAGAAGCTGACCAGAGTCATACTGACATATAGTCAATATAAAGCACTAGCCCTGATCTCAAAACGTTATTTGTACATTATTTATGCAAATTATGTACATGTACATTTACTTGTGGAACATAAACATGTAAGAATGTGTTACAAATCTGATTATATAAGAAATCCAAATTTCCTACTTAAAAGGTAGGGCTTTTAAAAATTGATTTTGAGAAGAGTTGTATTTACTTTAATGCACTGTGAATTTTGACTGGGCTCTTGAAAAAAAAAATAAATACACATATTTTTTGTTGGTTAAATGGAAGAAATATCAGATGCATCCAAACTCAAAGGAAGTGATTTGTTCCCAGTTAGCTCAGTGTTTTACCAATCCTTTCAACATCACTATAATGTTATCATTTCCTTTACATCACTACAGCTGTAGCTGCGAGATAAAATATTTTTTTGTTACTGAATAATCATACAAATGCTGACTACTGCCTTACAACTTTAGTCTTCAGGCCTTCTTGTTCCTTCTTTGGCAGACTTCTAGCATATCCCGTAGAATATCCTGGAAAATGTTATCTGGCCCAAAACAAAGTTCAGCTGTCCACCTCCTTTCCAGAGCTCTTTAAACTACTTGTCCAGAATAGATTTCTTGCCAACATCAAGAGCATTCCAAGAGTTATGAAGCAAGACTCTCAAAGGCATCTCTATTTTTAGATATTACCAACTCCTACTGCACAGTTTCAAAAGTATTAGCCTTATCAGCTGTTCTCTAATGGAAGCAGCACTTATACAATTATGTCCTCCTTCTAAAAGCTTGAAATCTATACAGTGAGTGGGAAAAAAAAAAACATGAAATGCTTCCTTTTCCTTTTTGCTCAACATTCTTGTTTCAGTAAAACTGTGTTGTAGACTAAATGCCAACATTTACTGCATGCCACTAAAAGTCCAGACACTAACCATTATTTTTTCAGTTTTCATTAAAATTTTAGGACAGACACCTGAGCAAAACATATATTTGCAACTGTCACAACAGGTGAACACTGTGAAATGATGTATTAAACTCATAAAGATTAATAAAGTAAATGCAAAATTGTATAGTGCTGTGTGGCTAGTTAAATGTCTCCTAAAATCACAATACTGTCAGCCCATTGACTGCTGTGAGATAATTACTTTTCCTAAAAACTGAAAGTACTCGGCTTGTCCCATGTCCCAGCTCTTCATGAGACAAATGGCAAACATCTGCCTTTACTCCCTGAGCATCTGGAACAGTAGTACAGAGGCTTCAGGAAATGGAGAAAGGGCTGTTGGTTAATGAAGAAAGAGATGGGTTTTTTTTTGGTATTCTTTTCCTCACACAGAAGGCTAGTCATGAATAGAAATCATACTAAAATAATAAGCAGGTCTGCTCTGCTTACAGCTAAGGAGGAAGCCTGGAAGATATATTCCCAATGTAACAGCTAGCAATCATATTGTAAAGCTTTTATCGGTACTATCTACCATAAATAACCTTCTGCAATTTGCCATGAGTGTTCTTACTAGAGTACGATTTTCTTGTAAAACTCACAAACACTTATTTTCAGAGGCGTAAAGACATTTCTAAATGTGAGTCAAATGATCTTAGTTTGTCTTACCAGGGTGGAGCTACATTTGCTTCTTCTCTTCCTCCGTATGTGATTATTAATCTATTTCATATGGTCACTAGAACCAGTAACACCTCATTATTACAGTTATACCTAGATGCAAACAGAAGCAAGAAGCGCACAGAGGAAGCAAATAAAATAGCTATGAAAGATAAGATTTTTACTATGGATCAGATGACTTCAGAGGATCAGCGCCAGCATGTCTATGACATTTAATTGCCTCCAGCACAGATAGCAGGTTCTGAGACACATCCACCTTATGCTCTCTGTGCTTTTGGAGCAATCACATCATCAGCCTAATGCCGATAATATAGCTGAGATAACCCACAGGTCCTGGCTGTGTCTTTTCTTGTTATTGCACCTATTCAATCTGAAACTGCAGTCTCAGTTGAGAATGGGACAAGGTGTAGAAAGCCAAGTCTCATAAAGACCAACTTTCATAAAGCTGACAATACTCTCACTTCATTTGAGCTCAGCACCAAACTGGAGCTCTTTCAAACCGTCTGTGACTCATCTCTGCAGTCATCTGGTTTCAAAGTGCTTGCTTCTCTGCTTATACCAGCTTTACCAGAGCAGCACACAACTGTAAGACAGATGCAGGTCCCTTTGTCAAAGCGCTTCCAGCTGGTTCCATGACGTGCAACCATACATCCTAGAACAGGTTAGTTACTAGATTTCTTTGTGCCATAAGCAGAATGGGAATTCCATTAGAAAAAGTATGAGAAATTATAAATAATAATGTTAATAATAGTAATAATAATGACAAATTCTTCTTGACACTGCTTTAAAAATCATGTCCTGCATTAACTTACAGCTCTATCACATCCTTCTTTCATATATGAATGTACTTGTGTATAGGCATGCAGTTCCAGTTTCAGAGGAAATCTGACATTTGCTAATGATTTAATATTTACCTGACATTCATAGAGCAGAATTCTGTATACTGAAAAGACCTTTCACCATTAAGGAAAGCAATAGAAAATTGTCTGATTAGCATGTACAACCATATTGTCTGTTAAGAATCATTATCAAGCTTTCTGAATATATTTATTTTAGATGCTAAATTTATAAATCCTCTATTTCTCTGTTCTATTTGTTGTTTTTTAGAGTCTAAATCTTGGTACCTCTATCACACATGCTATGATTCCCAGTAGGTACTAATGCTCTGAGTAAATATTAAATGAACCTTTAAAAAATATTAATCTGGGAAAAAAAAAAAAAAAACACACGAAATTCAACTAGTGTTGGCAACAATCTCAAATAAACTTTGTACTGGGTAATTTGCAGAATTTAATCCAGTGAGATTTATTATGCCTTGATACAAACTACATAAAATAAATAATAAAAGTCTTCCATCTTTCAGCTCTAAAATAAAGTGCCTCATTTCTGTTATAGTAACAAGAAATTGTACACTGATGATCACGAGAATATTAAGCTTCTAAAAACTTTAATAAATATTCAGGCCATTATCACTGAAATTCAAACGTGAAAATCAGCTGAATTCAAGGAGTTCTTTCCCATAAAAAGAAAACGCAGCCATGGTATCAATGACTTAAGTAGAACCACTTGAATAAGTGAGAGTCTCCCAGTTAGGCCAGAGCTTTCTCAACACTACACTGTAAATTATAAAAAGATATACTGTGCTGTATCCATGCCATTAGGCATAGTTCAACTGTTGAAAATCTTACTGTTGGTTAGTCTTTTATCACCCAGTGAGAATGTATCCGAGATAATGAAACCATACATTACCCTTTGATATTTACAAATCTGAGATCACATGCAACGTCAGCTCTCCTTTCTCTAAATTAATACATAGGGAGATATCTTTTTGCACGCTGAAAATCTTTTCTTGCAGCTCTCCATAATTTTAGAGGTCATTTACCAAACAGAGTCATGATTTGATAAGAGTCCTCTTCTCACTGTAACTAATCTGATGAGTATCTAATGTTTTAGGTAGTACTGTGCTCTCTGTATTACTGCTCAACAAGGCTGCTGCTTATCCTAACGACAAGAGCCAAACTGTCAGGGAAGCCACAGTTCAGCTTAATTTCACACACTTGCCGTTCAGAAAATTTCAAATCACTGTTCATATCTTTAGTGAGCTCATTCATTCAGGAGAAACAGCCTGGTTTTGGGAACTGATTTTGGGAATGCGTTTCTCTGATATTCTAGGGAGCCTTGTACTTATTAAATTATAAGAAATACCTCTCAAGCAATCAACAGGTAAATGGAGAAGGGGGTCCATAATGTCTGAATGAACATACTGATGAAGATTTATCCTCATATATTTCTATCACTACTCTCTGATGCATTCAAAAGGCAGAATATTATTAAAAAAAAAAATAAAATAAAATGGTGAAAACATACTGGATTGCCCGGTCACAGCCTGAACCAGTGAATGAGCATCTGAGTGAGCGGAGCGGAGGAGCCCAGGTCCTCCCGACCTCTCGCTCTCTCCCTCTCAGAGGTGCTTCCGGCGGTGCTTCCGGGAGCACAGATCCGCTCAGAGCCCGCGCGGGTTGCCGCCCCCTCCCTGGCTCTCCTCCTTCCGGCGCGCCAGTGTTCGAACGAGGGGCGGCCGCGTTCCTTCACCTAAACGGTCGCCGTCAGGGGTGAGGTCATCCCCCTTATCTCTGACATCTCTTTCTGTGGCGCCTCCACCTCAAATAAAAGCTCTGTCACCGCCTTTGCTTGCTTTACACATACGCTCTTTTGAACTCCCTCTGCGTGATCAACCAAATCAAGTTCATAGTTTATATATGTATCTGTTGGGCTTCCTATAACTCCGTCTTGCAGTGCCAATATTTCTTTTCTCTCTTGTCTCCTTGCCACTTCAGACCCATCAAACTGTTGTTTTTCATGATCGCTTCCAATTAGCCACAACAAGCACTGCATCCTATTTCAGTCTTGAGAACATTTGTAGAGTCATCTTGATTCTCTTTTTAATAATTAGCCATGTATACACTACATGATATGCACAAGAGGCTCCATTACTGGACATATTCTGACCAGCACGCTAATGCAGCTTACTGTTTCCACTACTTAACAAGCTCTTTGTCAAAGTTTCATTGTATTTGTAGAGAAAAACAGAATTGTTTTATAACTAGGGAGATGAAAGGAGGAGGTTAACGACTATGTCCAGACTGCAGCTCTGTAATCCACATGTACAGTTACAACACGATGTGGAAGGGCTTCAGCCAGTGATTTCAATCACAGATTATAACTAGGATTTTATAAGAACTTTTGAGAAAAACACTACCAATCTCTTCCTGAAAGGCACATACCCACTCCTGCTCCATTTGGGGAGCAATCCTAGAATGAAATGAATTTTTCTTAGACATTCAGCCATCATCTTTAAACAGCCTACTGAGTCCAGAGCAGAGACCCAGAATGCTTCAGGTCACTTTGCTGCAACTGCAGTGAGTTGTGACTGAGTACTTTCCCTTGAAAACTTGTCTTGACATTTCCAGTATTCAAAGTTTTTAAGAGGCTACTGGTTGAGTAAGGATAATGAGTTCTCTACTTCAACCTGTTATATAGATCCAGGTTGCTTTTCAGTAGGTTACAAATTAAATTCCCCAACACATACAGACTATTCAGTAATTCGCCACAGCTTTTTAATCATAACTCACAGTATGTGAAATAGTTCTCCACAGGAATGAAGGATTTTTAGAAAACAAAGTACAGATACAGTTTATTCTATCTTAAGGATAGGAGGATGGAAACTGTGGCCTTTTAAAGGTCTTTTTATGATTTGTTTAAAACATTTACTCACTTTCCATCCACTATATTTTGCAAATACAGTACTTTAAACTCTATGGCTTCCCAATAGTAAAAACATTCATCAGGCAGCTTCCTTCAAACTGGAAGATGTTACCCAATTATCACACTCATCAGGACATCTAACCAGAGGTCTGAAGCCTGTAATAAAGATAATCTGCAAGACAAACTTTCACTCATTCAGAGCTCACTGTAGATGATTTCTGCTGTGAGCTACTTCTATTTCTTTTGATATGAAACTTCCCCAGGAGACTAAATAACAGATGAGTCATTTACATGCTGATTGTCTGCATCAATTCACCGAAATTTATGGGAGATCTGCAGCACAGTGAAACTGCTGCAACAAACAAGTTTGTCAAATAATTTTATATATCCTCCCTCTTATTTTTCACCCATTTCCCCATGTGCTCCTTTCTTATAGTAAGTGGAGTCCCTAGCTTACATGAGAAGAAGCTGGGGGAGATTTAACATTATCTGGGATATTAAATCTCTGGATTTTTAAGTTATCCCAGAGTCTGCTTGAGTTCAGGCAGCAGCCAGCTCGAACCCAAAATCCACACAGAATTCATATAATCCCAGAATCATTTGAGTTGGAAAGGACACTTAAAGGTCACTTGATCCAACTCCCCTGAAATGAACAGGGACACCTACAGCTAGAACAGGTTGCTCAGAGGCAGAAGGAAGCATTATATTATTCAGACTAAGCTGCTATAATTTAGTCAGATCATGACATTCCTGATAGTTTTACACTGGTTGGAGACTATGGGTTTTTTTTTTTTTTAAAGAAGGGAATGAGTTTTCAGCACTTGTAATGTATTTTATTTGCATGATATGCACAAATTATTACAGGAAATTCTTGCACCTGCAGTACTGAAAATTTTTGTCTGGGATTGTTCAAAAATAAAGTTAAACCCAAATAACCTTTGCTGTCATTAATCTTAAGACACAAATTGGGTAAAATATTCTGTGCTTGCCCTAAGATAGTGCTGTGTAAAAAAACTATTTAAAATGACATAGGCACTCTTTCCTGGGGACCTCCTGATGGCTCCTGACATTGCAGCTTCATAATGTACGAGGCGAGTTTGTTTTTTTTGTACAGTTAGTCATATTACTTAGCAATATAATAAGTGATTTTTACAGTAAACTCTGGGGAATAAAATATGCAGAATTCATGAGATACAAAACACATAAAAATTCATTTCCTGAGCAGAAGCATTGCAATACTGTATAGCAAAAACTTACTTTTTTCATTGTGTTTGTAATAAAGAACTCAAGCAACCATGCCCTTCAGGGCTGGGCTCCTCACCACTTCACTTGAACTCAGCCTCAGCATTCAGCCATGGCATGTGAAGTTAATTACTCTGGGCACTGGGGCTCTGAACAGAAGAATGACCCTATTTGTGGCTCCATGTACTATGTATCATGCTACAGTGAATTCTTTCAGTACCTACACATTGCACACTCAGTGACTCTGAATGGAGTAATAATTCTAGCACTCTAGAGGAAAGCTCAGCTGTCATCTCATTTTTGCAGGGACACTTGTCTTCCCAGGTAACCATTTAATGGGGGCTGACATCAGTCAACAGTCAGTCACTGTCACCCTCCCAGTCCAAATGGCACAGAAATCCAGGGACTATGACTTTCAGAAAGCACTCCGGAGGAGAGTAATCTTGAAATTGTTTGTGAGCATTGCATCGCAAAGGTTTTCTACCATCTTTCACGATAATGACATCCGGATTATGTAGATTCAAAAATCTGTGGTTGTAACCAGCTCCTCATTTAGAGAACCAAACTTCATTTGCAAGAGACCTGGTTTAGCAAGATGGCTGACTCACTAAGGAGATGAATACTGTCACAGAAGCTGCAAAGCTGGGAGAAAAAATAAAGTATTTTAATAGAAAGGCTGATTAGATATGATTGCTTGCCAAATACCTAACTATTACGAGTTCTTGCTGCTGTTGGAGTGAGAAGTTTTAGCAACTTTGCAAAATACGTAAAAAATACACTGTCTCTCTACAATCAAAGAGAAATTACCTACATGTTCTGTGTGGCCAGCTCTGTCTGATGTAATAATAAAAATCTATGCCAGACAGTTATGGTTAGATATTGGTCAACAATCATATTCATCTGGAAAGGGAATTTAAAAAAAGAAAAAAAGAGGAATAATTTGTAACTGGTATAAATCTGTTCCAAATCTGACTCAAAGAACAGAAATACTTAGTTTCTTTGAAGGGATTTGTACAGTAATATTTGCTGACATGATTATATACCTCCAAATTGAAATGTGTTTTAAAGAACAAGTCTTTATCAACTACTCTTTTAAGCAGTAATAAGAAACTTAATAATGATTTCCAGAGTATTTATTTGTTCAAATTTTCCAGGTCCCATGAAGTTTCTTTTTTTTTTCTTTTTTTTTTTTTTTGAGTGTATATGAGGAAGAAAAAAAAGTACAACCTGAATCTCAAAATTCTGTAAAACAGTTCTCAGCCCTCCTGAAGTACCAGCAGGGGAAGAACCCTCCTCTTTCTTTCTTTTCTTCATTCATTTAATCACAAGCTCTGAGCCATTTTTACTTCCCAGCACAAAATCTGACTCTTCAAAACAGACATCCATGAAGGTGACACTGTAAGAAAGCTGGAGCAGGTGAGATCTGGTTTTGCTTGAATTGACAGATTAATGTGCAGAACTTTCATCTGACCCAAACAGAAAACGAAGCACCAATATTTTTCCTGACATGCTCCATGAAGTCATTAGATGGCTTAGAAGAGGGCATTTTGCTTATTGAGACACAAGAGCTTCCATGAAATATTACTCATTTGCTACAGTATTTAAGGAATTGAAGTGTAGATGGAAGTTTCAGTTGCACTTTTTTTTCTTTTCTCCAAAGTGTACTTTCCTTGGAATTTTTTCCTGCTTTAGAAGGAAACTGTTGCAAACATTGAGATGAATAAATTTTGAATTATCCACTGTAAATTTATATTCTTAGTCATTAGTTGCTACAGTTAATACTGACCTCAATAAGTATACATTTAGGGTAAACAGTATGCAGCATACTATCTCTTTAAGATATGTTCCTTTTTATTATTTAGTAGTTATTATGTCAGTGGCTTGACTGTGGGATAATATTACCTATTTCAGCTAGATAACTAAATAATTAAATCTAGAGAACAAAGACTAGAGGATGGCAATTTACAACATATTATACTTCCTGGAGAATTTTTAAGATTAATATTGGTTTGTGAGTTCACTCCTACAAGCTTACTATTTTTTCACATTTCCAGAATTTACCGTCAGAATAATTATTGGTAATATTGAACTATTTATATCAGCTAAGCAATTCTACTTTTCCATATCTCTGTTCAAAATTGACTTTTGTTTTTAATGTGTTTCTAACTGTCCTACTTTACTTGTAAGAAACCAAGAACTTTTTCCTTATTAAATCAAATCTGATCACATAAATAAGCATTGTATTCTCTCAAGCATAAACTAGATTAGTCATTAATTAATATTAATAGTTTAGCCATTTCAGAGATTTTTAATGCTCCAGTTAATGTATATAATCACTTGGTGGATGTTTGTAATACTTAAATAAATGAATTTGCTGTGTCACTTGCCAGCAAATTTTAGGGCAAAATTCATCTACAAAGAAAATCATTCAAAGTACATTGAAATGAAATGTTTGAAAATTGATCAGTAACTCCCAGAGTTAAGTTCAGACTGCCATGCTTTGCGTGACAAGCTGATTGGTTTTTGAAATCTGTTTTTTTGTGACAACACAGAAAGGTTAAGTTTAAGGAAAACACACATGCAAACCTTCCAGACTATGAGAAAATCAAATGCCATCTATACATAATCTTGCAGAACATCTTCTGAAACCAAAAGAAAGGTAAATTTACAGTTTTAAGTTTATGATCTTTTAAAAGTGTTCTGCAGCAGTGTCGCAATTACTGATGGAAAGTTCTGTAGTTTTTGCACCACCAAAGCAGCAGAAATTGAACTTCAGTAAACCGAAGTCTGGTTCATATTTTGAAATTTCCTTATTTCCTCATTTCCAGAAAACTAAATTCTTAAAATAAAACACAGTAGAGAAGAGATAGGGTTTCCACATCTCTCTCCCATTGTCAATACAACATGGACTATTTATTCATTTGAACTAGTTTTTTCTTTTTTGTTCTCATTATCTTTGATGATGAAAGATAGACAAAGAAAGAACATTTTTTATGAGAACTTTCCATTTTAACAAACAGTCAAAGGAAGCACCTATATCTTCTCAGGTATAATAATAAAGTTGTTAAAAGGGATGGAAACCTTCTCTTTCTAATACATATTAAAATATGTTTTAAACGTAGTAACCTGCTATGCAAGCTCATGAAGAATCCTAACCACGTGGGATACATTCTTGGGAAAGTGGTGGAGACTCACTCTTAGGTTAGATCTGCAGAATGTGTTCCCTCAGGTTCAGTGTTTTAATATCTACATGAAGTATAATTATGATAGCATTAATGATTGTGTAAAGACAGGTTTTTATTGAAGCATACAAAATCTACTGCTGATTTGTGGAATGTGCTATTTCTGCCAATAATGAGAATTATGTGTTGATTTCAGTCAAACCATTCTTACTTGCACCAGTTGCAGATCAGGTTCAGAATATTTTTATCTGCCATTAGTAGGCATAAAGTTTATATATGACATTTTTTATTATTATCATAGAATCACCAAGGTTGAAAAGCACCTCCAAGATCATCCAGACCAACCATCCACCTGCAACCAGTATTTTCCACTTAATTATGTTCTTTAGTATATCTCCACAGCTCTTGAACACCTCCAGCAATGGTGACTCAACCAGCTCCCTGTGCAGCCTGTTACAGCACCTGACCATTTTTTCAGAGAGAGTACTCATCACTAATGCATGCATTCTTTCCTTTGCTACTGCCATGATATTTGGAAAAAGTTAAGAGCAGTAACCATTTTCCTATTGTGTTAGTCCTTTTTCTCTTTGTTCTTAAGAATATTGAGCATTATCCTTTCTTAATATGTTTTTAAACTCCTATCTGTAAAGCATCAAGTTATATTCACAGAAGTGATAGTCAGAGAGACCAATGAATGTCAATAGCTTGGTCTTTTTTTTTTTTAACAATGAAAAAAAAAGCAGTGTACATCAGAACAAAAACAAGGGAAAAAAGAACTAGGAAAAAAAAAAAAAGAGGAGAAATAAAAAACAACAGATGTTGTTGACAGGTAAGTGAAGAAAATAAGTTTCTGTAGGAAGGCTTTAAGCCCTGAGGATTTACTTGTACCTGCCGGGTTAGAGAGATGGACGAAGAGCAGAAATAATGATCAGACAGAGAAATACACAACCACAAATAAGCCTGTGCTATTCCTCCTGGCAATTGTTTATTATTTAAAATAGTGCTAGTTTGAAGAGAAGCAAAATGGTTGAGACTTGCTCTTTGTGTAAATTTAATGGAAGGCTCTTTTTAAAGATAAAGCATCCTGAGAGATCTTTGAAGGCAAAAGGCAGTCTTCCAGAAACATCTTCAGTGATAGGTATTTTGCAGCATGATATGATTTATTTAAAGTAAATCAAGAGTGTTCTCAGAACAGCAGGTCCCTAACTATAGCAGTTTACAAGAGAATGTGTATATCCATGCCATTATGTTGCCGTTTACTGAACCTAACTATTCAACTTAAATATAGGTATGATTTAGATTCTTGGTGAGCCAAGTTCATCCAAAGTATATTGACAGGCTTGAACCTAACTATTCAACTTAAATATAGGTATGATTTAGATACTTGTGTGAAAGACAGAAACTGTTTTTTACTTTCTTTTGTCTCAAAGCTTGCTTCGTAAGGCCTTTTCTCGTGACAAGACTCTGACTGATAACTGCCGGACTTGGTGAGCCAAGTTCATCCAAAGTACATTGACAGGCTTGAATATAAGTCATAATTAGTTAGAACAGAAGGGGCAAATTCATATCCATACGAGCTTTTCAACATATCTATGATATCATAGTAGTGATAGAGACAATCTAGATTCTGAGGGATTGCACATGACTGTTCATATATCCAGAAAGAATTTTTAAGTATCCTATCTGCAAAAAATATAACTAGCTCATTGTCAGCATTCACTCAGGGATTAAACAGTTCTTATAGCATCATTGAACTGTTAGTCCCAGTATGACACAATGCACGAAGAGCTATTAGATTTGTTCTTTTTATTCTATCCACTCCATATTTATGTTAATTCAGCATGCTTGACCCAAGAATGGTAAACTGACCAAATACAAGAAAGGAGGTTGACACGAGGAGTCAGAGCAACAACACTGCTACCTTCTTCCTTTTCTTATTCCCTTTAACTTTTGACCAACCAGATTGTAACACAGCAGTTTATCAGACTGACACTTCTGTCACTATTTGATGTGATGTGGCACAGACTATAAAGCACTTGAGAGTCAAATTCTGCTTCTGAGTTTTTACAGCAGCAACTCAGTTCTAGCTTAGGTTGCTTTTAGTCCTTTCGCTTTACTTGGTTTGTGTCTCACACTTATAATGCTAAATTTTATGAGTGAAGCCAAAGTCACAAGTCGGTGATGGCACTTCCAGCACCTGCCATTGTCTCTTCATGCTACTTACATGAATGCACTGGTTTCTGCCTTGATTTTCAAGACCTTTCATGTTAAAGACAAAGTGGGAAGCCACAAATGATCTTTTTTCTCCCATTTCCATATAGTGTCTAATAATCCATGCTAACAGCAAGTCCAAACAAGTTTGTATACAAAACTTATGTTACCAACAACAAGTCTACATCTCCCACAATTTCTTCTCATTTCATGATTCATCATAAGACACTAACAGTATGTGCCCACCCCTAAACTTATACTAAGACACATTGCTGCACCACAGTGCAGCACTTTCCTTTTCTCCTGAGAAGAATATCTATTCAAAACTCAATTCCTTCAAGTGATACTGAGTTTGCAGACAAAAACAAAATAAAATGTTTTTTTGAAGAGATGGCACTTCTCTTTCCTATTGTTTGTAGGTTCCAGTTTTAAGTGAAAGGAAAATATTTGGCATTGTTTGAAGTTCCTAGGAATTGTCCCAGCTGCAGAGGAAGAAGCTCATACAGAAGATAATGCTGAGGTGACAACATTCAGATAAAAGTGATACTCAAGAGATGCAGTACCAGTAGGATTTCAAATGTCTCTATTTGTTGTATATCGCAATAAATTATTTGCGGTTAAGAATGATGTTACATAAACCAATTATAAGTTGTGATTTTCACTGTCGTTCAAATTTGGTCCCAGTCTTGTGTGAATGTTGTTGAAAGTATCATCTTTAGCACACAGTCTAAACGTTTCCTTATGGTGAATTAAAAAATATATCCAAGTAATATTTTTCCGTTAAAAACAAATATTTAAATAATTTTGACCTTCTCTTTAATTATGCGTAACAGTGCCCACTTTCATCCTCAGACAAGCCCCATACTTCGAAACTCAGCTTTGCACAGGGTCCGCAGGCAATTCTGAGCAAGTGTTTGAAGACCTCTGAAAATGGGCCTAATGTTGCTTGCCTTCAGGGTGGTTATCAGAGTTATACTCTCATCTAGTGCTTATGCTAAAGAATTAACCCCATTATCATGCAGAAAAGACTTCTGACTGGCTCCAGCTGAATTGAAAGAACAAAGGGAGCTGGATTTTATAAATTTCATCAGGTGTTTTAGTGAGTCAAGTGCAGCAAGGGAGACTGGTAGAAAATATATATCGGTTCTGTAAATAAAAGAGCAAGCAGCTTACTTGTTTCCAAATTTAATTGTCTTGTCCTGGGAAAAGAATTTAGAATAAAGTTTACAAGGGAAGTGTTTTTGCTGAAACCTATTCCTATCCATCAATCTTTTCTTCTCAATCTTTCAACCTTGAGTACTTTTCTTTGAGTTCTGAAATCTTTTTTATTGTTGTAAAATGTAGAAGCATAGACTAATTAGAGTCTGTTTTCATTCGACTGGATGTGGGTATGTTGTTTTCTTTTTTTGAATAAATGAACCCTTTAAATTTACACTGCTTTGTGATTACCTAACTCAACAGAGGCCACAAGGACAAAAAGGAAATGTATACAGTTCTGAAGATCTGAGCACTGCCATGTAGGTGAATGAGCTCATAATCTACAACTGCATCTCTTCTCACAGCTCTTCACTCCTTTTTGTCACTTCCTCCTGATGCCCTTATCAAACAGAATATTAGAGGGCAGGCATTCTGTCTGCATTCATCCAGCGAAGCAGAGCAAACATACCCAGTCCTATGGGCATCACCTCTTTTCCTATCCTCCCTTCATTTTGCTATTTAGTTAATAAAGTAACAGGAGTACATTAAGAAGTAAGTACAACTGGGGTAGCTGAAATCAGGTTGTTAGTGTGTATTTGGCAAACATAGAGGTATATGAGGAATGAAGGCAGAAACAGATCCATAAGAAGAGTGGTTTAATTGACCAAATGAGGCCCACTTCAATTTCATTGACTTCTGTGATGTTACTCCTGCATGAATGTAGTCTGTAAAGAGATTAGTCCTCTAGGAGAAAATGGCATCTTGTCATCAGCCCCTGTTTATCTTACTGGAAAACTTACTGTGCCTTGAGAGCTTGGAAGAATGTGGAAACAAAAGGAAAAGAAGCAATTGCCAGTCAAGGTGAATATAATTAGGATTAAATCAATGTGACAGAAATTAAGCACCTCATTATTATAAGATGCTAAACTCTGCAAGACATAAACAAATTAGAGCATTTTTTTACAGTAATAGAGGCTCCTTGGAAAGTAAACAAACAGAACACCAGGAAAGTTTATGTCACAGCACTAATTAAAATCCCAGGCAAGGAAGATAAAAATACCTTGGATTTAACAAGAATAATAAATAAATAAATAAAATCTTTTTAAAAGAACATATGGACAAATCTTCTCACAAAATACTTAGATTATTGCAGGAAAAAAAAAAAGTGGAATAAATAATTGGTGCTCAGAAGTTGAAAAATATGTTCTAAATGAGAACCTAGATTTGAAGAAGATTGTTAGGATTGTTTTACTGAATGTGCAAAACCTAAGTATCTCTGTAAACTTTTAACCTCCTTTTATTGCCAGTACTGGAAACATGGCTCCAGCACAGACCACCAATGGGCCATGTTCTCTGCCTTTACCAGCTGCATTTGGATCTGTCAACCTGTGAGTTCTCAAGAGACAGAGAAAGAAAAAAACATTGCAATGCTCAATACTGTTAAAACATTAGAAATCTTCAACATACGTACATACATCTGTTAACTAAACCGGAACAACAGAGGTATGGATGAATGTTCTTTCCTCCAACTGTGCAAGCAATGTACCAGTCTTTTGTTGGAGGACAGCAGCAGCTAACTGGCAGCAAATGAGGCACATTAACCTATTCTACTGTCTCAGCTGGTTGCAAGAGTCTGTATTAACTTGAAGAGTTGAGGTGGCATGAAAATAATTAACATTACCTGCCTAAACCCAGAGTCCCCACAGCTTAGCCCCACAAACTAAATATTATTATTTATTATTATATATATTATTACATCTGTTATTTGAACTGATTCGCTGAACATCTTTAATGGTTATTATCACATATTTGTTGAAATGCAGTTATTGGCCAGTGTTGTCTCATTGTGACTGCTCAGATGAATCAGCCAGCATTGTCTCTGGTTGGATGGTCATGCAATAAATTCTTAATTTGCATTCATAACAGTCAAGTTGCAAGTTAGTTCCTCTAATATTTTTATATTTTGTGAACTTATACAAAATCAGTTTTGTGAGTATTCCTGTATGGTAAAAAAATTTGGTCCAAGTCAGATTTTTCTATTTCAAATTAATTTCCTGGATCTAATCTCTAAACTGAAAACAAAACTTTCTTTATTTTTTTTTTGTAATGTATTACCTGAGCAATTTTTGGATTATTCATGGGAGAAGTCAAACACTGATGCTACTTCAGAACATGTACGCTGTAATACTACAACTGAAACTTTCTTCTGTATTCTTTGATTACAAAAAATTAGCTACACTGTTCTCCAGATCCAGTTCTGGATCCAGTTCTACACTTTCTACCCCGACTTAACTTCAGTTGCTCATGTATACAAATGTACTACATTTTGATGCGTCTTAGGGTATCCATTAGGGTATCACATGAGACTAGAAGACATGAGAGCGTTGTAGGTTCTACACATAGATCTTAGCAAGATGAAGTTTATACAGAGCTGAAGACAGCCTACTGTCTATTTGATCTTTTAAATTATTATTCTAGATTTCCTACATCTCATTTCCTGCTTTTCTGGTTGCAAAAGTTCTGCCCTCCTTTTGTTATGCTTGAGGGTCATTACCTAGGCTTTATGATGAACCAATACATTTTTGTCATATTTTTTCAGCAAATCTTTCAAAAGATGCTGCATCAGAAAATGTGTAGTGAGTCCACGTATACTGAGAAGCGCATTCAGTGCATTCATGTGTATGTATGTCTCCTCTTGATGACAGGGAATGCTCAGTACAGTGCCTCATAACTGGGACTATAATTCACTCATGTTACTTCATTTGTTGTATGTCACTGGGACCATGGAATATTAACAGTTAAATAGTTGAAGCATATAAGTTTAAGCTAATTAAAATATCTCTATTAAAAAAAAAAAAGTCTAGAAAAGAAGTTTTATTTTCCCAGAGAACATGTATTATTAAGAAACTTCCATTCAGTTGAAAATCTTCACTATCTTTAATGAAAAATAAAACACTAACATTTATACTAAAATTTAAAGAGCTTTTATTGGCAACGAAAAGTGCCAATCTTTTCCATTTTCTTTTTCTATATTTAAAAAATGAGAAAATAGCAAATGGTGCTTCCTTTCTTTTCTGTCTCCTCTATCTCCTCCTCAGCTTCCTGTTCACCAACATAAATATATCTGCAAATCAGACCATCATTCTAATTGCTAGGCTTTATTTTGGGCTGATACTTTAACTACCACAAATTTATCTTACAATGCCTTAATCAAGGTGAAGACAACTGAAAAGCAAAAAAGTAAATACTTTTGTTTACTTCCTACTGTATTTCAAAACCTAGCCGTTTCCAGTTATTTTATACTAGTATACTTCAGCAATAGAAGGAAAAGAAAATTAATTGGTAATGTACAGATTGAATTCCATAATCATGTTCTGAGTGATTTCTAAGTCAAAAATGTGGGATGTTTTCCCCTCTTCTAGCCTTATTTGTGCTGACATTTTCATGTCTCTTTAACTCAAGTTAATGCAGGGATGTCCTCGTGTATTTAACAGAGTACATCTAAGGCATTCTAACTTTTATTAAACAGTTGCTAACACAATGAGGAAATACAAGCCAGAAATGCTTCAGACCTTCCCACCTCTCTGGCTCTGATCCTGCTTTTCCACTCTTCAGACTCATGGCCAGGGGGACAAAGCTGCAATACTGCTCTATGGCCTCAATTTTCAGGGCTTCTCCCTGTCTGAATGTAGACCAGGGTCAAGCTATACTCTTCAGTGTTTTAATAACTGTCATTATAACCTTTTTTTTTTTTTAATCATAGAATAGAGTGGAAGGGTTGCACAGGTATCATGTGGGCCAAACCTTAGTATTCTAAGCATGGACAATATCATACAATACACTCCTTTCATTATTAATATTTAGTTTAGACCACAGTTTGTAAGGATTATAACTATACTTTTATAAAATAAGCAAGTGAGGTTCATCTGGTCTATTGTTGTAGAATTTAGGTGAGAAGAATCTAGTCAGTTTCTCTAAGGGAAGAAAAAAACAGGAAAAGTGAGCTCTCAGGAAGCTGTTACAAATTCTTGTTTCTCCTTGAATATTCACTTCTTAATGAAAACTTGCAGATATTCCAAAGAATTTCTGGAGTCTGGTTTTGCATTTCCCTTTGGAGGGGACCTTACAACACTTCTGTAATTTAACCACTGAAAGTTCCACACCAGGAAGAGGCCAGGGGCAAAGTTGCTCTGATTTTAACACCATCCCCAGCACTGTTTTTTATTACTACATCCCCTCCGGTCTTTAGGCTGCAAGAGATATCAAAGTCAACTTTCCAAATCTATTTTTACAATAATTCAAGCTGTTTTCATGCGGTTTTTTAACATTTTCCATCTGCAGCACATTTAAAGTATGGAATCCAATTATACGTGAAAATGTAAACTGGTATCAGTTGATGAAAAAATAAAGACCACATGTACACATTGAGGAGTATAATCTCTGTGTTATTCCTTGCATTTGTCCTATGCAGTGAAACATAAATGCCTTTTTTCAGCTTGTTCAGAAATCTTATTGGTATGCTTTTCTGCATTCTGCTGCCTCAGCTTTACTCAAAGTAGATGCAAACAATAAATAAAATTACTACTAAAGTTACCTTTTTTAAGAAGTGATTATTATAATAAGAAAAGTGATGCAATAAAAATGATATCTCAGTTTTGTATTTATTCTCCCCTAGTGAGTTATCAAATGTGTTCAGTTTGCAAGTAAAAACAAGATTCTACTGCCAGTACTAAGGCTACACGTTACTTGGAAAACAGACTGTTCTTCTCCTCTTTCCAGTGACAAATGTTTTAGAATAAAAAACATACCTACCTATCTGGATGTTGGTGCAGGAGGTTAAATACAAGGCTTTGTGCTTCTACTTTTCAGTGCAGATAATGGAAAATATTTATTTATAGGTAAGTGTATGAAAGTGATACAAAGCATGAGGCAGTTTCTTGGCTGTCTTTCTGAGGCAGTCTTGGCTCCAACAGCACACCTTAAGATAGGGCTACCACTGAACACTGATTTAGAATAAGTGTATCAAAATTTTAAATGGCTGAAATTATACTGAATAGTTGTCTTATTAGTCAGCATCTCTAGAGATCTGACCAAAAGCTCAGTTATGGATATGGTTCAGAGGACATCCTCCTTCTTCCAGTTAGTAACTGGGAAAGTCACATACAGAAAAATGGAAATGCAAAGGCTGATTCTACACTTCCTTGTGAAAGCACAGACCTCCCAGACATCCTCCTTTATCTCCCCACCACCCATTGTCAAGTTCAAGTAGCTGTGCAGTGCACTGAATGCTATGCCTGCAGCAGATGCCCTGCATATATTTATTGAAATTACTTAAAAGGGCCATGTGACATGTTAAGACCACATCCTAACATTCTGTGTGTTGTGCTGGCTTCTATGTTTTCTGGCTATGAATCTATGAATCTATGAATTTTGACATTAGTATTGAAGATCCAAGTGAACACATAATCAAGGTAATGGACTGCTTTTTAGTTTTTTTTTTCCACCTTGAATTGTTTTCCACCTTCTTCAAAGCAGGTCAATGATTTTTCAGACTTTCTGAGGGTCATTTAAGGTGAAATCATGAGTACTCAATCGCTATACCTGAAAGCACATGATTTCATTACTGCAGATAAAGTGCCCACAGAATGGCTTCTGGAACGAAGACAGAATTAAGGCTGTTATTAAAATGCTGTTTTGCCTTGCTTTACATCAGTGTTAAGGTTTTATGGACTGTAGGCTTTTGTATTTGGCTTGTATATTTATACTTTATTGACAAGAAATTATATCATCTAGTTTTATATGAATAGGACCAGAACTGACTGGCTGGGATGAACCTGAAGATTTTTGATGAAATAGTGCAGGGGAAAAAATAAAAAGAGAAGGAAAAAAAAAAGAAAAGAAATCAGCAGTCTAGCAGTCTTTGATTTGTGAATAATACTTCTTTCCGTCATAAATTTAGCAACAAAAAGCCCATTCTTACTATGGCTTTATAAAAGGGAAAATTTAAAATACATGGTTACAAAGAGCTGAGACCTTTTTTTTTTTTTTTTGAAAAGAAATATGTTTTCTCTAACTTGCTTGCTTGGATTTACTAGTAATTTAAAAAAAAAAACCTTCCTGCTGTGTATTAGCAACATAACCTTTTGCTTTTAGAGCAGTCATGATCAGTTTATGAAAGTTGTATAAATAAATGTGAAGTAGAATAAAGTAATGGCAAATTATGTGCTACTTTTGATAATCCAGTTAAAGCAACAGCAATAACTATCTAATATTTTCAAAGTTTCACTGAACTGTCAGACATGCATCTGTCACATTGATCATTGTCTCTATTCTTCTGCACTAAAGAGGCTAAATTTATATGTCATTTATATGTTTGTATGTTTTGATGTCAATCAAAAGAATAATCTTTTTTTCAATAATATAAATATTTTATCTGAGCTTTTAGTCCTCTTGAGTCTGGTATTTACTAAATTCTATTTCAACGGAATACATAGATTCAGTGAAAGCTACAAAAGCATGTATGTGTTTACTTGACTCAGAATTGTGCTAGTGTCTTCCATGGGTCTACCAGTGACTCTGAAGCTGTATGTGCTAATATACTTTAACAAGTGTCTTAGAGAGAGAAGCTGATGCCTTGTGCAGTGTCAAACTGATTATTACTGAAGATCTAGGTGTTTGTTTATTTAGATATCACTCAAGCAAACCTCCCATTTCTTAACTTCTCTAATGTTTACACTCTCCCATTCCATGCTCTCGACTCAGATCTAAACCAGCTTGTACTTTAAACTTCACTGAGTGGAAACACATTGCCCTCTCACATACATTGGTGCAATTCACATGATTTGTGCCAGAATAAGTAACAAACAAACAGTTTACAGTGAATGCATTTTACTTTAGATGTTTAGCCCTAGGCATGGCAAGCTACTCTCAGAATTTCCTCCAGCTTGCCCTTTCCTCGATTATTCTTTTCTCCCTGGCAGAAACCTCTGAATAAGTCTTTACCTTTACTACTGTTTTTTTTTCCTCTTTGCAGCTGCTGCTCTTTCTCTGTAATGTACAATTCACTCTATAGAAATAATTCTAGCTGTAAATAAGGTATGCAGACATTGCCTTGTACCACCCAAATTAGTTGTACCTCTAATCACATTTTACCTTTCCCATCTGAAATGAACAACAACAAAAAATGTCTGCTATTACGGTCCCGCAAAGCATATTAAATGTAAACTCACTGACAAAATTTCACCATGTTTTTTTTGAACCATATTTATCTGGTTCATATCATCAGAATTTGAGATGTCTGTGTAGTGCTGGATCTTTGCCCCCTACTTTAATTTGCTTTCTCCATAACGGGTAAGCTAGCCTAGGTGAAATAAAAAATATAGCAGCTATAATCAGCAAAAAGAGAAAATCAGATGTAGTGTGAGATATCATAACACGGAAGATCAGACTAGAGGTGGTGTTGATTTAGTTTATATGTAATGCTGAATAAGCTGGAAGCTGTTCTCAGGGTCTTTTGTTTGAAAACTGAGTAATGAAAAAAGAATTTCAGCCAAATACTGTCCTATAGTAAATGTAAAAGTCATTTCATTCCTTTTTCATTTCCTCAGATTACAGGCAGTCAAGAAACACACATAGACAGAAAATCTATTCTTGGATTCACTAGAATGAGTGAATCAGTTCAGATTAAACAGGAAACAGCACAAATCTTTTAAACTTCAGCCAAACGAAACCAGTCAGTCTTGGAATATGAAGGAGTTTAATTAGCTTTGTGTTATTCATTCTAACTCATCAGTTCAGCATTTCTAGTGAAATCAGAAATGGAAATACCAAAATAACTGCAAAAAAGTGTTCTCGTGTTATTTCCAAACTTTAAACCTAATAGCTAAGTATATTTCAGACCATCTGGCAGAGAAGGCCTTTCTCTTAGTTGGGATCTGGGAGTTATGTTACCTGATGATCTAATAATTCAACATGCCACTTTTACCAGTGGGTAAATCCTTTTCTAGAATGCAGGATTCTGCAGTGCCAGACACAGAAGAGAATCGTTTGTCTCTACTCAACTTCTGCTGAAGGCTCAGCTAGAATATGGTGCTTGGTTTGGGGTGCTGAATAACACAAGAGCTGTGAACAAATCATAGAGTAACCAGAGAAGAGCAACAACAGTGAACCCTTAGTGAGTGTAATCTGTGATGAATGACTGAAGAATCTTGTTACAATTACTATTGCAGAGGCATGTTTATCTGCAGAAATCATACCTTTCTTCCCCTTTGTTAAATGTGATTATAAAAACACAGTGACAAATTGTTCACTTTAATTGTAGAAAAAAAAAAAAAAGAAGAAAAAAAAAAGGAATTCGTTCAGTTTGTCAGAAGTACTGAAGATCTTAAAAGAATCTAGATATACACAGAAGAAATCACCCCCACTGACCAGGTTTCATGAAATACCTTTTACTATGGATTCTGAGAAGGCAAATCAGAGAAATTTCTCAGAAACTTTAAGTTCTTAGAAAATCAGTTATAGAACTGTTTAAATATAATTAGAGGTTATTCCGCTACTTCAGAACAGTAGAAAATCATAGAATCATACAATCATAGAATCACCAAGGTTGGAAAAGTCCTCTAAGATCATCTAGTCCAACTGTCCACCTACCATCAACATTTCTCCACTAAACCATGTACCTCAGTACAACATCTATATGTTTCTTGAATGCCTCCAGGGATGGTAAATGGAGGAATATCTATTAATGGGTATTCTTCTACTGTCACCAGTCTCCATCTGGACATTGAGACATTGACCACTGATGTCTAGGTACCATGTCATAACCAGTTCCTCATCCATCAAACATTATACCCATCAAATCTGTATTTTTGCAGTTTGGAGAGAAGTATGTTATGGGATGATATTTATTCTATTTAGCTTTGACAGCAATATGTTGTATGTGAAAATCTAGTAAATCAACAAAACCAGACAAAGCAGAGCTTCAGGACCTTTCTGAGCTTCTGCTACTAATAATGTTGCTGTGTGCTCACTGAAGACTTTTTTCAAAAGCTTCAGGATTAATTTGCTATCAGAATGGATGACAAGCATTCACATACCAAATAATGATATTTTTAATTCATAATTTATCATGTTATGTGATGTCATATATTAAATAAATCTGTATTAATTCTGAGTGAACACTTCCTTTCAGTGAATAGCTATCAGTTCCCATATGACTGTGCTTTTCTCAAAAAAAAGCAGCAGGTTGAGAGGGTGGAATATTTCTTCCATAAGAAAACAGAAATGTTTCTCTAATATTTCCAAAACCTGTTGAGGGAATTTTCAGGAAGAAATGTCTGGGATGATAAACTGAATACAATCTCTACTGAAATGAAAAAGAACCAAAGCAGATTAAAAAGTTTGTTTAAAACCTAGAAATAAATCTGACATCACTTTTTAGTCTCCTTCATTCAAACAGAATTATATTTGTTGTTCCAATGGAGATGGAACAAAAACTGAGTTCCAGACTGAGCTCTAATTTTACTGGTAGAAAATCTGTGGGTGAAATCATATGTGAAAACTGACATAAAGAAATAGCCCACAAAATCCTTCTTGATCCTGCTAGTTCTTTCTATGAAATCAGAGGGATAAGAAGCAGCATAAGCTGAACAAAATGACAGCAGACTGAATGCATCTTTTGAAACTACTTCTTTAAAATGACTGAGATCCAGAAACACTAACCCATGTCATTTGTTGAAAACACAAAAAGGTATGACAGACTTACCATTTACAAGATTAAGTCTAACACAGAAGTAACAAACTATTCAAAGATATCTCATTCAATAGTTAAAATGTATGTCTGGTGGCAGAGAGATAAATAAATTGCATGAATAGAGGTTTACCATCTGTCCACTAGATCCCAGCTTTTTTCACCAATCCTTCCCACTTCAACAACTCCCACTGGTTTCTCACATCATTTAAACTCTATGTAGATTTCTCTGTGCTCCTATAAAGGTGTCTTTCTTTCCACGTTCATGAAATTTGAGGTCTATTTCTGCTCCCTGCTTCTTGTTGCCCCTTGTTTCTTTTAAGGTCCTCAAAAGAAGATACAGTAGTTTTCTTCCTTCTGGGTTTTTTCTTCATAGTACCATTCTGCTTTCCAGGATTTGAAAAGAGTATCTCAATCTGCTTTTTAAAATAAATTGAATAAAGAAATGCATAAAGAAATTTTCTAAGAGCACCTGAACTTAATCCCTTTGGAATGAAACCAGAAGTGTTCCAGGAAGGCTCCTGATGGTTTCCAAATATCAAAGGACAAACACACAGATCAAGACTACAGTTCATACAATGCATTTCCCTGTAATATAGACAGCACAGAGCTGGGTCCTCACGCAGTTTCACTGCTAACCTGGACCACACTACTTGCACAGAGACACAGATCTTCCTCTGCTTGGGTGAGACTACCCTTCCTCCACGTGAGGTTTCAGCCTGTCCCAAAACAGTCACAGAAAAAACAAGCAGGTAATCTTTCTCCAAGTTATCAATATAGAAAGGAAAAGAAAAACACATTGCATCTACATAGGAAACGGAGCAAGTCATGCAGATTAATCACCTTTCAGCCTGTGAATATCTCACTCATGAATATCACAGTGCCACAAAGAGAAGGCTCATTGTTGGTTAAAGGGTTCCTTGGGGAGGTAGGAGTTCTGGTTCAAATCACTGCTCCGTTTGCTTCCCCTCCTCTTGCTGGCTGTCTTCTTTCTCCTAACAGAACTCATACTGCATCAGATATTGTGGAAGAGTATAAAGTGTTATCTTCTTCATTCCAGGACATATCTGGAAGTAGGAATTGAGCTGCTAAATTATATTTGGACTTGAGCCAGCACATGCAAAACAGGCACTGAATAAAAATTGTTAGTAGAATTTAAAGTGCATCTAATTTTTTAAGAGTTGGATGGAAGTACTGTAAGTATAAATGAAACACAAAAGAATATTTAAGCAATTTAGTATTCATCTATACAGCGCAAGGACAAGATACAGATTCATCAAGCTAATTGTGACCGGATTTCGACATCCACACATTCTTTTTCAACATGGTAGAAAGTCATAACATGAGTTCAAAAAGTAAAGTAGTTCTACTAGTGCCCCACCCTAACCATAACTTGTACTAATTGTCAGACACCAATTTTGCAGAAACAGAGGTGTAAGCTTCAAGCCCAAGAACCAATACAGTCTAGTATAATTTTTTTATTCATACTCTGCATAAGGTGTATGAACACTTTACACCTTCTCTGCAAATATAACAGAGTATTTGACTCAGCAGACCAAGTGTCTTAAAACAGAGACTTGTAATTGTGCAGGTTATGGCATATTGAGACAACCACTGCATTCCATGTTTCCAATTGAAGCAGAGTAGATTATTTCATCTCTCTTAAATTTGATCTTAAGAATAGACCTACTCTGAACGTTCTAAGTACCATTAATGATGTACAAGCAATGCTCCGAAAGTAATGCCTCCTGTTTTATTAGGCTTGGGATATAAGAGGTGGATGTTGGTGGTATTAAAGAAGGGGTTGAACCTTCCCACTAATATTCCATTACATTTTGTTGCTGCGTAAGAGGTGGCAGCAGAGGCACAGTTTGACAAAATGGCATCTGACATACAAGAGTGTGTGAAGAAAAGGTGTGTCACTGAACTCCTCCACACAGAAAAAATTGTACCCACTGACATTCTTGCTGAACATTTTGGAGAACAAAAAGTAGAGATGAGCATAGTGAGATGGTGGGTGGTAGATTGCAACAGTGGCTACAGCAACATGAAAGGCAAGCTATGTTCTGTGCAGCCCTAACATTTATTGTTTTGTAGCTGAGCTCAATCAAATAGTGTTATTGTGCTATTTGATGTAATTTCCATGGAAATAATTAGGAGGCAGTACTTTCAGAGTGAGTTATTTATATAATATTAGAAGATTTCTAATAGTAGCCTGAATTTTAGCTAAGCATGAAAGGGCATAAGAGAAATTGAAAGCTGAAGTCTTATGAGATGCAGAAAACCATTGTCTGAATGTGAAGTAATGTGGGTCCTCAGCCACATTTGTATTCCAAAGTGGTATATTTGTACCAAAAAAAAAAAAAAAAAAAAACTATTGGGATGCATGTAACAAATACATGCTGTTGAATTCCACTTCTGATTTTGTTAAGAAATTTCTGTCAGGTAATGCAAGTCATCTACAGTAAACTTTTATTAAATAACTCTCCTAACTTCTAATTTTCTTGGTACCCAGCTTGAGAAAAGATGTTCTGGTTTCAAAGAGGTTGAGTATTTACCACTGCGATCAAAGCCATGGAAGATACTTATGTATAGAAAATGTTTTAAATGTGCTAAAAGCTTTGAAAAATCAATGTCTACGTGTCACAAAGTTTGAAACTTTAAAGTACAGTTTCTTCTATAATTCTTACTCATATGCAAATAGAGAATATTTTCTTACATTTCCTAAAAGTCTTTTTGAAGATGAATTCATTATACAGGTGAAGCAAACATTTCTGCAGTGTTTAGCTACTTGAGAAATCCAGATGGAAAGCTGAAAGGACTTTTTTAAGCTTCGCATTTAAGCCACATTCTGTGGCTACATATAAATTCTGTATCTGGAATCAACTTAGTAACAAGTGTCATCTGACAGAACTGCACCATCTCTACATCTCCAGTTACTTTTCCCTTTTTCTTTTGTCGTTTTCATTAAAAAAAAAAAAAAAAGAAAGAAATCTGCTGGAGTTGTTCACACCAGAGTATTGGTGTGTTTCAACCAGCAAAGATGGGTGAATTCTACAGGCAAGCAAGCCAAGAGGAAGAAGATATTTTGCCACCAGAGAAGGAATTACACATGGTATGGTTAATAAAACATCAAGTACATAAACCACATATTAAATATATCTGTTCAATGGACATCTTCTGCAATGAATGAGACTGGCAATCTACCAAAAAATTAGTTAGTACTAAGACCTGTAGAAAACCATACAAAGCACTTGTAACACATGAACATTTAATACAGACAGTAGCTCATAATTCTTCAAGCGATCTTGATATTGGCATTTTCTAAATGATATAACCCTTATACTTGCTTTATACATGTATATATATATTAATTGTAATATATTTTTAGTCGTTTTAAGAAGGCAAAATGGTACTTTCTAACTGAGGAAAGTATAAGGCTCTCCAATTCTGTCAGACGTATATTCAGGAAGACAATAGCTTGTAGTAAAGAAAAATATGGTACTCAAACAAGGAACATTACATTCTGTCTATATTTCACTTGAAACAATAGCTAAACATGCTGCTTATAACAGTCATTTTGGACATTGCCAGGGCTCTAGAGAGAGATGGAAAAGCTGCTGGGCCAAGCCGTCAGGTGTATTAATGAGATAAGGGAACTGGAGAGCTTCCTTGAAAATAGTTGTCTGGGAAGTTAGGAGGGGGGAGGTTAGGTTGTTCATTTTTTTTCCTTTTTAGGCCACACATGCTCAAAGAAAGATTCATATTCCATCTCTCAAAGGAACACACATAGTAAACCAGTAAGTAATACCGAAAAATCGTAAGCAGTGCCCAGCAACTTCAGCTCTCAGTGGATATGTGTACAGAGATGATGAAAAGGAAGCTAAATAGCAAATTGAATAACACAGTCTCTAAAATAAATCACAGTATTCAGTTCAAGTGTAACAAACGTTCTCGGCATTCTTTTTGGCAAAATAATGAGTAACTATTGCCAACTCTGCACAGTCTTGCAAATTCATTTCATTTTTAAAAGTTGTGTTCCTTCACTTCTGGAGAAAAAAAGTCAGTGTCTGGAGAATGCTGAAGAATATACCTCCTTTCCATATCAGATATTCCACATATAGTTGTCTTTCTTGCTTATTCTCTTGGAAAAAATAAATCCATGAAAACAATTAGTTAAGTGGAAATTATATATGTTTGATGGTTCAGCAAAGCAGAATTATTTCCAAATGTGGATGTCCTAACCTTTGTTGATATGTTCAAGTAATTTAGATTACTCATGCAACCTAGAAATTACTCGGAAAAAAAAAATACCTCTTCACTTACAAAATGACCTCAGCTCATTTTTTCTTTTAATAATGATCTTTGCTTGCTTAAAACATGCACAGGTTGTTATGCAATTACTTGTCACAGAAAAAAATAGAGATCTAAAGAATTTTCAGTATTTCTGTTTAATCTCTTACCAGTCAGTTCAAGCCCTTTACACTCCACCAGTATTTCTTTCCACTAAAGATGACAGGACACATTCCAGAAAAAGGCTTTGAGCTGCAGCTTTCTTCAGTTAATGAAATCCTTTAACTTTTTATATGAAAAATAAATAATATGAATATATAGTTTGCATGTGTGTTTATCTTCTTTCAAAGTCAATGCTTTTTGGATCTTTTTTCTCATAAATCTTTGGGATTTTCTGGGAAAAAGAAATCACACAAAAAATAAATGCTTTGTACATTAAAAAATAAAATAAAAATAACTCATTATGATTTTATTAACATGAGATGATCATATCTTTTTTGAAACACCTCTATGCAAGTGTAAACTACAAAATGCTCTCAGATCTTTAGATCAAAAAGCTCATAGCTTTGAAAGTCAGCCTCAGTTAACTGCAGAAACTTCTTCATATTTAGATATTTTATGATTGCTACAATTTTGAATATTTAAAGTCAATACAGAGATTGATGGAAAGTGGAATAAAATAATTCCTGCATGACTTTGTGGTCATATAGATTCTAAGAAGGTTAAAGAACAATTATGTTTGTAGAAGTTAATTTTTGAAGCCTTAGTAAGCAAGAATATTAACCTGTTAAGACACTTGCATAAATTTCTTCAGAAATTCTGTCCCTGCTGATCTCACTAATACTTTGCTTTGACGTAACTGGGGCTCATGTATCGGGCTGTTCAAGATGACTAGATTTGCCCTCATTCTATCTGAGAAAGAACGCCTTTTCTTCCAGCCAAATGAGGTATCTCCAACCCAGTCTCCTACACCATAAAAGCAAGAATGTGTTCGGCAAAATATTAATAGCACTGGTGATTAAATACTTTTCAATATCAGTGCATCACAAGATATCCCCATTTAGTAGATTTGGTGAAGAAAACAACAGAATAAAGCCTAGATGTACAAATCTTTTATCTTTTTCCAAATTGAAAACAAACGTTCAAGAATTATGTACTTGATAAATGAAGGTAGCATCCATGTCTATCTTGTTAACCCATTAATTTGTTCACACCTCAAAATTATGTAACACGTGTTCTTGTCAAATTTTAATCAAAATTAGGGATTTTGTGTCACTACACACCTGTGATCTATTTCTTCATTCTCTGACTATGTGTTGTCTCCTAAGAAGGAAAACAGTGCTTAAAGACAGAGCATAAAGTTGCAGTAATGAGAGAAAACAGTGAGAAAACAAACTTATTTTGGATCAAGTCAATATTGGAGAGTTATACTCAGGCACACTCAGTTGGGACATACAAAAGGTAATTAACTATGGGTTCTAGATGGATCAAAAGTCAGAAAATTAGATTTAGAAGCCTTGCATTTCATTTCCTACTCTGCTGCAGACTTTCTAGGTTTGTGTTCAATTTATTTTTACTTTTTACTTCAATTCAATTCCCCAAATGCAAAGCTAAGTATGATAGCACTTAACCAACACATATAATTGATTATTATTATCTTAACATTACAATGGCTATGGGCATATAGATTTGGCTAAGCATAAGCAGAAGGGCAAGAGAAACAGAGGTTTCTGAGAAGCTGAATTGGCCTCAGAGAGAAGTCTCCAAAAATAATTATGTACATTTAAGATGTGCTCTTCTTTGAGACGCTTGCAATTCAGATTGCCATAATTTATGCTACAACACCACCCTGAGTATTTATTCATTTAATCCCATCTTTTTTCTTTGTTTAAATCAGAGCCCTAGCACTCCTTTGGTCCAACTTTCTGTGCTATAATAGAGTGATATTTATTAATACAGTGCCCTTTTAGTTTAAGTTCATAATTTAAAGCAACTATGAAAGTCAAGACTCAGTAAAACCTACATCCAGAAGTTCACAGAGGCCCTAGTAAGGGTGGCACTTTTATTGAATTCAGTTCTAAATTAAATCACACAGTTTTGGTATTATATAGACTTAACTATCAAAAATTGTTTCTTTTTCTGCTTCCATGAGTATAGTACAGTTTGCAAAGGAGTAGCTGGTGATTGGATCTGTTTTTGTTGATAAGATTAATTTAAAAAAGTGATTTTCTAAGCCTTATGTTTACTGCTCTCAGTGCGTGCTGATAAACTGCTGAGAGTGGAACATACGATGCTGCCCAGAATCTCTGCATGGCCAGCACTCTGAACTGCCTTAAATCATGAGATTCCTCCTCACAGGAGACAGACAGGCCATGAAAAGGCATTTCATAATGAATATTAGCAGTAGCAAAATCATTGTGAAAGAATATCCAATAGTTTAAGTTAAGACCCGCATTCTCTCTACTGTAAATCCACAAACAGCTCAGCTGCATGCAGCTTTCCTATACCTTTTCAGTACCCCTGTATAGCACTTCTTCATATGATCCTTCTATAGGTTGCTGATTAAAACTGGGTAGTATAGCCTAACAGAGTTGCGATCCTTTTATTACGTACACAACCCCTGTTATTAGCATCACCTGCTCCAATACTACCTCTTAAAAAGCATCTGAAAAACTGCACAGCCCTCTTTCCCACTTCTTCAGGTCATGTTCTTGATGTGTCCATTTGAATGGAACAGTTTATCCTCAGGGAAGTGAAAGTCACCCTTCAGTTAATGAAAATGCTGAATACAGTAGCGAGCAATGTAAAGGCTAACAGGAATATTTTGCAGCTGATATATTAACAGAATCACCCAGCTTCCCTGAGAAGAGAACTTTTGCTCTCCACCTATTTGGTCCTGCTGCTATATAAACCAACATAAAATAAAAATCAGAAGCATAAATTTAACTCGGGGAAGTACTCACTAAACAGTACTCAAAGATACGAGGAAATATTTCCAAATACTTTTAAATTGGTTTTCTCATCTATAAATGTTGATCCCATTTTGATAAAGTGTTCTGTTCATAGCATATTCAATAACTTCCAAAGCCAGTTATAATTTACAGCATTAGCATGGCTTCAAACTACTCTGATATTGTCTTGGAGCTACAGTCCATTTAAATCAATTAAACTGCTTAGAGCAAGCTATAAGTACAATGGAAAAGCACTGAGATTTGTTCACTAAGAAGCAAGAAAAATCAAGCATTGATCAGTAAGCTTCTTCCAAGTGTTCTGAAAATGTCTACATACATAACATTTGGACTGGTATGATAGGTGGTACCAAAATGACATCTTCAACAAATTAAAAAAACAATATAGAGTGTTTAAAATCATTTAACCAAGGAGTTGCATTATATTTCTATGTAATAAAGATACAGCAAATGTCTATTATCCTATGAAAAAAATTGATTTTTTAATATGGATGTATAGAATGGACTGAATCCATATTCATAACTGAATTTATGACCACTCTTGTTATACATTAGGAGAGTTTTGCAACTTATACTAAAATAAAGTACAGAAATTCAACTGCAAAATGCATGTTGCAGAAACAAGACATGCCTATAAAATCATAGAAATTATGAGTTTAATCTAACATATTGCATACTACTTCATGCTAAGCATCCTTTCCCTATTCCTACTTTTTATGATATAATATACATTAATTAAAGGTTTCTGTCTAGACTTTCACTATTTTTTCTATATTTAAAGCAGGACTTTAAAAGCTGTTCCAAGGAAGGTGCTGGGGATTTCTTAGATTTTTCTCTTTGAGTATTTGAAAACAAATTAGCCTGATACATTTTCAGACAGATTTGCTTGAGATATTTTTCTGTGGAGTACAAAAAAATATTTTTTTTCCTTGATGTCAGCTCCAGCTCTCATACCAAAAGCCGGCTCAATATGTAGCAAGAAAAACAACAAATATGCCAGTAACCAAAATTTTAGTTTAGAGAAATAAAGGTGAAATCTCCCTCTGTAGCATCTACACTCCTAAAGATTGGTTCTTTTTTTTTTCAAACTTTGCTATCTCAATATGCTTTCCTGTTTTCATTTCCCATCTCCTTTTTTCTTACATAGTTTTAAAAAACAACCAGAAAAGAAACTCTCTACAGGAGATTCTCATTGATTTCTTCTAAAGTTCACCTGGTGTGATTCAGTTCTTAGGATTTTGAGTGATAGAAAATCCACCATTTAACCCAGCTGAAATAATAAAAACTGACCAGGACCATAATCATATCCCTACACAGTTACACAGTTTCACACAGATTCTGCAAGCCTAAGAAAAGATAGTGCAAACAGAACCCAGAAAAAAAAAAAAAGCATAAGTACAACAGATTTAAGTGGAATATAGTCCAAAAATATATTGTAGAATGTTTCTTAAACCAAATCAAACACTGATAATCTGGTTGGTACACTATTTGGGTCCAGCAGCACGTCCAGCTGTGACAAAAATCATCAACAGTATACTAGTCACTTACAACATTTCCTATGACAGAACCACAGTTGTCCACATTTAGACATGGAATGAAAGCTAGCCACTGATAGATAAATCACTGTTTAAACAGCAGGGAGAATGGGAAAATATTCCACTCCCAACTTTACCCCTGTTGGAACATAACTGTAGCACCTGGCCTTTGAACTTGTCTATGGCAGATGTCACCAAAGGTAATACAAGTTGTGTGGTCCAGCAGCCCAAAGCACCAGAGTGAAGCATTCGGAAACTTCTTCCAGAGGCAGCAATCCTTGTGGTCCCATTTCATATCCTATATGTCACAGGCATATGGTCATTTGAAGACATTTAGGAGAAACAGTAGTATTCAGTCTGGTCTTCTTTCTTAATTTCCTTTAGTAAAACCCATCTTTGAGTTAAAAGGCAATGTCTTCTGGTGTAAAAAGGAATTCAGTTCGTGATTCTGATGGCTCTCATAACCAAACAGCATGAATCATATAGGTAAGCTATAGATGCAATTGTTTTAATTGGTACATTTTTAATCATACCTGCCAAGATACATCTACTAATGAGTGATGACACAACTGGAGAAAGGAGTGTGATATTGAGCCTTAGGAATTCTGTGTTAAGTATGACTGTATTACTGATCTACAAGGACTTTAGCAACTATCTCACATTCAGGAAAAAACTCCTGAAGCACTCATATATTTCACTATAAACATATGAGTTGCCCATAGACATTTTGAAGTAGCTCTCTGAATCAAAGCCTTCTCATCCAGGTAGTTTTGTATCTCTACCTGGACAATAGACTAGTGAACCTAATTGTACTCCCACAGAAGCACAAGGATAATTTAGAAACAGTTTGGAGTTAGAAGATGTCACTCACATCATTATCTTGAGACAACTATTTTTCGTAAATAGAGACAAATAACATAGGAGTCAAAAAACTCCATGTAATGTTAGTGATGCATTTGATGGTCCAATTCAGTAGTCGATCAACTGCATATGAAGATTTCCCCAGAGACTATCATCATTACTGGCGTAGATCTCACCACAATTCAACACATTTATTGCTCTGACACTTTTCACAGATGGCTGTGGCACTAGTTCTCCACAGCTTTTTTTAGAAACTATATTTTAAATAAAACAAGCTGGACTAACAAATCTTTGTAAAATTCTAACATAAATTCATATAAGGGTAGAAAAAGTCTCAGTTAAGAGTGAAATGTACCATATGCCCTCAAACAACTATGTATCATGTAGAAGCACCTTTGTGTCTGTCTTAGTGCTCCCAACTGTACCAGAATATCTGTAGAGATAAAATTTTACTCCAAGGTCTACATTTCTCTCTTTTTATTGTTTTTGTCAGTTCTGTATTACACACTTTTGGTGGGAGATCTTGCATAGATAAATAGAGCTAGGTAATTAATGGATTTGTAGATGGCCCCTACTATGAAAATTTTCAGTTCAAGAATGCAAGCCAATTTTAACTCATAGGACTGAGTTTTTAACCTACTTGCTTTTTATAGGACTTATTAAAGATAAAAGTAATGTATGGAGAGTCACTGTCTTTGAGTGTATATTATAACCCTTATTTGCATACTAAAAGAGACTGTGCATAAGCTTGATAGTAATCATAAATGTATATTAATGAAGACACGTGAAAACATATACCATGTAAGGAACAAAATCTAAGTTATTAATGTCGACAGTTTCAATAAAGATTAGGTTATGTATGTTAATATTATTATAAATCCATATTGTTATTCATAGGCTTATATTAATATTGTCATTATGAATCATACTCTGTCAGTTCCCATGAGAAAATAAAGATACATGATGGAAATACATAGTGGCAAAGTGGCAGTGTCGTGCTTATATTAATGTCAAATTCAAATTAAAATTAGTTCTAAAATTAGTGGCAAAGGCATCATTTCACATTTAAAAATAATAAGCATTCCCATTAATGTTGCTAATAAATTGATACTGAAATAACAAGCTTTAATAATTACAGATTGTGTTTATTATCAAAATAAATGGAAAAATAACCTTTTGAAGTTGTCATTTCTGGCCAATGAGCAAAGAAAATAATGTGTAGTCTGCCTATCAAAATGATGGTCTTGATCATGTTTCCTTATGACACTTATTCTGTCCTACTATGGGCTTAAGGATTTTGTTCTGGTTACTTTTAATCCTTATGCCTTAAAAGCCTTTTTCACAGCTTTCTGAATGGTATGGACAGCGCTGGGATCTGACCTCAGCATAGTCACTGAGTATCTTCAGGTTCACTGAGCAATATCTCAGCTTCCTTCAGTACAGATTCTCCTGAGGAACACATACAATGTTGAATTATCTTTGATTCGGCCTACTGCTAGAAGAATCATATTTGTTTGCTTAGTTATATTTACATTCATTTTCTTAAGAAGCCTTAAAATGACAATCTTAATGACATGTTTATTTTAAGGTTTTTATTCACATAATAACAGAAATTGTTTTGTTTTTTTTTTCTTCTCAGCACTTTGTCAGAATGCTTCTATTGTTATTATCAGACAGTACAAAGTCCTCAGGAGCTGCTACCCACAGACACAAATGTAAACTTAGCAGTTGTTTCTTTCCTTGCTTCATTTTATTTTGTTCAGCTTATAACAGATAGAAAGGTCTACACAGAAATGGATGTCAGCATGTTATCATTTCCCAAACAGACGTTAAAAGATATTTCATATACCATAGCATACAAGGAGCATCCTTTATGAGAATTAGATCAGTATTCTAAAAAAGAATGTTTAGGAATCCCAAGTGGAATAGATACACATAGAGAATTTTTACTTTGCAGTGATTGACACTCATGTAGTTTTGCATATTAATTTATAATAAATTATTTTATAAATTAATAAAGATATATATATAATAATGCATAATAAGAGAGTGCATCTGCAACTTTTCCGGGCAGCCTAGGCAGTATCTCACCATACTCTGATTTAAAAAACTGCACCTAGAATCTAACTAAACCTTCCCTTTTATTATCCTTCCTACCCTTTCCCCTTTCCCAGGACGTGGGCCTATGGGTCCCCTTGCCCCATTAGTCACAAAACCAGACTGAACTTGACCATAAACCATTGACAACACCCCCCCAGCCACCTCCTCTTTTCGTCAGGCCAGTGGGCCTCTGGGACTGCTGTCCTCCTGTCATGGTCACAGATAGATCTAGAGATAACTCTGTGACAGAAAGGTTCACAAGGAGAGATAATCCCCTCCCTCTCCCTGCTGGCCACCCCTCTTTTGATATAACCCAGGATACTGTTGACCTTCAAGGATTCAAGAGCTCACTGTTCACTTGTGTCAAACTTTTTGTCCACCAGAACATCCAAATACTCTGCACAGTTCTTCTCCCAGCCTGTACATGTATCTGGGATTGCTGCAACCCAAGTGCAGCACCTTTCACTTTGCCTTGCTGAATCTCATTAGGTTTACATAGGCCCCATTTTCAAGCTAGGTTTATTTGGATGGCATCCCTCCTGTCTGATATATCAAGTGCAACACTCAATTTGGTGTCATCTGCAGATATGCTGAGAGTGCATTCAATACCACTGTCTATGTCATTGATAAAGATGTCTCGAGACATCTTTATCAATTTATCAATGTATCATTTTCCCCCAGGGGGACACAACTAATGACTGGCCTCCACCTGAATATGGAGCTCTCTGGCTACAGCCATTTAATCAATTCCTTATCCACTGAATAGTCCATCTCTCAACTCCCTCTCTCTCCAGTTTAGAGATAATTCTTTATCACAGGACCACATCGAAGTTCTTGTAGAAATCCAAGCACATGGCATCAATGTTTTACTTTGTTCATCAGTGCCATCACTCCAGCATAGGAAGCCATCAGATTAGTCAGTCATGATCTGCCTTTGGTGAAACAATGCTGGCTGTCTCAGATTGCCTTCTTCATCTCGTGTGTGCCTTAACATCTATTGCAGAAGAATCTCTTCCATGATCTTCCCAGGCACAGATGTGATGCTTCCCAGAGTGTAGTTCCATGTTCTTCCTATCATGCTTTCCTAAAAATTGGAATTTCTCCAGTAACGAGGGTCTTCTCTGGCAGCCACGACTTTTCAAATACAATGGAGAGTGGCTTGTCAAGTACAACGGCCAGTTCCTTCAGGACCATGGGATAAATGTAATCTGTCTGCATAGACTTGTACATATTCAGCCTCCTCAGATGATCTCAAATTTGCTCTTTGTTTACAGTTGGAAGGATTTACTCCTCCATGCAAATAGACATGTGTACACAAATGATTTTGTGCAGATCTAGGAAGTTATCTCTTCATTCAGTCACTCAATTTTCATGTTTACTTGCCATAGATAATTCACTATTTAGGAGATTTTCATAGTTTTTTAAAACTTTGAACTTAACTACATAAAAACTTATACAGTAACGTATGTATAAGAAGTTACTTCTGTTGTCTTTTTCTCTGAATCTTGAGTGGCTACCTTTATGTCAACCTATGCTGTTTTATCACACTGGCCTTGATAAAAGCTGAAAATCCACGAAGACAGAGAAACTTTAGCCAGCTGTTACTGAAACTTTGTATCAGTCTTGGGTAGACAAATTCCACTGTCATTTCCATTAATACAAACCCACTAGATTAAGCACCGCTGAGCTGAACTGAGTTATTCTGCAGTTAATCAGGTCAAAACCTGACTTAATCTACACAGTAAAAGTTATTTCAAAATGAAGGTTAACAAGTAGTTTCCATTTGTATCTGAGTAAAGATTCCGTACATAGTAAAATTTGCAAACCTAATAAACCCAAGAAGAGAATCTAACCTGATATGTAAAAAAAAAAAAAAAAAGCATCAAATTGACTCAGATCAGCACTGATAATTCTTTCTCTGAAACTCTAATCTTGTTTCCTGCTCAGGAAAAAATGAGCTCAGTAATGCATAGGGCCTTACTTCAGACAAACACTTGAATGCTGTGATTAGTTTTAATAATGTAAGCTACCAGATCTATTTACCAAATCAGGAAGAAAATAGCTCAGAGACCTGCATCTATTCTCTTTTAGTAAAGCATTTGTTTTTTAGCCTAGGAGAACATAACTTTGCCTGGGGACCTCATAGCAGAAATGCACAAGAAAACCATAGTCTAAAAAATGTTTGAATGTTCCACTTAATGTTCAGTATTAAAATAAAACGCTGTCTGTTAGATAAATTTTCAGACAATCAATTTTCACATAAATTGGTGATGGTGATACACTTCAGTCATCTTTTTCTGAAACCTCAAAAAATGCAGACAATACATGATTTACCTTCTCGCATTCTCCCTTCCAAACTTTCCATTAGGAAGGAAGAGGAACCATTTCTAGCTCAGGGAAAGGAACACAGACAAGCTACATAGCAACCTGCAGCCTAAGCATGCCATGAGATCAGCCTTTAAATACTGCCGTTCAGTGAAGCAGCTGACCTACCTCCTGTAAGAACATGAAAGTATGTTTCATTTCTGTGTTTTGTCAACACTCGTTTATCTCATTCTACTGACTCTTCATCAATTGAGTTGAATGTCTGCAAAATGAATCTGGGCATCAATTGAGTTGAATGTCTGCAAAATGAATCTGGGACTCAAACGTGTTGTTGACATTCTCTGCCCTCACCCAAGAATACTTATTTTTTCTGTTGTCAAAGATCCATGACATTTAAATTCTGTATTTCAGAACAATCTTTTAGAAATCCAGAGAAAGAACCACAGTGCCAGTGAGGGTATCAGTCTCATTAAAACCAACTGACAAAGCCAGTTAGAATAACATGAATTTTCTTTAACATTTTATTTCTTCTCTTTTTACGAGTGACTTTCTGACACTCTGTAGTAGGTCATTTTCAAGACGTTTGCATGGGTTGCCAGAACAACAATAATCTCCATGATGGTAAAACAATATGGGCCTTGGGTGTATTTCCAAGTTTGTCAAGAATTTATGTGAACCATTTTAACAAGGCTAGTAGTTTCTATTTTATATAGAAGTGAAAAATGTAACAGACTCATCCAATTGGAATCCAAACTCTGTCAGTTTCTACCCAACCACATTCATGCCATCACAAGTCTAGAGAGATTCCAGACTGTTTGGTAGGTATAGCTGTATTGTGTATTTCTGCTCACCATTTTTTATTGTTCACTCAAGGCAAAGCTTTTCTTTGATGTTTTGGCCTTAAGAAAATAGCATTAGTAGAATCTTTGTCTCTGGGGTCTACAGACATTCAAGCTTGAAGAAAATAATTCCAGACCTCTGAAAAAAAGGCATTTCCTTGAACAGATGCCCCTTTCAGTGACACCTGATAAACCTCCTGTGATTTAAAGGCATTACTTTTTAGGCCTACTTCTTGCTGACCTTTATGTCAGACTTTTCACTGCATATTTTTCCTTTTATTTCTGGTTCCGAATAATTTTACTCTTGTGAGCATTTATGGACCTAATGGGGAGTATATAACCACTATACGACTACGCCTTTCCCTTTCTTCACATTAACAGTTCCTCTCCCTCTTATTCATAGAATTATGAAGATGATAATAAGAAAGACGTGATAAATGCATGTCTGGCAGTATATGATTACTCTGATGCATGCTCTGCAGTATTTTCCCCAATTTTACTTTAAAAGTGATAGCATTCCAATAGGGAAGATATTTCTGTTAAAAAATACACTGTTTTCCAGCCTTTTCCAGCGTTTTTCTATCAAATCACAATATAATTCCAATTTTGAATCATTACATTTGTCATGTATCATCTATGCAGTTCCATATTGGCTACGTGGCTAAGTAAAACGCTGGGAATCATTAAATTTTTCCTGAACTTTAACTCTCTCCTTCCATCCTTGTAACACTTTTCCTTCCCTTAATTCACCTGCTTTTATTGATACCTTGCTGTAAGTAATAGAACAGAATGAAATAGTCCGATGTGATCTGACCAGAGAGGTGCAATGAAAATGCTGCTGTGCAGATTGATTGTTCCGTTGGCTTACTACACAAAATCACTCTGTTTTTTATTGCCACTGCATTGCATTGCTAGCTCCTACTTAGTTATCTACCTGCTCTCAACTGCATATCATCTTATTAACACTTCAAGAGGCTTGTAACAGAAGACCTCATGAAATCAGGTGGCATTAATTTTGCAGTAGTCTTATTCTTCAGTCCTGCCTAACTTTCTAACTCTTTTTAATTTCTAAACATCTAAAGAGTTTTCTTGTGCAAGAGAAACTGAAAGAATTGTACCAAGGAACTTGCCGGTCCCTCTAAATGTCATGCAAGGGATTCTGAACATAGACAAATCTCTTTTTCTCTTGGTTCCTATGGAAACCTCCACCTTTACTCTTCTTTATCGCCATATAGGTTATTTCTACTGTCTCTAGGTATTTTTTTCCTCTGCTTCCCAAAATGCTTGAATTGAATATACTTTCCATATTTTCTTTTTATGTGATTTGACACTTTCTATGTCATTGAAAGAAACATTTAGCAAGATTTCAAGAGAATATCTCCCCCAACCTTGGAAAAATCTCCATAACTTCACTGTGGGAAGAGATGGGTTGTCAGGATTTCTACACAGACCTATTCTTATTTGAGATGCTCATCGCTGAGACAGGTGACTGTGTATCTGAAGATCATTTGCAGCCTCTCTTCAGCACTGAAATCACATATCTGTTTGTAAAATTAATCAAGGTAATAACTGCAAGCATCTGTTTATCTGCAGGCAGAAATGTGAAATACAAGTTGAGCAGGCAATTTTCAACACTTTGCTTCTTCTTCTAGAGCAAAGTGATACTTGTGATAGACGCAGCACATTAAATCTAATTGTAGCATTAGAAAAAGCATAATTTCAGAAGAAAACATTGTAGACTATGAGTGAGACTATACCTTCAAGCCATGAAAAGATCGTTTCAGTCTTTCTGCATTTGTTATTAAAGAAAAAGGAATGGGACTTGGGAAAAAAGTTCTTTTCTGAATGTCTGATTTGAAATAATACTGTATCTACATATATTATTAGATCTCTTTATATCACCTGGCTAAGAGCAACTTCTACCTGACCTCTAAATTGAAGGTTCTTTGCATACTTAGTTACAGCACTACTTCTGCTTCACAATAACATGGAGTTGTTTTTAATAAGAATTGTATTAGTAATAAAAAATGCAGCGTGGTTTCATTAATAATTATATGAATAAAGTCTAGGTGCAACAAAATCTGAGTGCAAACAGAAATCTACATCTGTGGATGAAGGAGAGGTGTTTTAAATCAGTTCTAACACCAAAACCAATTCCATCCCCGAGTTATGAAATTACCACTAAGCAGCAGTGAAGGAACTACATATTGAAGTCAGATAAGAAAGCAAACTGAAGAGCAAGCATTGGGCAAATTTCTTAGAAAAGTAAGGCCCAAGTAACAGACTATCAGATTTTTTTGCAGCCTTTGCATTCTTACTAGATGATTCACAGAGAAGATAGTCACATTTATCATTTTAAAACATGAAAGAATTTCAGTCAGGACTTGCATTTGGGGGCATGTAAGTCTCAAGGTTGTCTTTTTTGCCAATGTGCTGTAACATTATTGCACTCTGAGTGCACTGCTGACAGTCACTGTTCTGCCGAAATGACAGAAAATAGGGAACAAGAGTAAGCAGTTTCACTTCTTTTGCACAAAATGTCAACTTAGCCGTTATCTTACGGCCTAAGTGATTAGCAGAAATACACAATCATTTCCGAAGCCATTTACTGTATCTGCCACAGAGGCAGCTAAATTCCCAAGCTATCTGAAATCCTTTGCTTCCGATTCTCAGGGTTGCCTGCTTATATTAGAAAGGATGCTTCAGTCTCTCACAGTGATTTTGCTGCCAATTTTTTGCTTTATCTTCTAACTCACTTCCCTTTAAATAACGTTCTCTTTTACCAGGGGGGATGAAGTGATCAGACACTTTTCAGAATGAAGAAACCACCAATCAAGTATTTGTTGCATAATTTAAACATGTGGCAAGGGAGAAACTACCAGTACAATTCCATCGTGTTGTTTACCCAGTGTGCCCAGACAAATTCCCTAGAGGCACTGTAAGCATATTAAAAAAAAAAAAAAAAGTTGCCTTTTCCATCTTTCTCTTCCTCTCACTCACTGGGCTTTCTTCCAAAATACTAGAGGTCAGTCTGAGGGGGTTTTTATGACTTAGTCCTTAGAATCTAGGATTAACGCTTGTGTGTTTCTTCACTCCAAAAATAGAAAAGAAAAGAAAAGAAAAGAAAAGAAAAGAAAAGAAAAGAAAAGAAAAGAAAAGAAAAGAAAAGAAAAGAAAAGAAAAGAAAAGAAAAGAAAAGAAAAGAAAAGAAAAGAAAAGAAAAGAAAAGAAAAGAAAAGAAAAGAAAAGAAAAGAAAAGAAAAGAGAGAAAGAGAAAGAAAGAAAAAGAAAGAGAGAAAGAAAGAGAGAAAGAGAGAAAGAAAGAAAGAAAGAAAGAAAGAAAGAAAGAAAGAAAGAAAGAAAGAAAGAAAGAAAGAAAGAAAGAAAAAGAAAGAAAGAAAGAAAGAAAGAAAGAAAGAAAGAAAGAAAGAAAGAAAGAAAGAAAGAAAGAAAGAAAGAAAGAAAGAAAGAAAGAAAGAAAGAAAGAAAGAAAGAAAGAAAAGCATTTCTTTCTGTTTTATAGTTGTTTCTTCTAAAGAGAAAGTTGGATTTTTGGCTCTGTTGGGAATTACATTTTCATTTCTTTCTTCCAGATGTGTCTGACTTTCAAAGACCTTTAATTATCTAATATAAAATTGCCTGATTTGTCTGTTCAATGTCTCATGTAAAACAGAATGCTTAAATCTGCACTTTCTGACAGAATAGCTAAAGTAATATTTTATTTTCTAATTCTGAGATGATTTATTATGATAAATAAATTACCTTATTATGGTAGTGAAATACTTCAGTAATTGTTATAATATTGGCTCCAGGGCTAGTTTTTGTACTGAGTTAGCTCAGTTCAGCGTTGTTAAAAACACCTGCTATTGTAGTAATAAAAATATTTGTTTGTATATTTTCTTTAACCATGGTACAGCCTAGATCACCTGTTAAATGTACATGCGTTGAGGTAGAGACATTTTTCAGAGAACTTTATCAAGAAAAACATACAGTTAATTTTCTTTGATGTGGATGTTGGACAAACTCCAATAAAATCACTCTGATCCTCAATTCTTTTTATAAAATTAGATCCAAACACCGACTGCCGACCACCAGAAAAGTTGGAAATTGCACCATCAAACACTAAAAACAGTTACATCTGGGGACATCATGGGGACTGTGTATGGATACTCAATATACCAGAATTTCCCTGAAACTCATTAGGTTAAAAGTATCACCACACACCTCTTTGGAGAGCACAGTTTTCCCATTTGTGCATGGCAGGATTATTATGAAATGAGCATAAACTCAAACTCTAGAAACAGTATCCTATAGAACAGAAATGCATTTGTTTTGCATATTACATAATGATAAACCGAAATAACAGTGTCATCCTGCAGAATGTATCTCCTGCAAGTGTGCATCTCAGTCATTAATTTTGTCCTGAATCAGGACAAAACAACCTTAAGAAGAAGGAAGAAAGCTGTCCTCCAACTTCTGAGATTTTTGGGGAAAAATCTTTAGAAGATAGGATAATAAATTTTACTTTAATAATGATAGAAGCAGAACCTACGTGTAGGTTTAGCACCAAAGTGCCACAGTGGTATTTGTTTCAGATTTAAATGTGCTTCCTACTGACATTGATTGACAACTAAAGTCAAAGATGACTGAGTCTTTGGTTCCCAAAGGCCCTGACCAAAAATCTTTGATGTATTTCTGTTAGACAGCACAATGGCTGTTTGGAAAGCTTATCCCCATAAGTATCATCCAAAATCCAGAAGTATGAAGAGTGCTCCCTTTATAAGGAGAGAGAATCAAGTTATTTAGAAGTATAATTCAAAAGCTCATACCCTCAGAGTGGGAATGAATTGGCCAAGCATGCAATCCCAAAGGGAGTACTAGTTTTCTTTCACGCTGACACCCATGAACCAGAATTGTCCATAACAGAAGGGGATTTGGAGTTGCATTCCTTGATTCTAATGGTTGGGAGTGGGGGGGGGGGGGGTTGAGCATTTGTGGAATCTGTTTTGGGGTGATCAGTTTTCCTGCAGACAATAGTGTCCCAATGACATGGAAAAGAGCAATTGCTTAACTGCCTCAGCCAAACCAGGAACCATAAATAATGGTGTTTTCCAGAGAAGGGTGCTTGGGTCTCACCCTAGGCCCTCAAAGCCAGATGTTTTTCAATATGTCGTCTAAAACTGGAGAATATTACAGAAATAACTCACTCATCTTCAGGGAGAAACATGAGCTATAGGAATACCTTCATACTTCATTAGCAAGCTCCTGACCAATGGTTTTAATTGGAGAAATTTACCAAGGCCATGATTTTTGGTTTGCAAAGAGTGCCACTATGTAGGTATGTGAGCTGGGCCAGAGGGCATCCTAACATTCTTCTCAAAGCTAAAACAAAAGTTAAGAAGCAGCAATAACCAGCAGGACACACTTGTGCCTTGCTGCCAAAACAACTGTGAGTTTTTTAGAGATTATGTGCAGTGATTAGCCCATGTTTCCAGTCACCAAGGGGCATGAAAAATGCAAGCTACGCTCTACTGCTGAACAGTTCTCAAGGAAATGGGTGTGCAGGCTGCTTTTTCCTTAACAATCAAATTTAGGAGTGTTTCCCAATTTCTATCTTATAAGGCGGCTGTCAGTTCCTATCACAAATTTTTCTGTTCCACAACTGTGCAGCTAATGAACTAATTTCTGAACTGACCTGGAGTTTGCTTAAGAAATTTCACAAAAGAATGTTTAGCCATATCTAACTCAATTGATAAAATCACTCCCCTTGCAATGATGGGGGTATAGATGTGTAGAGAAAGTAAGAAGAATTTTTAGTGTTGTTGAAGCATTAGCCTTGTATGCTGAGTTTTGGTAATGAGAAAATGGCTCTTTCTCTACCAGCGTTAACGATCTTAGGGAAGGAAGTCATTCAACATTATTGCATTGCCAGTAAGAAAATTGACATAACAGGGCTTTCTGGTTTTATAACCTACATTCACTTGAGGTAAGTAATGTAGCTGTTAGCTTGCTGAAAATTACCTGGTTAGTGTACTCAGTAGAAACTGATTTTCAATTTAAACATTTATTGCACTTGTTAGTTTCAATATCTTTCTCTCCTACTTGCTTCTAGAGGTGGCAGTGTTTTTGTTTGTTGGAATTTTTCACTATCTTTCATTTCAAAACATGAGGCACACCAGACCAGAAATTCATTGCCTAAAAGTGATTATGATAAGATCTCACCACATCATATTGTTTCTTTCTGATATTGCTACATGACTTCAACTAGAAACTTCCTGAAAGAGAGCAGATGCAGTATCAATGCTCTGGAATTAAAGATAGGGAAGGTTTCCTCCTCCCACACCCCCAACAAGAAATAAAAAAATAAAAATAAAGCACCTAAATCATGCAGTATAGAGCTTCTTTTATGACTGGAATTTAAATAATAGACCAGTGGAAGAAGAAATCTGTTGACAATATAAATTTGAACAGTTTTGCGACCAAAAATATCCTTAAAGTTATTTAATTTAATAATGCTTGGATTGGGAAAAAAAATCATAATGAGAAAGAAATAGAGAAAAATAAAGCTATAGAGCTTGATACAGTAATACCTGAGTATGAAATTGTGATTCTCAAACAACGATTTTCAAGTATATCATGCCACTGAGCCATTACTTCTGTTCTACGTCACTGAAAGCATTCAGACAAACCCAGGTTTCTGTGAGCTTTCTACTTGTACAGTTGCACATTAGCTCTTTTGGCAGCTCCATGTAAACCCTTCACTACAGATTTGGACACGTTTATTAACAGAAGAGCTGCACAATGAGATACAGTATACAGTCTTTCTTGGCAGACACATACATTTCAGCCTTTGATACATAAAGATGTTCAGCTGGTTAGTCTGAAATTTGCTCTAGTAAATTCCTATGCCTTGATATGCACAATACATAATTCCTGCAGTACTGTGATGAATGGTCTTCATCTTTCTTTGGGCTTCCATTGATAAGATACATCCCACTAACCTCTGCATTTTTGCCTTTTCCAATCAAATACAACTTCCTTCTATTTCACAAAACCCTCTAGTAATGCCTTTTCTAACTCCTTCCAGCAACCATGGTCATGTTGTCATTTTCTATTTCATTGGGCAAACATATCACTTATTCACTGTATTTGAAAGTATGGTGAAGTAGAGCTCATACAGAAGATATAGCTCTTTACTTTAGCCAGTGTTTTGAGGAAAGATTTTCAGGAATGCAGCTCCCATTCATTTTTAATACCTCAAATTTTCTGATAGGGTTCTAACAAGTATTCTTATAGGGCAGTAGATTCATGATATGGGATTTCTCTATCAGGTACCTGATGGAAGTTACCAAGCTTTTTCACATGTATCTTATACTTCAAGGCATAATTTTATTTCTTGACATTTCTGACACTTACAATGTGTTAACGTATATGCTAAAGTTTTAATGAGATAGAGCTGTACTTAAGTGTTCTCTACGAAACATTCTTTTCTTGTTCTATGTAGTTAGGATTAACTTTGAATTCTCTGCAAGATCTCTGTAAAGTATTTCTGATCAAATTTGGAAAAGAGATTGACAGGCACTAGGGGGCTTATTGCTTGACAATGATTCTGGTTTTCTGGGGATATACCATTGATCATTCTTCCCCAGATTTTTTTGCAACTCTGAAATTATGGTGATATTATGGCTTTCTTAAGTTACTGTTTATATTATTTTTATCTATGCCGAGGACTCCAAGATTATATTCTGTAAATCATTCTATTTATAAAATGACTAAGGATTTTATTTTTATGACTATCTTTCTGAGATGGTGCATTAATAGGAAAAGCAGTAGATAGTTGATGTGAGAAGCAGCTCTAGTGCATGTTGTAAATGCCAGTGTCGCTGAAAGACACAAGAGTACAAAGGGGCATCCAGTCTTTGCTTCATAAATAAATGAGCTTCACTAACATTTTAGGAAGAAAGCAATGGAATAAATTTTCCTTTCCCTGTAACCATCTTCATCCATTCCAGTGAAACCACAACACCAGGCTATTCAAAATTGAAAATTTCCATTAATTGCAATTCGAAGTTTCTTAGTTGTTTTGAAAATTACACTGCAAGCTTTGACTCATTTGTAATTTGAACTAAAGACCAGGCTACCGTAAAGCTTTTTAGCTACATCAAATTCAAAGTAGCTAGCCAGTGCACACCAGCAATGGATCCAGTAAAGCTGTACGATAATCCTCATTCTATTTATTGAAATGAGAGGATGAAGATATTACATAGCCAGATTGTTCCTTCTCTTGATGCTATCATTGTCAAAACCATATTGATGTTGTCGACGTTTACCTGACCAGACAGCTTAACAAAAAGGAGAGATTTGTGTAAGCTAAGTATGTCCATGCCTTGCAGGTCTCTTTCAGTGAAGGCAGCAATTTCCTCCTGCCTTTTTTCAGTATTCTTTATACATAGCTTTATGGAAAGTTATAATATTCCCAGACACATAGAAAGGATCTAGCTAGCCTTACTTACTCAGAACTGAAAGCTTTAAAGGTTAGTCTTGAGGGACATTATTACACTGCAGGTCAATAATGCCTAGTAACCTTTGCCATGTCTCCTGAGGGTGAACACACATTTTATGATACCCCATTCTGCTACAGATGAGAGCCTTTGGAAAGGCTGGCTTAAGGTTAGGAACTTCGTGGAAAAATCCCCCTGAGAATGCCCTGTAAGGAGACTGAGTGAATGTGGAACAGGAGCATGTTTGCCTTCTCTGCCCCTCACTCTGATATCCCTCTGTCTTCCAAGCACAGGTACTGATAGGATTCTTGGCTCTAACAGAAGCAGATAAAATATTTTAGATCTGTGCTTTCTAGGTCAGATATTATAAAGGGAAACAGTTTGGAAGTCTGAACTCAGCTGATGATCACTATATTTCAAAGCACGTGATAGAAAATGCTGTGAGTAAGGCTTGTTTGGGATGAGGGTTTTGCAGTTCTAGTTTTGTGTTGTTATGGATATTTGTATGTTTGTTTGTTTGTTTTGTTTTGTGGTCTGTTCAATTTAAGATTGATCACTCTCTTTTTTCTTTGCAAGTCAAAGTTTCTTCATTTTCTTTTTTTTTTTTATGATTTCTCAGCTAAGCATAAGAAATGCTCCAAGTGAAGAAATATTTGAATTCCGTAATGCATTTGTTTCAACAATCACTGTGGCCCTTCTCAACATACAGAAATAAGGCAAGCATACATTTTGCTTCAGTAACAGACTCAAGTATGATATGCTCTGTTTTTAAACTACAGTCTATCAAATTATAGTAGTGAGACTAACCACTAGCATTTGACAAATTTGAACAACAGTGGTTAAAGAATACAGTAAAAAACACAGCCATAGTGTTTTGTGCTTATACTTACACCTTTCTTACTGTGCATTTTCGCAAACCAAGAAGTTGCATTCCTTTTTGAGTTACTCAACTACGGTGCAGAAAACTAGAAAAGACTTTAAAAGGGAAAGGAACAAAGAATTCCATCTTTCTCTAGAATCAAAAGAAATCCTTGCCAGCCTACTAGTAATCAGCACTATAACAAGCATAGCAAGAAACCTGCTCATTGAAAGAAAAGAACTATTGAAGTAGTGTTGCAATTTCTTATCCAATTATTCAAGGAAAGACAATTTGCTGTTATTTTCCACTAAGAATGGGGAAGGCCAAACTAGAACTGGTCTTGGCAAGTAGTGCAAAGAAGAACAAGAAAGGCTTTTACAGGTACATCAACCAGAAAAGGAGAGTCCAAAAAGAAGTATTCTCCTAGTGAGCAATATAGGCAGAGAAGGAGAAGACTGAGGTAATCAACAATATGGAAGAGAGGGAGATTATACAAAGCAACCAGTATGGCAAGCCCTGCCTGACCAACATAGTGACCTTTTTTGGTAGTATTACTGCATCAGTGGGCAAGGGAAGAGTCACTGATATCACCTATCTGGACTTCAGTAAGGCCTTTGACACGGTCCTCCATAACATCCTTCTCTTTAAATTTAAAAGATATGGATTTGACATGAGGACCATTCAATGGATGAAGAACTGGTTTCAAGACTGCACCCAGACATCAGTCACTGTCTCAGATGGAGATCAGTGACAAGTGGTGTCCCTCAAGGTTCAATACAGTAAATGGTGCTCTTTAATATCTTCATCATTGACTGACAGTGGAAATTGACTGCACCTCAGAAAGTTTGTGGATGACACCAAGCTGTGTGGTGTGGGCAAGCTTGAACAATGGGTCATGGAGAACCTCACAAGGCTCAGTAAGTCCAAGTGAAAGGTCTTGCACCTGGGTCATGGTAGCCTCACTATACATACAAGTTGAGGAATGTAAGGATGGAGCACAGCCATGCCAAAAGGACCTGGGGATACTGGTGGATGTCAAGCCGGACTTGAGTCAGCAGCGTGCCCTCACAGTCCAGAAAGCCAATTGTATCCTGAGCTGCATCAAAAGAAGCATGGCCATCAGGTTGAAGGTGATCATGCCCCTCCCTCTGCTCTGTGCTGATGAGATCTCATCTGGAGTACTGCATCCATTTGTGGAGGAATCCTCAGTACAGGAGAGACATAGACCTGTTAGAGCACATCCAGAAGAGGGCCACAAAAATGATCCAAGGGATCAAACACTTCTCCTACAAGGACAGGCAGAGAGAGCTGGGGGTGTTCAGTCTGGAGAAGAAGGGCTCTGAAGAGACCTAAGAGTCTTTTGGGTATAAGAAAGAGGTGGACATACCCTTTAATGGGGATAGGACAAGGTGAAATTATTTCAAGCCATAAGAAGGGAGATTTAAACTGGATTTAAGAAAAAAATTTTTTACAGTAAGAATAGTGAGGCACGGGAACAGGTTAACCAGAGTGATAGTGGAAGCCCCTTCTATAGGGACACTCAAGGTCAGACTTGTTTGTTTGTTTAGCCAGTTTACTGCAGGAGAATTGGATTAGATGACCTTTAAGGGTCCCTTCCAACTCAAGCGATTCTATGATTCTATGAATTACTCTTGTAGATGCATTTTTTGGCTCACGCACACACTCTCTGTTTTTGTGTTGCTGAACACTGAATCAGAGTCAAGGACTGAGAGCATGTCACCTAGCCAGCTCTTCCCCACATTCTCCTGGACATAGTGGTACACCTCATCCATTGTAACGCCAGGCACTGCAATGTATCCCTTGCTCTTCACATTACCTCTCAGATGCAAATGTCACATCACCTATCAGATGCAAAGCAGTCTGATACCACAGCCATTGCAAACAGGTTGCAGATAACACTAAACATTTCAGAAAAGAAGAAAGCCAAGTTTCTTTTTTAATGGCTCAATGGAACAGACATACATAGGCTCAGCAGTTCAGAAAATCAGGCCACTTATTTAACCACCTGAATGTGGATTTAGGTTTCTATAGTTGAAAATCTAGGCCATGGCATACAGGCCATTTTCTCTGCGACACACTGGCTGCTTTTTCTTTGCTCTAGCAAACAAAGCTGCCATAAATCTGGCTGGTTTTATGGCTCTTTTGCATTAGCAAAACAGCATAAAGCAACTAGAGAACACTAATTAATCTGTCCATATATATTTCTTGGCTTGATATTGTCTTTTCCAATTGCCAAATTTTCCAGAGAAAAAAGTCCATAACTTTTAATGTGTGCTGAAAGATGACAAGGACAGTTGAAGAGCAGATTTCTCTGTATTCTTGGCCTTTCCACTGTTGAGCTCCTACTTTTCTAGGAAAAAATCCTCCTCATTTCATTTAAACAAAACTATTCATCTTGAACTTTTGATTCAATCAGCACCAATATGTAAATAATTATAACATGTATATATATTATATCAAATATTAAATAAATATATATTATTAAAAAATTCACCTTTAAGAGTTTTCTATGAATAAATAGCACAACATACATTTTCATCATCATCAAAGACTACATAGAACAAAATATTATTTGCTTTTCTAGTATTAGAAATGGTGACTGTAAGTGAAGATATTCTCTGATGGAGAAAAAGATGAACAGGGTCTGACATATAACTGAAGGTTTAGTAAACCATTCTTACTATTTTTTTGATGGTGTTCATACAGACCCATATTTATGGGTTCTATATCTGTGGTCATATCCTGAGAAACAGTGCATTATTTTGCACTTGCTTGACCATCTCTTTATCAGTCATTTTGCAAACATCTAACTATACCTATTTACTCCACTCACATGGGGAAATCTGATTAGATAAATACATTCACTGCACACAGAAGGATTTCAGGTAAAAACTTTTAATCTAAACAGCCCTTTTCCTTATTGTACATCACAGCTAGCAGACAGCCCTGCCACTGAACATGTCATTTCTATAGACAGTAACTGGTTAGGAAGTAAGCCAAATCACAGAGCTATACATTGAAATGCAATAGATGTAGTCTGACTACATAATAGGCATACTCTGTGCTGTGAACAGTCACTTTGCAGTTATTTCATTTTCCACTTTGAGGCAATCCTTCCCTAAAGAGCATTTCAGTGCAAATATATTCACAATAGAAAAAGGCATAATAAATAATAAGTTGTAATAAATCATATAAAAAAAATTAAAATGTTATAACAAATTGTATGATTTTCTGAAAATGTATTCTCATTGCAATATACTGTCAGAGACATTAAAGAACTAAAAATCCATTTATGCTAATTATTTCTGTCCCTAGTGGGAAAATCAGCTGGGAATTGCCACAAACATAGATATGGCCTGTATTTTCTCCCATAATGAAACTATGCAATGCGCTTCCCATGGGGGTTAATATGTGAGTCACCACCACTACAGAAGGCCAGTTATTAGTATAGAGGTAGCATTCATGTGTTGCACCAGGACCACTTCATTTATTCAGACCAAAAACAGCAACAACAACAACAACAACAACAACGACAACACAGTTTCTTCTTCTTCACATATCCAGTAAATCATGGTCTCAATTTACAGCACATCTGCAGTAAGCGCTTGTGTGTATTGTTTTGTCCCACCATAAAGGTGAAGTTCAGAAGGAAAAGGAGGAAGACATGCACCCTAGAACTGCTTATGTGTTTCAGTATGAATCCTATTATGTCCTTCCTCACATTGAACAATACTATATAGCTGAAGTCATGCTACCAGAATGCAAATACATTGTTATAATTTGGATAATTACATGAGCAAATACAGCTAGGTTTCATATAATCTTTGGAACATTATACTGCACAGGGGAGAAAAAAAGTTTTCCAGTTGTAATTTCACGCTCTGCATTCAAAATACCCTTGCTATTTTGAGAATTCAGCTAATAATAGATAGATATTTAATAATATGCCACTGTTAGGATATGTTAAAAAATCAAAGTCTTTTTTTTGACAATAAAATTGACGTAAATTTACTAGTTCAACTTCTGTGGAGAAGGCTGAGGTCTGAAATAGCAATGGTATCACAAGTTAAATCTCTTCCAGTGTGTGTGTGTCTGATAACTGGATCTCCTGATCACCATCTGGAATTCTGTGGAAAGAGTGAATGATGAGTTGAATTTCTTCCTTTCTGTCTTTCACAAACATAAGTGTTGCACCAGGAGACAAATCCTGGGTAAGTGATTTCTTATTAAGTGCACCAGGAAAATACTGCTCATAAAAATCTCAGGATGTTGTCTTATCAAAATAAATTCAAACTCATGAGGTAAATATTAATTTGGGCTTTGGAGACTTTAAGTTTAACCTTTGTAAGTTCTAAGTGTTCTCACATTGTTTTGTAACATTACAAAGTAGGAATATTATTATATCAAGATGCAGTATGAATAACCTTCTACCATAGAATAATACTAGGGATGCTCCAAAAGTAATGCCTCCTATTTTATGTTGGCCCACAGTGTCAGAGGCAGATGTTGGTGATATGGCAGTAGGGGTTGAACCTTCCCACCAATATCCTATCACATGTCGTTACTGTGTGACAGATGGCAGAAGAGGAGCAGTCTGACAAAATGGTGTCTGACATGAAAGAGCATGTGAAGGAAAGGTGTGTCAATGAAATCCCCCGTGCAGAAAAAATGGCACCCATTGACAAATGCTGAACATTCATGGAGCCCAAACAGTAGATGTGAATACAGTGAGGCAGTGGCTGGTGTGTTTTAGCAGGGGTGACAGCAATGTGAAAGTTAAGCCATGTTCCAGACAGCTATGGACAACTGTCACATCAAGAAATGAGTAGCATCTCAATTTGTTCATCCGTGGAAATCAGCAGATTATGGACATGTAACTGTGTGTAGAGTGGTGACACCATTATGAGCAGGAGTCAAAACAGCAGTCCTTTGAGTGGCAATATGTATTCCCTACTGAAGGAAAACTTCAAGACGCATCCCTCAGTATGCAAAGTTCACTGTCTTTTAGGATGAGAAAAAAAGTGATTCCTCTGGACTTCCTGGAACCCAGTCAAACCATCAACTCTGACCACTTCATCATGATGTTTACTAAGATGAAGGCTCAAACTTCCAGAGTAAGACCAGAGAAGAAAACAACCTTTCTCTTGCAAGATGATAACAGATAGACCCCATACCAGTTTTGAAGATTGTGGAGCACATTTCCAATCTTGGCTGTACTGTCCTGCCATACCCACTGTATAGTTAGAATTTGGTGCCTTCTGATTTCCGTTGGGCCAATGAAAGATGGACTCCATGACCAACATTATCCTAGCAACAATGCCATCACAGCAGCTGTGAAACAGTGGATCACCTGCTGGTGCTGATTTTTATGAGCACAGCATTCAGGCTCTTGTTCATCACTTGTGAAAATGTGTAGCTAATGGTGGTGACAAGGTTGAGAAAGAATGTTTCCTAGCTGAGAATTTGCTCTCTTAAGCAGTGTGATTGATCTCTTTTTATATCTGTTGTAGTTTCAACGGAAAGAAATAAGAGGCATTAATTTCAGAGCAACCTACATATTTTGAAATATTGTTTATCATTTTATTGACTAATCTTTTACATAGTTCTGATTAAAATCCCTTTACTGAGTCAAAGCACTTTCAGCTTCTTAATTTCTCCTCAAGTTTGTGGCAGCATATATAATTCCAGAATTAAAAGGAGAATTTTAGGAGAGTGATGAGTCTCCATTAATTTTATGGGCATAGTTTATCAAGTGGAAAAAATACTGAACATTTAGAATAAATTAAATTAATTTTGCCTTCATTTTTTTTCTGCTTGGAATGAGGATTTGGCAGTAAAATAATTGCACATTTTAATATAGTGCCTGCTATAATCTCTACCTTGGTATCAGTATGCAAAACACCTACAGCTCTAATTTTACATAAACTGTTTATATTTTTCAACTCCAATTTGATATGTGCTGATCACATGCCCACTTTGCCTAAAGGAAAATGTATTTTCTGATGAAGTAATCAGAAATTAGTCTGATAAGAAATACTATATTAAACAATAATTTTGGAGGAGAAGTGGTCTCTGGAACAAGTTTAGTTGTTGAAACACCTTGTTTAAATGCAGTTCTCAGTGAAGTAATATACATGCTGTTCTTAAACATTTATAATTCTTTATCACCCCTAATGCACGTATTATGGTTTTATGTTTTCCTCAAGAAAAGTTAGTCTATTCACAACAAGACATATACCTGAATACCTCTAACAGAAGGCATGTCTCTGTATTTAACATCCACAGTCAACTTTTTCCTCAGTGTGTGGGAATTGTCCCATCCTAAAACATGTGAGTGGCAGTATAAATAGATGCTAACATTAAACTCATATGCCTTGTTCCAAATGTTTGAAATGTTAAAAGCTACTCTTAGTTTTCTGCTTTATAACAATATCCATTGAATTTCTACTCTGCGCTAATGTTAACAACATCTGTATTTCTGAAGCAGTTGGTAAGCTTATATAGTTAACTGTCTTTACCCACTGTAGCAGTTTTGTTGCAGTTGTGATGTTCAAAAGAAATAAAAGAGAGAAGCTTCATGGCTTTTATTAGACTAACTGACATCATGAGAAAGAAGCTTTGGAGAACATAAACCTTCTTTAGGTTGTTTTCATCCAAATGAAGCATTGTATTGACAACTTCAACATTTTGAATGACTGTTAGCTAATTAACTACCATGGCAGTGAGTAGAGGACAACCTCTGTGTTTATTTTAACTCAGAACCTTGAAAAGAAGCTGAGCAGAGCTTATTGCCAGGAAGAGACATCTACTTCATTCCTAAACAATCCATCACACAGGCATCTGAATCTAGTAACACTTCAGCTTTCTACACACACACATACACACACTATATATATATATATATATATATATCTCACAGTTGAAGGCTGTGATTACACACATTCCATGACAGCAGTCTTATTTATTAATGTTTTTTGATACCACTCCACAAGTTAAAAGGTTTAAACACATTAAAAGGCAGCATGTATTTCTAACTTGGATTTGAACACGTATTATTCAACACTTGCTAGCTAATGTGGATTTATTTTTCTTCACTGAATGCCTTATTTGCTGTAACTGCAGATTTCAGTTTAGAGGGAAAAAGTGAAGTCACAGAAAATCATAAGATGCATACCTCATTAAAATATTTAGCAGTATTGTCCCTGATATATTACCTCCAGAAAAGGAAAAAGTCTCTGTACCACTGTCAAAATCTTGAGCATCATATAGTTTAGTATTAATATTAAGCAATGTCATTCTTGGCTTTTTTTTCTTTTCTGCACATCTTTTGGGGTTTGAACTTGTGATAATCAGCTTTATATTTGCATTTACTTGTTGTAAGAGATGCTGTCTTGGACTGCTGAAGTTCAAAACTGAAGGGCGCCAGACCCAAATCCTATGCTGTGTGATAGTCTGAAAGATTATCTTCCACACTGCAGTGACTAAATTAGGCCAGAAAGTACACCAGCCCCTGATGTGCATGTGATAATATTTTGAAAGGACTGAAACAGTTCCCAATAGCTTCAAATTTGTCCAGTACAGAGTAGCTGCTGTGTGGGCTTTTATCCTCCTACAGATAACGTCAAGCATATCTACTGCTGTGTGCTTTCTGCAGCCTTGATAAGGAAAAGAAGAAAACCTTGCAGAACTACAAAACATAGTTAAATCTAGAGCTTTCCCTCTATCTGCTGGTAGATATTTGGGATTAAAATAGTGCAATGCATTTTATTAGCTTCATAAATATTGAGGCTATAAATGCACTTGGATTTCTTTTTTGTTTTTTGTTGTAAGTTCTTGCTATGAAAAAAATAAATAAATTTCTATAACACTATGCAGCCACGATATGTTTAATAATTACAGTAGTTTCAACCAACTTGCAATGAAACCACAGCATACAGTGACCTGAGAGATAGGTCAGATAATTACTGTGCAGCGCCAGACAAAACTTCAGGCAGTAAAAGTTGTTGCTCTTTTTGTTGTTAGTGGCAACAATGCAGCACATTCAAGTTATGTAATATACTTATCTGTCAAATAAATATTCTCCGCAACACATTCCTAGGTAAGTACCTTTGTTTCTAAGTACCTTCTAAGTCACATCTCACTGACAATCATCAGTCTATGTCGTTATTAGTCTCATGCATTAACTGTGCAAGATTATGGAACCCAACCTAAGTAAAATGACCTCAAGTACTGGAATACATTTCACAAGCTCGAAAACATCATGAGAGGCAGAGAATGGAAGCAATTTCACATGATATGGAACTACTCTTTACTTCTTATTTTTCTTTTTTTTCTTTCCCCTTTGTTTTGTTTTGTCCTTGACATATTTTCTTGTAAGCATTGTAAAGCTCTTTACTAATACCGTTGATGCAGAACATGTTACGTATTGTCAAATTAAACACATGTAGTGTAACAGGAAAAGGACTGTTAATATTATGATGTTAAAGTACACAATGAACTTTTTTTGTGCCTGAAGGTTTGCCTAGATTTGTATGGTTTTCTTTGTCAATGAAGGCAACTTAAGAAATTCCTCTGTTTGCAAGACTCTTGTCAACAAGTACTTATTTATGTTATGTGAATAGCTGTTTGCAGATGATTAAAAGGTCTGGAGAGGTTCTTTACTGTTGTTTTGTTATTTTTTTAACATAACTTCACAGGCCTGATTGAGAGCTTGACATATTGGCCAGGAACATGGCTGAAAGCATCAGAAATTGAACAGTGAGGTTACAATGAACAGGAGTGAGCAGGGGAGAGAGGGAGCTCAGCCAAATAATATAGCTATATGGTTACACAAAGAGTTTATGGCCTCATTTCTGGCATCCAATGCCTGGCTGTGTGAGCACCAGCACACTCTATAAGCTCCATTTGCTCAGTGTATCTGTGCTGGCCACACACCCCACTGATCTGACCCTGACTCTATGCTCAATCTTGTCCTTGAACCTGCCCCATCACTATGTACCTGCCTGGTAGTTTGGGCTGTGCCTGACCCTGGTACTGACACCAGACATGCACTGCTCTTCTGGTGGGGCACCATGGGGCTGTGTCCCATCAGAGTGAGGACACTGCCCTGCTGGTTTTGCTGCCACCCCCAACTCCTTCCTCCCAAAGCCTGTTCCATAGCCAGACCTGATGATCCTTGACATCCAGTTGCACAACAGTTTAAACGGATACAAGTTATGGGATAAATGGCACATTTTGGACCACGTGATCCTCTCTGCCGTTTTCCTAAACTATGGTTCTTATCAAACTACATAAAGACCCTCTTCCAGGCATTATAGCTGCTCCAAGAAATAATTGTTTTTGAAGTTGATGATGGTTTTGATTAGTCAGGTTTCGCTTTGGTATAGTTTTTCAGCTTCATGGACAATCTCAATCTGTAAGCAGAAAAAAAAATTGTTTTTTGTGTAAGAGATCGGATGAGCAAAAGCTCTTAAGACCAGCTGGTAATGTCTTAGTTCCCCAAAGCTGTAGTGAGAAGCTACATTTGAGGTAGAATTAAAAATCATTTGGTCTTTAATCCAGCTCAGTCTTTTGTCATAAAAATGAGCCAGAGGAAGAGAAACTGATTTTACTGCCTGACTGTTAAGTAACTTCTGTTCAAATTAATATTAAGTTAGTTATTCAAAACAGAACGGTTGCAATAAGAGCTCCTAAACTAATGCTGTAAAACCCCTAGGTAAAAGGTAAGGGTAGAGAAAGAAAGAAAGAGAGTTGGTTTAAATGACAGTTCTCAAAATAGAGGGAAATCTCTTATAAATCAAAAGTAAAAACATTTTTTTCTCTTTTTTCTCTTTTATTCCGTCACAGCTTCTTAACTAAGTTTAATCCAAACTCATAAACTATAACAGTCAAAATCATAGAATCACAGAACTGTAGGGGTTTGAAGGACCTCTAGAGATCATCCAGTCCAATCCCCTGCCAAAGCAGCTCCCTAGCCCAGGTAGGCGCCCAGGCAGGTCTTGAATGTCTCCAGAGAAGAAGACTCCACCACCTCTCTGTGCAGCCTGTGCCAGTGCTCCATCACTTCACTGTGAAGAAGTTCCCATGCACATTTGTGTGGAACTTCCTACAACAACCAGAACAGACAATGATTCTGCACTCTCTAGTGTGCTAGCACCATTTTGTGACCAACTTGAGAGTAAATCAATTCAGAGAACCAAACTAATTCCTTGAAAAAAAAATGTGTGATTTTCACTCTCTAAACATTTCCATTCTGCAGGTGCTGGTGCCAAAAGAAGACAAATGGAAATATTTTTCTGGAGGTGCCAGTGGAGGCAGAACCATGGACGTGCTTACCAAGACTGCTTTAAGCTGTCACAGGATTGTCATCTCCAGGGACAGTAATTTCCAGCTGTAGGCAGTAGTCTTTAAAAAAAAAAAAAAACAAAAAAAACAGTAATTTAGTCACTTGTGATTCTGTGACCATAACCTGAGGTTAATGGCTGACATTAAGTATGTCATGGTTAATGTCATAACGTAGCTGGCATTCAGTGTAAATGACAGCAATTTTAGGCAACGGGTGTTAGAGGCGAGTAAACATTTCAAGTCTAGGTCTCGATTAAGTTTCTTGTTTTGAAGCCTTGATATAACACCCTCTCAGTTTTATTAATGAGTCTGATGGATATAAGCGCTAATGAAAATGGACAGGTAGGTAATGAGGGAGGTACAGTCAGAACACAGGATTAAAGTCAGGTACAATTAAAGTTCAGCTCCCTAGTCAAACACAGGCTCCTCTGGGGGCCTAGGTAAATCATTCACGCACAGACTCTCTGTCTTTAAAGAGAGGATAATAATATTCATTATCTTCACACGTACACCTTGAGAGTATGAGCAGTTTTGGTGGTGGTTTGTTGGCTTTTTTCCTTAAGTCTCAGAAGTACTCAGTAGATTATCAATATCCTTATTACAACACTGTGCAGATCTGTAGCTAGGCAGATGCTGTGTATGCTTCCTCACAGAGCTCTACTGAAGCATTTCAGAGCTCCTTACCCCTTATCAGCTATGCTGTTCCACTCAAAGGTTAAGACAAGCTGCCAGGAAAACACCTGGTACCTATAGGAGTGATGCCACATCGTGAGACAATCAGTGCCGCTCTAATGCAATTCCCAGAGGAGCAGCCTTTAAAGCACCGTGTCTCCACGAGTGACTTGAAAGACTTGCAAACAATGGCAGCACAAATGTCAGCTATCCAGTCAGGGAGCAAGCAGAATGCCTGTGCTACCCAAAGGTTGTAAACCAGATCCACAGAGAGCTAGACAAATTGCGGGGGAAGGAGCAGAGGGGGGAGTTAGCAAGAGGGAGAGAAATCACAGCATCAAGCCATCTGGATTAAAACCAGATCGGTCATTCTAAATTGGTGCTTGAGAGCAGAGCAAATGAGCTAGAGGAAGAAGGAAATCTGTGTGTTTGTATAGCTGCATCGCAGGGCATTAAGGGAGTGGTGTTTTACATTTCAAGCAGAGGAAAGTGCGCACAATCTATTAGCTCTGGCTGATGTTATGAAGTTGTTACTAAGAAGTCAGGTGTACTTTGGGATATCTCCCTGCACATGTACTGCTGACCAAGGTCTGCACTACAGCCTTTCCAGACCAGAGATGGCAGCTAGTAATTAAATCTTAATGGTTATCTGCTGAGAAGAAAACACTGGGGACAGAGAGAAACTGAAGTTTAAGAGGATCACTTCTCCATAGAGAGGGAGCTTGGAGCCAGGAAGTTACTACAGACAAAACAACAATGTGGAAGCCAGACATGAAAAAATAAAAAGTGGAGAGAGGAGGAAAGAAAATGAAGAAAGAAAAGAGAGGTGTATCTGAAAAGGGAATAGGTGACTTTCTTGGGGGAGCAATCAAACAGAAGCAAACTCATGAGCTGCAGCAGCAGCTTAGGTTGTCACAGAAAGTCACGCTGGGAATATAAACAGAAGTTATCATTTGAGGTAAGTAGGAAGATTTTCTTGCTCTATTTAGCAGACAATAACTTGTTTACATCACCACATGCATCTGAGAAGTGAGTTGCAGAACAGCATGCTCATGGTGGCTAAAATTTGGGAAAAGGTAATCTAGAGCAAGGACAAATCTCACAGATTGAAGTTAATCCCAGGCTATACAGGCTTTGTTCAGACTTCAAGGCTTAAGGCACACATGTTCTAGTGTCTGGACAATGTCTAGCCAGGGAGCTTAGCCAGATCTGTGACACACGGGTTATGTATACATATGTATGTGTGCCTTTAAACAACTGAGGCTGTGTTTTGAGTTGGTATGAAACATAACTGCCTCCAGACCATGTTTCACTGTGTATCAAAGTCTGTCCAGAAAGCAGGTGACACTCTAATCCAGTAAAGCAAGAATCCATTTTCCTTCTTCCACAGCATTTCTCCACAAATAATCTGGCTTCTGCTGAAGGACCTTCCCAGTCCTCTCTTAAAGGGAAAAGACATCATACACATAAAAAACACTATTTTTAACATTACACCTGCAACACTGCTCAACTGGTGTGAAATTGCTGTATACTCAAGTGCTCACACTCACTGCCTGTGAGAAGTGGTCTGGCACGGTCAGTAGCTCCAGGAACATGAGGAAAATGGAAGGGAAGATTCTGTTTAAAAGCACTTCACTCAACTGTGGCAATCTAAGACCAGAAAGGGAGACAGAAGTAAAGTTTTAGTCACAAGCATTCACTCACTCGTGAGCAATGGAAAAATTGCACATATTTGATCTACTATCCCTCAGATCTTTACGATTAGATCTGGTTGAAATTACCAGCTGCTTTAAAAGGTTTTTGAGAGAACATCAGTATACACTGCAGCCACGTAACCCACACTCCTTAGAAATATGGATAAAAGTGTCTTGAAAGCTCTTTCTCAAGGATGCATATAGAATCTTGATTCATCTTCTCACAGATAGACCTGTATCAAAATAATCTCAGGTATGACAAGTGTTGTTGTTTTGTTCCTCAGTTTATCTTCAGTTTAACCCAACTTAACAAAGCTCAAGTAAAACTCAGTTTCCTTGTGCCAGGGCCTGAATACAGCAAGTGTCCCACTGTCACTGACAGTGTTTAAATTTACTTATGGAAAAAATAGCTAGTGCCATATTTCAGACCAATCCTGTGTGCTCAGGAGTGCTCTCTGTCTGGTAATGTCCAGAGACTGACATTTTGCTTGAAAGAACTTTACAAAAAATACAGCAAACTTTAAGAAACAGAAAGGTAATGTAACTTTTTAAAGCAGACATTAAAATCAACTTGTAAAATTAAACTGAGGACAGCCCCTGCTTCTGAGTCTGTTATTTTGCAAGATCTCTGAATTGAAGTTCCTCATGGCCTTAGAGTCATCATATCATTGAGGCCTGATTCCCTCTGGAAACATGGTTTCTGTAGTCACACTGAGTACAAGTGTGCATACATACATTTGAATCCCCTGGCTCATTTCAACTGTGAAGAAGGGTAGAAATCTCAACAAAAATTTTCTGCAAGTTTCACATAAACATGCAGCAGAGGCCCATGGGACCACATGCAAAACAAAAGCTAACATACCATACACTAGGAAACCTACACTGTGGGATCACTGCAGTATAAGATCCCAGACAGAGCTCACAAATGACTAAAGATAGAAACCTACTAATATTACTTGTCAAAAAGACCATCATTCTCAGAATAATTTGCTAAAAGTCACACTAGCTCCTTACACAAATAGTCCTAATGCTGTCTGAGCATTCTCCAGTTCCTTTCCCTTTGAAGTCTGGAGTATTGCCAGAAAAAAATAATGAATAGCAAATGGCAACATAAGGACTTCAAGTTGCTGTCACATTGATGTTTTTGTGATTTGAAACAAGGCCTTCCCAAGCATAGGCAAAAATTATTGTAGCTTTACTTTTTACCTTTCCTTCCTTCTAACTGTGATAGAACAGTGTATGGGCAGAGAACGTGCTAACTTTGGGACCATAGGGAAGGGCAAGAAATTCTGAAAAGGGCTAGACAAATTACCTTGTTAGGAAAACTACATACCAGATAGACATATCCACCTATATGAGTCATATCCACTGCCATCTGTAGAACAAAAATAAGCCATTTTTCCTCATTAAAGTAGAGATTATCCTCTCTCAGCTAATGATGACCTGCTGACCTAGACCCCAATGGCTCAGATCAAGTAAATTGGGATAACTGATGCCGTTAGTTAGGACCATTTCCTTATCAGGGTAAAATATGATAGTTTAGCCAAGCTTCCACCCTCTCTTCTGAAATAATCACTCAGGTAACAACATTCAGATCTAACCAGCTTCCCTCCCTCCTGCGCTGGGATGAAGGCAACTTAATGCTTTGAACTGTGTAGTAGAATATCCCTAACCAGAGTAAACCCTCCTGTACCCCACAACCCCGTGAAACTTTCCTGGATGTGGGAGCCATCTAAGGTAAGATTCACAGCACCTCTAGGAACCTTGAAGATCTGCTCTGCAGACATTCCCAAGATTCCAGAATCCAGACAACAGGAGGAACTCAAGGAGAACCTCCTGAAAAGTGAGCCCAGAGGAGCTGCTTCTGTCAAGCTCTGGAGGTCTGTAGGCACGGCTGGAGCAGTGCTTGTGAAGAAGCCAAATGTCTGCCACCTGTGACAACTGCAGACCATATGGTCCTGGAGACCCTGGAGGGGAGCTGAAAGATAAAGTGATGGCTATTGCATCTAAAACTTTAGGTCCAGGTTCAAATACAGACATGAAATGCTTGCAGCCTGTGTGGGTACATTAAAATTTCTGTGGATGTGCACACAAATCCTACAAAGGGTTGTATTTCTTGACCTCCTTCCATTCCAGCACCATGTTAACCTTTTTTTGGTAAAAGAAAAACAAGATGAACCCTCTTTTATGCACTTTCCCAACAAAAATGCTGACAGCAGCTGTAAGCAGGTAGTGACACAAAAATGTCAAATACATGGAAAAGGGTGAAAGTAAGGTTTTTACTCTGACATTTTACAGCTGTTTTACAGACCACCTTCCACTTGTCTCTGGACACCAGTCCAGTGCACAGCCTGGAGGCTGAAATACGAGGAGATACAACTGAGCTAGGACTCTCCTGAAATTACATTTTTTTCCCATCAGCGCAGGTACAGCATCCAGTTTTCATAACATCAAATGGCTTCAGAAAGGGAATGCACATTCTCTTGTTGCAAATTCTGTCAAGATTACCTCCCCCAGAAGATCAATTTCATAGCTATTGTTATACTACAAAGAAGATCCCTCCTATCTGATACCATAATAAAACAATAGAGGCACTATAAATCAAAGGTATCCAAGCTTTTCCACTTGTGACAATTTAATTGCTGGAATATGAGTCCTTCTGCTTTTCTATAAGACTGGTGAATCTGGGGATGAACAAATTCCTCTTATTCCCTCCCCCCTATACAGACACACACACATATCTCCTCTGGGGAAAAAATAAATGAATAAGTCTGTATTTTGTGAAGCACCTGAGTAATGCTGGAGAGTGTCTGACTTCATGCAAGCAGGCAAACACAGCGTGGTGCCTACTTCCCAGCAATGTTCAACCTAATTAGATGGAAACCCAAAAGTTCTGAAATATAAGGAGTTACTTGTCAAATCCCATACCAGGGGAATTACTTTCTAGCTTTTCACAAAGTAGCATCACTTTGGCACACCATGAAATCAGTGAATTAGGGTCTTCATAAAACATGGAAAGAAGGGCTGAAATGGTTTGGAAAGCTCAGCACAGCATGCAAAGATGTTTGAGTACATCAGAGGCTGTACACAGAGTTGTTGAGGGGTTTGAGAGATTTGCCTTCAATAGGCTGAAATTTGGAAGAACCGGAGATGTGGAGAGCCCAGAAAAGCAGAGATGTTTTTGCAGCCTTATTAAATTGCAAGCCCCACCTAGACATTTGAAGATCTTCCACAGAGAGTGTTGCTGCAGACATCTCCCATAATTGGAAGAAGGTGAGGGGAAGCTATAGATAAATAAAATACGAAGCACTGAGTTAAACATTTTTTTCATTTTGTTTTGCTTTACAAAGTCACAATTATATTGTTAGAATTAGCATTATTTCAATTAGATAGTGAGAAGTCAAAAGCTGGCTCCCAGCTGTGCCTGTGTGCCTCACAGGGACTTGTTCTACCTGCTAACTGTGGGGAAGCAGCATGTGTGTGAGCTTAGAATTGAGCTACAATCACTCTGCAGCCTGCTTCCCCTGGTCTGACATTCCTGCGACAATATCTTCAACACAGTAGAGTTACCCTGAGCCTGGCAGGACGTGTCAGTGAGATGGATGGAAGCTATCTTGGCTTGGGTGAAAAGTCCATGAGTGATGGCAGGAGAAGAGTTTAATGCAAGCTCTTACCCTGAATGCTGATAGCAATTTTAACACTCCTTTTTACTATTTTCTTTGTCATAAAGCCCTCATAGCTCTTTGGGTTCACTGTCCCAGCCCTGAAGATTTTCCTTCTGTGCAGACACAGCCTGGTACTAGCTGACTGCATCCTCAGTTTTAACGCCCACTTTTGCAACTGCAGGAAGAGCTCACAGCTCTGCAAACCTGATGTTCATGGGGTTTTAGGTCATTTTCCAACCCTGTAGGCACAAACGTTTCTTTATTTCTCCTTCTAGTTGAATGATTTTATATCCTCTTCCTTGAGCTTGGAGTAGATAATCTCTTTTTTCTTTTTATTTTTCAACTTTTTTTTTTAATGTATGCATACTTTTATGTGTGCATGTCAAATACTACTGCTGTAGGAAGTGTGACATATAGTCTAATGCAGCTTATCAGACACAGGCTGAATGGCAGTCCACTACAGCACATAGCATTCATCTTATGAGCTGTTACTTTGGCCGTTATAATTTCGATTTCTAGATTTCATGACTGACCCCATATAGCTGATGTTTACAGAGCTGTCACACCCAGGCAGAGGATGTTCATGCAAACCTTCATACCCATAAATTTTACTTTGCAAGAAACCAATTAGGGAAAATAAAGAATAGACTTGACAAAATGCCTAGATACAGCAAATCTGCATTAAAAAAAGCAGTAAGGCCATATATAGTACACCTACACAGACAGACAAATATACATAGACAGGTGGGTTATTTATATACTTTGGTATATATAGAAGCATGTTTCTGTAGTAATTGAAAAAAAAGAAAAGACTATAATATTTGTGGACTGCACTCAGTAGATAGCACATGTATTCAAATTACAATCTGTCAATTAGAAACTCGTTCCAATATATTTTGCAGTCAAAAATGCATAAATTTCACTTATATACAAATCCCTTTTTTTTTTTTTCTGAAAAACCTTAACAACTGCTTCCTAAACTGAACCATTTCTATGCAAACCACTTTATAATAGAAGGGTACAGTAAGTATCTTAAACTAACAATTATAGATGACGATATTCTCTTTCATTATCCAGGATACTAAGCAATTTTCATTCCTCAGAAACAAGCAGATTCTACAGCAAGTCTTCAATAAATAAGAAGATGCATAATGGAGTCTAAGATCACATAATGTTTCTCTTAACTTCAAGCTTTTGGCTGGATGACAAAGTTTTACTGTAGACTGCAGATTATTCAGAGCAGAAAACAAGATCTCTTGAAGATCAGATCTTTAATTGAATTTTTAAAATACTATTGCACATTCAGAACAATACTGCTTTGAGTGTGCTACAAGAAGAGGTGTTGAAATTCACAGTCCTGGGGTGTGCACTTGCTCCTTTTCAGCATTTCTGACTTAAAGGTGGCCCTAACCTTGCATGGCCTACAGAGTGAAACACAGTTTTCTTTAGAAGGTAAATTTGCCAGAACAAAGAAAGATCAAAAAGGAATACAAAAAGATCCCTGCTGTTGACAAACATTAGCAGGAATTAAATAAAAAATCATCCGCTAGGAAGTGATAGATGAAAGCAGCAATCGTCAATTATCCTTTCTAGCACTCCTACCCCATTTGCAAACTGGCCTTAAATGGTAGCTTACATGGAGCCAAACTGACAATCTAAGAGCATCAAGATTACAGCTCATATTCTGTTACTGCTCTTAAAAGACGACAGTAATTATCTATAAGGGATACATGTTATGCAGACACTATCTGGTCTGTCTCACAGCTCTGGTTCCTGGCTTCATTCAGCCCACTTGCAAGCCAAAATTCAGCAAAGAATTTACAAATAATTCTAAATAGATGAACAGCAGACATCTGAAGGACATTTTTAATTTCATTAAAGAGAGTACTAAGCTGAAGGGCAAGCAATGACTTTACCAGGGCACTAAAGATGTCACAGCAGTCCTTCCTCCCACCATCACAGCAACACCACATAAACACTGGAGTGTCACCAGATACCTTTGGTGTGATTCCAGCTGGGCCTTCCCCATTCTCCCTGTGTAATGGTGCAGCATTGCCCATCGGTACTTTTTCAGATCTCAGCCACTTGCTATTTCCTCCCCAGTGGTAAAATTGCAGAATGTGCTTCCTTCCTCTGGCTTTGCAGTTGGCATAAAAAAGTGGTGAGGTATCAGGTGTGCTTCACAGCACACTGCCACCAGAAGGAGAACACCCAATCCAACTCCCTTTTTGCATTTCAGGAGAACATCTGTTTCAATGGCATTCATCTCTTCTGTGAACGTGCTCGCTGTAGTTGAAGAAACTCTGCCCATATTGCACAGTTTGTGAGGTTTTGGTTTCCATTAAGCCTGCCTGGTGAGTTTTACAATACTTTGTAGCCTTAAATAACAGCAGAAGAAAAAAGAAAAGAATGGTTATTCAAAAATGAAGGGCAGAATGCACGTTATATTTGGAAAGAGGTATCAGATCAGATGGGGAAGGAGAAAGAATGGCTCCAGGAACAGGATCTACAGAGGGGAAGGCTCTAGACAAAAACCAGCCAAGACTATGAAAACTATCAGACTACACTGCTGCTAGTTCTCACTTAGAACAATTTCATTTCACATTTGTCATGGTTTCAGTCTTAAAAGTCAGCCCCTCTACTTGTATACTGTTTTTGGCACCCATGCTAATTTTTGCAACATCTGTTCCTATTTTTTTTTTCCAAATAAATACACATCTAAAGCATATTTGAATGTGTGGACAGTTACACAGGCTTCAGTATAAAACACGTGTAATCAAAGCACAACATCTATTTGGTTTTGGCTTTTCACTAAGTGGTTGCCTATTATTTGCAGTTGTTCAAATGGATTTCAAATGGTGAAGGATGCCAGTAATACAAAAGGTGGTAAGAAAGAAAAAATGCACACCCATTTTATCCAAACTTAAATGTTCTTTGCCACATAAGTGGAAAATAAATTGCAGCATTCACAACATACTTCCATTACCTTAAACAATTAAAAAGACCAAATTTCTTCTGAATTTGAAAAATTAGAAGATAATTTTGGGTTTGTGGCGTATCAGCCACAGTATGGGACCACGTTCTATGTATGCAAGAGCTTGCAACTTGAAACAGGAAATCTGTTAGTTTGAAGCCATGGAATTTACTAGTCACTTACACAGCATTCTGCTAGAAAACACCACATTCTTAGCACATTCAAGGTATACAGTGAATTTTAAAACTCAGAGCTGCTGCTGATTCTACAGGAAGTGTCTGGCTTTACCTTTAAACCATTCCAGCTCTCTCAACTGCTGCAGAGTTTAAGATCTATTATTTCTGCACCAGGCAGGGTGTCGTCTTCACATCTAGATTAACATCTAAAGGGACTAGGGATCAAACTGCACGACTGAAAGCAGTGCTAATCATTTATGCATACTGTTTTGAAACAATTCTCAGGTTTGAAAAGCACCTTTTGAATAAATATAGACCAAGGAAATGTAATCATCAAAAACAACTTGACATAACCTTCTTCAAAAAGAACAAATTATAATCGTGACATGTAATAGCTCCCGAGCAACGTTCACATCCCTGTCAGGGGTTTTGAAAGATTGACAAAATGGGATGTTGATATTAAGTGTTGTTTTTTTTTGTGGGTTTTTTTTTTCCTAAAAAAAAACAACACATACATGATAACAGTTTCCTGGCAAGCTGAACTTCACAGTTTTTGTCGCTTTTTACAGCCTGTCTTGATTTATAGAAAGCGTTATCTCCAGTATGGCAAGCTACAGTGCAAGAGGAACTGCTGTCTCTGGCCATGCACAATTGACCCAGTTCTTCATGTGTGGAGATTAAAAATGACGTTTCTGGAAAGTTAATGTCCTCTATCATATCTGGGTCCTGGAAGCTCCATATCACCTCCAGGTTATGAACTCCAGAAGCAAAAGTCTCTTCTCTGGGACTAATTTTTTTCCTTTGATTTCTGTTAAAACAGGAATGAGGCTATTTCTGGAGGCTGTGTCCTTTATCTCTTGCCCTGCCGCTGAAGCCCTGGGCTCACCCTGGAAGTCCTCCAACGAGCAAGTTGGGGAGAGAGGGAATTGAAGGGTATTACCTCCTCACTCTCCACAAATCACCTGCACAAGGCTGCCCCACTGTCAAGGGACAGACAGGCTACATTTATCTCTTGGCCATAAAAATGTCCCACAAAAAAAAGTCTTTCTATAAGCGGTCTCAAAACTGGCTAGCTCCTCCTCTGCAGCTCCAATTGGCATGCGAGCCAGGCTACCACTGGTGAGGCCTTCCTTCTCACACAGGCAAATTTCTGCTTTTCTTTTCTGGGATTTTCCCCAGTATCAAGCCTAAGAGACAAATACAACAGGAGCTGTATTCAGGGTTCACCTTTTCCACTGCCAACCCCTATAGCTTCTGCTCCTCTCCAGTAGACACCTGGGAGAAGGGGAAGAGGTGGAAAAAAATGGGGACATTTCCCACCTCTTCTCTTCCAACCTGAAGTGGCTTTATATCATGCCACTTCAATCCCATGAATCACTAACAATGAAAAAGGAAGCCCTGGTCATGCAAGGGAGCTCTCCTATCCTCTTTTCACGATACTGCCACAGCCATAGAAAGAAAAGCCACTTGAGCTGAAAAGGAAGGTGATGGTAGCAGAGCAGCTTCTTCGAGGAGTTCTCAGCTCTGGGAAAGACTCAGTGGCCCCAAATTACCTGGGTCTATTGATCTCCAGAATATGCAACAAGAGTACACTTCTGCATGCAGTGGTGATGACTGTGACATCTGCAGTAAAAGCATTTGTACAGGACATTTAGCAAGGGAGAGGAGAGTATGGTCACCAGCTTTGAGTCCTAACAGCAAATTACCTTCTTTTTCTAAAGCTTTTTTTTTTTTTTTTTTAATAATTTCTATCAAGGGAACACTTGTGTACATCCCAACACAGATGAACGGCAGCACTTGTACCTTGACTTCCTTCTGCCATCCCCAGTGATGTAAGTTGCTCTTCAGTTGTGTTTGCTGGCACTGTGCAATAGGCTCCTATTTCTCCTTGTATCTGCAGCCTAGCCAACTTCTGCAGCCATAATACTCCTAGTTCAGCGTTAGCCTTCAGGCGCTAGCAGCTTTTCTCTCTTTAGAAGGACTGGAAACAGGTGTCCTTTGTTTGTGTTCGCTTTGCTTTAGTGCAGAGCTTGAGCCCCAGGGAGGGAGGTGAAAGCAGGGGCTGGGAGGGTGATTCAGAGCTGAAGTTGATAAAGGAGAAGCTACTGTTTCCTCTCGGTCCCAGGTGGGCTTCCTTCTGTTTAGTCTACCAGAAGAGCAGCACATTTCCTGCTTTACATGCACAAACAAAAATATAAGAAAATGAAACCAAAGATGTCGAGAACTCTCAGGAAAAAGCAAAATAAGAACAACACAGCCCCCGCACCCCACACCTCCCATCCTCAGCTTCCTTCAGTGGCACAAAGCACATAAGCCAAGTTCTACTGCTAATATGTTGCTGATATACAGTGATATATAATATTGCCCATAAAATTAGTCATGTGTTATTGCACAAAGTGGTGTGTTCCATAAGAGCTGTCTATTTAGCAAGCTGGATCAAGAACATTAAATATGAAAATAAGGAAAAAACATTTAACATTGTTGAAAAGTAATTAAAAATATATTTCACCATATGCTTCTCTGCCATTACTTCATTTCAGCAAAACAAATGCCTGGAGCATTTATTATCCCCCATCATTTTTTAAAGAGGCCTAATGTTCCCAGTTGGCACAGGAGACACACAGATAAAATGAATCAGCCCTGAAATGAATTGGGTGAAATGCATTTGTCTGAATTCAAGTAGCTTCCCTGTAGTCAATATATGCACGAGTACTTCTGATCTCTCAAAATGTGTATCTCTGAAAAATAAATGTATACTGTTGGGTACACACAACGCATACTCTTTGAAAAAGACTAGAATGCCATTAGGTTCATTAGGGTTCTGCTGCAGTCATTGTTACCTATACAACCTCCAACAGCTCTGGTATTAAGAAACCAAAACAAAAGAAAAACATATATATATATATATATATACATACATACATACAATACAATGTGTACATCAAAAAGCTTTCAGCGCACATTTGAACTCCCAAGACTAAGTTCATCCATGATGCAATTATGTTCTTTTCTGTGTTTTGATGCCAAGAATACATTTGACTGTGGCACTTTAAATTATGGATTTAAAGTGATTTTACTGTAATTCATGGTGGACAGAAGAAGGTATCTTCTTTCAGAAATGCTGTTCCAAAGAATAGTAGTTTGAAAGGCTACATTCTGAGATTTATTAAAAATAAATTAAAATAAAAAATAAAAAGTGATATATCAGCTGATCAGTTAACGCTAGGAGGAATTTTATTTAATCTTATTTTTTTAAAGAACAATTGCTTAATATAAAGGCAATCACATAGAAAAAAAAGTGTCATTATTTGTATCAAGTGTTAGGAACGCTCATAATTAATGAAAATAATATATAAACACAGCTGGATAAAGATATTCCTGCTGTGTAGTTGACACGGTAGTTTATGCATTACTGGCATTTAAAAATATGCTGTTAGTCTTTACACAGACTCCTTTTGAAGATGTGAAACTTGACCCTCCTGCCTGTATAACAAAACTCTGCCACACACAACAGTGCACTGGCACTGACCTGGCACATAGCTGAGAGCTGAGACAGAAACCAAACGCAGCAGATTCTTCCTGGGTGAACGGAGGCGAGGAATGTATTGGAAGTGATGTGAGAAAGCCCTACGATGCCCTGCAATGGCCAGAAATATTCCTTGCTCTTTCTGGGAGCAATGGGGAGAGACATAAGAGACTGAAGAGGAACGATGAAATCAGATTAGTCCAAAAGATCTGGATTTTTCTGTCACTAAATGGAAGAAGGCACAAGAGGAAATGTGTTGGGAATCGGGGCAAAGGGATTTGAGATTCTGGGTCGACTCAGCAGAAGCAAGCTTTCCCACAGCACCACAAAGCCCTCAGCATCCTTTTCCTAACAAATAGCATGGCCCTCTTTCCTCCATATATTCTGCCTCAAAAGATCATTTCAGCTGTAAATCACATTCTAGTCCCATCTTAAAAAATAATAATAATAAAAAATAAACAAGTGAAAGTGCAGCGCTGACTTCAAATGGCACCTACAAATGGAAATGCTGGATTGAAATTTTTCAGCTGTAAACCACAGTGGTGTTTGGTAGCCTGGAAACCCTAACAACTCCTAAGTAAACCTCTATAATTCACTGTTGACCACCACTAAAGAGCATGGCAGACTCTGGCAGAACAGGAAAAACACCTAAACATTGAGATCCACAGTAAAACCACAATAGCTAGCAGAACTCTGTGATTTTCAGCAAACACGATTTGGTTACAGTTCCAAATGACAGAAATTGGCTGTGCTGTTCAAGCTCTGCTGATGTGATCCTTTACCTCTGGAAGTCCTTTTCTGATCAATGAAGAAAGAGGACAGCACTGATGCAGACAGTGAAGGTACTGAAGCTGTGAAATGTACCAGATTTGCATCTTTATCAATGGGACCAAGGGTATGTGCTGATCAGTGAATTTCATCTATAAAATAATGTATTTTGAACACAAGCAGTGTTTGCCCTTTATGAAAGAAAATAATCCTAGTTTGAATGAGCTTCTTTAATACTGTCAAATTATGATTTGATTTTCTCTTTAATGTTTCAACAGAAATACTGGACTGAATGGAAGTATGAAAAGAAATCACATTTTAAACCAAAATATGCAGGCATAGTTATTTAAGGAACAAACTTCTCTCTATACCAAAAAGAGGAATTGTTTTGCTAACATAAATTGCATTTCTGTCTAAGAAATCTTTTGATATGAGTGAGTACAGCTTCACTTGCTGATCATTTTAGATGCATAGAAACCCCATGCAATACATGCAGTATGAGAGTATGGATTTCTAAATGTCTACCTAATGTTTGTAAACTGACAAGAGATGCACGGGGAAGACATGCTGTAAGAGTCTAAATTGCTGCAAAATTAGTTACTGCTGTAAATGAATATTTTAGTAACTCAGCTTAAAAAATCCTCTGTGATTTTACTGTTTCTTCAGTCATCCATAATCTTTTAAAGATTCAGCATGGTGGATTTGTGATATCAAGCTGAAAAACAGAGGGAAGAGAAGAGACAGTAGTGCCTGGCATGGCTGTTCCTCAGATCATCTGCATGTACTCTTCAGTGGCATCTTCTAAGTACCAGTCTAGGATATATATATTCCAGGGGCTTTTGGCTTTCAGACTCCTGTTATGAAGTACAAAACTGTATCAGAGCACTGTTATGTCTATTCTACTCTTACTGTGCGTATTTTATACACTAATGTGAGATCTGCTTTAACTAGTATTTTTAGCTATTTAGAGTGACTGGCACTCACTTTTTTCCAGTAAGGATATTTATTGAATAACTATAAATTAGCTCCATTGTGAGCTCAGATGCAGTGCATAAGACGGCTGCTGTCCTGATTTAAAAAAAAAAAAAAGAAGAAGCAAACTTCTGCCAGAAAGAGAAGGAATAAATAAGTGTCATCTCCTGATGAACGTAAAAGCAGAGGAGGAAATACATATGTGATTTGGAAACAGGATTACTCATAGATTCAGAAGTAATAAATCCAATTACTTTGCTTGATTCATCAATAAATGGAAAAGTAGTATTTGTTTTATTATCAAATTAAATTATTCTTTGGAATTAATCCACTTAAAATAATTATTTCCTAGCATCAAGGAAAAGCAATCAGTAAAAAAGGAACATAAACTGTCTTTCTATTGCTTCTGTAAAAGGTTTTTCACATGTTTTGAGCACCAGATTATCCCATTATAACTGCAACAAAGAAATCCTAGGAATTCAGAGAAGTAAATGTTGCTTTTATAACATCTCTTACTCTAACAGTCTAGCAGGGTAGTTTAAAAGCAAGAAGTCTCACAAACAAGACTCAGAATAAAATGTTTTTCTGGGAACACTTCAAGTCAGCTTCTGCTGAACAGTATGTGCTCAGTGAAGTAACTCTGGTCAAACTTATGACTGTCAGTGCTGAAGTATTCTCAGGTTCACCTTCAGCCCAAGTGAGGTCATTCTCCACATGCAATGTGCAAACATTGGCCATGTTGGTTCACCAGTACTGAGACAACAAATACAGGCTCACCTATTTCAGGAGTAATAGTTTAAGTACATGGAAATGGAAAAGCCTATAAGTAATCCACTGTAGCTATAATGTTTTCCTACAATTTTATGACTTGTCTGAATGGAATTTGCAAGTGTGGTGCAAAATAAGGAGTAAAATGCTTGAAATCTTATCCTTACTTTTTAAAAATCCTTCTGCCAGGCAGCCATGGCCAGTAGACTTTGAACTCAGAAACGGTAAGGTTTCTAGAGAGAGCTGTCTTATATTGAAAGTTTGGTATGCAAAAGAATAAAACACCCCTCTGGTTTCTGAAAGATCATCAACCAGACCAATGAAGACAAGGCTTTTATTTGCCATCAAAGATCGGATTCATCTCATGCAGAGTGTGATCCAATAGCTGGATTAGAGAGATTATTTGTCAGCATGCAAAAGTTTTTGTGTTCACTCTGTTCTAGCAAGGCTTGAGAAGGTTTTCTTCTGTCTGCATGGGGAGACATCATTGTCTTCCTTTGGGAAGAGCTGAGCTGACTTCCATTGAGATGCCACACACACCAGCCTACAGTTTAAGACAAAGCTGTGACTCACCAATGATAAACTGAATTTTAAATGACAAGTTTTTTAACATGGGAGGAGTGGCATCCTTCTAATAGTGAAAGCATCCACATCTATAAATACAAGGCGCGGGAGGCAAAGAGATGAGGCTGGGTGATGTATAGAAGTTCCACACAAATGTGCATGGGAACATCATAGTAAGGGGGATGAAGCACTGAAACAGACTGCCCAGAGAGGAGGTAGAGTCTCCTCTGGGGACATTCAAGACCCACCTGGACACCAACCTGTGCAACCTGGTCTAAGGAGCCTGCTTTGGCAGGGGGGTTGCACTAGATGATCTCTGGAGGTCCCTTACAACCCCTATAATCCTGTGCCACTGTAATTCAATAAAGAAACCACGATTTTAAGCTGGAATATGAACAGTTTGATGTCAAGACATTAAGGATCACCAAGTAAGTGTGTCTTTAAGAGGTGTCTCTGCTCAAGGGGAGATCCTGTTGTTCAGACCTCCACTGTGCAGAAGAGCTCAAGGGGTTCTTGGGCTGCTCACTGTTTATGGTGTAAGATGACTGACAGTCATAAGTTGGTTTTTCAAGCACACTCTCAATTGGCCCTCAGTTATTGAGCCACATCTGCTATCAGTGCTTTCAGTCATTATCTGCACTGTTGCTCACTGTCTTCCTGTGTGAGGCCTTGTGTGAAAGGCCAGACTGAAGGAGGAAGTTGAAGGATGAATGGGGAGGAAAAAGCATAGCTGTTCAGCATGATACTAATCATATTATCATATATATCTAAGCTAGGGTCTAGCTTAATAATGGACAAGCTACAGAATGCTTTATTTCTGGGTGCCATCATTACTACTGTGGAGGCTGCATGCCCTTATCTAGTACCATATTTTTAGCTGGCAGTGACCCACCTGAAGGCATACTTGTCTGTCTACAGTTGGAATCAAAACATCAAACTGTACAATATCCAAAAATACAAACCTAACTGCATGCAGGAAAGATAAAACTATGTAAGTAATATAGCACCTTCAAATTCTGGAAAGTATTTTAAAGATTTGTCATCCAACTATTTTTGTATACTCCAATGAAATATTTTTTTTGTTTAACTTTGAACAGAATACTTTTATTTCTAATGTTTATTAAAAGAAAAGAAAACAAAACAAAGCAAAAAAACCCCATCACTTTTGCATTTTACAGTTTTAGAACATTTGCATGATGTTTATAATAAATATTATATTTTAAAAGCTGAATTGAAAATACTCAGAAAATTCTCAAGAGTTACCACAATGACTGGAACTGCCATTAGAAACATTATATAAAATTATTGCTGCACATTCTGAGATAGTTTAATTCAACAGTTTCATTTAATGATACTCATTCTCGAATGAAATTGCTGTACTTGAAATTTTAGGGAACCTGAATTCAGTGGAGAACAGTTTAGATAATAATAACTGATGATGTATCAGAACAAAAATCTTAGGATATATTCAAAGAGAACGAAAATGAACAGTGATTAAAATAAATGAACAAAGAACAAAACTCACAGGTACAAAATAAATCAAACATTTTAGGCTCCTAGGAAGTCTGTAGCTAATTTCAGGAGGAAAATTCAGAGGAGGAATTCTTCAGTGATTCTAAGTAACATATACTGTGATCACAAGGATTAACTGCAGCACAATACATGAGAAATTATTTTTTGACATATAACTTTTGTCTATAAATCCATACTTTTCAGTTCCACTTTAAAAGCATTTGGGATGTTTTTTTCTCCTTTTCAGCACACTGAAAACATTTTTCACTGAGGATTAATTTGAATAGTGGAACAAAACATCTGTGTTTTTTTTGTTGTTGTTTTTTTTCTACGCAAGACTGTGTAATCAGGATGTGCATTTTTCCCTGTAAATATCTGAAATCTAACATCCACCATTATTTCATTATGTGAAGTCCAAATATCTTCCTCTTAAGTGGTGCTATGGACAGAATGCAACGCTGAGGAGACGGGCAACAGCAAACCACAAAAATGGAGGGTAAGGACCTGGCTGCCATAGCATTTGAGGGCTCTAGGTGGCTGCATCTAGATCTCTTTATATGCCTAATATGCATGGGAATTCCAAACTGGGGAAGACCCAGGCTGCTCTGCCCTTTTCCTTCTCCTTAATTTTCTCCAAAAATGAAAATGTCCAAAAAGGACATCACTGCATGTTTCAGCTGGTGCCTGGCAAGTGAACTCAAGGGAACTAAACCTAAAGGCAGAGCCACTGCTGCAAGACAGACTTTGAAGGGGGAAAAAAAAAATTAAAAATTTTAAAAAGTGCTTTGGGCAGAAAATTCTAGCCTTTTCCCACCTTATTTTTATAATCTTGAATCTTCTAAAAAGATTAATAGCACCTGATTCCAATTTTTTGGACTACTGTTATTTGGACTTCCTTTGTTCTGTTTTTTGGTTTTCCTACACAAACTCTTACAGTGTACACACAGCCAAATCCAGATATGGGTTGAGATCTTAGGAGCTGCATGGTCTTCAGCTCCATTGTGTCATTTCACAGAACTGAGCAGAAGAGAGCAGCAATTAAAGAAAATATCAGAATGATGTTTAAAAAGAGAGAGGCATTCAAAGAAGACTCAGAATATGCAAACGTATTTGTTGAACAGCAGCTTGTGGAACACTAGGTGTTACAGAGAATAATGAGTCTTAGTCCCAAAGGCTAAGTTCTGGGTTCGTCCATCAGTTCAGACTTCATTCATCATTTTTTAAAGCACTTTGTGGGATAGATGAAAAGTCTCCTACCCTCACTCCATCTGAACATGGCCCCCCACAAGGGTAGAACTCAAGCCCAGAAGACATCAGAAACACTTAGAACCTCAGTGCCTTCAGAAACCAGCATGGAAGCTATCTTTTACACTCAATCTTTCCTCAGTATCTCACACAGAGCACTTTTATTTTTTCCACCAGCATGGTGAAAGCAGAGAGTCACAGAGATCCCTTTCTGTCTATGACTAACAGCTGTAGGTGCACAAATGCTGGGCTTCGTTTGGTGGGGAGCAGTCATTGTATTCCCTGTGTTAAAAGGCAGTGAGCTCAGGTTTGATGTGCTGTTGTGAAGTGACACAGTTCCATTTGCACTTCCTGAAGGTCTGGACCAGTGTCTTTGTCTTGGTTTGTCCCTGTGCCAGCTGAGCTTAGTGAACTAAGATACTGCGAGAACAGACTTTGAAGTTATCACAGGCAGGTGTCAATGTTATCATCAATAGCACTTTTGACACATGACTTCAGCTCGGATTCTAACTGCATTTTTGCCAATACACAGTCCTTTAACTTCCTCTGATTTAGCATAATTGCATTACAGGAATTTCAAAGAACTCTTTGAACCAAGGTACAATCAACATCATTTCAAAGGACATTCCCACCCAGCAGTTACCCCAGGTAAACTTCCCTTCTGAAGGAAGAGTATCCTTGAATGTAATTCAGTTTTTTCACTTCTGGAAATCATTTCCAGTCTCTTCTTAAATACGCTTTCACATAAAAACCTGTAAGGTACATTTTCAGCTACTAAACAGATAAAGATACTAATTTTAAAAATGCATTTGTTTACCAGATGAATTTCTAACTCTATATTTCTAGATCAGCAATTCAAGTAAAAGCTACTGATGCTGGATATCTTAAGTAAAAGATATTAGTGGTCTTTCACCTCTAATTTTTAAGATGTTCCAAGAAATCCTAACTGCTGACTTGCAGTTTGAATACTAACTTTAGATAGACTAAGAACTATCTGAATGGAGCCAACACTGAATGATTCTCTCCTCAGTCCACTGCTGGGTAAAGAGGAAACTTCTGTCTCCAGAGCTGTCATTTTGGCACCTTTATATAGCACTAAAATACACATTTATAAAAATCCAAGTGTCTTAATCTCTAAACGGTGTCATTTAGGAAATCATCCGTCATTAGCTAATCACGCATATCCCCTTCACTTGCCTAAGCCAGGCACTGCTGCATGAATGGAAGAAGATAAGGAGCGCATTTTTAAAAGCTTTCAAATGACAATGTTTAATTTCATCATTATTTTTAGGGAAAAAGCCTTTATAAGCCTTTTAAATAACAATCCTTGGTCCTGTAGTAACACCTTGGTTGGCAATTATAGGTGAAGATGCTGTTTTATAAGTAGCTTCAAAATGCCGTAAGAAATTCTTCTCTTTCCTTATCATCTAATCACGCTACAGTTGCCGGTTTTTGCAGCACTCAAAACATGCAATTTCCAGGAGCAGCCCAACTGTGTGCTGTGAACACTTACAAGTTATGCTTCATGAAGTGTTTATTAGAATCGAGATAGAAAATGAAGAGTTTTCACAGTGAAATCATATATCATTTTTCTAAACATACTCAGAAGGACTTGAACTATTGTCTCCATTTTTTTCTTGGACTATCAAAGATTAACTTCGTGATTTATGTGGCAAAAACAACCCTCCAAAAAAGAAATGGGAGGAGAGGAGAGTTTTAGTCATACTTAAATGAGAAAATCATTGCTAAATGCCACAAACGGAACATTAGCACAGTTGACTGCTTCAGAGCAAAATGTTCATCCTTTAGATTGCTTTGCATTGGAGATCTATATCGGAGAACTATATCTCTTTTCTGAAATATCTAATGCTACAACTCAAATACAGTCTCCTCCGATGCAGGATATTTAATTGAAAAAAACATTGTTCATGGGTGAAATCATATAACCACTTTTGGTTCCATCAAAATGTCACTTACCTGTTAAGCCAGGGCTACACATTTACTCCTGGGACTGCAGGGGAAGCTGAGTTCTATTGGACAATCTACTTTATAGCTTAGTACTTGGAATAAGAAATCTCAGTCAGGTTATAATGGGTGGTTTTAGTAGTCTTCACTACTATTTCAGATATTTCTTATTCAAGCCCAACAACAGGAAAAAACCTTTTGCCAAATTCAGCCCAGATCTGGAGAATACTTGGTAGAGGATATCTAAACTCATGTTCCTGAACTAATTGTTTTAAAATGGAGTCAAGGAAAGACTTAATCAAGTGGCGTTAATAAATTCACCGCGCCCTCATGATCATTATAGTAATGCTTTGAGAAAAAGAACACAAATCTTTGAGACAGCAGCTCTAAAAAACAGAGAAAATGAATAAAGCAGAACAAGCTTAAACTCCCAGAAACTTACTCCTTGCTGTGCCAGTCCAGATTGTGTCTGGGGTAAGTAGATAAAAGCACTGGATTCATAGGGCTCCAAAACTGAAGCAAAGCAGGGGTGAATAGGCCATTAAATTTGTAATCAGATCTGCTGATTGTCCAGAGTGCTTTTGGTTTTGTTCTATTTTAAAATAACTGCAGTTTTACTTTGAGAAGTGGATATATATTACAAACAGGCTAGCCGCCCTGAAGAGTTGTTTAAAATAGATGAATTCTCAGATTGTCAGACTTAATCATTCCATATGAATTTCTATCCAAATTAATATATTACAAAATCCAGAGGATCTGTGGAAGTAGAATAGACTCAGGAGCAGATTTCAACTGCTAAGCATTTCTCTACCACTAAAATCAGTGTTCCACCATTCTGCATTATTTTTATTTCATATTATTTTTCCTGTGTGCTGCCAAGTCACACCTGCTGTTGCTTCCTTCTTCCTCCACAGAAAAAGAAGATGGGGAAAAAAAATGAGATTTCTCAGAATTTATTTAGCTACTAGGTTCAAATTTTCCAATTAGACACTACGTGTTGTTCATGCAAAAGAAGTGTGCTAGTTTACATTTCCTTATGCTAATTTATTAACACCTTTCTTTATCAGAAAGGCATTTTAAATATTGCTTATGCATCAATAAATGTATTCATACATACATGCATGAATTCAGATATTACATTTAGAAGTTACTGTTCTCTTAATTCTTAATACACATTGGCGTAATTGCACAAATAAACAATAGCAACAAAGTTAGCAGGTCCCTGTTGGAATAAGCAACTACGCTTTAATCATTTGACAATTAACCTTTGGAGCAGAGAGTATTATGTATTTCCCCCACAGCTCTATGGGTATTTTTCTTGTGTATATTATGCATATATGAAAAGGACATTCTTTAAAGAAAGGCAAAAAGACATAAAGTCCTCTTCAGTCACACTCACCAAGGCTCTCTTTAATTACTGATATATTTTATCGTGCCCAGTTGCAGTGCTCAGCCCGAGGTTTTGCATCCGGGCTTTGCTACAGACCAAACCTTCAGCAGGCTCTTCCCCTTCTCTGGGGCACAGACACAGCAGCAGAACCCGACAGTTCAAACCCGTGTCTGCTGCAGGGTGACAGCGGTGCTGCCAGTGCAGGCAGATTTCCCCCTGACAAGGCAGAAGACGAATCCCTCCCTGACTCACTCTCTCTTAATTGAAATGACACATTGCTACATCTTTTTCTCTTACATGATTCTTACAATCACAGCTCATTATCCTTGACCTGTCCTTAACCATACAGTCTACCTAAAATAAAGGCTGAATAGATTTTTTGACTGCTCTGTTTCCACAGAAAAAACTTCTGTTTGTTTTGTCAGGAGCTATATATTTTAGAAGAGTATCTACCTTGACAACTCCAAGAGACCTTGACTGCAGCAAGCAAGAGTTCTACTCTTTTGATAGAAACATCTACCCTTGACAAGGAGTAGATATATCACCCCAAACTGCCTCTGCTCTTTTCCTCTGTTTGACATCCAAAAGAGGAGATACAAAGAGTGCGTCTTGCTCACAGGCCATGCAGAAAAATAAAATAATTCTGTCCTATAGAGCAATTCTGGACAGAGCCCTGCCTCCAGAGAGCAGGAACAAGTATCAAAGTCCACCTGGAGTTTTGGTTGCCACACTCTGTGATCTTCCCCATTTAGAAAACATTATATTCTTTTGAAATGCCCACAGAAGGATCGGTGGGTTTGTGGGTCCAGCACATTTAATGTTAACCATTTTGTACCTTGGAGCAGGATCACTCATCAGAGCCTGTAATCTGTTTTAACAAAATATTGCAAATGAAGCAGGGTAAGTTTTCAAAAGCTGCCCATCCAAAAATTAGTAAACATACATAATATACTTCTTCCTTGCTGTGGCCTGCCTTAACACAGCAGCACAAACGAAGTCTTGCCATTGCTGCTAAGTACAGTTAATGGCCTTTTTGTCTAAATTACAGTTGGTCCCTCTAAAAGAGTGTTTTCTGCCAAGTGTGGTTTCACTAAATGCTGAGTCAGAGGAGCTGGAAGTAGGGCCAACGCAGGACTGGCAGCTGGCAGCAGAACCCTGAAACTGATGGTGCTTTTAAGAGAAAGGATAAAAAACAAGAATGTTTGGGGGCAAAAGGAGAAAAACTGGAAGGCAGGATAAGTTGCAACATATCATTTCCCAAAAGGGAATATCATACTACAGTGAGTTGATTACTTGTAGTGCCATGCCTTGATATTTAGGTCTAGATCCTTTTAAATGTTCATGTGCTTCCTATTGAACTAAGGGCTCAGATACAAAGTCAGGTCCCCATACCTCAGCACAGTGATCAGCCCAGCAAACTGGGAAGCACTTTGCTCTTTCTTTAAAAGAGACTTAAGTAAGACAGCTCACTTTATATTTGCCTAGGACACACACATTGGCAGTTATTGTATATCAAGTGATGAGATGTGGGTAGTTAAGCAACAGTAATTCACACTAGTATCTAATGCATGTTATGTCTAAATACTTGTGCAGACTTTAGTAAACTTTCTGACTGTAGCTGGCCAATGAGTTTTGCTACCTATCTCCTGAACTTGACCTCTCCTGGAAGACAGGAGAGAACGGGACCAAGGTGCTAGCAATGAAGAGATGAGACACTGTTTGCTTCTCACAATTAATCCCTGTGAAGAGGAGGAAAGGTAGAAAGAAAATAAAGAACTGAGATGGTGTCACAGCCACTCCTAATCTCTGTGGCCACTTACCCTTGATCCCTGTCACCTTCCACATCATGTCTGAAAAAGGATGTAGGAGTACAGAATGGACTACATGAGGGATCTGAGCCATCTGAAAACTAACCCTCACCAAACCTGCTTGTTTTCCAGTAATTTGGCTCTATATTTGTGGTCTAGGGTCACAGTGACAAAGCAGAACCATTTTATGTTTCACAACAGTGGAAAAATGAGCATGTAACCACAACCACCTTCTTAATCTTCAATGATTCTTCCCGCTCCAAGCTCTAATTCCAGACACCTGGGACCTGATTTTGTTTCCACTCAAATAAATTGCAGCTTTGCCATTAACCTTGATAGGGGTAAGATTGATTCTTAAGATGTAAAGGAAATAATTTTCCACGTTTCCTCAAGGGTAGCATAAGCCTGGAGGAGTATCCTGGCATCATAGTCTGGTTCTCCTCAACAGCTGCTCTGTAGCAGTCACTTCGTCCCCAGTGACTCAGAGACCAAGTTTCAGATGCCCTCTGTACCCCATGGGAAGGCTCCAACACCCCAGCATGGGAGAACAAAGGCCTAACAGGCTGTGACTAGTGTCATAGCAGGAAACATTCTTGTTCTGTGAGTACAACCCTTTCATTAACACAGAAGGTGAGTCTTGTGCATGTGGTGGGTTCCTGCAGCACCTAAAGCCCAGTGAAGTTTTGGCACAGAACAAAGCCAAAAGCCTGACACAGAAGGAGGGAGGGAAGGGCCATGTCAGCAGGAATTAAATATGGCACTCTGTTGCAGTGAAACTGCAGGCATGGGCACAATGTTCAAAGGGAATAAACACAATCCTCCTTGCAGCCTTGCCACAGGCAGGGAGCCAAGGCAAACCTTGCCCCACAGCACAATTACAGAGCAAGCCACTGGCCTGGAGCAAGCAAGAGTCTTAAGTGCTCCCAGCTTAGTCCTTTTAAACTCCATGAAGAAAGTACTCAGAACAAGTCTCTATTTTTACCTTGGACACTGTACATCCTAACCAGAATCTAGAGTTCTTAGTTAAAACTGTCTCTTTCTGCTTCTTTTTCTCTCTCCCTGCTTGTACTTTAAAAGGGTTGCTGATGCAGATAAGAAACACAAAAGGGAAATGGACCTTCTTACGCTCCTTTGTAACCTTAAACAGGGAAAAGAGACTAAACCTCAGAACTACTCTTGTGTTCTCCATTTGTGGAGCAAAATGAGCAGTATCAACCTGGAAGGATACTTTGTGAAACAGCAGATTTATTGGCATGGCAAAGTTATTCAGCCATAGCGTTGATGGGTCCCTTATGGAGCCAGTTATATAATGAAATAATAATAATTTATACTATTTTCTGCATCATCTCACTTGTCTCTGAGTTGCTGGATTTTGAGGGTTTTTTTCTGGAGGTTTCTTTTCTTTTTCTTTTTTTTTTTTTGCATTTAGCTGAGTCTTGGCCCAGATTTTCATTTGTAAGGAAACTCATATTTTAAAAGTCTCTTATTCATGCTTATTTATTTTCTCTAAGGAAGCATTTTGCATATCAATGGAAAATATGAGGGAGTTTTCCCCAAACCACTTATTAGGATAACTGTTAAAGAATGCTGCCCACAGTGCAGTTAAGAAGAGAAAGATATGTATGTCTTTGGGCATTCACATGTCAGGCTGGACATTCATGTACTGTTGTGCAATCTGTGGGCTTTCTGCTGGTGGCTCAACTCTATTTTATATATATTTTCTTATCACTATATTTTATTGTTGTTCACAGAAGCTCACTTATGCATTCCCTTTCATTCCTTAATATTTTTCCAGATGAAAATCTGCCTCAAGCATTTTATGTACTGATAGAAGCTCTCTTTTTTCCTTTGATTTCGGTTTCTACTTCATTTTTTTTCCTAAGAAAAGTAGTCAAAGTTGATGAACTGGGGTATGTAAGGACAACCGAGATGCAAACATCTTGATAAAGTTGTGGGACTATGGCTCAAGAAACCAAAGTTTGTACAAATGCCAAGCAAAGCTTTCTGGAGTACATGGAAAGTCCCTGCAACGTGTAACCTCTGAGTGAACTACTTGCTCTGTTGCTAGTTTCTGTGAGATGTCTCACATTTTTTTCAGTGTCCTTCAAAACAGTGTCAATATTTTTCCTCATGTCCTCTCACCATTGGAAATAAAAAGGTCCATGGATAGCAGCATGATCCTGCGTCTCTTCAGGATGTGTCCCCAGGTACAATTTGGTCTCCAAAATGGACGGCGTGATTTGTGCGGTGTCTCAGTTGTTAACAACTGTGTTTTCTGTTGGGCTCCAATTTTCAGTCTGCAGCTGTTGACACAGGCTGTAGGAGCTGACAATTGGACACCACTCTGTTAACGAGAGGGCACATAGCAGGAGGAAGACATCCACGTTCCTATTGCCAAGAGTGAGAGATACATGGATAAACACACCATGTGGTGTTATTCACGGATGTAAGGTTACAAATGAACTTTAAATCTCTGCAGCCTTCCTTTTTTTTAAGAAGGTAAGCAGTGTGGGCTGGGCTGGGCAAAGACACTTAGAAAAGTTATAGCCAGCTAATAGCCCCATTTAACAGGTTAAATGAGAATAAATAAATGTAGGATTGGGTATTTCACAAGATTTATTTTTAGGATACTTTCTGTACTCATCGATTTTTCCCCTTTTTTTCCTGAACAGCACCCATAAAGAAAAACTAGGTTCACCTTCTTCACCTCACTTAAAGAATGCACACAGATAGTTAACTGCTGTGGGCCTCTAAATTCTTGCCTTTCAGGGAAAGCAGTGCATGCAGAAGTGCAATGAATGATGAGCAGAAGAACTAGAACATCAGTTTAAATGGGCACTATTCAGAGCGGCAGCCTCTGGGCATAGCATCTCTCTGTCTCCACTCCTGCACTGGGCTCTCTCATTAGCTGTCACAGAGGCTGGGAGGACACAAAGTACTCCATTGACAGCTGCCAATGTCTCCCATGGGCTCTCCGCAAGGCCCGTGAGGCAGCTGAGGGAGATGTGCTTCAGAGGCCCTGGGACTTTGAAATGTTAGAGTTTCGCCGCATCCCTTCTGTAGGCTTGTTTAGCATTTCTGATCACATTCAGTCAGTAGGAATAGATGGGGGAAGGAACACAAAAGATCCATTTTGAGAAGTAAATGTGAAGTTTTAGTCATAAGGGAGGATCAGAGTAATCACATTTTTGTATGAGTTAGAAGTGGTTGAGCTTAGTTCAGGGTCAGAGGTCTTACATCCTATGGCATCCCACAACTGCTCCATTCTAGCAAGTTTTGTGTCGTTGTATTATTGCTTCTGGTGTTAGTTTTTGTTTTGATTTGTTTTTATTTTTCTTTTAAAGCTCAAGGTTCTCACTGGGGTGCAAAACGTGAGGGTTTGGCTTGTACTTCTGAAATGCAGATTTAAGATGAGTGGTAGCAGCTGACTTCAGTTTACCCTCAGTCTAATATGTTTAAAATTTGATTTTCCTTTCGGATAGGATAGCTTCTTAAGTCCCATGGTGCCTTCTTACTATTGGAGCATATATTGCCGCCACCGAAATCATATAATTGTGCATTCATGGGCAACTCTTTGAGTTCCCTAATCTTATTCAGATAGTATGCTGAGTTTTTTAATAGCAAGCTGCATTTTTTATAGCTGGTCCTGCCCTGGATCAATCCAAAGGCTAATATTTATGGGTAGAAGAGAGTTTGATGGTGTTCCAGCAACAACCAAAACACCTCTAGACATAAACCTTATTTCACAGACCAAACCACCTGCATGTTATAGTTTTTTTGTTAACTTTGAAGCAGTAGACAATATATTTTATGTAATATGTCATTAAACAAAGTACCTTTTTGGATTAATAACATTCTCCGTTCTTCATTTTTTATGATAGGGTTGACCCATTGATCTTAAGTATGAAGTTAAAGGTACATTAAGGCCAGACTGACTCTTGACATTGCAAGATACTTAAAAGTGCTTCACAACAGCCGCTGAGGATCTCCTCAGTGTAAGCTCTTCCATGCGCTGTTCTTGTATAGGCTAACATAACAGCTTACTCCAGTGATTCAGAGGTGAAGTAATTGTCCCCAGGGGACTACTACAAGCTGGCAGAGAGGAGCAGAGCAGGCCTGCTCTTCCACCATTGCCCACGGGGTCTGATTTCCCCTGCGTCTCCTAAAAATGGAGCCTTTTATCTGTGAAACCAAACTGGCTATAAAAGCAGCAGGGAAATTACTGGGTGATAGGATGCTTCTTTTTCTTCTTGGGTAGCTGCACCCATTGCTGAGTTTCAGTGTGGTTACAAAAAGTTAGTCACAAGTCTGGAGCTACAGATACAGAATGGCCAACTGTGTTAATCATGCCTCCGAAGGGACAGAGAAAGCCAATAGTCCAGGGGTATTAAACAACCTTCAGGCCCAGTGTCTAGTTAAAATTAACGAGCCAGAGTCACCAGCCTACTCAGGCTGATGTGCCCTGCCCTAGTCATAGAAAAGAGATGTAAAACTAGCCTGATGGGCCAGATAAGTGACACTGGAGATTGCTTTATAGTTTCTGGGAAGCAGAAGAGGACCTGGAGCATGTGATCTGGGGTGTTTCCACTTCCCTCTCTAAGTCATGATGATACTTAATTGCTAACGTTTCCAAACATATTGAAAAATGCATTAATATGGAAAGCAAGCAAATTAAAAGATCTGGATTGTTCTCTACCTTAGTGTGCTAATATTGATTATACTTTATAAAGCATGTAATTATTTTTCTGAGCACAACAGTAAAATACACTGACAAGTTTTCAAGTACTGATCAAAAAGCATACATTAGAGTGACAACACTATTCTTGGATTTTGAAGGAATTTGGCCACGTAATTGCCTTCATCTCAATAAAGAAAAGAAAATATGACTTACTAGATCCACAAAAGCGTTTTAGGAGCCTATGCTCCATAAAAATCAATGGGAGATAAGTGCCTAAATGGCTCTGGGGATCGAGCTGGTATGTAAATGACAGAAGTCCTTACATCTTCTGGACTCCTTATGGAGTCCTTGGAGTCAATTGCAAGGTCTGTATAATATCAAGAGGGTGACAGAAAAACATTTCCATACAGCGTGTTCTGGTATCCAGAGCACAAGGAGTATAATATATCCTATGAAATGTAGGCAGTTTTTTGAAACAATTTATACTGATATTCCAAAAGGAGTGTGTGTTTTCTGTATCAAAGCCTGTATGATCTGAGTCCTCAGTCTGTTTAAGGGAGCGTATAGAAAATATACACATCAATATGTCAAGCAATGGTTTGAGGCAAAAGTAGACGTTCTGGACAATTGAAATCTTTTCTGAGGTTTATATACTTAAGAAGGGATTGATCTTCCATCCCTGAAGTACTTCCAGCTCCTCTGGTTTTCAGAACAGCTTTCAGATACATGACTATGAAGCAGATTATTCAGATGCCTTAATTTGCCAGAGATATATACAAATTTGCAATCGTGTCAGTAAAATATTAGCCAAATAAAGAGAAAATCTCTTATTTTCTGCATTCATCTTTTATTTCACACACAGGAAGTAGCAATCTGTGCTTATTAGGTTAAGAAGGATCCTATTAAGTCAAGCTGCTGAAATATCTTCAATTTATTCTGGTATGGAAAAGAAAGACAAAAAAGCATTCACAAATAATATAGTCATTGTATCTTGAAGAGGCTGTCAGATAAACCATCACAAACAGCAGACAGTGACCTCCAAATCTAAGAAAAACTCTTTAGTAAACAGAACCTGTTCCATTCCTCCTTGGCAATACTATAAATAAAAACAGCTCTGTAAACTTCATGGAATTACACCAACGCAATATAAAAAAATACCAGAGGAATAAAATGCAGTCCACATCAGCTCAAATAACAGATTCCAAATGGATTAGGAAGAAAAGCAGTTTTGAGCAGAGCTCACCCAGATTGCGGGCACATCGCTGCCTGTATCACTGTATCCATAACATGGCCTGAGTTCTCCAGAAGCCCTTGCAGCACACTGCTACTGTCCCCAGATATGAGGGCAGCATCCAGCATTTGGCTGGACCATCAGAGCTGGAGCCAGAGCAGCTTCCTGCTGAGCAGACCTGAATAAAATTATCCAGAGGGCTTTGGTAAAAATTAGTGGGCCTCAGTAAAATTACTCAGCAGACCTTAGTAAAAATTAATTGCATAGCCTACCCTAAAGCACAAAGGAAAGCAGTACCAAATGAACAGCAGCTGAGTTTGGCTCACAGTGGAAACAGCTAATTTGATGCTGGTCAGAAAAAAAAAAAAAAATATTTTGTTACTGATTCCAACAGGAAATGAAAGTAGATTTTTTTTTTTTTCTTAACGCTGTTGAGTCATAGCCCTCTGAAATTTTCTTCTTTGTGCTTCTGGGAATTATACACTGTGCCAAAGTACCTTCTTGTTTAAACAGTGTTTTGGCATGCCAAAGTGGGCTGGAATGTGTGCCATGTTACATGGCTTCTGTAATTCGGCATAAAGAAACAGATGAGGCTGGTTTGATCCCAGTGGAAACCTCAGATATATTCAAGGCTCCTTGTGTTTGCTAGCACTTTAATCAAAAGGTTCTGTATAATTCAACATCAGCTGAATAATAGTTAGTTTGAGAAAGTACAGGGATACAACTGGGAAACTGAAGAAATTAAATTCAGCAGAGCTGCGTAAGACTTTAGTGGGATTATGGGCAACACGAAACTATTGAGGCCACAGATTGAGTTGCCTAGAAATGGGGTAATTGTTTAATGTAGTTTTAAGAAAAGAATCATTCATGCTGCAGGGACTTGTATTGTTGACATGATTATCTGTTTATTTGCTACCTTTACCAAAGTGTAGGTGAGCTCTACATAGCATAACGAACTCACATCACTCTGCAAAGAGCTATCATTTCAGGCAGTAAAAATCTCCATGGAAAAGGATCGGTTTTTCACAGAATTATAATCTCTGGAGAAAGAAAAGGCCCATTAGGTCATAAAATCTGTTCCTCTGCCAGTAAAGGATTTGCTGCATCTATGTATATTCATTAGTGTTTTGTTCAAACTGGTTTCCAAGAAAAGGGGACTTCCAACGCTTAACTTGGGAAACAGAAGCATGCCTAAGTAGATCTCAACAGAAATTTGTCCTGTGCGCTAACTTACAGGGTAATGAGTTACATCAAATACATATTTTCATTTTCAGAAATGTCTCCATACTAGACAAACATTTATTGGGATTACATGTTAATTTAAATTAATATTTTTTCTCTTTCAGACAGCTTTTACGTCTCATTTTTAGGTAGAATTGTGTTTATTGAAATTAAGGAAGTGAAATTATTCCTTCCTGAACTTTCCCACATCTCTGAATATAATAAACATGATGTAGGGGCTGACAGGTGACAATTCTGAAGAAAAAAAATGTATATATCAACATGTAACATTTCACCTGTCTTTTACTTATCTGAATTTCAGACAAATTGACATTATGGAAATATGCCTTCAATTTGAAAAGGCTTCAACCCATGCTCTAAATTTAAAACGGAACTTGCATATCATTAAAGTCAAGCCCAAATAAGGGCTCATGTTGAAGTACTTGTTAAATTGTTATTAAGTGTCCTTAATGTGATTGCTAATTCTTGCACTCATTCAAATAAATTCATTCAAAGAATTATTAAATCCTATTAGTGAAAAAAAAAAGTCTGTCTAAATTCATCTAAATTCAAATTTATTTGGTGAAATTGAGACCAGATTTGCAAATACAGAATGACTTAGTAAACATATGATCACACACATTATCACTCAAAATCATACAAAATTTCACTTTGTGTCATACTACACACAAGTCTTACTTCCTGGAAGTAGAACTGAACATTACTTTTCACTTTTTCATCGTTGTAAATATGGCTTTCTATGAATTCCCAAAGATGCTTTGGGGTGTTATTTTATTATTGTTCCTATACTTTTTCTGGATGATAAAATGAATATGTTCTGACTGCCTCTAGCGATAAACAAAATCCCCATGTCCATGCTGGCCAGACAAATCATCTTAGCACTTTTACAAGGGGGATAAAAGAGATAGAAAAGTGCAAAGATGATTTCCTGCACTCCTGTTCACAGGACTCCTATCTGCTTAGTTTTGTAAACCAATTTGTACTGTGGTTTGGCTAGTTTGTGTTGAGGAGTCTTGGTATTTTAGCACCTTCCTAAAAAAAAAAATACTCATAAGGGCAATTCCCCAAGAAAATATTAAGATTTTTTTTTTCTGGTGGAAGAAGAATGGAACATACTGCCATCCATTACACTGCACTTTGTTGTTTGGCTTTACAACAAAAACACATTAGCAACATCAGGCTGACTTCAGTGTGTATAATACCAGCATATTCAAATATTGAGAAACCCTTTCCTTTACACTTTCCTGTAGCCGTCTGGAATTACGAAGAGGGAAGAGTGCTCCTCTGTACACGGCCATGTTTGTGTCTGTGTGTGTGTGTGTGTCCCTTGCATAGGAAGGTAAAGAAGTGAAAGAAATGTATACGATGAAGGGAGCATTAAGAACACATTTCCAATTCCTTTGAGATTTCCAGCTCTCTATTTTCCATGGGATACCTACAAGGTGGCTCTTTCCAGGAGCATATTTTGCTACCCACATGTGACAAGAGGAGGGCAGTCTGCCTGTCAGTTACATAATCTGGGGCACAGTGTGAACTGTTTGTGTACCAGAGTGTCGTGTAGGACCATGCCATCTCTTAGAAGCCTGCACTAAGAAAGAAAAAAGTCTTTCTAAAAATGTGAAAGCAATAATGATTCTAGATGGTCCCATACTGGTCAATATTGCCAGTGCCTTAATCAGCAGATTGCTCAGCCTGCAGCTCTTTCAGTATAAACGGGGAGGTGGGCCTGACAAGGTGTTTCCAAAGATCTCTGCTATGAAACACATATCCCTGGTTATTGAAAAATCAGATCTGTCAAACTCCTGGCTTCCTGCCTGCCTGTATTCCCTCTGGCTTCCAGGGGCTGCTTTCCAGCTGAGGTGATGAAGATTGAAAGTGGTTGATTGTCTTCGCAATAGCTGGTGGATAGACACACTGCGAAGGTCTGCCTGTCACATTATTTTTATAGGTTCTGACAACAGCATATTCAAGTTTATGAAACAGATGATTCATACTATGTATAGCTTTTTATGCATCTAAAATGTATATACATATGTATTAAAAACATGGTGGGAACTGTTGTCACTGAATACGCCTGCATAAGGAGAGATGGTAATTCTTCTTGAAGGGAAGGGCCCACAGAACTGAAGTGACATTCTGGCACAGTGAAATGCTGAAATGCCACTAATGAGTTAAGCAGATATTTAAAATTTGTGCTACAGCATATTTTCAACTGCTCAGTTTTCTATGCATCTAAAACTTTATTAGCAGCATAAGGGTTTGTCTGGAAGAAATGTGCATTTATGTGTACGTATTTTACAGTGAGAAACATGCTAAAAAGTCTAGATGATAGTCTGTTCTTTGGTTGAATGATGCTCATGTGGGATTTGCAATTGAATTGTAAGGACAGGAGGACAGGCGGAAGACAAGTGACAAAGACAAGAGTCTCTCTGCCAGCAGGGAAGAAGAGCTGTAATGAGCAAAACTCCCAACTTGATCTAATTTAAGGCCAAGCAGAGCTTCAGGAATGTGTGGGAATTAATCTTTTTATTTATTCAGAATGAAGGAAGAGAATTAAGGGCAAGCAGAATAGCACTGAAATGGGCAGATTTGTATTCCCTCCTGAAAAACATTGCATCTAAATGCCTGACAGCTAAAGTTCATAAGTGCAACAGCAGATTTTTAAGAAACTGTATAGCCTTTCTGTTTGTTCTATTTTTTTCTGAAGGGGGATGGAAAAGAGAGACTGGGTTTGACCAATAATGTGGTCATTGTTGAAAATCTAAAGCAGTACAAAAAATGAATAGGGAACGTAGCCATAAGAAATAAGATGGGAAAAGTAAAAAAAAAAAAAAAAACAAAAAACAGTAATGAGTTTTCCTGATTTAGGCTGCAGCTAAGCAAAATGTCTAATCAGAAAGCCAAAGATGTGCAGCACTGGGCCTCTTAACTTGAGGAGATGTGGCCAGAATGTCAGCTGTGGTGTTTACTCATCCAGGTTCTTACTCTTTTAATAATTACATCAAATCTCCACCTGTCTGCCCAGGCAATTCAGTTTAAGCCTAAGTAGAACAAAATATATGAATGGCCCATAGAAATCATTCCGTGTTGGGAATCTGTTAATGTCTCTACTGTTCTTTGACACAAGCCAAGTCACATAGTTGGACTCAGTTTCTACATGGGCTTATCCTATAGCTGCTAACAAATAGCACTCACTTGTATTTTAATGCCCTCTTTTGTGCAAGCTTCTTTCTTCTTTTGCTTTGAGATCTTGCTGTTATAGTAACCAGATTCCCTATTATATGCCAATTAATCCCTTCCTAACGAATTTGAGTCATTTGTATTTTATTGTACAAAGTACAGAAATACATCATGGCAGAAAGTAGTATAAATAGGGCATGGGTTAGTCAAGTATAAAGCCTTTATTGTCTTCTAGGAGATGTGTATTTATCATTTCAAATTAAAAGAACCAATGTACTGCTAAAGTAGCCTTTTCCATTGTATTCAAGAAGCTTTCGAATGTATTTTTTTCTGATATGATGCTAACGGTATAACTTGCTGTGTTTTGTCTTGGAAACACAGATGAGATGCTTAGCTGAGATTCAGTTACAGTACTGTGCAGTTGTAACAAACAGAAATAATTGTGTAGTAGTAAATATTAGGCTGAAATCAACTTGTAAAGGCAACTGTAGCTGATGATGTCCCTGTTCACCTCTGGTGTTGGCTCCTATTAGCCAAAACCCCAGACGCTTACATGCTGCCATCAAGGCAAGTGCTCCCCTGATAATCTGGAGGGGAAATGGCAGCAAAGAGTCAGTAGATCTTTTTAGGGATCTCAGTTCCTGTGGCAGAGTGTTCAATCTACCACTGCTTACAGCGTACGCTTAAATGCATCTGACTCGAGTGAGGATGCTCCTGTGAGCTCAAACACATCAATGGTAGCTTTGACTTTGGCCTCCATAGGGCACAGTCTTACAGTATGACTGAGCTGAACAAGTGTATCAGTGTCCAAAAGGAGGGTATTTTACTCTCTCCTTTATTTTCTTCCACTCTCCTCCCTGCCCCCTTGCTCTATATTTACCCTCTCCCCTCCACCTCATCACTTTCAGTACTTGGCTAATCCCTAGGCAAACACAGCTTTCTCTACCAGCAAAAATCATCAATATTCACTCTTTCACCAGGTTATTTTCTGCCATTTTAGTTATCCGAGTGGCTGTGTTGTGCACCAAAGCCAGTATAAAAGAAGTACGCACACAAGTAGGAGTAAGAGGGGAGGATAGCTTTGCAGGAAGGCAGGAGGAGTTCACCATTTTTGCAGCTGTTCTTAATAAATATTAGGTTATATCAGGGACTCTTCAAAAACAAAATGATTTCCAAAACTGCAGTAGTGTGCCACTTCTTTACATATGTATTTCTATGCAGGCACTGGTTGAGCTGATCTTGTTAAGTCCAGCTTCAGTTATAAAATTCTGCAGAGGAATTCTGTTGCATAATATTGTTACAATGCCTAGATGCTACGCTGAGAAGTCAAAAGGAATTAAAGCTCTGTAACGCAGCAAAACTGTGTAGCCAATTTGAGGATATAAACTGTTCAGACAAAAATGTCTGTACGTTTAAGAATAAGAAGGATTTCACTTCTAACCAACCACATAACACATCCTTGTACATATCCTTTACTAGTTAATCTGATTTTATTTAGTTCTAAAATGGGGTTTTGCATACTAATTCAGATTAATAGGGTCTGACTGCATGTAATTAAAAATTAGTAAGACAAAGACAGACCCTAAATCAATTCTTAAAGAACATCTTCCTTCAACTACAAAAGATTAGACTTCATGCATCAGTTGCTCTGAAAGAAAAAACAGTTATTATTGAAGAACGTGCTAACATTTTATCATTAAAAAATGAAGCACGTTTGCCTAACAAAATTAAATGATCCAGACAATAAAGCACATTTGCAGAGATCAAGAAGGATAAAACTAACAGTAGAGTAAAATCCAATGCAGGAAAAAAAAATGTATTACATCCTATTCCTGCAATGAGCTTCCGGCAAAGGACCATTGTGCAATAAAGGTTGTATAACAGCTATGTCCAACCTGCAGCCCACAGCCTGCATGCAGCCCAGCCCAGCTGGCAGAGCATCCACCCCTTCCCACCCTGCCCTATCCATGGCAGTGGCCTTTCCCACCAAGTGGCCCAGCCCCCTCAGCACCAACCAAACCTTGTTGCACTGTGAACCCCATCTGGGCTGAAACCAGGGCATGGGGTGCAACATGGTGCCTAAACATACATCTGTGAACAGCAAAAACGTGCAGCCATGCCTTCTGTTTTGATAAAGGAAATTGAGAACGAGCTTCAAGATTGCCAAATATTGTCAATTTTTGTGTGTGCATGCAATTCCATTCTCAGTCTGCATAAATACATGACCCACAAATTTTCATATGGAACGTACAGAGTTGCAATCAGATATTCAACTCCCAAATCTGATGATGTCTCTCTACCGGACTTCAATAAACCCTTTCTTACTGGAGAGAAATATCCCTGACTTCACAGTCACACATTATTCATGTCATTGCTTTTGGCAGTACACACATTTGCGAACAACTGTTTTGAAGGATGAAGCACAGGAAGAATAAAATTTAATCAAAAACCTCTGACGAACACCTTGAACACTAAGAATTGCAGCCACTGCCATCAAACCAGAGTGATGCATTAGTTTCACAAAAAGCATGGACATGTATCCCACTAGTTCTATGGTTTTGTTGCTCTTTTTTTTAACATTTCAATAAAAATGTTAAAAATTAAAATGTTTTGTTACTTACATACATTATCTATATTATATACTTTATGAGGGCTGCTCCAAAAGTAATACTTGTTTTATTATGTTGGCCCACAACACCAGAGGCAGATGTTGGTGATATGGCAGTAGAGGTTGAACCTTCCCACCACCATCCCATTACATGTTGTTGCCATGTGACAGATGGCAACCGAGGGGCAGTCTGAGAAACTGGAATCTGACATGGGAGTGCATATGAAGCAAAAGCATATCATTGACTTCCTTCATGCAGAAAAAACTGCACTCATTGACATTCACTAACACTTGCTGAACATTTTTGGAGCAGTGGATGTGAGCACAGCAAGACAGCAGTGAATGCACTTCAGCAGTGGTGACAGCAACGGTGGATCTTTTCTGCTGGCACAGACATTTACAAGTGCTGCATGCAGGCTCTTGTTCATCTCTGGCAAAAATGCACAGCTAATGGTGGTGACTATGTGGAAAAATCATGTTTTGTAGCTGAGAGTTTGCTCTATAAAACAGTGCTACTGTGCTCTTTGTTTCTATTGTTGTTTCCATTGAAATAAATAGGAGGCATTAGTTTTGGAGCATCCTACACAGACAAAGACGGTTCCTGTTCATCCAGTGTGACCCAAACAAGCCAAAAGATTGGACACTCATGTCACATAACATTTCATTTTTTGCATGGGTTATAACCCATGGAACTAAATCTGAGTTTGCACTGGAAAAAAAATTATCCAGTACATACTGTGCATACAATGCAGCCATGGAAAATTAGGAAAAATACCTTAACCATCTCAACTTCTTTTTTTTTGAAGATCCATTTTGATATTATCTGAGATAACTTTTTAATGTAGCTTACTGTAACTAAATGCTGCTTATCACAGCAGAACTCCCAAAGCTCAGAATATTAGGAATTCTTACCCCCACAAATTTCAAATCCACAATTCTTTGTAAAACAAAGAACTTTTTTATAGGAATGACTAAGTGACCCAGAACAGACACACAACAATCTCCTTCACATTTACAGTCACAGCATTTACTAATTTGTGTGTGAGGAGCAAAGGAAGGCTAGAATTCAACTCTGTGACCTTCAAACAGGCACAGATATGCCCTATGCCATTCTCCCCTGTGTTATTTAATGACATTCAGAGGAGGCTTCAGGCTGTTCTACGATGCTGCACTATCTCTATCATATGTCTTTGGTCAGGATGCATGGCAGCATCTATTAAAACCACGGTGAGTTTATGATCACAGTGGCAGCAGAAGTCCTCTGTTGGGCCCAAACGTAAACCACTAAAGCATTACTGTCAGCGTAGGAGAACCTCTGGGAGTGATGGGGCACTATCATGCTCATTTCTGGCAGCTCATCCTCAACAAATGGAGAACTGTTCTGGTGATAAGTAGGGGACACAGCAGTCACCTCCATTAGCTAGTGCCAAACTACAACGCCAGAATGTACATGCTGCACTTCAGCTTAGGGGCAATAGTCCCAGAAATACCAGTGGGGACAATTAACATCCACTGAAGCATTCTTCAGGATGGACCACAGGATCCATCTGGCTCTGTAGGGTTTTACTCACAATACGTATTTATTGATACTAAACCTCAGAAGTTGTGACTAAATTAGAAATCAATGTATTGAATTCTATTCTTCAGAGGACATTCAGTCTCCATTTCTGTGACCACCAAAAGTCTTATTGACTTCTTTGGGGTTGGTATTTTATTATGAATGCCGTCTTGTTCTTACCACTGCATGCTTACAAATGGACCCTGCAAGCATTCGTATAACAAAGGACTTCAGAATGTGACACAGTTACAGAAGCAGACACATTAAATATAGAGCTTAAATTTATCTCAGGATGCATAAAATGTCCTCTGGGAAAGCGGCACAGTGCAACCACGCTTTCTATTTTTGGCAATAATTAAACTGTACTACAAAGACAATGTAAACCCCGAAAGCAAAATAGTTAACATTCCAATATGATGCTTTTAGTGCTGTCTCATACATCATTCTTTTCAGCTCTGTTGCAAATGAAAACTAGAGTCAATGGAAATTGAAAAGGTATGGTTTGGTTATGCATGGGCTAAAGTATTTAGCTAGATGAGAAAATAAATACTGTTTACTTTTTCCAGCTTAAAATTGTATATCCTTCCTGCTGCACTGATTTCTAAAGTAAAATTGCTCACTACTTATACATCTCTCATGCTTATCTTCTAAATCAACAGTGATAAAAACAGAATTTTGAAAGTAACAGAGTATATAATAGGAAATTCCCTGTGTCACTTGTATTAACACAGTGCAATGAAGTACAAAAATATAAAAAATAAACTATGTTCCTCACAATAGTCACTTGGAAGATAAATTCATCATGGATTATATGTTTTCTTTTAAATAATACATAGCACAGTTTTCTGAATCACCTTATATCCTTCTCAAGGTGTTGTAGAAATTGAGCAACCTTAAGCATATTTATACAGATTAAGTGGTTTCTAATACTCCAAAGAGCACTTAATCTGCATGAATGTGCTTCATGTTGCTATGTGGCTCCCAAGCCTGATGAAGAAATCCAAGTGATTCTGAATATCTACAGCACACTTGTATTTTCATAAATCAAATGAAGGCAAAAATGGAAGAGATATGATAATTGGCCCTGGCAAGCAAGACAAGCAACTGGTAATCAGATGCTTTCCATCTTGAGCTTCTTATTCTTCAGCCATGTTCTTAAAATGTCTCAAATTATACTAATAACACAAGTTATTATGCTAATATGGAGACAAAAATGGAATAATGCTGAAAATGATGTATCCTCGATAAAATGTTCCATAATCACCATGACTAATGTTTATTAAGATGCTGCCCTAGAAACTGAAGCAAAGGCCAGCTGTTTTACCTTAAGGGCTCTGTTATGGCATTTTTTCAAATATTATGTGTTTATCACTTTTCCTAAATGGATCATCTGAATGAGAGAGCAGCAGCAAAACATTTAGCAAAAGAGCTTTCAGATTTTGTCACTTTCCCCTGGCAGAGCCAGGAGTTTGTTGCTCAATATATGGCCAACATACATGTAAGGTATCCTGAATGTGAAATAAAATCAAAGAATCACAGGGTTGGAAGGAACTTTAAATATCATCTAATTCCAATTTCCCTACCGTGGGCAGGATCCCATTCAACCTGCCCTTGAATGCCACCAGAGATACAGAATCCACAACATCTCTGGGCAGTCTGTTCCAGTGATTCAGCATTCTACAGGTAAAAAAAATTCTTCCTAACATCTAACCTAAATCTACACTTTTTTAGTTTAGAGCCACTCCCCCTTATATTATCACCATCAGACTGTGCAAAAAGTCAGTCCTCTCCCTGCTCATAAGTTCCCTTCAAGTACCGAAAAGCCACAGTAAGGCCTCCCAGAAGCCTTCTCTTCTCTAGGCTGAACAAGACCAACTGCCTCATCTTGTCCTCACAGGAGAGAAGCTCCAGCCATCTGATGATCTTCATGGCCTCCTCTGGACCTGCAGCAGCAGCTCCACATCTTTCCTGTGCTGGGGGCCCCAAGCCTGAGCACAGTACTCCAGATGGGGATTCACAGGGGCAGAATAGAGGGAGACAATACCCTTTCTCTCCCTGCTGCCCACCCTTCTTTTCATGCAACCTAGGATATAGTTGGCCTTCTGGGCTGTAAGAGCACACTGATAGCTCATGTCCAGTTTATCATCCAACAGGACCTTTAATACTTCTCCACAGGGCTGCTCTCAGTGAGTTTTTCTCCCAGACTCTATATATCTGAGACTGCCTCAATCCAAGCGCAATACCTAGCACCTGGCCCTGTTAAACCTCATTAGATTGTTGTGTGCTCACTTTCTGAGAGTATCCAGGTCTCTCTGAATGTCAGTCATCCCCTCTACATATACAGTAAGAGAGATCACTTTGAAAAAAAAAAAATAGATGTTCAGTTCTGCACTTTGCACAGATTTAAAAAAGAGGAATTACACCAGCAGAATTAACACATGACTGACTGCTCTTACTGACTACTGTGGGGGAATAGATTCATCAGTGTGTTTTGTTACAGATGTCCTTCCTCTTACAATGTTAGAGATGACACAAATATGTCTTGTGATGTGCAGGAGGGAGGTTTCATACAAAATACATACAAAGCATTAGCACCTTTTCTTGTTATACACTATGCAAAGTAAGAGTGTGTGGGATCTTGTAGAACATGTAACAAATATTCAGTACAAACTATTTTTCCAGCATGTGGGTCCCAGAGCTGTATAAATATCTCCAGAAAGCAGAGCCCAAGGCTTTAAGAGTATGTGAAATGAAAAGGATACATCTGTCAACTGGTATGTATCACAGGAGGCAAACCGCTGACTGAATTGGCAAGGGAGAACAGCAGATGATAATGAAGACAACTCTAAAGTCACTAGAAGGGATGGAAGGTAACATTTGTTGGTCTTTGGTTCAGCTGGTTCACAGCACTAGATCATTTGGAATAGTTTGTTTGTTCCTAAGGCATAAAGAAGTACTTTCTTCATAGAGTACTCATCCCAGATATCTTCTACTGACACCTGTCCTGAGAGGCAAAACAGTTTTCTAAGCTAATAAACAATTCGCAAAGTGCTTGCCATAGAATAGCAAGGAACATTCGGGGTTCATAAGGGCTACTGTAATAGCTGTAGGGAGAAAGAGAAGTGAAAGGAAAAAATGACAAATGGCTCAGGGTGGCTGTTTCTTTTTCTTGTTGATGGCTTTTGTAAGTTTATTTATTGTAATCCTAAAGTAGCATTCTAAGCTGGCCTCAACCTCAGGGGGAGAAAGAGATCTGCTGTAATACCTTTGAAAAGGAAAACTACAAATCAAGAAAAATCCAGGACTATAAATGAGTGGTTCACCCCAAAAAGTTAGGTTATAATATTAAATTCTTTTTACAAATATATTTATGTGGGATGTGCACTAATTCCAGTTGTTTGAATGCCCACATGTGGACTTGTTCCTTCACATGTACAGGGATAAGGTATTTACTATATTATCAGCTGTCTATGTTGCATGTAATAAAATGTAATGTAATAAAATCAGTGCAGTGTACAAAGCATGGAACATACCAAACTTCTGCTTCCTCACATTTTGTTGTTTGGTTGTTTTTTTTTACTATTTATGTGGCAGTATGTATATTTTGGTGATGAAGCCATATGGGTGGAGTAGAACAGATAGATCCTCTATCCTTTCTGGGTGCTCAGGAGCTGACTTCTAGCATCTCTTCTGAAGGTGCAAAAGAGCTTTCCCTGCAATCATTAATGCTTTCTTACTGTTGTTATTTGGATGTTTTGAAATACCTCTGAGGTGCTCCAGAGAGGGAACTTCTGCAGGACAGCCAGTCCACAGTAAAACCTCTTGCAAAAGCAAGCCTAGCAGGTCCAGTGCCAGACTACGGAATTTGATTTGCATGCTGTAGGATGGTTTCTCCTGCATTTTGCCACACTCCTTCCAAAGTAAATTAGAACATATGGTGTGCGGTTTGCCTGCGTGTGCAGCTTACTATCTTTGCCTCTAAGAGGTGTGGGTATCCCAGCAGGAATAAACTAAGAGGACTTTAGTCACTCAGTAGGTTGCCTGCTGTGAAAGGAGACACTCCCTCACTGCCAGCCTCCATCTCTCCATTCTTCAACCAACCAAAGTGCTATGAGCAGCACACTGTTGTGACACTTGTCCATCTCTGCTCTTCCTCTGCTAGCTTACCTTTTGAACTAATGTTTTCAAATGGCCATTTTGGCTTCTCCATTATTGCTGCTATTCCAGTGTTCAAAATGCATCATGCTACCATGACACAGCTCCTCTTGTCCTGGAGCTTCAGCTCCAATACATAGCACCTCTCCAATCTCTGGACCTGACAACCCTGCCCTCCTGATGTGCAAATGCTATGATTCTCCTCCCATCTTTCTGTCAGGAGAGGAACCAGGAGGTCAGGAGGCCAGACCAGGAGGTCCTTTTATAGAAAACCAAAAATGATTTCACCATCACTATTATTTGTTCTTTTATCATTTTGTAGAAATGATAACACTCTGTTCTACCTCTGTGTCATCTTTCTATATGAAGCTCTTGCCAAGGTAATGAATCCAACATAAACCAGTAAAGCAAGACAATAATCCAACCAAGACAGAGTAGTCATAAATTATTACACGCAGCTCCAAATCCGACCTCCTGTTGTCTTGGTGACTGACTGGGAAGCACCACTAATTTTTGTGTTTCATCTCAGGCTGCAAGATGCCATACATGTTTGTCTGTCTTTCCTTCCCCACCTGCCTGAAGACTTCTTTTTCCAGCCCTCAGTTTCACCCCCTCTCTCGTCTGGATTTCTGAGGAGATAGCTTTGGCATTAAACAATCCTTGAACTTTCAGTACTATCTACTGCTGTATCTTTTCCTTCATCTTTTTATTATTTCCTTTTCTTCTGAGAATAACAAAAGCCTAAGAGCACACAACTCTTATTCCCACAAAAAACTCCTGTCTCCCTGCAGTTCTTGCATTCCATTTTCATCCATTGCCACTTCGCCCTGTGAGACATGTTAGCTCAGCCCAGGAGCCAGTATGACACTGTGTTACCCTGCTGCTTTGTGATATTTTGACTCCTTTCTGTCAAGCACGCTGATATTTCTTCAAATGATCTCTGACTCAGAGAAAGTAAATAATGGAGATGAACTCACTCCAGAAAATAAAGCGGTCTTTTATGTGGACATATGGTGATGATGGTTGGGACAAGATCTTCCCTTAGTCCTCCTTTTTGTGTTTATTTGGTAGGCTTTTTTTTTTCTTGTTTGTTTGTTTGTTTTGTAATTACTTTTATTATTTTTATTGCTACACATGTTCTTCACTGAAGAAAACTTCTGAAAATCTTTTTTTTTTTTTTTTTTACATCCAAAGTTGAGGGTTTTTTTGTGTTTTTCCTTCTCTGCTCTCTAAGCATTATTTTGCTTGAGATTCTTGTATTGTCAGGAGAATACATAAGGATAAGGCAGTTTATACTTTCTTCAGTTATGTGAGCAATGATGGACATGAATATATCAAATATTTACTTAAGCTAAGTATGATTTGCTTTTTATGCTATCACCCATTGAAATGGAGTACAGAAATCAGCCTAGACAAAGTATATATCAAGTATGGGAAATACAGAGCGTGCTGTTTGATACCACAATATGTTAGAGTAAGGACTCTACAAAATCAAGACAGAGATGTAATTCCTACTGACCTACCTAGCTGCCTCTGCTTCCTTTGAAAAAACCTTTTTAAAAGCTTAAGAACTATGGTAGAGTTTAAGCACATATACTTTTTGGAATTAGCTGGAGTTTTGATGTTATGTGCCTGTTGAGCAATATTTTGAATATTTGTAACTATGAAGGTATGATGTAGAGAGGTTCTTTATGAAAGTATGGCAGGGGTTGTTCAGTTCAGAATGGATCACTGCAATAGGATCTCAGTACCATGTGACAGAACTAAAAAAGGGAGGAAAAGAAAAAATGTTCTCCTGTTACTATTACTAATCACAGGTGCTAACACAGGTGGGATATTTTCACCTACAACTACACAGGTGACTCTTGTTAGGTTTTTGTTTCCTAAACAGTAACAGAAAAGTCAATTTCTTGAATGGTCACAGCTGGAATTTTTAATTTCCAATTCTCATAAATAGTTGCACTGTTAAAGCTAACACTGTGATTACTGATCTTAAGCAAACAGAAATTGTGTAGATGGCTGGAGTTCAATTCAGCAGAGTAAATACTTGTAATACAGCTATACGTGGAATACAATCTCTTAAGTTCTTTTGAAATCTGCGCTTGCCTGAACAAATATCAAATTTACATCTGAGGACAGAGGAAGGCCCAGGAAAAATGATGCCAGTCATATTCTTGGCACCCTTCAACAAAGTAATGCTGTCAAATGTTATATAAATTTCCTCTCAACATAATTCTGCTATTTTGCTTTACCCACAGCCACACAAACAGGAGAAATTGGAGGCTGGTGATGGCTTGCTGACCAGACAGGACCAACAGGTGGCCCCTAAACACCCAGCAGTGGGTGTGTCAGAGACCACATCCAAACAGCCAAAACCAGAAGTAACCCCTACCAGGAGAAAACAAATGCAGGAGAAGGCTTCTTCAGTTGATGTAATGAACAGCAGGGAAACAGAAAGTAAAAACAACACCACGTCCTCCGTGACTATGGCATAACACACATCTGTGAGCAGAGGATCCAGAAATGGGCTGACGAAATGACAAAGAAGGGGAGCAGAGATGAGGAATGGCTTTCAAATAAAAGAAAGAAATGAGAAGATGGAAAGAACTAGGTGGAGAATTATTTGCTGTCATGAAGCAGTTAATGGCACCCTCTGGCAAAAGCTCTTCCTTCAGCAGCGCTGGGGTTTAGGGCGATTTCTGGAGTCTCCACCTACCTTTTTTTCCTGCTGTGACTTCTTTCCCACCACACCCTCACTTCTGCTTGCTCCAACTTACTGCGTCCTGGAGAGAAGAATTGCTCCCACTTGAAAAACAAGTGGCTGTAAAAAATAGTTAAAAGGAGAACTGTTGTGGAAGAAATAGATAAAGCAGTGTAAATCATTCAAGGTAGCATCTTTAATAGAAAGCAAAGTTGTTTTGTTTTTTTTCCATGATCTGCCTCCTTTCAGTCAGAAATGAGACTCAAAAGGACAAGATGGAAAGGTAACTAGAGGAGTCCCAGACAGGAAGGACTCCATGGGCTGGGGATTAAAGCATGGTCAACAAGAAAGGCCAGGCTTTGACTACTGTCCCATGCAACAGCTCCATGATTTATGGGTCTGGAAATCCAGTCTTCCTGGTCTCAGCTCAGTGACCCAGCTGCCACACAGCAAGCTTGTGTTCTGCCTGTCCCAGTAAATCTCACATTCCTCTTTGCACAGCAGCACTGCTTCAAAAGGGTAAGATGAAAGACAACCTTACCATCCTACCCACCTCCCCAGGGCCACCCAACCAAGTTATATAAGGAAAGTGGGATACTTAAAAACTCATTTTAAAGACAAAAGGGCCACAATCCTATTTTGAGAAGTACCCACTATGGCTGATAAGGGTAGGTGTGCAGTAAAACCACTTCCAAATGCAACCATGTTTGCTGGTTTTGGAGTTGGAGGTGGATAGGATGCCATAAATGGATGCTAACCTAAGTCCGCAGATGCAAAAATTCAAAAAGCAAGTGGAGAATTTCCATAGAATTGCCAAACTGTGAAAGGACTAACAACTCAGACATCTCCAGAACTTAGACAGGTTAATCACACTATGATTTTGGAGCTAGGAAGCTATGCTACTTCCAGATGGGAGTTGTAGAAAGTTGCCAGTTTCTGTAGAGCAGCAGCTGACTGGATGGGCAACCTGGCCAGGTCTTAGCTTCCTAACAAGGAAGCTCCCAGTGTATGTCATCCCATCACCTCACACTTTGGCTGTTCTGGGTGAGAAAGCTGAATGTGCTGAGAAGAAGCCATGAGTTCCACCGCTTATGTTCAAAGCACATCACAGCTAGAGGTGGGCTGTGTTCTCCACTCACAGGTCAGCATTTGTACAGAATTCACCAAAGTCCCATTTTAAGCATCTTCACTTACATCTGGCCTCCAGTTCTCAGCTCTATCAATTCATGCCTTTAAGCGTCTTAGAAAACCTAAGCTTATTGCAGTTTTCCTATGAGCTGCCCTGGGCTCTGACCTGCTTTATGACTGGGTGCTGTGGGGCATGTTGTCCATAGGCCACGCTTCTGCATCAGCCTTCAGGGCAGGTATGGGTGGTAATGTGGGCTGTGCTGCTGAACAGATAAGTTTTGTCCATAAATTTAACAGTAAAAGATTTTCTCTGTGTATTAAGTACTCTACCTAGGCACTATTTGTTCAGCTATGTGCACATATACATGCTTATGTTCAAATACACATAGTTATACACATTTCATATTATATACATTCCTTATTTATGATCTTTTTTTTCTAAACAGATGGCACAGAAAAATACAAGGTCTTGATGGATGCATATTATACCCATCAGTGGACGCTAAACAATATTTGTCATTGCACAGAGTATTCAGCTCATATTGCTGTAGAATCAAATCACATGTGACAGATCACATCTACCTGTTTGAACACAAGGTCCTCATCCTACCTAGGAATGATTGGCTGCTATTTGGGAAAAGGATTGTTCAATTTTGGCTGTGCCCCCACCTTATTTGCAAGTGAATGCACAAGTCAGACCTTAGCAGCCTTCATTTAGTTTTCTCTCTTTGCTCTCGAATCCCTCATCTGTACACTGCCATTCAGCACAGCAGGGGTGTCAGGTTCCCAGACCAGAACGACTCCGGTCCCTCTAATTATTGAGTGAACTTTGTCTTTCGCTTTCACCGAGGTAATGGAGTCCACAGGGAGCAATGATCAGCTCTGAGGTGTAATGAAGGTCACTCTCATCAAGACATTTATTTCTTTGAATTAATAAGAAGGTGGGAAAAAAAAATCTATCCTGAACTGGAAAGAAAAAAAAAAACACTTTGTTGTTGGATAAGCTACAACCAGCAGATAAAAATGTATCATGCAGAAACAGTAAGAACTTCTTAAAAAGAAAATGAATAAAAATACATCATCTGCACCACACGTTATTCATTAGACTCTCCAAAGTCTCATTTTACTACTGATATATTCCTGCTGGGGCGATTGGCATGCAGCTTGCAGAGTGGGATAGCTGCTTAGAGTTTCCCCGGCTTCACAGGTACAAGAACAGATAAGCAACCAGAGGAGCTAGAAGGACAAACACAGGATAAAGAGAAAATCTTTGTGAATCACATTCACTGTTGCTTAGTCAGGTGAGGTAGCTAAATCAGCTCTGTAAATTGTGACTGTATTTGCTGTCTAGACAATGTTAAGCTACCTGTAAAGATAGAGTCTCTTCTTTTAAAGAAGGGATGTGTTTGCGGAAGATACCACTGAGATAACAAACCCCAGGGGCTGATGTCTCCCCTTTACCCGGAGCGCAGTGTGTGTGTGCAGTAAGTGACATCACTGAGACTCCCATGCTATGGGAGGCTTTACAGCCATAAACTTGAAGCTAGACTGTTAATGTCCAAATTCAGTAGGAATACGGGCTATGAATAAGGTTGTTGTTTTTGTGTTGGTTTTTTTTAATGCTGGAGAAGAAAATACAGTGAACATTATGTTTTTAAAAGTTATGCTAAACAAGTAATTGTAATGGTGTTAAGAAAAAAAAGGTAATGGTGTTAAGGATAGATTCAATTTTAACCTTCAGATGCCTTCAAAAAACAGCACATAACAATGCCTGTCAGTGATGCAAATCCAAGCACTGTTTGTGGGGCTACTGCAACTGATACCAAGGTGACTTTTGTTTAAAGTCAATATGCTTGAGCAGGACTTCTCTAGTGCAAACAAACAAACAAGCTAACCAAGCAGCCGCTAATCACCTCCTCTGCAAAGTAAAACATCATTCCAAGAAAGTCGAATGTTTTCTCCTAACAATATTAAAGACTTTACATGTCTCCAAGGTCTGTTATGAATGGAGCATATAGCCATAAAGTTGATCCTTTTTCTTTTGTTTTGTTTCACGAGGGCTCTATATAATTATTATTTACTCTTGCCCAGAATAAATGAGAATAAGAAAGCTCTTTGTATTTCCTAAGTAATTGTAAAACAAACAAGGAAGACCTGGCACATTCTTCTTCTCAGCTCTTGGAGAGTCCTCAACAAAGCACATCTTCCCCACTAAGGGGTTCATAGTAGCACTGAACAGCCTTTCAAGAACTCAGATTTCTTCCTGAGAGAATGAAATGCTGCCATTCCTGCACCTTTGAATTAAACAGATATTCAGCAGAGCTTGATGAATCTCCAACTAGTATTCCAATATCAAGCTACCAAACCATACAGTGGTTTTTAATTTCTGCCTTTTTTCTTTTCTTCTTCCCTTCTCTTCCCTTCTCTTCCCTTCTCTTCCCTTCTCTTCCCTTCCCTTCCCTTCCCTTCCCTTCCCCTTCCCTTCTCTTCCCGTTTTCCTTTCCGTTTTCCTTTCTTTCCCTTTCCCTTTTCTTTCCATTACAAGGGCATGTTGTTGTTGTTGTTGTTTTGGTTTTTTTTTCAAGCTACCTGCCTGCTTCATTCCCAACACATTCCTGTTGAGATGACTTCTGGGCAAACCGACTTTCTTGTCCAGATGGGTTCACAACTGCATTCTATTCCATTCCTCCATATCACCCATCCTGGCTATGCCATGCTCAGAAGCTGGGAATGTTTTCCTCCAGTGTGTCTCCTAGCACTTTCTTTGCAGATGGAGTCCTCTGCTTAACACAAGCGTCTCCAAGATTTTCTTCAAAAAGGCACACTTTCAAATTAATTTTTGTGCCTGGGATTTTGTGATAATTCTTCGCCTCTATTACTCAGAAAGTTCTGAAGATTTCTCCTTTTGCAGCTATAAATATAGGTGGCTTTTTTGCTTTTTTTTATGAAGCTCTGCTGTTTTGTTTCCTTCTGGTGTCTCTGTTAACTAACTATAGAGGATTTTCCTTTGTAGCCCTTTTGAAATGTGACAAGCATTGTTCTGTCGTCACAGTTCAGAACTTGAAGTAAAATTTCAATACTCTGTTTGCCATATATCTGTCACTCAGAGAATGCAATGTAGCAGAGATGAAAATTAATGCAATTCTCTTGAAAAACTCTGAACACCCTCCAGTTCTACTAATTCCAAGGGAGCTGCTGCCTGACTTGTTCATTCAGTCTTTTGCTCCTTTGCAAGGCATATAGTGAATGCTATCACCAGTAGTAATGGATGGCATCATTTTCCCAAAGTACACTGACTGGTGTCTGCTTCAGCTGAAGTTAATGTCCCTTTGCATCTATCTAGTAAGATCTTGTTTATAATGTCCTTTTTACTTAAATTTCAATTACTATTTCCTGAGGTCCCTTCTATATGAAAAGAAATTAATGTTTTGTCTGTCAAATATATAACTGAATTATTTTTGCATGTCCAAAATGTTGTTCAGTAATCAAAGTAATAGAATTACAGAATCACTGAGGTTGGAAGAGATTATCTAGTCCAACCATTCACCTACCACCAATACTGCCCACTAACCCATGTCCCTCAGTGCCACATCAACACATTTCCTGAACACCTCTACATTCTTCACCACCTCTCTGGACAGCCTGATTCGAAATGGTAGAATGGTGAAACAACATATTTAAATTAATGTTAAAAACAAACTATTCTATTGAATAGTTGAATTACTGGCAGGTTTTTTTACAATTTCATGTAGCTCTTGTTTCTTCTGCATTTGAAGGTACACAACTAGCTGTTCAGACAATGTAAATGCACGGTTCTGTTAGTTTTAAAGAGGCTTTGGCACTTCATGTTAAGTAAATTCTGGTAATTTAAATATATATCATTAGAACAGAAATACACGTCTTTTATGTTCTTTTTCTGGGCTATCAACCACTTTCTTTTAAATAGCCCCACAGCGTTCTTTCTACTACAAAAGATGCACACATCAAAACCAGCCAATTCAGTGAAGAGTTTTATTAGCCACGGTATCTTTATAGATTTGGACTGAAAAAAGAACATAATTCTGCACTGGAAAAATTCTGACTTGCATCTATGTAGTTTTTCAGGAGCCATAATGGAAGCTTTAGGGTCAAGATAACATAAGCACCTATTGTCCTTTGACCAAGCTTTGAACTTATGCCTACTCTATGTTCTTTCACCTAGGCTACTACCAGTGGAAGGAGATAAAAGAAGATCGTTTCAAATAAAAAATAAATGTTTGTAGGATGCGTATCACTGGTGTCAAACACTTAGCAGAACTTCTGACCTTCAGTCCTGCCAAATTTGAAACACAAAGACGGCTTTGAAATGCTGCAAATTGGGCCCAGCTGACATTTAAACATCAATTCTGAATGTGTCCACACCCAACTATTGATGCATCAGAAGTAAGACTATTGATTTTTTTTTCAACAGCATGTTTCAGCCATCTGCTTTCCTTTGCCTAGTTTTATTTCTGCCAGTTCTTACAATGAATTGACTTTGGTTGGAGGATTCACATACAATAAAGCCTCTCATCTAAAACAAAAATATACAAAATAACAGTGTTTGCCTGCAACCACTGCCCAGACCTTGTGCCACCAAATGGCTAGCTCTGCTTGCCCAACCCCTATTGACAGGAATAAAACAGATGTTGCCCATGAAAGTGCTGTGTGGAGAGACTGCGCCTTGAAGGAGAGCTAGGCTCCAACCCATAAATTCCTGGGATCCTGAGATGCCTGATTTTGTGCAGTCAGGCCCATTCAAGTAGTACCAGTGCAGAAGCCATATGTTTAACCTGGGCTTTGGTTGACAGAATTCCCCAAGCTATCATTTTGGAGAGACCACTCTTCCTCAATCCTGTGCCAAAGAAAGCAGAAAATCATAAAGTACCTTAGTTCAAACTTACCTGACATCAAATGTAAAACTTTCCTGGGTTGGCACATGCATGAGATTGATCAAAATGTCCTTCCTACCCTCATCCAGCTGCAGGATTCCTGCCCTCAGGCTGGGTTTCTATGTCACTCTTCTTCCATGTATATTGGCTGCAGGGAGGGACTCAGGATTTGGCCCTCATGCCAAGGGGCTTCAATGCAGGGGACAGAGGCTGCCAAAAACAAGCTGAGGATTCAACTTGGATGAAGCTCAGGCCTGGGTCAGATAAAAATTTGTAGACATTTCTATATTTATCTTCTGTCCCCCCCTAGGGCACAATTCTTTCTACAGTTTTTAAGCATTCCAGGTGGATCTTACAGAGGAAAGGTGAAGAGTTGGAGGGCAGTAAGACAGAGACCTTATGTTTTAGATCTGAAAAAGGCAACAAAAGCAGGGAAGTATTGCAAGAGGAGCTGTGCACCATGCTGAAGGCACTATTACTACTCTGCCAGTACCAATGGGGAGCTGCAATGGAACATTTGTTTGGCTAGTTATTGCTGAAAGGTGTTTCTTTTGTTAGCACAAAATTAACCCTCTGTTTGTTGGTCGGCCTTGTTTGTTTTTTTGTTTTTTGTTTTTTTTTTTTTGAGGGAGGGGTTGTTATTTCCTCTGCTTTCGCTGCACATGCTGGGAGCCTGACCAGCCATATGGCACTCGGGAATTGTTCTGCTGCACTCTCATTGTATCGTTAACACTTTGCATTAAGATATATCCAGGTGCTGCTCAAAGGTGAATGCAGATCATTGTCCCCATCTCATGAATGAGGAAACTGAGACAGAGATCACAGGGTTTGTTCGGTCCTTCTTGGGATACAGATCCAACAATAGAGCAGCCGACCTCTTGGCACACTCACAGCTGGAACAGGGAGTCACCTGGCATAGTGCAAAGAATGGCACAGGTGAGGGTAGCCAAAGTTAAGTACAAGCTGTTCAGTTGAGATGATTATCTGGTTTTAAGTTCATCTTCCACTTTGCACCTGAAAAACAAACTGGTTGTGCTGTTACGTTTCTTAGCACTTGCAGATGCAGCCGGATGCATTTCTGCTTACACTAGAGAACAAGGGCCACACTCTCTCTAAATCCTAAATGCAGGTAGCTGGCATGAAAAGGGAAAAACAGGCTCATTTATGTTCTTTTTAATTAAAACAGGTACAAGAAAAGTGGACATAAACTTTCAGTGAAATGAAATTAAGAAGAAAAATGTTTCTTTTTTAAGTCTACTTTTAAATATTTGATGCATGGAACATAAAGCACCCTGTGAAGTTAATGGACAGCCTGATGAGAAGTCTTTAGTCCCTAATCTCCAGCTCCATTTATAATATATTGTCCAAAGCCACTTCACCTGAAAAATAATTCAAAGATAAACATGTTCATTGCATTTATTGTCATGGCCCAATACTTTTAGCTGGAGAATTCGGGTCAGTGTTTTTTTTATTTTCTTTCCATTCTACTGTCTCAACAGGAACCTGGCCAAGTTTCAAGCATGCTGGTTTCATAGGTACTGAAAAAAATAACATCACTGAGCAAATGAACTAAGGATGGCTCAGATGACACAGCGATAGGCAGAAAATGGATGGTGTTGCAGGGTATCTTCCAAGAAGTTGTAGGTTTGTTATTCTGTTTTCCACAATACCAACCAAGTGCACTGGTTGTTGCACTCCGAGCAGCTGCTGCAGTGGAAAAAAAAAAAAGGCAAAATAAAGTAAAAAAAAACAAAGAAACCCACACAGGTAGAACAAAAAAGGCAATGTCTGCTGCTGTAAATACACAAGTTGCAGCAACATAGGTATAACTGGATAGCTTGGTCAGTTAAGTGGCCTCTTCCATTGTATTTCATGAGAAGACAATACACTAAAACCACTCATTTAGAGGTGTGAATGATTCTTAAGATAAAAACAGCTTGTGAAGGGGACACTGCAGTGTCGTTTTGATAAACAGGGGAAGAGTTGATGGGGTTATAGTCATACACCTGTGTACATCACGAGTGTGTTCATACATAGAGACACATTATTTTTATGCAAGGCTGCTCTGAAACTAATGCCACCTATTTTATAATGTTGGCCCATAATATCAGAGGTGGATGTTGGTGGTATGGTAGTAGAGGTTTAACCTTCCCACCAATATTCCACTACATTTTGTTGCTATGTGACAGATGGCATCATAGGGGCAGCCTGACAAAATGGTGTCTGACACAGAAGTGCGCATGAAGCAAAGGTGTGCCATTGAATTCCTCCATGTAAAAAAAAACCTGCACCCATTGACATTCATTGATATTTGCTGAATGTTTATGGAGACCAAATAGCGGATGTGAGCACAGTGAGGGAGTGGGTGGTGTGTTTCAGCAGTGGCGACAGTAATATGAAAGACAAGTGTCATTCTGGACAGACATGCATAACTGTCACACCATGAAATGAAAAATGTCACAATCAGCTCGTTCACACAAATCAGCAGATTACAAACAGGGAACTGTGTATGGAGCTGAATATTGGCTTCAAAACCTTGGAAATGATGGTGGCAATGTTAAAATATTGCAAAATTTGCTCCAGGTGGGTCCAACAAATACTCACACAGGAACAGAAGGAATACTGTATGCAAATTTGTCAGGACCTATTGAACCAGTATGAGGCTGAAGGTGACAGTTTCCTGGATCACATCATTACTGGCGACACGATGTGGTGTCAGCACTACAAACCAGAGTCTAAATGGGAATCCATGGTGTGGCAGCATGTGAATTCCCCATCAAGGAAAAAGTTCAAGAGAGCACTCAGCTGGTAAAGTGGTGTGTGCTGTCTTTTGGAATAGGAAAGGGATGATCCTTCTGGATTTCCTGGAACCCAGACAATCCATTAACTCTGACTGCTTCATTGTGACTCTGACTGAGCTAAAGGCTTGAGCTTCCAGAATCAGGGCAGGGAAGGAGACAACCTTTCTCTTGCAAGACAGTAACACCAGGTCACATACCAGTGACCACGGAGCACATTGCCAAGCTTGGCACTCATCATACAGCCCAGATTTGGTGCCTTCTAACTTCCATATCTTTGGGCCAATGAAAGATGGACTCCATGAGCAACATTTTCCTAGCAACAATGCCATCACAGCAGCTATGAAACAGTGGGTCACTTCTGCTGATGCAGATTTTTATATGTGGCATGCAGGCTCTTATTCATCACTGGTGAAAATGCATAACTAACGGTGGTGACTGTTGAGAAATAATGTTTCATAGCTGAGAATTTGCTTTACCAACTGGTATTATTGTGCTCTTTGTAGCCACTGTTTCCATGGAAATAAATAGGAGGCATTACTTTTGGAGCGACCTATGTATTTCACATAACCAAAATTTAGTGATCTTCAGACTCATTTTTTTTTTTGTTAATTGTGAGCCTTACACAAGAAAATATCTCTGTAGTTTCTAGAGCTCTTTCAGAGCAACCTACCTATACTCATATATATAGCTCCTGAAATATGCAAGTGATTTCCAAACATTTTTAGTAGCTGTATTTTTTCCTTAGTATAGTCTCAGCCTCACTATGGCCTCAGAAAATTCTATTTGCAAAAGCAATAGCTTTTGAAGAACGGTTGTTCCCTCCTTTTTTCCCCCAGTCTAGACTAAGGCACAAGCCATGGCTTTCTCTACAACATGTTTCCAGCTACTGTTCACTGAATTAGTTGAATGAGAACTTGCTCTCAGAAAGTGGGAGCAACCTTATCCTTAACTGAAGCAGCAAACAATCCCAGGATTTTCCTACCCCTCCTATCAAACGGCAAGTAACACCATTATTCTACTAAAATTGAGGCACATAGAAATCCTTAAGTAAATCACTGACACAGCTGGAAGTAAAAGCTGGGCTCCTCAGCTCCTAGGCTGGTACATACATCACTAGAAAACTCATCTCTTCCTAGCCAGTGGGAAAGGCAGCTGAATTCCCTTGGGGCGGCAGGGAATCTCACAATTATTCTGTGTAATCCTACAATTATAATAAACACGGGTTTCACTAAAGGCATAAAGATAAACCCTATTGAATACACACTGCCTGTGAAAACCAAACCAAGTGTTTCCATACCTGAAATAAGGAAACCCAGAGATTGCTGTCTGTTGTTAATGAGACAAAATTAATAGCCTATTTGCACCTACTAGAGCTGTGTGAGGGAGCCATCATGCTCACGCAAAGCTCATCAGCGTCTGCCATACAGTCATTAACAGAGACACCAGACATCCACAAGAGTAAAAGAAAAAATCCAGGCTAAAATCTGTGAATTTTTTCCAGGTAACATGGAATATCATCTCAGGATTCATTTTCCTTATTTCTGTTTACTCTTGGGGCAAATGAACAACCGGTGGTTTCGCTAGCATCAGGGTGTGCCTCCAGAGTGAGTTGTCAAGGTCACAACGTTTTTTGGCAGTATTTCAAAGACGACCCTAATCTCCTGGGTCCTGGAGCTCTCTCATGGGTGAGGAACTACGATCAAGGCTTTCTAGTCATAATCAGACAGAAGTGATTGTAGTGAGAACACGGCATATGGAAAAGCGAGAGAGAACTGGATTGGACTTAGGACAGGTAAGAGATAAAGAGGCGTTGTTGAATTAAATCTGCAGCAAGAATTCCTGACCTCTTTATGCCAAGTTGATTAAGAAGGTGAAAAGTAATAAGTAAAACAGGGAGGTGATAGCTAACAACTGATTATGGGAGGATAAACTCGGCACCGCGTGACTGCCCCGGAGTGCACTTGGTCGAACTTTACTCATTTTAACCTGCAGGATTTCTATCAGAAGGAGTTGGTAAGTCTGTAGTATGTCTGATAGATTACAGGAAACTTCACTTGGGTTCTTCCCTAGTGTCGTAGCAGAACTTTTCCTGTTCGCTTGTATAGAAACCAACCATTACGTGACTGTATCCAGGAGAAACATAGTTACTTAAATCTAGAATCCACGAGTAAAAATTTAAGCTGTAAATTAACTGGGTTCCTAATATTACATGCTGAAACCAGTTATCTGTAAAAAAAATCAGCATAGTCCTCCGCAGTGTGACCTGCATTTTATTTCCTCAATATGCCATAAAGCACTTCACTTCTAAATGAGGTACCTGCTTAAATAACCATACTTAATGTTGTATTTTCACAAAATCCCAAAAAAGAGATGACTAAGGTTCAACATGTTCAAAAGAAGCAATGCTTCACAGTCTGTCAATTACAGCTATAACAAGGAATTTCCATAAATAGTTCCTCGGAGGTGACTGTATTTCTGTGGTGAGCAAAGTAATTTCCATTATAGCTTTTGCTTTTTGCAGAAGAGTAAAATTTTCACTGAAAGCAGAGATTTCCTCTCCTTCTTGGGTTTGGTGGTTTTCCATACAAACACATTTCTTGCGAAATGTTCCTGGGTCACCAAAATTTCAGCAACACAGTCACAATCTGTTTTCAATTGTCAATAGTTACGTAGAAATTTCAGGACAGCTTTTTTGGTGTTCTTTTGAGTTACAGATATGTTGCAAGGAATCAGACACACAATTTAACATATGTTTGATACTGCAGACACTTTGAGCTTAGCAGTAAGCATGTGGCTAGTCTAATTTAGAGGAATTATAAAATTAGATAGGATCATTTGCAGTCTGGGGTAAGAGATTTGTTTTTAGACTCACGGCATTTGAAGAATCAGATCAGATTTTTATTTTTGAAGTATAATTCATGTTGTTACATTAACTGGCTAACAGTAACCACTTCTGAAGTGTCAGTGATATGTGCCTGCTCGGGACCATAGGTTGGGCTCTGAAATTCCTGTGGATAATGTAACAGCACTAGATGCATTGTCAGAAGTGAGCCACAGACATGGGATAGCAGCAGGACCTGCATTTTACACTGTGTCCCCTGACATACCTGACCAGACACGTCATTTTGGTAACAGTCTCTGATTAGATCTAAGCTGTCTTATGTTGCTAAAGGAAATAGGAATGGCTTCTGAATTAAACCACTGCCCTTTATTAGATATCTAACCCATTAAGTGGGCTTTGCTTATCCTTTGGAGCATCTTTGCTGCCTTTAATATTTTCTGAGAAATCTTCCACTGACTTCAAAGGGATCTGTATTTTATTCTACATATTTAAAATTATCTATTGCATACTTTATATGTTAGCACAGGAAGCAGTGGTGGCATGAGCTGCCAATACTACGTGGGTAATATTAGCTCAACCAGTTTTATTGAACAGTAGTTTACCTTAGAAAATTATATAGGCTGAGAGTGTCAAATATATGTTTTTCATTACAGAAACCTGTTATTAACACTTTTTTTTTCCCTTTTTGTCCGTAGAATATATGGTTAGACTAGAACTCAGAACATTTACCTTGGCCTTTTACAAATGTATTGTAACAAAATAAAAAGGCTTCATCACATGGCATGCAGAATTGGGACTTACTAGCATGGATTTCATTAATAAAATGGAGTTTATCCATGAAAAGGCAGACATAATAGAACATTTTTCGACAGAAAGATATCTTTTCTCTTTACCGAACATCAAGAGGAAGTGATACAACAAGATGAAAGGGCAACTGCTAGCCATTTTTACCACAGAATTTTCAATAATGTTTTATCTTAGATGGTTTCTTCTAAAAGAGAAGTCCAGGAAAACACTATACAGATTTTGAACCTTGTCCTGCACTACAATGAACTGTCAGTTACATTAAATGCAAACATTAATAGATGGTATTTGTTGGGTTTTTTTTGCATGAAATTTCTGTGCATTTCTGATTTTACAAGTTGTAGTTATTTCTTCAGTATAGGCATTGGGCTTGAGTGCTGATTGTGTACAGAGGGGCAGCACATTTGTGCGGAGCTGCAGCTCCTTTTTGCACTGTGACAGCATTACCCACCCTTTCTGATCCATAAAGCACGAGATCCCCAATTGCCTGGCACGAAGATCATTTATGAATAGGGTTTAATTCTCAGTGAAAGGTCCAGAACTTTTTACTCATCAAACTCTTTTTTGTCAATTACCAGTTCATGATTGGAAAAAAAAAAAAAAAAAAACCAAAAACAACATCAACAAAAAAAAGGTCTAGTCTTTAACTCACATTTCAAAACTGCTTCAGGAAAGTTAAAAATGTCACAAGTTAATCCGTAATAAACCCACAGCCTTATATCTGACAAGGCAAGATAACTCATTGTGATAAGTGAAAGTCCAACTAGCAAGCTCAAAAAAACATGCCTGCTAAAAGAACATCAAATTTTCACCACATGCTTACACTGGTTCTGTAGATTGCACATTTTTTCTTCTGCTTCCAAACATTTAAATTCTCTGAATTCCCCTCACCTTTTTCTGCATGCTGTTTTTCCCGGATCATTTTCTTCAGCAAACTCTCCTTCACTGTAGCACCTGCACTGGTACAAAGAAAGGAGCAGTACAGGCATAGGAAAAAATGGTAAAAAGCATTTCCCCAACAGAAATATCTGTCTGGGCCAGATTGACTGATTGCCCGATAAAGAAAATACTTGTAAAACATCCAGATACAAGCTTCTCAGGTTTTTCATGATGTCAGAAGCAGACATTGGATCTTCAGATTTGGGTAAAAGTGCATTAAAATACAGTTATTCCATTTAACGCAAGTAGTGCTAACATGTTTCTAGCCAGTAATGTATTTTTTTTTCCCAGTAAAGCCTAATAATTTTGGCATGAAGAGATTGACCTAAATATAGCTGCTGAAATTCAATAATGTTCATGTTTAGAAATTAAGTTTCCCATTGGGTTTGCTAGGCGGCTGAAATACAAGCTTAAAGTAAATGCAGCGTGTGTGCCAGTTTCAGCTTGGTTTTCTCCCTGGACTCCCACTGGCAGACCCCGCAGCAAAGCCAATTTGTTGGGTTCTTCCCCCTAGTCAGGGCTGTGAGTGGCAAGCCAAAGGGGCATATAGCATAGTATCATGGAAAGGCCAAGTCGAGTGAAACCCTCACATCACAGAGACAATGGTTTTATAATATATGCTCTTGTAGAAAACTGAACCTGGATATTTTAGCTTTCATCACACAGAAGAATCACCTAAAGCTAAAGAGAGTCCGTTTATCAACTGGGATGAAGAGCTGAGCTGATTTTCATACCCAACAAGGCTAGACTTTGTAATAAGCCCTGGTACACCTATTTAGATAACTCTGCTCCTGCCTGAATATGGGGCTGTGCTGCATGCGATGCTTTGCGCTTATGTAAACAGAGAAGCGTTTCAGAATTTGATAGGGCTTTTTTTTTTTTTTTTTTTTTTTCCTAATAGCATTACTGGAACCTTCCTCAGAGTGCGGAAACAGCATTTGTTGGAGAACAAGCCTCATTAAAATAAATGACATTCTTGCTACTTCCTCAGATAACTTTGCTCCTGTTTCTGTGGAGGTAGACTGGTTCTATTACTGGGAAACTGTCTCTATTGCCAATTCTGTGGTGGAGGAACGGCATTCTAAATTTAAAAATCCTTTTCTATTGATCCGTGTTTATCACATAATACTACGCTGGCTTGCATTAAATAGCAGAGATACATTTTTGTCCCTATGAAGGGAATTAAATGCCCAATTCTTATTATTGCTAATAGTTGTGTGCCTAATGCCCAGTGTGCCTTCCTGCAAACATACCCCCTTAATTGCCTAATGTGCAGTCTTGAGAGAAGCGGATTATTCAGCTTTACTTTCTGTATTTGCAAATATACCGAGAAACCAGTGGCTGCAGCACAAAGAACAGATTTGTCAATTTGTTTATTTTCAAAACAGGACAGCACAGGGACCTTGTTCTAGCAACATTTGGCTATAGCACTGTGAAATTCTAAAAAAAGGAAGTATTTTAACATATGGATTTCTACAGTGTGGGAAGGCTTTGCTTTGCATTCAGGACTACTTCCAATTAAATTGAATGTTAGCTCAGCCCATTTAAAATGCATATAAACTGTACTTATGGTTTTCCAGTTATGCTTACTCTCCTTCTGAAAGATACCACAAAGGGCACGACCAGGATTGCAGCAATGTTTTAACCCTGAAGCTTACAGCTGGGTTTCCACTGCATTTTTTTCTTTGGATGGTAAAAATATAGATCCCTAAAGACAGTACTTAATCACTGTTTTTCAAAACAGCTGAGGGAGATGTAGTGAAACGTGTACATTCTGAGCAATGATTGCAGCATTTAGGCATTTCACCAGGATGAAAACAGTTTTGATCACGTTTAGTGGTCCACAAAGAGCTTCATTAATTTCAGCAGGACTAAGCCTGGTGTCATGTTAGTTCCCAAAACAGCAATATGAGATTTTAGCTGTATTAAGCAAAACGTAATGTTAAGAACTGTACATTTCCAAACATGGTTGCAAATAATTCTGAAACATTCACACATTTGGTTTCAGAGCGACTATATCTATTTTGGAATCCAAAGTTTGTTGGAGTCCATAATATAATAAGTCACTGTACCCATGGTAGAATCTTGTGGTTGAAAATTCTTTTGTGAAATAATAAAGACATTCCAAACAGGTTTATCACAGAAGCTACTGTGAGGTTCATTTAGTGCAGATCAGTCTGTCCACATTATCTCTATTCACACATTCACCTCCATCATGAGAGGAAAAAGAAGCACGTCCCAGAAAAACATATAAACAAAAAAAAAATCCTTTTTCCTGTGCTTTGCTTTGACATAAAGCAAACCTATTTCCTCCTAGAGAAGCCACAGAGAAGTAGGTGTCTAATGGAAGAAATGCACGTCAGGCAGAAGTCTCAAGGGCATCGTGGGCGACGTGTCACTTCTGCAAAGCCAAGCACAGCTATATCCTGAAACTTTTGGTGTCTCAAAACTGAGCAATCCTTCTATACTTTCATGTGGGAGACTGTTCTCCATGGGAAGCCCCTCTGCATGCCTCAGACCATGGGGAAATCTGTCTTTCATCATGCTTTGCAGTTCTTGGCTGTGTCCTCTCCTGGCTATTGCTTCTGGGGTTCACCCCCACATCAAAAAGTCCTCCCCACAGCATCACTGTGTCCAGACACCATCATCAGGTAGAGGGGAGACCATCATTAGCTGCCTCATGCTACTAGGTCTCTGTCAGGCCTGAGGTTTGCAACCTTCACACCTCCCATTCGGGTGAAATTTACTCTCATCTCTCAGATGGGGCAACAGCATACTGAGAAATAAACCTCTTTAATCTAGCATATCCCTGTAAGTGAGATATCCTCATTAGCAACTGCATGAGCCAGTCAGTCAAAGTTTTCCCAAATGCTTCTTAGCATCAGCTAAGTCGCATAATATTAATATCACTGCTGTCTGCTACATCTCTATGGGATTTTAGTAAAGAGAGAATGTTATTAAAAGAGATAGTGTGGCTTTCCCTTCATTTGTTCTTACACTATCCTGTTACACATGAAGCAGTCCTTCAAGCATTGCTGTGCAATGTTCATAGCCACGCGCAATCCGGCCTCTGGAAAGCCAGCTGGGTGCCTGCAGGGCAGTGTAATGGTACCGGGAGCCCTTCCAGGTCGTTAGCTACAAACCAGCTCTAGCTGGCGCCAGCCAAAAGTGGTACCACTGCTGCTATTGAGTTGGCACTTTTCTCTCCACTGTCCATAGAAGAAAAATCATTATCCCCGCTGGCACACATTAGAGCAATTACTGCCCTCCTCTTTGTCAAGTCCCAGGTTTGCTAGGTCTCCTAAAACCGATGGGCTATTGGAGAATCCCCCTGCTTTATTGGATGGAGGTAGCCAGAGGGGAATTATGGGTGGAGAAGGGGAAGCACAAGATAAAGCAACACATCTCCACGTGAAAATAGATTTATTCCCTCACACCGGCAGGAGTGAGCAGACCCAAAGCTGCATGAGCAAAAGCTGAAGATTCCTCTAAGATCGTTACCTCCAACAGGATACAAAGTGATAATTTATCCAAACATTGAGACAGAGCTCCTCCGCTAGCGTAAACAGGAGTTTACCCATTGGCTCTGGCCCTCCTGAGAACAAACTCCCTTTGACTGATAAGTGATCCCGAGGATAAGGCACTATTGTTGGTCTGTTTCTAAGAGCTGGCCTTCATAAACTAATCCTTTCATGGGTGCCATAGGCACCACATTCTTAAAGCTCTAAATTCACTCAAGAAATCCCACAATTAGAGAAGCAAATTGACTTACCATTTTTGGCCATAAAGATTTTATTTTACTAACCTATATTCAAAGGGTGCAAAATAAGGCACAATAAGATTAACAGTGCACAAATAGGTGAAACAGAGGTGGGGCTACCCACTGCATTTTTGAATCAAATCTACAAGAAATTTCATGTGCTTAAGGGCAGTTATAGTCATGCATCTGTAGGTGACTGAAACCCATGACTAATAAAAATTAAATTGGCCCAAAATTAATCATATGCAGCAGGAATTATTTGATTCAACCAGATTAGTTGCTAAAATGCCTCTGGAGGGTTGGATTAGCAGAAGATATAACCTTCTATCTCGAGACTCAGGGAGAAATATCTTACAAAGGCAAATTAACAATAGAATACATTAGCTAGTTCCCTCTTGATCTCTGGAATGACGAAGAAAGCAGGGGAAAACATAACTGTGTGCGCTGGGCAGTTCCTGCACTTTCATTTTTTTCATCAAACTTATTGCAGCACGTGCAGCAGTAAGCAACAAATGGCAGTGGTTACTATAGCATCCCCAGTTTTGCATTATTTTACAGTAAAAACTGGATAGTCGAGACAGACTCCTGGTATTCAAGACAAGGATGATTAATCCAACTTTCGATCAAGGAGATGGGCTAAAACTAGCTATCTTTTCATATTTTCTCCAGCCTTCTCTTTCATCAGCTGAGAAAGTGGTAGTCTAGCAGATTCAGTGGTTGGTGTGTGTCAAAGGCAGATCCCTTTCTGAGTCATTGTTTTTTTCCATGATGCTCTTTGAGTTTATATGAAACGCAAGCATATTACCCATAGTATTTCAAATTTATTAGCAGGTTTAATTAACCTTGAGGAGTCATATTGGATGATGTGTTCATCTCATGGCTATGGAACCTTGATCAACCGGCTGCTGAAAACCTGCTCCCTGACATCTGGGAAAGCTGATGTTCTTCCAGATTCCCAGCTAACATGGAGCACATGCAACACCATAGCATCCTTCCAGTGTGTCCAGGAACGCTGTGGGTGGCTTAAGCATTGTATATTTTTAGTTTCTGTCAATGAAAGAGTCTCATCTATACTATTGTATTGCTGGATTATAGCAAACAAGAAGACCTAGCTTTACAGGAAAAAGAAAAAAAAAATGTTAAGAAGCAACCAACTGAAAAAGGCTTCACACTCATCTCAGAAGTTTGACAGGACTAACCATTGCATACCTAGGCCCAAGGATCCCTGGCAAAGATACACAGCTGGATCTCCTTCACAGTAATTGATACTGTCCCCCTGGCTACCTTCTAAACATGGGAAAAACAGAATTATGATATCCCATGGCTTGGTCTAGATTACTTGTGTTTATTTATAGGAACTCCCACTGCCCCGCTTTGTCTTGTAAATAAATAACTGCACAGAATAATTTCCTCTACTAGAAAACACTATGGTTCTGATAATTCTTGGAGTGGTCTGTACCCATCAGTCGTTCAAGTGTTCCATAGAACTAATCAGCTACAGCAAAAAAAAAAAAAAAGACATATTTTCTTTAAGGCTGTGCTGCCAAGATGACAACTTTGCTATAAATAGGCAAAATATGCATTTAGTTTTCTCAACAGCTGGACCTAGCACTGCATAGGAAATTCTCCCGCATCTGATATAGACTAAAACTGCAACACCATCATGACTTTCCAGCTCACTAAAGACTTTCAGTCCACTCACCCATACTAAAATGACATTGGTCCCGTAACCCTTTCATTTTCCCTCCCAGGGAAAGTAAAAATAAACCCTGCAGTTTTCAAATGCGGGTTAGGATCTGTAACTCTAATGAAACTGTTTTGTAATGTAGCTGGTTAGGTTGCACAGTGGCTGGTCACTATGCTAGAAGCTGTTTTTAAATTTGATCCTAACATGGATTGACTGAACTCACCCAGAATATGGACAGGGCCTCATTTATCTGAGCTCTGATTTACAGTAAATAGAAGGAATTCAGATTTTATTTATATAACTCCCTGAAGACACACAGTGTACATAAATTCACTCACCTGTTCCTGTTCATTTTTATAAACCCAGGCATGGCTGATTTCTCCAAGAATATCTGTTGGAAAGCCTGGGGAAGAAAACATAAGAACTGATAGATACGGATGATTTTTTAGTGTTGGGAAGGGATTCAGCTCAAGCAGCAAACACTTTTATTTCTATGAACAATCTTATTAAGCAGATTTCATGACATTAAGAAAGCTTTATTATTACAGATTTCCTTGAAATCACTATTGAATCAAATATAGCTGCAAAGCCTTCAGTGTGTTTGCTACTTACGCTTGAATCATCTTTTACATTTTTCATAAGTAGCAATCCAAAGAGAGTAAAAAAATATGAAGTCCATATTTAAAAATTATGTCAAGGGCAGAAATCACTCTGCAATTAAACTCATCTTCTCTTAATCATCTTCCTATGTAGATCAAAATATGTCTAGTGTGAGGATGAGCTCTCTTCTCCCCTTGTAGCAATTTCTAGACAAAGATTTTAAGTCTTCGGATGTCACACTTGAAATACATCTACAGTGCTGATGGTACCCAATTCTATTTATAGAGAATCACAGGGAAATTTAAGTTGGAAGCCTACCTTCATGGTTTGGTTGGGTTGCTCAGGACCTTTCCCAGTCAAGCCCTGGATATCTCCAAGGAGAGATTTTTCACATCTTTTTTAAGTATCTAATGCTAAAATAGTGAAGGATTCTTCTCCTAAGCCTTGTTGCACACTGCTTTAGGTATCTTAGCCTTTTAGCCTTCTGCCTAGGGTATTGTAGACTGCCTTTTGACCCAGCTCTACAACCTTTCACCCAAGCTGCAAGGGCAGTTTTCCACAGCCTCTGCCACCATATTTCTTCCTTGTTACTCTCACACTGATTTTTTCAAGCTGTTTCTCTCATGCACCCGCAACCCTCAACAGCATCATTGTGGCTGGGCTCTCACAGGAAGTGACTGCTGCTGGTGTCTGCTTTCTTTCTCCCTTTTCCTCTTCAGTTGTGGCTTTTGGGTTACATTAGGGAACCAGCAATGCACATATAAAAATCACTACCAGGATGTGTGAGACACCTGCCCCTCAAGAAAGAGTGCTACATCCAGTGCTAACAGTCTCATCAGTGGGAACAACCAGCAAGGAGCTTGTGCAAGAGCTAGTGAAAACTACTGTGGGAAAACTACTGTGGTGATACCCTGCTGTGAAGGACAAGGAGGATGTTCATCTGAAGACGCTCATCATTTCCTTTCCCAGCTGGTCTGTGAGCAGTTTCCCTTGTAACTTCCTCCTGTCTATTCCTCTTCCTTTGCTCTTTTCTTACACTTTTCCCAAAAAGTAGTTTTCAGAAGGAGAGTTGATACACACCATCAGCTACAGATGGACCTTGATAATATGTCTCTGTGTATGTGAGCATATCTCAACATCCTTTGTGCACGAGCATGGTAAGGGTTTCCCTTTCTGCAACTTGTTACTGCTCTCATCTTTCTGCACACATCAGAGAGAAGTCATGCTCTGTGCTCTCTGTAACCCTTCTTCAGGCAATAGAAGACTGCAATTAGAAGCACACATACAAAAACCCCTTTGACGTTCCTCATATGTCACATTCTCCAGTCCCCTCGGTGTCTTCACAGCCCTCCTGCAGACTCCTTTCCATCTGATGACAACTCTTTTTAGGTGCCCCTTGACCAGACACAACAATCCAAGTGTGGTTTGTGAGCACTAAGAAGAAGGGAAAATCACTTTGTTTAACCTGCTGGATGCTGCCTTGCCCAGGAAGTGGCTAGCTTTCATCCCGACAAGCACTCTGGTGGCTTATTAACCACTACCATGCTAAAAGAGTATGCCAAAAGCTTCGCTAAATGCAAGGCAAACAAAATCCACTGCTTCCACTTAGCCACAGAGTCAGGCATTTCACCACAGAAAGCAGTCAGGCTCATCAGGATCCATTTGCATTTAGTAAACCCATTCTGTCTGTTCCCTGTCTTCTGCATGGTGCCCTTAAATCAGCCAGACTACGACAAAAACAGCTGAGATTCTGAATTTTCTCCAGTTAACATTCTATCCAGTGTTGGCTCAGCAATACTGAGAAGCCAATAAAGATCTTAAAAAATAATGACTTCTTTAAATTTTCACCAAGAGTTTTTCAGAGGTTGTATAGCACTGCACTTTCAAATAAATAAATAAATAAACAAATGACACCTTCATTTCCATCTCTTAAAACAATGAGCCTGTATTCTGTAAAGTGGGAATGCTCTTATTTCAGTGCTTAAGACAACAAAGTGAGTGAAATTTTAAGGGTTATATCCCCCCTTGTTTACATCAAGGGGTGCCCTTTAACTTCAGTGTAACTACTAGCTTATGCCAAAGGAGGATCTGGGCTGAGTTTTCTATTTCCAGCTGGATTTTGCTCATGTGAATGTAACAGTTCATTTGGAACATATGGAAGAGGTGGGGGAGGGAGTTGCTGCTCTCACAACTCATGCAGCTAGATTGATTTCTGCTAAAACTTAAAAAATAACTAGCACATATCATGTGTGACAGTTACTGTCCTGCATATATGATATATATTATATTGTGTTAGGAAATATGGGTTAACATTTAGTAGTGTATCAGTTACGTTATGCAATGCTTAACCTGCCTGGGAATACGATTATTTCCATTTTCATAGTAATGGGATATTCTGCCCCAAGATGTGCTGAGAGAAAAGACACTAATGGGTTTTTGTGTGAACACCTGGAGGATCAATTTATCCAATGGAACTGGACCAGAATTATTTGATTAAATGCAAATCACTACTGTTGCAAACAATACAAGTAGAGAGTAAACCAAAATCAAACATGAAATAATGGGAGAAAAATGGTCTTTCCAGTGTTTGAAACACACAGGTCAGATCATGCAGCTTCCACAGTGTCTGCAAATGTAATTTTACAGTAGAAAAGTTTCTATTGTTCTTATATCAAAAACATTCATCTGACTGACTTGAAGAGATGTATTGTATTAGTCTCTGGGTCCAGGAAAGTATACCTGACTCTTATTTACTTCCCTGATTTCCCACTGAAATCAGCTAGGAGCATGAACACTATACACTTTGTTGAATATGAACAATGGCAAATGAGTCCCTTCTACAAAAGGTGTTGAGCTGGTAGCTTCTTCTCCAAATATGAATAGAGAGGATATATCACAAGTGAAAAAAGGGAAGGACATCTTATATTTCAGTCCTTGCCTGGCTGTGTCACATTCCAGCAGAGAAGTGAGGATATTTAGAGAGGCTACATGGCAGGATCTAGAAGGGAGCATACAATTTAACAGTGAAAACATTGCAAGTTATCGAAAAAAACCTGTGAGAACATGAGTTAAGTGCTTATAAATACCCATTTCCTGTAACAAAGCTGTGATGCAGTCATAAAGCTGCTTGCTTCTGTCTTTTACAGTATTTTCATAGCATTTCCAAGGGCAGGAAGGAAGGGAAGTGCCAAAGTGACACTATGCCCACAAGTTTCTATACAGCTCTATGCTTGCTTGTCTGAAGTGGAGCAGTTGAATTGGAAAGGTGCAAAACACAGCTCCCCTCTGGTAGCATTCACACTTTAAGAACCACAAGAATGTGACCACCTCAGGAAACATTTCTTCTTTTTATCCTTATTTCTAAGTGCTCACAATCTAGATTTAGGTGCCTATTTAGACACAAAACAAGTTTTAAGATGTCAGATTTCATGCCCAGCTCAAATGCTTTTTTTGCAGTAATATATTTAGCTGGGTCAAACATATCCCTGAAGTAATCTGATCTATTGTGCTTACTGTCTGCTTAACTTTTATTTTCTGATTATTTCTTCTTTGGTTTACCTTTGTTTTTCTACCCTGTGGCAAATAAACAATGCTTTTATTGAAGATAGAGGGAATTGAATGTGAAGACTCGTATGTATTACTCACCAAGGGTGCCTTAGAGGAAAAGGAACTACCTTACTTTTTCTCCCCTCTCACCAGCCACTCTTGTAATAGCACAGTGTTGTTATTATCATGGCATGACTCAGAGAAACAGCCAAAGAGACATTTTAGCAGACAGGATAAACAACTTCTGAGGAACTTGGGCCCTATTTCTGTCTTTTATGCATCCTTTTCAACCCCTTGCTGGGCTTTTACCAGATGCTCTTTTCAAATCTCATGAGTTATGGGTCTCCCTATATAAGAGGCAGCTCAGAATTCACCGCTATCTTCTTTCTCCAGGGAACTCTGGAACAAATAAGATTCAAAGACAATATTCAGCCAGACAGACATTAGTTTGGGGTTGGCTTGATATTTGGCTTGAGGGCTGAACCAATTCTTCCTGTATCCCCTGCTAAGCCAGGTTGTTCATCTCTCATTTTATACTCTAGGTGCTTTACAGTACCGTGGTATGCACTGCTTCCTGTCAAGCTGATATGAAAAGACTTTCATATCTGAAAAACATTCAGATACAAAATAACCAGGGAATTTGGAAGATGGAAAAAATCCAGCTTTACAAATATTCTCCCAGAAGGATCTGCTGCTAAATTGAGGTCTATTTGTTTATCAGTTTTAACTCTCTCTGGGAGACACAGCACTGGGACAATGAGCCATACAGATAATGAGTAGGGAGGAAGAAATGCTGAAAGAAATATCCCCAGCTTCAGGGGATATAATCTCTCTTACCATATTTCTTTCTTTCTTTCTTTTAACTGTATTTGTCATACCAAAGGCTATGACTGGATGCACTGGATTTCCAGCCCTTAGGAGACTACCTTTACTAATAATAATAATCAAGTTATTCTATGAGCAGCAGGACTAATAAAGCCAAATTTTTGATGAATTTGTGTTCTTATCCCCTCACATCCATCTCTCTACAGGTACCCCTGGGCAATCTGTCTCTTATGATACTTCTAACACACCGAAGATTATACAAGCTATGGTTACTTTGGAACAAAGGTCAGTCAAATAAGCTTTCTACATTCCTAAATAAATTAACAGAGAAACATGAATAATACATATGCCATTCACCATCAGGACATATCACACAAGAAGAACAACCTGCACTGGCAAAAAAAGAGTGATTAATAATGGTGGGGTTAAAAAGTCAGTATCTGCTTTGACCAAGAACTGTTGTGTTTAAAACATTCTCATCTGCTAAGACCTATTCTCCTGCTCTGTTGCTGGTGAAACTGAAGGAAGTAGTGTACAAAAGTACCACTTTAAAGGGGCAAAACCGCTAATAAAAAGATACAGTCCCATTCCTGTCAACCTCAGAGCTTAATCTCAGTCCCATCAGGACTGGTTCTGTCAACCTTGATCTCTTTAATTTAGTAGGAACCAAAAGTGTTTAGCTAGGCCAATGACAATGATATGTGTAAATACTGCATTGAGTTTATATAATTTTCCACCTGCCTCAATTTTACAGCACGAGTAGTAAATCCCACCGTGGATATGCAGCACTTTTATGAACTGGAATTTTGCCACAGTTTAATGGTGGGAGACAGGCATCACCCATGGTTGAAAGTCACTGAGATCCAACAGCAATTAAGAAAGTAAACGTGGAAAGTCAACAGTGCCCTACTTGGGTCTCTAAATTATTTCAAAACTTAGATGTAGGCCTCTCTGTCCTCCTCAAAAAACACACATCAAACAGATTTCACAGACTTCTGATAGGGTTGGAAAATCCCTATTCCCTATTCAAATTCCTTTTGGAAGTACTTTAATTTCTGTTTAGCTTCCAGTATTAGAATCTTGTGAAAGCACCCTGTAATATGCATATCTGTAATTCTCTTTTGACATTAATATTTGTATTAAAACCCTCAAGATCTTTCCAAATTCAACACTAGTAATCCTAAAATACATCTGAAGTTACAGAGGACAGCAGCTAGCTCAAAGCTCAGAAATACAGTGGTATTTTAAATGGCATTATCATTGCCTTGGGGAATGAAAACATCCCTTTCTTCACAATCAGCAGTTTCTTATCTAACTGAGACTCTGGTGGGTAGAATGTGGTCATCTTCTGGCATCCTTTGAATACTTAATATTATGTGAGGAGGGGTATCTGAATAATCACTCACGTCACTTTCATAAATACTGATTTCATGCTGCTTCTCCACGTGACTGCATGCATAATACTGAAACAGAGAACTTCAGCAATCAGATCGTATGAAAAAAAAGCAAAGGCATTCGAAAACTACTTTTTTCTTGTGATAAATTGCTTCAACGTCCAGTTGCAAAAGACATTTCCCAGACCTTTCCAGATCTATTCCTTAGGCTGCAGCTTTTTACTCTGTGATAAGAGAAAATCATTTCCCAGTATGTCTAAGTAAGAAACTCTTCATGTCTTAGTGAAAAAACTGTAGCAAATCTCATTGATGTTAAACTTGGAAAGGGTTTGCAGAAAAGTAGCACTGGTAGTGTTTTTTCACTTTTGTCAGATGATGAAATAGAAATGCCCAAAATGGCAGAGGGTCCAAGCTGATCATCACAGTTCCCTCTGAAGAACACAACATAAAAATAATGTTTTTGTGAACCTACTGTCCATAATCATGGCACAGTGCAGATGGAAAGATCCCTGTTCAGGCAACAAGCCAGCTGCAGTTGACTTAGTAAAGTGCAACTGTTCCTAAGTAACCATTAACACGCTCCAGACTGTGCATTTGTCAGCCATCATACCTGTACGTATAGTGCAGCAGAAGAGCTTTTATACTGGGAACATTGGTGAACATTGTTCAGAGAAGGGCAAAGAAGCTGTGAGGGGTCTGGAGCACAAGTGTTTTGAGGCGTGGCTGAAGGAGCTGAGATTGTTCAGTCTGGGGAAAAAGGAGGCTCAGGGGAGACTTTTATCTCTCTCTACAGCTACTTGAAGGGAGGTTGTGTTGAGGTGGGAGAAGGTATCTTCTCCCATGTAACTAACAATACAGCTAGAGGGAATGGCCTCAAGTTGCGCCAGGTTGGATGTTAGGAAATGCTTCTTGTCTGAGAGTGGTCAGGCACTGGAACGGGCTGCCTAGGGAAGTGGTGAAGTCACTGTCCCTAGAGGTGTTCAAGAAACATTTAGATGTTGTACTGAGGGACATGGTTTAGTGGGAAATAGTGGTGCTAGGTGGACATTTGGACTGGATGATCTTAGAGGTCTTTTCAACCTTGGAGATTCTGTAATTCTATGACTGTAAATCAAACTGTACAGTTGGACTTGCTTGTGTAAATCCAGTGTGCATGGGCAGCTCTGCACACAAGCATTCTGCTCCTGCTCTTTAGGGCTGGGTTACAGGAGACTGCAACACAGAAATTACAAAATATTAAAGAAGACTTTATGTCTCTTGGGAAGTTGTTGAAGGGATCAGTAGCACAGGTTGTGTTCTCCTTGATCCTCCTGGTTAGAGACTGTGACCTGGGCTGTTAGGAGAACAGATCAGATGAATGAATGGCTGTGTGGATGGTGTCATGCTCAGGTGCTATAATCTTGGACTCACCTTCAAGAGACCGGGCATGTTAATGTCAGATAGGATGCAACTGACCAAGAGGGGAACGAATATACTGGGCAGTAAGCTAGCTGGGCTTGTCATCAGAGCTTTAACCTACATCTGATGGGGAAAGGGGATGTACTTCTGAGTGACAGTGAAGAGCCAGGGAACTCTGTCACTTCAGGAATCACTGGGGAAAATCCTCAGATTAGTCTCAGAGGAATCTGGGAGGGCTCCTCCAAGAAAATGGCATGGCTGATAGCTGCAGACAAACGATCAGTATTCTGGTATTCTCTTTCAATGCTTCCACAATTTCACAAGAAAAGCCATAACATGATACCAAGGATTCGTGAGTTTCATTATTAATTATGTGAAAGACAACTTACTATGTAAAAACTAGTAGCTTAAGATGTAAGAGATCATCCAAATAATTCCTATGGCACTTCAGCTACAGTATTACTGTCTCCATTTTAGAGTAACAGATCTTTGTTATTTCATTTAAAGACCCTATGATAGCATTTTAGCCTCTGTCAAAGTATAAAATCCTTATAAAATATTTGGTTCATATAAAATTATAAATAATGTTTTCCTGAAATTCTAACTAAAATTCAGAAACAATGTGATCTCATAATAAGATTCCTTATGTTTGGGTCTTTTTTTAAATTGATATTCTATTACCTGTTTGATATGCTTGCCATAGTCCATTTCTCTTACTGCTGTCTCCTGGTAATAATAACTCCTGCTACTTCTAGTAAGTACAACTTACTATTTAACAGAAGTTAGCACTCCCTGGACAGTTTTCACTCAAATATTCCTATTATACTTTCCTTTTAAGCTAAGTTAGGGCACTGGAGACTACATAGACAATTTTTTTTTTTTTTTTTTTTGCATGAATCTCACATTTAACAAAAAAAAAAAAAAAAAAAAAAAAAGGAGAGTGAAAATAACAGAATTTTGGTTACATGAAATGAAAAAAAAGGTTGCTCCGAAAGTGATGCCTCCTGTTTATTTCCACAGAAACGACAACAGACACAAAGAGCACAATAACACTATTTGATAGAACAAATTCTCAGCTATAAAACATTGTTTTCCAACATAGTCACTACCATTAGCTGTCCATTTTCACCAGAGATGAACAAAAGTCTGCATGTCACTCTTAAAAATCTGCACCAGCAGAGGGGGGCCCACTGTCCCTGTTGCCACTGCTGAAATGCACCAGTCACCATCTCACTGTGCTCACAGCCACTGTTTGGTCTCCATAAACATTCATCAAGACTCGATGAATGTCAGTGGATGCCTTTTTTTTCCACATGGAGGAATTCAATCACACCTTTGCTTCATACATGCTTCCTTGTCAAACACCATTTTGTCAGACTGATCCTGTACTGCCAGCTGTCACACAGCAACAAAATGTAATGGAATGTTGTCAGCAATGTTCAGCTTCTACTGCGATACCACCAACATCCACCTCTGGCATCATGGGCCAACAAAATAAATTAGGAGGCATTACTTTCAGAGAGGCCCTTGTATCTCTGAATAAGCTGTTTCAATCCCAGTTGCCTTCATCCTTCCATTCCATCCCCATTCTGTCTATTATTTCAGCAAGTCTGCGAAGTCTTTGGTGTCAGAACATTTCTTCTATGCTTGTTCAATAAAGAGAAATGGGCTTCTATCCCAGCTGAAATCTCTGGACACTGTTTTAAATCACGAAATGCTTTTGGATCTTGGCCCAAAATAGATAGCAGAGTGCACAAGTCTGTAATAGCCTAGTTCTGCCTTGTTCTTTTTCACATAAAGCAGTTTCCTTGACATGAGATCTGATAATTATTGAAGGAATGGCCTCTTCCACTCTCAGCCCCCAGCAACCATTATCTTAATTCCAATTAAACTAGCATCAGTACAGAAAAATCCCACAAAAATCAACCACATCAAGACGTTCAACCTTCAGCACGTGGAGCTGTAACCATGTAAATTGAGTCTGAGGTGCTATGTAAATCACCTCAACATTTCACCTGTGCTTCAGGTCCGCTCAGCATTTCTAAAAGCATGACATGTATAAAACATATTCAGCATGTGAAATCACAATCTGTTCCTAAGAGGTGGATTTTAAAACATGACCATGTGGAGTTTTTCCTTTCACGAGCCGATAAATAACAGCTGGCGACTTGTATCTAGAATGAAAGATATATGGAAAAAGTGAAGACTACAGTCATCTGGCAGATCTGGATTCACAGAGATATTTGGTGATTAATTTTCCAGTAAGCATAAGAAACTGGTTAGCAGCTTGCCTATTTATGCTTCCATGTTCCACATTTGCAGAAGAAGAACAGACCCAGATACAACAGTATTACATGGTTAATTCTGACAATACAATATGTAATGAATGAAAGAACTTGTTACCAAGGAGATAATTGGACTTGAACACTGAGAATATCTCAATGTGCCAATTTTCAGCATCGGTTTTTCTTTTGCTGTGGCTGTGAATTGTAGCTGGCCACGTTTTTATAACATCAAACTAAGGTCATTATCCTACATTTCTGCGGCAGATTCTATAGTTTAATACCTTACTTTGACATGGATTTCATAAAAGGCTTGAACAATAATTTAGAAAAAAAAAAAACCTATCACTGAGAAAAAACAATATATAGACATGGAAAATAAATAAATAAATAAATAAATAAATAAGAAAGCAACAAACAAAAAGGGTAAGGACAAGCTAATATCAGTCCAGACATCCTCACATGAACAATTCAAAGACTACATAGAAAACCTCTTGGAAGAATCAGAAGTTATACATACCCATATGAAATGATTCCTGCACACCTGTCTGGCCGAACTTCATTATCGTGTTAACCTTTGGTCTTACTACTTTAAACTCCATTACCTTCCAATTATTAATATCTATTTCTAGGCTTCTTTGATAACCACTTTTTTAGTATAATACTTCTGGATAAATCTCTGCCTTTTTTCCTTCTCTTTTTTCAGGAACAGCTTCAAAACAACAAACTTCTGAGACATTCGTATCACACAGAGTATAACAAATTGATTAAATTGCTTTCTTCTTAGTCTATATCAAAGCACCACAACTTAGCATATGTGACAATTGCTTTTAACCTTTAGTTGATGTTTGATATTTGGCTGTTTACCACATGGAGGGATGGCCCCATTTACCTTATTGTTTCCTCTCTCACATGTTGAAAATAAAGCAATCAAGAACACCTCTTTTGTGGAGTCCTTGGTACAGAAGAGACATGGACCTGTCGGAGTGCATGCAGAGGAGGGCCACAAAAATGATCCAAGGGATGGAACATCTTCCTGCAAGGACAGGCTGAAGGGGCTGGGGCTGTTCAGCCTAGAGAAGAGAAGGCTCCAGGGAGACCTGATAGCAGCCTTTTAGTGACTAAAGGGGAGCTATAAGAAGGAACAGGACACACACTCTAGGAGGGTCTGCTGTGATAGGATAGTAGGAACTCATTTCAAACTAGAGGAGGGGAGATTTTTGATAGGATATAAGGAAAGAGCTTTTTACAGTAAGTGTGGTGAGGCACTGGAACAGGTTGCCCAAAGCGGCTGTGGATGCCCCATCCCTGGAGACAATCAAGGTCAGGCTGGAGGGGGCTCTGAAGAACCTGGTGTAGCTGTAGGTGTCGCTGTTCATTGCAGGGGGGTTGGACTAGATGACTTTTAAGGGTCCCTTCCAACTCAAACCATTCTATGATGCTATGATTTTTTCATTACCAGCTGCAGTCTGTATGTTACGCTTCAGTGCTGCTAAGTTTGATATAACAATGTATTCCCCACACATCTGCACAGGTTGTTAATAAGCCTATAGCTTGCTCAGTCACTACCTTCATTTTTATCTTACACCAAACCATTGTTCCTAGCAGTATAATTTTAAACAGTGATTACAATTAAGGCTATACATGATAATCTTTTTCCAAAATGAGGTGAGCCATCTGAAGATGTTTCATTTCTGGAGTGCTCTCAGTGTCCCTGGAAGACCAGAGATCCTTCAGATCTTGCGGATTAAATGCTTGTAAGAATGCTCCTTTACCAGCTGCAGTCTGAACATGTCAGGCTGCCAAAAGCTGGTAAAAAAGAGGCAGACAGCTCAGCTCTGTGGGGCTGCAAGAGAGTGAGCAGCTGGGCTGGCAGCCCTGGGAGAAGCAGCCTCAGAGCAAACTGGTGCTGATCAGCAGCGACACCTGAGAAGCAAGGAATGGGAGGCTCTTTGGTGTGGCTTCTCCCCATGCTGAGCTCCTTCAGGCAGACTTCTGTCCAGCTAAGGGAGGTTGTTCTGTTTCAAAAGTCCATTGTGCTTCCTCCTCCTTTTCTGAAGAATCACTGTCAATCTGTTAGATGCAGAGCAGTGCATCTCTTTTACTCGGAGAGGAGACACCCATATCTTTTGCAAAGCCTTTCCATGCACTGCCATGCTAGCAAATACATGTAATGTTCATTTTTTCCTGACTATCTGTTGCTTAGGCAGTATTTCTTCCCTTCTGTGGCTTCCCCCACCCAAAAGAAAAAAAAAAAGAAAAAAAAAGAGGATATCACTGTATTGCCTTCTAGCTGGAGAGGCACCGTTTGCTATGGGAGATGAGATCTGCTCAGTCTTTGCAAGACATAAAAAAACAGTAACTAGCTGTGGAATCCTGCATGGAGGCTGGTCTGTTCTCTCCACAAAGGAGATATCAGGAATAAGAAGAAAGTATAACTTAGTTCATTAATCACTATGCACTTACAGAAAAGCAGCACACAGCTAAAGAGAGCTCCACCCTACAAAAAGATATTGCTGCACATATATTCTTCAGAGGCTTAGCAGAGGCAGAATACCTCTCAGTGTTCTCTGCCCCATGCTACAGGGTGTGACAAGTGATGTATTTGAAGCTGTTTCATGATTTACTGTAGTTTGGCTTGCAGTTCTATGCCAAATCAGTTAGCAGTGGGACATGAGTGGCATGGTCTGAATGCATCAGAGGAGCCAGGGTTAAGCAGAGCCCTTCAGTTTTTGCTGATCCTCCCCAGCTCTCTGTGGCTGCACTACTGGCACTCCAGAGTCCACACCTCTCAAGACCTTGACAGCTTTTGCTTATTTTACATACAAGCTCATTAAGGCAGATGAGAACAAGTTCCTTGCCAAGAAGAAACCTGCTAACTGGCAGCATTCTATCACTGTTTTATTGTTTTCAGAATCCACTCATCTTTAGGCAGCCTCACAGATGTGTCCATGCCCATAGCTATTGAAACTTGCTAACAGTGAGCCTTAAAACGATAAAGATGGGTGAGGCAAAATTGACTTTTTTTCCTTCAGAATCATAATAGTGACGCCGAAACAAGAATTTAAGTCAGTGTGTCTCATTCTTTTAGGATGTTTCTAATGCAGGAATTTTTCTTCCTTCTCATTGGTTAAATGTCTAAGAAAAATAGGTTGTTGATGTACTTATAAGTGTGCTGCACACAAAGTGTATTCTGATATCATCATTCAGTTTTGCCAAAGAACATTTGTCATCACTTCTGATGAAATAGAATTAAATTGCGGTCTGCATCTAAGCCATCAGCTGAAAAATAAAAATGTGGAAATTCATGCAGAAAAAAAAAAAAAAAACTAGTATCAACATTAGCATGCTGAAGAATACAATGATGCAGAGTCTCTATACAGACAGATGTACAATGTAGTCACTGCAGAGATCTCTCATCCTCCCCATGCAAATTAAAGAGATGTTGGAGATATGTGTGGTATGGAATTAACAGAAACATAAGAGTAGCGCAATAATCCTAACAGCCCTAATGAAATTTGGAAAACTTGGTTTCTAGTAATTTTTAATGTTCTATTTGATAAAAAAATACTATTTTCTGCTTTCAACCATTGTTAATTTTTGTTATAATTGGGAAAAAAAAAAGAAAAAAAAGAAAAAAAAGAAAAAAAGTTGTGTTCAGTTCCTCCCTGATTTCCAGTTTCATCAAAATGAACCATTAAAATGTTGACCAATCCACAAGTCTCTCCTCTCCCTGCCATTCCTGGCCTCCCATCTCTCCACATCAGTAATTAGGCCATCAGCTGCCTCCCATGCCTCCCCTAGGTGCTCTCAAGGCTTGTCCACGCTACACAAATTTATGGCACTAAAAGCTGTGCTGGGCTTCTAAGGGTGCTTGTAAAACACTTCACATCCATACGCCAAAGTGCTCCAAGTGGTTTGTATTTCTGCCAAAAAACACTCGGGGTTTTTCTTGTGTTCAGCAAGGGCTAAAGTTGGCCAGAGGCCAGTAGGGACAGTGCTAAAGGAGACAGGGCTCAGTGCTTGTGCTGCAGCCCTACAGAGGCACTCTGTATGGCCCCAGAACCCACCCTCTGTGATCACTCGGCTGAGAACCAGGAAATGGCTGCCCACAGGGCTCTGCAGCTGAAAGGCTTTGGGAGAACACTAGCCCACATGCGAGGAGGGTATTATTCAGAGTAACAGTCAGCAGGATGTGACAGATAGTTTGCATTTAAACCAAGGAACCACAATTAGCTGAATGAGAAGTTTGCTAGTTATCGGGTTATTAGGAAGTGAGAAAGTGACACAGGTGCTCTTCCTGGGTCCTGCCTGCTCTCCTCAGGTTTGCACGCAATGCTGTCTCTGTCCCTGTTCTTCTCTCCATCAGTCTCTAGCATGAAAAAAAGGAGGAGAGGGGAGCTGATGTTTGGAAGAGAGGTGAAAAGCTCCTCTGCAATGTGTGGCTGGAGGTATAAAAGATAAAGCTGGCAGTTTACACTGCTTTGCTGAAATAAAGAGGCTCGAGTTGTAGGAGCAGACTGCCTAAAATGGGCATTATGAGTTTTCTTTATTAGGGACAGGACGGGAGAGTGGGGAGGAGCAGTGCTTTCCCATGCTTTGTTCCTGTCACTTGACAGCTCCTGTCCTTGAAGCGTTCTCCCCAAGTATGGGGAGGGTGTGCAGGGTCTCTGAGGTGGGGAGAGGAGCGTGGAGCTGAGCACATCCAGGGAAATGTGGCTGCAGCAAATGTGATTGTTTAAAAATAATCTAGGGTAATTTTGTCAGGGAAGTAAGATTCAATTGGACACAAGGATTTAAACTTAAATTGGAAGGGATTTTAAGCGTTATTACTAAATTCCCTGTATAACACATTAGTCACAGCACAGGGAATCCTGATTTAACCTAACGAGGAGCAGACTGACCAGATTTTTAAAATGAAATAATGGGATCTCTGGGTATGGGGGAGGAACTGGCTTCGGTCACAGAGATTTGGGGTGAAAAGCAGTGCAAAAATTAAGATAGCCTTTTTTTCCTCTATATCTGCTCTGCCTTTCGTCTACATCATTTGCCAGAGACATAAATTCCTCTCTTGGCAAACCCTCTGCCAAGTGAGGGACAAAGCACTGTCGATGAGGGCAGACAGGAAGGGCTCTGAAATGGGGCTCTGGGCCCTCAAAGGGTAAGGGTAGGCCTGGCAGAGGTGGGCAGGTCTGGCTGGGGCCTTAGGGTGCTGGCAGTCCTATTTATTCTGACTGGGACAACACTGACCCTGGCAACATTTTCTTAAAAGATGTGAAAACTGTGCTGCTTCAGAGCTGCCCAGTGCACTGCTCAACACACTCATGCAGAGTGCACGCTTACAATGCACTCACGCACGGAGTCAGACCTGCATTCTCACTCTGCTGTTCACGAACGTGTACCTGAAAGCCTTGTTTCACTGGCAACTAGAGTTGTCATTATCCTTTCCATGATAACTATCAGAAAGTCTCAGTCTCATGTATACTGACATCAAAAACAACCTTGAGATTTTTCACAAAGGAAAGCTGTTGGGTTTTGGCCAACCCTACTCAGCAGCCCTGCCTGAGGGCACAGGACATCCTCACCTTACCAGCAGCTGGGACACAGAGAGAGCCTTTCCAGCTTTTTTGTTCATTCCCGCATCATTTGAATCAAGGCCTGCTGACCTAGCAAGTTGTCAGCTAGCTGAAAGAATCATTCCTCAAGGAAAACTTTCTTCTTCCTCTTCCCTGTGTTCCCTCCCCTAGATGATCCTCTCCTCCCAGGCTCTCAATGACCCTGAGCACTCTTAGAGTCTCCAAAAGTACTGCCTTTTGCTCTTCTGCGCAGGAAAGACCTGCCAAAATCCAGGAACAGTAGCAGAGAAGACCTCTGCTCAGCTGACAAGCCTTGTACTCTGCCATGTGCATTAGTTGTATAGTTGTATATATATATATATACATATATATATATATATATATATATATGTATATATATATATATATATATATACATATATATATATATATAGTTGTATAGTTGTACATCTTAGATGATGAGCTTTTTTTTTTTGCAAACAGAAGTACAATTTCTATTTTGTTTCCTCCTGTAAAATTCCTCTTTTGCAAATAAATAATGAAAAGCCTCATACCTTGTACTGAACTGGGTCAGTTTAATAGCTAAAATGAATAAGGCTGGGCTTGCAATAGGACTTTCAGTTTCCACAACAGATGTAAGTTTTGTGTGAAAAATACTGATGGGACAAGCTGAAAATATGATATGATAGTGAGCTAACAAGTACATAGCACCTATGAGGCTCATTTTATATACTGTAAGATACTAATGTAATCCAAAAAAGGACTGTTGGGGTATTTAAAAATGTACATAGGCAATAAGCTTTGCTGCTATGCCTCCTGGCTGTCAAATCCCTATTTTGCTACTCTGTTCTCCACATACGCTGTACCTGTTCATTTCTATCTGTTCAGGCAAATAAGAATAATACTAACAGTCACACCAATAATAATATCCTTAAGTAGCAATTTCCAGGCTTAATTACTGTAACTGCTACTTTTCTGATCTCCCTGGTCCACATGGCTTCCATTTGCTTAAAGAGGATGTTGCTGCTGAAATTTTACTTGCTGACCAGTGGTTGGGTTGAAAGTATTATCTTCCCATTTCTTTGCTAAATTGATCCCCAGATCTACTTAGCACTGTTTTATCTGACTTCAGTATTTGGCCACCACCTATGCTCAGTAAGTAATATCAGCTGCAGCATGCCAGATCTCCCATTATTTTCTCTGTGCTTCCCATAACACTCCAAACGTGCATGCAGGACTCTCCTTGGAATCCCCTTGTGTATGTAAGTCCTCCTGCTTACCCTTTTCTGCTGACACGTGGACTCAGACAATGAAGATACTCACATGCAATTAGCACAGTATAAACTACAGGTTGACACAACCTCACCACTTCACACATGAGTTTTACTGATTTCCTCACTTTTCTCCTCTTTTCTTACTGCTTAGTAACCACCCTGAGCTCAGTATTTTTGGAAGAAGCAGCCAGTGCTTTTGCTTGCAACCATCTGCTCCCTGACAGCAGGTAGGGCTCACCCAGCAAGTTGCTGATTTCTTCTGCACTTTTAAAGTCAAGAAGTCTTAATGGAATCTCTAGTGAAGACTGCCCAAATTATTTTTCATTCAACCCAGTGCTGTCGCAGAATGGTGCCTGATGGATAAAGGAGTGGCAAGTTATGTAAATCTGATCTGGGGATCAGAGGGCATAGCCTGATATCTAAACTCAGAAAGGAAATTGATCTGTGATGCAATATCATGGAGTCATCAAACGGTTTGTGTCAGAAGTGACCTCAAATATCATCTAGTTCCAAACTCGTTTCATGGACAAGGACACCCTGGACCAGGTCAGGCTGCCCAGGCCACATCCAACCTGGCCTTGAGCACTTCCAGGGATGGAGCATCCACAGCTTCTCTGGGCAGCCTGCACCACTGCCTCATCACCGTCTGAATACAGAATCTTTACATCATACCTAATCTAAATCTACCCTCTTTTAGCTTTAACCTCTTGTCCTATCACTACATTCCTTTATAAAGAATTCCCCTCATCTTTTCTGTAGGCCCTCCTTAGGTACTGGAAGGCCACAATAAGGTCTCCCCAAAGCTTTCTCCTCTCTATACACAACAACCCCATCTCACTCAGGAAGAGATGTTCTAGCCTCTGATAATATTTGTGTCCATCCTCTGCACTTACTCTAACAAACTCATGCCATCATTACATTGATGCCACTGAGCTGTACATGGTACTGTAGTGGAAAAAAAAGGGAGAATCAACTCTCAACCTGCCGGCCACACTTCTTTTGATGAAGCCCATGATGTGGCTGGCTTTCTGGGCTGCAAGTGCACACTGCCAGCACAATATAAAATGTTAAACAGTAACAACATTACTTCATTCCTAAAACACAAACTTTAGACTCAGGATTCAAACAAAAGCTGGTTCTTTTCACATAACAAGCATAGAGATCTCAGAAGGAAAATTTTCAGTGCTTTGTCAAGAAATCTCCAAAGTCATATCAAAAACAAACCTGAAGCAGTTATAGAAGTTTAGCAGTCCAGTCTAAACTTCTTCAAAACAAATTGTTGTCATAGAAAAAAAAAAACAAAACACTACACATGAAAGAGCAAAGGGAGAAGAAGGAGAAGTGCTGATTATGTATCTATGAATAATCAGCTATTTATACCTTTAATAGATAATCCTCTGTATTCTGTTTTTACAGCTCTTACTAGGTAATTTCCAACAGTAATAATCAAGAATGAAAAAAGAGCACAACTCTATAGGGCTTGTAACTTGGCTTTGGTGCTAGGATGGTATATGGGCTCACACCAAATTTATTTTGGGATGAATTTATTTTAATACAGCACAGAATTCTTGCTGATAAACCATCAGACTATAACCAGCTTATCCCAGCTACCTTCAAACATAGATGCTCCTTTTTACAAGGGAAGCAGTAAGCTTCTCATAAAACATTACGCCATTAGAATATTGCTTCCCCTAAGACACTTGGAGAGTCATCAGGAAGGATGTTGTATTGGTAGAGCTGTCTTTGTGAATGTGTTTGAACCTCTGAATGTCCTAGGCAAATTCAATATTTGTTTAAAAAAGAGCCACTGAGTTATCTGCAAAGTGGAACCATTGCCTCAGAAAAACAAAAGTGCCAAGCCAATGCTGTCTCAGTTACTGAAGGACTGCACAGATGCCTTCTAAGGACACATCAAAGAGTAGCGGATCTCAAAGAAGCTAGAGGCATCACTCTCGTTTTAGGATTTTTTTTTAAACATTTTTCTCCCACATTTACTGCTGACTTAAAAAAAGGTTGTTTCTTGTAAAACGAAACATTTTGTCCAACTTAAAAACATGGGTATCACTTTGCTTTGAATACTCTTACATTTTACAGTACCATTTTTAATTTTTTTTTTTAATGAAGTGTTTGGGGCAAAGCTGAATAAACATATTTACAAAACATTAGATTTTTGTAAGCTTTATCAAATAAAGGTGTATGGCTAATTCAGCACAACTTTCTGAAAAGGTCTGACTGTTCTCAAAAAATTCATTTTTCAATAAACATCGTTAAAAAAAGGTATCAACCCAACATATCTCCACTGTTGCTTCTCCGTCCATCATTGCTGAGAACATCAGTTCACACATAATGAGATATTATGAAACCAGAGATTCTCCCACCCTTGGAATCATTCAAGGTCAGACTGGACAGGGCTCTGAGCAACTGACGTAGCTGTAGGTGTCCCTGTTTATGGCAGGGCTGGACTTAATGACATTTTTTCTTGTCCAACTCAAACAATTCTATCATTCTATGATTTCTATTATTCCCAAAATATCAAGTGATTCAGTTGGCCTCTTTTGATCTTCAACTGGCAGTAGAGGGAATCCAGCTGTAGCACAGTTGGGTTAGCAATATGTTCTTAGCAAAGCAGGCTGCCGTGCCAAAGCCCTGGAGATCTTCCTGACCATTTATGCTGCTCCTGCTGCCGACATGCAGCAGGAAGTATGAGGTGAAGGTCCCTCCAGTGCAGCACAAGTCTGTCCAGAGCAGGAATCAGTTTCCTTCCCTGTGGCTCTCCTGAATCCCATCTCTGCCCATTGTAGTGACAGGAGAGGACCCTGGCCTGATCCCACTTTTTCAGCCCTCTGGTCGTATAACTCCATTTTTATTATGCAGCTGAGAAGCTCTGAATTGGCTCTGTGCCAGTCATGCTGTATTGCTATGCTTTGGAGGTTTTCACAAGGATGAAAGAAAGCATTTAGGGAGGTTCCAGAAACGATGCTGATGGCTGCCATGCTAATGCTTGTAATGAATTCTAAATTGGTAATGGGACCACTTATGGATAACTAAAGGCTTATTCACTCCCCTGGAAATCTGCTTTCTTCCTCTACCACTTCTGCTGGATTTACTGCCAGTATTCACTTTGCACTTTCTTTTTACCTCTTTCTCAGTTCTTTTATTTTCCTACCATAATTTTCCATTCTGTACTCTTCCTCCAAAATTCATCACCCCTCAGGCTCCCCTCTGATTCTTGTGGCCACACTGCAGCAAAAGAATGTCCTAAAATCTCCACATACCATTGCTAGTTTTCCTTTCCCATACAGGACTAATCTCTAAAACAAGTTTAAATGACTTTGAAGCAGTAACACTTCTTTTAGCATATCATTTTATTTTACATCTACTGGATAATGCAGACTGCATTCATAGCACCTAGAGATAGGAATATAATAACAAGAAGTAAAATAATAGATGGTATAACAATGAAGGATAGCATTAACAGACAGCAATCATAACTGACATAGATTTGTAGTTGCTGGCTGATGCAGGTTTAAATGATGTTAGTGTTGATTGGGATGTGTCTTACTGCCTTAGGAGATATGTGTTAAGTATAAAGGTTTGCAGTTAAAATTCTGTGAAGCATAATACTCCTCTGGAACGTCTATCATCTCAGCAGAACTGCTAAAGTGTAACTCTGGTCAGCAAAAAATGACACTATAAAAATTCCACCTATCATGTACTCTATTTTCCCTTGGTGATCTGAAGATTAAATCTACTCAGTTTACAAATCAAAGGAGAGTTTTTTAACTGTTATTTTTTTTTAATCCAGTAGTCTATGTTCCCTGTTATGATTGTGACAAAAAAAAAATAAGAAAATTAACTATGTTCTTTCTGCTCCATACATCTTTCTTCATCCACGCAGTAAAAATTCTCCAGCTAAAATACAGGTTGTATTTGTACTGACATGGAATGCATATTTCACTCAACATTCAGATCAAAGAAAAGCTTTTTTTTTTTCCAGTAAGCTACATGCATATAGAGATGACATGGAAATGGAGATGGGAGGGAAACAGATGAGGCCAGGCTCTTCTCAATGGTGTGTAGTGATAAGACAGAGGGTAATGCCTTAAACTTGAATGTAGTAAGTTCTGTACTAACATGCAGAAGAACTTCCTTATCGTAAGGGTGACAGAGCACTGGAACAGGCTGCCCAAAGAGGTTTTGGAGTCTCCTTTCATAGAGATTCAAGACCCGGCTGGGCGCCTACCTGTGTGACTCATTGTAGGGTACCTGCTTTAGCAGGGAGCCTGGACTCTATGATCCTTTGGGGTCCCTTCCAACTTCTGCAATTCTGTAATTCTGTGATCAAACCAGCCATTTTTACTGTCAAGCTGAACATTTTTCCATGCTATTTAGCTGACTACATGTTATACATCTCTGTCTAAATATACACACATATACTGATGCATATATGCATAATATACATCAATTTATGACTACACATATGCATTTGGATCCATGCAAAATGTTCTCAAGCATAGTCCTAATTAAGGTGCTTCTAAAACATTATATATCCCTTAAACAGTTGTGCTGATATCTCTCTGAAATGTCTTTTTGCATCCAGAAGAAATAGGGAAAAGGTGCTGGGGTTTACTGGCATCCAATGATTGTGGACCCACTCTGCTTCCATCTGTGTTGGAGCATTAGAATTATCTGCCTCACTTCCTAACCTTTGCCTCTCTCCTTTTTGTTCAACTGTATTTCATTAATTCTCCCTTTTGACACATCTGATCTGTGTAAAATCATGGATCTTTTAAATTTATAATGCAAAATACTCTTATCTAACTCTTGGTATCTGTTCACAACAAAAGAATGAGGATCTTATCTGCAGTGTGGACATGTCTAATTAGCAGTTAATTTTTCCAATTGCAAATAAATATAATTTCAAACAAAAACTACTATCAATAAATCCTGTATTTAAAGTATTACAATTATGGAGACATCAAGAAATACAGAGATAAAGTTGATTTTTCGAGTTAACACTTAGCTCTGTTTCACTATGATCCTTAATCACTAGGATGGCAATCAGATCATCTCAAGAATAAAGTGTAGTCAAACTGAGGTGAATCTAAGCTTGGCAAAAGCCATGCAGATAAACTGAATATACTTTGTGAAGGGTACTTTGCCATGATATGTATGTGCGTAAGGACATGTATGTATTGGAACCTGAGAGAGTAGTACTTTGCTGTATCAGCTTGGATGGTCAGGCATAGGCACAGAGCAGTGGTCACACAACCTCAGGCTTCCAGAGTTCAGTTAAGTGTTTGGACAATGCTCTCAGATATAAGGTTTAAATTTTGGATAACCCTGTGTGGAGCCAGGAGTTGGACTCCATGATCCACATGGGTCCTTTCCAATTCAGGATATTCTGTGACTCTATGATTCAGTGATGACTGAGTGTGCTTCGGCTGAAAGAATTTGTCACCAGTTGATCAACATTACTTACAGTTATGGAGGATTTGTTTCTGCCAGGTTTCTACATAACTTTATTTCTGAAGTGTCTTTTCTATTGACTTTCTTTGGTATTGTAAATCCAGTGATTTCTCCCTCCATCATATCCCAGAGGAAAATGAGTTTTCTTTGTCATCCATCCTCTTGTCCCACCACAACTTCATTACAGGATGCTACCTGGACAGCAATTTACCAAACTTTAGGAAAATTAATTAGAAAAAAGTAGTGTTGAAGCACATGTCCTCAGTACTGTAGCCTACTATGAACATATCCAACCTATTTTCCTCTCCTTGTGCTGGGCCACAGCCTTGTTTTTCGAAACAAGTGTTGGCGTAGAGCCACAGTGATCAAAATCACCTAACACTCTCAAATAAAGACAGATATGTGGTGGGGCTGTTCTTCACACACCAGGGCAATTTTATGCTAGAGGTAAAGCTTGATGCAGAACATCTTAGGAGTGGCTGTGATACTATGATGTAAGTTACTACGTGAAATAGTGTCCTTTACAAATGTTACCACTTTTTGCTAAAACTGCATTTGATCAATGCTAATAATCTCATTTAATGAAGTACTGGAAGGTGAATGGCAGAACAGGAGTTAAGAATGAATTTAAGCCACAATTTGTCTATATCAGTGGTTAGCTTACAGTATTGCCTCTTTTTAAGTCTTAATGCATTGGTGTCAGTTAATAAATTTGCCATAGAAGACTACAATAAAACTGACTTCAGGTCGACAGCGTGTATCTGAAATCTATACTAAAACATATTCTCATACTGTTAGAAATTAAATCTGCATGGGAAACAACTTAATCATCATGAAGAGAAGTCAAGATTTTCTAATCTCTTCCCACTACAAATCAAGAAAAATGTAAGATTTCAAGAATATGCTGTACAATTGAGCTCAATTTAAACAAATCAATTTAAACACATTTAATTTCAGTCATTTATTTAAGATTTTGTTAATTAACTTAAACTTCTAATTGAAACATTGTTTCAAAACATAAAGTGATTGATTTTATTGTTTTCTAGACAAAGAGCCTTGATTTGCAATTTTCTGAAATTGTCAAGTGCTTGTCAAAACACAGGCTTCCCCACGAAAGGATTCTGATGGAAAATCCTGTTCCAAATTTGTTAGACCTACTCCATTGTATTTACCTGATCAAGAACATTATAGACATTAGAAGCAACAAACAGTTTAAGTGCAAAATATATGCAAAAAATATGCTAAAAGTTAATCCTAAAAATTTAGCAGCAGCTCTGCACAGCTGAGGAATACAACTGCCCTCATCTCTGATCTCTTAACATCAAGTGAAATCATGGAATAACTTCAGATTACAATTTAGGAATTTGTCTAGATGTTCACATTCAAATGAATGATTATTAGAAGGAATGATTATTGAAGATACACAAAAGCATCGTATTATTTCCACTTCTGGTGTCGAAAGAGCCCACGTGGCTGAGGTGTCCACCCTAGTCTTTCTCATGGTTCCATGCCCTGCAGGACCACATGCCCAGCACTTTCTCCTCTGCAATAATTCACTCAAATGAACACTTACACACTCACCACTCCTTATTCCACCATCCTTGCCTCTGTTTAGATGCAGTACAGTAAGCACACAGTTGCCTTTGAAATAAAACAGAAACACAGATCTGAACCTCACTTTCATTAGAATATGGTGTACTTTTTTTCAGCACAACACAAAGTCTTGTTCTCTTTCAAAATGTCTTCTGTTTCCCATTGCCTTTGGCAATGCTGAAGCTAAGGCATGTATAAAGATAGTGGCTTCCTACGCTAAAAGAGGAAAAGTTTTTTAGAATGATGTTCATAAAAAGGAATTAAATGTTGAAGTGTGTATCTGCTTGGATAAGTGTAGTCACAGATTTATTTTGGCTGAACTCCAAGGTAGGAAGTTGTGAGTGTGTTTTGGCTCAGCAGCCGCAGAGGCAAATTAGCACTGCTAATATTCCCTACCTTTCAGCCTACTGCTTCAGGTACAATTCTAGACCAGGCTCACTGCTGTTTGGAAAGCTCAGAAGGAAAAATGAATGAACAGGAAACTCTTCTGCTGACCCTCGGCTATGAACCAAAAGATGTCAGGAAAACAGTTTTGGAGGAGGGGGGACAACACCAAAACAGACTCATCAAGAAGTAAATTTTCTGCAAATTTTACTGTAATGCAAATATTCCTAAGTAGGAGCATGTGAATATTCATATGTAGTATCATATTGATATTCAGAAATAGCATCATGTCAACTTAAAGTAATTAAAGGAATCTAAGTGGTGAAATTCTTAGTTTTAACATATTAGGTGTTAGACAACTTAATGGATAGCGATAATTGTTCTCTAGCTTTGACTTCAAGTTATGAGATAGCAAAGCTCTTACTGCACCTGCAGTTGGGAATTCTGGAAAGACACGAGTTCAGTGATGGCAAACAGCAGTCTTACAGTGACCAGCTCTCAGTACTGACTGAGGTATCCCCCACAGTCCCATATATCTAGCCTATTTAGATAGCCCTCTATGTGATCATCCTGAAGTCTGGGACATACATCTCTTCTCCAAGGCCATGTCTCCAAGACATACCTTGGGGGCCTGATAACACTTAATTTCTTGCCTGTTCCTTGCACATTCTTTCTTTTTCTATACTATAATGCAAATCTTTATACATCTGAAGTTCATAATCATGTGCTTTTCCTGTTTCTCTTCCTTATGAAAAACATAAGGAGTCTTCTCTGTCAAGTCAGATTTTCAAATTCTTAATTATTCTACTTTCAGCGAGTGCATATCTTTCTTAAAAATTAACATCTAAAACTACACTCAGTCTAATATTCAGCACCTCCATTTCATTTGAGCAGTTTAGTTTTCCCACATGTCAAATTCATCCATACGAGGGCTGCACCAAAATAATGCTTTCTCTTCTGTGATGTTGTTCCACAATGTCAGAGGCAGATTTTGATGTATGGCCACAGAGGCTGAACCTTCCCACCAATACCCCCATTACATGTTGTTGCTGTGTGATAGATGACAGTCTGACAGAATGGTGTCTGACATGGGAGAGCGTATGAAGCAAAGGTATGTCATTCAGTTCTTCCATGTGGAAAAACTGTACCACTGTCATTCGTTGACACATGCTGAACATTTGTGGAGACCAACCAGTGGAAGTGAGCACAATGAGGCAGTGGACGGTGCTTCTCTGCAGTGCTGACAGCAACAGTGGGTCTCATCCACAACTACAAATCTTTACAAGCATAGCATGCAGGCTCTTCTTCATCATTGGAAAAAAATGCATAGCTAATGGTGGAGACTATGTTGAAAAATAGTGTTTTGTAGCTGAGAATGTGCTCTACCAAATTGTGCTTTTGGGCTCTTTGTATCTGTTGTTGTTTCCATGGAAAAAAAAAAAAAAATAGGAGGCATTACTTTTTGAGCATCCCATGTTGTTTCAGTCTTTCTTTTTTCTTTTCTCTTTTTTTTTCCATAATATATTTAGATTTTGCAGTGTTTAAAAGAGAAAAAGGCTGCATAAGACTACTTGATAGAGAAGCCATATTCCATTCTATTCTTGATACGTACAGCGATCTGTTTAAATGGAAAAAATAAATTTTTTTCATCCCCTCAGCCATCTTCACTGGAGATTGCACATCTTATGTTTCCCATTGTGAATAAATTACAGATCTCCTCAAATCTCTTTTCTTTATGTAATATCAGTACATTTGAAGGGATGTCACCATTTAAGTGCATATTTTTAAAAAATTGAAAAGTTATTGTGCACACCTACCTGATCTCAAAACACAAACTTTTTTTCCTCAGAGTAATATAGCATCTATATAACTAAAATTTTGCGGTAGCTTCTGTGGGAGGATGAAAAAGGCATGAGTAAAGCAGACTTGCTAACAAATGTTCTCCAGACTGAATATATTTCAATCTCTTTTAGGAGTTAGAAAATCTCTTTAATTTTACTTTGTTATTGAGCAGTTATTGTTTTTTGTACAAGATGAACTGATGGTAAAACTTGCAAAAAAATAGCAATGAAAAGAAAAAAGTAGTCTTCAAGGCTGAGGCTGTGAACCTCAGCCATTTTGAAAGCCATTGTTTTATTCACCCTTTCAGTACATTAAATCTTAAGGGATTATTATTTATATTAACACTATAAATGTGACAATTTCTCTATACTGTGAATTTTATTAGTGGAAAATGTGAAGAAAATTTTGGCAAGGATTTAACAGCATGTGACTGGATAGATAGGGCAGAGATGTCTATGACACATCTGCAGCAGCCAGAATAGCAAAACCACTATTCAAACAATGGTGATAAACTCTAAAAGAAAATAAATAATCCAGTACTTCATAATTATTTGGTACAAACGTTAAAGAATCCAGAAGTCAAGGAAAAATTCTGGATAGAATATTTATTGAGGAGGAAATCTAATTGCTGCTGAGGTAAATAATAATTCCTTAATAGAAAATCATCAGAGTTGACAGTGGAATACTTCTGATCACTATGGACTACATGAACGGATGATGGCAGTGGAAAGGAGAATAATTTTGCTGCTTATCTTTCCTCAACACTAAAAGGAAAAAGATATCTGCTTTTGATCCTATGTTTGCTGCTCGCTCCTAATTTTGATTGTAAAGCTACAGTGGGAAATAGAAAAATACTTATCTGGAAGAGACTTGGGAATCAGTGCTTGTATTGTTGCAATACTGGTTGATTTTTAAAGTCTTGTGACTTAATTGCCATGATATCTTTACAAAGTGACGCAAATGGACTCATCTCCTTCATGCAATGCTTTGCACACCATAGCTTCAGCTTAAACGTTTCTTACATTTACTGCATATGTACCAAAAAATTTGCTGACTAATCAGGTGATGAGATGGGAAGAATGATTCAATGACTACTGCTTTAAAAGGACTAATATTTACTGTTGGATTCTCAGTTAGATAAAGGTAAATTTCAGTCAGATTGTAAGACAGAACTTATTCGTTTCGCCATTACAGAAGTTCTTTCTTGTTTCCTGATGCAAACCTGTCCCTTATTCCAGACTTGTGAATAGAGGAAAGTAGGAATTTCAACTTTTATACACACAGTAAGGAGATCTGAGTTCTGAGTGTTCCCTGATCTTCTGAAGATGGAAGAGGAACTAAAGATTTAACTAGCTTTAGTGTATTTAAAGAGTTAAGATTAAAGTGCCTTATTTAACATAAAAATTCCAATAAAATCACACAAAACTGTAGCAGAGGTTTCTAAGCCTCTTAATGGGTGTTCTGCAGTACTTATTCAATCAGCTAACAAAACCTTTTACATTAATTTATCTGTGACTTTTTTTTTTTTTAAGAAAACTTCCTCTGTCAGTTCCAAGTTGTCTATTTTTATGAAAACCTCAGCAGAGCGTTCCAACAATAACTGTAATTTAAGCACTTACCAGACCTCTAGCAGCATAAGTCAGTGTTTATTAAGCTTCAAGTACTATGTAATAGTGGATTGCTAAAAAGTGCTCCCTTTGTTACTGTTTTTCACACCGACTTTTCTTAAATCTTGGATTTTTTAAATTTAAGAATACCCAGAATAGCATCTACTCAATTTATAGAGTCTCTCTTCCTTCGTTATCTAAACAGGCTATTCAATTATAATATCTTTTGTAGTATCATTATTATAAGCCAAATCTTATCGGGATAAAATACTCTCACAGATAGAGAGTATGCAATCCTTCTTCAACACCCTACTTGAAAATGAAGAATAAATTCCACTTCCTCCTCCTCTGCCAAGTTTAAAACTAGCCTAATTAGCTCAGGAATTATTTATCTTCTTTGCTTGCATAGTACTCAGAACAAAAAAGGTCCTAAACTCAGTAGGAGACTGATAAGCAGTGTCAATAATATAAACAAGTCAAAAGGGGTTTGCTAAGAGGCTCATTATTATGTTGCACTTATGTTCTACCTTCCATGCAAAACTCTGAATAGCCTCTTATTACCATCATTAATATCTTCTGGATATAAAGAAGAGGAAAAGAAACCAACAATTTTAGTACTTCATTTATCAAACATTGAGTTATTCTGTTTTGAATACCTTCAATTTCAATGCATTGTGAATATAGTGTAAGAAACTGAAAGAGGTGAGGTAAAAAAAAAATATGCAGAGAAGACAGAAATAGATGAGAGGGAATTAACACAGAGCATGCAACAAACACGATTTTCTCTGGATTATCTTCTGAACATTTTGCTGAATGTCCTATGAACACATAGAGATACACAGAAATATACACAGAGTGGTTTTCTTTCTCTGAAGGATGTACAGATTAGTTTGGTTTGTTGATACCAAAACTACATAGAAAACTATTCTTTTCCCTTGAAGCACAGGCCATACTAGAAAAGCTTCTATGATAGCTGAAGGGACCATAAATCTGGGAAACAGAAGCAAAAACTTCATTGTTTCAATTTCCACTTCTTGACTTAAAAGTCAAAATTGAGGAAAAGGCTGGAGGCTTAAATGATGGAGAAACTGGGAGGGGAGAGAAGACATGGGAAGAATATGTGAAAGTAGAATGCTATGGTTGTTTCTACTCAGAAGTAGAAAAAAAAGAGATTTTGCCTGTTTCTTCTTTAGCCTATTCATAGAAAGGATAATTACTCTTTTCTCTCTTTTATTTTTTTTTAAGCAATGAGATCCCAACTTTGCAACACTGAGAATTATTGCTTGAATGGGGAGATATCTTGAAAATGCATTTTAGCTAAGCAGCTTTTACAGTTTTGGTACACACCTCCCTTATAATGCTATTCAGCCTTAGCTTTATCACAGTGCTACAATAGATTGCCTACTTTTAGCAAAAGCCAAAAATAACACAGAACCCAGTATTTTTCGCCATAAATATTACTAAAGTTGGGGGAAGGAGGGAAATAAAACTGACCTGAGCAGAATGAAAAATTGTGCTGCAATTAAAAACACTCAGCTGTGGTAGAAAGAGAAAATAGGAAAAATACAGCAGCATGCAAGAAACAAACAGCAATTAGTGAATGAGACTATTGCTGCTTTAAATTGGTATTTAAAACTTGGAAGAAGATCAAGCAACTTTCTAGCAGCTTTCCTATATTAACACGTACAATAAAATTTCCTATCAGCAAACTGCAGCATAAAGAAGTTAACATGTTATGTTACCACTAAAATAGCAAGAAAAAGTCTTGGAGGGGAAAAGAAAGGAATCTGGGGGAGAAAGGTTTCTGCAGTTAAAGAAAATGATTTCTTTCATCTCTTGCATATTTGGCAATGAAGATTTAAAATTTAACAATAAAAAGGACTGCTGGTAATGCAGTTAATGTTCCATGCAGAGGTGCTTATATTGCTTAGGTTCCTGTTTATTAATGTTATAACTCTATTATTACATATGGAAAGACAGATAAATATTATAGGGTAACTATATGTCTGGTATAAAGCAATATTTCTGGTATGACAAGAATCCTTCTCAGAAGGATACTTTATTCATTTTTAAAATGTTACAAATGCCCTCTGTTCCAGAGCTAGAAGTTACATTAATATTAATCTAAAATGCTCCTAACATCTCTTTTGCTTAAAACAACAAAACTGGAAAAGTTCAGCTGATGTAATGAATAATAATACACCTGTCCCCAAAATGTCTTTTGACAATGGTAGTTTGGGGTTTTTTTTTGAGATAGTGAAGCCCCTGCTTTCTCTCTACCTCCTATGTGAAGGCCTGTTTTAGTTGACATCTAAGTCACCCTCTTCCTGGACAGTGAAGGGAAGTCACAGTTCAAAATCCAAGTGTTTGTTTTTCATTCCTAATAGAAGAGAGGTTTTAAACATGAAGCAATTGCTCACTCCTTCAAGAAAGATAATTTATCTCTTCCCTTAGCACAGTCAGATCCTGGAGAGTTGCCACTTCAATTTTCTGAGACTTTACAACACACTCGACAATATTAAAATAAATTTTTACTGTATTGTGAAAAGAGTGGAAGGGAGAGAAACTGTGTTAGCACTGATTAAAGTTGAAACCTTAATTCTGTGAAGGTCAGGAAATACAAAGTACTTTCCTATGATATCTTTACTCTGCTTCAGTGTGTGACCATGCAAATGCTTCTTTACTAACAGCCGAGTGTTCCTATAACAAAATACTCTTTTACATTACTTGAAGACAAATTAACATCAAGGTGATAAGGATCTCACTTTCAAAGAAAATCCTTGGAAACATGAATAATCTTTCATCTTTAATCGGGACAGTAATGTGCCTGAGTTTTGCCTGCTTATGTTGTTTGGCAGGCAAAGTTAGTGGTACCCAAAACAACTGGTTCAAGAAAATATAGACTTATTACCAAAGACAGTAACAGTATGATTTCCAATAAAGCCAGTAGAAGCTGAGATTGTGAACTCCAGACAGTTTGTTTGAAATGTACACTTTGGCTTGTCAAACAACAATCTGAAAAGTAACTAAACTGTCTATCAAGTCCTCAAAGCCAATCAAATGCCTACTGTCTTAGTATTTCCAATGTTTTCCTTAAAATTAAACTTTTGTATTTTCTTTAAAGGCAATAATAATCATGTCAATGCCTTTCGACATAAAGTCCAAAGCTTAGTGTGTTTTTAAAATGAATTCCGTTATTCTGACAGACATCTCTCCCCTTTTATCAGTCAAAAAATAGCCTCCTGTAGAGAGTCATATCTTTTATTTATCATTTTAGAGCTAACTACAATTAACTTTGCTATTTTAAAGAAGTTATCCTCTTGCTGAAGAGACTTGAAGAGAAAAAGAATCTTCAGTTAAAAGGACCCATACTGACACCATTATTAGTCTCTGAAAATTGCCTCACATTGTACTCTTTTCCTTTTCTTTTCTTTCCTTTTTTCTTTTTTTTTTTTTTTCCAGGAGTACAGTACGTAATTAATATACACACATATAAGTGTCTGGAGCACTGAGTAATGAATGTTCTGTATCTTCGTCTGTAAACATATTGACTGTGCATCCTACCAGCTAGCAATACAACATTTCTACCTTGCTTAAAAAAAAAAATGATAGAAATCTTTCCAGCAAGGACTTCAATGCCAGCCATCTGTCAAGATCTGATCACCTTGTCTGTAATTGTTTAGACACGTAGTATCTAGTGCCTTATGCAACATTTGCTCGGAATCTAAGAGATTAAATCAACAGATTCCTGGAAATTAACCTGATTTCAAGCAATTAGGATCAATCTTAGGTATACATAACCAAGTGAAGTTAAGTGAAGGAGCAGATGGTTAAGTTAAGCACAGTGCAGGAGAGGGCTCAGTGTCCATTCCCTTCATTAGGAGACAGAAGAAAGGCAGACTCAGACTGGGACAAATTTAAGGACAAGTGAAGTCAGTGCACTCACTCCCAGCAGATAACATTGCTTGTGCTTCAGCAAGGGAAAGCCAGACTCAAATGTGACATACTCAAAATGTTTGTTATGTTTGTTTTCTTGTTGTTGTTGTTTTTCCTTTTTTTTTTTTTCTGAGTGACTTCTGGGTGACTTCTGGATCTTATTAGGCAGTTTATCCTAACGGCAAGGCTTCTTCAATGAGTCAAAGGAAACTGGTACTTCTGTGTTTAATTTTCATGGGGTCTACAATTTCTGATATTTTTTATTTGTCTATACCGGGCTTGATTTAACACTCATGAAAATATAACGTTTTATAATAGAGAACTAGCAGTTCAAAAAACCTAACATAAAGGCAACAACATAAACCAGGTGCAGACTACTTCATCCAAGCCTTTGGAGGCTTCCTGGCTTGTCATAAGATCATTTGAAGTCACTGGGACTGCAGGAGTAGTTTTGACAGGCCCATGTTTGAGCTGTTGGCAAGACACTTGATTGGATGCTGCTTAATGCCTTAAGTATAGGACACAATTGCAGTGCTCCTACTCATTTGGGAACTTCTTTTAGGATTTATTTGCTATGTAACAACTTAGGAGATATTCCCTGTATCTTTTCTATATGCTTCTCCACAAAGAAAAAATAAAAAACCTGATTCTTAGACATGTAGAGATGTATAAAACTATGGCGCTTGTCTAGATGGCTGAATGTATTTGGTGGCCAGCTATAATTCTGATTTTTCCATCAAAGATTCTACTTAACACAAATATAATAAAGAGACTTTATTTTATTTTATTTTATTTTTACAGGTGAGTTTTCTTTACTCTTTTTTGGGTTTTGGGGGTGAGTTTTTTCTTTTTTTTTTTTTGCTCTGGATCTGGATGAATCATTATCTGTGTGGAGAGCCTTGTGTTATCAGGGTTTTTTCATTTCATTTGTCTTTCCAAAACAAACAAAATCTTTCATTCATATCATACTCAGTATATAGGGTTAGAAGTTTCCTTGAAACACTGCATGACATAAAGAAAATTAATGATGTCCTTCAGTTCTCACTAGCAACGTTTAAATTTTAGCTAAGATAGTATAAATAGTGCATTGGCACTGTACTCTATCATAATTTCATATAGCTAAGATAACGTAGATTTTCTTCTAAACACAATTATAATTCTATTCAGTGGAAGTTTGCCTTGTAAGAATGTGAGGTAAAACCATACTTACTGACACGGTTTCACTAGATTGTACTGATTTTAGTTTTATCCTTAACCTTGTAGTGGGTGTCTATGGAGCTCTGTCCAGTTTTCAGATGAGAATGAACTAGTGCAGAGTCATGGCAGTCAGTTAGGCTTTTCAGCACTTTTTGGTATAAGTTTAAACAAAGACTTGCAAGTAAAATCAGCTGAGGAAATACTTCACATATGCCTTTCTGAAGCTGCACTGCTAAGTAACTATACATAAGATGAACTATTTCACTCTGTGTTCAGTTATTCAGCAATATCAAACACAAGTGCATGCATATCACTTTACAACAGCAGCTTGTAGTAGCCTCATCCTTAATGCAATGTAATTGCATATGCACATTACCACATTATTTCAAATGCTCCCTTCAGCAGTCTGGGAAGATGCCCTATGATGTGATGTTCCACCACACAGCCCAACCCTCCATGGTTTTGGTTTTTTGATTTTTTTTTTTTTCTCATAGTGAAGTATAATCCCTGAAGATAGGAATTTCAAACTGCAGCTGAGACTAACGCTGTCATCATCGCTTTTGCGATATCCATTACTTTTGCCAGTTTTTGAACTGCTGTAAGGATGCTTGAAGGAATCTTGATTAATGCTGTGAATATAAATCTTACTAATACAAACAGGATGATGCCTATGCAACTGGAATTTTACAACAGATGGATGTCACTATGCAGTATTGAGCAAGTCCAGCTGTCATGGTCATCTGGCTCATAGAAGAGGCTGAGCATGGTAAGGATTTTTCTAGTTGGCTTCTTACTGAATAAATAAAGTACCTGCAGTGGCAAGGCCCAGGGCAATGATGCCCAACAACAGCAGTAGAGTCAGTATGACAAAGGCTGCTTTCCCATGTGCCTGAATAGGTGAGGTGTTACCATGTCTCACTGTCATCAGAAAGCTCACTTTACCTGCTGATTGCCCATTTTGAGCTAACTATTTGAGAATATCACAGCAAAGCAAACATAGTGAAGAACAGAAGTACTGTAAGGAGCCGCGCTGTTGTGTTATACCTGCAGCACTGACTGTTTGGAGTGGCCTATGAATGGTGTTGTATGACTGTACTTCTAATTCCCTTAGTACTCACAGCATGATGGTACATGTTTAATCTTCAGCAAGGTAGCAAGCCAAAATCCTCAGAATTTTCATCTTCCTGCAAGGTCTCCTCAATCATTAGGGAAGGTTTGCTAATATTAATGTGGAAACATCAATGTTGCCAAGAACTGGGGTTCATTTCCAGCAGTGCCCAAAGGCAAATCTGCTTCCTGTGAATCTGGATGTTAGAATGGTGTTAAGATTTTGCATTTCAGTAGGAAAGATCTGTTTTCTTTTCTCTTCCCTAGCATATGGTACTTTCTCTAGGTTCTTCTGGTACGAGAAAGAATACTTTGGCTTCATTTTGCTCAGTCTTAAAATGAAAGGTGCCTTTGGACCTCTTATTAAACACTGGATTTTTCTCATAGATGTATGGAAAGAACCTGTTTTATTCTGCAGGGACTGAACAAGGAAGTGCGAGGTTTCCATATCCATTGCTTGAAATGGTGCTTCCCACACAGATGGCAGCAGATCTTGAGGCTGTGCTGCTCAGCCTACTGCTCAAGATGTGTATTTATGCCATTTTTCTCTTCATTTTCTTCATTTTGATTCTTTCCAGAGCTTTTTGCACTTTTCTGGTCCCCTGGTCTTGGCATAAGAAACTATTTGCTCCTCAGCTGTTTTTCTTTGTCCCTCTGTTTGAGCAAATTCAATAATCCTCCCAAGCAGATATTTTCCTCTTTCATTTCCTATGGTGATCTGTCTGATTCTCAGTGGAGGACAGCTGCCCCATTTATACAAACTACAGCATGAGAGAACTATCTCAGGCACTTCATGTTGCCCCCTTCATAGTATCAGTGCCAACAAAAACCAATTCTTCTCCCCTTTCCCACCTCCCCCACAGTTTTGCGATACTATTTCCAGCTGCTTTTCTACCTTGGGATTTCGTCTGACTTCCTTTGAGAGGATGAGCTATATTTGGTTCTCTTCTCCTACACAAAACTTCTGTAATAGTATCTGGGCGTTTCAGCAGCACTTTTAGGGTTTTCTTGGGTAGATAGATACAAGAAGAGTAATTAGATGGTTGCTAACAGCATTCTGCATTAATCAATGCTATTCTTACTTTCGAAGACGCTACCAAGAGACAAGACTTTCTTGGGGTATAGAAGGATCTTATTCAAAACAGGCAATAGGCCAACCCGAAAGATGCACAAGGGTGCTCTTTATCAAGAGCTTTTCCTCATCTCTCTCCTAATCTTCTAAGCACTCCAGCTGCTGGAACAGTACACAGAAATACCAGCTATCTGGGCAGACACAGCAGAGCTTCTCTTCCTTGAAGTTTGTGCACCTTAGGTTTCAGTTCTTTTTTATTATACCTACAAATAAGTCTAAAATATACTGCAAAATTAATAGTATTCTGAAGTAACTGCTTAAGGGCAAGTAGTTTGCAATGTCTTAAAAATCTCTATTCAAGTTTGAAATGTCTCTGTAATGTAATTTTGTCCATTTATGTTATGAAATCCTGATAACAGTAAAAGCTGAGTGCGCTAATGAAACCACGAGCCAATGCTCTTTCATTGTTTCTCATGCTGGCTCTGTCACTACAATAAGCATTGCATGCTCGGTTGTCTTCTCTTCCGAAGTCCCATTTTGTCATTTTTTTTGGAGGAAAATTAAATACCCAAAATCCAGTTGTGAGTTGTAGCCATGTCCCATCCCCATACTGAAGTGACCCTTCAGTAGATCTAAATCCCGTCTGCCTGTTTTCTGTATGAACAATGATGACCAGGAGACCAGATCTCAGAAACACAAAGCTTTTGAAAAAGGGTTTCTCACAGGAATGAATTAAAGCACACTGCTATGTCACAGAAATTCTCATGTTAAAGAAGACTGACCTGATAGGAAGGAGATGTGCTGAAAACACTTATAGAATTATATAGGATTCTTTGGCTCTGTGTCCTTATTAGATGTGTGATACCAGGAAGAAAACAAATTTAGGATTTATTTCTAAATCAGCACCTACTAAATGATATGTCACTTTCTTCATCAGAGAAAGACACTATGAATGAATACTACAGTTTTGCAGCCTTGTCTTCATTCATACATCTCGTGCACTTGAGCTGAAAGGGAGAAGAGTATGAATGGCTGAGTTTACAGCCAACACAAGGTTGCTGTCAAAAGAAAACAAAGTAATAAGAAAACAAAATATTTAAACTCTCATGGAATATGGGAAGGAGGAAAGTTTTACCTCTGTATTTTCAAGCAATGGCTAGAAATTTGGCCATCATGCAGAAAAATACTGTCTTCAGTGCAATAACTGTATGCTTTTGTTTCCCAACCTCGCCTCAAAAAAGAGCCAGTCCTGTGATTCCAGGGGATGAATCATGATATGGATGCATATTCAAAAAGTGCAGAAGCCACCAAAACAACAAACCCTTTTCAGAACTATTGAAAGCTACTCAGCAGAGTCGTCTACTTTAGAATAAAGCTTATGGAAGATAAGGTGCTAGAAAGGTATAGTTCTGAAGCAAAGTAATACACATGGAGAAAACTCCACACCATTCCAAGGCCTGTCACGTAGACTTACAAATACACAGTAATGAATCAAGTAATTTGTCTTTTTGTGGAAAGCAACACATAACTCTTTGTATAGATGTTAACACCGTCCAACTCCTCACAACTGTGGCACATGCAATATTATCAGACCTGTTCTAGTCTTCTTGTCCTTCACTTCCTCTACTGCAACTTTTTAGTGATTGACACAAGGTCCAGATTTGGAGGAATTTCTTCCAACAATATGTTTACAGCTTACTGACTCATCTCCAGGTGGGATTGCACATGCTTCTCTTCAGAAGCCCAGGACATGTTCAGGCAGAATTAAAGGGGACATATGTGCTCTAATACATATGGAAACTCACTGTTACTTAGCAGTGGAATAGGACACTTTTGGCTTCCCAAAGTCACTTTATTTCTAAAGGCAGTCTGGTCTGGTCATGATGACTCCAAATCAGTGCAAGGAGAAAATACGGAGAGATATAAAGTAATCGGTGTGGGATGGAAGTGGAAGACTGCCAGAAGTGGAGCTGTTAAGGAATGTATTTACAAAAGCTTCAGTGCAAAGGAAAATGAGGGTTCTTCCTGTAAAAATCAGATGCCTGGGAACAAATACTGCAGGGTGTTTTTCAGAGAGTGGAATGCTATTTTGGTAAGCTGTGATTCTAACTGATAATCAAAGCAATGGTGTGACAAAAGGATTAATGTGATCACTGTATTTGTTGATATGGAAATACTGAACAGGAATCTGGTACACCTTTTAATCTGTTTATTTAGATTACTACAACTACCAGTGAAACACACTGTGCAGTGCTAGTGCCAGTATTTCAAGCAGCATGTTTAAAATTAGAGGGTCAGGGAAGAACTAGAACATTTATTAAATGATTGGAAACCTAGTGTTTTAATGAAATACTCCAGAATTTTGCTTTAGTTAGCTTAATGAGGAAAAGTACAGACTTATCAAAGGTAACTGGTCTGAAGTTCTATACAGGGAACAGAAACATGAAAAAGCAACTCATCAGCTTATCGGTGAAAGAAATAACAAGAGTCAATGGCTGGAAATTAGACAAGTTAGATAAATGCAGTCTAGTCATGACACAGACATTTTTAAAGGGAAGAGTCACTATCCACTGGAACAACTTACTAGAGGTAACATTAGATTCTCCATCACCAGTAATTTTTAAATTAAAATTGGATTTTTTTTTAAGTATTTAGTTCAAGCAGCAATTATTTCAGTAGCATTTTATAGCCAATATTACATGAAAGGTCATCCTATAGACTTTTGCTCATTTAATCTAGGATATCTAACATTTCCAAACTAATGGTTTTAAAGTAAATCACAAACATGCATGAGGAATTTCTGATAAACCCTATGAGGCATATAAGCTCTTTCGCTATTTATCCTTGGCTGTGGAGTAAGAGCTGTGTAATAGAGACACCACTGGGGTAGCATCAGCCCAGGTAGCAGCAGCACACAACTCAGTGCTGGATGCAGACTCTCTGCAAATCAGAGCAAATGCTCGGGTGTTTAGCCCCTGCTGAGCTCCCTGCTGCTGCCTGCAGCTCAGGAGCTGTGAACAGCCTTAGTTACAGCAATAGTTGATGCTGCACTCCCTCTGAAGAGGTTCAAAGAAAGGCCCAGGCGTGGCTAAAAAAGCGTCTGTCGCTGATTTGTGAAGTGAGATTTTACACTGAAGAAACATATTCACTGGGAAAAAAAAAAAAAAAAAAAAAAACAACCAAAAACCTGCAACAAACAGGGCTTGTGGTGTGTTCTGTCACTTTAAATCAAGCCTCCATCTCTGCTAGAAAAACATGCCCTGCCTCTCCGCAAGTTATTGGCCCTGTTGGGAAAATTACCAGGCAATATTCTTAAGCCTGTGTTACAATGAGGTCAAAGTAAATGATGAAAACGGTCCCCTCTGACTTCAGAATATATAAACAGTGGATGTGATCCATTAGAAGTGGAGAAAAAGGAAGAGACTTTATTTTAAAACCAAAGACCTGAAGTCCTCGATTTTTTTTTCCCCAGAATCAGCACATGCACTAAATTGTGCTCAACACAGAAACAAATTTGGGGCTGCGATTAAAAACGACAATAATAGTAATAATAATAATTTTAAATTTCAGAAATATGTCTGTTGTAACTCTATAAAAAATGGGCCAGGTTTTCAAATGTGATGAGCAGTCTGCAGCTCCCACGGGTCCAGAAGTGAGAAGCAGCAGAGAAAAGTTTGTAACCGCTAATGCAGATGTGGGACATTAAATAAGGAACCCAACTCATAGTGCCACTGCAGCTGTTAACACCTTTATACAAAAAACACTCCTCCCCTTTGGTCTCACAGTTATCTTTTTATATATATATATATATATATGTATATATTTAAAAAGAACTGACAATCAACTGCCTGGTAGCTTTCAGGGTCACCGTTCAATGTGTTTTATCCAGCATGGTGGCCTGAGGAGGGAACGAGCACATTCCCTTGGTCCTGGGGATGGAGGCCTCCTGGGTAGAGACAAGGTGGACAGCTGAGAAGTGTAACACATCAGAGTGCCATGGAAATAGCTCTTTCTGTCTGAAAGAGCCCGCTTTCAGACATAGATGTGAGACTTCTCACTGTCTCTCCCAATGGAAAGGCCTGACACTATGAGGCCCAAACCCCAAATCTGCAGGCTTCCAAGGGTCCAGGCCCTTGACCCAAGAGAGAGTATCCTTCTATGAATAAATACTTAAATGACTTCCCAGAGTTCAGACTGACAATCCAGTCATGTAAATTTATGCAGCAGTTAAGGAAATTTTTTAAGACTTGCATTATTGCAGAACAGATCCAAAATGTCACCATTTAGAAGTCCTACTAATGTAAAAATGATTCATAATGAGGATTTTTTTTTAAATCATACCTCTATGAAAATTTGTAAAATATTTCAGCACGGGTATTTCACTGTTTGTTAGATTTTAACTTGGAGAGAATTTCTGCAGCCAGATTGTAAACACTTTGAATGAGAGCACTATTATCATCAATCCACCTGTCAATAAAACCGATTTTGAATCCATGACTTCCTAATTTTCTAAATGCTCTAAACTTCTTTCATCGTTGGAACAAACCATATACAAGTTGTATTTTAATCTCCAACTTTGGAGAACATTGACCGTGATCTAAAATTCACTTTTTGTAATTGCAATTTCTTTTCTTGAACCAGAAAAAGGTATCAACAGGATACCAATTATATTATCACGCTGGGCCATTTTATATTCTAACTGCACGTTTCCTATGATAAACATAATTATCACTATTATAATCCACTGCAAAAGGAGGTATCTATGAAGAGCAACTACATCTTATACTGAAAACAGTTTCTTCACCAAAGGAAGCCATATGTTTCTGTAATTTTGTGACTAAGTAAATTTTAAAGCACTGTGATTTTATTTCCAGTACCACGTTCAAGAGTAGCATTGTCTCAGTCCTTCAACTTTCCTTTGAAATATCAGTCAGAACCAGCTCTATGCTGTCAGGGGGGCAACGAGGACATGAAAATAGATAGTCCCTACCATCTCTCTGCCATTCACAACACCAAAGACTCTTGGAGAAGCTCCTGCAGTCTCCAAATAGTGTATGCTCACTGGTTCAGTGAAGATGGCTTACATGCAGAATTTTTGCAACACAGTGGTTGCTGGGAGAACAAGAGGCATATTAGATGAAGGCAGATTTATATGTATACAGCTAGGAAATTTATCTGACATACAACAACACAATTTTCAGATCTGCAACGATGCCAGATTTTGATCAAGTTTAATAACGGCCGAGAAAGGCACACCCTCAATATAAGAACTAGACTCCTTCCAAAGTTAAGGTCTGTTTTCCAGAGCCGGGGAGTACAATCCCTTAGTGAGATGGCAATTACAATTTTGTAACAAAAATAAAATATTTTCCAATTTTTTCTGAAGTTTTCAAAAAGCGCTTGGCTCAAAACAGCTGACCAGCACAGAAAATTCAATCTAGCTAACTAAAAGAAGGGAACAGCAAATGCAAATAGGATTTTGGGATAGAAAATATTAAGCAGGTGCTGTTAAAATTTCTGCTCAGCAACAGAAGAAACAGCCCACATGGAAGCTCTCTTTTACATTTTCATTTAAACAAATTATTATTTATGCTGGTTTACCATAAATAACTGATTCCGGTTTCTTTACCTGGAGGTCAGCAGTAATAAGGCTGTTATTCTTGGAATTTCAAATGTTTCTTTTTTCTATGTGTTAGTTTTTAGAGAAACCCACAGGTGTTCTGCCAGTGAATTCTGGCCATTGGTGAGGAGGAAATCTGGGACTCTGCAGACTGTGTGAGTCTGAAAAAGGTGAGACTTCTGGACTTCTGATTGTGATTTCACTGACAAGCTGATTAAGAAATAGGAGACATTTCACTGCAAATAAAAGAATTATGAGCAAATTAAAACAAAAAAATAACTGATTTTAGTGAAATCAGTTTTTCAAGAGGCAAGTCCTACTTCTGCTGGCCTGCTTTCTAACGAAACAGTCATATGAAACTGTAAAACTTTCTTCTGCAGTGATTAGAAATTATCATATGACATTCTTGTAAGTTATCATCCTTTCAATCCTTTATCACAACACTTTATTAACAAAGAACATTGTTCTGGAAGATAACTGTTTGTTATACATGATATATGACCAAACAGAGATGCTATGTTGATCAGAAGATCTTTTCCTCTGTCTTGATTTTCAATAGGAACTCTCCAGACCGGACAGCTTACAGGCACTGGGCAGCAATGCTGAATGAGCTTGCCTACGCTAATTCTCAAATCATTAAACATAGGGTATAGACATAAAGCAAATTATACAATATGCAAATATGTAGTATCTCAGCTATATTACACATGCTCAGCTTCTTCTCCATAGAGAAATCCTTTGCAAAATGTACTAGCAATTAACACAAATATAACTGGTGGCAGTTATGATTTAGCTATCAGAAAAAGGAAAAAACACATCCTCTTTCAACAAATCATATATATGTATATTTAATATACATATGACAGAAAGAGATTAATGCTGTTGAGAGTTGCTAAAGCAATGGAACTGCTACATACAGTTTCATTTGCTACATGCTGCTTTCATCCTAACCCAGACAATTTTCCAATTTGAACAGAGGAGCCCACAAACTACAGCAGCCTTAGATACCTTTCTGTATCTTCCATGGTCTTCATGTAAGGGAAGACTGGAGAAACATGCAGGGCTATGTGTGATAGTGCCAAGAAAGAGAAAGCCCATGGGGGTAATCTGGTTAAGTTCTGTGAAAAATTACAAGATACGGTGAAGTGAATATTACCTACTCCTAAGACTATTTTTTTTTTCTTTCTGAGTATACTTTCCTAAATAAAAAAGCAATCAGAATTTCTTTTTTTTTTTTTTTAAGTTCATTTAGGTGATCAATGTGAAATTGAACGTATAGAAAAAGCACACAGACCAGATAATTCAATGGGTTGTTATTTATTTTACAGAAGTAAGAAAAAGCAGAAGTAACAACAAGGCTCTTATTACCCCAATTTTAAAATATTTAAGTTGCTTTGGCATCTTTGCCACTCAGTTTCTTTTCCATCGGACACTATTTACACAAAACTGCATTCTCTATTGCCATGCACGATGATCTACTTCGTAAAACAATAATTTTCAGGTGTTGCCATTGACCATCAATCTTATGATTCAGAAAAATTTCCCCTTAGGAATTTTATATGTGCAAAGTCTCAATACAGAACATGCAAGTATGCTATTCCTAGTTGCCTGTTGCAGTCTTCTCTGAGTAAGTCTGGGGGCTGAAGGGGTGACAAGTTAAAAACCACTCTTCTAAAAAGTTGATTTTTTGTTAGTGCTTCTTTCTCTTCTGTTAAAAGAATACTTCATGAAATCCTGGTTAGCTCATACTATGTGAAGCCTTCTCATTTTTTGCAGTATCGTGATAAAACTCTGTACTAAGAATTGAATGCTTTCAGAAAGAAAACAAGATTGCGGAGAATGAGGGAACTATTAATTAGTGTTTTGCTATTATTTTTGTTGTTTTTGTTTTAACCAAACAGATATTCTGCGGCATTCGATGGAAACAACAAAACTGGGTAAATTAATTTGCTCTTAATCCTTTTGCTTGTTATATTTATCCATCCATTATTAATTCTAAATAATGCAGTCTGGCCTCCACCTTGTAAATACATAGGCATATGAACAGCAGGATGCAGTGTGTAGCACTACGGAATTTTCTGAGATCACATGTATAAATGTTTGTCAGATCAAGGCCTAAAGTGTTAGTAAAGTGCTTCATTTGAACTGAGGAAAGAGGCAGTGGCAGTACCTGGCAGATTAAATGTATGGATTGGCCCACGAGGGAAAAGTTATTTTATTTTTCAAAATATTTGAAGCCATGAGCTCTCTAGTTAATGTTCCAAATTGAAAACATTCTTTTTTTTTTTACAGAATTTTTATGAACCTTAGGAATGAAAATTAATTTGGACAAGTTGAAAGAGAGACTCAACTCCATGACTAACATGGGAATTACCCTAATCCTCTCTTCAACTTAATCATAGAATTTTAACAAGGTTTTTCTGGAAGCCCTTGAGATCTCCTAGGTTGAACGTTAACGTGTCCATTATTTTTCCACTGCTTAGAACACACTCATAAACGCAATCTGTGGCTGAGTTATGAGATAAACCCTTTCAGCTCTAAATCACTTGTTTGAATCTTGGCCAGAAATTTTCTCCATCTGCATGATATATGTGAAAAGGGCTGATGATCGCAATCTAGTATCAGTTCTGCTGATGATCTCTAGCACCAGTTCTAACTCTGAACCCCCAGCTATGCCCTCTCATTACTGGTTTACTTCTGAAACAAGCTGCTCTCTGGGGGTCATGCTGCAGAAGAATAGCAGAAGCCCCAAGGAGCCATCCATGTCCGTGAGCAACTAACATGTTTCTGCTCTGCACTTCCAGACATACGCCTCTCACTCATAAAATGTGTTTTGTTTTGGTTTTTTTTGCAGAGATCATACCACAAAAGGCGTAATCCACCCCTGTTCTATTAGATTCTCTTGATCACAGCATCCAGAACCAGGAAAGTCCGTGAGCAGGGGAGCACTTTCGGTTACAACAGTGTAAATGAGAGAAGCCATCTGCTTAGTAGAAACCCATTCAAGAATAAAAGATTCAGTAAAACAGTGTTGGTAAGAGCAGTTTTTCTACCACGGTTAGTATTTCTCCTAAGAAACTTGAAGGCAGCAACAGAACTATAAGAAGCATCCGAGTGCAGAGCTGGTTCCCTTCCAGACATGCTGTAGAGCCTTTTGCTTTTTCAGGCCTGTAAGGATGGATGGGCTGAAGGCAGTATCAGAGGCCAATCTCCTTTAGCTGATGGGTAATTATTCTCATTGGACTGCCTGTTTGTTGCACTGTTTATATGGCATGCTTTGCATCTTGTAGAACACTTGTGAGAGCGAATAAACGGTCAAACAGCACAGTTAATTAACGTTATTATTGTGTCTACCTACCCGAAAATACAAAGAGAAATCTGTTACTGAGGGAAAGCCAGCATTTCATAAGCAAATCTGAGCAAAAGCTCGGGTAAGCCACGAGGACTAACACAATGCGTGCTCAGGTGCAAACTCGGGAAACTCAGCACGGTACCAAAATACAAGCACCAGCAGCACCTTTCCTGCTCACTTTCTTTCCATCCCAAGCTGCGTTTGGATCCAGACCCGCAGTAACAGACACCGCTCGCCTCCTTTATTGCCCATCACAACTCATGGCTTCGACACAATTTCCGCGGCTACAACTTTAAGAAAGCGCGGGGGGTAAGGGGGGTGGGGGGTGGCTGATTTTCCTGTCGGGGCTGTCCCTCCTCACTCGAGCCCCAATTTGCTTTTTAATGGCTCCAGGTGGGTACGATTCTCCCCGGTTCGGGGCTCCCTCTGAGCAGCGGTCCGGCGGGCGCCCGGTTCGGGTGCGCGGCTGCACGGTACCGGTCCCCGCTGTTTGCCGTTCTGCGGCTCGCGGAGCCAGCATCGTGCGAGGGTCACCGGCGAAATGTAAAAGCAAATCCTCTGTTTTCGTTCAAAACAAAAGCAGAGGAGTGGGGGGGGGGGAGAAAAAAAAAAAAAAAAGCAGGCGGCGGTGAGAGTGTTTTTCTTGCAAGCTGAAGTGTAAAATAAGATGCTTTAAAATAATGCACCATTTTGAATCAACACTTGGCGAGTGGGAATGCCTACAAATCCTCCCCTTATTATGTCCCGGGATGGGAGCTGTGATGCACGGACGCGAAACAACTTTGCTCAGCGACCTGTGGGCGAGGGAAGCTCTCTGCCAGCTCCGCCGCTGACCCAGCACTGATAGTCGCTGCTGTGCCCGGTCGCTCGGCAGCGCTGCCCGGTTCCGTTAGGCACGCCGGCGTTTTTTTGGACCCCAGCGCCGGCCAAAGCCTTTGAAAAACACTGGCTCGTAAATTCGGCAGGTAGTTTGGAATAGAAAGGGAGCAAAGAAGAAAGGACGGGGGCGGGGGGGGGGGGGAGCAATAACAATACTACGCAACCTCCTCAGCGGCAGCGCTTGAGCGAAACTTGGGACGCCGGCAGCGCCCCGCAACCCCCGGGAATGACACCCCCGGGTCCTCCGTCCCTCCCTCTCGCCCCCCCCCAAACAATCGCAGTGAAGCAAGTTAGGAGCGTTTCTGTAATTATTTTTCCCTTTGTTCCCGGCTTGCTGGCGCTGCGGGGTGCCCCAGCCCCGTGCCCGCTCCCCGGAGCGAGGCGGGGCAGCTCCATTGGTCGTAGGGAGCGGCAGCGCCCGGCGCGCACACACGCGCAGAGCCCTGCTCGGTATTGTTATCGTCGCGCTTCGGCGGAGGGCCCTGCGTGCAGGGGGAGGGGTGGAGGGAGGGAGGGAAGAAAGAGGCAGAGAGAAAGTGGAGACGGAGCGTGCAGCAGGGCTGGGGCAGCGGCGGAGCCGGCACGCCCGGGGCGAGGCGCTGAGCTGAACGGAGCCGCTCGCCGGGGAGCGGCGCGGGGAGGAGAGGGGCGGGCACGATCCGGGCGTGGGGACGGCGCCGAGGACTGCCGAGCCGAGCCGAGCCGCCGCCGCCGCCGCCGCCGCACCGGCCTGGCAGCAGCGGCAGCAGCGGCAGCTACTTCTTTCTTATCTCGCAGCCTTTTGTTCGCCCATCCTCCTCCTCCTCTTCCCAGCCCACCCTCTGCACCGCGGAGGGGGCTCGGCAGAGAGAAAAGCAGCCTGACCCAGAGCCGAGTTTCCCCCCCCCCCCCCCCCCCTCCCACCCATCCTCCGCCTCTCTCCGTCTCTTCTCTTCCCCCGCCGCATCGCTGCCCATGAGCTAGAGCGGCAGGCGGCAGCCAGCGCCGCGGCACCGGCTCGGGCAGGCGGGGACGGAACGCAGCCCCGGGAGCCGCCGGCGCCCGACCCTCCCTCCTCTCCCTCCGCACCCCTCGTTCCCGCTCGGGGCTCCGGCCGCGCTCCAGGACCGCCGGGGGCCGCCCCGCCGCCGCCCCTCCTCGCCTCCATGTGCCGGATAGCGGGAACGCCGCCGCGGATCCTGCCGCCGCTGGCGCTGATGCTGCTGGCGGCCCTGCAGCAGGTAAGCACCGCCGGCGGCGGGCGGGGAGCGGGGCCGGGCTGCGGCTCTTTGTTCCCCTGCGGGCGGCGGTGCCCGGGGAGGAGCGGCGGGGCGCGGGCGAGGCGCTGCCGGCCACCTGCTCGGGGCCGGGGGGGAGAGCAGGTGCGGAGGGGAGGGATGCGCGCGTGTGTATGCAGGAGGAGGAGGAGGAGGGGGGGGGGGGGGGGTCCGGTTCTAGTTTTGCGCGTGGAAGAGGTTTGGGGGGGGTGGGAGGGGAAGAAAGTAGCGGAGCGGACGAGGCGCGGGGCTCCATCCCGGGCAGGTGGGGCTGCAGCACGGCCGGCCTCAGCCGAGAAGGGCACGGAGCTCCGCCGGCTCTGTGCCCGCTAATCCCTTCCCGGGAAGAATTTAATCAGCCGCCGCCTCCGCGCGGGCGCCGCTCGCCCACCCCATGCGTGTAACGGGAATTTCTAGCGGGACGAGACGGGGCACCCAAGTGTGTAATGCGCGGCCGGAGTCCTTCCGCCCGAGCCGGGACCCGAGGCGGGGCAGGTGCCGGGCGGCAAAACGGATCCTGTCGGGGGGGGGGGGGGCGAGGCGGGAGCGGGCGGCGGCCGCCGCCGTCCCCCGGCTTTGTGCCGGCTGAGCCCGGCGCGGCGAGCGGAGAGGGCGGTAAATCTGAGGGACAGATGGCGCAGATCATCGCCTCTTAATGGTATTTAGGGTCGGGGCCGTCCGTGACGGAAGAGCGTCCTGCACGGCTTGACTGACTTCCATGATAGCAGCTAACCCAGCTCGGAAACTTGCGTTGTGCCACTTGAGCGTTGTTTTATGCTTGTTTTTTGTCGGTGCAGAACCCGAGCTCTAAAATCAGTACGGACTGATTTTTTTTTTTTTTTATTTTTTTTTATTTTTTAGTGCTGTTTATCGTGTGCGCCTTCAGCTCTTTTCGCTCCTTCCCATCTCCTGTACTCATCCAAGCCCACTTCACTGAGCCTTTATTCCACCCTCTTCCTACCCGGGGCAGGTTGGAAATGAAGCCCGAGCTGTGAACTGGGGACACGAGGGAGCCTCGCTGCTTTCACGCATCACTCAGTGTCACCGGCGTGTTACGCTTGGGGAATCCAATTTCTCCCTTGTTTGGGTGTCCATTAAATCAGGTTAGGGCCGATTTTTAATAGCGTGTAACAAAATTGGAACTTGGGTATGAAATCAGATTTATAGACCTGCGTCTGTGCAGCACTTTATTTATTTATTTTCTTTCATGCGTGCTGCAACGAGCCCTTACAAACAGGGTGCAATGGAAACTTTTCTTCCTGCCTTGGTACCTGCTCCTTTTGGTTCGTACAAGGTTATCTGCTTAAGGTTCTTCTGCGATGTTGAAGCTTCCAGCCTTTTTCTGGCTCTTTGCAATACAAGAGCTCTCTGCCTTTATTGTCTGAAGTTATTGATCACTCATTTTTCATCAGTGATGTGGAAAAGCAGTCACGACGGTATGCTTGATCGTAACTGGAAGCGTGTTTTAAGTCAGATCTGTGGGTTCTGTGTTTGTTCAGGAAACAGGGCTTTAGATTTCTGGCAGTGTATGATACACATGGGATGCAAGAGAATGTAAACTGCACTTGATTTTGCTGATCAGCCAGTTCAGTGCGAGCACTGTAAAGAGCCTGAGAGAGGGTAGGATAAAAGAAGTGGTACTTTCTTTTCTGCCCCAAAATATCAGCTGCTTCTGGAACAGGAATAACAGTGAAACAGGAGCAGAGGAAGATATGGCTTGAGAGTTGGGTTCTTGGGAATAGAGCTGAGATAGTTAAAAAGTAACCGGAAAAGGGAATAGAAATCAAGTGCTCAAAAGGGGAATTATTTTTTCTTAAGTACAGGGTAATGGGACCACTCCATGGGCGTTCTCCATTTCTAAATCAGAACAAATAACAGTGCGATTACAGAGCCCTGTGTATGTAGGAGACTGGTTTGAATTCGAATTATGATGACAGGGGACATAAGTTATTACTCCCCGCAGGCAGTTTTGGTCTTATTCCAGGTCTTAGCAAATGTATCCAGGTGATAAAACTGCTGCCCTAAATGACGTTCCTGTTAAGCTGCCTCAGCTGTGAATTCAGTGATTGAGTTTCTTGTCAACCAGACCACTCTTACCTCCAGCACTGGTCTCTGGCAGAATGGGGTGAGGTGCACGAACGCAGTCTTACGTGGAAGGAGCACTGAGATCTTTTATTTTGAATGCATCTCATAACACATGTGTCTTAGATATTATTATTTTTTTTTTTAACCAGACTATTTTTAGTATAGTAGATATATGATTGTATAAGAACAAAAATGAGTGTGAGGGTGTCTCACTTAAACAAATCAGACCCAAACATCATTACTCCTCTGAAAGTGAACTGAATGCATTTTATAATGCGTTTCGTAAGCCCCGGAACAGAACACTTATGTGAGTGGCTCAGCCTTTATGGATCTTCTTGTGCTGTTTTTGCTTCACCTTCAAAGAATCTGAGAAGTTAAATGTGGCAGGGTGCTGCATCAGGGAGCTCTCTGCTCCCAGTCTGCCTGCTCTAGGTGACAGTGGTGCCACTGACACATCCTAAAAATGGTGATAATTTCAGATTTGGAAAAAAGTATGTATTTTTGGAAATCTCTCTTTGGATTTTAAATTGGATGTGTTATTTTAAAACGTATATTTCAGGAAGACTTTATCTGTAAAATGCTTTTTCTGTCTGTTATAGGACAGATGTCAATGAAGTAGGCAATGTATTTTTTGGAATTGAAGTCACTGGTTGACAGAACAGGAAGTAATTTTGTTTTCCATTCTCTGAACAGATACTGTAGCGAGCTCGAAAATGTTTATGGTTCTGATGTGACAAAAGATACGTATTTTCTTGTACTGTCAACTTATAGCTTTTCTTTTTAATAAATGATATGTATTTTCTAGAAAGCCTTCTACTGCTCTCTTCCTTCGTGTGTAGTACTGCTACATAAGCATGCGATTTAATGTGCTATAAAGTCACTTAAATATGTGGTTTTTGTTATACCTGTTTTAAAGTATCACCCTGAATTGTCATATTTTTGAACTACATCTAGTTAAGAAAGTGTAATTCAAAAAATTCCCATCTATTGTCTTTCTTTCTGCTCCCAGAAATTGGAGGAACTCCCAGAAACATCAGTGGAAAAAAACCCTGTCATGTCCTATCTTAATTACTTTCAATGACACTTTTATGTCAGTAATTTCAATTATTAATGTTTTTAATAACTGAACACATAAGAAAATTTGGTTCTTATAGTAGTATAACAAGTAAATTTTAGTAGTATAATATTTAAAAATAGCCTGGGGAAGTTGTGAATCAAGTTATTTTTGCTCATTGCAGACAGTCTTGCGTAAGGGACTTTTTGTCATGTGGCAGCAAGCAGGAACTGTTGAATGGCTTTTCTTGCCTGAATGAGAGAATCATCTACCAGTTAAACATCTTGTCTCTCACTGTTGTATTTCTTTTTTCTTTTTTTAACGTTTTTTTTTTTAATTTTATTTATGAAGTTTGAACAATGTGGAATACTTCAGTAGTTCACGGACTGTCAGCTGTTAGGATAAGAATTCAATTTACTTTAAACAGTATACACAAAGAAGACATCAATTTGTTCATCTAAGAAGCTGAACCACTAATGTATCATGGAGTTTTTTATTTATTTATTTTTAAGCTTTTTTTTTTTTTATTGGTACAAAGCATAGGAGAAACCTTTAGTGTCCTTACTTAATACACTTTGTGTATCTACTACCTCACACGCAGTAGTTATGTATGAGGTGGAATGGGGCAAATCCTATGTGAATGATGGAAGAAACATCTTTTGCAGAAGAAACAATCACAGCAGTTCTCCTCATCCTTCAATGAAGTGAGGGTCACTGGTTGCCCGTACAAGGGAGAAGCAAGTCTGTCTAGAACAGGAGAGTCATTTGAGTTAGATGGGATCCTTAAAGGCCAGGTAGTCCAACTTCCCTGCAGTGAGCAGAGGCCCCTTCAACTACATCAGGTTGTTCAACCCATCCAGCTTGACCTTGAATGTTTCCAGAGATGGAACATCCACTACTTTTCTGGGCAGCCCTTTCCAGTGCTTTGCTATGGGAGAAAACTTCAGAAGAAAAGATGCTGTGTGTTAACGTGGGATGAGTTTGAGGAGGATTTGTGTTTTGTCAGTGTTTGTAGCTTGTGGCTGATGGGAGAAGGACCTTCCTCATCTGAGTGTTGGGCTGTGTTCCAGTTCCCTTTCTTGTGGCAGCAACAGATCAGTGGATGACCTAATCTGCGTGATTCATAATTTGATTTGATCCTGCAGTACTCACTGAAAGATCATGGGAGCTCTGTCTGAATAAAGAGGGGAAATTAGGCTTTCTATTTTTAAATGCCTTATGAAAACAGATACAGCAGCTTCCAAGATGGAAGGTAGATCACTGCCAAGTCTTTTCAACGATTCACTTAAACTATTTGGTTTTAGTCAGTATTCGTGTATTTAATTAAATATCATATATCCAAAAGGCGCGTTTATCCTCTCCTCTAGGCACTCCTTGACATATTTAAAAAGTATATTTTTACCAACAGACTCGCCTAGGGACTCCTCCATTCCTTATAATTAGCACATAATTATCACCCAGAAGCTGAAGGCATAGTTAAAATTTTGTGATCCCCTTAAAGAGTTCTGCCAGATAGGCCTTGCAAGGCCTCCCCTGAAGGTCAGGAAAAACCCAGAGCTCTTCTGTGTGCATCAGCAGCAGTTTTCACGGGTAGAGATGCTGAACACCGGCAACGTTTATCCTCGTGTCAGGGTGAGGAAGTTTTTAGCTTTTTGAAGAAATTGAGATGTGTGGTCAATCATAGGCCTGGTTTTATTTATTATTATTATTATTATTACAGAAGCGTGACTTAGACTCATAAAAATTCCATTTAATTGTGTCATTTCAGTTGAAGTTTTGAGTCTACTTTTTCTCTCATAGGAACTGCGGCTTGCCTGGAAAACCACGTGTTAGAAGGTGCAGGGCACATTCTTCTCTTAGTTGAGGGAATGGGCAACTTCAAACCAGATCAAAGCTTTGTGTTCCATCAGATGTGCCCATAAATGTCTCCATGTTTACTAAAGCAAATGAACAGCCCTTGTTTCTCTACTGGGCTTAACGAAGGAGGCTGTGAGCATGGTTTGTGAGGCTACAGATTGCAAACAAACAGTAACCGGTGGTAGTCTAAGGAATTCGTTTTAAAACAAACGATAGTACAGAAGTTGTAGATCCTGTTATTCTGTGAAAGTATTTTAAAGTCTTGAGTGTTGGTTTAAGAAGCTGCGTTTTCTGGATTGAAATCTGGTTCACGAGCAGAGCACTAATGCAAGCTGATAGTGCGGTAATGAGAACCGTTTCTGGTGCTGCTGAAATAGAGGTAACTGGATGACCTCTGTGAGAACCTGGACTGGCACTGGCTTGGGAAGCTGCTGGCTTCCAGAGCAATTTGAGTGAAAGGCACTTTTCTTTCTCTCCAGTTGCAATCCTCAGTTGAAAACAAACTGTACTTGACTGTATTTACTGGAGTACTGCTCAACTCTTTAGTTGTGTGAAGGTATAAACTGCTGCGGCTCTTAGCAGTAAGTCAGAGATTAAGAGAGATGCTGAACATTTTCAAGTGTTGCGTCTAAAGTGTATTGGAGATGTGGCAATGGTCGTGCAGGGTATCTTTCATATGCCTGTTACTTCATGGTCGTAAGTAGTAGCTTGTCGTAAAGCAAGATCCACCTTGTGCAGAATATCAAACTGTGTCAGATGATGCATTTACTCAAAACAAAAAATGGTTAAAATGATCCCTGGAGTTATGTAAGTTGTGAATGAATACTGGGTACAATTTTGGTCTTTAAATTAATGTGGAAACACCCAGTCTTTAAACACGGTCGCAGATGTTTCTGTGATCTGTGCTTAAGTTGAATATTACTGTCACAATTGCAAATTAATGTTGCTTATTAACGAGGGAGATCTCAAATACCCAGTTCCTGCTCTGTCGTACGTGTAATTATGTAAGACTTTGTTTTGAGCTTCACACAATAATGCCCTGTGAATTGGCTGGACTTGGCAATTAGCAGCTGTAATACATCCAATTATAAGTGTGTGGTATGGTATTTTCTACAATGCATACCCCTCTATTTCTCATTTGAAGACGTAGGCTTGTTTTCCTATAGGAGTAAGCTATATTCAGCATAAAAGAAGTCTTTCAGAAACAACTTCCCTTGCACTTTGTTACAATCAATATTAAGAAATCTAATGTTGTGGTACATGCACATGCAAGCAGTGCAAAAGCAGAGACTTTGATATTTCACATGAATAGATATTGCTGAACTCCAGCGGTTTATGGCATACGCGCAAGGAACAAGACCAACCCTGTTTGAAAGCAGTCTTTAAGAATCCAATTCTGCAAACATAGGATGCGTGTTGTGATATGAAATTACTTCTACAGTCGTGTGGTGAGCTTGCATTTTTAAATAGGTGTTTCCTTACAGAACTGCATTTTAAATGTGGCTGCGTCTTAGCAAGTATGGAAATTGGAGAGAGCTATTAGTCTAGAACCGTCAATGGTAATGAAACAGACCCATCTGGTTTTATTCTTGTTTCCATTTACAATCTTCTCTCAAGTGTGAAGCCTACATTGTTGGAATACTGTTACTGGTGGTGTAAATATGATTCCTTTACAGTTAGAAAATTCAGATGGTCATGGAGGATTTTATTTGTTTTTTCTAATTGAGCTGGAATACAACCTTGAATTTGAGCCGCAGATTTCTGCTTATGAAGCTGAAGTGACTGGAGGGGCAGGGTACAAAAACGGCAGGCTCAGCTGCTAGATCAAAATGACCAGTTCTGTTAATTGAATATTAAGTTTTAACAGAGGGCTTCTAACGTATGTCATGTTGCTTTGTGATTGCAGTGTGCCTTTTGCATTTAGCCTGAAATCTATAGTACCAAGTTTAAATGCGTGACCTTACCAGGTTTGAGTAGGTTATAGTATCTGGAGATAACTGCGTAACGTAATGAACATTATTAAAAATAACTGAATTAGCTATAAGGGGAAGCGAAATACTTTTTCAGTGGTAACTTTTGCGTTGGCAAGGTCTGTTAGTAATGCAGAAAAGAATTTTCCACGCGCTGATATTTTTCAAAGCTTTGTAACTCTGTTAAGTAGGTTTTGTATGAGTACAAGCTGAGGTAATTGCTTTCCATCTTAAAAGATAGTTTTTTCAGTAGTGTCCTTCTGTAGATGGATGTACAACTAATAAGTGTTGGAAATAGTCTTGAGATTTTTACTAATCGCACAAAATCCTGTAAATTACAGTAATGTGCGCCCATAATCTTAGCTAGCTTTCCCCTATTGCCCCGGATAAAGGGATAAAAATATTCCAGCGTTGTCTTTTGCTTAGAGTTAAAATGGTTTAAGTCTTGCAGTACTCTCAGTCTGAACTTGATGTGACCCACTGTGTCTGAAGCTACAACCCCTGCTTAATTCAAAATGCTTAACGTGGGGTGATTAAGAAATGCTGGAAATTTAAATTCCCCTTTCCCTTGTGTTTTTATTCTTAAACAGTATTTACAAAGGACTGTTTTTGGAGAGCAGAGTACAGTCTTTTGTCTCCAGATAAAATTGATGGCTGCAAATGAAAGAACAAAGAAGGCTCTCTATTCATGTCCCCACGTCTTTGTTTCAGTGGGCATTGTTTCAGTTTATAAGAGTTGTTTAGTACATATAGATTGTTGGGAAGGCTGAAACATTCCCAGGCGCATCAGAGCAGACTTGTTACGGAATCCTGTTATCTCCTCAGCTGCCCACCCAGGACCTTTATTGTTTCAAGGATACGGTGAAAGGCTATTTTTTTTTTTTTTTTTAATCACATTTGCTTTGAGGTTACCTTTTATGAAATAGTTTAAACAAGTCTTAGTGTTTTTCTTTCAAGTTATGGAAGCTTTATAAAGCCTGTGATTTGATTCGAAAGCTGAGGGAACTGGCAGCTGGAATCATAATTTTTTTTTTTTTTTACCATCGTTTTATCTTTTAAAAAAACAACTTTTGAGTGGGCTGTTGAGGCTTAGATAGAGACCCAGGTTCCAGCTTTGCAGGTTGTGTAGCCTTCTCAAAGTTTAAGCTTTGTTCCTTTCTTTCATTTCTTTTGTGTTTGGTTTCTTCTTAAGGTTCCCATATTAAAGAAAAAAAAAAAAGTCACAGTGAAACCAGTGCCACAGTTTAGCTGGACGCTTGGTAATTAAGAATTCTTTTACTAGATAGCTCACTAACTTGGAGGTAGGTAGCAGTTTTTTTTGTTCTTATTGCTAGTCTGTTGAGCTGCTTAGATAGGATCAGATAGGTGTAAGTGCACCTGGCTGTGCTAGGAATCCCTCCTTGCATTAGCAGTAAAATTACCCTAATAGGAGCTGGCATCCGGAGCATGGCCTTGCATGTCATTGGAGAGCAAGCACTTCTGCTGGGTCCTCTTCCCTGGGAAACTCCTTGTTTCTGGTGCTGCTGGCCTGCATCTGCGGTAATGCTCTCATGCCCTGAGACTACAGCTCCTATTGCAGTGTCAGCAGCGTGAAAGCCAGCATGTTTTTGGTGCTGCACTTTTGCTCATCATCAGTGCAAGTTCAGCTTGTTGCCTCTGCTCTTGATTTGAGCACCACCAGTGGGCTGTCCCCATTGCGTGCCAGTGTGTGCTGCCTGCTTGGCTTTGCCACCCTAGCGGTTTGGATAAGTGCTCCCTAACCTGCCTCTGTCAGAAAGGGATTTGGTTTAGAGATGATATATCGTTAAAAGCATGGAAGCTAATCTCAAAAATTGTGTCTGCATTAAGAGACAGAGTGGTGACAGATAGCAGCGTGCTTGAAAAATTCCAGTGGAAAGTGCTGATAAACCTGTAGGCAGACTGTGGGTTATGGCTGCAACCTTCTTGCCAAGCTGAGCTGGACCAGGCACACAGCTGTAACGTCTCTGTGCTCAGCCTCCAGGGCTGGTGAAAATTTGTCTTCAGACAGGTGGCACAGACACTGTGCAATATGGGAATGCTTATCCTACTCTGTGCAAGTCGTGTGTGAACGCAGAGCTTAGGAGTTAAGTACCTGATGCCCTGAGTCAGTGCTCTGATGCTTGACAAAGTAGTAAACAGGTGTAGCATCACTATCTCCTTTTTCTCCATCATTTCTTTTTTCCTTTCTAATTTTCCTGTTGGGCTTCCTTTGATAAATGTATGGTGGTGTGTGCTTATATGACTGAGTAGTTCTACTTGAGGGAGAAGCTCATTTGAAGGGAAAATCTGATTAAATACTTGATCAGCTCTAGGTATGAAATAGCACAATTGCTTGTGATGTCAAAGTCAGTATACTACTGCACCTGGGCTTGCATGTGGATAGGTCTTTACACAGTGTGCATGTCAGATTTCTCAAGGGGTCTCTGAGTATCTAGAATGCCGTTCAGTGTAGTGGTGTGAAAGCTGGTCTCTACCTTGTGCAGTTTGAGGGGTTTTGTTCTATTTGGTCATTCTGCCACATGGAAGCTTGGCTCTTGTTCTGTGCAGCACCGAAATGAGGCAAAAATAATCCACTGAAGACAAATCATAGTTTTTTGCCGCAGCAGATTGGATGCTTTTTTCAATAGCAGCAAACTGTCCTGGAAACCAGCTCACCTGTCAGTATATTTTGAACATAGAACCCTCTACAGAACAAGAAAGTTTTCATGTGTTGTTACATTTCTTAATAAAAAGTCATTCGTGAAACTTTAAAAAATGTGATTTGAAGGGAGACTTTCCTCACAAGTGAGAGAACAGTTTCAGCTGCTTGTATTTTGCCTTGTGCAAATTTAGTAACAAGCTGCTCTTCATTTAACTTAATGTTCTTTCAGTGGGGAGTGCATTGGAACCATTAGGCTTTCTGTGATATCTGTTTGAACCTTAATGCAAATGTAAGTACTGTTAGGTACTGGGGCAACCTCATATAGAGATGTCTAAATAAGGCATTTTAAATCAGTGTCTGAAGTCTTTCCTCTCAAATATATCTGGCCATGGAGGGGGAAAAAAAAAAAAAAAGTGCCATTTGTGCAACATTTATTTCCAGAGGAAGGAATGTTTTGTTCTCCCTAAGTTTCCACTTCAGTCTCAAAGACTGGTTTAGTTGAAATGTTCAGTTGTCAGAAGAATCAAGATTGTGTATTATTTAGATCTTACCAGACAAGTGGGACTTGTTTCTTCCATTCCAGTTATCAGAGAGATTAACCCTTTGCCCTCGGACTTCTAATTGCTGTCGTATAGAAACAAAGATGCTGTTTGTACAAGATAGCAGCGAAATGGAATGTGTGCCAACTGGAATGCTTCTCTGGTGAATAAGGGTTGCGATATTACATAAATTTTGTCTTGCATTTCAGGCGCCGATAAAAGCAACTTGTGAAGATGTGTTGTGCAAGATGGGATTTCCCGAAGATGTGCACAGTGCGGTCGTGTCGAGGAGTGTACGTGGAGGACAGCCTCTGCTCAACGGTACTTCTAGAAAGAATGTTTTTATTTTCATCGCCTAGAATCTTAATCATGAATCAGTCTTGACCATTTTCACTCTTCGGAGACAAATTAAGGAAGGAACATCAGCTCTTCTGTGATTAATTTTTCATTGCTGTTTCATTACTGGTGTAGGACCTGGAAAGTCAGCTGGTGTTAGTGGTAGCACATGCAGCTATGCTGACCATAAATATAACGCCTCAAATCTTTCCATGATTGTCCAATAATTCCCCTTCTTAGCACAGTCTTCCCATCTATACTTCCTATTACAGCACTTAAACTGGTTGGTCATCTGCCTACAATTTGAACCTGTGTTTGAGTGTCGAGAAGGTAAAGAAAGTTTCCCTTCTGCTACTTATCTTCCACAGAAGTGTTGCAATTAGCACCCAGCCTTCCTGCTAAAATCACTGTGGGGATAGTTTTAGCAGGGAGCTGTCATTAACGGCACTCTGACAGGGCTCTAAGTCACATGGGATAATGGCCTCAGCCCTGCCTCTCGTATGTATTTGTTGGACAAGATGGGAGGCTGTATGGGAGCATGCTTTTGTCTTTATGCAGAGAATCAAGTGGTTATGCTCCTTAAGTAGTTGCTGAAGATGGAGGAGTGGGCTCAATCTTTTGCATAGCCACAGGCAGTATAGCTCAGGAGTGGATACTTAAATGTAGGCAGCAGAATATGGTTCTTTTTCCTGGTGACCCAAGGAGAGGCACCTATGGAAGGCGAGGCATGGGACAGGGAGTGACATCAAGAACACCTGCCTGGGAGCCCTGGTCAATGACCATAGCTCTTGGTGTTCAGAGAGGAGCCCTGCCAGGCAGCACAGCATTATGCCAGTGCTATCTCTCGAACGGTGCACTGCTGCTTTGCCCTGGCACGTATCTGTGTCTGAGTGGCACAATGCCCAGACAAATCCTAGCCAAGTCCCCAGCTAGCAGCGAGCTCCGCCAGTGTGAGCCCTCGCTTCTGCGTGGGATGCACTGAAGTCAGTAGGTCTGCCCACGCGGCTGGGAGTTGTCTGGGTGGGGAATTGGGTTCACTGCCCTTCTTGTCTTCTTGTCTCTTAAGGGCTAGAGTAGCCATCTGTGGAGCACAGAGGCACCTGATGTGAACCTTTCTTGGATTCCCCAAGAAGCGAAGTTAGAATATAGAACTTTGTGGAAGAATAATATTTAAAAAAATATGCATTAATTTCTCTAAGCTGCTAGCATCAGTGTTGCTTTTATTCAGTCTAATTCTGAAACTGTGCAACTAAGAGCATCAGTCAGTTTCACTTACATCTTAATAGCTAATTTAATTTTTTGTTTTCTCACACATGTAAGTATGGTTACGCAGATCAAGACTCTAGAATGAAAAATATTCTAATGACTGTGAAACAAGCAAAGTGGAAGCTGTAGTCTTGACACTACGTGCTGTATGTACCAATATCTATCCTTAATTGTATTTTTACAGACCTGTGTTGTGCTTTTGAGAAGTATAGTGGAAACTCAAATGCAGGAAGAATTGATTAGCTTTAGTGTGTTTCAGCTTTGGTTATTAAAGCATTTGCTGTTCAGTTTCAAGGAAATACATTTAACCACCACAGACTTTTATTTTATTGAAGAGTAGCTTAGAAATTAATGCATTACATTAAACATTCAGTTAATTGAGAAAATTATACAGACGAAAGGAATTTCCCTCACTGCTCCATGGGAGTTAATATACCATTCTGCTGTAGACTGTTGCAGTAATCGACACTGAGAACTCCTTCCGTAGGTCATGTTGAAAACATGGAGCAAGGGGCAGAAACAGTAACAGAGCTTAGAAGGCAACTACTTCCCAAAGGTGCTGTCTTGAAATCGCTGTTTGGAATGGTTGTTATAATGCTGCTGGTTAATCATAAAATGAAAACGACATGAATTGTGAGATCTGCCCTGTCCTATGGAAGCTGTCTTCGGTCTCCATGGAATCAAGACTCCTCTGAAATATCTCTTACTGTTTTCTGCTGGTTGGGAACTACAGTGAATTGCATTTTAATTCTGTCTCAGTATTGCTCACACAAATCTGATGATAAATCTGACCAGTCCTAATTGTTGCTGAATAAGTAACGTACGGATGGAAAACTGACTTCCTTTTTCATTACTCATCCCAATCACACAGTCCCTCCTGTTGCTTTTTAAAACTTTGAAATGAGTGAGGCATACTGTTGGTTTGTCCTTGAATGGTATTAAAATGCATAATGTTTTAGGGAAGTGGAAATAGGAAAAAATATACAGAGCATACAGCGTGCTCTGTATCACATCACATCAACTGATTTTTGAAATGACCCGGAGGAGTTTGCTTTCTGTGGCCATTTTCTCTGTTGAATTACTGCAAGTTAATTTTGAAAAATTCTGACATGCTTAAAAGCATATCATTTGCTGGTTACACAGAAACATACAGTCCATCGTGGCATAGCTTTGACTTAAATTTAATTACACTGTCATTTTGAAATACTGTTGTTATCAAAAGCCTATTTTCTGGTTATTGAACTAGATTCAGATGATGCTACAAGTTGCGTATAGTTGCATGACATTCGCTTCTTAAGTATAACCGTGGGCCTGATTCTGATCTCAGTGGCCTTATCCATATCTAACTGTGATTACGCTAGTATGAATTCAGAAGTGATACATACGTAACTATAGGTTTTATATGTGGTTTAGAGTTGAAATTTTCTTCGGGTTTGTGTACTGATACAACAAAAGATAGTGGCTTTATGATCCTCTCAGTCAGCTGCAGAATAATTTGAACTTTATTTGATGTTTTCCTGACATGTTGCTTCTTAAAATATTGAACAAAAAAAAAAAAGACAAGATGTTTAATATCTGTCATGTTTGTGTGCTTTTATCTTGCCCACTGGGGGGGATAAGCTTCTTCTAAGGCCTTCAATTTCCATCTCTCACCAAAATGTAAATAAAAGTAGAATTATCATATGACTTGTTGAGCTATGCTTTTCAGTTGTTAGAGTAATCTGAGATATCTGATTATTAAGTATCGTTATAGGGAATGCTTAGGTTTGAGAGTATGGGGCAGTGTTCTATGTGCTATGTGATACTTTTTCTATTCCTGTAGTCCAGTCATGTCTCTTTGAAGGAGGGTCAGAGTTATTCCTATTACATGGAGGAAAAAAAAATCTCTAATTGGTCATGACTTTCTTGATTTATTCATGTGACTAGCGTATGTTAACTTCCACTAGTTTGTCCTTCTGTGCATTAGGACATATGTTAAGTTGGTATCCCTGTATTCAGTTGTTATGGTACGTGAAAAATTGATGGAGAAATACATTCTGAATAACAGAAATCAGAGAAAGTATGGTGGGAGGGTAACATTTTGCTAAGGTGAGCAGATAGAGGGAAGAAAAGGGGCAAGAGAAGATTGCTGCCCTGCTATAAGGATGAGGAATCAAGAATCTATTGTAGGGAAAAGATACAACTTGTTGATAGAGCCCAACAAAAGAAGCTGGAAACTTCTCCATTAGCAGATAATGACTGAGCTGTGTAGGAGATGTTCTGCGATATCGGCTGTGTCCTGTTGCGTTCTTCTGGCAGTGTGTCACTGGTATCTGATGTTCCTGTGTTCCCCTCTGACAGCACTGAAAGCTCTTCAAAGCTGATGTCTTATACCTTGCCTTGTCCTTCATGCAAGACAACAAAAAATACCCTACCTCCCCTTTTGTCCATTTGTGTCAAGTCAAGAGGTAACATGCTCAGGTCATGAAACACACATAAGCAAAATACAGTAGATCTGCTTCTGAATGTATAAGGTTTTACGTTCTATGGTGTCAGATGCTTCAGTGGAATTATGGTGACTTCACTAAGGAACTGAGAGGAGCTCAGAACCAGCACCTTCATTTCTGTTAAGGGGGAAAAAAAGTAATAGTTTCTCTTAATTTTCTTTCAGAGACTTTGTGCAACAGAAAAATAAAATGGCTGTCTTATAAAGCTGTAGAGCTTTTTGGACCTCCAGTTCTAGAGTTGAATGAGTTTAAGTATTTGAAGATCGACGTGTTCCAACATGAAATAAAACAATTTTTATATGAGTAACTTGCCAGACTTCACCTGGTAAAAGATACCTAACCTGAATTTATAGACATAGTACTTCTTATTTGTTTCTTTATTTAAAATGTAATTTGTACTTGAAGTGTCATGCGTAAGATTTAGTGTTTGGAGAAGAAGAGGTTAAGTTGAAGAGGGAGTTCTGTTTAATATATGAAATGTCCTTGCTTGTGCTTGTTTTATCAGTCACGTAGCTCATCCAGGAAAGAAATACTTTGGCCACTTGATATGCATGTCCAACCTGTTTATCTAATCTCTGTTCTATATCCTGCAAATTTTAAGATAACAATAATGCATTTCCACTAAAATCACCCACCTAGGAAGGTTACTTGAACAGCTATTTGCAGAAAAATATCTTAAACTTTCAGATTCTTAGTCTGATAATTTAGTGATTTTTTTTTTCTATCTTGCATGTATTTTAGTATTGTGTCCTATTACTAAATGCATGATTTTAGTTCTCTGCTAAACAAATTTGTTGCCTAGAGATGATTCTTAAATGAATTGTGTGTGCATTGTGTAGGTATGAAATAATTCTTAACTCTTAGAGTTGCACAGTGATAGAGGAAGAAAGTATCTTAGTGTTGGTCATTGAGGTAAACGGTGATCATGGATGAGTAACACCACTGTTCCGTGAGCTATGTAAGCTGAAGCAAGGTTGCTTCTGCTTCCCCTTTGAGGTTGGTAACAAATGGTTTTGAAACCGCAAATTGAATGGAGTTGGCCAGCTTATGTGGGGCACATCTCATGCTCCCTGTCCCTAGTTTTCTGCAGACAGTTCTTGCATGATTCAATGGAGCCATGGTATTTTTGCTGCCTTTTCAAACAGTGAAGCTCTAAGTAAATAACCTTTGTTTTGGTGCATTATCTGATGCCAGAATTTGATTTTAGCATTCCCACTGACTTACTTCATAGTTTACAACTTCGTACTTAAGTTGTTCTAAAACAATTCAGAAACATACTGCTGGGGACATGGCACTAGGGAGAGGAAGTTGCCCCTTGTTTGCTTAACTTCTTTTCACGCTGTTGGTTCCCCTCAGCATTGGGTGACTCCCCGTGTCCTGTCACCTGTGGTACCAGATTTGCAGGTGTACCCCATGTACCTTTGTGAGCATAACTTGATGTTCTCTGGTCTGGTGACTGCATAGCTTGAGATACTAACCTCTGCTGATGTTTGTTGGTTTTGTAGTTGGTAATGGAAGCAGCCTGAGCATGAGAGGAAGGCATGATGAATGGGGGTGGTTTGTGGTGAGGGAAGAGGAGGGGGGGGGGGGGAGAGCTGCTCTTCCAGCTTCCTGTGAAGTTGCATGATGTTAGAGATAAGTTCATTCATTCAAATTACTCAGCTCTGTTTGGGATGCACTGTTCCCCAAGGAGCCTGGTGGTTCTCCACTGATAAGGAAGTCTGGAAGCTGGTCTTGCACTGGACGCCTAGTTTCTAGGTGATCAAAGGTGTGGAAAACCAATCCTAAGATTGCTTGGTATTTAAATGCAACTAATGCTTTCCTCATTAAGTAGTTCAAGTAACATGTTTTCTGGCTACCCCAGATGCACTCAGATTTTATTTTTTTTGTTGGTGCTACTGTTTTCATCACTCCATGCATAAAAATGTCCATTGTCAATGAAGAATAAAATTCCTTTTAGAAGGTGTCATGCTTAAAACATGACAGCAGAGCTTCTTCTAAGGCTTGTGTTTTGTTCCTTGCTATAAAGAAAGAGAAAACGCAAACTTTATGCACACAATTGTGTTCTTCCTATGGTAGCGTACGCTGACATCTTTGATATTCCAGTGAACACCAAGAGTAGGGCCAGGAAAAGTGAAAGCAGAATCATATTTTTGAGGACGGAAATTCTTGTTTCCCCACCAAAAAAAAAGTTATTGTTTTTTTTTTCCAGGAAGAAAATGAAAGTAGTAACTGCTTTGTTTGAAGTCTCCTTGCCTTTAGCAAAAAAGACTATTTGACAAGGTCCTTCCAGGCAGACAGCCAAAGAATCTCAGATGGTTGGGGTCTCTCTGTAAGCTGCTGGCAAGCTGAAAGAAATTGTTTCAATTCTTTCCAAATGTGTTTTTTTTTTTTTAAATCTTCTTTGCACACCCTACCCATATCCCCCAAAAGTCACTCAACAAACAGCCACCTGTTTCAAGTTATGCTCTTTTTTGTCCTGGCAGGAGTAAGGATGTTTTTGTTTTTTTTTTTTTTATTTAAGAAGCTTATGTTGAGAATATTTGTTTTTCTGACCACTCCTGCTTAGCATTTAGTAGGTTTGTTTTTGTCCTCTTCCCACGTGAAGGAGAGTAAATTTCAGTGCCACTTGTTCGTGATGCTTTGCCTGTTGACTTACTTTGTTACAGTTGTATTCTGGTACCAACTCTCTTGCCTTTTAATCCTTTTTCTCTTCTTTTCTCAAACAGTCTTCCTGTTTGTCCTTTTTTGCATTCCCTGCAGCATCCTAAATTCTCATGTGTCAGTACAGAGTTTACTTTCCTGGACTGGTAGAGTTTCCTCTGTTTGCTTTAACTACACAAGCACAGCACCTATTTTATTATTTCTGTTGTCTGTTTATCTGCCAAGCTCTTCAACTTATTCTCAGTCAGTTGTTCCCTGAAAAACAGAGCTTGCTATTAATGAAGCAAGAGAGTTTTGTTGTTGTTTTTGGAGATGTGGCTTCCTACTCCCTTTCCACCACTCCTCAGTTAAAATGGAATATATCCTAGAGTATAAATAAAACATATGCTTAACTTAGTGAAAAGTGATATATACTTGAATAGTGGCTTCTTTTTTTTTTTTTCTTTTCTTTCTGTTAAATTCTTCATCTGATTTCTGATACCTGATTTTCCTCTCCAGTATTTAGCTACTAATCGCTGTTGATGTTTTCTCATTTCAAGACTGTGTGTTAAACTTTATGTATATAAAGAGAAAATAAATTATGAAATTCAACATTTTGGACCTACATAGAGAAAAAACATGGAATCTCATTTTTGAAATTCAATTATTCCTCAGTGGACACTAAAGTGCTATGGAATGTAGCGTTTGGATCAGTTTGTATGTCCAGTAGTCAAGAGAATTTATTGCTCGAGTTCTGGAGAAGAAGCCACTCTGAAAGAAACCTGTGAACACACTAATCAGAATGCTTTCTTTTTGTGGAATATTTGAATTGGGGTGAAAGTATATATATAGTTGTAGAAACAAATTAAAAAAAAAATCAACTATTGGGTCCACTTTTTCCAGAAAAGGGAATTGATTCAACTCTGTTCTCTACAAAATTCTGCTCATGTTTTCACTGTGGGTCCTTCCAAATATATCTTGATAAAGAGAAAAATACTTTTATGGAGAAATTACACAGATCCTGAATGGTTGCACTGTTCTGGAATGTGTAAATTGCTATCTTGGTTAATTAGTCTAGCTCTGGTCATTTCTGTTTATGGTGTGTTTACTTGGAATACAGTGAATTAATTACTACTTATTGCCTTATCCTATATTCAGATGGTTACTTAGGATCTCAAATGCAATGTCCTTTCTCTGTGCAGAAATATGAGAGCTGAGCCATCAGCTGCGTTAGTAAGGCTCTTGGCATGGCTCAACAGGGGATGGCAAAGTAGGTGTTAGTTTCTGCCTCAGAAGCTTGAGTCTGTTTTTATCGGTTTCTGACACCATTAAATGTAGCCTTAGTTCTGTTTTAAACTCTGCCATCTGGCCTTGATTCCCAGAGGGACATTATTTTTCCTAGAATTGCTGTAGTTGGAGCTTTCTCCAAGGCTGACCCATGCTCTAGGGGAGTGGAATGGCAGATACAAAGCTCTGCAAAGGGGCCCTCTGGAGCAAACAAAGCTGCCCTTAAGGATGACTAATTGATTCAGTGGTAGGAGACAAGTTTTATCATCACCTGGCAACAGCAGCATTAAGAATTCCAAAAAGAGAAGAGGGATCAGTATATGGAACACATGGAGCAAAACCTTGGGTGAGACTGCCTGTGTTAGCATGATAAGATACACGTGGTATATATAATTATTCTTTCAAGCTCCCACTTTAAGATCTTCTGTTGACTAGTCATGTCGACAAAATTAGTAGAGCATCTTATTGAACTGATATTATGGAAAGTACCCTTAATTACAGAACATACTAACATACTAAATAGAAATGCTAATAGTATTATGTGGTAACTGCATTAAATAAAATACTGCTATGTTGATGACTTTGATGTCAGTTGACAAATTCAAATATTTTTTGAACTGCTGGTTGAATGCAGTGAGCTGGACTTATTATTTTTTTATTTAATGTGTCATGGTCTCTCACCTAGTGTGAGAGCATTTGTTAACCTGGAAACAGTAACTTTTAGAAAAACTCTCTTCCAGACTTTCAGGGCATATCCTAAGCATCAGTCAGCCCTGCTGAGCTGAGACTATAGGAGGGATACAGCAGCAGGTTGTCCAGAGAAGAAAAAGGGCTGGAATTGTTATCTTCTTATTAAACTGTAGGAGGAGGAACTGGCCTTTAATGCTCATTAAAGCCTTTCAGTTTAACACATTGCAGCTGGTTTTCCAGTATTCTCTATATATACCATCTGGGTGAGTTCTCAAAAAGCAAGGAGAATGATACTGAGATATGAGTGAGGTTAAACTCTGGAGGGGGGAAAAGAGAATGAGGCAAGAGGAAGAGTCTTCTGAAGAGAAACTGATCTTGCAGCCAGGACATGAACTTCACTAAAGAAACTCTCATAGCCACACACTGGCCTGTTCTCACTTCTGGAGTCAGCTCTGGGTTCTGAGGTATTGAAATCCAGCACTGTCTATAGAGCAGCCTGGAAAAGCACTGCTGCCTGCTTGCTACAGGTGAATTGGTACCAATAACAGTGGTTGTGTATTTAATTATATCTCACTATGATTATAGGTGTACAGTTTAAGTTCATGCAGAAATACAGTCTTCAGTCAAAGAGGCCGTACGATGAATGCAACTTTCTCCCCTAGTTGAGAGTACACTGCATCCATGTGATTGTTGGGATGAGTGCAAGCTGAGCTGGCACAAAACTGTTCCTGATTTACGCGTGATGGGCTGATTTTCCACAAGGATTTACAGCATGACTGGTGTCCAGTTTGGGCATGGTGGAAGCAATATTTGACCTTAGAAATGGTGTATGGACTCATAAGTGCTCTCCTATTGCCTTCCTTTGAGGGAAATAACAGGAACAGCAGTTGATGTTACTTTTCAGTTTTTTGCCCATCAAACCAGTTCCCTCTCTGTGCCGCAAGTCTGATAAGTTATGCGTTCCAAGCAGCCAAAAGTTAGAAGGTGTGAGCAGTGCCCCAGCTGGCCAGCGTGCACACAGGCTGCCATTCCTTCCCTCAGTCTCATAACAGTGCAGTTAAACCAAGTTCTAGATTTCCATGGAGGTGTCCTTCTGTGTCTGAAAATTCATCAGCAGTTGCATAGTAGGCAGAAGTAGCAGTGACACTCTGCACATATTTCCTTTTAGCCTTTTCCAGCATATGTGTTTCTTATTCAGATTTGTGTTACTTGGCACCAGCATGGGGAAAGGAGAGAAGAAAGGGACCTGCTTTGGAAAAGGAGATAAGTTAGTGAGGAAAAGAGTCTGCTGAGGGTAATGAAAGAAAAGGAGGTCACAGCTGAATGAGTCTCCACAGCGCTGGAGTCTCTGTTAGTGGAAGGTTGTTGTGTTATATGGTTTTTTGTTGTCTTTTTTTTTTTTTCTTTCCTTTTTTTTTTCCCTGCAGTGCAACTGATACCTTTCTTCTGCTGTTCATTTTACTCTGGGGTTTGGCAGCACCCTGAGGCCTGCCCTAGCAGCAGCTGGTCCCATCGATGCCGTGCTGCTGGTAGTCCCTTAGAACCGGATGCTCAGGTTGAGTTCTTCCTGCTCTGTTTCACTGTCTGTGAGGCTTTGGTAGAGTTGGGAGCAGTGTCAGAAATTACGGCTTGCCTGCAGGAGCAAGTTCTTCTTTTGTGTACTGTGCTCTTTCAAGAACTAGGTTTTGTTTGTTTGTTTTTGAAAGTTAATGGCACATAGCTCTCAGGTTGTAGAGAAGAATTATTTAAGCCTCTCTGTGAGTTCCAGTTTAACATTGCCTTAAATAGGAAAGTTACGAATCCCTAAAAGCATAATTTGTAACATAAAAGCTATCAAAATAGCAGTGCAATCTGTTAAAGTGTTTAAAAAATTGATTCTCTGCAGTTTAAAATGTGAAATAAATGTACACTAATTGTTTTGAATGGAGATGAAGATGGCGTTTGAAGCCAGTCTTTAAAGGAATTAGTTAGATAGCACTGCAGTTAATGGTGGAGCACTATTTTTCTGTAACGGGCTCAGCGATGTTCTCTAATTAGCTCGCAAATTGATATTCAAATAGAAGTAAACTGGCAATCAAATATAAGCAAAACATCTATGTAAACAGACTGACTTTTGGTTTCTGCATTTAGTATACCTGTATCAAAAACGTGTTTGTGTGGAGGGTGAGCTTTTGGTTGCTTTGGGCATGAGGCTTTATTAACGGTGGCCCACTGGTTGTGTTAGGTCAATTGATTCAAGCTTACGAGAAGAGAGGAAAAAAAAAACCATACCCTTTCTTCTGTCTTTTAAACATCAGTAGTGGTTAATGAATACTGAGCATTTCTGGGAGTTTTTTAGTCTTCGTTCCTTTTGGGTTTTGTCAGCTAGCTTTGCAGAATAGGATTTGATGTATGGCTGAGGTCAGTGGGAATTACTCTGACCTTCCTGGATTTGGATTCTGCGTACGCTCATTAATATAATAATTGCTGTGCAGTACGCTCATTTATATATTTACTCTTAAGACTTGTGACAGAAGCTGGATGCGTAAAATGTTACTGGTGTCTGTGTCCTGAGGCTTTCTGCTGTACAGAGAATGCAGGCTCTTAAACCTTACATTTGCCTTCATGCCTGACTCAAAGTAGTTAGTAAATTTATTTGCTATGAAGGAGAACCATACATAAATTTGGTTCATAGGAACTGTTGCGGGAAATAGAAAATAAAGGTCATGTTTAAAATGTGTACTCCAATTGTTTTTTCATTCTTTAACTCAGAAAACATTGTCACCGACACGCTGATAATGGCCTGCGTACCCTCTGTTTTTGTGTTCTTTGTTGATCAGGTGAAAGTATGACCGTATCAATGAATCCTTTCTGCATTTTATCATCTCCACATACTTCTTACATCCTGTCCATAGGATTTACTGTTTAGCATTGGCTTTTTTTGCCAGCAGCTGTTTGGAACAGATTTTTTTAAACCACATTCTAATCACGATTCATTCATTAATTCTAATTGTTTTTGTAGCTTAGAATCAGTTTTCAGTGCTGGTTGTAGTCTGAGTTCTTCCCAAGAAGGGAAAACAAACAAAGAAACAAACCTTGTGTTAATTGTTTCCTGTAAAGCAGCTGGTATGCTTTTTATACTGTAAAAATAACTTTTAATTCAGCATGTGTTTTCTTTTCATGTAACCACACTATTCTTTTACCATGCTTCAGTGTGTGTATGTGCTCTTATAAAAAAGTTGATTAATTCATCTCTTGGAGGGTGGCTGATGGGGACTGCTTGTCCTTTCTAGGTCACCAGGTCAGATGCAGCCTGTCATCTGTACCCAGTAGCCTCTAACTGATAGATGGCTTGTCTGTAGGCTCTGCAAACACTGTGTTGGTTGGTTTGGTTTCTTCTGAAGGGGTTTACATTAAAAAGGTGCCGATTACAAAAGAGTAGAAAAATGGCTGGAATTAATGGGAAGTGTGACAGCACGTGCGTAGAGAGCATTTGTGCAAATGAAAGCAGAAGAAGGCCAGTGATGTAGCTATGTTATAAGAACAGAAGAACAGTGAAGTGGAGTGCTTAGATGGAGAGTTAAGGTAAGTTATGACAGGAGTTGAGACAGCTTGAAGCAGAAAGCGCGTCTAGTGCTTTCAGGTCTAGATGTGGTTTTGTACCCCTGGAAGTATTTCTGCATGTTTCCAAAATCTATATCGTATTGAAATTAGAAGTAAAATAAATCCAAAAACAAAGAAAAAAACTCTCATTCTTAATTTTGCATGTCACTATCTGCTCTTTGACTATGATAAGTCTCATTTAATTCAAATCTAGTCATTTTCAATTAAATATTTGACTGTGGTACATGCCACTGTTTATAAAAGAGGATCACTTCATCCTCAGAGAAAGGTAATTTTTTTCTTTATTAGTTGTAGAACTGATAAAAATCTGTTCTTCCTCCTGATTTTGTCTTTTTTGTTGTTGTTTGCAACAGACTGTAACTTACAGGTACAGAGCAGCAATAAAACCCAAACAAAACAAAACCAAAGTCCTGTTGGATATTAAAATATAGAATGCTGCTAGCCTTTAATGGATTCATTATTTAAAAGAAGCATAAACCGGCAGAAGTACAGGTGCTGGTGTCCAGCAGACCTATTTTGCAGGAGCTGTTGTGTCGTATGGTCCCTGCAGAGCTTCCTGTTGCTGCTGTGGTCTGTCTGCATGGGGCCGAAGGCTTGCTTCAGGCCATGGCATTCTGTAGCTGTGGTTTTTATATTCCAGCTGATCTTAAATGAAAAATGCATTCCTCTTAAATAAGTGATCTGACACAAATCTGCGTCTCAATTTTTGAAGCCACTTTTATAATGTCGCTCGTCGATAATGGACTGAGTAATAAAGCAGTAAATGTTTGTGTTCCTTGCACGGACTGTAAACTTTCACTCGTTAACCTTTTTGTAGGGCAATCAAACAAGAGTTCAGAAAAAGCTCTTTTTTAAGCCCACGCACTATCTACTGAAAGGCTGCTGTGTAACTTAAGCTAGGTACTGTATGAGAATGTTCTCTTGGGTTTGGTCAGGAAGAGAACAGTGTTGCTGGAGATGGCTGAGAGAATGGTCAAGTCCGTTGCTCTGTCAAGGACAGGCAAGTGTTTCTTGGATTGTTTCATAATGTACCTGCTGAGTTCTGATAAAATTATCAGGGGGTCAGTGCTCATTTATACACAGTTTCTTTTAGTGCATTTTATAATCAGTGTGCATGCAGATGAATGTGGTATTTTTCATCTTTTGAATTTCTGTTTCTGCAAAGTCTTTGAAATAAATTTTTCTTCAGTGCGGTGAGTAAAGCCATTAAAATTTAGCTTGTAAAATGTTTTTTGCTGCAGGCTGTAGAACTCCATGATTGGATTGCTCAGGTGTCTTAGGCCCTCTCAGATAAATACTGCAGCTTCCTAGCAATAGTGTGGCTTATGAAACACACTGAAAGACTTAAAAGATGCTGGCATGTGGGCTTACTGACAAAGACCAGGAAGATTAGGAGACCAATTTAGGAGATTGATTGATCCAAGCTCCCTTGCAGTAAGAGTACTATGCCCCCAAATTAGAGTACATAAGAACTGCTGTGGAACAGTTCAGAAATAGCAAAGCATATCTTGCTAGTGGGAGGCAAGCGTTAAGTAAACGTGGACTAACATAAGGTGCTGATATTGTCCAGCTTGGACAATAGATTCAAATGCACCAGAAAGTTTGGTGCAGAGCTGCTTACGTGGCTGTGGATGAGGTGTCTGAATTTAACCTTGAGCTGGCTTGGGGCTGCAAGAGAAGATAGCAGGACCAAGGTTGGTGGGCTGGAAGAGAAAAGGGGAAAAGTGATTTCTGTTGATAAGTGGTTGCATAGTATACCACTTTTCTAATGTGAGGAAAAACTTGACAAACCGTATCTTCAGTGGTGACAGAGGAGCCCTATCAGACTTAATATTCTTATATCCAGGGCTGAAGTTCTGTATTACAATTAGGGTGACCTAAGGGTTTAAAAAAATAAAAAATAAAAAAATAGTCGCCATTGAAAACAGCAGTCTCAACACTTATTCAGCCTTAACTTGAGGTCATAGTGCCTCTCTTGCGTGGGATACAGTGGTTATGTAGCCTCAGTATGGGTTAGTGCAGATGAGCAAGGCAGTCTGCCTGAAGCAGGACGACCAGTATTCCATTGGTGTGGCCAGATGGATTGCTTGTCCTGTGGCTGTGCTGCAGTTACTTGGGAGGGAAGAGGGAGGTGGGCTTCTGAGCTGACAAATCACCTCCTCTGTAACTGTAATGCCAGAAGCACATCCTAGCTGCATCTACTTCCCTCCTCTGTTGCCTTCATCCTACATCTCTGACTGGCCGACAGTAATGCTTTGCTGTCACCTTAGGTGCAATAGATCTGCAAAGCCAGAGTGGCTGATTTGAGCAGCTAGTATGCAAATAGGATGACCTTTCTGCTGTGATTACTTTTTTTTTCTAACTTATTTTAAATGAATGTATAAATCATGGATATCTCACCATTAAATGAAGTCCTTCTGTGAAATATGAGAATGACGTGTGGCGTTTTTATCTTTCTCCAGTCTGTCCATTCTCATTCTCACTGCTGTGTCAATCCACTAGCAAGCCCCTAAACGAGTGGCAGTCTGTTGAGGCCAGAAGTTCCATAAGTCTTATCCACAAACGCACAAAGCGGAGTGAAGTGAGCGAGGCTGACTGCTGTAGCTGGAAGCCCCTTCTGTACGCGTCCATCTTGAGCCGCTTCTTCAGCCGCCCCCACTCATGTAAAACATGACAGTCTGCCTGGGCTGCTCTGGGGGCTTTCTTTTGTGTCAGGAGCTTTGAAGCACGACTCTGCTGGAGCCTTCTGCAGTCACTGAAGGTGCCACTGCCTCCTGCAGTGAGCTGGCTCTGCTGGAGGCTGCCGTCCTGCAGCGCGGCTGATCACAGGCTGCGTGCCCTGGTTCAGCCTCAGTGGGTCAGAGCCTGGTTTGAAATAGCAGTAAAGCTGTGCTGAAGCCAAGACAACGGAATATGAACTAGAATGGCTGAGATGAAATTAGACATCTTTTGTCAGGTCTCGCAAGTTGATGTTGTCAGTGCAGGGGAAGACAGGTGGCTGAGGATGTGGCTTTTCTGCCTTTTCCCCCCACCCTGTTGTTCGTAGGGGACTTCTAAGGCATTGTTTGGGAGTGGTCTCCACCTCTTCTCTGCAGTGAGTTTTTGGGGTGGCAGGGATTGGTGTTCTTTAAGCACAAAGTGGTCAGGGTTGAAGTTGAAGGCTTATTCCAAGAGTTTCTACTGTGGCAAGTGAGGTTAAAAAAAAAAAATCAAATCCCTGTAACAATCAGTTTGATTAAGTTGGAGTCAAAAACAATGGGAATGCTTCAATTTAATCTGAGGACCATGGCTTGTTTTCGACAGCGTTTTTAAGTATTCTTTTCAAATTATTTGCGTCAAAGTTCTTTGTATAGCACAGTCTGCTTCTCCTCTCAAATTAGTGGTCAGTATAAAAGTAATGTGTCAAAACTGGTGGGATTACAAAAGTGCAGATACAATATAAGACAGGGAAAATTAGTTCCAGAGTTTCTGGCAGTACTTGAAATTCAAGACAGCTCTGATTAGTAGTTTAAAATCAGTGTCAAACTTACAGCTTTCTGGTATTTAGATTTTTATTTTTCAGAATATCTCAACTGTGTTAACAATTGTTGAATCTTCTCTAGGTCTTACATTCTAGAAAAGGGATGCAAGTTATTTTTTTCTGTGTTATGTGACTTTTATAGTGAATGATGGTCGTACTGGCTTTGTGCTCGGAGATGAATAGGATTAAAGGTGCCTCTGGGGATTAGTAATTAATGCACTGTTCTCTGTGATAATGGCCAAACTGTATCTGATGGCATAGGTGTGTTTCTTCAGATAAAGATTTTATGATACCTGATTTTATTTAATCTGAACTTGTGGTCAGGAGTTAACTGCTTTTTCTTATGACCTGAATGATTTCTCTGTGGGTTTTCACACGGGAAAAAATCAGGAAAAAATTGTGCTATTACAATACTGATGTGCAACTGTATAGTCTAAGCATCACAAGTGACATTAGCATTTCATACTGATTTCTGTGGATTTTTTTGTTTGCCCTTGACTTCTAATGAGACTGTTAGCTACAAGCGATATCAGTGCCCTTGGGCAGATCCTGATTCTGAAACTAGAAGCTGACAGCTGTGGCCGGAGGGGGTTGTTCAATGCAATACAGTGTGGCTTTGCCAATAATTTTAATTTCCTAAACAGACTTTAAAAAAAAAAAAAAAAAAAAGGGTAGGGCAGGAGGAACAATTTAATTGCTGAGGCCTAAAATTAATGGAAGTGACACTGTTTAATTAATTAATTTTGTTCACATTGTAAGTATTCTGTACATTGATGACAACACAGAGAAAATACATCTGCAATATTTAGACAAAAATATTAGAGAATAACCTCCCTGTCTGAATTCAGTGACTGCCTGCCCTGCACAAGTGGATACTTCTAGTGGTCCAAAACCTCAGAAATAGAGTGTAATAGTGGAAAAATAGAGCTGTTTGATGGAGTACTATTATGCTTGTAATGCTGAAATCCTGTACAAAGAACAGAACCTGAATTTTCAAAGATGACAAAAAATGAAAGGCTACAATTTCAAAAAAATATTCAGTGTTGACATCCTTGAATTTGTGTACCTGTTAAGTGGAGCTGGCTAAGTAGTTTGTGGTCGTTGATGTGCAGCTCAGTCCTATTGGGAATATTTTGGGAGAGAAAGAAACCATGAGGAAAACTGGACTTGGAAGAAGTCTGTTATTTGATGGACTTCACAATGGATCTTTCCTTTATTCCAACTCACAAGTTAGGAACTTTTTTGCATGGCAAAATACAGAAATTTGCCATTTCCTTTGTGCTCAGCGATACAAGTCAGGACTGACAGTGCCACAGTTTGTTTTTTTTTTTCATGTTTCTGTCAAACTGCAATAGATCTGAAAACAAGGGAGGTCTGTTTTTCTCAAATGACAAACGCAGTGCCTCAGTGGTAATTAAGTTATATAGGCTTAGCTTTCATTAAATGCATTGCTTTGGTTTTTCTCCTGTACGTTCTTAAAGCAATAGCGAATAGCAGAATTTAGTGACTTGCAGTCAGCACAGAAGTTGCAATCAAAGCTTAAAATGATTTTATTTTGCAGAAATAACATAGTTAACACTGGAGATTAATCATTCCATGCATGTCTGGTGTTTTTCCTTCTCTGATTCCAGAGTAATGCACTGTACTTCTAGTGCTGTTCTGAGACTGTCCTGATAACAGGACTTTATTCTTCAGAGTGTTACCCACAGAACAGCCTGACCTGTTGCATTGTGAGTCAGAATGCCAGTACTGCTCGAACCTTACATGTGCACTTAAAATTAGAGCTAATGAGAAGGATGCGTATCTCCTCAGGCAGGTATCAGCAGTTGCTCTGATTAATCTTTAATTTCTTATTGGCGCTGGTTACAAGCTAGCATCACACTGCTTGAAATCTTTATTTTAATTTTTTGTATTCGTTCTGCTCAAGTGTGCCCACTGTATGGTGCCTCCTAGCAAGACATTACTCAACAGAACTTACATGTCCTTTTTTCTTTTTTTTTTTTTTCATTGAAATGTAGTGAAGTTGGATGGGACTTTATTCCTGTGGAAGCCCCATCCTAAACTAGTCACATAGGGTGTTGTTTCTAGCTTAGACAAGCTTTATCATACAGTTCCTTTGTAGCAGAAGAGTGACGGTGTTGATCATGGCTTCACTGCTCCCTTACTTCTATGATGAAGCTCTTGACAGAGCTGAGCACAGTGGGAGCTGATCCACTGCAGGAGGAGTATTAAACCATAGGGAATGCTACTCTACTCTCAGGTAATCCCTTTCTTTCCCAGAAAGACACTGTTGTTGCTCTTGAGAGCAACTGCCTGAGTCTTTTCATGTGTCGGGAGAGTTTCAAAGAGCTGCTGGTGGTCGGGAGGCAGAGAACTTGCTGTGCTTGCGGTAGGACAGCTTGACTGGAGAATGGCAGCTGCCAGAAAGTCTGTTGTTCTGCCACTCTGCCCTCTGGGAAGAGTTTCCTGACTGCTTTCTCCATCTTCACTAAAAAGAGGGCCACAAACTGCCTGTTTTACCCCCATCTTCTTCATTATTTTCTGTAGAGTGTTGAAAAGCTATGCTCTGGTACTGTTAGCAGCTCACTGAGCCTATGAATCGTCTGTGGGTTTTGCAGAACACACAGGCACTGCCACTGTCCTTTTCAGAGGTCATTTGACTGTCAAGATGTATGTCATTCATACTGTATAGCAAAAGAAGAAATCCCTTGTGCAAGTTTTCATATTTCTTCCCCTTTGTCACACAGGTCCAGGACAGCCATTAATGCTGTGTGTCTTTATACTTGGGTATGGGCTTAAATTGCTCACTGCCTAATTTCAAAAGCAGTATTGTTTTGTAATTGGGAACACAAATAAGCTGTATGATGTTGACCTGGAAGGGATGCACAACTTTAAAGTACTCAGAAGAGCAGGATTTCTGGTAGTGGGATGACTGATTTAAAAAATGGCAGAACATTGTTCAGTTTTGGAGTGCAGAGCAGTTGTGCTCTGAAAACAAGCTCATAAAAATGTTGAGAGGCTGATGAAAAACAAACAAACAAAAAAAAGAGAAAAAAAACCAACAACAAACTGCATGCTAAAGGCTTTAATTTAAAAATGAAAAAAATCAGACTTATTTTTTCCTAGTCTGCTATACAGCCCAGTCTGCTGTCTTTTTTTTTTATGACACTTTTCATTGAACAGCCCAGTATGTAAGAACAACTTCTGGACACCTTGCCTAGTTTGTCATCTTCCATAGTACAGTTAAAAGAATATTATCATGCACACAGGAGATCACCACATGGAAAAAAAAATGTATCGCTCAAACACAGTAGGTGTAAGGCTAGTTGGAAGTCATTTGGTTGCCTCACTGAAGCACGATATTTTCTCCTTGCTTGTTCTACCTTCCTTTTTGTTGTACTGCCAAGCTTAGCGCTTGTATTGCTGGTCAAGGTAGCTTTTGTCTTATCATTGCTTCTGTATCATATTGGTTTTCCATCTTATCAGCACTGCACTACTGCAACTCATAACTGTGGAATTAGATGTGGAAGAAATGTTGGGTCACACTTGAAAACAAAGGAACAAGACAAAAACCTCTTGGTTCCATGAAACTGAATTTCTTCTTTCCTGTGATAGGATTAGGCACGCCATATTGCAAGCTGTATTGCAGCAGCACTCCATCTGAGTTCACTGGGACTCTGGTGGGTTAATCTAGAAGTCTCTGTGTGGTGCATTTGGAGAAGTACTGAAGTTAGGCAGCTCTGAGCGGAGTCTTACCTTGGTTTGGTCCTGCTGCTTGGTGACAGGAGAGGGACTAGAAGGGAGAGGCAGAGAGGCAGTCGTGTGCCTGAGAAGGGAGGGCAGTGGAGACAACAAGCAGCTGGATTTGCTGTGTCGTAGCGTGCCACCCCTTCTACTAGGCAAGGCTAATCTCTGGCTAAGGAGCTTAGATCTGCGCTCCACCCTTGCACTGGGAATGAAGGCTCTGTTGCAATCTCCAAAGTGTTGGGTGACTTGAAATGCATGGCTTAGCAGTGCGTTTAAAAAAAAAAAAATGGCAAGTGTCAAAGAAGATAATCTTCCTATTTAAGAAGGGGTCTGGCTATAGAATAAACTCCCAGATACTATCTCTAATAGAATAGCCTTTAGAGGGGGAAGAAAAAAAAAATCTTTTCCGAGATAGAGACTCCGCTTCACCTATTGAAGCATAAGAGACAATGTGAGAAATCTTAATATAAAATCTTCTTATGTTCACTTGAAATAATCTTTTGTAAGGAAAAAGAAGTGAGAAAAATGGGAAAAGGCCCCCTCGCCTCATCAGAGGCTCTGAGTTGAACTTCTCATAGAATACAGATTTCAGTAACTGCTGACCTTTTACTTTTGGTATTTTAGCATGAAGATAACTGAGGACTCCCTGTCCACCCCCCAGTTTTTTAGCCTTTGTTAATCTAGTGCTCGGCTTTGGAGAAGAAAGGTTTTTTGTTACCATCAGTTAGTGTCTGCAAGTAAGAAAAATCAAGTTATTCTGCTATTTAAACTTCATCCGTTCTTTCTCTATTTTCTCACTGACTTAAAAATAATTGAACAAAACTCAGAGTGAGAAAAGGCACATGCTTCAGAATTCCCTTTGAAAGCTACAGATACCAGGGCTATTTAAAGAAAATTACACAAAACATACGTACCTGTGAATTAATGGCCGTTATCTCCAGCCATCACTTGGATGTGGGATGTGGTGGGAGCTGCTCACGCATGTGCAGCATTTCCAGCCTCGCTGAGGTCAGTCTCTGAATGTGCCTTTGTGCATTTTGCTCGCTGCAGGGAGTTCTTCAGGGCAGGATCACAGACAGCCTCTAGGATGATAACAGCACAGAGTGGCTGTGGTTTATTTTAGTCCAGTGACTTTGTATCTGGTCGCAGAGCAGAGATAGGAAATAAAAAGGGCTGTGTGCTCCAGGGAGCCTGTAGTGGGTGTGATTTAGGACGTTATCTGTAGGTGACAAGGTCTTCTATAAACATCAATGCACAGATATTGATGGCCTTTTCTCCTCGGTCTATTATTAGTTGGTAGCCATTACTCTTTCATGAATTAAATACAGATGGAATGTAGAAGTGAAAACACCGAGGGAAACAATACAAATATAAAAGCTGAATATTTTTAGTAACAGAGTGAGAGGCTGACTTTTGTCCTGCATGTCTGTAGCACCTTTTATATCTAAAATTGGAAGAATTAGGGTCCATTCCTGCCATACTGGGTGGAGTATTCACTTGTTTCTCTACTGGTAGAGTCTGTTTATTTTGCATGTCCGGGTTGCTGATGAGGCATGCTGACTGGGAGATGGGCTTTATCAAATTGCTTCTCATAACAGCTCTACAATATGGAATTCTGCAGAACTATGTATTCTCTTCTCTAAGAAGGCTTGAACCCTCAGTTTTCCAGTTAGTCCCTGAAGCACTGACACTTGTGTTTGAGAGATTTGATACAGAATTAATACATGAGAGAATGTGTGTGTCATTGCATTAAGTCAAGATGGTCTTCTGACATCTTCTAAGCTCCCTAAGAGTGAAGAGACTTAGTTAGAATACTTTTCAACTGAAGTCTGAAGAGGGCTGAGGCCAGGAACAAAGCTGGGAGAAAGATGTCAGGGATTTAAAGGGTTTTTTGTGTGTGTCTTTCCAGGCAAAATTTTGTGGTGACGTTTTTTTTTTTTTTTTTTTTTGTTCTTACTGTTGTTATTTGCAAAGCATGCTGCTAATGAAAAACTCTGCATAGTGTAGGCTGTAATTACTGTTATCTGTGGTCTAACCATTGCACAGTATGCATATTTTTTTGATGTCTGTAATTTTCTGACAGGATGGTGCTGGTGAAATGCCACGTAAATTCCAGTCCATCCGTTTTGCTAGTTAGCTGTAGTACTTTTAACAAGCTGGCTTTTTTGTTGTTGTTGTTGTTTTTGTATTTGTGTTTTGTTGTTGTTTTTTTTTTTTTGCTTCGTGACAAAGTTTGGAAGACATTCTGTCGGGTTTTCTACTTGTAATGACTAATGATTACTTTACAAGAATAGCCCCAGACTTGTTTGAAAGGACTTCTTTTGCTCCACTGATCATTTGACCTCATGTAGTCCTTTTCAAAGCAGTTGCACACAGGCTAAATTGACCTTTTTGACGTAAGCTTGTGCCATGTAGCAGTGTACTCCTGAGTTAATTGAAGGCTTCCAAGTAGATCTTTCCCGTACTCCCACTATATTCCTTACTCCCTGAAAGTGAGACTCAACCCTGCATGTTCTACACCTGCTTTCCTAAACACAGACCCCAATGTTGTTCTTCTCAGCATTTTTTATATTCTTCTCCACCTGTCCCCCAGCCTGCTAACCCAGAAGAGCCTTACCTTTTCAGTGTGTGCCTCGGGAGCCAGAGGCACCAGTACTTAGCATTTCAGGAGTGCTGCTTTCCTACAAGAGCAGGTGACCCTAGCAGCTGGCAACCTCATTGTGCATACGCTTAAGCTGTAGCACATCCAGATGGTGGAAAGCTAAAGCTGCCGTCTGCTGCTAGTATACACCAAAAAAGTTGCAGGTATATGGTAGATATTGCTAGTCCTTTTAGCTCTAACTAGATCATTCTGCAGTTAATCTTTCCTTCTTTTTTTGTATAGCTGTTTTCTTGTATGAGATAGCCACGTGCACTGACTGTTAGAGAGCTAAGACTTCACATCCCTTAAGTGGGTCTGCTTACTCAGAACATCTCATAAGGCTCCTGAATTCACACTGTGGAGTAAAAACTGTTTTTCTTTTTGAAAAGATCCAAGTTAAATGATAAGTTAAATAGCGGTACTGTTTGTGATGGGAGGTGGAGTGCATTCTTGAGAGTGTAATAAAAGAACATAAATATGGAGGTTACACAACAGAGGCATAAATAGATCTGAATGAATGGTGAGAAAAGTTAAGCTGCAGTTGTCTGTTGCTCTCTTGGGATGTGGTGCAAGACCAAAGTTAACTTACTTTGTCATAAAACCCATAATCTGTCAAATTGCTTAAATGTTTGTGGTTTCACTGTATAGTAAGCCTTTCCACAAGGTGCCATACTCAGAGGGCTGTGCTCATTTTCAAAGCGAGATTACAGGGTGGGAAGAGGTAGTGTCAGCGCAAAATAAAAGGGGAGTGAAGATCCCGCCCTGACTTTCTTGGTAGCAGTGTAAGGCTAACTAGACTTTGAAGTCAGCCAGTATTTTAACTTAGTGATTTTCTGAGGGAAGAAAGTGTTTCTGGTGGTTTTACTAGAGAGATTTCAGAGATGACCAGGATGTTGCAGGGTTTGCTTGGGTGCTCTTTAATCAGAGAAAACTCAGATGGGCCTATTGCATTTTGGCTAGTTACCTCACTTTTCCATGGCTTTGAGGGTTGAGGAGAAGGGGTGGTAAGAGCCACTGTGTGTACAATTGCAGTAGCTTCCTTCCCTCTGCACGCAGGAAAGTAACAGCATGGGTTTGGTCATTCCTCTTCTTGGTGTGGTTGATTCTTTCTGTGATTAAAAATGCTGGTGCACTGAAAAGCCTAGGTGGCATCAGCTGGAAGGCCAAATATATCATTTTTGAGTGTAGATCATGTCATTTGCAGTGCAGCTCCTCTATCCAGAAGCTCTTTGTGACCTCTTTGCTCGTTTTTCTGAATCCCCCGGTTTCCAGATTTTGAGGATGACATTTGCTTCCCAAGCTGTTAACAAGAGCACATAAAAGCATTATATAAATGTGGCTTTAAAAGAAATAGGGCAAGGCCTGTGGAGGAAGAAGTCAGTTGGATGGAACTAGTGCCAGCTCAGACAGTTTTTGAGAGCATAACAAAGTAATTTGATCCTTTAGAAACAGCTCCTGGAAATTCAGAGAAGGGTGAGGCTGGTGGGGGTTGTTCCATGGAAAGCTTTTGTAGCACAGACAAATAATGTACTGTTTTTTTGTGCAAAAATTGAAGTGCAGAGAAGTGCTTCAGGCTGCAAGCACCTTCGCCTTCAGAGCACACTTGGTACTTGTGCTTTTTTAGTAACCTTGTGTTTGGCTTTGATGCCAGAGAGGCCTCTGGTGCCAGCTGGGCTAAGTCTGGCATCAGCTGTATGAGGAAGGACTGGCAGCAGCCAGCTAGGCCTGGCCTGCTCCATGCACCCATCGTGGCACTTCTGTGCCCCCACTCACTGCAGCTGGGCCTGCTTAGCTGGGTGCTGTTGGTATGGCTTTCAATGGCGGCTAAAAGAAATCCACCAGCTTAGATAACAGTGATGAGAGTGTATGTTAAAAATCAGTAAGTGTCCAGAAGACGTTTACGCACGCTGGTGTTTTGAGTGGTTGGTAGCTTATAGTAGTTTATTTTTTTGCTGCAAAGGAATCTTTTGGTAAAATGCCAAGCCTGAAGAAAAAAAAAAAAAAGACTCTTTATCTTATTACCATTTGTAACGCTCACTGAACATCCAGATTTTTAATTAACTGGCTTGCAAGCTGCCTCTCCCTCATACTTCTTGCTTTTCCAATCTCCGCGGTCTCCCCCCCCACAGTTGTTGGGTTATTCTTTTGTTAGCGTAGCAAAATGAAACACGAAGATTGTTAAATAGTTTCAATTAAAAACTCTGGATAATTAGCTTTAATTTGTGGCAGAATAATATCTGTACTGTAAACAAGCAGTTATTTGGAGATAAATCTTGTTGGTAGCTACTGGAAGGATACTAAAGGAACGATAGTCTTTTAAATCTCAAAGTAGGAGGGCTTTTCTTCTGGTTGACGACAAAGTGCCAGCTACAGAAGATCTTAATTGTTAGTCTTTGTGTCCTTTCTGGTTGGCAAGCTGGCTAATTAAAGTGTATGAAGAAAGTTTTTGGTTATTCTTTCCAGGAAAGCATTCATCAAGAATGAAGCATTTGTAAATAACCTCATTTTTTCTTGGAGCAAGTAGGCTAAAGAAGCAAGGAGTAGGTTGTGTGCAGTTTTAGGATCATAGATTCATATGTAATTGTTTGTATGCACCCCACAACTAAAGATTTCCAAGCAAATATGGTTTCTAGTACAGTAAAACTTTGCATTACTTAACTGAATTTCCTTACACGTTTGTGAAGCATACAAAACGACCCAAATTCCATGTTCTTGTTGGGTTTCTTTTCTGATTTTTTTTTTTATGTATGTATTGTTGTCAGTTCTTAAGTAGCTTGTGTGTGCAAAATTATTCATGAGTGGTTTTTGGTTTTTAAATGATGTTTCATTTGGATTCTGTGCCTGTTGTTTGGATACTGAACCATGCTTACCCATCATCTCTATCAGTTATTCTGGCATATATGAAAACATCTTGGTTTCCATGAGGTTTTGAGATGCTGATCATTTTGAGGCAGTAGTTTAGTAATGCAGAAAGGAGGTAGCCAAAATGTTGTGCTGGATGTTTTTTCACTCCACTTTTAAGAGCAAACTTGTTGTACGTAATGTTAGTTGAGGAGGGTGTGGCTATTTGTCCAAAAACCCTTCTACTCTCTCCCTTTTTTTTTTTAATTCTAGCTCAGGTGATCTCATTTCTGATGGCATTCAGAGTTTGGTAAGGTACTTCTAAGTAGATAAAATATGCAGATTTGTTTAATGACTCTCCCCTACTGTAGAACTGACTGCATAAATTATATAGAAGGTTCATCCAGGAAGATATTTAAAAATACCGAGCATCAGTAATTGGGGTTTGTGGATAAAATTCACTGAATACAGATGGCCTGCTTAAGACATCACAACTTTTGCCAAAGGTATACTTGTGTGGTGTGGGATGGTAAAAGGATGAAATATCATCTTGAATCAGTGTAAAAGGACAAACTATAAGCATGCATCTTACTTTGCAGTCTGTCCAGAATTTGGGGATCAGATAACTTCAGGACCATTTCCTTCTGTTATTTTTGTTTGTTTTGGAGGCTGCAGACTGCATGGCTAATAGAAGGAAAAGCAAAACTGTGGTTTGGGCTTTAAAACTTGATTATTTAAAGGAGCAGGAGCCAAACTAAGGAGTAGGAGTCTCATGACAGTGTGATTGCTATTCTTCAAACAGGACAAAATCTAATTGGTATCTAGTGTGTGGAGCCAAGGGACACTATATTGAATGAAGCTTTAAAATTGGACTCTGAGAAGGGAAACGTAAATTCTGTGAACTGTGCATAAGTTACAGTGAATTATGGGGAGGAAGAGGCAAGCTGGCAGCAGGGCTGCAGGAAGAGCCCCTTGGGGTGAGTGCCACCCAGTTGTAAAAGCAGCAGGCAGAAATTATCACCTTGCAGTGTTAAAATAGAATTGGCCTTAGATCTCTCTTTGAAGAATAAGCATCACATAAATCTGAGATTATTGAGGGGCTCATAGTTGCATTTACTGCTATTAACAGATAACTATCACATTTAAAGGAAAGTAATGATGCTTTACTGATTCTGGAAGGTAATTCCTGTAAGTAGCAAACATCAGAGGTCACTGTTGCAAGAAAACTCTTTGGGGCATTCTGACAAGTTATTACAAATTAAGAGACTGTATCCCATACCTGAAGAGTATAGTTTTAAACACTGCTTAAGCACTAAGGAAAATCTTATAAAAGGTATTACAGTGTCATTTTGGTATTGTAGCATTTTACAGAATGGAACTCATTCTGGAAATTAAATGGAAAGCAGTATTCTCTTGTCATGTAAAAATGAATGCATTCTGGAAAAAGCATCTGTAAAAGTGGCATTGTATTTCTCAGTGCATTTTTTGTCACCGAGATTTACATCAAATACACTTACGTTACAACTGTAATTGTGTTCCCTCTAATTGCTAGTCTTGCATTTTCGATCTGGAACCTAAAGTTCAGCTGCATTTTTCTGTATGTTCTTCAGTATTAAAGAAAACGTGTATTCAGCTAAGCTCTGGTTCTGGCAAATTTCTCTAGCAATGTTAGTACATCCATATTGTTCAGTGATAGGCCATGTAAATTAGTGAAGTAACTTTCTCCTGGTACTTAATCACCACTGTCCAAAAACAGTTTTACCCTCTTGGAAATGTGTTGACATCTTGTGTTAGGATCACACTTAGTAATCTCTGTTCTGGAAAGGATCTTTCTTTTTGTGCATATGTGAGCATCTCCATCCCTATGTTATATTTAGATTTTTGGTTGTGTTGGATTTTTGGTCTTGTTTGTTTACCTATACTACTAATTAACTTACTGCCACATACTTTTGATAGATTCATTTTTGCATCTCCATCTCTGGTTCAGTAAATGTGAGAACCACAGACCCTTTGGAAGTCCACATGCAAGTTTATCATCCTTGTTCCTCTTGAATGCTGTGTTCCTAACCTTGAATTTTAGCAGGATTTTTCCTTGATCCTGTAGAGTCTTTCGCGGACTTCTCTTGAGTTGTGATACTGCCAAAAAGCCTTCTTTTTTTTTTCTCTATCATAGTTGTTCTATACCAGTACAACTTTAAAAAAGAAAACAAACAAACAAAAAAACTGAAGATACAAGGAGAGGTTGCTGCATAGAACTACATGAACTTCTGAGATTTGAATTATCCTTTGGTAACTGTACCCTTTGTCAGTACTCTGGCTAGAAATCAGCTGTTCCCAAGAATAGTGTGAAAAGTGGTTCTTCAGGTCATTATAAAACTACGTTAAAATACTCTTTGCTTTCTTCCCTTAATGTTTCCCTAAGAGAAGCTTCATTCTGCCATCAGTTCATTGCTAGACTTGTTGATATCCATACAAGTATGAAGGTTTAGTAGCCCCAGTGTTCTGTCTTTTAATGATTGTGCACTGAGTCTGGAAAAGTTGTTCTTAAAACAGTTGTACGAATGCTTTCGAGAGTGATGATGTGTAACCTTCCTTCAAAAAAAAATAAAATTTGCTACATCTTGCTCAGTGTCTGAAAACGGAAGAAAGGACGTGCTTCTTGCTTCTCTCACCCTGTCATCCGTGGCAAGGTGTTTGTTCCTGGAACACGTCGAAACATTACCTCAGGAGGTTCTTCAGGGGAAGTAATTTTTTGCATTTTTTTTTTTCTTGCTTGAGAAAGATTCTCTCTAGGCTTTTTTTTTTTTTTTTCCTTTGCTATTTCTGTGTGTGGTTTTTTAAAAAAGGAAAAAGAGTATCTTGATTTAGTATCACTACTTGTTTGTTTGGCCAGTGATAGTACACTCTCTAAATCCTTGTTTTACAATTCCTGCCATACCAGCAAAGCCCATGTGAGAAAACAGAAGAATTAGAAAGAAGAAAACAAATTCTGCAGGTGAATAACATAGACTGGCTATTGTCACATAGCTTGCGAAGTGACAAATGATTGTTGAAATTTCCCTTTTCCCATCTATTTTAGCTATTTCCCATATAATGGCTTTTTATTTTTTTTTTTATGCACGACTGCATAGTAAGTGATTCTTATTGAATGTTTTCCGTGATACTCTGCATTCATTTCCCTTATCTAACTAGCCTTGTACTCTCTTTCTACCCTCTTGGGTTATGCTCCCTTACAGAATCCCTCTTCCTCCCTATTCTGTGTCCTGAAAATACTTGGCAGATTGTTATTGTGACTCCCTCATTTGTTGCTTAGCCAAAATACACAGTATACTTAGCTCTTTAATCTTCCAGTGTGAATTACTCTTGCCAGGCTCCTCCTTATTTGCTTAACTTTCTTTGATTTGTTTTTATTTTTCTCTTTCTTAGACTTGGAAAAACAAAGGCTCTGGAGGACAAGTAAGAGAAGATAATAGTGTAGTTGGAGCCTTTGTCAGTTGTTATGCTGCCTTTAGGCTTCCTGGATGATGGAATCAAAACCAGCATTTGCCGTACTCCTTCTCTCTTGTAGGTCATTAGAGAAGGAGAGACATCACAAGTATTATTGCATTGACTTAGTGTCAGCGTCAAGTGAAAAGATGTAATGAATGCAAGGGTTTTTTTTTTTGATTGAGGGGAAAATGATTTAAAGAAGCACAGCATCCCAGCAACGTTCTGTTTATGAAACGCTTTAGGTTTGTAGTCCTCTGTGGCTTTATTTCCTTGACCTGGTAATTTGCAGTCACCTTATATATTAAAATTGTCTTTTTTTTTTTTTTTTTTTTTTAAACAAAGATCAAGGAGCAGTTGTCAGTAAGGACTTGTTACGAATGTGGATGATAACAGCTCCTCTTCTAGTGAGAACTAGGGTAATTTTTTTAACAAGATACGGAAAAAAGTACAGCTTATTGCCAGACATTTTATGTCAGACAATTAAAATTGTTTAGGGAAGTTAGGTACCTGAAACAGGATCAGAAGGCAGATCAGTCTGGGGAATTGTTCTGTCTGGCAGCTGTCTGTAAGAGAACACTGCAAGCAAGAATGATCTTTTATTTCCCAAAAATAATGTATGCTTTTCCAGATTTAACAGCAGCCTTTTAAGAAATATGTGTTTGAGTTTCATTGCCCCAGTGAGTGAAAATGAACACCAGTGAGGATAAACTGATCTCCAAAATTGGCCTAGTTTCAGACTGAAGCAAATAAAGGATCGTTAACTTCCAGAAGTGTTATCTAATAGGTGAAATCCCTCAATCTCCAATTGCTTTTTGACACAGCAGACTTTTTGGAAACGTCTTATGTCAGAGTAAAGCATCAAATATCATAGGATTTAAAATGCATTGGGCATCTGACTTCCATGCTTGTAATAGAGTGCCAGCCGCTTTGTGGCTGGGATAGATCTCACTTTTAATGAAGTTAGCTATTTAATTACCATGTTTTCAATCTGTTTGTGGATCTTGATCTACTAAAGATGCATTAAGGAGATCTTCTGTCGGTAAGTCTGAGCTTGCTAGATTTCAAGTCATAGAATCTTGTAATGTTCCAAGTTGGATGGAACTCACAAAGGTCGTATAGGCCAACTCCTAAATGCCTAGGACGTGTGTGGATCGTTCATGCATCCACAGAAAGAAAAGACACTTCCAGAAAGTACACGCTTCTGTTATAAACTAGCTCTTTTTGAATGTGCTGATGAGATGATGACTCTGCCTGTCTTTTCCCCACTGATACCTTGAGCTTTGGTTGTGAAAATAGTCACCATTCTGGATATTCTCAGTGAATTTTAGCTTCCTTCTGAAATCACTGCCCTTTTCTGAATACCATTTCCTTTCTTTTATCTTGAAAGATACATTTGCAAACATGTAATCGTTGACAGGTGGGTGCGGAAGTGGGTGGTGTAATACTTTATGAGCCTTTTGGCAGTATGATTTTCAGCATTGCATTCATTATGAGAGCATTGATGTTTTTTAGTGTAAATCACCAAATTACACAGTCTTACCTGAAATATTTTCCCCTATGCTTAGGAAAAAACTCCTGGGTGATCAAATGCTTGGGTGTTTAATTATTATTGAAATAATTCTCCCAGTTCAACAGAAACTGTTCAAGATAGCGAAGAGTTATTGTCAAGCACGTGCATTTTCTTTACATGGAAAGTATTTCATATACATCTCATCTGCTGTGTTTTGGTTTCCTGCAGCTTGATTATTTCCTTCTGGAAGTCATCAACATTTTATTGACTACCACATGTAGAACAGAGTGATCCCTTACAGCATGAAGCTAACTGGTTAGGTTCAAAATTATTTCAGTCATAAATGTTGGCTACTGGATGAATCTGTACCCAAAGGACTTGGTTCTTTGTGAAGTTGTTTATATACTAGGGAAAAAAAAAAGCAACCTGTGGAGAAATCCTGACAAGTGCTATACCACATAAAAGCACTTTCCCTGAAAGTTTGTGGTTAAACTTCAGTATTTTCAAGACTACAGTTTGTCTTTGGTCTTTACTAGAACAGATGGTGTCCTGCATAGGGAACTGAAGAATGGCTAAGGTAGAAAACCAAGAGCAGAAGTCTAGGTTTTTCACTGCATTTCAAAGACCAAGTTGTTACATACCTAACTGGTCTCCTTAGCAGCAAGAGAAACTCACTCAGCTAATGAGATCAGCATTCTGAAGTCTTCAAAACATAAAAAGAGAGAATAGTGTCTGATACAGGAGAATGTTTATTTAATCCTGACTGTTCCTATTTTTCTTGAAAACTACTTTTAGCAAAATAATTTTGTAAATAGTTGTGTTCTGCTCTTGTTCTCATGGTAGTGGGGGTCTTGCTTAATTTTGGCCAGATCTTTTGCTTGCTGAAGAAGGAGCACCAGACAGAGCCATGCACTACACAGTGCATTTCTCAGCCTTGGTTGTAGTACACAGCGTTTTGCCCTGACTTCAGCACGTACTGATGCTGTGTTCTACTCGGTCACATGAGGAATTTCAGCTATTGTGATGGAACTGTGGGTCATGTTGCTTGTGACCCAGGAATTACACTGTGATCTGCAGTGCTGTGAAAATGTTATTCAGTGGAGTCCTGTACTCATGGAGAAATGTGTCCTGGAATGTGAATTCTGCTCTGAGTTGAATTATACATTGTCTTTCTGAACACCCATTTCACATCTCTCTGTTCATATAATTATTCATAAATAAAAAGAGAGTAGAAAGGCAGCTTTTCAGTTCACCATGTCCCAAGGTGCTGAAATAATGTATTTTTAAATGCCTTCATATAGTGTTGTATTTCAGATTTTTTCCAGTTCTAAGTTGGAACTCCTTTTGAATTAGAGAAGGTTGGATGGCTCAGTGGTTGTCACTGTGACCTTAATACGAGCTTGAGAAATGTACCTTTAAAGTCACTTTGGGTTCAGTATTGTCAAAAAGTCTGTGGTGTTTTGTTTTTTTTATTGTTAAATATAATTGTGATTAGTGAACTACTTTTGAACAGTTGATCAATCCTTGAACCTTGAGAGGTAATGTTATTAAGTTGGATCTGATACTCAGCTATGCATGTTACTCTTTATGTGACTGTAAAGAGCTGCAAGGTATTCTCTGACTGTTTATAAGAGAAGCACGTGGTTCTTTGTTCCCAGAAATGGGAAAAATGTGTTAGTCACGCAGTTTTGCTCTCCAACGCATTTGCAAATTTCTACTGAAACTGAATTATGTGAAGACGACTTCCAAATACCACAAAAAAACAGACAGCCTTTTTGTCAAATGTTTTAAAGTAATCTCCTTGAAGTGACTCCTGTTTCCTGAGAGAAGCCTTATAAAAGCAGATGCTAGGACTGTAACTCAGACTTGCATCTAGTTACATCGAGTGGGAAACCACACTGCAAGCCTTGACCTCCTGTAATGCTCAGAGTACAGCCATGCACGTTTCTTGCACGAGTATGAAATTCAGACTGTGCAAGTCTGAGTTCAGGATGGCTGCATCAGTGAATGGACACAAACCAAGAACAACAACAACAAAAAGTCATTAAATAGGCCCTACATTGACAAAACTTGGTTCTTGTCAGTCTGAATTTTGTTGCTGTTGTTTCTGCTTGCTGGTCACTCTGAACAGAGGTTCAAGAATGGGAACAGTGCAAGTGGAGAATAGCCTTTCTAGCAAGGTGGAACTAGTAACAGTGAATTAGGGATCTACTGATTGGAAGAGCTGGGAAAAGGGGCTTTACACTGGGGAATGCATTAACAAAAACAGACAATGCGTGCACGTTGGTGTGCACACAAGTATATTTGCAGCATTCTGGTGGTCTTTATCCCTGTCGTGAAATCACATTTCCTGTACGTTTGCTATCTTGGTTTGACAGGCTGTTAAATGGATGACTGAATTGCCATATAAATTAAATAATTTGAGACTTAAATTGTAGAAATGAATCCTGTCTGGAGTCTTTGTCTAGTGTTAAAATTTCATTGAGTGCCATTGCTAAGTTTTAGGAGTAAATTCTTACTATACCCACTTAAACTTTAATCTGCCTGTGGAAGCAAGCATTTACATTAGTATTTGTACTGGAAGAGAAGGCAAGAAGCTCTGAGGGCTAAAACAGCATGTGGTGGTGAGGCAGCCCGAGCTTTGCACAGCAGCATAATCGGTTGATATATTGTCAGTCAGACATGGTTTTCTTCATAATGAAGTTTCTTTGTGCAAACTGTGTTAAACAAATTGTTAAAATACAGGAGTAGAAAATAATGCAAGTAGAATGAGTGCTACGGAAACCAAATTGGTTATTATTGAAGTCCCTTGCAAATATTGAAGTAGAAAATTAGGTATAGCTGTATTTGTTCTTTCAGGGAAAGACTCAGGAAATTGGTGAGGCACCTTTCATTGTGCTTTGTGTGTGGAAACACTTCGAATGCTATTTTAAAAATCTCTCTTCTAGGGAACACTGCATGAGCTTCTGAGAAAATGCAGTACGTATCAGTCTGAACCTTCTGCCATTAGCAAACAAAGTGGTCTCAGCAGCAGATTGTCAGTTCTGTGCTTTAGTTATGTGCTTATTCAGATTGCTGAGGGAAAAATGATTATGGAAATAGGTTGTTTTTCTGTTTTTTGGTTTTTTTTTGTTTGTTTTTTGTTTTTTTTGTTTAGTGTATGTTTTTATTAGTAATTGCCCTTGTTTTTTTTTTTATTTGCCCCATACTTCTCCGGTGAAAATGCATTTTACATGCAACTGATGTTAATCAACCTTTGCAAATCCATTTGACTCAGTTCAGAGGAACAAAACTGGACTGATTGTCGTGATGCATAATTCTTCATTTGCCGTTTTTCATATTAAGAAAATATATGGGGAAAAGTGAAAGCTAAATCTCTTCATTTGCTCTGCTTGCTTTTAAAGAGAGTACAGCAATTTTACGAAAAATTTTCATGTTTGATTTACTGATTCTTTAAATGAGTAGTTTCTTTTGAAAGCAGTTCCACTTCTGAATTATTTTAATTACCAGTATTGTTTTCAAATGAAGATAAGTTTTAATATAGCGTGATGTGCTTGTTTTCTTTATATGATAAATTTCACTGAAAACTATATTTAATAAGTCATTATCAAAGAAGACTAGAATAGTGCATCAACGAAACAAATGTTTGACAAATGAGTTTTAAACGTAGATTGTGTTATCTTTACTCATAATTGTAACATTGAAAGTACTCTTACTGTAAATCAACTTTAGCTATGAATGTCTTTAACCAATTGAGAACAATAACATTATGCAATTAAAGTATTTTTACTAAGCAGATAGATTATTAGCTTAATATGAATTATTTTGACCAACATGGTGAAAATAAAGCTCTGTGCTTTTTAATTTAATGTATGTAATATACTGCTACAAAACAAGCTAAAGTTTATAGACCTGAATTATATTGCATTCATGGTTTAAAAGCTACCATTTTGTGTTGAAAGGACAAGTTTGCCTGAAGAGAATAATGTAGAGGGAGTAAGGATTTACATGAGAACAACTGAAAACCAAATGACTTGCCTGCATTTATTGTTCTGTGCCTTGGAGAAACGTATGGAAATGCAGATTGTGCAGGTAAGGTAATCTCATTCAGAAGGTGGGAGCTAGGGGTGCATTGCCCTTCCTGTGTTACGCAAAGATCAAGTTCGTGACGACCTAAGGAACCTGAATATCTGTAAGTCTATGAGTCCTGATGAAATGCATCCCAGCGTCCTGAGGGAATTGGATGATGCAGTCACCAAGCCATGCTTTGATGATTCTTGAATAGTCATGGTAGACAGGTGAAGTCCCTGGTGACTGGAAAAATAGCAATTCAGCACCCATATAAGGAGGGAGAAAAGTTGACCCAGTGAACTATTGACCTGTTAGCCTCACCTCAGTGCCACGGAAGATCATGGAACAGATCCTCCTGGAAGCTTTTCTAAGATACGTGGAAGAGAGAAAAGTGATACGAGCTAAGCAGCATGGCTTCACCTAGGGCAAGTCCTGTCTGACCAACTCTGATGATGGTGTAACTGTCAGTGGACAAAGAAAGAGTCAATGATGTCATCTATCTAGACTTCAGTAAGGCATTTGACGTGTGCCCCCATATCATCTTTCTATCAAATTGGAAAGATACAGACTTGATGTGTGGACAGTTCATTGGACAAGGAGCTGGTTATAAGGTCAAACCCATAGAGTGCTGATCAGTGACTGGGACCACCATTCTATAATATCTTCATTAGTGACATGGACAGTGGGCGCCCTATGGAAGTTTACAGGTGACACCAATCTGTGTGGTGCAGTCAACACACCCAATGGATGCAATGAGTCCAGGGAGCCCTGGACAGACTTGAGTAGTGGACACAGATGAGCCTCGTGAGATTCAACACTCCAGGTGCAGTGTCTTGCACCTCGGTCATGGCAACCTTGGCTATCAGTACAAGCTGGGAAATATAAGAATGGAACGCAGCCCTGCTGGAAAGGACTTGGGAGTACTGGTGGATGGTAAGCTGGATGTGAGCCAGCAGTGTGCCCTCACAGCCCAGAAAGCCAACCACATCAAAAGAAGCATTGCCAGCAGGGCAAGGGAGGTGATGCTGCCCCTCTGTGCTGGTGAGGTCTCACCTGGAGTACTGTGTGCAGATGTGGAGTCCTCAGTACAGGAGAGATGTGGACCTGTTGGAGAGTGTCCAGAGGAGAGCCATACAAAGATCCAAGGGATGTAATATCTCCCTATGAGGACAGGCTGAGAGAGCTGGGGCTATTCAGCCTGGAGAAGGCTCTGAGGTGAACTGAGAGCAGTCTTTCAGTATCTAAAAGGGGAAATAAAAGAAGGAAGGGGACAGACTCTTTAGCAGGGTCTGCTGTGATGGGACAATGGGAAATGGTTTGAAACTAAAAGAGGGGAAATTTCGATAGGATATAATGACAAATTTTTTTACAGTAAGTGTGGTGAGGCACTGGAACAGGTTGCACAGAGGTGGTGGACACCCCGTCCCTGGATACACTCAAGGTCAGGCTGGGAGGGACTTTGAGCATCCTGATGCAGCTGTAGGTGTCCCTGTTCTTTGCAGATGAGTTGGTTTAGGTGACCTTTAGGGGGGTGCCTTCCAAGTCAGAAGATTCTGTGTTTCTTAGGTATACAAAACGTAATCTCAGAATGCTTCTATACCAACATGATCTAATTATTAATTATTTTAGGCTGAGGCTTGATTTTGCTGTCACAAATTCATACTTTCAGCGAACTACCGATAAAAATGAGTAGGCGGTTGTGTAACAATTTGTGTTATTTGACATCAGGCATGATACTTTAATAAGGTGCTCCACTTAAAATTAATTAAAAAAAAATTAAATGAATGTTATGGGTAATACACAATTACTATAATGCTGAACAAATGTAGTTCATGGTCTTCAATGTAATTTGCTGCCCAGCAAACAGTCTTCTGATAGAGAGGGCCTGAATTTGTAGCTTTCTTTAAGATCCATTTGTGAAGCCCAAGCCCACAAAGTTTTGTAGGGACCTCTTCTTCGGTGCATCCATACATGGTGCAGTTGGATCCATGCACGTGGCAGGTTCTCTTTGTCTGGTTGTGCTCCAGAGGTCTGAGGAAGAACCAAACTCTGCAAGGCTGTAACTCGCTCATCCTGCTGAGGCTGTTTTTTGCTGTCCTGCTTGTAGTAACATATTAGTATGGATGTGATATATGCCTCTTCGCAATTGCCTTTGTAACTGAAAACAGTGATTGAAATACGATAGGCCAAGTTCTGGTTCTGAATGATCTTTCTGGGTGATTGGTCAATATCTTTAAACATTTGATGTATTCCTTTTGTATTATTGTGGTTAGATTCACTGGGTCAGCGAGTTTCCTCTTTACTTGGGTGAGCAGCACAGTTCCTTTCCTTTTGTGCACGCTTTTGTTCCCGCTTCAGTTCGTTTGATAGCCTCAACTTACCTCATTACATCTTGGTCGCTCATCTCGGATCGGTAGAAGAACCGCTTTATCACGCTTTTCTTGACACAGATGTGCAGCCCTTTGTGTCCTTCCCTTCTAACTTCTATCTTGCCTTTTGTCTCTCTTGCTGCAAATTGATCGCTCATGAAGAGCCCTGTCAGACATGGTGCCATTTCGGAGCTGGGGGAGAAAACCCACAGAAAGCCTGGAAGGGTGAGAGCAAGTCATCCTGCCTGCCTCAACATGGCTGCTCTGCTACAATGCTAAAGCTGACGGCGAGGCCCTTTGTGCAAAACATCTTAAGGCTTTCTCAGTGTGAATAACCTCCGGCCCTCCGACTGTATGCAAAGCGAGGGGGCCTGAATAAGAGCATTGTGCTACAGGAACTTAACGTGGAAGGAGACTAGAAGCCCGGTTTTGCTGGTTATTTTGGAAATTTTGCATTCAAACCATGTCTGAAAGAAAGAAGCTCATTATGACTCAGTTCCGTTAATTAGACGTAAATTACTGTCTTTACTGCCCCAGCACAAAAGAAGGTAACAGGAGTTATGCAGGACCAGAGGATGCAGAAATTCTAATGAGCTGAGAGCATGGGTGAGGAAGGGTGGGGGCACAAGGCCCCATTGAGCCCCTCTGTGCACACTGGAGTGTGCATGTGCAAGAAATGCAGTCAGAGAAAGTCCTTAACATCAGATAGTTATGTATTACTAGTAACATGTTCCATGCAACTGATTGTAAGTGGTGTGATGAACAGAGATAGTCCGTCCAGTAAGGATTTTTAAATAGAACAGAAAGCTTTTAAGTCTTTTTTTTTTTTCTTTCCTTGTATGTTCTTAAATATGAGATTATCCTCTAAGTTTTGGAAGTTGAGTGAAAATAAAATACTGCCCAACTTCTCATGGTTCTGGCATTGCCAATTGGCAAGTCTTCATCATGTGTATGGATAAAATATGCCTCCTATGTATCATCCAGCTTAAGTTATTCCTAACGTTCTGTTTTAGAAGCATAAACGTAAAAGCATTAAAGAAATAAATGATCATGCCTGTATCTCCATTCAAGAATGGGTAATAATTTCAGTTTAAGCTAATGATCCTTGTAGTAAATGCTGTTATTTTTTCCATTGCTTGCAAAATTAATCATGTATAAGATGTATGACTTAAAAGATGCTTAATCCACTAAAAAGGATTTTTAAAATATATGTTCTGCAGTTTTGCTTGTTGAGCGCTCCAGAAAAAGGCGCTTTTTTTCCCCATACTTTAAACATAGAAGAGTTTGTTGTCTGCTTTAGTAATGGGTAACAGTAGCCACAATATTCCTTCTTCACCAGGATTTTGTCAAATGGTAACTTTAACAAGCCTTTGTCTTGTGCAGTAAACAGGCTTTGTGGCTTTGTCCCTGTCTTGTGCCGAATTCAGCGGTAATGTGTTGGTGTAATCTCTGAATGATCAAAGACAAGACGTGGAATAGTTATTATTGAGAGACTGAAAGAAACAGGAGTATTTAAAGTAGCTTCTGATTTCTTTTTGAATGTTAGCATCTGATGAGGGATAGTTGTAGAGTAATAATACCAAATGACGGGCAGATTCACCTATGGAAGATGGACATTAGGAATACTTCGTTAGCTGCTGTGCTGTTACCTGTTTGACCTTTCACTTGAATGCTCTTTGGTACCAAACAGTAATTTTATTTTTTTTTTGTACCTTCCATGCAATTTCTCGAAGAATAGTTTGCTGTTCCTAAGATAGGCAAGTGATTATGTTAAGTAGGCTGGATATCCGTAGAGAAAACGAGTATTTGTTGTCTCACAGCCTCACTTCTAGATTTAGTCTGTTCAGCAAAAAGCCACTGAAGTATGAATGAAGAAGCAGAACAGCAAGTTGCTCAGCACCACTGAAAAGGCAGCATAGTGTGGGGGGGGTGGTACTGGCAGGTCAGAGAAGGACTCAGAATTGTGAAGGTTCTTTTTTGGAGGGATGAGGGAGAAAGATAGAAGAAAAACAGGTGTAAAAAACATGTAATGAAACTGTCATGTTTCGCAACTGACAGCTAATCTGATATGCAATACATTTAAAGAAAAACAAACCTTGCAGTTTTGCAGGTGGATTATCATTGTTTGAAATGCAGAAAACACAATTGTTGGTATAGAGGCTGTTATTAAAGCAAAAGTATGATCTGCTCCACTCATAAGTGGGTTTATTTTTAATTGCTGCTCATTTTCTAAACCTTGAAAGTACCTAAAGTAATAAATAGAAATAGACAGGAATTGTTTCACCAACTGTCATACTCAAGAGGCAGATTGTACCCATAGGCACACACTTGTCGGTAGGCATGTTTGCTACTGGAAGTGTAAAGGTTTACTCTTAACAGCTGTCTTGTATTTGTGCTATTGAAGAACTGTAAAACCTTAACTTGTTCTGAAGCGTCCTAAAAAAGCAAACAAAGTGATTTCTTTGAACAGAGCGAATTCTTTTGTTCTTGTTTCAAACTGTTGAGCTTGAAAATCCCATTTTAGCCCTGTCAGTTACTCCAACGAGTTGATAGGGAAGCATTGAGTTCTTATAGTGGTCATCTGACAGGATGCTTGTCCACGCAGATGGATGGGCATAACTGCTACTGCTAAAAATCATTTCTGAACGTAGAAGTAATAGTGGGTATTTAGTTTACTGACAATCTTTGAATGTTTAGTATTTCATCTATCCAGACTGCAACCATATTTTGTACGGTTAGTAAGTGCAAGTTTCTCTCATTGCAATATCACCAAAGGAGATTAATTTTATAGACATTATTAATGCGTCTTCTATTTTATGAAAGGCAGAATTCTGCACGTATTCCTTCTGGTCAGTCGATTTACGGTGGATGCTATTCAGTGAAATGCTTTTTAAGTTAAGAACTCTCATAAACTATGTAAGTCATATAAGTCATTTGGGAAGCAAATTTTAGAGCAGACCTTGGAGCCTTATTGTAAACGCTTGTGCCCCACATGTAACACCTTCTGCATGATCTGATACTAATTTATTAACTAGCCTTGTGTTTTATGTACTTCAGTTAGTATCCTGTTGCTTATTCCAGTGTCTGGCATGTGTTTCTCTCCCTGTTAATCGGTGGAAGAATGACTTTTGAAGAGGTTGAGTCAAAGTTATTAAAAATTTGATTAGAGGAAATGTGGAAGTACTCAGAAATACACGTTTTCTTTCATAATCTTTGTGCACAGGGAGCAAGGAAACATCTTTCATATAACTTGAACAGACCTCCTTCTATGCAGTGGATCTTCTGCTGTTAGCTATTTTTTAGGAACAAGTATATGATGTTTTCTGCCAGCTTGTCTGAAGGGCTCAGCTTCCAGCTCCATTTTTTTTCCCCTCCTCTCCTTTCTGCCTCCATGCATTTCTTGCCTCAAATTCCAGAAATTTTCAAGAGGAACAGAGCCTGAAGAAAGAAATCTTTCTCTAAGGCTGACTTTGTGTATACGGGGGACTTCTAGGAGTACCAGATAGTGCATCTTTATTGTCCAGTATTGAACAGCTAGTACTTTAAACCTTGATAGGTCCCGATTGAAAAATGCCACATTTTGGTTTACTACTTGGGCATTTTGGGGCAAATGACATGTTTTCTGTAGCTTCTGTGGGTACTTATGATCTTATAAATGTAGAGGGAAGAAACTCATTCGGAGGTTCTGAAAACTAGAAGAAAGTTTATTGCATCATTTTTGTATATACATGATTACTTGATATAGTTTAGTTTTATGGATTATGGAAAGGGGAAGAAAAGGTAAAGCAGTCAGCCATCTGTGTTTGTGCTAAACTCTACAGATTCGAGCACTGGTTTGTGGGGTGCTTTCATGGAAAGGGGGGCAGGAACAGGTGGCAGAAGGTACTGCCATCTGTTGAGAATGAGGCAGGGAGCACAGTTTAAATAGCAGGACAATATTCCTAGATATGCAGTGCTGCTAAATACATCACAAACTAAATGCAAACTGAACTAGTAAGGTGTATTTTTATCCGACTCATTACTCAAGAATTGCTTTGTGAGCTCCCTTTCCCAGCATTAGTTCCTTCCTGCCTCTGACTGGCACATCTTCACATATATTAGGCCTTATGCCCTTGTTTTGCAGTTTTCCACTATTATTTCTATTGCTGTTTCATACTTAGCTCATCACAGTGTTCTTCAATGGCCTATTAAAGCTTCCCTCCGGATTCTTCCTGCTCAGTTGGGTACCGTTCAACAATTTATGGGAAGCTTTTTATTTGTGCCTGTCAACTGCAATGCAAACCAGAGTAGTCATTGCTTCTTGTCAAGTGGTAATGCTAATCACGACCCACATTGGGAGTATCATTGAGGCTATTTTGGATCTGGTGATAGGAGTCTGTGCCAGGTCAGCTGGTACCCATTCAAGGTCAGGAACCGCATATGAGTCCCTGAGGGGCAAGTACATAGAAATCTAGTTATAGTTCACTGGAAGGGTTATATCAGATCAGAGACTTATGAAAGAACCATCACCCTTAGACGCTAATTCTAATCTAGACTATTTACCTGTAGGCAGTCTCAACCTCAGAACTGTAAACAAAATTTTCAGTAATTTTCCCCTCTGGATATCTGTATGCATAAACTGCTTCTGATCTGTACTGACTCACTCTCTCCTTGTCAGAAATTCTGCCTAAAAACAGGCTCTTGTTTTAGACCGTATAACCTCATTTAAAGTACAAATCTGTTTCAGTATGAAGTTATTGTGTATATATATGTTTTTCCACCTTACTGTCTGTTCTGTGACTGTGAAAATAATAGATGGATTAGATAGTTTTAAGAACACACATATAACATAGTAGGATCAGGGTTTTTCTTGTGGCTTGAACTGGTTTCTTTTAGCACAGCAGCCAATATATTCATTTGGTGGATAGCAGTAAAGTACATGTAGGGCACACTGAAACTATGAAACAACTCTCTTAAGGCAATTTGGCAAGTCTGTTTCTGTTCAGTGCAAGCTCTCCAAATATATTAGAGAAGTGATGTTAGCTAGGGAATGAGTCCCCCAAATGTATATCCAGAACTGCTTGATCTTTGATCTTAGTTTGCTGTTAGTTTGCATTGTAGCCCTCGGCAAATCTTTTGACTTTGGTTGTCTTTCTGTAGCTGCAAAGTAAGAATACTTGCCTGCCTGTGAATAATACTATGCAGATTTTAAAACAACCTGAAAAAGGGTTTCTGTGACCCAAAACTTCCATCACTTTTGAAACTATGCAAGTTAACCTAACACAAGATACTTCTTCATATAAAACTTGTCCTTTATTACTAGGCGTCTGGTGTCAGTCATCCAGGCCTTTGCAGACTCTAGTGGAGGGAATGTTATTTTTAGATGGCAGTATCTCCAGACTGCCTTAACCCTTTAGGAAAGCCATTTTTCTTTCAGTTGACTACTGAGAGTGGCCAGCTGGTTGAACATTTTGGGCTCACTACAGTTGGTTGACATGAATTTCGCCATCTTCAGGTAGTCATCAACATTTTTAAAATGTTCATATTTATTTTTAAAATGGAGTAGAAAATTGGGTGAAAGACGAGCTAGATACTTCCTCAAAACCCAATTCTTTGGAGAATCAGCTGAGGAAGCAGGCCTTTACATTAATATTACAAAATTAGCAGGGTCCCCACATCAAGAATTTAAGTATTTGTCTGCTCTAGGGCTGGGTTAAATCCACTTGCTGTCCTAAGGCACTGATAAGTATAAATATGTATTTAATATTATGTGTGTGCAGAGCATGCATCTATATACGTAGAATGCAAGCATCCAAAGATGTAAAATAACCTGTTGTTAAAAATTCTGAGTGCATTCTGCATTTTTTCTTTATCCTCAAATTCTAAGTCTCTATCTTATTAGATGGAACCTGTTATTCTCAAATTGTTTGATAATAATACTTCTAAATGTGGGATGCTCTTAGGTATCTATTACTTGCCTTTGGATAAAGCCCAAAGAATATATATATCTTTAATGCAGACAGGTTATTGTTAAAAGTTTTTAATTTGCTGATGGTCTTTCATTAAGTTCTGCGCTCAAAATGGAAGTTTTGCCTTTAATATCAATTACAAAGACAGTCTTTTTTAAACCAATTTTTTTTTTTTTTAACTGTTGGTAGTAAACTTTGACAGAGAATTTCTCATGGTGGAAGTTGACCGCTGTGGAATAAATGTAGCAGTAGCTTATATGTTTTGAAGCCTTAAATTTGAAATGATTTTGAAAAGAAGATTAATGTCCATCAGGAACGTCAGTGACTCTCCTGTGAGAGCTGAAGTGATTCCGAGTCTGTTTAACAACTTCACAGGGAACCCAATCACTTCTACGTGTAATGTACCTACCTGTGTCTTTAGCTGCAAAGAAACTTGTCAAATTTGATATTATGAATTAAATAGGGGAGCATTTAATCGTTAATCTGTAGTTTATTTGACATTACTGAGTTTAAGCACCAATGTATCCCAACTACATGAGATAACACACCTATGACGTGGAAGCCTGTGAGACTCGTGATGGTAGAGCTAGCATTCCTGTTGCTTTTGCTTAGCAAACTGCAGGCGCATGCAGTCATAGTGTCTGCAGTGTGTATCTGCATGTCTAGGATTATTGTAAGCCAGGATGCCCATTTTGCACTTCTCCCCTCATTCATAACTTCTGTATGCTAGAACTTTACATCTCCATTCTGTCCTGCGCAGTGAGTCAGCAAGTGTCAATGGGAGCAGAGCAGGGCTGACAGTATGTAATTCTAGTGAACTTTGTTCTGTTTCTGTGGCACGATCCCATAGTAGGAATGCAAGCTCATTTTGCATTTACTTTTTTTTGTTTGTTTGTTTGTTTGTTTCTGTCTACATGATGGAAAAGGGATTACTGGAGAAAATGGGGGAGGGGTGTAATATGCAGATTGTAAAAAGGAATAGGAAGATTAAATAGAAAAAATAATGTTCAAATATGGTATTAAGAACCTATTCCGGTAGTTTTTTAAGTGATTTATTTGTTTTTGATGCAGATAAACTTTAATAGAGATGATAGTTGCAAATACCTTTTTACAAATAACCAAAACCTTTTATCATGTTAGTTTCTACACAGGAGCAACATCAATGTCAATACCTGCTGCAGCAATAAAAGTAATTCAAGCAAACAGGAGGTGTAAAGCTACAGTATTTCATCGTCTGTACTAGCAGAGAGATAGGTACCCAGGACTGCATTTCCACAGTGAATTTAGGTAGTACCAGTTCAAAGCGTAACAGTAGTCCTGTCCACTTTTACCAGGAATGTATTAATACAAAGACCGTTTTCATGGTTCAGACTGTGCTTTCCAGTCAGTCTAGCAAGCCATACAAATGATTACATCATGGTGATTTACAGTAACTGGAACTGAAACATTTGCTTTTTGTTTGCATGGTGTATTGTGTACGTTCACATTACAAATGTGTCATTCTTTAATGATCTTCTGTCGCTCTTGTGATTCTGGCTTTGACTGCTAAGGATGAAGACTTGGAAAACTGAAACCGACCTACATTTGGAATTGTATCCATAAAACATGAAATGCATAATGTTAATGTTTAAGGAACTGAATTCGCATAGAACAATAGTGGGAGCAAGAGGTATCTGCTATGAAGATCAAGAAAACCTGTTTTACTTACTGTAACTGAAGTTTCAATGTGTTACTTTGTAAATATTTCTTTTAGGCATCAATTTTTATTTTTATTTTTTTTTTTAATTTACAGGAATCACGTAGAGATTTATTATCTAAATGCTGCTAAGTGTTCAGTTGCATTTTCTCCTGTGAGAAAAGGAAGGAAGATCTTTTGTTGTTTTCAGATTGTTGCAGCAGTACCTAGGAGGTGGGTCAGTAATAACTTTGATAATTGGCAGTCAGTGTACATCGGCTACATGGAGCACATAGCCTTACAAAAAGCCTGGGTGACCGAGCAACTCTAAGTGTTTATAAAGCACAGTAGGTTTTCAGTTGAGGCAGTTGGGAATGCACTCAAAGTAACTTACATCTAGCTTGTTGTTTCCTAGCTTTGCTTTTATTTAGTAGACATCTGGTACGGGTCGGGCAAAATGGACCCACTCAGCCATCAGCAAACATTTGTTACCTCTTTAACTTCTTACCTGACTGTAAAGAGATGTGGCAGAAGATCTTAATTACAGTTGCTCTTAAAAGAGGGATTCAAACTTTAAACTTTTCTATGAGTTAAGTGGATGGCTTTGTGTGTGGTTCTGAAGGTTTTGGTTTGGATCTAGGCAAAGATTAAGGGGCTTTCATTAGCATGGATGACAAGGGATGCTCTGAAAGTACTGCCTCCCATTTTATTATGTTGGCCCATGATGTCAGAGGTGAATGTTGGTGGTATGGCAGTAGACACTTAACCTTCCCAGCAATATCTGGTTATGTGTTGCTGTGCGACAGATGGCGGCAGAGGAGCAGTCTGACAGAATGGCACCTGACACGAAGGTGTGTGTGAAGCAAAGGCATGTCACTGAATTCCTCCATGTGGAAAAAATTGCACCCACTGGCATTACTGGTGCTTGACGAATGTCAAATAGTGTCATTGTAATCTTTTGTACCTGTTGTCATTTCTATGGAAATAAATAGGAGGTACTACTTTCAGAGCAACCTCTGTGTGTTATAATCTTGTGTAATTTTTTTTAGCAGATATCCATAGTCTTGATGTATAAAAACATCTCTACCCAAATTTTAAGCAACGTTTGAGAGCATTCTCTGAAATAATGAGGTAGTCTGTGAATCGGCATTGAACCTGGAGAGTGAGTTTTTGATGCAGAAGTATGCAAGTATCTAGCTTGTTAATTCTTTCATGGCCTGCCTATGAGGATGTGTCTCTAGTACAGCTTCACAAAATGGATGCAATTGCTGTCTTCATGAGTCTTGTAAATAAATGAAAGAAATATTTCACAAAATAGAATTAATTGAAAAAATAATGTTTTGTAGAACATTCCACCTCATGAACAATCATCTGTATGAACCAACCAATCATCTGTGTTTTCCAAGCCTGGTCTTTACTCTTGGGTTCAGTATCAAAGTGGTGGTCATGCATTGGATTATTTATTTACTTAAAACTTTACAGCAGGAGTTATTGTGTCATTAAATTATGATTACTATTATTAAATTCACCCATTTCCATTTTAGAGGACTTGTTCCCCTAATCATTTTGGATAGTTTTTAGTTTTACAGTGTTGCCTATAAATTGTAAAGAATTGTACTGCTGTGCATGCTTCAGCTATACAAGGTAGCTACACCAAGGAATAGATCATCTGTACTTGCCATGTATCGATTTGCTTATCATCAAAGAAATTGTAAATGATGCATCAAAGAGGCATTTTTAGTCTGCCAGATCGGCCCAGTCTGGCAAACTAACACAGTTTTCAGATTTGTACCTGCACTGTTGAATTCTTGTAAGGCAGTAGTGGCAGATTTGCATTATATGTGATAAGTGTACATAGCATGCATCTCTTTCAACTTCTAGATGATTGACAGGTCAAAGGCTGCACATCAGAAAGAATGACCAAGCACCGGTCATTAGGATGCTGCAGTCATAAGTGTTCAACTCAAATTCCTAGGATTTTTGTCTTGTACCTAAGAAGAAGCTATGATACTGCTTGATACTGCTTGTTTCAAGTACAGACACACAAAAAGGAACTTGTCAGCCTCCATCCATTAAGTGAATTTGATGTATCATTGTAAAGGGATAGAGCCAATATGAGCAGCAGCATGTCCTATTTATGGGATGTTTTTGCAAGAAGACATTGAGGAGAATACTAAAGCTTTAACAGACAAGCATGCACAACAGATGGAGCCCTGGAACGGCCATAGCCACTGTGTACAGTGAATGCTGAAGTACACTTTACATGAGAGGGCAGCATTTCTGAATTTGCTTGTATTAACCTTGCTGAAGTCATAGGCTGGCCAGCTCTGAAAATTCCGTGACATTTGACTTGGTTTGTTTGTGCCTAAGCCACACAGTGCCTGAAATGAGATTCCAAAATCTGTATTTTGATGTCTACAATGTAGTTGTATTTTTATCAGTCTCAAATGCACAGCTGCTGTCAGCAGTTCAGTTAATAAAATACACTGTTTTGCATGTAGTGGTAAGACAAATGGAACAAAACTGGGAGATGGTGATCTTAATGCTGTATGTGACTGGCAGGTCTTATTCAGAAACCACCAGCAGCAGCTGATCTCATTGAGTTTGAATGTCTTTTGCATCTTTTGACCCAGGTTTTCTGCTACTGCCAGTCATCATTGTGAGAGGGTAGCAATCATCTATTACAATAGTGTAGTTCTACTTAAAGATGTTCAGAGGTAAGGCATAGTGGTAGTTGTGCTGATAATTCCAATTATTTTCTTGTCTATCTGTTTTATGACCTTCTAGAACAGACTAGGAAGGCTAGGTAACATCTGTGTTTGTGTAGGCTTTTCTGTTCCCTCCTTTTCGTTTGGCTGTCCAGGCAATAAAGAGGAGCAGTGTGAAAGAAGGGTATGATATGGAAAATTATCAGTTTGCCCATGTTCTCCTCCTGTCCTACTCAGTTTAGTCAGAACTAGATGTTGATATATCACACATAAGTTTTGATGTACTCAGAATTTGAAAATGGGCATGCAGAAATCAGCAGCCCATGAGATCAGGATATTTATAAACATTCGTACAAGTACACAACCTGTGGCAGAGTGAGAGCTTCCATCATATTTTGTATGAAACAGATGAAACATTTGTGCACTCCTTGCAAATAACTGTCAATATCACATTGCCCTATAAGTGGTTTAGGTGTGGAGGCAAAGCCAGAGTCCTTGCAGTGTGTGTGTTTGGGTACGTGTTGCCAGGCTAACCAGCTAGACCTGGGTGTTAGCGTAAATTAATTCAAGGAGCGATGGGTGCATGTGACTGTGTATCTACAGGCAGTAGTTACTATCGTTGTCATGGCATCCTCTGATGTAGTTCTGAATTGCATCAATGAGGAGTACTGCAAATTGAAAAGATCCCTGTGCTTGATGCACTTATATACAGCGCAGAAGAGGCCTGTTCAGGCTGAGTGCTGCTCCTCGATAATAGCCTTCCTTCCTCAACTAAAGTGGACAAAAATGACAAACTTGTCTTACTTTCTTGCAAAGCTAGGATCTGAGAGCTCAGCCAGGAAGGCGGGAAGTTACAGGAGTTACTTGTAATTGGAATAGGAAAGGTTCACTGTTGAGTCTATCGTCTGTTTAAAAAGGAGGCTTTTGCTGAAATTTCTTCATGCATATCAATGACAGTGAGATAGAAGCTTTTTTCTGAGCTACTGCCTAAATGCCACTAGCTGTTCCTCTGCTAGTTGCTGGAAACTCTGTGGCTGGGTACCTTAAAAGTATATTTCTGAATTTCTGCCTATAGTTTGGAAGGCATCTCTCAGCAAAGCACTTGGTTAATTGGAAATAATCGCCAGCATGGCTCCTGGGCCATTACACGAGCTGGGAGGCACTGCCTGCTTTATTTCTCTCTCTGGGTCACAGGCTGCTTCAGCAAGAGTTCACTTGGCAGCTCTTCGAGCTTTCCATAATTATTTTAAAAGCAGACCTACTGCTCTGCAGTTACCGATCGTCAGATTCATAAAAGAATCATTGCAGCTTAACTTCCCCCCCCCCCCCAACATCACCCTTCATAAGTGTCTGCTGTCAGGAGGAACTCATGTGAGGCACATGAAATTATAACCCCCTCTATTATCAAACCACTTGGCATCTGCTGAAGATGGTTAGGTGTGGAAGGGCTTAACTCTGGCACAAAGCCGTGCCTTGCTTGGAGGTGAGCAGGCCGCCGTGCCAGGCAACCAGCACGGCTTTCGGCCCCACTGAGCGGTGGGGTTTGCCAGCATTTTTCGCATACCCATCCCAGGGAGGCCCTCCTCCATAAACTCTACATGAAAGAGAGCAGACTAAAAGCCTTAGAAAGTGCATCCAGCTTTTTTGTTTTCTTTGTCATCAGCGCAGTGTGTTCTGGTGTCTCCAAGACAACCGTGTCTGAAAGACTGACTGCATCTCTTGCTGTAACTCCGGAGCACGCTTGCCACGACAGGCTCTCAAGGCCAGTCTACAGCCACTTGCTATCCGTGCGTTTCTGGGTTGTGTGTAATTTACCTGCGTGCTTCGGTTTTAGTCTTACTGCGAGAATTGAGCTCCGGTTTATCAGTTTGAAAGGTATTGTTTTGGGTTGTCCCAGCTCATCTCTCTGAATACCGCTGCGAACACTTGGGGTGTTCCCGGTAACACTGGCAACAATGCAGGCTTTCTTTGCTTTTCAGGCCCATTCTGCATCTGATAATAGTGCCTTCCTGCCACTGAATAAAGATGTGCTGAATCTCCTGTGCTTGCTCTTTGTTGCCTCACTGTGCCTTTCTCAAGAATGATTGTTAGTTAAAAGTCTAAGTATAGATGGTCAAAAAAGTTCTTGAGTTTTAGGATTTCTGTGTAGCTGTCACAGTTTGCAAGGGGAAAGTATTTGTGCTATGTATTTTCTGAGCAGCAACATAATCCTTTTACGGTGCTCTGCTGACCCAGAATTGTAGCCTTTATAGCCCTTTTTGTGTAAGATATTTTTCTGTCACTAGCTTAGAAAAAAAAATAGTGATGAAAAAGTCTTTTCAAGGTCAGCACATGTGTCTCCTGGGAGGTCAGAGACTTTGGGAATTAGAATTGCTGTTTCCTTAAAATTATCTAGGAGAAGTTGGATCCAAGATTGCTCCCTGGTAGTTAAATGGAAGAGTAGATAAAAATATCTGATAATTTCTATTTTACAGGTTTAACGTAGTCAATTAGCTACAATAGCTGGGAACAGCATCCCGTCCCTCAAAGTAGTTTGATGGTGATCTGTAGGAGTTTAGCAGCTGTTTTTCGTATTTCCAGTTTCAGAGATGCTATCCATTTGCTGAGATGAAATGGAAGAGAAATATATTTCTCTTATAGCAAATTTGAGCCTGAGTGGCTGCAGATTGTTCTGCTGGCAACCCCAATGTATTGCAAAAATATGTAGATAAATTATGATTTCCCAACACATAAGTAAATACAGTATGTTGGGAAGTCATATTTTGGCATATACAAATATGTTGGGAAATGTTAATTATTGATCTTTTAGTCAATTGATCAATTTTACTTGTCTTACCAATGTGTCTTCAAATCCGTCTTGTATCCTGAAGATGCTGCATCAGTTAGCTTTTGTTATAGACCATTAATTTTGAAATCCAGCATCTTAAAGATGAATTGACTTCTGTAAGAATTGTCTTGGTGTAATTGAAAGGTAAGGACTTGCTTAGAGACTGAGGACTGTACGAAAGAAAGGACTGAGATCAATTCTGTGAGACTATTACTGGACCTGCAGTTTGCAACAAAGCGAATGGGAGTAACCCATGATATGCGTGCAACCAGTGCCATAGCTGACTTGGCAAGTGCATTTCCCATGTCCCATGAATGACTGTTGAGACCCAGTTATGTATTTGCTTAGCAGGCCATCGTTTATAAACATGCCCTCTGGTTTTCTTCTGATGGCACCAGGTTACCAGGTCTGTGCAAAGCAGCCTAATTGTGGGGCAAGTGGATTCAGTAGCAGGAGTAGGACAGTGGAAGGTGTGTAATGCTTTGTCACCTGTCATTTTCTCTCCTTTTCTGTTAGTGGTGGAACAGCCACCATTTGGTGAAAAAATTCTAGCAGTATAAGGTTGTTGAATCTCCTTTTCATTTCCCTAGAATGTAGTTTTGTAGTTCTCATGCATACCAAACTCCTCCAAATCAATACAATTGTATAGTACAGGTAGGTTTCTGGTATCTACTTGTTTCCCCTCAGTACTTTCTTTGCAAATACAGTAACTTTACACAAGAAAGGCTGGCCTCTTGTTGCTGATGTTCTATTCATTTATTAAGTATCGATTTGAGATGCCTGTCCTGTCCAGAAGTGTATTTGTTCACCTTTCAAATGAAATCACAAAAGAAAATTCATACATTCATTTTTTTTTTGTTAGCAATCTCAACAGTTTTTCTTGTATTATTTAACCAAGGATAGATAATACCAAGAATGCTTCACTTCTTTAATGTGCTCTGGTAGAAGTCATCCAATAGTTAATAATAGGCAAGATTTTTATATAGATCTGTGACAACTCCAGGTTGAGTTGATTGAAGTTACTCCATTAAGCTATGGCTGGTTGGTTCCATTAAAACAGGCTTTTTAGGCCTTGCCTACATTCACCCAAATATTGTGGCTGCCCAGTTTTAGTTGTATAGTTGCACAATGAATTATTTGTCTAGTGTGTGTGATGTTTTCAGTGAGCTGGCTGATAGGAGCACTGAGTTACTTAATGATGAAGACCTTGAAACTATAATTATATAATTAGTTCTAATCTTCTGTGGACTATCAAAACCTAAAAGGCAAAACAAAGTATTTTTTCAGAGTTATTGTTGGTAGTTGCATTTAATAGTGACAATTTATAATCTGTTAAATTAATTAATTACATGTGTTTCAAGTTAAATGAACATTTTTGTTTTGAAAGGCGGATTGTTTTTCTCTGTAAATGGATCAGTATTAAACAAATTCTTCAAAGAGTGTAATATTTTACAGTTGACTTTAGTTCCAGCAGTTTTAACAGAAATTGTACTTCTACCCAGGTAAGAGTTGGAGGAAGAGATAAAATGAATGTTCAAGGTTATTACCGAAATTCCCAGTTGTCCCCAGCTGTGCTGTAATTTCTCATTTGGCATATGACAACAGTGTGGTTTAGGCTACTTAAATGGCTTATAAATAAAGTAAAAAAAAATAAATAAATCTGTATTTCTGTTGCTGTTGTTAATGCCTGCTAGTGGGTACTGTCACTTAACTTCTGCCAAGCTGTAAATAAGGTTCTTTTTCAGCGGTTGGTAGCTTCCTTCCTTCATGTTCCCATGCAAATTTTTAGCCTCAGAGATTTGCTAACCAGGCATCTATATGGCATTATGGTTTTCTATGAAGATTAGGGTAAAAGTCTTGTTCAAACAGTAAACCCCTGCAAAAGCAGCTTGCTAAGCACTGTTGGAGGGATTTGGTTGCCTACTATTTGTTTGGTGGTTTTTTTTGTTTTGTTTTTTGGTCTGGCATGCTTAATACTGTTTCTGGACGTGTTACATGAAATAATGGGGAGAGGGAGTTTGCCACATGTAGCAAAGCACTTGCCAAACTTGATAAGGGAGCAGCCACGAAGCCTGGTCTGATTTCCCCAGGCACCAGTCAAGTACAAACGCTTTTATAGCTCTTACCGCCCAGGGCAAACCGGAAAGAATTACCGCTCCTCCCAGTCCAAAGCCTCTTGCACACTAAACAAAATAGTGGCTAAACAATTTGCTACCCTTGATATTTTGCTGACCTGCCTGACCCCTCGTCTCACCGATTCTGCAGCAGCTCACTGCAAGACTCATGTTTGAAACATCCAGGTGTCACTTTGCGTTTTCTTCAGGAGCTCCGTGTTTGTGACAAAGCAGAGCCTCCTGCTCTGGGGAAATGCTGAGGTAGCTGCTTGCACCCAGGAAATAGAAGTCTGTAAGGATCAGAGAAAAGGTGGGCATTACTTCTCATTGAGGCTCAGCTCTCACTCACAGGGAACTCAGCCTGGTAGGGGCAGTCATTGGGGCAGCTCCATCCCTCCTGCATGGGTTGGGAAATGTCTTTACTGTGATCAGGGGGATGTTCCTAGAGGTCATGCAGTAAAGCATCATTAATAAGGGCAACGAGAGATGTCACGTCTAGTTCTCCTTCACTGGATAGTTTCTGTTTACTTTACATCACGTTCTGTAGGAAATTCATTTGAAGACCCTGGTAGTGTTTTCTCCTCTTTTGATGAATTTAGCATCAATGGAAAGGATAGGAAATAGTCAGATCATTATTACATGCCTACTGTGTTTATTAAGAGGTGAAAAATGTAGGCTTGGCTATTGATCCAGTAAATACAATGAAGAACTGTTGCAGGAGACATAAACACACCTTTTTAATAACTTGGTAAATGTAGTTTTGGAAGGCAGTGGTATTTTATAGCCAGTACTGAAACTATGCTTAGTTTCAGTAAGCCAGTCCTCTATTTCAGAGCTGTACGTTTGTTGACAAGGCCTTGTATGAATGTATTTCAGACTCAGATGAAAAAAGTACAGAACAAGGACTTCTTTCTTACAGAAACAGCAACAACAAAAAAGGCGCATCTCAGCCTTCTCCAGTTCCTGACTACAACCAAGAAAAGGAGGAAATTTTATTTTATTTCAAAACTACTACCTTATTGAAAATACATTTAGTGAAGAAGAAATCTTTTGATTTTCATCTAGAGGAAGGACATAGCTTTCTTTCTGTTAAAGGTTGTTTTCCATTCAGGTCAATGAGTATCACAGGCTCTACTGTACGTTTGTCCTGATGAAGCTACAAAAAGGGAACGTTGCTATTTGAACAGGAGAGGAAGCATTTTTATAATTCATTTTCCTTTTGTTTTCCTTTTTTACTTTAAATAGGAAGAGAAAGGTTAAGTAGTTTAAGTGGTGACTGGTTTTCAGGACAGTGTTTAGAGAGTAACTTTGTTTTTTCCTGTGTGAAAGCCTCCTGCATTTATGTCTTACCTGTGAAAATAGCTTTTGAAATTGTTTCTGAATCCTTTGTAAAAATGGCACTAGTTGAATTTACTCATCAGCTGCCGTTACATGAGAGCATTTCCAGGTGCAGTGGGGAAGACTCAGTTGATGAGCAGTGGAAAGAAGTGTTGTGTCCTTTCTTACCTCCTAAAATGCAGTAAATGAGCTTGGGTGAGAAACATCCATTTCCTAAGGCATCAGTGCACCTCTGCCTCCTAGCATCAGGATTTTGGAAGGTCATCTAAGTCTGCTACCTTTGGAGCTGAGAATTTTTTATTCTTTCCCTGAAGTCTGGGAGGAAAAATCAGACATCTCACTGACACCTAAGAGACGAGGACCTACGTGGCAGTAGTTCTGCCCTAAGCAGCTTGAGGATGTTTAATGGAATATACTACTTGGAGACATCTAGGTAGAAAAACGTGAAGGCAGGGAATTGGGTTGTGTCATGTGTAGAAGGCAGCTTTAGAAAAGGTATCGTGGAGGCAGGGTGTGTTAAAGAATGGGAAATAACATTAAAGCAGCAGAGCATACTTTACAAAAGAGCAGAAATCTATCAAATATGAAGGAAAGCTAAAGAAAAAGCAAAGCTACACAGCTGTACATAAGACAGTTGAGTTTGATTTGTAGATAGATTGAATGCAGTTACTGATTTTTATCCTGAGGGCTTTTTGAGTACCACAGATAAAACACAATTGCATGACTAAAATATCAGATGTGTCAAGTTACTCTTTCCTTGGTCTACAAAGAGAAAGTTAAATTGCAGTATTGAAAACATCAAGCAAGAAAGGAGTTAAAACATACTTGCTTGGCGGTTACTGATAGCAGTTTTTGGATATTTATTAGTAATGTTTATAATGAGCCAAATGTCGACAGTGACACGTTTAAGGTGGCATTTGCATATCTTAGAAAAAAAAAATGATTTAGTTTATCATGTTGGAGTGCAGGAGAGCCAAAATACTGTTATTTCAACCCAAATGCTTTTCTCCATACACGGGTTACTCTATATAATTAATTAGTGGTGTTATTTATATGTTCCTTGGTGATTTTTCTGATGCGCAACAGTAGTAAAGAATCTGTTGAGACCTTCACTTTAATATTATTAATTTATGATATCATTGGCTGTTGTATTTTGTAACATCTTTAAGTTATATATACAGAATTACAAGGATTACTGAAAAATTGATGTTATTTCTAAACAGAGCTCAAGTTTCAATGGGTCTTCACTTTTCCTTGGCAGCATATCAAAGCAAAGTAATAATGTCTTGGTGCCAGTATTTTAAAATGTAGCTCAGATGTTTATTCTAAGGTCGTATCTGTTCAATTTCATGTGCTGCTTTCTCTTGATGCCAGAGAGGTTGCTTTTAGTCTTCAGAAATCCCTTTCTCATGGGGGAACGTGAGCTTTAGATACCACAATTTGAGCCCTGAAAAGCAAATGGAAATAATGCAGTCCTCGTTTACTGGAGGCATTGCCCAAAATAATGAGCAGTATTCCAAACTCAGAGTGCTCAGCTGAGGTTGCTGCTTGTATAGAAGGCATTTCTTGCGTAGTTGCCTGATTACCTTGTCAAAGTGTTACACACCAGCCAGGTGGACTCTGCACTGATCAGAAAATCAGCCAGATGCACTGCACCACGTGTTCTTGGTAGCACATCTTGGACAACTGACAAGTGTGTCTGCAGGCTCTCTGTCCACTTTGGGTGCATCACTGAAGGCAACTGCTTTCACCCTCCAAAACTTTTCTATATGAAGTGGGGTAGGGCGATGTGGATTTGGGTCCATTTCCAAAACAAAGTACACAAAATAAACAGTTTTCTTTTGGTTTGGCTTCTAGGGTGTGGGGCTTTTTTGTCTTGTTTATTTGCTTTTTACTTGCATAGGACACGGTCTTAAGGCAGAGTGAAATAGATACAAGCAGTGCTGCAGTCCTTGCCTGCAGAATGTAGACTGTCCACACCTGTACGCTGATGGCTCTTGATTGCCTCACACATTCGTGGGGAGGAGAGGGTGGCTTTCAGCTGCCACTGATGAACATCAGACTCTCAACACCTGATGACAGGTTGCTATTTCATGCTCTACAGTTCTGTTTCAACAGAAATTTGGTATGTTGTCTCGCTGAATGACTTTGTCTTTTCCCAGTAGGTGAAACTATTTCATTTATGGACCAAAAGCATTTTCATATGCATATGAAGGCGCATCCTGCTTATAGTAAGTGTCTGAGATGCACTAGAGAGGAACAGTGCTTCATGCACCAGGAAAAAAACAAATTTTGCCATGAGTAACTATAGTCATCATTTAGATAAATCATGAATATGCTTATATTAGCTAACACATTGCAGCCTCTCTTGGTAATTGTTGTATAGAATGCTCAAAATAATGCCTGTTCTAAGGAAGAATAACAATGCAGTAGAGAAAAGTTGCTCATTAGTTGCCATTACTGTAGAGCACACTGGGCAGTATTTTCCAAAATACATAGTAACTGTAGCATGGCTCTTTTTATTCCATTTGCAAACTGGCATTGTTTTGGAGGAGAGGAAGTGAAAAGAGATGTTGTTCGCATGAATGAATACCACAGGTGCCTTTTCTGGGAATTCAAACACTTGAAGAAAATTAAGTGAAATACAGATGGCAGTTGAAATAACATTGAAATGTTTATTATAATGGGACTTTTCCACTCAGATTCCTTTTGAAACAGAGTGTTTCATATTATGGTAAGCAAAATGAGGCATGTCTTCCTATCAGAAGGGACACTTGGTTTCTGCAAGCAAAATTAGTTTCATTTTTGTGATACATACGTTCTGCAATTTAATGCTGAATGAATGTTTCTATCATTCAGGTGTGTGGACAGATTTGATTAATGTAAATATCTGAAATTATTTCTGTTTTCATCTAGTACTAAGGACTGCCAGTCAAGGATCAGTCCCATTATACTGATCACTGTAGGGATTATCCCTGGGGACTTTGCATTCTAGGCATTTGGAGGGTGATGCTGCATAATCTGTACTAAGAAACTTAGGATGTCATGACTAATAATTGAAAAATCAAGGCTGTGCAGAGGACAGTATCTCACTGCTTCTCAGCAAAATAGTTTTGACTCAGACAGTAATAGGTTAATTGCCACATCCAGAAATGAATCCTAATGACTCCTTTCAGGAACTGTTATCACATGGGAGGATTTTCATTGTGATATTTATAACATTAATCTTTGGTCTCAAAGCTCGTGTAACTGTTCACCCAGCAAAAGGGTTCAGAAAGGTAATATCCTGATCCAGTCCTTAGGCCTTTCTAAAAGTAGGTTTTTAGTTCTAGTTCAATCAGTCAAGCCCCTGCCATTTTCAGACATTATTCCAATCTAACACAATTTGAATGTCAAGTATCTTGTGTTTTGCACTCACAGGGCCCACAGGAAAGTCTAGACACAAAAAATTGCTGCATTTATCATAGGAAGCATATCTTCAAATATATCAGAATGTCTGTTCGTTTTCTTTTCTGTTCTTCTGCGTCTGGACTGAAATGATTGTTAAGTGAGAGGCTGTTCAGCCAGGTCTGCACCAGCCTGTTCCTCAAGAAGGCTCTTACCTGGAATAAATTGCATAGGTTTGCACAGCACTGTTTTTGAATGGGATCCTAAACTATGTCTTAATTTTTCTTGGCTGTATTAAAAGTTATTTCTTGAACGAAGCTTCTCTGTATCCCTTTCATTTGTCTGCATTTTGTATTAAAGGATTCTGTGCTTTTTTTTTTCCTCCTGGATTATCCCAGGTACCATGTTGTGCTGCTGTCATGCTTGTGTGCATTTTGAGAAGAAAATAGTTTTTATCTGTGCTATTCCCTAGCATAACACCTTTTTTATTCCTGTCAATTTTGTTACTGTCAATTTGAATTTAAGTGGATTATTTGAGGCTTGTAATTTTGTAATCCTTAGAACTCCGTATGCAAAGAATGGTAAGTGTTATTGAAAGCAAGTAGCACCGCTTGAATTTTGGCTCAAATTGTGTTGGTTGTACACAAGAGATCTCAAGTCAGTCATTTTAAAGTTTCCACTACATAGACATGAAGTGAACATGCTACTTCTGACCACAAACAATATTTCTCTAATTCGCTTAGAGCCAGGTGAGCTTTCCATTAAATAATAATTTGAAAAGAGACTCGGATCTGAGTTCTTGAGTCTGTGGCTCTTTATTTATCCTAAGAAATCAGATTTCTTTTCCTCTGCCTTTGCCTTTTGGTCAGTTGAGATTCAGTAATGTTGCAGTGATGCCTTATCTCATTGAAGTTCTGGTCTAGGTGATCAGTCAAGAGGATAAAAGTAATTTATCACAGCATTCACTGTGTTCCAGTTACTGAAAAATATTCCTACACCAGATTACTTCTTTTTTTTTCTCTAATCGTTGTACTTGTTGTCATTTAAAAGGGAAAAAAATACCATAAAAGTAAGTACTAATTACTCATTGCTGACATGTGTAGGGCTGAATGCAACTTTAAGGATTCAGTGTGGTGATTGAATTTTTGAGGTAAACTTCCTTGGTCTGCAGTGTTCAAAGATTACCTGTATCTTCAATTCTGATGGCTGATGCTAGTGCTTCTTTATTTATTTTTTTTTAGATATCTACATGTGTTTTTTGCTTGTAGGTAGAATGTTAGGTGTACACAAGGGAGAAGTTCTGAGAGATACCATAGCCAGCTCCTGGAAGTATTTTCAAGTGTATCCAGTTAGGTGTTTTCTTGCCAGTTCTGTAGGTATTTTCTCCTCTTGAAAGATCAGTCAGTCATTGGAGTGCTACCTTTGCCACCTGAAGTGATGTGAAAGCTCTACGTAGAGGGAGAGAACACCCATTTACATGTGACTTCCACAAACCTGAGTACTGCTTTCTAAAGAGTGTCATGTTTCTCTAGGTTTTTGTCTTCTGCTTTGTTACAGGAAGATATTCTGTTGCCTATGTGTGCTAACTGTGCCACTCACCAGATACTTTGTGGATTTTTAAGGTCAGATATCTGGGTATATTATTAGTAGTAATAATAATAAATTCCCCAGGCCTGACTAGGTAACACTAAGCTGCTGTGGCAACTGGTTTTGTCCCTGAGGCCTACTGGACATGATCCAATGATGGTATAATCCCTGGGTTTTGTGATTTTTATGGCTATCTGAAACATCAGTATGTTAGCAGACTGCTAGGCCGTGTCTGCCTTTCTTCCATCCCATTTGGTAACTGTTCAGTTTCCTGCTCTTTTTTTATTGTTGCGGCACAGTATTGAAGCAAATAGGATGCTTTTAAACCATTATGTCTTTGCTAAGGTAATGAGTAGCCATGTATTATCAACGAATCTCAAAATGGCTGAGCCTCGCAGGGTCCTTCTGGCCCACCTCCTGCTCCATCAGGGACATCTAGAGCAGGGGCCCAGGCCCATGTCCAGGTGACTCTGAGGACAGTAACACCAGAGCATTGGCTGACTAGACAAAAAGGGAAGAGATGAGAGAAAGCAGAGCACTTGAGAAGCTGAAGAACAGCTTTAGGGAAAGCTGTCCCACCTTCCCCTTGTTGTGTCTCTCACAGCCCAGTGCATTTGAGGGGTGCATCCATGTAACAGTGTGTCTGCCCTGTGTGTCCTGAATCACTTACAAAGAACTGTAAAGTATGCTACTGGGCAGTGGGTGATAGCCAGGGTCAGCATCAGAGTACCAAATAGTAAATGCCGCCACGTCTGTTTCTAAGAATGTTTTTGCATTGGAATTGGGAGCACTCTCTGGATCGCTGCCATTTTGTCAGAGCTGAAAGTTTTTGTTTGTTGTAATTCTTTGCAAATGCAACATTCATTGCTGCTAGGGCAGCCCAATAATTAAAGGTGAAAAGACTCTAATTTGATTTTGCTTCTTTTAACACTAGGAGTGAGAAATACCCTAGCTGTGATATATGCATACTTCTCTCTTGTTGTCTTTTAAACCTCTATTAGGTATGGGGGCTTAAGACAGCTCTGAAAACTGCTGACCTGTTGAATGGATGAAACAGATCATCAACTCATTTGAAATCGTGTGCCTGTTTGATATATCAACATATCCTGGCTCTCTACTGAACCAGGAGCCTGCATTTTTATTTAGTTTGTTTATTAAAAGCAGCCCTCCAGTGACAGGCTCTTTCTGCCCTAGGAGGGCTGGGAGACTGGGCTGCCAGTCTGAAACGAGTAAAGCTTCAGCACCTATGCACCTCCATGGGGAGCACAGATGAATAATGATAAAGGGCCTGGAGCATCTCCCCTATGAGGAAGGGCTGAGCGACCTGGGTCTGTTCAGCCTTGAGAAAAGAAAACTCATCGAGGTGATCTTATTCATGCTTATAAATACCTTAAGTGTGGGAGTCAAAAAGACACGGCCAACCTCTTTTCAGCAGTCTGTGGGGACAGGACAAGAGGAAACAGCCATAAACCGGAGCATAGGAAGTTCCACACCAATATGTGAAGGAACATCTTCGCAGTGAGGGTGACAGAGCACTGGCACAGCCTGCCCTGGGAGATTGTGGAGTCTCCTTCTCTGGAGACATTCAGGACCCACCTGGACGCCTACCTGTGCAACCTGGACTAGGAGCTACTTTGACGGGAGTCGGACTAGATGATCTCTAGAGGTCCCTTTCAACCCCTGCAATTCTGTGACTCTGAATGGCAAGAAAAAGGAGAGCATCAGGGAACAAAGTAATGATAAAAAATGAGTTTCAGAATTCAAGACAGGAAGGAGAAGAATGAGAAAGAAAGAGAGAAAGAAAGAAAGAAAGTGAAATTTGAGGTCTAGAAAGAGCTTTGGCCAGGAGCAAGCAGTTGTAAAAAGGACATACAAAAGCTCTCACCTTATTGCTGAAGAGGAGGGGAAAAAAAAAGTAAAATCTTTTTCTGCATTTTCTAAAGACAGACTAAAAGTAATGCTGCTTACCTAGTTTTTACTAGATATTTAATATTTAAGTCATTAAGGTAGCAATAAAACTGCCCTGTAATTGCTACACCATAATTGTGGGTATTTATTTCTTATACTGCTTAAGGTCACATAAAAATGAATAGAAGTAAAAATAGGTTTGTGCTAAGTGCCTGAATTTTGAAGCTGTTTTCTTCTAGCTATCTCTAAAGACAGTACCTTCCCTTTAGTCTCCCAGTCTGGCTGTTCAGGAGATATTTTTTAATTACCAAATTGGATTTTAGAAGGTACAGTCAGTTGATGCATTATGGGTATAAGAGATTAGTATTTAATCCTTCTTTTTATTACTGTGTAGAATGGTATACTTGGGAAAGTATTAAAGGTGCACTGCATACTCCAGAGTACAGAAATGACATTTATTACCGAGTTCTCTTTCAGATAGTATCCTTTAGGTAGAAGCTGGAGCAGAGCTCTGTAGGGGCCCTACAGGCTCGTCTGTGGCAAAACTGCATTAAGTAATTCAGAGTGGAGGAAAAGAGAAAGAAACCTTTTTGTGCTTTAAAACAAAAGCAGTTGTCGAAGTAGAAGTACTTCCCCTCCCCAAAAATGCTTATTCTCTTTTTCTGCTTTATTTTTTTTTCCCTAAAACGAGGACAAAAGGGGTGTCAAAACGTAGATGATCTTTGTGTCAGTGAGTGGTAGAGGCAAGAGCTGAAAAGGGTCAGTGAATCAGATATAATTTGGACTCTGTTTGAGATACCGGCTCTGTGTTTTGCTGATGTCTGGTATTCCTGTTCTGAAAAGCTTGCAGAGGCATTTCTATCGAATAGAAAGAACATTATCCCTATTTTCATTCTGGCATGCCTGTTACAACTTTGTTCAGTAAACAGAGGATTATGGGAACTGGAAACTAGATGACATTTTGTTAAAGAACTGTGCAAGCCTTTCATTGTAAATGTAAGAATTGGGCAGCTTGATGACAGCTACCTGTGAAAGAAAATACTTCAAAACCAGACCCTAGTGTTTGAGTTGGTTGGGTTAATGAGGAAGCAGGCCTCTGGTGTAGCACTGAGTGTGCCTGAACGTTTCCCATTTGCACCTCACAATGCAAGACTTGCAAAAATAATATTAATAACACTCTCACAATGCAATTATACAAATCGAGAATGAAAAATAGTGCTGCAGAAATAGGGTTTCCAGAAATCCACCATTGTGTAGACTACCAGATTGCTTTGGAAGTATATTACTTTAGGAAATATGCATATTCTTCTGTCTGGAAGTACTAGCCTGGGGAATGGAGCAGGGGAGGGAATTGCTCTGAAGGAGCATTTGTTCAATGACCAGCACAAATTATTTTTACCAGTGTATTGTACCACATCTTGTATAACTTCTCATGCAACTTTATGCTTTTCTGCAGTACATAACTTACTACAAGCATCTTAATACCGTATATTATACATACAATATATATACCATTATATATATTTATTAGCATACATCATATACCATATATTAATAACAAAGTCATATATTATTAGTAGGCTTTACCTCATGCCTGCCACAGATCACTCTTCAGGAACTGCTTGCAGTTAATGAAATAAATGTATGGTATGAATTAAACCACAACTCTTGCAAATCATTTTTCCTTTTAATTATTGTTTTCCTAACTGAATAGACAGGCGATTAAGCAAACAATCTAACAAGAAAATGTGGAAAGTTAAACTGCTAAGAGTCAGATCATGAAACATTTAAAGTTGATAAATTAATGTATCTCTAGTTTCATTTATTTTAAACTTTGCTGTGTGACTTGTTTTGTTTTGTTTTTCCTTTTGGGAGTTTCCTAGCCAGGCTTCCACTTGGCAGCAGGTTGCAAAGCTTGTGAAGTCAAGTGAAAACAGGAATTAGAAACAAATAGCCCAAATTTGGCCCTTAGTAAGCAGCAAAGCTTTATTTCCTGTCTTCCATGGAAGGAGCCTTCTCACTGTGGGTGAAGGTGGCAGAGCGTAGTGCAGTGTTCAGCACAGAAGTAGAGATTTTCAAAAGCAATTACTGAATTCGCAGGCTTCCTCTCAGAATGTGGTAAGCAGCTGCCTTTTGACAGGCAGGCTTTCTTTGGAAATGTCACAGGCTGGTTACCCCAAAAAGGCTCAAAACGAGTCACTGTTTGAGATTTTTCTGGATGATATGGAGAATAGGATAAACTACTGTGCATGACTGTAAAAGGACAAAGGAAAAGGGGATTAGAAAACAGACTGGAAGAATCTATTAGAAACAATGCTAGTGAGTTGAAGTATCTCTCAGGGACATTACAAATTCAGTTATAATTCAGTTAGGAAAATGCTACTGTCTAAAATAACTTGATTGTATTCCATATTTATTTTGCATCAGTAACTAATCAGTAGCTAATTTCTTCAGTTTACAGGTAAAAACAACATTTTCCTGATGGCTACAAACCACCCATGTCTCAAAAAATGAAAAAAATAATGTTTGTAAGCTAAGCACATGAAGGTCTAAAATTCAGATACGCTTTTGAAGTGCTGTCATTAATGGAAGGGGCAAGTTGGCACATAGTTCAGTTCTTTGCAATTATAATGGTCCAGCAAGTTATTAAAAATAAATAAATAATCCACTTCTCTGGCTTTATATGAACTTGAAGGTTATCTGTAATTGTAGTAAAGAGTGTCTCTTGGGCATTTCACGTGCCACTTTGACAAAGCATAAACTGAAATATGAGCATCTGCACTCTGTAAGTAGGACTCATAGATCGCCTTACAGGTACAGAAGTAGCCAATCTGAATAAATGACTAATTTATAGAATTGTAATTAAAAATATATGCATATATGTTTAGTGTAGTTTTCTTTGATTTCTCTCCTTGAGGAAATAGGAATTGTTAAATAGCCTTCTTAGAGAATGCAATATTCAGCTGTTAAGCTTGCAGCTAGCTTGATACTTCAAGCAGAATGTTTCTGTGCGGTTTTTCATACTGTCAGAAGTGGTTTGTGGCAGGTTTTATGTAAGTTACTTTCTTACCTTACTTATCTGCTACACAGTGATCTTAAATAAGTTAAATATACTTGATTTTGTTTTTTCAATTTTATGATGTATACTTTAACTGTAGTGCTTAAGCACGCGTTGTTAGCGCTTAGAATTTATTGCTATTTTCATACTGTCCTCTAAGCAAGTCTTAGCCTTGATGTTGATGCTTCGGCACTGAGAATAATATCCAAAACAAGTAATGTTGTTCCAGCATATTATCAGAATGAAATACTTCTGTTGTTATTTATATGTATCTGAATCTTATCCAGAAGTGGATTAGATGCTTCCAAAGTACAAAAATTCAAATGGCAAACTCAACACAACTGTCTCATGATTGAAACAAGTAACAGAAATTTTGAATTAACAGACTGTATGTGAACAGTTTCATGAAAAGACTGATATTAGTAATGGCCCATTTTATCAGTCTGTATTCTGTCCTTGGGTCAAATAATTTTGCTGTTTTTTTGCCTAAGATGAAGGGAGCAGAAGGGAATTGCTATAAGAGTGCAAACCAGCGAGAGTAGCTGAATAAAGAATGCTTTCTCAGAGAATAAAAACCTAGGTAATTTAAAGACTACTAGTAACGTACATGAGGTTAGACATGTTTTAACAGATACCATGAATCATTCATCCCATTAGACAGGAGTAAGAGTGGTGTAGCACTGGCACTTTAAATGAATTTGCATGTTTAGTTCTCAAGACTTTGTACACTACAAATTTAAGCATATATTTTAATTGCTTCCATGCAAAAGAGTTAACTTGAGGGCTTGCTTTAATACCACAGAGCTGTAGGTGTTCCTTTGAACAGTGACAGGTTCTCTCTCTCTCTCCCTCTCTCTTTTTTTTTTTTTAATAATTAATATAGTACTTTTTGTTTTGTACAGGGAAAGTTTCCCAGAGTAGTATTAGACCAATGAAGTAGTAAAAAAAAAAAAAAAAAAAAAAGTTTATTACTATTTTTATTGTGACTAAATACTTAACCAAATATGAATTATATAAAATATATACATATATATATATATATCTAATACATATATATTTATAACCAAATAAATATATCCGGTAACCTTTCTTTAAGATAGAAGGGATCCATGTGATTGATTTATCAATCAGTCATATATCGGAACCTTTTGAAAATGGGTCTCCCTTCAGTGTTGTTGTTAGGATGTGATTGGTGTAAATAATGGTGTTATTCTCATTGAAAAAAGTTTCTGTAGCATTTTGGCAAAAAAACAAAAACAACAAAAAAAACACCATTAAAAACTTACAGCCAGCATTTCCTTTTTGTTCATACCTGTTCAGTATTGAAAAATGAAGTAGAGGGATCTAAATCGAATTTAAGACTGATAACCATACAGTTGTAGAGTCACTACCGTACAACTTGTAGTCTGTCAAGGTAATTCAATTATGGATGGTTATACTTGAGTATAATTTGTTAATGTGTTCCTTGCAAAGGGAGAGTAATTCTAACAAAGCACTGATGATTTTATAAATTTTTACCAAGATGCTGTAAAAGGAAAGGGATTTTCTCTGTATCTTGTGTTATGTATAAAACATTGAATGTATTACATTACTGTGTGTCGGGAAATAAGTTTTTGTAAAATATCATGGTTTCTTAGTCTTTCAGATTATAGCGACTGTAATATTCCTTTTAAATTTCCCCTTTTTAAAAACTAGTAATGATCAAAGTTTGAATTAATATTAATTTTCTTTTGCACTTGGTACTTTTTAGAAATTAATCTTGAGAAGAGCCAGAGGTGAATCTTAGTCTATCTTTGCCTTTTCGGTCAAGGCACTCTTTTAAAAGGAGCAAGTTCAGAGAGAGCAGTGGTAGCTGAGATTAGAGGCCAGCAGAGGCACAGAGCTATGGGCTATATTGCATACTCTTTGTTTTGTTTTGTTTTTGTCTGTCCCCCCTTCCACCTTGTGTCTCTTAATATGATCTGTTTGTAACTGAAAATTTTCTTTGTGAATAGAAATTGAAATTGGAGGAGGCCAAGCTTTCTCCATCCATGCTTGGAATGTTGGTGGTCTTTGCTTCAAAACCCACGTACAGGCAGTGCTGTTCAGTTCTGTAGTCTCAGTCTGCCTTCGTGCAGTTACCTTTTGAAACATGAGGTGTAGTGACTTGTGAGTAAACTCTTCTTGGTCATCTCTTTTTCTGATATATTTAGAATATACAGTTCCTGAGGGTAACCCATCATGGAATTGTAGAATGACTTGAGTTAGAAGAGACCTCAAGTCTCAAGTCAAGAGACCTCCCGCTTCAGTAAGCAGGATTGCCAACTGCTAGGGCCCCATCCATCCTGGCCTTGAACACCTCCATGGACAGAGCATCCACAGCCTTTCTAGCACTCCACCACCCTTTTAGTGAAAAACTTACCCCTCATATCTCATCTAAATCTCCCTTCCTTTAGTTTACAACCATTCTCCCTTGTCCTATCACTATTTACCCATGTATTTCCCTTCTGCTTATAATCTCCTTTAAATATTGAAAGCTGCAGTGAGGTTTTCACGCAGCCTTCTCCAGACTGAACAAGCCAACTCCTTCAGCCTGTCTTCATAACAGAGGTGTCCCAGCCCACTCATCACCCTCATGGCCCTCCTCTGGATGCTCTCCAAAGCTTTCCTGTGCTGGGGGTGCAGACCTGGACACAATACTCGAGATGGAGCCTCATGGGGGCAGAGTAAAGGGACAGTTCCCTCCCTCTCCCTCCTGGCTAGTTCTCTTCTGATGCAGCCCTGTACACTGTTGGGCTTTTGGGCTGCAAGCACACTGCTAGCTCATCTAGTCATGCTTACAGGCTTAGGACTGCCATAATGATTTTTGTATATGGTTGCTTTAACTAGTGGCTTTCTGTCTTTGGTTTTGAGTTGTGCATTTTCTCAGTTGAGTAGAGCATTTCCACATACAGTCATGGTAAGCTGTCTAAAGTCATGAGGTTCAGCATTGAAAAGAGTGAGAAATCACTGCTGTGGGTAGCATCTGTGAACTGCATTTTCTGCCCATGAATTTCATCCTCCAACATGGACTGCAAAACAGAGGCTCTGTTGTGTTTTCCAGGTCTTAGCTAGAGTCTGAGTATTTAATTGCAGTGAAGCAGTTCCACGGCTCATGGTGGAGGGTGAGGCAGCATCTACAAGGAGCCGCATGAGGAGCTCTAGTGATGAGGCCACAGCCTTCACCCAGGGAGATGTGTTCTTCCTAGCTTCTGTGCTTTGTGCAGGGTCTGATATTCTCCCCAGGGTGACAGTGGCATTTTCCCAAAGGAAGCCTTTCAGTCACATGAGCCATCTGGAAAGAGCACAACCCAGCGAGCTTAGTACTGAGAACGTTGATGTTTTATCATTTATTCGGAGGACTGCTGTACTTTGTCTCACTTTTATGCATGATAAACCCTTTTAAAGAAGTGTTTTGTGTTTTTATTTGTTTTTTTTTTTTCTGTCAGGAGAGGGCAAGGGGGTGATTCCAGATAATTGAAAGGGTGAAGTAAAGTAAAGAAACAAATTCTGAATGTCCTCTGAACATCAGCTTGGTCCTTGAAGTTTAAATGGGAAGATAGGATTCTACTTCTCAGTTCCTTCCTGTAACCAGTGCGTTACAGAAGAAAGCGTATGATGCATGACATTTAGTAGTGATTTTTCTTGAGAGAGACCTTTAGGTTTTGAAGCTAAATAGTTTGTGCATGGTTTAACACAATATAAAAAAGTCCAATATCTGAAATGAGGCATAAAGCCTCATTTTGTCTTCATCTTCACTATGTGCATTTCAACACAACCTTCATAATGATATTTTGAACTTCTGTTGCCCATACAATCAAAATATTTCACAATACTTTGGAAACATTAAAGAACGATCATTGGTTTTAAAATCACACTTCCATTTTTTACCTACTGCTATTTGCAGTAACCCAGAAGATAAGTACTGGGTAAAGAAAGCAGCAACCTGTTTTGTGTATTTCCCATCAGTACCTTACAGAATTGGTTTTACTGAGTTCTTGTTCCAATGAGCATAATTGAGATGGCACAAAATGAATCAAGGCTGAGGGAGAATTAGATGAAAAAGAGTTATAAGTGGATATATGGATGCACGCAGTATGTGAAGCATCTTTACAAAAGAAGAAGAAGATAAATATTGAGTCTTTAACGTGTATTTTCTCTATGAGGTAAGAATTTACTGCTCAATCTGTCTTGTAGTTGAGTGAGGCAGGAAAATTAAGTCCAGAGCTCGTAAGTGATGTACTAGAGATAATACAACTGAGTCGTGGATTGAGGAAGGCATGAAAGTTAATCTCATAACTGACTTCAAGGCTTTTGATTTACCATCAGTAGCAGAGGAAGCACTGTAAGCGCAATTGTGTCTGTGATTACAGTTGCAGCATAATTAAATTCACTGGGTATTTCTCAGAGTATTATGATTTTGACTTGACTGGATCTTTTTTTGAAGCTTGAGGTGCAAATCTCTGTGTTCCTGTTTTCAAGTATTTGTTCTTAATGCATTTTATATCTCATAGTTTTCAAACTGACTGCTTTTAATTTTTTTTTCTTCATTTTGTGTTTTATAGTGAGGTTTCAAAGCTGCAATGAAAACAGGAAAATACACTTTGGAAGCAGTGATCCAGAAGATTTTAGAGTAGGTGAAGATGGTGTGGTATATGCAGAGAGAAGCTTTCAACTTTCAGCAGAGCCCACAGAGTTTGTAGTGTCTGCTCAAGACAAGGAAACTCAGGAAGAATGGCAAATGAAGGTGAAGCTGACCCCTGAACCAGCATTCATAGAGGCCTCAGAAAAGGTAAAACAATAAACATAAATGCTGTATGTATGAGTGCCTCTCTGAAAGCAGGCTTAAAAATAGGGCTTTGATTTTGGCTGTCATGCACCTCTCCATTAGGTATTTTACTAATGGGCAAGTACTGCATGAATAATTGTAAATCTGGAGCCTTAGAAAGAGCTTCTTTATTGCTATTCTGTAGCTTTGCTAAAGCATGGAAAAGGCTTGTCTTTTTAAGTATGTAGGATTCATTTATGTTTGAGCTTTTTGTTTGTATAGTTTGCGATTTATACCTGAATTTAAGTCGGACATGGTCATTTCTTTATTTTAAATTGCTTGAAAGCGTTGCGGTATTTATTCAAGCAGTTAAATATAACCACAAAATAAACAAATCTGTGCTAGTATGCATCAGTCAAGTTTATTAGATGGGAGCTGTAGTTTTGCAGCAGTAGTAGGAAAGCATTTCTGGCAGGGAATATTGGCTTTGTCTTGTCCCTTCGTAATCAAATTGGAGCCTGTAAATTATTCATGATGCCAACTCTGCTTGGTAAGGAAGATAGTCTCCCTCTGCTGGAAGCTGCCATAGGATAAATCGTGTACTGTACTGTAACAGAAATCACACCTAGCAATATATAAATAGCAAAATATATTTACTTTAGAGAATCGGTATTAGGTCTGCTCTGTTTGCCTGCATTATTACCTGCTCCCTGATGTTTCTTCTCTTATAAGCTGATTAATTTACGAATAAGGAACAAAATTTATTCCTGGATTAATATACCTGTTACGGATATGCATTAAAGATTTAAGCATAATTTTAAAAATAGATGGTGTGATTATGCAAGATATTTGTGCTGAGAACACTTTGGAAATCAAAGCTCTCTAAGTGTCAGGGTTTTTTTTTGTCTATGTGCAGGTTGCTTTTAAACCTTTTAACGCACATTTTTTAAACAAGGAAGTATTGTTTTGTCTATGAAAGTCTGTAAAAGGGCATATGCTTAGATATGCAACAGCATGCCCTGTTTCTTCCACAGATGCAGTTCAGGCATCCCTAACATTAGTAGAATATAGAGTAGTGGAATCTGGCCTTCAGTTGAGCATCTGTTTTTAGTCTGTGACACATTTGATTAGATTAATGACTAAGGGAAGGGATGGAGAGAGATTTTTCTCTTAAAAGATTCTGAAAATGTTTTTGTCTCATGGTCTCCACCCTTAACCAAGCTAGCATGGATATGTGTATGCTGGCCTCCAAAGACTAAAATGTCTGCAGCTACAGAAGGGAATAGGAAAAGAATGTTGACACCCAGCAGAGATTAATGCCCAACGTGTAAAGTGGGTCATCTACAGCATCCATCATGGCTGACATAGGTTTAAAATAATTACAGCATTAATTCGATGGGATTTAATAGGGTCATAAATATTTGAGACATTCCTTACCAGTATGTATTAAACTTCTCTTGGAACTCAAATTATATTTTAGAACACCCAGATCTAAATTTAATGTACAGTAACGCATTACCTGGACTGAAGTTCCAGCTAATGAGAAATACATAAAGGCATACTATTAAATTCTGCAAAATATTAACTACTTTCCTGAAAGTGAAGGATAGTTTACACAGTAGTGCTGTGTTTTAAATGACTTATAATTTCATTTCTCCTCTGATGTGAATAAGGAGGAAAGAAAAGGAGATTTTCTCATGCAGTTGTAAATAACATTTGGCTATTTTCGTACTCATCTGCTAATGCAAATAACACAGTGAAGAGACAGCCTTTCAGTCAATTATGTAATTGTATCCAAAGTATTTTATAATGTCTCCTAACACATACTTAATTTTATCATGTACCTGGGAAAGGACCAAAAGAAAATTGAAGACATCATATTTCCATGGCAACAATATAAGCACGGCAGCCATCTGAAGAGACAGAAGAGAGACTGGGTTATCCCTCCAATCAACCTACCAGAAAATTCCAGAGGACCTTTTCCTCAAGAATTAGTTAGGGTAAGGAAGTTAGTAGAAATATGATTTCAGTGTCCTTTAAAGTATTCTTGGAGAGACTTCATTTGCAGGATGTTTTGTTTGTAGTCCAAATGTTTATTGAAGTCTTTTGGGCTTATTGCTATTTATTCTTTATGTATGCATTTATTTATTTATTTTTTAAGCTGTCCCCATGCTCCTGTAGTGGCAGAAGATGATTTTGTTTCTGGTGATAAGTACTGTGACAGCTTCTTCCATGTTAAGGAGGATCTCTGCAGGTTCAGAATGCTCCAGTTAACCTACACAGAGGAGTTTGCCACTGGGAGACGTACAGGAGTTCAGGAGGAGGACTGTACCAGGAGGCAGGAGGAAAAGAGGTGTTGTAGGGTGAGGGATGCTGGCTCCTCCAAAGGACTCTGCAGCACAGTGCTGAAAGTCCAGCACAGGGGACCTTCCATCCACTGTCATCATTGTTACAAGAAGTAATTAGGATATGTTTCTGGAATTATATTGATCAACGTCATCACAAATGAAAGAATGTGATTGAAAACCTCAGTCTTTATACTAACTGTCTCAGCAGCGGTTATGTCTGTTGGTTGTTTGTAGCTAACGTAAACACTATTTTTTTTGACACATAGATTAGGTCTGATCGTGATAAAAGCCTTTCGCTACGGTACAGTGTGACTGGCCCGGGAGCTGACCAACCTCCAACAGGAATCTTCATCATCAACCCCATCTCAGGACAGCTGTCTGTGACAAAGCCTTTAGATCGGGAGCAGATTGCTTCTTTTCATGTAAGAGTTTAATTTATCATAAATCAGATTATCAAATTGAAGATTAACATCTGCTTCAAACATGACTTGAGCAGCCGGCATTTAGTTTTCTATGAGATATGATTTGAAGAGTCTGTAGCAGATTTATATTTATTGTACTTACTGAGGCTAACTCTTACTATGCCTAAGCAGCTTAAATGCATTAACAGACATAAACAGTGATTAAATGTATTTATATAAAGTAATTTCAAAAGATTGAAATATGGATACTGTAGTTTATATTTCAAATGCAGGCCATTGATCACAGTCTCCTCTATTGTATATTAAGTTTACTTTTAATTCAGCAACTTAAATTAGGACAAGACTGCTATTAGAATTGCAGCAGCTGTGATTTGAGAAATGGATGGGAAGAATAACCTACCAATTTTCATTTTCGGGGCAAATCTAAGCATTTTAATGGAATTGTAAATCAGTCTGCCAGCTTATGAAAATGATATTCTTTGCTCTAAAGAAATTGACAGAGTAGACAGTTGGTTCCAGTTCTAGTCAAAAAGAAAGCTTTGAAGGAAGGAGACCAAACTTTGGCCTTGAATTGTCTCTGCTGATGAAAGACACAGATGACATTTTTACGACACTCGCTAACCTCTTAGAGAGACCTTCCATTATGTCGTTGATTAAAACACTCCTTGTCTGGCTCTTTTGGAATCTATTTGAGTGCTACTCATAGCACATTGCACTTGTGTGTGGGACCTGTCAAATGGTTCCAGCATCTATGAGATTTTACTGAAAATTTGTCAATTTTACATTTACTGACATAGGAATTTACATATATATGAGCCGTTTCCAGAGTAGTGAGTTAATCATGGCTGCTTGCTCTTTTCTAGTAGGTTTGCAGCAGGTAGATACATAATGGGTTTTAGCAGAGTGGTGTTTTTTTGCCTAACAATTGCCAGGTTATGGCCCAGATACATAGATTTATATTTTCAAAAAGTACCGTGTTCCTTTTTTTTTTTTTTTTTTTTTTTTTTTTCTTTTTCTGTGCAATTTAAGATTATTTAGGTAAGCTCAACTGTCAAATGTAGTTACTCTGCCCCTTTTGACAACTGGGACATTAAATGCAACTGTTTCACTTTCAAAATTACTTGGTTTGAAAACTTAAGTTTAATTTTAGCCTAGCATTTTGTTGTGTTTGCTGGCAGTGATTTATCACAAACTTTGCCTTGGTTACCTTTATCAGGTAACTCAAATATATTCTCTACGCTTTTTCTATGAATTCTTGTCTATTCAATATCCGTAATATCAGCTAAGAGTTTTTGAAAGTGATGCCAGCATTTATTCCCTTTGAATTGTTAATGAAGTCTATCTTTTTAAATTTTTCATCTCTTTAATATAAATATGAATACTTTTATAGGCTGGTTTCTAATGATCATTATTAAAAAGAGAATTATATCTGACAGCTGGCACTGGTATTAATCAAAACTATATGATTCAAAAGCATTTTCAACAAATCGAAGTAGTATATAACTTAAAATAGTTTAGATTCCAGTTAGCAAACTGAAAACTTAAATGATCAGTATGGGGGAGCAGTGTAAGCTGACAAACTACTCTAGCTAAATATGTCTAGCCTGAATCTTTGTGTCACCTTTCTTAGTATCTATTTGTGTCTCTGTGTTTTGCAAATTCTAATATTTTGTGATGATCTTTGTAGCTGAGAGCGCATGCAGTGGATGTAAATGGAAACCAGGTGGAGAATCCTATTGACATTGTGATTAATGTCATTGATATGAATGATAATAGACCCGAGTTCTTGCATCAGGTTTGGAATGGGACAGTCCCTGAAGGTTCAAAGCCCGGTAAGATTTGGGCTTTCCAAGTCAGAAGACGGGTGGGGGGGTGGAAGCTACATTTACATTTTGAAAAGATGATGAAGGGTGTATCTTCAGACCTTCTAACACTTTCAGAGGTGTCATATAAATGTAATGACTAAAATTTCAGATGCTGTCTTATTCCTTCACCTCATTTTTAGCATGTCAGAGAAGGGAAACTACTACATCTATGAACTAAAACAGAAGGATTTAAGATTACTTTTAGGTTCCTGTTTTCCTGTTTTTGAAAATCCTATTTTTAATGTCACAGTTCTTCCAGTTATGTTCATAATAGCAATTGCCGATCATTTACTTGACAGCTAAGGGTATAAGAGATGTCTCACACACCAGCAGATTCAGTTCCAGCTCTGATTCTCAGAGGCTTGGAAACTGGGATTTGAAATCAAACACTTGCATTTGAATTGAGAATTGAGAAAACTCTAAATGTTGTTCCCATCTCATTAAAATTCTGATCAGCTTGTGTTTACATTTGCACTATGGCTGAAATGGCTTCCTTGAATTGTCGGGAGTGCAAAATGAAATTTTTAAAAGGGCTAGCAAAAGAAATGTATTTTCTCACTTTGCAGTGTTGACTTGGCATTTGAGATGGAAAGGACACGCATCTCAAAAACCTTTGGAAAAGTGTAGCTTACATTCATTTTCAGTCACTATTGTTACGTGCACCAATTGCGAAAATGAAGTATATTTTCTTTGGCCCAATTAATAATATTTTTATTTAAACATTGGGAAACTGTGTTGTTACATAAATGTTATTTATGGCAGAATTTTAGGATTTCACTGTTTATGGAGCTTCTTGAGTTCTAAGCAGACCTGATGTTTTATAAACAAAAAGTATTTTTATCTCCTGTTATGTATTTTAATTACTCTGTTGGTGGATCCTGGGTTTAATCAGTTTGTTTTAAGTAAGGGAAGGAATGTGTGGAGTTTACCAAAAGCAATATATACTTTGACCATTGCTTGTAAGTGATCTTGGGTAATCTGAGTAAACTGTTTATATAACATCAATTATTTATCCTGCTGCTAGGAACCTATGTGATGACGGTTACTGCCATCGATGCTGATGATCCCAATGCACAGAATGGGATGCTGAGATACAGAATCTTGTCACAGGCACCAAGCAGTCCGTCTCCCAACATGTTTACAATCAACAATGAGACTGGTGATATTATTACTGTAGCAGCTGGGCTTGACAGAGAGGTATGGCAGACCTTAATTCTGTAGACTGGGTTGTGTTGTTGTGAAAATGCGCTGTTTTTGTGAGTAATTGCAAATAATTCAGCCCCTTTCCCACTCTTTCTCCTTTTTGTCATCCTGTTAACACTGATTGTTATACTAAGCCCAGAGTATACAAAGCTAAAAAAGAGAAAATGATCGCATGAGTGAAAATTAACCTCAGACAATTTGTATGTACTTTAAAGGAATGGGTACACACTAAATCAAGGTGATGCAGACAGGAGGTTCTCAGCCTGGGTGCTGAAATGGAAGACTTTCCTCAGCTCCAGCTCTCTCCTCTTGCTGAGTTCTGTAAGCAGAGAGAAGATGGAAAATAGAATTGGCTGTGTATTTTATTAATCTTGGAAGCTGAGGAGCAGAGCTTCTATCCTCCTTTCCTCTTCTTCCTAGCTTTTCACAGATAGGTGGTAAATATTTTAAATCTTCTAGATGCTGTGTTGATAACTTGCAGTAATGCCCTGATCTGAACTTTGCTGATTAAAATAAACCAGGAAAGGCACAACTGATTATGAAATTTGAAATGTACGTGTCTCTAAGAAATAAAGAAGTCTGTTGTGGAAACTGTATGGAGAAAGGTAGGTCTTAAAAGTCTGGTCACACATTTGAAAACTTAAGAAAAAAATTCTAACTGTCAGTAGCTACTTGCCACGTCCTGGAGTAATGCCATTCTGTCCAGACAGTTCTTCACTGAACCCTTCACTGGAGAGGGATGGTGCCAAGTCCTTTGCTCTGGTTTTCCAAGCTGTGAGTTGAGAGTGAAAATATTTCCCTCCTAACTTCAGATGTGTTACATGGGCTGACTACATTTTTGAACCACCTTAAACTTCAGAAGCGATGACTATTATTTCTTAAAGAAACTACAAAATCTGAACAAATTATAATAGAACACATCTTGTTCTCAGTTTTGTTTTTTTTACAACCTCATTTTAGCATATTGAATCTGAAATATTTTTTTAACTGAATGTGAAGTTCAGCTTTTAGCTGTTTGCTTATACTTATTTAAAATGGAGAACAAAAGGGTGCTCTTGATTGGCTATTAATATGTACTGCAGTTGGAAAGTGGCTATCAGAAGCTTTGAAAAGCAAAACATACAGATATTGTGAGTAATTTATTTGAAGTTTTATTAATATTTCTTCTGTTAAAGTTGTTTTTCATGAGACTAGAGTTAATGAAGGGAAAACCCTGAACTTCATAGTATTACTCTGTTAAAAGAATGATGGGTGACTTTGCTCTTGTTTTTAAAATCTCCTGGTCATCTTTGACAGGTGAACTTTAGAACACAGTGATAACTCAGGGTTTTATTACTTAGTGGCTAGCTTTACTGTGATTTAACTCAAAAGAAACAAGCTGTCTTTGTAGCTTAGATGCTCATATAAACACTGGAAGAAGACTTGGCATTTGCCATCAGTTTTCCCAATGGATCACTGTACTGATACCCAAATGCATATTTATAAACATTTATTGCACATGTTGAATATTAATGATTAATTTTAAAGCATTCAAATATTAAATTAGACTAATAAGAGATAAATTGGTTTCCTTCCCAAGCTATTGCTTTGCTTCCTTCATTTCCTGGGTTTCATGAGAGTCAATTTAATTAAAACAACCAGGATTCTCAAAAGCCAGATTTGAATCAAGCAGGGTTTCTGACAGTGCTCTGGGGAATGCCATGTTGTACTCTGACTTCACTACAGAGGTGGTATCCATGAGCCCGTTCTGGGCTACAGAAGTCTTCTCTTTTCTCTGAGTCTTGTCACCCTTTGTGAAATTCTAATTGGGCTGACTAAATACTAGGTAGAATTTTAAACTCTTAAGTTATGTGACGCATTATTTATATGAGTGCGTTGAAGGTGTTAAAAAAAAAAAAAAAAAGGGGTCCCTCTGTCATTCCTAATAGAATAGTTCCGTTGAAAGGGACCTTGAAAGATCATGTAGTCCTACTGTGTGAACTCTCCAGGGCTAACGGAAAGTTGCAGCATTTTAATTTTGAATAATCTGCTGGCATTTTAGGTTAAATACGCGCAGTGCATTGTACACATGAATGTTCGCAGGAAGGGAGAACTGCTTAAGTACTCAGCTGTAGGGAGAAGGAATCTTTCACTTGTATCCCAGAAGATGCTTTTTCATGAGCTCCAGCTGTTCTCATTTCTTCCACTATTGCTGTGGAAGAATCTGCTTCAGCATTAAAACATCTGCCTTGCTGCTGGAGGTACAGAAGTCATGCAGGATACTTAAATTTACACAGAGGCATTCCTGTCTCACGTGAGCTTAATTCAGTGAAGTGCTCTTTTTTATCTGTCCTGAGTTGAAGTGGAAAGATTTGACCTGATGAGGTCTGTGTTCTTTCTTGAAGCTGCCAGTTCGTTTTGAGATGTGTTGCTGCAGAGTTTCTGCACAGGCTGCTGACACATGCTCAACGGCTTGCTCCTGGCTGCTTCTCAACTCTCAGTAAAATGAGGAGAGCAACCTCCCTCCCCTATTTCCCCTGTGTTTGTAAAAGTTGCGTGCAAGCTGATTTTCCTGGAATTTCATTCCCCAGCAGTTGATGGGGGTGCTGGAAAGGGGTGGGAGAAGGGCAGACAAGAGAAGAACTGACATAACTGCTGACTTCTGGGCCATTTTGAGGAGAATTTCCCATGTACTTCTTCTGTTGGAATGAAATAAGAAGATTGTGTGAAAGTTGAGTCTCTGTGTAATAATAATGGAGTTTCCTTAATGAAATTTGCTGCTTGGGATCAATGTACTAAGACCCAGATGAATCAGAAGCACCTGCTGTTTCAATAACTCAGAGTCATCTGGCTGCAAGATCTGCTTCAATACTGCTCTAGATTTTATTGCTTCACAATAAGTAAAGTATATTTTTTCCTGGATGAAAGCACTAGAAGTATTTCTTTGATTCCCTTCTGGCTGTTTTTTGTGTTGGTGTCATGAATGAAACCTTTAGAATGTTTAAGACTTATGAAGGTCACTTTGCAAGTATATTTTCCAAAGCAGAATATGTATACATATGTGTGTGTTATTGAATGTATATATTACAGCCCTCTATAAATAAGATTAGTGTTGTTTTTGTTTGAAAAAGACCCATGGGATGCTTATACAATAATATACAGTGTCTTGTAGGAGATGCTTTGTGAAAGAGGGCATGAGCATAAATTATCTTCAATGTCAGATAAAGATGAATACATTTGTTTTAAAACATTTTATTCAATAGCTTGTATTTGCAGAACAGAAGTGTGCATATCCATTGCATCTCTGATTTCTAGCAGTGTCTGGCAAAAAAAAAAAGTCAGATATCATCAAAGTCATTGTCCTTACTCATTTCTGTGTCAATAATTCTATTTCCTAAGCTATTTACGTGAGAAATAATCTGCCATAAATCTCAGTTTTTAAGTAATGGGAAAAATTATGTTACCAGGTGACAAATTATGCTTTTTTAAAAGTATTTTTATTTTGCTAGAAAGATTTTTGCTGTGTTGGGAAACTGTTCATGAAATTGATGTTTCAAAGTAACAGCAACTTCTTATGTTCAAGTTTTCTTTTTGAAAGAGCTGAATGATGATGATGGCACCTAGTTCTCTCTCTGAACTAAATTTGCAACTGAAAAACAATGAAGCATACACTGTATTTTCATTTCATGGTAGAAACTATGGGTGAGTTAAAAGCAACTTCCGAGCAGCTCTGTGTCAAGAGTTTCTAATTTTATTTCTTTATTCTTATTTTTAACTACAACCGTGTCAGCTGTGTGTTACGAAGCCAACCAGTCGGAGGCCAGCTCCCAGCAGGGCAGTTCTTTTTCACAGAAAGGAGGCTGTGCTCGGGAACGCTGGCCTCCCTCCAGGCCTGCTGGAGAGCGTGTCTCCCTGGCTCACATTGCCCAAGTAACACCACGTGAGGGAGAAGGCGACGGCCATCTTCTGCGGGCTGTTTAACATTTATGGAAGTAGTTCACTGGGTAGCTGCCTCCCCCTTCTTCCCACTGCCCCCACTGGTCTCAGTTAGCCCTGACACTGTTAAGTTTCCATAGCAATTGCAAGAAGTTGCAACTGCCCTTGTATACTTAGGCCTGGCTGAGACAAATCCTTATCCGTTATGGTGTCTTGGCCAACGGATGTACCTTGGCTCAGTCCTCTCAGATGCTTTTGAGGACTGTTGAACTAGACTGTTGGACTAGAACTGTGTTCTAGTGCAAACTATACACTGTTGTTTCTTTTTGTTTCTTTTTTTCTCCTCATTTAAAAAACCTTTCTAAAGCTGTGATAATAGCATTAACTGCCTGAAGTGTTTTCGATTTTGAAAATAGGAAGTAGGCAATCTGTGGTTATCTCAGTGGTATTTGAAAAGTCAAACAGTGGTTCAGCAGAGTTGAATGTAACCTGGTGCATTATTTCTATGGCACAAACTTTGCTTCTGTCATTTCAAATGATGCTAACTAGAATAAACAGTATGATGAGCTCACTGCTTAGCGACGTGTAATTTTGGAAACACCTGCTGTCCTACAGTAACATTAGTTTTGTCTAAAACTTATGTTGATGTCATTTTGTGTTTTAGAAAGTACAACAGTATACATTAATAATTCAAGCTACGGACATGGAAGGAAACCCAACATATGGTCTTTCAAACACAGCAACTGCTGTCATCACCGTGACAGATGTCAATGACAATCCTCCAGAGTTCACTGCTATGACTGTAAGTACGGGGTTGGACTAATGGAAGGATGTGCATATTTATAACTATTCCCCACTTTTCTCATCGTGCTCACAGATGGTAAATATTTATTACTTACTGAATAGCTTATTGGCAGGTAGGACTTAAGCACATGCAGAATATAATACATACCTTAAATATGGAATTCTGCTTAAGCTCAGAGCAAGTGTTGATCAGGGAATGAAACTGTCAGTTTTCTGGGTGGCCTCAGTTGAGCTTTGTTAGATAAGTTGTCAGGGCTCTGGGGACACGAGAGACACTCTACCACCAAGTGAAGTGGATGCCAGCCTGTGGAGTAAAGTACAGCTCTTCCGTGCTTCCGCCAGTATGGTCAAAGTATTTGTTCTTTTTGCAGTTCTACGGTGAAGTACCAGAAAACAGAGTGGATGTCATAGTAGCTAACCTAACAGTAACAGATAAAGATCAGCCACACACGCCTGCATGGAATGCGAGGTACCAAATGACTGGGGGAGACCCGACAGGTCAATTTACTATCCTGACCGATCCAAATAGCAATGATGGGTTGGTGACTGTTGTCAAGGTAAGAGATGCCTGAAATTCAGTGAATTAAAGAGAGATGGAATAAGTGGGGGAACACTGAGAATAAATGTGAGCTCCTGAGGCCAGCTCAAGTCTTGAAAGTAAAATGAATGTGCACTGTCTGTGTTGCGGAAGTAAGCCATTCATCTTCTGGAATGTTTCCTTGCTTATGCTATAAGTAGTATTCTAAGCAATCAATTTTAAAAAGCAGGTAAGGTTGTTGAAAATGGCAGATTTTGAAGCTTTATTTACCAAAATACAGGAATTAGTCTGGGAAAAAGTGTTTGCTTAGCATTCATTGCTAGTTTCATTGAACAGCTTCCTACCTCCTGGCATCCATTAGTAGTCATGCTTGTTGTCTGCTGGTATTATGTCAACATGTTCCCATTAAGGAACAGATACAAATTAAACAGTCAAGTCACAATCAGAGAGGAAAAAGTGATAGGTAGGAGGCTACTTCTAAAAGAGACTTTTAAAGTCTGGCTATTTTTAAAACCTCATCTAAATACCTTTTATGGAATAACTTGTCTGTCTTCATTCCGTAGCCAACACTGCTCTGTGTTGAGGGTTGACTTACTTAGAGTGATAATAACAGTGTGGTTCTATAATTAAGCCTGCCAAGCAGTAGTCACCTTTCCTCATGACTCTCTGATAAGTGTAACATCTCTGAGCTGGCCTGTTCTGCTTTTGGCCCATCCACTTATGAAGTCAAGTATAAGATGCCAGTGTTCCCATTTGGAAATTAAAACATTCATTTTCTTTTCCAATTCTTATGCCTTTTCTAATCATCTCAGTATCTAGGTGAGATAAAGATAATCACTGTAGCTGTACAAAACTTCACACTAGGGTGGTGTTCTTTTTCTTCTCAGAACTCTCTCTGTTCTATAACTGCACTTCCCCAGTGGTAACAATTGTTATATTACAGTCTTCCAGCAAGAATTACGTCTGTGCTTTGTAATTAGACACATGCGTTTCTTTCTCAGATCTAGGAATAGCATAAAACTAGAAACCTCTGGAAAAGTGAATCTGAAAAATTACTTAAACTAAAGTAACAAAAGGGAAGCAACCCTGAGCATCCAAGTCTCTAATGTGTTTGACATAGCTTCGCTCACTGAGAGTTTGTTAAAAATAAATTTTTATCCCTTCTATTGCCAGTGTGCCTCAGTGCTTTGCCATGTCTGACCTGGTTTAGCAACAAAATAGCAGCATGTGGGAGCTTCATTTGGAAAAAGAACTTGTTCCTACAAGTGGAAGTGAATGATGGGTCTATTTAGAAGGGGGTCAGATCTATCATCTGAAATCAGAGGCTCTTAAACATCATAGAAAAATCAGCTTAGGATGGTGAATTGCAGTTCTGCAGTCCGATCAGCAGCACTTCTTTAAGCACCCAGACACAGGGTTGTTTGCAGTACAGTGAATTGATCTGGCAAGCTGTAATGAAGATTGGGTTGTTTCTTGGTTGACTTCATGCTGTCACATGCCAGTTGCCTCAGTAAGTCTAGAATTAGTGCAAGCAGGGCAGTGCATAGCACCGCAAAGCACCAGGTCTTAAGAAATGCCTCAGCCATCTGCAGCACAGCAAAGGAACTCAAGCTTCAGACTGTCTCCACTCCTTAAACTTGACTCCCTGCTCAGTGAGGAAGTCCCCAGACTGTAGGGTATCTGAACTCTGAAAATGGGAACGGTAGAGATACCAGCTGGAATTCACTGGAATTGCAAAGTCTTATAGTAAAATACAAGGACATGGGAGTCCATGATCTCAAGGGCTAGATATGGATGTGATCTTGTTTATAGGATGCCTGTCTTTCTGTGTTATAATAATGAAAGTCTCTCTGCTGGAGAGCTCCTCTCAGGGCACATCTGTTTAAATGAGTGCCTGCCACAAAGGTGGAAGTCCCCATGTCATCTTCTGATGAAACTGTTTGCTTCTGCTGTTGTAAGTAATGGCAGTACTCGAGCAAGTTAAATCCAAGAAATGCCAAGGTTTCAAGCTGTTCTAACTTTACAAGTGCTGCTGATGATGAGCAAAACCCCAACCCAGCTATGTGTTGAGGTATTACGTAGATTGTATTCCTTCTCAGCTCTTTCCTTGTTTTTCAGAAAACCACCATAACTATTGCTTGAAAACATGCTTTGAAGTAAAAATGTTTTTCACGTCCAACGCTATTGTGAGTAAATGTTAACGTTTTCCACTCTTTACGTTCCCAGCCCATTGACTTTGAGACCAACAGGATGTTTGTACTTACCGTAGCTGCGGAAAATCAAGTGCCTTTGGCTAAGGGGATTCAGCATCCCCCTCAGTCAACAGCAACAGTGTCCATTACAGTCATTGATGTGAATGAGAGTCCATATTTTGTTCCAAACCCCAAGCTTGTACGTCAAGAAGAAGGGCTACTTGCTGGTAGCATGTTGACAACTTTCACTGCACGGGACCCAGATCGTTACATGCAGCAAACCTCTCTAAGGTCAGTATAAACATTTTACAGTTAACAATTACAGTACAATATGTATTTTTAGAGCATGTGCGGAGCATAGGGACTGTGAAGTTTACTACAACATGGAGCTATAGCAATACCTTCTGCGGATCTTTAGCAGTACTGTCTAAATGGATTCTTGGCCTTGAAAATAAAAATAGCCTGACCTGTTCATAGGTCTGTGTAAGTAGGGTCAAATTCTAATGCTAGGTCCTACTTCATCAAGGTACAATGAAGTTATGCACCTGTCTTAAAGTACACTTGGCATCCCAGTGATTTCAGTCAGAACAGTCACATGCTTAGTATGAACTAAAGCTCTTGCAGTTTCAGTTAACTAGCAATTTTGATCCTGTATCAAAACCACATTAGATTGTGGACCAAATCTTAAGGAGTTTTCTTCTCAGCTGTTCACCAACAATTTGCAGTATTGTTGTTGCCCATCGGTAAACTCTTGTGCTGATAGCTATGATTGTAATTTGTTCTTGATTCACCTAATGTCTAAAAGGTGATCTAAATTAGAAAACTGGTGAGTATAAAGCAAAATCATGGAAATATTTAGCATGCTTGCTCATGCCTCATTCAGAAAGTGGTCACTGGCTACAAAACTCAGGCAGATTGATTAGCCTTGGGTCAGGGCTTGCTCTCCTGGTTTATCCAACAGCTTTTTAGTAGTGTAGAGGAAACTCCAATATATACATTTTTAACCAGCTAAGATAGTTTTCTCTTTATTAATTGCAAAGACCAAATTTGATAGATCGAGGGATGGTTTTGAAAGATGCTTTCTTTCAAAAGAACATGAGAAATACTCATTAAAACCAGTGCCTCTTTAGAAAATGAAGTTTAAGTGATACTGAAAGCATGAGAATAATTTATTGCTGTTAACAGCTCTTCGTAGATTGTTAATTCTCTCCATCTTTCCTACTTTAAAAGCATGGTAACGTAAAAATTAGTATCATTAGCTGTTTTTTAGAGACCAAGCAAGAGGGATCCTTAGTGAAGTATCTTGAGTCTGAAGGTACATGTTACGTAATTTATGTTAATTGTGTGGTTTACTAAAGTAATGTGATAACTTGCATGGCAGGGCACTTAAGAACAGTCCTGTGTTGAAATTCTTGAATGTCTTCACGAATTTTAGTGACAAAGCTTAACAAATGGAAATCTTGTAAAAGGTTGACTCCAAATTTTAAAAAGTTGTTGAGAATACAAATTCAAGTATCTTTGTTATCTTAATTGTCAGTATTTATCTTTGAAAGTAAATAACACGTGTTAAAACACACAGGTACTCAAAACTTTCGGATCCTGCAAATTGGCTGAAAATTGACCCTGTTAATGGACAAATAACAACCACAGCTGTTTTGGACAGAGAATCGATATATGTGCAAAACAATATGTATAATGCAACTTTTCTTGCCTCTGATAATGGTATGTATCAACATTGTAAATTTGTTCAAAAGGCTTTCTCCTGTGTGATTGGCATTCTGTTTTACTGGTGCAGAAAACAGAGCATTCTTAGAATATATCCATTCAGAAGCCTGTATTAGTATCAGGCTTCATATTGTTTCTCATGAAGTAGCTGAAAAATAAGTCAGCAGGTTCAGACTAAGGCACTGGGTTTGTTATATCAGTCAAGCTTACAGAAAAGTGAAAAAGTCTGCACAAGACTGTTCCAGGCTGAGTTGGATTCATAGCAGGAGTGGTTGATGATTTTTTGGGGAGTAGCTTGTTGAAGGGGGTCATGGATTGTATTTTTCCGTATTCTGACTGCAGTAGTGCAAAGGAAAAAGTGTGTTTTTCTTTGGCAGTTTTTAATGAAGATCTCTGCTCAGAAATTAGCCCTGTGAGACTAGCTAAAAATGTTGTGCTGTTAACAGTCAATATCAAAAAGATGGACAGGTGTATTTAGTAGTACTCTCACATTACAGGGGAAAGCTGAGGCTGTTTACTTTGGAGAGAAGTCAAATGGTGAAATTATGCAAACTGGTTCAGTATAACAAAGCTAGGTCAGCTATTTCTATCCTTTTGGCCCTGTTCTGGAGAGTAAAATTAAATGGAGTTGGAAGGAGATTTTATTGGGTATAGCAGGAGGAATGAGAACTATTGCTAATTATACTGAGAAATTCAGTGCTGCATGTTCTCATAAATGTGTGACTTTAGCAAGGTTTAAGGAAGCATCACACGTTCAATACAGATAACAAAAAATGTCTAGAAGTATGAATCTACATGCTGAAAGTAAGTATTAGAAAGAATTTAAATGTCATGCATGTGATGAAGGATAATATTAAGTCTTCCAAGATAGTGAAGAATTTCTTCAGCAAATTCTGCATGTTTTTCTCTGAAGCATTTGATGTGGACTTTCTCTGAAAAAAGGAACCTAGCTATTTGCTCAAGTACAGTGATGCAGTCCCCCTCTTCAGTGAATCTGGAGTTATGTTGAGTTTTGCTGGATAAGGAACTTCTTCCAAGGGCAGACTACATGCTTATTTGTGTGTTTGCAGGAACACTTGACAGCTTTAGACTAGCTTGGTAAAGACAGAATACCAATAGGTGCATGGTAATCAAAAAGTGTTGTTACAATTTCATTTAAAGTAATTTTGTAACTGTAAACAGGCTCCATACCTGGTTCTTTTTCCTTTTTTCCCAAAGGAATTCCTCCAATGAGTGGAACTGGCACACTTCAGATATACTTGCTGGACATCAATGATAATGCTCCCCAAGTGAACCCAAAAGAAGCTACCACGTGTGAAACGCTGCAGCCTAATGCTATTAACATCACTGCTGTAGACCCTGACATTGATCCAAATGCTGGCCCATTTGCCTTTGAGCTGCCTGATTCACCTCCTAGTATTAAGAGGAATTGGACCATTGTTCGAATTAGTGGTAATTAACATCACAGAAATCTTAACTGTGTTAAAGGAAATACTGTGTATTCTTTTCTGTGTTCTACTTTGGTGTTATCTCATACGTTGATCTGGTTGACATGAATGGGAAAGAACCTTGGCACGAGTTCCCCAAAGAACAAATGAGTTTTAAGGAAGTCTGTTGTCCTGAATGCCACGCACATAGTGGGTGTTACACCCTGTTATGTGATGTACAAAGCCATTTTTGCCACGAGCAGTACACTGCCTTTTAACAGGTGCCTTGTTTTCACTCACAGGTGATCATGCCCAGCTCTCTTTAAGGATCAGGTTCCTGGAGGCTGGTATCTACGATGTGCCCATAGTAATTACAGATTCTGGAAATCCACATGCATCTAGCACTTCTGTGCTGAAAGTGAAAGTTTGCCAATGTGACATAAATGGGGACTGTACTGATGTTGACCGGATTGTTGGTGCAGGACTGGGCACTGGTGCCATCATTGCAATTCTGCTTTGTATCATCATCTTGCTCAGTAAGTAGATGGATCTCTCAGTCCCGACTCTTTTATTCTTGTATTGTAAGTGCCTTTTTATGTTTCAGTCCCATGTACCTTGACATAGACCAGGGAGGTGCTGAAGACTCGAATACAGGAACTGTTGCTATTGAACAGCTTTCTGATGGATTAGGAGTTTAGGAAAAAGATTGTAATTAGCACTTGCATGGGTACTGGGCAGTCAAGTTCACAGTCCCCACACTGAGCTTAAGAAGGAAGTTTTCTATCTGTGCCCAAAGGCACAAGTTATGTTACATCAATGTGTAACCAGGATGAAGTTGAGATTAGCCCTCAGACATTTAGTCTCTGGTCCTGTTGCTACTGTATAATTTGACGCCACTTACAGTAGGTAACCCAGCCTCTGAGGAATGCTCTGGTGTTACTACTGTTGTGTGTCAGATTAATGTAAGTGGGCTATTTTATGATTTTGGAAAGTAATGTATCACAGCATTTCATATAAGGCCTGACAAGCCAGCAGCCATGCAGGGAAAAGAGATGTGTGTGTTTGTTCAAGTACTACATAAAGCTGTGCTAGTATTTTATTTTTGTGTTGAGTGCATTCAGTAAGGGAAATGACTAAACATCATGACTAAGTATCTGTCCAGTGTAGTAAATTAGATGCCAGATCTCCTACACACTATGGTTAACTGATTTCTGATTGTGGTGGAACACGAGAAAAAGATTAACCTGTTTAGAGTATACTGCGCACTAGTCCAGAACATAAGAAATGATGGAAAGGAGTCCTGTGGGGGTGGAGGGTGTGTGGGAGAGTCTTTGAGCCTGACAAAGCCCATGCCTGTACATAAGTAAAGCACAGTGATTTTCCTGGTACGAGGCACTCTTAAAATGTCAGGTATTGTTTTAGCAGACACTTCACTGAAATGATTATATCTTTTAAGATATCTTTCTAAGATATTCTTCATATACTTACATTCTAGATACAACTATCTTCATGGAAAGAAGTGTCAGTGTAATTAGAAATTTACCTAGTATATTAGAAAATCATGTATTTAGTTTGTTTTCTTTCTCATTTTGTTTCCTTTCTCATTCTGCTCTCATTAAAAGCTTTAAATTGTAAACAATCAGTATAACAGAAAAATGATTGGGAATAAACGATTAAAATATATGCCACTGTATAAAGTGGCATAAATTGTTTGGTCATAGTGGGGAAAAATTCAGATAGTGTAGTCTAGAATTCTTATTACTACTGGAAGGATTTCCTTTTGAATTCAGTGATTCATTATACTTGTTTTTTTCTTACTTTATGACAAGTTTATTTTGCAGATACAGAACAGATTTGTGATGTAGGGAAGTAATTTGTGATTGATTTCAAAATCAAGTTGCTTATAGTGTCCTCAGTTTAAACATCTTCAGCTTAAGCTGCCATCTTTGAAATTTGAACATAAAAAGCCATCCTGAAATGTCTCATGCAGAACAGCCAAAGCCAACAGTAATAGTGTAGTTTAAATTTGCACAAACTTCCATACTTCAGAATCACGGTGTGTGTTTGTCGTCTCTTTCTGCCACGTAGTTTTAGTTCTAATGTTCGTGGTATGGATGAAGCGCCGTGATAAGGAGCGTCAGGCCAAGCAGCTCTTAATTGATCCAGAAGATGATGTGAGGGACAACATTCTGAAATACGATGAAGAAGGTGGTGGAGAAGAAGATCAGGTGAGGAATGACAAATACTTTTTATGTATGGGCTTATATTTAGTGCTGCACTTTGTTTCTGTTGACAAATGGTATTAAGTTGCTAATTTGTGCATAACACACTGAAGACAAAGAGTACTATTTTAAAAACCTGAAATAAAACATTGCTTTCTCATGTTGCTGTCGGAGTTACAGACAGAAATGTTCTGCCTCTTTGGGTGATATGTAAAATCAGAAGTGTGCTGACTTACACCATCAGAAAAAGTCATGGTATTCTTACCATAAGCAGTTATATTTAAATGAAAATAAAAATGTCTTCTTATTGTAATCTGTAAACCTTTGCTCCTTGTCTGTTGTATGGGATCCTGTTGTATGGAATCAGTGGTACAGAGTGGTTAATTCAGTCTGTTAGAAATACAGCCCTTGTGTAGTGGTAGGTGAGTGCTTTTCTGGGTGTACAGTAATGTGTGCTATTGACAGATTGGCCACTACTGAGATTTTAGCTTGGAAAGTATTTATGTTTCAAGTAGCTGTCAGGGCACATCTGTGCTTATTCAGATACCTTTCCAGGCAGGTGCCATATGCATTTACTCTCACATCACCTCTGATTGAACCGTTGCTGGTATGTCGGAGGGCTAGGAGTGATGTGGACATGCTAAGAATAGCTACTTTTTCCTTCTTTCTCTTCCCCCCCACCTCTCTCTAATTTAGTGAAATTCCAAGCAGTGTGGCTTCCTTCCTTCGGAGGAGATTTGTTAAGTGCTTTCTGAGCATGACAAACAGTAGAATAATGCACGTTATTACTGGTAGAAGTGAGTATAATAATTATGAAGGGAACAGTGATTATAATGCAGCCTGAGAAATTTTCCATTAAAAAGCCTTGAAAAATCAAGTATTATTCTTCCACACATCTCCAGTCATGTTCATCTAGCACTTCAGTCATCTGAAAAGTGTCTCCTTTCACTAGTACAGACACGTACGGCTTTCCTCTGCTTGTCTGTTGGTTTGTCTGAGATTTTTGTTCTCCTTAGTAACTTCCAGACTTCCTGTGTTTCCCCCAGGTCCTGTTCCTATTTCCTGGCTTTTCTGCATAACTTTGTTTGTAATCAGCTTGCAAAGGAAACCTTAGCTTATGCAGTTCAGGAAAATCGTTTATGTTAATAAACTGAAGGCAACCCTTTGAGACTACGTATATTCCAGTTGACTGTGCATACTGAGTACAAGAACCATATCCAGTTTGTGCATGTTGTTGCACACAAGGAAACAAGAAAAGTCTGACCTGTGAAGACTTAATTTTCCAATTCATGTATCCCCAGCTCTTGTCCACCCACAATTCCCTGGAGGATCTGCTTAGCAATTTTTATGTAGTTTTGGTTTTGTTCTGACCTCACAGTCCTCAGGATAGAGTCAGTAAAGTTTTCAGTGTTTATACTGTTGGCTAGGAAATTGTAGGTGATACTATTAGAGTGTTGGGAGAGGTTGTGCCTGCAGATCAGAAACCTTAAGCATTGTAGTAACAGCATCAGAAAGAGTAAAATAATCATTTGAGAAGAGTGCTGAAGTCTCTCCTCTGACCATTGTACACAGTGCTCCTCTGCAGGGAATGTGCTGTTTTTATCAGAGAGATAGTCAGGGGAGCGCAGCAGGACGTAACGTTTTGTGAACACAGTTGAAGATGAGCAGGATGTAAACCGTCCAGAATTGCAGCCTTTCACCAGCTGTGAATGAGCATAGAGAATGCAGTGAAAGGAGGAACTGTCAGTGCAGTAGTAAATTGGTAGGAAATGGGAAATGAGAATCATGTCTTAAAGTGCGTCGAGGAAGCTCCAAGATATAGGGAAGTTCAAGGACTTCATTAAATAAAAAAAGGAAGATTTTTAGCCACAAAAACCTTGCTTTCTTTCTTAAGATACATTTTGAGGACATTGGTGGAAATTAATTATTGTAATTACTAGCCACATAGTTCGGGTACACTGGTCACTCTCTTGATCCCTTGAGCAGTGGACTGTAATGTCTGTAGATCTGAAAGATCTTCATACACTTCAGACATACCAAACGTCACAGGAAGGGAAAGTAAAAGCACCCACAAAATGTAGAAAGCTTTTATAACCACTTCTGTAGCCAGTTTTGGATAATTGCATGGGCAGAAAAAGAAAAAAAGGGGATTAGCTACTTTCACAGCTCCAAAATTAGTAATTTGATTGTGTCTGAATAGAGAGCACCAACTTTCATTTTGGCACCTAATTTTCTATCTAGAGTGGATGGTCGCTGCATTTCCTGCCTCTTTTTCATGGAGGTGCTTTAACTTGATGGTTTGCTACACAAAAATGTAGATTCCTTTTGGCACTTAACTAGATGATCACAGTTCCTAGGTTCGCTTGTTCTTGTTTTCCTTCTTCCCTCATTCCTCACCCCCTGAGGAAAGAGGAAGACTACTTTTTGTTTTATCATTATTATTTCTTGTGAAATGGTTTTACACCCATTTTGAATGAGATTTAAGAATCATGTATGCTAAGCTTTTGGAGTGTCGCAACAAGTTCCCTAAAAATAGTTATCTCATCTTTGCTTAGCAAAACCCTGTGCGAGCAAAGCAATGTAAAATGCTGTTCATATGTTGTCCATCAAGATTTTTTTTTCTTTCAGTTTAAAGAATTAAAGTGTCAAAGTTAAGTGTTCCCAAAAAAGCAAGACTGCCATGAAATTTTTTTTTTCAGAATGAGGCCTCATAAGGCCACTGTTGTATTAAAATAAAGAAAAAGTTGTTTCTTGTCAACCATGGATCTGCAGATCATCAACACATGACAAAGGAAGATGCTCTATGTCAATATTAATGTTTCTTGCTGTCCTCTCCTAAAAATTATCAGCACTGATTGACCAAACTGCCTAGGTAGAAGATGTTGCCAAAAGAGTCTCAGGAACGCAGAGACATCGAAGCCTGGAGAGTTCTCATGCAGCAAAAGAAAAAGGGATGCTCAAAGCTTTTTGCAAGTGTTGATGAAAACACAGAGTATTTTAAGAAGTTCAGATATTTTCATAATCTTTGCATTTTAAAATTCCTTTTTCTATTGATAATAAGTAAATAATATAGGCCTTCTTAAAATTACCTGCTCTTCTGAATGAATACTTGATGATGAGGCCGCACTATGTAAATGATCATCGTGTTTATGCTGGTATTTTGGTGACCAGAAGATTTGGTTGGTAAGGCTCAAAGATAAGTGATGACATTAAGATTCTTTGGATCCTAAACCAAACTAATATCAGATCTCTGGTTCGTTCTTGGAAGGTCATTTATTTATTTAGGCAGTGGATTTTTTGTTTGTTTCTTTTAAATGTTATTCAGTTTGGTTTCCAAGCTGTCACAGCACTCTCCTAAAGCATTCTCAGCATGTTGCTTTCAAATTCTTCTGCAATCAGAGTAATGTATCCAGTAACAAATTTTATTAGTTCCAAATTTCTGCTTCTTCCTCTGAGACGTAGCTGCTGTCAAACAGTAAAATGGTATTCCTGCGTCGTCTTCTTCTGTGTTTGCGTGTGTTCTCCCCCTTCCCAAGCTAGAATTTTGAATTAATTCTGATGTGAAGATTGTCGTCAAAGAGCAGTTTATTCTGTCTCCTGTTAATCCACTCTGAGGCTTTCTTGACCTGCTTTGCTCACTGACAGACTGAATGGTTGTAAAGAAAATTGAGGTTCTGGAATGATTCGTTGTCTTTCTCTAGCCTGGAATGATCTACACAGGATTGTGTGATTTCCACAGTAGAGAAAAATTGCATTTAATTCCCTAAGCCAGAAAAACTCTATATCTGTCAGTCATAACTGATGTCAGCCTGCTCCCACTGCAGAGTGTTGTCAACACAAGAAGTATTTTGGCCTGTTTTCACCTGAAATTCTGTTTTTTGGAAATAGAGTTTAAAACCTTGCTCTGAAAGCTCTACAGCACTTGTATTGTCCAGGCAGCAATGCTTTTGCTTTCTTTCATTTTTTTTCCCACTGTTCCGGAAGCTGAAATGAGAGGTAGTGTTAAGAGAGGGATGAGATACCCCAGGTAGAAAGTCTGTTATTCTTCCCACTATTTTGTTGAGTATTTTCCAGTTCTAACAATTTGTCCCATCTGTTGGAGCCAGACCATGAGTTACTTTGGGTTGTCTCCGTTCCACAGGAGTCAGTGGGGCTGTTTTGGGGAAGAGGATTTTGGGGTTTTATTCCCTCTGAATGTTTAACCCAGCAGGGGCATTAGTTTGCCAGATTCTGAAATGAATGTACTGAGTGCATTGATAAGTTCTGAAGCTGGGAGTGACGGTCTTGATTAATAATGAACTGCTGCATGATGTGGAGCTTGTAGTTGTTAGCAAACAGGAGGTGTGAGAGACAAAGGACTGACATAGTCCTGGTGGCATGTTGTGCACTCAGCTTGTAACGCTGCTGTCAATTCTAAATGCAAAAACCTTATGTTGGCTGAGTGTTAAAGCACTTAGCACGTCTGCCACATAGTTCGCATGTATGGCAGATCACAACCTGTAAACATCACTAATGCATTTTACCACATGTCTCAAGCTGTTCATGTGCTTTACATTGAGGCAGTGGGTGCTCAACTGGGATACTTGGTGCGTACATCAGCTTGATAACTGTGATGTGTATTCTTTAATTGTTTTTTCATGAGTCTTCTATAGCACATTACAGAAGATGCTCCTCACGTCTCCTTTGAGTCCAGTTCTGTGGTGTTTCCTGAATTTTAATAGTGCATAGTTATGCAAGCGATCTTGTTGAGGCAAATTAGACCAGCAAGGGGTATGCCTTGAAACTATTTCTTATCAGCTCTCCTGAGTGTATTTTAACCTGATCAGCACACCTGAATAGAAGAATTTCTAAAGCAGTGATTTTGCTATCATTGGAAGTATTTTTCTTACTTAAAAACTCTACTTGATCCTTCCTAAATCAGTTTCACTCTTCAGATGTTATTCCACAGCTTGCTTTTCTTCTTGTTTTATTACACATTAATAGAGAGAAATAAAATAGTAGTGATTATTTTAAAGATGATAAAAACATAATAGTCTCCTTTCAGGTATCAATGGATCTAAATTCCAAACAGGAGTTTCTCATTTGCGAAAAACGATAGCTTTTTATTCCAGCATTTGTGTGCTGTTGATAAAAATGTATTGAGCAATCATTCGTATTGTAATAGTTTGTTTATTTATCTTAATGTCATAACTTTCTGGATATTGGTGTCTTAAGATTACATCAGTTTTATGTGCTGGATCTTTATCATAACCTCTGTTGTAAAAACAACATTTCTGCACTACTTTAACAACATTATAAATCCATGTGGTGATATTTTACCATCCTGACTATTCACACCGTTTACTCTCACTTCTTAACCTTTATTCTGTACTGCATTTAAGAGCGTAAAATATTTCATTTAAAAAGTCTAACGATAATGAATAAAATAACTGTTGTTAAGGTATCCCTGGGCATCTGTAATATGATAAGCAGGAGGAATTTATTTTGAGAATAGTGATTGCTTACTTAGACCTTGTTTTTTGAGTGAGTGACTCATGCGGTGCTCCTGTGGAGGAATTATTATCATCCTTTGGTGAATCTTTTTCTCATCATGGAAAAGTAATGTTCCTATAATTCCATTACAAAATTGTTTTTTATTTTATGCTGTCTAGAACCTACGTCAGTGTTATTGTGTTTTATCTGCAGTCGGAGTTTAACTTTCACCTTTACATCTAAAAAGATAACTGAGCTTCTTGGTTATCTTAAAAGTGATTAACTTGTAATGCTCCAGATTTATCTATAATAAAAATAAATGGGAAAAAGAATACGGCAGAAAGTAATCAAAAATGAATTGCAAATAAAGACCAACTGTTAGTGCAGACACTTTAACTAGCCTCCCACCTGCAGTCTGCATCTAGTCAGACTCGTGTGCTTTTCCTTTTTGGGAGTCCTATTATTTCAGCAAGGGGCTTTGGAGCATTTTGCAGAACTCAAGCAATATTTTATGTTCAAGTTGCTCAGCATTATTTCTGAATGTATTTACTGGGTTTGGGGGTAGAATGGTTAGAGGGTTGGTTTTCACTTCCCTTTCATTGTTTTGAAAAGACTTCTAAAATTGTGAACTTTGGCCTGAATTTTTCCTCCGTTGCTCCCCCTGCCCTAATTCTCTGTTGGAGGAGACGGTAATTTTATCCGTGGATACTTCAAGTCATAGTTTGCACTGTTATCTTAACTCTGAAATAAAATCGGGTTTATACTGAGATATCATCCTGTAAAATAGATGTGTGAAGTGCAGACTTCTACCAGTGCTGCTTTACGTGCTCTTAGAGCTCCGCACCTTGTTTTGTCCAATGAATGCTACTTATAGCTGTCATAATCAAGTTAAGTGAACTAGTGACAATTAAATTGATTTCTTCCATGAGAATATATCAGAATCTGCATGTCTTCACAAAGGCCATATGCTTTGAAAATGAGAAACAGGTGTTGTATTTTTGTTATACGAGTCACGTGTCCAGGCCTATATACACACATAGCCAAAGTTTTCTTTCTATGAGAGGTTTAAAAAAAAAAAAAAAAACAACAAACAAAGCTTGTTTGATTGTTTTTAAGCACACCCCATCTGTGCATAAAAATTTATGGGTTTACTAATTTGTGGTTTCAATCTGGTATTTGGAATTCTGCTTTATTTCAGTATGCATTCATATTGAGCAGGTCTAGTTAGTGAAACATGCTTTCAATTCATGCTTTTGCCAATGACTTCTAAAATTCAAGCACAATCAGAGCAGCTAATCCAGGAGGAAAAGTTAACTTTACATTGAAGCTTCTGGGAAATTCTGTCTCCTGGATTATGTTTCTTCTTTTTTATTATTATTTTTTTTTTTTGTAACCTTCTCCAAAGATTGGTTGCAGCCAGAAGGTGAGGTACTTCTTTAGAAATCTCTCTCTCCCACTGCCGCAGCTGATGGCTTCTGTACGAGGGATTATTACTGAAGTGCCATTAAATGAATGGCCACTTTGCACGAGAGGAAGTTGTTTAAGGGAAAAGCATTTTCTTTTTCTTTGTAAATCAGTGATTATTAGAGAATATAAAATGGCATTTTCTTCTGTTCTGGCCATTTCTTCTATTCACATTGAAAAATGTGAATTGTGCTTCCAACTACTGTGTAAAGGTTCTTAAAGAAAAGCTTTTAAGAGTTTTGGTCTCCTGTCTGCACAGCTGGTAAAGTGGTTAATCTGTAAGGGCCTGGGTAGCTGGTTTTCGCATTTAGTACTGTCTCCTTGGATCTCACATTTCAGGAATGTGAGTTCAGAGCTACTAATGGTGCAAGTCTTTGCTTAAAGCTGTCTAAAACTAAGTGAATAGCTAATGCTGTTAATATTTGTAATTGGGCTTATACAAGGTTGGCTTCCTTTGTGGTAAGGGAGCTTGAAGATAGCTTAATTTGACAAAATGCAGCTTCTGGTCAAGTACCTTTTTAGAAGATCCTGACTTTTTTCCTTTCTTAAAACAAAAACAGGAGTTCTTCTGTTTCAGTACAGGTGATGGTGGGATTTTGATTGTTTGGTGGTTGTTTTTTTTTTTTTCCAGCTTTTTTTTTTTCCCCCCAGTAAATAGTGAAATCAAAAGAGACTAACTAAGGAGACAGAAGTGTTTGTGGTTACATCAAGTTATATCACTGAAACATTAAGCTAGTCATCTCATCTGCCACCAGTTATCTAAAAGGTAGCTGTATTGTCCCATATAGTTCTATGATACCTTTATTAGCAAGAGGTCATTCAACTTGCTTCACTTAGATCCCTGTCATTGAATTGGAGGCTTCTGTTTTCCTGTAGACTTGGACAACCAGATCAGTATAATCTTCTGGTTTCTTGAAGGCCCGAGTTGGCTAGGTAAACAAAAGCAAATGTTTTAGCTACCTTCCAATAGAAAAAAAAAAAAAAAAAAACACCACTGATTCTTCTTTCCATCAACCATCTGAGCTTATCCAGAAGTCTTAAAGAAAAAGAATTCAAACCTTCTGAATGAATTTGCTCAAATCCAAGCTTAAGTAAGGAAAAGAAAGGTATTTGTTCTAAAATTATTGAAGTTAAGGCTAACTATTGGAAATCAGAAAATAAATGCCTCTGACAAAAGCTAGCAGCAATATGAATTAAATGCCATTGCATTTAATAGGGTACCTGTTCTTGTTCCTCATTAATTCCTCAGCAGACTGAAATAGTGAATGGGTAACATAGAACAAGGCTGAAGCTAGGACAAAATTGTTGACTTCCAGTTCTGAATTAGAATAGAAATAATGACCCCGAACGTTGCTCTAAGCTGGCTGTCCCAACCTGCCTCAGCATGCTTTTTTCTCTCTCTAATATGGTACAGTTTTCCTTTTAGCTGTCACTTCTGCACTTAACTATGTTAAACTCTGCTTGAGACTAACCTTAAAGTCTGTTCTGGAGCTTTAGATAATACAGCAAAAGTTTTTCCATTTATCTAGCAGTGAATGCAACATTGAGCAAAGAGATGGAATTTCTACAGCTCTAAACAACTTACACTCTAGGTCTTTTTTTTTTTTTTTTTTTGCTGTAATTGAGTAGGGTTGGCTTCAGACAGAATGTTGAAACAGCTGGAGACATTGCATGGTGCTGTGTGTGTACGATATTAAGCCCAGTTGCAGGAGGTGGTGGATGACTTGCCATACCTGAGTGATGTACAGTTGGTATTGATTTTAATGATACGAGAGAATTGGGAGTCTGTGGTAATAAGCACAATGGATCTCTTTTTTTCCTGTCCAGACACTTAATAGACCTGCAAAATAAATTTCCTCTGATAGAAGTCTGGAAGGCAGTGTCATAAATTATCCTAGAAAAGAAATCCAAACTGGAAGTCCACGTAAAGAGACATTCTGCCCTGCTGTTGCCTTGAGGTTGGCAATCTTTGCTGTCTCTGTAGCTATAAAGCTCAGAAATGTCCCAAACTATACAAATACACAGGAGAGTAACCTTAAATATGACAACGCTGTCTGACTTTTTAAATACAGTATTTCTGTATGACCACTAATCGGAAAGAGTTTTTAGTACAGGAATGGGCGAATGGATTTTAAACTAAAAGAGGAGAGATTTAGATGAGATGTTTGGAATTCTTTTATTCAGAGGGTGGAGAGACACTGGAACAAGATGCCCAGAGAAGCTGTGAATGCTCCATCCCTGGAGGTATTCAGTGGGGATGTATATTCATATTTTATTCATATATTATATATATATGAATTTTATATATATATATATATATATATGAATTATACATATATATATATAATATAAATGTATAAATATAAACGTTTACACAAATAATATGTATGCAGTTTATATATAAACTGAAATTACCAGAGAGATTTTCCTGATTTTAATGTATTTTTTTCATTTTACCATACCTATTTGAATTCCTCCATGTGAAAACATTTAGTATTAAAAGGAAGTGTTTGAAAAGAATTCTCAATACATATTCATAAATTCTGAAGCTACATTCTACTCTGATGTGATTTTCTGATAGTATGCCTGTAAACTGTTTTGATTTATTTTACATAATAAAAAGAGAATGGATGAAGAGTTCAGTTTACTTTTACTTTCTTTACTTTTACTTTTTCCAGTCCATACAGCTTTATCAAAATGACTTATTCTGTTTTGTTCTTGACGAGCCAAATGTTTAAGGTTACAGCTCTGCCCCGAGGAAGTTGTAACGTAATGAAAACATACGAAACCACACTGTAAGATCCCAGTGGAGCTGTTGCACCTTTTTGACTGTGTATTTGTGCACAGGCAGTTGAGGACCTGAGAAACAAATTAGAAAGTGTAGTGATCTGATAGTAAAGTTCTCCCAGTGAGCTGGCTTCACTGCAATCAGCAGACCTCACTTCCTGTTGAAAGGTCTGTTTTGAGGGGCCGCTGTTGGTAAAGTAATACTCTCAAAAGGCCCCCTAAGTTCTGTGAAGTGATAGCAGAAATACATATTTCTTTCTCAGGAGTCAGTTAGGAACAGATGAGAATGTAATTCTCTGTACAGACAGCTCCCAGCAAATTGAGATTGCAAATATGATTTTTACTAGGAAAACACTATTGAAGAATAGATACTGATTGTGGAAGAACTTATTTTAGAATGCTTCTCAGCTGCTTGGACTATTTGTGGGGTAGGGCATCTGGAACAAAGCAGAGCTGGCGTTAAGCCCCAGTCTGCTGGTAGCCCATGGATGGTTGGCTTCAGTTTAAGCCTTTAAGTCCAGTTCTTTGTTCTGCATTTTTACCAGTGCCTTATGCAAAGGCATCTTTGAGCATGACTACCTTCTAGACATGACAGTGCTGAAATGCATCACACTGTGCAAATAGTATTCAGACATATCTATCTTAAATGCATAAATATTCATCTAATTAGAAATTTAATATACGTATATACTGCTTATTGGAATTCATAGTGCTGTGCTAGCTTCATCAGTCTGCCAGAGTTGGAAACTGCAGCATCAAGTACTTAATGAACAGATCCACAAGTAATCTTTAGAAAAAGCTGAGAATTAAGGCCAAATCTGAGGAGCTTTGTACTTCTTATGACATTTTTCCCCCTTTGGCTTTCATATTATGGAAGCCACACGAAATCAGCAGGAAGTCTTAAACTCCATTCTTGAATGTATTCTAAAATACTGTGGTGTAGTGCACTTGCTTCTTCCTCAGAATGAGAATGTCTGGTGTTTATTTCCCTGGAAAAATAAGAGTTGAATTTGATATCTTTGCTGTGTGCAGTAGATCATCATTACTAGGGAAAATGTTTAGTCTCTTAATAGTGCTACACAAATCCTTTCTTCTCAATGGAAAATGTATGAGAACCACTACAAATCTGATGGAACAGTATCAAAACAGTGGGTTCAGGGAGTGTAAATCAAATAATGTCCTGCAAGTAACTGTGTTTTAGGCTTATTCTCAATAGGTGTTACGATCCTTAAAATAAGAGTTGTGGTGAAATGATGTAGTGTACTTCCCTTTTTTCTTTCCTTGTGTTTCTGCTGGCAGATACCATTAAAATTCTCCTAACGCGCTCTCTCTGATTCACATTTTTCAGGATTATGACTTGAGCCAGCTCCAGCAGCCTGACACTGTAGAGCCAGACGCCATCAAACCTGTTGGAATCAGACGTCTCGATGAAAGGCCAATCCATGCAGAACCTCAGTATCCAGTCAGATCAGCTGCTCCTCATCCTGGGGACATTGGGGACTTCATTAATGAGGTAAGAGAGAGTTTCCTCCTATGATCTGTAAGCTTTTTTATTTTCTTAATTGTACTCCACATCAGTAGCTGTTAAATTTGAATATTAGAACTTTTAAAAACATTCTTAAACAATTAAAGTTGTCTTGCTGGATTGAAGTAAATACGTTCTTTTAAAGTGCAGACAAATTTAATTAACTCATCCAAACAGAAAGTGATGATATATCAATTAACTTCTGCACATTTCTATTAATTACATTCATAATACATTATCAGCCACAACCACAGTATCTCCAAGCAGGATTATTCTTTCAGTTCCAAGTAATAAATAGACTAACAAAATTATAGTTTGGCCTAAATTCATTTATTAATTCCGAGTAATTTAATAATAGAAGTAGTTCATGATCATTTTCCTCATACATTACCCTTTGAATCCAGATAGTAGTGGAAATTCTGTACGTTCAGTAAGGCCAAAAGAATTTCATCAAATACGATTAGTGAGCAGGGCAGCTAAATTAAATGTTATGTAAGTGCTTTTAATACTTGTCATAGAGCTTTAGAAGTCTTTGCATTATCTCTGATTCTTCAAATTAATAAAGATAAATGCAACTAAGATTCAGACTATAACCAGATTATTCACACTTCTGAATAAAATAACGGTACAAATATTTGTTTCATTAATTTAGTCTCTTTTCAATCTTAAATCATTGATTGTTATGTAACTTAAGACAGCAGAATGAGTTTTCTTGTGCTCATTAATTATAGAAAAACAAATATTTAGCTTATTTTTAAGTAAGTTGTAAATTATGTTTTAATAACTTGGTATTCTATAGATTAATAGAAGTAAATTATATTCTCTAGTTTTCTTGTCTCTCCAGCAATTAATAGCTGGATAAGTATTGAAGAGAACAGTTTTTGCAGCTACATTTCTTGTTGTTTGTTTTAAGGAAAAAAAACAGACTAATACACTTAAGTTTCTTCTGTGTTAGCAAGCTGCATAAAATGGAGTTTGATCCTAATAAGATACACGACAATACTATGCAAAGGGAGGTGACTAGCTGTAAGCTCTTCCAATTAGATGTATTTTAAGAGTATCCAGATTTGTGAAAGACCTCGATTAGAATGAAGTGGTTTAGCAAAGAGGATTTTTGCATACCTTGTACTTCTAAATATTACAAATACAGTTGGCTTTTGTAATTGAGTGGAGTCATGGGAGAATAAAATGCCCAGGATTGTGTACACGCTAGAACTTCCTCACAGTCCCTCATCTTCTTCCAGACGATCAGTTTCCCTTCCTATTCTCGCGTGAGCGTGCCCAGACACTCCCAACCTGTCAAGTGGTGGCAGTGAGCCCGTGATCCTCAGTACCCTGATTTTTCTGATCTTTGCAGCAAGCATTCACACTCCTATGGATCCTAGGTGTAGAATGAGGGAGTGATTCTAGAAAACCAGAAAAGGGACAGAGTTCGTCTAGCCGTATACAATTCAAAAATGACTGAGCAAACTGTTTTTGCAGTGCTGTTTTTCAGTAAGTTTTCACTCCTGTAGAGTCTATCATAAATGTGTAGGGACAGTTTGCTCTATCTGTATTTAACCCCATATGTTTATATCACAGTACCAAGCTACGAATCATTTTCTTACTGCTTTCTCTTGCATTAGCTCAGTACCTTCCTGTATACTTCCCTTTCCTCTTCACCTAAAAGAGAAAGCTTCTTCTGGCTTGTTTTGTGCTGTAAAATTATAGTTATAATAATATTCATTTAAAAACAAAATTAACCTTAGATTTATACAAAATTAAAACTTGGCAATTTTATCTGCAAGCTACTGGTAATCAGTTGCCTTGTCAGATTGAAAGGAACTATGTGATGTAGATTGTATGCTTCAAATGTTATATATTTACCTTCTTTTTGTTGCAAGGGGTTTTTTTCCTAGGATTTCAATTTTGTTTTACTATGGAGCATTTCACCTAACCTTCTCTGAAGAGCACAGTTATGCTCTGTTCTACGAGAACCCTGAGCAAAATGAAGATTTTATTTCTCCACAGTAGTTTTATCTTAATTTTCATTATGTCAACGTTTCCCACGGCAAACGTGATTCTAAGAAGTCTATTAGAACAACAGTAGTTGTTAGAACAACCAGTTGTTTGCTGTAGTAGTCACTATTACAGTTAATATTCCAAATAATACGCATCTGATGCATAAACATTTAGGCTGCACAGGTTTTCAAATTCACTTCAGGTAATGCCCTTTGCAGCGCACTGTAAGCAACCCCAGCAAGATTATGCCTGAACAAATTGGTAAGTTTCTCTCAGTTTTATGTGGAATAAATGAAGGAAATATCTTTGCTAAAGGTGCCAGCCTTCTCTATTAGGATAGTTCAGACAGAGGATATGCTGAATTGGGCATGGTTAAGCGAAGGACTTTCTTCCACTGTGACTACAGGTCACACCATAACTTCTCTCTTGGTCAGCCCTAACCCAGACCACTTCCCAAACTAACCAAGTTGCTAGCTGAACAGAGAGGGGCTGCCTTTCAGTTGCCAGTACCCCTGCAACAAAGTTTGCATTTCCCCTATTGGCTTGAAAATATGCAGTGCTTTGTATTTTGGAGGACTTGGCCCTGTTCCCAGAGATGCCGATCGCTGTCAGCCTTAGGAATGCTGGCCCATATGTGGGAATTAACTCTGTCTGTTGAATGCTCACCAGAACATCAGATACAGTGCCCACAGTGCCAGTATTGTTCAAACTGGCTACTGAATTCCTCCAACTTCTTGGCAAAAAATGACCATACATCATTTGTTTCAAATACTAGAGGACTTTTAGCTACCAGTCTATACCTGAGAAAGCATGGGGTGTTTTTTCTCTCTTGATCCTATTACAGACAAAAGAAGACCTAGTGGTTCATCTTGTTTTTTGTTTTTCCCTTTGGCAGTACTCACTTTGTTTCTTTCCACGTATTACTTTCAAGCTGTCATCACTTGTATAAAATCTACCTAACTCAGTGGTACCTATGCAAGTATGAGTGTTTTGTAGTGTTCTAATAACTTCTCAGTTGAAAAACAAGTAACGAGTGTGATAAAGCCTTCAAGTATTTATAGCACTTGCAAAGTTAAAATAAAACATGAACTTTGTAAAATAAGAAGGTTCCAGAGGTGCCTTATAATCAAAATATGTTTTGCAGGCTTAAGCTAAATGACCTCAGGGACTTTCTTGTTTTGTCTGTTTCAATGGATAGATGAATCTCTAATTTAAGGGGGGCGAGGAAAAAACATCCTTTTCTTCCAGTTCAGCGTACAAACAAGTCAGGGAAATAAGTCATGTGTTATTAAGAATCCTCTATAGACACTGTTATCCATTTTGAGCTCTTTAAAACATAACCTACAGAATGTGGAGCATAATTAGTGCTAGGAATAATCAGGATTTGCAGGACAGTGTTTATCAGACCTGTTTGAAGAAGCTTTGTTAAACTCATTTTCAGGAACTGCCTATTCTTTCCCTTGAAATCTTGAACAAATCATTGTGGTGGAGAGTTTGGGACTAAGAATATATTTCTAATCAATAGAGGACACAGCCTGAGGTAAATTAATTACAAACTGAAGGTTTCATCCCATGTGAACGTGAGGGACCCTCAATTCATTCTTAGTAAATTGCTGTTGATACAGTGTACCTCTGAGCAGAATAGGGTCCTTCAGTGTTTTCTGTTTTCTCTTGCCTGGTTTAAAAACAAGTTGAAACCATCTTTCATACTTGCTTGTAGGGCTCCATTCGTTCATTCTCATCAAAAGTCTGTCTGATGAAGTAGTAAAGTTAATAAAAATAAAAGCATTAGATCAGATTTTGTAAAGTTTCATGTTATTTTGCTATCTTGTGGATTTTGTTTTCATTCACTTTGGGACCAAGTGAGTATATACAAAGACCAAGCAAGTTATACAAGTATAACTTAAGGTCGCCATCATTCCTCAGTTAGGGCACTGTAGTATTTCCTCTCCCTCCTCCTTATCTCCTGATCAGTGAAAGGATCTGCAACAGATAAGGAAGAGGAATAAGTAAGCTTTCTAGTCAGTCTGTCCAAGATTTCAAACTTGCTTTTGTATTGCCGTGACCTTATTGGCTGTCGCATCAGCTTCTCTTCAGTGGCTGCTTGATGTTCATTGCTCGAGTGGCAAATGCAAATAAACATATCTTAGTTCTCCATCTTCCAGGGAGATCTTCTGCCCTCAGATGTGCCCCCACAATTCAGCTGTTGAATAACTTGCTCTAACTAGTGGAAACTGCGGGTTTTCAGATCAGGAATCTGTAATTGAAACATCTGAAAATCCACTGTTACGAAGTTCTTGAGCACCTCTGAGAAATGCCAAGGAATCTTTCGAGGAGTGGTTGACAGTACCACTCCATCAGAAACAGTGTCAGCAGTCACTGGCAGCCATTTTTGCCATCTTAGTCATGCCAGTAGAGCAGTTTGTGGTACTGGAAGGAATGGCATAGTAAGCAAAAAGGTGGCAGTACTGCAACCGAGGGGAGCTTAATCAGCCAGTGTAATTGCCAAAGCTGACATCAAGCATCTCCAGCTTCACACGTGCTGTAGAACCCAGCAGTTCAGAAAATATGCTTAGCAGAAGGGGTGTAAAAAGCTGTGGTATTTCTTAATCATCTTAACGTGCTTTTCAGATAAGGCAGAGAACTTAGTTGTCTTGAAGTTAGAAACTATGTTCAGTCATTAAACAAAGAGCACGAGGAATTTTTAATTGTAATAAGTTAACATCCCTTGTTTCACTGGCTGTTCCCGGGCAGAACTGCAGGGAAATAACATTTCCTCTCCAAACCTCCTCTGTAAATGACTTTTGCATACAAACACCTGAGATTCCTACCTCAGCACTCCTTAAGCCTTCACCTTCCTTGTCACCTCTGTCCAAAAGGCATAGCAGTACATCACCCCTAGCAGGCTTAAGTGAAGGTGCAAATATTTTAAGGCCAGCTACTGCTTAAGGCTTAAATTCAGATTTCTGCTTCAGCAGCAGAAATAAAGAGAAAGCCTTAGAACTGTTAGAAGCTTTGAAGCAGGACGGAGGAAGTCTTCCAACATGTACTTGCTGCTGTTGCCTTTTAGGAACCTTGAATCGTTTGTCCTTATTGTGACTGTCAGGATGGAAAACTCCAAAGAGAAAGATAACAAGCATCACCAATTATTCTTATCAGATAATTTAAAATTATGCTTCTAATACCAGCTATTAATAGCACGCTTGATGTTGTTGTACTACGCGAAACGATCGCTTTAAATCCAAAATATGTTCTTGATTGGAGGTCATTAGTTTGATAATTATGCTGGGCCTTTCCAGCACTGATTTGCAAAATCATTTTAGGTACATTTTGCACACTTCTGAATGATTTTAGGTGCTAATAAGCAGGGTTCTTTTATCAATACCTTATGCTTTATTTAATGGACTCAGGTGTATATATATCGATAGGGGGAAAAAAAGCTGGCATTTCCATTACATCACGTTGTTATCGTGCAGTGTTTAGTCTAAAACATACATTCGTAAGAATGGCATCTTGAATTATTTAATTCAAAGGAGGCCCAATCAGTCCTTCTAAAAAAGAGTATAAGAAAGCAATTCTTCAAAGAAATGAATGAGCATTAAAAATTAACAAGAAAATCGGCACAAATTGCACTGGTTAAAATTAATCTAACGGAGAGCAACTTGAAGTCTTCGCTGAGGCTTAAAGAGCCTTGGCAGTCACATTATTCCTCATCAGTAGCTGCCAGAGTAGATCCATCCTGAAAGTGAAAGATCTTGAAAAATCATTGCTAATCCTGTTGAAGAAACCACAGGGCTGAAAAATCCAAAACACGGGAGGGCTTGCTTTTAACTTATAACTTCAGGCTGTAGTCGGTTATGTTCAAGCTGTAACTCTTCCCAGGATAAGTGTGGCTCACCACAGAGCAATTGCTTTGTATTCTAAAATTAAATCTACTTTTCAGGTTTGGAGTTATGTAAGAAAACAGAGGGAAGTCTCTCCTCTGAAACAAGTGTGGTTCTTAATCTACGTTTCCCGTGTTCAATTTGTTTTGGTTTTAGTTTGGGGTTATTCAGCTGTAGAGGGCTGAAGTTTAAAATTACCGAAGACGTAATATTTGTGTTTATAGCTCGAATACTTTGAAATGAGGCAACAAAAATGGTTATATCGATGCATTTAGCTTTCACGTCTCTTTTTGTGTGTGTTTTATGAGGAGCAGGTGGAATCTTATGGGTGGTAATGGCAAAGCACATGCGGCTTAAGCCAACATATTGTACCTTTATCTCACAGCAGCCTACAGAGGCACATGAATTTTGCAGAGCTAACTAAATATGGCTTTTGGCACACACAGATGGACTGCAGGCCAGCAGTGTCAGTGGATATGTTATTGGCCATGTGAGATAGCTGTTAAAGCAAATCTTTGCAAACATGTCTGTTTCTCCTTCCCCATCTGTCTGTTTAACCAGTCCCATATTGCTCATGCCTCAGGTTGTGAGCTGTACGGCTCAGAAACTGTGTATTTATTAGCATTGTTCCAAGTTCAGTGATGTTCTCTTAAGGTTTTGTTAGAACAGTGTGTGCAGTTATTCCAAAACGTTCGGCTTTAAGTGCTGAAAACGTGTCCATTCTGAAGGAAATTGAAATACGTTCTTGCTGGAGTTAAGAGACGTGAACCATGCCACTCTGGTTGTTGTGAACTGCAGAGGGACAAGAACGAGATTTTCTCAAGTGGTGGCCGCTAGATAACAGCACTGCAATGTTCCAGTTACGTGTTGCTTCACTCTCATACAGAACTTAATCTTGTTTTTTTCCTCTCTCTCGTTATTACAGGGACTTAAAGCAGCCGACAACGACCCTACAGCCCCACCATACGATTCCCTCTTAGTCTTCGACTATGAAGGAAGTGGCTCTACTGCTGGATCCTTGAGCTCTCTTAATTCCTCGAGTAGTGGTGGCGAGCAAGACTACGACTACCTAAATGACTGGGGCCCACGTTTCAAGAAACTCGCTGACATGTACGGCGGAGGTGATGACTGAACTTCGAAGTGAACTTTGTTTTTGGACAAGTACAAACATTTCAACTGATATTCCCCAAAAGCATACAGAAGCTAGGCTTTAACTTTGTAGTCTACTAGCACAAGTGCTTGCTGAAGGCTTTGGCATAGGCTGCAAACCAATTTGGGCTCCGTGGAATATCAGTGATCCAATGCTGTTTGGAAAAAAATATTGAGCTCAGTTACACTTGAATTTTACAGTACAGAAGCACTGGGATTTTATGTGCCTTTTTGTACCTTTTTCAGATCGGAATTAGTTTTATGTTTAAGGCTTTAATGGTACTGATTTATGAAAAGATGCATTAAAGAGACAAGATATGTTGGGGTGGGGAGGAGTAAGGTGAATCACAATATGCTTCAATATGCTTTTGTTACATCGCATTGCTTTTATTAAAATAAGGAGACTGAAAATTCAAAAAAAAAAAATAAAATCCTCATGGAACAATTTTATTATATGGAAGAGAAGACCATGAGGTGAACGATGTGTACATTACTTCTAGTTTTAGATGTTAGGGGATTTTTTTCACTAAAATTCTAAAACTTATGCAGCTGGTTGCAAATAAAGGGAGTTTTCATATCACCAGTTTGTAGCAGAATTGATTTTCTTTTTCCTTATGCTAGAATGTTAGACACATTTTGGTCTAAATCCATGTACACTTGGTTTTGGTTTTTTGTTTAGTTTTTTTTGTTTTGTTTTTTTTTTTTTTTTACTTTCTAGTACTTTTTTTTCCCACTTCACTGTAAAAATGGTATGTGTACATAATGTTTTATTGGCATAGTCTGTGGAGAAGTGCAGAAACTTCAGAACACGTGTATGTATTATTTGGACTATGGATTCAGGTTTTTGCATGTTTATATCTTTCGTTATGGATAAAGTATTTACAAAACAGGTTGCAAACAAGTGACATTGAATCAATTGTTGAACTGTAGTTAGAGTACTCAATATTTTTTTTATTTTTATTTTTATTTTATTTTTTGTTCGTTTGGGGAGGGAAAAAAAGTTCTTAGCACAAAAGTTTTACATAATTTGTACCAAAAAAAGGGGGGGGGGGGAGGGGAGGGAAGTTGGCCTAATACTGGTGGCACGAGTAAATACACAGTATGTTTTGGGGGTGGGGAGGGAAGGGGGAAGGAGCTTTCAAACTGGAGAGACTTCTGAGAACAGCTTTGCCTCTGTATTGTGTACCAGAATATGAATGATACACCTCTGACCCCAACGTTCTGAATAAAATGCTAATTTTGGATCTGGTGCTTGGTTTGGCTTTTTTTTTTTTTTTTTCCTGCCTGGGTAGCCCTGAGCGTAGTAAATAAAACATACACATTTCAGTTGTGTGCAGCGTGCACTTCTTGTGCATTCAGCACTGCTGGACTGAAAATCAGCTGCTAAGAGGAGAAAGTTTGACGTGGATTGGGAAGCTAAGTTGTCAGGTGAAGCAGTGCTGGTGCCACCGCTGGGAATTCAAGAGCTTCCACTTCCGTGAGGATGACCAGCTCTGATTGGTTTAATGTACGTTATCTAAATAACAAATCTTTCACCTTTTGTAGCTCATTTCTAGCTTGGTTTTGTTGGTAATGCTGCTGCTGGTCTAAATGAATAAGCTGCACGTCGTGGTTGCCGCCTGCTGCCTGAACTCATTGCACTGAAGTAAAGACAGGGCCCCTATTAACCCGGTGCACACCAGCTCAACGTCCCTCCAGGAGAGTGCTGACAGTCGTGGAAAACAAGTCCTTTTAAAAGATCAGTCGTTACCAGCCGTGTTTCCAACCTGTTACAGTGATTTATTTGCAAGCAAAGCAAGCGCGGGAGGTGCTTGCAGCAGTCTGCTCAGGTTTAAAGTCTACGTTTACACTCATTAAGAGCCTAATTGTGAGCAGTGTGAAGCCCACACTCAGCAGAAACACCGCGTTCCCGCAGCCTGTTGAGAGAATTGGAGCTGCAGGAGGGGACCCAGGCGGAGTAGTGCGGCAGCTTCATCACGGGGAAAGCTTGGGAAGCTCTGGGTGATGCTCTTCAGCGTGGTGCCACTTCAGTGCTTCCTCAGCACTCAGACGGCAATTTACATAATGTCATTGTGTTTTCCAGAGGTGAACCCTGAACTCGCGGGCAGGGAGCGTTTATGTGCACCATACATCTGTGGGTTACGAAGTGTGATGTCTCCTCCTCGCTGAAGGTTTTCACGGATGTCTCTCTGATGCTGTGAAGCCCTCTCAGGTTGAGATAGGTCCCTTTCGTGTTTGCATACCTGGCTGCTACTTATCTCACGAGCTAGCAACCATAGCTTCGTGCTGTAACAAAGCCTTCATTTTTCAGTGATGTGTCAAAACTGTCAATGAGATATTTTTTTAAGCTATTTCCATGTTAATTAGCAGTGTGGGGAGAACAAATAGGAAGCGGGATGCACAAATGCATGTCTGGCTACCCGTAATTAAGTAAGGAACCCTTTATAAAATAGAAACTGCAGAAGTGTGTTAAGTGAGCAAAAGGCCCCTTTTGACGTGTTGATTTCTTTTATTCCAGCTTCTGTGATTTATACAATAATCGTGTTGTTCCTGCTGTTTGGAAGCAAAGAAATTGGAAATGCTAGAATAATCCTATTTAATTAAGACTGGATGCTAAAAGATAAGGAGAGATGTGTGAGACTTCCAGGTTTGACTACAACCCGTTATTTTGTCTAAACACGGTAGGAGCTGTCTTTTATGGACAGTCAGCTCTTTATGGACAGAACAGCAATAGCTGGCTCATACGTTTTGAGTATTAATATATCCATTTATCACTGTCTTGGTCAGGCAATCTTACAGCTCTGTTTACAGCCGCTTTGCAATTCTGGCCACGATTCTCAAGCCCAGTGTTAGGTCAGTATTAGGTCCACTGAACAGAACAAAGGGCAAAGCTTTTTTTTGTACATCTCAAATGCATTTACAAGGGAAAAAAAACACATTTGAACCGACCCTCATTCCGTCCAACTTCAGGTTTGGTGCTGTTACAGAAACATGGAAGTCGTTTTTAGTCTCATACACTTAAATCTCAGAGAACTGAGAGGGGAGATGCTGCAGTTTTGAGGAATCCTGGCTGTGTTTTGGAAATGAGATTAAGCAGTGATGCATACTGCTTTTGCTTTGTAGACATCGTATCCAAGGGAAGCTGCTGACGAGGAAAAAGGCTGTAGGAGCTTTCCTGTCTCATCTTCTCTGCAGTTTGTATTTCCTTTCAGTGTAGGTCCCTCATACTCTGTGTCCTTCTGAAATTAAAAAGTCTGGAAAGGCAAAGAGAAGGGTCTTTGTTGGAGATAAATGTCACAGAAGACCTTACATGCAGACAGATCTAGCTTCCTGTGTTTATTCTGTGATTCCCACGTGTATTGGTGAAGGAGGTTACTACTCAGCCTGTAGGGCTAAAAACAATACTCGGGCTTCCTCCTCATAGCTCAGCTAAGCAATACTAGAGCTCTCACCTGGTGACTTCATTACCAGTGTTGCTGTAGTTGTGTAGTGCTGTAGCGCTGTTACAGGCTGGGTGGAAAGCTCGCTGTGATCTTTGTGAATTACAAAAGACCCACATAAATCAGTTTGATAAGGCAGGCAGTAAGCACTGGCTGCTTCTCCTGCTCCAAGTGTTTTTGTCTTCCCTGACTCTGCTTTATAAAATGTTTATAAATTCATGTAAATTTTAAATGGAAGATGTTTAATTTAGTGTCTGAATTTGCATACAGAAGATGTTTCACAGTTGTGAACAGAAACATTTTAGACAGCCATTTGCTTCCCTTTGGTGCTGAAGCAGCAAAGTTTGTTCTGATGCTAAAAGCTACATGAAGCCTGCTTCTTCAAAGCTCTGTTCCTTGCTGTGTAGTATTTATGGAACCCTACCAAGTTCCTAACCCTGAAGAGAGTTTGTATTGACTGTACCTTGGCCCAATTCACCTTTCATGTTAAGGGAAAGTGTCTTATGATAAGCAATTAGACACAAGAGGGTCTTTCCAACATGTCTGTAGTCATACAGGGTGTCCAGGCAAGCCACTGCCAATTCTTTCCTTAGAGAGCTACTCGCAGCATCCTTAGGAGCCTTCTTCCTAGCAGGAGTAGCATGGTTTTAGCATATTTACTTTTCTGGGTCAGGAGTATGAAAGCAGAGTACCTGACTGCTGCTGCCTTGGTCAGTATTAATTATTCAAACAAAATGCAGCAAAATCGCTTAAATGCATCACTACACAACACACAACGGTGTGATTTATACACATTGTTTTCTTCATTCCCCCAGAGATGAGGTACTTTGTATGGTGTCCTTCCTTTCTTCATCTCCTTTAAGATTTTCTTCTTTTTATTTGCTGTGGGCAAAGATCTTTCCTAGGAGTTTCCCTAAGGCATAGCATAACTGTTCTTTGCTCAGTGTGTGCCACAGAAAAAGCGGGAATAATGTGGAAGTTTGGGGAATAATTAGGAATTTTCCTCTCAACAGCAAAGCCCAGATGAGAAACAATAGATTAGGGAAGAAATACTGAGTGTTTCCAGGGATTCAAGGTACTTTCCTTCATACAGGCAGGGAATGAGCATCACTCCTCTGTTTGGAACGCTTTGATTAACCATCACAAGGCCCTCCTCAACTAACCTGCTGCTTCTGGAATGGGGCAAACTGCTTTTGTCAGCATAATGGGGAGCTTGGAGATGCCTCTTCTCTGGAGCTTCTGCTGTACTGACACTGCCTTTCGTTATGGGGTAAATTTTACCGTGTTTTACTCAATATTTTCACCCAGTTCACCAAGATCGTTGAACAGTGCCAAAACTCAAATCAGGCTGCATGTTCCCCAACTGACAGCCTCACAGAATCAAGCCCTTAATCTTGTTTTGGTTTGGTGGTTTAGCTTTAGAGATGAGGATGCGTTCTCAACATAGTGATAGCTGGAAGGACTTGGCTTCACTTTAAATGCTAGTATCCAAACAGTATTTTTCCCCTGAAGACTCTGTGGAATTCTAGAATCTAGAAATGCAGCAGTTGCCACGAATATTGTAGCTACATATGTTAGATCAAATATTTCTGTATTCCCCTTTCCAGTTTCATTTGTCGCTGTTTTCAGATCTTTGGTCCACCTCTTGTAACTTAACTAAACGGTCAACATCTTCCTTGAAGCAGCTGATTTTTTTTCCCCATTCTAGTGGGGCATTGTGTTGACTTCATATTTTCCTGCATTGGCACCAGAATAAAAAACAAAAACAAACAAAAAAAAAAAACCCTTAGATTTTGCAGTCTTCACAATGGCTTATATTTATTACTGTTTCTTAAAAGATATTTCTTTTGAGAGGCCTTTTTTTTTTTTCAAATACACGGATGCATTTGTAAACCTCTTAGTGGTATGCATTTATGCAATTTACTGAAACCACCTCCAAGTTGTTCACCCCCTCCCACAGAGCCTAAATACAAGTTCTGAAAGCAACATATTTAGCTCTGGGTATGAATAATGAATAGCAGCATTGTGTGAATTACTTTTATACTTCTGCTTCTGAAGATAAAATGTGTTGATGTGGTATTGGTGTATAAAGATAGACAGATCTGTGAGCCCACCCCTTCTGTGTTCCATGTTACAGAAGTTTGATTATTACATTACATTTGTTATCTGCAGTACTGCAGGGTGAGCTTATAAAAACCCAGCTGTCTCTGTGCTCCATAAATCAAAAGTAATGGCCAGATAATCAAAATTATGTTCCAATTCTTAGAACATTCATTACTGGTGGCATTGTATAAAGCAGATATAAAAACAAGCGGAGTTTTTGTGCAAGGATGATTAGAGGGAATTACATTAAAAACACAGAATCGTTACTGGTATGTTTTGACTCGAAGTTAATAAAGACCAGTTTGCTCAGCCCGGTTATTTTTAAGATAAACAGAAAAATAAAAATGAATCGTTTACCTGACCTAGTCAGGAAGCAATATTCGGTGCCCCATCTATTCTGAAAACTGATTTTTTCCTCATTTGGTCAGAATGAAGGCAATCAAGAAAAATAGCCATAAGAAGTGAAACCGACCCTTAAAAACTCATCATGGATCAGGAGAGTCAACTTCAAAGACCTGCTCTACTGTTGTGTCTCATAACAGAAGAATTCCAAGCTATTGCCTCGCTTTTTGATCTTCCCATTTTTTTATGTGAAAAGAATTCACGCTGACTAGAGCCTGAATAATCTGACTGCAGAGCGTCTGAGTCCAAGCTCTAACTCTGAATTAGTTGCTTTGGTGTTTCCTATTGTTCCCTGTTGGTGTGACTAATTAAATATTTGCTGTTCTTTAGAAAAGACTTTAAAGCCTAATTCACTATTTGGAGAGTAAAAAAGTACCGGTCCCTGCCCAAGAATGAAGAATTTTCCCTTGGTAGTTTGTATACTGAATGAATGCACTGATCGTTATTTTGAAAATGGCCATGAAAATCTCTGGAAAGTTCTAGATTTTATCCCAAAGGACAAACAGCACAAATTCTTGGTGTTTATTCAAAAAAAAAAAAAATGTTTTCTGGACAACACTAGACCAGAGATTTTACAGTCTGTTACTACTTGCCCTGCAACTTCTCAGTCAAAGGAGAGATATAGCTTTTATAGGTGAGAAGGACCACAAATATTTTGAGAGCCACCTTCCATGGACTGGAAGACAATGCTGACATTTAAGATCATCTAGATCCAGCCCCGCTGTTAAGGACAGGGACACCTTCCACTAGATCAGGCTGCTCAGAACCCCATCCAGCCTGGCCTTGCATGCCTCCAGGGAGGGGCATCCACAACCTCTCTGGGCAACCTGTTCCAGTATCTCATCACCCTCACAGTGAAGAATTTCTTCCTAATATCTAAATCTAATATCTTCGTAAAATCTTATTTATTCCTAATATCTAAATCTACCCTCTTCCAGTTTAACGCCATTCTCCTCTTGTCCTGTTGCTACATGCCCTTATAAAAAGTCCAAAAGTCACTCCACAGCTTTCTTGTAGACCTGTTCAGGAACTGTAAGGCCACTATAAGGTCCCCCAGAACCTTCTCCAGGCTGAACAGCCTCCACTCTCTCAGCCTGTCCCTGTACCGTGGGAGCTCAAGCCACCTGCTTATCTCTGTGGCCCTCTTCTGGACCTGCTCCAACAGCTCAACGACCTTCTTGTGCTGGGGGACCAGAACTGGATGCAGTGTTCCAGGTGGGGGTCTCACAAAAGCAGAGTAAAGGAACAGAATCACTTCCCTCGACCTGCTGGTTACACTTCTCTTGATGCACCCCAGGATACTGTTGGCCTTCTGGGCTGCAAGTACGCATTGCTAGCTCATGTTGAATTGTTCATCAACTGACACCTCCAAATCCTGATTCTCAGGGATGCTCTCAAGCCATTCTCTGCCTAGCCTGTATCTGTGTTTGGGATTGGCCCTATCCAGGTGCAAGACTTTACACTTGGCCTTGTTGAACTTCAAGAGGTTGGCGTGGGCCCACGTCTCAAGCCTGTCCAGGTCCCTCTGGATGGCATCCCTTCCCTCTAAATGGTCTATCAGGTCAAGTTCTCTCAGTTTCACCACTCAGTGGTGTCAACATGTCCACTTGAGTAACACAATGAAAAAAATGAGAGTAGCAGAATAAAGACCTTCAGAAGTGGGTTCACAGAACTCCTGAGTCAACAGAGAGGTACCTGTGATTACTGTGTATGCCCTCAAAAAAGAATTCAGTTCAGAGAAAACATTTATGGCTGTAATATCCCTGCAGCCATGTATGATATTATAAAAAGCAAAACAGCCTTGAATAAATAGTAATAGAACCTTGAATACATTTGTTTTGGAAAATATAGACTGACATAACAATTCCAAGTTGTTATGAGTTGTCAATTGACTTCTTTTTGAAAAATGTCCTTTAATAACTTTGTTTATTACGGCTCATATTCGGTGAGGTGCTATGTTTGCTGAGCTCTGACACATGCTGAGATGCCAGGTGACCCTGTTTAAATGAGCTTTTACAGAAATCTATTTCAGAACCGAATTTTTGAAATAGAATTTTGATGGCAGTATTGTTGGTTGATGGTCTTAAAGAGCACTAGATGCTCAGACATTTAGTAGGTCACAAGAACACATGATCTGCTGCCATTCTAGAGGAGATGGCAAAGACCACTCCATGAAATTGGATTTCAGCACTGCTCCAACCATACGTACAGTAGTAAAAAAGTATGTGGCTGTATTAATGTTGGTGTGTAAACCACAAGCACAGAATCAGTTCATTTCTCCAGCCTGTTGAAGACCCTCCCTCGTCATTTAATGCAGCTGTATGGTGATGGTGATTTTTACATAAGCGAGATTCATAGTCATAATCAAACACGACATCAGACTTCCCTGAAGATCAGCATAAAGTTACTTGTCCCCCTCAACTCACATTAATACATTGTGCCTATGTGTATTTGGGCATCTTACTATTGAGGAGATATTCTTCATTACTGATAATTACTGCAAGTCCCTCGAGTGCTGATTTTTTTCATTCTGATATAACATTGCATGGGGACCCTCACCAAAAAAAGATGTGCATGTAGTAGATAATAAGTTAAATTACAGGAGAGACAGGCAGATTATAATGGCACCCTCTTGACAACAGTATTCAAGTTTGCCCATTGTAGACAATTAAAGAGATGCTTCATGACAGCAACAACTTGTTGTGACCTTTTTTTTTTAAATCTAAACATGCAACAAAAGAGGTTCCATTTTGGAACTGGAGGAGCAGAGGAGGAATGGGCACTTTCACATTCATGAAGATTTGGGACTTGTGACCCACCTCATTGGAAATGAAATCTCTAATGTCAACTCATCTCTGGCAGACAGCACCTTGTACTGATTTTATACATAATTCAGTGCAATTGACAGCCATTTCAGAGCAAGCTGTAGTCTGATGTGATATGGAGGCTAAATTGCTTCTCTATCCTGCAAAAGAGGGTCCCTCAAGGCCACGATTTAATGGTGTGACAGCTGGGACTGTGAAGAAGTAGGACTACGTTATGGCTGATGCAAGAGTATTCTCCGTGTAGTAGTGGCACAGTACAAAAAACCTCTTCCAGTGAAAGTTATGAGATGCCCCAAAACCTCCTTTTTTCCCTTTGTCTTGCCCCAAACTGTAGTAAAGTAAACTAAGAGTACCTTACCCCTATTTAGTTTTGCATACAGAGTGCCCAATGGGTTGCCTATGCAATTGACTACAGCATCAGCTTGAAAAGAAAAGCTGATGGGAAAGTAGTGCAACTTCCTTGCTGCTAATCACCCTCACTCACACCACAGGAATCTCTGCATTGGCCTCGTTCCTCCTCTGAAGGGTTCCTCCAGGGAGAGGCAAATGTGAAATTGTTTGGGAATAAGAATAGTTGAAAGCCAGTGTTCTATTTTATTTTTGTTTGAGTTGTGCTTATGTGAGTCACAGATGAACACAGTCTGTATTCACTGGTGGTATGCAAAATTCAGGATATGTGAGGAACAATTCTTGCACAGTAATCAGATAATTAGATGTTTTGTCACTGTCTTACACTGTTTAGTACAAAGTACTTTGAATGACAACATGGCAGCTCTTTCCAGCAAACTTTACAGGCTGCTTGCAAGCTGCAAGTTAACTTTAATTGGGTGCCCTGAGATTTACTACAAGGAAGGTAATGACTTCAGAACAGTACTAAGAGGCTGCATCTTTTCACTGTCATCAGTGTTGTAAATAAAAGCTAATTTTCCAGTGGGCCCACTCTTTCTTCAGTGATCAGGTCTACCAAATGAGGTATAAATGGATCCCATAATTTCTGCAGGCTTGGTGATGTGCGAACGCATAAGTGATCTGAGCAGCACTGTGTATGTATGTAGGGGGATGGGGGCTGTGAAAGGAGAGCTACATTTGCAAATAACAACATGAATTTTATTGAAACAGCAATGAGTTGTTTGCCCTTGTATTTAGCCTTTATGACAGCAAATAGAAATGATGTGTCTTGCCAGTCTGAACTAGAAATAGGGAAGAAAAAAAAAAAAACACAACCTGAGAGTAATTTTGAATCAAATGATGTTTGGATCAAGCTCAATACAATTTATTTTTATATACTGTCCTCCATACAGAGTATTACAAAGCAGTTTACAGGGAAAGTCAATCATCAGAAGCTAAAGGGAAAAAGAAGGTTTTAAAAGCAAGAATAATTCCCTAGCTAGGAGGAACCATGTATTTTTATTGAAGTTTTAAGAGAAATGAGAAAACTTCTGGATGAAATTCCATCTTTTTTGTCTTTCAGTACCCAAAATACTGTACTCACTTGTGCCAGAAATTGGCACTTTGTTTTCATGGCATAACCATTGAACCACTCCTCCGGTCAGAGGCATGCCCCGCTGTCCTCAGACCTCATCTCATCCAGCTCTGAATAGCAGCTGCATGGACTTCTTGACATAATTAGTCAACAGTAGTACTGCAGTATTATGTCTTACACTGACTAAAAGGTTCTACCTGTTAGTGTTTTTTAACACCTGGAATCAATTTGGTCCATTCTGAGCTAGAGTTTTAAAAGATTATAAAATAATGCTATGGTTGTATTCTGATTATGTGGATGTGTGCACACCCACATTATATACTATTTAATGTTTCACATATTAAAGCAGATTCTCCCATCTCTTGTTTCAGTTTTGTTAACTACTGCGACCAGTCAGGCTAGGCTAATTTAGACCATCTGAGAATTTTATTTATTTCAATTACTTTCTATTCACAGAAATGAATTAGTAGTTCTCAGTGCGTGGTTTTAGTGACAAAGGATGCCACAATGGTAACTGAGTCCAGTCCCAGAATGGTGGTGCCCAAGTTGGCTGTATTGCCAAGGCTGACTGCCTTTCCAAATGGCGACCCCAAATCACAGAGTGGTTTCCAGAATTTCAAATCATTACAGGAAAATAACAGTATTTTCTCCTGTTTAAGAAGAGGTTCTTTAATGTTCCAGTCATGACTGGTCTTCTTTAATGGAGCATATGAATCCCTGCTTCACCATACTGCATTCCTTTGAGAAGTCTTTGTCTTACTGTCTCACAATGACAGCTCAGCCTGGAATATACCTCAAGATACTGGGAAACAAATGTGAATCCTCTTTTTAGTTCTTTTGGTTTGCAGTGGGCATGAGATAGCCCCAAAGCTTGCAAGCAGCACATTAGTGAACTACAATACTCAGCTTAAAAGCTTAAGCAAACCAATCATCTGTTGCTATTCAAATTCTTCAAATTCTTACAACATGTGTGTCTGAAATGTCTGACAAAGAATGCAATGCACAAGTGTCAGCCTGGTGAGGAGACAGCTCCACTAGAGCCTGGAAGCTTTTCAGCAACTTTCGGGAGGAGAAAGAGGTTTGGAGCAGTGGGGATCAATTACAGCCCCACTATAAAGAGGAAAGGGATAAGGCATAAAGCTGAAGACACTGATGGGCCTATAGTAAGGCTGAGTGCTGCCTCTTAGGCAGTACTTGTTCAGAGAGAATCACGGAATCATAAAGACTGGAAAGACCACTAAGATCGTCTAGTCCAGCCATCAACCCATCACCACCATGCCAGTAACCCACATCCCTCACTACCACATCTGCATGTTTCTTGAACACCTCCATGGACGGTGGCTCCACCACTGTGGGAATACAAGAAAGACTATTCAAAGCAGAAGCTGTGGAGCAAGATAAACAGCATGAGAAAGCAAGGCTGAGAACCAAGAACGCCTCCAGAAGAGTAAAACAAGTTCAAGTAAGCTGCATGATGGCTGCGTGATGACGACCCTGACTGGTGAAAGAACATGTGGCTAGGAATGACTCATGACACTGATTGGATAAGCGCTTGCATGCACGCTTTGTAGACACGTAAAGTTGAGTGGGAAAGTTAAAAGAGAAAACTTGTCAATGAATATAAAGGATATTAGAAACTGTAATAAACTATTTGGATCGTTCACATCTGAGTCCATGCCTCAGACACTGCACCTCCCTGGGCAGCCTGTTCCAATACAACACCATTCTTTCTGAGAAGAAAATTTTCCTAATATCCAACGTGAACCTATCCTGGCATGACTTGAGACCATTCCCTCTCATGCTATTGCTGCCACCTTGGAGAAAAAGCTGATCCCCACAACCACAACCTCATTTCAGGCATTTGTAGAGAGTGATAAGGGCTCCCCTGAGCATCCTGTTCTCTAGGAAGGAGCAGTCCTCCACACTCCACCCTGCAAGGTGCTCTGCTTCAGCAGATTAGCTGGACCATGCTCTGTTCTCACTGATGAGAAGTATGTGGTAGAATATTGTGACAGAAAAGTGTTGGTTTTGTTCATGGAAGACATGAGAAGATGCAAAATGCCTCTTTGACGTGAGTGATATGAAATGCTTTTGTCATGTACTCATTAAGGGTGTCATTTTATCAAATGCTGACTTTAGGAGATGTTGCGCCTCAAGCTCCATTCAATAATCCTTTTAAAGATTACAATCATTCCATTCATCACTTTCTAGATGATAACATCTAGTCACGCAGTTTTTATACAAGTGCAACTTCTGTAAAACAACTCCTTGACTCACAGGAGCAGTCAAGGGGAGCAGACAGTAAGGAAGTTGGTGAAGCCTGAAGGAGCCACAGCCCATGGATACCCCTGTAGGAGCAGCTCCAAGCTGGAGCTGCAGCCTGTGGAGAGGAGCCCATGGTGGGGCAGGAGGGCTGGGGGAGATGCAGCCTGTGGGGACCTGTGCTGGAACAGTGCCTGAAGAGTGCACCCTGTGGTACAGAACTATGGTGGAGCAGTGCTGGGAGAGTTGTGGCTTGTGGGAGCCCATGCAGGATCAGTATGGGAAGAATGGCATCCATGGGGAGCCATGTGGAGCAAGGGAAGGGAGGCACCATGAAGGAGTGACAGCATTATGGACTGACTACAGTCTCCATTCCCTGTTTCACAGTGTGGAAGGGATATAGGATAGTCAGTAATGAAGAAGTGAAGTTGAGAAGGAGGAGGTGGAGTGAACTTGTTGGAGTTTTTGTCTTTGTTTCTCAGGTTCCTACTCATTTTTATTCAACAATAAACTAAATTTTCCCCAAGTAAAAACTGTTTTGCCCACGATGGGAGCTGGTAAGTGATCGCCCTGTCCATATCTTGATCCATGACGTATTTTATCTTGTTTTCTTCCCCTGTCTCACTGAGGAGAAGGAGAAAGAGAGGAGCTGAGTGGGAGCCTGGCAGCCAGCCCAGGTGAGCCCACCACAACAGCTTGACACAAACAATACGTGAGGGGCAGCATCACAGCACTGCTAAGTTTCCAAAGCATGCACAGAAACACACACACACACACACAGACCCCTTCATTTCTTCATTTATATGCAGCATGAATAGGGAAATATCCTAGGAATTTTGCAACCTCCAGGATCTGAGCCAAAAGAAAAAAAAAAACAAAAACTGGGAAGCTGATGAAACAGAACCAGAGGATTGAATAAGTTTAAAAACCGGCAAGTTGTTTAGAACTGTAACGAGGAAAACAAGCTTCTGGTTCACAAGCAACTGCATTCTTGTCCATTTACAGGATAATCAATATCTCATCCTAAAACATCTGTGAGCAGATATAAAACAGAGAATACTTTATTGTAGAAAAGATTTGCTGACCCAAGTTCCACCAGAAATGGAAGCACAAGTTACTACAGAATATTGATAACGATTCTTAGGGAAAAAGAGCTGAATAAACAGCACTGAATAAAATGTGAAATTGCATTTTTTCTTTCTGTCTTCTTGTAAACCTCAGTGCTAGCAGGCATGAGCAGTGCCTGCCTCTAGCACTTGATCAGAATTCCTTCTCAGTCAGCCTTTTCTTGTTTCCCTCCCTTATTCTAAGCATAATTATCAGATTGATATATATGTGCGTCAAGCATAACAGTAGCAGAGCTTGTATTCTGAATTACTGTGGGACTGGTGCTTTTAAGGAGCAGAAACAATTTGAGACCAGAAAATGAATATGTTTCACTGAATGGATTATCTTTCTTCAGCTAATAATAGTTCATATCAAATACCATTTCATGCAAGATAGAGACGAACTTGCACACTCTCCATAGAACAGAGTGGAAATGTTCCCTACAGCACTCACGTATTATGAAATCAATCCTGCCTTAAAGGACACTTTTTAGAGCAGTTTCAATCCTAAAGCAGTACATTTCTGTGCTCCTTATATATTTGCATTGCAGTGCGCCGAACAAGGACCCAACAGTGTTCCCATTTCAAGCTCTATATAAATGAGGATCAAACTCTCAGTAGTGACAAAGTAGTTGATTATTCAGATCTGGAGAATTTTTGTTCTGAATGTCCCGCTTGGACCCTGTAACACACGCACAAGCTCAAGCCAAGCGTCTAGCTCTTTCAGCAGATGTGCAGCTCTGTGCAGCAGAGTGCTGGTCAGCCTGGTTTTCTCCTCCACAAGACAGGCCTCACTTTCCACATCAGCACTCTTAAAAACTATCTTCTCCTCAGTGCCGCAGATGTTCCTAAAGGAACTCAGACTGGCAGAGACAGCAGCTGCTCAGCAGTTCCTTACAGAATCACAGAACGGCTGAGGCTGGCGGGGCCCTCTGGGTCCAACAGGCCCAACCCCCACTCCAGCAGGGACGCCAGAGCAGGGGCCCACGCCCACGTCCACGCAGCCGCCGAAAGTCCCATCAAGGAGGAGGCCCCACGGCCTCTTGGAAACCTGTGTCAACTGCAGCACAGAGCTGGAAACTGTTGAAGCTGCTGAAGGTGATGTGAGGCACAGGCAAGGTGCTCTTAGGTGGTGAGAGCACTGAGGCAGGGTTTATCAGAAGGCCTGCTTTTGAAGAACCGTTACGCTCACGTATTTTATCCAGAGGATTTTAATGGTCCAGCTGCAAGGTCTTGGACAGGCCTGATTCGCAAGACTGGGAAATGTATGTACTTTGGCTTTGTTAAATTCGTACACAGAACTAATTTTTGGAAGATTTTCATTTCGCCCTGGGGTGGATGAGGAGATGTTTTAGCAAAAGGGATACTGTCCATTCTTAGCCACTGAGAAATCGATCTACAAACTTCTGCAACTGATTTGAAGCCTTATAGTGTGTTACAGAAACAAGTAGTATGTGCAACAGTGCTGTCCCCGATCAAAAAAAAATGTTTTTGAACTACATATCTTACATTCAGAAGTTGTACCAACTTTTTTTGCCTGTGAAACCATACAGACAATGTCACTGAACATTTTCCAGTTATCCAACTTCTGTGGGAACAGAAGGTCAGCAGACCATTCTGGATAAATATTTTTGTCACCTCGTGCCTGATAACTAAGCTTTCCAGAGGGTAAACAACCATGATTTCATCATCAGCCTCAGAATGACAAGGTTCTCAAGTGCATGGAGTTCATGGCATTCTGCTTCAATGACTGAAGCAGAAGAAGACTACTGGCAAATAGAGGAGAAGGTGATACTTTGATAATTTCCATAGGAGCTTTTTGATGAGTCCTGAGAACTTTCTGGCTTGAGCTGATGTTCTTGTACTCCCTCAGTCCCACTGATAGAGGATTGTTGACCAGTTGCAGAATTTGAACTGAAACATTCATGTTTCTGCTGTAGCTGAAGGGAGAAATGAAGATGGAGGTGAGTTTTTAATAGAAAGGTTTTAAAGTCCCTTAAAAAGGAAACATTCTAAATACAACAGCAAACTAATTAAGAGTTATTAAAAATACCAGTGAAACTAGCAATGAATACTGCTTTTCACTGGCAACCCACTGTCTTCAAAATGCACTTAAATAATCCCTATGTGTGTGGATTTTGATGCAATTTTGTCTGACGTTTATTTTAAGACCACTAAGAGGGCGATTGATTATCGTTAGTCAACCTATGTGAATTGGCTCTAGTCTAGAGACTGTTCTCTCTTTCTTTGACTACTTTCTTCCTCTTTATTTTTAAATATGCTTATCCTTTTAGCTTTTATTTTTCCTTTATCAAAATCTGCTGCACATTTCTATCCACCTGTGTCTATTGTTCTCCTGTTTTGTCCTTCACAAAGCTTTTGTAGCCAGCTCCTGATATTTAGTTGGGTATCTTTGTTGCTTTATTTTGTCTTCTTTTGTTTTCCCCTTTGTATGAATCAACTTCTAAATACAGTATCTTTTGCTCTCCTAAAAATCATTCTAATACCTACTCAGAAAATACAGATCTGGATTCAGTCCCTGCACTGAAACAGCCACATTTTTCCTCTAGCACTGTCTCCCCATCTGGACCAAGAGATGAGTATTTGTACCAAGACTGATAGAGGTAAGAGATTTCATCACTGAATGTCAAGCTATGCCTGTTAGAGTCTGCAAGATCCATGAATAAGGGGTGCGAGATCTGATGAGTAGAACTGAAAATTACACATAGCTGTGCATGACTAACACAATCAATCCTCTGCCTTGGTTTCCTCATCTTTTAAGAAAAGAAAAGATGGACGTTCCCTCTAATGTCAGACATTCTGAGATCCTTCACAAAGAACTGCTAACAGCCATAGCCACCAGACACTAAGAAAGATCTGTCAAATAGTAAGAGGTTTTGGAGTAGTATTTCTTCAGTTCTAATTTGTACCACTAAAAAAGAGAGAGATATACAGCTGCTTTGCTGTCAAAGAACATGAAGGAAAGATTTGGAATATTTTTTTCCCTCCCACATTTAGCATATGCTTTAACTATACATACTACTTTTCCAGAGTGGATGGAACAAGAGAGGAGGAGGAGGGGCAGGGAGGAGGCAAAATTGTCTTCCTTTTTAAGATGCAATCTGAAATGATTATAGAAATAGTCATGTTAGCTGTACATATTTTCGAAGATAAAGCTTGTTCATATCAATCCAAATAGAGCAGCAGTAGCAGAGTGAATTTGCTTCAAGCACTTCTGCTTTGCAGAATCCAATGGAGCACTTTGCTAACTTCGTTCAGTCGTAGAAGGGCCCTAATGCAGCAGACACAGCTGGTTCCCCACCCATCCATCACACATAACAGCAAGGAGCTCTCCTCCAGGTGCCTCAGACATCAGACCAGGGATCTTCCAAAGGCTACAGCTCTCCTCTGTGCCCAGGGCCTTTCCTGTTTTACCTCTGTCTTACTGAATTGGCAAATAAGTAAGTCTATCAGACCCCTTCCAGCGATGCCAACGTAACAATCCCACTGATGAGCACATTTGAAAATCTTACCCCAGAACGTAATATTTTGAAGCATTTAATTTTGTTGGGGCTTTTTATTTGTTTGTTTGTTTTAATTGTTGTCGATTAACAGTTTTCTTAGATGTCTGTTTGAGTTTGAAACTACCTAAAACTGCTGCATAGCTAGTTTCTCACACAAGAGTCATGACTACTTTCTTTTCAGGTTAATCACAAAACATCCAGATAATTTTGTCATTCTTCATAAAAACAGAGTTATGTAGAAACTAATGAGTGTTCTTATAGTTGCCTCTTTTAAAAAATTATTTTAAAACCACAGTTATTGCTGGTTTAGAGGAATAAGTTTTGCCAAGTTCTGGCTATATATAGGTGTTTTGGACTTCATGTAAAGCAAACGAAGGCATGGTCATACATAACTTTCATATACGGCTGATGATGATGGACAGTCAAAAGCTGCTGTAAACAGCTGAAAGCAGGATCTTCAGACACAGGAAGGACAATAGGGTCTCTTTCTCCACAAAGTATCATAAACTCTATAGGTACAGTTTGGCATCACCATTAACTAGGCAGATCTAATGGTGTTCAGTGCCAAATTTAGCAAAGAAACTTCTGTATGCCATGTAGTCCCACTCTGACAGACGGCTCCTACCTTCCCACCTAAAGCTGCTCTTTGGAGTGTTGTTTTATCACTTCCTCCAGGCAGCTGTGTAAATCCTGCAGGCTGCTATTCCAGCAGGCACAAGGACCCGGAGAAGAGGCGGTGCGGAGCGCATCATTCAGTGGATAAACGTCTCAGCAGCGAAGTGCATTGAAAGTTCTCTGTCTGGAAAAAGTCCCAAGAAAAATAGAGCTGCTCAGGTGGTCTGCAGCTCCTCACAAAGCTTTTTGGCAAGGCAGAGAAGTTGCATCTTTGGGCGACAGGCTTGGGAATGAAGCACACTCAGCACAAAAGGTTACAAAGCCAGAGCAGTTGTTTCCAGCTTCAATGTGAAATACATCACACCGTTTCAGCAGGAAGACAGACAGGGCTAGTTTGTAACAGCCCTTGCCTGACACTCAGAGATAGACCCCAGATTGTGGCTGCTGTTCTAAGATGCTGTAACACATAGTAATAAATCTTAAGTACGGCAAAACTGCAGTGATCCTTATTGCTTGTGTCTTCCACACAATGGACACTTGCGAGGTTGAAGAAATTGTAGTAAGCGTGACAGGTTTGTCAAGTTGTCCAGAATCAGAGTCCACATGTTTTTATATCTCAGACATAGACAAAACCACCATATATGCTAAAAAGCAAATACGTTGCACTAAAAAGTGTTCTTCGGTCTACACAGGGTAATCCAGGCTAAAACCAGGATTCAAGTGGCAGAGTCTTGACTAAGGTCAGCAGTCAAGTTTACATATAGGGCATTTGGTAAACATAGTAAACTTGTTTGTACTCCTAAATAATGTTTATGGGCATTCTTATTACAGTAAGAGAAGGATCAAACACTTCAAAAATAACAAAGATATGTGTTTTAGCATGGAAGTCACACATGATTTGCAGTGATTGCCTAATTACCTAGCAGTCAGGATGGGAATATCTGTGAAGAAGATGCTTTGCTCAGATTAGATAACTAGAAAGGTTTGGCAGAGACAAGGGGACCTTGTTGCCTGTCCTTGCTTTGCTAAGTTTGAAGTAAGAGAGAGGCATTAGGTCACAGAACTTATCACATGCTGTTAATGTCACTGCAGCAAAAATGAAAACAGAAGGAAATGCGGGCTTTACATCACTTTCTCAGACACCTTCCCAATTAAAACTGGAGTAGTTATAAAATCATCAGACATTCATCCTAACAGCTGTAGACACTTGTAAAAAAATTCATTGTGATCTTAGTACTTTAATCATACTATTGATCTCTCTTTATCTATGTCATTATTGTATTTTGGACTCTTGTCTGTGCTCTTTTTAACTCAGCCTGCTAAGTTATCTCATTCAGCCTTTGCGTGAAAGACAGAAGGCCAAGTCTGTGCCCTTTTGTACAGCTACATGCTGCCCATGCAGCACTAAAACAGACATTATTCTCCTGGTTGTGTCATGTGTGGGTAGGAGGACAAAGAGAGGTCCCCTGCCTTGAAGGATGTCCTCCCTAAGTTAATGCAGGACAGAACAGAAGATCAGAATACATAATCCTATCTAACATTTCTGGGGAAACAATAATAATAATAAATTACAACAACATCACAAGAATGAATATGGCAAATGAATAACTGGAAGTAATTGTTTTAGCACAACAGATACATCTTTCTAAGAACTATTTTACTATTTCACATTTTTTGCATAAAGAAATTATTGTTAAACATCCAAATCACCTAGGATCTGGATAGGATGAAGAGAAATGATCACAAACTAAAAGAGCAAAGATTTAGATTGGACACTAGGAAGAAGTGTTTTACAATAATTGTGTTGAGGCAATTACTGAGGGACAGGCTGCCCAGAGAGATGGCGGATGTCCCATCCTAGGAGACACTCAAGGTCGGCTGGACGGGGCTCTGAGCAACCTGATGTAGCGGTAGGTGTCCCTGCTCATTGCAGGAAAGTTGGACTAGGTGACCTCCAAGGGACCCTTCCAATTCAACTGATTCCATGATTTTTCCAATTAAGATCTGAGACCTAGCAGCATATATGTAACACAAAAGATCAAAACAAACGTAAGATAGTTTTACAAGGAGACTGTTCTGGCATTTACACCTCATGTAGAAGACATCAGAAAACAAAACTAATTTAAGAACAGTTCAATTAATGCCCCAAACAGGGCTTGAAATTATTCCCTTTAAATTCCATAAAAAAGCCCTATTAACTCTGATAAGTTGCATCAAGTTCCCACCATGGTAGTCACTGAAATGTCAATATTTACAGTTGCCACCAAGAAGCATCAAACTTTCACAGCATTCCCCTTTTGATAAAACAAAATTAGGCCTCCTTCGTTAGCACCACACGGTAAGAGCAGGGAACAGCAGTCACAGCAGGGATAACAAAATGTCTGATGAAGCCCAGGCTCTGAAACCCACTGTGTCTTTCTCTTTGGAGGCACTCGAAATGCAATAGGTCTACAGAGGCTGAGTAAGTAACTCCCACATCAACCTCCATTAGACAAAATAATTAAGTCTACATCAATGATTCGGGATAACAGACCATTTTCACAGGATCAGCATTGTGTGCTTTGAAGAAGAAAGAGTCTGAGTTGCGCTGTGCCATTTATTTTCCATAAATGCTTTGGCTTTGCTGTGCTCTTCTTGCATCTGCAGGAGCCCATTATTGTGGAGAATATTCTGTTCCATTGACAATCATGTCTTAATTATTTCTATCCTTTAAGTAGCCGCTACTTTGAGGATTTTTCATTATGTGGTGCAATTTTCATCACTGAGGCTCCTTTAACTTTCAGTGACAGGAGCAGATTTTTGTATTAACCCTTCCAAGCCCCCAACAATACCATCGAGGAGTGCACAATCTGGTACGGTGCCGATGACTGCAATAGGATGATCACTGTGCAGAGCCACTGCTTGGGAACCAAAGGATTTGTATTTAAGCAGTCAGCGGGGACAATAGAAATCCCAGAGCTCAGGATAAATGAGTAGAGTTAGGCTGTTCCCACATGCTGTGCTCTCAATAATGTGGGCTTTCACTAAATAAAATAAATAATAATAATAAAAAAAACTTCTGACCCTTCCAATTGCAAAACAAATGCTCTTCGCTATGTAAATCCCACCACCGCTGCTCTGTTGGGTCTGCAGCCAGCCAGACCGAAACAATGGCACCCAAAGAGCCCCAGCTCCCCGGTTGCATCCTAATGGGCTGTTTGTTAACTTCATAGCTGACCATTTAAATGCTAACATTATTAGGCAAGTAATCTAAAACATAAGCACCCAGCTTGAATCATTAGCATTTAATTACCCAACATTTTCTCTTGTTTAATCTACAGTGCTGTGCAAACTGGTCTTAATTTTTGTTTTAAACAGTGGAGCTCCCAGGTTTATGTATCTCCATGTGGAGAGTCGAAGAAAAAAGAGATATATTTGTGCTTACAAATGCATGGGTCTTTTTATGCCATGAACAATGCATTCTTATTCTAAAGTTGCCTCAGAGATTTGCTAGACTGAGGTTGTTCCTACTGACTGCGATCCATGTTACCTGCTCGGAGGTGCGTTGTTAAGAAGTGAAGACTTAGCTGCTAATGAAAGAATTCGGAGTCATTTCCTCTCCTCTTTCTTTAAACAAATGGCAAAAGAAAAAAAAAAGTAGCTTCTGAGGCTCTTTCAAGGCAGCGTAAAGGTCACTGGCAATAGCTCTCCTATAGATGTCGATGTGTGACATTTTGCCTGGATAGAACAGAAGCACGATAAGCTAAAAAAATTCAAATTCCTCTCCAGATAAAGCTGTTTATCAGACGTGACTTATTCCTTAAAATAAAGTGCAGCATTTAACTCTTATCATCTTCTGCATCTTCACCAAAGCTTAGAGCATGTCTCCTGAATGCAAAAGACTGCAGAAAGATGAAATAATGCTGCACAAGAAAAGTACATACAAAGAGACGTGGAAGAGAACGTCTGTCTGTAAACTGAGGACTAAAGTAAATAGATGGTTCGGAGTTTCAGTTTTCAACAGCTGAGTTCAAGTCTGGGATACCAGCCTGGATCTTCCACCCAAGCCCACAGACAGCTACCCCGTCACCGCAGAATAATCTCTAAATTCCTTTTTTATTACTGAGAGACTCCTTGTTGTGCATGCCGAGGCAGTGATAAGCCCCCAGCAGTGCTGTGAGCTCCTGTGCTAATGCCAGGAGCAGAGGCACCTGCAGAGAAGAGCCCCAAACAATAATTCTGGGCTTTTTTTTTTTGAAGAAAGATTCGCATTGAAGGCACTGTTACTAACAAGTGTTTGTACGTTGTTAAAAACACAGAACCTAGAGCTCTTTAATTCAGTTTTACTTCAAAGATTAACACATGGACAAGCGTTGCCAGGAACCCAGGCAATTAGCAGCTTTGTAAACAAACAAAAGAAGAATATAAAGATGTAAAGAAAGGAGGTGGTAGGACAGATAAAATAGGGGAAGATGAGAAAGGTGGCAAAACCAAGCAATTGTGCTGTATATTTGATATTTTGTCCTTTCAAAGTTCTGTTTGGCTATTATTTTCTATTTTCAGTTCTTCTCTGAGGTTGACATTGCTAAGCAAGCCGTGTTTTTTATCTTGAACTAAGAAGAATCATCTGTCCCAAAGATTGAGCGTAATGAAACAGCATACTAAAGTTTCAGGGTAATTTCACCTACATCAATGCCATTTCTCAGTTCAAGTTAAGCTTGGAATAAATGCAACTGGAGGGAAATATAGCACAACTTGTCCTCCCTGTATTTTTTCCTTAGAGTAGCTCATTTCTATTTGTTTCCCTGCAGTTAGAAATGCTGCCTTTCTGGCTATGAAGAGAAGCCCTGAAGTAGATGGATTTATCAAACCTATGCATGCAGCAGAGCAAAGCTGCCATGAGGCATTTTTAGTGAAACGAGTGCATGCAGTGAGTTGAAAGCTATGTAGTATATTTCTAGCTCTCATGTAAGATACTATCCAGAATTTTAAAAGCATTTATTTATCCCTGTCCAGTGTATTGGCCTAAGAGTTTAACTTGCTGTCTAATACAACATACTAATAAATTCATCAGATACAGACAAGTACATCACAGTTTTCGTAGCCCTGTTCCTCTCTCCATACATTTTGTCTATATTGTCATTTCCTTCATTCTGATTACTTTCAAACCACTGCTTTTCTTTTTTTTTTTACTTATCCATCCCAATATCAAAGCAATCTGTTCATGGAGAGACTCATTTCTTGGCAGACATTTTATAAAGCCTGTAAATCTCCATATACTCACCATTATATCCACGCATTCACCATTACAAGAGTTAGACTTGTTGTTGCACACGGATCCCTTCCAAAGGGAGATATTTTATATTTCTGTGATTATAGAGTATTGACATGTGAGCAATACATGGATCCATTGTGAAGAACTGGGTAAGGGACTCACTTCTGGACAAAGAAAACACTGCTAGACATATTTAGTCAAAATGAGTTATGAGGTGAAGCTGTAAACTATCCTTCAAATCTCCCCCCAAGAAAGAAAGATCATTGTATAAAAAAAATTTGGGAAAAAGAAAACAAAACACAATGAAACTCGTCAACTAGACAAATGGAGCTCAGACAAGAACACAGACATGCAGCAGTAAGACAAAAAGAATGGGAAGGCACAAATTAGGATCCTAAGTACTGGACAGTAAACTGATCAAAGTGCTACTTTGTCACTGGCTGCCTCTAAAGCATTTCCTGGGCTCCCTGCTCTGTAAGTCCCTGCCTGAGCAGGGTTGGATCAATGGACCAAGAAGTACCTTCCAGTCTCAGCCATTCTGTGGTCCTAGGATTCATCTTTATTTCCTAACAGTAGAACCAATCCTTCTATTGTCCTCCATCAAGTCAGTCCAGGTGTCAATCTCTTTCCCTGTTCCCAGGCACAACTCCCAGAAACCACTTGTCTGTTTCTGCAGGCGAAACATTGGCTGATCTTTGTAAGCTTTCCTCAAGCTTTGGTGGTTTCACATGGGTTTGGCCATTTTCATTACAATGACTCCTCCAATCCACTCTTTTCTAAGCAGAATCTTGGGAATTTTATGAAATATTTTATTGAAGTTATTGAGTAATATAATACTGTACCGCAGTGATGGAGGAAACCAGCAGATGGTGACATATGTAAATTGCTGTAAGGATTATGAACAACAAAAGACATTTTAGAAGGTACAGGCACTCTACATCATTCTGTTCCCATTTCTAATAATGCTTTGGAAAAAAAAAAAAAGAAAAAAAAAACTCCTTTTCATTATTTCCAGCTTGGCCTGCTACAGCTGGTGGCAGCTGTTTGGGGACTTTTTCTACCACTCAGATAATTTTGTTTGGCATTGATGCCTGAGTGGCTGCTGCAAACCATCTTGGAAACTCCTACAGAGTGTGTCCACATTATGCTTTTTTGTTGAGTACTTTTTTTTTTCCTTTGGAGAAGTTATTACCAAGTGCACTGTTTACTGTTTATTGTCAGTACCACAGGGGAACCAGAATGCAAAATAGATGGCTGTAATAGCCACAGGGTAGCATACTGGGGGCTAGCAGAGGAGAAATGCTAATTCCCCTTGCCATTTCCTGGCCCAGATGGTCAGGGCTTCAGTATGCAATGGTTTGAAATGCTATTATGAGTACAAGCTAATATCGATTCTACAGAGAAGACTTTGGCAAATCTATTACCAGCTCTTTTAAATTCCACCTCACTAACAATTGAGGGTAGCTGTTCATCCAGAGAAAAGAAATACAGCTCTGGGCTTGCTGAACACTTATCTGAGTTGACCTGAGGTGGGAAAAACTTTGCAAAGTCACATTAGTGCTATTTCTTGGCAAGAATGAACTGCAGAACAGTTCTGTAGAAATCACTTGCTCAAGCAGCAACCCTGTCTCTGTGTCCCACACAGATGCAGCTCACTGATTCAGCAAGAAAATGCTTGTGGCATCTGGAGGTGCCACTGCCACAGTTGGTGGTGGTCCATCCACCACAGACTTGCACTTCAGGATAGAAGGAACCATGTGCTGCCACTCCAGTTCTCTGCAGCAATTGGAACCTTATTCCCTGATGGATAAGAGGAACACGTACTACGGAGCGGTGCCATTGAGGGATGAGGAATGTTCTCCAAGGCTGCTGGTGGACAGCTGGAGGGCAGGGTGGGCAACTGGAGACACAGATTTTCCATCCACCAGATGAAACTAGCTCAACTATGGGAGCTTCACAAGGCTATGTGATGCTGCCCATGGGCTTCTTTTCTGTTAGCACAAATCGGTGCCGTTGGGAAACAGTGAGGAATATAAATCACCTAGACTGCAGCAGTTGAAGAAACAGTAAGGTTTGCTGAACCAAAAGATGTGCATTCCTGCCAGGCATTAGTTATCGCACCTATTCAGACTAGGGAGAAGAACTTGAAGACAATCAGCAAATGTTTTTCTCTTCAAAAGCTAGGATGTGGCAGTCTTTACTGCCATTTATACAGTGTTAACTGTAACTCTTGTAGAAAAGATCAGCTTAAAAAGTGTGGCCTTAAACTGTGAAGACCTTTACATTTAGAAGCAAGCACAATGATCTATCTTTGATTTTGGAATGAGACATTTTTGACACTTTGAGATTTAATGTTCCTTAATACAGAGTATATACTTGTAGCCCTGGAATTATTCTGTCTGGGAAGGTGTTTCAATGCAATACAAAAGCTTCTTATTGCTTTCAAACAGTGTGGTTTGAATGCCGCTCACTCATAAGGCCATTCCTATAAGGTATGTGTTCTTTTGCGCAACAAGCTCTGTGTCTATTATCACTGAATTTTTGTAGCACTCATAATGATTTTACCAACTCTAGATTGTCTTGAGATTTGGTTTGAGCATGTAATTTTCCTATTTCAGGGGCTTGTTGCTTTCCATTTATTGCCGTTAATGTACCTTTTGGAGTTGTGGGATTTTTTGCACCAGAGCTTTGGTAACAAAGACACATATATAACACAGGGTTGTTTGCCTGCAATGGGCAAACAATTGAGTAGAAACACATCCTTTCATGAGGGTGCTCCTTTTATGGAGCACCACATTCACAGAATCACAGAATTGCAGGGATTGTAAAGGACCTCTAGAGATCATCCAGTCCAACCCCCTGCCAAAGCAGCTCCCTAGCCCAGGTTGCACAGGTAGGTGTCCAGGCAGGTCTTGAATGTCTCCAGAGGAGGTGACTTCACCACCTCTCTGTACAGCCTGTGCCAGTGCTCCGTCACTGCACTGTGAAGAAGTTCCCACGCACATTTGTGCAGAACTTCCTCTGCTTCAGTTTGTGGCCATTTCCCTTCATCCTATCACCACACACTGCAGAGAAGAGTCCAGCCTCGTCCCTTTGACTACTGCTCCTTAGATATTTATAGACACAACCACATTACAGTTGTCATATTACTCTGTTCAGAATGAATCAGAGAGGAAAGTGCACAATTAGGAGTACTGTGTGTATTCAGACGTCTGATGCTGGAAAGCCTTGAAAAATATGTAGTGTGGGGTATGCTCTCTCTCCTTTTCACATGTACTTTTCTGACTTTGTAGGAATTTGATTTTTGTAAAGACCTGTTTCTCCTTCATCCTTGGTCATAAACCCACATTTTCATTTTAAGGGATCAAAGCCATCAGACCACACTTCTGCTGCCATTTTCATTTTCCCAGCCCCTCCTTCACCGTAGTGCTTCATGGCAGTGTACTGTGCAAAAGGGCTTCAGCTTTTTCTGAGCTGCATAAGGTATTGTCACTACTACTTATTTCTGCTGCAGTTCTGCCGAAGCCTTTGTTTTAGTGCTCATATACCAGGCAATGTTTTGAAAGGATATGGATAGTGTGGATAACTTCAAGATCAGTATAAATTCTAATTTATTCCTGTTTTTTGGTTGTACTTCACCATATGGCCAAGCTAACATACAAAGTCACTGACAAAAGGGAGAAAGTGTTATTCTGTCTTCTTATCACTCATCCTTTCCTCATCTTCTCTTCTTTCCCCATCTCTCTGTTCCCAGTTACTAAAGATCACTCCTACTTCATTTACAATCCCTCATGTTATCTCAAACAAAACTGGCTCGCTTTGTCTTTCTTTTCCCTTCTGAAGGACAAAGTGTCTTGCTATATGACTTACACACGTATGACAGAAACCCCAAAGAGATCAGTGGGAGAGCATGGATACAAGCAGGAGTGGTGGGGATACTGGGGTTTGAGGTAGGACAGTGGCACTACCCTATTATTTTGTCTCAAGCCATAGCATCAAAACAGATCCTTTGTGCCCATGTTCTTGTCAGAAGTCATGTCATTAATTTTGGTTTTTATTTAGTTTGAGCTTTTCACAGAACAATAGAGTCACTGAATCGCTTGTGTTGGAATAGACTTCCAGGGGCCTACAGTCTGCTCAAAGCAGGACCATTAAAGATCAAGATAAGATCTCAAAAGGTTTGATTGCTCTACTGGCCCTAAACATCTTCCAATGGCCTTCAGAAAACACCCACAAATTCTGCTAACAACCTGAAGAGCATAGAAGTCTCCAGGCTGACATGAAGAATACAAGCAGATTCTACCTCCCTTCCACCTCACGAAAGATGACCTCTGTCTAAGTGGCATTCATGGTCTTGGTCTCATATTCTACTTCTGAATATGCAGGTTTTCAGGATGCCTCTCACGCTGCACAAGTTTGTTCTGTACGATGTCCCTGGAATGTTGTTTTTCACAGTAACATCTGACAGGCTCAGCTGAGAAATACAAAGATGTTATTTGCTCATAAATAGACGAGGGAATGTCAGGGAAGGGAAATATTAACTCCATTTCATAAAGGAAATCTTTGGTTAATCTTTTTTCCCCTTTACTGTCCCAGAGAGCACGTGTAGCAGTGTAGCAATGAGGACACCAACCTCCTGAGGCCCAGCACAGTACTTCTCCTGCAAAACTATTTTTCTTCAAAGCTGTCATCTATGAGGATTTTGTTAGCTGCTCACAGCTCTGAGATTTGTTGGGGACTTCTGTCTAAGCTCATTCTCTTTCTTGAATACCAGAATGCATTTACTTTTCTTGATCTGCTATCACAAAATTTCTTTTGAAACAGAGCTTACTGTTCAATCCTGTGTCAGCCTTTGCATTTCTTTTTCTGCCACACACAGGTCTTTCTTTGCCTGGTGTGCCTCCACGCACTTTATGGAGATTATTGCTGCACTGGTGTGTGCAATCACTGCTTTACCCTCCTCCAACTCTAATTCCATTACAAAGTATTCTTTTTACAAGATGTTCCAACACTGATACGAAAGATATTTGAAAGGCTGTTGCAGAGCTATCAGATGCCTTGACTTTTTTTTTTTTTTTTGCCCAAATACAGAGTTTTCATACAGGTGAGACGATCTTCTAATATTTTGATTGAAACATTTGTTTTGTGCACTCTCCAAAAGTTCAAAGGTGAATGAATTATGTTAATCCCATTCTCCCACACAGCATGAGCTCAGCTTTTCAGCTTTTCAGCTTTTCTGCACTGGAGCCTTTTTTCTCTCATGCTGATGTGCACTGAAATATTCTGTCTGGCTTGTTCAGTACTTCCTTTGACTTCCTTGTTGCTTTCACTGCTTGAGTGGATAATTTCACCCACTCACTGTTATTACTCTCACCATTCAAAATGTGTCTTCCTTTGGCTTTCCTCATTTACATTCATTTTTCAACTAGTATACAAAGAGACTCTTCTGACCTTTGCTGTTTGTCGAGATTTGTGGGTCTCAGAGTTCTGAGGGGTAAAAATGGGTGGCAGAGCAAGGTGTCTCTGAGGTAATCTCTTTTTACTCATGCAGCCCTTAACACAGAAGGAATTAAACACTGGGAGGCAATCTGTTTGCTCTCAGCTCAAAGAAGCTTTCAGTCAACACTCATCTTCAAGCTCTCGATTTTTCTCAGGAATACATTTATACTGAAAAAAAAGTAATAATGAGAGAAATTGATTTGTGTGTTGTTTCACAGACACTTCAACTCAAAACCAGCCAGATTCATTCACGTAGAACTTCAAGAGTGGTCTCACCCTGTTATTTCTGTGGGAAGCAGAGAGATGCATGTTAGGGTTGAAAAGCAAGACGTGTTTTATCTGAGAAGTAAACAGCTTTACTAACACAAAGGAAGAGCAGTAGCTGGATTCATCAGTATCTGTGGTATTTCCCCACTAATGATCTGAGGGCTGGAGCAACTCTCTGATGAAGAAAGGTTGAGGAAGTTGGGCCTGTTTAGAAGAGAAAGCTCCAAGAGATCTCACTGCGGCATTCCAGTACTTGAAGGGAGCTTACAAGCAGGAAGGAGTTAAACTTTTTCACATGGTCTGATAGTGATAGGGCAAGGGGGAATGGCTTTAAACTAAAAGAGGGAAGATTTATGTTAGATGATAGGAAGGAATTCTTTACTGAGTGGGTGGGGAGCCCCTGGCAGAATCTACACAGAGAAGCTGTGGTTGCCCCATCCCTGGAGGTGCTTAGGTCCAGGTCGGATGGGGCCCTGGGCATCTGAGCTGCTGGGTGGCAGCCCTGCCCACGGCAGGGAGTGGGACCGGGAAACGCTTCAGGACCCCTCCAGCCGAAACCATTCTGTGGTTCTGCTACTGTACTGTTCATACATCTAAAGAGCCATTTCTGGAAAACCTTTACAAATCCAACTCTAAACCACTGCAATTATCTTCCATTCTCTTGTCCAAAAAGACAGACGGTTTCTCTACAGCATTCTGTAGAGAAGGAGACATGGAGTGACTTCACTTTCAGCAGCATTAAGAAACAATGATAGCTGATCCAGAAACAATAATGCAAGTGCATCATCAGTAGAGACAGTGACATGATCTGGCTTTTCAACCTGGCTGCTTTTCCTACTCATCTTTTCTGATGCTAATTCCCCAAATGAACTTTGCAGTGAACATATTAACTCTCTGGTAATATGGCTGCATCTGCATTCCTAATTATCAGAAGGTGTGGCCAAAACATTTCCTGAATCATTGCCTGGTCTCTGTGCTAAGGATGTGTGAAAGGATTTTGGAAGGTCAGACACTTTCTGCATAAACAACATAGAATGCCCTAAAATGCACTAGTTCTGCTGTGATTTTTGAAAGTTTTATTGAGCACTTATGTTAGCAAAATTTACTTGCTTAAAGGCATGTGGAAGACAAACATAAAGTGGGTTACAACATGGCCAGATCTAATTCAATTTTGTATTCAAATGACTATCCTCAGGAAATTTATACTTCGTACTTCTAATTCTCAATCTATTTTCTTAGGAAAGAGATAGGGAAAAAAAGAAGAAAGAAATACATTTATATAGAAAATATTTTAAAAACTACTCAAGAACTACCGTGACACTGGGATGGAGCAGTGTCTGCAGGCAGGCAGGGCAGAGCAGTCTGAGCACCTGGTTTAGTGTTTTCAAGTAGGCTGAACCCAGCTTCTGTTTAAACAGGCTATTTCATAGGTCATATTTCTCATTTTCTACAACCAGCTTGCCACCTGGTTAATATTGCAGAGATTTATAGTAATTCACAAATGCCAGTTTCAAGTGTCAAAGCTCCTTTAAAAGAAAAATAAAGTTAACCTGGGCAAGATGAATAATACATATTTTATAGCCAAAAAGCAAGTTTCTTTTAAGCTTCAGAAGAACTGCTAGCTCCTACAGCCTGTGATTGCACCTATATTTTTTCCTAAGGAACAGAAAGCACTTATACCTCAATATCCAATTCCTTAAGGTGTGCCTGTGCTTATAAATTTAAGTGTATTTCACCTCTCTGTTCATTGTGTACTCTGGCAGAAGTTGGGAAAGATGTAAATTTTTGCTTTATGTATGCCACAGCATCGGCAAACAGTGTCACCCCTATCACTTCCTGAGGAGTATCAATCCTCAATTTTTCTCCTGACTTAAACAGGAAGAAAACACTTTTAAACTGCGGCCCCAAACTTTGTCAGAGTTGTTTTTCATGGACAAGCAATGACATACAGCTGCAGTTTTAATGTCCATGCTGGATAGCATACAGCTTCATACATGAAGTCTGGGTTCTGGAATACAATGTAGCTCTCATTTTCAGGTTTTAAACAGGAAAAGAAGGCAACAACTGCAAAGAGAAAAAGCACAAAGAGTCTAATGATTGCAATTCAATTATTTCCAGTGGATGAAAGGCAGGGATAAACTCTTTTCAAGCCATACAGTACAACACTACCCATGGACCGGAACCAACATTTTCAGTGATTTGAAAGATATGTAACCCTGTTGTCCCAGGATAACATGACTATAATTCACTGCCTCAAAAGTAATCACAGATCAGCAACTGCCTCCTGCCCCCAGCCACTCTATCCCATGTCAGAGTGAAGGTCAAAACAATTTTCAGCAGGCTGGTGAATGCCTGGGGATTTTGTGGTTTGTGTTTGTCAGGAGTATGTGAGCACAAGTGCTGTTCAGTTTGTCATCTAGTTTACAAGTGCACAGGGCTTGTATCCATAGCTATTATAGGTTAAAAGTACTTAGGGAAAGCTAGGGCATGGAGATAAGAACGCATCTCCTGCCTTTGCCTAGTTTGCATTGGTAATGTGGAGGTCCCAGAGGCAAAGCAAATCTTGAGTGTCCACAGGAAAGTAGTCTCAAGTGGGAGAATTTTAAAGAATTTATAGCCAATAAACAGAAACTTAGAAATGGCAGAGAGAGAAAGAGAGGGAAAAAAAGAAAGAAAAAAAAAAGAATAAAAGAAAAAAAAAAAAAAGGAGGATATGAGCACTTAGATCAGTAAAACACCTATCCTCAATCTCAAATGATGTTGTTTATTCTCAGGTGAGGCTAGGAACTGCACAGGAGGAGGAGGTAGGGATGTTTGCATTTCTTTGCTGCTCACTGGTTTTCCTGCCATGTTCTCTCTGAGTTTCGCTGCCCCAGTCTGTATCCCTTATAGGTGTGCACTGCTAACTTCTGTGCTTTACGGAGCATGTCTCAGAGGGCATGGAGCACTTACTCCCATTTACGTTCACTAGAGCCCCATTGAACTTTGAGACACGTTACATTCTTTCACTTAAATTTGTAGTTTTAATCACCAGAGTTTTCTGCATTCTGTTTTCCACCCCTTGAAGTGCTGTGCAACACTGCTGCTGCAAGAAGCCAGCGGGTGTCACAGGTCCAGAGCTCACTGTGCTTGAAAGAGGGACGCATGCTATGGAAATCTCTATTAGCTGGGCTTCACTGCCCTGAAATTCATCAGGAGAGCAAAAAAAAAATCTCCTCATTTTAAATGAAGTAACTGGAAACCTTGACAGAACTTTACTGGTCTCCCACTGGACTGCTGATTTTCTTCAGGGAAAAGAAGTAAAAGCTTTTTAATAGGTATTTTGACACTGCTGTGGCAGGACATGCAACCATGCACATTCTGTGGCATAAAAGTTTAAAATTTTTCTGATTACTCCTTTGAGGTAAATGCTAATACCTACACTTGCCTCCCTCACGAATAGCAAAAACTCATAGGAATACTATTGCTACCACGTGAAGTGAGTGTTGTGGAGATGAGCCAAAAATGTAAGAGTACAGGTTGAAGAGAAAGGTACAAAAATGTCAAAACTGGAAAGGAAGCAGAAGTGACCAGTTATAAATGAAGAGAATTTCCAGGAAAAGCTGGCCACAGAAGCAGCAGGAAGAGGGGAAGAAAGGGAATCCCATTTTATCCTCAACAACTTCAGCAAAGATGATGAAGGAAGAAAGCAGGGAGGCCTTCAGACAACAAACACAACACCCATATTTTCCACTTTGCCATCTGTTTCTGTGCCTGGCCACTGCCTGGGCTGCAGTGCGTTGCTACGCACAGCTGCCACTGCCAAATGCCCAGATAATTTTAGGGTACTTGCCTGTGCTTGAGCTCGGGTAAGGAGCTGCTCAGCCTTCATTTGCAGGAGATGATACATGAGATCTCCCACCTGCTGTGCATTTCCTGACAGAGTCTCTGGGGAGGCCATAAGGGCAGCCACACAGTTGTGGGGTGAGAAAGAAGGGTCACAGAATCGATGAGAAACTGCGAAGTTGTCAGCAGCACTGGTTGTAGTAAGCAGTTTGTTTTCAGCCTGGGGTGGGGCTGACCTGCAAAATAAGCCAAAAGATACCTTCGAGTGGGAGACTCACTGGTATTCATCAACATTTGTGTGAAGAAGTGAAAACGATACAGCAGAGGCTGAAAACAATGCGTTATCATATAGCTACAGCAAGACAAGAAAAGAGCTGTTTAAGGAGCACAGGCTGTGCCACGTGTCTGGATAGGCAGCTCCTTACTCCTGAGTAGGGGAACTTTGTGCATTGAGGGAAAATAGGGATGTGTACTGAATTTGTAGAACTTCCACTTGTTTAATTGTTTATCCATATGTGTTCTGCAGAGGATGGAAGAGGAAAGGAAGTTACGTATATTTTCAATGAGGCCATCACCTCGGATGTATATGTATGTGGAGAATTATAAATTAGACTATAACACATCAGTGATTCTCTGTGTGGACTACTACCAGAGCTTCTCTGGGTTATGGGTTGTGAAGGGCCTGAGAAGAAGACATTTAACCTCAAGCTGGTAGTCAAAGAGGCAGCTGGCAGTAAAGCAAACTAACAGCAAAATACTGCCTATAGATTGATCAGTTCTAAATTTATGTGTCTGCAGGAAAAAAAAAGTCTTCATCATAGTCTCCTTGATGAAAACCATCTATTGACGGAAGCTGAGAATCAAGTTAAATAAACAAGAGCCTGCATTAAGAAAGGAAACAAATGCTGCTAAGAATGTATCATAATGTAAACAGAGAGTGTACCTTCACCTTGAATGCTGTTTGCAATTCTGTGCACAACAATTCAAAAAAGATAAAACCAGAAAGTCAATGGGTCTAGAGAAGGGCGAGAAAAAAATATCAGAGGAACAGCAACATGTCTACAGTGTTCACGGTGATTATAAAGGTGAGCGCTTGAGAGAAAAACAAATAAATTATGACGTAACAGAAATATATTTGACACCAACTGGAACAGAGAAGGTCAGACAGAAGCACCTGTTTGCTTCCACAATAGAAAAATAAGAGACATTATAAAGTTATACAATGACAGAATCATCCAGGCTGGGGAAAAGACCTTGAAGATCACCAAGTCAGATCATCAATTATCACTTAAGAGGAAACCAATTTAAAACTGTTAAAAGGGTACTCTTGGAAGCATAAATAGGATGCAGCTGTGTATGGACTGCTGTAACCATGACTTAAAAAGGGGATTAGTAGGATTCCAGGGATGACTTTAGACCAGATCTCCAACGGTATTTAAGTGGCTAACTCCCACTGAAGTGCATATAGTAACTTCAATTAGCAATGTACTCAATTTTGTGAGGCTCTGAACATTCTGGCTATAATCCAGGAAGACACTTGCTTTGCTCTCAGCAGGTAAGTAGTGTCCCTGATGAGTGCTGTAGAAATTATACTCCTGAAGTTAAGCACACTCTTACATTCTTTGTTGAACTGGTGTAAGCATGTTCAGTACTGAGCTTTCCATAAATAAAATACCCACAATTATTTATCCTAGGGGAAGAAAAATTGCTTCTTTGAGGAAACGAATACCCAACAATCCACATACTTTCAACAGCAACAATAGCAGTCATATAATGATGTACAAGGGCTGAATCAGACACGAGGAGGAATTGAGCACCAGCTGGAAATACATGCTGGTTGTTTATTCCACTGACAAGAAAGATGTTACATAATGAATAAATAAATAAATAAATAATCTTTTAGCTTAAAGCTGCATTTCACTGTCTGACACTCTATTTTGGAAGAAATGAATAGCTGCTTGTCAGCATGCTTTAGTGAAAAAAAAAAAAAGAGAAGCATTTTTTTAAACAATACACCCACACCTAGAATATTTAGCAAGTGAAATACATGAATCAAGAACGGTGAATAGATGTGGAGAGCTGAAGTTGTGGTTCAGCACTGCAAAATGGTGAATGTTGGTTTTACAATTAGTTGCATGGTATGTGTTCCACTGTGGCGACATTAGCTTCAAAGCGCCTAACCTCCCTCCACTGCCCTTCAGCCCTTTCTGCCTGCTCCCACGTACATGTGCCAGTGCAACTGGATCATTTCATGGACCAGATCAGCATTAAAAGCAGACTAACAAACACACACACAACAAAAAGCAAGGACAAAAGCCTGAAATGCCTTTCTCCTGGTGTTTTCTCTTTGCCCTAGACTGTCTCAAGGGTCTTGGACACAGACTGTTCTGCAAAGAATTGCATTGCCTCCGTCAAGGAGACAGCAGGCTCCTGTGGAGGGGCAGCAACTGGGTCAGGGCAGTGCAGAGAAATTTCCCAAGGCAGTTTTGTCAGCAAAAATAACATTTAATTGCCCCACAATTCTCTGGAGTCAGCATTACAGCAGGGTCTAATTCCCAAGCTGATATTCATCCCACCTCTTTGTCATTGCACTTTTATGCAAGTGTACATGCATATATAGAAATATAAATATTACGTATTTCTGTTTGTGAGTCTGCAGTTGGAAAATGTAGTTAGTGTCTCATTAAGACATCGGATTTGTTTTCTTTAGGAAAAAAAGCACAGGCAAGTTGATCTGTTTGGAGATAGATTTTAAAATGACTGAGAAAATGCAATGCAATGTTTATGAAGATCTCTACAATAGAGCCCTGTCTGCCTGCCATGCAAACATTCTTCTCATGAATGTATGCTCAAGTATGGAGCAACAGTCTATGCATGTGGGCAGGGAGGCAGATGGAAGGCTACTCCTTTAATATGGACAATTACAGCAATGCCAAACATTTTGTGGCGCTTTTACCTCTGTGATCTGAAATTATGTGCAATAGCAGTGGCTCATTTTTAGTGATGAGGAGTCTGAAGAAATCTGAATTGGGTATTTATTCTGTTTGTGCCAGCTCATACATTCTTGCACCAAATGACCTCTTCTTCCCTGCTTGCTGAAGTCTGTAATTATAGAATTATGATTCTATAATTCAGGTGGAAGTAACCTTTGGAGGTCACCTAGTCCAACTCCCCTGCAATGTACAGGTACACCTACAGCTACATCAGGTTGCTCGGAGCCCCATCCATTCTGACCTTGAGCGCCTCAAGGGTCGGGGCATCCACTGCGTCTCTGGGCAACCTGTTCCAGTGTTATACCACCCCTACTGTAAAAAATTTTTTCCTTATATCCAGACTAAGTACGCCCTGCATCTCTTGGTTTGACAGTCCTTGTGTGTGCTCAGGTGCAGAATCAGTGTGTACTGCCTTTCTCCCCGCCCTTAGGATAAATGGTAAAACAACCTGCCCAACAAGGTGAAGTGACTGATGGACCTAGGAAGAGGACCTGGGTCTCCAGGCTCCAAGCTACCATGCTATGTGCTCATTTTTGCCACTCACTGGACAGTCCCACCAGGTTTTTTTTTTCCTCCTTTAAATTGTTAGATGTTCTTAACTTTATTGTTACAGTTCGTGGGCTTCTTTTTTTTTTCTCATTCTAAATCTTCTCAGTACTTCATTACCTGGGGAGCTTCTTTAGAGCTCCCCTGTCTGAAAATGATTGGGAAACTTGAATGCAAATTGCTCCCAGACAATGCAAATAGATGGTATTTTGCAAATGAACCTTGCCAAGACCTATGCACGTGTGAGAGAATATTCCTGATGTAGGCATGATCGTTAATTAAGCTGGCAATGGCCATAAGACACTATATTGTACGCCAAAGGTTAATTGTTCTCACTTTTTTTTTGCCTTTACCTCAGCAGGTTCTCCTTTCTGCCTCTCTCCTGTCCATTGACACCACTAAACATTTTGTTATCCTGTATCAGTCATTCCAAATGCTGGGTTGCTGAACGTAGCAGCTCATTTCACTCCAGGTGAAAATGTTGAATACCCAGAGAAAATGTAGTATTTAGCTTTGATTTCTTACTTCTCCTTGCAGACAGTAGTGGATTTGGAGGGCCTCCTGTGAACTTGCATTACAGAAGCTGCCCCAAGATTTCCTGCCTTCAGCTTGCTTTTTGATCTGCATTCATGCTGCTGAATTAAAATTATTTCTGTTGCTTCAGTGCCTCAAACAAGACAGACATTCCACAGACAAAGGAATGAGCAGCTGTTCCCTTGAAATAATTCAAAAAAACAAATAGGTACCCAGCTCTCACTGAAGGGCCAATCTTCAAATGTAATTGCGCACTGATATATGAAAGCAGGGAATGTACTTTTTTTATCTGTCAATATAATTTATTTCCAACCACAGCTCTACCTGACCATTGTTAGATACACTCATTGCATTCTGCACTGTACAGCAGAAATGGGACAGGGGGAGAATGAATGGATAAATGAAAGTTTACAAAATCACAGAGGCTGCGAATAAGAGGAATTTGAAGCTCTTACTGACATGAGTTTAGGACAGATAAAAGAAATCTTTCTCCTGCAAAAGAAATCTTCAATAAAAGATTCTTATACAGTGATAACAACCTTCTGAAATTTGTTGCCAGAGATGTTGGGGTTGGCAGATATTTTCCGTGGGTTCAGAAAGAGGTGAGACTAATTCATGGACCACAAATCCATAAGCAGACACTAAAAGAAAAGGTGGGGAGGCACCCTCTGACATCTGGTGTAACAACTGTGGAAGATAAAGAGTGTGGGGGAATGGACTGCAGATAGCGGTCAGGCTTGGGTGTGCTCCCTGAGCAACATCTGACACTTCCTCTGCTACTGTTTGCTTGTGTGATTGACTGAGGTTTTTTTTTTTACACTTCTATATTTTGCTGGTAGATCTAAGGGGATGGTTCACATCTCCCCATCTCCCCCCGTCTTTTTTTTTTTTTTTTTAATTTCCAAAGGGAGAAAATAAAGTTTAGGAAGGAGGATTAATTTTGTCTAGAGAATGGATTCACAGGTGTAGTATGAAGAAGAGAAGAGATAAGTCAAGGAAAAGGGATGGATATTATCCTCAGTCAGGAGGGATGGTAGATTTGGAATGTAAAATGGGAAAAAAAGAGTCGGTGCAGGGATTTGGATAGGTAAAAACAGAGTGAACTGCAGTAAGCCAAATGGGCTGTGATAAATAGTCCATCAGCTGCTGCTGTTCTCTTATGAGAACACTTCCCTGCCCACTCACCAATTCAAAGATGAGTCTAACCCAAACCCGACTTTCCCAAAGAAACTGATCACGTATTTGAACAGACTGGTACTTAAATGGATACAATGCTCCATTGCCAGAAATCGTCTCAGACCTGGACTGTACAGAAACATATTTAACCCTTAGAAACAATGCAAGTAAATACTATTTTCCAGAAACTTCATTTCTGCTTCTCAAACAATACTCATCTTCAATAAGCTCATGAGAACTTTCCACACCCTAATACTTAATAAATCTTCCCAGGACGATCCAATGTATGCATCTATAATATCACCATGAATAAACCCACCAAAATCCTTTTCTTTCACACACACTCTTCTTGAAAGGTGATATCTCACGCAGCCAGTGCTGTCATTGTGAAAATGAATCATCAGTATGCGGAAACATGAACTTTTGCAGATAATCAATAAGGATAGAAATCTTTAGTTTGGGTATTTTTCACAAAGCATCTCTGACTTCCAAGTAGCAAGCCTCAAGGGAGATCTACAAATCACTTCATATAATGAGTTTAGAATTAAAAATTGTAACTCTTCTGGATAGTAAAACAGGACATAATGAAGATATTACATCATTTGTCATTACGATTTGCCAACCGACTCTCCGTTCTCATAGACATGAATGATTTATATTTCTGTAAAGGCATAAGTTCTGTCAGCTCTCTTCCTGCTTGTGTGTGGCACTTTTCTTTCTTTAGTTGAATACTCACTCTTAACAAAAGGTAAAATATCTTACAACCCTATAGGGGTTGCAGGAGAATGTAGTCAGTCTTAACTCTGACATTTTGAAGATAATCACTGTGGAGATGTAGAAAGTTGGGAATAAAAGGAGTTGATTTCAGATTAATGTGGAATTTCTGATGGTGTATCAGCATCAAGACATACATTTCCATGTCTGGCTTACTTTATGAGTAGGAAGATGACTTATTCCGCAAGCTTATTCATCATCTCTGGTGGAACTGCCAGGTGTATTGAGTCACACACATCCCTTCAGTGGAAAGAGAAACTCAGTTTTAGGCTGTTACAAATGTCTGTTAACCAGTAACAGATTTTGGTAACAAATGGTGGCCTATGCTGAAACTTCTTGCAGAAAAGAAATTATTACTATTGCAGTAATAATATCTCAAACTCCTCAGCTAGATTTTGTAGTTGAAGTTAGGTCTAAAGATGGGGTTATTCTTATACCACAGAAACAGCTCACACCATTTCTCAGATCCTTCTAACAGTATTAGTGATATGGAAAGAATTTCTTTAGTAGGAAGGTTACAGATCAGTATTTTTAAGTAAAAGATCTCCCTTGGAAATGTGGTACCCACATTTCACTACTATATGTTTCCATAGGACATATCAAAGAAATAATTAAAACAGTCTTTTGCAAGATATATAAAGGCAGCTGTTTTGTGAAAGAGAATGACAGCAAGGGAGAGGAAGAAGAGGGGGAAAAAAACACACTCTGCCAAATGACTTCAAATAATTAGCTCTTTATTTTTTCTCACTGTGTTTTATGCGTTTACTTTGAGACCAGGTGAACTTCCTTGGCCATGTCTGAGCTGCATATTGCATCCAGTATACCGGTCCAGCAATGGTCTCATAACCTTGCCTGACATTCCCTCTGAGCGCCAGGCAGAGATATTTCTTTTCATGCATCATTCATGAATTTACTGCTGGGATTCAATGAGTTGCTACTTCTTCCAATCCCATTGCAGATACTTAAAACAAGAGATGACTATGCAGTCGTCTTTTGTGGAAATTGGTCATGGATCCCACATCATAAGCTGTGCTGATGGCAAAAGAAGACACAGTTTCAAAACAACAACAACAACAAAAAGTGTTAACTGTTGGAATTATGTCTTAAAAATTTTGTTTGGTTATATTGTGTGCTGACTTGTGGTTACTTCACAAGTTGTCCTGACAGAGGAGGTACCTGAATCCCCAGCAGAAATAGGAGAAAGCAAAATGTGGGCTCTGCATGGAAAGCTACTGCTTGAGAACTTCTGCACATCACTTAATCTTCCAGTCAGTGTAAACCTTTTATCTTACCCTGTTAAGGCACAGCGAGATTTCTTCCCCTCAAATCCAACCTATTCTTTGCACCTACTGGGCTACTTTTCTCTTACTATATTGCTCCACAGTGGGTGGTAGATCTTTTCTTCCCATTCTTTCCACCATCTGGAGTAACCATCCTGTGGCTGAGTTGAGATCACTTCATATCTGACCTCACGGCCTATTGTCACTGTCCTGTGCCTCCTTTCTCAACTTAAAAATGAAAACAGCTATAAAACCTTCGTTCCCAAACTTCTTTCCATTGCCTCCATGAACACCAAGATGTTATACCCCTATTTCTAGCCTAGACCGGGAGTGAGATCCATCATAACAATGGATGCTTGCATTTGTGCTGATAAATGTAGCCTGCAGACATGTTCTCAGATGTTTCTGCTAATGGCATATATAATGCATCACAGTGAATTTTCGAGCTGGGCCTCAGGACAGATGATGAATCCTGGGCTGAATCAGTTTATAGCAAGGCAAATGTGTGCTCCTATCTGTTGCCCAGAAATTGTTCCCTACAGACGACTAGTCACATCTTTCACTGTGTTTTCACCTGATTAGGAAGGAATATAGGAAGTCCCTGATGCAGATCCCATTCAATCAAGTGAAACAGAACAGGAATTTGATGGGACCCAAGAGAAAAATCCCGTATTCAGATTTCTGACTTCACATTCCTCAAAGTTCCCCACAGCTGGAGGGACATTAGCTTTCATCTTACAATGGGTCTCAATGCCTGTGTTGTTTCTCAGTGATCTCTCTCACCTCAGCCAACTGCTGTTGCTTATCACAGTCTACTTGTGCATAAATTTTAAAGGATTCAGAACTGTAGCAGAACCGTGAGACATGCCATGTTTTTCATACAGTTCCTCAAATCTTTTTAATAATGCCTTCCTCTGCTATCTTCCTTGAAATATATGAACTTTTCAATATGGTACAATACAGTATAATATAATACAGAGTTTGCCCCAAAAGTCAGCTGAAGAGTTTTGGTGTATAGTGCAGCATAACTAAAGGAGTCTTCTGAAATAAACCAAAATGATGAATGTGTCAGGGAGCACAGGCTCAGAAAGATGCTCTGCTCCTTTCTTGCTTTACACTCAGGCTGAGGTAGCAATTTGTTCCTGTTAGGGAGCTAATAAGGACAAAAATAATAATATAACCAATATTATCTTTGTGCTACCTTGACCCTTCTGCATTTCTCTCCTGATGAGCACAGATGAAATTTAAAACCAACAACACTGATGTTGCACTATCAAGATACCCAGACAGATATTCAGGAGAACAATTGCATAAGCTTTTCCTTTTTTTTTTTTTTTTTTCTTCTTTTCTTTCTGTAGTTCATTTTATTTCAGGTCAGTTTCATTTAGGGAAGGGTGGATAAGAAATAATGAAAGACAAGTCCAGCTGAAAATCCAGCAGTTATTTTTCAGATCAAATAGAGGGATGCCATGACTGAAGAATATTTATGTGCTGCTGAAGATTTTGATGTGTGCTACCTCAATATTTTTCTAATTAGTCTTCTACTCCACTTTAGTATGGTTGAGATACTGCTTAATTACTGCCTGTGTGTAGTATCATGTAGTTTCTGGGCTTAATTCTCTTTTTTTTTTATGTGCATGCTCTTTCTTAGACTTTGTGTGCTTTTATGGGTTTGCACAAAAATAATGAATATAATATTAGAGGTGAGTATGGGGAGTATTGAGGTTCCTCTGTCGGAAATCACACTGACATGTGCATTAGTTTGTATACAAAATGGTTGTATTGCTGTCACAATGAGCCAAGGGAGACAATGCTCTGGGCAAATCTGTACAGAGGAATGCATGTTTATCAATTGGAGACATCTCTGCTCCTAATGTTAAAGGTGTGAGGATTTTTTGGTCTGATAATAGAACAGTATCTTCTCTTTTTATGTGGTTGTTTCATAGCAAGTGCCTGCACTGTCTTTCAAGGTTTGTGTGAAGTCTGTGTTTTGCTCTGTGACACCCTTGTTCCTGCATGTTCCTCCACATGCTGCAAAATGAAGACACTTAGCCCTTTGCCCTATGAATTACCACCATCTTTTCACTCAGCTCACATTAAATTAACGTGCAAGTCTTTTCCTGTGGGTTTCTGGACCTCACTCTGTGCTGGCATTCCCCTTGCGGAATAATTTGCTTAGTGCAAAATATCAAAGAGTGTCGTTTTGATTTAGTCTGCCTCTGTTCAGGTGTAAATAGCAGTTCAAGATGTGAGGCACTGGGTTTTCTCTGTTCCTTCCTCGAGTTGATTTAGAACATCAACGGCTCTTCAGGCAGATAGATTAACATTTTCCATGAGTGAAACTGAAGGGCAAGAAACACTACAAATGCCTCCTTAAAGCCTGTATGGGACATGAGGTAACGAGTTCTTCATAAAGCAGCAATTCAATTGAAGCACACACTTGATATAAACAAAATCTTTGCATGGGAGTTTTAGCCCAAGACAGTCTCTCTACTTTATTTGTTACTGCCATTTGCCACTTCTAAGAGAGAAACTGTTTGGGGCTCTTCGATGCAAACCCTGATGCCTCTCTGAAAGGATGCTGAAAACTAATTAATTTTTAGGTCTCCTTTAACTTGTGCCCAGAGGACATAGTAATCCCTTTTAAATCTTGCACAGGACAGGTAAAGAAAGGAATTATTGAGAAGGACTCAATTTCTGTCATCATAGCTCAACTGACTTCCTTTCTCTGGTAGATACCTTCATTGTAATTTTCTGCCCCTTGGCCCTTACACCCTGAATTCTCTGGAATTTTATCTGCAGGACATATAAGTTCAAGGCAAGGGACAAGACTGCAAAGCATTATCTCCCTGTGGAAATTTAAGCTTTGTGCCGGATTGACATATCTGTGCTCTTAAAAATGCCTTGTACCCAAACTGTGTGCAATTCAAATCCCCCAAGCCCCAGTATTTCAGTCCTGAGGGAATGAGAACAATTTGTGCCCAGTTCTGGAGGGCTGGGGGAAGGGACGGTGCCACAAAATGAGCCGATTATGTGTAGGACAAGCTGTTTTTCACCTGATTGTAGAGACATCTGCATAGGCAAATCTTTAGCTGCCATAAATTACCATGATTCCTCTTGCATCTACACAACTATCTCCATTTTCATTATGTGGATCTTTATTTTCAGGTACCGAATGCACTGCACGATTTCCTGTGTGATGTAATTTGCATTCAGGCGCGCTACAGCTGCATAGCTTTATAATGTTTATATGCCTGTCATTATAAAATGCTGAGTGAACAATAACAGGGACTAAACAGGAGTCCATAAGAGGAGAAAAGACTCAGGATGCAGTAAGTGCCTCTCACAGATATTCAATGTGTTAAACTGCTCTATTATTATTTTCAGTTATTTCTTAGCTCGGCGCAGACAACCCGTCTGCTGTAGCAGAAAAGAAACAGTCTCTCCAACAGCTGTAAGAAACTTTAAAAAATAAAGCTGTGGCACAGCTGCCTTTCTACTGCTGCAAGGGCTGAGAGAAAGATGCACTTTGAGGATTAAGCTTTTCATTGTAGAGAAAGTGAAAAAGAGGAGCCAAGGACAGTGCAGGAAAACCTCAGCATGTGCAATGAGGTTAACCCTGAAGGAAAAGGATGCTCACTAAGTCCACAGAAAGGCTCCTCGTCCCCTCATCTATGTGTTCCACTTTAGAAGTGGAACAACTGATGAGAGAGGAACTGGGAGGCAAAAGTGCAGCTGTCAAAAAGACCAAGAGAAAGTAGTCCTTGTGACGAGAATGGAAAAAAAAACAACAACAACAACAAAAAAAAAAACATAGGAAGAGAGAAACAGCACTAGAAAACCTTCTGTTCCTTTGTACAGACAGTAGCTCAGAGTCTCCCTTGCTGCCAAGGTCTGAGGCCATTAAAGCAGCCTAGCCAAAACCTTTCAGGGACATCAGATGAGCTACTCTGCTGGCTGCTGGGCCTAGCTGGGATTCTGTGCAGGCATCATTTGAAAGCCACTGACGATGAGACATCGGTCTCATTGAGAAGGGTCCTCATTTAGCGCTCCAAGTAGTTTTAATACTTAAGTTATGCAGTTTAGCAGAGAAAAACATTAGCAACCACTCCAATCAGACCATATTTTGTCCTTCACTGAGCTGTTCAGCTTCCTGATGAAGGGCTAGTAGTTGTCAGTGCAGCCCCTAAGACAAGCAAAGCTGAATATCAGAGATACATCAGGTAGCACTCATGCTTCATTATAGAGTGCTAACCTTGAAAAACAGAGTGTCAAAGACTCAAATATAAATAATTTTGCTTGTTCAAAGAATTCTTCCATTCTATACTATGCAGGTTGCAATATCACTTCCCTCCAACAAGTGAGAAGAATCTGTGTCATTCAGGGAGCCATTCACATAGCTCAAATAACCAGGAGCACCTTGTCTGAGATCACCAATCTCAATTTGGTAATGACTTATACAAGGTGCTCAATAGGTATTTACGGACAAAAAATTCTGCAAAATATAATTGGGTTTCTAAATTAAAATACACATATTTCCGTAAGAAAATACAAATAAATGCAAAAATTCAAAATGGTTGAAAACAAGCGAATTCTGAATTTGAATTTGTACCACTGAGATTTTATCTAAATGACTTTAAGAAGGCAAAATTTTTAAAGAAAAGTAATACAGATTCTTTAAATAACCCTTTGAAGTTCAGTTCCAGCGGACTCTAGGGAGCGTGTTTTTGAGCAAAGTGGATGCAGCCAGAGTTAGTCAAATTGACCTTAAACATTAATAGATGGCTGAGGGACTACAAATGATGTAGGGATGGAGAGGAACACAATGTGTGCAAGTAAATGGATTACACGTTATACTAGGTCTATATCTGAGCTAGGAGGTGCTTTGCTTGAGCTTAGCTCAAGCCAGAACCGGAACTGGAAGGAATATTTCTATGTCAGAACCATAGAGAATGCAGAAGAGTAGATTCTGTGGACTGGCACAACCATGCAGCTTTCTGATCCCAGCTAGTATCCTCACATGGCATGACACTGAACCCTGTGAGCATGCCACCTTGAACCACCAGTGGTTGGGGGGGCAGTGCAACAAGAGGGGTCACTATGCCTTGTGGTGCCTCCAGGTTCACTCTTCATCAGCCTAGCACACTGACATCACAAGAAAAAAATAATTCACACTAGCACAATGAGGCTTACTGATTATCTTTTCCTCCCCCTTTAGAAATTAGAAACTCTCAACTCAAAATACAGACAGAGGCAATATTTTTCCTCTCTAATGGAAGAAAATAGAAAGAAAATAGATTTTCTATCCATTACAAAAATCTCTTCAGTGAAAGTCATGTTTCTAAATCCCAGTTTGGGATGAACTTAGGTCTTGTTTCATTTTTTGCCATTTCCACGCATCTCACAGTTTTGAGGAGATCAAAGAGATCTTACCTGAAACAGGGGCTTTTACAGAGTGATGATTCTTCTCCAGTCATTCTATTTCTGAAGAAATGAAATTTGAAAAACAGAAAAAAAAAAGAAACTTCAACCTAAGCAACTCCGAACATGCTTTGTGTTGTAGAGTTTGCAAAGTCTGAAACCCTTACCTCAAAACTGTCTTAATTCTGACGAACCAATCAAAGGTCTGACACATTCCAGATGTTCTAAAGCTTTGGAAATCAGATTCAAATTCCACTGTATCAAGCATATTTTTAAAAATAAATATGAAATGTTGCACAAATGTAGACAATTTAGTCCACAGAACTCTACTCATATCCTGTATAGACAAGTTGTTTTGATATTCCTATCAGTAATGACTTTTGTAATTGGATATGCTGTGAAATTCAGCTCTTCTTCATAGCTCCATCTATCACCAGTTTCTGTGTTCTCTTTTTGATTCCCAAATTATCTCATATTCATCTGGACTTTGTCAATGCAAAGCTGTTCTTATTACCAGCCTTTGTTGTTTCCTGACTTGATTTCAAGTCAAATCCCTTTCTTGTAAATACGTATCATTAACATACTTGATTAACTTATTAAACATTGCAGCACAAGCTCATTATGCATTTGTCTGATGTGATTTAACTTTCATTTCTCAGTGAGTTCATAGCAAAAGAAAGGCTGTGCAATGCAGAGGGAGTGCAGGATATTCCATAACACTCTCTCCCTGTCAAGCAGTTGTTCAAATCCAGTCTCCTGAATAGCAGCTTTAATTATCACTGTCTGACAGTTTTGGAAGAAGAGTGCTTGGTTGCTGCCTCATAAAGCTAGCAGTTGTTTGTATAAAAGCTTTGTGGCAAAAAGTGTTAAATCACAGAAAAGGTGCTTTCTTCTAATATTGAATAAAGGACCTTATTCTAACAAAGAAAACTGTTATTCCCCTCGGCTTTTCTTGTATCTCCTCTTTTCACTGCACTGTAGAATTTCTGGTGTGAACTTTCTTCTGTCTTCCCCATGCTTATCGTCTACTTATTAACTTATGCAACTCTCAGGCTGTTTATGCCACAATCTGTCCCTGGGCAAGTCATAGCGTGAGCACACATCCTTCTTCCAGATGCAGTCCTGCCAGTTGAAGAGGTTACCAGCCCAACCCTGCCTCGGAGGTACCCATCCTCGCCAGAGGCAAACCAGCCTGAGCTGCTTTCTGAACGCACTTGAAACCAGCTGGGTTAACAGAGATTTGTTCACCACCCTCTTAATCAAGGGCCTCTTCTTAAGGCTGAAATGGGCTAGGAAGCTTTGCCGTGGGTTGCAGAGGCAGCACAGAAAAGTGGTAGCTTCTGCTTGGAAAGGGGATGATTAGCTCCAGGCACTGGGGAACCTGAAGGAGCACATTCTGACTGCTTAGTTGTATGGAAATGATACATGCCCAGGCTCTTCTGGTCAGCATATTTTGCTTCTGCTTTCTGTGCACATCTTTGTGCATTTCATGCAAAGCAGAATTCATCGATGTGCTTGAAGTACTCCAAAAGTAGAGGGTGAAAAGCACAAAGGAAAATCAAAGCACATTTTTAATGTCAGATCCTAACAGAGAAGTGATGGTAGGTGGAACTACTTCATTTCAGCCACAGAAACATAACTACTACATTTTAGACAAGGAACTATGTAAATATCTGGTTTCCATATTAAGCGTTCATAGCAGATAAAAATTACATCTTCCAGTGTGCCTTGAGGAAAGCTCCGTGTGACTGCTGAGCTGTGCATGCAAAGTGCACATCAGGCTGCAGGTCACAGCAGTCCCTTCCACCTCTACTCTCTTACTAGGGAGGAGATAGGTCATGTTTGCCTTCTAGGCTGATCTATTTGCTTGTCCATGTGAGCTCAGTGGTTATACTAGGGACAAGAGGAATGATCACCCTTGTCCTTCTATTTAGTGCACAAAAAACATAGATTGTTGGTTTCTGGGAAGTTCATCATTTTATGAACTTGGTCTCCTGTAACAAGAAAAATCCCTAGGGGAACAAAAAGTTTATCTCCCCACCACAGAAATTTTCTCTACCCTCCCCACTCTTCTCTACGTGGATGGACAGGCTGGGTCAGAATGTAATAGTTCATGATCCTGTGGCTTTCTGTTCATGATTCATCGCTGAAACACCCCCAGCAACACTAGGCCATCAGATTATCTTACAGACGTCTACATAGCATCGGTCCAGAATTCCTGCCGTATCAGTTGTTCACTGCCTGCTTTTGAAAACCCCTTTCATTATAATAAGGGAGTTATCTCTGAGCTGAATAAAGTATATCTGCTAAGTAAGGATTCTGATGTGGGAATTGGCAATGAAGTCAAAGAGAATTTCTCTGCGTTGTCTGTGTGTTGAGAAAAGTAATAGTATTCATAGATCAGGACAAACTGCCTATATTCATTATGAAATGGATACCCTCCAGTAGAGATCCTTGTTTCAAGATATACTTTGCTCCATTCCACATCATCCATGAAGAATCCAGTGATTACTTTTGTAAAGAAATTACTCAGACCTTGTTTGATCAAAAACTGAGGTGATACAGTAAAAGTTGACACTGTTCCTTTGCTCTCATAGATCAAATAGCTGTGGTGTTCCAGAAGGAAAAAATATCTCCTTCAGAATTACTGAGGGCATGTATATGGTGTGTATTGTGTGGGAAATAAGTTTTGATGATTGCCACTGACCCTGCTAGCTTTAAGCTTGTCAATCTTTGCAGCTGATAGTCTGGGGTTTTGAGCAAGTACTTAACTAGTTTTTAAAGAAGTGTTGAGTAGTTGTATGCGTTATAGGACAACCTGACTGTGTGAGTGGCAGATTTTCAGTTTGCAATATGTCCTTTATAAAGAATCACACTTTCCTTTAGAACAAATGGGAAAAAAACATTCCTGTGTTCATCAGACTCTGGGAGCTACATGACAACAAGCAGGAAGTCAGAAAACCATGGAAAAAGAGGGCATCATAATCCATAACACTGCATAATTAATCACTTTCTCAAAAAAACAGTCTTAAAAGCCTTAAAGTGTTTATAAGCTTCCAGTGGTCTATTAATAAAATAGTCAAAATGGAAATTAACTCTTGAAAATACAATGGTAGGTAAAATGAAATTTTCCATGGGATAAAATTAGTCCAGAGGTATGCATCTCTTTGTCTCCTGTTACTTTAGAAAGAATCAATGAAAAAATCTAGCTTATGATTTCAACTGAAGGTACGTGCAGTAGTGTATGGGATAGTAATTAGCTCTACAGAGCAAGGAAAAATGTTAGCAAAGGAGCCATATAATCTAAAAATAAAGCTGTTCCAATGGTTTAGCAGATTGGCTAAACAGCACAGTTTCTGAGGCAGGAACTATCAAGAAATTCAGGCATTTTTTTATTCTTCATTATATTTTTCCATTGCCAATCATATATATATTTTTTAACTAAGACCTAATTGGTTTACAATACACACTCACCATTTCACATGCCAAATACCATTATTAAAGGAATGCCAAGGCAAAAAAATAAAAAATAAAACATCTGACAGAAGCAAGAAACATTGTAGTTTCAGATTAAACATTCAAAGTTTAATATAAGGGGCACCACAGGAAGACATTAATGTGGAACCTAATTTTGAAAATGTAATGATAATGATTATTCACCAACAGCTAATAAGAATAATCAGCATTTATATTAGTGTTTTGCCTCGTATATGGTCTAGGTACAGAGAATACCACTGACATGAATATATCTTTCAAAAATGAATGAGCAGAAAGCAGAAAGCAGGTCTGTGCCATACAGTAGGGGAGTGCTGGTAGGAGCACTTCACACAGCCTCCCTCCGTTTGTGATAAAAAAAAAAACAAAACAAAACAAGGATAATTATGTGGGTGGGCTCTGAGCTTGGCGAGCTAAGATGAAACAGTACAGAGTGTTTGGGAAAGCTCAGACTAACGTCTGGCTAAAGTGAAAGGAGCTGGGAGCATGTTGTCTTTCTGATCTGTTCATTTGATTTGTGCTAGGAGAACTTTTTCATTTTGTTTTTAGTTAATTTTTCAGCTTTTATTATACTAACTGAATACTGAAATAGATGATATTATTGATTTGTTAGGAACATAATAATAATATTGACATAAATTTAGATTAAATCTTGTAATAATGACGTAAAATCTCTTATTAATCTTCAGAAGAAAAAGCATGTGCATACATGTTGAGCCAGTCTAAAGGTTCAGGATGTTAGTCATTTCTAATCCTATTATTTCCTTAGAAGGCTAAAGCTTTTACATATTGATCATAGAATGACTCAGAAATTGGACTCTCAGTTCAGACACAGGATTTTCACAGTGGTTTTGGGACTGATTCTGGCTGACATTAAGCCATTGTGCTTGTCTATTCAAGCTCTGGTCCCCCATACCCATCAGGCTGCCTTTAGCTAGCAGTGATGTTCCTGTCCCACAGCTCCCATGCTCTGATCACTCATCCCATTGTGCTGGTAGCAGCTTTTTCTTATGGTTGAGACCATCAGTGCCCATGTGGCCAGAAGGGGGTAACTTTGGGAACCCAAGCAAGTTATAACTAACCTATTTCCCTCTCTCTTCCTCTCCCCTGGGTTGGTTTTATCCAGGATCAGATTTTCACTCCATATCACTGTGTGCCTACATTAACATTGCAAAAGAAACGAAAGATCAGGACTGCCGCGTTCAAGGCCTGTGCAGATCCATGGCTCTGCCACATGGTTTCTGCTCTTCCCCTGGGAGCTGAGCTCACTGCAGGTGGCACAGGCATGATGGTGACCTATTTTGCCAGGATCTTGGCCCAGATGCAAGCTCAGTTTTCTCTCTAGAGAGAGTCTGGTTTTAATATGAGGTAGATAAAAATGTAAATGGGGTTGTCTCAATGTAACCCTTCTAAAGGGTCACAGGCCTCAGTTTGGCCCAGAAAGCAGCTTCTCTCCAGGTGCTGTCTGCGTATGCAGATGGTCACCAACCACCTTCTCCTGTCCTCTGAGCTAATGAGGAAGGAGACAGCTGTGGCCCTGTAAAGGTCAGGTGTATGGCAGTGCTCACACAAGTCAGTTGTACTGACCGATCACTGCAGTATGTGCAAACACAGCTGAATGGTGTGTGCTCCATCAATGGGAGAACAAGCAGAGCTGGACCATAAATAACGCCATCTATCTGGCCAACGTGTGCTCGGGTTGGTGAGGCAGATTATGAATCAACTGGTTTGATCGACACTGACATCATGACACTGTCATGAGCAAACTCTTCCACTACCTGCTGGCTAAATGCTGGTCTCTCAGCTGTCTCATGCCATGAGAATGAGATTGAGTTATTGCATTCGTGAGCATTAATCTTGGGCTCATATCAGTTGTATAAAACCATAACAGAGACCCAGGATACTTCCAGCTCATTCTTTATCTTTTTTTCTTCTATAAAATGTGAATGATTTTTTGGAATAAAAACAAAACAAAAAACACACTGCTGTGCTTAGACCTCTGCCAAATTACAGTTCAAAGCATATTTTTATGGCAGGGCTTAAAGTAGAAATGTGAGTAGAATCTTAATTATAGAGTTGCTACAGGACACACATGATCACTTGCCAATAACTATCATGCTGTATAGTGAAGTATCATCTCCTAGGCCTCCCTTAGCACCATTACCTGTATTTCATGTTTCTTTTTTTACAAGACAATATCTGTATTTTAATTTGATTATGCAAACAGCATGTAACCTTATTAACATGTTTACTATGATATTCTGACTCAGCTTCTTTCATTTTTTTTCGTCTAAACTCTGTGGAGAGAAAGGAGATGATCCCAGTTTTATTTACATATACAAAGTAATATTAGCACAATTCTGCATGCTGCAGGCCAAATTACTTAAATACATCATTAATTTATTGTCCACAGTTGAAATCAGAATCATGTGAATTGATATGAAATTGCCCCCAAACTATATTATGATATAAACTAAGTGGGGAGAATTCAATTGCACGATATTGCTGATATTTATCCCCCTTTGCCATGTGTACTAGAGGTTGTATTTGGGTGTACAGGACACATTGTGTAATGGGAATATATTGGTTAATGGTGGGTCAGAGCACATAGGACAACCTCACCACAGGCCTAGCTGGACACGCCACCACCAGACTCAGTGGTGCTGTACTCACACGTGCTACCAGCAAATCTGATCCCACACCTGTAGGCAGCGACAGCAATGTTAGAGCAAATATGAACAAGAATAACTCTACTAATGATCTTGAACTGAGATCACTGGTGACACAGTTCAATTACAACATTAGTTCCTGGTGTCAGAGAGGGGTTAAAACAGAATGTAATGACTCTTTAGCAGACAGATTTGGAGCAATTAGAAATATGAAAATGTCTCTCTATGTAACTAAAAATATAATTGCTTTTAAATAGCTAGGCTATGGAATCTTTTCTTCTTTTCCCTTTCTTTTTCTGCACTGAAAACTGTGAGTTTTACTCCCATTACTCATCTACATGGACTTAATTGACTGAGGTTCTAAACCCCAACCCTCTAGTGAGTACTGATGAGGTTTTAAATTACTCTGAATTGGGAGCACTTTAAAATACAGGCAAGGAAGTGTGCTCAAGCAATATACCGAGCGAGGTAGTGGGTTTCGATTATTTCAGTTTCACATCTTTGCATAAAACATTACTAAGGCCACCTTGGAAAGAACAACCATGCCTACTGTTGGTCACTGCATTGTTCCTATGCTCTGATTTCTGCAGAGATTTCCAGCTGGTCACAAGGAGTGCACAGAGCTTGTGTTTATTATCCTTGGCCATAGCAGTAATGACCACTGAGGCCTAAGTATTTTCAATGGATGATGACCTTGAAGTGACTTCTGTAGCTTAGCTGAAAACTTGCAGGTCAGGAAGGAATGGATGGGAATGGGAGAAGGCCAACTTCATGACGGAGTCTGATGTTTCCTGACCAGCGTCTTCTCTGTTTTCCTGGCTATCTTCTACATCAGAGATTCAAAGTAAGACTATGTACACCACAATGTTCCTTTGGTAGATATCCTTCTGTTTTCATCTTCTTTGGTTCTGAAGCCCTGCATTTCTGGTGTCCTTGGATGGCAAATATCTAGTTATTGACTGTTTTGGCATCTGCATCTTTAGTTCCTAAATGTTGAGTACAATCATTTGTAATGTACTGAAATGAGAAGAAGTGCTAATGGGACACAAAGCAGTCATACTGTGTGGACAGACCATTCTGTACTTGGTTGCAAGCAGCTTTTCATCCCTACTGCTCTGTTCTGAAGTGTTCCCTTGCATCGAAGGGAGGTGAAGCTTCCTTGGGTTCTGCACTATAGATATTCTGAACAGCGGTGTTTCCATATGACAAAGAGCTGGAGAGCCAGATCTTGCAGTTCCCTCCTTCCATACCTCAGATGTGTCAGACTTCAGGAAGAAAGCAAAGCCAGAAAGCAAAGTCTCTCAGCTGTCAGTGTGTGATCATAACCTGCTGATGCAATATAGACCCAGAACTACTCTCGACACTGATGGAGTTAGGCAGAAAATCAAGGAGCTGAGTAAATTCCACTTGTGCACCTATAATGAGATTTTGTGGGCAGAGAGGCTCTTCCAGCAGGGGTTTGGCGGGTTGCTGCTGCCCTTCCATGCCCTCCAAAAACAGAACGGCACGATGCAAAGCCACTGGGGCAGCAGCTCATTTTCAGGGCAGTGTAAGAGGAGCACAGAATTTTTCATCTCTCCTCTTCCAGTTCTGTAACTTGTTTTTGTTGTGGTGAGCAAACTTCCATGACAGACGTGACGACAGAGGAATACTGACAGCTCTATAATAAAAAGCTACCTCCCAGATGTCAGAGACATGAGACAAAATGCATATCAGATTGGCTAAATCATCTCTGCCTGAAATCCGATAGCGCTGACAAGTAGTAAGGAATGCCAGTTTCCTTGCCCCTGTGATTTTGTTTCAGACATAAGGAACAGCAGAAACCAAAAATCTTTTTGAGCTAAACGTTAAACAGTGAGACACTGACAGTTCTTCAAAGTGCTGACCCCAAATGGGAGGACAGGCTGAATGTTGGCATGAGAGCCAAAGCAAATATACATACGTTTCTATCATTTTTATGGCACTACCAGATGTTCTGCTTCATCTTCTACAGTGCTAATGTAGGTAATGAGGCTGCCTGAAAACATCAGGGCACTTGACCTTGAATGGAATTTTCCTTATTCCTATGAACAACAAGGTTGCTTTTGTTAGCTAGTGAGGCAATAAATGTTTATGCCCAATTTAAGCAATTGCAGACAATACCTATTATGTTTGGGGTAGTGGATTTTAACAGCAAAGACGAATTGGAAAAAAAAAAGTATAACTGCCTTTTTATTAAGACGTAAATCTATGGAGGTTTAATTGGAAGGAGACAGGTGAAGGAGAGCAGTACTTTGCCTTCCTCCAGAAATTCTCCTACATAACATTCTCAGCAGGGTAGTAAGTGCCAACAAATTCCGCTGAGGAAACAGAAGACAGAATGATTTTATCACAAGAACAGTTTTCACTGGGAATCCTGTGATCTGCAGGTAAGTTATTATTACTGACACTTGCCACTTCTGTGGGTTGATTAATTGTTCCAAGGATATCAAATACATCTCTGTAGAATCCAGACTGTTTGCTTAAGAAGTAAACAGTGTTAGATCCTTGTTAGTGATTCCTGATAGCTCAATTTTTTGTTTCCTGACCACATTTTTAATTTTCACCTATGCGACCCTTATGTCTATTTTCAAGTGATATTATATCACTCCAGAGTTGCAGGAGACAACACAGTCGATTACAGCAAAACTCTAATAATTAGGAGTTCCTGGATTCAAATTGTGATTAGCCATTAACCTATAGTGTGACCTCAGACGTGTCTCTTAATTCTCTTGTCCCTCAGTTTAGCAATCTAATTTGTTTTCAAACAATTACAACACCTAGCCAAAAGATTAAGAGCCTCCTGTGTGCCAGCTATCATGTGAACAGGGAATTAAACAGTGACAAAAAGAAAACAGAGAAGGTGACAATGGGTGCTCAGACAGTTACCAAAAAAGAAATGGAAAGGTTCAGCTTGATCATGAGACTGCCTTGTTGTACTGCCTGATCTTCAATACTAAGCACATCCTTTTTTCTACCAACTTCATCAGCATCTGCTTGCTTTCTTTTTTTTTTTTTTCTTCTTCTTTCAGATTTCTTGACTAAAAAAGTCTGGCACACAGGTTTCTTGTAGTATTAATGTAATTTTATGGCTGGAGGAAGATTCCATGCCTGGAAAAATCTGGAAGCGCATTCAAATCTTCATTGGCTGCTTCAGCTCCCACTGGTGTCTTATTTTTTCTGAACATGTAAAATAATTCACTATAGCAATTAAAAATGTGGAAGACATTAGTTTGTAAACAATGTGAGCTCAGTTCTGAAATGCTTTTACACCACCCTAGGCACAAAGAGAGATGTCTGACACCAGCATACCTTTGTGTGAGTTCTGCTTACCCCGATAGGAAACTGGGACCTGTGAGGATGCTCTTGTCTGCAGGTGCTGACAAATTCAGCTGCTTTGCTCATCACAGCCCATCCAAGTCATGATTGCTCCAGCCACACCTCCAGACATGCTCTTGACACGGTATGGGTTTCAGCACAAGAACATGAATTCTTAGATTGTCATAGTCTGGGGTGTCTTCGCACTAGGCTCTTGTTTGCACTGTGTGGGCTCAGTCCTGTCTTCTTGTTTCTACTTCATTCACTGCACTTCGTCACCACAACAGACCAGTAGCCACAGATCTGTCTTCGCACAGACTTTAATTCCTGTTGCCAGATGGAAATTGGTCTCTAAAGGGAAAACAGAACAAATTCTCAATTAAAACATTTCGTATCTGGATTGATTACATCTTCCCTCTTAATTACGACTCTTCTGCGCTCCCTGCAGTTCAGATCCCTGAAGGAGGGCTGTTTGCAGGTCATACATGCATCTCTCTCTGCCTCAATCCATAGAATGACTCAGTGCCATACTCGTTCACCATTCTGGCCAATCTGAAGTGCTGACATTCCCAGTCCACTGCCTGTCTCTTGTCCTGTGCCCACCAGCTCTCTTGCCTGAGGCACTGCTGAGTCACTGTGCTGTGCTTTTTTCCGTCCCTCCTTGGTTGAAAGACGCCCAACCCTCCTAAATATATCTTTTATTTCTCCAGAACCACCTCTTAATCTGTGCGTGTGACAATCTGAGGATTGAGAAGACAAGATTTGCTGGCACTATCATTTAATAACCCCATAATGTATTCTGACAAAGAAGATTTTGGGCCTGGTCATACATGATGTTTTCCGTTGGTGGGAATCAAAGTGCTTGATAAATGGATGCACTGTCATTTTGCAAATGGGAAGAGGGATGAAGAGTAGAGCCTAGCACAAGGAGGGCATACTCTCACGGCTTTTAGGAAGCACTGAAATGTAAATAACGAAGAGAAAGGCAGAAGGCTGCATACCTAACCCCTTCACCTCAGCATTATGCACTGGGATCTCCCCTGCCTGACACCGCTGACACAGCGTTATCTTCCATGAACTGGCTGGTATTTCAAGATACAACATTTTAATTATTAATAAAAGGAGCTTTGAGACATCATGCCCTATTAGAGAAACCTCTTATGGCGAAGCTCTGCAGATGGGGCAGGATGTCAGCTTAAACAACGCGATTAATATTTATGCTGCTTGATAAGCTCATTTAGACCCTGTCCCTCACTAGGTTTTCATGAACGTTACACTCCCCATTTGCAGCCCTCCCTTTCCTGCTCTTGCACCTACACTGGCAGCAGCTGTGAGGCTGCCCAGCTCCAAGGTCAGGCTGCAGCAATGGGAGTGGGCTGCATGCTGCAAAGCACCTACCCCCACCCTGAACCTCTTTGCAAGGGAGAAGAGCAGGGGGAGCTGCTGGTATCTATTTAAGTGCAAAACAGGATGTATGGAAGCACAGAGCTCAGGCGGTCAATCTAGGATTAGGATAGTGGGTTTAAGTTTTGACAGGGTTTTAGTTGATGCAGAAGGAGAACAATAAGAAACTCAGGGCAGGGAAGCTCCTGAAAAAAGATTAAGTGATCCCCGTGAAATGGTTCTGCAAGCCATAATAGTGCAGGAAGCGTCATATTTATACAGTCTAAAATTTAAAGGAACAAGATCCCAGAGTGTCTATCACGATTTCCTTCAAGAAAAGTTCCCCTATCTTTTACAATCATGCTGAGTTGCCTTATTTTACCTCTCAGTGACATTATCAGCCCAAGGCCTATCAATTCATCAATGTGGGACAATTCACTCATGGCACACTTTAAATGAAATATCCACAAATTGGATTACAGCCCCAAAGCGCTCAGTAATTCATGCTTTCACTGCATAATAACAAGTGTGCTTGCACAGGAAAAGTGGCACTGGATTTTGCATAAAGCCTTGCTTTTTCAGTTTTATGTAACGAGAGTAGACAAAAAAACGGTGTTGTGCCTAGTCAGCAGGACTAACCTTAAACCTCCCCATCTGTGAGCGAATGCACGGCAGTGAGCATTAGAGGGCAGCACAGTAACACTTTCCCACCCGCAAAGAAAAGGGTTTTAGGATGCCGTCACTTCCCAGGGTCCCAGTTCCGACAGTTCTGTTAGACTTCCATGTCTTTCATAGATGCACCCATTGAGAGATGTGTTCTTAAGGCCTGGGATACAAGGGATGGAGACAGTGTTGGTCACAGGATCAGGTAAAAGAGCTTTCATATTTTGGCTTCTTGTCAAGTTCCTCCCCTTGCTCTCTCTATTAGCCAAGCCGTATTTGTCCATTTGTGGTTTTCTTTCTTTGCCCTCACTTTATAAAGCTTCTCATGCTGTTTTCTTTTCTGGGGGAGTGCAGAGAATCAATCCAGTGCAATGATTAACACACCAGTTGAATCATGATTGAAGCACATTGTATCTTCCAGACACCACCAAAAAAAAAAAGTCTGTCTTTGGAAAGGGCAAGTTTAAACATGAAAAGAACTAATGATCTGTAATAATGACAAATCACCCTGTGTGTTATCTAATTTACTAGCACCAGGCACCTTGGCAATTTTTGTGCTCTGAGTAGGAGACTGGATCTTGGTAAATAATCCATAATTGCACTACTGTCGGATGAAGATTGATTCAAGGAAGCCATTTTTATCCTGCACATTCTGAAAGATTTTTTTTTTCCTTTCTCCTCTTATGACTAAGTCACTTCACTTGCAACAAGATAAATAAGTTCACACGGTATCAAATATATACATTAAAATGTTACAGAACTCCTCCCTTTCTCAGACAAGCCAGAAGACTGATCCAATTATAACAGGATAAGACATCTCTTGCTCCTGACTAGGTGTCACGATGAGCCCAGCTGGAGATCCAGACCAGCAAGTGACCTCCAGACTGTCACTCTGCAGACCAGCAGGCTGGAAACAAAGCTAATGAGGAGGTGACGGATCCATCCCCAGCAGACAGCCTGTCCCTCTCTGACTTGTGCCCTCCCCATCCTCCCTGAGGCACACTGCCTGCTCTCAGAGGACCAGTGCTGATCAGAGACAAACACTGAGCATCCCACACCATGCTGTACTGCCTGTGAGTGTCCTGAGGCAATGTAGCTCAGTGAGGCTTAGGAGGCATGAGACTCACAAAAAAGAGATGCCTGGCACTAAAGGGAAGCAAGAAAACTCCTTTACAGCTAATTAGGATGGTATGGTGTCCTAACTCAATTTTTCAGGCAGATAAGAAGCTTTTTCTACATGGTAGGAAAGGGAAAGCCTGTGAACAGATGCCTGGGGGCCTGCACCACACATTCAGAAAGCAGGAAGAAACAAGGAAGAAGAGAAAAATTCTGCTTGCATTCTTTCAGCAGACCAGCTGAATGAAAGCTTGTATCATTGAATTAGCTTTTAAAATTGAACAGATCTTGCATAGATGAGGCCAGTGCTTTCATTCTTGTACGCTCAGTTTGACATTCTTTACCCACTCATTCAAACACTACCCGCTATCACTGAACTGTGCTGCAGGGTACTTGACAAAACAGTGAAAAAACAAAAACATACACAAATAAAACTTGGCATGCTATGTCTTTCTGCCTATGTAGATCAACAGCCTTGCATTTGTCACGGATTTCTTCAAAACAGTGTTCCTTTCCAGTAGATGGTAATTTAGCATTGTCCAGGGAAAACTCTGTTATTTCATGTATTTATTTGTACCACAGTTGACTGGAATCTGAGCAAGGAAAAAGAGTCATGTGAATAAACAGACTGAATAGTTTTGGAGGAAAAAATGGTACAATTGTTGTGTCTAGATTGCCTCTTGGAGCAAGCTCCGGTTCATACTTGTCCCACTCACATGATTTGCTGGTTATCACCTTACGTGGAGTTGGGATATAATTAAACATTTGTATGGATCATATACATGTGTACATATATAAACAAAATCCAGTCATATATCTCTATATATTACTTATTCATAAAAATTTCTTGCGTCTGTAATCCAGTGGTTCGTGGGTGTCAGCACTATCCAATGGAAAGGGCTTTCTCCAACAAGTTGTACCCTTCTGTGGTAAAGTCTTTCAAAACATGTACAGATTATGAAAATGAACAAGAATGCCAATTACTACAAGCTGTCAGTGCAAGTTGTATTGACAGTGCAGGAAAGGTATGCACTCATGCAAAGAAATCCAGTATGTCCTGAAACTAACTCACTAAGTGCTGAATACATGCTAAAATATCTATGCAGCTCCTTATCTTGTATGTTACTGCAGACTAAGGGAAGTTCACTGTTTCTGTGTACTTCTAGTAGCTTTCTAGATAGCTTGGGCCTGTCTCATCAAGTGTCCAGAAAAACAAAGCAAGAATTTTGACTACTGTGTGGCTAGCCTGTGAATTCTTTGCCAGCTTTTCCTGCTCAGTTGAATTGTTGAACCTTGCTCATTTGCAGCACATAACAGTGAAACTATATAAGTTTAATTTACTTTTCATTTAGGTCTACAAAAAGCTTCAAAGTAAAAAAAATAGCAGAGCTGTGCCAAGGAGTGAGCTCCAGCAAATGACCTGTCAAGTTCTAAAAGCCTATTGCTTCCTTTTAGAAAGTGAGGACCTGTCTGCCTGCCTGCCTACACCACCTGGCTGGGTAAACGCAAGGCAGGGTTTGACAAAACTTGTCATGTGTCTGTGGAGCCTCTCCAAGGTACTGGAAGGGGTGAAGGGATGTCAAACATACCCTATTCTTCTTTTTTATGGCAGTAGATATCTAACTGTCATGAACCCAAGCCCACGGAAGGACTTCTTAGACTAGAAAAAAACTTTCTACTGAAAGTCTGTCCCATTTTGCACCTGAGAAATTGTGGTCAGTTGGGTTTTCTTGTATAAAGTTCTTCAGCGCCGCATCCTAACTCAACATGCTGGATCATATGCTCACGATACAGTTCCCTGCCTGTTCAGGTATGTCACTTTTTGTAGCTGCTTGCCAATGTGTTTCTGTGACTGGGAGGTACTCACCTATGACCTGGGAATTTGAGAATTCAAACACAACTGCAGGGACAAAGCACACTCCCACAACTTCTGCCAACGACAGTTCAGAGCTCCAGCAGCCTCCTCCCACCTAAATCTGTTCAGGAGCAACAAATATGGGAGCTTTGTGGGCAGCTTCCCAGATGTATCTGCTCTTCATTTTTCCTACCAGGGACTCTGGCAAATTTTTCTAATTGGCAGTGAAGTTTTGAAAGCCACCTCAATTTTGTGTAGTGACAGCGTCCGCTCAGGTTGCCAGATGCCTGAGGTCAGATGCTTGGGTGCAGTGCCTGTCTTTAAGAGTCAGTGACTTCAAAAGCACCTCCACAGAGTGTTTTAGGGGTAATATTCTGTCTCTTCTGTTGAACAAAAAAAAGATTTCTCAGGCAAGTGTGACAGTTTAACAGGGAACAAAGCAAAGGATTGGGAAACGAGCCTTCAAGTTCCTAATTGTAAGAATACAATAGGTATGCTTTTGGCAATGATTTAATAGTGCAAATAGCATTGACATTCTTTTCTTCTCAGCACAGTCATAAATAATTATAAAACAATAATTTTCTGGCTATAATTTCCTTCCTTTCTAACCTGAACCTGGTCTGGGGAGTGTTTCCCTAGATGATTCTCTTCTCTGGTTTTCTGTACTGTGACCAATCCATACATTTGGAAGGCGCAGCAGAAGAAATTCTTATATTTTTTCTCCTGTTATGTTGTTGTGGTCCTCGTGATGTTCCTGGTGCTAACATAGCAGTGCTTGGGATTTGCCTGTGGAGACGTGTGGAGGAAAGGCTGATGTGTGATCTGATGTGATCTTTTGTAAGCCTCAGCTACTTTGTAGGGGCTTCTTGTATTCTGCTTAGAGTGCCCTAAAAGTCTGGGACCAATTTTTGGGTGAGTTCCCTTTTTATGTGAGATGTAGTTGGAGTAAGGGCTATTTGTGGTTTGTGTAAGGCTTCAGACTGGTATAATTTGCCCTTATTCAGGCATGTCCAACCCTCAGGCTTCAGGCTGCATGCGGCCTGGCACAACTGTTGCTGTGGCTCAGCCACTGCCCCATGTTCCCTGCCCAGCCCTGGGAGAGCACCCACTGCTCAGCAGCAGCCCAGCTTTGCTGTGCTATTAATACTGTCTGAGCTGGAACCAGGCCATGGGAAGGGTGCAGTGCAGTGCCAGCTCAAGCTATAACAAATAACCGTATGCATTTTGATTCGTTGGCTGAACGCAGACCTGTGAACAGCAAAAAATGTGCAACCCTGCTTTTTGTTCTGAGAAAGGAATTTGAGAACAGGTTTCAAGATTGCAAAAAAAATCTTTTTTTTTTTTAATACACTTGCAAATCCATTTTCAGACAACATAAATACATTTCCTAGGAATTTTCAAACTGATTGTATAGAGTTGCAATTCAGCTCAAAAATATGACTGTGTCTCTTTACTTTTATAAGCCCTCGCTTACCAAAGAAAAACATTCCTCACTTCACAGTCACGCCTTATTCATGTCATCACTTTGAGGTAGCACGCATGATTGTGAACAGCTGTCTTCAAGGATGAAGCACAGGAGGAGTAAAATTTAATCAAAAATCCCTGATGAACACTTTGAGAACTCACTAAGTATTGCAGCCACTGACATCAAAACAGATATTGATGCATTAGTTTCTCAAAAACAGGGTCACATATCCCACCCATTCTGTGTTTTTGATGCACTATTTTATTGTCTTAATAAAAAATATTTAAGATTAAACTAAGTTTTGTTACGTGCACACATGAACTATATTATATATTTTATGAGGGCTGCTCCAAAAGTAATGCTTTCTGTTTTATTATAGTGGCCCACAGTGCCAGAGGTAGATGTTGATGGTGTAGCAGTAGGGAGTGAACTTTCTCACCAATATTCCATTACATTTTGTTGTCGTGTGACAGATGGCAGCAGTCTGACAGAATGGTGTCTGAGATGGAAGTGCAAATGAGACAAAGGTGTGTCACTGAACTCCTCCATGCAGGAAAAATGGTATCCTTGACATTCATTGACACTTTCTGAACATTTATGGAGACTGAACGGTGGATGTGAGCACAGTGCGGGTGATGTACTTCAGCAATAGCAACAAGGGTGGGTCACCTCCACCAGTGAAGATTTTCATGAGTATGGTATGCAGCTTAGCACAAAGCTAAGTGGTTCTGACTATGTTGAAAAATAATGTTTCATAGCTGAGACTTTGCTCTCTTAAATAGTTTTACTGTGCTTTTTGCATTAGTTGTAGTTTTCATGGAAATGAATAGGGGGAAATACTTTCAGAGCAACCTTTGTGTATGCGGCCAAAGACAATTTCTGTTCACCCAGTGCAACCCAGGCAAGCCAAAAGATTGGAAGTGTTGGACACGTCCTTATTTATGTCGAAATGTATGTTTTTTTCTTCGTTACATGTCATCCAAGTACAGAGATGTTAAAAATAAGTTGTCCCACCATTGCTATTGAATAGCAAACAGTAACAGTTTCATTCCTCCACTGGTTTTGGTAATGCCACAAGCAGATGAACACATTGTAAGTTTCACGGCTCATAAAGACATACGAGTTGTTTATTTTAGTGATGAAATTCTGGTGTACAAGAACTCCCACCAATATTTTGTCCTATACTAGTGGTATGTGTTTAGAATGAAGTGTTTGGGTAGTACAGGCAGGAAAAACTGCTAATGCCTTTTTCTTCTCTTAAACAAAGCGCATATACCCCTCTCATCATTATGGAGAAAAGATGAACCAGTAAAGACCTACCACAGCATGCTTTGCTACAGCTGTGCGCTACATAGTTTTGAGGAAAAGATACGCAGCTTCAGTTTGGAGGCAAAGTTTCTCTCTGGAGATTTATTTTTCCTTGAGAACATCCAAAAATATCTTCAGCACAGTATAATCTGTCTCGTTATAAAGGCAAAGAGCACTGCTCAGAAGTGCATTTTATGAACTCCAAGTGAAAAAGCTCCCTCAGATAGGGACAGTATGACAGCTGGCAGACAAGCAGCAGGCTCTGTCAGAGCCAAAGAAAGCTGCTCAACTGTTCTTGAGCAGTAAGGCTTTTAATGAGGGGGGCCTCCAATCCCCATGACAATATGTTTAGCATACACACTCCAGCATCTACCTTCCCTTGTTTGAATGATACATTGCAGCGATCAGCTCAATTTGGTGTGAACATTCAGCCCTCTTCTAATCTCTTGCTTGCAGACTATCATGTTTAATTCCAGGATTCCACAGCCAACTGCTGAGGGTGTGAAGGGTTTGAGTGATCGGATCGGCAGGGCATGGTTGTGCCGGCTGCAGGAGGTAGGGAGAGGTGTGAAGGCAGCTGGGTTGAGGGAGCCGCTCTGCAGGAGGGGAAAAGGCAGTCCATCTGAGGAAGACACATAGAGGACAGAGAGGAGATGTTGGGGGTGATTAATGAGAAAAAGTCGCAGCGGGAAATATAGAACCCTCTGTGGAAAAAGACCCTTAGGAACACATCCTCCCACAGCAGAACTACAGTGACACTGGAGATAACGGAGTAAGAAAGCAAAGGAGGAATTTCCTTTAATGAATCTTAATTCTTGAATATGCTTAGATATTTCTATTCAGATCAGTTTTCCACTCATCCCTCTTCAGACAGACTCTTGACCTTGTAACTGCTCCTTGTAACAAGACCTGGGCATTGATATGGTGAAATTCTCTTATTCCCTGGATATTTGTCTCTTTGTTGGGAGACAGGAAACAGGAGTGTGTGATTTTTTTTTTTTTTACAATGCAGTAACTTACAGTCTTCCAGCTTATTCATTTCTGCTTGCGTTTTCTCTGTGTTAGCCCTTTTTGCCACTCCTCAGCTCCTTCTTCCTATCGGGAAGGATGGCCAATTGCCTGATCAGAGGAAAGCAACTTGAAAAGCAGTTGCTCTGTGGCAGAGACCCACCTCAAGCCCCAGCCTGTGCTGAGCATCTAAGCAGAGGTTATTCCCTTGGGTGTTGTTAGCCCTCTCCTTTTGTCTTCCTTTCAAAGGGTGATGATGCTCCAGACCCCTCTGATTTCTCTCGGTTCAGTGTTTCTATTGATGCTATGATCCCTATCCTCTTCTCATCATTTTATTTAATTCTCTTGTATGTGATTGTTTTCTAGACCCTGTGGCAGCTTCTCAGTGAGGAGATGGGCTGTTTGTTCCCAACAGACTTTCTCTAGCATGTGAACGTGGCCTGAGGAACTTGGAAATACACCAGCATGGGATTCTTGATGTCACAAAACCAGTCTGCTCTTTGTCTTATTTTTCAGCTTTCTATTTTTATTCCCTTTGCTAGTGCTTTCCCAACTTTTTTTTTTTCAAGTAGATAACAGACTTATCCATAACTCCCACTAGGATGATGAGAGCATGAAAGGAATTTCATCACGTACATATATTTATATACACACACACGCGTGCATATCTTGCTAGGAACATAGCACACAGAACATGCCAGAGCGGCAGATAGGACGCCCTTGGCCAGGAAGGTCAAGCTGAAGGATAGCAGAGGGCATTACTGCAGTCGTTCCATTAGGGAGCAAAGCACCTGCATTCACCTCTCTCCATATTTCTGTGAGAGCTATCTCCGTGGCCTCAAGAACTTCAATTACATTTGCTGTGCTGCCAACAAGGAGGTAGTTTTGAGGAAAGAGTTGTTATCATCTTTTACATGCAGATTCATTAATTACTGTGATGTGCTAAATCTGCTCGCTTCGTTCATGGTTCGTGCAGGCATTTTCTAATTGCTACCCATAATGCAGTTCTGACCTCAGAGAAGCTAATTTCACAGCTCTTATTTTCTTCCCCTTGCATTTTGTTAGATGGGATTATGTTGATATCATGTAAATTTATAAGAGAAAATGTTTTCTGCTCTATAAAGATACTGTCTGGACATCCACAGCAGAAGCTAGTGCATCAAATTGTTATGAATGAATACAAATTGAATATTGTAGTTTTAGTATGAAGTATTGTGCCTCTTTGATGTTGGAAACATATTGGCTTCCTCCATATGTTATTTTGTTGTCTGTGAAACAAAAATAGGTATAGTTCTAAGTTACATATCTCAGGGCCTTTCAAAAATGGCTGTATTTATCCCCCTCAGTGCATCCATCTTTGAGGTAACTCTCCAGAGAAATGTGGGAGGCAGGAAGTTTTTAGAAAGGTGAAACTTCTGTCTTTACTTATGGAAAAGCAAAAGTAAGCTGAAAAACAGTGTCACAGAGACACAGAATCACTAAGGATTTTAACTCCACCACCACACTCTGGGCCTGGCCCTCCAGACAGTTCCTTACCCAGCAAAGAGTGTACCTGCCCAAGCCACATGCTGCCAGTTTCTGCAGGAGCATACTGTGTGAAACAGTGTCAAAGGCTTTGTTGAAGTCTGGGCAGACTATGTCAACAGTTTTTCCCTCATCCAGCAGGTGGGTCACTAGATCGTAGATGGAGATGAGGTTGGCCAAGCAGGGCCTGCCTTTCATGAACCCGTGCTGACTGTTCCATAAGCGTGTGATGTTCAAGCTATGAAAGTCTATTTCCATGCAACTCATGTAAGCAAATAACTAGCTTAAAAATAGACTGCAGTGCAGCACAGCATGCCTTAAGAATGGCCTTTGGGGAATGATTGCCCAGGAAATGCTAAACAAGAGCTTACAATATCTTTTGTGTACAGAAGGATATATTTATCTGGAAGAGAGAAGCAGCTTGGGTGTCGGGATCAGTACAGGAGGCTTTAAAGTAAAAGAGGGGAAATTTAGATTAGATATTAGGAAGAAATTTTTTACTCAGAGGGCAGTGAGACACTGGCACAGCTGCCCAGAGAAGCTGTGGGTGCCCCATTCTTGGAGGCGCTCAAGGCCAGGTTGGATGGGGCCCTGGGCAGCCTGATGTAGAGGTTGGAAGCCCTTCCCACGGCAGGGGCTGGGAACTAGATGATCTTTAAGGTTCCCTGCAACCTAAGCCATTCTTGATTCTATGATCTCCTCACCTGATTTTTGAGACTGTATGTAAATGTTGCCTGAGACTGTGATGCAGTTGAGCCAGTGGTGTTTGGTGTAAGAGTACAGAATAGTGTATTAGAAAAGGAAAAGAAACCAACTACCATCCAAAAATAGCCTGTTGGGAGGAACCATTCATTATTTTAGTAGGGTGCCGGGGACTGAGGCAAGGATGCAGGGAGTTAACTTTTCAGCATTCATACACTGATCTATTGGGAATGCTTGGAGAACTAATCATAAATAATCATAATCATATCCTGCCTAGATGGATATGGGTTTAAACATAGATGCAGTTGCCTGTAAATTGTTCCAGAAAGATACTGAAGGCAATGAGGGGATATGTGAAATTAACAGCAGAATGTGCTAATTAAGATCTTCAGATAGGTGCTTAAATCTGGGCTATTATGTAGAATCTTGCTTACTTGACTGTGCTTTCTAAAAATGCAGATTTCCTGAGTGTTTTTTTTTTTTTTTTCAAAAAAGAAAGCTTAAAAAAACAAATCAGTTCTGTTTTGACCTCTCAGGGACAAACAGGTGTACAGGGGAGAGTATGATACAATGAACTGCAGCTGGAGAACTCTGAGCCTACTGTGCAGTTCCCAGTCCTGCTGCCTTGTACGTGTTTTGCAGGGGAAGCATCTGCAAACACATTGGTGCCAAATAGCGTTAAAAAGTAAAAAAAATCCAACAAAATTTTGAAGTGGAATATTTATTTGTTTTTGTAAGAGTTACTTAGAGTCTGAGTTTGCATGCATGAAACATTACCTTCCAAGTGGGTCCTGTGGTTGGTTAAATCTCTTTACATTTTCTACTGAAAAATTCACTGTCTCTACCACAGAGTTTTCTATTGCACCCAAAGTCCTCTTGGCTAACTCAACAATTCTTTTAGTAGAAGCAACAAGAAGGCTGGAAGAAAGTGGACATGCAAGAGCTGTTAAAAATACACCAGCTGTGGCAAAGGAAAAGGAAAGCTGCATCTCTGCACAAAAGGATGACAGGTACAGAGCTATTGGGTTCACCAGCTTCTTCTTTGAAATTTTTTTCCTAAATGATTTAAATTGTTCTCATTGTTTCAAAAAATGAAAATCTCAAGATCTAGGAGAACCCCTACAATTCTGTGATTCTGTGTGATTCTGTGCTCCCATCAAAACTGTTAGGTGTCTCCAAACTTTCCATCTATGCAGCAGCAATCCAGCTCCTGGGTAATTGCGAGTACTGTGGTGGCTCATGTGTTTGAGATATACGGCTCTGGAAAGCAAATGTTCACATCTCCCCATACACATTATGGGGAATGGAGCTCCCCGGCTACTTTACTGTCACAGCTTTTAGCATAGAAATATTTTGCAGTGCTCCTAAAACACAAGCAGCTGAATTTACAGGCTTTGCTTTCAGAGCAGATGCATTTTTATTTTTTATTTTTGTCAGCCATGCCCTTAATGACAACTGATGGTTCAGGTTGAATGCATGTCGTTCCGCTATTTTTATGTGTGGTTGCTGGGACTGCTTCTTGTTCATGTGACGGTAGCTGCCTGCCAGCTGGTGGCTGGATTCTACAGGACAATTAGCAATTTTCCCCATCTGGTGAATAGATTTACTCTGCATGCATCTTGCACGTGATAATGTCTGAGGCTCAAATAGAGATGTTTTGGTGAAAGGCTGTTCTTCCTATCCAGAACAGGGCTTTCTCCTCTAAGCTTTGCATGTTTCCAGGGAAGTATGTTTTTTTGAGTGATGAAGGTGCTGTTTAAATGGTTTGTGATGCTCCAGTCAGGCTGGGGTGCTTCCAGTTCTCCTGGAAATAAAGCAAAGCTACAAAAATTGTGCTCCTGATTTGGTTAATAACAAATATCAAGGATTTTTTTCTTTTTTGCAGAAACTTTGTACACAAGTATTGAGCTGTTTTGGTGACCCGCTTTGTTTCCACCTCCTGCACAGCTCCAAATTAACAGATACCCTGTAAAATCTATCACTACAGGACTGAATTGTTTTAGTCCACTTTGCTATATCTCTTCCTGCCAAATTCCAGCTGATCATAGAAGTCATGCTGTGCACCCATTTAAATTGAAAAGCTCACAGGCTTGGTTGGGCCATTTCAAAGTTTGTGGAGATTTAGCAGTAATCCTCTTAAAATATTAGGGCATGTGACCTTGCATACCATATTGTCAGTGGGAAAAAGATCCCTTTGATTTCTGTTTACACTTCTTTAGATGGGAGGAGGCAGGTTAATTCATTACATCTCAGTGCCACCTTTGGCTCGCCATCCCTTCCCGTAGGTCACTCGTGGATGCAGGAATGCTTCAGCTAGTAAAGTTTGCGTTTTTCTGCAGCTCTGTCTCCCAAGTTTGTTCTCCAGAGGCATGCTTACAAGATGTCAACTTTGCAAACAAATAAACTGTTTTATTTTTGCATATAAGAGATGCCCTTCCATCTATCTTTATGGAAGAAAGCTTTTCACTATAAATGTTTCATGCAGAAATTTTCAACAATTCATTTACTTGCTTTTACTTTATAACTTTTCAATTAAACAATGTTTTTTTTAAAAGCTGGCAGTAGTTCCAGTCCTTCATTGTTGCAAATTTTGCCTTTAAGTATTTTCCTATGTTTGCAGAGTTGTAAAAAGAAGGCAGAAGTAGTATACAGAATTAAAATGCTGCAACCATGGAGGATAATGTGTTTTAAAAACTGGAGCACACACAAATCCCTCAGCCCCTATCTTCATTATACTTTGTGTAGTTATTTACACAAAAGTAGTTAAAAAATATTTACTAGGGAGTTTGGTTAAAAAAAGGTAGGTTCTATGCATGGAAAAAATTTGATGCAGGGATATAAGAGTGGGGGAAATAATAGTTTACAGAGATACACTGAGAGTTTTTGTATTTGTCCAAGCACTTGGTATTTTGATGACAAAAAAGCAAATTACAAGAGTGTGGATACTTTTTGGATAAAAATAACATTAACCAAAATTTTTCTGTCTAATACCACATTCACATTTTGGCTGGTGCTTTTCTCCTCTTCTTCTCCATCAGTCTGGACAAAGTAAGAGTAAAGCAGAGATGGTGTCAGGCTCAGTGCTAACGATACACTACTTGCCCATAACATTCATGAGATTAAAGTCAAAATGTCTACACATCCTACCATTTTCTAGTAACCAGGCTATTCTTATTCCATACCACTGGACAATACCAATCCAAAATGTTCTCTTCCATTTCCAAATGATAATGCCTGTTCCTATAAGAAGCTATATATCCATGGCCTATTCCACTATGATGATCCATGTGAGTTTCTTAGAGGTTTCATAACCCTTCAAATGTTTAAAACTGTCCTCCATGAGGGGAGAGTTATAAATATCATCATAACCTAAGGTTTTTCCACTTTTTATAATTCCAAGGAGTACTTGCGTGCACAACATGGCAATGGGAACAATGTGGCAAACATGAAAAAAAATATGTTTGTAAAATTCTACTGTTTATTATATCAATTCGATCACATTTTGTTTTTCTGGCTAAATTTACATTATACAAAAAGCTTGAGAAGGAAAACTTCATTTTTGGAGTCAGGAGCAGGGGAACGAGGCTTGGTATGTATCTATATCAATTTGCAGGCTTGGCTCAGTTTATGACTGAAGAAGGGAGAGGTCAAACTTAAAACATGTGGAAGAGTGCAGCTAAAGATTACCTTCTCTCCACCACAACTACTCCCAAGTGCAGGAGTGAGGGTTCTAACGAGGGCAGCTCCCTCCAAGACAGACAATGAATCAAAGGATTCAGCTGTGATTTGTGCAGCCTGGCATATTAATGTAAACTGATAGCAGCTTATAATGAACATCTGCCATCTTCTCCTGTTAAAGAGGGGGTACGGGACTTGCTGAACTTCTGATCTGACCCAAACACAGCTGTTCTGGTGCTCAGTGTAAGGGCTCAAGTCACTAGTGCAGAAGTTGAGTAGCAGAAAAAGCACGCAAGGGCTGACCATCACAAGTTCCTTGAATGCCTCTGCATGAATCATGGAATCATTAAGGCTAGAAAAGATCACTAAGATCACTTAGTCCAACCATCAACCCAACCCCACCATTTTCACATTGACACGATTCTTGAATGCCTCCAGGCTTGGTGACTCCACCACCTCCCTGGGCAGCCTGTGCCAGTGCCTCAGCACTCAGTGAGAAGGATTTTTTCCTAATATCTGACCTTAAAGCCATTACCTCTCATCCTGTTGCTAGTTATCTGGGAGATAAGAAAAGAATCTACAATATTTAGGAGTTTGAGGCCAGAAAGATTAGGATTACTCTTTGGGGGGGTAAAGGGTTGACATATGCACTGAGAAACTTGATGCTGTAGATAAGCTGTACCCCTGGAGTGGGCTTGCATTTTGAAAACTGGAGTGAAGGTGAGCATCTGTTTGGACTCTGAAGGCTTCAGTTGTTCACAGTGAGGTAAGCCCCAAACAATATCATGGGGCTCTGGCCCTTCAAAATGGAGGGCAGCCAGTGCCGTGTATGTGTGAGAATGATCACTCACACTGTTCCTTCCTGAATAGATAGTTTTAATTTGTTAACTTGCAGCTTTTATACTCTGAGAAGGGTGATATCTATGGGAAGGAATACTAATAAAAAAAGTGTCTAAGAAAACTGAAGTTGCAAATTGGCAAGGAGATGTGGGAGCAAATGTGAAAATTGAAACTGCTTTTAATTCATTTTAAATAGCTGGATGGCTAGCTAATGGTATTCCTCTAAATGCATTGTTATGTGCTGCACAGGTATCTAGCACATATCAGGGTGTTATATCTATAGATGGCTGTTCTGCAGTGGTACAAAACCTGTGCTGAAAATTAAATGTCATCCAATGTTTAGTATTTGATACAGTGAAATACGACTTCTGAGACCTGGGCAGAGAAGCGGGAACTAAGTGAATACTTTGAGATCTTGCTGCTGCCACGTGAAGGAGGAAGGCAAAATGCTCACACTAGGTGTGGGGGATAGGGGGGGTGCCACAGTCTGTTCCTTGTGCTGAGCTGACTGGATTAGACAGCTTCTGCACAAATGGATATGGGGAAGGTTATTGCTATCTCAGAGCACTAGCAGCAGGAAGCCTGTGAGAGAAGCACCAGGTTATGAGCACAGACTTTCTCAGAATCCAAGGATTCCTCTTTCTTCCTTTCTGTATCAGTTGATTTTTTTTCTCTTCTTCTCTCTGCTCGTGACCCTATCACCAAAATAAACCCTGTGCTTCTCTCTGTTGGCCATCAAATGAGCTGAGCTCGCTGCAGAAAGAGATGGGACAGAGCCCTGCTGTCCCCATGCCAGGCTGCACACACAGCTGCTGGCTGCACACTGACACCGTGCCCAAAAATGCACCATGGGGCTGCAGTGCAGCTGCCCTGGGAGCAGCTGGGGTCTGAATGGACATGGGTTGGTCAGTGAGATTACAAGAAACCATGGGTACAGGGAAGGTGATGGCATTGCTGGGCAGCTTGGCTTTTTGAGGAAGGTTGCTGGTTGCATGCTTTGTTTTTGAGTGGTGCAATTCCACTTCAGCACTTCAGTATATGTATATATATATATAATTTGAAAACCAAATATATATATATATATATATATATATATATATATATATATAATTTGAAAACCAAAACAGGTTAAGAATGGAGAAAAATAGCTTCTCTATCTGGGAGATATATGAAAATGTGCCCAAACATTAGCACTGGGAACATGAGAAGTTAAAAGCAGGAGGAAGAATGTAACACTAAATGACAAGTAGACTTACTAAAGACTGGAAAGAATCACCTGGGGAGCACTCCAGCAGAGAGAGAGAGGGCAGCATCCCTCCTGCTGCTCAGAGGCACAGGATTAGACCTGAGAACAGGGAGGTACAAAGCCTGAGATGAGCTTGCAGGGACCGACAAAGCTCATTAGGGAGGAAAGAGGAACAGTAGAAAGGAAAGAGTTCACAGAAGGATTCAGCGAGGCCAGGAGAGGCTGCTGTGAGACCTGAGGGTGAAATAAAAGAGACCGGCAGCTGGAAGAACACAGAGTCCAACAAAACCTGGAGGAGGTGGTGTTAGCTGCTGCTGATCTGGTTGCAGAGGGATGCGGCAGAGCTGTCTGCCACCCCCCAGCCCTGTTTCTAGGGTGTGCACCCACATCTGTGTGAGAGGGTCATGCAGTGCAGCCCAGGAGGTGATGGGAAGAAACGGTGTGCAAGGGCACCTTTAGGTGGGTTGCTGTGTTTCCTAGGTACAGCATCACTTCATCTGCTTCCCATCTTGCAAATGGTAGGAATACAAACTCCACTCTAATTTAGAGAGAAATTAACTTCTGCTTTTGAAGCATTCAAGTGGCATATTGAAGAGCATCACAGGAGAGCCCACCAAGAGATAAATAATTTTATACAGAGGGAAGGGATTTGGTTAGTGTACAGCTAAGCAAAGCCTGGAACGACATGGTAGGTGCAGGGACATATTACACAGCTGTGCGTTGGCACCATCTATTGCACCGAGTGAGGCACTAGGTTTCATTGGAAAAAAATAGCATGTGGCCTTACAATTGATGCCAATATTGTAAGTAGAAAGAGGACAGAAAATGTTAAGCCTATCATTTCCTCATCTTTGAGCAGCTGACTTTGCACCCATTGTGTTTTTTTTTTTTTACTGCTGTTTTTATTATTTATAAATCTATCTTTGCACATAGCACAATGCAAAGCAGAAAAGGTGTTTATCATTAAACAGAAGTGACAGTAGGAAGGGTATTTACAGCGCTGGGCTGAACAGGAATGTCATACAGCCTGCAATCCAGTCAGTCAGTTTTTTAATCCAGGATTTAGGCCATCTCTGGCCAATAATAAAACACTGTGCAACTGCTGTTCATCAACCTGCAGGTTAGAGAGGAACAGGTAAGGGATTCACCTCTGTATTTCCCCTACAATCATTCTGTTTTCCACATAGTGACTTATACCAAATCAGGTTAATGCACAAAAATAGATGTAGCATTTTGTTGTGCCTTACACGCAGTACACAAGACTAGCAGGGAATACAACTGCTTCAGCCCACTCCACGTGTTTTTGTCCTGCTTTGCAGAACCCTTTTGTGTTCAGCAAAGGTGAAATGTTAAGGTGAGGATAGTAGAGAAACAAGTTGACTTTTGGTGCTTAGAAGTAATAATAGATGCTTGCCTCTCTATGAACTTTGTGTCACTCAGGCTTAACCTTTACATGCTTGTGTAGGATAAGAGAGAGATTAGGTTTGCAGGAGTACTGAAGGTTAAAAAAAAAGAAAAAGACCTTAAATCCCAAAGCATGGAAGAGAAGCCAGAGGTCTGATTACATTGTGTCAGATGGCAGTTGTTCTCCTTCTCTTTGAAGCAGCTCTGAAATGTGCAGGATAGTGTAATGCTGTGGTGGTACAGGCTCTTCTATTCTGAGAACCCTTAAACAATGTTTTCAGGGGAGCAGGAGATCCTCAGACTGCAAATCTGATCCTCCAGCAATATGCCTGCTTTTTTTAGGCTATTGTTTCATGTATGCTTGCAAGCAAGCATCTGCCGTACCACAGTCAGATGAAGCATTGCCATGTCCTTCTGCCTGGTCCTGCCACTGCTCCATAGTCTTTTCTGCAGTCCATGTGGAAGAAGCAGTGATGTGGGAATGGGAATGAGAAACGCAAGTGGACAGATCCACTGCCCTAGCAATCACCTCCTGGGAATACACATTCATAACGACAGAAGCCATAGTGCCACAATTGCTTTGTGGACTGTTATTAAGTAATACAGACTGCCAGGTTTCTTCAGACTGTGGATTGCAAATTACTCTAGTGGATGGGTCAGTACAAGTAATGGAGAGAATTTATAACAAAAAATAGGGAGTAATTAAGTATGCACAGGGTGGTAGGTGTGCCCAGGCAAGTGGAATTGCAGGATCTGGTATGCATGGGCACAGTCCATGCAGATGTATTTCTGCACACCCTCACCCAGTATGAGGACAACAGATGCTCAGAACCCTTTTCTCTTCTCAGAATTACCTGAGGCTCAGGTCAGATTCCTTCCTTAAAGGTGTACATTTTGTTTTTCCAATGGAGGCATGAGGGACCCAAGTGCTGTGACATGTGAGGACTTGGGTGTATACCTTAAAATCTCCATGCCTACCAATAGCAGTGTAAGTGCCTTGAAATGAGTGAGAATGTAATGCTATGCCACATAAACTAGTCTAAAACAGGGATTCTCTGATTCCTTCATTCCATTTTTTTCCCAGTTCTATGATCCCACCTTTCCTTGAAGGATCTGCTTGTGGGGTCACGGCATACAATCTGACAGAAGTGAATATTCCTGTAACATTTATTTTACTTTTATAGTTAGTTCCATCCTCGCCCCACCCCCACCCTGCCCTCCCCCCCCCAGGATGAGTCTTTTGTGTAGCTGTGTGGGGTTCAGCCCTGAAGCAAAGGAGGGGCAAGAGCATAGTTGAGGTAGAGCTAGTGTGTGCAGCACTGGGCTAGGGCGCAGCTGATGTGGATCAACCTCACCTCTTGAGGAATGGTGCTGTTGTCAAATATTTGGAGTGCTTGGTGTTGCTCCTGACCCTGCAGAAGTCAGCTGTCCCTTGTTTACAGACTATGCCTAAACACTTGTCCAGCCCAAAGGCATCCCTAGAAATCTCTGTCAGTCCTGCTGATAAGGAATGAAAAGCCTCCTAGGCCTTGCCTTGCATCTGCCTTCCAAAGCAGTCCTTCAGTGTTTGGTGTTGCTTGCATGTGTTAATTCCTATAACAAGCTTGAGCCTTTTGCAGTCATCATGTTGGGTGGTAACAGGCTGTGGTATAAAACATATGACATGCTTGTACTACAGGGACTGGGTAAATTAAATCTGCTTCCAACGAGATGTGGAGAGTAACAGAAGCAAGAGGCAATGAAGAACTAATTGAAGAAACAATACAAAAAAAATAAATCCAAGCCATCCTTATAGATCAGCCAGTATATTTACAGCTGCTGTTGAGAGATGAGATATTGAATGATACCTATTTTCACCCTGGCCATAGATTTTAGAAATGAATGCAAGTACAATTATCTTCACCGAAGTGGTGAACATTTGGACAGTTATCAAATCTAAAAGTTGTTTATGAATCGATTTTTGCCTCCTTAAGTTCAATGTGGTATCCTTGCAGCATACCAAACGCTGTAACCAGCCTGACAGATTACACAGGAGTTTTGCATCCCGACTCCTGCACACAGTGCTCATTCTGGAGAGATGATTGCACAAATCTGCACTTCGGGTGGGAGGACGAGGCAGCCGCTGATGATGCACTCTTCTTTCCTCAGAACGTAATTCTAAGGGTGATATTATTTAAGGATATGCCTTCGTTATTGTCAGATAATTCCAGTTATGCTTCTGTGTTTTTCACTGTTTATTAGCATCAGCTCTGTGGATGAACGGGAGTTTGACATTTTCTGCTAGACCAAATCCTGTGGTCAGTTCTCAGTTCTAACTCTGGCAAACTCCTAATGTGAAAACCTCAGGGATTTTTCTGCGCACAGGCTTTTAGGATTTTATTAGCTGTAAAATTGTCTATAATGAGGATTTTACTCTGGTCTCTGAAGAAGCAGTGCTGGCTGCTGTCAGGGACAGAATGCAGAGCTGGATGGATTAGGGAAATAATCTGGTAATGCAAATTCTTCATATTTAATCAAGGGAGCATCTCCTCTGTAGTCCCAAATGCGTCCTGGCAAAGCAGACTGGTGGCAGTAAGCTTTGGCAAAGTGGAGGTGCTGTGATTTCCCCCAGAGAGCCAGAGCTGAGCTACCTCCTTCCTCTTGGGAAAGGCTGCAGATGGAGGCCTGCTGGGAGCCTGCTCCCAACATCACAGAGGATGTACAGACTGGGGTATTCCCACATCTCTTCCTCACACTTGCTCTTTCACTCAATGCGACTTTGTGTGATTTTAATGTAAACTGGTCCAAGGAATTAAACCAGCTGAAAACTCATTATAGGGACAGAATAGTCTGAGGCTTTTACATATTGCATGTTACCTCCTCGATGTTTCTGACATATCCCACCCTATTGACCATGCTGCTTTCTGTAGTGGTGGCAATGAAGTAGGCAATGCACAAGACAGCTTTATCATGTAAGTTAAATCTTTAACTACAAATGCCAGATAAATGTTCAAGTTATTCGCAAACATGAAATCAAACTTGGAAAACATCAATCATTTTATTTAGTGCAGTATCAACAACTGTTTCTATACTTGTAAGTCACACAAAGCATAGAATCATAGAAAAATTGAAAATAATTGGAAAAGTCCTCTAAGATCATCAAGTCCAATCATCAGCCCATCCCTACCATGCCCACTAACCATGTCCCTCAATGCCCGATCTCCACATTTCTTAAACATCTCCAGGGACAGTGACTCCACCACCTCTCTGAGTAGCATGTTCCAATGCCTTACCACTCTTTTGGAGAAGAAATCTTTCCTAATATACAACCTGAAACTCCCCTGGCATAACTTGGGACCATTTTGTCTCATCCTATTGCTGTCACCTGGGAGAAGAGGTTAACCCCTACCTCATCAGAACCTCCTTTCAGGCAGTTGTAGAGAGTGACGAGGTCTCCCCTGAGCCTCTTCTCCAGACTGAACAATCTCAGTTCCCTCAACTGCTCCCCATAAGACTTGTGCTGCAGACTTTTAAGTTTTGTTGCCCTTCTTTGGACATGTTCCAGGGCCTCAACATCTTTCTTGCACTGAGGGGCCCAAAACTGAACACAGTTCTTGAGGTGCAGCCCCACCAGTGCCGAGTATAGAAGGACGATCACTTCCCTGCTCCCGCTGGCTGCTCTGTTCCTGATACAAGCCAGGATGCTGTTGGCCCTCTTGGCCACCTGTGCACACTGCTGGCTCACGTTCAGCTGATCATTGACCAACACCCCCATGTCCTTTTCCTCTGCACAGCTTTCCAGACACTCTACCCCAAGCCTGTAGTGATGCCTGGGGTTGCTGTGACAAAAGTGCAGGACCTGGCATGTGATCTTGTTGAAGCATGGTCCCTTCAAGGATAAGTTACTGGAGACTGAGAAAGAGAGGAACACAACTTCCTTGGGACTACAGGTGCCCAGAATGCTGTTACCTTGCTGGTCACCCCATTCCCAGCAGCGCCTGTGACAGCCTTGGGAAGGATCTGTGGGAGGGCGAGTGTCCTCAGGGAAGGACGTGGTCTGGATAGTATCAGGAGCACCACTGAGGAGAAGCAGCACAGCTGCAGATTTAGTCAGACATTGGGACATCATCTGTTGTATCAGCTTTTCCCCTGAATTTTTAGCCTGCTAAAAGCTACTACCTAATAAAGCTATGCGGGAAGAGGATGAAGAGAACAGGGAATATTTTAAACTGGCCAATATTGCATGCGTGGGAAGGAACCTTTCCTAAAGATGCCCCCAGTGCCTTGTGTTTTGCTGGAGGGACAAAGTGACATCTGCTTTATCAAGATGCAGGAAATGCCATTTCCTGTCTAGGCAGGGGCATGAAGCCAGATACTGGGCTGAGCTGTCAGCCAGTCAATTATTTGATTACTGATGTACAGGCAGCTTGCGTCTGCGGGTCATCCTCCAGCTAGGCTGCAATGATTGTGTATACATCTGACAGTCAGTCTCAGGCTTATTTTCAGCTTAAAACCATTACTTATCAGCAAGGAGGGCCGGCCTCATTGCAGTGAATTGTTCCCTGCTCCCATCTTGCTGAAAAACTTGATGTGCGGCAGTGAGTTTGCTCCAGTCCTCATTCTGTCTTTTTTTTTATTCAGTGAAAAGAACCAATTTCTCCTTCTTACTAAATGTATTCTTTGCCATTTTTGATAATTAACAAATTCTGAAAGAAATTAAGCAAATTTTTCTGTCAACAGTACTCATTTTACCCCTTGGTTTTGGGAAACACGATTCATCCTGAGAACGTGACTCTGTCTGGTGGTTTGGGGATCCAGCTGCTTGTCACGTTAAGCCATGTGGAGGCTGCAGTGAGTCCAGCTGTATTGCCAGGATCTGTGCCCTAAGGACTCTGCACAAGAACGCTTTGATCCCTCCTAGTGACAGAGTTTTTGCTAACAAGCCTCCAGACATTTCAGCTGGTATGTCATCACCCTTGCTCAACTAGAACAGAAGGATGAAACAAAAGTATCTCCAAAGACCTTTAGTAACATCAGTTGAAGGGGAGCAAGTAGAACATTCCAGGTGAGGCACTTCTGTGAAAAGAGTTAGCATCAGCTGCATGACTGTACAGAAGACAGAGAGGTTTTCTTTTCCTTTTTTCCCTTTTTTCTTGTCTTCACAGAGATGAAAGATGGGATGGGAGCTATGGACTGAGAATTGCAATGAACAAAGCCTTTAACATCCTTTAAATAGCAGGATGGGGTCAAACTAAGGCAAAATGTCTAAAATTCATGGAAGAGAGAATGAACCTGAAAAATCATAATATGTTTTGTACTAAGTGGCCCCCTGCAAATTGTACCTCTCTGCCTGATTAGTTCAAATTTTCCATACACTTAGGAGGAACTAAGTTACATAGCTCCTCTGCACGGTGGTAGGATTCACGCTCTTAACTCCCACTGTTTCAGAGCTGCAAATATAATCTAATGCTTTTTCTTTTAAAAGCCAGACAGTATATGCAATAGGCATGTGAACTGTACAGCCAGCATCCAGGATGAGTGCCTCAGAAAAGCAGTCATCTGATGCTCTTCTGATAGAACAATAACTGAGAAGCTAACTAATGCCTTGTACTGATGAAGCACTCATACTAGTGAATAGCTTGCAGGTAGTGCTGAAATTTTGACCCAGACACCTGAAATCTGGGGTTTTGCAATCCATGTGTATCACTCCAGCAGCAAATCAGATCACCTGGATTGTCAGCAAGGCAGTATGTGATTTGCATTAGCTGAGCAATTTTCAATAGAGCTTGTAAATGAAAAAAGGAGGCCAGCAGGGCCAGAATCACTGTCTTAGTTAATAGAAAGCATGTTTTGTAGATAATTTTGTTCCTCCAAGTATAAGAATTCTGAAAGAGAGTGAGAATTAAAATGCAAGGCTTTGTCTAACATGCCTAGCCACGCTCCTCCCACTTCTGCAGAATATTTTTTGCAGAAGACTGGCAATTTGATCTGAAAGCCTGATTCTGCATCCAAATGCACGGGAAGTTTTGCTGCTCGGAAGATGAAACTCAGTGTAGTCAGATAACACGCTGGATAACATTCCAGCATGACCCAGTTGAGCAGAAATACATAAGCAAATGTTTAACATTTAAGCACACTGGCTGGGCTATGAATTACAGTGCTTAAAAAGATACATTTCTGCAGGAAGATTTACCTCGACAGTTTTGTAGCTAAAAGTGTAGGAAAACATTTTCAGTAGCATGAAAGGGTTGATCAGATCATTTTGCCAAACACCATATAGGAAATACCTTGACTATTTTTTATTATTACCAATAAAGTTTTTCCAGATTATGAGTGTTACTGAAAAATGAGGTATTGGGATTTATAAAAATAGGTAGATTATTTCTCTCTTGAAACTGTGATGTTTCTGTAAATATTTTCATCTCTTTTCTAAGAGTTTTATTTCAAAGAGTTAATTAAAAAAAAAAAAAAGACAAGCATAGTTCCTGTTTCTTCCTCACCCTCACTAAAATATTTGTGTCTCCTTGTTTTAGTGGAATGCAGAAAGATTATTCAAGCAGTAACTTACCCTTTCCATGCAGGAGAAAAAGCACACGTTTTAATCCTGCCATACACTGGTTTGGATGCTCCTTTGGTCTCATCAAAATTCTGTTTTCCATCCAGAGCATCTTTGTGTTCTCAAGCTTGGTAGTGCTTGCTTTACAGTTAAAGCAACTCAGAGAAGTTGGATTACTTGTATCATGTACTTCTTAGTGAATGGCACCTTAAGAAGCATTTTCCTGCCAAAGCTCCCAGCTGTCCTCTTGACAGAAGCTCTTGTGGCAGTGAGTGCAAATAGCTCAGTAAGTGGTTCTAGGGTAAATGTGAAAACTCTCCCCCATGCCAAAGGGAGATTACTCAGGAACATTTCGCAATGTCACTCTCCACAAACATCAAGCCATGCCTGGTGGCAACCAGACTGACACTGCTTCAGTATTTTTCTTCTCTTGATAGTACTTATACTGTTTATCTGTTTCTTTCTTTTCTTTAATGACAGCATTTTCAGGGTTTGTTTTTGCTAAGTAGCAGCATGCCCACTAGTGTATTAGCCAGTCCTCCCTGCCTTTCCAAATCAGGGGTGTAACTAACTTCACTGTGCTTACAATACACCCTGATCAGAGCTCTCATCTTTGTCGTTTTATTTTTCACTATTACACTCCGGAATGTGGGCAGATATCAATCACATCACACTCCTGAAGGCATTGTATCATCTCTGACTGTCTGCTCTAATCGTAAAACAGAAGAGCATCACTGTATAGTGCCCTCCAATATTAGTCAGGTCATTCAACATAACTGACAAGAAACCAGTGCAGGGAAAATCTTAAGAGGTATATTGGTCACCTCACTGAGCTGACTAAACTGTTACACAGCTAAAGAAGAGGTAAAAGGTATGCCTGAGGAGCCAGACTCAAGTGTCAAATGACCTTGAATGGGATCCTGGTGACATGTCTAGTTGCGTATTTTTCTTTGGAGCTTCACCTCACCCTCTGGTGTGAACCAAACAGAGTTTACCTTCAATGAATGTGTTTGGCTTTGTTAGTTCCTTCTATGCGCTCTAGGATGCTCCCAGCCATCGACAAGCCTGACAATGGGAGAAGCCTTAGCAGAGAAAGTTCTTGACCTTTGTGTCTCAGGTCTAAGTAAATTGATCTTTTTTACCTCTTGTTTTTTTGCCTTGAAGAGACACCTCGAATCTTGCTCAGCAGTAACTGGGGAACTTCTGCTTGTTGCCCTATTCTTCAGATTGTGTAATCCACAGTAGATTTCCTTTTTTCAGTGAATAGAGCATTGCTTGTTAGCAGTGGGAATTCTTTTGCAGTTCCCCTCTTATGTTCTATTAAATGCTGCTGTGATTCTAATCATGCTTTTACAAAACTCTGGTCTTTTGCTGAGTTAAATTGACCATCCTGGAGATGGGCATCCCTCGGTGGCAGTTATCTTTATAGCCAGTAGCTGAGTCAGCTGAAATAGTGATAATTGCAGGGGATTAATATTTAACTAAAAAGTCTGATTTTAGGTGAGCTGGAAAAAAAGTTTTTCTTCTTTCCTCTGAATTACTTTGTATGTGCTCATTCTAAGTCTGTTCTTGAGAGAAGAGACTCTCTCCTGTCTCCTGAGGAATAGACAGCAAGACATGTAGGCTTGATGTGGCAAAAGAGCTCTGAAACGAGTCAGGGGAGACTGACTTTTTTTTTTACAGAAGAAAGCTGCCTGTCTGTATTTACTTGTTTATAATAGTAACATCTTGGCTGGAAAATTTACAAATCTAAGTACAGGAACCATACTGCGCTCTGAGTAAGCTGCATGTGAGTCAGCCTTCACAATGAGGCAGTATAATTCCTGACATTTGAGTTGTCTGCCTGTGGTGCCAGGTTAGAGCTGCTGTGTGGCTTTCTCACCAGGATGCTGCTGTGGCTGCCCAGGGTAGGACATGGGCTCATCAAGCTGCACATGCAGTCTCTGTGTGGACATTCATGTGGGTTTTGCTATCTGAATGGCCTTTGCAAGGAGCTTAAAAATTAGCGTGCTAACTTCTGCTTTGAGACTTCTTTCTTCTGACACAGCTGTGGGAAGTCAGACTCTCATTTGCACAGAGGCCTCTGCAAGCAGCAGGCATGAACATTTTTAATGAAAGTACCTGCAGACAAAAAAAAAGAGATCTGCTTTTATGCTTTTGTGTAATTTAGGCTTTATTCCTCAAAGATATCTTCATGCTGGTAAGAACAAAATCCTGAACGCAAATGTCTATTTCTGTCCACATCTCTAGAGGTGAGTTCCTCTGTCTTCCCCTGGTTCTGGGGCTATGGCAGTGGGAGAAAACCCTTGCAGGCAGCACCAGAATATTTCTGACCCTGTCACCTGGCTGGAAGGGCACATGGGTGAGGAATCTGTTCAGAAGAAATACTTTGAAAGAATTTTTTTCTTTTTGGTTATAGCTCAGTCTAACTAAATGCTGTATTTTCAAGAATTCATTTGCAAACATGGCTGTGGTATTAAGAAAATGTGAAAGAAAATCTTCCCTTCCCTTCCCTTCCCTTCCCTTCCCTTCCCTTCCCTTCCCTTCCCTTCCCTTCCCTTCCCTTCCCTTCCCTTCCTTTCCCTTTTTTCTTGAGGAAGAGCTGAATTCTTCATACTCTCCAAGTCAATTACAACCTATGATAATGCTGGAAAGTTCAGATCACTCTTCCTCCCTACTTTAAGGTAGTTGTGCCTGATATTTTGTTTTACAAATTGTAAAAACATATTCCTTTAAACAGACATTAACTCTGCTGATATGAGAGTTCCACTTCCCCCCAGAAGTGGGCAGAGATCTCTGAATATAATGGTCCAATGTGACCTAATTTGTGACTGTGTCTATGATGTGCATCTGTACAGCTGAGTCCTGTATGATGACTAGGTGGTTTCTGGCAATGTGACAGATTAGACTAAAATGTAATGGGAGAGATATCTGACCATGACTGGAAGCATTAAGCAGAAGTGGTATATGTTTTGTCAGTTTAGGATCATTCACCTCAAGTAATTCCAGCAAAATACATAATTCAAAGATGCTTCGACTCAAAACATAGCCAAGTCACAGTGGCTTAGTAGGCCGCTATGATTTGTTTGAGCTGCTAGAGCTGTCCCTGTGGACACTACTGGTTGTTCCCAGTAACACAGTGACGCTCACCTCAAGTATCAGAGATAGCTTTAGACTATCAAGTTAATACATTCGTGTGGAGTTGTTTGTGAAAAGATAGTAATGTCAATTTATAAATGAAATTTGATACAGAGAAGTTCATATGTGCAGCAAACATTGATCGCATTACACTTGCCAATAAATTAAACTCTGTTATTATGGCACAGATGTGGATGTGGATAAGATATAAAAGCAATTTATTTGCTTCATCATGTGGGAGTAGCCCTACTAGTGTGAAAAATATGCTAACATCTGTACTAAAGAATGTGTGCAGTTATTACTCCGGAGTAGCTGGAGTGACTGTTATGCTAGTGCAGACAAAAGCTTGAGGTTAAGAACTGAGTGACAGAACATGATTTGTATTTTCTTAGTAGTTAACATAAAATATACAAAGAAATGAAATGCTGTGCATTAGTAATTTCCACTACTTTGTAATGTCAAATGCAGAACATGAAAGCAGCTACTGCTAATAGTATTGCCACTGTATATCATTCTAAAATATAAAATGTTCATAACTCATTAGAGTAGTTATATCTACCATTACTTGTCATAAAGCGTAAGCAACAAAAGTGCCAAATGACAGCCTTAAGCAATGGGTGAGCACCAGGTGAGGAGGCTTAGCTAACTGAGGGAGCTCAGGTGCAAGCCATGCACCTGAGTGACTGGAAGGGTGGAGCTTGGATTTACTCCTTCCTTACCCCTCATTTAAGGGATAGCAGCTGAAGGAGCAATATTTTTCTGGACAAAGCTTGAGGTTCTCTTGGGCTGTTGCTGGGACAGGCGAGTTAACTTTTCTTTTTTGTTGTCTTCTATCACTCTGATGCTTGTATTACAGTAGAAGGCACTGTTATTGCCTTCTTCTGCAGCACATTGTGAAAATATTTTATTACTTGTGTAAATTAATTTCAGTATGTGCTTATTTATTCAGGATCATGGTCTTTTTGAAGTGACTGCTTCCAGTTGGTTGCTATGGCCAGAAATTTCCTGATTTATGAAATAACACATTTTATTAATGGTGCATGTTTTCTGAGTCAAACCTTGCATCTGAAGAGGTGTCGTCTATTAAAGAGTATGATTTATAGATTCACAGAGTTAAATGAGAACATGTAGGATGGATGCTGTGTGGAGTGTTTCCCTATTACATACCAGCAGTGACCTTTTTCCTTTAGATGAATGGAAATATTGAGTAAGAGCTAGGCTGAGTTTATGCAGTCTCTAAAATGAAGAGTCATCCTGATAACATAAACCATCTGCGTGCAATGTAATTTAAAAATAGTACTGGCCCTCCCGTGAGAAGATTTCTCTGCCACACTGACATTAATTCAGGACTGAATGTTAAAGCCCCCCTGGAAACTTGAGAGCAAGTATAAAATGGTCTGTGCATAATGTGTAGTCTCTTCCCGTTAGAAGAGCAGCCTTCCATTTACTAATGGCCGTGTATGTGTAATGCCTACTTTGCTCTTGGTAGCAGTTCCTCTGTCCCTGAGCTTTCCCTAGACCAGAATGCAACAGCTGTGGAAGCACATGCCACAGCTGTGCAGAGCAGATGTGTGGACCACAGATCTCAGCAAAATCCTCAGGGGAAGTTTAAACAACTGGGAAATAACTAAGTGGAATTTAATACCTATTGAAGGTAGAATTACAGTTAGCCTTACAACCTCTTCTCCATTTACTTCCAAAAAACCTTTGGGTTTGCACCTTTTAGGAAGTGTGTTGCTTCAGCACTTATAGCACCATGCCAACACGTGGGTTTAATGTAAGTCTAAAGATTTGTAACTCTGCTTGACAGATCTGTTAGTTAATCTTTTCCCTGAAGAAAGACTTGGCCAAATGTTTCTAATCTATGCTTCTTCCAGGCATGTCCCTGTTTAGGTTGTGGTATTTGAAGAGTGGAAGTCCCAACAGGGTGACCAAAGGCTGGCTTATTCCTGAGTGGCCACTCAGGGGATTCTGCAAAACTGTCTTCTGTTAGGACATTTTTTTCATTCTTCTAGACCAACTCCCTTTTCATGGTAGTAAATAGGCATTTCGGGGGGGGAAAATAATCCTATAGCCCTGGTTAAGCAGTAACCCTATAGTGGGACAAGAACCAGCGACTTAAAACTTTAGGATTTGAGTTACTAATCCAAATCAATAGCATAACCCTGTGCTACTGGCTGTATTGTGACTGTGTTCACTCAGTTTCTCCTGTAATGTTTTGTGGAGCTGACAAACAGGTGTCTGAGTCTCAGACTAATTTCCTATAACTGAGGATGCTCAATGCTATGTGCTCAGACCTCTGTTCATTCAGGTTTCTTCTTTCCCTGCTAATCTAGAAAGAAGAGATTTGAAAACCTGGACTCTAGGGCAGTAAAAGGAATTTCTGCTCACTCATTATAAGGTGGAGTTGAGCCACAAGCACCCTGAGCTAGCATTTTATTTTGCAAATATCAACTCTTTGTATGGCAGGGTGTTGGAGCTAGATGATCTTTGAGGTCCCTTCCAACCCAAGCCATAATGTAGTCAATTTTTTTTTTAACTGAAAGCAATAGCCTTTGTTCCTGCCCATTTATTTATTTATTTATTTTGCATTCTGCGAACATCCAAATTAAAAGAATTTTGCTCTACACATTTGTAGAAAAGCAATTTTAGCAGTTTATTTAAAGGTGTCCTAGAAACTAAATATTTTGCCTAGGCAAGCTCTGTTGCTCAAGTTGAATATGCATTCATCTGGGTAATAGGAATAACATCATGTGACTAATAAAATCAATGTCTGCTAAGTAATGTGGCTTGAATTGGAAATGTTCTCGATCAATCCAGGGATAGATTTTTCTGATGGAAAAATACAGTGGAACTCATCCAACAGCAGATATCATGCCATAGGAAAATGTTATTTTATGTGATGCAGGATTTTAATAGATTTCATTAGCTCTACATGAAGATAACATCCTTGATTTGATGCTATTTTAGTTTTGTCAAAGCAGCATTGGACTGTTTCTTCATATAAAATGTTCCATGTGATTAAATCAATTTCTGCCCGTAGTTCTGACATACTTGTTACTACAGTGTGCTTTGAGTATTGAAATCTAGCTTAACTATCTTTAAATGTAGCTGGGAAGAGATCTGGCATGATTTTGTACTTACTGCTTCTCAGTATTAGCACTCTGGATTGCCAGCAAATCTTCAGGTGCTGGAATCTTATAAATGTTGAAAACTTGGGGGAAGCAACATTGATAGAAGTATACATGTGAAAGAGCTCAGGTGCTTCTCTGAGTCAGGTGAGTGTGTTTCACATACAGATTTAGATGCCATCATGTCCAGTTTGACTGAGGAACAGACAGACGTTCCTGGCTTGAGCGAGGAAAGAGAGAGAAAAGCAGCTTTCTGCAGCAGTGCCCGTTGTGACTCACTGAGAGTCATCCAGAGATAATGCTCCTTCAGGATCTGGCTTTTTCCATTTCCCCTACCTCTGATATTAGTAAAATATACCAATTTCATCTTGAGTCCTCTGCATAAGTACTATATATAGTTTTGAGTCTCACGAAAGTAGCTGGAGGGAAAAATCTCTTTTATGGAAAATAAAGCAAGCTGCCCAATCACATTACCACTCTGGCTTCTAATTCCACAGGGGGCAGTCTGAGAAGCCCATTAGGAACAAAAATCCCTCCCCAAGGAGCAGTTAAATTAGCACTTAGCATTCCTAAGGAAAGCTTCGATACAGGCAGGCATACAGTTGGGGAGGTTGGAACTGGATAATCCTGAAGGTCTCTTCCAATTCAAGTAATTCTATGATTCTGTGCCTGGAAAAGAAGGAAGGAGTTGAGAAAGTAAGGTTGTGCAGTGTTTTTTGTAACACTAAAAGGAAGAACGAGAGTGTTTAAACATAAAGTCATGTTAAGCAGGGAATATCATAACCAAGATAAGAGCTGAGTCTCATGGAAAAGGTTGGGTATCCTTGGCACTGTGTCAGTTCCTGTGCCCTGCTTCTGTTGTAGTAGGCTTCCTCAATGTTTATCGTTTGTACAAGTCTGTGTGCTGCTCAGCAGGCTGTGGGGCTGCAGTCAGACTGTCCTTAGTGAGCCAGTGAAACTCGCTGCTGGTAACTGCATTGAGGAGGGGAAAGCAGTATTTACATAACTTAATGCCAGGCTGCAGTAAATGTTTTTAATACACAGTGTTAAACAGGCAATTAGTGGACAAATGTTTCTATATCTAGAAATATGGCAGTATTCAAGTTAATCCCTAATGGTACAGTGCAATCTCACTAAGCTTATTAGACTTCACATCCAAAGGCAGTATATTTACTACAAGGCATTCATATCTAGTGGTGAAATTCCAAGCAGTTATATCTCTTAATTTGAAGGTAAACGCTGACATGTCCATTGCTTGGAAACAGCAAGTAGTAAACTGAAAATGGAGAAACAAAATACTGTCTACTAAATGTGTTGCCTATGCACTGCTTTCTATTATCATATACTAGGACAATGTTTCATTATTGACGAGATTTGGCAGCAAAAAGGAAAAATATGGAGGAACACATTTGTTTTACAGAGTGATGCACTCCCGTATCTGTGTATGTCATGCAAAGCCAAGCCAGTGAATTGCTGCACCAAAGTCAACAAATAAGCTGATCGGCAGTGTTTACTGATAACAGCCACAATCTCTCTGTTACACCCAGCCAAAGCAATCAAAACTCAGGAAGCATGAAGGGATGGTATGAGCAAGACCTACGGTTAATGGTTGAACAACAGCTATTGCTCAAGATTGGGGAGAGCTTGCACACCAGAATTTGTCTTTGCAAATTGCAGTAGCAATAGTAGGAGTTTCAGGCAGTATTAGAGAAAAACCCCAGTATAACTGGTGAAGAGTAAATGTTAGTGCGAGGTCTGTTGTGCTGTATTTCAGCTTGTTTTCCTGGCAGTGTTACAGGGGACTGGAATTCCATGAATCTTGAATATGATTCATGCTAGCTGAACTGACCTTTGAAGAAAAATAGGGACTAGCAAACAAATCAGAGATCCAAGCTCTAACAAATAAGCTGGTAAAATGAGTGAATGATATACAAACCCCACCAGTCTATTAAGAGGTCAGTTTGACAGCCCTATAGGTCCAAGTGTGAAAATTGTCAGACTCTTCTGTGTACCTAGAAGCCATGCGTAAATACCCAATAATGAGGGGTGTTCTTGCTCTTCTTTTTCATCACACAGATGACTCTGTGATGAACATAAATGCAGGCTGCATTCATTCATTTTGTATAGTACAGAAGACCATGCGTGCATTTTTACAGATCTGAGTAGTCATGAAGTTCCTGGCAAGCTTAGACTCCTAGCTGAGACAAAGAACTAGAGAGATGGAAGAAGGAACACTACAGCAGTTGTGTAGTGATTTTGTATCATCTTAGGTCATTGTATTGACCTAGGGTTGGCTAGAACCATGCTTTGAGCAGCTGGCAGGGTTAAATGATACCTGGAGGCTGCTTCCAGCAGGCAGCTCCCTGGCTTTATGCACACTCATGGGGAGAGCCTATCTGAGCTGATGAGGCAGTGGGTGTTGTCAGAGCAGGAGCTGTCCATCAGTTAATTGTGTGGTAACCTGCCGCAGAGGCAGAAGTCACTGTTTTTAACAACTCTATCAGACTTCTTAAGACTGGATATAAGCAAAAAAAATCTTTACAGTAATAGTAGTGAAGCAGTGGAACAGGTTGCCCTGAGAGGTGTTGGAAGCCTTATCCTTGGAGACATTCAAGGTCAGGCTGGACAGGGCTCTGAGCAACCTGATGTAGCTGTGGGAGTCCCTGTTCATTGTAGAGGAGTTGGACTAAATGGTCTTTGAAGGTCCATTCCAACTCAATTCTGTGATCTGTTCATGGCAGGTTGATCCACTGAGTGGTTTACAAGCTCTGCACCGGAGTTCAAGTTTGCACTGAGTGAGGTCTTAGACAGCAGAAGTGCCAAGGAAGATTTTAAATGATTTCTTACTCTGACTATCTTATTCAAGGGATTTTTGGCATGAGTTGAGAATATGACCTATCACTGCCCTGGAGCCCACAGCTCCATAGCTCCATGTCAGTAACAGAATGTTCTTCCAGGTCCCCTCATGATAACCCATGCTATTACTGGGTTTGTAACTTTGGATTTTAGTTAAGCTTTCATAAAAATTGGCATATGCCATCTGTGCACTTGTGAAACTGGCTATGCTCAGTGGCTGTATTTGATTGCTGTGTATGAGCCTATCAAGCATTTTGGATTCTTTCTGAAAGAGAAGCTGTTTAATAGAAAAATCTTTTTCTTTATTTGTAATAGCAAGGTGAATAAAGAGTGTTTAGAATGGAATGTGACTGGGAGATTTGAGGTTTGCTTAGGATCGTTTCAGTGGTTATTTTGAACTTTTATAGCAAAACAGTATCATTTCCTCTCTTTGCATTCATAAGTTACTAACATGTTTACATTTTCATCTGAACATTTCCATTCTTGGCTGTGTTGAAAGGTGATAGTCTGTTTACTGGATGTAACACTGAGCAAAATCCCTTCAACCTTTTGAATTACCTCAGGTTGAAAAGTATAATCCATTATCCAATTATTCTCCCTATGTTTTTCTAGTACTTTAATATTGCACAACAAGCTGAAGATGAAAGCTTGGCCTGCGTATAGCAATTGCTGAAGATTTCTTTGGCTGGAGATGAAGGAAGAAGGTTTTAAAATAAGACCACCTCTGTGTGTGCTCAGTGAGTGTTTTGCTTAGATTGTAACTCCATACAAAGAACCACTTGCAGCTGTCCCTATAAAATATTTTTATGCCTGTGTGGATGAGAGGCTGGTATTGAGACTACAGTATTCAAACTGGAATCAGCTATGTAGAATACTTCAAAGATGTAAAGCCAGCATTTTTTTTAAAACCCCTTAAACAAGAAAACAAAACAAACACCAGTAAAATAAAACACAATGTGAATGCTGCCATGCACGGGTATATGCATAGGACTGCTATGCATATCTGTAAATATCTCAAAAAAAAAAAGTCTCTGAAGTGAGGGATTTGTCTTCAGTGCTTTGTCCTCCATTATTCTTCATGTTTGGTTGGCTTTCTGTCATTGTAAGATTACAGACATGTTAACAAACTGTCACCATACAAACATTAGTACTCAAAGTGGGGACCTTACTTATTCCCTGGAAGATGTGTGCTTTAGTACACAGCTGGAGTCGTTTAAATAACATCTCATTGTCCTTGATTTTTTTTTTCATTTAAGTGATCATAAAACAAAATAGTTGCAGGAGGCAAAAAGAGGAAAACTTGTCCCTTTTCCATTTTAACTGCAGTTCAAGTTATACAATGTAATATGAGCATTATTATCCAGAAATATTTTTGCTGCTGCTCGAATGTATATTTAATAGCGTTTTATCAAAATTAGAGAATCAAGAGATCATCCCATCGATCTCTTTACCCGCAGTAGGATCAACTGTGCTTACATCGTTAGCTAACAGATGCCAACCTATTACGAGAGGCAATCTGTTCCTGTGCTTTGCCATACTTACCACTAGAAAGTTTTTCCCAAATATCTATCTCAAATAATTGCAACTCAAGAGATTGGTGTTTGTATTTGCATATTTTTCCTTGGCCTTTTTTTGCCCTTTTTGCACAATGCTTTCTGTCCATTTTTTTTAAGTTGTATCCACAAATGAAAATATTTCACTGCAGGATTTGCTTTATCTTATGCTAGTTTGTCATCATCAACACCATTATCTGACAACAGACTAATGTTTTTTTTTTACTAGTGACAATTTTTTTCTGCAGGACACCCACCTGCCTAGATGTTCACAAACTGCCTTCACAGGTGATTGTTTCTGACTAATTTAGGTCTTCTACTTGCCCTTAGTTAAATTAATCTGTTTTTTCCTACTTTGTGGTTTGATTTTGTCAGACTTTCTTCCTGTTCACTCTTTCTGTGGTGGTGTAACTTGTAGATCTAGGAAGGACTGTATTTTTCATTGTCCAGGATATTAATAGAAAAGTGAACAGAAATCATGCTAAAATAAGTGGTTTATTTGTGAGGTGCTGGCACAGCTCCCAGGGGAAGCTGTGGGTGCCCCGTCCCTGGAGGTGCTCAAGGCCAGGTTGGATGGAGCCATGGGCAGCTGAGCTGCTGGGTGGCAGCACTGCCCACAGCAGGGAGTTAGAAGGAACCTAGTTAATGATCATCTAGTTCTAACTTAAGGCATTCTATGAACAATATTGAAAGTTGGTGTATACAAGATGAATCCTCACAGAGCATATTGGTACTATTATTAATTCAGCTGAATGCAGCTTGCTTTTTTTTTTTTTCAGCCAGTTTTGTACTCAGGCCTTGTTTGTGCCAAACCTGTGTGGTATGTGAAGAGCTTAATAATCTGAGCCTACATTTCACCCTGCTGGTTATTTTCTGAGGGTGTACAGCATGGACCCTAAACTGAAATCAGCATTTAAAGTTTTCACACTCAATTTCTATTGTGATTGGAAGAATTTTCTAAGTCAGGTAGCCATCACCAGCTATTTGTTATGAATTAATGCTTGCAGATTCATCAGAAGAGGAAGTAAGAACCTAGTAGCTTTTAGGAGATTTAATCAGTGAGTTTTAATTCATGCTGCTAACCCAAGACACTGTAGTAGGCGTATATATGTCGTATGAAAAATTCCTTTGCAAGAAGCCCATGTGAGAATTCCTTTTCTGCGTGAGGTGGTGGTTTGTGACCAATTTTGGGGAGATGGGCATGACAGGACATGGGGTTCAGCTTCCTTAAAAGCCCCGGGGTCTGTGTAGGGAGTGGCACTGCTGGTTGCCTTCTTGTGAAGTGCATGTGCTCAACCTGCCAAATGCATAGCATTGCCTCACCACAGTTTCAGACTTGCAAAGGACACATGGATTTATTTTCTTCTTTTGCCTGTTTAGAAGCCAGATAGTAGTGTGGATCTGTTTATTTTTTCATGGCAGTGCTATATTAAAGTTCATGCGCTCCCTGAAGGTCAGAAAGCCTTGGTTGAATCCAGAGTATTCTGGGTCTGGTCTTGCATGCACATGCCATGTGATTAGGCTTAACATCACAATGGGTCACAGACAGTGAAATCTGTGAGCCTGCTTGCCTGCCAGCAAGCAGCAATAGCCCTCTATAACACAGGCCCATCAGAAATCCACTTTTCTCACTGACACCCAGGAACATGTACAGAGCCCCCTTGTTATCTTCCTTCCTTACTGCTGGAAGGCTTTGTAACGTGCCTGAGGAGGACTGGGATGCAGATCTTTTTCCACCAGCTTCTTGGTCTGGAAATACTTTATTTGCAGTCTGTGGTTGGGTAGGGCTGCTTGCGACTTGGGAGATGCCAAGGGAGACAGATGTGTCCTTGTCCTACATCTGTCACTTCTTAGCCTCCAGTTGGGCAGACAGGTACATAGGATTGATTCAGGGCATTTTTGTGCTGCTCTCACCGTCTTAGTATAATCTAATGTGGTTCCACTGTCAGGTTATTTCTAATGCAGCCTGACTTTAAGGCTATTTACAGTCTAGTTAGCTGCATGTTATCTTTCCTGTCTTCTTTCCTGTAATTCCCAACAGGAATCTCTTATCTCACTATTGTACAATGAAAATCCACTAGACTGGCAACAATAAAATGAATAATGAGTTATGGGCTGTAATTATTCTGCAATTTATCTGGAGTCCTCTGTTGCAGTTTATCTGATGTTTTGGGTTGTTTTTTTTTTTTTTCCTGATTCAACCTTTTGCTTACTGTTTTCCTTGCCTGAGTGAAAATATCCTTAAAGTCTTTTTCTTGTCCAGACAAAAATTTCTTCCGAGAAAGAATAGCTGAACAGCTTTCTCAGGCACACTTGTTGTAACTGTTTTATAGCCTGTAACATGTGGAAACAATATGTAAAGCAATCCTGCTAATAATAGGGTACCCTGTATAAATAAGGTGGGCACAGTCTATGATAGATTGAACAGGTGGGAGATAAATAGGCAATGCATTGCAGAATATATTATTGGCCCAGAGTATCAGGGCAGGTTCAATTAAACTACTGGGACCAATCTTGCAGTTGGTGTTGGGTACTGCTGCTTTGTTGGGAGGACAGCCCAGGAGGTATTCTGTGGATCTGTGGAGTGAAACAGCTGAACTAGATTGCTGCTATAGATGCTTACCAAGACAAAAGAAAAGAAGAACAATGCAGAATGAGGCAGTAAATTAACTCTTAAAAATAAATAGCCAGGCTTAAATTATTGGAGGATGGAATGTGACTTTTGCTGCTCTGAACTGGAGAACATCATGTTGCAATGACTCCATTAAAAGAAAGTAATGAAAACACAGTAGCCCAGTGGTGCTTCAGCACATCCTAGAGTCATCTCAGGCTATTTAGTCTGACTTTCCAGATTCCAGGACAGGTACCTGAATTTCTTGAAATCAGGATATTAAGAATAATGCCATACAAATAGGTTGAAGTATATAGTCAACAAAAACAAAGGGGAAAAATGGAGCTTCTTAATAAATTCAGTACTGGGGAACATTGTTCTAATTTCCTCACAAAATTACAAAAAAAAAAAAAATCAAAACACCCCAGAACAATAATCAGTCTCTTACTCTGTTTTCTGTTTCACAGTGTCTTTTATTTCATTTACAGCCTTGACCTGTGAGCAGCTTTCCATACTGCCTATGTGATGTGTTTACCATCTGTAATCTGTTTATTTTGTTCTGATGGAGAGACTCCTGTCTGTGCTTTTCTCCTTTTTGTTTGGTTTGTTTCATCATTTGAATACGAGCTGTTTGTATACTTCTTAGGGGAGAGCCACAGGTGCCGGCATTCATGATTGTCTGTAGTTCTTTGAGAAAACCCATTCAAATAACCTCCTGAGAATGTTCTGTCCATTGGAAATCAAACAATCAACTAAGAATTACTTTTGGGTATTTTTTGAGGTACATAGTTTAAAAGCTTATGGTTTTGTGGGTAGGCAGTTATCTGTACATATGTTACCTGGGGAAAGTGCAATTGCAGAACTTAGTGGGGAAATTAGGGATCTAAGGAAGTTCAGAGTTCAGCAGTGACCTCTTCTTTCATCTATCCTGATCCTCCTTGTGCTTTTCTTCTTGGATTGCTGCTACCTCAAGGTTGTGAATAATGAAGATGGCACAACAGTGGAATCTGAGACTTTGTGTGCTGAAATCACTCCAGCTTGCAACTGCTAAACCAAGAGCTCCCTCAGTGGAGCACTGAGTGATGTTTAACTCAGTCGGCTTGGGGAACTGATGACTGCAAGCCTCTGGAACTTCTCCCTCATGCAGTGTGCCATAAAGCTGAACACGCTTGCTGAGATTTACCACATCACTTAGGCTATGCCCCGCTTCCCTGCTTTGTTTTTGTGAGCTGGCAGGAAATGAAAAATCTGTGTAGGATTCTTGCATGTTTCTACAGCTGCCTAGTTACTAACATGACAAACCCTTATAGACTTTTCATAAATACTAATCCTCACTATGACGATACTGCAGTAGCAAGCTTATGTTTGCTCTGCTGTTCCCGCAGCTGTCATTTATTCCTCTTTCCAAAGATTCATTGTGGCCTCATGAGGATATAACACAAGCACCTGCCTCAATGATGCTACAGGGTGCATTTACCTACCTACCCACCTAACAAAGATGGGAAGGGAAGGGGTTACACTAATGATGAAGAGAAGCTAAGCTCTATATTAAGCAATGCTGAGCCAGGAAGGTTGCAATCCCATTTTCATATTTACATTTAGTATTTAGCAGTATAACCATGTGGCTTATGACTGACTGTGCTGGCAGCATTGTCTAGTTCTATTATTAATGCTTTATGTGACAGGCATTAAAATTAACTGTGGGAGCACTTCTAAGGAAGTGTGAGTGTATGTGCCAAAAAGCACATGAAGGAGGAACTAATCAGCTGGGACGTGCTGTGTGTGAGATTCACCTGGCTTAGTGGATGTGGAATCATGGAATCATTATGGTTGGAAAAGACCTCTATGATCACCTAGTCCAACTATTCACCTGCCACCAGTATTATCCCTAACTATGACATCTATCCTTTCCTTAAATACCTTCAGGATTGGTGACTCCACCACCTCCCTGGGCTGCCTGTTCTAATGTATCACTGCTCTTTCTGAGCAGAAATTTTTCCTTATATCCAACCTGAATCTCCCCTGGTGGAACTTGAGGCCATTCCCCCTTGTCTTATTACCTGGAAGAAATGTCTTCTGTGATGGGATTAGCCTTGAAAGTGTATACCTTTCCCATCAGAAAATTTACTTTCGCCTAACAGTGTCTTTGTGCATCCTCACTTGAAGCTGAAGGTTATGATTTTTGCCTTGTAACTTCTAAAACTGAAAATGCAAGTTGCTGAAGGACTGTGACCTCACAGAAACAGCAAAGCAGTTTGAAACTCTTATCTTAGCCACGCAAACTGTGTTGTTATTTTTCAAGTTTTCATGGCTTTTGTCATCTCACTTTTCTGTGTGTACTCAAGATGTAGTGCAAGTTCTTCTCTTTATTAGCAAATGTGCATGTTAGATCCCACTTGAGATTTAGAAAAGGTTTTCTTTCTTTTAAGACTAGAAACTCCTGCCTGTGAGCTGATCTTTTTGTTGAAATAAGCAATATTGAGGGGAAAAAAAAAAAAGAAAAATCAGTTAGTTTAAGGTTCCAGTAGTGACTGATTTGTCTTGTCTTAATTTCACATGGGATGGAATTTTTTCTTTAAAGTGTCTGGCAAGATGCTATGTTTTTGGTTCTAGGAGAAAAACAATGTTGATAACACTGATGTTTATGGTTGCTGCTAAGCAGTGTTGTACAGAGCCAACTCCACTCTCAGTGAAGGGCCCAGGGATATAGGAGAGAGCAAGAATTAGGACAGCTGACTTAAAGTGGCCAAAGGGATGTTCCATACTATATAACATCATGCAGAAGGAGTTCTGAAAGGGGGTGGGAGTTCATGCCTCTCTTCAACTGCATGAGGGGCCAGCTGAGCAGTGGTCAGGGTGTGATGAGCAATTACTTATACATCATTCATTATATACATTCATATGTATGTATATATAGTGTATGTATATAATCATAACTATTATTCTTTTTCTTTTTTCTACCTCAGTAATAGTTTTATTTCAACCCATGAGTCCTACCTTTTTTCTTCTGTTGTCTCCCCCATCCCACTGGGAAGGGAGCAGTGAGCAAATAACTGTGAGGTGCTGAGTCATCTGCTAAGTTAAATCATAACATCATGTGATACTTAATACAATCCCTTTTCAACTCCTTATCCTCCCAACAAACTTTACTCCCCTAGTCCAAAGCACATCACTGTGTGAAATTGTACAGTGTTATGAACTGTTCTTGTCCTCCCCTGTTGCATTTCCTCCTCTTTGTGCTCTGCCAAGTACAGTTTTTTGTTATGTTGCTGGGTCAGGAATGGTCTCATAAGTGCTAGTTGAAGCACTGGTGAGGAGGAAAACAACAGCAAGAAGCTCTCAACCCTGCTGTGAAGGTTTCCCATGACAGCTGGTTTCTGAGAGACCTTGACTGAAAGAAAGCTTCATGGTAGTATAACTTGGCAGTTCCCTTTTTTTTTTTTTCCCTTTATCATTTAGTAATCTTTTCATACATGCACTATAATTCTACCCCAGGAGACTAGACTGCTGAAATGGCAGTTAGGCAAAAATTGGAAAGATATTTTTTTGTCAGAAATATTTTTCCTTGCTTTAAAAGAAAGAGTTAGCTCATGGGAAGCTGTGTGTGCATTTGTCAGTAATTTTAGTGTAATTCTTCCTTTAAGGGGCTATGAATGTCAAGGCTATTGTTACTTTTTGGTCAGTTTTGGAATTTGAGCAAACAAGGAGATCCAATTTAAATTCTGGAGACAGGTGACTAGTTCTGTAAGGGAAACATATTAATTCCCTTTTTCTTTAGTACTGTGACAGTCATGATGTATTTGTGTTTTCCCCTATCAGATTACTCTTTGAAATATAATATGTTGTTGTCAGTATAGGGGACTGTGAATATATTTGAGATTCATCACTGACTTGAGAAAGGAGATGAGACTGTATATCCTCATTTCTATAAACTGAATTTCAACTGTTCTGATCACCTGCCCTAAAAACCAAAGGGGTACCTTCACTGGTGCCAAGGAGGTCACAGTTAATTCAAATCAAGCCCATCTGGAATGGAGAGCAGGTTCACTGGGAACACCTGCTGGGTGGTGGGTGGATACAAAGTGTCTGCAGCATCTGTGATTGATAGGGAAAGGGAGAGAAATGCAATCTGCCTTCAGACTCTGGAAGTCACTGATCTTTGCATGGCAGCATGGAGCTCCTTCTGTCTGAAAAGATATCTGGAAAGCAAATGCCAGAGTGATCTCTTGTGCATTTAATCCTATCTTGCTATACAGGGCCTTCACTTCATAAATTTTGACCAGCTCCTCGATGCGCTGGCCAAAGATCTCTGTCTTAATTTATTAATTTTCTACGTGTTTATTTCCCTAAGCTTATTGCAAATTGGTGTCTGAGAAGCATCATAACAAAAATCTTGCAGGTTGTTTTTGAACTGCTAACGTAGGAGTGATTTATGTGCAAGTAGAGAGAGAGAGAGAAGGGACAAAGGAGGCAAAAAGAGCCTTTGACACTCAAGAAGTGATGGCAGGTATGTGATGATTGGTGCAGTGCATGCTGAATCCTAAGGAACACCTGTGACCATCATAAATTGAGTGGAAGAGCTATGTGTAGGGCTGAGCTGGTGCGTAATTGGAACCCTGGAATGTATTTGTGCACTCTGCAGCAGGCTATGGAAATATGTGGACTTGGCAAAAGCAGTCAGTAGTGTCAAATAATTATGAAATACTGAAAGCCCCAGGTAAAAAGCCTCTTCAGAACGGGCAGGTCATTAATTATTTTGTTATTTCCCTTTTTATTTGGTGAGCTGCTGTAAATCCCTGGTGGAAAATCCAGTGAGGCAGCCAGGGGAAAGTGCGATCAGCAATCCAAGCAATAAGAACAAAAAGAAGAATGGCACTTACAGATTTTCCTACAAACTCCAAAGTCCTTTCCAATTCCAATCTGATAAAAAGGATTTAGCTTAGTAGCTTGGCTGGGTGAATGTGGTTTATTACAAGTCTAGTACAAAGCACCAGTACATTTGACATGGTGGATGTGTGAGCTCTAACAATAATGTTCAGTAAATTCACTTCTGTAATCATTGTGACCATAAGAACCAAATGTTTGTAGTGTTCTCAGGATGGGTAGAGAGTAATTACATTGGATTTTAATAAGACTTGCTATGAATTGTTGACCAATGATTCACTATGGGGGAAAAATTAATTAAATTTTAATGTGAAAAGTTATTGTTAATTAAAAGTTGCATGAAAAACAGCCATAAAAAGTAGGGAAGGTTGACAGGTTTTGAAATTACTAAAAGTGCATATAAAGCAAGAGGATAAGTTATGCTTTTGGCCTGTGTTTTACCCTATAAAATATATATCCCAAGATATGTATCAATGTTTGAATTATCTTCCTATGAAAAATCTGTCATAGGAAAATGCACACCCTGTGACAGATGAAAATTCATACCTAGAAATGTAGAAATGGGGTGCTCTGAGAGACCAGAGGATGGGTCAGATGCAGGAAGGATTCTTGATTTCACATCTTTGAGTGGCTTTGCTTTTGTGGAGATTACAAAGAAAGTCTGTGTCACCTGACACTGATGCAACAACAGCCCCAATTTGTACTACAGTCCAAGGTCCCTGCCAGCTATGCCCCTGCTTTCATCCATGTCTCCCATCCCCTGTGCAGCTTCTGCTTTTTCTCCCCACAATGGCCTTTTTATGGGGCTTTGTTAACACCCCCCCCCCCCCCCCAGTCATGCAGAAGCTAGAGAGAAATTGACAGAAATTTAGATCCAGATCTCAAAAATGACTATATGCATAACTTAAAACCTGCAGCCTTCAGGACTGCAACTGAGCTGCCACCCTGCTTCGCAGTACCTGTGTGATGCTGCAGGCTCCCTGTGCATAAGGATCTGCTTTTTGGTATGACCAGAGGTTGGAACAAGCAGTCCTAATTCCAGTAAACACCAAACACTCTTGCAGCAGGATCTGGTTAACAAGAGCACACAATAAGGTAAACAGCATGATTTTCTACTGGATTTTTAGAAAGAGGAGGAATTCCATGTAGGGAATTGAAGTTGAGGGGTAGTTTTCTTTGTAAATCTTGACCCTAGGCTCCTGGTTTTCCTATTTATTTTGTAGTCACTGTAGTCAGTCATGGACCAAGCACCGTAAGTGAAATAATGTAACAGCCCCACTATGAAATTTTCCTTCGACTCTAGAAATTAGTGCTTTCTTCCATAACAAGCCTATGAGGTATCACTGGGGTCTCAAGTTGAAATGTCTCACCAGTGCTCCTTTTGAAGGCTGTTCTCCTTTTACAGTCTAGAGACTCACAAGTCTTAATCACTTCATCGTATGTATCTCATTCAGATCGTTATAATGAAATCAGCAGGGTTAAACCATGCATTACAAAGTGCTTTTCCTTAATCATCAGTTTATCCAAGGGATGACAAGTGAGCTATAGCACTGGGTAATCCAATGCCCATTTTCCCCTCAAGGATTATGATTTATTTAGTTGTAACTGACAAGTATCTACCACCTCATTTTGGTGGTAGTTGTGCAAAGGAAATTTTAAAATCTTCCTCATTGTATGGTAAATTCCTATGAAAACATCTTAAATTTTCAAATGAATGCAGTTGTATATCTGTGTAGTTGGGTCTAAAAAATATCTCTATTCAGTGATCTGAAATATACTATTTGTGATGTAATTCTTTAATAACTGTAAAAATTCTTTACAGTAAAATATTACTCAACTCTATCAGGTGGTCAGTGGCAACAGTGGGGCTGTAATTTCAGATCCATGTTTCCAAACAAAAATAAGGTTAAATTTCTTCTCAATGCTCAGTATTTCTTACGGAGCAAGTGCATAATTAAAATTAAGTCACAATTTTAATTTAACACTGAGAACATCGTACTTGCAGTTCTAAAAGAAAGCAGCTCTAAGTGTTAAATCAATGCATAATGTGTGTGTATATATATACATACGGCCTTTCAAAGAGCAGTTAATTGTCATTCTTCATAGCCACATGAAAGTGTTCCATTTAAAACATCAGTAGTGGGATCTCTTCTAGCATATCCAAAGATCAGATGTTAATTTGCTACATAGCATTACGAATCTGAGTCACACAAGCATAACTTCGGAAACAGATTATAACATTAACCAGAAATGATAATTTCTTTATCATTATTCCCTTACCTAAATCACACCAGTGTGTGACCATTACTAAGCACAGATGAAAAGAAAATTAGTTTGTGAGGCTATCTTTCAAATAAAGACTATGGCTACCAGCACATAGCCCAGAATGTAGAAAACCTAGCTTTCAGTAGGCTTTGATAGAAAGGAAACATTTGGAGGTAAATTATTTCTAATACTCATGTAGTAATTCCCTCATGTATTATTACTACAGAAAAATAAAAGCACTTGTACAAAAAATAATGGTTGATTCCTAATCATATAGACCAGCCCATATCAATGTAGTTGCACCCCTTAACTCTCAGCAGAGGCTGCTTGCTTACTCACTGGCGGAGCTAACCAACAAAGTGTCACAACACAGCTTCAGGGCAAGTGGCCACCCAAGTTCTGCCATCTCTCATCCCCTGCAAGCTCAGCACTGCTACGGGGCCTGCGACACTTGTGCCCCAGCAATGAGTGAGATCATTTTCCCTGTGGCAGTGCAGGTTGCACAGCAACCTCTGATGTGCCCATGTAGTCTTGCACAAAGTGCAATGTTTTCCCAATTGTAGAGGCCAAGATACAAGTATGCAAACTGTAAGTGTTGCAGGTTAGCTTGGAAATTATGGAAGATGCGGGAGGTTATTATTTTTTTTTTTGGCAATGTTTTCAGATTAGCCTTGGTGATTCTCATATTCCCCAGTAGTGCAGAATCCTGAGTCAAATCTTTTATCTTTTTGTCTGATTCTGTGCATATCATTTGTGTCTCTTCTTCACTGGAGAAGAACTGTCAGCCATTGCACTTATTTTTTGTGTAATTCTGCATTTGACGGCATTCACACTTCTTAAATATACAAGTACCTAAACTTCTAGTCTATTCACCAGTCCTGTGCCTATCATCCATAATTTATTCTCCAAATAACTCTATAAAAATGACAAAGATGATGAATATTTTCTCTCTCTCCATTTAAAATAAAATCCATACTAGTTTCATCAACTGGCAATTATTAATGTACCTTACTTAACCAAGAATTGATTTGATTCTGACAAGTTCCTAATGTCTTTAAATTGTGGTAAATAATTGTTATCCATATTCAGCAGTTCAGAATACCAACATAAGCTGGTCTTATTTTAATGGAATACACAGTGATAAAACCTTTCAGAATATTGGGTAAAAGCCTGCAATTGCTGGCAGACATTTCTTTTGCTTAGCACTTGTATCGACTGGGGTATTTGGGCAGTTACAGCACAGAATGCAGTTAAACAAAACTAGGGACTTGAAACTCCAAAGCAAAATCGAACTGCATATTTTTAGCTTCCTATTCGTTTAACAAACATGAAACATGTATCATGCCTACTTCCATTTCCTAATAATCTGAACATTCTTATTCAAATGCCTGCTTTTTGAAGTGCTCATGGATTTGGTGTATCTTAATAATTGAACTATTTGAAATAACTGAAAGCGTAATCTGTCAGTGGCATTGGCTCGTCATTAAATTGGTAAATTTTACCACATGCATGTAGCTGTATTACAAATACCTTTGTATATACAGTTTAACTTCTGCTACAGATACTTTGTTCAGTCATTTAGGTTTCTTTGTTTAGTGTCTTCCTTCTCAAAAGCCTATGAAATAGAGGAAAATACTGATAACAGTTACATGCCTAAGGACTGTGGGGAGGGTAGGCCTTATTTGAAATACAAAACAAGCAAGAAATAAGTTATAGAATATGAATTGTTCAGCAAATTCAGCCAGTTTAAAGAAATTGTGACTTTTAATTTCATTATTCTTTTCCTTTTTTGACTGATGTGTTGCTTCTATTTTTTTTGGATACCCATTTAGCTGCCCACTATTGTACTTTTGAATGAAGGACACTGAGACTAAACATGTATGATCAAGAATGAACTGCTCTTAACTGAGGTACGAGTCCTGGGATTCCTAAATCAAATGTGACCTTGCCTCAGAGTCTTCCTGAAGTCTAATTGAAATGCATTTGTCCCTTTCTGCTAGAAAAAGGTTCTGCTTTTCAGTGCTCAATATCCCTAAAAAGTAATGAGGCTTATTGTTAACTGCTGGGCTCATAGGTGTAAGGTGTAAGATGAGAAACTTTGGAAGCAGGAAACTTGAACTTGTTAATATTTTTTTTCTTTGAATGGGTGGCATTAAGCTGCCCAAACCTTAGGGAAATAATGGTGATTTAAAAAAAAATAATAATAAATAAATAAAAACGAACAACACAAATCCTGTTTAACATTCACAGAAAGCACGTAGAGAAATGCATGGATTTAGCAATTTATTTATTTAAAATGGCTCTGCAAACATGATTTCCAGCAATCCCTCTGGAGCAAATTGTACTAAAGTGGGCTACAGGTATTGTTTAGGCCCCAGACATAAGCCTCTTCCCAGTAGGACAGCTTATGCAAGCCTGCTGGAAAAATGCTTGCATTCAACAACAAATCTAAATTCACGTTGAGTAGTAAACCTTGGAATAGACTGAATCGACGAACAAACAGTCCCTTGCAAAGCACATATTGTAGAAATAGCCCATAAAGATACAGGAGTCTGCATTAATCATGTGAGCTAGGACAATGGGTGACCTTTTCTAATAAGAAATGAAGCATCTAAAGCAGCCATTAAATTTCACAGCAGCCCTATTTACTGTACGTCTGTGGCATTCATCATTGCATGATGTAAAAGGCCTCAGACTGCTGACATTTGCCAATCATCCTTCACTGATAAGAAAACTGTTCAGAAGCTTTTAGAGCACAGTTCCCCAAATCCTGGCAATGCCAAGACTGTTACAGCTCCTTTTCAGTCTTATAATGAACAGAGAGCAGCTGTTGAGCAAGCAAGGTTAACAAACCTTGGAAAAGCATTAGTGCTAATTCAGTTTCAGCACTTTACTAAGCATGAAAGTTGAAAATGACTGTCTGATATGGGCCCAACTGCTTTTCCAAGAGTTAAATCTACAAAGATACCAAGAGCTTGGTTTCAATAAAAATTGTTTCAGGTCTAATTTATGAAGGCTTTCTAATAAACAGAAGCTGAAATGTACTGAGATGCAGTCATTGTTTTAAGCTCTGCAGTTTAGTTTCGAACAAAGGACAGGGATGATAATTGGAAATGTTGTGGAATAGAGATACAGCAATTCAGGGTCTGGGGAATGTTGTTCTCTTGTTGGGCTCATGAATTCTTATTGTCACATTTGAAAACTTGGGTATCTATTACACCTTATTTCACTGGCACATTTCTTGTAGCTACCCTAACAGGGTTTCCTGCTTTTCAGATTAGCCTCAGGTCTTCTCAGCTTCACAGATAAATTATGATAAAACAGAAGATAGGAGTTTTGCAGATCAGTCAACAGCCTTGAAGCCATCTGTGTTTTGCTTGTTTTCTTTTCTTCATTGTTTTGCACAATTTCTAAATGGCTGCCCTAGCTTCTGATTAAGAAGCCACCCTTTTGACACCAGTGACCTCCACAGCCCCAGACACGACTTGCTTCACAATCAGGAGTTGCTGACAGTCTAGGTTTTGCTAAGCTTGGCTTCAATGATTGCTGGTAACGTCTCATACTGGTTGAGCTGTAGAGAGAACCCTTTGCCACTGATGAATGACCTATTCACAGGTAAAAGTAGATGAGGCCTCAGTGCTACCATAATTTTAGCTTATTCAGCATCTGAGGCATTTGACTTACCTAAGAGACTGAGAGAGTCAAGAGAACTTGTTCTATCTAAATGTCTTCCTTCATTTATCTCTGAAAATTTGAAGCTTTTACTTGGAACCTCCTCTATCTCCTCCCAAGTATCTCTCACCTGGAAAACTTCTGTTAAATGCAGTGTTTTTTCTTCTCAGTAAGCACATATGTAATACTGCATCACAGAAGATAGCATGCATTTATAGTGTCTTAAATGTCAAACATGAATGACCCTCTAATGTGATGATAAATGGGATTTAAGATGAAAAGTGTCTCATTTTTATGCAGAGAAATATGAGTTATAACTTAAAAAGGGGCACCACTTTGATGAAAGAAGAAACAGCATGCATAAGGCTCAGCTGGTAGGCTGCTGTTATCCCACATTTAGCCTACACTGTTGGATTCAGTCTCAGGTTTTGCTCCATTCTTGGATGTTTATTATAGTCACTGGAAGGAATGCCTGTGGATAGCAAAGAAACTCAGCTTTGGATGTGAACCAAGTTTCTGCAATTTAAGTTCTGGTTTGTTGTGATATGGATTGTTGCAATCCTTTCTCCTTGCATATGACAAAATAACCTCTGTGAAAGCTTAACTGGTCTATGATGCAGCTGCACATCTTCCAAACCAGGCAGCTAAGAGAGCTATCAATCTAGTTTTCCCTTGTTTTTATTGGCACCCAGTGCAGTTTCTACTTAGTCTGAAAGAGCTTTCCTTCAGATTTAAATCCTTGAACAGAATAGGTCCTTGTTATGTCAGTGTCTGCCTGTTTGCCAGTGGATTTTGGTGTCAGTGACAAGCAGTCATCCTAAATTCACTCATTTTCAAGAATCATAGGTCATTCAGTTGGAAAAGACCATCAGGATCATCAAACCCAACCAATAATCTGGCCTACCAAGTCTCATCAACCTTTGGTACCACTAAAACCCTTAGTGCTGTGACTACATGTCTCTTAAATACTTCAAGGAACAGAGACTCCTCCACTGCCCTGGACACCCCGTTCCAATGCTTTACCACTTCTTTCCATGGAGAAATTCTTCCTAATATCCAACATAATATCCAACCTATCCTCTCCAGGCTAATCAACTCTAGTTCCCTCGACATCTCCTCAAGTCTTGTTTTCTAGTCCCTTCACCAGTTTTGTTGCTCTACGCTGAACATATTTGAGCAACTCAATATTGTTGTAGTGAGACTGTACTCAGATTGAATACAGACTTCAAGGTGCAGGCTAAGTAGTATCACCTGCAATGTGTAATAATCAGTTTCCTTGTCCTGCTGGCCTCACTATTTCTAATACAAGCTAGGATCCCAGTGCCCTTCCTGGCCACCTGGGCACACTGCTGGCTTGTGTTCATCTGGCTGATGACCAGCACCAAGCCTTCAGCTGGTCAACTTTCCAGCCACTCTTCCTCAAGCCTATGTTGCTGCATGGGATGGTTATGACCTAAGTGCAGGATCCATTGCAGTCTTGTTGAATGCCATGTAACAGGACTTGTCGCATCCATCCAGCCTCTCTTTCTGCAAAGCCTTCCTACTCTCAAACATATGAACCATTTCACATAACTTGTTATCACAGAAGATACTTTGTAAAACTGAGGAGATACTTCATAATGCTTCTTATTGAAAAATATTCATATTCAGCAGGCAAGATGTTTTCCAGAGATAAGCTCACACAGCAGTGCATATTTTGCTTTGAAAACTCAAACTTGATTCGTGGTGCAAGCTTGTTGTGACAGCGCATAACTTTGTTGTTTTATTTTAAAAATCTAACCTACCTTATTAGGAAAAAAGCCTATTTTCAGCTCTTCCAATAAATAAATGCATTAATTAAAATTGTTGTTGTAGAACAAGCTCTGATTCACAGAAAATACCTGTGGAATGCTCATTAAAGCACCCAAGTGTGTTCTTTAAGACAACTGTTTAAGTCATGATGTTGAATGTGTGGACATAACTGAATTTATCTTTAAAGATTAAAGTTGATACTGTGAACACAAGGGGCAAGATGTGACATTCATCTCTGAATGTCAGCCCCTCTAACAGATTGCCAGTATGTATGGCAGTGGCTTTAAGGGAAACTCTTCACCTTTTTAACGGTACATAAGATAGTGTGATGTAATGTGAGAAGTTCATTGAGCTTGTAAGTTTATGGTAAGCGTGATGAATTTGAGAGTTATGCACACCATTTTAGCAGCTGAAATGCAGCCTGTATGTCTTGCTCTGTGTCAAGGAGTAAGTTGTTTAGGTCCAGGAGCTGCATGAAAATCCAGATCTCCAGTTATGAAGGAAGCGAACCATCAGTATCAGGTTGCCTGCATCATCCCAAACCACCTACCTCATCCTGGAAGAACCACAGGCATATTGCCATGATTTTCCTTCCTGGGAACTACTGCTGCTTCCCTACTCATCAGTTTGCAAGTCTATGAGCCTGAAGAGTGACTGTGTGGAGATGCCAAGACAAGGGTGTCTCTTCTTATCCCACTGCACATCTACAAAAACAAAGCCTCCTGTCAAGAGAAGTCTGCAAGAAGATGGATGAGAATTTACAGATGCTCTCTGTTTCATCACCTTCAATAACATTTCCAGTGGTGGCAATAATATCAACTAAAATAAATGTGTATAAATACTCACTGCAGTCTGCAAAATTTATAATTAATCTGCTGAAATGTTTGCATTTGGCCATGTCTGAAGATATGGATGCAGATTTTTATTTTAATTCAATTTAATTTTTAATTTTTATTTTTTAATTTATTTTTTATTTATTTTTTATTTTTATTATTTTAATTTTATTTTAATTTTATTTTAATTTTATTTTATCATTATAATGTAGAAGTTCAGGGGCTTCCTTCTTGCATTTTCCTCTGTGGCTGAGAAATCCCAAGTGAAGAAACTCCTCCAATTCCCTAGAGTCGGGAATTTCATAGAAGAAAATAGAACTTATGATTGTATAATTCCAATAAGAAATTGATTGTATAAAAGAAAGCAGCTAGCTGAATATTCGGAGTTCTACACAGTTGTTGGGTTTTTTTTTTTTTTGGTTTTTTTTTTGGCAAAATCTAACTTCCTGGCAGATTGTGCATCAGAAACACTTTTAGTTAGGAAACAGCTGAAATTTTCCAACTTGCTGCTGCTTTAGGTGAAGAGTGAGTGACAAATAACACTTCTTATCAAAAGCATATTTAACTTTCTGTCCCAGTACTCTTAGTTTTTTTTTTTCTCTCTCCCTGTCCAGAATCCAAAAAACCAAACAAGCAAACAAAAACAGTCAGTCCTGCTGCAAGCATGAGACAGAATAAGTTCAAAGACCGTCAAACAAAGACTTTATAAGGATAATGTTACAGAAGCTGGCAATAGCAGTGACACATAAAGTAGCAGTCCTCGTCAAAGATTCCGTCACTCCATCCATGCAATCCTCAGTACACTAGCTGTGGTCTTTGCACTTTCTTGAGCATTCGTGAGTGTTCTACATTTGTGAGAAGATCAAACTTTGAACCACACACTGAAGCTAATTCCGACAGCTGTACATTCGCTTTGTCAGTGTCATTTTTCACTATGAACACAAATATTTCTGGTTTCTACTGGATTAGGCTATAGAGAAGTACTATTTCTATGTACAATGTTCTCTTATTCTGTAAGAAAATAGTGGGAATTCTTAGCATGAGTAACTGTGTTTTGTTGTGCACTGTCTAGCACATGCAGAAAGCACATTTTCCTCAAGTATCATTCTATAGCACTATTATTCTTAAGATTTTATGCAAAAGTATATGAATTTGAAGAAACAGTACTTAAATTCTATAATAGGAAAGAAACATTTTTTGTTTTATTTTAAACAACTTAAAGTTATTCATATAGCACTATACTCTTTATAGCACTTGAAGGAGTTAACCTTAGCCATCGGCCTCACTGTAAAGATACAGTTTTTCTTCTGACAAGCTTGTGAGCATCCTAACCTATAATTCACTGAAATTTGTGAGGCATTAATTCTCTCTGGCAGCTCAGTCCATTAAAGACAGCAAAGAATTTGGATCAATTAATACATTCTTTTGACAGATACAATAATGAAATTGCTACTTCCATTCTATTTGCCCTTTGACATATGAGCCCAGATCAATCCCAAGCTAGCTTGTGGGCCTACTTTTATCACAGAATTATAGAATCACTGAGGTTGGAAAAGACTGCTAAGGTTATCTAGTCCAACCATCTACCTACCACCAACGTTGCCCCCTAAGCCGTGTCCCTTAGTGCACCCCCTCCGAGTTTCCTGAACACCTCTGGGGACAGTGACTCCATCACCTCCCTGTTCCAGCACCTGACCACTCTTTCGTTGCCCTTCTCTGGGCGTGCTCCAGTGCCTCAACGTATTTCTTGTAGGGAGGAACGTAAAACTGAACACAGTACTCGAGGTCTGGCTTTATCAATGCTGACTACAGAGGGATGATCACTTCCCTTCTCCTGTTTACTGCACTATTTCTGATAGAAGCCAAGATGCTGTTGGACTTCTTAGCCACCTGGGCACACTATGGCTCATGTTCAGCTGAGCACTGACCAACACCCCCAGGCCTGTTTCCTCTACACAGCCTTCCAGACATTCTGCCCCAAGCCTGTAGTGTTGCCTGGGGTTGTTGTTGTCAAAGTGCAAGACCCAGCACTTTGTCTTGCTGAACCTCATCCCATTGGCCTCAGCCCAGCAATTCAGCCTGTCCAGATCTCTCTGTAGGCCTTCCTAAAGTTTTGTATGCTAATCAGCAGTGATGGGACATTCAATGCTTACCCTTCAGTGATGTCACTGATATATCAGAATGACATGTATTAATATTTCCAGGATTGTTCTTTATTTCTATTTCTAAAATGTAGCATTCATTATCTTTTGGATAGGAAAATGGAACCAGCCTCAAAGCAAGACATAGTGAAATACAGAACTGTTTATCCACCTCTCGTAGCAATAAAATATTTTTGTGGAAGATTCTGGGGCATAGAACTGTGGCAGGGATTGTTAATGCATGTCTGTCTAGTCCAAGCATTTCCTCAGTACCAAGGTACCAATTAGCTGAGTTTCTTGGAATGGAGAAATAGAGAACTTCATTTGGTAGGATTGTAATTATTTGGTATTGCATCTGGCTTACTGGACCTCAGTGTAATCCATCTCTCCTATGTTTTATGGGTATCAATCATAGCTGAATCTAATAGTAGGACAGATTAGAACTTGTATTAGATACATTTTTTACACTTAAGTGATGTGCAGGAATATTTTTAGTAGTATATTTATTTTCTCTTCTTTCATGTTCTCCTATCTTACTAAGTTTCGTGATCTGAATTAAAATGGCCTTTAAACTCAAATCATAGAGGAATGGAGGAATTGGAGACCTTGTAAAGACTCATAAGTGCCTTTTTTTTTTTTTTTTGCTTTTGTTGAGATACACTGCATGTCTATCTGCATTTTTCTTCTTCCTTGAACTTCTGTACTTCATACTCCAGGATTCAGTTTTAGAGGCTTTTACCATTTTGGTGGGCTTCTGCTATGTTGTTTGCTGTAGATACAAAGGGTTAAATGTCTTGTTTTAGCTTGCATTTTTTGTCAGACCTGATGAAAATGTAAGGCTTCATGAGGTGTTGAGAAGAAGAAAGGATTCAAGTTATTACATAAGCCGATGCCATTGCCAGGAATTAAAAGTTCCTCAGTTTTTCTTTTGACATTATTAGTTACTCTGGGCCATTCAGATATTGACATGATGACGTGCTGTCTGTGTATTAACAGCCATCGTGACAACAACTAAATTTGTGACATATTTTTAACTTCTTCACTTACACTGGCAGGCACTCTGAAAAGGAAATGATTGTATAGAAGTGATCTGTGGTCTACCTCAAAGCTGAGTTTTAGTAGGCTAAAGCAGGAAAACGTAAATGTGTTGCTAAAGGGTATGAGTAGATGATAGAATATTGGGAGGCAGAAGTAAAAACAGCACATGGTGAGGGAACAGAAGCTTGTGATCAGGAGAAAATAGACCTTGAGGTCTAAAATATGTGTGAAATGTGAAATGAGATCAAAGAAAATGAAGAAATAAGTCACTAATAGTAACAACACCAAAGATAAAAATTAAAAGCTGCAGATCAGAGTCTGCTGTGGTGAGATGCGGCTGTGAAAAAAACATACATCAGGTATATATATATAGGGGACATTATTTTGACAGAGAGAATATAAAACATGATGCTGTTGTGCCTGATTCTGGCTGAGTTCATCTGAAAAGTTGTACACTGTATTGCTTTCCTAAGTGAAGTGTGAAAACTGCAACATGTTCAGAAAAGATCTACCGCTGTGATCTATTTCACAAGAGCATGATCTCAGATGTAGATGAGGCAGAGAAAGTGTATCCACAGAAGTAAATAACGAGAAGGAAGATAAGTTATTAGATAATTTTGGCATGGTTTCCTGGAAGCAAAATTCAGACCAGAATTTAGTAGCAATTGGCTTCTAATAAGAGAAATGAGATCTGGCATTAAGAATTGAGATTAAAAAAACAACAACAACAAAAGAGAACAAGCAAACAAAATAACACAGGGAGAGAGAAAACTGCTCCTAGAGAGAAAACTTCCTAGCATTAAGAAAAGTGCTATAAGACAAAGTTTTCTCTTACAGCAAAGAATCAGAATTAGTGATTAATGATCTAGTCATACCCATTTTCTGTATTAAAATTTCTTTGCACTTAGATGAATTATTTTTGTTCTTGAATAAAATAACCTTTGCCCATTTGCATCTGCATTCACAGTAAGACAGAATTGTAATTGTAGTTGAGGTACAGATGTTTTAAGCCCAACAATCACTGTTTTTCAGATCTGGCCCTCAGGAATCATTAAAGTTTGCTTAAATATTTGTTTTCAGCAACAGAAGTCACCCCACTCCTTTCCCTTTCCTGACAGCACATAATATTTACTGAAGAACAGGTGAAAGAAGAACATGTGTGTGTACACACTATACCTGTTTTTAGACTTCAGGACCATTCAGACCTTTGCTGTAGGAATGTATGATTCATTCTACGCGGAAACCAAGGGAGTTATTAATGTTAAAGTGAAATCAAAATAAGCTGTTAAAATACTTATTTATTCTATGTTTTGCATTTTTTTCTCAAAGCATAAATTAAATGACATTTTGAATGAGACTACATCATGCTGTTCTTTGTCTATGGAAAAGATATTCCTCACACTTTGTACAGTGGCTCAGAAATTCTAATAGCTGATGCACTATCCCTATTTCGCTATGAGGATGTACATTATAAAATGGTTTTAGCTTGATCTTCAGAATAATTCTACATAGGAGCAGCATTAATGAGCTGTCTACCATCTTAAACAGTCGCTGTTAATACTTTTCCCACACATCTCATCTGTCATTTCAGTAACATTGACATACTTTGCTCTTCATAGTATTGCTTACATATCTCCATGTGTATTGTATAATTCAAATAACAGAGTACTTATACCTTCCTCCTGAAAGATCATTTTAATGGATTACAGAAAGTCTTCCACAGCCACTGGATTCCTGCCAGCATCTTTTAATGAATGAAGGGCCCTGTCTTACTGTCTTCTGGACTTATGGACACATCTGCATTTTTACATTTTACAGTGAGCAGAGACAGCTGAGTATGTTAGCAGTACTGTACTTCAGCATGAAATCCCAAATATGCTGGCATGCTGGCACCAGTAGCAGGATTTTGACAACGGCTCAGTAGGGATGGATTTAAGAGACAGAAAAATAAGTCTTTTTTCCTGTTTTTGTTAACTAGTTATTTGACTGCAGTTCAATATACAGATTTCAACAGAGAGTGAAATTCAAAATACCTTGGCTCTATTTGTCCTGAAAATTTCTTTTTCTTTCCTTTAATGCTTCTTTATTTTGAATCAGTATAAACCTTGAAACAAGAGTCTTTGTACAGATGCAAACATATCCCTGAAATGGAAATATGAGCAGAAATAATAATAAATTTTGGTATGCATAGATGAACACAGTGTAGATATAATTTCCATGTGTACGTTTAGAAAGCTATTTTACTTGGATATCAAGAAAAACTGTGACTGTCCCTTTGGAGGCTCTGTGATTGACATACATGAAAAACTGAATTTTCTAACTCTGGGTCTAAAAAACCCCAGCTTGGATTTGAGGTGTGTGAAACAAATGTTGATCCATAGTTTGACGCTGGGTTTTTATTGTATGTCATTTTCTGAAAATAAAGAACTGTCATCTTTTTCTGTGAATACTTGGGCATGCAACAAAGAAAGACTTACTGTATTGCATCCTCAGTGGATTTATAAACTGAAGAAACCTACAGAAAGTAATTGTGGAACTGTTTTGGGAATCCAGGCGAATGGGTAGCTGAGGTGGTCTTCTGAGACTGAATTTGATCTGGTATGGGTTTAAATTCTGAATTGTAGGACAAGGTAAGGAAAAAGGGTTGAGGAAAAACTAGCTTCTGAAGAAGCAGGCCTTTCTGCTGGAGTATTAGAGCAGACACTGGGATCAAGTCCATAGTTTTCAGCTGGCTTCAAAACAAGTGAACTAGTTGGCCAGACTGGTTTGGTAATTTTATGAAGTGTGTGGTGGCCTCTACTGGTGAATCAAAATGTTACATGGTCAGTTGCACACGGTCAGAATCCTTAAAATTTTGGATATGCAGATAGTGATGCTTAGCATTTTTTATTATTCAAATATTCAAAGTCAATATGGGGCCCTGTAATACTTGTTATTTATCCTGTAGGGTAAATGTGGTGGTACACTAGTTTATGTCTACAAGTCTAAGGGTTTCTTACTCCTCAACTTGATTTGGATTTCAAATGTGTTTTGCCAAAAATGTAGATACCCTCATTTTGAGTGAGGCACAGAAAGATCCTCAAATTATTTCAGAGTACATTTGACATTCCCATGCTTAGAACAGAACGTTGTTGTATTTCTATGTATTCTGATAGATCATGAAAACTGATTTCAGATAGTTTCCTGATCATTCTTTTATTGCATAGAATTTTTGTATTGCTAGTATGAATTCATGTACTTCTTACTTGGGCACCCCTTGTTGATTTTTATATTCAGGTAGTTCTTAGATCATCAGTAATAATTTATTATCAATAAGGCAATAATTAATAGACATTTAAGAGGAGATTACTGTTTGTGCTCAAACTCTTAACATTTTATTTGCTCTTTCATTGCTAATTAATTTACTATCTCTTCAAAGAGTTCTACTGTAATGCAATAGAAGTTCAGCCATAAAACCTAAATTAAATTATGGGAGATTAAATAAGCTGTTGATTTTTCCTTCTCTGATAGGACTAACTTCAAATAACTTTTCATACTGTTTTAGAAAAGAAAATATGGGCTTCTATGCAAACAGTATAAATAAAGGGCTGGTAAAATGAATGATAGGTGGGAAATAAGGCAGGGGATCAGAACTTAAGTTTGTTAACTCCAGGATCTTCTCTTGCAGAACTAGTTTAAATAAGGGAATACTCTAAGGTATTTCCTTCAGTCTTTCAAGGGCTCAGATACCAGAATTCATACTCTGATGGCAATAAGTAGTTGTGGTCTCAGGAAATACATATAGGTCTGGGTCTCAGTTTCTTCCTATGTAAAATAAAGGGTAGAGCTTCTTTGTAAAATGTTGAATTCATGTTTTGAGGTTTATTTGTAAAAGTACTACAGCTTCTATTCAAACATTAACATCTCAACATTGTGGAATGAAGGCTTGAAATATTTTTCAATGAATGCTTAACTGGGATATTGAGCCCTAGCCACTTCTTTTAGAGGAGCTTCCTGGGTGTATGGAAACTCTGATTAATCAATTAATCATTGTTCAAATTCAAATTATTTGCATTATCAGGTTGGTTCTGGGGCTGGCTACGACTGAGATGAGGAAGGGAGAAATTCCACCTTCCTCCTCAATCCAGTATTGAAACTCTTTGTCTGTTAAGCTAGGATTTGCTAGTAGTGGATCTCTTGTGTTATCTAGGGTCCAATTCAACATTCATGTCTAGAAGCTGATTAAATAATATTTCAGTGACCTGAACAATAGGTTTAAAATATCTGTGATCCTTCCTTGGCAATCTTTTCCTCCTACTGCTTCTTCCTTATTTTACTTAGTCATGCTTAACACTTCCCTGGAAAATTTGACTTCATATTAACCATGCTATGAAGGGACTCTGTATCAGATAATGATCAGATGTCTATCCAGAGTGACATCTTTTTATTTACAGTTTAGGTTAATAAATAAATGAATAAATAAATAAATAATGAGAACAGAGATGGCAAATTCTGTGTCTCAAGGGAACAACGATTTCAGTCACTAGTTATCAGTTTAACTAATACAAAATTCGTTTATTGCAATCTTCAGCTATTGAATAGGCTGCTATGTTATCAGTTGCTCAGCTCTTCCAGATGGCTTATGTTTTCTGTTTTCATTTGACTGTCTTAATTCCAGTATCATGAAGCCTACAACAACAGGGCTCCCACTGGGGCAGTTCTCCTTTTCCCATTTTGACTGGAGAGAAGAATGTGCAGTTGGCAATGTCCTGCTGTGATACAGGGAGCTGGGATGGTAGGTGTGCTTACATAAGCTTTCATAAGGAGTTACCTTCCTTGATTAATTACTTAGCAGGTAAGGTCAAAACAGCTCCTGAAAAAAAAATGAAACATACTCCTTGCTACAGGCCAGTGCATCTTGCTAAAGATAAAACAGAAAAACAGTGTGTGGCTTTTTGCTGAGAGTGAACTGATTCATCAGAGGATGGGCCAGTCACTGGAGTTAGAGTAAGGGAAGATGAGTATCAGGTCAGGTGGAAGAGCAAAAGGGCATCAGTCTGATTAAGCCGGGGAAAACTGTGGTTTTGTCAAATTTGGTGACAGAGTTCAGAAATTCCAGGAACAGGGAGCACCTAATGCAGTCCAAATTATATTACTGTTTTTTTCTCATTTTTTCTTTCACAGCTTTAGTCCCTGCCATTTCAAATGGTAATGGAGGTTTCTGTTGCAACCTGTGCTGTGTTCTAGCATGAGGAATAACTAGTTAGCAATCAGATGACAATTTCATGCAAGAAAAACAAGGCAGGCCCTACAGGGTTGAATTCTTCCTCACTATTTATGTTCCTACATTGCTTTTTCTCCAGAGGACATGACAGAAAACAGTATTTAGCTTTATTTCCTCTAAACAGAATGAAGCCAAACGGTCACAGAAGGACAACTCGGGGTAAAACTGTCAATAATGAGGATGGTCTGATGATCAGAAGACTCAATCACAGCATGGTCCCAACAGAACAGCATTTTAATGGATACAGAATTGTGAATTGTCTTGAGAAAAGTCTTATGGTCAAAACAGAGATATGCACAAGCAGCTGCTACACTCAGAATGTGGGTTTTAATTATCATGGGTAAAACAATAAGCATGGAGTGCAAGGTAAGTTAGGCTCCCAAATATTACTAACCACCTGGAAAATCACAACGAATGCCTGCTTTTCTTTTCAATCTGCCATTCAAACTGCACCTCCTTCCCTAGGCTGTAACAAATGTGTTACTTTTTCCTTAGCAAAGCACTTCTAAAGAGAATTCATGAAATGAAACTTGAAAGATGGTGGATTATCTAAACTTAAAAAGGCATTTTATTGTTATTCACTTTCTACACATTTATTTCATGGGGATTTAGTATACTTGAGTGTGATCTTCAATTAAATGAAATAGCCTATCTACTGATCTTAACAACAACTGAACAACCACAGTTTCTTCCTGTATTTTCCTACAGGTTTTTTTTTTTTTTTTTTTGAGATCATCACAGTGCTTTGCCTGAATCATACATGTTAACTCTAAATATGTACATACATTATCTTTTCCTTTCTTCTCTCCTGCTAGAAGCCATAAACACCTTTCTTGAAACTGCTGGTGTTGCTAAGGCTGGTGTTGCTTCTGGCGAAAGGCAGGTCAGTGCTGGTATAGTAACACCGGGTGGCAGCAGTGGGTTTTCTGCAGCAAGTTGTGCAGCAGCAAGGCTTGTCAGAAGTAATGAAGATGTAGAAATTAATTTTGTTTTGATTTCTGAGTAGAACACTTGGCATTTTATCCAAAATCAAATTTCTTCAGTTTGTCATCTGTTCATGTCTCACCGTCTTATATTCCTTCCTTTAACATGACCTAACATTGTAAGTGCCGTAAGAATGACAGGCTCATCAGGGTTTAGGATACGGAAGCAGGTGTTGTCTGTGTTTCATCTACTGAGAATTCGGGATTGTTGCCAGCACTTTGTAGCTGGAGGAGAATTGGACAGCAGTTTGTCTTTAGGGCACATCATGTTTGTTCTGATCTTTGCCCACACTTAACATGTCAGAATTGTGACATGCAAAGCACAAGAAACCCCTTTAAAAACATATTACTGCAAACTTTGCTGGGCAGATAGCTGTCCTGGGGAGTAATCTGCCTGCTAATGTCTTTAACATGAGGATTTCTTCACATGAAAGGTCCCATTTGAGTGGGCATCTAGGACTTTGCACTGGGCAAAGACAATTTCTAGAACTGTTTGCTTCTTTCTAGGGGAGATCAGAGTGAAGTTGAGCTCCAAATCCAGCATCTTACTTTTTCTGATACATGTCCTGCCTGTTGCTTATCCTCAGATGCAGTTATTTTTTAGCAGTTTAGAGACTGAAAAATACTTCTTCCAGAGAGAAAAATGAGGGAGGTAGAGTTTCAAGTGTGCACACTTCAGAATGAATCTCATCATTGTTCTCAGCCATTAGTGAGATGCTCTCACCACAAACTGAAGACCCACATGGGACTGAATTTGCTAGGAAGCAAAGCATTAGCAGCACAGCAGAATGACTCAAGATACTATTTTTTTTTTTTCTCATTCAGAGTAGTCAAAGGTTTTCCAAATATCATACATTCCTCCAGTCATTCGGACTTTTTCAGTGAATTAACTGAACTGTTTCAACTCAGTACCATGTTATCCCTTGCTTGTTTTCACTTCTGAGTAATACCTAAAGTCACCAGTTTTCTGTAAACAAAAAGTTTTCTTCACAGAAGGCTCCTGTTCATGTTGCAAACTTCTATTTCAAATTCAGGACTTTTTATGTGGTTAGACTGTCAACTGAAATCCAATTAAGGCTTTTTTTATGAAGGCTGGTAATGTATCCATTTACAGTGTAAACCTATTTGCTAAAGAGTTTATGTCTTGAAAAGCTTCCCCTGCTTTCCACAAATTCTTCCCATGTTTTCCTTTTATCCCCATAAGTCACTGAAACAGCATCTATGTGGCTCAGTTTGTGGCAGAGCTGATAATCCTACATCCTCAGGGCCTTGAAGCTGTATGTAATTAGGTGCAGTACATATAAGGATACTACTGGTAAGATTATTTATTTGTCTACTTGCACTCTGAAGTGCAAGCACTGGATGCTCCGTGGCCACAGGTCCATATACCACTGGTCCCAGGTCAGCTCTCTGTGGAGGGATGGGATGGGAGATGGGTCAGAGCCTGTCTGGCAGCAGAAAGGAGAAGGGGATGTGAAAGGGGCAACTGGAGTGAGGGGGAGAGCCAGGCTTAGACCAGTATAAACTGCTGCAGAATCACCTCTAAACCTCCATGTACTCTCAACAGCTTTGAACAGCTCATGCAGTCAAAACTGCTGACTGTTTTCAACACTATGGAGGCCACATTGATCAACTGTAATGCATGTTTACATGAAAGATATTCATGCAGATGCAAAACGCAGCAGTTCATTAAATAATTTTTCACCACGTGTCACTTATGGAGCAGAAGAAAATTTGGCTGCTATACAAAAGTTTCTACTGAAGTGGCTAGGACATAATACATTGACATTCAGCTGAAGCAATCAGCTTGAGAAATTTTGTATTGAATGCATTCTGAAGAGTAATTAAGCTTTCTACAGTAAGCAATGCTTGTTAAATTGAGTGTTACTACTGGTTACTTAAAGCAGATAAGAGTACATTGTTTCAAACAGCCTGTCTTATCTTCCCCAAAGAATGAGATTATCTCCTGTGCCCTGTTCTTCCCAGCCTCTCATGAAATACACTCATGTGCGTGTCCCTCTATCTGGTTTTCGCACGGCCTTCCGTAGCAGTGCTTGGATCAGAGCAGTGGAGAGCCCCTCAGTGGTAATAGTATTCTTCCATTACTTAGGGTCGCTCTTGCTCACACTGAGCAGTATTTCTTGCTGTTGGAAATTATGGGACTGCTCACCTGCCAGCTACTACACAAAGGAGTACGTGCAGCAGAAGCACTGAGGCATAGGCACTGTTATAAAAACAAGAGGATAGAGTTCTGCCTAACTTACACGACTAGTTTGGTTATTCAGATCAGGGAGAAAAATAACCAACAACTTGATGAACAAGTGCTGTATCCTCCAAATCTCATTTTTTTTTTTTAATACAAACACAGTAGGTTTAGGACCTGCTGTTATGGTCCAGGACTGGAGGATATACAAACACCAAACAAAACTTAATTCACTACTTCCCTTCTAAAGCATTTACTGCTTTTGTATAATGTTATTTTGAATAATGCTGTGTTAATGTGACTAGAATTTTCTCCATAATTAGAGCTTACATTATGGAACACCTAAAAGCATAAATGACAGTGTTCTGATGCCATGCAAATACGTATCACTTAGATGTGCATTATTTGCAAGTCCCAAAGGAGCAATTGAGTCAAGTAAGCTAATTCTTCTGAGCAGGATTAATACATCCCATGAGAAGCCATGTCGCATTACAACTGATCTCTTTTTTTTTTTTTCCTAAAAATGCAGTCACTTTGGTTTTGAGGTACAGTATGCAATCCGTTTTCTTACATCTCAGCTCTGGGATAGCAGTCACTAGGGAGGGTTTTTAATCCCATGACTTCTATTAAAACACAAGAGCAGAAGCATAAACTGCATTATTGCTGAAGGAAGTTGGTCTCAGAAGCTGTATTCCCACACGCTTGAATAAGTGAATTACAAGTTAATCTGTGTGTAGAAGAGTTTTAGTGATCTCTGTCTGCCTTCTGTGATCTCAGTTCTCTCTGTAAAAATGAAACAAACAACCCTACAAAAGCATATTTTTCTGCTGTTAAATATTTTTCATTTTTAGATAGAGACCCTTGGCACACTGGTAACTTCTTTTTCATTCTTTAAGTGTATTACCAGTCACTTATAGATCATAGAATCATAGAATGGTTTGGGTTGGAAGGGAGCTTTAAGGTGGTCCAATTCCAACTACCCTGCTATAGGCAGGGACATCTCCCACAAGACCAGGTTGCTCTAAGCCCCATCCAGCCTGGTCATGAATGCCTTTAGAGAGGGGACATCCACACCTTCTCTGGACAACCTGTTCCAGCATCTCACCACCCACACAGTAAAAAATTTCTTCCTAACATTTAGACTAAATCTACCCTCTTCCACTTTACCCTCTTCACTTTAGTTGAGGTGCTAAGGGATTTGATTTAGTAGCTTAGTGGGTGGGGATGGTGGTAAGAGGATGGTTGGACTAGATGATCTTGTAGGTCCTTTCCAGCCTAATGTATCTATGAATCTATGAATATATGAATCTATAAAACCATTTCCCCTCATCCTGTTACTACATGCCTTTATAAAAACACTCTCCCCAGCTTTCCTGTGGGGCCCATTCAGATACTGGAAGGCTGATACAAGGTCTTCCCGAATCTTTCTCTCAGCTGAAGAGCCCCAACTCTCTTAGCCTGTCCTTGTAGGGGAGGTTCTTTAGTCCTCTGATCATATTCGTGGCCCTCCTCTGGACCCACTCCAACAGCTAAATGTTATTCTTGTGTTGGTGGCCCCAGAACTGGACACAAGAACAGAGTAGAGGGGCAGAATCATATCCTTTGATCTGCTGATCATGCTTCACTTGATGCAACCAAGGATACAGTTGTTCTAGGCTGCAAACACACATTGCTGGCTCATGTTGAGTCTTTCACCAACTGACTCCCCCAAACCCTTCTCCTTAGGGCTGTTCTCAAACTGTTCTCCACTCAAACTGTCTGTGCTTAGGATTTCCCTGACTGAAGTGCAGGACCTTGCACTTGGCCTTGTTGAACTTCATGCGGTCGGCATAGGCCTCCCTCTCAAGCCTGTCCAGATTCCTCTAGATTGCATCCCTTCCCTATGGTATGTTGATTGCACCACTCAGCCTGGTGTCATCTGCAAACTTGCCTAGCTAGAGTCTACTCAATTCCACTGTCCATGTCACCCACAAATATGTTAAATAGCACCAATCCCTTCATCAATCGGTGATGAATTTCACTTGACACTGGCCTCCACTTGGACACTGAGCTACTGGCTGTAACTCTCTGAGTGTGACTGCCCAGCCGATTTCTTATCCAGAGAGTGATCCATACATCAAATCCATTTTTTTCTTCAATTTGGTAACCAGGATGTCATGCAGGATAGTGTCGAGTATTTTGTACAAGTCCAGGTAGATGACATCAGTTTTTTTTTCCTTTATCCACTAATAGCTGGTAACTCCAAAATAAAAGGCCACAAAGTTTGTTAGGCATGATCTGCCCTTGGTGAAGCTGTATTTGTTACCACCAGTCACTTCATCTTTATTTTCCATGTGCCTTACTAGGGCCTTCAGGAAGATTTTCTCCATAATCTTACCATGCACAGAGATAATGCAGATTGGCTTAAAGTTCCCTTGATACCTTTTTCATTTCTTGAAAGCGGGGGCTATGTTTCCCCTTTTCCAGTCAGTGGGAAGCTGATTGGGTGGAAATGCAACAGGCACAATTTCCAATGACTGAGCAGACTTGCCATGAAAACCTGCCATCTAATTGGTGAACAAATGGCATCTCCATGACTGGTGGAAGAAATCTCTGCATGATTTCCTTTATTTACAGCTTGACAGGAACCACTAAACTGGGGAAGATCTGAAAAGTAATCCAAGATTATCAACAGATTAAGGCAGGCACTGTGTGTAGCAGTTCTCAGTTTGACTGTTAGTCATCATGCTAAGCTTTTCCAAAATATAAGAGTGCCTGGAAGTCAAACTGACATCTTTTGGCTGTTATCATGCCAATGTTAGCATGCCATGTTAGCCCTTCCAATCATGCAAAATGCTTGGCTGTTCCAGAATCTGCTTGAGCAAATGATGAAACATATTCCATCTTTCTGCACTCTTTGTGTAACCTCTGATACTTTAAGGCACATTTGGATATGACAGAGGCTTTATTTCCTTTTTCCAAAAATATCCCCTAAATTATTTAAGAGACTGGAGGTGCAAGCTCCTTGAGCGAGAAAGATATTTAATATTGTTTTCTGTTTTCAACAGGATTTCCTATTTTGGTGATATAATCTGTCCTTTATGCTTTTCCTTTCTGTGCTGGAAGTTCCAGTACTAAAATCATGTATGCCGCAGAAGAAGTTGAAAAACTGCTGTAGTGAGTTCCATCATGTGGTGTCCTACTTTGGTGGATGTATTTTATGTGCTTCTTCTCTATGTCTTCTCAGTGTGTTTGCTAGCAAATATACATTCAATAAAATTTAAACCATAATTCTAATGGTCATGGCCAAGGTGATTCAATGAAATTTGTTTCCAGAAGTCTAAAATGCATTCATGGTCTGTTTAAAACCTAGTCTTTTAAAATTCCATAGGGTTTTGAACATATCCTGTTGCTGATGCTTTAAGAAAAAAGGCATTTGATATTAAGATGGAATTGGGTTTGTAAGGATCACAGTATTGCTTGCTTTTGTCTTTCCTTCTGTTGACAAATAGGGTCAATAGTATGAACAACTATTTGAGATTATCTATGGCCTGGCTTATTTTTCTATCACGTTCAGAGGTTCCTTGGACAGGGTGTCATCAAAGTGTGTAAACATCCTCAGCCTGAAAACTTAGAACTGTTTATGAAAAATGTAAAGCCCTTGTGCAAACATGGCCAAATATTTTCATAGTTTTTTTGTTTGTTTTTCTTGCTATCCTTTTCTGAGAAGGCAGTGAATTGAGATTTTCATTTTTCTTTAGAGGCAATGTAATTCACAGGTATTTGGTTTCTAGTTCTTCTAAGGCCCATGCATGTACCTGTTGAAGTAATTCAAGTCAAAGGGTGGTCTCTACTGAGCTCCACAGAGGAGCCTGAAAACCTGGTTGAAAACTGATGCAAAGACTACAGTCTTGACTGGTGATGTTGCCCATCAGCAAATTGCTTCTCCCTAAGTTAACATCAGTGACTTCATTTAGATGAATTGACATATGCAATCGTTTGAATACATGGATTATGTAGCCAAGATGGAGCTGTAAATGCATAGAAGAGATTACATTAAATGATAGATGATTTAGAAATGTCAAAAAGTCAGAGAAAGCTGATGAAGCTGAAGGCCATCTCAGCTCATGAAGTTCTGAAATTATGAATGTAAAGAGTTATAAACCAAGGAAAGTTGCCCCCCAAGTTCCCGTACCCTACAGCCTCATGGCAATTTTATGAGCTGTCTTCTGTTACTAAAATTTGCCCCTGAAACTGAAATTTGTTTCCATTTAGCTTACAGTAGCAACATGTAGCAGATATTCTGAAAGGATAGCTAAATGACTATGTCATGGCTATAAAACTTTTTGCGCTTTTGTCAGAGGCAGAAAAAATAAAGGAAATCCTCAGGGAATAATGGACAGGACTTTAAAAAATGCAAATCACCATGAGAAGATTCCCCCAAGTATTATGAGTTAATGCAGTAATGTCTGTGTCAGAATCTATACAAAGAGAAATCTTTTCAGTGTTTTCCATCCACCTTAAGGCAGCGACACATTCCAGTGGTTTTGCAGTGAGGTCTCTCCAAATGTTAATTAACATTTAACATGTAAATTAACAACATGAGCCTTGGAATTGCTCCTAGGTTCCCTTACAGCCCTCTGGGCCTGACAGAAATGTTTCAAAAAATGCAAGAAAAAAAAAAAAAACACACATAAAATATGATGCGAAAGTTTTATATTAAGAGGATATTAATTATTATGAGTAATACCAACTGTGCAAGACACTTCACAAGATACTTCAAGGAGCAAAGCCTTTGCTCCAAGGAGCTCACAATCTCATGATTGCATATTCAACCTTAATGTTTTATTTATTTCCTTTGTTTTGAGTCTTACTGTGGCTTTAAACATAGTTGGAGGTTTGGGGTCTGAAAAATATAAATATGCATTTGAACGATAACATTACTTTAAGTCTAAAAGCTTTTATCTCAGACATTTGTTCATAATTGCTCTATAAATAAATATCACAGTGCTAGACAGATACAAGCAATTCAATCTGAGTGATTAATTTACAAGCTTAGCTAATTAAACTTTACTGGCTAAACTAAGCCTTGCATATATTAAAAAAAAAAAAATCAGAATAGAATAGCAATGATTTTGGACCCTGGTTTTTCATGACACTGACACAGAGCAGTGGACCACACTGGAAAATCAGGACCTGAATGGACTTCCAAGGAAGTCTGCAATGTTAAGTCAGAAAAGCTTGTTATGCTGATATTTCTTAGTGTTGAAATCAATAATACCCCTGGATATTATTAAACTCAAGATGAAAACATCCATACCTCTACTATAGCTCTCATACGGAAGTGAGCATACATTTTGGTTCAGAGTTGCTTACCTTTTTGTACTTTGTAGTTTAGAGTAGGGATGACAGCACACGTTACAGCATTAAAATAACATGGATCATGATGCCTCCTCCTGCTAAAAAACATCTATTTTGTTTCACCTGCTTCCAGGTCTGTACACATTACACAGGTAATTGCACACAGCCCATGCTAAGGACAGTGTGCCACCACAACTAGGGATGAGAATGACAATGTTCAGCTTCACCAGACAAACGTGACTGCAGCTGATTCTGTAAAGCAGCAGCTGGTGGAGAACTCTGGGGAATGGCAGCGTGGTTCATTCTACCAGTATGGTGCTGTCCCAAAGCATCACTAGGCCAAAAGTACAAAAATCCTCATGCTTCACTATTATTATGATCACAGTTCAAAGATATGATGTTGGAGTACTGTGTCCAGTTCTGGGCTCCCCAGTATAAAAAAGACAGGGATCTCTTGGAAAGAGTGCAGCTGAGGGCCACAAAGATGGCAAAGGGCCTGGAGGATCTCCCCTATGAAGAAAGGCTAAGTGAACTGGGTCTGTTTAGCCTTGAGAAAAGAGGACTGAGAGGGGACTTGATCCAGGTTTACAAATATCTGAGGTGTGGGGGGCAAAGTAGCGAGGCCAGACTCTTTTCAGCAGTGTGTGGAGACAGGACAAGGGGAATGGACAGAAACTGCAGCACAGGAGGGTGACGGAGTGCTGGCACAGGCTGCCCAGGGGGGTTGTGGAATCTTCTCTGGAGATATTTAAGACCTGTCTGGACGCGAACCTGCTTTGGCAGGGAGGTTGGACTCAATGATCTCTTGAAGTCCCTTCCAACCCCTATGATTCTATGATTCTATGATGTTGCTAAAAAGCTTTCTTGGGAGAATAGGTGTTTTCCGCATGTCAGCATGCCTGGTTTAGCCGTCAGGCATCTCCCCTGAGAGTCACAGTGGGGTGTTTTGAACTCTTGAGTATGTTAGAAAATCCCTTACTGGAGTCTTGTGAATGGAGAACAAGATGAAAGATGGCAATAGACAGAGCACTGGAATACAGCTCTGTGAAATCTGGGCCTTTGACAGGGTTTCAAGTGCAACCTTGCATATATGGGGATGGCCCCTGTTTTGGAAGTGTTTCCTTGCATGCCTTGTACAACAAAAGTATCTGTAGTGCCCCCCTGCTGCCATCGGTCTCACAGCAACAGAATGTAACAATGTTGGCAGGGAGGTTCAGCCTCTTCCTCCATACCACCAACAAAGTAACAAAATAGAAGGTATTACTTTTGAAGCAGCTCCTGTTTTTTCAATGACGGCTTTTTGTGTGGTCAGGTAAACTGCCTTATAACTTAGTTTAATCTGCTTTAGTGCACTTGGTGAATCCTCAGCTCTCTTTTTGACATGCAACACCTGATTTAGAATGTGAATTGCCCCACTTACTAAATAGTATTCTTTTTATGGTGTGTTTAAACAAAGTAGTATACCATGGCTGAAAAATATAGACATTATTTTGTGCATTTGACAGGTTACATACATAGTAAAATGGAGGAAAAAACACCATGTAAGGGAAAATATTAGGCTTTTAAGAACTTAACACTCAGGGGCTTGTATAATTATTGGGATATTGAACTTACAGATGTGTGAAAACTCTTTTTCCCTTTTCCCACACATATTTGAGTGTGTGTTTTTTCAAATTATACGAGAATTACATTTAACATATTGCATATTTTAACTTTATTACATTTCCCCGCATAATTTTCAGTTTAAAGGAAGAAAAAAACCACAAACACATAAGATTTTAAAATACAGAAATATTTGGTGATAATAAGGCCAACAACTGATGTGTTTTATCTGATATATTGTCATAGAAGAAACAAAAAATAATCACTGGACTGAAAATTTCAGGATAGCATAAATCCCCTTTGCTAGCACAAAAACCATCCTCTCTAGTACTGTATGTTTCAGTCACAGCATGACCCCAGTAATTTAGGATAGATTGTACTCTCAGAAGGTAAGTACATATTTTGTAGAGAAATGGTCATGCTTATATGACTTGCACGAAAAACTATGTTGGTTCTCAATTTGTTATATACTGGTAGGACACACATTCTTAGTGAGATATTTAAAGAAATGTTTACATATGTTTTTATGAGTTGCATTGTCCGCTAAAAAAACAGTCACTGGATATAGTTCAGTTCAAGGTGCATTTTGAAGGAATGTCTGAGATCGGAATACGTCATAGCTTTTCAGAATAAAAACTAAGAATTACACAGTTCTTGATTTAATAATCATATATATGATGTGTATGGAATAAACAGTAGTAGTAGAAAACATTTTAAAATAGTAATATACTTAATTGTTTATTTCATTACTATTGATGGCTTAGATGTTGCATATTATGTCAAAAAACATCTTAAATTATATTTACTAACTGTATCTTTTAGGCAGGTTGCCCTATATGCTCATGCTGATTCAATGCAATTTCATGAAGAAAATGTGATTTCACTGGGAACAAAACTTGTGTTTTGTTAGAGGGGAAACCAATATTTAAACTGGATCATGAGCTCAGTATCAATGAATAAATGCTGCATATAATGAGTTGCATGATAATCTGTGTATGCAAGCTAGCATACACAAAGTAACTACAAGATACAGGTTATAATCCCTCAGAATAAGTGTTTAAAGAAATAAAGAGTGTTTTCAACACCTACCACTGATTTATAAAACCAAAACTAGAAAACAGAATGTGTGTGGGTGAGCAAACAGTACAGAGACTCAGAAACATAAAGCTGCTTTAAGCAGAAAATGATACTTCTTGAGAGGCTGTTGTCTGAATGAGTCCCAGGGTATTATTAAGTGACTTTAGTTGCAAATTCACCAGTGTTTTGTAATTAGGAGCTGTAGAATAAATTGTACATGACCAAATGATAAAAATCTGCCAAGATCTCATGAGTGCATGTCGATTTAGACTGAAGATGTAGATTGGCAATTTCTGCTTCATTTCAGTAAAATACTTTGGGTAACTCTTGCTTAAAAATAGAGCACACTATTTGATGTAATATTAGGAATGTTAAAATAATAAAACAGCATATTACATGTAAAAAAGTTGACTAGAAGAATTACTTAAATGCTCATCGATATTGAAATTAAACAACCATCTAAACTTTGCTTAGTATGAATTTCAAACTGCATTCAGAATATGTTTTATCTTCAGGATTCTAGAATACCTCCTCATATGAATTACATTTCTCCAGCGACGATACTGTTACCTTCAGGTTTAGTCTGAGCACCAATTTCCCAACTGAAGAAGATGACTTCCCTGATATCATTTTGCTTACTATATTATATGGTACCTTAAGCATTAGTTTTGGTCTCGTTTTGGTTTGGTTTTCATCTCTCCTTGGGGAACTGTTGAGTTCTCAGAATAGTTTCAGCTGAACTTATAAGAGGTCTAAAATTAATTTCTGTGCATTTCCTAAATGGAGCTGCTTGAGAGAAAAAGCAGTAGTAGGTGAGGAGATGGAACCAGATGAGAGTATAATTTGAATATTGGTGATGGAACAGACTTGGTGCAGGTGGCTTCAATGCATGTATTGGCAGCCTGGACTCTGCATGGGAGTAGAGAAGGGCCGGGAAGGAGTAGAGGGCAGCCAGGCACCGTGTGAATTCCAATCTTTCAAGGATCTGAGGTGCTACATAGAGGCAAATAGTTGGGGAGTGCTATGGGTATGGGATTGTATGAGATGGCATTGGTAGCAGAATAAACAGAAGTGCACGGGAAGGAGATGTTTAGGACAAAATGCCACAGACCAGCAGGCTTCACTAGCTGTAATACAGCTGTAGTTAAACACAGCACATTAGGCAGGAAAACCTCATTGAACAAGTACAAAAAGAAAAATGTGACCTGTATGACTGGGATCTTTAAGATATGGACAGAAGTTCGGGGAACAAAACTAGTTGCATTGGCACTGGCAGTGGGGTAGTGTTGCTGCGCTGCTGTAAGGTGGTTGAAGGAATTTAAAGTGAATTGTCCATAGGTCAGGACAGGCAGGACATACTCCTGCTTGTGTGCTCCTTTGTCATGTTGTACAGCCAGCACCCAATTAGGCCATGAAACCTCCTTTTGACTCAGAGTGAAATACTGAGGCTGAGGTTGTAAAAGGAAAAAGCAGTAAAATAGAACCAAGTTTACTTCCTTCTCCATGCTCTAATCCAGTGTAACTCAGGTGGTGTTTGCTGGTTTCTCAGCTGCAAATGCTGTATGTTTAGAAGCCTTTGTTAGGGCACCTGACTACAGGCTGGCAGTAATCCTGTTCTTGTTCCAAGTACTTGATACTAAAAAAGTCAATGTACTCATCAAAGGAATGTATTTTGAAAGATTAATCTAGCCAGAAATACCTAGATTAAGTCTGATTTTCTAGCATTCTAGTGAACTGAGTCCCAGCATGGGGTGATATGGTTTCCTCCTCTGCTGCCAAGGACAAAACACAAAAATAATCGGAAAAACATATCATTCTCTTGAGTTAAGGTAACTAACTTTCATATCAGTCTTCCCTTAGGGGTGTAATCTTTTGTAGGTGAGTTCCCTAGAGCTAAAGCCTTGTTCTGTCTGGCACAGCACAACACACTCTTAATTCTGATATTCATTGGTTTGTTAACATGTATAGGAAAAAGCCCAGTAGTTTCCCATTTCCTTCAGGTCTGTAAGGTGCTGGAGGTGTTGATTTGCGTGTTCTAGCAGTTATGGTTTGGATTCATTGTTTAAGGAAGAAGGAAAGGAGGAGATAAATTGTTTTTCCTGATTATGCTTTTTCTTACTGGAGGAAATCCCTAGCATTTCTTGCAGTGCTGTTTTCCTGCAGTGTTTTTGCTTGAAAAGTCACGGACAAATAGTGGGGTCTTTCTTTGCACTGCTTTCATCGGTAGAGCATGTACACCAATAAAGTGTGAATGGTCCAATATTAAATGTTTCAAATTCCTTTAAGGGAACATGGGCATTTTTAGTTGGTGGAAGGGGAAAGATTAGATTTCAGTATCATCAATCTCAGATTGAATCTTCCGCATCTTTTACTTCATATGGTACAAACTTTGTTTTTCTCTGAAGTACACGAAAATATATTTCCATTAGTCTGAAATCTGTGATTATTTTCTAAGCCATTCTTGTCCTAGGTACCTATGTGCACAACTCCTGAAATGAATGTCAGTGCATCTCCAGTGGCATCACAGGATATTTGAAAGCACAATCCCTATGGAGAAGGTTGCTTTCTTACTTTTTTTTCTGACAAGAAGTCTGTGCTGTGTAGCTTATTGAAACCTAGAAAAGCAGAAAGGTATTTCAAATCCCAGGCACTCAATGAATGAGATGTGAAATGAATTTCATGTGGATCAGCCCCCTGGAGGCTTGTCACAATAGATAAGGCAAAGTGGATAGATGCTGCATTAGTTCATGTGTGCTTCTGAGTAGCAGAGCTAATAACTGAATCATAATTTCACTTCAGGACACAAGGCTGCTATATACTGTCCTCCTTTGATCTCTTTACCCTTTGCCACAAACTAGAAAATATTGTAGTAATATAACTTCCTACATACATGCAGAAAGAAAAAACAGTAAAGTCTTATAAACAAAATATTCCACAGGCATTTATTATTAACCCTTTTGAAAAGAAAGGTGCCAGACACTTTTTATTACTAGCTCTTCTAGATATCCATCTTATTTTCAATGGTTTGAATCTGAGGCAAAAGAAAAAAAAAACAAAAAACACTTCACATATGACTGAATCTTCTGCTTTACAAATACTTCAACTCTTGTTGAGAGGATAGCATGGAGACACCTGAGCTGATACTGCAGTGAAAGAGAATACTTTGATCTGACCACACTGACTCGTTTACTTTTTGTTTGTGAGATTAATTACATAATGAATGGAGTAGTACTGAAGTGTTCCTTTTCACCAGCTCTCGGTAGCTGGGTAAGCAAAAGCTCTGTGGGAAAAAGAAGGATGTGATGTGTTATTTGAGGGCACACTTCTGGGAGTCTGAGTTGTAAAGATGACCTAATATGGTTTCTGTTCACAGTTGCTCCTCTGTTGCCTCTTCCAAGAACTTTCTTCCTTGCTTTCCACATCATCAGGTGGGAAGTACCTCTACTAGGAGAAAAGAGTAGCTCTGTGCTTGTCCCAAAATGTTTGGTTTAATATGGGGAAATGCCAGCTGTTCTTCCTCATCCCTTTATTCAGTACCTATACCCAAATCATATATACTCTATCATATACACCCTACATTCAAATAATGTAGGTTCTCCATAATCCTGGAAAGCACCTTGGAGTAGATCTATCCAATAGCATCCATCCCATGCATCCTAAGATTTATTTGCCTGCTAATGCTGCCCCTATGCAAGTCATATATCACTCAGCTGCTGCAAGGGACCTTTTAGTCCTTTGTAAAGAAAAATAAGCAAATGCTTACCCCTTCAATTTGGGATTAAAAGAAAAAAAATAAGTATTTTTGTTTACTGATGCACTCACATGCAATAATTGCTTATTTTCTAAATATTCCAGGTCTTATGGAATAAAGCATTTTATGGTTCTTTTAGTTTTATTTTATTATTTTTTAAATATAATATTTTTATTATTACTTTTTAATTCATTCCAGGGTTTGTGATTTACTTTTCCATCCTGTAGAAAACCCTGGCACAGAATACGCTGGCAGAAATTTTAGATTGTGAGGTATTTCACAGTATTATGGCAAAGCAAACAAAGGAAATATAGTGAATGTGTTGCTATTGTCTCTAATTTAGACTCCCAACATGTGATGATTAAGGAAATCACTATCTTTGCAGTCAGAGATAAAATTACTATGCAAACCATCATCAATTTTGACTGTCTTACTGCTCTTAAGTAATGGAGAGGCAACAGGAAAGCTTATCATCTCAGTGGATCTTTTATTTAATAAAAAATCTGCAACAAGTGGGTTTTTAAATCATCTCAATCTATGTATCACAGTGTAGATACAAATAAAATTACTTTCCAACCATTTGCATTCATACAAGTTAATAGACTTGTACTTGAACCTTTTTCTGTGAATGCTCCTTGAAAGGGGTAAAGTGTGTTCTTTGAATAAAAGCGCAATGAAAGATGATTAAATACTGATTTTTAGGTAATAGAGTATAATATGTAAATGAAAATCCTTCTTGCTCTTAAGGGAAATGAGGTCTGAAATGCTTTTGAAATCAAGTTCTGAAGTCAGAATTCTCCACTAAGTCATGGTTTGAGAGATGAACAAATTGCTTAACATCATCAGCTTGTTTTATTGATATTAAGATAGTGATATTATGGTAGTTATTGTTCACAACTGTTCTTTGGCATTACAATGTTCTCATTAGCAGAGTCTGAGAATTCCCATTCCAGAAGAAATCTTCAAATCTATTTTAATTCTTGTTCTGTTGATAATTACTTCTTTTTCTTTGTTTATTCTTTTTCTTTTTTTGCCCTGGATTTTGTTAAAGGAGAAGTTTTCTCTGCTACTAGCTTCATTTTTGACCTTGTTCCCCTTTGCAGTTTTCTGTCAGTTATTTTTCACTGAGTCACAGAATAGGCTTGCCAAGTTCCCAAGCCTTTGTTTCCCAACCTATATGAATTTTCTATCACAAAAACACAATCCAGGCTCCCTTACCTATTTCCCATATAACTTAATAACTTTCATGGACAATTTGTCAGGGTAATTAACTGTTGTGTGGGGAATTCACACACATCTCAGTTGACAAACAGAGTTTCTGGAGTCATCCATCTTAAAAATACGTGGAAAAAATAGCAGAGACCTTGCCAGGGACAGCTGTAGGAAAGGCTTTTGTTTGTGGTTGTACAAATAGGGTTTCACAGTATATGAAGATTCCTGTAAAGTTGTGCCTTTTTATCTCTTTAAAAATTATTTAGGCTCTCCAAAGTGGATGATGTTTGGGGGCTGAAAGTGTTTCTTGATTGTTTATCTGTTGCCCAGCAGAGATGGTCCATGCCAGCAGAGGCAGCCACAGGAAACTCTGCTCTCTTAAAACTGCAGGTGTTTGGGCTCTCCAAACTAGGGCGGTGAGTAACAGAGGAACAGCAAGGCTGAGGAATAGCATTACACCAGTAACTCCAACAAGGAGCAGTCCCACAGAGTGGATAATGCCAGGCTTCTTCTAGCTCATTGTCCCCCAGCAGAACTGAATAATGTGTTGAAAATTTGGTCCTGTATTTTTAGAATGTAACTTCTTTTTTCCTTTGTTTCACAGGCCACATTTATACATTTATACATTTTTTTCCAGAGCGAAAATAGACTTCAGTTTAATATTTGCATTTACTGATCTAGTAGTTACATTACAATTAGCCCACCACTGACAGTTATCAAACCGTCATCTGTTTGGAGCAACTTTTTAAATGGCTATTAAGTAATGTGTACACACATGAGCAGACCTTTGGAAACTAGAAAACAAAGTGTTTATTTGCTTTAAGTGAATTTTCCCTTCTTTCCTTACTTAAAAATTAGGAGATCTGCATCTTGTTGAGGAAGGGAGTAAATAGGACGAGTAATTGTTGTCTTGAGGCTGAGCTCTCCTGATGACTTGGTGATGATGAACACTTCTGAAGATCTCATTATCTATTTCTCAGTATCCATCCTTATTTTTCTCACATTGGTAAAGACACAATTCTTGTGATTTATGGGTTGCAGTCACAGTGTGTTCCTGCTAGCAAAAGACACACATGATGCATGCAAATCTGCAGTAACTCTGGTGTCTAACAGCTTGGAAAATGACCATTCGCTTGTCAAGTTCCTCGTGGACAGTAATGAAAAGCCTTGTCAAACATACTTTTTTCTCTAATGTAACTAATCTTGTTTTACTGCAGCTTTCTCAGATAGACAGGTAAAGCTCAATTTGAATTGTGTCTTTTGTTATTGTCATTGTTGTTAGTTTCAGGTTGTATTTTTTGTTTTGCTTTCAGTGCCAACAAACTCACCCTTGTCCTCCTTTTCCAACTCCAGCGTACAGTCTAAGGTTATTTGGACAGCATTTGTGGCAACAGAATAATCATAAATAACCTTAGTGGTACAAAACATTTTACCTTGCCAACAGAGCTCAGAAAGGTCTGAACTTTAAATCAGGTAAGTGATGGTAGTACAGAGCATGCATGCTGTGCAGGATGTCCTGAGGGCTGTAAGACCAATTCAGCTTTGTTCAGCCGTGTCAAACAGCGACTGTCTTAAGATGCTGACATGGCTCAGCTTGATAGGTTGAAGAAACGCAACTGCTTTGATAAGGTTAAAGGGGGAATCTTGGCAAGAACAGAAAACAAAACAGAACACTGCTTAGAAAGTTGACTGTGCACTGTAGCAATCCGTTAATGACTGACAACAAAACCACTGCAAATTACCTTTCCTCCAGGAAAAGAAAGTAGTACTACTACTAATAATAAAACAAAATAATAAAAAAAAACAACCAGCCAAAAGTTAACAAGCCTTGCATTACAAAGGAGTCATTTGGTCTCTACAACTGTCCCTGCTCTACCTGGTGTCAGGCAATGACATCAACAAGACCAATTACATTGCTGTTCTTCTCTGTCACCCAGCCTGACAGGACTGTGGGGCTGAGAGCTTCAGAAGAACTGACTGCCCAAAATACAGAATTGTATCATGAATTTAAATATTTCTACTGGATAGGTTCTCAGCAAGTTGTTGCTGGCAAGCAAGAGCTGAGAGAGCTTTAGGATAACATATGAAGCCCATTTAAGTCAAAGCAAGAATCTTTACACTGACCTTCAATTAACTGGTTTCAAATGCTTTTCTATATGTACGCAGTTCAAGCCTTCAATGTTTTAATGACTTTATCAGTTCTTCAATCTATTGACTCTTGTTTCCTGTAACTTAAATGAAATCTAGTTATGCTCTGAATAGCTTATTGCTGCAATATTGATCTTGAAATGTATTTTCTAATTTACTACCTTAACCAAATTAAAAACTCTGAAATTTTTCAGAAGTAATCTTCCCCCACGCAATCCAACACATACATAACAGACTGGCACATTACCAGTGCAGTACTTATCAGGACCTAAGCCTGTCCAGAATGTTTTATTGCTTTCTCTTTTCACTAAATTTGATGTTTTTTCTTGGTTTCATGGTCTGTGAAGAATCACAAGTAAAGGAACCGTGAAATATTTGATGCCTGACGCTTTCCAGGCTGATCTTTGTGACACCTGATTCAAACTTTTCTTCTGACAGATTTGGTACATGGAGACATGGTAGCCAAAAGTATGTTGCTGAGAGTTCTTGATTAAGTGGGAAACAAAATTAGATATCTATTCAGTTGACTCAGTAGATAATTCGAAGTTTTTAAGGGAGTGGGATTAGGAGAAAAAGGTATGGAGATGGGACAGAAAGACCTCAAGATAGATAGAAATTCATTTTTAGGGAGCTGCAGGTAAGGTTAAGCACATGTAACTCAGCTTGGTGTAACTAACTAGCACAGAGCAGTGAGCAATAGGAAACCTTCTAGAGGGCTAAGTGTCTAAAACCTGTGCTTTTAGGACTGGATGTGATAAAATTCCATGGGAAAAGTATTCTACTGTCATAGATTCAGAGATATATGCAAACTTTCTTCTAAGAGGTCTACGATACAAAAATCCCTGTGAATTTAGTGACACCAAATAACTGAAAATATGGATGATTACGTCAAAACAATTTGAAACATAAGGGAAAACTACAGACTGGAATTAAATGGTTTGGAATCATGCAGTGCTATATATAATTAATTATTTTTTTAGACAAAATCAATTCACTAATGCTTCAGAGTTATGACTTTATGATATGAGAACTTCCAGTAGTGTCTTTATACTGAACTATCAGACTAGATTCAGAAGTAGTAGTGCACACCTCTTGCACTTTCAGGCTAACATAGATGAAAAGATTGGCGGGCTCATTTGGTGGGGTTTTGGTTTGTTTTTTTTTTTGCTTTTATTTCTGAGAAAACATTTCTTATTGCCTTCTTTCATTTCTTCACAGTTCAGGGGGAATACAAAGATTAGAGCTTCTACTAAATTCTGGTAAACTTTAAATTTGACATTTTTTCTATCTGAAATTCTGAAGGAAAGCAGGTGGCCTTGTATTACATATATCCAGAAGAACCATAACTATAGCTAATTGAGAATTTGATTTGTTAGAACAAATATGGGGGAATATGGCCCAGAAAGAAATGAATCGTGGTTCATTGCCTAGAAGTTAGAATGGCTCGTACATTATACAAAGTAATTGTTTCTCTCAAATGTAATCACCTTTTAAAAACCTGCTGATGGCCAGAGTATCATGCCAGCCTTCAGAAAGCAGGCTTGGCATCTAGAAACAGGTGCCCTGATCATTTGAATGACAACCTTGTCACTGCTTGAAGCAAAGAAAGAGGAAAGCATACACCATTGTTTACGGGTTTATAGCCATTTTAATGAGCATCTTCTATAGGAAATCTTGGCTGAGATGCCACATCTCATTTTGTAGGGTAATATTCTAGGCAAAGGGAGAGTTATAAGATAGGACAGAATGATGTGACCTTGGCTGCTGAGGTTCTTTAACTGAACTAGTTTTCTAGCATTTTCTTTTAATGCAATAACTTCTGAAGTAACATTGAAATGCCCTGAAGATCAGCCAGTCTTCTCACCCAAGAAAATGCTCCTGGGACATGCATCATGTTTGTGTTATTTGATCTCCAGTTTCTTTACATAGGAACAAATGAAGTTTTAGAAAGTTATCATTAGTCCAATTTCCAACTTCTTATTGTTTTCATGTGAACTAAATTAATGCTACTTCAACACAATATTAAAACTACAAGTTTATATACTGTCATTACATTTTTCTCTGTACGTAGCTTATGAACTCATGTTGTCTTCTTTAAGTGTTTACAAATAATGCTACTGTAATTTTGACTAAATGTGTACTCTTCAAGAGTGTTTCAGTACAGAAATTTTTATACTGGACAGTGCTACCTAACACCACTGAATTCCACTGAAACTCTGCCACTTAATTTGTGAATAGACCTAGTTAAGCAACTTCACTTCTGTGTTTTATTTCCTGCAAAATTCAGGTAATGCTCTTTGTCTCTTTTGTGATGCAAAGTGGAGCTAGGTATTATTTTTACAGTAGCAAAGGCTTGGCATTTTCACACCTGAAGGATGCACTGACATCTCCTGTTAATTTCGATACTGCAGCTGTATTAATATTTTTGAATATTTATTCTATTTTGCAGGACCCTGGTTTTAACTTTCACCTCTTTGTCCAAATTAAGGGATTGTTATATCTCTTGTTCTTTAAATTTACCAACCTTCTTCTCAAAATAAGGATTATTTCATCTTAAGTTTACCAGTTTCTATTCTCCTATTGTTTTGATATGTAACCTAATCAGTGGTGTGTTTTTAAGAGGTAAGTTCAGGATATTTCATTTGACACTGTACTTTGCCTAGCTCCAACCTCTCCTCCCAGGCTATGCCACTGTTCTGAGTAGTTGATTTTAAGAGTGTCTTAAGCTTTCTAATGCAGCAATTGTTTTTCTCTTTTTTTTTTCAATCAATGTGGCATACCTTCAAAGGCTGTGAAACTGCCATCTCAACAGGCATCAGCTACGTATGTACCCACAGGCACCAAAGGGCTTTATGAACACTCTGGTTGTTATATGTCAGATAATATATCCAGGAGGAAAACAGCATGAAAAGATTGCTTAAATGATCAAACCAGAAACAATGAATAATGACACGATGCTGAAGAATTTCTGAGCATTGAACCAGTAACAAAGCACACGTCTCAATTTTCCTCAAACAGAGTCTGTCAGAAAAACAAAGCAAGTCAAAAACAAGTATCACAGACAAGTTTTCTGCCCCATAGTTTTGGTCTCTTGCCTGCTACTTTGAAGAGTGAGTTGCATAATAGCTCATAGGTACTGTTAGCATTTTAATTATTTAAAAGGTCATCGATTTGTGGGAAGACTTCACTTAAAGCTAGAGAATATTTTTGAAATCAAATAAAAAGACAGGAAAAAGCTACAAGCAAACCTGTAAGTTATAGCTGAAGTGGAGAAATACCCCTTGCAGAGAAGTCTGTATGAACACTACTGCTCTTGACTCATTCTTTCTCATGATATTAAAAAACTGTCTTGTGAATAACCATGTTACAAGTCCTAGCATTTCTATCTTCTTCTTTAACAAAAAATCCCTTGTTTTAATTTTATCTATTCATCTGCTGAGGTATTCATTAAATATCTAGTTATTTTAGATAATTTTAGAAATGGTATAAGGGAATGATAACCCACAATTTTAACTTTTGCGCTACTTTTAAATAGAAATTAGGAGTTGATTATGAAAACAAAATATTCTAGCCTTCTAAGAAAAATGAAACAAATAAAACTTTTTTTTTTTTTTTTTTTTTTTTTTTTGTGATGAAGTGAGCTGGAATCAGTACTGAAACAAGCTTCAATACCTGTAGAACTGCCACAGACTACATGGTACTCCCCTGTGACTAGGCTGCCTCCAAGAATGTTTTAATGATAAAGCTGGTGCTGTCTGACACTGAAATACTTTAAGAATACAGAGAGATGGAAGATTACATAGTGCTTGAAAGGGCTTGCTAAAGATGGTGAAAGCAGAGAAGAACTAGAAACTCCTTTAAAACATCAAATTGAAGTGTGGCATTAAAGCCATAGTTTCAGAATAATGGTAATTCAGTATGTATATCTGTGGGACTCCATCTCTTTCCTTTCTTAGCAATTCTTGGAAATTAGAATTTAAAGTTTACTTGAGATACCCTTATGAAGCAGATGCCATTTTACTGGAACAGTAAATCTTATAAACTATTATTTCCTAAACATTTGATTTCCGTGTGTTTTGTAATTAACCACAGAAGAATAGAATTACTTGGGTTGAAAAGGACCTCAGAGCTTATCTAGTAATCCAGAGGCTATCTAGTTCCAAACCCCTCTGGGAAAGGTTGCCAACCACTAGATCAAGCACTAGGTCAGGATAATTCTCTGGCTAAATCCATTCCTGGAGCTCCTCCAGAAGTCTGGGTGTTTGGAATCATTTCTTTGGGTCTAGCTCATTGAACTGCCACAATAAAGCTTCTCTATATTTTCTTTCAAGGATATATTCTTGAAAGGAGTGATGACTAGTGGTATGATGGATAGTGGAAAAGTATTTCCTGTAAGAACTAATGTAAAAGCAGTGAGGATGCATATATAGACTTGAAATGGGCATAATTTAAATACAGAGAAAGAGGATGCACGACATGGAGGATGGAAAAGCAGGAACAAGATGAAATACTGGTTTCTGAGCAGCTGGTTTTTCAGAGCAGATCACTGCTCTGACAGAACTCAGCTGCCTCACTTTTATGCGTGAGCATACAGTATAAATTTTTCAAAATGAGCACTCTAGCTACCATAGATTTGACACTGACATAGATTTCCATAGTTTGACATCATATTCTTTAGATGAGCTATGGTTAATAGATGGTTACAGTTGGTATCAAACTCTAAAATGACAGTGTAAGAGGCAACTGAGAATGGGATTCTGTTGCAATTCAATTGCTTTTCTGTGCTTCTCTCTCCAAATGCAAGCACATTTAAAGCAGTATTTTACCACTAATTTCATTGAAGAAAATTAACAATGCCTGCCCAGGGAAGAAAATCAGTTCACCATCCTTTAAAGTCAAAATACTATGCTTGAGTAGCTTTAGTAGTTTTCCACATTGGATTTTTCAGAATGATACTTTACAATGCTTCCCTAGGACTTTCTTATGCAGATCATTGCTTTGTAGACCTGATGGCCACTGAGGAACCTTTGCAATGGGCCTGGACACCAAGTCTTTGATTCTATTCTGTAAGTCTTTGAGGGTAAGGCTGGATTTCTCCATCTGTTAGGTGCTAGAGAATACCTAAAGTGGAATTTTCACAGAAGGTAAATCCTGTAGCTTTTGGACACAGGTTTGAAGAGCAGGTTGGTGTGTGTGTGTGTTGTAGGCAAAAAAAAAGAGAGCATGTGTGTATGGGAACTGTTGAATCATGGTCTGAACCACTGATTGATCACCTGAGGCAAGCATTGAGTCAGCCAAGGGAGCACAGGTGAAGGCAATTGATTGTGTGACCTGAAGGGGTGGAGTCTGACTCCACCTCTCCCAGACCCCATTTAAGGGCTGACCAGCACTAGGGAAGGATCTCTTGTTGGAGATCTCTTCCCTGTGGAGTCCTTGGTGAGCCTTTCCTTATTTACTGTTTGTCTTTATGCTATCAAAACGTACCACCCACCTTCATTATTTTGTTTGGGTGCTATTCTTTTAGGTTTTCCACTGTACAGTGTGGTAAACAGAGAGTGATGGATGGCTGTGAATGTTACAGTAGTGGTGGGGTGCTGGAATTTGGGAGAGGGTATAGGCAGATAAAAAGAGGAAAAAAGGTTTGATTGTTGCATAGTTCTGGTATGGTAATATGTTGAGCGTTCACATCCAATACTCAAAAAAACGTGCTTTTCCATTTACAAAAAAATTATGTAGAAGGCTACTGGGGTTTTGCTCTTTCACTCTGTTTCTCAGTAAATAGTCTATTGAAAGCTACATGAGAAATAGAGAGGTATTCTCCTTACAACCCATGTGCATTATAATCTTTCCATCTTGTAATATTGTACTTAGGACCTCTTGATTTTTTTTTTTCTGAGGTGAAGCCATCTTTATCACAATGGAATTTAGTTATAGCCATGAACTCGTTCCATTTCCCCTGCTGAGCAATCTTATACAGCTCTATAGTGTCAGTATAGTCATCTTTCTCTGTCTGTAAGAGAAAGCTGGCTGTGCACAGATTATCTGCTGTCAAAATGAAGACCTTGCCCCTAAATATAGATTGCAAAGTAGGTGCTTTATGCAGCTCACCTGTAGTCCCAAGTCTCACAACAGTGACAACACAGGAGCACATCACAGCTCACTCCCTATGTTCTGAATTCTCTGATATGTCTATATTTTATATTCTTTGAAAAAACTAGGATGAGGAAAACAATGCACACCTGGTCCATTTCCTGATGTGGAGATAGCAATTGGGCAGTGCATATTGCACATCCCATGGGACAGGTGTAACAGTGAGAGAGTACACCCTGCATTGTAGTTGTGTCCCTTATTACTGGAAGATTTCAGACTTCTGTTGATGCAGCTTTGCTATTTAAAGACAAATGTGTACCCAGTGTCTGCATGTCTTGTTCTTCCAGCTAAATCCCATGGCAAGAACATGACCTTACTCACCTGAAACAACTGTTTCAAATTAACAAATGTTAAATCAGAATTCTTTTCTTATAACCCATCACCAGTTTCCTGAGATTACATAGAGGTGCCCTTACATCTTGGAGTCATAGGTGCCTGCTGCCCATTGGGTGATGAACTTTTTACTAACACTCACCCTGTCCCTCACCTGGCACAGCTTCATGACATTCCATTGGGTCCTGTCACCAGAGAGCAGAGCCCCATTCCCCATGAGGCCACCATGAGTCTCCTTTCAGCCCCTTCTGCTCTGGGCTGAACAAACCCAAGGACCTCTGTTACTCCTCATATCTCTTCTCATGAGAATCTTCACAGTCTCTGTAGCTCTATATATACATATATCCCATGCCCACCAGTGCCTTCCTTTTCCTGGAAGCCGTATGTACATCCTCTGCTTAGCTGGGAGCACAGCTCCTCTGTCTCAACCCTACCATTACCCAAGCAGTAGGAGAGTTCCTAATGGCACTTTGTCTCCTGCATTTCACAGCCCATCAGACTCAGGGAATAAAAAAAAATAAAGGACATGCTTCTCAATTTGTACCCATAACAACAGAATCTAGGGCAGAAATAGTCACTAGAATAGAAAGGCCATTGCAAGGCCATTTGCAACCTTCCAGAACCGAACAGTGTTAACATGTGCTATCCCTTCACTAATGCACAGCCTTGCAATAAACGTTTGCGGTAGAAAAATATTCTCTTCACTAGCTTTGCTTTTTAGAAGGAATAATTTCACAGAAAAAGCTGCCAGTTCAAGAACGATTGTTTGTTTCTTGAAATCTCTGTCAAAACCAGAATTCCTGCTGAGGCATGCACAGCCAGTATTTCTCATGGAAAGAGAGACCAATTATTGTCTAGGACAGTTTAGAAATGGAATATGTTACAGTAAAGGGGATGCTGAAGTATTAAATGGCATTGAATGGTTTTACATATGTTACACTTCTGCAAGAAGCAATAGAAAGTAGGTATACTCACCAAGGAACATGTCTTGTAGACCTTCTAATTGACAAAGGTATTTAGGAAAAGCTGTGAAGTGAGAAAATGAATGACTGCTCAACCTATGCACTGCTATCAAAATGAATTATTTAAATCAGAGTCCTACTCAGTGCAGTGGATGCTGGTAGCATTTATTTTCTGCTCAGCTTGCTGAAGTCCTTGGAGGGCTCAGAGGTTCAGAAGTGCCTTAGGAACTGGCACCTGGAGTAACACTGCTGAGAGGCTGTGCAGCCACAGAGCAGCTTGGGATGCAGTGTTTGCTGCTGTGTCACCTGGCATTCAAAGCAAAGCACATCACATCCCTGCTCTGGATACTGTCTGTGAACTAACATTACTGGCACATTAAAAGAAAAACTTGGTCTTGAAGTAAGGCTTTGGTTTCCAAGTTCATTATGAAAGACAAAATTAGGGACCTTTGACTTTTATTTTTGTTTCTAAGCAATGTTTTTTTTCAGGGTATCTCAGTACCTTACAGGCTGTGAAGGTCTGAGAGCTAAAAAGGTATTTTTAGCCTTACTCTACATAAAATAAACAAGGGGATTGCTTAAGAATGGGAAATTCAGGGAAGAAATCAAAATTTACAGGGTTTCAAAACAGCTGCCCTAGTGCAGAGCCAATTTTTTCTTCATCTCAGAATCTTAACAGCCCTGACAAAAAGGACTTGGGGGTAACAGTAGATGGGAAGCTGCACATGAGCCAACAATGTGACCTCACGGCCCAGAAAGCCAACTGCATCCTGGGCTGCATGGCCAGCAGGACTGAGGAGGTGATCCTGCCCCTCTCCTTTGTACTTGTGAGGCCTCACCTGGAGTACTGTGTTGAGATATGGACCTATTGGAGTGTGTCAAGAGGAGGGCCACAAATGATCCAAGGAATGCAGCACCTCCCCTATGAGGACAGGCTGAGGGATCTGGTTGGGGCTGTTCAGCCTGGCGAGAAGGAGACAGGGAGATCTGATAGCGGCCTTTCAGTATCTAAAGGGGAGCTATAGGAAAGAAGGGGGCAGACTCTTCATTGTGGTCTGTTGTGACAGGACAAGGGAAAACAGTTTCTGAGAGGGTAAATTTAGATTTGATATAAGGAAGTAGTTTTTACAATAAGGGTGGTGAGGTTGCCCAGAGAGGTGGTAGATGCCCTGGCCTTGGTGTCACTCAAGATCAGGCTGGACTGGACTGTGAGCTGTAGGTGTTCCTGTTCATTGCAAGGGAGTTGGACAAGATGAATTTTAAGGGTCCTTCCAACTTGCATGATTCTGTGAACCCATATTTTGATGCAATAAGAACAAATTCCATCAGCATAAAATGTGGTTGTCATAAGCTTTGGGAGCAGTTTTCATCACTGGGACATCAGCGCTCTTCTCTTGGCTTATCAATGTACTGGTTTTGAGCAGGGCTGGAAAGTTCTGGTTTCTACTTTTAAGAACCAGCAATATTTCACTGGTATTTTTCTATTCTATAACCCTTGAGTTCTACAGATGAAATGCTATAAGGGCATGGTACATTTGTCCCAGACTGTTTTTAATCTTGCGGTTTAAATATTACAGTACATCCAGAGAAGCAATTTTCTGCATTCTACTTTAGAACTTTTGGTGTACAATAATTGGGATACTAGAGAGGAGAAATGAAGACCACCTTGTGTATACAAGTGAGGGCCAAAACCACCACCTCTTGTTCTCTGCTGTCTTACAGGTCAGCTCCTTGTTTGTCTTGGCACAAGTCTTCTTGTAAATTTGATAATAAATATGGTGCACAGAGGTCTATAATTCTGTTTTGTACTATTTTTCACCTTTCCCCTTGGTCATAATAATTTTCCTTGACTAATGGAGCAGGCAATGACTCATACACTGCAAATGAATAATATACTGTGCTGTCAGCATTTTGGTATGTCTGCTAGAGAGAAAAGTCATCTTTACTTTCAGCAAGGAAAGGAGCCTAAACAGTTTTACATCTATACACATGTTCTATCTCCAGAGTAGGAGAAAAAGAAATATAGTTTGCTGCTTTTCCCCTGACCACTTTAATTTTCCTTATTTTTCAACTGCTTTGGGAGAATTCTCTCTTCTTATTCACAAGACTCCGGAGTGCAACACACATCTCTGTGGATGATTCAGTTCAGTAAAAGAAATAAAATTTAAACATGGAAAACTAACCTTTGGGTGATATCTACCAAATGTATTTACCTGATGCCTCTCACCTGATGGATTCTTCCTTTGCAGAGGCTGTTGCTAGTCACAGCAGGAGGGTGCATGTTATTTCTTATTAGGAATTTCATGTAAATTCAGAATTTTTAGAGATCTCTTTATCACACTTTCTCTAAGATTAAAGACTGCCTAGCTGTGTAAATACGTCCCAAATTGAACTGTTTCCATTCAGCATTTTTTATAATGCCAAATTCCAAAGTAAGAAACATTTCATCACGACTTCTTCCAGCCAGTTCTATCCCGGTGGTGTATTTCTGCTCTTTCAAGAGTGATCTGAGGTCAGCACTGAAATTCATTGCACTGGATGGCACCATTGATAAGCATGGTAAATTTGTGTGGAGGAGGTGATCTGAGGATACTATGATCCTGAAAATCCAAACTACCCCATCTATTCTAGTGCCATAGAACTAAATTATGGGCACACATTCTATCATTCCTAAATACAGCGTTTCTAATGGGTTGATGCCCCTGACGTTTCAGTCTGTAAGTGCTGCTGACATGAACAGTCTGCAGTAGTTTGTAACAGAAGAGGATTTCGGTCCTGTCCTCAGTTCATAAACCTTCTGTTATCTGCCACTTGTCACTAGAGTTCAGTTAATTTAGTCTGCTCTTAGTAATGTATGACTTTTCCTCATTTTTCACTGGTAGTTGAAGTGCCTAGTACAGAAGAATAACACTTTCATCTCTGTCCTCTAACTTTATAGCTCATTTTAGAAAAGAGTGGTGTAACATAACCTAACCATGGTGCCAGCTGTGAGAGCTGTAGATTGGCTCAGATGTTATTTTTGCAAGATGATGAGATCCATCACAAACCACTCTTAAAAGAAATCTTCGAGCATGAAAATTTGCTGCAGCAGTGTTTAGCCTGTAGCCAGAATAAGCTTACACTTTCACAGTCCTAATTTAATTTTGCCCTAACATGCTTATCCTTGTCTCGCTTTCTCAATAAATCCCTAGCTGCTTTAAGTATGCAAATTTCTCTTTACTGATGGACACAGGACAGTGCTGCTATTGAGATGAATAACTGCTTACTATGGATGTGGCCTGGGTAAAATAAGAATCTGCCTGAATTTTTGCTTGAGTAATTTTACTTCAAATACTTAATCCTATTCTTACCTTCAGGGAGATTTTTGCTGAACTCTGGCTCCTTTGTGACCCATGTTTTCTATTCAGTCTTGCACAATATCATGAATTACTTCTGTGCTGCTTTCTCATTTCCCCAGCTCTGAATCCATTTGTTTCCTTATGTCTCTCTGTCTAAAACATAACTCTCTCCTTTAGATTTCTATATAATTGACAGCCTTCTCATTAATCTCAGATATGTACCTTATTTTGTTGTTGTGGAGTGATTTAGGCTTTAAGAAAGATCTGAATCTGCTGACTCAGCTCCTACGAGCTATTATGTTGAAATCTGTCCTGAAGTGTTTCACTGTACTTTGAGTACTTTTAGTGTTTCATAAATATTTATCTAGGTTAGCAAATGACTTGAGCTTATCAATAGAATTTTTGCTAAGGTTGCCAATCAAATACTTTAGATAACTGCATGACTATCCAGGAGAATACTATACAAACATTATGTCACTGCTGTCAATTGCCTCATGATGCGTGCAATACATAAACCACATCCTCCCAAGTTCCCTGCCCTTCTCAATGAATGGTTGCACTACACTCAGGCAATTAGGCAGGACCATCTACTGAAAATAATTAGTATCTGTAAGATGCCTGCTGATGTACGGCAGATGGTGGTATTTTGTGAGAGAGGCTCAGACTACCATTATGTGGTCTTGTAACTTACGGTGCTCCCTTGCAGGATGGGAGTCTACCAGGAACTCTGAAGTGGTGCACATCATGCCAAACTTTCCACAACTGTCTGAAATGAGGAGCCCAAACTCCTCATGCAGTCAGCGGAAAGGGGTAGTGATTGACAGCTCTGAAGCCAGATGTCTGAAAGTATGAATAATTCTCGGTATATATTTCTCACTTCCTGGGTACACAAATTTAGCCTCCGAGACTATTCTTGGCCCTAACTAACTTTTAAGAGTTCTTATCAGAATGCATAATGTGCTACGTAATGCTAAATCCTGTGAATAATCAGATTTTTGCATTTCAAACGTAGCTCAAAATCAGCAGACATTTCCACATCAGAACAGTTCCACACCCATCTCCTTACCTTTCCTGGAGGCTACAGAGATTAAATAATTGCTACTCACGTGTGGCAGATGTGAACTCTGCAGAAAACTTTATGCTGAGATACCCATGCTTCTAAATCAGAAGAACTAAGTAGCATGCGGTAAATGAGTAATAGCACCATGTACTACTGACTGATACAAAAAAGGAATGCTGATTATTTGCTATGTAGGAAGTCATGTGGCAAGAGCGTGCAGTGATGCTTGAGTTCACGGGTTAAGAGAACCATGGACAGAGGCATTCTGGCAGGTTTGAAGGGATGCAAGCAGGAAAGATGGCAGTAGAGAAGTGATTATCCTTCTTCACTTAACACTCATTACGCTGCATGTAGAGTACTGTGTCTATTTCTGGACCTCCAAGACTCTGACAAATTGTGATGAATTCAGTAGTTCAGCAGGACAGTCGAGGCCTGAGCACTTGCCCTATGAAAGGTTGCTAAGGGATCAGAAGTGGTCCAACTTGGAGAAGAGGTGGCTTTGAGAGAATCTAACAGCAGCCCGCAGCACCTATGGGGAGGCTTCCAAAAGGCCAGTGTCAGACTGTGAACATAAGAGTGAGAGGACAAGAACCAATGGGAATATTTAGAAACATGAGAGGTTTAGACAGGATTTTCATAAAGAGAGTAACCAGGCAGTGGAACGGGTTATCCAGAAAAGCTGTACTTTGAGCTGAACCAGACTGTCTGAGGTTCTGTCCAGTCTAAATTATCCTCTTATCTTGTGACATGGTGTAAAGGATGCTGGAGAATAAAGCAGCATTGAATAGCATGTACACAAGCATGTAAGTAAATAAAAAAAAAAGACCCCCTCACTGAATGGTGATGATAAGCCAAAATACCAAAGAGCTTCTCGAACTCTGAGCACCATTGATTCTCTGCTCTGAGGAAAGCTGGGTCCTACATAAAAATACAACTCACAGTGAGTATTACTGAGTGAACAAATTTTGGTTTCATAGGCAGTCTGAATTTCAATATTTACTGACTTTGAGGAGCTTGACTTTTCAGCCTCAACGTCCTTTTAACATAATTTTCCTGTAGTACTCTACAAACAACTACACAAGAGGTTTTACATTGAAAATACATTTAGAAGTTTGTTTTGTCATTGTACAAAAGGTTGGTCTCCTTGACAGACTGTCGTACCAATACAGCTTTCTTTCTTAGCTCTTGATCATGCATGAAGCATAAACAAGGTGAAGGGTGTTTTGTTTCACTGTCTCTGAATGGTAATGTTTCTGGCTGCTGCTCTGACCAAGTGCATTAGGATGTTATGCAGCCTTGTTGGTTCAAGTGGCAGGCACATAAGTTCCGGGAGATAAATGTCCATAGTCTTGTATCCTCATGTTGGTCTCTGCCAACTGGACCTATGTCAGGCTGTTTTTTGATACTATCAGCAACAGATCACTGAATCTGTATTCATACTCACATCAGTCATACTTTCTACTATGATCTAAGTCCCAAAATCCCTGTCTACACAAATCTCTCACTGACTCTCTGTCATGGATTTATGATTTTTGTTGTATTGTTGATATTCCACATCATAACATCATGTGGTGTGTTGGGAGTTAGAGAGTTAATGCTACAGCTCTGTGGATCATCGATAGTTATGGATATGCCTGTCTCAGAAGAGAAGGAGAACTACATTCCCCAGAGGACTTTGCGATGCTTTGTATTTTTATGTGTTTTCTGCTCAGAGGGAAAAGTTAAAAACTGTCTGCGGTCACAGGACACTCTCTTTCCTTTGGGATTGACTCAGCAGTGGGTGCTCGCTGCCGTCTCGCCTTCAGCATTAGCGTAAGGCCTTCGGTTTATCGAACACTCTCTCTTGCTCATTTTATTTGATCCATTAGCCTCAATTCCAATTATATTGTATTATATTGTGTTATTTTACTTTCTGATATCTTATTTAGTAAATTAGCTTTCCTCCTCAGATCGTTGCCACTGTTTTGTTTCGGGGCGCATCTCCCTTTTCCCTTTCCCTCTTCACCTTGTCCAGGGTGTGGGCCCATGAGTCTCTTTCCTCAGCTGTCACGGAACTGGGCCAAACCAGCCCATAAACCGTTGACACTCAATGCACAGTTATCTGGACTGAGGGACTGGATAAGACAGTAATGCTGAAAACAGGGATCATTGCATGAAAGCATCTGTTTAATGACAGAACATTTTTTTTAATAAGATCTTAAGTACACCAGTAATCCTTACCTAAATAAATATATACCAGGATATTATATACCTCATCTATACTGCTACACAGTCTGGTAACTCTGGTCGTCCAGGCCCTGTCAGTGCATGGAAACAGCACAGTGCACTCCTCTGGCTATGGTAGACACACAGCATAGCTGTGAATGTTACAGTTGATAAAAACTGCTTTTTCATACAGATGTTATTTGTTATTTTCAAATTGGGGTTGTGTCTTATACATATATATAATATAAAGGAAGAAAATTTTGACTTTCAAAAGGGAAGTCTGACGAAGAATATGTAACTTATTTTCTAGTGCACAGTATGATCCTGTCCTGCAAGATAGTTCCAGTTTAGCAGACGTATACCTACTGCATCTTTACTGTCATTTCTCGTACTGATTATTCATCTGCTATCAAAGAGCAACAGCAGTGACAGGAGCAAGGTTTGCAGAGTTGATTACTATAAATTATCTTCCTCCTAGGTGGCTGCGTGTCCTACTTATAAAAAAATATGTGCACCAGGAAACATTATTTGCATCATGTCCTTTCGTATGTCTTTCTTTATGGCACCAGAGATCCACCTATCATAATAAAATACTTTTTTTTTAATAAGATTTTTAATAATGAATGTATTAGTCTTTTTCCACCATCTGCTGCCACAGGTTTTGGACACAAACATCACCAGGGAACCAACTTGTATTTGGAGGACCTAAGGAAGCTGAATGGGTTCAGTGTAATTGGTACTAGATGTTACAGAATCTTTGTCACTTTCATTTTAAAATATCCTATATTTTAAATGATATTTAAATATTTAAAATGATACCTAAAACCAGTATAAAAAAAACTTTTGCTATTTACTTGTTCTTAGTTAATTGTTAAGGTTTCTGAAGTCATAGTGTCATGAAATTCTATTAGGTTCATCTTATCCAATCACTGGTCTCTGACAAGGCGAGAAGGCTGAAATCTAAGAACTGAGTTGCATTCTTCAAACCTAATTGCTAATGGCAAGACACTTCTCCCATCACTAGAGAAGAATGGGGCTCTAGTTATTCAGTATCGTTAATAACCATTCTCTCTCACTTTAGACTACATTTCCAAATCTGACCAATGCTTCTGACAGCTGGGACCAGTGTATAAAGAGGCATAAGTGTTGCTGTGATAATACCATACTGTTCACTAGTTTTAGATATACATGCACGTGCAGCAATTACCACCATCTTAACTGCTAGAAAGAGGTGAAGTAGCCATTTCCAGCCCTTAAAATATAGGTTTAGTCAGCTTGAACAGAAGGGTGACAGTTGAGACTTGTAAAATGTAGTAGTCATGCAATCCAGAAATCAGAAAGAGAAAGGGACATAAAAATCTAGTATATTGCAGATAATATATGGTCTCTTTAGAAGTCTTCTTTAAAATGTGGGAATTAAATGGTATAGACAATTTATTATAAAAAAGTGTGGTAGCTGAACTTCAAATTTCAGGAGTTACGCATTTATACTGATTTGTTCTTAACAAAAGACACACGATAAATCTGGGGTTTTTTCATATGTGTAGGTGTTTTACAGCTTATCTCTGATGAATAGCATGTCTCAATACGTAAAGAGCCCACATGTATGTGAAACTGATAACTACTACTGAGTGTATAAGCATCTTGGAATGCAAATGTGTGTATTTCTTCTAGTTCAAATGCCAACTGGAACCCAAAAAGATGTATTTTATGTATGACAGGTGCACACACACAAATTTTACAACTTAGTTTTCATGCTTTCAATAATTTGGCATCTCATCTGTTATAGATGCAACAGATCAAAGCTATCAAATATCGTAGGTCACTGAAATATCACCTCATAGTTTCCAGTGCTAAAAATACTCTCTTGAGGTATATGTATATCCTGTAAAGAAGTTGTTTGCCTCCACATGACTTCAGCTGACACATCCATTTCAGTTGAAAGGTGGGACTTAAATACAAAGCTATTTTTTCTGATGATTCTTGTAATGATTTTTAAATTCACTAGGACTGTTAGGAAATTTACAGAACTCTAATGCATATAGCATGGTCTTCTGAATGCATATGCTAAAGTATTAGACTTAAAAGTGCCTTCTGAGCTTTACAGTGATTATTTATTCAATTGTTAGTGTTTCTAGATATCTGGATGTCATGAGGGATTCATATCAAAGGAACAAATGAAAAACAATTCTGATTACAGCTTTTTGTTTTTCTTCAGCAATGGGAAAGTTCAGTTGAAACACAGGCTGTGCAGTACTCCCAGCACCACCTTGGAACTCCTGGACAGGTCGGGCTGCAGTAGGATCCTGCCCCATCTCGTGGTGTTCTCCCTCCAAGTTGTCTGTCACTACAAACTTCAAGATTTGATAGAGAAAAAGATGATTTCCAAGCTGTGCAGAAGGAGGAAAGAGCCTGTGAGTAATACTTAATTTGTTTATTTTGCTCCATAGAGCTTTGAAGTTTTTAATATATCAAAAGTCAGAGCTGAATGAAGAGAAGGCCTTAACAACAAATTTTGTAGAATCATAGAGTCATTTGAGTTGCAAGGGTGCATGCCCAGGGAAGGGCAGTGAAGCTGGTGAGGGGTCTGAAGCACAGGCCTGTTGTTGTATTACAGGCCTTACGAGGAACAGCTGAGGGATCTGGAACTGTTCAGACTGGAAAAAAAGGAGGCTCAGGGGAGACCTTATATAACTATCTGAAGGGAGGTTGTAGTGTCCTGGGGGGTAGGCCTCTTCTCTCTCTCAATTAGTGATAGTACTAGAGGGAATGGCTTCAAGTTGCTCCCGAGGGGATTCAGTCTGGATGCTTGGAAATACTTCTCTGAAAGAGTGGTCAGGCTTTGGAATGGGCTGCATAGGGAGGTGGTGGTCACAAACCTGGGGGTATTCAATGAACGTTTAGACACTGTATTGGGGAACATGGTTTAGTGAGAACTATTGGTGATAGGTTGACAGTCGGACTGGATGATCCTGTAGGTCTTGGTGATTCTATGATTCTGTGATCTTTAAGGTCATCTAGTCCAAGTCCTCTGCAATGGACAGGGACACCTATAGCTAGATTCAGGTTGCTCAGAGCCCCATTCAGATGGACTTCAAGTGTCTCCAGGTGTTGAACATCCACTGCCTCTCTGGGCAATCTGTCTCAGTGTCTCACCACTCTTATCATAAAAGACTACATCCTTATATCCTATCTAAATCTCTGCTCCTTTAGTTTGAAACCATTTTCCCTTGTCCTATCACAGCAGACCCTGTTGAAGAGTCTGTCCCTTTCTTTCCTATAGCTACCCTTTAGGTACTGAAAAGTCACCACCAGGCCTTCCTGAAATATATATCTGGCTTACTGAATGACAAGGGTAGGAATGGAGTGGGGATAACCAATCTAAACAGCAGTGTGTCTGCATAAAGGATCCTTTGTTTTGTATCCCCCACTAGACAAAGCTGTAGCAGCATTTGTAGTCTACTAATTGTGTGACTTATTTTAATGAACTGGTGGACCAAGAAAGCCTGGTGTTGTCTGATTTCACTCCACTGTTCTCTGAGAGGGCATGCTGTGCAGAGCTGCAAGCAGGACTTTTATTCCTTAGGGTTATTGCCTCATGTTCTCTGCACGCTCAGATGAATGGCTGTATTTCAGTGCATTAGTCACATTTTCTAGCTCTGCTATTTTCTCTTTTTCAGATAGAAATGTGAACTATTAGATCAATCTAGATCACATTTATATCACACCAGGGTCTTGGTGTAGATGTTAAATTCTGCTTGCTCCATCTAGCACAACTCACACATATTGCCCCAGAAGAAATGAGTCTTAAATGTAGTGTGTTCTTTTCATTATCAGTCAGAAAAGGAAGGATTTTTATGACTGACAGAGTCAAGTTCAGAAGTTCTGTGAAAATGTGGCAGACTCAAAATTTGACACCTGAATAAATCTGGGCAAGAAATACCAAATTCACTCTTATTTTATTACACATCATGAATGGAACTCGCAGATTTCAGCTCCTTCACTATTTCAGGTCTTCATTTTTTTTTTAAGGTCTTCTTAAGCAAAGTAAAAATGCTACTGAGTTTATTGGAGAATTTGCTGGGCAAAATTGTCTGTTGTGCGAGAGGTCAAGTCAGATTAATGCAATGGTTCTTTTTGGCTCCAAAATCAATAACTCTTAGGAATTATTGCAAAGGCTTGGTGTATTACTGCCAGCTCCTCAGAAGAAAAAAAAAATCTATTTTCAGTGTCCTTACACTCACCCTGGCCACTTTGAAATTATACTCTCATTGGCAAAATTAATGCAAGTGCATTTGCCAATTTAATTGAAGTAGCATTTTTTTGCTGCACAGAAAATACAATTCTTTGTAGTAACTGATCTTTTACAAGTAAATAAAGGGTAATTATGTAGTCTGCTGTTCATTATATTGCACAACCCATCTAAGCTTTTGCTCTACAGATGTTTAAGTCTATACAGATGCTTGGCAGCAGACAGAGAGCATATTTACTGCATACCTGCTGCTAGCAGGGACCAAAGTCTCTAAATCTGCAAAATGTGGTAAGAGATCACACAGATTTTCTAGCTGGTGTCCAGTGCTGCACAGATGCTATGCGATGAAACTGCAAAGTTACTTAGTCCTGCCTGTGAAGGCATAAATCAGCCAAGTGAGAGGAACCCACAGATGCAGCTAGTCTTGATTTCAGATTCAAGCTGTGTCTGCAGCTTGTCTGTGTGCCTCAGTGTTGTAGTTTTCTGCAATCTCAATTTGGAGGCCAGTCTTTCTATTAAATGTGTCAACTGTTTGAAGTGCAGATTTAGAAAAGAAGGCGACAAAAGTAAAAGAAAATGCTTACCTTGGAAATTTGTTTTACCTGTGTTAAAAGTGAGGCTACATACAATGAACTGTAAAAGCATAGCAAGCAATGACAAGGTCTCAACTGGTATTTTCTGCAGAAAATAAAACCCAGTAGAATCTCATCTGGCTGTCAGAAACAGCCCAAACGTTATACACATGACTGTTGCAGCTAAGAACCTGGAACCAGAGTATGCTGAAGTGCTAAATGGGCTTTTGACAGCACTGGCCTCTTGCAGGACAGGGAGAATGATTTTATCCATTTCACCGCATTTCTTTAGTCCCATTATTTAATTCAAACCTGGGAAGCTAGACACAACTTGAAAATGCAGAGAGCCTGACATTCCTCCTCAGATCTCTCAAAAACTGGGAGGAGAAGAGAGGAGAAGACCTGCTACCTGTTTTGAAAACTTGGCAAAATTGTGACTGCAAAGAACTACTCTGTCCAATTCACCAGTAGATATTATTTCCCTTATCTAAAATTAGCTGACTTTTTAAATATGAAACTCTACTCCCTTAAAAAATTACCAAAAAAGAAGTTCTCAGTATGTTTAAGGTAGCTTTTGCCTCCTTTCTGTGACTTTTAATTGGGCTCCAGTTGCTCTCCATTTGAAGCTTAGTCCTAATCATAAATAAGAAAGGAACTAGCATCTGGTAAATAAGAAATGAAGTGGTTTCACAGCTTGTAATACGATAGAAATACTGAAGAAAAAGAATAAAAGTAAATACTAAGCAAGCTTTATTGTTTCAGTCAGGAGGGATTCGGCTTGTGATCTGCAGGTTTTTTGCAGTCCGCCATGACCGCTCCTCTGGCTCATGGCCCATCCCTCATTGCTGTCTTTCCTGGTGATTTCTCAAGAGAAACCTGCCAGGCAGATGAAATAAGTACTCTTCTGACAGATGCCTCATTCAAGCTGCCCTTTTCTAAGGGTGCTGCCCCTGTGTGGGTGTGCAACCAGGTGTGTCACAGGATGGGGACTGAAAGGACTTGAAGGAAGATGGCAGATGAAGGTGCATGCATTGCACAACATATGAGGTTCATGGTTCAATGGGACTCTGGTCTCAGGAGCCCCGGGGAACCTTTAATCAACCTACTAACAGGTAACAATATGAGTGCTCATAAGTCATCCATTCCCTCATGTTTAGGTCAGCAAACCACACGTTTCTAAGCAGAGTACAAAATAATGCAGAATAATTGATTTCCTTCAGGGTTTTTTTTTTGTTCCTCTCTCTCTCTTTCTCTCTGTGTGTGAAGATGTTCATTAGGAGATTGTATTACTTTTAGCATATCTTAATGAAAATTTAGATTCTTGCAGCAGAGGTGCCAGCCATGAGGTGGAATGAGACATGTTGATTAAAATGACTCAAGAAAAGGAAAAAAAGAATATTGCTTTTTTAGAGGTGCAAATTGCAAGTCAGATCACAGCAAAAAGCTGCTTGTCTGCACTGTTTATTTCATAAGCTTCAAGCATGAATGTTCACTGTGGAAAACTGGCGTATTACTGGAGCTCTGGTAATACTTTGGACTTTGCAGTTTTTATTCATTTCAAGCTGTTTCTCAATGTTATAAAGGCTTTCTAGACAACAAGAGCATAGCAATGGTAAGACTATACTGACAACACCTCTCATGCAACAGACAATACAGTTTTTCCATAGAAAAAGGCAGACTTCTGGAGTTCAATAGATCCAAAAGGGGGTTTACTCTGTACAAGGCTTTCAAGAATGTCTTTAAAAAACCTTTGCTTGGGGGTGAGTTTTTAGAAAATGTTTGATACATAAGAATAAATATATAACACTAATTATATTGAAATGTAATTTCTCATTATATTTGTATGCAAATTTCCCTCACAATGTATGCAAGGGAACACTTCTGTAAGTTACGTAGGCTTGCTTAAGTATTGTGGCTTTATATCCTGAAATTTCTTTAGGCATACAAATTGTACTAATTAATTAGGCTCTTCTGATGAAGGAAGAGTAATGTCTCACCATTTGGTAGAAAAAGCCAGTTAATGGTAAGGTGGAATAATGATTTACAACTGTAGAAATATTCTAATTCCTATTATCAAGCTAGTCCCACATGAGGGATGTTGATAGAAAATAATATTAAGCATACCTTGAGTACTGATGACTAGGTTTTTCTAAACTGTTGACAAAATTTTATAGATTTTCATTATATGGTCGAGAAGGTAGTTTAGTTATATGGCTCTGTTATTAAAATAATCCTCATAATCAAGAAAGATAATTCTTGGTAACTTTGTTTTCTGAAAGTAAAGGAGAAACAGAAGGAGCGCAAATTCTTCATTATGTTCCTCAGATGAGGAATCATTGTGAGAGGATTAGGAAAAGAGATTTCAGAGCCTGTGCCATTCTGTTTCTGGCTTCCTGGAGCATTTGTTTTATATATCTATTTTCCTGATCTAAAACCTCCATCTTTGAGAAATAGGAAGCGTTCCTCTTTGTTATTAGAAAACCTAATTTGTCTCAGCACCATCTAGGGCAGTGGTCCCTAAATGGAATGTGTATCGAGCTCAGAAGGTGTGGAAGACAATCGATTGGGTGAAGTAATAACATATTTTTGTAAAAAATATATGGATATTTATAAATAAAATACTTTAAAATAGCATTTATTTCATCCAGCCCATCACTTCGATTTTTTTATTTCTGTGTATATTTGATACTGTATAATGTATTAGTATAGCAGTAAATGTTTTTTAAATGTAAATTTATTGACAAATATACACCTGTTGAGGTGCATGGACAAACATATGTTATTGCTAATGTGTTGTGATTTATCTTGTAAGGCAGCTAAGCACCACAGTCATTCGTTTGCCCCCTTCTTCAAGTGGCATAGGGGAGAGAAACAAAAAAAACCCCAAACAACTAGAACTTGTGGGTTGAGATAAAAACAATTTGCTAAGGCAGAAAAGAAAAAGTACAGTAATAGTAATTATTATAATATAATATAAATTTATGAAACAAGTGATGAACAGTGAAATCTTTCACCACCTGCTGATTAATGCCCAGCCATTCCCTGAGCTGCTCTCCCTCAACCAACAATCCACAGTTTTATTGTTTTTTCACATTATGTCATATGGTATGGAATATCCATTTGGCCATTTTAGGTCTACTGCCCAAATTCTGCTCCCTCAAAGCTCCTTGTGCCCCATCACCCCCACTTTGATGGCAGAACTTTACGAGAAGATGAAACATCCCATGCAACACTGTTCAGAAACAACTGAAACATTGGTTTGTTATCAGTATTGTTTTTCTCCCAAAGGCAAAATATAGCATCATACCAGACACTAAGAAGAAAAAAGTCAACTGTCTCATCTGAAACCAGGACATAATGGTGTGTGACCAAAAAAGTTTGGATACTTCTGGTCTATGTCCACATGCCTTGCAGTCCTTCTAAACCTGCCAGTATTTCATACATTTTCTCCTGTATGTAGTTGAAAACAGCAAAGATCTTCCTCACAGTGCTCCTTCCAGGTCAAGAAGTCTTCTGGGAACTTCTCCAGAAGTCTTCCCCCAACCAAAGGATCATTGCTTTCCCTAGCACATGATAACTTTAACAACCCAACTTTTGGAGCAGGGTCTTAGAGGAGGACACAGCTGTGATGTTGATTGCTATGGCACTGCCTGTTCCAAGCTGGTAAAAACAGCACTGTGCTCCACTTGAACTGTTGAAGGGTTGTCAGCTTACAGGTAAATCATCAAAGCAGTGTGCATATTGCCTCACTAATCTTACTGCTCCATTTTAATTTCCAAACTATTTGATGAGTTTTGTGGACATGGTTGAGGATTTACATTCTAATGTTAAAAAGTTTTTTGTTTGTATTTATTTATCTCTTTTCAATGAAAGAAAACACTGAATTATTTTGTGGGCTACCAAGTGGTTATCTGAGAAGGTTGTGAAACAATACAAAATAGAAAGAGACAAAGACATGATCAGAAGTTTCAGCTGAGGGCATGGGAAGATGTGACTCCCAGAAATAACCTGACAGAAGCACGAATGTAAAACACATGAAAATAAAACACATGAAAAAGGACTTGAGATGAAGGAAAGTGCCAGCATACAGACAAAGGAAAAGTAAAGTGACTTGATGCATCTAAGCAATTTCTTTCTATTTTGGCATAGATTTTCTACTTCTAATTTCAGACAGATACATATGTTGGTATTTCCTGCCTTATGTTCTCGCTTTGTTGATTTTCTTGATCATCATTCACTGGTATTGCAAAAATTAAATCATTCATCTGTCATTATTCTGATCTCATTTTATCTATAGTATCCTGAGTTGTTTTTATGCTCAATTTAACACTTATTTAATTGACATCTCTTTATATATAATTTCAACTGCTGATTACAAACACAGAAAAGGTGTTTTGTGAGTTACAGATTGCATCAGTGAATGACTTGACATTGCAGTTTTTCAAGAACAACCACCTAATAAATATAATAAAAGCAAGAATAAGAAAAATAGTGAATATTCGGTACTTCAAAAAAACCCTGAACTCCAATGGGGGGATTCGTGATCAGGCAACTAATAAGCAATAGGAGGGGCTTCAGCATGGAAAAATTTGCCCAGTTTTTTGTAAAACCAAATAATAGAATAGCAAGTACAATCACTATCTGAGGTACTTAAGAGTAACAAAGCCATTTTTGGGGCTTATGACTTCACTTGAATTAATCACAAATGGAAAACCCTGAAGAGGAGCACTGGCAGATCTTGTTTCATGGCCTCAACAAAGTCCTGTAAAGTGAGACTACGAAACCTGATCTTTCATTTTCTCCCTGTCTTGCTTGTCTGAGTACAAATTGGTAAGTATGCAGTGCTTACCAGCTTGTGGCCATGCTGAAGCTGAGAACAGCTAAGAGGAAGTGCCATGTTCCTCTACAGCTCTGATCTGTAACGGATGATGGGATGAGAGTTTTGCTCCAGAAGATGCAGGATAACACCCTTCCTTGCAAAGCAGAGGGAGCAATTTGTCATCAGTGGTGAGAGGCAACACTGGGATGGATCATGGATAACTAACACAACCCACCTGTTTAGCAGATGGAGTTAAAACAGGAGCAAACTTCTCATATGCCTCCATATGGGCGCATGTGTCAGTTTCTAGTACTCACTAGGGAAGAAAGAGAGGGCAGCTGCAGGAGAGCATCATCATCAATCTCATCATCCATCTGTTTTTGCAGGCTTTTATCTATTAGAGGATTAAGTTTATGATGGCTATAAAGCCCCACCCAGAGCTAAAAGGCAGAGTATGTGTGGAATGCTGGAAGCGTACGTCTCACATACAAATGGTTATATGGAATTGAAATTCTCTTTCCACCTGCATCTGCTTTTTGTGGCAAGAATGTGCAATTTTTATAGATAGCTGTGGTATGACCTTGTTAGAAGAGAAAACAGGCATTGTGTAAGTAGGACACATCATAAATAGTCATTACTTCCAGCACTTACAGAAAAAAAAAAACACTGATATTGAGAAGGATATGAACAACTTCAAAAAGTAAACTTAGAGGATGAAGGACTTGGAATAGCATAAATAACAGCTCACCCAAAAGCCATGTGATAGAATAATTCTCACAAATGTGTCACCCAGTCATCTGGACATGTTGCTAAGTATCAAGCACAGCAATTACAGACCTTTCTCTCTCAAATCAAGATCATTCCCTTTATGATTTCCCCTTGGCTATATCACAGTACAATCATTTGGCTTCTATTAAAATATCTTGCTGAATATTGTTTTTTCACGCTGCAATTCTTTATAGTCATGTGGTGAGATTTAATCTTCTTTGCAAAATAATTCTAGCAGGATAAAAAAAAATATTATTTTAAACAAGCTTGCAAGCTTGTTTTCATTTGCTTCTGAGGTTTTCATTTGCTATTTGTTTAGCAAAAATATGGTGTAAAAATTTAACCTACTGGGAAAGATACTTTAAATTAAAGAAGTAATATGATTTTGAATTCAGTACATTCCTGAAAACTTTAACTAAAGAAAACACAGTTTCAGAAGTTCCTGAACTTGTCAGTTCCTTTTATTTATAGGAAAAAAAAATAATAAAATAAATCAATGAGGAAGATAGCAACATCGTAACTAAGAAGGAAGAGAAGATTTTCACAAATATTTGATGCTACAATCTGGATCAATTTTCCAATTTCCAAAATGATTTCAAATTGAAGCAGGCAGTAGCTTTCCTGGATATTTTATTTTCTGTATCTACATCATTTTGTGAGCAAGAAAACCTTTTTGTTTATCTTGAAAGTCTTTGTGAAAGTTGTATCTGGAGATCTTGTATCTGCTTTGTTGTGTTGCCAACAGCTCCCCTTGGGAAAGGGAGTTCCAGCATATCATAGCAGCCCATTGTCCAATGGAATTAGCAGTTAATGCTTTAACACTAGCATTTGTGCTAAAGCTACATCGATACTGATATACTAAACATGACAAGCGCATTCTCACAAGCTGTGGCCCACAATGCTCTTTATTTTTTCATATACTTGTTTCGTATAATTTTGACCAAAGCAGGGTCAGAGGACAGTAATGGTCAGGGACTGTCCTGAGGACATCAAATGGTCCCAAACAATATAGAGGAAGATGACTATTAGGGCACAATGCCTGTGGGGCTAGAAAACAAATCCCAGAGCATTTTGTTTGCTAACACATACTACTGAGTTATCATGACCTAGGTGTTTATCAGTATGTTACTTAGTATACGTTAGAAACTTGCCATCACTAAAAGGTATGTGACCCAGCAAGTATTGAAATACATGCTTAAAATTATGTTGCTGACAAAGATGTACTTCAACAGGCTCAGCTAGTCGAGATGCCAAAGTCTAAATAGAATGTACTTATATACACAGGAGTGTAACAATGTAATAATTATTTATAAAATATTGATATTGTTTTGGGATGTGGTTTATTAGAAGGTTGGTGATATTTATTATGATAAAATTATTATTTTTTAATTTCCCTCTCTTTTGATGTTTCCTACCTGTTTTAACATGTAGTTTATGTGCTCTCTGCTCATCAGAAAGCAATCAGTGCTTTAGTTGTTAACATAAAAACAGGGCTGGATAAGACAAGGTGTCATTGCTCCTTGTCTTCCTACTCTGTATATTCTCACACTAGAGAACTTTTGGTTGTAATTTCCAAATTCTATTATCCCTTCTTAGCTACTTCATTTTAAAGGCCCTCTTTGGGTTGGGGCAGTTGCGGATATGTATACAGACTGGGAGAAAAACTCTTTTGAGTTTTCTTGCTGAGAGGGATTTAGGGATCCTGGTGGAAGAAATACTTAACATGAGCCAGCAGTCAGCTTGCAGACTGGAAAGCCAAGAGTATCATGGGCTGCATTAGAAGAAGGGTGGCCAGCAGGGAGAGAAAAGGAATTACCCTCTCTGCTCTGCCCTTGTGGAGCCCCATCTGAAGTATTGTGTTCAGATCTGGGGCCCCCAGCTCAGGAAAAATGCAGAGCTTTGGGAGGTGAGAGGGTCCAGAAGAGAGCCACAAAGATGATAAGAGATCTGGAGAACTTCTCCTAAGAAGATAGGCTGACAGAGCTGGGCTTGAACAGCCTGGAGAAGAGAAGGCTGCGAGGAGACCTAATTACGACCTTCCAATATTTAAAGGGAGATTATAAACAGGAAGGAGATCAGCTTTTTACCTGGTTGGACAGTGATAGAACAAATGGGAATGGTTTTAAACTAAAGGAGGGAAGATTTAGTTGACATATCAGGGGGAAGTTTTTTGACTGAGAGGGTAGCAAGGTGCTGGACCAGGCTGCCCAGAGATGTTGTGGATGTGTTGTGGACCTTCCTGAAGGTGTTCAAGGCCGGGTTGGATTGGGCCCTGGGTGGCCTCATCTAACAGTTGACAACTCTGCCTAGAAAACAGAGTTGGAACTGTGTGATCATTGAAGTCCTTTTGAACCTAAAACATTCTATGCCTCTATGATCCTATAGTTGCTGCTGCAACTTGGCTAGGTGACACAGGCACAGTCCACATCAGCTGTTCCTGTCACTAACAATGTTTATCTCCTTCCCCACTGAAGTACTTCAGATGTACACCACAAAACACATGTACACTGTCAACAGAAATCCTGGCTCTTCCACTGAGGAAGAGGAGGAGGTGAGGAGAAGGAAGCACAGCCTCCAGCCCCTTCTCTGGTGTGGTGTAGGCCAGCAGAGCTGCCGTCAGCCATCTGCATTCCCTCCTCCCTGCTCCCGTGGAGGCTGCATGCCAAACGCCTGCAAATCGAAAAACATTTGTTCTGTACTATAAAAACCAGTGGCTAACAGCTGCACATGTTGTCTCCAGTGTTGTAAACCTGTCATCAATGCTGTATTGTTTACATATGGCTACAAGGCCTTGTAGCTCAGCATCCCTGCACAGTGCAGTGGCGGTGGAGGTATTCGTGACAGCTGTGTCAGCTGGAAGCAGCACAGCCAGCTTATTTGTTTCAGCAGAGGCCTTGGTAACCCCCACTCCAAAGACACAAATCAGATTCTTTCATTTTTTTAATGAGCTCACTGTTAATAATAGATCCACTGCAGTGCAGATGCTGGAATGGAAAAACTAGCATTTCCCTAACAAGGAGCAAAATTCTATAAGATATAATGGATTTCAACTGAAATAGTTACATCCAGCCAGGCAGCACTTATAATTCATGACCAAGTGTCCAAAATGAAATAAAAATCTGGGAAGGATGCAAAGGTGCTAATTTTCCACATCAGTGGAGTTTATTAAGTTCCTACTGATTAATATGAAAAGATGTTTGCTTGTTCAATTGTTTTCCTTGCACAGACATCTGAGAGACGTTGATTTAGATATTACAAGTATTTCTAGATTGACACAATGCTTTTAACACGGTAACTCAATTCTTTCTGAATTATAAATTGCAGTTATCATATAGGGGATGTTCATTTTTTTCTCTTAGTGACAATATTCTTATGTAAAGAAACAATTTATATATATATATACTTATGTGAAGGCCTTTCTTGAAATATCAATAATTAATTCATTGTTTCTTCCAACAACTTCTGTTACATTAAAAAAATATATATTAACTTTCCCAGTTCAAAAGGAGTCATTTACCCAGGATTCTTAGCATAGTATGATTTGAAGTTGCTTGGCCAGAGATGAGAGAAAAATATTAAATAAGCTATCACTTCAGAACGCATGCCATCCCACAGAACTCATAGAATGTCCTCAGATCATTAAAACTGAGGTTGAATGCTTACCTCCTCAGCAGGGATTATTCCAGTTATTTGTTAGGTATAAAAGAGAGAAGCATAGGCACATGCTTTCCAAGTCTGCCAGTATATATTTGTAGATAAACAAAAATCTCCAGTCCTTTCATGATGGAGTAGGCAGATTCCTGACACAGGGTAGAACAATTTAAGATGGAGATTACCTACTCTCACTAGTTTCTCCACTGATGTGGCCCCTCTTTGCTCTTCAAGGATTTCATTCTGCACACCTTCATGAAATTTAGGGCTGCTGACAACCTGTAGAGAAACTGTGCAACAGCCCCATGTCATCAACAAAAGCTGGTGCCAGCACCCCCAGCAAATAACAGATCAGTGTTTTTGGTGCCCATGTGGGTTTTGAGAGCACTGTATGTTGATAATGCTTTGCAGACGTGATTATTTTATTTTGGTTTCTGGAACAGATTTGGACAGCAGGCACTGTCCTGTTTTACTGCATGGTGCTGATACTCTCTCTGAACATATGCCTTTGGAAGAGTTAAGGCCTGATCTTGCAATGTGCTAAGCACCTTAGAGAAATTCAAAATATTCCATACCTCTGATATTTGCTGCACCTTGCAGCTTTGATCTCTTATGCTTCAGTTCCCCAAGCATTACTTATGTTACCCTTAAACATTACTAATACTTCAGTTAATTAGGAATGGACACATAACTACAACTACAATAGTCTACTTTTGCTGGTTGCTGCCTATTTGGTCTTTGAAAGTCATGTTTTATCACAATGATAAAACTCTTATAAAAAACAAAACAAAACAAAAAAACACCAAAGCAGACGGATATGCTGTAAAAGTGCTTGAGATCTTCACTGCTTGGCATGACTGGAAAATCTGCAGCCAGAGCTCCTTGTGTGGTATTACTCTGTCTGAAAATGATGGCAGAAGTCTGTTATTCTCCTGTAAGGACATGCTTTGGAAGATGACAAATATCTGCTGAGCACAAATATGCTGGGCATCTACACCTCCACAACAGCGGACACCATACCAGTGAAAGTCCATGTCCTGTGAATAGGGTCTCATTCTCCTAATGCCCAGAATGACAGGAAAAATACCAGCTCTCTTGGTCATCCTGACTGTACATTCCTTGTATCTAACCACAGCTACATTTGGGACTGCTTTCATTAGCACTCCCTGTATTGATGTGTGGTCACCACACTGGTAACTACTCTTTAGCCTTTGATCTACCCAGAAGAGCACTGATTCTGTTTTAACTAAAACGTTTTCTTTACAGGTTTTGCCTTTGAACAAGGATTGAAAGAACCAGCCTGAACTATCTTTTAATCTTATGTATTATAGATTATGCTAAATTAGATAGGATTTGAAAAATTACCTCTAAATGTCTCATAATTATTAATCATTATCCAGAATCCTCCAGCCCCCACAAGATGATCAAAGAACATTTGTTGTGTTGTTAGATGCTGGTAAAGGTTATGATATTCAATACTTCTTATTTTCTTAACGTCAGTGACAAAAACAAGTAACAAAAATGTAATGTTTTTTGGAATAGATTAATTTCATCCCCCTATTTGTATTCATTGGTTTTATTAATAGCATCACATTGTCTGATACTGTCTAGCATTTTAGAAGGTAGGATGACTTTATGCAGTAAGGACAACAACTAATATAATAGTAAAATAGTACAATGTTCCAGCAGATAAATATGCATTAGCATTTCTTAGAACTAACTTTACTGACCAACCAACAAAAAGGGAATTAATCTTATTTATTGTTACATCATTTATATCTAGGAATGTGTACATTAGTCTTTACGTGATTAATATACATTAGTACCACAGCACCCTTTTCATGCTCTTAGTAATTAGCTGTTGCTTGACATGAGGCTATAACGCTACTTAAAAGCAATTATAATCTATCATTTGCTGGCTTAGTCTGACTTTTAAGTTTGGAGCTTTTTGGCAAGAAGTACTACGCCTTTATTATTTGGTCATGCTGCAGCTGTTCCATATGGAAAGCCTAAAAATTCTCATGGACAGATTTTATTGAAAGAAGAGCATGAAAGCAGTAGTAACAGTAATAGTTGTGAAAGAGAGATTTGGTTTGATTGAAATTTTGGATACCCTCAAAATAGCATCAGTCAGTCTTCTCCAGAAAGAACATACAGACAGAAATATGCCAGCTATTTTATATGTTAGGCTTGAAAAAACAGGGAACTGTGTTTTATGACCCTTTTTAACCTTGAATTTTTGAATATTCCTCCTTTTTTCTATTTACTCCCTCTGCATTTTATTTTTTTGTTGTTGTTGTTTTGTTTGTTTGTTTGTTTGTTTGTTTCCAGAATCTTAAGGTATTCTACAGTAACATTCTACACTGCATTTTTAAGGGTTGTCTATAACTTTGAATTCCTGTCTTCTACTGAATCAAGATTTATAATTAGAGTAACTTTCAAACAGAAATTGATCAATGGAGAAGGAAGGATAATACTGAAGGTATTCTAATGCAGGTGTGGATAAGCAGGTAAAGCAGAAGTAGCTGACTCTGACTACTGAACACGCTTTGATATTTTCAGATGGCAGAGATAAACAGTACAGGTATCTTTAATTTTTTTTTTACATAACTTAAATACTTAATGGCAAAATTGGGACTTTCTTACACCTACGTGCTGCTGAAACTGAGACAGTGAGTAGAAACATGCTGAAATGCCACAACAATTCAATTGCCCTTGGATGACTGTAAAAGTGATATCCGAGTCTTTAGCATCAAGAGATTACAGCTGTAGTCAGTAAAAGAAATCTTGACACTCGTACCTTTTCTGGAGAGGACGCAAAAGAAGGTGTACTGGTATGAAGTATCGTTATGTTGTTATCACTCAGGTTCAAACTACAGCTGTGTCTGATCATTCCTTTTACAATAGTGCACCTCTTAAGCACAGTGGTAACAAAGCTCTGTATAATTTCTGCCTTCTAAGTAAGCTACATATTAAGCTACATATATTAAGTCCTGATTTGCTCTGACATTTTGGCTTGAACACATATTCTGAAAACAGATTGCATGATCAAAGGATTGCTTCCCTTAAAACCACTAACAAATTTTGTAGGTCTTTTTTTGTTGTTGCCCACTTGATCTGGTTTCTCATGATTCAAAAAAAGTGGAAGTTTTAGTTTGCTGTTCTTAGTACCCTTGTATCTGACACCTGTGTCTTCAGGCCTGTCGTTCTGTTTCATTTCGGGGGGTTTTCTGTTGTAATTTATTTGACATTGGGATCTACTTTCAGGGACACTGCCAAACTGTCTGAAGTTTCCAGCTCCCAGAGAGTGTGGCTTGCTCTAATGACATTGGTTACTGTGATAATAAAAGGTGATGGAGAAGACAAAAAAAAAAAAAAAGAGTATAATAAAATCCACAAATCTAGTGGATCATATGAATGTTAAGAATTTATTTTCCAGCTAAATGTGCCACTTGTATTGGTATAACTGCTTCATTTTTGGAGACAGTGCTGGCCTTTTGGAAGGCCAAGTGAAAAATATTAATGGTACCTCTGTTATCCTTCCTCTCGGGCAACACTGGCAGCATGCATGTGCTGAAAGCATAGCACAGTAGTGTAAGAAACATATGTCTCTCCATCTTGAAACAGTTTGTTACAAGAGGGGGTCATAATGCCTCTACCAGTAAATACGTGAAGAAATATCCATATCTCTTTGAAGCCGTAATGAGAAAATATACGTTGTCATAATCACCAGGAAACTGACAAGGATAGTATTCAGAGAAGAAATGAACTGGTTTGTAAAGAGCGGAGCATTGAAGTACATATGTAGCCTTCTAGAAGGAACAGTGCACAACTTTTATGACTTCATAACTTTTAAGAACAAGTTTTACAATGAAGTTCATGAAAAGAATTTAGGGCAAATGCTGTCCGTGACAATAGGATATACAGGCACAGTAAGCCAGGATGTCACCTCCCTCAAGTTTTCAAACTACATTTTTATATATACTCTTACTATGAAGTAGTTCTGGAGGAGAGACAAGGCTAATTTCTGAAATCTGGCGCTGTCTTTTGTTTAAAACTGACAGTATTTCATTGATCTATGGTGATAACTAAAAAAGACGTGATCAGTACTTTTAGTAAGTTAGGTATGGAAAATGATACCTGAAAATAACGTGTTAAAGTCCCTTCGTCTTTGCACAAAGCTCAGAAACACTGCTTATTATCATTTATTTAGGTTGTGTCACTATAGGGTCCAAGTTAAATGCAGAACTTTTGACACAGTAGAGTGGTTCATACTCCCCAGAATATCAGCTGTTTCTAATCTGGCTGCTGCCATCTGGGTACTGTGAACAAGAAAATGCACAAAATCCTTAGTGAGCTCATATATCTAAAGAGAAACATGGTGTAGTACACAGTTGCTTTTACATTGAGTTTGAATAGGTGCTTACAGCTATGAGACATACTCTTAAGTGGATATGCCATGATAGTAAGATTCTCTTTGAAGTTGTTCAACAGCCATTTGTACCATCAACAGTTTTCATGGAGTTTTAGTCACCCTTTCCTTGGGTCCATGCTTGAACAAGAACTTGCCAGAGGAAAGATCTCAAAGCAGTCTTTGATGATTAAATGACAGGTCATTATTATTATGAAATATGAAGCAAACAGTTCTCTCTGTTCTGGCTTCTTTAAAATTTAAACAGCTCTTGCCTCTCCATATGTTTTCATATATATATGGATATTTGTCAGAATCCTGCTATAGAAAGGAACAGACGCAAAGCCACAATGGTAGTCAGGGCACTGCTATTTTCTATGCCAAACTCTTACTGTGCCCTAAGGAAAGCTGTTACAAAACTAGCTCTTCTCAGCCTTGAAATCTGCACCTTAAACTTTTTGACAAAATAAGGGACATGTTGATATACGGAAAGCTCTGAGACATCAGAGTGGCCATGTTTGGGAAGGACATGATCATTCTGCTTTTGCTTAACTTTATCACTACTTTGGATACTTCTGCTTTTGTCCCACTTTTCCTTCTTTTGGTTGACAGTATATAAGATATACTCAAGTCTGCAGCTTGACAGAATTCCTGTGAGCAACTTGTAGTAAAGTTATTATATGTTTTTTGTGTATCGTGTGGAGAAAAAAAAAAAAAGCAAGCAAGCATTGACAAAATGTCCTCAATGTACCATTAATTCAGTTTATTATAGCCATAAAATGTATTGACTAAGAGTAGTATTAAGCCTATGTTTTTCAACCCATTTTTCTCACTACAGAAATAATGCTTCATCAAATCTACATTTTTTCTGCTTCATGCTTCGTACTTCCTGCACAGTCATTCTTCTGCTAATATAAGTGAAGAAGTTATGCTGAAAGCAAAACCTTCACCCTCTGATTTTTCACACTGAAAAGGCAGTATGATTTAGTTGCTGTCTTTCATTAACTGGAAAAGGATTAAAAATGTGAAAGTTGATAGCAAAGGACAAAAGCATGAACTGTTCATAAATCAGCAGAGGCTTGAGGTCCTTTTAATTATTTATTTTTAATTATTACAGTTAATAATAGTTTAATGTAGCTAGAATAATTGAATTGATTATTATTGGTTTTTGTGATGACTTCAGAACAGAGAACTCTCACCCCAGCTTAACAAATCGACTGATAAACTGTCTACATTGTTAAACATTAGCCTGGAAGTAAAAGATAGGAAAGCACATGCTTTGTCCTCTGATCAAGCAAGTTGTCAGTCAAAGCTGCAGAAATATAGCTACGGAGCTTGAGAACTGAGGGAACATAAGTTCAAGACCCAGGAGGGGAAACATAAGTCCAGACAGTATGCCAATTAATTGAATTAAACAAAAAAGATTTAAAAGGGGTTTCCCTCAGGAGACAACATAAAAGAAAAGACAATGGTTAATTCAGTAAGGACAAAAGCATAAATGAGCTAACTATGAAAGATTCAGAATACTTACAGATGATGGTGTCTGAAAAATTGAGGAACACTAGCTTGCAATTACTGTGAATTTATTATGCCCCAGCAGCACTTCTGATTTGGTCTCCTCTATCCTCTGAACAAATATGCTCATTCTTAAAATCCAAAGCAAAAGAAATAATTCCTTTCTAGTTTCAATCAGATGGTGAAACTGATTATGATCAGCAAAAGTTCAAAGACAAAGGCAACTTCACTGAAGTTTCTTGTCCGTCATCCATATCAGCATTCAGAGGCTTCAAGGCTTCACAGCAATTTAAGATGTATTTAGCAATGTTGTGTTTGTGAAGCCCATGAGCAATACAGGTCCTTATGCTTCCCTTCTCCTGAACAATTCAGAGATAAATGGAAGAATATGAAAAGTCTCTTTTCCCATACTGGACGAGCATGAGTGGAAGGCTGTTCATGCAGACAGGAGTTGTTCCTCATGCTGTTCCTATTGCTGAGGATGTTGAGACCTCTCCCAGTAAGGAGCTCTTGCTCCACAAAAAGAGGTGACTTTCAGAGAAGCTTTACAAACTCTGTGAAGAACATATCTGCCATTAATAAATACCCAAGACTTGCAAATGATATTTTGTCCTATGCATTGTGAAGATATTTAATAGTAGAGAAGGAAAGATAATGAAAAGAGAAAGTTTTAATATCTCTGTGATTGATATTCAGAGGGTTTTGAATATTACAACTTTACAGAACTATATACTCGGAAGTTTTCAGGAACCACCACCCTTTCCAAGGTAGAAAATTGACACTCAAGTATGCATAAAGTTCCACAAACACAACATTCAAGAGTGCAGCCACATCTCCCAGCCAATTACAGAGCTCTGAACTGATGGAGAGCTGACACTCAGCAGCCTCTTTAAGCCAGAGAAATATATTGTAAGGAAGCCTGCCTCACCCTCTCACATATTCTGAAAGGGAAAAACTCACTTCTTTTTCTCCTGGCTTCCTATCCTAACCCACATCAGACTGTTCCAAAGCAAATCAGAATGTTTAATTAACTCAAACTTGTAGTCCTTTACAGTGGTTCTTGCTTCACTTAAGAAGGCAAGTGCTAGGTAGCTCCTTAGCTCAGTAAAGTCTCCATGTCCTAATTTGGCGGATGGGACTTCAGGGTTTGGTAAAACAGATATGGCTTCCTACTGTGTAGTTCTTCTGCAGCTTCATTATGGTTAACAGCAAAGACCATCAGAGCAGCATTAGCTGCTTTCCAAGCCTGTATTTTCTCCATTTTGCTAGTACTTCTTCCTTTTCTCAGTTTTGTAATACTTGCCTTTCTTCTTTGCTTGCTGGAGTGTTGCTTCTTTGCGTTTATCTGAATAGGGACAACTTCCCTTGCAGTAATTAACCTCTGCTATTCTGTACAGGGATGAGCAAAGGGGAGGTCACACAACCCTAGGGAAACCTATACTTTCATACACAGGTACTCTCCCCTCACAGCAGGTTTTTCTCCATTCTAACAGCCGTACTACTTCAACTTCTCTTCACCAGTGAAAAAAGAAAGAAATAAATAAAAGTGTGAAGCTGTTACTCTGTGGTGAGAACTAATCACTTACCAAATTAATTCCAATAAATCAAATCCCTACTGAGTCATATGTAGAGTCATGCAGGTGGATATTAGAAGAGGGGAGCAAGAAATATTGGCATTCATAAATTTAAAAGAGAGCAAATTGATATTTTTTAATTTGTTTAAACAAAAATTGTTCCCTGGATGGAACACTGTGTACTGTATTTTGCCTGGAGCAAATGTTTATGGCTGAGTTAAAAAATAGAAGTTTGTGACATCTTATAGCACTGCACATGCACACAGAGACATATGGACATGCACACAAGCCAGTTTCTGTCCAATTGCTTTAAGTCAGATTAAATCTCTGCTGTCTCAGCTATTAGTGGGTGTCTTGGGAGGCATCAGGTTTGAAAAGATCCTTCATCTGAAGCGATCTCATGTCAGCTTGTTATAGTGATGTGTGGTATGCTTTTGTTATGTCCTCCGTGGCACCTATCAGTACTTCAGGTAACAGCACCGGGAACTGGAATTCGAGTACTCATGTCCAGAGGAGATATTTTAATGGCAACTCTAAAAGCAGAAACAGTGCTTTGATTTATCAGAAGATGATTCAAGCAAGTGCTGTATCTTATATTAGATGTGTATCTCTATAGACTACTGAGAGAATGCAATAGTCAACAGAGTTGTTCTGCAGGATTATGAATGATATGAGCATCATCAATAATTCCTTATTTATTTTCTCCTTGTGCATGACCTATGGAGAAAGTGAAGAGCTGTCACTTTTACATACCTTTTTTTCCTAATGCATACCGTAAAGCAAACGATCACTACATGGAGCTGTGCCAGCTCACAGTTCTGCAAATTGCGAGTGTTGCAGAAGAGTGGTTCATCAGTTGTCTTGGTCAGTATTGCAAAACTACTTTTCTTTTTATATTGAGAGAAGTGCTTGCTGTTTTAACACAACATTAGCTGTTTTGCCTGCAATGTGTAATAATGGGTGTAGTCACTAAGGTATGATCTTAATAAAGAAGACAGGCAGAATAATAATTCAGAGACTGCTGATTGTGATCTCCATACAGACTTATAACTGCTTCTGGGGCTGTTGTGTATGTAAAAATCTATACTGTAAGGGTACCTAAGGTGGAGACTGTGTTTCACTAGAACTGTCATTAAAGCTGCCCCCTCCCAATATGAGGAGTCTGCTCCCATCTTGCCCAGAAACAGTTGTCAACTGGGGGCCAGGAAATGAGTGAGAGCTTTGCTGTAAGGAATCAAAGTGTCTTGAGGTTGAAATGTGGACTGAATGCAAAGTTTCTCTGAGTGACAATCCTATTACCAGCGAGGACTCAGGAGACCAACCAAAATTCCCAAGTTAGGATGCCAAAAGGTATTTATTTCCCTCTATCTTATTCACACTCATGCATACACATTTAATTTTTGAGAAAATTCAGCAGTCTGCCCCTCTGGGGATGTCTTTAGGAGTGGTGGTCATACTCTCTTTTGAAAGTGTCTTTCTTTTTGTACCAACAACAACAAAAAAAGACATTATTTACTATTGATAGTAAAGATAGCACAGGCAGCATCACACAGGACATATCTAGGAAAATCCCTAGTGTGAATTCTTGTACTTCAATGAAAAGGCACCGCATGAGTGATGAAGGGACAAGTCTTTCATTACAGATGCATTGGACTAGTGTCTAAAGACATAAGTTCCACTTCATGAGCATTTTGAAAATGTGTTTTTTGTTCTGAAAGCAGAGAGCTTCAAAATAATTTACAAAGGAAATGGTCTCTTTTGAAGCGTATGACTCATGCCAGACAGAATAAAAAGCTTCTACTCATTGCTGCTTCGTAAACCAGACCCAAAAAATCCCCTCATCCTCTTGAATGGGTTGTAGCATGTGACATTTCCGCAAGGTACTACTTTACAGAACTTTTGTCTGGCTCATGGAGTTATGCTCTTCCTCTTGTTCACCAAAGACAGTGTTTGAAGCTCTCCAGAATGGAATTATTGGAGACCAAGAAACCTGGCAAAAGGATTCTAACAAGGAGAGTGCCCAAGAAATTATGTCTTTTGTTGCCACTTCTCTTTGCTGGGAACAAGGAACCTGGGGTAGGAAGCCAGTTTATGTACCTGTCAATATTGGCTTATTTGGTTTTCTGGGACAGAAGTCTTTTGAGTGCTGTACTACTTTTTAAGTTGTTCGATGTTACCAAGTATTGTGACTTTCCTAACTGACTGCTGAAGACCTCAAATCCCTTGGTATGTTAAAAATCAAACCAATTTCAACATATGAAGCATAGTCCCAACCATTTTCTGGTTCATGTAGGGTCCTCCAGGATAACAACTGAATTACAAATGTTTTCAAGTAGTATAGTGATCAGCACCTGCTCAGAGGTAAAGCAGTTGCCAATGCAGTCTTTACATTCTTCAGAAACAATACATGCTCATAAGTGCTTGTTTCCCTCTCACTATTGTCAAAGGCAGTGAGAAAATGCGAAGGGGTGAATTTTCATAATCCACTTGCATCTTGAAGCCTGTAGCCAAGTGCCTGTCAATCAACTTTGAGGTGAGGACATGAAAGGGAAGCTCCCTGGCAGGTGGGGGAGTAGACAGGGAGTAGTAAGCCAGGAAGTACCCACCACACTGGAAAGTAGACAGCAGCCAGAGCAGGATTGCTGCTTTCTGGAGGCAAGGTGTTTTGTTGTGGCTTTTAGAGTTTGAGTTTTATAACAGATATGGATCTCATCACTTTCTGCACAGCCTGTTCCTCATTAGTTCATATTTGGCTTCCAGTGGTGTTCTTCATTGCACAGTAACTGAAGTTATTGCTTTCAGCTTTCATTACAGGTGACAAAAAAGAAATAGGACTTGCTTAGATTCAACACTTTGAGAAAGATGACCCAGTTGCCCTCTTTCCCCTGGACTCATTTATCTAGTCCCAGTAAAATTGGCTCTTACCCATAAGGTTTACTCACTCAAAATACTTTCTCTAATTCTCATTCTCTTGAGAGTAAAGAGGGCACTAAGACTGAAGGACAGCTAACAAAGCAAGACAAAATAGTGAACAATTTAAAATACTAAACTGTAGAAAAATCTACGGTTTCTGTACAGTCCAAGAAAACATTCCCTCCTATATTTGATCCTACAGTTTTTTCATGAAGCTTATTTATACCTTGTAATTTAAAGTAGTGGTCTCACCCCTTAGGCTTTTTACTGAATGGATGAATTTGTCATACAACCCAGTTTACCAGTGAAAACAACATTTCTTGTGAATTTTCCTGTTCTCTTTCAAGGTGTGTTTGTGTGTAACAGCTTTAAAGTGCTTTCTCAGCAGTTGTGGTTAGCAGAATTTGATCAAAGCAATCTGTAAAAATCAAATCAAACACAGAAGAGAGTGTCAACACAGCAATGCTTTAAAATGTGCATGTATACTCAGCAAGGTTTGTGCAGGGAATTACTTTACAGATGGTAAGCAGGGGTGAGAGGATGATGTTCATTTGCTTTTCCAATGTCTCTTCAGTTCCAGAGTATTTTGTAGCCAGACGCATAAACCATGGAACACATGGCCAGAGGGAGTCTCAAGAATCATCATCCCCAGTTCTTCTTCATTTCAAAGCCTAAACTATTACTGGAGAGAGGTGTTCAACTAATCCATTCCTGAGATAGTCTAAGAGACTCTGCAACCCACAATACAAGGGCCTTCAGTCCTTGTCGTATTCCTCTAGGCTCTCGTTTCATTAGTTAGAAAGTATTTTCTGAAAGATAAAACAAATCTCTCTAGTTAAAAGACTGCGATGAAATTGCTGGAAGTTAACTTTTTTAGGTCTTGCTCCAACACCAGTGGACTCAGAGGACAGAATTTACTTTCATCATTTGTAACACATCTAGAAGTTCTCACTCTGTCTGTTCTTTAGTATCCTCAAATATTTTCAGTATATCATGTTTCTTAGTCTTCTGGTCAATTCTTCTGTTCTCCCATGAACTGTCTTTACTGTGTCTGTCTCATTTTTACTTGTGATACAATTAAATTAGTTGAAGAATTGCCAAAAAATAGCTGTTATTATATGCAGTGACATCTTGAACCTATATCACTTTCTGAAGTAACAGAATTGATTTCCATCATTTATGGAGAGCTAGTGAAGCATCTCAAAACCAGCTAAAACCCTTAGGGAGCCAAATATTCTGAGTAAGTTTCATATCATATCTTCCACATGAGGTAGTTACAATGCATTAAAAGCAACTAGGATCATGTATAGCAAAATTTACATTAACAGTATGGAAGATGAGAAGAAAAAAAAAGAGAATTTTTTCTAATTTTTTCTCCAAGACCTTGCTTCCAGCTACCCACCCAAGAGTACAATTTGGAGCTGTCTGAATTCTGTTTTTCACAAATTTAGTTCTAATTAAAGAAGAAAACCTTCTTCACTCCCTGTCAAAACTTTGTCATTATATATATTTGCAGATTTCCAGCTATACAATGTATCTGGTTTTATGTTAATGACACACCAGAAACGGAACTGCTTTGAGCACTGCATAAGAGGTTGTTCATCAGATCCAAGCATTTATTGAAGTTAGGCCAATTTCAACACCATTTTTTTAAATTATATATATACATGCTAAAAAAAAACCACAAAAACCAACAAGCAAACAAGCAAACAAAAATACAACACCACCAAGAAACACAAAAATTCACACAGATGCAAGTTGCAGCAGTGGCAAAATGTCATATTTCTCCACCTTTGGAAAGGTATGCAGTATCCTTCATCAGAAAGGTGACACAAGCAGCTAAGGAGATACACTGTGCAGAAATTGTCTAGTTACCTGTAAAAGAGCAGTAGAAACATGTTTTAATACTTCATGGAACTGAATTTAAAGTATTAACAGAGCATAAACTTCTAAACATCTTTTCCTTTTCCATAGGCTTCCACTGTTCCTCAATTCTGCAAGTCTAAAAATCCCAAAAGCTTTCGTACAGCATTTATATTTTTCTGCCCCCAGCCCAAGTCTCGAACATAAAATGAAAGAGCAGCAGCAAGAATCAACTGTTCTTGAATGTCTGAAGATTCATGTTGAACACAGGGTTTTCAACTTGTTTTCTTTTCCAGATTGGTTCATATGAATCTCTTTATGACACATAATAATAATAATAAAATAGCATTTATGCACGTGTGTAAGTAATTGTATAAAATCATCCGTAATTACAGCGTTAGAGTTGCCTGGAAATCAGCAGTATTCTTTCATCCTACTTTTCTTTCCCAATGTCAAATGTTTATCAAAGTAAGGATAAGAATAACTTGATTTTATGCATTACCGCTGCTCCACTAATATTACTGATGTTGATGCCTCTCAACATTTATCACCTTCTTACCACATTTTTCCATTTAATAGTTCACATCATGAGACTTCATACAAAGGCACAAGGACAAATAACTATTGTTAATTTAGTGCTCTCCTCAGTAAGCTTTATGATAGCATTTTTGAATGACCTTTTCTGTTAAATGAAAATCATTCCAGCACCACATCTTATTTATTACATCAAGAAATTCAGATACCAAAAACTTTTTTTGCATAAGTTTTGTTGTAATTAGAAAAATATAAATTCAGATGTGAAAACTAACCTGGTGTTTTGTTATTCTGTTCAGTATTATACTTGAGTATGCAGTAGTACCACAGACATGACATGGACATGGTTCATCCTGTACCTGCATGCTGGTTACAGGTCAAGATTCTGTGCTAGGGCCTCTTACAATTCAGTACCTTTATCAAAGATCTGGAGGAGGAGGGAGAATGCACCATCACCATGTCTGCAGATGACACCAAATGGGTGATGCAGTCATTGTGTTTGGTGGCAGAATTGTCATTCAGAGGAAGCTAGACAGGCTGAAGGCCAACAAGGACTTCATGATGTTCAACAAGGAGAAAGGTGAGACAGGTTAGATATGCTAACTCCATGCAGTGATACAGGTGGGAACTGAGCAGCTGGAGAGTTCTACTGAACAGAATCTGGAGGTTCTGGTGAACAGTGGGTTGAGTGGGAGCCAGCAGAGGGTCCTGACAACAAGGAAGACTAATAGCTTCCTGGACTGTGCTTAACAAAGTATAACAAGAGTATCACTGTAAGTCATTATTTACTCAGCCTGTGTTAGACCACACCAGAAACACTTTTCCCAATTTAGCATTCCCCCCCCCACCCCTTCCCCAATGACAAGAATGATGTTAATAAAATGGAGCTAGATCAAGGAAGTCCAGTCTAAATCATAGTCTGGAGCTTGCTCTCTACGCAGAGGCTGAGGAATTGTGGCTTGTTAAGCTTGGAACAGCTTCCAGAGCACTCAAAAACGGTCCCCTCAGTACCTCTGGGGGAGTCATAAAAATTACAGAGAGGTATTGCACGGCGGGAATGTGAGAGCCAAGAGGCGTAAACTGAAACAAGACAAGTTGAAATGTGATGAAAGAAAAACATTTTTCTCAACGAATGCAATCAGGCAATAGAATGGGATGCCCAGGAAAGCCTCTGTGAAGTCTCCAACACTTTGCAGTTCATTCTGCTTTGATCAAGAGACTGGAAAGAGAACTCCCAAGACCTTTCCAACCTCAAGAATGAAATATTATTATTAAGATATTGAACCTTGCACCCTTTTCTTCTTGATAATCTAGAGGGCATATCTTGAACCCATATTTCAAGTGACTGAAACAGGTTGGTATGTACTAGTGTTCAATACCAATAATTTCCATTAATCACCACTTTCTGAAATGTTAGTAAATATGAATGCAGCTCAGACCACATTTAGATAGGTTTTTCTTCATCAACAAGGTGTCCTCAATTCTTTCTTGTATTGTTATTCCCTCTTTCCTACTTTATATGTACCCTATCTCTGCTGTGTGAGCTCATTTCTTTATTCTGAAAAATAGCAAGCCACACTGGGGAACACATCCAGCTGAAAAACAATATGCAAGAGAGGAGCAAAAGGGACTTCAAGACTTTGTTTCTACCCTGAGTAAGTTTGCAATAAACATTTAGTCTCTGGAGTTTTTAGATCATGTATAGGACGTGTATAAAAATAGTTGCTACTTATGAAAGGTTTAAGGTAGGATGGATGGTACTGAGGCAATTTGTCATTAATGATGTGGATTGACATACTATGGGAGAACAAAAAGACTAGCCCAAGAGAGGTAATGTAAATATCAGACTAACAGCTGAAACTGTCACTTTCAAACACAATTTACAGCCCAAATAATTTTATTTCCAAGAGGGTTAGTAGATAAAGCTGACTCATCCTCAAACATGTTTGCTTTGCAGGAGGAGCTATGTATTATCTTGAGATGAATTTGGGAGTACATCTTAAGTTCAGTGTATTTATAAATAACATTGAAAATACAGTGAGCGTTGACGTATGAAGTTTGCTGATACTACAGAGTTATTCAGTGTGATAGGAAGAGCAGAGATTAGAGGAGTGCCCACATTAGCTTTCTAGTTTTTGTCAAGAATGTGCTTTTGAAGCAAATTTTATGATCCTCAATTACTAGACTGTACATGTGTTGTCAGGAAGTCTCTGAGTGTACAATCTAGATTGCAGCTTAGGAGAAACTAAGCTGGAAGGTGCACTCTCACTACTAATTAGCTTTCCATCCACATACGCAGGCTAGTTCTAAGTATTCTCCCATACAAACACCTAAAATGTGTGTATATGGATGTTGGATTCTCAGCATCATCTGCTTCACTCTGTAATTGTTTCATTCTGAGTTCTTACTGAGCTGTACCACTTAGTAATGTACACATATTGTAGGAAGAGCTGTGGGGAAGTATTACAAGTCTGAAAAACACAACAGAATTGAAGTTCAGTTCAAATAAATACAGACTAATGCTCTCAATAAAGATGGAGAACCACTCCAGTGTAAAATGATGGACTCTCAACAAGATCTTGGGGATATGTTAGATACATGAAAAATCAACTATGTAGTTCTTGTACCTCAAAATAGATAATCAAAGACAAGTAACAGACTTTCTGAACAAAAAATGACTGAGCATCCTAGGAAAACAGAAAACAAATCCACGGCATACCAGCATAGCTGACACAGAAAAGATAGATAGGTGCTGTCTCTTCACTGTCTTTTCCAGTACAAGAGCTGTCATTATACAGATGGAACTAGTAGGAGCAGAATTCAATATAAAAGGTGCTGATTCTTTACCTATCAGCAGTGCACAGATGGATGTTGTAGGCACAAAATATTTTTTCTTCTCTTGGTATTTGTATTTGCCTACTGCTAAGACCAGACATCTAAACTAGTTGAACCCACAAGCTGAGAAAAACGTTGAAAAACACAGGTGAAAATAAAAAGGAGTGTGGGTTTAAAAAAACTTCCAAGTCACTGTAATTTAACTTTTATTTGTAAAATCTTCTGTTCTGCAATCAAAATGTCTGTCTTCTTAGCAAGATCAGTAATGAAACACAGCTGGAGTAAGAATCCCTATGACTTATTCCACATTTGTCACCTTGTTCCACTTTTTTCATCTTAAGCATCAAGTTTTATTTAAAGTTTATTATAACTATGTATTCTTGGTTGACTGTTGTGGGTCAGCAAAAGTAAAGGTAATTTTGAAGGTAGTAAGCCTTTCAGAGGGATGTTTCCCAGTCTATATTCCAAGTTCAAGAAAGCCTAGGGCTAGTAGATGCTTAAATCACTGCATAGGATTTTTCTCACCTCCACTGGAGTGCTTCCAGGACATCTCAGTTTGAAAACGATTCACTCAGAGGCTGAAAGAGTGATCTATTTCTTTTCAGTTTGAAGCCCTGAACATAGCTGTTGAGTAATAGCCAGCTTCAAGAATAGCTGTCACTCTATCAGACTGAGTTTGGAGCTGGAGGTGATCAGAAAACAGGAAAAATCTGTATAACTTAAAGCAAGACAGAATGACATTTAAAGACACTTTCCCCAGAGCAAAGCTGAGACCCTTCCTGAGCACTGTTCCAGTTACACTGGTAGCGTCTGACTTGGGGGGGACTTGTCAGGCAGGCAATGATAAAAGAATTAGTATAATTGGAAAATGCAGTTTGCAGGAAGCAAAGAATTGAGCTCTTTAGTTGCCATTTAGCATGTGCTGGCTAAGAACACCAGTTGTCTTCTTTTTTCTGCACTGCAGTGTTTGTTCTGCTGCTTTCTGCAGTTTTGAATATATGTTTCCTGGCCTTGGAATTAATGTACTAGCTGAGGCATGGCAGCTCTTAAAAGCAGAGTACCTCACACTACTACTGCAGCATACATAATTTTCCTGGTTCAAACCATCCTAATGGAAGACAACCAAGCTTAATAGAGTTACCCCAGGGAAGAATTTGGCCCATAAAGCCTACCAAGATCTCATGGTCCATCAAACATGGCCTTATAAACCCAAAAGATAAAAATCCACCTATATTTTATCTTCTCTTTTTAAGTCTTGTAATATAAGTAGCTGTCATTTTCCAGCTGCCTATTCAGTTGATTTACGCTACTTATATTGATGACTTTAGTTCTTTGTTCCTTTTCTGTGAGGAAATTGGCCTGAGATGCTTATTGTCTACTCACTGCTTTAACAACTTCAATACCTTAAGGTATGCACAAGGGCTTTGCAAGGAGTCTCCCAATTGTTCCCAGCTAAGTGTCCCTTTCTCAGCAGCTTGAACAGCCACAGCACTCACTACATGGCTGCAATCAGAAGGATTCAGAGGGCTCCTGAGGGAGAATCTGGGACTCTGGCAGCTTTGTACAAGATCAACAGCAGAGTGAACTCCACTGCAGTGACTGAAGGTGTATTGACAATGGGATCTGCGTGATTCTGTCATGGGCTTATGTGGTAAGCCTTTAGTAGCAGTGGGCTGCAGGAGTGCCCTCTCTGAGCATAGCCCAGGAGTCCACCGTGGGGCAGGAAGGCTGAGGGAGCTGCTGTACATGGGAATCCATGTTGGAGCAGTTCCTGAAGGCTGGGCCCTATGATACAGAGCTGTGTTGGAGCAGTGCTTGGAGAAGTGTGGCCAATGTGGGATCAGTTTGGGAAGAAACCCACACTGGAGCAGGGGAAGGAAGTGACCATGAAGGAACAGCAGAGTTCAAGTGTTGTGTGCTGATCACTGACCCCATTTCCCTGTACTGTTTGGTGGGGAGAGACAGTGGAGGGTGGATGAGAAGAAGGTGGTTTTAGTTTGCTTTTAGTTCTCACTGCTCTAAACCATTATCAGTAGACAATAACTTATATTAATTCCCCTACACTGAGTCTGTTTTGCCCATGACTGTAATTGGAGAGTAATCTCCCTGTCTTCATCTCAACCCTTGAGATGTATTTCATCATATTTTTTCTTCCTGCTCTTTTGAGGATGAGGACTGAGAGAGTGGAGTGGTAGAGCTTTGCTGCCAATCAGTGTAAAACTACCGCATATTCTAGATGAAGAATTTTATAACCAGGAGGAGATGATAATTTGTGCCTGTTTAAATGGATGTTAAAGGAAGTAAGCTGAGAATCTCAGTCTTCGTCATCTTTTAAGCATTGATTTTGAAAAATCCACTACTGACATTTTGTTTCTGAAGTGACTGTTAAGTCTGTGGGCATATTGTTGCTTATATATGATCTTCTTAATTAAATTCTTCTCCAGTGCTTGTGGCATACTAAAATCCACAAAAATTGTCATATTATAAAAAGTATAAATTGCACATGTGCATACACACACCAAAAATGAAAATTCAGAGGTCCTCATATACAGAGTACTTGTATGGGTATGTGTGATGCCCTGAGAAGTACAAAGATTACAGCTGCTCTATATTGGCTCATTTCAACAGTGAGCAACTTTCCAACCACCACTACAGAGAATTAGCTGGACCTTGTTTTATTCAGTCCTGCAATGACAGACTTCAGTGAGAACCTGCCCTTGTGTGAAAGCTAAAGGCTAAACTATGGGAACATATTTTATAGCAGGAGGTGAGCTGGGGTCTGACTAATCATCTCCTTTCCTTTTCACATCTGTTCTGTAAGTTCTAATAGTCAATAAATCACTTAACTGCTAGATATGACTTGAAACTGTACTGTGTCCCCACATCAAGGGCACTGGAGCAACCTGCTTTCTCAGTGCTCAGAGAAACCTGCAGAGAAACAGAGGCCCAATAAAAGTTGTAGTGGACACAGTCATGACTCTGCAATGGCCAGCAGCTCCCATGGGATGGGTCATTCCTGGCCAGGCTGTCCTGCAGTCATCTGTGCATGCCTCCCTACAGCCTCAGAGGGACTGAGCTGCTCTCTTCTACACAGTCTGAGAGCTGGCCCCAAAATAATCCTCCAAAGGGGATGCTCTCAAGGCTCTGAAAATAGTAGGGTGTGTTCTCATGGTCTTGAGGAGGTAGTTTCAGCAGACACAAACTTGGATATAGCAGTAGCACCCATGCGAAATGCTCTCCCTCTGTAGTGGGGCAATGCAAAGATTGTCTGAATTCATGGCCTAACACTAAAACTTCTGTTCAGTTTTCTACTGGAAAATGATGCTTAAGAAAAACATTTAAGTATGTAAAACCAGTCTTTTAGTTAAGGTTAGTAACAACCCCAAACTGATATCTGGCTACGTAGTTGTATGAATTTATGGCAAGAATGTGTGGTAACATTACGAGAAATGAATATTGATGTCTGTAGTATATAGAGACAAATTGAGCTCTAATGATTTCCTAATAAAGTAATTTGTTCATAGATCACAAGGGGATACAAGCAAGAAATTTTTAATGATAAGGCCAAAGTAATTATTTTTCAGCATCTAATTACACCTGTATAACTAATCTCGGCTACATTTGCTGAACTAAATGATGATATATAATGCCCCAATGAGGTTCACATTTGTCATTAAAAGCCAGTTCCTGGACTTTGACAAGAGGGCAGAGAAGCTCCTGAGAGGTAATTTAATATAATTAGGAGGCTATTATGTTTACTATCTGCACATTGTTCTTGCTTCAGATTAAATCCGACAACTGGAGAAGGTAGAGGAACATTTTCCCCAAAATTAGCCTTGTCATCTCAGATCAAACTTTGCCTGCCGTTTACTCTCCTCCCATCTCTAAATTGGAGCTAATGAGAAAGAAGAAGCCTGTGCAGAAGTCACAGTAACAGTGTGCACTTCGCGTTGGGAGAGATTCAAAGAGAGTTGTGTAAAGTTTGTTGAGGCATACATGAAAGGACCAGTCTGGTGTCTTTAATGACATAGGTTTGTATTTTCAGTACACCCTACATGTTTCTCAGAAAACTTAAAGGATTTAAAATTTTGTTCTGTGTTTCAGTTGATAGGCTATTGGACGACAGACTATTTCTCTAAGTTTGCTTACACAAATGAATCCAGCCTCTGTTTCATGGTCAGAACAAGCTAATTAAGTATAGCTTTTTAATACTTTGTGGGGTTGCTTTTGCTGCCTGTGTAGTTCACACACTCCTGTGGAGATATTTTTGGTCTGTGAAGGAGTTTATATACCTTCTAGAGAAGGGAAAAGCCATTGTGCTCATATTGAGTTTGTGCTCAATGTTGAGTTTATCCACTTTTTTTTTGCCAAACTGGAACATCAGACATACCAACAACTTTTATGTTCTTCTTTACTGCATTGCTTTGAGGGAAGAGGACAGTGAAGGAGCCAGCAGATATGATGCAGAGTGGGAGAGAACATAGCGTTTCTTTGGAGCGGAACTTTTCAAGGCAAGATGAACAGCAGGAAATAGGAAATTCAGGATAGATTAATGGCAAAAGAGATTTTCAACAAAAATTCATGTAGTTTTTTCACATTTTGGACACATGAAAGTTTCTAGAAGCCAATGCAGCAAGATTCCCATGGGCCAAGTAAGAACATTGACAAAGGAGATAAAAAGAGAGAGGTCTTGTGGGAATTTATTTAAATGAGAAGACTTCCTCAGTAAAATATCTGCTTGTTGCGTTCCTCCTTCCACTCTAAAGGGATATATTTCCCACAGGGCTCACTGGTCCTTTTTTTCTAAGCAGATCTCCTCTGTGGAGCAACAGATCCAGGCTCCTTCTGTAAAAGGGAACACTCAACATAGTCCTTCAGGGACAAAGTCCTGCCATTGATGGTCTGCAAGTTTTCTCTGTGCTGCTACTTTTCCTCTGAGGTTCACATGGCAGCTGCTGGCAAGGAGAAGAACAAGGTGTTTTTCTTGTTCAATTCAACCAGCCTTTTTGGTGAATCGGTCAACAGCCCTGCTTGGTTTGTCTGTGGGGTCTTTCACCTTCCACATTCTGCTGGAAGCTGGTCTCGCATTGCACCTGGATACAAGTATAGAGCAGATCTTCCTCCCAGCACCCTGGGGGGCCTTCCTCCCAGTGCCTTGCAACTTTCTTTCTTTCTTCTCCTCACAACCACTGGCTTAAATCTTCATTGCAGGCTGCACAATAACTTTCCAGGTAGTTCCTGAGCTGTTCCCTGTTCATGATGAAATTTAGCTCCATCCCCAAAATCTGTCTTGCTTCCGAAGATTACCTTTATGAAGATTACCTGAAGAGATATGATCAGCATTGTGAATCAAGAATCTGATTTCTAATTTACCTAGATTTTCAAATCCCTTTTTTCCATTACTCAGTGAAGCATAATAAGCATGATGTATTAATAACAAAGGATAATATGAGCTACATATTAAAAGGAAAGGCTTTTGTACTCCCTATACAACTGGTGCTGCAATGCTGTAAAAAGGACATTGTCACCCTGTGACACATTTTATCCTGTAATACTATTAAGAAGACTATCAAAATACATTATTTGCTTTTCCAGTCGTAGTCATATAAATTAAAGATGCCTAGAAGCATCTTACGTTCATACCTAGCAGCTGTGAAAAATGATCTAATTTTGATTGCAAATAGTATAACAATCTCCTTAGTGGCATAACTCTTTATTTGCTGTTTTTTCTTCATTCTCCAGCCTCAACTTTTGTCAGCTACAAGCACTAACAACAGGTTTCTCTTTACCACCTTGATTCTATCTACAAAATTAGAACATAGACAATTAATAGAAATTCTGCTTTGTTTTCCTATATTTTCAGTGTAGTTTTGGATTTTCTAATTTAAAAGGAATATAGAGCTGGCTGCCCTTACTACCAACATATCATTAAATGCATGAAAGATGTCAGTCCTTCTGTCTTCAGTGACACACTTCACAGTCCTTATCTGCAGTGTGACTAGATACATAGTCTCATGACAAGTCTGCTAGGGTTTTTTAAGTGAGATAATAATCTCACTTAATCTCGTATCTCACTGGCACAGGCTGCACAGAGAGGCTGTGCCCAGAGTCTCCTTCTCTGGACATGTTCAAGATCCACCTGGATGCCTACCTTTGCAACCTGGGCTAGGGAGCTGCTTTGGCAGGGGGTTGGACTCGATGTCCGGAGGCCCCTTCCAACCCCTACAATTCTGTGATTTTGTGATCTTAGCAAGTGAGCTGAGAGGAAGAATTCTTTCTTGGGTTAGTTAGACTTCCTGGTCAGATTTTTTTTTAATTGTTGTTGCAAGTTGTTTTTTCTGCGAATATCAGGAAGAAACTTGCCTGTTCCTCAAAATCCTCCAGTTGAAAAGGTTTATATCTATGATAACTTATTGATATGAAATCTGAATAACCATAGGAGGCATCTCAAAATTAAAAACAGACAAACAATCCTGGAATCTATGAGGAGTAATATATTTCCGTCATCGTTAAAATGTTGTGTCAGAGACTAGAATATATCTCCCTGTGGGAAGATCCAAATGATTTAGTTTTGCATCTGTTATCAGACTTCTTAAAATTATGGTTTATTTGCCACATAAAATAAGAATTTCCTATTTTAATTTCAATTTTGGAAGTGTCTTTGCTGGCTATTTTTGCTCAATACACCACAAACTCGCACTACAAATCATATCCAGTCTTTCATTCAGGATGCATTCAAGTAATTGCTCCTGTCCTGTCCTGCTCCTGAAATTGATGGTATCTGTGATGGTTCTTTTGTTTTATCGGATGGATTTAGTAGCAGACTGGAAGATTGCTCTGTGTGATGGCAACTTCCAAAGTGTTGACATTTGTCTTTATTTCACGTCAATCATTAGAACTAGGTAGTCAGACTGCATAGTGGGTAACTTAAATACAAGGCTGGAAGCAAAACACAAGCCTGCAGCCAGCCACTTAGTACTACCCATCTTCCCACAGGCTCACTCCTCCCCTCTGCTCACAGAGGCAGCATCAAGCTAGCATCCACCACGTTCACACTGTAGCTGCAGACTAGCAGGGCTGGCACCCACTGAGGGCAGAAGTCTGTTAACTCTCCTTCTCTTGAGCCCTTTTCCCTGGCACTGAAAAACCCTGGAAATGAGCGTGCATTGGTGGCTCCCAGGTGTATCTTAAAAGCAGACAAACCAAAAGGCTCAGACACACTGCTCAGAGCACAACCAGTGTAAATCAACGTGCACTGATTTACAGCAGCTGGGGATTAGGTTCAGGAAGGCAAGCAGTCATTGATGGCATTGTGGAAGTGAAACTGCAGACAGAGTGAGGCCCACCACATTTATTTTGTACAATTCTGGGATGTGAACACTGCTGTCCTCAGAGGGAAGCATCCTGGACAGCCAGATGCAAGTGCTGTCTGGAATTCATCAGTATCTGAGAGCTTACAGCCCCATACTTTAGTGCTGTAAATCAAAGGTATGCACACTAACGCCGAGGAACATTGCATGTGTCAATTCATTAGTCAATGGAGTGGGAACGATCAGCGTATCAGTCATGAAGATATATGAAGTCTGCCTCTTAATGATGTTAGCTCGTAGGCAGATTATGATGGAACCTTTGTGGCCTGATGACAGTGTTTAATATGTGTAATCCATACCTCAATAAATCTGTGGCTGGCAAGAGAGCACAGTCACTTTGTTCAGTTTATGGAAAGAAGCACACCAAGGCACTGTGGGTAGCATTAACATTTAACAACATTTGGCCTGAATATAGAAACTTTCTTTATTGAAACCAAATTAAAAAATAATAATCACCCAATGAAAACAGTGTGGGTTTTGCTGCTTTTTAGGGCAGTACAGACACACATCAGATTCTATTAATGTTGTAGTCATGTCAGTGGCCGTAGGATTTGGGTGTTCCACTGCTGCGTGCAGCATTAATCAGCTTGGAGTTTGTCCCTGCTTAAAGTGCAGCAGCTCAAAGTGCAGGCAGGGACTGACTTGCATCAAAACTATCATGCTGACACACTGCTGAACAGAAAAACAAACAAACAGAAAAAAATTGACATATACAGATATAAAACATTGTTCATGCTTGAAATGTACACTAGGAAAAAAAAAAACCTCATCAAAAGGAAAAGAGTTGGCAGCAAATTTACTTATTCATAACTAACTGTTCTTTAAAATTCTAAAGACCTTGTCAAGATCTTCAAACACAATGAGTGGGCTCTGCCAAGGTAAATGAAACAGCACCAGCATGTACCAATGGAGGACATGGCCCTACTCAGTGTTCTACTTTCTTTCTCCTATGGTTTTTCACTGTAATAATGTGGGAAGTTCTCTTTCACCTTTGCTCCATTCTGTCCCCACATAAAAAATTGGGAAACTCATTTCAGTTTTTAGAGGATATCAGTTTTCAGGAACAGCTCCCTGATAAAGCTGCAGTAGCAGGTGGCAGCAGAGTACCCACCCACACAAGCTATCTTCAGGGACTGGAGAGCCAAGCTAATTACACTGCAGCTAGGATGGCAGCAGCACATACAGGAGTTAGACTGGATGCAAGAATGAATTGTGAGAGTTCTTTTATTCTCTGTATCGTAAACGGTGAACCATGGCTCTGCTTTGCAATCAAACAGCAGTGAAATAGCTGGAATATTTGGGTCTTTGAATGAATAGTCCATTAAGACTGACAGAGGAGACCATACGCTTCAGAGAATATGTTGTAAATTTCTTGTGGTCTCAGAAAACTGCATGGCATTTGGTTCACATTTATAAGAGTTTTTCACATACTTACAAATGAGAGGGATTTTTTTATAAACAAAGATGAAAGCAAACAGGCCACCAGAACAACTGGTGCCTTATTGAGTACTGGCTTAATCCTGCCCCAGGACACACATTGATCCTGAGATTTTTTTTTTTTTATCAACTGCAGAAAATGTTGAAATATTTCTGTGAGTGCAAGGTAAGCAGTCGCTGAACTTCATAGCATACGCAAACTCCAGATAAAGGTACAGGGACTTAGCTGACAGCCCTGAAACAAGCTTATCAGCTTCTGAAGTTGTTAACTGTGATTTTAAATACTGCCATGTGAGTGACATGGAACTGGACTGGAAAATCTGGATAAGAAACTCAGTAAGAAAACATGCTTATAGAACTATTTTGTTTTAAATTAATCTTAGGCATCCTATATGACTTTGAAATACAACATTTTTTCACATACGTTTATACATTTTTCACGACAGAGAAAAATGAAAGCCCAAACTTCTCAAATGTTCAGCAGCATGTATAGAAAGCTAATTCCCACCTAGAAAAAAATACATTCTGCTTTCAATATTTTTGCCTGGTAGTTGCAGTCTATTGCGCTTATCTTTCATTTCCTTCTCTAAGCTGCAGGCCGGATTATGTCCATCCAGCATTTGACACATTTCTCCTTACAAGCATCTACCTTTATTTAGATGGCATTATTCCTTTAAATCACATGTATCTCAGTGTGAGGAATTAAGTTTGCAGCTAAATTTATGTCTGCTTTGTGTCACAGCAGTCTTGCTGATCCCTTACAGAGAAGGGTGTCTCACTTTGATTTCATGTGCGTTCCTCAAGGTGAGCTGGCTAGAAAGCAGCTGATTGGAGGCTGGAAAACTTCATTCAGCTGATATTCATTTGGAGCTGGACAAGGAGGTTTCATTCTTGCAAAACACTGAGGTATATACAAAGCAGAGCCTTACACCTACCAATTTGAGAAGAGAAAGGAAGGCAGAAAGCTTAAACTAAAATCTTATTTCCTCTGCAACAGGGAAGGCACTTAATTTCCACAAAGAAATGAAGGCAGTGATTTGCTTAGGCTTATCTATCATTTCTAAATCTTTATCATGACACCACTACTGTTTGAAGCAGATATTTCTCTGCAAAATCCCTGCCATTTTATATCATAAGAACATGGCTATTAAGAATGGCTATATAAGAACATGGCTAAGTCAGAGCGAAAACTGATCTATACTACTATCTTGGTGTGACAGAGAACAATATCAGATACTCAGAAAAAAGGTTTTAGAACATACAGTGATGCTTATTACCTCAGTCTCCAGTGGTATGCAGCTGAGAGACTTCACTGACCACTGTTTTATGCTTGTGTTGAAAGCTTGTTGGTCAAGAGTTTTTTACGTCTCAACCTTATCTAGTGCTAGGTACAGCAGTGCTGCATTTGGCATCCTGACCATACCATGCCAAGGAGTTCCAACACTTGATGCACCTTCTTTCTTCTGAACCTGACACAGGTTCATTGTTTCATTTAGTTTCCTCTTTAATGCTTCCACATTCATGTTTTTCAGAGTACTCCAGATAAAACTGTTAGTGAAACTTTTTGGCAAGGACAGTGAAGTACCTCATAGAAAGTCTCAGGGATGCAGAAGGTTTGAGCACAGGGAAGATGAACCAAGGGCTCTCATGGGGCAGGGTATTCCCACGCAATAAGTATTGCAGTTGAGGAACTTGCACAGGATAACAGAGAGACCAAACCCCATGGATTCCATGTCTGCACTTAATATGCAAGTGTAGTGAGTGCTGGGGAGAAGGGAATTTGTCCAGGGCTGTAACAAATGGTGACAGCATTTGGAAGACTTCCAAAGGAAATGCAAGTACAGGATAATATATATTTATTTAAGATGTACTCCCAGTTCAGGTTTTGGGCAAACCTCTTTTTGCTGCAGGTGCATGGCCGGTGATCAGAAGGTTAATGCAGCAAAGCACCTCTTATTATCTTTGGCTCTCTTATTCTAACTGCCTGTCGTTCAGAGAATAGGAAGCTTAACACTGCATGGAGAATTGTCCTCTCCACCTGTCAGTGATTAATTTCACACATTCACAGTCACTGGGGACTCTGTAGGAGATTCTGGTTATTTTTCTTTCCCATCTCAAATTAGAACTTACTGTCTGTATTTTGTATTCTCTTCTAAATTAATGTTCATAGTTTGGGGAAAATAAAAGCCTTATTACTTTTCTACTGTTTTAATAATTCTCTGGATTTGAAGATATTTACATTTGTTGCATTTGAATCAAACAATTTATAGATTTAATTTTTTTCATACATGCTATAAATCATGTTAACACACATAATCTGCAAGCAAGGTACAGAGGTTTTTTTTAACCCCTAAAGGAAAAAAAAAGCACAGATTTTTTTATATCCTCTCCCCGGTGATGTAAGCATGGATTCCTTGTTCTTTTGACTGGTCAATCAAGGCTAAGGACTAAGGATTAAACTGATGATCTTTCTTCTTTTGCCCACAGTACAAGTTGGACAACACTTCATAACAACACTTCCTTTGACAAATCTTGAGAAGAACATCTCCATTGACCATGGTACAAATGAGATCCTCAGTTCTGAAAAAACAGGAAGTCTCCAAGCTGCAGGTAAACAGTTTTTTCTCTGTTGCTTCCTACCCCTCCTATGATGATTGGAGGCTTTAGCTTAATTTGTTTTCTAACAAGATTTGTAAAAGAGCAAGATATTTGGGAATAAGGGTAAGAAGACAAAGGTGGCTGAGATCCAAAATGAAAATAACAATGTTAATTGTGAGAAAGTAGCTGGAAAGGAGGAACAAGAAGTAATTCACTGTCTAAGTGAGAAGTGAAGGAGAGAACAAGAATTTGGATGGGGAAACTACTGGGAAATATAAAAACCAAAAGATATATGAGGAAGGAGAAATGGAGGTGATAAGATATTGTGGACCCAGTATACTGGAGGTGGATTTATTGGTGCTGCAGCAGGGACTTGAATGAATGAGGCATGTGAGAAGAATGGGAGGGGGAATAGACAGAAAAGAACAGAGAATAGTCTTTAAATAAGAGAAAGTGTATCTTTGAAGTAATAGGGAAGAGAAGCAAGGAAACAAATATTGAGGAAAGGCTGTTGGAAGATGTAGAAATTCAGAGATGCTGGAATTTTACCCAGAATCTGAGTTTGATAAGAATGGGGATAATTCTCAAAACTTTGTCCATGTAAAAGCTAAAAGCCCATAAATATTTAAGGATCAGTGCCCTAAAAGAAAGAGCTTAGGACAATGTGCCACAGGCGTTGCTCTAGGGTAGAGGGTAAGTAAACTTAAATGTCTACTCATAGTATGTGTAAAAAGCAGTGTTTTATCATTGGGAATTTCCATCTGAGTATCTTGTACAGCTAGTCTCATGCTGCCAATAATAAAATGTCCTTGGAATTTTTAAATGTTACAGATGACAGTTTCTTAAATCAAAAATTGCTGTATCCAGCCCTGGTGACTTTTAAATAGACTGTATCTTGAAATACAAAGAGGGATTCAGTAGTAGTCCGAGTTTGGTAGTAACTTCAGAGCAATGGGTTTTCTAACATGGTAACATTTGTTACAGGAAAATAGAATAAATCTCATTCTGGTAATATACATATTTGAATTTCGAATGAATGAAGTTAGATTGAGATCCACAAATAGTTCATAAACGTGAGTATTAACTGAGAACATTCTAGAAAAAAGTTTTCTAAATAAAGAAGGAAAATATGCAGCTGAAACATGTTGGGGGAGGGAGGAAAGAAAGGAATGCAATACTAAATTTCTCTTTTCTATTTATGTAGCATCATATGTATATCAGAAATTGAGTATTATAGAAAACTGGACAGTCAAATGACAAAATCGTAGCAACAGATCATTGATTTTAAGGAAAGGCTAATGTAGGAATTGTTTTTGGAGTGCAGAGGACTCTTTTCTCTCCAGCAAATAGCACAGCAAAATCTAGTAGATGGAAATAGGAAGTGAAAATTCTCAGTTATTGTTATTTACCAATGTTTTTTTTGTGTGAATTCTATATTAACGGAAAGATTCAAAATTAAATATGGGTCTTTGTGTACTTTGAATACTGGCATATTTTATGGTTGTAAGCCTTCAGTGTAGCAGAGGTCATATTAGATGCACATAGTGGCCTCTTTTGAATTGCAATTGGTACAAACTTTTTATAAACAGGAGTTCTGTGACAAAAGAGGCAGCAGAGGAAGATATCACTCCTTCTTTACGGTGAACAAATTTTGTTCAGCCAGAGGGTCGGAATAATGGAAAAGGATGGAGTATGAGGTTAAGGAAAAATAAATACAATTTGGAGAGGGCGGAAAAGGGGGAAAAGATAAGCATAGAGATAGGCAATGCTAACTTTAGGAGCTTGTGTGGTTGATAAGACTGTGGAGTTCATGACTGGAATAGAACAGGAAACCTTAATAAACTCAGTGTTTGTTACTGAACCTCAAAATGCAACTGGGACGAGTGTTATTCCGATAGTTTGGACAAGATGTCAAGCAGAGGGCTACAGACTGAAAGTTGGCAGAAAGAAGTTTGACAGTCTCTACACTTACAGGCCAGGAGTGGTATTTAAACAGGTGTTAAGTAGAGCTGATTGACCTCCTGAATGTAACAGGATAAGAAGACTGTGCCCTGAGAGCTCAAGCAGAGCCAGCAGAGCTGTGCACTTGCTGGAGCCGTGGTCCCTGGAGAAAAGATATTATGGTCAGAGAGGCAATGTGATTCTCTCTGCACTGGATTAGACTGCACTAGAAATATGTCGGAGAGAATGGCAAGATGAAAGATGGATGTACAGTTTGAAAACATTATTTATAGGCCAACCTGTCTAAGGCTGATGGGAAACAGCTAGAATGTTAGTCAAGATCAAGTGAAAGTGAGGCACTATGACAACGAGCAGGGGGTATCAGCTTCCTGTGGGAACAGGGGCTATGGTTGTATTTCTCCTATGCAGAGATTAACAAGGACTTTGGTTTTGAGTTAGAAACTATTACAAGTGACTAAGAAAAAGAAGAGCTAGGAGATTGAGAGGGAGGAAGATTTGTGTCTCAGGCAGGCAGACTGCGAGCACATTTTTTACAAATGACACCTGCTCTGAGCAAGTATGTTTCGAGGGGGGGTCATGTCTCAGACCAGTCCATTTTTTAACAAAAATTCATAATTTATTTCTATAATGAGGACATGTTTATCTAATTTAATTAGGCTAATTACAGGTCTGTGTCAAATACACGAGTGAAGCATGTGGAGGTGGGTAGAAGGCGTAGGAGTGGAAAGAGGGAAAAGTCCTTGTATGGAGCATCACTTTTCACTCAGAAGAAGGAATCTGGGCAATACTGAATCTGATAATCATAACGTTATAGAAATCGTGCATGGCCGGATGCTATGGTCCTCAGTATTGAAGACTAAGTAAACAGCCATAGATTTTACTTGAATATAAATCACTGGAGAGAACAGATCTTCAGAGATATACATTTCTTTCTATTGTTGCAGGGTCTTTTGGAAATGATCTTTGGCAGTGTTTTTGGAGCTGGGGACAGTGAAGGAAGGGAATAGAAAGGGTGGTGGTACAGAAACAGGAAGGGGGAGCTAAAAATATATGAGATTCAGGGTCATAAGTCACAAACCAAGGTGAAATGAAAGAAGGAAAGAATAGTATTGCAGACAGAGACACTGAAAGCCACAATAAGATGATAAATAAGAAATTACTGGATTATCTGTGGTTTCTGAAGGATCAGAACAGTATTGGGAACAAGAAACCCCAAAGGAGACCTGGTAGGATAGCAAGGCAGGGCAGGGTTTCTCCGTCTTAGTGGTTCCAAGCAGGGGATGTCCTTCCTTTGAGAAGGGAGAGGCAGATGCTGGAACAAGTTGAGTGTCTCAAGTACATGACAGGAGTGATTTAAGTCAAGTTTCTATCACCACCGAAAATAACAATTGAACTAAATCCAAGATACTGACCTCTGCAAAGGTATTTACTGCATCCTGATGAAGACTGATAATGTAGCCATAAATACATCAAGTAGCTGGAAATTCGCGGATGAGAAATATTAAGAACCCCTGAGGCTTTTCCTCTCTCACAGTGGGTAACGTATTTCAGTGAAATGTGAGAACAAAAAGATGATAACCCAGAAAGATTTATCTTCTTACTTGGGCTCTGTGTTGCATACCGAGCTTGGATTCACTTCAGTCAACATTTTTGTGATATAGTGTTTCTTTGTAAAAAGAATTTTACCAAAGAGATTCAAATGGAAAATTATGCAATCAATATATCTGACTTTAAAAAAGCAATGGAATAGTTAACTTTCTCATAACAAGTGTTATTTTGTGGCTGTCCTGGAGAATGAAAAGACATTTGCATTAAATCATTCTAAAACTGTAACAGTGGAGGGTGCAGCCAATGTGAGCATTTTAATCTCGTGAGAAAAGCATATTTTTTTTTCAAACTCAATTAAACAGGGAAGTTCAGATATGGTGAAGTCCTGGATGCAAAAGGAAAGTGGCTTTAAAGTACAAGAGATTTCACCCTAGGAAAATATTCTTTGTGCCCAATATGTTGGAGGGGAATATAAGAGAACTGTAAAAAGCCAGCCCCCTCCCTTCTGGTACTTGGAAGTCTGAATAAGCAACCACAGCAATGGGCCCCAGATCCTATAGCACTGCAACCCTTTTAGATTCACTTGCCAACAGTTTAACCACCCGGACTTTCCTTGATAAAACTGTTATCTAAAACAGATTCTGAACCCTCCCACCTCCCAGTCTCATTCTGAATTATATTCCTGCGCTGAAAGGTGTTAATGGCCATAGTCAAGTGGGACTTTGATCTGTGGATAATCAACAGACTTGAAGCAGACGGGTGTGCTAATTGCACAGGCTGCCACACCACACAGATGGGTGTGATAATAACCCAGGCTGTGAGAAAGGATGCAATAAGTTTTGTAGTTTTGATAACTGGAAATAATTGAAGCTTGTGTCTCATAGTTTGCATGGCAAAGAAGCTAATCTGTTTGTAAGCTCAAAGGCAAAAAGGTTTATGGGGCAAACTGTGTGGAAGATGATGAGGACAGAGGAAGCTGCAACACGTTCTGAAGAATCCACATAGTTCTAAGACACGGAAAGAAAAACTGAAAAAATGACTCAACAGGCTTGGAAGTTAACCATACACCCTTTTTATCCCCTAAGTAGCAGAACTTAGTGTGGATTCCTCAAATCGTCCTGAATTGCTACTATTGCTATTGAATGCACAGTCAAAGTTGTTCAACAGCAGAATAGCAACTATTTATTTACCTACTTAAATTACTTACAACATGAATTATACATCTGAGGCAGGTTTCTGTCCTGAAGAACACAATGAAATATTCTTACTAAGGAATTTTGTTAAAGAGTAACATAACATATTCATTTCAGGGATAATAATATATAGAATAAAATAATGCTTTATTTTTTAATAATTTGTCTTAGTTCTGAATAAGTAGATAAAGTTTATGTATAACACACTTTATGTGGTATGTCCCACTGGTGAATCAAAATTTCATTTGAGACTTAAGAAACTGGAATATTTAGGACAAAAATGAGCAAGAGCTTACTGTGGTTAATATAAATGTGATGCTGACAGCACTCTTCTGATTTTACCACTACTGAAACAGAACTTCTGAAAGTGATTAAAACAAATTTAAGGCAACGTGCGGAGATGGGAATAAGAAAGATATTCATACTTTGAAACTTCCTTGTCATTGGGGTTTCAGTGGAAATTCTCTCTCCACAAACTTAGGCTAATATCTCTTTCTTGTGAAAGACAGAAGGACGTGAATGTTGCTGAGTGTGTGCATCTCAGTGCCATGCGGACCAGATAAGCTCTTCAAGACAAGTAAACAAATTGTTTTGTGAAGTATGCACGCGTGACCATTATCATCCTTGGAAACTGCATTAGATTTTCAAATGCTTCACTTTGTTAGCTGTATCAGTGCTTGGCAGTCTGAAAAATTTGTTAGAGAGAATCTCTACATTAGGAAGGGGGAACAAAGAGATTGGCAATATTTTAAATACGAGCGGATTCCCTTTGATTAGAAAGCTGGACTAGTTCTAAGGGAAAAACAAAGCTTAGTTTGCCTGCTATATGGAACACATTTAAATGTATGAAACTGTTTGAATTTGTAAAAATCCTATTATATATAATAATCCACTATATAAATTTGTAATATATTTTAAACAAACAATTTTACTTGGTTGATTTCTGTGCAAAACAACTCTGCTTTTTTTTATTCACAAAGAAAATATAAAGAAAGATTGAACAATTCAGAAATAAAGGATTTATTGCAGATTTTACCCCTGGATAGCTTTATCTCAAATGGCTCTGCCTTTATGCTTTTACTGACAGCCCCAATTCTGCAACATAGACAGACTGCTAGTCCTGGGTAACAAGTACTGAGATTGGGACCAGCAGTATTGGGGTTTTAGAGTGCAGTATGAAACAGTTCTACTCAGCATTTTGAAGTTTGGCGACGGAGATGAAGATAGGGGCAAAGGGAGACTTGAGTGTATCTATTTCTTGAGTGTTTTAATCATTACCATTTGGCTTAATTGGTTCTTTATGTGGTTCTTTATGTGGTTTTTTAATGTAAAGGAGTTGATGCTTTAAAAGATAAAGTGAAAATTACATCTTTCCTTTGCCATATTAGATGCCTAGAACTATCTAGAATGAGCAGAAAACCTGCACTGGATGGAGAGAAGCTGCAGGGCCTTCTGTCTGGGCAGATGTAAGTTGTAAAGATGGATCCTAGACGGAAATTTATGTTTGATGTTAGGTGGAAATTCTTCACTCCAAGGGTGGAGAAGTGCTGGCACAGCTGCCCAGGGAAACTGTGGGTGCCCCATCCCTGGAGGTGCTCAAGGCCAGGTTGGATGGGGCCTTGAGATGTTGAGCTGCTGGGTGGCAGTCCTGCCCACAGAATGGGGCGGGACTTGGTGGGTGTTAAGGTCCTTTTCAACCCAAGCCATTCTATAGTTCTATGAAGCTTGGTATGATCAGCCCTGTAGAGGCACAAATAGCACCTTAGTGCTAGTCTTGACATCTTGACATTTCTAATCATTCTTCATACTTTCAGAAGTCATTAAATAAGACCATCATTAGCACAGTCCGTGATAGCCAGCTCTTGTACAGCAGATCAAGCTGCAGCTCAGCTATATATGTGCCCTTTTGAATGCTTTCGAAATCTGGGGGCAAATCTCCAACTTCCTGATTACGGAAATAAAGCAACAAACACATGGGAAATATTCTTAGAGAGGCCCTCACCCATGCCAGGCTGCTCCCCTTGACTTTTTGACTGAGGGACAGCTGCTGTGCTACCTGTTGCCAGACTGTATTTCACCCTGTGCCTCTTCCAGTGTCTGGCAGTAGGTGCTAGGAAGAGGATGCTTAGTTCTTTCCAGAGACTGTCATAAAAAATGAAAGGTACCTTCTTGTGCACTATTGAACATTGCTTGTGTTTACCTTGCTCATGCCAGCATTCCTTGCTGCTCTCAGCAGCTACAGACATGCAGAGAGGGGGAAAAGCCTGCGTAGAAGCTGAACTTGTATCACACGACTGATTATATAAATATATATACGATTATATAAAACCTGGTACAAATAACTTGTTAAAATGTACCCAACAGGTAGAAAAATATCCCAGATCATTTATTCAGACCTCATTTTGTGATCAAGGTCATTTTTTGTAAAACCTCTGGCAGTATTTGAATTTGATTACAGTAGAGCTAAAATTTCATCCTCATTTATGGCTCTTCCCTGCTTCATACATTCTGTCTGAGCCCAATAAGAAAGCACAAAATCAGAAATTTGAGCAGGCTGGCACCCCTCTTGCTGCTTCCCATGCAGGTACTTATTCCCGGCAGCCGCCCTGCGCTGTGCTTGCATTGCTAGCACCTTCGTGCTCACACGGAGTAGGGTTTGCTGGGCTCCTGACTTTCAACAGGCTGCGTGCGTTAGGAGGATGCGAGTGACACCTAGTGTTTTACATAAGGCATATAAAAACGCCGGGAAACGCTTCGGGTTTGGCTTTTAGAGGTGGTGCTGCAAGGGGCAGTGCACTCAGGCATGGCATCTCCCAGCCTTGGGGACGCGGGGAAGAGAGGCGAGATGGTCAGCGGGGTGCACAGTGTCCTCTGTTCTAAGCAGCGTACTCTTCACTAGCTAAGGAACTTAACTGCCACCGGGGTGTGTACGCTGAAATGCCATCAGGTCATGGATTCGGCATACACATATCTAAACTAATTGCAGTGGGAGTGGTGTGGGAGGTGTTGCAATATAGTTGAATTTGAACAAGGAAGGAAAGACAGTCTCTGAAAGCAGGATTACAATAAATCCTAAAATAAAATTCTCACTTATCAAGCTGAAAGCTGGTGACACACTGCCCAGATTCAAAGGAAAGGATAAGAATATTCCAAGGATGCTGGATATCGCACAGCAACAATATTACAAGCTGATGAATTCAGTGTTCCTACAAGTAACCCTTGCAGTTAAGCAGCTTTTTTTCTTTTTCTTTTTAAATGTTCGGTTTATTAAAATTTCTGTTTCTAAAAATAAGGGTAAAATGGATTGTGAGATCATAAACTGCATAAAAACAGATGTATGCTTAACCTCAAACAACAGTTAAAGTTAGCATATGAATAACTAATCATCACTGCAAGTATTTTAAGGCATGATTAATATAAAAATACCATAATTTTGTTGGTAGAAATAGAACATTTGCTTGAACTAAATGCAGGTGTACGACATTTTTATCTCTTTTTATATTTACCATATTCAAGTAAAAAGTAGTAATAAAATTAGATCAAGTGAAAAAGTTACTAGAACATTAGCAAAATGGGAAAGCTCACAGTCTGATTCATTACAAAGAATCCAGACCAAAGTTTAAGGCTGCTGTGGCTCCCACAGACTCACACACATCCATACATGATTAGATTACCTCAAGGCTTCAGAGATGTAAAGTATTCCTGAATCAGAGGCGAGCTATAGATCTGGTGTCTTAGATTAGATGAGCCTAATATCTTTAGTGCTTTGAAAGTCATATAAAGTCACTAGAGACGTCTTGAATTACCTTTTGGAATAAATTCAGCATCTGTGTTGTCTGATAAAAGAGTGACACAGGTGTCTGAAGTTTCTGAAGGCAGAGAGTGTCAGTGGAGGTCGTTTGACGAAGATCGTGGGACACAACAGGAAATGACTAAGATGATTCAAAAAGGTCCACCTGAGGAAAGCCGTTTCAGGGACATAAGGTGAACTGTTCTTTTCCTGAAGGAAAGTGATGCTGCTGTATTAGTGTAATATTTTATTTTAGATTGCCACTGGGAAACTGTTCATTGTGAGGTAAGGCAAGTTTAGTGGAAGAGTACTTGAAAATGCAAGGGCATAAGTTAAGTATATTCCATCAATACTACTCACTCAGAGAAGAAAACAAGCTACTACAGGAATTAACATACTGTATGGATAAATAATTAAGGCAACTCTGCCTGTTCTGAATGGGAGAGGGCTCTTGGAGCCCTCCATAAACACTCCTCACAGAGAACCAATTGATATTTTAAAAATCTTATTTTTTGTATGACTCTTAATTATCAGAGCTACTGCGTGGGTAAGGGTAGGTACTTCTGGGTGAGTGAAGGAATAGATAGAAATTCTCACTGGGTCTGTACCTAACAGCCATAATGGATTCTTGTTTACTATGTGCTTCGCTTGGATTGACAGGAGCAGGAACGAAAAAAATGCCGTCAGGTCCATAGTCATTATATTTCTGTAGGGTTCCTTCATTCTGATTACTGCTTTTACTATAATCATTTTCTTGGTACTGAAAAAAAAATCAGCAGTTTTCTACAATTCAAGCAACAGTATGATACCTCCAAATTAGTAACACATTCACAAGCTTTTGTTAAAGTGATGGTGACGCCTGCTGAGTTCTAATGAGCAATATTATTATGCTTGCTATAAATAATTACTCTCATCAGCCGTATTCTTGACCATATATCATCAGAGAAAGTTGCAGCAAACTCGAGGTCTTCACACATAGTAGCACTGATTTATTGTCTCACCTTCTTCATCTAATTTAAGAGTGGTACAAGAAGAGTTTAAAGGCTTTGATTTTGTTCTTTTTTTGTTATTTTCTGCGTAACTTTTGAGTCTGACCCTAGTGACTTTGGGAATGGAACAGAACAGTTTTCTGGTAAAGAGAGTAATACATTTTTTTTAAGAGTTAGATAGACAAGAGATCTTAAATTGAGGATGCTGTTCCAGGTAACTTATTCTCCCCATTTGCTATGCAGAGGTATTGGTGCTCATCTGGCCAGATTCAGGAAGAAAATTAAACTGGTGTTGCTCCTTCACACCACTGGGAGATCAAATGCACGTGTTTGCCGGTGCAAGGAGTGAACAGAGATGCAGCTGGGGAGAGGCTGGAAAGAGGAGGGAAGGCAGAGCCATTGCACTTCCAAAGCAACTATGAAACCTCAGCCACAGAAAAGCTGTAGAATGTAGAACTGGGATGGCATAATGCAGTCATTATCCTGACATTTTGCCATATAAAAAAGAGCTACCACCCATCCCTAGGAGTAATCTGCTGCTTATGCATGAGTGTTGGGAAACAATCAAAGCAAACTAAAATGAAGTAATTCTATTAACTGCACTTGTAGTCACTCACAATCCACTGTGTGCAGGTTGTATGAAGGCACAGACTTCACAAAGCTCTTTCTTGGTTCGTGAAATTTAAAGCATAGCTTCTGTATTTCTCCAAAAAGATTATGACAAATAAGATTCTTAAGAATTAAAAATATTTGGGGCTTTTAGACTTTGAGATGGAACAGGTAAGAAATTCATTTCTAACATATGCTTATTCTGACAGCATCACTTCAATTTGCACTTAATTGGCTGCTGAATGGCTGTTTCCATGACAGCACAGCAAATATACAGTATGGGCACTATAGACACTGATAAATAACGTATCATTAGACTTCACGGAGAGTTCTTCACTACTCCATACCTGCTTTTTATATTTGTCAGGCAGACAACACATAAACCACAATCCATGTCGCCAAGATAAGAGATGTCTGAGTTCCAAGGCCCCTGCGTGCTACAAGAAAGCAGTTGCTGCCTTTGAAAGTAGGTCAAATACCAGCTTTAAACTATGTCAGATTACCTTTCCTAACAGTTAACATGGTAACTACTGTGAATTAATGCACAATATTGTGTCTTACCTACCCTTGTCAAAGCAGCCCTAAACTCCTACTAAGCAACAGTGCTTTTGAGATGGAAGTGCCTCCTCTTGACGTACTAAGATTTTTCCAGACACACTGTCTGATAAAGAGAAACTCCTATAGAAAGCAAATGTTCTCTGTGGTTCTCTGCTCTGGGGTTCACCATGCACTCTATTTGGAAAAGTGTTGGGATCATTCATTCTACTGAAAGGCAACAAAGTGGGCACTCTGTGAGTGGGAGATGAAAGTGAAGGTGATGGCTGCCATATGCAAGGTAACCGTGGTGCCCTGAATAGTGTTTAACCAAGATCCACTCTATTTCAGCCTTGAAACATATAAAGAGAGGAGAAACAAACCTGTTTAAGTGTTGTTGCTCAGAGTAACAGCAGTTCAAGCACTCTTTTTTCAAAGGAGGTCTGATAGAACTAGATGTGTCCTAGTGCAAAATTCAGAAACTTCTGTTTTGCAAGAACTTAGATTAGCATTGCAAAAAGAGATCAAATCTTTTCCCTCTCAAAATCAATGACAGTTTTGCCAAGAACTTAAGGGAAAGCAGAATTTTCTTCTTGTTCTGTTGCTTTTTATGGTAATTCCCTGTTTTAATGAAACCAGAAGAGGCAGTGTTGAATAAAATATTAAAATAATTTTCTGCTTGTTTAGACAGTCTGGAATGCAGGCTGAAACAGAAAGGATGTTTGCCTGCTCCCAGGTTTTGTGTCAAGATTTTCTGTTCTTTGCCATATGCCAAACATGTATGGTAATGTTTAAATTTTCTAAGAAGTACATGCTTTCTGCTGTATCCTAGCTGAGACAGCCAAATCTTTGCTACCACTGTTTGCGTAAGAAAATAATGTACCTCAAATGAGTCCCTTAGTCTTCTATTGATCAGATTTTGAGCATATTTTTCAATGTACATTTGTTTTGGTGGCAGGCTTGGCTCAATAAGCTTCCATATATTTGCACCTGTGATCAGACCCCATCCCTGCTTCTCCAACCTATTCTCCAAAGCACAAGTTAAGATACTTTGTAAGACTGCATGTTTAATCGAGCTAGAGATCTGAACATAGCATTTTTTGGCTTTCTCTTTTTAAACAGCCATTTCGTATAATCTCGTCAATTGCTAGCATTTGCGAATCTCAGAAATTTCAGTATATGTCTAGTCATCATTTGAGAAACCTGTTTCCCATAAAGATAAGTCATACAGAAGATATCAATGCACTCAAAGACTGTTACTTTTCTGGAGTTTGTCTATATTGTGTAGCCAAGTAGCTTTAGAGGAATTTGTTGATAATTATCCCCCTTTTCTCAGGAAGAAAGATTTTTAGCAATAATACTCCACAGGAAAGTTTACTTTGTTCACTTTTGCAGAGTATATGTCTCCCACAGAAGACCAAAGATCATCTCTGCTCTCTCCTGAACAACACAGTGGTTGTTATAAATCATCAGGGCTTTTTTTTCATTTATTTTTTTTTTCTGCAGCTGAAATGTAGTCGATAACTTTCATACCCTGGCACTGGAACTTTTTCACTGCACTGGCACCCAGGGTAATACTGTGTAATAGAGATGTGTGGCGTTTCTCAGTCATCCCCATTATACAGACAGAGTGGTACACCAACATGGTGAGCCATCTGTGCTAATGCTGATGATGTTACTAAATCATTCATAACATTTCACAATTTTTATTAGATCATTTAAATTCTTATTTTGGCATAGTGCATAGATTTCTTCCTCTAGAAATCTGAACTCAGTATGCAAATGTGTTTCCCTTGTTTTCTAATAAATTCATGACTGTGTTGAACATCTTTACAAGTGCTGAGGCTCATGTAATTATGCCCTCAGATCTTGACAGTAGAAATAGAGCGCCCTGGTTCCTGCCAGATTAATAGATCAGTTCATAGCATGCATAGATTTGATGCATCTATTTCTGCTATTTGTTCTGAACCTACAATATACACTGCCACCCAGAGTTCTGCTCTGTTCCTCTTTCTTTCCCAGCAAGGAAAATTTGTTTTTGTTTTTTTCTCTTACATTTTACATTACTTACTAGTAGGAATACTGCCCTAAAATCCTACTTTGGCAGTAAACCAACACAGAGGTTTCAGTGTTCACCACCTTGGCATGCACATAGCATGCTAGATGACCTATTTATCCTAAGTGAGAGCTAAGAATGCTGCTAAGTGTGCACTTAGGCACTATGCCCTAAATACCTCTCAGCTCGGGTGAGAGTGCAGCCCAGTGCACGGAGTCAGACAAAGGAATGGATAAACAGGGAAAGAAAATGATATACATAAAATTATTTCACTGGAAGCTTTTATTGATTACCTGCTTACACATCTGAGAATTGCCATGGAGACACTGGTGACCTCTGCATCATTAAGGTTGTGTTATGATTTTCATTGAAAACAGAAATCCTTTTCCAAGCATTTCAGACTGTCCCAACACAGTGCAGTCAAGCATCCTACAATAATCAAAATATTCTTGTTTGTTTTTAAAGGTTGAATAACCTTGCAGATGAAACAGAAAAACATATATGTGTCTGTAACTCCCTTACAGAATCATAAAATATTCAACATCTGGGCCCAATGTTTGTCTTGCTAATGAAAAAAGATCTCTCACTTTACTGTCACAGACAGTTTGCTAAAAAAAAAAAAAAAAAAAAGAACCGTAGGTGTTTTGTATGATTGCACCTTTCATGAAAGAGCTGTATATGACCTGTAAGTGCATAAGCCCTTGCTGTGCTTTGGTACAGTCCCCTCCAGTCTTTTGAAGTGCCTGTAAACAAACATTAAAAATAACTGTGAAGTGAGAGTGAATGAGGAATCCTCACTGTGTATATGTTACACCTGCTTTCCAAAGCATACATGTGATAAAAGAAAAGGGACCTTAAGATGCTCTAAGTTGCACGTTTGACAGATGTTTGACCACATTCAAGGCCCAGGGCAACAACCATCTTCTCCAGAACAGTTTTAAGTCATTTTATCTGTATTGTGAACAGGCTTCTGCAAGGTTCAAGATCTGTCTGCAGCTCCAAACTCAGTGTATGAAGTTTACTGGTACAAGTACAGCTTACAGGCACTGGATGTCTGTATTTAAAAGGGCTGCAGCATTCAGTCGCGTTTAGGAGAATAATGTCTATTTCCTCAAGTAGGTTATGCTTTATAACTCATGTAAAAAGTCTTCTCCCTCTGCACAGGATCCTCAGCATTGCAGGAACAGGTGGTGCAAATGCAGTTTCAGAACAGCTCTGAACATTTCCATGCAAATGACACCATGGGTCAGTGCCGTTATTACAGGAGGAAAAAAACAACATGACCATGATACAAAACAACAAAGAATGAAAACCACACACACACACGCACACACACAAAAAGAAAAAAAAAAAGAGAGAAAAAAAAAAAAAAGGAAATGAAATAAATTAAGGCAAGACAAAAAAGAAACATTTTCTCGTTTAAGCTCAGACCCCGTGTAGCTTTCTGACAGATAGTGGGCCACAGACCCCAGAGAATCAGATATTCCCACCACGAGCTGCCAGCAGAGATATTTTCAACCATTCCGTCTCTGCACTTTTCCCTCTTATTTTCTACATTATCTTCCCAACTGTCAAAACTGTAGCCATTTCACAGAGGCTAGTTTCAGGCTGAGCCTGTTTTCTGAGCAGAAGAAGGGAAAGAGAAAAGGGATGTCAGAAAGGCACGAGGACAATGAGACCTTTAGTGAGATGTGACACTGCTAATTTGTGTGCGATGGCTCTCCGGGCCACGAGCTGAACAATGCCAGCTTGTAGGGTTTGCCCTGACATCACCTCTTCAGTGAGAGGAGTGGTGTAGCTCTGGATGTTGCTGCTTGCTGAAATGATTCTGGCTCTTACATGGAAACGCTTTCTTGTCTTCCTGCTTGGAAATCCCAAAGGAGCTGCTGGGATCCTTTCTGCTTTTAAACACCTCAACTCTCAAGGGCTCCCGTTGTGCATACTTGGAGAGAAAAGCTTTTTTTCTTTACCTTGCAAAAACCAACAAACTTGAAAGTGTATGATACAGCCAAGAAGACAACGCTGCTTGGAAATCATTGCTCTTTTGACCCATTTTTATCCCCATTTCACCAAGCAGAGAAAATTCTTCACTTTGATTTTGTCCACTAACATTAACAGTGCCTCATGATGTTAATTAATACTGCAAGAGGCTAAACCTCAGGCTGAGTGCCTCACATGTGGGAATTAGTTGTGTGGGTTTGTGGCACAACATCTGCCTGTGAATAGATTTAAAGAAATAATAATTAAATTAAACAAAAGAGAAGCTCTAAGCTGAATCTGTGGCTAAATGATTAATATTGCTTCATGTTTAAGATTTTTTTTTCACAGCTTATTTTGTTTAATGATTTTCAGCTATGAATATTACATGCCCTTCTGCAGTTAATTATTTATGCTGATGAAACATGGCACTCTCTGTAAAAGCCTTGGATTCTGAATGGAAAGGAACACGGTTTCTAGAAGGTTCCTTCTGAATAGCAACAGCTTTCATCAGAGACAGGGTCATACTCAAGCCAGCTAAGGAGGCTTGGGGTTCACTGGAAGAAACTCTTGTGAGAGCAGAGCTTTCACCACTGGCTGCTGGTTGTGTATGCCAGGCTGCCTGTTCTGTGCTTCAAAAAGCCTGCCCTCAGAAACCCTCCCCTTCCTGGTGGGAAAACCTTTCACATGAAAGTTTAATTAGTCATCAGGGTTTCTATTTCAGAGTTTTTTGGTGCTTCAGGAGTCGTTTGCATCTTGCCCAGGATTTTAAACTGAGCTTGGAGTCTGGCTAAGCAAAACGTTGACATTTTGAGCTTTCATTTTAAATGGGCATGAAAGTGCTCATCAAATATTGAAATCCTCCCCGAGCTGGAATTATCTTTTTCCATCTAGCTCTGATAGTTGGTGTTTATGGATCTCTTTGTGGCCAGATCTCTCTCATTTTGTGAGCCGATCTAGGCATGAGCTTTGGCTAAAAAAAGTCTGCAGATAGTATCTCTGCTACTGTGTCATTTTAGTCAAAGAATCATAAAATCATAGAATTGTCATGACCTTTAAAGGTCATCTAGTTGAACTCCCCTGCAATGAACAGGGACACTTACATCTACGTCAGGTTGCTCAGAGCCTCAACCAGCCTCACCTTGAGTGTCTTCAAGGATGGGGCATCCACCATCTCTCCGGGCAACCTGTCCCAGCACCTCACCACCCTTAGTGTAAAAAAGTTCTTCCTTATGTCCAATCTAAATCTCTTCTCTTCTAGTTTGAACCCTTTTGCCTTGTCCTATCACAACAGACCCTGCTAAAGAGATTGCTCCCTTCCTTCTTACAGCCCTGCTGCTCTCAGGTCACCTCAGAGCCTTCTCTTCTCCAGGCTGAACATCCCCAGCTCTCTCAGCGTGTCCTCGTAGGAGAGGTTTTCCATCCCTTGGATCATTTCTGTGGCACTGTTCTAGATGCACTCTAACTGGTCCATGTCACTCTTGTACCAAGGACTCCACATCTGCATACAGTACTCCAGGTGTGGTCTCAGCAGTGCAGAGCAGAGGGGCAGGATCACGTTCCTTGACCTGCTGGCCATGCTACTTTTGATGCAGCTCTGGATACAGTTGGCTTTCTTGGCTGTGAGGGCTTATCTCTAGCTCATGTCTGTCTTGCCCTCCATCAGTATCCCAAAGTCCCCAGATGTATGGCTGTCCTGCAGCATGAGACCCTTGATTTACCAAATGCCTAGCATGAATTTTGGACAAGTCAAGCCTTAAAAAGTTGACCTTTATACCAAATTGCATAGCCTGAATGACAAGGAAGCCTATGAAATATAATCCTTGGAAATCTAAGCTTGTTTGACCATCTTGGCTACAAGTTACTATGGTATACCAATCCCACTTAGGAACTCAGAGGGGTGTTAAAAGCTTTACAGACTCTAGCTATTAACAGTATTCTAGCTATTAGCAGTACACATGTACTGCTAGTAAAGGAATATTATTCTCCAGGGACAGTGAAGCACCACTAATGAAAGAAATGTGTTTTTTATTGAACTCGGCAGTGGGATATAACATTAACATTGGGTGGACTTCTTTAAATTAAATGGCCTGTACATCAGCTGTGATTCATACCTAATTTTTCTTAGTGGTGAATTTGGCAAGCCTCTTTAGCTGCCACAGAATCTGGGTGCTGCAAAACTCACATCAGTGCTGTTAGGCACAACAGCTCAAGTCGTTCCAGAATCTCACCATGCAAACACAGAGTGCTGGAAATAACTCAGCCATGGAGGACTCTGTGCGTAGGCAGAATGCTGTCTATATCTTGACCATGCCCCAATGCTCTTCTGCTCCTGTCCTGGCAGGCAACCTGGTGGCTTGCTTGTTTTTCTGTCTTCACTATCCTCATCCCAATTATATGACAAATGATGTTTCAGGTATCTGCTCACTAAACAGTATATTCAGTCCTATATAATGTAAGTACAGCATATTGTCAAGAGCATCTTGTATGTCTATTTGGGGTATGGGTCAGATGGAGAGGATCAAGAGAAAGAGATACAAACGATGTTTCAGGCTGAAGGCTTGATTTTCTACCAGTTGCCCCTAGCATGCATTCAGGCTTGGAATCCCAAGAGTCAGCCAAAACAGTCCCTGCAAAACAAACTCCAAGAACTATGCTATTCAACATGCATCAACTATTCATAAGGAAGTTTGCTGATATTCTTGACAAAGCATTTTTTTTTCCCTGCACAGAAATTGACATTGCTAAATAATTGAAAAGAAAGCAGCAAATCATGACAGTAGATTGTGCTCAGATGAAATTTTCAAAAGCATCTAAGTGTATTTTCAAATAGCACTTTATAATTCCTTACTTTTTAACAGGACAGTTTAGGCTTCGTGAAAGTTTGTGTTAACATAAGCTGTACTATGTCTTTTACACTGATCCAGGCAATTCTGAACTAACTCCAGAAGCAGCTAGTGCTACATAAACATATTCTCGGTAGCTTTTGTACATTTCCCCTGTGTCTCTTTTGCCTTGAAATCTTCCTCATTTCAGGATTGTCTATGTTTAAAAAAATATATTTTCAGACTCCTAACAATGACATCTTAAATAAAATAACTTTCTGTAATTCTGATAGTAGCTACCATCCTTATTTCCATAGCTTTCATCATTCAACTCTAATCCTCTTTCTTCCTTGCTTGTCATTATTTGTCTTTGCTTTTATTCTTTCTGATCACTATTGTTATCCAATTTCCTTCCTTCTTTCATCTTTCCCCAACTCCCACTGCATTCATGTCCTGTCATTTTGTAATTTTGTTTTTACTCCCCATGTAGCTTTCTATCAAATATACCACTTTGTAACTGACTTCATCTTTCTACCTTTTTTCCTCTTTTCTTAGTCATGCTCTGGGGATCAGACAAAGGCTGGCAATGCAGGCAGTCGAAGACACTTCTCACACAAAATCCACAGAGCACAACTGCTCAGTCTGCTTCCACGATGAATGGCATAGCAGCCTTTGGCTTCGTTTGTTATTCATATCAGCCTAAAGGCTCTGGGGGACAGTAAATATCTCTTTCTGTGTAGAATGTAGTGCCTAGAACACTGGGGCTCTGATCCTAATTGGGGTAGAAGCTATCGGAGCGATAACAATAATCTCAGAGATCTGGGTCTGGCCTCACCATCAGGCTTTGACTCACTCAAGTGATGCAAGAAGGGCTCAGAGGAGAACCTCTGCTACACTGGCTAATAAAGCATTTATTTATTAATTTACTTAGACTGATACTATATATATATATAAATAAAATAAAAGAGATAGAAAAAAGAGAGAGAAACCATCCATGATTGCAGCAGTCTTTCATTTAATTAGTAGCAAAGAAATGATCAGGAATCAATGTCTCTACCACTATTTCAATAAAAACAGAAATAGGAAAAAAAGGTTTCATCACAGAGATAATTCCAATTCCCAATAATTATTCAAAGGTAAGATCCACTGCATGACCTTATGTTATGTTAGAAGGGAAGGGAAGGAGAAGGATAGAAATTACCGACTAGAAATTTGATCAGTTTCTCCCAAATAATTTTCACGCTTGGCTGTATTTGTCTTGCTTTATTAATTTTGTGCTTTAGACTACATGGCTACATCTGACATGCAGCCATTTCTGAGGGCAAAGATTGTACGCATGCCTGAAATCTTACAAAACAGAATAAATCTGAATATATGAGAAAATCCCTCTTTCTTCCTTTTCTACTTTCCAGGAGGAATGGCCTTCAGAGATACGTTCTCAAACAGATAGTAATTAATATTTAATATGTCTTATTCAGGATTGAAGAAAATGGAAAATGGGTCATTAGTTCCAACTGTATGCAAAAAAAAGATGTACAATACTGAATTACTTAACTGAAATTCTTGAGTACAGCAAAATTTCTTTTCGTTTTCAAATATGGCCATACTGAATGACTTCTTATGTGGTTCCAAGAGAAAGTGATCACATCTTTCTCTGGAGAAAAACTTGTCCTGACAGAGGTGTCACAGACAATCTACTTCACTCAACTCAGGATGCATCTCCTTGTCCCTGAAGCTGTTTGTTCAGCAGAGACAGACAACTCCAAGATGTTTCTTGAGAAACTTGAACTCACAGTCTATGAGACTGGAAACATACCTCTCCTTGAATACTCTCATTTGGGATGAAATCTTTATCCCCTTTTCCCAAGTCATTCTTTTGACTTACATAATCAGAAGTTAGGTCACATAGGTAAGGTGAGCGAGCCTAAGATTTAGAAAGCGTTACCCAAATGGAAGGCCAGTGCTGGATCTCTCATGTGTTCTACCCAAACACACTTGAGCAATCTCTGGTGTATCTGTAATCACCAGCTGCACTTCTTGATCCTTTTCAATATTACTCTTTATGCAACTCCATCTCTCTCAATCTCAAAGGAAAGAGGAGTGATTGCTTTCAGACAGGCCAGATTTCAAGAAGTTCTCTCAGTTTGCTGAATTGTTACTACATGGTCTGTAGAAACCCTATTTTTCTGCCCTTGAAAACTCTACCATGTAAACCCTCACTGACGCATTTTCTGGAGTTATACAATAATAAAATGCCTGTAGAGATAACTATAAGTGCATATGGTTGTCTGAGTGTGCAAATGCATCATCCAAATACAGGTGTTCACGTAATGCCAGAGCTGTGCAGGCAAATCCTCAAAATTTACTGTTTGATTCTGACTCAGTGGTGGATTTGAAGCAATTGAAAAGTTTCAGGTTGTCAACTGTAAGCACAATAACTGATCCACTGAGGAAACTAGTCAGTCTCTCTCTGTAGTCAACAAAAAGGGAGAAGATCTCTCCAAGAGCAGCTGTCCTCATCACCACCCTCCCTCCCCCCCCCCCCCACCCCCAACCCAGCTGCCTGGAATAGCCTTGCAGGTGAGAACATCTCTTTACTAAAAGGACTTAAAAGGGCAGGTGCATGGCTCTGTATTGGTGCTCTGCAGAGCATAGTGACACTGAGAAGGTGCAGCCAGTGCACCACAGCTGAGGTCTAAGAGCACATACAACAAAGTTCCAGTGGTCTCTGCATGGGTTGAGAACTCTTTTCTCAGAGAGGGTAGGTTGCAGGCACAGCAAGGACATGGTGGCTGGGACATGAAACAGATGCTTGCCTGTTGTTTGACCCAGAGAACACGCTTCAATTACAGTGCTCATTAGAGGGAACTAACATTTCCCCTGCCAGTTTGGTAAATCTGCTTTCACTTGGAGTGCACACTTGATGAAACTATTTGTCCTATAATGAATACCAATTTCAACTTGTCATGGTAACTTTTACACACCCTAATGCGTAGCTTTTTATTGTGTCTAAAATAAAAACATCTCCTTGCAGCACCAAGGACCGAAGTGCTCTCAGCCTGGAACTAGGGTTCTTGGCCCTCCCAGTAACAAAAACAAAACTGACATTATTTGTTTTGTGGTCATGCCTCTAGGCCTCAATCAAAAATGACACAAGACAACAGATGGATACAAGTACACGGGGGAAACAGAAGACAAAACATTTATTCATTTTGTAAGCATCAGCCACAGTGCACCAGCTGCTCAGGTATTAAATATTTTGTAGGCAGCACTGTATAGATATAAAAATCATAATAATTGTTGTTATAAATTAGCATATATGAGAGAAAAAAATATTTTTTCTTTCTGCTGTACCATGAAACTGGAAAATGTGGCCATAAAAACCAAGCACCTCTGTAAGTATGATCAGTTATTCTTTAGCTGCAAACATTACATTATGCTAGATTGAGTTGAAGTTGATGGTTGTGTTTTCATTTAAAAGCTGATAAATATCATATTTGAATTTTGTGACAAGTGTGTCTGCAGTATCTAACTTGTTTTCGTTTGCAACATCAGCTAATTTTACATCTGTTCAGATATCTAAACTGTTCTGAAAAGAAAACTCACCCACCGAAATATGTCCAGAAGCATTTTAAAGTGGCAACGATACATGTAATATGCAAATGGGAGGATGATGAATTTTATTCAAAATGGTATTTTGACTATAAACTTATGAAAACACAGGGATCATAACCATTGATTTTATGATTTCAATAAATATATTTAGTTACTGTTTTTGAAGCCTGGCTTAAATGGAAAAAAAAATGGATTCCAAGCTTATAGCTCACATACCTTTAGCATGGCTTGCTTAGAATGGGTTGCTTGTTTTACTGAGTGACTAGAACTATTGGAAATTTTCCAGTGAAACTTCTTTTGAATTTGGAAAAGTCAAAATGGAATTTTTTTCAGGGCACTATCCCAAGATCAATTAAACTTTTTTCAGGATCAGTTTCTCAGACTTGTAATCATATTACTTCTAGAACTGAGGGGGGGAGAATCCATTAGTTTATCTAACTTTCCCATTTCTGTTCTTGTCAGAAGCTCCATGCTGCACATTGTGGGTGGTCCATCAGGCACAACTATGGTGCCTATTATTCCCATATCCAAAAGTTAAACCGAGAGAAATTTCTCAAGAGTACATTCCTTAATATGGAAAGACAGGGAGATTTGGTTAGGGCCAGATTCATTTAGATCTAAATAAATATTTTTCCTTGGTGCTTTTGCAAAATTTGCTGCCCAGTTATTTTGTTCAAAGTCTGAAAGCTTCATTAACCATTAACCGCTGTCAAACATATTTTATAACTCACATTCTTTTTTTCATGTAAGGTTGTTTTTATTGTCTTCTTAGTCTGGTTTTTGAAAACTCAAAATATTATCAGCACTTTTTTCCCCTTACTTTTCAAGGACGTTACTGAAGCAATTTTATGAGAAGAACATGAAACAATAAAAACACATGAAGAAGGGAGCTTATGCATATAGTACATTGTCAGCTTTGCCAACGTACATAAAGTTTATTCATAATTCCAACTATTTTTTCTCATTTTTTCATAAAATGGGGAAGGATGACAACAATACTGACTGAGTCCATGGACTTGGTTCCATATGTGTTAAATAATCTGTAACAGATTCCCAACTAATGTAACTAACCACCAACTGTAATGACGGCATGTCAGATATGGAAGCAGCCCTTTCATTTTTGCAAACACTAGAGAAACATGACATGAGATTTAGAACAGCTTATAGGGATTTTTACCTTCATCAGTAAACAATAACTATCTTTCAGCTACTCATTTTGTGTTTTGACAGCTGACAAAACTTGTAAAGTACCCTTTCTAGGTATATGAATTGTATGAGATCCAGATGTACCTTTCTATGTAAAAAAATTGCTATACACTTTTTAATATACTCCCATTAGCTCATTTTTCTTCTGCAAGTGGATTTATTTCTAGGACAAATAGAAGTAGTGAGAACCTTGGCTTATTCCCAATTGAAGGAATGTTTATGTAGTCAATATGTAATTTATGAAGCATTTGTAAGTACTTGAAAGTGAGCATAAATTCTAATAAATCCTTTTTCCAGTAGAACTTTCTTTAGACTTCTGGTCTTACAGATGGCCTTACTGTGTATTTTAGAAAACCTAAAAGTTGAACTATCTGAAGACATTCCTCATATAGCTTGTATTCTTTCTTTCAGGCTGAATTCTAAACTAAATTACCTGGCATGCTGGCAGCTCCCTCCTTTGAATTACTGTTCACCTCAGTGCTGAACTTAGCTTGGAAAGACATTTGTATGAACAATCGTATTCTACATTAGTGCTATATAAAGAGTATACAGATTAGCCTCTAACTTCATCCTGTGACTTTTTTTTTTTTTTCTGTGACTGGAGTAAATGTCTTTAATTTCTGCCTATGGATTAGGCTGTCGCTATATGTCTGGTAAGATTACATCCTTGTATACTAAGTAGGGCATATTGTTGCTCGTAGTCTGATATCTTCTCACAGACTAAGAGCACCTTTTGAACTCTGATCATCTCCTGGACTCTGGACAGCCTAAGGCTTCACACTCATTGAGTTGGTCAGACTCAACTCCTAAGACTTTTCCTGGCCACGGTTGACATCGACCAGATGCCAAGGCCTTCAGCGATACTGTTAAGTTTGGCTTACCACAGGGGGTCACTAGAAATCAGTGAGAAATATTCCCTACTTCTCCACTCTAGAAACTATGAAGTGCTCACAGCCACTATGCCATTCCCTATTATTTTCAAGAATTCAGTGAGGAAAAAACAGATGTGATTGTTTTATAACCAGACAGCTTTTACCACTGTAATATATGAGTGGTTTTCTAAAATTTCATTAAAATTTGCTCTTGATCAAAGCTAGTTTGAGTTCAAAAGCTTGTGTTCATTTATTTTTCCAGTATAACTTTGTATCTGTATTTTTCATTTTTTAAAGCAAGTTTCAGATGTGACATAGACCCTTAAGTTTTATAATCAGGGAGCAAAATTTTTATTTCTTCCAATCTACAAGCTATTGCATAGCATTATTTTTATTAAATAAAAATTAATACAATTAAGAAGATTTTTTAAATGAAACAAAATCGTGTTCTACTAAGGTCTGTGCAACTGAGGAAGTTGTTCTGAGCAGCTGCATATATTTTCTCTTACATAACCCATTTCAGTTTTATTCATGACTGCCCCATAAAGCCTATTCACCATGCTTGCACTGTTCTGTCTGTATCACATTTCTTTCATTCCAAAAGATACCGGGGAAAAGTTTAAAAGTACAGATCACAGGCTTGAAGTTTGATTCTCTATAGCTTTTGGGACAAGGTAGCGTGCCTAAGGGAGTCCTTCTCAGCATAAATTAGAGTTAATTAAAGACTTGCATAAACCACAGTAGGAGCTAATATCTAATAAACTTTACCAAAGTTGCTATCTGACCATTTTCCTTTAGGCAGGTATCAGGTCAAGCTGATATCAGTTAATCTTAAACTGCAGCTGTATACTGGGTAGTGTTCATGAAACTCTTTAAATTCCTCTTTCTTTTTCTAACTGCAGCCATTCATCCTGAACAGCTGAGATGTAATGCTAACGAAATAATACTGGGAAAATGAATTAGGAGAAACTACTCAGATTTTAATTTATGGAGACTATTATAGCAGAAGGGTCAAAATACTAGTTAACAAATAAATTGAAAAGAAAAATCCAGTGGTTGAAACTGTCAGGGAATGATGGTTTTGTAGATTGAGTCATTTGCTGGAAGTATTATTGCAGTTGGCTTTGGTTTTATGCCAGACAGTGTAAGTGGTAGAAATAAAACTAGATTTTTTTATTATTTTATTTTTGCCTCCAACAATTCAGAGTTTGGTGAGTCCTGTTGCTGCTTGAGATAAAAGTTTCATTGATATTGCTGTAGTGTGACTTCAGTGAGCTTTGTACAGAGCTAGTATGTAACGAATTATGTTCAGCATGGTGTGCAGAGGGAGTATGCACACAGGAAAAAAGTTAATTTTTCATGTATATTACAAAAGTCAAAGCAATATTACCCTTAAAAGCTCAGGTAAATGACATTCCCTAAGTCTCTCACTGTTCATATGTACAGCAAGCAGAAGCTCTGAAACATTTTTATTTTACAATATTCATACTTCATTATGACTATAAAATGCATACTTCAACAAATATTGTTAGAAGGACCTAATTTCAGTTACAGAGTTAGAAAACAGAGCTTTAGGGATCATAGAATCATAGAATGGCCTGGGTTGAAAAGGATCTCAAAGATCATCTAGTTTCAATCCCTCTGCCTTCAGCAGGGTCGCCAACCACTAAAGCAGGCTGCCCAGAGCCACATCCAACCTTGCCTTGAATGCCTTCAGGGGTGGGGCATCCACAACCACTCTGTTACCACTCTCTGAGTGAAAATCTTCCTCCTAACATCTAAAGTGAATCTCCCCTGTCTTAGTTTAAAACCATTCTTCTTTGTTCTATCACTATCAACCCATATAAACAATTGTTCTGCCTCCTGTTTCTATGCTCCCTTCAAGTAGCTGAAGGCCACAGTGAGGTCTCTTGGGAGCCTTCTCTTCTCCAAGCTGAACAAGCCTGTAGTTCCCTGAGTCATTCTTTCTCCCTTTCTTAAAAATGGGAGTAATGTTTCCCTTTTTCCAGTCACTGGGGATTCTGGGGATTTCACCCAACAGACATGATTTTTCAAATATGATGGAGAGCAGCTTGTCAACCACATCAGCCATCTCTCTCAGAACCCTGGGATGCAAATCATCCAGCCCTATTGACTTACATACAGTATTCACTTTCACGAGGAGGTTTCAGATTTATTCCACTGTTACAGTGGGACGGAATCTGCTCCTCTCACCCACACCTAGAGGCTCAGTGTCCTGGCAGACACAGGGGAGCCTGATGCTCAGACAGCCATATTTCTGATTCCTGCAATGGACAGTAGGAAAGAGAAAGCAATGGAGAATAGAAACTCTGTTTTGGATTTAGGAGATGAGCATCTCGAGATACTTCTTCTCCAGCAGCAGTGCCACACCAGTATTTCTGTGAACTCAGAATGTTTGTTTCTTCTGACATGCAGTCAAAACCTGAAGAATGTTAAAGCATTTATTTATTTATTTTAAGATGATAGATAACCTGGGAAACTGAAAACCAGAATTCTTCAATCACCAGAGCTCATTTCCTCTGCCACACTTTGCATCACTCCTGCTTTGTCACCAGGATCTGATCAAAGCCATAGAGTTCAGAGAGCTTTCTATGGAACAGTTGTGTCTGGTGGGCTAAGGAAAGACTGGACCCTAGATGTGTTAAAACTTGTAAATAAACATTGCAAGTGGTAGCTCATCTACCATGAACTGAATAAACAAGATGGAGGAAAGCTAATATTGCTATCCTCGTGCAGGCTCAGAGAGCTGAGATACAGTAATGACTAAATGGTTTGCCTCAAGACACAGCAGAGGTAGAAACCGAACTTCAGCATCCTCAACCTCCCTTCTGTCTCTTAAGCACTCTGTCTTGAAGCAGAATCACCCACTTACTCCTGCGGTGGTGATCACATGTGACATGTTGACATGTGGGTCCTGGGAGACTAGCCATCCTAAGGACTGGTATTTCACTGGTGTGCTGCAAGGGAAGGTGGGTTGGGGCTCTGATGGGCTGGGCGCTGAGAAAAAGGCTTGAGTTGAAACCTTCATGGCAGCTGTGAGGTGAGGAGAAAAGAGAAAGTTTATAACTGGGGGGGGGGGGGGCTGGAGGGGAGGGTTGAACTCAATTGGTAAATAAAAATTTAAGGGGCATTTAAAAGCTGGGTATGCAAGTTGAACTTACCCTGGGGCTAATTGCTCTAATGGCATGTTAAATAAAACCTTTCTAAACTTGGCTATGCCACAGAAACACTGTTTAATAATGAAGTACTCATGGACAAATTCTCCCAAGTATCAGGCAGAAACAGGCTTCTATTTACCATGAACTGTAGTACATGTTTTTTCCAAACTAGGTAGTGTGGCCATCACAAATCACATTTTTTTTTTCCTGTTCATCTCAAAGCTGCCTTTTCTTATGCTGTCCTGGTTAACAATGAGTAAAAAAACTGTTTCTCTTCTTCACTTTTTTGTTTAGTTCTCTGATAGATTCAGAAATGTTCTTTGTCCTTTACTGAGCAGTTGGTAATTCAGGCCTTTCCTTTTCCAATACGCACTTGCTCATGATAAGGCAAAAATGCTGGAAAATGAACATATTTACAAAACAGTAGTACCCACTATCAAGCGTCCTGAACAAGTGTGCTTCAACTGATGAGCCTGTACCTCAAATCAGTCTGAATGATAGCATTTCACACTGAGGAAAAAAAAAAGGAAAAACAGCAACAGAAGAGCACAAGACCTTTCTGAAATTAAAACATTTAAGTCTGAGAAGTTTCTCCCAGTCTATGTATATAGAAACAGCTAGGTATAGCCATGGATTTCCTGATATGCTTCTGATAGAGGCAAGTGACTCTGAGTAGTTCAAGGGTTCAAATAGATTGCAATTGGAAAAATGTTTCAGAATGTTATCTAGGTGTTTGACGGTTTCTGCCCCCAGATAGGCTGAAAACAGTGCCAGTATCCATTCTTCTTCTGTAGTACTTGGGGCATTCCTGCTTCTTAATCCATTAACTGGGAGAAATGACTGAAAGGCTAGTAGTAAAATGCTGAAATCTTTCTAAATGTTTCCCTTTTGAAGGGAAAGAAAATAATGATGGACTTAATGAAAAACCTCTCAGTGTCAGTTGCAGATGTACACCAGTAAAAGGACGTTCATTGCATCTGATTCATCCCTATTCCTCATCTCTTCTGTGGTTTTCGTGTTAGTGTAGAGCAATAGAGTCACAGGAGTTAAGGATACCTGCTTCTGAAATGCAACCTCACAACCACACGTGATGTTATCACACTACTGTAACCTTGCATCATTCAGTGTTCAGTGATGCTTATCTTTCAAAGATACGTCAAAATTAGGAATGCATATATCCACTATGTGAAAAGGTGCCTTATATATTGGTAGATTTTTCAAGAAGCATACACAACACTTCATTTTCATAAAGCATTTATTTTGAGTGTCTTCAGAACAGAAATAAAAGTATATGATTCTTCTAAGCTTTAGAATAATGAGCTTACATGTTAGGGAATCTATTTGGTAGAAATCAATATCTTTTCATTTCATCTGGGGAAGAACAATATTAGACACTTGTTGGTTCTTGGCATTCTTAACACTCTGCTTGTAAAGGGAAACAAAGAATTTTACAGCTGTTTCCAAGGCAGTGTATTATTAGGTCTTAATACTTAACTGCGTTTCCTCACAAGCATTGATTTGTTTTTATTGCTATGACTGCATCCAGGTGGTCATATACTTCAAAAGAAATGTGCAATTAAATTGATATAAAAAAAATTATCTTTTATTTATTTGTGTCTGCCTAGATCCTGGACTCAGATGCAAGCCATTTGATTTTTCTTCAGAAATGGAAAACTCAACTTCCTCTTATGAACTCCTCAAATGCTGGCAACCACAAAGAGTGACAGAGCGCAAGTCTTCTTCTAACCAAGAGGTTTTGCTGAGGGTGATGCTTCAGGTCTTTGGTAGCTTCTCACTGGTAAGGGAGATAACCCATTTCAGATTTCCATGCACATCCCAGAAAAGTGCTGTAATTACTGAGCTTTGTTTGGGGTGGGCTGAGGGACAAGAAAGGAGAAAAAAGCAGAGGATCTGGAGTAAGATACTGTCCAACTCTAAATGTTCACCTCAAAACGCCTCACATTAATAGCCCAGGAGTTTGAACGCTCCTCTCTGAGTTGGAGTTGATGAGAATTAAGGTCTTCAGACTTCCTGTTCCTCCTGCCAGAAGGGGTTATAGCCAGTGGATAATTGGTTCTACGTGTATCCTGACCAGAAATTCTTTCCACTTTGAAACTGTACACACGCTCATGTTGAGAGCTTTCTTTCGCAAACTCGTTTTTCTGTTTGAAAAAAATGGCTCCTCCTAAACATTCCTAGCCAACTCCACTCTATATTTGCTAAAGACATGACTTCGAATGCATTTTTGCATCTTTATTGTTGTCTTTTTTTTTTTTCTGTCTGTTCCCAAGCCAGATTTACAAGGTCCATGTGATGTGAGTGTTACAATGTCCCACCTAGAGCATATTTAGAGGGCCTGTTTTTCAGACCATCAGATCCATGGTTTTCCAGCATCAGAAATATGCAGATTTTTTGCTATCCATTTTGTCTCTTAAGCAATTAATCACACCACACATTTTTACAGCTGGTACACAATAAAACTAATGATAGCGAGCAGAATCTTTGTCCAAGAAATGATCAGTTAAACCATGTTGTGACTAAGTTGTGGTCTTTAAATGACAACAGTTTGCTCAGGTATACATTTACTGTGTGTTGTGTTTTATCTGCTAGTGCATCTCCACTGACACTGAAGGGCAGTGGGAGCCTTTGCAGAATGAAACTGGGTAAACTCATTTATTTTGTTCTTACTGTGGGAATATTCTCTGCTGGACATGTAACGTTCCACAAGCAGGGATGAGTTATACAGAAGAACTGGACTGGTCTTCCATCTAACCTGATGGCAGCACATCAGTCACTCCTCCTCATAGGTCTGGGGCCAAGGTTGCAGATAGCTGGAGTACATTGTTCTGCCTGACAGGGCTTTAACTTGCAGAGTTAACTTTACTCAAGAGAAAATTATGCCAGATCCTTGCCTTTGAAGATTTCGGTAAACCTCTTTTCCAGGGATGAAGAGTGGCCAACTGGGATTTTTTGTGAGTTATCTGCTTTTCAACGATCTTTGTGAGAGGGGCTTGGTTAAGGGCATTGCTAGGGGAAACCAATTATAATTTTCAAATACATTAGGCATAAATAAACATTTAATTAAACTGAGACCAGCTCCTCCAGCCATTGCCTATCTTCTCCTTTTTGTAGAGTTGTGTAGTTCTGAGGAATTCCTGACACTACACAATTTTTTGACAGTGTCAGCAAACTCTTCAAACCAACTTTCAGTACATCCTTTTCCTTTCTCTTCCCTCTCTCCCAATTCTTTTTCATATACACTTTAGCCTACCTTTTAGTCACTTAATTTTCCTTTTTCTTGCAATCTCCAATTTACTTCTAAATTCTCCTTTGCTCATTATTTCACAGTCCCTTTTCCACACTTTTCTTTCCCACACCCTCTTTCCCCTGCTCAGATGAAACTCACTCACAAACTGGGTTATCTCCCCAGCAGTCTCTCCCTAGTGATGGATAGGAATATCCAATACCTTAGCAGCTGGTAATCAGATGGGCGTCATAGTCTTTCATCCCCTCCCTGATTTGCAACATACTTCTCCAAAGGTCTGTTTGCCTTTGATGGCAGCAGAAGCTGTATGTGGGCTAGAAGGAAGTGGAATGGAAAAAGAAGATATTTTTGCCACTTATTGAGCAGCACCAAATGGCTGCTAGGCAGCCCAAGAAGACCTGCAGGGTGTGGGGAGGTGACAGATGAGGGGGCCACATTCCATTTGACATGCAGCAGACAACGATGTGTTTCTATTGAGGTATTGTAATGCTGGTTTTATGGCACTGTCAGCATTATAGCCACAACAGAGCATGCAACATTAGATGCTGAGTGTGAGTCTTTGCAGTTATTAAAAACTATAAATATCTTCTATAAAAGTGAAGGGAAAATATTGGCCACATGATGTTCTTCTTTCAAAAACATCCAACCAATCCCAGTTTGCACCAGGTTTAAAGTTCCCCTTTCCTCCAATATAATTTGATTTCACATTGCCTTGCTTTTTCTTTGTCTTTTTCTTTTCTTTTCTTTTCCTCAAGGACTTCCAAAGGTTAAGTGTACTTGCATGGCAGGACATGATTAAGGAGCACAATACTGCACTGAGATAAAGTAAATGTAAACAGTACTATCATCTTTATTTTGCAGAGGGACAAAGAAGGTATTGTACAGTAGTTTGTGATGTTGGCTGATATTGGCATGCATTAATATACTAAACTGACTATTTTTTACATATCTTCAACCATACAAGCTTAGCAGACATGGGCAGCAAACACACAGGCCTACTAACTACAGACTAATGAACTAGGAAGAGCTTAATCAATGAGAGTTATGGCATTATTTGCAAAATAAAAAATATAATAAATATATATACATAATAAATAAAGAGATGTGACCAAATTCTTATACACAACGTCTCTGCAGGCTTCTGCTCAGACATGTTTTTCTCTTGCTCCGTGCCAAACATAAAACATGATTTTTCTTTTCTGTATTGAAGTCTGTGAGTTGTGAAACAAAATCCTGTAAACTTTGCCTGCCAACCTTAGCTTCTAGACTTTCTAACTTTTAAATTTTGGATCTAAAAATCTAGTTTGCCATAAATCTCTACATGCTCTGTTCTTTTACTGTAATTAAAGTCTTGAAGGCATTTTGCTATACATCTTCAGATATTCAGTGAAGACCTACCACTTTTTCCACTCGTCAATTCATTCACAAGTGTAGAGGGTCTTTTAAAATTTTCACAATGTAGAGAAGTTACTCCTGCAAGATTCAGCAGACTGAGAATTCAGTGACAGTCTAAATTAATTTGGTTCAGGTGAGGAGGTGTTTTCAGAATCTCACCATGATAGCCAACCTGCTTATAAATTCTATTTCAGCCATGAGCAGACATATTAGACTAGAGGTTATTTCAAAAGTGAAGAAAATTTTTAGATCCTACTGAAGGTAAAGAATTTCTAGGCTTCAAGAAAAAATGTAAAAACACATTTGAAGTAATGGTAGGTTTCTCCTCTTGTTACAGTTCTTGAACAGAACTGGAAAGATAAAACCTATTAGAGATCACACTCAGCGTCTTTCAGTTTATGGATTTGATAACAATGCTCTGAATTTTGGAAAGCAAATAGTTGCTTGATTGGAGAGGTGGCTGCAAAAACATTTCTCTTCATTTTCTTATAGGCACAAAGGTTCTCCAAAAAAGAAAAAAAAGAAGAAAAAAAAGATAGATGATTATCTTATGATAATATGAGTTATAAAGAAAAACAAAACATTATACTTTTCATGAATCTTCACACCACGAGAAAACTATCAGCTCCTATATAAGTCCCATCCTTTTGACAAGGGTTAAATTCCACTGTCTGTTAAATTACAAATGGCAGTGTGGTTTTAAAACCTCATAAAGTACAAGATCTGGAGTATAACTTGTGCTTTTCAGTTTCAAAAGTAAATCGATCTACAGTCAATGTGGGGATTTTAGTCACATTCACAGCTTGTCAATTGAATGAAAGCAATCATTTCAGTTTTCTCTGCATTCTAGATGTCATTAAAGTATGGATTCTGTGTTCTGTAAATGGAAAAAAAATATTTATTGTACTTATTAATATACATATGAATTACCTTGAATTGCACAGATCAGTTATTGAGTAGTTTAAATGAATTACTAAATACATAATATATTGCATTAATTTTCCATCTATGGAAAATAATCCAATGCCCAACATTTACCAAACTACAGAAATTTGACACACTAAGCATGTCTAAAAGCATCTCTTCTGTCTGATCAAATCACTACATTAGTGGTGCAATCATGTAAAACATTTCCTTCTAGTTAAAATCTTCATAATAATCTAATAGATATTGTATATGTCATGTCCATCATTTTGAGGGAATAATTTCCATGCAGAACATGAAAAAAAAAAAAAAAAAAAAAAAGACATTTATCCTGCTTTTAGTATCAGAGTTCTTCAACTCACAAAATCTACTTCTTGCTATCAGGATTTCATATGTGTGAGCAGAGTAGCAATCTTAAAGTATTTCTGAAACTCTAAATGACTTCCCCAGTGCACAGAATTAACAGTTAATGGGATTTGCTACGACTTGCAATGAATAAATATATGGGGCTTTTTCTGAGGAATTAGATCTTGTAAGCCATGTGTTTCTCTGATTTTTATATCTTTCACGTTCGCCTTAAAAACTCAGAGAATATTATACCTACCTCTGAGGACACATTTTCTTTATCTCTTAAGTGTCTACATTCATATTTCACTTACAGCACTTTTGAAAAACATTGCCTTCAGCTATTTGAGAGCTGAAGCCTTCTTTGCAGCTACAGCAGAGGAGCAGCTGCAACAGCAGTAATGGAAGTTTGCATTCCAGTCCTCCTCATCAGTCAGAAGAAACCATATGCCAAAACCCCCACCCTCTTCCTCAATTTTTATGTGTCTTCCAAAGTTCTTAATGATAGTTATTTCTGAAATGGTGGTTTTAGACTGTGAACACTGTTAGTTTGTTTTTACAAACTGTTTTTGTCTAATAACACCTTCACTAGTTGCCAAACTGCACTAAATTTGCACTGAGTTCTGATTGCCAGCAGCAAAGCATCTCAGGTGATGCTCATGTGACTCTAAGTCTCTGTCCTTCAAAGAAAAGGTAATGTCTAAGTTTTGGCTTAGGCATGTGTGCTAATGGCAGATGTTCTTGGTGACTGTTAAATGAGCTCCAGATGGCAGCTCAGAAGTCTGACCTTAAACATTTCCTAACCTTCAGCTGTAATTTTTAAATGAAGATATGTGTAGATGCAGAGCTTGTTCAGTTTCTCCCCTGGATTCAGACAGAAGATAAGATGATGAGGTTCATCAAGAAGATGGATGATGATATTACCTTGTCTTGAATTCATCTCAAGTGAAGTTTGAAGGAATCATCTGTTCAACGTTACCTAAAAAAATAAAAATAAAAATAAAACAATTTTAAGAGGAAATAGCCCAGTAATTCTGTTCTTTTTAGTTTTCATAAAAAAAAAAATAAAGCAAAAGAAATTTATGTTTGAATCTTTTTCTCATTGTCTGATAAAATTTAATCTATTCATACAGATTGCTTTCTTTCAGGCTGTCAAGAGTAAACCCTGACTCACTGTGTTTATCCTAAAAGGGAACAAGCCATTCAGCTTTCAGGTTTCAGTAACTCTTCTAATTTGCTTTCTCCTTTAAGAGATGATGTAAATAATTTTAGATCATTTGCAGAGAATAGTAGTTTACTACTCTTGTCGGATAGTCTGTCAGAGACCATAAGGAAGTTCATCTCCAAGGAAAGCTTTATAATTTAGAAAATAATGCGCAAAATCATTTTTCTTACCTACTGGACTTGTTCTCTACAAATGCAGAGAAGAAGGAGGATAGCTTATTATTCACTTCACAATAAGAAAAGAAAACAACCTGCTGTTACAGTAAAACTTAGGCTTGCCACTTCCAAAATGGGTATTTGTGCTAAGTGGATGATTTTGAATGCACAATAGAAATGTGCTGTGAAATCATGGAAATCATGGTCCAATTTTTTTCTCCATTTTTTTTAAATTATTATTTAGTTCATGTACACCCCACCGTTGTACCATTTACACTGAAAATTATACTCTGAAGCTGCATTCCTTCCACCAGAGAACAGGTACAAGCCTGCCTTGGAAGTCCAGTAGTGCAGGGCAGGAGCCAGGCACCTTTGCCACCTGGGGTGAGGACAGAGTAGTGGGAGAACACATCGCAGCTGGGTTCTGCACATCCTGCTTCCCTCTCATGCCAGAGAAGTGGTGGACTGGGGCAGGACCATGCCCATGTCTCACCTTGACAACAGCTTGAAACTATTCTATACAGAAATTTAGATATGGTCAGAATAATAAAAGCAACAGATATGACCTGGACCTCTAGAGACCTTGTCACTTCAAGCAAATTCAGTACCAGAACTGTTGAACTCAAAGTAATGAACTTTAGATGAAAAGTAAAGAAGCCTAAAGAAGGACTGCAAGTAGAGTTTAGGCCTTCAGTTGTAAAACAATTCTAGCTCCTTTTGAATGAAAAGGTCTCTAAAAATATTGTCATGGGGATATTTAAAGGTCACCACTGATCATATATTTGATCTATTGATAATTCAAGGAAATAAGATCTAATAGCATATCTTATTAAAGCTGATGAATGTAATCAGTAGCTTTCAGCCTGGCTGGATATTGAATGCTCCTTTATATAGCAATAACTCAAAAGAGTAGGAAGCCATTGCTCAGAGGAAATGCAAATAAAATGGTGAGACCAAATAGAATTCCCTAAAGCTAATTGTAAACCAGTTGGGCTGCGATATTGATTTATGCAAATACCTATGCCTGTATGAGGCAGAAAGGATGACAAATAATTGTGAGAGTGACCCTGTGAACAGGCAGAGAGGCTTGGTGACAGCCAAGATATTGTCACACAGGGCAGCACTGCTATGTGGAGCATTGCTGAACATGAGGGGGATTTTGCCTCATTTTGCTAGTTAGTGTAAGCAGTACCAATATGACTTACCTATCTTTGGCATGTATTGCATGTATTTTGGAGAAAGCAGATACAAGATTTTCCTGACTTTGGTGTAATAGGCAGAAGCAATTGAATTTTTGCTTGAAAATGCTAACATCTGTAATTTGCAGAATGCTCTCAGGCAGAGTTTGGATTTTAGAGTGGAGCCAGAAGTTGATCCTTGTGGGTCCCTCCCAACCTGTGGTACTCCATGGGCCAGCTGCCCCCTCTAGGTGAGTGCAATATGAGCTGAGGGTAAACACTGCCTGTGCAGTAGGAAGAAAAAATAGTTTCTTTCTATTTCAGGATGCTGCAGAATGGAAGTTTCTGTATTGATAGTCATGATGAATTCATTAAGTGTAATTTGAAACCAGCCTGGTACAAAATTGTCCAGAAGTCTGTTAAAATCGATGTAATTATGGAGTGAGTAATTAGAATTCAATCAGCAGGGAAAGCTGCTGATTCCTAAGACAGAGAAATCAATATATAGTTTGGCAGAAATCATAAATCGTGATGGTTACATTCTGTAAAATTAGAAGGCAACTTGTTTTATACTTTCAAGATTACCAATTAATTACATCTTTCACTTAACACTCCCTCTTTGTGTCTCTACACAGCACACACAGATCTCCCATAGCTATAACTGTTCTGAGGTGTTTTTTTTTTTTATGGTGATCATGGAAAATTGGAACGTGCAAGCAATTTTAATGTTCTGATCAATTTGGGAAAAACATCAATTTTAAATAAGAGGCAGAGATATGGAGGCAAATTTCTTCATGCAAACTGAAAATTCAGGCACAGTGTTCTAATACTTATGATAATCATTCATGTATATATAAAGACTTAGTCTGAGGATATCATCCCACAAAAATCGTTGGTATTTCAGGAACTTGGAGCCTGGAATATACTAAAATTCCAGGAGGGTATATAATAGGCTTAGTGGTATGGAGGTAGTATTTATAATAGTTACCACCATATGGTAGAAAATAGGGTGAAAGAAAGGCATTTGAATTTAAGTACCAAGTATGCAACTTCCAAATAGCCATCTGAGATTTCAGGGAGAGTATGTTGAGAATGTAAAGCTGATGATGACAGAGTAAGGTTTTGGCACAAAATTCCCCCTCCCTCCCCATTTTTTTTAATAGTCGTCCGACTTAAAAGCAAAGAAAATATACGAAATTATGAACAAATATACTGTACTGCCTGCCTTGAGCCACCTCATCAAAGATGAGCATTAACAACTATAATGAAAGTATTAAAATTAAGTGAAATAATGTGCAGACAATTGGTGCTACCCATCTTAAACCATTTCATCAAAGAAGAGCATTAATAATTCTAGGAGGCTTTCTGAGCAAGGCTTACCAATTTTAGTTTCTGAAATTCAGCTCTTGAGCATTACAGAAAACAAGCCAGCAAACAACTTTCTGGAAAAAAATAATAGAAAAGAGATGGGAGAGGAGAGGGACAGGCTGCATATTGACCTAAAAAAACCCAACAACAACAACACTAAATAATAGATTTTATTTCTGTGATCTAAAGGTAATCCTCAGTTCATCTGCCCATAGTCTTGGTGATAGAGGAAAATATATATTTCTCAATCCTGCAGCTGAGTTTAGCAGCTCCTCCATCTGCTGATCTATAGGAGCAGCCAGAGGCCATGCTCTGCTGCTGAGTACTACTTGCATCCTGGGTAGAGTGCAAGGTTGCAATTGCAGGCAGTAACCTTGTTTTCAGCTGCCTGCCTGGAGATTTGTAGCAGGGAACCCCCGGAACAAGGCAACATTTTGTAGCTGGGCACTGCCATCATTTCATTGCTCAGTAGAAAGAGGGGAACAAAGGAATGGATGACAAGTGGGTTCTGCGTTTCTGTCTTGGGCTATCCCAAGCCTTGCTTTTCTCTAGGCCAGAGTATTAAGCATCGCTTCTTTGCAGCTTAGCTCCTATTCATGACGAGTGAGTGACTAGGTGCTGGTCTGGGGAATCACAAGAAATTATTCCTGATCCCAGGATGCTCTGATTCGGCATTAAGAGTAAAGCATTTTAATGATCTAGTGTTGAGTCTCAGACTTACATGTTTTCAACTCTGCCAAGAAGCTCTTAAACACTTTATAAGTCTCTGCCATTGAATATTATGCTAGATAGGCTCAGCTTGCAAAAGAGAAGGTACATAGGCACCAGACTTTCTTTATCACTGCTAAATATCAGACTGACAAGACTGATCATCTTCCCTGATTGCTTCCTTCACATTTTATTAGCACATGTTCCTGCATTCATTCAGATATTTAATTTCACTATTGATGGCAGCTTCCTAACACATAAACAATTCTGTCTTGGGTTGAAAAAAGTTTATATGATGTCCAATAATTGCCTTAAGTGAAAGCAACCACAGTTACTAGCTCAATACATTCCCCAAGGTTACTGGACTCAAGAGCATTTTCAACTACTAATTGTTTTTTTGCTTGCTCCTTTGTTTTTCCCTTGGTCTGATAATTAATTTCTTCATTCCTTCCTCAGGTTTTCATGTTCACACACTAATTTACTTCCTCAAGCTCCTGAAATGCTTTTGTGTACCTTGGCCTCAGGATAGAACCACCACTCTCCTGAGCATACAGCAGTCTCTCAGGTGGGGCTCTGCTAAACAAGCTGACCCTGGAGCTGCCTCATTAGCTTCAGCAGAGTCCTGGTAGAGATACACAGATGTGAGATTGGCTCTCTCTATTTACAGATAAAATACTCTTTCCCTACGCAATACTTGATCAAGGTCTGATATGTGTAATGGGAAACTCTAAACTCCTTCTATCATATTCCTAGCCAGCTACTGCTCCTTCAGAGAGAGCCTGAGGAACTGCTCTTTTTTGCTGTTTGGGCAAGGAAATGAAAATAACCAAAGGGTGTTTCTAAATAATCATAGCATCATCGGGACTTACACTCCTCGTGACAAGCAGTCTTGGAAGAAAATAATAAATATCTAGGTGTGCTCAAAGGGAATAAAATAGTGGCTGTTGGATGCTCTCTGGAAACATTGCTACCCAGCTTTTATGTATAAGGAGTAGGATGTTGGCTGTAGTGGTGAGTGTGAGCCACAGTCATCATTGCCTCCATGACTCCCAACCCAAAATTTTTGGTAGCATTAACATGAGAGTTACGCTCATGCAGGAGAACACGGACATGTCAGAACAAACCATGTTACTGCTGTACCATTACCTATGTTCATTTCTCACTCTCCCAGTAAACTGCTACTATCGCTGTCATGTTCCCCATGTTTTGCAACAGCTGTATATAAATACTTGATTTACAGCGGAAATCACAATTGTGACATTTGTTGATCCTCTTTAGTATAAGATTAATATCTCAAATTCAAGTGTGCATATTGGTTTTCCTGGAAAACAGGTTATTTCTTACCTCAGTTAGAGGAAAATGTCATGTTCTGAAGCACCAGTCTTCATGGGCCTGTTGACAAGGAGAGAGCAATCGTGTCTGAATATTCAACTTGCCCATATACCCAGAGCTACTGTACCTGAAATGGATGGAGAACTAATTTTGTCTATATACCTGGAGGTATTAAATTGCCTGTAGTTGATATTGCAGCTTTCCTGTTAAATTATTCCATCTTCTGGTGATGGCGATGCTAGAGGTAATGGTGGCAGTTCTGGCTTACTGATACTAGGAGTGGGTAAAAAAAAGACCTTTCTGAAGCAGAAAGTGTGATTGTAACAATGCAGAAATGAAAAAGAATGCTCAGGGACAAGCGTAATACCTGAAAGGTGTTGTAATTCACTTACTGAAAATGACCAGGTTTCGTACTACCAACAACTTCTTAAAGGATTGCATTCAGTCCTCTCTGACAGCTTAAGGTCTCTTTTTCTGTATAATATAATCTTTACAGGCAGCTGCCAGAGAATGCAGGATAATGAAGGCAGGTGCTGAATTCAAGATACATTTCTGTCATAAGATGACTTTCATACATATTTTTGAAGTTGATCCATCCATTGCAAAACATGATCTGATGTAGCTAAATGAGAAGCCCCATTTTGCTGGTAGGGTGGCAGAAAGGAAACCTAATCTATAGCCCGCAGCCCTTGGATTGAATTGGAGCACTGTGCATAACTTGCTGGGAATAAGGTGACCTGAGCAAATGCTGATAACTATTCTGCTCCAACTTTCAATGGGGGATATCTTACCTCATATTCAAAACCATATACTAAAATCATGTTTGCAGGCAGTCAGAAAGAAAAGACAATCTGAAGACAAACTACTCTGACTCATTTGGTAACCATCACTAATTCCTTTAATAAAACTTCTGTTCCCTACACAAACACACACCACAGAAATTGGTAGTGGGTGCAAGTAAGACTGGTGATCCAGTGAGACCCTGAATTGCCCCTCTTGTTAGACCCTGCTGATGATTTTGGGAGTGTCCTCTGTAAAATCTATTGTCTCACACACAGCCGGCAGCTGGCTGGCTGCTCCCCTGGGACAAAAGGATGCAACAGACCAATGATGCAGGAGTAGCAATCACAGGTGCAAACTTTAGAGTGGCCCAGGCTGCAGATACAACAGGAGCTGAGTTTCATGTTGTGGAGCTCTGGACTTTTAGGTTAATAAATCCAAACTGCAAACAGAAAATGTATTTGGCTCTGAAATTTAAAATGGATGGACTCTCTGACAACAAGGTACCAATGGGATTTGCCAATAAAGCTTTCTCTGTGAGCCACTTATCAAATGGGATTTTTTACAGCAAACAGTTGTGAAAATCCTGATTATTTCCATTTGTTTTGTTTTGAACTCGCAACTTGGAAGTCAGTCTTATTACACTGACAGAAGCAACAGGTAGGTACCTAACATGAGTCTGAAGTTAGTGAAAGACATTAGCAAAAATAAACAAAATTCCTGATATTTTAATTCACTCCTGTAAATTCAAATTGTTGTTGTTAATCTTAGTTCTCTTTGGGTGACCTTCAAACTCAAAACAGATTCACAGACAAATACAAATAAATTGAAAGTATATATAACATCATGTACACATGTAGAATACATGTTGATCTTCTTGTATATGACTAAAAACAGGTTTAACATAGGTGTAGTTGGAAAGTGTGGACAATGGTAATCCACAAATCACAGAATGGCTTGGGCTGGAAGGGACCTTAAAGATCATCTGGTTCCAGCTCCCAGATATTTGGTTAAGGATGCTAAGTGTGTGTAGGACCCACATTTCTTGTGTTTTTTTTCTCTTGTCTAAAATCTAAATAAAAATATTCAATTTCTACTCACCAGAAACTTAGCAGTTTATAACCAATAAAATAAATAATCTGTTTTAGCTCTACATGTTCTGTCAAATATTTGCCACTATGAATATAAAGCTTTCTTAAACAATGTGTTTTGTACCTAAGCATTTAGCTATAAAGGGATAATTATGAAGCAGAACATTTGTTTGTAAAACAAACAAAAGAATAACAGGCTGCTTTGTTTATTCTGTATCTGTTTTCTTACAGTTATTATGATAATCCTGAAAATTACAAACTAACAAAAATACTTATGCTTTTCCATCTCCAAAATCAATGAAATTTCCAAGCATGTTTAATATAACAGCTAAAATAAACACAACTAATCACTGCATTTCAGATCTGGTGCATACTAGGAAAGTCAGTCAAGAACATGCTACAGTTTCATCGATAGTTAGTAAATGTTTAATTGTGCACAGGGGTATTTTTCCTTCAAAAAGATGAATGCTAAAATTATTTCAGATTCTCTTGTGAATAGGATTGTAGATCATATTCCCCTTTCCAGATGTGGCATAACAGCCTGTAGAAATGGAAACATTGCATGAGTGCTCCTGTGGAAGGTCACAGTGTTTCAAGTTAATTTTCACATATTCTTAGATTGTATTACAAAAATGTTAGAAATTAAATCTTACAATACTGTCTGGAAAAGGTAAGTTCAGTAGTCACAAGTCTAAAATAAAACTTGACTAGGAGAATGAGTCATTGAAAGCACCCTTGGCAAAACCACACTTATTCAGTAGGTGACAATGAGATAAAACCAGAAGGACGGTGTTTATACTGAGTTCATGAATAAGACAAATCCATTGCAGAATGCAAACATAGGCTAAAGGATGATGGCTTCCTATTAGAGAAACAATCTGGTCTATGCAGTGGTTTCCTTCATAGGAAGTGTTTCAACATGCAATAGGTTACCACAAAGAAGCTAGTGAGCATTCTGTGTACTTTGGAGACGAAATGAGAAGAAAAGGGCATGAAATCAGTATGGGGAAATTGTTAGTTGCAAGGAAAACTTCCTAAAAAGAAATAAAAACCTTTCTCAACTTAATCAGTAGAGAGAGAGAGATAAGCTACAACCTGGAGAGCATTATTTATGTACAGCTGAACTGAACTGAGCCAAGGGAAATTATCAGGAAACCTATGAGATCTGCTAAGATTTTATGACTCTGGGGTAGCACCACAGTGTTCACTTGTGCTTTCTTTCATAGTATTCTGCAGCAGTGGAGCCAGGACTCAGGAAATATGGCTGTGTGTGTATGTCAGGAGGGAAACCCCTGAGGTTAGAAAACTTTCTGCGATCATTCCTACTTTCAGAATAGCTCCAACCCAGTTCCCAGTCTGAGCTGAAACAGCTCTTTCCAGATCTCCTTCACTTCTAACAGTGCAACATCAGAAGCACATTTAGTTCTCTCTGGCTTCTCTTCCTTAGAGTGCATAACATTATGGAAGGCTTGATTAAACTGCTACAAAGCTACAGAGTTTAATTGCCCATGCATACTGCTGACACTAATCCATCTAGTCACCCACTCTTAACTAAGAGGTTTTAATATGTGAGAGTATTCACAGAACCAGGAGCACATGTAATTCCAAACAACGATCCAGCTAGGAGAAGGGATAAGAATATGAGACATACAGCTTCATTCAGCAGCTCATGGTGGCTAAGTCCACCAAATAAGTTAGCACAGTAATTAGCCCAAAAGATTATATCTATAAGATGATGGCTTCCCAGAGCAATCACTATTGTCTCAGAGTAATATCTTCATCTAACAAAGCCAGCTGTGAGAATATTTTTTGGCAGAATTCAGACAACAATAGGCTCCTCTAGGTTATACCCGCTCAAAACCAAATTTTTTTTGTTTGGTTTCTTTTATACCTATGCCAATTTGTAGCTAAAAGGAAGTCTGTGAAGAGTAATTATGTTGTTTCCTAATCTTAGGCTAGCATGTATCGTACTACAGTATAGCATATTTGCCCTAGTTCTCCATAAATAGTTCCTCCTTGAGGAGGTGCAAAGGCATAGGACAGTATTGACACTTAATCACATATGATTCATTATACAATGATCAAACATTTCAGATTCACAATAGCTATTTATTATATATAATATGTATATATATGTATACACACTTTTTTATATCGAATTCTATTTCTATTTTTTATATTTAATTTATATGTAATATGTAAAACCTGTAGTTTTCTTTCTGTCTCTCTTCTATTTTACAGTGTCTGATTGTCAATCTGCCTATTCCTTACTTTACTTTCCACCCTCATTTGCCCCAGAATTTCTCATTTTTTTTTTTGTTTTTTCTGACACATTAATATTGTAATTTCATAGTTTGTGTAGTTTTTGAATCCAGGCTGTCAGAATGAGTTCAGAATCTGTCCATTGGTCCTAATAAGTAATGCAAACATTCAACATAAAGTACAATGCCAACACTGGTTAAGCAAATTAGGCAGTATTTTATTTCATTTAATCTTCCTTTATCTGTGCTTCAGCTGCCACACTATCACGTCACTGTATCTGCTCTTTATCCCAGGTATTTAAAAAGGTTTAGGATGAAAAAGGAACAATAACACAGGAATTACATGTCTGATGTCATGGTGTTCCTGTTTGGACAGATTGTGAATCACGTTGGAGGCATACTTAGCTGCATGTATCCATTTGCTTTTCTGGCGATTTATGTAGACAGCTTGTCAACAGATGTTGAATCAATGCAGAACTTTCCATTACTGAGAGTGCTGTTGGAAGTAAGTGAATTTTTTTTTGTTTCACATTTAGGGCATGCCTAGTGACCAAAGCATAATATTCAGATTTTACTTCTCCAGTGGTAAGTAATTACATAAAAGATAATGAAATATTCTTATGAGCAATTTTTTTTTTTTAAATCTGCTTAATGCTGAAGAGCAACCACTTATAGCTGAGAAATACAGATTCCAAAGTGAAGATGGAGACTAATCAATAATGTTCCATCAACCAAAATTTAAAGAAAAGTATGAAGAATATATATTTTAATATCTTCACAAAGTCATTTAAACCAAACAGTTAAAAAATTCCCAATTAATTATGTGTTAACACCACAAGATCAACAACTGAAAGACCAAAGAAATTGTCTCTCAGTTAGGCACTCTAACAATAGACTATTCTTCTCTAGAAAGTACCGTAATCATGCATTATTTCAGAGAACAAAGATAAGCACTCCTCATCTCTAGAACTCAGCAGATTAGAAATTGTGATGTTATTTTGCTTTTACAGTCACTGTTCAAAAGCCCTGAAAAAACAGCGCTCTCTTGGAATCTTCTCTCAAAAGTGATGAAGGCTTTCAGAAGAACTTCTTTTACAAACCTCTTTTCAACAGAAAACCTTCTGATGTTTGCTTAAGGACTTCATGCCTTCATTTGTTGTATGCGGTTCAGTAGTAGGGAGAAGTAATTTTTACTGAAACCTGACCTCCTGATTTTCAGATGGCATATCCAGCAAAATGACATAAAATAGCTCAAGTAGGATGGGACCACAGGAAGTCTGTAATCCAAGCTCCAGCACAGGGCTGGGTCAGCTAAGGGGTCAGGCCAGGTTGCTCAGAGCTTTATCTAGTCTTGGCTTGAAAACTTCCAAAGATAGAGCCTTCAAAACTGGACATACTTTGATCTAAATTGTAAATGTATCATATAATAACACAAGAACATATGTACAGTCAGCTCACCAGTGTTAGCACAAGGAGAGTAAAGGAATGAGAGCTACTCTTAACCTTTCTAGACATGCCTATAACTGGAAGCCCTCAATAGCCTTTTAAATACAAAATGTATTTCCTTATTATTTATAAAAAACAAACAAACAAAAAAAAAACACACACAGTTTTCAGGACATCCTGAGGCATTTTCCAGCTGGGCAACACTGGGCAAGATAGTAGCTGCCATTTGAAGAACCTTTCAGAATTAGGGTAAGGTAATGCACTAGCCTCCAATAGAAAGATTGCAACTACTGTTTTCTTTTGGCTTTTGAGGCAGGTGTCATCAGATTCAAAGAGCTTCACTGGTAACTCACTGAAGTGTTTAAGTAGAGATGTTTTTGCTGTTCAGAGACCTCACAAAAATTCGAAGTTTTTTAATTGCTGAAGAACGGGCAATTTGAATTACCTAATATTTTTGAGTGAGCACACAACTGGCTTTGAAAGGTTTTGTTAATTTGCCCCAGTATAGCAGTTATGAGCAAAGGAATTTTATAGCAAGCTTCTAGCAATTTTTTTTTTTTTTTTAAGAAACAAGTAAATGCCCCATTTTTAGCCTTCTAACCAAGAAAAAGTAAATGTGGTAGGTGGTATATTTCTAGCTAATTAGCTCAAAATTAAAACAGCTCAAAGAATTAAAATAGAACTACTTGCTGGACATCTTGTGCCCCAGAGCAAAATACACTTTTGTTATGATAAAATGCTTTTAATCTTCAAACGTTTCTCTAATGAGCTCTATATTGATATACAGCACACACCACTGAAACAGACAGTGCTGATGTGGCCTATATTGAAATTCACTGAGGTTAGTGACAGTTGTACTTGGAACAAATTTGCCTCATCTAGAAATCTCCAAAGGTCTAATCCTCCCCAGATCAGGCCTAGACAAAGATCAGGCCTAACAGGAACAATTTTTTCACATCTGCTTCCTGAGTCATGGATTTTATTTTTTAAAGAATTCTTTAAAATAATAATCCATGACTTCTGACTCTTTGAAACTTGTGCATATGGGCTGATGGCTGAGTTAGCTGTGCTAAAAACTTTGAAAAGTGTCAACTGGAAACCTGGGTTGTGTGGAAAGCTGAGTTAGAGTGAGGGTTTTCCCAACAGCACACAGCAGTAGCACACCTGGTTTCTGTTCCATATGGCAGCAAGATATGGCCCGAGTACCCACAGGGAATTTGGGGGAGTTGTTGAAGTGTAGGGAGGATGTATAACTGTAACCTGACCCCACACCAAACTTTCCTCCATGGCTGTCACTGCTGAGCTGAAAACATGGAAAACGTGCTTAAAGAGACTAAATTGGTCTTACTGTAAAGATGCTTTTATTTCAGCATCATGACTTGTAATTTTTAGCAAGTTTCATTTTCAGTTCAGGACCTGTTATTTCTCTTCTGTAACTGCACTGACTACTCATGTTACTGTGAGCAAGTATCACCACCCCTTCACCTCACTGCTATCAGAAGATGACTTTGCTACTTTAACCATTGAGCTGCTGTCTGCAGGAAGCATGTCTACAAGATGAATGCAGAATCCTGACAAGTAGGTTTTCTGATGCAGGCACTGGCTCCTTACCAGCTCAGCTGACTCAGACAGACAGCCGCCACCCTTTTGTGATTCTTTTCTTTTTTTCCTATGTGTCAGGATTTAGAAGGTGCTGATTACATTTATGTAGCTAATGAGTTTCCTAATCCAGTGTCTAATTTCATCTGCATGTTGAATTTTTAATCTTGTAAAGATGCTTAAATCCGCAGTTGGAATATGTCCTCTGTGCTGGAAGAACCTGTATTGGAACTAGTCATATATAAAGGAAACATACTTTTTTTTTTTTTTTTTTCTTTAACTGAGTTGTAAAATGAAATCTGGATTTATCCCAAGGCATTTAATTTATTCCTTTAACTGAAAAGAAAAAAATCAAGACATCTGATATTTTCAGTGTTATATATAACTTTAATCAGTTGATAGGTACAGCCAATGAGTAGATCAATCTGAAGAAATATGCTTTCAGTGTGTGTTTATTGAGTGAAATTAAATCTACAACACTCAGAAGAGTAATCTGTATATCCTTATTAGAAGCTTCAGTGACCTTTATTACAACCTTCAGAGTGTATTAACTCAGGAAACTGAAATTCAGGAGGCATGTTGTTTTTCTCCAAAATCTTGCTGGCCACAATGGACTAACAGGTGTAGAATTTTAATCTGAGGCTGTATTTTTATGTTAGGGCATGTGCTCGTCGTTGCATTGCATTCCTGCCAGGTTGTCTAAAAGGGGAAATATGCTCTACTTATGGGAATTAGCAAGAAACGGGCGTTTTCTGCCATTGAATTAATTTCCATTCCTCCCTCTCTCGTGTACCAGGAAGAGAGCGGCAAGCTGCAGGTGTGGCTGTCTTTACAAGGGACTGTCTTTACTCAACACAACTTTAATACTGGCTCCATGGCTGGCTTTAAAGAATAAGGAAACGTTGCTCTCCGAGTTTGCTCTGAGCTGCTTGCCTCTATAATAAACCCTGACTGGGCAGATCCTTAAGTTAAATAAAAATGTGCAGTATATGTGAGACTATATGCAATCACACCATCCAGACTAAGCAGAAGCAGGCTGGTTTACTGTCTGGATTGGAAACCCATCAGGAACAACTCACTGCACAGGTCTTGGCTGCCTTTGGCTGCTTCAGATCCTGAAGCACTTTTCTATGAACATGTGTTATCCCTCACGCCTCAGCTCTGGTTGGGGTAATTACACTCTGCTTAGTTAAGTGCAACCTGGAAATCAGAGTAGTGTGCAGTGCTTTACTGCTTGCTCTGAATCACTGTCTTGAGCTGGCTGACGTCGTTCAGCTTCCTATGAAAGGTTGTGCTTGGATGGTTGGAAAAGTAATTACAAGATGGTTCACTATCTGCTAGGATAAAAGGTGTTGTGTAAAAATATGAAGTTATGTGACTGTTAAACCAAGAAAGGGCTTATGCCATAAGCAAACAGTGGGACAGTAACTCAAGGAGCTTTCCCGAGGCAAATGCTTGGGTAATGCCAGACAGTACTAACCTTAAAGGGAGAGAGATGGATAAAAGTGGCTTGAGAATAACTCTGGAAAGTCAAAGCTCCTCTCTGCTTACCCATTTACTAGTGGGAACTACAGAATGTAAACCAAGCAGTGTGTCTGTTTAAGACACGTTATTGATCTACACAGCTGGATGACTGTAACAATAAGCTGATAATGTTTGCAAAGCACAAAGTGTTAGTAAACTCAAATATTTTTCTCTGTTACCCTGTAGATGTTACCCTGTAGATGAAGATGTTACCCTGTAGATAGATGACAGTAAAGTTATTATGTTAGAATCCTACCTCCTTCAGTAGCTAATTCCAGCTATGACTTGTCTGCCTGGCAGTGTATTTGCTGGCACTGGGAGAGCCTACCTCTGGATGTGTAACAGCAAACAAAACCTGTTAGCAAAGCGCTTAATCTCATAGGCGTTCTGAGGCAGGAACGACGAGAAGCTCTCTGCGTAATGACATAGGCTTTGCAGAGACACTGGCAGCAGTGCAGGCGGACAAGCGAACGCTAAATTTACCGGCCCTCGCAGGGAACAATCCCAAAGCACTCGCGAGGCTTACCCTTTAGGCGAGGACCGCAACACGCTCAGCCCCAAAGTTTTGCGGTGAAACTTTATGCCTCGCTGCAGACACACCCCCAAAAACTCCCATCCCGCGGCACCGCCGAGGCGGGCAGGTAAGGGGCTGACGAGGGGGCGGCCGGGCCGGGCGGGGCGTGGCGGGGCGGGACCGGCGGCGGCCTCCGCCCCGGGCGGCGGCGCGGGTGGGCTCGTTGGGGGATTTCCTCCCAGCCCCGCGAGTGGTAGCTCTTCCCGCTCGGCGTCTCCGCTGCCGCCTAGCCCCGGGGTGTTGGGCGTTTCACCGACGGGTGCGGGAGGAGTGCAGCGGACAGAGCTCGGTATGTTTTCACCCGGGGGGGGGATCGTGGTGGCCTGGAGCAGACAGCTTGTTTCGTCCTCTCCTTGTTTTTCGCGGCGCGTTGCCCTTTCCGTAGCGAGGGTCTTCCACTCGCGGCACCAGGCGCTGTAGGCTATCTCCCCGCAGAGAGAGGGAGGGTTGCGGTAGAAGCCCTGAGCTCTGGAGCGTTCCCAGAAGTTTAGCGGAAACCTATTACTCTGCAAAGGAGCGCTCTGCAGAAGGAGCAACTTTTCTGCTGACTCTTCTTCCTCCCCGCAGTGGTCAAACAACAAAAAAATAGGGAATTCAGGGCATATCATTCTATTAGAAAAAAAAATATATATATATGTTGTATTGTCTGTGAGTTTTCAAGCAGTGAATTGAGTGACTGGGACAGACAGGCTGCAGGTCTGTTTGGCACAGTGGTAACACTTTGGTTCACTGCAGACAATAAGTAAGATCTCGTAGTTTCATTACGTGAGAAGGGAAGGAATAAGAAAGAAAAAGAAGGAAAAAAAAAGGAGTGTTGAAGCAAAATCACTTTTATCTTCTTGATCTTAAGAGGGGAGGAAAAAGTCCATCTGAGCCCTTCTAGAAGACTCAAGAGTCATCAAATTGCTGCCTCACAAGTGCTGATTCTGTTTAACTTCCCAGGTGACTTTCATGGGTCTGTGCACTGACTTCAGGCTGTGCTTCAGACAGGTAAGAGGTAAGTTTGCTGAACTTGTTGTTGTGTGCCCAGGCACAGTAGTGTCTCCCAGTCTTGAGTGGGAGATGTTAGGGGAAAAAAAAAAAAAGAAAAGCTGTCATTTTTTTCTTTTTTGCAATGAGAAAGTGTTCTGGTCTGTAGAATGAAACTATTGACAGTGAATATTTGGTAAACTGGTAAAATTCCAAACCCATTGTTATTAGTACCACTGAAGTTTCTTCTCTGTTTTCCTAAAGCAAACAAAATTTTTCATGAAGCTGTTAAATTAATCTACATGCTCATAGGTAGGACGGATGTGCATTTATGTGTTGTTAATACAAGCACAGCTTTTTGTTTGTTTCCCATAAAAAAAAAAAAATATATATATATATATATATGTATGTTAGAACTGCAGTAAAACAACCTGCAAAGAAACTAACTGGATAGTTGCTTTGTGGGTTGAATTAATACAGTGTGAAGTTCAAGATTCATGGTTGATGAGTAGGATCATGTAAGTAAATGTACTGCTGTGTGATCTCAGAACTAATGTGGGTACCATGGACTGGTTTCAATCACCTGGTTTTATTACTGTGGAGATATTAAATGGCATCAGAAACCAATATGTGCTCTGTTAGTGAAAATGAGACATGTTACGTGTACTGCTTCATTAGGAGGTTTTTTCTTTGGAAAAATATAAAGAGGTAATGAGAAACTGGCTTAGGTACAGTAGAACAGCCAACTCACAGGCAGAACTTATTTAACTGTGCCATGTTCCTCATTTTGTATAACATCGTATTCTATAAAATGTAATTGCTATAACAGCACTGAAGTTTACTATGTAACAAGGGAGAATGAAGTAGAAAAATGTTAAATGCGTGTAGCTTGAGTGGTGGGAAGTTGCTTTGGTGATGCTGATTTTTGGAATTCCTGATTGTGAAACTTCAGTTGTGAAGGTTTTGTTTCTTTTTTTTTTGAAAGGGCTTCCTTGTTTCTGGATTTTCAGTGGGTGAGGGAAGGATGCTTGCTTTAAGCAGTTTTCTTCTTTGACAACATGACCCTATGCATCTTTATGCTGAGGATTTCATTGTATACATTTCAGTTGCATATTTCCTATGGAAAATTCCATTATTTTTCTCATGACATTCTATAACAAAATTATCTTAACCTGATTTGCAAGGTTGTTAAGTGGTATTCTTCTGTTATCGCTGGTTGCAAAGTCATGCAGGCCAGATGGTGTCTTCAGTTAACACTTAGACACAGCTTTCCTATAAGAGGCCCTGCAAGTTAAGGGGTTGCTAATCTGTCAGCTGTACTAGTGGGTCTAGATGCTGAGAGTTTCCCTCTGCAGCACTGGTCACTGAAACACCATCTGCTGTGAGGTGAGAGACTTGTTGCTTCACTGCCCCTCTGCTTAGACCTTGTAGTGAGGCCTGCTAGATGTTTAACCTCTTTCTGTTTCCCAGTAGATTTCTGTGGATAAGAAGGGCAACATTACGAATTTTTTCATTCCTGCACATTTGCCTAGTAGCACTGAATTTTATTGTCTTGATCTAGTTACGCAGTTAATCCAAATTTCTATAAGGACTTTGGCTTCACCCAGATGTAATACTCTGCATAAGTTGTTGGAGAGAGAAAAGAGCAAATGCTGAGTGTTTGCTCCTAGCAGCCACTGGGATAAACCAGAATGAGGAGCAGCACTGCCTGATACAAGGAACTATGCAAGCATTGTTAAGAGCTGAGGCTGTATCTTGTGTTTGTTGTTGTGAAGCCAGAAGGATAGGGTGTGGGGAGTGGAAAGGTGATCCTGGAGGACATGTGTGAAGTAGGACGCAAGTTAACATGAGAAGCGAGGGAGGAGGGGAAGCAGTGAAGTGAGAAGATACCCTCATCTCCTTTCACTGACTGTGCTGAAAGCAGTCTGGGCAGGTGTCCAGCAGGACATTCCTTGGTGCAAAATTTTTCTGTCATGATGCTCCAGTGGAGGCATCAGGGTAACTGTTGCTTCTTGGGGATGAAAAGGAAAGAGAGAATAAAATGTGGGTGGGCTGTGAAGGGTTGTGCCTTTGTGTGCTCTTTCTCATTTTCCTTTTATTAATTCAGGTGTGCCCAAGGAGATGCTGAGTGGGTGGGAGTTTGTGGTAGCCCACAGCAGTATGAGTGCTTTGACCATTAAAAGGAGCATCTGGCTTTTCACCAATTTTTAGCTGGTTAACCACTAATCTTTTTCAGGTAGAGGGGAAAAAAATGGAGGAGAATTAAAAAAAAAAAGATAGTAAATTGCCTTACAAGCAATTTATTTCTATGTCTTTGATTTCAGAACCATGTGATGACAGGTTAGCCAAATGTACTGCGGTTGATGATATTGGCATTGATCTGGAATAGCAGAAAGCTGCTTGAGTGCTGGAGATTCCTCACCTCATCTGCAGGTGTATTTGCTTGCCAGGTAGAGTGAAGTGGGCGATGTACTGAAAGGAAGAAGCATGTTGAAAGCAGGAAATGAAGTCTTCCTCTGTTCTGAGTGATTGTGCTGTTTCATTTCCTTGTTGGCCACATACAGGAATTTGTACCTTTGATCTGGACTCAAAACATGAAAGGAAAAAATGCAGAGGTCCCATATTAATGGAGTATGGATTCCTGTGACTCTTAAATTTGACAGTAGGATTAAGAAATCTAGCCTTGAAAGTGAATGCTTATAAACTTGTCACTTTTTTTCTGCCAAGAGCTTTGTGTTGCCAACAGGGATGTGTAGTGTTTTTTGTCTGCTGCCTTAACTGTATCTGTACAGGGATTAGGAACAGTACATACCAAGTTGTCTCAAACAGTCAGAACATCCCTAAGATATTGCCCTGTGGAAGCTCAAGTTAAAATAGTCCATACTTCCAAAGAGGTAGGAAGAGGCTAAGCTGAAGTAAGAGTCAACCTTAGCATAGGTGAGAGAGAGAGAGAGCAGTTTCTTAGACTGTGTTAACTTCCCTGGAGTAAGCATTCTACCTTGCAGGTCAAGTTGCCATCCAGTAGAGCCAGGACTAGGAGTGAAAGCAGTAAGATCTACAGCCTAACTGGGATACTGGACCTTTGTGTGGATAAGACTAATCTCTTTTGAAAATACTTAGGTTGAAAGTAATTACTTGTTTGCTGTTCTCTCACAGCCACAGGGGAGCATTCATCTTGATGAAAGAATATTTGCAGATATTCTCTCTTTGCCAGGATGCTAGGGAGTGTTATCCATGACCATAGTTTTTTAATGCTGAAGGAGCAAATTTGTCAGTGTTGTGTGGCCATTTTTCAAGTTCTGCTAGAAGGCTTTTAGATACAGGCTTCTTTAATGCTACCATCATTTTTTTGTATGTGAGTTACAAATCACTATATTTAATAAATTAAACTACTTATTCAAACTGAAAAGCCTTTACAATACTGTAAGATAGCAGAATAGCTTCAAATTCTGGGTGGATTTGATATGTTTAGATTCTAACCAATGCTGAAATAAGTATTCTTATTTAAAGGTAGTCTTAAAACTTAAAGAATGCATAAACAAGTACTACAGTTTTATATAATTTAAGCTAATCACAAGTAATATAAAAACTTCACAATTATCTTTGTATAGTGACTGATGGTAAATTGGCTTCAAAGTGATTTCTACAAGAAAGACCATAAGGAAGATCTGGGGAACTGCAGGCCTGTCAGCCTGACTTTAGTATTAGGAAAAGTTATGGAGCAGATGATCTTGAGGGAGATTCCACAGCACATTCATAGCAACCAAGAGATCAGGTCCAGCCAGCGCAGGTTCATGAAAGACAGGTCGTGCTTTTCCAACCTCATCTCCTTCTGTAACTGGGTGACCAGACTGGTAGATGAAGGAAAGGCCATTGCTGTAGTCTACCTAGATTTCAGCAAAGCCTTTGACACAGTCTCCCGCACTATTCTGGGGAAACTGGCAGCCCGTGGCCTGGACAGGTATACCCTCCTTTGGGTAAGGAACTGGCTTGAGGGCTGTGCCCAGTGGGTAGTGATTAATGGAGTTAAGTTCAGCTGGTGTCCTGTTATGAGTGGTGTCCCCCAGGGGTCAGTATTGGGGCCCATCTTGTTTAATATCTTCATTGATGACCTAGACAAGGGGATTGAGTGTACCCTCAGTAAGTTTGCAGATGACACCAAGTTGGGAGGATGTGTTGATCTGCTTGAGGGTAGGGAGACCCTTCAGAGGGATCTGGATAGACTGGACAGCTGGGCTGACGTTCAATGGGATGAGGTTCAATAAGGCCAAATGCTGGGTCCTGCACTTTGGTCACAATAACCCCATGCAATGCTATAGGTTTGGGGCAGAATGTCTTGAAGACTGTATAGAGGAAAAGGACCTGGGGGTACTGGTTGATGCTTGGCTGAAAATGAGCTGACAGTGTGCCCAGGTAGCCAAGAAGGCATCCTGGTCTGCATTAGAAATAGTGTAGCCAGAAGGAGCAGGGAGGTGATCATCCCACTGTACTCAGCTCTGGTGCGGCTGCACCTCGAGTACAGTTTTGGGCCACTCACTACAAGAAAGACATTGAGGCCCTGGAGCGTGTTCAGAGAAAGGCAACAAAACTGGTGAGGGGTCTGGAGCACAAGTCTTATGAGGAGAGGCTGAGGGAGCTGGGATTGTTGCGTCTGGAAAAAGAGGGCTCGGGGGAGACCTCATCACAGTCTACAACTTCCTCAAGGGAGGCTGTGGTGAGGAGGGGGTCGGCCTCTTCTCCCAGATAGCTAATGACAGGATGAGAGGCAATGGCCACAAGTTGTGCCAGGGAAGATTTAGATTAGATATGAGGAAAATTTCTCTGAAAGAGTGGTCAGGCACTGGAATGGCCTGCCTAGGGAAGTGGAGTCACCGTCCCTAGAGCTGTTCAAGAAGCATCTGGATGAGGTACTAAGATATATGCTTTAGTAGCTTAGTGGGTAGGGATGGTAATAGGAGGATGGTTAGGCTAGATGATCTTGTAGGTCCTTTCCAACCTACTGTTTCTATGATTGTTTTTTGCTTACCTTTCCTTTGGGGTGTGTGTGTCTACACACTATATAGAGATAGATACATATAAAAGTTCTACTTCTTACAAATTTCTACCTCCTCAAAACAGAAACTACCCCAGAAGAAAAACATCTATTTTTCTTTTTAATGGATTAATTGCTTGGTACTGCTCCCAGTTTTTACTGTGCATCCAAATGTTAATAATCCAGGGCTTGTGGGTGGTGCTGCATGCAGCTGCGATGGTAGTGGATTTCCACTTTCAGGTATCTGCAGTCTTTTTATTTATTTATTTATTTCAAAGATGCTCATTCAGAACTATGGGTCCTACTTTTGCCCCCCCCCCCCCCATCCTGATGCTAAGATGCTGTCAATGTGCAGTTACAGGAACAACACAGCTCTTGTCTATAGTAAAACAGAAGGGTTTTGTATTCCTTGTTCCTTTAACTAAAAGTTCTTAAAACATTGCTTGTTGCTGGAAAGCCACTTCCTTATCAGCAGTGATTTCTGAAGGCGTGTAAGCAGTGTAGTTGCTACAGGACTGATGTCAGCTGTGAAGATCGGGAGCAGAAACCTGGGTAAACCTAAATAAGGACAACTGCAAGTCTGAGAATGCTGAGGGTGCTGTAGGAAGAAATCAGAGTGGTACCAGCTAAAGAACAGCAGGTTGGGAGGAGGCTCTGCTACTACCACCTTTTCCAAAGGCATTTCACAAATAATTCTCTGAAGAATTTTCCTTGCTTTTGCCCAGTTTTCACTGCTTCCTTCAAATATCAGGCATCATAATAGTTGCAAACAGGTGTATTATGTGTAGAAAATTGTGTCTCTGTAGAAGAAATGTGGGAAGAACTATATGGAATAAAGTGACTGTTAACTTCCCCATAGTGTCCCAGGTTCGAACAAAATACTTTGACACAAAAAGAAGGCTTCATACAGAGCATTTATGTTCTCTTAATGCCTAGCTATCTGTCTTCTACAGAAAAATTGCATGTAAAGTGATATCTACTTGGAGCTTTGATTTACTTTCTGCAGGCAAGTTCATGCTTTGCAAAATACTGTGTAATTTTAACAGCAAATCTGGAGTGGGAAAAATATTCTGTGAAGTTCTGAATGATGTTTTGCTCTCCCTGAAATCCTTTGTCTCTAAGAAAACATAGTTACTCCATTCATTCAGCAGTCATTCTTAATGGGTGTCCCAGCCATAATAGATGTGGCTGTGCTGAGTTATTTCTAAATAAGAACTTTTCTTGTGGAAAACACCATAATCTTACATTTCAGAAAAACTTGTAAACAGAAAAATAAAATATGGGCATTTATTTGAATGTACGTGTGCTACATGTGGCTGGAAATCTGCCTGACAGAAGGGATCTTGGTATACTGGTGGACAGTCAGCTGAACGTGATTCAGAAGTGCTCCCAGGTATCAGGAGTGGTGTGGTGAGCTGGACTAGGTAGGGAAGTAATCTTCTCCATGTATTTGGTACTGGTGAGGTCCCACCTGAAGTACTGTGTTCAGTTTTGGGCACTTCAATACAGAAAGGACACTGCGGTGCTAGACTAGGTCTAAAGAAAGACAGCAAGAATGGTGAAAGGCCTGGGGAGTATGCCTTTTGAGGAATATGCCTGAAGGAATTGGGGCTGCTTAGTCTGGGGAAGAGGAGGCTGAGAGAAGACTATATTGCTCTCTTCAAATTCCTGAAAGTGATTGCCGTGAGAGTGGTATTGATCTCTTCTCACTGGTGACAGGTGACTGGACAAGGGAAAATGGCCTAAAGTTGTGCCAGGGGAGGTTTAAGGTGGATATCAGGAAAAACTTCTTTACAGAAAGGGTTGTTAAGTACTGGAGAAGACTCCCTAGGCAGGTGGTTGAGTCACCATTCCTGAATGTGTTTAAAATCATCTGAATGTGGTGCTCAGGGTCATGATTTAGCAATGGGTTGTTAGAGGTGGGGTAGTATGGTTAGGTTGTGGTTGGACTTGATGATCTTTGCGGTCTTTTCCAACCTGAGCAATTCTATGATTCAGTTCAGTTCTTCTAATATTTGTCTCTGACTGATATCTTTTCAGTATACCATCTTCATTTAAAAGCTCAGGTTTTTCATTACATTATTTACTGTTTACCACACACTTCTATCGGGTATTTACATTACAAGAGTGTCCTATTATGTTGAATTTCAGTTTATTTTTTCTTCTTGATTTTCAGGCTAATTTTAACAACTGCTCTTCAGCTTCTATAGCCTTCTTTCAAGCTAAAAGTGTTCTGATTCAGGTTAGTGAGTTGCCTCTTTGATATTCTGCAGTCTTCTATATTCGATTATAAACTGAGTTTAATAAACTGGTTGGATGGGGGGATGGCAGTGGATGTAGTCAACCTTGATTTCAGCAAGGCATGAAATCCCTCCCACAGCATCCTTATAACAAAGCTAAGGAAGTGTGGGATAGATGAGTGGACAGTGAAGTTATTTGAGAACTGGTTGACTGGCAGAGTGCAGAGGGTTGTCGTTGGCAGTGCAGAGTCCAGTTGGTGGCCTGTAACCAGTGGTGTCCCCCAGGGGTCCATGCTGGGTCCAGTCTTGTTCAACATCTTCATCAATGGCCTTGATGAGGGGATAGTGGCCACCCTCAGCAAGTTGGGAGGATTGGCTGACATGCCTGAAGGCTGTGCAGCCATTCAGTGAGACCTGGACAGGCTGGAGAGCTGGGCAGTAAGAAACCGGATGAGGTTTAACAAAACCAAGTGTAGAGTCTTGCGCCTAGGGAGGAATAATTGCATGCACCAGTACAGGCTGGGGGATGACCTGCTGGAGAGTTGAGGCATTGTGCCCTCATGGCCAAGAGGGCCAATGGATTCCTGGGGTGCATTAAAAAGAGTGTGGCCAGCAGGTCAAGGGAGGTGATACTCCTCCTCTACTCTGCCCTGATGAGGCATCATCTGGAGTACTGTGTCCAGGTCTGGGCTCCCAGTATAAAAAAGACAGGGACCTCTTGGAAAGAGTCCAGCGCAGGGCCACAAGGGTCTGGAGGATCTCCCCTATCAAGAAAGGCTAAGTGAACTGGGTCTGTTTAGCCTTGAGAAAAGAAGACTGAGAGGGACCTGATCCAGGTTTACAAATATCTGAGGTGTGGGGGACAAAGTGGCGAGGCCAGACTCTTTTCAGCAGTGTGTGGAGACAGGACAAGGGGAAACGGCCAGAAACTGCAGCACAGGAGGTTCTGCACGAATGTGTGCAAGAACTTCTTTACAGTGAGGGTGACGGAGCACTGGCACAGGCTCCCCAGGGGGGTTGTGGAGTCTCCTTCTCTGGAGATATTCAAGACCTGCCTGGACGCCTACCTGTGCAACCTGGGATAGGCAGCCTGCTTTGGCAGGGGGGTTGGACTCAATGATCTCTACGGGTCCCTTCCAACCCCTACGATTCTGTGATTCTGTGAGTTTATGGACCTTTTGTGTCAGGTGTACAGGATTAGTTAAATTACTACTTTTTGGCAAGATCATGTTTCCAGTGAAGTTAGTGTCAAGAATTAGGTATTTGAGGCTTTCCCATGTTATAGGATAGCCAGGTGAAAAGCTGGTCAATTAATTTCCCAGGCATCAGGGTGTTAACTCTCTCCTTTACAGCAGTGGATGATGTGTGGAGGGGGAGTGGTGGCTGCAGCCACTTTGAGAGTTCTGTTTGATTCTCATCCAGGGTAGAAATATGAAGAACATCAACAGAAACCTATATGCTGGAAGTAGTAACTTGCATACAGTATGCTGTTCACAGATTCTTTGATGGAGAATGACAGTGTAACATAAGAACTATCTACATCTGTTATTATTCCAGGTCAGAATCTGGAGAAGACGCTGAAGATAATGCAGATGCATTGAGGACTTCAGGAAAGTGAGCCATGCGTCCTTCTGAAAGCTGAGAAGTAGCCCTCTGTTAGGGTCATGAACCTAAGACAAGTCTTTGTGTCGCTACTGATGTTTGGAGTAGCTGGTCTACTCCTCTTCATGTATCTGCAGGCTTGGACTGAAGAGCAGAATACAGGTACAGTAGGCTTCTGGGTTGTGGGTTTCTTGTGATGTTTTTTGTTGGTTTTGTTAAAGTGATTGCATCCATGGCTTAAAAGGTGTTTGGGAAGTCCATTGAGTAAGTGTGGACAACTCAAAGAAGTCCCCCCTCTGTGGTAGTAGAATGATATTGACAAGAAATATGTTTTAGTAACTGTACTTCACACATACATGAGAGGAGTTCACCATCATATCTGCTTCATTTGCAAAAATAAGTGTTGTGAAAGTGTATTGTGTATATTTGAAGCCAAGCTTCTGCTATTTCCACTTCTGAAGCAGTTTTATATGATCATTTTTGTGTGCTTTTTATACATTTATGATGCGTGATGAAGCAATTTTTGAAGAATTACTGTAATGTAGACAAAAATGGTAACAACGCTCAGAACCATCCCATCCCAATGTTGTTATTGCTAGAGATTGCTAGATACTGGATTTTCAAATCTTTGTCATATGTCGCATCAGAGGCACGTTGCAACTTCAGCTAAATGTGTATTGGTACTGGCTATGGGTTACGTTTGTATGGGAACTGTTGAATCACGGCCTGAACCACTGATTGATCACCTGAGGCGAGCACTGGGTCAGCCGCAGGGGCACAAGTGAGTGTGATTGGAAGGGGTGGAGTTTGACTCCACCTCTCCCAAGACCCCATTTAAGGGCTGACCACCACCAGGGAAGGATCTCTGGTTGGAGATCCCTTCCTAGTGGAGTTATCGGCGAGCCTCAACCATCTTCAAAGGTGAGCCACTCTTTTCTTATTAATTTTCTTATTAACTATCTGTACACCATCTACTTAAGCCTATCAAAAATATACCAGCTTTGGCACTATTTCTTTTGGGTGCTATTTTTGGGGGTCATTTGCCCTACAGTGTTTCTCAATTGACTTTATTGTGGCAATTTACCATGCTTTGGTTTGACCCAAGGGGTGATCTGTATCCATTTTGGAATGAAACTAGAATGGACAATTCTCCTCAGCCCCCAGTTGTTGCTCAGTTAATCTGAATTAAACGTCCTTCTAATGTGCATGGGGCAAATATCCACATCCTCATCACCCACTGTTTTGCTTTGCTAATATGTTTCTGTTGTAGCACACTGTAACACAATGTACTTGTTTTTGTCTTCTCCCTCCCTAAAAACATGGTCTGTTCCCAGCTAGTTAAGAAGTACTACCTTCTATGTCCTCTTGCCTCTATTGCTTAACTTTTATTTCCCATGTTAAAAAAAATCTTACATTAAAATATACTGATAATATGGTGAAGAAATATGTTCGTAAAATCACATTTGTCTTTTTATTTAATTGATCTATGTTTTTATTCATCTTGAACTGCTAGGCTTTGGTAAGGCAATTCTGTTTTAGGTTAGAGAGTGGTAGCTGGGGAATTCTAGTGTATTATTCATACAATCAATTGATGCTGATTTTGTGTGTTTCAACTAAGTGTAGTGGTCACTATTTTGTTACCTTAATGTTTCTGGGCTGATCACTAAAGTATCCTGAGTTGGAGGAAGTTCCCGTGGATCATTGAGTCCAGTTCCTGTCTGTACACAGGACCACACAAAATTCAATGAGAGTCTGAGAGCATTTTCCAAACACTTAAACTCTGTCATCTTGGGTCTGTGACTACTGCTCCAAGGAGCCTGATCCATGCCCACCACCCTGTTGATGAATAACCTTTTCCTAACCCCCATCTTGACCCTCCCCTGATGCATCTCCATGCCATTCCCTTGGGTCCAGTTGCTGTCACCATAGAGCAGAGCTCAGGGCTGCCCCTCTGCTCCCTGTGAGGAGCTGCAGGCTGCCATGAGGCCTCCCTTCAGCCTTCTCTTCTCCAGGCTGATGAAATCAACCTTCACTTGTCTTACACTCCAAGACCCTTTGCCATCTTTGTAGACTTCCTCTGGATGTTCTCTAATAGTTTTACGTTCTTATCTTGTGACATGCTATTCTGCACCCAGTGCTTGCAGTGAGGCCGCACAGAGCAGGACAAACCTTCCACTCACCTACTGGCAGTGGTGAGTATGATATAAACCAGGGTATGATTGGCACTTTGTGCTCCCAGAGCACACTGCAGACTTGGGTTTGACTTGGTGTCAACCAGAACTCCCACATTGCTTTCCATGGGGCTGATCCTCAACTGCTCATCCCCCAGTCTGTCTGTAATTCTAGGGTTCCCAGGTCACAGGTACAGAATCCAGTACTTGCATTTGTTGAACTTCATGCAGTTGATGATTGCCCAACCACCAAAGCTGTGAAGATCTCTGCTAGGCTTCAGTACGTAAGGAGAGTGTACATCTCCCAGTTTAATGTGGTCCCCCAACTTAGTATGCATTTTAGTCCTGCTTCAAAGTCATTGATGAGAACATTAAAGAAATCTAGTCACAGCATAGAGCCCTGTGGAACCCGCTAGTGTATTTACAAGCTGATGTTAATGAAACTTTTAGAAGTAGTATGGGCTTCCTTTGAAGAGATTCCCATGTAATCAAGCATTGACAGGAGGGTGTTGACAGAAGCAGACCTTACAGAGCGAGTCTTCCTTGAAGCTGTTCTTGGGAATGTTAAGGGCCGATATCCTTGCTTTCAAGGTAGTTCAGGAATGTAGATGATGTCTGTAGATTATTGATTTATTTACTTGCTGACATTCTTTACATTCTTTCCATTATTTGTCCTGTAGTTAACCTTTCTTTCTGTGAAGTGCTTGATCTTGCTATTTCTGTTCTCCTCCCACACAAATACACTTTCCTTTTCTCTGTATGTATAGACTGTTAAGAAGAAACAGGAGAAAAGTAAAAGGGGAATTAGAAGATAGTGTTCTTCAGGGCCGTTAAATGTTTTGTTAAGGGTTTTCTCATTCATATATTGCCATAATTTTCATAGTAAGAGAGGGTTTTCCTTGTTTTCACTTGGAAATGTATACATCTGGGGATTAAACTAGATGATCTCTGGAGGTCCCTTCCAACCTCTACGATTCTGTGATATTTCAATACTAAAATAGAAACTATCAGAGAATAACATATTGGTATGTGAACTTAAATCATGACTGCAGTTTTGGGTGCCCTTTTGTGTCACTGGACTGCTTTTCTGACAGCACTTCATCAGGATCCAAAAAATGAATTTTGTCATCTTTTGCAGTAGATAGGTCAAGTGCATCAGAAAGTACATGGAGAAAAGTCATTCACTGGTGTCTGGTCTTGCTTGTTTCTCTTCCAATTTAAAATGCAGAGAGCTATTCTGTTTTATTTCAAACACCTGTACCTCCTCTAAGCATTCTGCTGCGCAGTTCTCAACTGATTTTTCTCCTTTACTTGATGCTTCTTCAGTTTGCTATGAAATAAAACATATTTCTGTATTCACAATATGCCTTGGCTAATGGGCACTTTTGACTCTTTTCTGCTATGTTTTTCATACTGACTCATGTTGTGCACTGTGGCTTTTTTGGGGATAAGCTGACTGGAGAAGCACAAATTGACAAGTACCCATGTAAGGATTTTTAATTTATAGAGTTTTAATCTGCAAGTATTTGACTTGATGTTCTACTGAGAAATGGAGAATGTTCCTTGTGCTTCTCAGCTGTGATGCCATGAGTCTATAGAAACAAATGTTTGTCGTAGTTGGAACTATTTTTATCTTCTGTGGTGCCCTGCACAAGACAGATAACAATCGTGTTTGGTTGCTGAAGCAGGAAGTAGTTAAGGGTGACTCAGTGCAGGTATGCCATGTCTTCTACTCTCTCCTGCAATGCTTGAGCTCTTCTGGTTAATTCTAATTGTGGTCATCATTTCTATTCCTTATAAATAAATAAAAAGAACATCTTTCATTCTGAAAAACAGCTTTTAGCTCTATAATGCTCCATTCTGATGGCTGTTTAGAGAGAGATCTTACTGAGGTAAGAGACAAGATTCTTGGTCTGTCTTTGTGCATGGGGTATGTAGAGACAGGATAATATATTCATACTTGGAGAACCCATTCTGCTGGATGTCATCAGTTCACCTCAGCATAATAGGAAAGAGGTATGTCAAGGGCAATTTGGGACATTAATATCAGCATGTGCAGATTTTACTGGGCTAACATCACTGACATCAACATTGATAGTGTAGAATGTGCTCATATTTTCTGCCTACAACATCAATGTGAATATCTATTTATATATGATCATACTCAAAAACAAAATTGGTATGACATCAACTAAATTCAACTGCTTTACTGGACAGTTCCCCATACTGTCTTATGCTCTTCACTGAGAGCATTAAATACTGTGTCACTGATTAAGAAGCAGTTTATTACGTGCTCAATAATTTCCAGCAGCCTAATCTCATATAGGGGAAGCAAACTAATGGGTCTTCCAGAACTGATATTGAGTTTGATATTATGAATCACTTAGGATGTGTGGGTATGCATAGCAAGCACACTTGCAATTTAACCCAGCTGTGTTACAGATATGAATTAGACTTTTAAGGATTCTGACACTGTGGTCAGTGTCTTTATGTCTGAGTGGAGGGTGGTGACAAATGATGTCCCCCAGAGGTCTGTCTTGGGATTGGTTCTCTAACATCTTTATCAGCAACATAGATGATGGGGTCGAATGTACTCTCAGCAAGTTTGCTGATGACATGAAGCTGAGCATTGCAGTTGATATAGGAGAAGAAAGGGTTGCCTTCCAGAGGGACCTTGATAAACTTGAAAGGTGACCCCTTTTGAGCCTAATGAGGTTCAACAAAGTAAAGGGCAATATTTTTGCACTGGGGCTGGGAGACACGTATACGGACTGGGAGAAGAACTCCTTGAGAGTAGCCCTGCTGACAAGTACTTAGGAGTCCTGGTAGATTTAAAAAACAACAACAAAAAAAGAAACAACAACAAAAAAAGCAAAAAACCTTGACATAAGCCAGCAGTGTGTGCTTGCGTGATGGAAAGCCAACAGTATCCTGGGCTCTATTAGAAGAGGGATGGCCAGCAGGGTAAGGGAGGGATTATCCATCTCTACTCTGTCCTCATGAGGCTCCATCTGGAGTATTGCATCTGCGTCTGGGTCCCCCAACACAGAAAGGATGTTGAGCTTTAGGAGAGGGCCTGGAGAAGGGCCATAATGAACATCAGATGGACTGGAGCACCTCTCCTGTGAAGACAGTCTGAAGGAGATGGACTTCTCCAGTCTGGAGAAAAGGAGACTGCAGGGAGACCTCATTATGTCCTTTCTATATTTAAAGAGAGTTTATAAACATGACAACTTTTTTATGTGGGTAGATAGTGATAGGAAAAGGGGATGTGGTATTAAACTAAAGCAGTGGAGGTTTAGATTAAATAGTAGGGGAAGTTTTTCACTGAGAGGGTGGTGAGAGGTGCTGGAACACGCTGCCCAGAGAGGTTGTGGATGCCTCATTTCTGAAGGTGTTAAAGACCAGGTTGTACTGGGGCCCTTGACAACCCAATCTAATACTTGATCTAGTGGTTGGCAACTCTACCTATGGGAGGGGGAGTAGGAACATGATGCTCCTTGAGGTCCCTTCCAACCCAAACTATTCTGTGACTCTGATATTGTGATAAGTCCTGAAATAAACCCAGCCCCAAAGCTCTGAAGTTCATTCTTTTCTACAGAAAATCAGTGTTGGAGAGCAAATCAGTTTAAAGGTTTTATTTCTAAAACTGTAAATGTTCATTAATTAAAGATTCTGGAATATGCTGTATTTGAAGTGTTATTCTGTATAAAGATAACATTATTCTTAGACACTTATCAGCTAGTTAAGGGTAAAATACCAGGCACATCATTTAGTTTGTATTTTTACTTGTTTGATACTGATTTATTGGAGATGTACAGTAGCAACCTTTGTGGAAAGCCTTCACCGACAGCAAGTGGCAGTGGTATTTTTCAGCTTGAAAATATTATCTGTTTCAGTTGGTCTTCAAGAATTCTTACTCCTTCTAGTACAACTTTTACGACCATACTTCCCCATGATAACAAAATCCAAGTGTGTCACTGACCTCTAGCAAACCTGTGTGAAACTGGGAAGTAAACAGAATTTGTCCCTCACTGCTTTGTTATTTCAGATAATTCTGTGGTGTTATTGATTATGCAGCTTTCCATAGAGTAATCCTGGCTGAAATTCACAGCTCTAGCAAATTCAGGCTGAGTGGGCAGTTGTCTCTTAATCCTGCAGTTTCCTATGAGTCCACATCTATAAGGGACAATGGTATAAGAGTTACCAACGCTTCTGAGGGAGTAATTGTATTGAACAGGTTGGGGGAATGATGGGGGAAGGAGGAAAAAAAAAATGAGCAAAAAAAAAAAGCTGTATTTCAGTCCCTGTTAAAAATGCACTTGCCTGTGTGGGTAGGTGAAATTCACCAGGAAAGTCTCAACCCTCACCTTTCTTCTTCCAGCTGAGCTTTGTCTCTTTCAGACATTGTCCACAAAAGGACCAGCAAGGTTCATTCTTTTGAATTCCTGTAGGCCAGTTGGACGTAAATGGTGGCTTAAGAAAAGTTTAGAGGGATCTCCAGACTTTTCTTAGTTCTGGGATTGAATGTTGCATCAGTGTGGTGGTATTCGTTGTTTTTTGCTTTAGTAGGCCAGGGACAACTGTTTCAAATGTTTGGGCTTTCTTTCCTAATCTGTGTGGTCAAACATCAGTCTGACACATCAGGTCTGGCACTTAATCTCGCAATGGATACTATGATTTGTTTACTTCTCTCATTACTCAGTTTTTTTTTAGTGCCTTATAGTAGTGAGATGGACCTTGGCCATCAAAGGCAACTGTTTTTCCTAGCAATTTAGTCTTTCCTTTGGGTGCTGGATAACATAACTCAATACTTTGGCTTTCTGCTTCTGGTTTCTGATGCCTTACCTATTGCTTTTTTTTTTTGTGTGTATGTGTCCAAGGAATCTATGGGTTTAGGAAAATTGAGTTTCTTCCTGAGAAATGGAAATAGCAAGGGGAAATACTTGTCTCTTGGCAAAGAGTTTCATTGCCTTAGAATGTAATGGTTGTTGGCCTAATAGCCACAAAATTTGACATGCACCTCAGGGGACTGCTTCTGCATGTCATAGATGCTGAGAAACATACAGAAATGTAACTAAATATAGCAGCCTGAGGTTAACAATAATCTGAATCAATATTACATTTTACTGTGAGAAAATGCCAGGTGAAAGAAGAGGAGGTGATAATTGATTTTATACTTAATGTGATTGGAATAGACCAGGTCATTTCAGTACCAATTAGAATCTAGCAATTGGATAACTCTTCCTGCTGTACATGTGTAAGGGTATAGATGAATAAGCAGTTAAGGATTTATAATACTTTCTACTGCATGTGAATTACAATCTCAGTTTAGTTTCTCAGCTTGTACTTTGAAACAGGTCAAATGAACTGGGATTATCTGTAGTCATGCAGTTTTATACCCTAGGTATGTGCTTATTGCCCCTTGATAAATTTGCAATGAGAAAGAGGGTTTGGGAGCTCTTGCTTGTGATGATCAGCCAGGGAGATCTGGTGTGTGAGCTACGTTAGCTACAGCTGGGATCATTCATCTGTATTAAGTAGAAAAAGAGAAATATCAGTGCCTGGTGCGTCACCATTGATCCATAAAATACTTTGGTGAGGGAAAGAAAATGAATTTAATAGGAAATAATAAATGTAGTAAGTACTGTGTATGATTTTATCTTTTGACTTTTGGTTATACTTGATACTCTTGCTTAAACTTTGAAGAGGAGTAGACAGACGCAAGGAAGCAATGCAATTATTCCTGAATGCTTTGTTGCCAAAAACTTAGGCTTTTCTGTAATTCCTACTTTCATGCAGCTGCTGACTGTTTTCAGATAAAGTTCTGTCTGGGCTGGCAGCCTTAATATGAACAAAGATATCACTTTGGGTTGGGGTGGGGACCTTGGGTCTCCTGCTATTGGACTTGCTGTGACACGAGTGGTGTTTTCATAGCAGTGTTTCCATGTGTAACTGTGAGTCACTGTGTGATTCCCACTATCCTCTACCATGTGGGAAGCTGGCTTCTCTTGACAGCCTTTCAGGAAGGCTGAAAATAGAGTGCTGTGTGTAATGCAAGCAGTGTGGGAGGGTCAGCTACTCTGCAGGAAGGGGCATAGCATGAGGTCGGTGTTCCTGAGAGACATGCTCACAGTCACAACAGTGTGCTGTACAGCTGTTGGTGGTGGGGTCTGACTGGGACTTGCCCTGTGGATGGCTTTGGGGACAGTGGTGGAGTAGGAAAAGCTAGAGCTCTTAGTTAAAGAGGGAGTGTTATGTAGAAGAAAGTGAAAGCTCCTACAGCCAGTATCCTAGAGCACTGTTATTTTCAGAGTTTCTTCTTCCTGACCTTGGCCTCATACTGGTAGCAACTGAATGAGAAACTTTATTATAGTGAAGTCAGTAGAATCTCACTCTTCTTGCTACACTAATGTAAACAAAATGATTTTATTATTCCAGGGGGGTAAAAAAAAAAAAAAAAAAGCCACAAAAGCAACCCAACCCACTTAATGACAGAGGAACCTGTGTTCCAAAAATGTTATATTCATGGGACACATTACAGTATATTAAATAACTGCAGTACACTTTTCAAATGAAGCATGGCAAGGTATGTGAAGAATATACACATTGATGCATTAGTTTTATTTTTGTTTATCTTTGTTTCTGTTTTTTTCTTGCTCTAAGAAGACTACTGATGCATGGTGTGCCCCATCTACTGCAGAGAACTAATCATTTACAAACTGTTGACACTAATCATGGCACTTGAATCATGTCTAAAAATGCAGCCTGTCAGTTCTACCATATTCTGCACGTAATTCATTAAATGTCATTGTTTTAAGATAATTCTGTGATTGTGGTCAAGAGTTATGATGCGTTTACCAGAAAGCACTGCTCCTCTGTTCTTGATGTAGGGCCAAAGAACTGAGACTCTGTGAACTTATGCTTGATTTATAAGCCAATTAGATACACTCAAGCTGAGTAGCTCTGCAAAACAGTTATTAACAAAAGCAACAGAAAGTAGTTCTCTTTAAAAACTGAACTTTCCTTAGAACTGTAAGATCCTCAAGATGTCTAACCTTTTCTGCCTACTAGCAGTCCTCTAAGAGATCACTGAATATGTAAAATAGTGGTGCTAGGGAATAAAAAATTGTCATGTTCTGTGATGGGGGGTGAAGGAGGAGGGATAGGCAGGCAGGTTGGTGGAGAGACCAGAATTTAATTCTGTGTTGTTTTTTTAACTGTTCCTGTGGGAACTATTAAATAATTGATGCGATAATAAAAGCCCATTTGATATGAATAGAGTTCTAATCACTAAAAAAATTACATGCAGGAGCAAATTCATTAGAGTGAGAGTTACCTGACTGGCCCTTGATTAAGTGATATCCAATGAAGTACAAAAACATTTGGTTTATATTTTGTTGCAAGAATTTTTGTTGGTTTTTTTCTATTTGATCTCAACTGTCAGTTTTGAGAATGAGATGATACCTGTCTCAAACCCTGTTCTTGCCCCTAACTTTCATGTTAATTTCACTTTATACGTGGAAGGGATGGCACGAAGAATATTTGAGGTGCAAAAAGGATATGGACAGTATTGTATGTCTTGAGCTTTTATTTGCATTGCTCTTACAGATGGCAAAATTAATTTTGCCCTACTTTTCTTTCCTAATTTTGCACTTCAGTGTGTCTGTTTTGAAGATGAACAGGCAGATGAGACTGAGCTTATGTAGGCTTAAGTAGATGCAGTGAAGTATAAATACTTCATGATTTATTTAACCTTTGAGCAGAAATTTCTTTCTGGCAGAATTAATCTGCAAATAGCTGAGGTGTGCTACCTCTTAAGTTATGATTGATCATGCAGTATAATGAAACTATTGGCATCAGGTTTAGGACTGATGTACATATAAATATAGCACAGATAAAGCTGCCAGATGCTGTGACTGATGGGTTGGTTCAAGGTACTCCAGGCAAGTAGAGTCAGCCTTGTCTCTCCAGCTATCAAATGCCACATACTGTGTGGCTGGCATTAGTATGCGGTAAATAAAACTTAGTTTATGTCACAGTTGGAAGTCAATTTAAGAAAAAACTATAATGGCCATGCTGCAAGTATTTGCCTTTCTTGAATGCTAGAGGTTTATCTTGGCATGTAAAATAGGGTAATCCACATAGGCTAGTATCAACTTACAGTATTCTTATTTTTTTCTGGGGCAATCATTTGTTTGTTTTGAATTTTTTGCTATCTTTTCTTCCTAAAGACTACATATTTCCTCTGGGTAAGAGGACTTAAAGAATATCTAACTCCAGAGATGATAGTGCGGGAGCATCCGTCCCCTTCACCTTTTCTTTCAAAGATGATCATTGACTTACCAACTTTTGCTGTCATTGAATATACCAAGAAAGAAGAATAAAAATCCAAGGAAAAATAAAAATCAAAACAACTTGTTCAGTTAATAAGTTATTTACTAGTGAATATGTTAAATTAAAATTTATTATTTTTTTCACCATTCATGGTAAACAGTAGGAAAAATGAGAGAGATGTCAAAAATGACAAATACTAATGGTTTCTTACTCTTAAGTGATCAGAAATGAGGGCAAGCCAGATACTACAGTTGCTTTATTCTAACTTATGTTATGGCTACTATCATGAGAGATGCACTAAACTTGTTCATTGCAATTATATATCTTACTGAACATGTTAATGTTTTTCATGACTATATATTACTTTGGTCTGACTGTTTCTTGGCGGTTCCTATAAGCAAAATATTTTTGGCCTTGGTTATGTTGTTTCTGATGCATCAGGTAAATTCTCTATTATTAAATCGTATTCAGTGACTGAAGGCTGTCATTGCTCAGGTACCCATTCTGAGGGGTGGGAAATGTGGAATTGGTATTAGTCATGCGTCATGACTAACCTGATCAAAATTGTTTGTTGTTGTCTTGAGAAAACTTGCAGTTTTCTTCTGAGTTTTTCCTGCCCTGCAAATACCTGGAATAAACTAATGCAGACATCTGAATGCTTTCTAGCTACTAATACAATTTTTGTTGTGGGGGAAGGAGATCTGATCTGACATCAAAGCATCTAATAAAAACTGGCAGTATGAATTTGTGTGTGAAGTGCTGTCTTGTGATGGTAGTGTGATCTGAGGAAATAAAGGAATAGTAGAAGAGAGGAAAAGCAGGGACTGAAAAGGTGAAAGATTTGGTGGTGTGTAACTCAGTCCTTGGAAGATGATGAGAAACTAGATAAGTCTTTATTGCTCATTTTTGACCTAAGTTTTCTTTTTAAAAAAGAACAGTGTAATCAAGGGGTTCATAAGTAATATCTTTAACAAGGAATCTTTGTTACTTTTGGCTTCATGTACCTCAACTAGTGTTTTGATGAAACCAATTTTACTTGGCAGATCAAAAAAAAAAAAAACAAAACAAAAAAATTAAACTAGGTGAAGCTTTTAAGGTACTCTATAGCTTAGTGTATAGTGTCTGCTTCAGTGCCTAGAGCAGTCTGTATGCATAAGGCAAGTTTTTAAAGTGGTAATTTAGAATTTTCTTTGCTGTTTGTGATTTAATAATTGGAGGCTTCCCAAACTGGAGATGTGTTAAGTTGCCCTAGATTATTCCTTCTTCCATGAATCTGTCCGGTGATGTATTGAATGATGCTTTTCTCCTGTGACTCCTGTGCTGAGGAGGGCCCAGCTTGAGTGTCTTGGAGATTCTTCACAGTGCTTTTTATTTGATGCTATGTAATCCTATAGAAGTATTCACCAAAGCGTGACATCAGTGGTTTGCTAACCTGTCTCATTATGAATGTGGTTTACCAGTCTTGAAACGTTAAGGTGACTGACTCAGCAGAAGATCCCAATTACTTTTTTACTTCCTTATTACATTATTTTTTTAAAGCTTTTATCTAGCAAAAGCAGCAGGTCAGGAATGATTGGCTGTTTCATGTTAGCTTTGTACCTATCAAGGAATTAGTAGTAATATACAGAATGTTGTTCTCACACCTGTTCTGGAATTGAGTTCCCACCAGAGCAAATAAACTGCAGAAGAGATTTATATAAGAAAAGGTCAGATCTGATAGACATTTGGGCAGGGAAGAGGCTGAGTATTAAGCACTTCTTCCATAGGAAGATGATTAGCATTTTTAAAATGAGTAACAGAATAACATTTATCTGCCAATGGGATCACTAACAGGACTGAAATAATGATTAGTTTATGATTAGATGGATTTTTCCATGATTTTGACAAACTATGCATATTTAATGTGTAAGATTGAGAGGGAGAGAAATATGTGAGGATTTTTTTAAATATAAAACACCAAGTGTTCTGAATGCCACATCTGTTTAATGTTACTCATACAGTGATTAGAAATGAAGCTGACAGTCTAAATTAGGCAAAACATTTACTGGGCCTGGAAGTAGCATAGTTTTTTTTTTTATCATTTATCATCTAGAATGAAATTTTAGTGTATCAATCAGCTGCAACACCTTTGGAAACAGAATAATGATAAACAGTGTTTGTGAACCTCCTGCCACTGCAGTTTTCACTGCTTCAAGGAAGTGACCTGCTGCCATTTGATTTCTGAAGAGCTGTCTGTCATTAGTGGGTGTAGGTATGACTACTCACTTCATCTTGGAGAAACTGAGCACCTAACAATAGCTAAAATGTTTGTAGAATGAAACTGCTGCCTAAACATTAGGAACTAAAAACTGAATTTTCCTGTCTTATCCAACAATCAACAAGGAAAATTATGGTAGTGTCAACTGGTCAGTGTTGAGTGAGATATTGAGACGTGAAGGTATGCGAACAGAAGGAAGTAGCTTTAATAATATGAGGCAATGTGGCAAGCTATTGATAACCGCAGATTTAGAGACAGATAAACACAAGCCTGCGTAGGACAGAGAAAGCCTCAAAGACGTTATGTTTAAGATGTGTAGCTGAACTTCAAGTCCTGTTAAACATGGGGAAAAAAAGGGAACCAGAGGTTTTTAGTAGCTGTGGTGAAGACCCCTGAAACCAGTGTTGATATATGGGGGATCTTTACCATTTGAATTTAAGGGTGAGAAGGCAAGTGATAATGTATCGTGTAATTGATTTGACAAATGTCTCCGAAAAAGCTAATCAAAGTACTATTAGCAGATGTTTTGCAGTCTGTCCTCTAACATATGATTTCTTGTAAGGAATCCTTGCAACAGCAATTGATGAATTTTTCATTTAAGATTAAAATACCTCAGAATTGTGAATAAAATCTGTACAGTTTGTTGAGATGTAAGTTGGAAACTCTGATATTACAGATTCCTTTTGTCAATACTGAAACTTTGTTTTTTCTTTTGTTTTTAATTTTAGTTCTATGAAGTTGCATTTTCTGATAGAAACTATACTGTGTATGTTGTTTGAACTGCAAGATAGAGACTGAGGTATTTTTTTTTTTTAACTCAATTCCTGAAAGCAAGAAAAAGGCAGCATTCAGTCACTGATAAAGTAATCAGCAAAGCTGATCAAGTATTCTGGAGCTCTTAGAAAGTAATATAAAACCTCTTCTCATTCATGCAGTTTTGATTTGAAGAAGTCTTTTACTTGTAACAAAATATGTATCAGTCTTTGAATTAATTTTCTTTTGGAAGAAGTCCTTGAAGTCTATTTTTAGTAACTGTCTGATTAAGAGATGGAAGAGAGTATATGATTGCTGAATGCCTTCTTGAAGGAGCTCAAGTACCTTGTTTAGTGTAAATATCTATGTATACATGTAAATATATACCTATTTATATAGGTTAAAAAAGTGCGTGCGTGGGTGCATACGTATACAGTAATCTAACCTTTCTCATAGCATGGGCAGTTGTTTTGTGGATCAATTCAAACTGAATAGACCATCTGGTAAAAGCTATCTAGTAGGTTCATAGTGAAATAATGGCTCACCACTGAATGTAAAATAGCTTTTCAGAAGGCACTCATGAGTAATGCAAATGGATAAGAGAAAGTAACATGTGCGACTTGCTTTTCATTGATACAGTGACAAGCAGTAGATGGGACTGCAGTCCTGTGTATGCTTAATACTTTTTTTTGCCTGACAGTAAAAATGCCAGTATAAATTTGACTTCTCTCCCCCTTAAATCGCAAACTGTCAGTCAGTAGTTGCAGTGGTTTATGGAAATGAGAGTAATGTCAGCTTACTTCAGTGTTATGTTTTTCATGCTTTAAGCAAATAAGGCCACTTTCATAGCTCATTTGTGGTCAGAAAAGTTTGAGATTTTTTGGATGCGAGCAATAAAGCATTGTAACAGATTTCCTGCATGGTGCTGAACATGAAATGGCTGTTGTCACTGTGATGCAATCAAGGCCTTTGGGTATAGTCCTGTAACGGATGGTATTGTTCTCCTGCACCTGCTCTGATATGTACTGTTCCTCTTACAAGCCTAAAGGTGTGGAAAAAAAAAAAAAAAAAAAAAAAAGAAAACAGGAGATTTTTTTTTTTTGTAGTTTTTATAGTTTGGAACTGTCTTATTGACTGTTGTGACTCGGGGAGAGGGATACACTTCCTTTTGCCCTACAGGATAATTTCACCTCTCAGGATCTTCTGCAGTGAAGTGCCAGTGAGGTTAGTGTTGTGTAATGGTTTAGACTTGGGCTGGGCCAGAGTTGGTAGTGCTTGGCAGCATGCGTTGACTGGGAGTACCAAGAACATCTGTCTGGGTGAGGCTGGAAATGAGTTGAGAGCAGGCAGTTGGCTTAAAGTTTAAAAATAAGTGGGTTTTTTTTTTTTCCTCCTGTTGGATTGCTGGTTGCAGTGACAAATCCAGCTTAATTATCTTCTTCTGACCATCTCATTTGGAGCTGCTGACTTTCCAATGGCTTGAGAGAGAATCTGGAAAGAGGCTGTTTTCCTCTGCCTAAATTTAGCTTTGTGAATACCCCCCAGAGGTACTACGGTTTGCGTGCTATGTAAACATTTTAAAGAGGGTGTGCAGAGGAAATCTATCCAAGAATAGAAGGAAGGTTTCATGTTGCTAGGTTATATTGAACTGCAAAGGTTTGCCAGGTTCTTCTGTGTCTGCTCAGCTTACTTAACTCTTTGTATGGTCTGTAGTTAATGTTTTTTAAGACCATTTTCGGATGCCAGCTCAAGTATTGAGCAACAAAGTATAAATGCTCTTCTGTGAGCAGAGAGGAAAAAATAATGCAAAGTAAGTTCACAACACGAAATGTAGAACACCTCATTCTCTTTCAGGTATTGTATGTTCAGGAAGCTTCTTCATGTTATATGAAGGTGTGTGACTTTTCCCCCGAAGGGGTGGGCTTACCTGGTAAACAGCAAGTTGAGAGATTAATGACATCATGCTTCTTTTGCCTCCCCTTACTGTGTAAGAGAGAAAGTGACTTCTTGACCAAGGTCATCTATGAAGTGGATGATAATGTGTTGTGTTTGACCTTACCCTGGATCTCTTATAAAAGCTTCATAAAATAGGGAATTGGGACATATAAGTTTTCTACGCACTTGGGGTTAATACCTACTCCTGCTTTATGGGGTTCTTATGGTATTTGAATCCTGTAGTACCAGGGTCATACATTCTTAGGTATGTCCTCAGTGGAGATTTCTTTGTTTGGTGTTCCTTGCAACCATTGTTTATAAAGGGAGAACTTTTCTCACAGACAGATGAAATTCTCTTTATTCCATTTCTTCTTGGTGACTCCTTAGTTTTGAAGTTATAATTTAACTCCTGAGATACGATTTTTCTGTTCCTCAAAGTTTAAACTATGCTTCTTACAACCAATTTGGTTATCTTATCAAAATGTCTAGTCAGATAATGACTTCTTGTTAAGTGATAATAGCCACTGTGCAGTCAGTTAGGTTGAAAGCTGATAGGTGGTGCATAAAATGTGAACTGTATGTATCCTTTTCTTATTTATCCTAGGCTCAGAACTGCCGGTCACTGGTATGTCAGCATGAATATTTAGTTTACTGCATTTAGAAGCCAATTCTTCTTACCATGTCTCATTTCCTGTCTCAGTATGTCCTTCCACATTTGACTCAATAAAACCAAATTTAAAACAAATCTCAACAAAAACTTATTCTGCAGAGAAGAAACTTTTCTAGTAGATTCTCAAACAGACTTTCAAATAATAGTATGTCAGTGTTTTTAAGGTTCTTGTTTATAAATGGAGTATTCATGTACTTAAGGACAAAAAGGAGAAAAGTACAGTTGTTTCCCTAACCATTTAAACTGGGAACATATAGAAAGGTTACAGTCTTGTATTTCAATGTTATATCCCTCTAAAAGACAAGTGGTTTTTGGAGAGTAGTGTAGTATCAATCAACCCAATCCAAAGTGCTTTAAGTCCTAATAGTGTATGAGTACTTCTGCATATAACAAGTTTTTGTCCTGCTCCATTTCCTCTTTTGTTCCTCAGAAGCAAAGTAGTTGTGTTTTATTTTAAAGCCTAACGTAGAAACATGTATGAGCTTGTCTTTTGCATACATAAGATGTAAACTGATAACCTGAATGAAGGATTGTTCTAAAGGGAGAAAGAGCCGAGCAAAGATAGCAAAAAATGTACATTGTTTCTTATTACTAGGAATATACCTTCTCAAGATAAAGCTCCTAAATTCTTCGTGCAATAGCTAAAGTATAACCCATAATCTTATCTGTGTTTGACAGATTCACTCTTTCTTTTCATGCTCCCATTTCTCTTTCAATCCCTCAGGCAGAATGGTGGGTTTGTCTCATTTTTTTTATATATCTTTCATTCCAGCAGCCATATATAAAAAGGTATATTAAAGCAGGAAAAGAAAAATATTCAGAACCAATAGACATCAATAAATAAAGAAGAGCAAGTTTAAGTCCATTATAACTTCCTTTGCTTTTCTTATCTGCACCCAAGAGTCTCAAACTAGCTCTTGCTTTTACGTAAATGTTGTAATATTTTATAGCTAGGATATTGCTTTCTCCCAGAAATATTTTAAAAGAAAATATTTAACATACAAGCTAAAGTGAAAAAGGATTCTAACTAAATCAGTAAGACTAGGGAAAAAAACAGAAATACAAATAGTCGTGCTTTTTATTTTTGTTGTGCCTTCTTTTTTTGCCCTTTCAAAGTACTATAGTTAAAATAGACCATGTTTATTGCAATAGCAATTTTTTGAACTGGGCAACTCTTTAGCTTTGCATTTTCTGCATGTAATTCTTGCACCTCTTATGCAGAGTGACCCCATGGAACGAGTCCCAGCCTTTATTCTAAAGTCCTGCACATATTGAGTTTACAGTATGAAGCAGAAGGAAAGCTAACTGTCCTAACTCAGAAATTGGCAAACAACAGCTAATTTTGGCTAAGAGAAGAATTGTCAGCTGTTTGAAACAGCTGGGCTGTGCTTTGCTGCTTTCATGCTTGGTGTCAATACAGCTATGGAAAAATCTATACACACGTGTGTACACTTTGTGTACACAATTTATTGTCCCTTTAGCCAGTATAAATAGTGTAAGATCTTGGAGCACTGGGAATAATACCTTTTTGTAAGTGAATGGAATATGCGTAACATTTTTCTTGTTCCTTTTCATTTTTTTTTTTTAACTTTCCAGATCTCCATGAGTTTAGCACAAAATGTTTGTGGTTTATTTCTTGGTTGTTTTATTTTTTCAATACTGTGTTGTCATGCTTAGTGAAGCAAAATGTGTATTCCTTATCAGGAGTTCCAGTCATGCTTTCAACTCTTACAAAACTAACTTATGAAGTATTCCAAATGATGTGTTAGAGACTGGCAGTCAGAAGTATGTGTGCCTCATTTCCTTCTGACCAGTTCCAACCAATCTGTTCTCAGATACTTTTTTTTTTTTCTTTAAATATAGATAGGGTTATCTATTTTATGAGGGAGGAATTAATGTGGGGGGCGCTCTGGATGGTGAATTTTAAACTTCTGGTAGGCTGGTAGTTTTCTGGGTGTCTTGTTTTTCTTTTTTGTATGTCAACAACACAACAGTACTGTTTGTTCATAGGTGCTACAGAAATAATGAGGTATGCAATATTTTTGTGACTCCTTGTAAAATCAAATGGCAGACAATGGAGAAGGATATATCCATAGCTGCTTTGTTATATTGTATTTCATTCTTTATGGGTTACTGAGCATCTCTGTACGTTCATAGGGGCACAAGGGCAATTAAAATGCTGTTCTTATTCCTTTTGTCTCTCTGAATATATTATAAATCTCAATATTTTATGATCTTAAAAATACTAGGTTTATACAAAACATCTTGGCAGTGATTCAAGCTTTCCATAACATTTGAGTGCTTTTTCAACTGTATCTTAAAAATTATCACTGTGTTTAAAAGAAACCTGAGAAATAAAGTCCAGTGAAGTTCATGTGAACTTGTAAAATGGTTAAGATTACTAAATCCCTTACTAAAATGTTGGAACCTCAAATTACAAATGAATTTTTAAGCCTCCCTTTCCCTTAGAGAAAAGATGGTAGTATGCCCTTTTCCCTTCTGGGAAACATCTAAGCCATAGTATAAAATGCAGCTTGATGCTTGTTTAGTTTTGTGTTTGCCATCCTACCCACTGTCATGGGTTTGATAGTCTCTGGGGTATGATCTGTACTGGAAAGCTTGCTTTGGATTCATTGCAAGGCAACTGAAAAATCAGTATATTTTATTCTTCAGAATTGTTTTTTCTAGGTCTTCATTTTCTGTAGCAGCAGTAAAAATTCATGGCTTGGAAGAAGCTGCAGAACTTTATAGAGATTTGACAGCGTCTTTCTACACCTGATGTATTCTGACTTTCAGCAGTTTCAAGTATTACCTTAAGGGTAGATACTAACAACATGGATGCTTAAAATGATGATGATAGTCAAACCGAGGCCTATTTTCATGTTTTCTGCACAAAGTTACAGTGATGGCTGGGTGTTACGATCTGGAGGGGGGGGGGGAGGAGGGAATGAAAAAAGTATCATAAATCTAAAATGCTATAGAGAGAGGAAGGGTAGTGGGTGAAAAATAAGTAATAATGTAACTTAATAAATTAGTTGTCTGTGCTACTTTAATAAAAATATTGAAGATATATCGACCATACCATAACCTTCATGTTTGCAATTAACAATAAGTGAATCTGAAGTGTGATTCAAAGTATACCCTCATACTTGTATGCTTATACTGTACTCTAGAGATAATAAATTCTTTTGCATTTATTTTACATTTTTTTTTAATGGGGAAGAAATCTTGTTACCATCTTCTTCTTCTTAATGACAAATGTATTTATAGCTTAAATTTGATAGAATAACTGAAATATGAACCAACTGTTGTGAACAGTATATGGCCGTCAGAGACCAAATACTGTATCTTGAGGTCAGTTTTCTGAAGCAAGAGAAACAGTGGTTCTTTGGGTAGAAAAGTATAGAGTGATGCTGTCAGATGGAGCCAGAATGGAATTCAAGTGGAATGAGCTTTCTAAATGAAGAAAGGAATGAATGTAAGAAAGACTGTGAAGAGCAAACTATCTGAGAAAAATCATTTCCAAATAAGGTAGAAGGAAAGCTCCTATTTTCAAACTTATAGTATGCCAAGAGATCTGGATTTCGTTGTAAAATGGACATAGACTGTAGTTATGGAAAATGCACTGGTGTTATTAGCTATTAAACCTAATGACAATTGTTTTGGATTTTTTTAATGTAGTTGTGGCCTTCAAAAACAGGATAAATTTATTCAGTTGCAAGCCTATGAAGAATTCCCAGCTGTGAGGTTAAACAAGGCAGGTTTCCTCTGAACTGACTGAATATAATGGAACAGCTAGTAGAAATTAGTTAAGAAATCTGAGTTGAGACAGCCTTGCATATTGGTAGTCTTAGTGACTGAGCAGGAAGGAAAAAGAATCATAGAAGAACATCAGAATATTAGCAGGACTGTTTTGTTATTTGAAAACTGGTCCTAATATTTACAAAATCTCTCTGTTGTGGCAGTTAACTACAGTGTTGACTTCTAAAAGCTAAAAAGTACTACTAAAAACACACTGAAACTTGTATGTTAGAACAGGGAATATAGGAACAGATTTATAAACTGTAAATTAACATCAGGTCTCTAAGTAAAACTAATTTGAATTTGGAATGTATTTTATTTCATGAAACTTACTGTTCTGTTAGGCAGGAGCAAATATATACATACACTGTGTGTATGTATAGTGTATTTCGTCTGAAGTAACAGGAAGTGTCTAAGAGTGTAAGGCTGCAATTTAGAACACCTTCCTTTAAAACCCTGAGAGCAGCCTGAAAAGAGGTGAAGCAATTCCTTGAAAGCCCTTCTTCTAGGGCTCAGTTCTTGCAGGTGTGGGAGGCAGTAATTGCAAACCCAGTAGTATATTGACTCTTGCTCTGCTCTCTGCTTGGATGCCTTGCCCTGCTGCCTATGGACAAAGCTGTGGCTTCTTGGGAAAGCAGTTTGGATATCACATCTCTTTAAGTCTTCTCTGTTTCAGCCACTCTAATGTCTTATTGATGAGACAGCTACCAGCAACTATACCAATATTTTTAGTGAGTGAGTTAAAGAGCTGTATGGAAAATACTAGGGTACCTTTCTATAAACAAGTCAGCCTTTCCCAATGAAAGCTGTGTTTAGCTTTTCCTATTCATTCAGCATGGTGCGACTGAAGTGTGAGGACTGCCACTAACTTAGCATTGGAAAACTTTGTAAAGTTGTTGCCTTGAGTAGTAGTGAGTTATTTGGCTTTTCAAGACTCAAATACCCTATCCAGCACAGTCTGTTGGGATAGAAGGGTGAGGTAATTCAGGAAAGGAAGGATAGGGTGAGAAGAGGGATGAGATGTCATTTAGCCTTCTCTAAGGAAGAGGTAACCTAAGAACACCTGGGAAGAGGCGTTGAAATGAAACATTCTCTGTACTGTAAGGATTTCTGGTGTTCTGCAGAAGCATGCAATACTTGTCTCTTTAAATGGTACTACAAAGGGTGTAATACGGTCTTAGTTTTCAAAGCAGTAATCTTATGAAAGGTTTCATTTGTTTTTCCTGAGTAATGTCAGGCAGCAGTAGTATGCTACTGCATTATTGCATACCTTTCTTATCCTAGATCCTTAAAGCTACTTTTGTCATCTGGCAACGTAATACTCATTTATGCTCTTGATTAAAGCACCAGGACGTGTGAAGTGCTACACTTCATGTGATAAGAGAGACAGATGTCACTGCCAGGTCACCAGGCAAGGCAAGAATTTAGACTTTCCCCCTTCTTTTTGTGAGGTGTGATTCCCAGAATGCATCTATTACTGGCTGAAAAAATAAAGTTAGTTTCTGTATTCACAGCTATCCTTTTTAACTCTTAGAAGTTCAATATTTTGATACAATTTTCCTGTCTTATAACCGACTGTCATAAGTTAAAGATGAAAGCTCATGCCTGACTTTATCTCATCTGAAGAATGGTGGTTTCTTTCTTCTTTCCCACCCACCTGGAATCTAAAGCAAAAGTGAAAAGTAACTTGGGCTGCAAAGAGGAATAGTGCTTCTTCAAAACATTAATATCAAAGCAGAACTACCAAACCAGAAATTGTGGTCCTGTAAACTTAAAGGAGTGCCAGGTTTGATCTGGGTGTTTTTCTCTCAGAAGAAATGTTTGATCTTTGAAATGAAACTGAACCTGTTCTTCCCTGAATGGATTTTAAAAAATATATATTATACTGTCAGTACCAGTTATTTGGAAGACTTCAAACCAAATAGATTTTCATGGATAGAATAGCTGTTTCATAAGTTACCCTAAACAGCAATGCCAGGGGTACATGTCATCATAAAATGACTCTTTGTACAGTGCCAGTGATTGCTGCTCCATCTCTGTGTTAACAAAAAAGAAAAAATAAAAATAAACCCCGTGATGCCCTTGTTATTTTCCTTCTCAAGTTTTCAGAACTTTTTTCTGCTAGGCAGTTGGTCAGCTTGAAGGTACGGAGCCTGAAAGGGAAATAGTTCCTTGCTGTGTGTGTCAGGCAGTCATAGCTTTTTGCAGGTCTTGAGCATTTTCATTTTGAATGTCAGTATCCAAAGTAAACATTCTAACTCTTTTTTGTTGTTTTTTTTTGTGTGTGTGTGTGGTTTTTTGTTTTTTTTTTTCCATGCTAGTTCTATCAGAGAATTTTATAGACCCAGTAGAGGTTGGGAAATACTACAAAGATCGTTTAGTCCAGTCATCAGCCCATCACCACCATGCCCACTTACTGTGTCTCTCAGTGCCACATCTGTTCGTTTTTTGAACATCTCTAGGGGTGCTGACTCTACCACCTCCCTGGACAGCGTGTTCCAGTACATCACTATGCTTTTAGTGAATAATTGTTTCCTGCTATCCATCCTGAGTGCCCCCTCCCCCCCAAACAAACAAACAAAAAAACTTAAGGCCATTTGCTCTCATCCTATGACTATTACCTGGGAGAAGTGACCAATCCCCATCTTGCCACAACCTCTTCTCAAGTAATTGTAGAGTATGAAAAGGTCTCCCCTGAGACAACCCAGGTTCCCTTAGTTGCTCCTCATAAGACTTGAGCTTGAAACCATTCATTGCTTCATTGCCCTTCTCAGGATGCTTTGCAGAGTTTCAACAATTTTTTTTTGTAGTGAGGGCCCCAAAAGTGAACACAGTACCCACCAGGACTGAGTACTATGGGACAGTCACTTCCCTGGTCCTGCTGTTTACAGTATTTCTGATATATGTTAGGGTGCTATTGGCCTTCTTGGCCACCTGGGCACACTGCTGGATTATGTTTCAGTTGGCTGTTTTACAGGTCCTTTTCTTCCGTGCAGTATTTTAGCCGCTCTGCACCAAGCCTCTGGTATTGCCTGGAATTGTTGTTACCAAAGTCTGAGACTCAGCACTTGGTCTTGTTGCATCTCATATAACTGGCCTCTGCCCATCAATCTGGCCTATCAAGATCCATCTATAGGGCCTTTCTACCCTCAGGTTGATCAGCACTTTCTCCCGTCTTGATGTCATCTGCAAGCTCATTGAGAATGCACTCAGTTCCCTGGTCCAGATCATCAGTAAAGATATCAAGCAAGGCAGGCCCCAGTACTGGCCCCTGGGGAATATCACTAATGACCAGTTGCCAGCTGGATTTAACTTCATTTACCACCACTCTGGGCCCAGATCTTCAGCCTTTTTTTTTTTTTTTTTTTTTATCTAGTGAAGAATGCACTTGTCCAAGCCACAGGCTGTTGAATTCTCTAAGGGAATGCTGTGGGACGCATGGTCAAAGGCTTTCACTGAAGTCTGGGTAGGCTGTAGCTGCAACTTTTTCCTCGTCCCATAGGCAGGTTAGAGACGGATAAGATCAGGTAGGTCAAGAAGGACCTGCCTTTCATGAACCTTTGCTGCCTAGTCCTGTTTTCTTTATTGTCCCACACATGCCTTGTGTTTGTACTCAGTGTGACCTTCCTGATACTGAGGTCAGCCTGACAGGCCTGAAGTTCCTCAGATCTCATTTGACTGTGAATTGAGGTGAATGCTTCTCTAACTGTAGGCATTAAACATAAGACAACAGATGAGGTGTTGTGAAAAAAGCTACAGCCTTGTGCTTTTGATGTTTAATTTGGGTGCCTGTAAGTTAGCTGGAGTTTCTAACGGTTGAAAGAGGACTTAAGCCATCCTGTCCAGAAACGGTTCTGCATAACCTGTAATCACACCTTGGATCAAACCAAATACAAGTGGTAAAAGGATTCTGTTATGCTGAGTTCTCAGCAGTTGCACTTAAAGGCATGAAGTCATTTTTCCTTCATCAAACAACAAAATTTTCATGGTGATGTCACTGGCACTGACTTAGTCCCCAGCATTGCCTATGTGGCTTCATCTCAGGCTTCTCACAGAAGAGTATGACTGCAGTTAAGAATCTTAGATCAGAGCTAGTGCCAGAAACATGCTGACAGGTGTTTAGTTTCCTTGTGGAGAACAAAGTTTTGGTGTGTGTTTGTTTGTTTCATTTAAGAATAATACATAATTGAATGCTGATGAAAACAAGCTCTGCTTGCTTCAAACTAGCTGGTGGATGCTTCAAAATCTAAAAATGATAGTCTGCTTTTTAAAAACCTGCACCTAGACATTCAAGAATTCAGTGCTTAGCATTTCTGAAAAAGCTGAATGCAAATGTCTCTACCTCTGTAAAGGTAAGGCCAAAATGAAAGTCAATTGGAAATAATGTGTTCTAAAAAAATAATAATAATAAAAATAAAAGACCTGCAAATCAAAACTTTGAAAAAAACAGTTAATGCTCCATGAAATTTTTGTGCTGTTTTTTGAGGAGAACATAAGGAAACTAGAAGAGAACAGCTTGCTCTTTACTCTGAATGGCACTAAAATGTATTATAGGAGGAGTAAGAAAGGATCTGGTGTCACTGAAGGTTATTTTTTGTTCCTTTACTTTGTAAAATGCAAAGACTACTCTCATTACAGTTTTGATGGTACTGTTTGCGTGCAAGTGTGTTTCCTGTGATAATGACAATACTAGTTTCTAACTCAGGAATCTATCAAAAATGCTGTAGCATTGTCATTTTGGCATTGTTACTGTCGTTTTGTCCAAGCACTATATTCTTTTTCAGGTCAGAACTCACCGGCAAAGGCTTATTTTGTCTAGAAATTAGAAGAGTTTTGCAGGCCTGCTCTGACATTCAGAAGTTAAATTTGCCATTAATTCCATATAGACAAACTGAAGCGTAGTGGAGGGAAATGTGGACTGTCTTGCTCATTTCCTGTTGGCTGACATGACTTAAAGTGCAGCAAAAATGAGACCTTTTGCAGTTTTTTTTAGATGAGGCAGAAGGTCCTATCAAAGACTTTAGGACACGTAGAAAATATTGTCCCACTCTCTCGGAGTAAAATAATGCATTGCCTTGTTTGTGCAACAACTTTGTTTCATGCTTTTCAGTTCAGCTGAACTACTGATGCTTGGTAAGTAAAAAGAGCCTTTTAAGTTGCATCCTGTTGGTGGACTCCTTCACCGTTTTCATTACATAGGCCTTCGTAGCCTATCACTTAAACCTCCCCTTCAAGCCATTGGTAATTCTTCCTAGGTGTGACAGGTGTTTGAGTAGGATTTCTGTATAAATGAACGACTGTGTTTACATGCTACCCTTCAGTGGGTAGTTGTGAAGTGGGCAGGTGAGTATTGAGTGAGCAGTTTTATTTGATAAAATGCATGAAATGAATACCTTGCAGTATGATTGAGTAAAGCTGCAGAATAAGTACAGACTTTTACTTGGAGGTGTAATGCTTATACCAGTAAACGTAAACTACGCTAATTTACTTAGGAATATACAGTATTTGTTTTTCAAATGTTATTTGTTTTAGTTCACTACACTGAAAATTAGCTAATACACTCATTGCTAAACTATTTCTAATAAAACACACTAGTGTCCTTAAAGCATTCCAGTAGCTATGCGGCAGAACCTTTCACCTTGATTTTCATTCGTATTGTGTGTCTGTTATCCAAAAAGTACATGTTCTGAATGAAGCTGTACCGTGCAAACTGTGGACTGTGCTGTTCTTATTTTTCTTGTTAATCCAAATTCTGAAAATCTTGATTTTTGTTAAAAAAAAAAAAAAAAATCAGCTATTGCAAGGTAGCTTTCTTGTCTCTAATCTGTGTGTTCCTCGTGGCACTTTTTAACAAAGGGTAACATTAAGCTTAAATGAACATCTCCAGGTAGCCTAGCAACAGGATATGATTAATAATACCTTTCACCTAACTGTATGCAGATAAATGTCTGAAAGTGAAAGCAAATTTAGAATTGCTTGGCCAGTGTCTGGTAGTGCAGTGAGAGAGAAAAGGTAAAATGGGATAATGTCATGTGATCTTTGGTAATGAAGAGAGAGAAAATAAGGTATATTTCATGGGTCAGATCTGCCTTAAGGAGTAAAATTCAGAACAAAATAGCTTTTTTATTTTTTCATCCTAACAATTAAATGGTATACCAAGAGAAAGAATAAATGTCCGTGCTTCTCATTATTGGTTATCATCACTAATTTACCAGCCATGTTTTTTCATATGTGAGAGATCAGAAACAATCAGCACTAATTACTAGGCCATTATGGCTAAAATTAAATGTAGTATAAATGAAATGTTGTATAATTTAATATACAGTTAATGGCTCTGTGGTAACGTACCAGTGCTTTTAGGCCTGAAATGATTATTTGTACTCAGCACTGTACTTTAAAAAAAAAAAATCCACTAATAATAATAATTCTGTATCCAGTGATTTGTAAATTTATTTAAGCTTATAATGGAAGTTTTCTGGCTGAGGAATGAAGGAGGAGTTGTTATGGACATTGTGCTAAATGTTAGTGCATTATTTAGCTTTTCTTACTTTGTTTGCAAAAACTCAAATGCCTTTTGTATATATGTGTATATAGGCACATACATAAAATTGGAGAGGCTTTTCACGCGCTTGAAATGTGTTAGAATCTGAGTTGGCCATGCACACTTAATTCTTTCCCATTTTGTATTCATTCTGTATAAGGAAAGGGCACAGTGGGAGTACAGTGAATATGGATTCATTTAAAGCTCATCTTGTAATAGTGGAGAATTGGTATTTGTGTAGAAGTAAAATGGAGTAATACTCTTATTTATATGCTGAATGTAGAAGATCTAGTTATCTTGAGACAATCCCATGGACTCGCATGAAATCATAAATGCTTGCCTTTAGAGGAGAGATAACCTATTACAATGCAGAAGCACAAATTTTTGTTCTGCACTACAAAACCTGCATAACCTGAATTTTCTATTTTCAAATTACTTAATTATACCAATCATGAACTGTCTTCTCTGTAAAATCAGTAGAGCTGTTTTTTTCCAGTTCATAGGATGGACTGCGTTTGTATTTGCTGTTTAGTGGCACAATGTTACAGAAGTTGTATGGGAAAAATTATGGAAAGTTAACTGCTGATAGTGCTTCTTGCAGTTATCGTGGTGAGTTCATAGGCTAACAACCACCAGCAATCATTTCAGTTTTCACTTATTTTTCAAAGCTTGATTCTTTGCTGTACAGTGGGATTCCAGGTTATGTTACTGAAACAAGGAAAAAGAGTTATTGCATTTAACTAGAATTTCCCTTTTTTATTCATCTTTGGTACCTACTGTCGAAGTATGAAAATTGTTTTGAGTTAGGAAGCAGGTCTACTCTTTTAGAAGGAAGGTTGCTGTCTATTCCTGCAATAGCTGCCGCTCTCGGTTACCATGCAAGGATGTAGTTGTGTTACAGTATTTCAGACATGCAGCTTCGTACCTCAGAGGGTTGCCCTAACCTTTGTCAGCTGAAGTGCCTTCTTGCAGCTACCTGTTGTATAGTAAGCATTCATTATGTTGCCTGATATTCAGTATAACATATTTAAGAATGAGGGCTGGCAGCACACTGATGTCACAAACATAAGATCAAGTCCTGAGTTTCACTTTCCTCCTTTAAATAAACCACAAATCTACCATTTTGTGGGATTTCTCTGGCATGTCTCTCTAGTATGTTAGTGGAGAGAACAGTTCCTAATTCTGATTAGGAAACAAATATCCTTAATCTTGAAGTCTGACACTCCTCTTTTGGAGATTACTGTAAGTGATGCTACTAATTTACCTGAGATAACCTGGTGGCCTAATTTCTGTAGTTCTGTTGAATGAAATCTCTTTGGATCTCTGCTTGTAACCAAGCCTGACTATGTTTATGCAAATAACTTTTGGTACTTTGAAAGAACATTCAGCAAAGGCTTTTCACAGAACTAGTTTGACTTGTATCTCAGCTAATTAATTATTCTCCAAGAATTACAGTTTCTGGTCTATGAAAACTATTCATGCAGCTCTTAACAAGCTATACTGACCTTCTAGTTAAAGTCAGCAGTTTTTGCTCGAGTCTTCTGCCCTTAAATACGTTTGTAGAATTTGGTTGAAAACCATAAAACAAGAAAATAGTGTAACAACAAGCCCCCCTTTTTGTGCTGTAGTTTCAGGGAAGGATCTACTTTACTGGAAAATCACACTTCTGGGTCATGGAGAGGAGAGACTTTTATATGGAATATGTAAACTGAGATGAAATGAAAAGGGATTGCTTTCAGGCAAACTTCTTTTTCCAACCAGTCGGTTTTAAGATGGAGTGTAAGTAACAAAACAGCTGTGCATACAGTTTTTGCAAATACATAATATTTTGTTATATAATGCAAGCAAAACAGTTCTAAAATGAGAACTGGCTAATGCAGGGGGTAAAAGAAGAGACACAGCATTACAGTGACTACGGCTGGATATGAAAACACATATGAGCCCACAGCTCATTGTATTTGAATAGGTGGATGCAATAGTTCTCAATTAAATAGGCAGTAATAAAGCTCTCTGTCCCCTGAGAATTACATGAAAGAGTAATTATGCATGTTTATTGCATGTTATCTAGTCTAAACTTTCAGAACTCATCTGTGACCTGAATGCCTCAGTATCTTTTGCAGCCAAAATGAGTCACCCTGTAGGAACCTCTGTTTGAAAGTGCTGTAAATCTTCCCTGAATTCAAGGCAAAAGAGGTAAGTATATAATGCTGAATCCTTTCAGGCTTTAATGTAGAGAATAGTTTGGGGTCTTTTTTTCTTTCAGAATTCAAAGGGGTAGGAAATCTGTTTGAAGGAGAAATTTAGCTGGAATCATAAGTAATTCCAGCATTTTTAGAGTGCATATGTGTCTGTCTTTTGCTCCTTCTGCCCTATACCTCAGCTGCCAAAACACTTTATCATTCATCTCTGACTTGTAGTAATGTGCTTTGTACTTCCATCAGTGAAACTTGTGTCCCCATATTTTAATTGGCCACGGTGTTGCAAAATGCCCTGGGGGTCTGATCTTGTTGAGAAGATACCACATCAACCAGGTGATCCGATTTCTAAAATGAGTAGCATAACTCCCATGCTAAATGTCTCAAGTAGCAGGAGGCAAAATGAGAACAGCTTACCTCTTTAATATCCATCCAAGAGTTTGCTGAATCTGTTTGGTGTAATGCTTACAATGCAATCATTAATCTTAATACTTTCATTCTTGTAGAGATCAGTGACATTCACAGAACTCTGAGCAAATCCATTTTATTCATTGAATCCCACTCAGCATTCCCATAGTCATGCTGTATGGCCTTAGAAAATTTCCGGTTTAATGGATGTCTGAAATGTTAAGTATGTTCTTTTTTCTTGAACTAAGCAGGAGTGGTTTATTTAATACAAGAAAGGGGAAAGAAAAGAGAGAGAGAAAGCAAATAGTGATTGAAATTGCTTGTGTGTGCAATTCGGGCTGTTGTTCCTCTTTCATCACTGCTTGTTCATCAGCTATTGCTTAGTAATCCTTGATTTCAACTGTTTCTTGCACTGTACTCCCTTTTGTTTGGATGTATTTTCCTCTAGATCTATCTTCTTATCATGATCAATTTAATTGTCTTAGTATTGAGAGTTGGAACTTCAGGCTTCTTCATCTCTTCAGTCTCTGTTCATATGTTTCTTTTGTAGAACACTTCAGATCATTTGCACTTGGTGCGGGCAATTCATTTCTTGATTAGAGAGTGTAACCGGCATATGCCAACATCATCCTTCCACTGCCAACAGAATGAGCTATTTAAATATTTCACATGAAACTGAATCAACAGATAAAAATTGATTCATTTTCTTTTACTATTCCTTTGCCATTTGAGAAGCAGCATCACATTACTAGAGTATGATAATAGATATTGATACTGTCCTAGACTATTGGCAGTATATGGGGGGTTTTGCAAGATTTTGGGAGATGGTTGACTTGTTTGTTTGTTGTTGTTTTTTTTTAACTGGGGCAAGTTATTTTGATTCAGGGAGAATACATTAAAGGAAAGATGTGGTACCTGTACTCAGTAGTGTAGTGGGACTTTCAAAATGACAGGTGAAAACAGTTCTCAGCTGTCAGTCTTATTTAAATGAGTAAAAATTCTGTGGAAAAATCTGACGTACTTATTGAAAACAGACAGAGGCCCCCCAATTCGTCTGCTTTTGATCTAGTTTGATGAAGAGCTCCTACCTAGACTGCAGTATAGAATATAACATCTCCAGTAAGTTCTGCAATTTGCTGGTGAACCAAGTGGATTGTATGCTTGTCACCTTAGTACTCAGGGTAGAATATGAAATAGAGGTCCCATGACAGTGTGACCACCTAGAGAATGGTAAAAACAAAGCTCAGGAACCCAGCAACAAATAATAAAGAAAATGAGGAAAATGAATGAGTGCTGACCAAGAGGAATAACAGAAAAACACATGAAAAGAACTGGCTTGTGCAGAGCCAAGTGAAGACCTCAAAGTTCAGTGGCAGTTGTGTTCTTGCCTTGTCTGTCTAAAGGAGGTAGGCTCTCAGAGCTAATAAATAAGGCTTGTGAATTTCTGTAGTTGATTTTTTCCTTCTGTAAAGTTTGTGCTTAGTTTGTGACACTTAGTAGACCTTGAAGCCAAGAGGGATTTTTCATGTGGTTAAAGTTAAAGGAACGCTGAAGTGCTTTGGTTGGTTGATTTGTGTTCCTTGACGCAGAATTGAGTTTTAGCACATGCAGTGTACTAAGGTCAGAAATGGCAGATTTAAGGACAAAATTTGCTTTACCTTGTCTTCTGTTCCTGGGCTTCTTTCCACAGTCCTTATCCCCATGATGCAGACATTTCCCATTGCAGGGTCCATTTCTGGGAGTGTCTGGAAGAGTTAGTGAAATTGGAATGATAAAAAGCAGGCAAATGATAAATACAATGAAAGGTTGAGTAAAGAAGATTATTTTCCTTAGCTTTAATAATGGAACCATAAGCAAAAAGATAAAAAGGCTTAGAAAGGATAAATCTAGCCAGATTGCTTTTTTACTTTTCTGATAAGATTACAAAATAAGCAGATGAAAGGCAAGTGATATAATATGTGCATTTTCGGAAACCTTTTGATACCATCTCTTGAATAACTAATACATGTTGGCTGGGACATAAACATGGGCATATGGACTCTGGATAAGTTGAAGGACTGTAAATAAGGAGCAGTGATGGATTGAGTCAAGATGAATTGTACTAATGAGGCTCTGCAGGAGTTAGGATTTCAGCCCAACTTTTTATTCTTTAACATCTTTATTACAGCATCTTTTCAGCATGCTGTTGATTCACCCCTACCCTTGTCAAAAATGCCAGCAAGGCAGAGAAGTAAAATGTTGGCACCTACTGGGATGAGTCTTAGGCAGAAGACAAATTCAAGTATATGTTAAAAATACTCAGACCTCAGAAGTGAGGAGGCTAGATAACTTTTTTTTTTTTTTTTTATAGACAGTAATGAAATTGCTACTAATACTTATAGCCATGGAAAGCTGTAGCGAATAGTAGTTTAAATGACTGGATGACTGAGAAGTAGCTTTAGTGTTCAGCTGGGTGCCAGGAATACTTAAATTGAAGGGAGCTTAGTTTTCCACCAGGGATATGTAGCAAGTTATTGAACACCTTCCTTAAGAAAGTTACTGAATGCTTGCTGCTTGAGACATCCCATGCTGCACTGGGAGAAAGCAACCAAATGTGTTGAGTACAGGAAGATAATCTGAATAATGACCATCTCTGTAAAGTCTGTCTACAGTTCTAGACCTTAGACAGCTGGCTGAAAGCATCATATATACCAAGTGCTACCCAAGCTCTTACACCCCTGAAGTCCTGTCCTCCTTATCAGCTCCAGTGTTACAAGGTGCGCCAGCAGAGCCTGGTGTCTGGTGGTCTTCCTCAGGCATTGACACTTATTTTATTGAACAGCTGCAGTCACAGAATCACAGAATTGTAGGAGTTGGAAGGGACCTCTAGAGGTCATCCAGTCCAAACCCCCTGCCAAAGCCGCTTCCTAGCCCAGGTTGCATCCAGACAGGTCTTGAACGTCTCTGGAGAAGGAGACTCCACCACCTCTCTGGGCAGCCTATTCCAGTGCTCCATCACCCTTACTGTGAGGAAGTTCTTATGCACATTTATGCTGAACTTCCTATGCTTCAGTTTTTGTTGCCATTTTTCCTTGTCCTGTTGCCACACTCTGCAGAGAAGAGTCCAACCTTGTTCCTTTTCCTCCAACTCCTTAGATATTTATAGACATGGATGAGATCCCCCGACTCTTTTCAAGGCTGAGCAGACCCAGGTCTCTCAGCCTTTCCTCATAAGGGAGGTGTTCCAGGCCCTTTATCATCTTTGTAGCCCTCCACTGGACTCTTTCAAGGAGATCCCTGTCTTTTTTGAACCAGGGAGCACAGAACTGGACACAGTACTCCAGGTGAGGCCTCAACAGGGCAGATTAGAGGGGGAGGATCACCTCCCTTGACTTGCTGGCCACACTCTTTTTAATGCACCCCAGGATCCCATTGTCCTTCTTGGCCACCAGGGCACACTGCTGGCTCATGGTCAGCCTGTCATCCACCAGGATACCCAGGTCCCTCTCTACAGAGTTCCTCTCCAGCAGGTCATCCCCCAGCCTGTACTGGTGCATGCAATTATTCCTCCTTAGGTGCAAGACTCTACACTTGCTCTTGTTAAACCTCATCTGTTTCCTTTCTGCCCAACTCTCCAGCCTGTCCAGGTCTTGCTGAATGGCAACACAGCCTTCTGGCATGTCAGCCATTCCTCCCAGCTTTGTATCATCAGCAAACTTGCTGAGGGTGGACTCTATCCCCTCGCCAAGGTCATTGATGAAGATGTTGAACAGGACCAGACCCAGCATATCCCTGAGGAACACTGCTCAGTACAGGCCTCCAACTGGACTCCACGCAACCGATCACAACCCTCTGAGCTCTGCCCATCAGTCCGTTCTCAATGCACCTCACCATCTACTCATCTGTTCCATACTTCCTCAGCTTTATTATACAGATGATGTGGGAGACGGTGTCAAATGCCTTGCTGAAATCAGGGTAAACTACATCCACTGCTCTTCTCCCATCCACCCAGCCAGTAATGATATCATAGAAGGCCATCAGGTTGGTTGAGCACGACCTCCCCTTGGTGAACCCATGCTGACTACTCCTGATAGTTCTTTTCTCTTCCAGCTGCTTGGAGATGGCACCCAGAACAAGCTGTTCCATCACCTTTCCAGCAATGGAGGTGAGGCTGACTGGCTTGTTGTTAGCTGGATCCTCCTTCTTGCCCTTTTTAAAGACCAGAGTGACAGTGGCTATCCCCCAGTCTTCAGGCACCACTCCCATTCTCCAAGACTTCTTGAAGTTGATAGAGACCAGTTTAGGAATCACCTCTGCCAGCTCCCTTAGCACATGTGGATGCATCCCATTGGGGCCCATGTATTTACATACATTGGTGTTGCCTAGATGCTCTCAAGCCATCTCTTCCCTCACCAGAGGGGAGTCTTCCATTGCCCAGACCCTCTCACTTACCCCCACAGTCCAGGAGTCCTGAGGGAGAGTTCCCAAAGTGAAGACAGAAGCAAAGAAGGTGTTCAGTATCTCCTTCTCTGAATGAAAGGGGAAGTGTCAGCATGTAGTTAGCATTTTCTGCACACTCACTGCAATACGGTGAAAATGCTCAGCTATGTTATGAGGAATGACCAGAAAATAGCTTAGGCTGAATAACTGGTTCTGGAGAGCTGTTACTTAGAGATGTTAACAATAATAAAGCAGAATATCTACAGAATGTTTCCGTACTGTATGCCATCAATGTAGGTAGGGATGGATTTGACTTTCACAGAACTCTTTTGTCAGGATATTTTCAGTGAATACTGCTTTGCTTGTTAAAATCATAACTCCTAGAAGAATGATTTTTTGACAGATTACTACTTAGAGTTGAAATAATTATTTCACTTTTTCTGGAACTTGCTTGTATCTTCAAAATATTATTACTCAAACAATAATAATTCTGTTATAAATCATATAATGCATAGCATGAATTGGACAGGCTGGAGAAGTGGGCCCAGGTGAACCTAATGAGGTTCAACAAGACCAACTGCAAGGTGTTGCACTTGAGCTGGGGCAGTCCCAGGTATTTATACAGACTGGGGGAAGAACTCCTGGAGAGCAGCCCTGTGTGGAAGGACTTTGGGAGTCCTGGTGGCCAAGAAGCTGGACATAAGTCAGTAGTGTGTGCTTGCAGCTTGGACGACCTGCTTTAAAAAAGCTTTTTAGTGCAGCCTGAGCTGCATTAAAAAAGTGATGGCCAGCAGGGAGAGGTTGGTGGCTGTCCTCATCTACTCAGTTCTTGTGAGGCCCCATCTGGAGTACTGTGTCCAGACCTGGGGTCCCCAGCACAAGAAAGTCACAGAGCTCTTGGAATGGGTCCAGAGAAGGGCCACTAAAATGATCAGAGGGCTGGAGCACTTCTCGTAAGAGGAAAGGTTGAGGGAACTGGGCTTGTTCAGGTAGAAGAAGAGAAGGCTCTAGGGAGACCTCATTGTGGCCTTCCAGTGCTTGAAGGGAGTGTATAAACAGGAGGGGGAACTATTATTTACATGGATTTATAGTGATAGGAGAAAGGGGAACAGTTTTAAACTAAGACAGGGGAGATTTAGGTTAGATGTTAGGAGCAAGTTTTTCACTCAGAGAGTGGTGACGTGCTGGAACAAGTTGTCCAGAGAGGTTGTGGATGTCCTATCCCTGGAGGCATTCAAGGCAAGGCTGGATGTGGCTCTGGGCAGCATGGTCTAGTTGTGAGTGACCCTTCCCATGGCAGTGGGGTTGAAAATAGATGATCTTTGGGGTCCTTTTCAACCCAGGCGATTCTATGATTCTGTGAATGCATATCATAGTGTTACAAGTGGCTTAAAAAAATTACTATGTGAGTCTATCAATAATCAACATAATGCTATTTTATTTTTAATATTTTTGGGGAGTATAATTCTGTTACCATTGCTGAAGCATAACTACCCAGTGCCTTTCTGTGCTCACATTCACTGGTTGGCCTCCAGAACTGTTCAGCAAGCATCAGTGAATGCCAGTGGGTGACATTCAGTGACGCACCTTTGCTTCATGTGCACTTCTGTGTCAGATGCTATTCTGTCAGATGGCCCCTCTACTGTCATCTGTCATGTGACAATGACACATAATGGGATATTGGTAGGTAAATTCAACCCATAGTGCCAAAGCACTAACATCTGCTTCTGATGTCATGGGCCATCATCATAAAATAGGAGGCATTACTTTTGGAGCAGCCTTTGTTTGTATCAACCTAAATAGAAAACACCGTGTCCTGTATTCAGACAGTTGGCAATTAATAGCATTTCTACTCTGAGAGTTTGGCAAACATGCTTAATAATTTTTCTCCTCTGAGGAAATGTTGCAGGTTCTTTCTGCCACTTCTAGTAATTAAGCCTGCATGACATGTAATTAAGCCCTATTATATATGTCTCACACTGCTGCTGCTGCTTGTCTCCTTAAATTTAAATCTAAGCCAAAAGATAAACAAAACTATTTTCTTGCACATCTTTTAGATTGAGCTGCAGCAGATTTAAAACAAATAAAGTTAATCCGATGTGAAAATACAGTTTTAGTTTTGTGTGTAGCTTGAATTTAGAAAAGAAAGGAAGGAAGTAAAATGTGGGAATTGCTTATAGATTATCCATCATTTTAATGCCACAAGGAAAATAATTAGTTGTAAAGACTTTCAGACAGTGACAGCTCTTTTCTATTTGTAGTGTATCTAGTAGTAGCATATACTTCTACAGTTTCAGTTGTGAAACAAATGATTTGCTTCTGATAGTTTCCATTGACAGCAGCAGAAACAGTTGTTCAAGGTCTTGTAATGCAAACAGTATGGTGTCTAACCTAGTAACTTAGTGTGAACATTTTCCTTTATTTTTCATATACTTAATCCAGTTACCGTCCTCGTATCAACAGTAGTGTAACTGATGTGGTCCAGTTCAGTATCCAATTCCTGCATACTTCTGAATTCGGGAGAAAATTACTGCCATGTCTTATGAATTTGGTACTGCAGTGTGTTGTCTCTAATGAAGTTCAGATGAAGGTCAGAAAATGTTCTGCTTTTCTAGTTTCTGAAGAAACTGATGTATACATTAATGCACAGACTAGTTCTTTATTTCTCTAAGGCTGGAAAGGTTTCTGAATGAAACACAATTTAAGATCAAATGGAGTTCTGGCATGCAGCTGCCAATGGTCAGTGACTGCCTTGAAAGTGTTTTTGAAAAAGTCCTTCTAGTTCACTATTAATTAAAAGGGACTGTTTGTATTCATTTTGATCATGGCTATTCAAACAGAGGTTGGAAAATTCAAGTGAAAAGCAGTCCCCCTTCTTGCTATGTGAGCAGATGAAATAAAGTTTTTGTTAGTGCAGTGCTGAGCCAAGCATAGGGCCAGGATCCTGATAAATGCCGTGACTCCATGTACATCTTTCCTCTTATCAGCCCTAGACCAACTGGAAGGTGCTTTGTTCCCTGGACATCCTCCAGGTAGCTCCTTTCTTGCAGAACCCTGACTAGAGGCAGCATTGGCAGCTCAGCCCTATAAACCGCACTCTCCCATTTAGTTGTCTCTGGGACCTGGATTGCATGATGATCTGTCCTTCTATTTGTCTGTTCTTTTCCATCTTCTCTGCTTGTTAACTGGCTTTGAAAATGTCTGGTTTACCTGATGACTAGTTGGATTTCCTAAAACAAAAGAGAGTTTATTAAAAAAAGAATCTTTCAAGAAAATCATGTGGTAAGTAAACTACATGTGTGGTTAGTCAAGAGCTGACACCTGTCTTTCACGGTGAGGGAATTGATTAGCCTGTGTTAAATGGTGTGTGTCCTCATTGTTGACAACTCTGCTGGATATGGTAGAGAGCCTGCCTTTTTTAGTGTGAGTGTCCCCAGCCTTCACCTGTGGTTTATTTTTGCAGGAACTCATCTCTTCCAACAATTCAGGCAGCACCGCAATCATTAGGAAGCCCATGTGAATATGTATAATAATTAGAAAATTAGTGTAGTAATCTTCAAATGTTTGGTGATTCTGTAGCATCTGTCACGTAGTGCTCTTAGCCACACTGTATTGTAAAGGGCTTAAAAATAATATTGAGAATGTGTATATCATTAAGTCACTAGATTTACAGACTTACCATAATTCATTCCACGCAATGAAATGTGGATATAGGATGGATCATGCAGTAAAATGAGAATAATCAGATAAGATTAGACCCTTGATACTTAAAAGCATAGAGGAAAAATTATTTGAGGATAATACTAAGCACTGCTCTATATACTCATATATAGTGAATGTCTGCTTTAGCAATGGAAAAGGAATTAAAATTACACAAATGAACAAATAGTTCAGATCACAATTAAGCTTCCATTGCAGTCGATTATCTTTTCTGTTTTGTCTTTTTAAATACTCCGTAGTTCAAGAGACTGAGGGATGTAAATAATCAGTTAAGATGCTGCATTTTTTTCCAACCTCTACATGCTTACTATCTTGTTCATGTCAGTGTTTTTTCTGTTCCATCCTGTGATGTCAGCCATCTGCAGCTCAACCTCTGTCTGCAGTTTTGCCATTCTTATCTTGAACAGCTATAGCGTGCACGCTTCCTCACATCCTTCTCTCACAACTTAAGTTTTCTTAGAAGTTTGAGCCAAGGTAACACAGCTGTGTGATTTCCGTACTGGGCCTGGGATCACAGGCAGCAAGACCCCAAGGAGGAGGGTTATGGTACTTGGGGTAGAAAAACATATTTTCAGGCTTCAGTTCTCCTGTTGCTAAAATACAAGTTAAAACAGTGCCCTAGAGCAAGTCAGGGATCTTTCTGACAGAATATTCTCATTTGGAAAGAAATACTGAGCCTGTGCAACCATAAAACTGAGTGTGGAAAAGATTTTTCAAATGAATTTTCTATTTAAATTCATTTCTTTGCAGAACTGTGTTGACATTACTGTTTTGACATCTTCAGAATGAAAGGGTCCTTTATATTCTGAATACATCAGAGTCCACATCCTATGAAAAATGCCAGAATGTTTTGAAATTATTTGAGAATTTCAGCATCTCAGAATTGCTTTTTTGTTATAAAATTATTGTAATCTTAATCTCTTCTATATAATTTGGGGCAAAAAAGTTTGAAAAACACCTAATGTTTTCCAAGATACCCTAAGTATTTTCTACTTAGCTTGCAATTCAACTGAAAAGGAGGAAGATTCTTGATAATACATTTTCTGAAATAAAGACAATCTAAATTTTTTTTCTAGCAGGTGAGAAGGCTTTTAGAGACAAAATTGTCTGCTTCCTAAAGGAGGAAGGAATAATTTAAGGCATGTACATGTGAACTCCAGAGCCAGAAAGACGGGGTCTTTCTACTGCCTGTGTTGCAAAGATAAAAAGCCAGCTATGGCTGTGTTCATTTTCATTATATAGCTTCATCTGAGAGCATTTCTGTTCAACATTTTATTTGTTTGTTTTCTTAAAGAGTTTGATTATTTCTTCTCTTTTTGCAAGTTAAACTATGCTTTTAGTCTTACTTATGTGAGGAAGAAGAATGCAGGGAAACAGGGGCACCATGAGTGTTTGTCATAGAAAGCCTAAACTTCTAGGAGATTGAAATGGGCAAAAAGAATTAGCGCATTTGGATCTGGAGTCATGTTCTGTATTTCCCATCCAGGAATTTGAAACTGCCTTGGTTTTCTGTGCTCCTCTGACTCAGCAAGGCCGTAGGGGTCCAAACTGGTATTTGTAAAAGGAAGTGGATTGTCTGTGATGGGGCTGCTAATGTGATGGTGAAATCAATTAGCACAGTGCCTTAAGTTGATGTCTGTTCAAAGCAAAAGCAAACCTTTTGGGACCACGTTAATATTATGTTATAAATTCTGGATTATGAACCAAGACTATGTAGGCTTCAGTTTAGATCTTAGACAGAAATGTGGTAAAGATCATGCCTGTATAGACAACTTTGAATTTGCCATGTATGCATTTCTTGAAAAGGTACTATATACCTTTCCCGGATAAACCAAAATAGGTAACTATTATTCCAGACATCTTCAAAATCAATTAATTACATTTTTAGTCTCCAGAAGGTGATAAGATGCATGACTTTGATGGAAAAATATGTTCATTTGACTTAGAACTGCTGCCAACCTGGTTTTAAAGCCATCTTCATGTTTTTGTAATCCATCTGCATTGAAAGCTACCCGTCATGAAGTCTGCTTCTTTAAGGTGGGGATGTTTTACTTACATTAAATAGCAAACGTAATTCATAAATTTTGTTCTTGGTTTCATAGGAGTATTCTTGTGGAACGTTAGACATTAATGATCAAGTGCTAGAGTTGATACAAAACAAACCAGGACTATTTGCATTAGCATCAGAGCAGTTTCTTGTGGTAGCTTCTTTGCTCTTTGCACTCTTTTTGAGGTCAGTTCCTTCAAAAAGACATTCACTCCCCATATTAACACATAAAATTTATGATCCTGTCCCAAGGAATTATATGCTCAGGCTAGTGTCAGGGAACATTAGGTAGGCTCTCAGCCCAATCCCATGTGAGACAAGCTCTCCTCAGTGGAGAGCTCTTCACACTGAGGTTTTCTTCCCTGACACACAAGTTCTGAGGATGGTTGATGGCTCTTTTTTTTTCATCTCTTGGCTTTCTACCAGATAAAGGATTAGATGTATATGTGTTTTGAGTTGGCAGTAATGAACAGGGCGAAGTCTGCATTTGAGTGTTGCTGGAGGAGACCCACGACTCTTTTGTGGCTGCTGCTCTGTTAACAGAGCTAACCTGATGGTGGGGCACAGACCTTCAAACTCTTTTTACCCACACTTCTCTTCATATGGTCTTGTCAGTTCAAACATGGTGTTGCTTAGATGAACAGCCCTTCAACCATAACAGGCTATGTGTCTGGGTAGCCTAATTTGCCGGGAGGTTCTGGGCAGGTCACACACCTACTCCAGGCTCATCTGTGGGGTGTTAAGGATGGATGCCACCCTGTATCCCACATCTTTTCCCTTAGCAAAACCAAGAAACTGTTCAAGCCAGTCCTGGAGATGACCCCATCAGCATTCAGAGTTCTTAAAACTCTGTTAGGAAATTGCTGAGATGATCTGCTTTTTTGTTTTGTTGCAATTTTATTTATTTTTTATTTTTTGAGTGGTGGCGGTTTTGATGTAATAGTTTCATTCCTTCTCATCAGTAGGAAGGTAAACTTTGTATTGCTTTTTTCTGGTATTGTACTGTGGGGTTATATAACACTGTGTCTCCAATGGCTAAAACACATGAGAATTTGTAGATGCATTTTAAAGTAACAAAGCTGAATATATTTAATATATTTAAATATGGCTCTAGAATACTGGATCATGCATCAGATAATGATTTAACCCTTTTGGATGGGCTGCCCCTAGCAACTCATTGGAGAAGTGACATCCTAAAACTCTTGCACTGGATGAAGATTTTCTGTATCAGTCTAGTAAAAATGACAGCATTTTTCCCCTCATCAATTTGACCTCTTTCTTGTGTATCTAAATATAACTCCTCTTGCTTTTTTGAGTTAAATTATGTACAATTACAACAAAACACTATTCTGAGTTTTGTCATGCATAGTAATTTCATGATTAGTGCCTAGGACATCTTTGTACTTTGGTATTTACAAGTTGATTAATTACTTTGGCTACATACTTGGGTAGCAGGTTTTGAAAAGTTACAGCATTTTAGAGGAAGAGGGATTCTTTCTAACAATTATAGTGTAATAGGAAAGGTGTGAGGATGGGAGGTAATGGCCTCAAGTTGAACCAGGTTAGATATTAGGGAAAAAAAATTCTCAGAAAGAGTGGTGAGGAATTGGAATAGGCTACCCAGGGAGGTGCCATGAGTCACCAACCCTGGAGGTGTTCAAGAACTAAGTAGATGTGGCACTGAAGAACATGGTTATTGAGCATTGTGGGGATGGGCTGATTGATGGACTAGATTATCTCAGTGGTCTCATCCCACTTCAACGATTGTATGATTCTATGAATGTGGAAACCTTGGCTGCAGTGATGAACCCAGGAACCAATGCAGCCAGCAGCTTTTCATCTCAACATTACAACCTGATGCAGCAAATGCGCCCTCTGGACATGGGCTCTTCTGCTCTGCAGTATCTGGGCTGTAGTTGGGCAGTGCTGATGCTCAGCAGCATCTGTATCTTACTGTAGTATAGATTTGAAGAGTGATATGGTGTCAGTGCTCATTCTTCTGCTATGGGAAACTCTGAGATGCTGTGGAAGGTCTGTGATAGCAGGAGGAAGAATTTATAATACTGGTCTGCCTGGACTTAGAAAGCATACTTGTTCTGCAGCAGTGCCAGGCCAGTTATCTGCCCTGAACTATGACATCTACAAGTGAAAGCCTGGTTTTAGAAACTCCCATCTTCTGCTGTCCATAGCAGTGGCTGCAGTTCATCTTCGAGAACTTCTCAGCCCTCCTGCATACCAGCCCCAGTGATTCCATGTGAGCTTTCTTAGTGAAGTGTCTTGCTTTCCCATAGAAATATCAGTCCTTCCTAAACAGTCATTGCTATTTAAAAATAAATACATATATATATATTAGAAATAACCTCTGAAATTTGAAACTGTTCTTTTTTTTGTTGTTGGGTGTTGTAATAGGGCTGATCTACAGCTGTGTGTGTGCGCTTCTGCATTCTTTACAAAAATGAATAGCCTTTAAAGATTCCAATTTGTTAAAATTCTGTCTTTCAGTAGAACGAATGTTCTTTCCACTGCCTATACTGATCAGCATCAATTTTCTATACGTTATTGCATTTATGAATAATTTGCTGCTGCCGACGAGGGAAATTCTCAAAGTGTTACTACTCCCCTTGCTGGTGTGTTGTAGTAATGGCACTTAAATAATTACTGGCTTCCTGGCGGTATGCTGGTATTTCAGTAGATGATTTTAAGGAGACAAAGAGCAAAACTTGAAAGTTTTTGTCTCATTTCTTATACCATGTGAATATAAATTTATTAGAATGACTTTCAGCTGTCTTTATTTATGCCCGCGTGGACCTTGGGTATGTATAAATTTCTCAGCATATTTTTCTTGTAGCTGGAACTATCTAAACAGTGACATGGGAACTATTTTAACTGGCTTTTTTTCAGAAAAACATATTCTCCTGAATGAAAAGTCAAAATGTCTTATGTTCCTAGTGTTGCTGCCTTAGGGGTGACAATAATAGTAATAATCAATTTTCCAAGGCTTAGGAGATGGAACTTTTTAACGAGGTACCAGTGTTTTCCTGCCCCCATCTGACTAATACAGATCAACTACAACCCTGCTCTTTAAGATAAACTCATTTCTTTGTCAAGATAAAAGTTTGTGCAGCTCTTTTGCCTCATTGTTGGAGTTTTCTTTCTCTGGAGACGTTCAAGACCCGCCTGGATGCCTACCTGTGCAACCTGGGCTAGGGAGCTGCTTTGGCAGGAAGGTGGGACTAGATGATCTCTGGAGGTCCATTCCAACCCCTGCAATTCTGTGATTCTGTGATTGTGCAGGCTATGAAAATGTTACTATGTAGTAATATATGGAGAAACAACTGCACATAAATTGGACTTGGTTTTTTACGGAAACTGGAACCTTCAAAAGGAAGTTAATGTTTGTTTGTTTATAGTTTTGTTTGTTTGTTTGTTTGTTTAATGCTTTGAAAGAATATAACAGAAATATAGCAGAATTATTTTCCAGGAATTCATCACATGCAGCCCGGGATAATGTTCTACTACTTCATCTGGTGCTATGCTGGAATAGCTTGCACACAATTTTATATAAGCGGGACATAATTTGGTTGCTTATTTGCCCAACAATAACAAGCGGCATGTGGTCAGACAGAAAATGTGCTGAGTACAGTTCTCTGGTCTCCAGCAGCCATCCAAAATCAGATGGCCAAGGAACAACAATGAAATAAAAGATGAGCATGTGGTCTCATCTCCGAGTTCTCAAATCATTTTATTTTGGTAATGCTGTAAAAAGATTTCAAAATTACTTAAAAAAAAAAAAATAAAGGACTAGTCTTTTTTTTTTTTTTTAGAGGGCAAAAATGAGGAGTAGCTCTGTGTGCAAAGCACATGTAGGATGAGAGGTGATGGCTGTGCCAAGAGAGGTTCAGATTGGATATGAGAAGAAATTTCTCAGAAAGAGCAGTGAGGCAGTGGCACAGGCTGCCCAGGGAGGTGGTGCAGTCACCATCCCTGGAGATGTTCAAGAGCTGTGTGGATGTGGCACTGAGGGACATGATCAGTGGGCATGGTGGTGGGTTTATGATTGGATTAGATTAATTTAGAGGTCTTTAAAAACCTTAATGACGCTGTGATTCATGTATTCCCTGGTCAGCAGTACAGCCCATTTAGTGGATTGGGACTTATGACTCCTAGAGCGTAGCCTAGTCTCAAAAGATGTGCATGCAGGGTTTTGTGTGTATTGCTGTGATTTGTATTTTCAAATGTGGAATTTGTGTTGGGAGTGAAACCTCAGTCAGTCACTAAAGCAGGCCAGGAGTAGGGAGCCACACTTTCCCCACTCTTATTTCTGCAAACAAAACCAATTCACATTAAGTGTAGGCTAGCTGGGGGACTTGGGGTCAGAACTTGTGATTATGCCTCTGACTTGTGAACATCAAGCCCATGATGAGAGATCTAAATCTCAGCCTTTTTGTGTGTGATGTAATGAAGTGATCCATGTCATTTGGAGTGTTGTTACCTTTTGTATAGAATGTCCCAACACTGGGAAGTACCTGAACTATTTCAAGGCTGTGGAAGTGCTTGGCAGGGACCTATAGAGGGACAGAGCATGCAGTGAAGGTTTTTTGGATAACAATAGTTCTTCTTTTTGCCCAGCATGAAGGGGGAAGCACAGTAGGACAGTGCAGGACAGACTGTCACCCCCATCCTGTCACCTTTGAAATGTATGCCATGCAGGGTACGCTGTGCTTACTGTGCTTCTTGCTATAAGCAGTGCATTTCTCTCTGAGGACCTGTTAGGGGATGAAGTCTGTTCCTTATGCCTGTTTAATGTCAAGAAATACATTTTCAAGGCATGTGGTTAAACTACAAGTTGTGACATTTTTATTTGTTTGTTTCTTGTGGAAAAAAAAAAATATTTGAAACCTGTTGGCAAAGGTATCTGCCCACTCAAAAAAACAACTCCCCTCTTCCCCCTCCAAAATGAAAAAAACCAAAACACTTTTATTATTATTTTTTTTTTAGTGAAATCCTTCTAGGCTAAATATGGCTAGTAGGAGGCACTGTGGGATTGTAATCCAGAAACAAGGGACTAATTTCCTTGTTTTACTTTTAAATTAGTTTATTTCTAACTAAAATTGAAATGTTTCAATTATGGATAACACCAGGAAGAACCTGCACACTTGAGTAGATTTAACGAATTGTGTGTGTTCTCGCTGCTCTGTGAGCATGTGCATGCGGTGGAGCTTCTGAGACCTGTCACTTAATATATACTGAAAGGCATGTTTTATTTATGATGTATTAATTTTAACTATCCCAGCCTATTTTGTGTGTGTGTGTGTGTGTGTTTTGTTTTATGAACAGGGTTTCTGTAGAGCCCTAAGATCATTTTAATATATTCAGAAGAAATTTTCACAGCCGCTGAATTGGAGAGCTTTGTCTCATAAAAGTGTAAGAGTAGCACGTTTCTTGTCTGCTTTTATTAGCCGTAAGAAAGCACGGAATTTTCTGGCATGATTGAGAATACTGAAGGGCGATTTATTCCTTTCTCTGGATGGGCAGCTAGTCTGCATTAACAGCCCATGATATTACAGTCTATACTGTCCATATAAGCCGGTGTTGAATCTGAACAAACAGTATAAGTACTATGCTAAAATTTGCAATAGGTACTAACAATAAGATCATACTCTATTTGATAGTAATCTAAGAGGTCACACTCTGTTTTACAGCATCCTTGTGCTAGTTTCTGTTGTTTTTAATTAGGCATGATTTCCTTAGGAGTATTGAATTTACTTCAGTGTATTTTTATGTTGTCTACATTTGAACAGTTTGTCTCTTTTGCAATGTGTCTTTTTTTTCCATGTGTGTTTTATGAGCTGTATTCTGTAAGAAATTGCTTACTGAAAAGCTGTATTTTAAGACTACAATTTAATGTTTGAGAACAATGTAGCATTTGTGAATTTTTTTGTTTCTTTACCAAAACCCCAATGTTACAGTAACTTGTGAGTCCCCAGGAGAACTGCTTTTCTTGCTAACATATCTGATTACAGTACTGCAAAGACAGTGAAGGCAGCAAACCAAATTAATGTGATAAGGTTATTACTTCATTAGAACAAGAGAAAAATTAATTCCATGGTTTTTAAGTGCAAGGGGAAAAAAAAACATTTCACAGAAGTTACATCCTCAAAAAATAATAGGAAGAAAGTGTACCAGAAAACAGTATAACTTAAGGCAGTTCATAGAATCATAGAATGGTTTGGGTTGGAAGGGACCCTAAAGCCCACCCAGTCCCACCCCGTGCCGTGGGCAGGGCTGCCACCCAGCAGCTCAGCTGCCCAGGGCCCCATCCAACCTGGCCTTGAGCACCTCCAGGGATGGGGCACCACAGCTTCTTGGGCAGCTGTGCCAGTGCCTCACCACCTCTGAGTGAAAAATTTCCACCTAACAACTAAATTAAATTTCCATTCTTTTAGATTAGAGCCATTCACCCTTGTCCTGTTGTTATCAGACCATGTAGAATGTCAATCTCCTTCCTTCTAAGTTCCCTTCAAGAACTGGAAGGCCACAGTGAGGTTTCCCTAGAGCCTTCTATTCTCCAAACTGAACAAGCCCAGCTCCCTCAGCCTGGTTTCGTAGGAGAGGTGCTCCAGCCCCCTGATGATCTTTATGGCCCTCCTCTGGACCCGCACTGTGTGCCTCCTGTGCTTCCACCTTCATGAGCAGCAGTATGGAACAAAGCCCTTGGCGTGCATGCACTGTGGGCAGCTGTTCTGGGCTGAGCTGCACTTGGGTGCAGGGTGAAGGGTTTGTTTCCAGAGCTAAGGCTCATAGGGCTGGCCCAGAGGTCATTTTTCCTTTTGCTTTTGCAGCCTCATCACTCAGTGGGATGGCACTTAGGAGCAACAGAAGCATATCAGTTCATTGGATATTGAAACCAAACTCACCACTTACAATTTTGAGTTGTGGGAATATTTACATTGACATTGGCAGTGCCTGTGCAGGAAAAGTCGGACTGAAGCATTTGGAGTAAAGCTTTGAACAAATAAATCTGTTTTCAGAGTAAGACATTTTTATTTATTTTTGAGACAGGTCTGTTTCTTCATTTTCTTGTTTAAAAATAAAAAAAAAAAGTTTGAAATACTGATTTTCAGTACTCTCTAAGGCTTGGAAGTGGCTGAATTATTTCAGATTGGACTTTGTCACTAGGGGGCAGTTAGTCACAAAATTAGCTGTGGGATTTCAGTTTTTGTCTTGCAGAAGTTTCTTTCTTCAAAGTATCTTTTAAAAATACCTGTGGACTTTTGTATTGATTCAACAGTGTGAACATATAAATACCTTCTGCTGCCAACACAGCTGAGTTTCAGGACAGGGATCTGTGGTTAAACATTTCCTCTGGGTTGGGGGATAAAGGGCAAGGCTAAGGAGAGGCTGCAGTATGCAGGATTTAGCACATATGCAATGTGCACAGTCTAAAAATACACTTAAAAGCTGCTCAATTAATACTAATTTAATTATTAAAAGCTGAAGTGGAGCAAATGATCATATTTAGCAGCAGGGGAGAAAATAATCACAAATGCAGTTATATTTCTTGCCAGCAATGAAACCTTTCTGCTTTGAAATGCCAAACCTCCTGTTGAAAACAAAGAAAAACAGAGTCCTTATTTACACGTACCCATCAGAATGCACCTGGGATGCCAGCAGGAGTGCATAGGGGATTACAGTACTTGGTGCTTCATGGTATGTACTGCCCTGGTTCACCCTACCCCCATGGCTTCTGATGGGATGCTCGGTACATGCTGGCAGCCCAGCCACTCATAGACACTTTGACAGCTCCCTGTACACCAGCAAAGCTGGGTTTGTGTCGAGAAATAACTTGATTTTACCTACCAGTTGTGTGCCTATGAGAGTTTGCCACGAACTGCTTTTCTCCATTCCCATCTGATAAACAATCACAGGGAGCTGGAAGGTGCTCTGAGGGGTGTTCCAAGCTGATGGGCTTTGCTGTACTTTTCTGGCTGTCACTGCCAATCACAGAGAATCAAGAGCTCAGAGCTTGCTTTGGCCCGGCAAGTGCAATGCTGAGGCGTGCAGAATGTGAGGATTGGTTTACATATGCTTTCAGCAGGCATGGCATGCAGTCCTATTGCTGTAGTGCTTGTTTGTCAATGTTGTCCTCAACTTCTGACCAGAGCTGGCCATAGAAGGCCTCAGTTGGTGTTACTTGTTTTTGCTTTAGCTGCTGATGGCAGACTAACAAGTTTGTTATCTAATGAATCTGCCGTAGTGAGAGGGTGGAGCAGGAGGTGCATATTACAGGTGGGAACCTGAGTGGGACTAGGATCAGGAGGGGACAGTAATGCCAGACTGCTGGTGACAGAGCTCTGGGAAGGGGAGGAAGAAATGACAAGGACCTACCATGCTGGAAGCATGACTTATTTATTCACTCTATTTTAAACTGAGCTGCCTCAAATGAAGTCTCTGGAAACATGCTTTCAATACAAAATGGAAATGTAGATGGTTTCAAAAGTTTCAAAAACAGTTTGCTAAATATCCATGTGGGCATGTATTTCCCTGTATCTCCCATCTCCTTTGAAGGAATGCTCTTGTGGTACATTTTGGAAGACCCGTAGGTGGGATATTAAAATTCCAATGGATAGAAAAGATGGAGGAAATGGTGACAATCTAATTCAGAATCATTTCTTATGATTAAAGGACATGAATCGTGATTTAGGTTTACAATTAAGGGACATCTGTGCATTGCCTTTTGCACACATGGACTTAAGGTCAGGCCTTTCTGAGGGATTTTTGTCCCTTCACAAATGAACACACTCACATTCACATTTCATAGCTTATAGGGAAGCAGCACTAAAATCCAATGGTCTGCACATGTTAAAAAACAAACAAAAAAAAATCAGGAGGAGATTTTCTGTAGAATCCGTAGTTAAGGAATTTAAAACAATTGAGTACAGTTTAGAATTAAAAAGTCAAGACAGCCTTGATAACTGTGGATTATGGTGACATTGCTTTAGCTGAATGATAGGTCAGGGCTACACAGACAAATTTTTCCCAAGTATCCATTCACGTTGCTGGATGTCTGCTCATTGAAACTTTGTCTTTTATGGTGCCGACTTATCTGTGCAGGAATCGGGATCTGCCTGTCTGTAGTATATGCCAGGTGCTCAGATGACCATATAAGAGTTTCAGCACAGAGATTAGATTACAGGATCAGGATTTATGAGCTGAATTTTTTTTTCTCCACCTGTCAGGATGAACTCCAATGCAGCATGGCTTCTGCTACTTTTCCTGGAAAGATAAGGTGGACATCTGAATTCACAGTCACAGTGATTGAATGTTATTAGGGAAAGCTTAAAATTAGGTTTTACTGAAACAAGATAAAAGTATTCAAGAAAAAAATATCGATACCATTTGAAATGGCGTTCTCTTGTATAGCTTGCAGTTTAAAAGGAAATAGCATTTCTGACTCTGGTAATTGAAAAAATGGGCTATGGTCAGCTTAATTCCGAGACTGAAAGATTTTTTAACAATTTCTAAGTGAAGTTTTCTGTATTTTTGCTTCTCGTGCATTTTAAGTGACGCAGGTAGAGGGCACTAGGTGCTAACATTCGAGATACTGCTCCATTGTGCTAGTACTTAACAAATTCTGTAACTGGTCCTCAGCTGCAATAGCAGGTAACTCATGCTGCCAGGATAGTCTGGTAACACTGAATTAATTAACACAGCTCAGCAGTTGGAGTTGTAACGTCTTAAACTGCTAAAAATAGACTTCCTTAAGAATCAGCATGTGAATAATACAGGCATTGATCTGGGAGTTCTCCATGCAGGTGAAGTTTAGATCTGACATTGATGACTTTGTGTTAAGACAACTGAGATATTTAGTGTTTTGTGTGGATTTTGTTTTTCACTTTTGAAAATAAATGAAGAGAGAGGCATTATTTGCCATGAAAATGAAACTCTACAGGAAAAAAAAACTCAATTTCTCTTCTAGGAGGAAAACCTTAGGAGCAGTACTGTAGGAAAGCTTAATTAAGATATATTTGTATTTAATCAATGCTGTATAATTAGAGGGAGTGTTTAAGAGTTTGTTATACTGCCTGATGAGCTATTTGCAATCTTTAAATGGATGTCTGTTTTATGAACAAAAAAGCCAACACCTCTCAGTTCTCAAAAAGCCTCGTTTGTTTTTCTGTATTTATTTTTGTCCAGTTCCAAGGTAGCAAAACCAGAAAACAGCAAATTGACAAGTGGTAAATATATATATTCCTGTAATACTTCCTAAACACTCTACATCTCTAGAATGTGACCTAGAAAGATAGTCTGGTGTATGCATATGGCTAAAGGTACTGTAGTTCAGCCTCCTGCTCTTAGTAACATTCTGTGTAATTTTCAAAATCACTGAACTACTAAGCTTTACACATAGATCATAATGCTTTTAATACTCAGTCTGTCTTTATTTCTTTTTTGTTGGAAACTTGTCTTTGGAACTTTGCTGTTACCAGGCTTCTCCATTGCTTAGGTCTGTCAGAGTTTTGGTGTCCAGAAGGCAACTTGTACAAGTGCAGAGGATCTAAGTGGTGGAAAATAGCACAGTAATGGTTTCAGTGGTTGTCTGGTGTGCCCCTACTGTGAGATATGTGAGATAAGGAACATGACTTTCCTCTCCTGTTGCCTGACTGACACCACCTGGGCATATAGTGGGCTCTACCTATTGGAGATCTCCAGTATTTCAAACTGGAGTCTTTACAGGTTTGTTTTTTTTTAATTCTGTTGTGGCTCATAAATTCAACAATACTAGAGCTCCACCTTGTCCAATTTTCTAGCAGCAGATTGAAATCACCCCACATTGCCTTCCCATGCTCTAGCAGTTTGTGTTTCAGGGACTTCCTGTGCCAGAGGTGATTTCTGTTTGCTTATGAACCCTCAAAGGGTTTCTCATCTCTCAGCTTGTTCTGTCATCCCCTGAATCCATGTAAAGTTTCAGCAGCTACAACATCCCCTGGTGAAGAGTTCCCAAGTTTCCTTTCCTAGTTGGGTGGAGAGCTGCTTCCTCATGTTTGTTCTGAGCCTGCCATCTGCCTGCTGCATCTGATGCCTCCAGCCATGCGTTAGAAGAGGCATCAAACAGTCAGCTCTGATTCACCCCTTCCATGTCACTTATGATTTTATAGATCTCTATCCTATCTCCTCTGGATCGCTGCTTTTCCAGGTTTTGTAGTATTGCTTCTTGTAAGTCAGCCTGTCCTTTTAATCCACCACCTTCTTTTTTTCTACTCCATTTCTGTCGCATCCTTCTTCACATGAGTGAAAGGATCGGAACTGCATGAATTATTTAAGCTGCAGGTGTGTATATACACTGTAAGGCAACCATTTCTTTTTGTTTTTCCTATAATCTTCAATTTGAGAACTGGAATTATTCTGTCTAGAGAAGAGGCGGCTCAGGAGACACCATAAGTGCACTCTACAACTCCCTGAAAGGAGGTTGTGGTAAGGCGGGGGTTGGCCTCTTCCAGGTAACAGCAATAGGACAAGAGAGAATGGCCTCAAGTTGTGCCAGGAAAGATACAGTCTGGATGTTAGGAAACATTTCTTCTCAGAAAGGGTAGTGAGGCAGTGGCACAGGCTGCGCAAGGAGATGGTAGTGTTGTTGTCCCTGGAGGTGTTCAAAAACCATAGGGATGTGGCACTGAGGGACATGGTTAGTTGGCATGGTGGGGATTGGCTGATGGTTGGACTAGGTAATCTTAGTGGTCTTTTCCAACCTTACTGGCTGTATAATCTCGCTCTCTAACTTTTGAGCATGGATCTGACGTTTATATAGAAGTCTCACCACCCCAATAACTTGGTCCTGAGTAGCAGAGTTCCACACTCAATTCAGCACCCACTACTTTTGAGTTTTAAGATGTTTTTCCCTACTTGGCATCGCTTTGCAGAAATTTCACTTCACATGACACTGGACTACCTGCCTACATTTGTCTGTAGTTCTTTCATCTCCATTGTTTCTACCCCCTACTTGGGAGTGGAAATAATACCATCACCAAATGTTGTCATCTCCCTTTTACACATGATTTTAAGAACTTACTGAACAGTTTTAGTCCTATCTCAGCTGCCTGTAGGACTCTGTTGGTGACTTTCTTTTTCAGTGAGATGATTATTAATGTCTATGCTCTGTTTCCTATCTTTTCTAAATCCACACAAAGATGTTCTCTCTAATTCTGTGCCTGTTAGGTTTCCATAAGAAATCTTATGTGAGAGATTATCAAATACCTTTTGGAAATCCAAATAGACAGTGTGTCTGAGTAGGAGAAAAAAAGATATGGAGTCCCATACAATGCAGTGCCTGAAGGAAAATAGCAGGCAGTCAAGAGACTTGTTATTGTTGCTCATCTGAACTGTTCAGTCATTTGTGACAAATATCAGTATTCCGGATGATTCAGTAGCAGCTGAACTGATGAGGGCTCTGAGGATGTGGATTTACAGTGGATTTATGCTGATCCATGCGTGAGCTTCCTCGGGAGGGGACTGCTCCTTGCCCCCCTCTGTTATCCCTAGCCACACATTTCCATCCATACAGCTGATAGGGCTGATCTGAGATGATACGATTGAAAATCAACCAATTAAGCAAGATGAGGGTTTTTAGCTGAACTGGGTCGGTGATGTCTTTACCACATGATGTGTGGCACTAACACTGTCACGGTGGAGGAGGAGAAACACGCTGCTGCAGCTGTGGAATACAGCACTCTCCATTCTTGCAAGACTTTGAGCAGCTTATTCTAGTCATGGAACCAAGCCCTGAGCAAAGATGTGGGTCTGTAGCTTGTCTCAAGTGGTAATTTTAACTAACATCATTTGAATGTTGCGTGTGAGGAGGTAGTGGTGTGATACTATTTGATTTTCCAGCAAAGAAATAGGAGGCCACAATGTGTTAATGGAATTGATCTATGCTCAGAAATGAGAATAAAATTTGAGGGATGACTTCAGAACTGACTCTCTTGGTGTCTGAGTGGCATTTTCCTGGGATCAGTAAGCCCTGCTTCCAATATTCCAGTGATTTTTTATTTTTATCATATTTAACTTAACTTTCATGCCATGCAGTAGGAACCATAGGTGTTTCTTTCTTTTTCTTTTTTTTTTCTTCTTTTTCCTTTTTACCCCCAGTGGTTTTTGTAGCTAGTTATGTGTAATTCAAGGAGATGATAAATACTACTAGGAATAACAACACTGCTGCTATGTTTATATGCACAGAAGGAATCTGAAACTCTGAGTTGTTTGCATCTCTGCTATTCCAGAGTCTTCAGCAATACATCTAATTAACCATCTATTTAAAAATGCTGTTCACTGATTTCACTCCCTGCCAGCAACATAAGGATGCAAAATTAATTTTTCAGAAGATAAGTTCCTCATTATGCTTGCAATACTTGAACCTAGTCTTAATATTGTAAACAATCCAAAGTACACAAATCACTTTAATTATAGCGAAAGGTTAATGCGTTCACAATGCCCAAAAGTTGTGTGGGGGTGTGTGTGTGGATGCTCAATTACCACATTTTCTTCTTTAGATCCCTCAGAAGCAGGAAATTCAATCTTATCAAATTGAGTATTTTACTCTTCACTAATTATTTAAGTAGTTGCAATTGGAGTGGATTTAGTCCAGTATGATTTCTAATATGAAGAGATTTTTTCCACGTTTACTATGTTTGCTTTTACATTCTTTGTTTAGTATTGTAGAATCATAGAGTATCCAGAGTTGTTAGGGACCCATAGTTCTAATAAGCTAAACAGAAACATGTGAAGACCTTGCCCCTGCAGTTAGCAATAAGCCAATAACATACTAGGTTTTGTTAATAATCAAATGCAATATTGACTGTATTCTTGAGCCAGAAGGAAAGAGAAATGTCTCATTAGGAGTGCTCAGTTCAGTAGAAATTAGTAATTTACATGTGAATAATAGCATCATATTATAAATATGTCACTTAGTACTTGCTGAAACTAATGTGGTCAGTAATTCACATGTTGATTCGTGTCAGGCACCAAGGATTATTTTATGAAGCCTGAAGAAGAATAAAGTCCTTTGGGGAAGATAGACATGGGAAATTTTTCATTCATAAAAATATGTTTGAATGTGGTTACATGATAATATAAGTACATGAACCCTTTCACAATTCCTTTCTCACCCTTCCAGAAGATACGTTAATGTTGCCCTCAGCTTTGGGGTATCATCTTCACTATCAATATTAATGCACACTCAGGACTGAGTAGACTTAAATTGGTCTGTCTGCCATTGTGATTTCAGTTCTGCCTCTCTTGGTTGTGCCTGAAATGCTGTATATCCTGCACTGACAGATAGGAAGACTTGGTAGTTCATTTTCTGAGGACTGCTATGTATGAGGCTGCTCTGAAAGTAATGCCTTCTCTTTCATTATGTTGGCCTGTGACATCAGAGGCTGATGTTGGTAGTATGGCAGTAGAGGTTAAGCCTTCCCACCAATATTCCATCACATGTTGTTGCTGTGTGACAGATGGCATCAGAGGGGCAGTCTGACAAAATGGCATCTGACGTGGAAGTGTGTATGAAGCAGTGGTAAATCACTGAATTCCTACATGTGGAAAAATTGCACCCATTGACATTCACTGACATTTGCTGTACGTTTCTGGGTGTCAACACAGTGAGATGATGGGTGTTGCGTTTCAAGAGTGGTGGGAGAGTCACGAAATACAAACCATGTTCCAGATGGCCATGAGGATTTTTACAAGTGTGGCATGCAGGCTTTTGGTCATTGCAGATGAAAATGCATAGCTAGTTGTGGTCACTATGTTGAAAATTAGTGTTCTGCAGATGAGAATTTTCTCTATCAAATAATATTATTGTGCTCTTTGTATCTGATGTAGGTTCCATGGAAATAAATAGGAGGCTGTACTTTTGGAGTGTCTGCATAAATGGCAGTGTGCTGTATGGTCATGTTCTACTTGTAGGTCTCCATAAAACTGCACCTGCAGATTTTATTGATGTGAATTGTACCTAGGAACTAGCTTTTTGTTATTTGCAAGCAGCAGTAGTATATTCTGAGGGCAGAAAATGGTTGTGTGTGGAAAACCTGCAGGTGTAGTTTTAAAGAATTACCTTCTGTGTGTGAAAAAATTGGGCTTTGCCTGAGAACACCTCCTTAGCCTCTTCCTGAGTGAACAAATTGGTACCATGCATCATTTGGGATTTTGCCATCAAGGTACTTACAGTTTCAGAGTAGTGGATACCACCTTACTACCATTATTTTAGTCTGTTTAATCAACCATGTTTTCAGTGATATACATGAAATCAGTTCTCATAATTACTTCTCCAGCTGAACTTGCTTCATCATCCCTGCCGCTTCCTACTTCTGAGCACTGCCAGTACCAGAATTGGCAGAGCAAGGATGGCACACAGAGGGAGTTCAGTGGGGGTTTCTGAAGCAAGTGAAAGGCTCCTGCCAAACCAAGATTGGAGCATCAGGGTGCTGCACCTGCATATACAGAGGCGGTTGCAATTAGCCCCGGTACATGCTATATACACTCAGTTGCTGCTCAGTTAGCAAAAGTTAATGGTAGATTGAATTACAACCCTGAGCTGCAGGTTTGTCTTTAAGGACAGTAAGCATAGAGGATTTATTTATTTATCTACTTGTTCAAAAGCTTAAATGTGCTCTCATGTAGCGCTAGTGTACCCTTTGCAGTCTGCCCTTTGGGATTTTTAGGGCAATCATCTCGTAAGATCCATAAGATTGCTGTCAGGTCTCTCTCACAAATTTTCTTTGACTTCTACCCATGGATTTTTCTTTATTTCCTAGTCCACTGTCTTTCCAATAGTTTGAATTTTCACATTTGAAGAACATGTTCAGAGAACATGACTAAAATGTCCTTGCATATCTACAGAACTCTTCTCATTGAGCATTGTCTGTATTTTGATACGGGTGCTTCCTCCCAGGAGCTCCTTGAAACATTACCCATCCAGAAGTATTAAAGCTGTCTATGCAGAAAGACAGAAATAGGTGTTCAGTTTGTCTCTGAACCTCTGTCCTAATCTGAGATCATTATTTCTTAATAATAAAAATTGAGCTAGCTTAATCTTTTTGTAGTGTGGATAAACTGGGAAGAAGAGATTTTACAGTGTTCGTCATCAGCAATTGACTCAAATTGCAGCAAGCAAATAAGCAGTCTTATTTGTTAATATAACCATATTCGGTAATGTTTCTTGTAACATAATCATGAGTAGCAAGCACTAAGCCTGTGCATTCTCTAATAATTCACAGATGAGAAATCAACTACTTTGATTAGACAGTGTTTTCAAGCTGTCCCAAACCATCTGAGAACCAAATCTGCAGCAATGATTGAGCTTCCTGCTCTCCTTCTTTCTCCCCAATTTCTTCAGACTAGCACAAACCTAAATCTGTGTGCATCTTGGATTCATATTATATGCTTAGTCATGGGTGACCTTTAACAAATGACTTTCAATAACTATAGCTAAATTCAAGCACTAGAGTTGGTCATAAAAGGTCATACTCTAGTTATACAAAACATAGATAAATTTGTACTCCCTCCAGCAACTGACTGCTTTAGGTTTTTGTTTTGTATCTCACCAATCTTAATGCAGAGCCATGCATTTGGAAAGGTTATGTTCGAGCTTTGTTTCTCTTTGTCTTTCTCCTCCTAGTTTTCTTTCTCTAAAATTATCCTGTAAAGATTTTTTTTTTTGTTCTCCAGTTGTTAAGGTTCTATTTCAAAGGGTTTCTCTTTCACCTTTTCTTCCCTGTTCATCACTCGTTAATTAATTGCTAGTTCTCATGCATGTAATCCTACTTGCAAATGTGAGCACTGTCTTTCTGTGAGTGTTAGATTCTCATTAGGGAATATTTTACTTTGAAATTGAATTATTTCAGTAAAGTTATTTGAGGCCAGTGTACTAAGAATGTGCCTTATAGTGTCACATTTAGACCTTAAACAAAGAAACATGGCAGATTCTAACAAGTACAGTTTATTTATGGAGGCATAACTCAGAATGAGTAATAAATTGAAACAATATTTACTCTCAACACCAGTGGTCACTTCCTGGACTTTTGTTGTTTAGACAATTCATCTCCTTTTTATTTCTGAAATACAGAAACTGTAGACTAGGGCTTCCCATGGAGTCTTTGCTGTGGGACTTTGTAATTAGCGCCAAGAAACTGGATTTTTCCACCCTTCTTTGGGCTTGCCGCACGCTCATCTTGCTTGCCAGTGTTTCTGATTCAGATCAGGGAAGTATTGTAGCTCTGTTTATGGTGCAGTTGTCCCAGAAGATGAGTAAATGAAAAAATAATAATAAAATAAAAATAAAAAGCTCTGCATGCATAATCCTATGGGAGCTTGTGTACTGTTCATCTTTCGTACTGGTGCCCTCGTCTTCATATGCCATTTCCAGGCCATTCTGATTAAGATTAGGTGGGCACCATGAGCTTCACAGCTGGATGTTCACTCATTTTTACTACAACTGAAAAAGCAGTTGCTGACCTTCTCTATGGTATGCCACAGTGGATGTCATGAGGCCTTGTGGCTTTGCCACAAAGTAATTAATCTGACTGCAAATTCCAGCTTCAGTTACATTCCTCATCTGGGTGGGGACTAACATATGTTCTTAATGTGGACAGAAATTAAGCAGGACTCAAAGCCAAAGCCAGCCTACTGCAATGTCAGCCCTGCTGTAATTTCAGCTGCCTAGGGTTGTAACAAGATGTATTAGAGATAAGACGTCCATGGCTCTTACTTCTGTGTGGGGACCATGAGTACATGCATGCACTAATTGCTCTCCATGATCTTTTCCTTTGTGACAGCTCCTAGCTTCCTGCTCTCATAGTGAACATCAGATAGTTTCCCTTCAGTGGAACAAAGTCGTATATCCCTCATTTAACACAAACAAAGAGCCTTGATATAGGAAACTGCAAGGGACCAGTTGACAGGAGGAAATGGCTTCGTTTGTGTCAAAGCCCAGAAGCCTTGTGGAAGGTAATTGCAGCAGCAGTTGTGGTCGATAGTGTAGCATAGTTAGAGACATTTTAACAGATTGTAATCCATGCTTTAGATAATCACTATATAATAAAGCACTGTGTGTAGCTAGCAACATGGAAGTGAAGGCTGGTGGTCCATCCAGTTTAAAATGTGAGTCCAGTGGTCCTTGCAGTGTGAGAACTGAGACAGTTTTACCTTAGGATCTGCAACATGTTGTGATAAAGTCTGGGGAAATGTGCCTGCTAAGCCATAATTAACTGATTTTTGCCTACATAATTGCAGATGAGTAGGAATCTGTGATTTGGTCCATTTGGTTCCTTAGGAGAGCAGGAATCTGAGAAACTCATGAAGTGGCTAGATAAAAGAAAACATTTCAAAGCAGTTGCACAGTAAGCTCTGAAACAAAACTGAAACCAGCTATTCTTATTGTTGGATACAGGATGAATGCCAAGTAGGCAATGAAAATACACATAGCATTGACTTGGAAACCATCCAAAGCATGATATCAATGTTTTGTTGATGTTAAAAACAAATATGCTGTCTGGCATGTTTCCATCGTGTCAAATCTTCCATCCTTAAAGGAACAAGGTGACAAACATTTGTTTCCTCATTTCTTAGAAATATAGAGTGTAACCAGCTAGAAGAAAACAGGTAAACATGCCTGCCTGCTAATTCCTTTAGTGAGCATACTGGCAATTTTATCATTTTAAAGTTTTTGACCATGTTGATGAGATAGAAGGTAGGTAAAACTCACATTTTTTATTAACTTGCATTCTAACATCTTTATCTCTTTGCTGTAAGTACAGCTACATTACATTAGCTAATGCAGAATTTGTCTGAAGAACGGATTTGAATTGCACCTCTCACTTTTTTTATGCACAACAGGACTAATGAATTAAGGCCCTCAGTCCTATGTTTCTTAGCCAGGCCAGGAACTTTTTTTTTTTTTCCCCTTTGAGGTTTCTTTTTGATAGGACTTTGTTAGGTGGAAGATGAATTGTGTGTGTTAATCAGCATGAGACGTTGGACTACTGGAGCTTTCGTAAATGTTTAGTTTCCCAAGGTCCTTTCAACCTCCAAGAGAACAGTTCTGCATCCTTATTAGAGATTTGACAATTAAAGGTCTGTTTTCATATCAAAAGTAATCATGAAAAATTAGCTTGGGATTGCTTGGAATGCTGTGAGAATTTCCGTGTTTTGAGATGACCAACTTTCCTTCATTTGCTTCGATCAGTATCAACTTGAGTTTCTTTTTATGTTTCTCACTGCCAGGGCAACTTATGAGTTGCCTTGTGACAGCTGAGAAGAGATAACATGAAGATGTAATTAATACATTTTAGGTCACTGTAACCGCAGTCAGTTGCGTGATTATCACAGGTGAAAAACTAAGCTAATTTATGTTTTGAAGGCAGTGCTGTAAGTGAACCATTTTGCATTTACAAATTTCGTATTAGGAGGAAAATGTGATGCATGTCCAAAGGAGTTGTGTGCCTTGCATGTGCTAGAGAGCCAGCAGTTAAATTACAGGAAATGCATGTTTCTGTCCTAAATCTTTTAATCTTTGTGTGCCAAGTTACAGGCATTTTCAGAAGGCAATCTGTTTGGATCATGTCTTCTCAGTTACAAGTCTGAATAATAAAGGAGTGTTTCTTCCTCAGGTTCTGGTGCCATTGGAAATTTCTTCAAAAGTTTTGCAGACTTGTGGTTTGGTTTCCTTTCATTGCTCTAGTAGGTTAAGAGACCAATAATGAAAGTGCGGAGGATCATAACCAAAAATGTTGCATATGTGTTTGTCTAGATCTATAAAAGTAACGTAAAATCCAAAGCTGTTAGTATTTATATCATGAACTGGAAATAAAGATCATACTAGAATATTGAATTATCTCCTTAAAACTGATTTCCTTTAGTGCTATTTCCAACAGAGCTAAGTGCATATGGTTGTTCTAGATTATGAAAATGGCTGTTTCAGGGCAAGGTTGAGGGTCCCCTCTTGTTTAAAGAATAAATTAGGATTTGATTTTGAGGGGAAAAAAAATGAAAAGAATCTATATCCTTTGTTGCTAGGACTTGTAGCAGCAGTCACGTCATATAAATTGGCAGATCTGTGTATTTAAGGGATTTTACATTAATTAAATGCAGTAGTACTTTTTTGCCTTTTGAAATGAATTTTTTTTTTTTCCTTCACCATATACTTAGGGAACAAACATGCTGTAAGAATCCTTAAGAAATAAGAAATAGCAGAAGGCTGTTATTTGTTCTGTTGGAGCGTACTCATATTTCCAATCAATCTTTTGTACCTGGTAATGTTAATTATATTTGAGCTGGAAGAAGTTTAACATTAAAAGGAATTACAGCAGATTAATCTGTAAACCTGCACAAATATCACATTCCTTTCTATGGAGGTAAGCAAGGTACAGTGTGCATAATTACGCATTGTTCCCTGTACATTGGGCGCATAAAGCTAAGGAGTCTGTCGCAGTTCCTTGTGACAACATCAGTTAGGACATGCTCCCGTGTCTTGCAGTGGTCCCTTACATTACAAAATATACATTGTTCACTTCTGTAAGGTAGTATTCTGTTCAAGAACAGGTAAGCAAAAAAAAAAAAAAAATTGAAAAACACAACTTGCCCTGGAAACAGGAATTAGTGTACTAATTAGTGGTTGAAAATACATAGAAATCTTTTAAAGAAAGTTTGCTGTATTTTTTTTTTCCTGAAGTGATACAGCTTGAGGTTAGCCCAAGAAAGCCATTTGTCTCAATCACCTCAAACCATATGAAGGTACTGTTTTATGCTTTTTTGTGATTAGTGAGACAAAAGAAAATCACTAAAAATGAATTTAGGGAGATTTGTTTCTCCACTTCTGGATTTCATTAACTGTTTTGTCTCAGTTATACCAGTTTCTTCTCAGTTAGTGTGGCAGGAGAGCAGAGCCTCAACAAGTAAGAGCTGCAGTTTGTACTGCTGAATACTTATCTTTTGACTCAATGTAACAGTAGAGTGTAGTTGTATATGATGGAGGCCGTTCAGTTTGCTTACACTGTCAAGTCTGGTCAAATACCTCTACTTAGTTGAGCTATGAGCAGTTGCCAGAAGGAAAAAAATATGTTTCAGGAGAAACATGGGAGAATGATGACCCATTCATGTTGCAGAAGATGTGTGTCCATGGACTGTGGACTGTTTTTGCTGGACAACTTTTGTGTGTATTTCCAGACAGCTGTAAAATCACAGTTGATGTTTGCAGTGGCTGTGGAAAAGCTGTTGTAAATTTTGAACTCAGCATATGAAAGTCTATGGGTAATGAAATTTCTGGCAAATCTCGAGAATTATATGAATGTCGTGACACTAATGCAGGTGTTGCTTTTGAGACTGACTGACATGTTTTTATGGTTCTGGTTCTATTTGTGTCCCTTTGCATTGGCTTTTCAATTTGGACTTTCTTCCCTAATGGAACTCGTTGAATTAGTCAAGTGAACAATGGCCATCCGTGTCAAAGTTGAGGATGCCATAAATAAAACCCATGTTTGTGTGACTAGTCATCCCAAGGAAATCTGTGGACTTTAAAAAATAAAGTAAAAAGCAGGACGGACAAAATTCTGGTTATTTCAATGGCAGTCCTTCCTCCTGCCCTGCTGTTAGTTGTCAGCTTAGAGCTGCAGGTCTAGCACTGTTTTGCTTTGTAAAAAACTTTTTTTTTTTTTTTTTTTAAAGCTTAATTGTGGAGGGGCTTTTCTATTTGATAGTTGTTGGTTTTGAAAGAATCTCTCTTAAACTTAACAATCATCTGTTACAGTGAAGAAGAGAGACTAGTCATATTAAGTAAAATAGAGATAGTGTTTATTACATTAGTGGGTTTTTGTTTTTGTTTTTTTAGATTTTATCCTTAAAACAGAAGTACACTGCACAGCAAGACTTTGCAGGCTTCCTGAGATAAAGGTGCCAATGTATTTCCACCCTGATCTGCAGTATCTCTGTTACTACAGATCTTGGCCTCCTCTATGTGTAACTGCTGACTATGCCAAATTCACATAGTTGTTCCATGATGACGACAAGGATCATGTAGTGAATAAATGGGGAACACAATATTCAAATTGCTAGTGACCTTGAATTTGATCTCTCTGCTGTCCTTAACAGCCTAGTCAATCTCTGTCCTGTTTATCCCAAGTCATCATTGCTATTGTATCATACAGGCATGTTGTCAACTTTCTTCTCCTTGTTACTGTGGTATTTAAATTGGTGAATAAGAGAACTAAGAACGAATAAAGAACTGAATAAATTCTTCTTCACTTTTTCATTATCCATGTCAAAAGTGGCCACAGAGGGCTTCCCCAGTTCTTCTGTTCATTTTTGTATTTGTTTGAGGTAGAAACCACAAGTTTGATTGAAAATGCAATTTGCATCTTGAGGCATCACTGGCAATAATACAATGGCATGAAAGGCTACTCTTCGCGGATCACACTTTTCCCTCTGGGCTGACTTTAGAAACTCATTGATGTCACTTCCTTCCTCAGTCAGCAAGTGAATTTTCACTAATTCTCGAGACCAGCTGTCCATGTTGTCAATAGAAAGTTATTAAAATTCCTTTAAAGTGAATCAAAATAGCCTAAAAACAAATGTACTGGCAAACAGGAAAGCATCAGTATTCAAAGTCCACAAACCTTTGAGCAAAATAGTGTTGATCTAACCAGAGATTTTAAGCACTGCACTTTCCTAGCAACTTGTATATCATTACAGAATGCTAAAAACATATTACCAACAATCTATTTGGTTAAAAATGAGTTACAAGAATAAATTCTGTTACTTCCAGAGACAATCTCAGTGAGCAAGGAAATACATTTGGGGAATTCTCCCCAAAATAGTAGTTTTCTGGGTGGTATTTTCTGTTTGCTGAGGAAAAAAAATACATTGTTTTTATATTTACCAAACAAAAGCTGAACAGAAGCATGCAGGAAATAATTATCATGACAATCTTACAACGTAGCCTGAAGTAATTATTTTTATCTGAGTTATCTGTATTACTTTCCTTGAAAATAGGAGAATTCTCAGCAACCAGTAGGGAAGAACGTTTTCTTTTAGATATGAATATGTTTTAATACTTTAAATATATTTATTTCATTTTAAAGCTTCTGTCTTGTGCCACACACATCAGCACAAAGAAATTCTGTTGAGGTGGAACACTGTTTCTAGTGCTGAAGGAGGCAGCCATCAGTGTTAGGCAGAAACAGGCTCCCCTGGCAGATAATTGTGTTACTAACATATTGTGAACAGTGTCCTATCATTATTACTTAAAATAAAAAATTAAAAAAAAAATTAAAAATAAAAAAAAGCCCCCCCCCACCCCCCCCCCAAAAAAAAAAAAAAAAACAGGAAAAAAAAAACAACTGAACACTCTCATGGGTGCATGTAACTTAGCTGGATAGGTCAGTGTGAAATTCCTGACTTTCCCCAATACATGTGGATGGTCTCCAGTAGTAAAGGGAGAGTAATTGATACCAGCTGCCTTTTTGACAGCTAGTGCATGGGAACAGTAAATTAAGCGAAACCATTGTCCCTTTTGATCTAAAAGGAAAGAATAGATCTGAGATGTCATTGCTGCTAGGGTCACAGATGACTGTAGGAGAGCAATGTTCTGTCTGTGGTTTGCTCATGTCATCAGGAGTGCACCAAAGAGTGCTGCAGAAGGCCAGGAAAGGGAGCAAGACCATAATTCAGCTCACCACTTTGTGGATATTATCAGAACAGAATTTCTCCCTTGAGCCAGCTGGTGCCTAACCTCAGTCATGACACAGGCATGTAATTTTATCTCAGGTTAACAACAGAAGCTGCTTTTCACCTCCAATGCCGAAATCCTGAGCTGGATGCTGCCAGTCTCTCAGGCATGTATACGTGCAGCAGTGCATCTCATAGTGTTAATTAAGATACTCCATAGTACGTGTTTGAAATTTATTGTCTTCACTTTGTATGTTGTAATTCCTTGTAGGGTACTGGTTTAGCAAGATTGGATACCTATATCAGTCTCATTTTTATGACGTTTTGTTCAAGAGGAGCTTGTTTTTTTTCCTTTTACTCAATGTAGATTTCCATTTAGAAGTTACAAGTTGTTCGGGCGTTAAATTTCATTTCTTATTTATAACATTCAATTTTTTTTCCTTTGTTGTTCCTGACTATTGTATTTCTTGTGTGTGTATGTTATCGTATTCATTAAATTATGTCAAACTAATTATTTTTTTGTCTTTCAGTGTCTGGAGAAAAATTGCAGCAACAGATAACTATTCAGGTACTTTGACAATTCTGTATTTTTTGTTGCTTAATTTTTTGTATAGAAGAATTGTAGCAATTACGAAGAGGTCAGGTTGATGTTAACTACATAGCTATGTTAAGGACCGTGGATCAGACAATTTCCTGTCTTTGCAGTGATATCACATTAACAAGAGTAGCCATGGTTTAGGTTTTTTTGTTTGTTTGTTTGTTTGTTTCTTATTTAACTCTAAGACTTTATTTAAATCTAAGACTTGCCATTTAAGCAGTTTAGTGCATCTACTTGTCGATGTGTTAATGGTGAGGTCAGAGCCTGAAGATAATTTGTCCACTATGATCAAATTTTGTAGCACAGAGTTTTAGTTTATTGTTTTTCAAATAAGTAATACTTTGCTAGGATTCCTTCAAAAATGAACAAACTAAACAAACATACAAAAAGCCAGAAAACTATTGGTATGAAATTTGTTGCATATAAATGGTGTTTTCATTTAGGTTTTTATTTCTCTTGTAAATTTTCCTGAGGCTTCACAAAACTGTGAAGGTGTCTGGGGGAAGTGGCTTTTATCTTGTCCTTATTACTGCATCAGCTGGGAGTAGCTGTTTAGAAGATCATCATTATATATCACTATTTAGTATCTCAGCATCATGAAAAGGATATAGGAGCTACACTGAAGTAAAATTTCCCTTAACCATATCGATAGGAGGAAAGACTTAGCTTTCCCAAAGAGTATGTTCTTGGAAGGACTTGACTTGTAAAGAGGTGGTGTGTTACAATTTCACCGGTACATGTCCTCCTAATGAATGCTGTTATCTGAATGCTATGTAAATGGCTATTTGCATTGTTGGTGAGATTCATTTATAAGTCACTTGAAAAGCAGTTGCTAAAATGTTGGTATTTCTGTGATAGACCTCAATTAAGTAATCTTTCTCACAAGCCATCAGTTGAGGCATTGGCATCATACCTGGCCATTATCTGATCATCTTGGTGGAGGACTAACCTATTAGGTGACTGGCCACCTAAGATGGCTGTGCACAGCCTGGCTCTGACAGCATTTCCCCTGCCACGGCACGGAACTGTGCAAATGTCACACAGTTTTGGTGTCTTGAGCTGTCATAGCTCCTGACCAAATAAGGACCTGCAGATCTGGAAGCTCGTGGGAAGCCTGACCCTGCAACATCAAATAATAACCATAGCTTTTTTTTTTTCTATCAGAGCTATTGGAACCTCTCCATCATCTCAAGTAATTAATGAGTAAACATATTTAGCCCAAAACTTAGCATTCCATCAGAGAATAGTCTTTTTTTTTCCTAAATAAATGTAAAAATGTTCTGAAAGTTAATGGAAGTTCTGTGCTTTGGCTGAGACTTTCTATCCTAAAACAAGCCTAATTAACATTTATAAACTAAACAGCATTTGAAAATCAGCCTGAAATGCCTTGCAAAAACACTTTGGGGTGTCCTTATTGGCCAGAAGGGGGGGCAGTTGTATTTTTAAAGCACCACTTGAGGCTACATTGACAGGGTTGTGGGTGGGTATTTGGAGATCTAACACTTCCCTGTTCCCCTGTGACAGAATCTGCTCAGTAGAGGATGTTGCCCTTTGCTGAGGAAGAGTGGATTGTGATTAAAAGGATGTTTGTTGTAGTTGCAAAAGCTGGACTAGGTCCCATGCTCTGTGTACCTGATCTCAGCCTTTTCCTGTGTGCCACTGCCTTCTCAAACTGCTGAGCCACTCTGTCCTTCTGTCCCTGTGTTTAGCTAATGAACATCTAATTTTTCAGCAAAATTCCATTACTGTCATATGTGAAGGCTGTTCCCAAATAAAGCTGTAGGAAGTCTACCTGGGGACAAATGGTAGACATTCATTTTTTAAATGGATACCAGAGAAGTTGGTGATGTTCAATTGCAAACTAACTTCCTTTGAACTTCCAAGAACTTGAATAATGTCTTAGAAATCAGTTTTATTTCCGAGTTTGTAACTTAGGATGCCATTGCAGAGGTACTGCATGTATGATTTGAATTAATATTACTTCAATAAAAAGGTTTAAATTAAAGTTGATCCTAATGGAGTACCTCCACTGGGAAGGTTATTTTTATTCCCAGCACTGAACTAGATATTTTATATGCAGGAGAAGATACTTTCCTTTGCTTAAAATCATGTAGTTGTTTTTTATGCCAGTGAAGCAGCACTGAGTTAAACTGTCTGCCAGAAATCTCAGTGAGGTTCTGTGGAAGATGGATGATTTTACAACTCAACAGGAGCAGGAGTGTGAAGGGGCAAGTGGCAAGAAACATCTTGTTGAGTACGTAATGAAACAGAGTAGGGATGGGGAATGAATAAATCTGAGGGTTTGGGACATCAGACTTCTTAAAGACCATTGCTTTTTCTTTGTGGTTCTTAGCTCCTTCTAAAGTCTAAACAAGTTTGGAGAAATATTATGTAAACATATTACCATGTTAGTATCTGTTTCCTAACCCCACTGTCCACAGGTATCACTTTTGACAGTCTCTTGTTTGCTTTCATCATGAAATATTTGTTGGTTTTCCTTGAGAACCCTTTTGTGGTTTATATGTTGCATGTTTGTGTAATGGCAGTAGTCATCTACCTCCCTCCTGAGCAGGGTCATCCAGTCTTTGTAACTACCTTTGCAACTTCAGGGTAAATCCTGGCACCTATCTACAGCCTTATTAGTTGCAGCATGTGAACTATTGATAAGGGAAATGCAAGGAAGCAAGAACAGACATTCTAAATGTATGAGCATCTTGGCTATAAAATGCATTGCAGACTGCCAGTCAAAATGTGACTGAAGGCAGTGCTTTGTTTCATCCTTGCCCCTCAGATTGTTCTGTGTTGTGGTCTTCATATATACTTCTACATGTGATTTTCCTAGTGCTTCCTAGAAGCTCTAAAGGACTGCCAGTATTCATACTTTCATTTTGAAGCTGAAGTTGTTTGCATGGTCAGACTTTCCAATTAAAATTTCAGCTGTTTGTCTCTTTTGTGGTGAAGTTGTTGGTTGGGTCAGGAGGCCGTTGGAAGTGCTCCACAACATGTCCCATCGTTTTTTTGTCCCTAAAGAGCTTTTTCCTCAAGGCAAGCTGTCTTGCAGTGTTGTGTCCTTCTCTTAGGCTTTGAATGTCTCTATCAGGGAGAATTTCCTATTCTAGACTTGGGGATGGGGAGATGCAGTGTCACGGAAAGGACTGTAATGAAGCAACATGCCTGATAGAGCTAGGCTTAAATGAGGAGTAACTGTACATCTGCCAAAGTAAAGAGGTGAAAAAATAAATTCAAACTCCTCTTAGATGTCAGTGTAAGATTATTATGCAGACCATGTTGGGGAATGACCTAGGCATTCTTCAGGTATCAGGCATCAATGTGTTGTAATAAAGTCAAGTTGGAAAAAAACCTTACAGTTAGTCCAGTTTCCTTTCTTTTCCTTTATTTAGTGTTGTGGTCTACTGCAGTACTCTCCCCTCTCCTCTTCATCTCCTTAAATGACATAGCTAGGATAAGCTCAATCTGAGTACACTGGCTTCCAAAAACAGGTTTTCTTAAGTTCTCTCCTGCTTTGAGGTCACATTTCTTGTTGTTTCTTTGTTCCCCCAAACTTAGGATTTTGAAAATATTCAAAAGGACTACTGCATTTTATCCCGCTAAACAAAGGGATTGCTTTCATACTCTTCATAGAATCACATAACAATGAGGCTGGGAGGTGTCTCTGGAGATCGTCTGGTCCAACCCCCCCTTATTCAAAGCAGGGTCAGCAAGAGCAGGTTGCCCAGGACCATGTCTGGGTTTTGAGTATCTACAAGACTGGAGACTCCACTCTTTGGGAATCTCTCTGTGTTCAGTACCTTTGCAGGAAAAGAAAAAAACATTTTCTTATGTTTAAGTGAAATTTCCTGTGTTTTAATTACTGCCCACTGCCTTGCTTCCTGTCTACCTTGTGTCTTTCTCACCAGTGTGAGGAGCCTGGCTCCATCTTGAGTATATCCATGTCTCTTTTTTACTGGAAATACAAAACTGAACCCAGCACTCCAGATGTCTTGTCAGGGTTGAGCAAAGTGGAAGAATCACCTTTCCCAGTCTGCTTGCAATGCTCTGCCTAATGCTGCCCAGTATGCTGTTGACCTTCTTTGCCATGAAGACACATTGCTGGCTTATGGTCAGAACCCCAGGTCCTTTTCCAGACAGTCAGCCCCAAGCTTGTAATGGGGAGTGGGGTTATTCTTTCCTAGGAGGTGCAGTTGGTTATTTCCTACTGATGATTTTATGAGGTCCTGTTATTGCTTTCACGTGATTGTTGAGGTCCCCACAAATGGCAGCACAACCCTCTGGTGATATCTGATACATGATCAGATACAAAAACTGATTAAGAAAACTTGTTCAGGTTTGCTATGCACTTAGACTGCTTCTGATACCAGTATCTGTGCTCTTCGGGTTCATATAACACAATAATCATTCACTTAGAAAGTAGTGCTCAGTACTGAGGTGGTGAATCTCAGAAAAATGAGGGAAGAATATTTTTCAAACGAACAGCAGACACTTTTATTTGAGAACATTTTGAGTATACTTTTGAAGGAAAACATTCTATTATTGTATTAAACCATTTCTTGGGCCGTATAAACAGGACTATAAGTGCAGTGTGTAGATAAGAGTATATTTAATTTTATTAATAGTGATTCTTGTGATAAAAGCAAGGATTAGAGTATACAGAAAGTTAGGAATAAGTTTGGACACTGAGTACAAGTAATGAAAACAGTGACCTGAGATTTAAGGAATGAAAGACAGAATGGCTGGGAAGTTGGTTGCAGTCCTGACTGTCAGCTCTCAGTGTGCAGACCCTGCTCGCTCTGAAAAATGGCATGGCATGTTTGTTTTTTTTGTTGTTTTTTTTTTTTTTTTACCAGTGTTAATCAGAAATTGGAAATCACAATATTCACGTGGGGTAGGCAATTATTATCTTTCCTTGTTTTGCAGACATTGAAAAATGAAGTGTGAAGGTCAAAAATGTTCTCCAAGATACAAACCAAGCACTGTGGTTCTGGCCCATGCATCTGCCCTTAACTGCAGCACCATTCATTCTTCCTAATCACTTTTCTGCTTCAAAGAGGGATAGTGGTTGAACTAGTTAGTGTTTGGGTGGCACACTGATGATCTGTGACACCAACATGCATACCAGGAGGACAGCTAGACCAAAAAACTTCCACAGAATAAACGAGGGTATTTTCTCTTACCTGAGATAAATACGAGTTAGTTCCCTCCTGTGAAAATAGGATATATTACCTTCCATTTAGTGTCAAGGAGTATGCAGCAAATAATTCCCTTTGTAAATTTACAGCCTATTTTGTTCCACAGCAATTTATGATTGTAATCAGTTCTAAGTATTAATGTTTTTGAGTTGTTTTTTTTTTTTTGTAAAATTGAACACATGAATTTATTTAAAAGTGTATGAATGTAGACAAATACAGATTTGAGATATTTGTCAACTTAGAGTGCTATATACATTTATATTTATTTTTTATTTACCAACAAAGTCATCTAATTTGAATAAAATGCTAATTGTGATTGAGCAGAAAGTGCTTTAAGACCTCTAGAGATTTTACTGTCTCTTCCAAGGCAATTTTGGGGAAATTGAATTCTTCATGCCTGAATATACATTAATATTCTTTGACTGAACCTAGTTTCATTTGAAACCTTTCTTACTATTTCTGAAAGAGCACAATGTCTTGTTTATGCTGGAAGATAAGTGTGTTTACCTGCAGACAAAATGGAAATGGATTCTGTTTACCAGCAAAAAAAATCCCTGTGGATCTTACCATAGCCGCTAACGTGAGAAATATTGCCATGTATGCAGGGGCACAGTGCTACATTACAGGCCTTTTTTTTTTTTTTTTTTTTTGGTTTGGTTTGTTGTTTTTTTGTTTTGGTTGGTTGGTTGTTTTTTTTGGAGGGGCAGGCGGAGGAGTACACTTGTTTATTCATCTTCATTTTTACATTCCTCTCCTTGTAAATGTGCCTGGTTCCATGAGAAGACCTTTGCAGTCACACTGCCAGGCCCTCTCCTTGTCAATCCTCCTGTAATAAGGTTCGAAGCCAAGGCCAATTTTAGCTAACTTTGACATGATAACAAAAGAAGAGGGGAGAAGTTGTCCTCTCTAAAAGAAAGACAGAAGGTCATATCCCATATCCATTTCAGGAGAGGACAAAAGATTGTCCAGCAAGCAGGAATGCAGCTGGTGAACCACTGCATTCCTACTGACCACTTCTACGCAGCTGAATATAGGCAAAAAAGCAGAAGTGTTGGCCTGGGAGACAGGGTAGGGAAATGTGACTGAAACTCCTGCAAAATTAGGCCACCACTTGTATCGCTGCTTGTGAGAGCAGCTTGGTGAACAGCTTGCTTGTAGCTTGATGTCTGCAGCTACAGTAATTCCCTTAAGTAATTGGTGGAAAGGATTTGGTACCCAACTTGAAGCCTTTTGAGCTTAGAATCATATTGCTTCACTGTATACCATATTCACTTCGTCCCTTCATTGTTCCAGATATCTTAACAGGCAAACAAATTCTGCATCTGGCTACTCAGACATCTAAGCAACTATTTAAGTAGCTGTCTTCACTATAGCTTGTGGGGGCAGGTTAGGAAGGAAACTGATTTACTGAAATTCTACATTCAAGTCCAGGTTTGCAGTACCCTCTGGTCATTCGTCACCTTACAGCAGAAGCAGCTGAGCTCTGTATGATCGTTGCTCTGTGGGTGCAGATGTGCCCCAGTGTTGGCAACACTGAGCCAGCCTGGTCACTTCTTGTCTTGGTGTGGTGGGAGGTCTGAAATGACCAACTTGTTGGGGAAGCTCACACCTGCAAGGTTGGACTGAACGAGGTATGGGTATATTGAGAGGTCTTAAAATGCTTTTGGGAGTCCATGATGCCAGAGATGAGGAAGTCCATGCTCTGTCTTCTTCCTCAGAAGTTTAAAACCCAGAACTTCTGCTACCTCTAAGACCTATGTTAGATCCCTCCTGTAGGTAAATGTAAACTGTGATTACCACACTCCCCGGAGCCGATGATTTGCTCCAATCTTGCAGATCTAATAAGCCTCTGCAGTTAATGCCCAGCAGTTAGATAATCTTCTGGAGAAATACATAGCAAATCTCTTCATAAATGTGGTGCCAAGGGAAATCAGATTTTCCTGATTCAGGATTGGTGCTGGTCAGCGAGTGCCAGGACAAGGACCCTAATTCCACTGGATGAACAAATGTTGCCTACAGTGTGAACCACCTTATTTTAAACAACGTCTGTTGTTTAAAGTATCAGGTGTACTCAAAAATGACTCCTGGTTTGAGCTGTGAATGCAGAAGAGACATTATTTATTTTCCTCTTTGTAAATTGACTGTATATATGGGTTACCTTGTACTTGGAAGTAATGATTTTTAGAATTACATGTCAGCAGAGGATACTGTTAGATTACTTGACTTGCTTCTCTGCTTTAAATTATGTGGAAGTGAGTCAGTAGCATTATTTAATGAACTTAACTTGCTTCTCTGCTTTAAATTATGTGGAAGTGAGTCAGTAGCATTATTTAATGAACTTAAATAAGAAACCAATATGAAATATTTTGCCACTACCTGAAAGTGTTATCTTCAAATTGAAAATCTCCATATGCTTATAGTAAACCTAGCAGTCAGTGGAAGCCTAGAGTCTTTTTTTCTTATATTCTTCTTCATTAAAAAAGTATGATTTTATTCTGAATTTCAGGTTATTTAAGATTCTTTAACACAACATTCTTCTTTCTGGTCACTGCCTGCAGTGTCTGACTTAGATTTTGTTAAGAGGACACACAGGAGAAGGACTGAGTTAAGAATGAAACATTGGTTGAACACACTGAAAAACCTGTTCCTAAAATGAATGTGACTGCATAGGAATGAGGTAATGCTAAATATGGTGATGTAAATGATCTGTGATCTGAAATTTGGCCTTTACTAGTAGTGCATAACTAGAGAGAAGTGCTCCATGTAAACTGGGGGCAGCCTCTGCCTAAGCATAGGCAGTTTAGGCTGTAACATCTCTACTTATTTACAAGTCTGTAAATTACTCTGTGAAGGACAAGTCCCATTAAACTCTTGTCAGAAAGCTAGTGGAGTAGCATCAACATTCCACTATCCAGAAAAAATGTATCATTACTAGTGATCAGCCTGGACAGTGGTTTCTTTGTTACTAATAAGATAGGGTGTTTGTTTTTGTTTTCAGTACTTCCTTGCAACTGTCCTGATGAATTTTCAATCTGTCACACAAACTGTGTTAGTTTTTTGTAACTATGGCATCTTAATTGGGACTTTTTCTATTTACAGTGCCTTGATCTTTCTTATCTGTCCCATTCTGAACACGTTTTGGAGAAACCACGTCTTGACTGTGAGGTTAGAAACGGGGGAATTAACAAGATTTGAACAAGAACTGGCAAATCAAATTTAGGATTAATTTCCTTCATCCAGGCTTCTGACCATATGAATCAGCTGGTTGGAGTGGCTGGTGCAGACTGTCTTGTTTCATTAACATGTGTCACTTGGAACTTTCTGCACTTGGAGACAGGGAGAGGAGGGAAGTCCATTGCCAAGCCATCAGTATCTCTTAGGCTTCTTGGGCACAGACAAATCGGTTCCTCCTGTTCCCTTACAAAGAAGGAAAAGAATTACCCATGTATCTGAGTTGTTGTCCAAAACTAGCTCTAGGCTAGTGGTGCTTTTTTTCCACACCAGCTCCCTGTTAGAAAGAAGACTGAGGCACAGGATCATGTCCAGAGAAGGGCAAGGAAGCTGAGCGCAAGTCTTATGAGGAGCAACTGAAGGAACTGTGATAGTTCAGTTTGGAGAAATGAAGAATCAGGGGAGACCTTATCACTCTCAATGGCTTACTGAAATGAGGCTGTGGTGTGGTGAAGGTCAGCCTCTTCTCCCATGTAACAGCAGTAGGATGAGAAGGAATGGCCTCAAGTTGTGCCAGTGGAGGTTCAGGTTGGATATTTGGAAAATTTCTACTCAGAAAGGGTGCTGAAGCATGGGAATGGGCTGCCCAAGGAGTCACCATCCCTGGAGGTGTTCAAGAACAGGATAGATGTGACACTCAGCTAAGTGGACATGATGATGGGATTATAGATGAACTAGATGATTTTAGAGATCTTCTCCAGCCTTACTGATTCTGTGATTCCCTGACATTGGGCCATACTACATTTAAAACTGAAGCAGAACTATCAATGGCAACAAAAAAATAAAAAAATAAAAACAAACCCCAAACACAAAATAATCAAGAAAGAAAGAAAGAAAAAGCCCCTTTCCCTCTTACTTTTTCTTCCTCACACACTTTGTCTGTGCCTTTGGCATAACTCTCAGTCACGCTGCATGGAGATGCCTAGCTTTCTGCTAATAGATTCAAGGGGCAATAGTCACTGATTCACAAAGCTGTTCTGAAGAGCAGCACTCAAAATGTCTGGTATCTGTTAATTAAAACTTACCTGCAGTATTTTTTTTTCTTTCTTTGATAAGCTCTTCTTGTTTGTGTCTGGCTTTGTGTTCACAAGTACCTCCCTTGGACTGGATTGTGTTTCAACTACAAAATACAAAGTTTGCCTCTTAATTAGTCTCTGCAGGAAACTCGGAGTGCCTCATATATTCATTTTTTTAATTTATTTTCCTCCAAGCTGATTTAGTAATATTAAAGGTGTTTCGTACAAGTACATTTAGGAGCATGGGAGTATATATCTCATAGGAATGCATTTCATCTATTGTTATTGGCTGTCAGACTTGCAATTGTGGCTCTACATAAGAAATATTCCTAGATCTTAATCCAGAAGAAACATTAAGCTTGTTGCTATTTTGTGATCTTTTGAGAACTTCAGGGGTGGAAAGAACTATGAAAAGTTCAAAGTACGATTGTCTCATTCCATGATGGAATTGAATATAAACTGCAAGACAACATTATTAATCTCCAATAGAAGTACTTCCACTGAACTTGCACTGTTCACGAGGAGTACATTTGACTTGTAAGGGATGTAGCAGTGGTGATCTGCCTGGAATAAATAAGACAAAAAATTCGTTACTCCACTGCAAGGAGAGAAGTTACTGGTGCCTGTCACTGCAGCAGCTGTTTTAAGTACAAGTGATGAATCTGAGGGTTTAATCTGCATTGGACAGAAGGCGAAGCACCTCATCAGCATTTCCTGTCACTTGTGGCCAGTCTCTTCATTGGAAACACCTGGAGGATTTTTCTTTACAATGTTAAACTACCCAGCTTCTACTATATGAGAAAGTTGTGGGCATATTTACTTCATAGCTGAGTTAGCATTGCAGCAGAGGATTCTGATCACTGAATTATGCTTGCAAATGCTCTTCTAACACAAAAACTGAGAGTGTTCCATTCTTCTCGCAGGCTTAAGGAAGTTTGCACATACATGAATATAGGATATATATACTTATGCTTGTTTTTACAAGTGAAGTAGTAATGGTTCCAGGCTTCTCTGGCATAATGGAGATGGAATAATTCCAAATGTTCACAGAATCACAGAATTGCAGGGGTTAGAAGGGACCTCAAGAGATCATCAAGGCCAACCCCCCCTGCTAAAGCAGGTACCCTACAGTAGGTTGCACAGGTAGGCGTCCAGGAAGGTCTTGAACTTCTCCACAGAAGAAGTGTCCACAACCTCTCTGGGCAGTCTGCTCCAGTGCTTCATCACCCTTACCCGTAAAGAAGGTCTTCCCCATGTTAGTATGGAAATTCCTCTGTTCAAGTTTTAGGCCATTACTCCTTGTCCTATCCCTACACACCACCAAGAAGAGCCTGGCCTCATCCATTTGCCTCCCACCTCCTTTTAGATATTTGTAAACATTTATCAGATCCCCTCTCAGTCTTCTTTTCCCAGAGCTGAACAGACCCTTGTGTTTTCCTCATATTTCAACTAAAATTCTGAATCATCTGCTATAATTCTGGAAAAATCCTTCCTAACTGTTCAATTAGGTGGAAGATTTGTTAGTTTAAACCTTAATCTAATTTACTTCAAATATGTATGACCTTTTCAAAGACTCAGACCCACCTCCAATCCAAGTAAGAGGATGTTTCTTTGAAGTCCTCTGGTATTAAAGCTGCTAGCATCTAAAAACCTAGATCAAGAGGATATTCTCCCTGTGCCGACTTATCAGGGAGTCACAGAGTAAATTTAAAAAATGAGTAAATGTCCCAGAAGAGTCTCTTTCTGCATCTTCTTTCTGCACAGATAGAAACATGATAGAATAGAGTATTTCTTTCCTCCTTTGTTCTCTGTCCTACGTTTTCTATTAGGCTTCCTTAATTTTATTACTCTTGTTAGTAAAAATAAGATACAGCACTAAAACATTTAGGAAACGCTGCATTGTCTGCACTGCAGGCCATTAAATCTTTGCAAATCAGCCCTGGAATATCATCCTTTTCAATACATCATTATCTTTTTTGCATGGCAGGATGCTCTAATTGCAGACTGTCTAGATGAGATCCCACAAGTGCATTGTAAAACCACCACAAAGCGTAATTGGATGAATCTTAAGCATTCTTGGCAGTAGTCAGTCTTTTCTACCCCAGTGGCTTGTGAAGGTATTAAAGGAAAGGACAGTTTTGATGTGTGTAAAAGAAAGTATTGGCTACTTATTTCTATTTCTACAGTGAGGAAAAATCATTTTGTGGATGGAGGAAAGGAAGGGAATCTCCAGCAATAAAAATGACAGAACAAATCCATTAATGACCTAAAAAATGCCTTATGTTTCAACAGCTTCACTAGATTGCCTGCCAGTAGCCAAGCATTACACTAACATTCTTTATAAATTCCTTTTTTATTTGTATTTGAAAGAATACAAATGTTAAGTCTATCTTTAACTCCTGTCCAACTAGAGCAAGACATGTCACGTACATACTCATCTAAATTAGACTCCTGGCCATTTCTTAACTTTCTTTCAAATGTGTTAATGCAACCAAAGAAGGCAGCACTCCACGTAATTACTGGAGAGGGAGCAACACTTCACTGGATTTTAATTCTTGGATGAAATGTGTGCAGCCTGCTGCACAAATTGTCACGTGTCTCAAGGACAAACTCACTTCTATCCAAGATGACCATTGTGTCATCTCCCATGCCAAGTGGTTGGTTGGTTGGTTCTCAAACTTAGTTCTTCTTTAGAAAGCCATGAGTGGCCATCCCTCCTTTTGGACACAAGTCTGGAAGAGTTTGGTGGGACCATTTGCATTGGAAGGTCTGGAACCAGATTTACTAACTGCTTGGGATTATCTGCTTGCTACCTGTTGGTTCAGGCATGTTCCACAATGGTGATGTTCAGCAGATTGTGGCCTGCTGCACAGTTAAAATAGTAAATGTAATGGCCATACATTTTGTTGTTGTTGTTGATGAATGGTTATTGGTTTGGAATTTTCTTATTTTCGCATTCCTTCTTCAAAATAAAAAAAAAAATCAGGATAGAATGGGAAAGTTCAGATCTCTAAGGTATCTGAAAATGAGCACTGAAAAACCATTGGTGCCAGGAGGAAGACAAAGAAAGCACCTAACCATGCAAGCCTGGTATTATAAAACATTAAAAACCTTTCCCAGCATTTCAGTGTGGTAGTAGTTAAACATACCAGAATTAGGTAGTTTTATTTAAGGAATACAGCAATGTTTATTCAACATCTAGCTGAACAGATAGTTTCCAAAAAATCTTTCTAATTAAATGTCTCTCATCAAATGCAAAGCCTGATCCAACTCTTTATTCATCTTACCCTTGTAGGCTACTAACCTATTTACTTAAGCAAGTGTATAAGCAGGTTTTATTTCTATTTTTCAGTTGAAACAGTTGGCAGTGGAACAGCTATTTATGCCTTTGAAAATCATCATTATCTGTTCCCATTCTGAAATACAGCATGTTACTGTTGGCATTTACTGCAATCACACATCCTCTCGTGGAACTTACAATAACATTTATTAGTCACTACTGCTGTATTCACTTTGGGAAATGGATCTGAATGAGAAGGAAAAGTGGAGAGGGGAAGCAAATAACAGTATTTTACATATTTAGATTGTTTTTTCCCCTCAAAACTTCAATTGTTTTTCCCCATGTCTTTATTTTTCCTTCTGTTTGGGGCTTTTTTTTTTTTCCTGATTCTTCTTTTGCCTCATCTTGCTGAGAGGGAGCCCCTTTCAAGTAACTCTCACTGTGCACATTGTCCCTTTAGGGTGTTTCCTGAGATTTCTCTGAATAGTTCTGCCCATCTTTCTATGAAGTCTTCTAATACTTTGAAAAAATCCTTCAGTAGTGGTTTCTACAGCTGCATTCACAGTTTCTGAGGCTGAAATGCAGTCTTTTTCTGGTATCTCCTCAGGTTATTCTCTGAGGTTGGTTCTGTATCCCAGGTGGGCTGTTTGAAATGGAGTAAAGTCATACCACCCACCTTTCTTTCTTTTCCATCCTAGCCTAGTGAAACCAAGGCGTCTTCCATTGGCTCTGAATGATGGACTTAATTCAGGAAGCTGACTCTCCCTTTGAAGGGTAGTGCTCATTTTAGTGGATTTAGTTTGAAATTCTGGTGGTTAAGTGTCTTTGTACTGAAGTGTCTTCAGAAATAGACTGGTAAACTAGAATTACATAGCAGAGGAAGTCATGAGGTACTTCTGCCCTCTCCTGAATTTTCTCTGCATTGGGGTACCCCAGTCCAGTCACAATTTTGAGGATGTATGTCTTCTTCATTATAACATACCCCAGATCTGCACTGGTGAATTTAAGACCTTTGATTACTTTGTTCCTGTCTCTGTTGAGACATGCTTGATTTCTCTGTAGCCCATATTTTTCATTTTCATCTTTTAAAGTTACTTTTAATGTAAAAAAATTCAAACAGTTTTCAGGTCTGCGGTTCTACAGTGGCATTTGTAAGTCATCATTCACTGTAATTACGAAATTCCCATTAGACTTACAGTCATCCCCTCTTTTAGTACCAGCACTACCTTTTGTTATTGTACATCAACCACGCACCTAAATTCCTTCCATCCTAGAGCAGAAGAGATAAATCTCTAGGCACATGTGTTTCTTCTGTTTAAAATAATGAGATGTTAAATTACAAAAATAGATTCTATGAGAAAAACAGATCAGGCCAAACTGAAAGAATTGTTATCCTTTTACAACTCTAAAAACAGTGATGTATACTCTCTTAGATGTATGAGTCCTCTGTGGCACTCTTCCTTTATTGCTTTCACCAGTACAAGAATCATTTTACTTCATTCAGTGATAGCAAATGTCTGCTGGTCAGTGGCCTGTGGCAGTACCCAATGGCTACCCCCCAGATTAGTTTTTCTCATTGGTAATTAGTATGTGTCAAAATAGGCTAACTTTTCTATAGTGTTTTTACAAGTGTCAAAAAGTATCACAGTATCAAACTGGAAGTTCTGTTCCATGTGTTACCATTTCTTACATTATTCCTCTGAATTGTTAACAGCTTTATTTGAGTTGGTCTGTAAACTTTCCCATCCTCCCAAACCCAAACACTTAGAGTCTGCTAGTCCACAATTCAACTTTCCAGTAAATGTTTAAGCATTTTATGGCCGAAGAATCTTTTTGTGTGGGTTTCCAAAAAAGTTAGACCTATGAAATCAGTCAGTCTGTGTGTGGATGTCCATCTGACTATCTGGGTCATGGGATATTTAAAAACAGACTGACCAATATCCTCCCTTTCCAGAAATGCAAAGAAATAGGCAGCTTTTTTGTCCCAGTGCTGCAGGCTTCCCTGCTGAAAGAAGGAAAAAGGGTACAAGCCATAGTAAACACAAAAAAATCCACTGAAAAATGAGAGAACAGGAATAGCTAAGTTGAAATAATTTTCTTCAGTCAACTTGCACGATAATTTGGAGAACTTGACCACAAAACACAAACCTGAGCTTTGCTGTTCCTGCAGTATGTGGTTTTCATCAAAGCTGGCAACGCTAGAAGAAATATTCAGGAGGAGAGTCTCATCTTCTTACATTCTTTGCAGGGTCACTAGTTGATGTTTAGTTAGTCAGTGACATTAATGTTGATGTTTAAATGAGTCAGATGGAATAAGTTTTGAAAACGCTTATTTTTGGCTGTGACTGCAGCAGCTAGTTCTGTATGGCATGCATTTTACCTGCATGCCGTCCAGTGCTTGCTCCTTCTGTGACCTGTCCATAGAGGTCAAGAAGAGAAACGTTTTGGAGTGGGAGGTTAACAGTCACTCTACCCTATTCAAACTCACTGATGTTGCCTATTTAGGAGCCTTCATTTGTTTCCCTACTACCAGCACTGACTGTGCAGCCACTGTGGAGCAAGGACTCCAGCTCACAGTGTTAAAAGCAGATTCATCAGTAGTAGGCTCAGCTGTGCTCAGTTGGTTCCATTTAGAAAGCTGTTAGCAGCAGTGTAATTCAGCCACTGCTGTCATGGAGGGTAAAGGTAATAGATGTGGAGTAGACTGGCCACCCCTACTGGGAATATCAGCATCCCTCTTTGAACACCTCAATTGTCTTGAAAGATTGGACATAAGTAATAAGTTTTTGTAGGTAGATCTGCTGTGCACTGTCAGGTAAGTATGTATTCCAGTAATTAGTTTGTTGCTAAACTAGATGTATTGATCAAGTGGTTCAAAATAGTGTTTGTAGTACTTATGGCACCTTGCTTGCACGCCAATATCTGTGCCACTGTTGGAATCTGATAGGGCTCGGCTGTGCTGTGGCTGCATTTTAAGGTCTGCTTTTTTCCATGTTTGCAGGATTTCATGCTCCCACCTCCAGCGATGCAGAGGAAGGCAGCACAGAGCAGGCACATTCCTCCTGGACTTGGTGGGCAGGAGGTGGCCATCATGGGCAGCCGGCAGTGGCAGGGTAAGGACAACGCTTTTGGTGCAGTAGCTGTCTCCTTGGTGAGTGGACTGTCTGACCAGCAGAAAATCAGCAAGTCACCCTTCAGCCAGTTCAAAGAGGTGTATTTACCCCCTGTGCTGCACCCTTTAAACAAGACTTTGGTTACGGGTGACCAGTGGAAGGATGTCGATAGCACCCAGGAAAAGCGCAGGTCCTTCCTGTATGAGTTCTGCAAGAAATACAACAGTATGAAGAAGTTGCGAACTCATCTGGTGCACATAGTGTCAAGAATTTATGTGGAGGACAGACACAAGGTCCTGTACTGCGAGGTGCCAAAAGCAGGCTGTTCCAATTGGAAAAGGGTCCTCATGGTGCTCAATGGACTTGCTACTTCGGTACGCAATATTTCCCATGATGATGTGCACTATGGAAAGCATCTAAGGAAACTGGACAGTTATGACCTAAAAGGAATATACACACGTTTGAACACATACACCAAGACTATATTTGTACGTGATCCTTTGGAAAGACTGGTATCTGCCTTCAGGGATAAGTTTGAACATCCAAATAGCTATTACCATCCAGTGTTTGGGAAGGCAATAATTAAGAAGTATAGACATAATGCAAATGGGGAGGCATTGAAAACAGGATCAGGAGTTAAGTTCAAGGAATTTATCCAGTATCTCTTAGATTCCCATCGTCCAGTGGGAATGGACATTCACTGGGAGCAAGTCAGTAAGCTTTGCTATCCCTGCCTCATCAATTATGATTTCATAGGAAAGTTTGAAACTCTGGAAGAAGACGCCAATTACTTTTTGCAGCTGGTAGGTGCTCCAGCAGAGCTAAAGTTTCCTAGGTTCAAAGACAGACATTCTTCTGATGAGAGAACAAGTGCAGAAGTAGTGAGGCAATACTTAAAGGAATTATCTAAGGAAGAGAGACAGCTGACCTACGACTTCTATTACTTGGATTATTTAATGTTCAATTATACATCACCAATTGTATAGCACTGGGATAGTTTCAGGCTTCTATTAGATATTTATTATGTTGGGATTCAGAACAACTACTTTGATACTACCCCTGAAAGGAAACAAAGTAGCTGCTAAGTGGAGCTGTGTTGACTTAGTGCAGCTTTTATAAACTAAAGTGACATAAAGTTTCAGGAAAATGCACCAAAAAAGAAACCTGTAAACAGCATAAATTGCAGTAAAATGCCTGAAAAAGCTGCTTTTACCATTATTGTGGAAGAGGTAGTGCAGCCAGATGTTATATTAGCTTACCTAATGTTCTTTTAATGGTTTAAGAAAAAATCATTCAGAGTAGCATGATTCCTTTTGGTGTGTCTGCTTCATAAATTGGTTTTGAAACTATTTTGGAATGTATTTTTCACTTTCTGTCTCTTATTAATAAAGAAGCATTGGCTTATTTTCTAATAATGTTTTCAGCATTCTCAGTTGTATAAGTTGGTTGTTTGATCACCATTAGACTGTAGCTACTTTTAGACCTGAGTGTTTTACACTGGAGGATGGTCATGAATATGAATGCATAATACTGCAAATGACACAGCAACTCAGCTGTTTAGCAGAACAAACTTGGGTAAGCCTGCATCCTGAAGTCACAGTCTATTACCCTATTTTGATTGATGTACTATAGATGACGCGTGACTCTCCTTTCAGAGAACTGACGGGTACATTAAAATTAACATTTTAATTTTACACTGGAGTCAACCAAATGATGAATTCCACAGTACCAGTATTCAAGATAGTCTGCATATTTAGTGGTAAGGCAAAGTCTTAGAGTTGTGTATGCGTCATAGCAATGGCTACATAAAGAAGTAGTTTCGTTACATCTGCTGTGATTGCTCTTGGTCTGTCAGCATCAGATCATCAGTCCAGGCTCTGGCAATTTTTTGCACAAATAGGGCCAGGATGTCCCAGGAGGCAAAATGGATAGAGAGAAATCAGGGGACAAGCAAGTGAAATGTCCTTTTCCTTTGTTCCCAACAATTGTTCATGACCAGAGCAGTTGCTGTTGCTGTCCTTTCCTTCATCTTGTGCATATTTCTGGCATTATTCCTTCCACAGGAATAATGGTAGGTTCCTATGACCCACAGAGAGAAACCAGTTCCCTCACATACCCTCATTAATTGTTTCTTCCTTAGTTTTCTTCTCAGAAGAGGAGAAAAGCTACTTACTGCCTCCACAGTGCAACTGCATAGCCCAGCAGGTTCTTCCCATCTCTTCTGAAGGCAGGATGAACTGCTATGAGGGGAAAAGATAAGAGCAGACTTGGCAGCCAAAGGCAGAGATGGAACCTGGAACCAGATGGGGCTACCAGCACCAGTGACAAAGCCAGCCCATTCCTTGGGCTGTGGAGCAAAGACAGGAATGAAAAAGCCCGCAAGCCATCAGCAGCAGGAGGTTTGGAGAGCACCAACAAGGCAGTACATGGGTGCGTTAGGGAAGTGAGCACAGTACTACATTGTGAGCCATCATTGTGCCCAGATGTACCACAGGTCTTAACACCAGAAGGATTTGGAATGGGACTGTTTTGATGCCTTTCTTCAGGTAAGGAGCTCAAATTCTGGTTGGTTCTCTCTTGCCATGTTGTGAGGTCTTCCAGGTCATCAGGGGAGTTGGATAAAAAATGAATGTACACTCACCTCTTGATACCCATATATTTGCTTTGTATTGTCTGCTGCAGGTGTTTGTTAATTAATTACTAATTTGCAGACAAAAAGAAATGACTTACATACCAATAAGTTCTCCAGACCATATGCAAACGAAAAGTTCAGCGTGCTAATAAAGAATAGAGCTGAATTATTGTATGTTTTGAACTATTTCTTTAACACAGAGAAATACAGAGTAATAAATTACAAAGCTCAAGTCTCCTTGGAGACTTAATGTTGAGCTTGCTTCAGTGACATGCTTTAGGCCTGTCTGACCAGAGAATGAAAGAGATATGGAGGTGGAGAGGGATGTAATTGTATTGAAAAAGCTTTACAGTCTCATAAGACTTCATCTACTAACTGTTCTCAGATAAAGCCATTGTTTGAGTTGAGAGGGTGAAAGAAGTTATTGGCAAATGTTTGGTATCTGCAAATGAGAGGGAAAATGACACTGATTTGCATGCATCCATGGACATAGGCACTGGGTCCCTGGGCTGTCATCTTGAAAATCTGGTATGGTTTGCGTTTGTGATTTAGAAAGGGAAGACACTACTTAAGGCCTTTGAAGTGCTGATGTGCAAGGAAGTGTAATTGTTTTAGCTGCACTGTTGTTCTATGGCTCTAGTGAAAGTAATTTAACTTCTTTGTGTGCTCAACTTCAAATTTCATAGCCCCTAACTGCAGTTAAAAATTCATTTTTTGAAAATCTAACCCTGGCTTTTGCAAAGAAGAGCCTCTCCACAGTCATCTTCAGTGACCTAAGGGATTCGGATGATCTCAGTAGCAGAATCTAGATTGTACTTTGCCTCATTAACCACATTTTGAAAATCACCAGCCTACTTTGCCAGAAATTAAGTTACATGATTTAAAATTAACATAAGAGTTTAGCATAATTGAAGTGGGACTGTGATATCTGACTTGTGGGATTATACAAGATGAAGGCATAATTTGCAGCATAAAAGATAACCTCTATTTTTAAAAAGTAGATTTTAAAAGGTCGAAGTGTGAGATTGAGTTGTAGCTTGGCTTATATTTTGTGAGAGTGCGAGGCAAAAACAAAAGCTGGAGGTCATCCACTGTAACTACATAAAATCCCATCTCCACTACTATGCACAGATGTTTTACTCAGAAAAAGATACTAAATGTATACAGAAGAAGAATGAGATCACACTCCACAGCATTCAGTGCAATTGCACTTATAGTAAAGAATCTGTTTTATGGGACTCCATTATAGTAAATGCTTTTTAGTTACAAACATCTCTTCATCTGAAGATCTCAAAGGTCTTCTGCAGTGCAGGTCAGTTGTCAGGATAAGTCATGGCCCATAAAGCCATCAGAATGAGTCTGAGGCAGGGCTGAAACAGGAAGAGAGCACTCCATTGACTGTTGTGTCTCCCTTCTAAAGCAAAAAAAAAAAAAGGGGGAAGACAACATTCCATATTTGCTTTTCTTCTTAAGCGAATCAGTATTGATTAGAAAATAAACTAGATTTCATAGATGTACCTTCTCCTTTTCTTGCTATTTTTGCCCCTGTGAGGCGACTGCAACTCTCTATGTAGGATTTTGCTTGCAGAGCCATCATTCCCATCTCTTATAAAGCTGAGCTGTTGCACACTGGCAGTCAGAAGTGTGCAGCCACAGTGCAGTCAAATAGGGCACAGCCCCTGAAATGTCCTCTGGTGCAACTCCCCCAAAAGGTTGAAATTACTGGAGCTTCTCCTGCCTCAGGCTGGAGGTCTATCTCAGTGATGGGTCATTGGAGATCACCACTTTAATTTTAAATGTAGTTTAAATTTAAATGAACATTATAGTATGACACTTTTCAGAAGTCTGAGCGGAAAATATTTTAACAGAGTTCCATATTGTGTATGTGGGTTATATATAAAAGTCTTTGTTGTGCATGCCTTCGGGCTAGCAATACATCAGATAAGTATTTTTAAATGCTATGTTAAAACCAGTTTATCAGCCATGTAACCTGCTGTGATGCTTTCAGAACAAAATGAATCTGGCTTTGGAACCTGATGTCTGAAATCAAGCCATAATTTTTTCACTTCATAAAAAATACAAATGTACTTGTTCTGTATCTAGGAATTCGTTCATAGTCCAGAGGCAAGGGCAGGGACAAGGAGTAATAGGAAATGTAACTGACTCAGCAAAGTAAAACTGCCTATAGCCCTAGATACATGCAACTGATCTGCTGTCTGAAACGTTAGTCTGGAGAAGAGGAGGCTCAGGAGACATCTTTGTCACTCTCTACAGTTACCTGAAAGGAGATTGTAGTGAGGTGGGGGTCGAGCTGTTCTTCTAGGTTACAGAGATAGGATGAGAGGGAATGGCCTGAAATTGCTTCAGGGGAGGTTCAGGTTGTGTATTAGGAAAAATTTCTTCTCAGAAATAGTGGTGAGGCAGTAGCACAGGCTGCCCGGGGAGGTGGTCGAGTCACCGTCCCTGGAGATGTTCAAGAACCATGTGGGTGTGACACTGAGGGACGTGGTCAGTGGGCATGGTGGGGGTGGGTTGATGGTTGGACTAGATGATCTTAAAGGTCATATCCAACATGAATGATTCTATGTTTCTATGATTCTCTTTAGTTTATGGAGAATGCTTTCAGTGAAATCAGCTGATAAATGTATCTGATTGAGGAAAGAATGGCTATGCTCTTTGCTCTGTAGCTAATTGGTTCCACAGATTACTGAGATGTAGCTCTGCTTGTGGCTACAGTATCAGGTGGACTTCAGACATTTGGATTTTCCTCTGAGCTCTGTAACATCACAGGCTCCTTGAGCAACATGACCTGCTCTCTGCCTCAGTTTCCCCATTGGCAAAATTGGCCTGTAAATGGATGGCAATTATACCACATGCTTTCTGCTAAAGGCTTTGTACTCTGCACATAAATAGCTGTGTTTTGAAGCAAGGTCTTAGTATGGAACTTATCTCATAGAATGCTCATGCTCTTTCTTTATATTTTATTTCCAATTGAATGGAAGAAGCCAGGGACTTCCCAGTTTTGTTCCAGCCAAGAAGTGCACCATTCAGCTCTGTTCTGTGCAGTTGGCAGCCTTAAGAATGCAAGCTCTGTTTCAAAACACTGTGCATCTGTCAAGCCTGCCCAGGCATCGCCCCAGCATATAACCAGTGCCAGGTTGTCTGACCTGGGGAAAGTGCCCCTCCAGTTCCTTTGTACAGATGAGAGCAGACAGAGACAGGCTGAGAATCTTGCCTTTGCGTTGTATTCAGAGCCCAGTTTTGTCCAAAACTTGGACACTCGGCAGAAACAGGAGCAAAATCTAAGTGGTATTAATAGATTCCACTCATGAAGGCAAAGTCCTGTCTTCTCTGAGACAGCAGATCTGCATCACCTGGCGCTCAGGTCCACATTCCTCCAGCTCCTCCTGAGGTCCTGTTGCCCCTTGAGATAATCTCTACTTTCCTGTCTGCTGGAGGCTCTCAGGATGTAGCTCCCACTAACAGCCAGTTTCTTGATGGCTGTATGGGGACTACTGATAAAATGGAGACTGCATTGACGCAGAGCATGTATATTCATCTTTAGAAAGAGATGTGATTAAAAAAGACCTGATGGCAAAGAAAGAGCCCCACTTCCTTACTAAAAAGAAAAAACATAACTATAATCACATCATATATATATATACACAAACATATATGTTTGTGTATATAATTGTAGTTCCCTTTCCTCTGCCTTCTCACAATTTTCTGCCTAAAGTATGTCAACAGAAGTGGGTGCAGCCAATTGCTGATTCTCTCTCAGCTGTCAAGTGTCAGCCAGCTCCAGCCCAGCACATCTATGTTATTGTGGCACCGAGGCTGCACTAATCAGCCTGCCTGAGAGTATGGTACTGTCAGCCACCATCTGTGCACACATAGCTGTCTTGGCCTTTTCATGTAGAAATTCCTCCTTTTTTCTCAAATTCCTTCCAGAAAATCAAGTTTCTGCAGAACCTCCCAATCCTACTCATTTCCCAAGATTTACAAAGTTGAAGTGTTTGATAGAATTTGTATTCAAGAAACAACATTTTGACAAATCATGGGTAGGAGCAGAGCTTTTTTTTTTTTTCTTTTTTTTTTTCGAGGCATCTCATAGAGCACTCAGTGGACTGTAAATGTATGTCAGTAGGATATTCAGTGCTAAAGGTTTAATTATGCCAAATAGTTGCTTAGGTGTAAAACTGAATATAGACAGACTGGCTCTGCCTATTGAATTATCTCTTTCTTGATGAAAGCAGACACACACATAGACAGATCTTTGACTCATTCATCTGAGATGCACTGCATTCAGAGAGCTGAGTTCTACAGCTAAGAACTTCCCTTCCTACATATACATGTATAAAAGTATGTGCATTCTTTATAAGTGCTCAAATATGTACACAAAGATTAAGCAAAATACGGCTCACTGATGGCAGTAACTTAGCTTAAGTCCTGCATTTGACCCCAAAGATCTTAAGTCTGTACATTCTCTAATGAAAGAAAGTTATCATTTATTGGCTCAGGATGTGCTGACAGAATCATAGAATCATAAAATTATTAAGGCTGGAAAAAACCTCTGAGAACATCCAGTTCAGTTGTGAGCCCATCACCGCCATGCCCACTAGCCCGTGTCCCTAAGAACTTTGATTAACTCTATTCTCATATCAGACTATAGCAGAAAATGGTCATGGCAGTGTTGCATATGCAACAGTATTGTATGCTATGTAGGCATAGTGAGTGCAACTGCACCTCATTCTTATGGGACAGATTTTGGGGAGAGGTCCTTTGGTGGGGTACTTGGGAGGCGGGGAATTAGACAGCAGTATCCGCATCTCTGCTTTCAGGAGCTTTATGGAGTTACCACCACTGATGCATGCAAGCAACAGACACCAGCTGTCACCTTTTTTGTGACTTCTGCTATTGTTTAAAAGAGAAAGAGAGAGAGAAAGAGAAAGTAAAGGGACAGAACGAAAACCTCTAATGAGAAGGGGAGCTGTTAATTGTGGCTGGAGGTGTCAGAGCACGATAAAGAATTGCTGCCATAATATATCTCTGATGAAAGTACCCTAAGACTGCAGTGCAGCAAAAGCTCAACTCCAGAGGAGGATGGTATTTTCAGAAATCGCCATGAAACACAAACACAGAACTGAGGTCGGACAAAACTGTTGTGTCCCAGCCATGCTGCCGGCAGGTGCTCTTCTGTTTCTCCCTGAATCTTTGTGGCTGCCTTCAGATAAGTGTCCATGGTTGGTCTGGGGTCCTGCGCTGCCTGTGCACACAGGGGCTTCTAATGGAGCTGTTGCTGCCAGGAAGCAGTAGAGACTGCTTTGCCAAAGCCATACCTTTCAGAGTAAGCCATGGAAAAGGGAAAAATTCAGGACATTTTAAAAAATCAATTTTAGCATTATCAGTTTTTTCTTATTCTTCATTTTCCCTACTTTTTTTCCTCCTCCTGCAAGCCCTAATGCATTTCTTGAATTTATTGCAATTTGCCAAAGGAAAACAAGTTTTCCTACTGACATCTTTATGGCTGAAATCTGTTCTCTGTACTGTCTTGGTTGCAAAACTGGGCACACGCTGAATGGAAGAAGTGAGAGAAGCTGGGAACTGGTTATGTAAAAACTACAGTAACCAAGCTTTTCTAGTGCTATTATGCCCTGACCCCTTATTTTGGAGCAGTAACAAAACCACTGAGACTGCACAATTAGAGGGTTTCCCAGGCTCTTTTTTTTTTTTTTTCCTTTTTTTTCTCTTCTCTATTTGGCCTCATCACAAAACCCAAGGAAACCAGTGATGTGCCCAAACTTCTGACATGGTCTAGGACTTCCAGTATCTGCCACACACAAAGAAAAAGTGGGGACATATCTCTTTTTTATCAATCATCTATTCAGGGCAGTCTCTTGTCTACAAAGTCCTTGCTCTCTATCACTGAAGAAACATTTTCTAATGGTATTTTCTATCTGCTTGATATTTGGGCTACACTATCCCTACTGCCTTACTTTCATTATGTTTTCAGTATAAGTTCTTTATTTTCCGACTAATAACACTCACGTGTAGCTCAAGTTATTATTCTCCCCTCTAAGACCTGGTATTTTTCCATTTCAGCATCCTCACTTGAGTAGGAGATAAAAGAGCTTTCTTGGCTGCAGGCTACATGCATTTTCTAACTACAGTTTCACAGTGACACTATCAGGACTTTGAGACAATGCAGTTGGGATCGGGATGAGCTGAACCTTTTAAGGATGAATTACAGGTTTCAGAAACTGGACAGCAAAAGTTACATGGTGAGAACATGTGGAAGTGTCTCTTGAGTCTTTTGTACTAAATGTGCTCAGTGTACAAGTCTAAAGTCATCTTCTAAGAGCCTGTTCTGCAAGCTTCAACGTGAGGAACTGAGGAACTGCATGTGTGACTGTCTGTCCGCTTCTCACCCCTAGGAAGTACAGCACAGGAGTCACCCCAACGCCAGTGCTGATGAGGCGTGTAGCTGAAAAGAATCCCTTTCACTGGTGTGTTGGTTCTGCCGTGCTGCTGGAAGAACAATCTGCTTGGGTCAGTTAAGCATGGTGAAACTGAAAATCAGATGGGTATGGGAGATGTTAAGCTTAAAACAAAAAGGGACACATGAAACCATAAACCAGAAATTTCCCTCTGAATGCATTCTCGTAAAGGTGTATCTACTTCTAACAGACGATTTTGGTGTGTATCCGTGAAGAGAAAGGATTAGTTATATCTGCCTCCTTTTTTAACACTGATTGAATATAATAGATGCCTTCACAAAAACAATTATCTCCTCAAAAAAGAGGAGCATATCCTCTAGGTCCCCACAGAAGGTTATGCTATAAAACATTGCTTAGAAAGAAACATGAATTTCTTTCAAAGAAACACAAGGAAAGCCCCCTTGTGCTTTAATCCAGTTTTTGTAGTCTGCATTCACCATTCTCCCCCCATCAGGAAATGTGCAAATACTGGACTAGAGGAATGGGTCTCAAAAGACAGGTTCCTATGGCTGCATGTGCTTCCAGAGCACATTCTCTATAATTCAGAAGGCAAAGGCAGAATACTGTTAAGTGATTATGTTGGCCATCCATCCATCTATCCATCTATCCATCCCATGTCTCTAAATTGATATCGGTAAAGCTTAAGGGAGCAGCAAGAAGTATTGGTTTCTTTGTATTTTTCTGAGCTTATCTCTACTATCATTGCTGGTAATTGAACCAAACACAAGAATCTTCAGAGCAGTACAGTATCCCTCATAAAAAAGATAGAATAACTCCTGTTGCCATTCCTGAGTTTTAAAACCTTTCTATTATTCTGATCATCTGCATCACAAGTTATTAGGATTCACCTCTCTTTCTTTTTTTTTTTTTTTTTAAGTTGTAAATGTGTAAAGCTGTCAGAAATGAAACTAATGTTCTACGAAGAATTTCAAGGGAAACATGCTGTCAGCTTTTCTTCAGAAGGTTATGGACAAAAGAGCTTGAACTTGTAAATATTCATAGTCAGATCCTGCTTCGCACTTTGTTCAGTGAAAGAACTTTTGTATGGAGGAAAGATCAGCATCTTCATTTGGCCCAAAGGGTAGCTTTTAGAAGAGGGAGGGAGGGGAGGAAAAAAAAGTATAAAATACATAGTGTTAAGAAGACAGTTACTATTGTAATCTACAAAGAAAGCCTGAATGATCTGAAGGAAAATTGTCTTTTTCAGGATATGCTGCATCAACCCATTCATGACATGTAATTCCAGTTGGTGTATAGATCCCATGAATATGAAGCTATATGTATATTCTGTATACTATCATTACATTACTTGTGGCAGATAGCTTGGACAAAGAACAAATTCCTAGCACTGGGGCACATTTCAGTTATCTGATGCCACTGAAACTCAGCCTTGCCTCCAAATAAGCCAACACAGGACAGGCTTCAGTTTTAAAATTACAGTGGCTGGCAGTGATAGCTGCATTAAACGCTGTGTTTGTGTTTCTAGAGGCTTTACCACAATACTAAGTGACATTTGTTTAAAGCATTACTGCTGAACGTTGGCCATGAAGCATTAAATGGGTGCACACGTGGATAACAGATCTCTAAAAGTACTTAATGGACGGGTAATGGTAGCTGTTGCCAGAGACCTGAAGGATTGCTGTGGGGCCTTGTGTGCTTCTGGGGGTTCCTCAGGAAGTAAATCTGAAGGTAAATATAGAATAATTGCCAGTATAGTTTGAATGTGACTTAATGAGCAAGCTGAGAAAAGGATAGCCAAGCAGAGCAGAGTAGATTGTTCTTTGATGTGTTCCCTGTCACAACACAACATCTTCTAGTGCCAGAAAATGCAAAATTTCATTTCTCAGAGTGAAACAAGTCTTACCTCTAGAATGAGGGTTATGTCCTGAGAAGGACTAAGAGGTCTTGAGGAGGGGTATAAAGAATGCTTCCTCATTGCAGTGTTGTGGTAAGACTAACTAGAACAATTCCTATCAAGACACACTTCAGGATATGGCTGCCGGACAATACTAAAGAAGTACTTTTAAAAGCAAGGTGGAAAAGTGGTGAAGGCAAAAACAAGAACTGAAAAGGGTGAGAGACTTTGAAAAATTGGCCTATTTAGCTTATCAAAAGGATGGTGAAGAGATGAGTTACTTGCATTATGTAAGCATTCTCATGGGAACAAAAGAAAAGTGCAAGAGCCTTTTAATCTGGGGGAGAATAGCATAACAAGCTTCATACAGACTCATTTTAGAAAGAAAGACCTTTTTTTAGTGATGAAAATTATTAGTCTGGGAAACAAATGACCCAGGGAATGAGTGAATTTTCTGTCCTGTGAGTTATCAAATTAAGCAAAGACGCTTTTTGTAAAACACATTTAACCAAACATAATTTGTTGAAACAATGAAATGTGTAATGGTGTGAAAAGTTTATAAGTTAACTAGAACATTTTGTGCTGTAATCTGGTTTTATACTCCATGATTCTTTGAGCATTGTGAATACAGCCTTTCAATTGCAGCAACATTGGGTAGAGGTGAAACTAGTCTAAGAACCATGACAATTGCACCTTCAGATAAGCCATCATCTGCTGTTGGCAAGCAGACTTCTCTCCTGGAAACCCAGTTCATGGTTGAGAGCACTTCTTGCAGCACAAAGATTGGAATTAACTGTCATAAGAAGTCTTTATGATACAGGTCTTTTTTATGTAATCTTTATGATACAGTTCTTCTGGTTAGTTATAACTTGATTTTTTAAAGTAGTACTCTTCATTCTTAACTCTAGGTGGAAAAAAAGCTGAATACACAAAGCACATAATCACTGTCAAGAGTCAACTGATGATAAGATCAAAATTATTGAAGATAACAGTTGCATAGAGAAAGAGAGGAAGAACAGTCACATGGGCTCCTTTTACGAAGGGGACCAAGAGCCTGCAGTGGTGCTGAGAGAAGATGAGTGTTTGGAGGTGCGGAGCTGATAAGTAACAGTAGGACTGGGAAGGAGAGCAGCTTGGATCAGTTAGGAAATCATAGCTGCCTGTTAAAGAACATACAGCAGTGGGATATACAGCGTGGAATACTACTTTTTCTGTGCTGACAAAATCTGTGGGAGTTCAATCAAATGTCAGTGTCTTACCTAGTAAACTTAGATGAATCTTTCTCCCACACTTTAATTCTCCTTGTTGGGATGCTTCCCCCATGCTGGTGAGCTCACACAGTGCACAGGGCTCCTTCCTGATCCTCCCTCCACTCTGTCCCTGTCTGTCTGCCACTTATGCAGCTTTTTGCAGCAGTTTGTGATAGGAGAGGAGAAAAAGGGCTTTTATTTTCACATATTCCCAGCAAGGGGCTTGTCTGTGCCATGTTGAAATTAAACTATTTCTAAAGATGAAAAGCCTCCAGGTTGTTCCCATGCTACCTGGATTGTAGTTTTGCTTTTCCAGCCATAATTGCTGTCTATTGAGCTGGGGGGGAGAGCAACGAAAAAGCAGTCAGTCCAAATTGTCTCACGAGGAAGGCAATGGAGCAGGACTAAGGAAGCTCAGCAGTCATCCAAGTGCACAAATTCTTGTAAAACCATTACAAACAGCCTGAATGAATCCCTCGAGTGAATGGCCATTTTGTCCCTTTCAGTTCTCCTTCTCCAGAATAGGACTAAATGTGCAGCTTGTGGACAGACAGATTCCACAATAAATAGAGAGGGAGAGTAAAACTAAACCCTCTGGAGCCTGGCCAGAAGCAATGTCAAATCTCTTGACTGATTCCCCAGGGAATTCTTGTTCTAAATGTCAGGAGAACACAGCCCCACAGCCAAATCTGGACCAGGATGATACCAAGGCGTGACAAAATGAATGACCTAAGTAACAAGATTACACCGAAGGAAAACTGAAACTTCAGAAATGTGCAAAGATCACATTTCAGTAAGTGGTGTTTTATGTAAGATCCTTTTAGTAGACAAAGATCAGCCCAAACTTATAAACTGTATGTTGGTGAGGGGTGGGTGGTTCATTAGTGGCAATAGAACGAAATGCTCGGCCAGGCAGTACAGAAAGTCAGAGCGTTTCTGCAGGTGCCAATCATTTCTGAAAGGCTTGCAGCCTGCTTTCAAGGTCTCTTGTTGACAGCAGCCAAAGAAGGTCAAAGGAATTCAGTCTCCCAGGAGTCTGTGCCACGGTGAAAACAGCAGCCAAATCCCTCCATCACTTCGGGTACTTATGAAAATCCTTCTGGAGCCTCTCCTAAGACTGGCTGTGGTTACCTTTTGCTGTGGTTACCTGCTGCCCACTGTGATTGCAGGGCTGGTATGAAACTGAGTTGTTAGGGTATCTCTGGTCTCCTACCAGCCGTAGCCAAAGGAGGCTTTCCACTGGAAAGGGCAGGAATGCTCAGAGAGGGTGGGGGAAGAGACAGCGTGGTCAGTAAACCTCATTCATTTTGTAAACTGAAAGCCTGAAGAGGTGCTGACAGAGGAGAGGGCAAGCTGAGGAGCTTAATAGCAGCAGCGTGGAGACAGCAGACCTGTTTCTCTGGGTACAAGTAGAAAAAGACCATGACCACTGAGAAAACACACAATGCTACTAAATTATGTCATCTGGTTTTTGTTTTGGTATTTCTTTTGTCTCTCTCAGTCCTGGCTGACCAAATCACAAGGCAGATCTGACAGCACTGCCCCAATACCTCTCCATGCAACTCACTGTAGCGTGGTGGATCTCTTCCCACTGCAATTCAGCAAGGTGTCAGAATCCAGTCCTGGGAGATTTTCTGCCTCTCTCCCTCATATTATGTTAGCGGGAATTAGCTGTTAGTACATTCCTCTCCAACTTTGGCAGAGTGCCCTCTCCTCCATAACAGACCAAACCGAAACCCCAGACCCAGCACACTCCATTTGTCTGGGAAGTCCTTGTGCAGGGATGTGCTTTACGTGTTGCAGCATCTTCTCACCATGGCTTACTATCCTAGGGAGATCTTTAATTCATGATGCCCTAAAAACAACTGTAGGAAGTTGGCTGCACTGTTCAGTGAAGGAGAAGCAGAGGCATGGTGAGACTGTGCTGCATATTCACCCCCTTAGAGAGGGATGGAGCATTAACACCACTTTTAAATTTTTCATGTGTGTTCTTCTCTAAGTTATTTCCTTAACTGTATTAAGCACAACAGCAGGAGGAACATTTCATCCTTGAGCAGAGGTCCAAAATGAGTTAAGCCAGGTCTTATAAAAGAGAATCTATGTGCTCCCAAATCCCAAGAACAAATAACTCACCCCCAGATAAACAGGTTGCTTTCCTCTGTGCTTCAGTGCCACCTCAAAGGATGGCTTTATTATCTCCTGTGCTCTCAGTGGAACAGTCTGCCTGTTTAATCAGGGCTGGCACAGCACGATTTGCTCCAGGTTTGTGCCCGAAGCGTTGCCTTTGTCTGTTTCTGTGGCCACAACCTTTGTCTGATCCCCCAGAAGCCCTGTTGCAACAAGAACAGCAGCAGTGACAGAAGGTGTTCATGTTTCTGCTTCACCATGTGGCACTGATCTGCTCCGCAGACCACAAAGAGCAGATTCGTGCTATCTGCAAGGAAAGGAAAAGCAATTATTTGTTTTACTAAGAGAGTTTTGTTTGTGACTAACCAAACGGGAGCCGAGTCTGCAAGGTGCCAATGAACACGTGTTGCCAGGGCAAAGCTGTGAAAGCTGCCCCTGTCCTGATTTGAGACAGCCAGTCCCAAAACTGGGTAGAAAATGGAGATCTCTGTGCACCCTTTGGTGCAACAGAGAAAATGATGTATTAGGCAGAAGCAGCTGTGGTGTAAAAGGCTGAAATAGACAAATATCACAGAATCACAGAATGGCTTGGGTTGGAAGAGACCTCAAAGCCCACCCAGTTACAAGCCCCTGCCATAGCCAGAGCTGCCACCCATCACATCAGGTTGCCTTTATGAATTGCAGGTGAGAAAAGACGTGGACCATTCAAGCAAGGGAACCCGCACTTGTGTGAAACAGAGCCACTGAATGTGACTTCTTGTACAGAAATGCCTGGGAGAAGGGGAAAATACAATAGCAGTGGAAAAGAGAACACATAGATGTGTGATGTACTGTTATTGTGGAGAGCTCCTCCCACAGTCCTTGTATCAAAACTTAGTCCGTGAGTGTATGAAGTGTATGATGGGCTTATGTGCCCACAGGGGACTGTTAGGAATCAGAGTTTCTGGAATGATAGTAATGAGTTGTGAAGGGCAGAGGCTGAGAGACCAAATGGAGCCAGTGAGTAGGGCTGTGTGCTGGTGATTCCCTCTCTTCCTAACTGAGATCAAGACATAAACAAATGAAGCAAAGATTTTAAACAAGAATGCTGAGCATCCATCCAGCTGTTTTTCTTCTGTCATAAAGTTGGGATGTCTTTTGGTATCTATGACTATCCTTTAAAGAAGGGAAGAGCAGGCAAACATGAGAGGAACACCTACATCTGTACTTTGTGATCACCTTGTACATACCATAAACTCTATTAGTAAGTAGTCAACACACAGGCTTTACTTCTTTAATGCCTTGTGTGCAAATTTGTTTACAGCATCCTGAAAAAAGAAAAAAAAAAAAGAAAGAAAAAAGAATTTTCTAGACATTTTCTTCCATGTTCCCACCTGCCTTCTTCAAGTGTCAGTCTCCACACACTCTCTAACAAAATAATCCTGCCAGGGAACTTTGGTGACTTTGTTTCAATCTTATTGCCTAAAGGGCTGTGTTTTTTTTTTTTTTTTTTGTTTTTTTTTTTTTTGCATCAGATTTTTGTGCTGTAGATTCATTGGGTTTCCCTCAAGATGAGAAGAGCAAGGTCTTGCACCCCAGTCATGGCAACCCCACTACCATTATAAGCTGGGGGATGTAAGGATGGAGCACAGCCCTTCAGGAAAAGACTTGGGGGTACTGGTGGATGGTAAGCTGTACATGAGCCAGCAATGTGCCCTCACAGTCCAGAAAGCCAACCCCATCCTGGGCTGCCTCGAAAGAAGCAGGGCCAGCAGGGTGAGGAAGGTGATCCTGCCTCTCCACTCTGCACTGGTGAGACTGCATTCAGTCCTCAGTACAGGAGAGATGTGGACCTGTTGGAGTGTGCCCAGAGGAGGGCCACAGAAATGATCCAAGGGATGGAACACTTCTCCTACAAGGATAGACTGCAAGAGCTGGGGCTGTTCAGCCTGGAGAAGAGAAGGCTCTGAGGACACCTGAGAGCAGCCTTTCAGTATCCAAAGGGGGGGCAGTATAAGAAGGAAGGGGACAATCTCTTCAGCAGGGTCTGTTGTGATAGGACAAGGGGAAATGGTTTCAAACTAGAAGAAGGTAGATTTAGATTGGATACAAGAAAGAATGTTTTTGACAGTAAGGGTGGTGAGGCACTGGGACAGGTTGCCCGGAGAGATGGTGGATGCCCCATCCCTGGAGACAATCAAGGTCAGAATGGATGGGACTCTAAGCAACCTGATGTAGCTGTAGGTGCCCCTGTTCACTGCAGGGGACTAGGTGACCTCCAAAGGTCCCTTCCAACTCAAACGATTTTTATAAAAAAAAATAATAAATCCATAGAACTGGGCACCATCGCAGCATAGTTTCAGCAGCTCTTTACAGTGGCATCCATTGGTTTCCCACAGTAGGCAAAACTTTGTTGACCACTGCAAAGGGGACCAAACTGAACACTTTGTTATTCGACATACCGAGTTGCTGCTAAGGTTACCTGATGAGGTACCAGTAGGTAACAAGTGATGGACGAAGCTCCCTGCCCATAGAATGCCTTACGCTTCATTTCCGTGAGCCCAGCGCGCCGCAGGAAAAAGCAAAGCGCTCTTTGCTCCTTTCCCCGCTCCGCTCAACCCCCACCGCGGGATCTCAGCGGGCTCCCTTCGTCCCCGGCTCCCTCATTTTCCACGGCAGCCTCGAACCCCCCGCACCAATCTGCATATTCACATGATCGCAAATGACCCGCGGCTCCAGCGGCAGCGTCTCGAGTGCCCTCCGCCCGCCCGCAGCAGCAGGTAGGGGCCCGCCGCTCGGGAGCCACCCCCCCCCCCCCCCCACCCACCCACCAACCCATCCGCACACCCACCCCGCGCCCCGCGCCCACCCCGCGCCCACCCGGGGAGCGCCGCTGCTCCGCGCCCGCGCTGCCGCGGCTCCACGCTGCCGGGCAGGCATGAGCGACAGAGCGGCCGCGCCGCGCCGCGGGTGAGTGCGCTCCGCGGAGGGAGGGAGGGAGGGAGGGAGAGAGAGGAGGGAGGGGTGACCCCCGGGCAGAGGGGGGTTCGGGGTGCGGCGGCTCGCGGGGCTACCCCGGCAGCCCCAAGGAGATAATTTGCTGTCGCCGGTGGGTGCGCTAAGGGGGACGGAGGGTTGCTGAGAGACTCCGTTCCGCGCCCGAAAACTTTGGTTGTCCGCACGCACGCGGCTGCCGAGCAGGGCTGTGCCCCTGCCCCCTCCTCCCCCCACCCCCCCTTGAAGTGGCATCAGCCGGGAAGAAATAATGCTAAAAATGCCGTTTGGGATTTGTAGGGAAGCCTTTGTTATTATTTATCTTGTTACCGCTTCAGAGCCGCAGTCCCCGCAGCCCTGCACGCTGCGTGAGCCCAGAGTAAGGCTGCCCCGCACCCCAGGCTCTTTGGACCCGGACTGGGCTGTGATGCCCACCCCGTGTCCCATCACACATCATGTGTGTCGCATCACACCTGCTGCGTGACTCTGCACCAGGGAGCTTCAAGTGTGGCCACGTGAATTGATTGTGTGGCTGTTACCTGGAAGCGCCACTCTTGTTTTTCTCTTGTGTTTTGTACTTGCGGAAGGCAACCACTCCAAAAATTGTTTCGCAGCTTTGGTGGCAAATCTTAGATGCTGGGACACCTCTTTTCAGCTTCATGACCTGGCAGTCATCTCTCTGTCCCATCTCAAGCCTTTAAGTTGACTGTGTGCAGATGGGACAGTGAGTGTTAGTTAGTTAGTGTCAATTTCTAAGTTGCTGAGAGAGATTTAAGTGAGAACCTGTAATCTAAGTTAAATAATAATAATAATAATGGTACTAAGCTTTTATTAACTTTTTTTTTTCTTAATGTGTGTGGTCAGGAGGGAGTTAAACGTTTTATTTTTGCTGTGGGAAATTAACTTCTGCACCTTGAAATAAAACTTGCTGGGGCTGCTGGATGTTTTATGGGTGTTGATATCATAGAAGAGCAGACTGCTTCATAGAAAAGAAAGAACATGAAAGATGGGTGTTTAGGTCCCTAACAAAGTACGACTGGCAGTAGAGTTTTACCATTTGGGTTACTTTTTCCAGTATGCTATATAGGATATTTAGTATATAAAATTCATTTATGTTGTTGAACTAGCTTTTGTGCTTGAATTGCACTTCTGGCTTGCGTGTAGAATTTTTGCATTTTGAGGGAACTGTAAATGGCATTGACTGAATGAATGGCATGTGGTCTCAGCTGGTGCAGCAATGTGAGATCTGCCCTTCATAATGGATGCCTGGCCAGGCCCATCTGCAGTTCTCGGTGTAAGGAAAGTGGCTGTCAGGCACATTGGGACAAAGTCATGAGTCCCCATCTCTCTCCCTCCCATGCTCCAAATACATCTAATGCTCTCCGTGTGTCCCCAGTAGTAGTAAATTTCGCAAAAGTTATAGAATCATTTAAGTTGGAAAAGACTGCTAAGTCATCTAGTCCAAACATGTCCTAAAACATCAGACCTTGTGTTTTGTACTTCACAAAAGTAGGCGTAAGCTAGAGTTTGGGAAAACCAGTGTCGCATCCCAGTGAAGGTGAGTATGAAAGAGTAGATGAGTGCTGCTTCTGTTGTGTGTGCATCCAGGTTTATTTTCCATGGGATTCGGGATATGACTCATTCCTACATGGTGGGATGAGTTCAGCTGGGACATGTTCTGGGACACTGCGCTCTTCTCAGTACAGACGTTGCTCCTGTGTCCTACTCAGGCCACTGAATTGCTGGTGACAAGCTAGCAAGGATATCATAGATAAGCCACCAACAGGGCATAGGGCTCAAGGATAAGGATAGCTGTGACTTTATTACCAAGGGAGGCGGTGAATTTGGAGCCACTTTGAACAAATCTTGATAGCTGGTCATTAAGTGACTGTTAATGCAATATCTTACAAAAACTATTTCAGTTTGCCTTGAGTTTAACATGAAATCAAATTTGGGGGTTAACTTTTTTCACTTTTGAGGTTCTGGTTTCTCTTTCTTCTAGTGAAGCAAGTCCTGCTCAAAGTTCAGAATCTGTCAGATCACTTCACAGGTATTTCACAATAATCATTTGCAGGAGATAATGTAATTCTTTTCTCATCTGAGAGTCCAGAGAACTGAAATAGAGTGCAAATGGACTATCCAAGCTACACAATAAATTAGCGTAAGAAATGAGACAGGGAAACAAATTATTTGTTCCAGTCACAGTTAAATTGCTATTCCCTAACTCTCCAGAACTGTTAAGAAATTCATGGCCCATTCCTCTTGCAGTAACTTGAAATGACTAGACATGCATTTTGTGCTTCTTTCTGATGTAAGTGGTATTAAATATGCATTGTAGCTCGGTTACCTTAGATAACTGAACATAAATTCATCCATCTTCCACTTGAAATTCTGTTCCCAAAGTAGCAGTTGAGTATTCTTTCTTTTGTTTTCTGTTGTGGTTTTTTGTTTGTTTGTTTGGGTTTTTTTGGACGGGTTAGAGGTTTGATTTGCTTTTGTTTTTAAAGAAGAATCTTGTTAGCATTCCTTAGAAACTCATTAAAATACTTCCCTTTCGGCTTATTCTCCTAATTTATTAATACCACAAATAACTTTTCTTTGGTGACCCATTTTCATAGGTATCTGAGCATCTAGCAAGACTACAACTCATCAGGAAGGCTGTGCAGACTAATAAATAGCATTTCCAGAGAGTGGAACATCCAAGACACTTCTTTCTTTCTTTGCTACACACAGTTGTACACACTGAATGTGCAGAAAATGTTGTTCTGTTTTACTACTTGTTCTGCACACCTAAGAGAAGAGACTATTGACTACATGGTTGATGTAAAGGTCAGAATTTAGGACTGCATCCATTCTCCTGATTGGATTCAAACTTATCCCTATGTCCTATGTTCCAAGAAACTGGACTCTGTATTAATATGAATTGAAATATTTGTTTGCATGAGTGTTCAGAAAAATAGACTTTCTCTTATAGATCACAAGGCAACCTCCCATCACTACATTGTTGTAAAAATGATTAGGATTTGACTATGGTGTGAGCTTAGGCTTGTTTGACTATGATTTGGGATTGTTTAGCATGGAGAAGTTTTGTGCAGTCTTTCAGAACGTGAAGGGAGCTTGCAAGAAGGAGGGGGACCAACTTTTTATGTGGTCTGATAGTTATAGGAAAAGGGGGAACTACTTTAAACTAAACCACGGAAGATTTAGATGAGGTGTGAGGAAGAAATTCTTTGCTCAGAGGGCAGTGAGGTGCTGGTGCAGTTGTCCAGAGCAGCTGTGGTGCCCCTTCCCTGGAGGTGCTAAAAGCCAGGTTGGATGGGATCCTGGGCAGCTGAGCTGGTGGGTGGCTGCACTGCCCATGGCACGGGGTGGGACTGGGTGAGCTTCAAGGTCTCTTCCAAGCCAAGACATTCCGTGATTCTATAATATATCTTTTTACCAAACTATTGCACCCACCTTGTGAAAAATATGGATTTGATTAGAAAAAGAGGATACCCACTGTTTTAATGAGCATGGTGATTAACAGACTGCTGGAAGGGCTTTGCAGACTCCTAGACAGGCAGAGGTCAGCAGTGATAGAAGAATACACTTGTTTTCATACTTAAAAAAAATGAAGGGTCTGTTTTGTGTGAACCAAAGCTACAGGAACAGGCTTATCACAGGGGATGATTAATTACCCTGCATCCTGCAGACTGTTGAACTCCAGCAATGTTTTAAGGAGCTCTGGCAGCCCGTCTGTCCAAGGTTGTCTCCTTCCGAGGGTACTCTGCCTTGAGCCTTCCCTCCAAGCCTGTCAAATAACAACCTTCTTGCAGGAGAGAATAAGGCTTATTTGGTGTCTTCTGACAAAATTCTTTTTCCTTTTCAGTAAGTGTGGACGACTGTGCAAGTGTGAGAGCATCATGGTAGCGTTTAAAGGGGTCTGGACTCAGCCCTTCTGGAAAGCCGTTTCAGCAGAATTTTTGGCCATGTTGATTTTTGTCCTCCTCAGCCTCGGCTCCACTATCAACTGGGGTGGATCAGAGAACCCACTGCCCATAGACATGGTTCTTATCTCTCTCTGCTTTGGACTCAGCATTGCAACCATGGTGCAGTGCTTTGGACACATCAGCGGTGGCCACATCAACCCTGCTGTGACTGTGGCGATGGTCTGCACAAGGAAGATCAGCCTTGCCAAGTCAGTCTTCTACATTATTGCCCAGTGCCTGGGAGCCATCGTGGGAGCTGGCATCCTCTACCTCATCACACCACCAAGTGTGGTGGGAGGCCTGGGAGTCACTGCGGTAATCACTTCTGCTCCAACGCGTGCAGTAGAGTAAATCAGAGCGTAAGAAAATAGTATCAGCATCATACAGAATAAAGAGAGTTTGAGTAGAGATTTTAGGAGCTTGCTGGTTTACTTACAACATCCAGAAAGCGTTTAAAGCTCTCCCCATGATGGCTTTATGCAACACTAAATCCATAGCTATTCTTTTTATAGAAATACTCTTTTCTAGAACTTCCCTAAATCTGATGACAGCAGGTAATGTTAATTTACGGGCAGAATTTAAATAATATATGCATGAAATGACATTTTCTTATGGACTGGGGAGGGGAAATTAATTCTCTGCCGTTATGATGGGGATTGAAAAAACATCAATTTAAAATGACATACTTTTGAAATAGATTGTGGCTTAGATTTCAGCTTTGTTCTAAACTAATAAGAAATGCCATCAGTTAGCCCTGTTGCAGGACTTATTAAAAATGCACTTGAGCTGCACACTGCTTAAATTTTAATTGAAATTTAAATTAATTAAGTCAGGGCTAATTAATGAATTTATAATTGAATAGTAAATTACAGCACTCCCAAGAAAAAAAACGGTGAAGGGGAAGTGCAGCCTTTGCAAATCCCTGTGTGAAAATAAAGGATACTTCTGCAGTCTAACTTTGAAGTTCCCATTGGATGTTATTGTCAAGCTGTCTGTTGTCAGTCCAGCAGTAATTTTCCATGGCTCTCAAATTCAAAAAAGAAAGGGAAGGGGAGGAGAGTTGGGAACGTGTGCCTCTAAAAGTTCATTGTTATCTTTTGCTGTGTACCACTTAGAAATACCATTCACTGAAATGTAATTAATGTAGATAGTTGCTTTCTGGTTTATCATCTCCTGTGTTTCTTTCCCTTCTTCCAGGTACATGGGGATCTTTCCGCTGGCCATGGGCTCCTGGTGGAGCTGATAATTACATTCCAGCTGGTTTTTACTATTTTTGCCAGCTGTGATTCAAAACGAAGTGATGTCACTGGTTCAGTAGCTTTAGCAATTGGATTTTCTGTTGCAATTGGACATCTATTTGCTGTAAGTTAATGCATTCTTTTTGAAAAGTAGAGCTTTTTTCACTTTATGCTTACTTCAGAAGCAAATGGAAACTTCTATAGACTCTATAGCTGCTACAGCTACATAGCTGCTGTATTATAGAACCATAAAATCAGAGAATCACCAGGGTTGAAAAGACCTCAAGATCATCCTGTCCAACTGTTCACCTACCACCAATATTCCCCACTAAGCCATGTCCCTTAGTACAACATCTAAATGTTTCTTGAACACCTCTGTAGATGGTGACTCCACCACCTACCTGGAAGGCCTGCTCCAATGCCCCAGCACTCTTTTGGAAAAGAAATGTTTCCTAATATTCAACTTGAACCTCCCTGAGGCATCTTGAGGCCATTCCCTCTTGTCCTACCGCTGTCACATGGGAGAAGAGCTCAACCCCAACTGCACCACAACTTCCTTTCAGGAAATTGTAGGAAGTGATGAGGTCTCCCCTGAGCCTCCTCCAGAGTAAACAAATCCACTTCCCTCAGCTGTTCCCCATAAGACTTGTGCTTCAGACCCCTCACAGCAAAATTGCCTTTCTATGAACAAACTCCAGAGCATCAGTGTCTCTCTCGTAGTGAGGGGCCCTCAACATTTTATTTATATTTTGTATGGATCCACATCAAAAGCATTTTGAAAGCAGCAGGAGGATCTTCTTGGGTAAGGTACTGCATCTGGGATTTTATGCGTGTTTGTGTGATGGTTCTGATAATTTTGTAACAAGACTCTGGAGAGTAACCATGTCCAATATCAGGATTAGACACCATGCAATACCAGGGTGTCCCGTAGTAAAAGGACTGAGAGACACTGAATGACTACATTTGAAGTTCTTATAACAGGCAATATTCTGTCTCTGTTTTAGATCAATTACACTGGTGCCAGTATGAACCCTGCTCGCTCATTTGGACCTGCTGTCATCATGGGAAAATGGGAAAACCAATGGGTAACTGTTTCCGTGCTTCCTTCCTCATAGCAGCAGACATCTTTTTTTTTTTTTTTTCATAAAGCAGTCAATTTTAGTTATCCGTCATTACAGATCCCATCAAGACCATCACTGGCAAGACAAGTGCAGACCTTCCACACACTGTCGTACAGTCATGGTCCACATCTAGGACTGCAGGGTGGTAGGCAGTGTGCTAGGATAGCATATAGCTACTTGGGGACATTTTGTGGAGTGAGTAACTGGGGTAGAAGGAAATCATACCAAAAGAACAAAACAAAAACAGTCCAGTGAGATGGGAAGAACTGAACTGCAAGAAAGAAGAAGTCCTCCGAGGCAGATTGCAAACCCTCAGGTCATGCTGGTGAGAAATTATGGAAGTAATTCTCTTGGCTTCACGTTTCACCTGGTTCTGTGGCAAATTGGGGCAGACATGAAATGAGAGCAGGGACTCTCTGTGATCTGGTTCCAGAGGGAGAATCTGCCATGGCAAATGCCCACAGCGAGAGATGAAGAGGTTGCAGCCTGGTCTTTATGAACTGGACCAGATGTTATCTGCTTTGATTAGAAAGCATCAGCTTAACTAGGAGTGTCTTTGCAGGAAACAATTTAATAAACAGACTGTGAGTGTTGCAGTTTCTTTAGCATCCCACTACTAAAATTATCAACATTTTATAGGGAGAGATGGATCACTACTCAGCCTCACCTAATTAAACACAGGGAAAGCACTTCTAGGGATGCGTTCAGTACTAACTGTAGGAGCTGCATATTGCGGGGCGTGTAAGGATTTTCTTGATTTTTAAAGTATGGAGCCCACATTGCTCCCACTGTAGCTAATAACTGAAATAGCATTATTTTCAGGCCCTGAGGCTCCAATTCTGCAAACACAATACCATGTGTAACTTTGTTCCCAAGAGTTATCCTATTGAGGCAGATTTATCCAGTTATCAGTGAATGGCTTGTTCCTATGAAAAATCTACTGTAATTTTTCACAAGATTAATTATCCATACTCTGAGGGAGCCTGTAATTTGTGACTAAAGCTGTAAACAATAAACAAATGTATTGTGTAGAAAGTTGTAGGAGAAGCTTAGATTCTCTGCTGGTCGTTTGGAAATAGAGCTTTTTTCTCCTCCTTCAGAGCAGTGGCATTAACATGTTAAGAGAAGTCAGTGTGCCTTTGCACCTACTAATATTACGAAACTGCTACATGTCATACTAAAATAGGTAGGTACCCTACGGAGTTGTGTGTGTCAGTCATATTTGTTTATTGAATTAAATAGTAAGAGAGCTGCCTGCCTGTTGGAGTATGCAGGATCAGAAGTCAAATTTGGTCTCTTTGGAAATGTGAGTGAAATATTGAAGTAGAACTGCTTGTATGTATGCACTAGGACAGGCTTGGCTTCCTTAAAAGTTTATAATCATTTTGGAGTGAAAATGCAGAAAGGTCAGTTTTCTTCATTGGTGTATCATTCTGTGTATCATTTTGTAGACATCACAAATGTGTTACCTACAGCTGGCAGATAAAATGAAAATTTAGAAAAGGCTTCTTGTAAAGAGGTTAGAAGTTGGTAAGCCCATTTGAGCCTCAGTTTGAGATATGAGGCTGCTTCTCAACCACCTTATCCTTGGTAGTCTAGAAAAAAAACTGTGCCAGAGCAACTGCATGTTTTACCTGTCTACAGAGTAGTATTTCACTAGTGGTCTTTTTTTGTCAAGAAATGCTATATCTATGATTGATCCAACTAAAGATGATGAAGAACCTGAACTTTTATTTTGTCAGATACAGTTAAAAAAAAAAAAAAAAGTTGCTGAACCCAACAGGCTGCTCAACCTGTCTGCCCCAGGAAGTTGCTAACCAGATATGTAGAATGAAATCTTTCTCAAACATCAAGGAAACAGCATCCCTACCTTACTGATAAGTGACAATAGTAGTTACATCTTCTTTTCTGATTCGTATGATACACTCTCTGGTGATTCCCTCAGTACTGGCGTGAGAGGAATTGTTAGGGAAGATCTGCACCCACAAAGCATGGGGTGGTTTAGATGACTGGATTCAAGGTGAATGGAGAGTATTTCATTTTTAAAGTATTGGGTCAGGACATTTTACAGAAAGTTTTATGAATGAAGTCTGCAGTGGCATGCTTTTCTCTGAGATTCTCACTTCTTTATTTGCTCTGGAACGTAATGCCTATGTTTTTTCCACCTCTTTTTGTAGGTTTATTGGGTGGGACCAATAATAGGAGCAGTCCTTGCTGGTGCTCTTTATGAGTATGTCTATTGCCCAGATGTAGAGCTCAAGCGCCGTTTTAAAGACGTTTTCAGTAAAGCTACCCAGCCATCCAAGGGGAAATACATAGAAGTGGATGACACCAGGAGCCACGTAGAGACCGATGACCTGATCCTAAAGCCTGGCATTGTCCATGTGATTGATATTGACAGGAGTGAGGACAAGAAGGGAAGAGATCCATCAAGTGAGGTGCTGTCTTCTGTATGACTAGCAAGGAGCACTGAAAGCAGAGAGCAGCCTGCCAGCGAGTCCACAGATATCCTTCCACCTATTAAAGAAACAGATCTCCTCTAAACTGAGCATCTACCATTTCTTAAAAGGTGTGGTGAGGGCAGCTGTGTGGTAGTGGCATCACCAAACCATACATCTGCTCAGCTGGAATATTAGGACTTCATTATAATTAGGATTCCCCCTGAATTATTACAAATTAGGAGCTGTTCCTACTATTTTCCTTCCTTTTATTCTGGAACAACCCCAAAATCGAAAAGAGATGAAAGCATTCTTCTTTAATAAATCAGTCAGTAATGAGAAGAAGATAGAGATGTTTAACATTCAGATTGACAGATAAGACATATCAGGAAATGCCGATAGACATGAAGACCTACTTATCAGATTGTTCTTCTGACACTTAATTGACTGTTGTCAGCTTTGATTAGAACATCTTATCCATTAAGCATTCTCTGTGAGGTTCAGGGGCAGCACCAACAGTACTTAAGAGTTTTGTCCAAAGTCAAGCGAAGGAGTATCATTTCCACTCATGTATGTCACTGCTACCTTGCAAACTACCTCTGAAATAAATATTTTAATAGGCTCCAGAAAAAATTCGATCAACCCATCAAATTTCACTCATACAATTTTCCGTGTAAATGTATTACCTTCATCTCTTCCCAGGAGTAAATATGCTGAAATTGAATGTTGAAGTCTACCGTAATAAGGCTACAAAGCATTTAACTGTACTTCTTGCTCACTTCTGACATTGTCTATCTGGTGAAACATTCTCCTGGGGTTTGACTATTGACCATTTCATGTTAGCAGACTCTCAAGGTCATGCAAAGAATATGAAGGCTTTCCTGTTACTTAATAACTCAAATAAGACCTATCAGAAGAAAAGAAGGCATATCTGTTTTCAGTGCACTTGTTCAAATACAGATTTCTGTGCGAATTTATGTAAACTAAAAATTTGAATTACTTACCTACTTTCTTACAAGATGGTTGAAGATATGGGGTTTTTAATTTATTAGTAATGTAGAGAGTTTTTAAATTTTAACTGTATTGAAACACTGATTGAGAGCTATTTTTTATAACAGTGGATAAAAACACAACTGCTTCTGCCTTTTTGTTGTAACTGATGCCTGACTAGTTGAACAGGATTTTCTCTTGTTCCACAGCTCATCTAGTCTTAATTACATCTCCAGAAAAAAACGCTTTATTTGTTGCTAGGAAAAGATGCAAGCACTTGCAGGGTTTTTTGGTGAAAGGGGATATGAAATCAGTAATCAGGCTTTCCCCCACAGAAGTATTTTTGATAGACGTAATCATCTCACTGGAACATTTCTATAAAGCTGTTACTTACTGTTTTTGCTTCTGATCAGTGGCTTTGAGTTTTACAATGTGCAGCTGCTGAGCATTCAGGAGCATTATATTATTACGGTAATTGTGTAGTTTGTGTTTTGAAATTGAAAAGCTATTCCTGCCTACTTAAGAAAAAGAGGAAAGAAAGCATTAGTCCTGGCTGTGAGCTGTAATAGACTTGTCTTCTCCTTGTTGTGCTCTACATGTAATCTTTATTACAGGAAATTAGATGCTTCTAGTAAGATAATAAACCACTGCTAAACTCAAATCTGTGCACTGTGATCCAAGGGCAGTTCTGCTGTTCCAACTTACAGCACTGTGTAGCTCCTTCATGTTCTGCTGTACTCATTCTCCTACTTTCACGCTTTTCTTGCCTTAAAAGCCTTGTTAGAGAGTGGCACAAGCTCCCTGCCTTGAGCACCAGAGTTGTGATTTCCCCACCATTTGCAGTTGGGCCCTGCTCCTGCCTCAGCTGTGTGGACACAGCACATGGCACACATGGGCTTCCTGGGATGACCCAGTGACAGCCCTGCTCCTGGAGAGACACACTCCTGTCATGTGCCTGCAGAGCATGACAAAACAGCTGATGGTTGTCCCCTTGGGACAGCATCGTGGTTCAAGGGCAGGAGCATGGCTAGGGACCAGCTGGTATTTGCCCTGCTGTATCAATTAAGAGATAAGCAACAGCCAAGGATCACAGATAAGAGCTAAGTCACAGCAAGAGCTGAGTCTAGTCAGTATGGGCAACATAGGTGTGGTGCTTAGACTCCTGTATGCCTTTTCTCAAATGGATAAGTATCATCCTAAATAGATTCAATCAGAAAGAGTAAAACTTGTGCTTTTTTTTTGTTTGTTTGTTTTGTTTTTTGTCTAGACATTTTGTTCTGGCTTTTTTTTTTCCTTCTAACACAGTATTTCTTAAAGGGACGTTTTGATTAAACCTTTTTCATGGCTTAAGCAGGTAAAGTGAAGAGTGCTGTATACATAGCACTGGTGGATTGTCAAAATTTTTGCATTTTCATATTTAAAGGCACTTCATAGAAACTTGTAATATGCAAATTTTGCATGGTGCTGTGTTATTTAAATAAGAAGCTGTGATTTGTTTTATGCTTAAGGGTTCTTCACACAAACTGTGTGATGCTTGTTTTCTTCACACAGCCTGATTCTGCTGCAGAGGTGAGCATAGCATGAGCATGGCACTGGCCAACTCAATTAGGAGATTTTTTTTCCGCAAAACTCAGCTTACTAATGAAGTGTGGCAAACACTCTGAACCAGTCCTGGGAGAGCTCCTTACTCAACAGGAGTTTTGGAGATAAGATGCTGAGGCTGCTGAAAAGATCAAGGGAAAGAAGAGAAGCTAAAATAAAGAGACCATTAGCAAATAAGGATGCTGTCGTGCATTGGCATTTATTAGGAAAGCGAGAACTGATAGGTTTGCTCCTGCTCCCATGAAATCAGAGTCATGGAGAGGTTTGTCATTAGCTGCAATGGAAATGATGCTGAGTTTTCGGGGAGCCAGTGGCTTCTTTCATACACTTTACTGTAGTTTTTCCAAAATAAGCACTTTTAAGCAAGATACTAAATTCAGGAATGAGATACATTCAGCCTGAGGTTTATGACTCACCCTCGCTTTACCCTTAAGTAAATCCGTAGGTGTAACTACCACCAAAGCCCATTGTACCCCACAACAGGAGATCACCATTCATGTAAGGTGACATCACACTTCAGCACCCCTTACAACTTAGCTTTAACTTTCAGGGGTATGTGTTTCTCTAAGTTTTTTTTTTTTTTTTTTTTTTTTTTTTTTGCAGTGGCATCATTTTCATAAAATTATTTAACATTTCGTTAAATAATAGACAGGCATGACCTTCTTACGGGTTGAAACAGCATATGTGTTGGTTTATGTTGGTATATATATATCACAGTAAGCTTCATAGGCATTTCACCATTATTCTGGAGTCCTAAAAGCAGTTGTGGGTGAGTCTCATACCCCTCCATGATGGCACAGGTGTTTCCAACACTGCATTTGCACATTAACAAGCATATTCAGAATATTTAATCCCTGGACTTCAGAAGAAAAATGATGAAAGCTGAAGGTGGTTACACTGAGGCACAGAAATACCTTTCAGGTTGCCTATATCCTGGGGAGATTATCAGCCAAATCCTAACTATTCTTATGGAAAAATAAATAAATAAATAAAAGAAAAAGATTCCTTCAGCATTTGAGATATCATAACCCTTCTTGCATTTAAGTACGTGGGAGTTTTTTCATTCAGTGGAAGCAGGAGCAAGACTCATCTCATATGCAGCATTTAGGCTTGTCACATGTACTTGCGCATCATTTTTTCAAAATGTGTTTTATTTTTAATTATTAATTATTGGGCATAGTAAATGCCTAAAAAGAAATAGTCTTCAGATAGGACTTTCATCTTACTAATGCTAGTTAACAGCACTTGCTACTGTAATCTTCATCATCTCATTTTAACTCTGTGTAACACAGGCAGGATATTATACACCATCCAGTATTTACAATCTAAATTAAATATGTGAGAATTTACATTGTGAACCTTTATGTTGAAGGTGAGAGATGAGAACGCCACACATACTGACTCTAATCAACCTGCGTGTATCTGAGTTTCTCAAGGACTTACAAATAGACATGATGCAAACACAGACTGAATTATTTGTTACATGGTTACTTATACGAATTAAATCACACTGATGCAGTCTTTGTAATTTAGGACAAACAAGGTAGAGCAAACTATGTATGAGGATTTTTTCCACGGTATTGCTTATTGTGGAAGTGTTTAGTCACCGTCATATCAAAGCTAATGTTATAGGACTTAAACTTTCTGTGTGTTATGTTTGGAATAACCTGTTGAGGAATACACTATGAAATAATACATGATTTTCTGGTTCCCACTTGTGTTCTACTGTATCTCACACTTCTGTTGCAAATAAATTGTCTCTTCCAAAAAAGAAAAGGCATCATTTGTTCGCTGAAAACATTCAAGAATCCCAAAGCTCATGACCAAAATATATAGAAAATAATCCAGAAAACAGCACATCTGAGGAGTTTGGGAGCGTGTGCTTACTGAGATGTACTGTAGAATTTGAATGTTAGTGAAGAGATGTGATTGCAAAAGATGTAATATCTTTATGGAAACTAGCTGAACCAAGTAGAGCAAAAGTTATGATGTCGGTGCACTCAACCCTGATTTTGCTTGATGAGTTTAAAATGTATCAAGAATAGTGGGGAGCTAAAGTTTTATATAAGCGATAGAATGGATGTGGGCATTTCAGAGTCCCTTTACTAATGTGTAAGAGACCAAGCTCCCATGGAAAAATTCAGCAACAAAATTGGATCTGGTAGTAATAATACTTTTTGGTGCCTGGCTCCTTACTTGGAATGCAAAGCTTAGCTCCTAAAACAGGCATGACATTCAGACAAGTGGGGATGTAGCTGTGTCCAGGGTTAAGATGCAGGAGGGTCCTGGGAGGAGCAGGAAAGCAGCAGTGTGGCAAGGGAGAGCTCTATAGTCACTTATGGTCCTAAGAGGACATGCACGTAGGCTTGTGAGACCACACTGGAGACACAGAACAGGAGGAACTGCACTGCATCAGGTGAGTGATGTCTTCGCCCTAAGCTCCAACAGTGACAGACTTCAGCTGCAACAACTGCAAATTGTGGCTCAGTTGTCTTCTTAAAAAGAGAACTGAGGGTATAGATATTCCCAGTATCAGCTTCTTTTTGAAGTCTCCTTTGGCTTTGGATTCCTTTATCTGTCGCAGATTGTGGTATACTGTAAGCTTTATAAGCTACTTTATTTATATCAGACTGATAGCTCTTATCTTGGCTATTAATTTCTTTTGACTTCTCTTACCTCATTAGAAAAGCAATCCTTACAACTACAAAGACTGTGGAATAATCTAGCTAAAAGAGCTATCACAAGGTTCTTTTGAAAGGCAAAGGGAACTTACACTGTTTGTCATGCCTGGCAACTCACCACAGCAATGGTCATCCTCTCATGTTTCAACTCTACTTCCCTTTTGTTAGGAATCTTCATAAAACACAACTCTCAGTATGTGTAAATGTCCATATTAGTATACTCTGCTCTATGTTCATGTGTACGTGAAAGTGAACTGTACAAAAATGAGCAACAAGATATACTTCTGGGAAGGGATAAGATCAGTAGGTAAAACTTTGGGAAACTGGGAGATTGACTGCCACTTGAGGCAGTACTTGCAGGCCCCACTGAGATCCCAGAATCTCATTTATTTCCATTTTTGTCTGAGGTATATGGATTTCAGCCTGGAGAGGTATCAGAGCTGTCCCCTACTGACATGAAACTCAGTTTGGGTTCTGCTTCTATTCCTCAAAAGGATCATTTGCCATGAAGTTTTTTCTTTCCACACATGAACCATTGAAATGTCACTTGCCTCACACTTTTTGGAACCTTCTAGAATTAGAAATATTCTGTCATTATCCAATCGTACCTTAGGTTAGCCTCCTTTCTTCAGTGGAGACTGCTGCTTTACTTTGGAACTGCAGATCCAACAGCATTGGAGATGAATTTGTTTTTCCCAAAATATCCTTTGATAATGGTTTGGTTTAGCTTGGCTTGGCTTGGTTTGGTTCCTTGCCTTCCCAGCAAGATGAGCGCATCATAGATGAAGTGAGACATTTTAGTTTCCCGAGCATCTTTCCCCGAGGAGGATGCTGCCACTCCTTGCCATTTTGCCCTTACAGCCACCCTCTCCAGGCAGCAGCAGAGATGTCCTAAAGGGTGCTTCTCATTTGTCTTGACTTGCCAGAACTGCACAGTACTCAGGATGAATTCTGCCTTCTCTTCACAGAAAAGACAAAGTCAGTTTGCACCAGTTGAACCCAGCCTTAGTGAATTCCAGTAGAGTAAGTAGGGACCCAGCAAGGAAGTAATCAATTCTGAAAGACTGGAGCTCGTGGCAAGTCCCTGGGCTCTGATTACAAAGAAAAACATCAATAGGAAAACTGGAACAATAGTAGATTGGCCTTGTAAGTTCTGAACATATGCACATGAATATCCAGTAAGAAAAAGCTTAACGCTTCGTGATTAAACATGACAGGGTAGGGACAAAATGAACTCTGGAGATCAGGAAGATGTACAGAGATGTTGGACTCTGCTGCTGCTTGCCCACAGGTATAGCTCCAGAGGAGCAGCTGCATGGCAACTTCAGAGCTGAGTCAGACCAGCTGTACAGGCAAAGATGCACACAAACACAAATGTTTCAGACACAGGCATTTTTGTTTTTTGCCTTTCTTCCTCAGCTGCCCAGTGCAGTTCAGATTTACTGGAGGCAAACAGCACTAGGGCACAAATGCAGAAGATCCTGTGGCCTGAAGACTAAAATGAGAGAATAAAGCTTTGTGTCCTCCAACCTCTTAGCTTGAAAAAGCCCAGCAAATACCATGGAAGTCAGAAAGTTCATCTGGATCCCTCAGCATCCTCGTCATTCTATACTTTGAGAGGTTCTCCTTAGGTTAATTTATGACTGTGTAAATAAACATCCCCCAATTCCTTTCACCACTGGCCTTTCTGAGTCAGAATATGAATCCTTTCATTGAGTATGGCTGAAGAACATCTGAAGTTTATGTATAGCAGCTATTGCTATTGTGTCTGAGCGCTGAAGATCAAATTGGAATGATTTTATTTTCTCACTAGTCAGAAAAAAATCATTCATCTGTATATATTTGTGTGGAAGTTGGGTCTTTTTCCCTCTTATACATCTCTGTCCCTTTCCATGCTTTATTTTATCTTTTCTATAGATTGAATCCTTAAACATTTTATGGAGTTAAGTAGAACTTCATTTTCTCATTGTCAGAGGCCTTTTGCAGTCCTTTTTATTCTTTCTTTCTTTTTTTTTTTTTTTTTGTCAAAGAATGAAATTTGAGGATGCTTTAACTTTTCTGGCTGTCTGAGATCTTCGTTTTTCAGTGGCATTCTTTACCACATTATCTCAGTTTGTCTGTAATTCCTGCATAGACAGCTGTTCCTTCACTGATCATGTGTGCCCATGCAATCTACTGAGGTTTTACAGTGACACTTCAAGCATATGCTTTTCTGATTCATATACTTCTTCTTTGTTGCTGTTATTCAGACAGTGTTCTCCATAATAAAATGCTCAGAATTTCCACAAACTTTAGTTCATGCTGGACCTATTTTTTTCCTGAATTGTTGCCCTTTCTTATCCTTTTTTCTCAATATCTTGCTTATTATTTAGATGAAAATTCACATTCTGGCAGTTCAAGATGGTAAAAGCAGAATCTCATATACTGGAAGAAACCTGGAAAGCTATCATCATATATCCTGGCAAACAGAAACTTCTGTTGACAGTCAAACATCACTTAGAAGTTTCAGGGATAACTGGAAAGTGTATGATCCAACCACAGGGTAGAAGTCCAGACACTGAGTTCTGGACACCGGGTCTTAGAAGGTCCTGTCCTTGAGAAGATTAGCAGAAATAATCAATTAGAGGCAATTTGTTTCTTGTTGTCCCTTCTGCTTGTCTGGAGCCCCTCTTGTGGTGACTATCCACTGACAAAAGTGACATTGAGAATATTTTATGCTACTTTTTTTTTACATAGACCAAATTTCACTAGTGAACTTGATGCCTAAGAGACATCTGTACAATCCAGGCATGCCATTTTCACAGATCAGCTGTCTTTCTCCTGCAGTTCTACACATGAACCTGAAGGAAAGATGGTCCCAAAAATACTGTCTTGACACTGTGAATGTATGTAAAGCCTGTACCTCCCTTTCCCCTCCTTAAGGTCAGCAGCAGGGTTGCACAAACCTGTTCAACCAGAGATGCTGTGGGGTTTTGGTTGATAAGACAGAACTCCCTTCCCTTGGCCTACTGTCACAGGCTGCTGTCCTGACTGAGGAGGCTGCAGTGGAGGTCTGATACCCCTCAGCTGCCAAAGACCCATACATTTGAGTTTAGTGTTGAAAGAAAGAGCTAATGAGCACCATGAGGATGTGTAGGTGCTATTAAATTGAGGGAAGAGAAGGGAAGGGGAAGGTGAAAGGAAGGGAAGGGGAAGTGGAAGATTTCTAGTAACACTGGGAAAGCTTTAGTATAAGTGCCAGATCAAAAATATCGCTATTTGTATACTTGGACTCAGAATCAAAACACTCTCTTTCTAAAACCAGGTGAGATTTAAATTAGAAATATTTTGTTTGCTTTTCTAGACCTCCTGTGATCATCTGTTACAACTATGAGAGCTGGAAATCTTGGGATCTGAGACTTCAGGGTTTAAAGAATGATACCAGAAAGATAATGAAATAACTTTCTGGTAGCTACTGTTATACACTTGCCTTAGTCCTTGTTCTTTAATGCTGTTGTTTTCTGCAGCAAATGAAATAGGTGAAGTGTCTCCACTGGAAGATACTCTGGGAGTAAATGCTGTCTGGAAATCAAGGTGGTCATTGTTCTCGCAGCAAGGCACGGGAGCTTCAAAAAAATCTGGACAGTTCAAACCTGGTGTTAGAGTCCTCTACACAGTGTAACCCTGCTAACATAAATTCAGAGAGGCAATTGGAAAAAGCATTTAAGGTAAGAACAAAATTTGTCATCAAAATAGATGATAAAACAAGAATCATGAAAGCAGGAACTTCAGAAGGCATTTCCCAGCACCCTGTATCTCAGATTAAGTGTTTCACACTAGGAATTGCATTGTATTTTAGTACTTTTGAACCAATTTATCAGCCTGAGTAGTCTCGCAGAACATTCCTTACATGACCCTCAGAGCTTCTGCCAAAATTCACTTGCAAGCCTATCTCATAAGGGAGGCAGGAGTTTATGCTGCTAATTAGTAAGACCAACTAAAAGATGAGCTCATAGTCCCAGAGGCAGCAATAAGTTGTTTTAATCTCTGTTAAGAAATGAGATCTTTTTTTTTTTTTTATGCTGGATGTCACCTACTCAGTAAAAAGCTGATGGGGTAAGTCAGTATCCTGTTCAGTGAAATAGAAACAAGTTATTCAAATGACAAATTGAAAAGTTCTAGAGTCCTCCTCACAAGTACTGAGGTGAGCCAGTTGAAGTGTGCACCATAAAGAAGCCAGACTCCTTGGAAGAGGCATTAAATCAAAGTGCCAGACTTCTGCTTCCAGAAGTCTGCAAGAATTTCCTTCTATCATTCATAAAGGCCAAGACCACGGGATCCTGAGAATCACAGAATCACAGAATTGTAGGGGTTGGAAGGAATCTATAGAGATCCTCAAGTTCAACCCCCCCGCCAAAGCAGCTCCCTAGCCCAGGTCGCACAGGTAGGTGTCCAGGCAGGTCTTGAACGTCTCTGGAGGAGACTCCACCACCTCTCTGGGCAGCCTATTCCAGTGCTCCATCACCCTTACTGTGAAGTTCTTATGCACATTTGTGCTGAACTTCCTATGCTTGTTTGTGGCCATTTCCCCTTGTCCTGTTGCCATACACTGCAGAGAAGAGTCTAACCTTGTCCCTTTGCCTCCAACTCCTTAGATATTTATAGACATGGATGAGATCCCCTCTCAGTCTTCTTTTTTCAAGGCTGAACAGACCTGGGTATCTCAGCCTTTCCTCAAAAGAGAGGTGTTCCACATCCTTTATCATCTTTGTATCCCTCCGCTGGACTCTTTCAAGGAGATCCCCATCTTTTTTGTACCAGGGAGCCCAGAACTGTACACGGTACTCCAGATGAGGCCTCGCCAGGGCAGAGCAGAGGGGGAGGATCACCTCCCTTGACTTGCTGGCCTCACTCTTTTTAATGCACCCCAGGATTCCATTGTCCTTCTTGGCCACCAGGGCACACTGCTGGCTCATGGCCAGCCTGTCGTCCACCAGGATACCCAGGTTGTCCCCCAGCCTGTACCAGTGCATGCAGTTTTTCCTCCCTAGGTGCAAGACTCTACACTTGCTCTTGTTAAACCTCATCTGTTTCCTTTCTGCCCAACTCTCCACCCTGTCCAGGTCTTGCTGAATGTCAGCACAGCCTTCTGGCATGTCAGCCATTCCTCCCAGCTTTGTATCATCAGCAAACTTGCTGAGGGTGGACTCTATCCCCTCGTAAAGGTCATTGATGAAGATGTTGAACAGGACTGGACCCAGCACCGACCCCTGAGGAACACCGCTAAGTACAGGCCTCCAACTGGACTCCGTGCCACTGATCACAACCCTCTGAGTTCTGCCAGTCAGCCAGTTCTCAACCCACCTCACTGCCCACTCATCTATTCCTCACTTCCTCAGTTTTGTTATAAGGATGTTGTGGAAGACAATGTCAAATGCCTTGCTGAAATCAAGGTAGACTACATCCACTGCTCTCCCTCATCCACCCAGCCAGTAATGACATCACAGAAGGCTACCAGGTTGGTCAAGCACAACCTCTCTCTGGTGAACCCATGCTGACTACTCCTGATAACCTTCTTCACTTCCAATTGCCTGGGGATAGCATACAGAACAAGCTGTTCTATCACCTTTCCAGGGATGGAGGTGAGGCTGACTGGCCAGTAGTTCCCTGGATCCTCCTTCTTGCCCTTTTTAAAGACATTTTCAATGTGTGTTTTCAGTGACCAATTTTCCCACAGGCATCGGCACCATCTGTGCTGAACTGCATGGAATTCTAGCAACTGATTTTAAACTATTTCTCCTTGTGTAGACTACTGTTGAGAAGGCTTGCTGTAAGACTGAAGCAGTACCAATGATGTTACGAGAGACAGCTGCCACTAAGGGACTTCATTATCAAGTTGGACGTGTTTGCACAGATCTAGTGGAAATGGGTTATTTCTACATTTTGCTCCAGATCACTCATCTCTTGGAGAACTGGAAAGAACAAGTGTGCGTTCCTCACTGGAAAGCAACCTTGGTTAAGCAAGTATGATTATGAGTATTATTTAAACCAAACTGACAGAGTTTGCACCAATACCCTTGAAGCTCATGCACATGATCAGTTCCAGGGTCTTAGCACAGGAGGCAGCCAGGAGACAAAATGTGATGCCCATGACTCTTAGACTTTCCTGCAGGAGGAATTCTGATCATTCCCATGGTCAGCTGGACAGAAAACCAACATTCATGAATGCCAGGAACATGTGATGCCTTCAAGCAATGTCACCTGATGATTTTCAGGGACTTCCAATACATAACACTAGGGCCAAAGCACTTGAAAGTAGTTTCATCTTCCTGACAACGACCAGGCTTACAACATTACACAGGAGCTGTGGCACTTCCAGCAATCAGAGATGTGGAAATAGTCTTGTCAAATTATTTGGGATGGCTTTGAGTTTTTCTTCTAGAAACAGGCATTTATCACTTTTTATTGCACAGTATTCTGTACCAGCAGGTCAGATTTCCATTATTAGGAGTTAACTGCAGTGTGATAACCTGGGGGTCAGCGCTTCACTGTGCTAGAAATAACGCAAGTATAACAAAGAAATTACCTCCATCCCAGAAGCCTGGCACTCAAACTAGAGGGCTGTTGGCTAGAGAGGGGATAAAACAAACAGCCCCAGGGAGCTGAGGGAACATGAAACAGCTCAGAGGCAGCCAGGAAACAAGGATCACATCAAACCAGGTGCAGGCTGCAGGAGTTTCTCTTCAAGTTTCTGAAACTCCTCACTGATACAGGAAATCATCCAATGGATTGAACTTACACAAGTGAGTATAAACTGTATGTATTGGATATATAAAAATGTGTTTAGTGTGTGCTTCAAACAGATATTAGAATTTGATACACTTCCTGACTTTAATTTAGAAAAAAAAAAAGACAATATATATGCAATTTCTGATCTGAAAAAGTTATTCTCTATCATAATGTCAAGTGTCATGTGGATGTAAAGCTATTTTTTCACTAATGTAAAGAACTCCTGTATCCTTACGTGGATACTTGTCATAGGCACTAAGTAGGGCATATCCCTCTGCCAGAACCTGATTGTTTTTCACAGATCATGTTAACACTTTTCCATCCTACTTGCAAATCTACTTTGCTATTCTTGCTCTCAAACATGGGAGTAGATCTTTAGTAGACTCATTTGCTCTCTATTTTGATATATCCTTTTTCTGTTGAACTACGTAGTTTCTTTGCATCCACTCTGCTTATGACCTTCAAATATTGTTTTTTTGTTAATTTTATAACCAGAGAACATCTTCTGCTCTAGATTCACAATTCAATGCTTTCAATTCATTGATTGTTTTTTAATTTCTGTCTGCACTTCTGATACTGTCAAAACATTTTAGCAAAAGAATGCCTAGGACTTGTCACAAAAAAGATGCTGCAATAAGCACCAAGAGATCTACACTGAATCCCTCCAAGAGGGAATCACTTTGCATGTATCTGTTCTTATATGATTACTTACTACAGTGCAAACAGTCTGAAATTCACTAATGCCAAGAAATTTCAGATTCATTAAAGCTGTGACCAGAAATGCTATCTGTGAGTACATCAGTGCTGCAAGGTATGAAACTCTCACTGAACAGCAATACAGAGAAAGACTGGAAGATTGAGAGGCAGGGTGGGGAATGGAAAGCCAGCAGACAAGCAAATATTTGGGGAATGCACTAGCAAGCATCCTCCATGTCCTGCAGCAGGCAGACACTGCACAGTCTCACTCAGCAGGGACACATCTGGCACTTCTCATCCCACGAAGCGTTGCTGGGATGCGCTGGAGCTGCAGCAGCAGTGTGCCCTCTTATGGTCACACCAGTTGCTTTCCAGCTTAGAGGCGCATTGTGGTGCTGAGGGAGGAGACAATTAATTCCTTCACTTTTTTTTTTTTCTGTCATCTTTCTATTTTCTTTCTTTCTTTCTTTCCCTTTTTTTTTTTTTTTTTTCCAAAAAGAAGGAGATGTGGAAAGGAAATGCTAATTCTATGTGCTGTGACATGTTTAGAAAACAGGCTTGAAACTTCATGTCAGGAACATCAAGTAGCAGTCCATGTGCCAATGTAGGTGAAATACTGAACAAAACGAGAAGCTAAATGTCATCAGGTTTAACATACTGATGACATGTAACAGCTTTCATGCCAAAGCACGTGTAAACTGAAACGGGGTTGTTGATTAAAGACATTACCTCTAGCAGATAACATTGACTTAGTTGACTGAGTGTTTCTGTGCTGGATCCATCACAAACTGTGTTCTGAACACAGTCCTCTGTATTGCTGCAGCATTTCCAGGGAGTACTGCTTTGTCCATGTTCAATCCCTAGGCCTGTTCTGTGTTCCTATAGCTTCCTTCTACCTTTGCATCTGGTACCTTGCTCTCCTCAATGTTTTCCCATGTCACTTCTCAAGCCTGCCCCCAGATGCCTCCTTGGATCCCCCTGTATCTCCAGCACAGCCCTGCCATTGGGCCCCGACATCTCTCCCTGCCTGCTGAGGATGGTCCCATTCTCACAGCATTTTCCAACCCACAGAATCACAGCTGGAATACTCTGGGATTCAACTTCTAGTTTCATGTCTTTTGTTATCAGGACAGCCACATCAGTCTTGCTTATTTGATATTATCCCTCATCTCAATAAATGTTTAAAAGCAAGGACCAATTTCTTGGTCAACACTAGAGACCCAGTATATTCTGACTACTTAAGAGTGTCCAGTTCCAAAGCTAACCCTAGAAACACAAGAAAACAAATATATCTCACTGTTCAACTCCTGGCTTCTCCATCAGAATAAATCCCGGAGCCACAGGATGGTAGGCAGATGACACCACATGCTCCAAGCAAAAGCTATTCCTAGGATGACCTGTTGTCCTGGGGTGCAGGTTCATAATGGTGCCCAGCAGCCATGCACGCACACCCTGGTATTTCTGGTCGCAATGTGTTTGTGTTTCTACTTTCCCTCTGGCTCATTGCCTTTTATATTTACTTCAGCATGCCCATTCACCTTAACTTAAAAAATAAATAAAAAAGAATAAAAAAGAAAACAATCTAAACACTTTTCCTGTGCATCAAACAGCTTCCGCCGCTGTCAATTATCCTAAAATATATTCTTCATTACAAAAATACGATAATCAGGCAGTTCCAATGCCTCTGATTATTGATGATAAGACAGACGATATTTACTACAAAAAGGCAAAGTTTTTTAGAAACTAGAAACCAACCTGCAGGCTTACTTTGGATTTCAGTTGAACCAAAGCTCACTGGAATGGAGCTAAAAACCTATGAAAAAGCTATCTGAAATGTCACAGTTATCTTGGCACTGCTTGCCTTAGAAAACAAGGTAAAGCTGTCTAGAGTTAAATCACTTTCACCCAGTCCTTGGGAACACAGCTCAATGACCCTTTTGTACTTCTTTTTTGATGATTGGACAGAATTTTTATGATTAAGTCAGCTTGCATCACCTTGTCACAGTTTTCTACACCATAAGAAATGCCTTTTGTAGTTGAGAGAGAGCAAGGATGTCAGAATCTGGTCCTTCCTACTGACCTGCTCGGGAGTGGTCAAGAATGTGACTGTTTAGCACTATCTCCCTGGCATATGTTTATTTACTCTTGAAGCCTTGCATTTGTTTTACCATTCACACTAAGGATTGTACTGCAGAGGATAATGCTGATGGGAAGCTTTAGGAGGAACAGAGGGGTTTCTGTGCACCTGAGGTGTTTATTACCATACACTAGTGTGATAGGTACTGAGCAAATACTTCATTTAATCAGGAACACAGAAAGGGAAGAACCTTGTGAGGTACAGGTCTCAGTCTTCTACCATCCCCAGTAACTACAAAGCAAGACTTTTAGCCCATCACATCTTTTAGTTAGGATTAGTGGCTTGTCTAAAACTGCTTTAATTAGAAGGTTTCTCCAGATTTTACAGATCTGAAAGCTGGAAAACTTATCAATTTCCAGTTTCAATTTGCACTTACCATTCAGTGGTGATGATCCCAGCAGCATGGAGGGGCTGTCTCACTGGGATGCTGGTCCTCTCTCCTCACCTCTGTCTGCAGCAGCTTCCTGTGAGCATTTGCTGGCTTCCCCAGCAGAGCAGTGGCTGCCTCTCTTCATTCTTCCCTTTTAGTTTTAAGACATGTAACTAGCAAAGTTGTGCACGCTCTTAATTCAGACACTACCTTGAGGCTTCTGGTTTTCTTCCTTAGCTTCCCCTCCAGCGGTCCCAAAAATAAAAGAAGGATTTGTGAGTTCTTCTTCTAATCCTAAAAGGATAAAAGCAATATAGACCTGTGCAAGAAACAAGAAAAACTCTTCCCCAAATGTGTGCCAATAGCTGCCAATTCTTGTTTCTTGATTTTTGCTTTCAAGGCTGGGAAACTCTCCATATATCTGCAGGGATACAAACAAGCTGATACTGGATAACATTCAAGTGAGTAAGTTTTATGAGAGTGGAAGTATATTTTGTAGAATATGCATACATATTCTATCAAAAGACTATATCTAATATTGAAACTGAGCACTTATCTCTTCTTAGCAAAAACATGGATAAAATTGTCCTTTGTGCTACCTCATCCTTGAAAGGTCATAGAGAGGGAAGCGATGCCTGAAGACTGAAGGAAAGCCAGTATCACTTCAGTCTTCAAGAAGCTGCAAGAAGGAGGATCCAGGAAACCACAGGCCAGACAGCTTCACCTCTGTGCCTGGGAATGTGATAGAGCAGCTTATTCTGGATGTCATCTCTAAGCAAGTGGAAGAAAAGGAGGTTATCGGGAATAGCCAACATGAGTTTACCAAGGGAAAATCATGCTTATCAACCTGGTAGCCCAATATGGTGTAATGGCTGACTAAGTAGATGGGGGGAGAGCAGTGGATGCTGAGAACCTTGACTTCAGCAAGGCTTTTGACAGTGTCTCCCATAACATCCTTGTAGGTAAGCTTAGGAAGTGTGGGATACATGAGAAAACAGTGAGATGGGCTGAGAACTGCTGACTGGAAGAGGTCAGAGTGCTATGATCAGTGGTGCAGAGTCTGGTTGGAAGCCTGCAGCTAGTGGTGTTCCCCGGGGGTTGCTATTAGGTTTGGTCTTGTTCATCATCTTCATCAGTGACATGAATGAAGGGATAGAATGCACCCTCAGCAAGTTTGCTGATGATACAAAGCTGCTAGGGGTGACTGACACACCAGAAGGCTGTGCTGCCATTCAGCAAGACCTTAACAGGCTGGAGAATTGGGCAGAGAGGAGACTAACAAAGTTAAAAAAGGCAGAGTCCTACACCTGGGAACAAATAACTGCATGCATCAGATTGTAGAGTCTCCTTCTCTGGAGATACTCAAAACCTGCCTGGACACTTTCCTATGCAACCTACTGTAGGCACCCTACTTTAGTAGAAGGTTGAACTTAATGATCTCAAGGTCCCTACCAACCCCTTTAATTCTGTGATTCTCCCCATATAAACAGTAGAAAGAAAAAGTCTAAGGTTATTGAAAATATGAAAACTAAGGTATATTGAAAATATACCAGGTGAGCATTACTGACTGAGAACATTTGGGCACAGCAGTTGTGCAAGAGTAGTGCACTTTCATTTCCTCAGCTGACAAGTACTCAGGGAGTTCTTTGTTTGTGTCAATATTCCCAGAGCATCCTTCCCTCTATTAAACATACAGATACTAAGAGTCCTGGCCCAGAAATGATTACTCACGTAATCAAATATTTCAGGTATAATGATGACTCACAAACCACCAAATTTTGCAGATTAATCATCATCTTTTTTATTTGATTTTATTTTTGGTGGAAGTAGACTCTGTGTTCCAAACAAGAGAAGGCTGGAGCATATCTCTCAGTGTGTGTTCCACTTGTGCACGCTTGTTTCAAGCAAGGATCTGATCTCCCCCAAAGACATTTTGCTGGGAAAATCCTGTTACAATGGATCTGTATATGTTTACAGTGCTGACAGATAATTTATCTGAGGCGACCTACAAGTTTTTTCTCTTCTAGTAATGAAGTCTATGGATTTGGGTACATCTAGAAATCCTAACTTCATCTGCATTCACAAGTCAATAGAATGGAAATACAAAGAATTGTTTCATTATTTCGGTAAAGGAAGAAAGGGAAAGGAAGGGAAGGGAAGGGAAGGGAAGGGAAGGGAAGGGAAGGGAAGGGAAGGGAAGGGAAGGGAAGGGAAGGGAAGGGAAGGGAAGGGAAGGGAAGGGAAGGGAAGGGAAGGGAAGGGAAGGAGAAGGGAAGGAGAAGGGAAGGGAAGGGAAGGAGAAGGGAAGGAGAAGGGAAGGGAAGGAGAAGGGAGAGAAGGGAGAGAGGAATCTTCCAGAAATGTTTTCAAACTGTATCTGAAATTTTCTGTATTTCTAAATTGATTCAACATGAAGATTTCTCAGAAAAGAGGAAAATACCCTGTTATGACAGACAGACAAATCTGATTATGCTCTCCAGTGCAATGCTGAGGAACTTGTAGGAATTGACTTTATTAATTAAAGCAGGGAGAATTACAGATAAGAATGTATCCTTATATCTACCACAAACCAGAAATGATACTGTGATCTAATGAGCCGTCACAGAGGCTGTTTCTAAGATGTTTAAAGCAGCCTAACTCAGCAATTAAAAGCTGGATAGGCTAATATATGAGAAAGATTTTTTTTTGGTAAATAAAGGACAGTGGAGACATCGCAACATCCTGCTAGTTATTTCAAACTTGCTTCTGTATCTTTCCATGGAGCATAGAACAGTGTACTAGGTTTTAGACATGTTTCTAATGGCACTGAATCTCCATTATAGTTGCTAGTGGAACCATGAGGATGATGCTGAAAATAAATAATACTATTTTAATAGTGTTACTGAAAAAAGGCAAAAAGAGACTGGAAACATAGGAGGATTCAGCATGCTTGTCACTGCTCTTCCCACCACCTTGAACTCACAAGGAAGCTTCACCTGATTTTGCAAGTCATGGTTGAGACTAATCAGGTCAATGGGTTGTGAGCCCCATGGGGTGTTCCATGCAGAGCCACCTCTCCTGGCATTCTCCCCAAAACAAGATTAAGCTTTGCTCTGGTCTCTGTGTGGACAACTCCAAGAGCTTGTTTGGAGATTTCAAGGAGTCCAAGGTCCCATGTCAGCCTGCACTGCTGGGGAGGATGGAGAGGCGTTACCACTCTCTCCTGACATCTGAGTGTCATTCTTTGTCATCCTTTCACTTTCTTACAGGGAATAAAGACCACCAGAAAACACATTTAAAAATCATCTGTGGCACACAGAAGGAGAAGAGAGAAAGTTGTTGGTACATTTCAGCAAGCCTCGTTAAAAACATCTCTAGGCACTACAAAGTGCATGTTATCAATATGCATATGTGATGTCTCTGAGGCAGAGTTGCCTTTAAGGTACATATTCAGCAGGACAACATTTTCCCATGTGAGGCAAGGAACAACAGTGAATCATATGTGTGGGAGGGAAGGGCCTTCCGGCTATGTACAGTATTTATTCCCTTTTGTGTCTTGCTTCACCCCCTCCCCTCTTTTATTAATGGCTTTTGCAATTACTGCTAACAGTGTATTGCTAGCTGGCAGAAAGTGGTGACTTCTGCAGTCGATTGTTTGGCAGAAGCTGGATGCATGGGAAAACGAAGCAATGTTCGTGTACTAGCTTTATGCACCCCTTGACCCTGGGTGAGAGCAGGCCAGTGTGCAGCATTTGCAATTCCCGCAAGCTGAGTGCGACATTATTGGGCATCACATAAACACACACACAGTTTTAGGAATCCAGAAGGAGCGGCCTGCAGTGTACACATTAAAAATTCCTACTGAAGGTGTCAGCAGGGGGGCAGAGGAGCCGATTTAGATTTAGAAGGAATCTGGACAAAAGGTATCTGGAGTGAAAGTGCCTGCTCTGCCTAGAATCACTAAGGCTAATTACAAGAGTTTAGATTTAATTTCTCACCTTATTAAAGAGGGGTTCCAGGCCAAGATTGTTAGCTACAGAAAGTGTTGCAAAAAGCATGGAGATTCAGTAAGGCAAGCAATCAGTGCTGCAGGGTCTCTGGATGCCCACTGAGTTCCTGCTGAGCTGCCAGATCACCACCAGAGCTCAGCATTTCCTTAAATGCTGATCAATCTCGGAATGATAGAATGATTTGGGTTGGAAGGGACCTTAAAGCCCACCTGGTCCCACCCTGTGCCGTGGGCAGGGCTGCCACCCAGCAGCTCAGCTGCCCAGGGCCCCATCCAACCTGGCCCTGAGTGCCTCCAGGGATGGGGCACCACAGCTTCTCAGGAGCAGGGAGGTGATCATTCCCTTGTACTTAGTACTTGTACTTCTGGTGAGGCTGCATCTCAAGTACTGTGCAGTTTTGGGCTCCTCACTAAAAGAATGACACTGAGACCCTAGAGCTTGTCCAGAGAAGGGCAATGATGCTTTGAAGGGTCTGGAGCACAAGTCTGATAGGGAGCGTATGAGAGAAATGGGATTGCTTCCTCTGGATAAGAGGAGGCTCAGGGGAGACCTCATCTAAAACACCCTGAAAGGAAGCTGTGTCAGGAATGGCCTCAAGTTTCATCAGGGAAGTTCAAGTTGGATATTAGGAAAAAAATTTTCTTAGAAGGAGAAGTGAGGCACTGGCACAGGATCCCCAGGTTGATGGTGGAGTCACTGTCCCTGGGGGTGTTCAAGAACATGCATGGATGTGGTACTAAGATATATGGTTTAGTGAGGAAGTACAGGTGGTGGGTAGATGGTTGGACTGGATGATCTTGGGTATGAGATTCTATGAATCTCTGGGGAGCCTATGCCAGTGCCTCACTGCCCTCTGAGCAGAAGATTTCTTCCTAATATATACTTAATTTTCCCCTCTTTTGGTTTAAAGCCATTTCCCCTTTCCCTATCATTATTAGATTGCATAGAAAGTTGGACCCCCTCATGCTCGTAAGATCCCCTCAAGTACTGCAAGGACCAATGACAGTTACTGGATGTTAGCAGTGACATGCAGTCAGTAGGCAGCAGGTTGCCCAAAGTTTGGGGAATAAACTGTGGTCAAGCAAGTACTCAGATAAGTAACAAGCAAGTACCCACTTGTCACTGAGGATCCTTGATGTCTCCAGGGGGGCAGTTATTCAGGATCTGTATCTCTAACAGTTCTGGGAAGCTGGCAATGTGCTTCCTGGGGAATATAACAGAGTTAAATGTCAGGCCATTTCATAAAAAAATAAAAGGTTTTTAGTCTGTTATTTTAGAATTATATTGTCTAAGAAGATGTCAAGATGTGGTATCAGTATGCAATGATGGAGAAATAGCGCAGTCAGCCATGCAATTACACATACCACTTGGCCAGCAGTGGGCAGTTACAGCTTCCTTTCAATTCCCTCTTCTTGTTTTCTTCCCTTCCCATTTTCCTCTAAATCTTCCTTTAATGGCTCCTTTGGAAGTTGCAATATCAAAATATGAGATATTGTATAAATATAGAAGTGATTTAATGTTGTAACACTGGAGCAAAAGAACTAGGAAAAAACACTGAGACTGGCATTACTGAGCTGGCAGTGTGAGCATCGGAGTATCTCTGATTGCTGAGTTCTTCTGTTCCCTTTATTTTTCTTGCGTGAAAAGCAGAGGGGCAGTGAGAGTGAAAAGGGGAGCTGGGAAGATGGGCAGATGGAACGAGCAGGATAAGGCTCGTAAGAAAGTATGTGAGAGAGGTCACAGGATGAAATCAGAGCCAGCAGCCACTGATCAGAAAAGAGCATCTGAGAGGTTTTGAGGCACCGGCAAGGAGGAATGGTTGACAGTTTCCTGTCAGAATGGAAAGGATGTCATTCTTTGCTGCGGAAAATGCCCTTTTAATAACTGTCCATCAGATAATATTTCTTTGAAAATTTGCAATTTTACCTGACTCTTATTTTAAATTTGTGTTGGGGAGGAATTGTCACGCAGCTGGGAGCTGACATTTCTGGCAGGCTCTTATCATTCACGTTTTCTACCTAGAGGCAAAGAGCGTGAGATCCTTCCAATCTGGGAGCTACAGCTGGGTTGATGGAGGCGCTGCGCCCGGTGCGCGCTCCCAGCCATCTGCCTGCAAGCCTCGCACCATGGCAATTCTCTCCCCGTAGGCAAAAGTCAGCCTGACAAGAGTCTTTCAAGACAGCAACCAGCAAATCAAATGAAGTCTTTGTTCCTTCAGACTGGAATGTTTCCCTTTTCTTCCCAAATGAGACATGGATGTACAAACAATTTTGTGAGAAAAGTCTGACTCTGCTGATGACCTGGGAAAGTACAAAGATCCTTTGGTAGCTGCTTCCCTGTGCTCCCACTGGCTAAATTTCTTGTCAGACCAGTTATTTTGTTCCTGAATTTCACATGGCTGTAAGCAAGACCAGCTGCCCTGAGGAAAAGTCTCTCCTATGCACAGCTCTGTCCCTGGGAGTACTCAGAAACAAGGAATATGCTTGGCTTTCCCTCTCCTCTGCCTCCACACAGTGCCCATCACAGGCAGTTGCTCTGCTCTATGACAGCTCTCCAGCTAACACAATTAAGCAGGGCACTGTAAAATGAGTGTAACCTGGCATCAGCCCTGATATATGTAACAGACTACAGATTTCACTGCCTACATAAGAAAATGTTTGCCAGCCTAAATCCTACAGGGTCTGCTAGTTTCTCCAAAGGGCCCCACAGATCACACTGTAGGAATAAGATGACCCTGTGGGCTGCTTCCCACTTGAGGATCCCCTAAAATGAGGTCAACCAGGAGCAAGATTCTTCATGATAGCCTCAAATAGTAATGCTCAGGTATAGATTTATTTTTCTGTCCTACTCAGAATACTCTGAGATTTGGGCGCTGAACTCCTAGAAGGAGTTAGGCCAGCTGGAGACAGTTCACAGGAAGAGCAACAAGAATGCTCAGGTGTCTGGAAAAATTGATGCTGGGAAGACAAACCTGATCAACCTAAATAATCCTTCAGCTACAGAAGAGAGGCTTGGAAGGAGGCAGTTTGACAGATATAAAACAATGCCCTCTAAAGTAGAAAGACTGAAAAATAGTAGATTTATATTGCAATAAGAACATTCATATGAAATACTAGGAACATTTGTAAGTTGGAAAGTAGGGAAGGTATTGTTTGGAAAGTTTTCCATTGGAGAGTTTTCCAAGTAAATATTCTTGGAGAGGAACAAGGTAGGGAAAGAACTGTCAGATCTGGTGGTTGATCCTATCTTTGAAAGGGAAAAGGAGCAGATGACTATTTGAGGTCTTTCAGCATGATGCTTCTCTGTTTTATGCTCTCTGATAGAAAACTATGGGTTAGTTTTGCATGTCTTTTTTCTAGACTCTTCTGTTGGTCAGTAAACAGACGTGGAGAGAATCCAAATGTGTAGGAAAAAAGAGAAGTAGAGGAAGTCTGGGCAGCTTCAGACAAACTAAACAGAGAATTCTTAGGAGGGAATAATGCAGGGAGATACTCACTGATTTGGTTAAGGATCTGTCTGTATGCCTAAAAGCTATAGGAATAAAACATGATGTGGTTGGGATGGATGTACCTTGCTATCTTAGATTTGCCTGCACTATACTTACCTGTGTTAAATAAAAAAATAAAGTGCTCTATGTATTGCTCTAAGATTGAATAATAAGTGAAACATTTCTTGTTTTGTTAGTAGCTTGTGTCCTTGCTTATTAAGTCTAAGGCTGAGCAGCCAAAGGGAGTGTTTGAGACTTAAATGCCAGAGGGGACTCCCACTGCAGAAAACAACCAGCAAGCAGCTTGAAATGTGCTATTTTAGTTCCTGGAAGACCATACCGATCAGAAATACAAGCTTTGAGTCCTTTCCCTCTTGCCCTTTCTTCTCTTTCTCATATTCCATCTCCAGTCTCATGAATAGCTCCCAGGAAGTCCACAATTCATCCTCAATCATGGACTGGCAACAGATTGCATGAAATTGATCTTTTGTCTTACTAACTAAATTAACAGAGATCAGTTTTGGACAAATTCCTCATTTTTTGTCAGCACTAAAATGAATATTAACTTTTTCCCCAGTTCTCTATCTCTTGTCTTTAGATGTTAAATCAACAAAGCTTCAGTTCCTTGAAAAGTCCATCAAATTGCATAAGAAATATCAAGCCTGTTAGATTCATTGGACCTTTCAAAACCAAACCTTTCTCTCATAAGAAGGGACATGCTTATTCACTGCTCTGAAAAGCAGCAACCACATACACCAGATCTTCCTGTGTCTTTAAGTCATCTCCTCATCAAAGTTTTCTCTGCCTTATGGAAGTCAAACCCCCAGACAAAGTGAGGCTTTGTTGGTCCTAGCAAGAAACACGAGTTGCAATGAAAAGTACAACTCGGGAGAGATGTCCTACCCTCTTTTAACATGACTGCTATGACTTTTAGCCCTAGTATAGCTGCTAATCATAACTGCTTTCTATCTCTCAGAGTGCAAGACAGTTTTTCCATCTATACCTGACACTTCCCCCCCAAAAAATAATTGTATGTAGATATTGTTGTGTTCCCTTTGTAAAGCATCTGCATGACAGAGAGCTGATCCAATGCAAACTGAGCACTACTGTGTTTTGCATTGTAACAACTCACTCCTGCAATGAATGCCAGATGATTGCAAACATTCTGTAAGTCTTTCATCAAATGTTAACTGCTCTTTCCAAATTGTGTACAGCATTCAGAAGCCAAGACCTCTGTTTGGTTAGTGCTGGCAAGAAAGGGAAGTAAGTAACCTGTTTTTGTTCTGTTCTTTCTCCTGAAAGTTACAGCAATAAAACCACCCGAGTGATGACAAAGTCCACAATGCTATGGAGATAATAATGTAATCTGTACTTCTATTTAATCATGTATTTGAGAGGGATGATATTTCATTGCTAGCATATGCCATAAGTTTGCAAAGAAAGAGCACCTACCTATTCAGACAATATTAACTAATACACAGGTTAAGTTGCTCAGATAAAAGTCTTAATTGGTTGACACTGTTCCCTAATATACTTTTCTTTGCAGGCAGCAGAATGAAATTTATTGATCACTTCATCCTGCTTTGCAACAGCTGTTGGAGAATTTGCCTGCAATTACCCACTGAAAATGAAATAAAAGATTGTTAGAAATAAGATGTCACTCTGGACTTAAGACTCCTGTTGCTAGGGAAACCTGATTAGGGCAAAAATTGCTGTAACAGTGCTCTACCTTTGTCAACATCTATGTTCAGTACAGCTGCAGATAGCCCGTTTGTCTGACCAGGTACAGGAGCTGCCCACTGTGATCTCTGGGTTGACCAAATAGCCCTTACTGAAAGAACCTCATCCAGACACCAGCTCACAGAGATATGTTGCAGGTACTTTGTAACTGAATTACACAAATACAATCCCAGTGCAAGCAGATGGGAAAATGAAAAAGGCTAATGGAGCGGGAGAGATTAAATATGTTCAATAGCCAGTACCTCTAATATCAAACCACTCATATCTATCCAAGCACCAGTGCCTGCCAACCACTTCTACAAGTACACATTTCATACAGGAAAAATTCCTCGGAGAGAAAAAGATTGGTGACCACATGAGAAAAAATGGATATGAGAAGGGGAAAAAGACTCTTCTCAGGAGGTCATGATTTATTACACAAACCTGACTGAGGAAGAAACTCCTTTGCCTTTTTGGTGGATCAGATAAACTAAGATCAGGAAATTTTGACTTTCCCACTTTCCCCATACTGGGAGGTCTGTGAAGATGCTGGTGCCTACAGCTTCATGTAGAGGTCATAAGTAAGTCTGGTGTAGAAATGCTAATACCACAACGTTGTCATTACATACTTGGGAATAGCAAGAGAAATTTTTTTTAATTTGTGTTTGGGAGGTATTGTCAACAGCTGATGATCCTCTGATTCTATGATTCTTAAATGTTACCCGAGTGCTGATCTTATAAAATAATCAGGGATTTATATCTTTAATATGCACAGATGTCCTTGCATGCCTTTAACCACAGCTTCCGTACCAAAAGAAACACTAGAAATGCCGAGATTGAGGGAGTTTGAAAGGAAAATCATATTCAGAGCTCAGTAAGTACCACTCATCTGTGTGCTTAAAAAGCTATACAAGACTTTCCTTTTCTTAGAGATTTGAAGAATTTAGTACTGATACTTAAAAGGCATCAGTGTTTGATCTTGAGTAGTTTGTAGTTGCAATATCCTAAGTAAGATCTGCTTCCAGCTGCCCACCACACTTTCTATAGGACATTACACCACTTTATACGAGGTGTGGTAAAAAGCAGAGGGGGCCCATTCCTTGGCCATGACAAGTCAGAGCTAGATGAGACATTACACTGAAATTCTTAGTGCTGGGTGATTCCATGATTCAACAATTCTTTGAAAAGGGTACCATGTTAGCCATGGTTTTCATGATTCTTCCTGGAGCCCACAACAATAAGAAGCTATAAAATTCCTGCTCCTGAGGTGGCCTTAGACTCCTGGCTGCTCCCCTTATCTGCCAATATTAGATGAATTTTCTCAGGAAGAATGAGAAGGAAATTCTGAAGAAGTTGAAGAAAAAAAAAGATATCTGCAAAACTAGGAAAAGCAAGAAAGGAGATGACAAAAAGGCACAGAAGTGACTATGTCTACCTGGTGAAGAAAATGTTTCAGTGCCTGCCCCTTAGTAATGAGTAATCAAAACAGGAGTGTGATTCCACCAGAGTATTTTGGAAATAGGACATTTTCTTTTCTAGATTAAGTTTATGGATTACTGGAACTCTAAAAAATAATGATCAGAGACAGGTGCTGTCTGAATTAAATGAACAACCATTGCACACAGAAGCAGCAACCTTGAGGAAAAACACATTTGAAAACATTCCTCACAAGCATTCATCAAGCCAGAATTTTGCAGTTCTTTTCATGTTCCTTCTGTCCAAAGCATAGCTTCTGGTCATGTCTGTCCTGGTGATGAAGGCAAGAGTAAAATTTATCTGTGCAACAGAAAGTAAAAGACATCTTCAGCCTGCTTTGAGATTTTGTAGCCTTGCACCAAATGCAGAAAAAAAAATAATAATAAATTAAAAAAAAAAACAAAACACCTAGAAGTGAAATCCTAATTCCACTGAATCCATGGCAAAAATCCATTACGTTCACTTAGTTTAAAATTCTATACCAGCAGGACATTCAGAGACTGACAATACAATATATGGGTATCTCTAACAATCCCACCAAAGCAATCCAAAATCTAATATATGGCCTGTAATATAGGTGGGCGGCCTTGCTCAAGCCCTACTGAGGACAAGTGTATATATAACCTGAGACAGACATAGCAACATTTAATGTGAATGAGAAAAACATTTCAAGTTAATGGCTTTTTGATGCATCATTGATTTTGCTCCAAAAAGAACATGAAGTAAGACCTTCAGTCAAAAGGTGCACTTGTTCATGGGAAGAGTCCTTTCTTAAAATCTGCTCTTTTCTAGTAGAGTCTGTCTTCCAAAGAGTGGAATTTGATGCTGAACATCTGTGAAATGAATATTTTCAGTACATGCTAATTCAGAATACGCTGCAGGCAAAAAAGGTGCAGCAGCTGTGAGCACCACAGGTTCTGGTTGGGTGCCAGTACAAGGCAGTCCGTATGCAGCAGACCTTGACCGCTGTGTACATTCTCTAGATCTGAGAGGACCTCTGCTGAACAGTCCTGACTGAAACAGTTGGTAGGGATACAGCTGCATGACCGCTCAGAAAAAAATGATTGCAGATTTCACAGAGTAATAATGTCAGGGGACAAATTCAATTAAAGAATCAGAACTGGAAAGTCTAAGAAAGTTGGTGATGATTAACCCAATTACTTGAAAAAGATCCTGGAAAAGAATAAGTTTAAGAAAAATCCACAGAAGTCAAGAATAAGCTTTGACCAGTGACTGCACTGATTTTCTAATCAGCAAAGATTCTGCACCCAGAATTCACATAGCAGCTCTATATACACGTATACATGTTTATATAAATAAAAGAGATAGGAAAAAATGTTGATGAAATGATTTCAGTGTCAAAAACACCCAGTGATTATTAAACGTATGTTTATACTAAACTAGTAGCTATAGGCCCCACCTTATTTTGAAAACTCGTGATTTTAGATTTGATCTGTGGTCAGACGTTACAGCATGTGTGATACAAGATACTTGGTAGACTTCTTGCGGGTCCTTTGCAACTCAGTATACTCTGATTCTATGATTCTTTGAAAATACTTCATCAACTGAAAGAGATCAAAGGAAGTGCTGTCTCCATTTCTGTATGTATATGGCTAACTACACTTCAGAACAGAAGTGCAGAAGAGGAAGGAGGGACTGGGAAAAGGCAAGGCCAGTGTTCTGGTTTCAGCTGGAACAGAGCTGATTTTCTTCATCATGTCTGGTATGGTGCTGTGTTTTGGCTTTAGGAGAAAAACAACATTGATAATGCTGATAGTGATGTTTCAGCTATTGCTAAGCAGTGTTGTACAGAGCCAAGGACATTTCAGTTTTCAGCTTTTCATCTTGTCCTGGCATTGAGGAACTGAGGGGGCACAAGGAGCTGGGAGGGAACAGAATTAGGACAGCTGACTGAAACTTGCCAAAGGGATATTACTTACCACATGACATCACATGAAAAAAAAATATAAAACTTAGGAGAGTTGGCCAGGAGTGGCTGTGGTTGCTCAGGGTCTGGCTGGTGGTGAGCAATTGCTTTGTGCATCACATGTTTTGTGTGTGTACATGTATACATACACATATACATATACATAATTATCATAGCTGTTATTTCTCTCTTCCTTTACTGTCTTAGTAAATAGTTTTAATCTTAACCTACAAATTCTACCTTTTTTTTCTGATTGTCTCACCACCCCACTGAGAGGGGTTAGTGAGCAAATGGCTCTGTGGTGCTGGGCTACCTGCCAGGTAAAGCCACTGCAGTCCTTGAGGAACATAATCTTAACTCAAAGGGTAGAGATAATGAGAAAAATGACAAGAATGTGTTGAAAAGAAAACCATTAAGAGCAGCATAGTAGTTCAATAGCTGCTGGTTACAATGCTGATTTTTTCAATCACCTTGTGGTATTACTTGCTTACAAGGTTGATTTTCATAGCTACATCTGTTTTGTTCATCACCTCTAAGGGCTGGCCTAGGCTTCTTTATATTTTTGCTAGTTTGTATATAGCATGTGCTCATGTTTTTGTGGATTTAACTTGGTACTTGTACTCAACAGTGCCACCATTCCTGGACTTCTGGAAATTCACCATGGAAACTCTTCACAAGTACACTCTTTACTCCAGGCAAGCTAAAATAGTTGATGAAAACTTTGAATATGTCTGGGATATTCAAACTAGTACAATCTTATTACTATGTCTTCTGCATGTGTTTCTGTTTTTATTTGTGGCTAAGAAACTATTCAAAAATACCACCCAGATATCTACCCAGAGGCAGGATGGCTGTGGGTGGCAAGGCGTGTGGGAGCATATGGGCAGGTATCAGTCACCATGATCACTTCCGATGGGAACTCATCCCTGAACAAGTGTGGAATCCTAAAATGCTAACAGAATGTTTCAAAACAGTATGCCCTGATCCTGGCAATGTCAAAGACAGGCTTGCTGCATTGCTCTGGAGCCTGGCCCACAATTATCAAACACTATCCAATACTATTCAGCACCCTCAGAAGGAAGAAAACACCTCTGTATCTGACCCAACCCCTGTGGCAGGCCCTGCAGCTGACCCAGCCCCTGTGAAAAGCCCTGCAGCTGAACAAACCCAAACTGATATCCATCACCCTTGTATACAAGGAGAACAGGAGGAAGAGACAAAGGTTATAAATGAGTCAGTAACCACCCAGTTCCTATCCCTAGGTGATCTGTGAGATATGCAGAAAGATTTCAGCCATCATCCAGGCAAACTTACTGTCACCTGGCTGCTCTGATTCTGTATTAATGGGACTGATAGCCTGGATTTAATGGGCACAGAAACCAGACAGCTGGATTCCCTCTCTAAGAAGTGGGCATTGACAAAGCAAGTGAAAAAAAATGAAAACGGCTCTAGATGCAACTCCTATCTACTGTGAAGGAAAGATAGTCCTACAGGGGCAATATTATGTGTCAGCAAGGCAAGTGGACCACCACTGAAAGAGGTATCCAGTATGAGAAGGGAGTAGCTGTACTAGAGCTAGTATATATTGTTGACTTGAACAACAATCAGTTAACCCAAAAATCCAAATAGCATCAAATGCATATGATCTATATGGTGGAAATTTGCATGAAGTTCACCATTGTTGTATGCCATCTCACTGGCAGTAATGAGGATGGAGAGGAACAAACAATGGATAAACTGGCTGGGAGGAAATGAGAGAACTGCTAAACTCCACTTGCTGACGGCCTGATGGGAGCATCCAAAGAGCAGCAGCAGGGAGGTAATAACCAATCCCAGACTGGATTAAATCTGGCATAGGCAGGAGCTGCTCTCCCACTGCAGCAGGAAGCAAAGTGAAATAGCTCATCAAAGAGCTGGAAACACAGCTGGTCAAAACCAGTATGAGTGGGGTGTTTTGCTGAGAAGGAAGGAGAGAAACAAGGTGCCATGATTACAAAAACATCCAGAAAAAAGAAAATCTTCCTGAAGTGTGAGAAGGAAGAATAAGAAAAAGAGGGTTTTTTTTTTTTATATATATATATCTCGAATAGGACAAAATCAACTTTCACTTTCATCTGATGTTTGTTCAGACAGGATTCCTGAGCATGTGAGCTTAAGACATGCACTCTAGTAGTTCTGAAGTTCATTTGACCTTGTTATTGATTTCTAGGGATAGAAGGAGAAATCTTTACCTTTCCAGACTCTTATTCTGGAATTAAATAAAAGAATGAATGTGGAGAATAGATATCCTGTAGCGGAATTGCTGTCAACAGTATTCTTTCCAGGACAAAAAAGCACCACTTGCAGAAGAAGCATGCTGGGGAACTGATCCTACACAATTTGCATACACAGAGTAAATATACATGTATTTTTCCTCTCTTTCTTATCATTCTTTGGGCCAGGTCCACCAAGCAGAGCTTACATAAGTAGTGATAGAACGAACAAAGGGAAGAAGGGAGAAGAATTTTTTTTAACTGAATTAAAACCTGTCCCACGTAAACATGAGTAAAATGGATGAATATGCATATGCCAGTTTTCAGCTAGGATGAATATTTGGTTTGTCAGCTATTTACCTACACATATTTAACACCCACAGAAGGCCTAAGGCAATAACCATACACTTTCTTCCTCTTGCTTTTTGCAGAGATCTTACAGAAACCCCAAAGGAGTTAAATTACTGCCATTATTATGCTATGAATGACTGATAGAAGTATCTTAATCTTTAAAGTGTTGCTTGATTTAATGTAAGCCAAAGTGTAGCTGGTGCATAACGGCTTAGGACTAATTCCTTTGGATCCTCAGTTATGGCCTTTGGGAAATGAGGAAAGTTGGCTTAAGTTTCTTATTTTGTAATTTCCTTCTCTGTTATGTGGATCAAATTATGATCCAAGTTATAACTAGGTGTGGATAAACTTACAAACGAGAGAAAACAATTCTTTCTGATTCCTCTCTCTTCCTGCCCACCTGTTTGAGCTAGGTGGCAAATTAGTTTGATTTGGATTTGGCTACTCAACAAGAGTAGCATATACAATTCTAAACCGAAACATCTTCTGACTTTTGTCTTTGGACACAGAAGAGAAGTGTATTTATTTTTAGGACATTGCATTCCACTTCAGTGAAATCGTTTAACACATGGCTTATTGTAAGTCGGATGTAAGTTTGAATAAAATCCTGATCCTATTGAAATCAATGGTAAAAGTAATTCCCATATGAATTGAATTTTAAGGGAGAGAGTGAAATCCTGTTTTGTCCACACCACCTCAGTAAGGGCTACAGCAAATCTATAAAGATCTGTAGCCATAATAGTGAGATGCTTGGGTAGCAAGACATAGCTTCTTAGAAATATGAATAAATCTTTGTCAAAGAAAGGCACGTTGCAAAACTCTTTTCTTCACCATCCAGCACACTCCTTTAAGGATATAACAGATCTGCTTGTCTCTGTGAAAGGAATCTATGCATCTATAGCTCTGAGAATCATTTGGAGAACTAATAATTATTGAGACTCCTGTGTTTCCATCCTCACTGGCTTATCCTGTCTGCCTTTAAAACACTTGATAGGCCCTGGACTATGCGGCTATCTTGATATGATGGTTTCCTAATATATCTCTGGCATCATGGATAATTTGATGTTTAACAGAAATCAAACAGGCATGGTGCCTTTTTCTTTTGACTGCAACATGGAGGGGGGACATTACTGAAACAAGAAATTGAGGGAAATGGGGATGACACAGCCCAAATGTGTTGTATTAAGAGAATGGGGTACCCTGTGTTGTACTGGGTGCCATGATGACAAGGAGCAGTAGTCTATTTTGGCAGCTTCCAAAGCCTAGGGTAAGCAAGAGCTTCTATTGCTGATTAAAAAGGAAATTCTGTTTATGTCATTATTTTAGAGGAAACTTCAGAAGTGTACTAGCAACTCCAGCAGTGGTGAGATGTTCAATATTAGCACAATTATTCTACAATTGTTGAAAAGCTAATATTTTACAAGAAAAGAATCTACCGAGTATAATGCTATATAACAGACTAGAGCAAAGAGACTTTGTTATCTCAATTCCTAGGCACTGCATATTTGTAAAGGATATAGAAACTACTATTATAGATTAAATCATTTAATTTAAAAATGAACAACACCAACAACAAACACCTTTTTTACTTCGGAAGTTTTCAGTATTGTATTGTTTCATTACACTTCATCAGCTGAGATAACAATTTGAACGGCAAATCTTTTTCCTCCTACCCTATCACCAAAGTGTCAGTGTGAGCCTACTTTAATAAACAGTTACAATATTTAGAATAAATCACTCAATACTATATACATTAATGAATTTTTGGCCTGTTTTTTCCTTTTGCAGTAAAAAGGAACTGTATTTCCTTGCTCTTTACATTGGTTTGGCTTCTCTAATTTAAATAACATCTAACTTCAACTCCTGACATTTCAATGTGCCAATTTTTAACCCAGAAAGATGGTGAAGCATGCAGAAACCCAAGTATTAGCCAGACTGATCCCCACTGTACATGAAATGAGCATTCTATGAATACACATCCCGTTTATTGATCTCCAGACTTCTCTCATTCTTACCCTGGAAATAACTATAAGAAAAATTCACTTACCTGTGTGTAATCACAGGATTTGCCCTGAGGCCTGAAGAATCAGAACTGTAACATTATTGCACAAGAAAGTACGGTAGAATAGAATAGAATAGAATAGAATAGAATAGAATAGAATAGAATAGAATAGAATAGAATAGAATAGAATAGAATAGAATAGAATAGAATAGAATAGAATAGAATAGAATAGAATAGAATAGAATAGAATAGAATAGAATAGAATAGAATAGAATAGAATAGAATGGAATGGAATGGAATGGAATGGAATGGAATGGAATGGAATGGAACGGAACGGAACGGAACGGAACGGAACGGAACAGAATAGTTCAGTTGGAAGGAACTTTCAAGGATCATCTATTTCAACCAGCTGATGACTTCAGAGCTGAGCGAAAGTTAAAACACATTATTGAGGGCATTGTACAAATGCCTCTTGATCACTGACAGGCATGGGGAATCAAGCACTTTGCTAGGAAACCTGTTGCAGTTCTAACCACCCTTGAGGCTAAAGAAATATTTTCCAATCCTCGGTCTTATCCTCCACTGGAAGCTTTGTGCTGTTCTGCCCCTGCCACCAGTTCCCAGAAGCAAGGCCCACCACCTCCCTCTGCTTCCCCTCCTCTGCAGGGACCTGCACAGAGCAGTGAGGTCATCTCTTGTTCTCTTTTTCTTCAGTGTGGACTGCCCAACATCCTCAGCGTCTCCTCTCAGGACATGTCCTCCAGCCTTGTTACCACCTTTGTTACCCTGCTCTGGATGCTTTCAAGAATGTTAACATATATTTTGTGTTGTGGAGAAAAGAACTGCACACAATATTCAAGATGAGGCTGCACCAACAATAAACACAGTGGGAGAATCACCTCTTTTAATCAACTGGCTATGCATTCTTTAATGAGGACAGATGATAAAACATCTTGCAGATACAAATATTGAGGAGCCATGTCTTTCAAGGTCCTTATTAATACCTCATGTCCAATGCTCCTTTCTTCCTCCCATGGGTTTCATGTGGACCATCACAAGTGGAAATTATGGACAGAGATCCCCTGCTATTCACCTGCCTTTCATTACTTTTTTTTCATTAAGGCCAGATGGAGACCAGAGTATTCTTTGCTCCATTCTTTTCATCATTAAACTGCTCTGAACGCTTGTTTTGCACTATTAAATCCAGATTCTTGACTGTTCTCATGCACTTCCTAGGTTATCTTTTAACTCCCTATAAACACTAAGTTCACTAACCCCAGCTGCAGCTACTTCAGTGTATAGAAAAGGCAATTTCTATATTTGAGATGTGGCAACAGATGCAAAGACTTACATGAAACTGCAGTATCATCACCCCTAGTTAATGAAACATTTGCAGTAATTAAAAAGTGGTAATGTAATAGATTAGGAGCACATGTTGTTTTTATTATGTACAACTATTACACTTGAAGCTTGACAATGTTTTACTGCATTCTACATTTTGGAAGCCTAACACAAAATTAAGAGTCAGGGCTGCTGTTGAAAAATCTTAATGAATGGATGGTATTATCTTAATCATCTTTTTACCTTTTATCATTTTATGATCTACATTATCTATGCTATCAATATATTGTGGGTATTGTTATAACCCCATAAAGATATGAAACTTGATACATAGGGCATGCTGTAAACATGCCTTTCATTAACATAGAGCTCTTTTCTTCCTTTTTCTTATTTTTTTTTAAACATAGTCCCTAGGGAATAACTGTGGCATTCATTTTGCAAGACATACTCCACTGAGGTCCACTGCCCAGCATGTAGGACCCAGGGGGCTTTCTGCCCTTGTCAAAACACAGTGTTTTCAGGCCCTCCTGCGCAGCAGCTCTCCAGCATTTCCCGTTTTGGATGGGAAGTATCAAATGGAGCATGCAGAATAGAGAAAACAGTCTTTGCTGTGTATCTAATCTCCAGATGGGACCTTTCAGTCTGTTTCTTGGAAAACCCTTGAGGAAACAAAGGCTGAAAGGAGTGAGGAAAAACCCACACCAGGGCTAAAGGTGAGGCATGGAGAAACAAGCTTGCCTGAGACATAGAGCAATTTCATAGAAACACAGAATCATAGAATCATAGAAACATTAAGGTTGAAAAAGGCAGCTAAGACCATCTAGATCAACCACCAACCCATCACCATCATGCCCACTAACCCATGTCCCTCAGTGCTACATCTACACAGTTCTTGAACACCACTTCCCTGGGCAACCTGTTCCCGTGCCTCACTACTCTTTCTGAGAATAGATTTTTCCTAAAACCCAACCTGAATCTCCCCTGTTGATAGTTACCATGGTTTCTCCAACTTCTGACACTGTTCTTTGATCAGTGGTAGAAGAAAGCAGTTCTCTATGTGCTAACTTAATGTTGGCTTTGTCCAGAAACTTTGCTGCTGGACTGCTAAAAAATCTCATTTTGGTACCAAAGGCAAAAATGAAGGTCCTTCAACCTCCAACTACTTCATACTCCTCTTCTGCTTCTAGATTTGCCGGTGGAGAGCACTACATTTCAGCATTACTAGTGGTAGTATGTCATCTTCATTAGTGGTAGCTGTCACCTTCAGTTTCCATTTAAATGTATTTGCTCAATCTTACCTGTGCTTCTGCTTTTCTGCACTGCTCTGTACAACAGACCAGGATAAAGTTATCATTTACCTCACCAAAAAATGCATACTTTCTGAGCTACTTCAGAGAATTTGGATATTGATTAGCTGGGAGTATGCTCCCAGTAAGCTGCAAAGCTTGGGGATCTGCTAATGGAATATCAATACTGCAAAGCTTGCAGGCTGAAAAATCAGGATATGCACCTAAAGAATCCTGTGGGATTGTTGTACTTGTTTTTGATATCTCATTATATTTTGGTCATCTGACTTGCTATTATTTTTAACTCTTTCACTACCCCTTTCCTAAGGGGAAAATTTTTGGTAAAATCTACCAGAAGCTGAGAAAATATGTTTTGTGATTCCTGAAAGAGGGCTGGGGTGATCCACCTGTTTGGAGGCTGCCCCTTAATGCTGCTGCAACCTTGATGCACATAGAGGTTTTACAGCTGGTGAGCTGTTTCAGTGCATCATCTCTTGTGTGAAGTCAGTGACAACTTTCCACTCTTGTTTTTGGAGGGTTGATAGGTGAAGCAGTCACAGATGTTCACGAAGATTTAGCCCAGATCCCTGGACCTAAGAAGTTCTCTCAAGAAATATGCGTCATTTCAGTTTCTTCTGGGGAGAACTGCAGAAAAAGAGGACTATACACATTCCTTTTATTCTTCCAGTAACCCAGATGCAGCTGTTTCTTGAGAACGTTACCACTTTGGAGAGGGGGCAGTTACCCCTGCTGTTTACATTTATCTCTATTCAAAGGGTAGCAAAATTAAGAATTTTTACAAAAAGTCAACAACTTGGGAGGTTCTGGTGCCTGCCACCACCAGGAAGAAAGTAGAGATCTTCTTGCACATTGAATGACTTGATTACTAAACACAGACTGTTTACTGCAAACAAGGATCGGTGTGGTTTGGTGGATAGTTAATCTACTGTTAAGTCTATCTCCCTGCAGCTCACCTCCTTCCTGTACTCTCTAGTTTCTGGCTCTAGTTTATTAACTTTACACATTTTTAAAGCATTTATGTTTTTTACTCTCTATAACTGGTTTCAGTCAGTGGCAGGTCAGAATCCTTCCTACTTTCTCAGAGTAGGCTTGTGAATATGAATGTCTTGCTGGCTTGGTTTTAATCTGTGTTCCCTCCTCCAGTATGGAACAGTTCTACCTCTGAGCTGCGAGGATGAAGTGCTTGTTACTACAGCCCTGCCTTACATATGCATTTGGTTTTATTTTACACTTTCTCTTACCTGGTAATGAACTGCTGTGATAACAGGGCCTGTATAACTACCAGTAAGGTCATCTAAACATGCCTCTTTAAGCAGATTTGAATCTCCTTTTATCCTAATCATAAACTCCCCAATCTTTGGGTGTTTCAGTTTATTTGAACCAAGTATTTGCCACATCAAATTATTCTGGGGACATCCGACCCTGATCAGGGCAGGGTGCCATGCCTAAATGAGGTCACACACAATCTCCAACATCACCAGCTTTAGGGTGATCATATTCACCTGGCTCTGAGCAACCCCACGCACCTCTGTGCACACTCCTTACATGTCTCTATCTCCTGGAAGTAAAACAGCCAAAGGCCTGAAATTAGCCCAACAAGGAAAGAATCTGTGCGCAGTTGTTGCAACATTTTCCATTACAAAGAGGGGGAGCATGGAAGTCATCCCTGACATAGTGCAGCAGTTCATGTATGCCAGATTAACAGATGTAAACATGTAATGCATCAGGTTATCAGATTTGTCTCTTGGTACTCACCCTCTTGCCTTGGTATCAGCTTCTATAAATTACCTGGCAACTTCTGAAGGTATTAGAGCCTTTCTCTGTTGCGTCTATAGTAATTTTAAGTCTGAAATGACTTTCTTATGCTTTTAAAAATATCCTAGATCCTTTTTCAAATCTGGCTTAAGTTAATAAGAATGCGCTTAAGTGATTTGGTCAAGCTCTGGGAACTTCAAAAAGAGCACTGGAACGGGCTGCCCAGAGGGACTGTGGAGGCTCTTTCTCTGAAGATATTCAAAACCCACCTGGACTCTTTCCTGTGCAACCTACTGTTGCGAATCTGCTTTGCAGGGGGTTGGACTGGATGACCCACAGAGGTTCCTTCCACCCTCTACGATTCTGTAATTCCATAAAAAACTTGCTAGAATTTATTAAGAACTACTTGCATTTATTAATTTATTATGTGGTTGTCAGGTGAGGCAGGTAAGGATGGCAGGTGAGGGCCCCCTCAACAAATGGCCAGTGTGAAGCAGCAGTTTCTGACCCCTTTTCTTCCCCATGGGGAAGCTAAGCTATGCTCAGTAACCACCACTGTGGTGTGGCTACAGCTCAGGCACAACACCTCATTTCCTCCATTACGAGATGTGAGACCAGTTATGAGGTTCACAGACCACAGGTAAGTGTGTTTCTATGACCTGCATCCCCAGCCTCCTCCTCAGCTGATGGGATTGAGGTGAATACTTTTTAGGATCAAGAGTGCTGTGGGCTTATGCCTTCCAAGAAAATATTGCTTTGCTAGAGGATCCCAGCAGAGAATCAGCTTGCTTCTGGGCTGGACACAAATGGATAAATGACACTGATAGTGTCTCTGCCCTCAGGAAACTCACTGTCAAGAGTTTAAACCAGGGCTACTTAATAGATTTTTAGCCATGCCTCCTGATGGGTAATTTTACAATTATGATTTTATGATTAGGAAGGGAGTGCATAGCTTTCTGTTTCGCCAGGCTACTCTTTCTCATCACAGCACCTCCAGAATAGGGATCTACAGTCTCTGCCCAGGACATGGGGAGAATAATTAAGAAAACAAAACAACTGCAGAAAGGTGGAAAGAGATGGAAAGTATCTATACTCCAAGGAACATTTATTAGCCAAAAAAAAAAAAAAATCCAAGCATAGTAGTAGTTAATAGAGGTAAAGACTACAGCTCTGACAAAACTCCATGCACTTTGCAGCCTTTGCAAGAGCAGAAGGAGCACTTAAGAACTAAGATAAAGGCTTTTATGGATTTTAGTATTCAGGTTGGTCTCCGCTCATTTCTACTTACTGCCAAACTGAAAAGTAATCTTATAATGGGAGATCATCTCTGGAGGTTTCTAATGCAGAAGCTCCACACAGAAGCTTCTTAACATTGCACATGTAATGTTTTCTAGCTAGCCTTTGTTTCACGGTTCACGGCTGCTGACAACATCTTTACTTCAAAACATCCTACACATCTCTCTAGTTCTTGTATTTATGATGTGCTGAAGTGGTTTTTGTACTATTATTTTTGGAAATGTGAGGTTGGGGAAAAATAAACTGCACATTAAAGCTACATTTGAGAATGACTACTTGCCATACTCTCCTCAAAGAGGAGCTCTCCTAACAAATACATGCTCAGGAGTAGAGAGGGAGCAGTAGATGGGACCATGAAGCACCGTGGTCGGTAGAAGAGAATTGTTCCAGCCAGAAAGTGAAACAATTCCTGTATTTCTGCCAAAACAGTTGCTTGATGTGTGCTCCCTAGCTCATAATGAACCACAAACAAGCTTTTAAAGTAAGGATAAGGACACGCGTGCTTATAATATTCATAGATGGAACATCCAGAGAATTGAACAAAGAGTCAAAGAATAGCTCAGCTAAAGGGAGATGCAGTGTGTTCCCCAGCACTCTGCTAATTAAAACAATGAGTCTCCGAATTACAGTATTTCTGCTTCTTGGGGTATTTAGACACTCAAACTCTTCCAAATAACTGTTTCTTCAATCAGTATGTTGGAAGAAAAACAGAGCCCTGATCCCAGAAAGTGATACACATGAGTGGCTCCCTCTCTCCATGAATTCAGTGGATATTTGTGCAAGAAGAGAACTCAGCTGGGCCATTTGTTTAGGATCTCATAAACCCTATACTAGTGTGGACTGTAATTACTGAAATATGGAATATTTGACCCACAGCAGCATCTGTTTAATACAGTTGTCACATGTGGTCTGCTTCAAAGCTGCTGAAACCTGTACCTCCCTTTGACTTGGGTGGCCTTTGGTTTCTGCCCTCTCTGTTTTGCATTTAACCTTTTATTACAGTTTTTAAAAATAAGGCCATTTATTCTTGCACTAAAACAAATTTTAGAATTAAATCAGTGGCTGTCCAAAGCACTTACCTAATACTTTCTATCCACATATATCAATCATATTAAGAATAGGACACATATGTGTTTTGTATCCACTTTTGGCCACTGGAATAATAGAAGCACCCAATGTCCAGATGAGACACCCTAGGTCAGGGCAAGTAAATGGCTTAGAAAGATATTCAGGTCTCCTTAATTTCCCAAGTTTTATCCACAAGAGAATGTTGCCTTTTATATGAAAGGAGCAACAACAAAAAAAGAGCTTTTATTCATTTATGGGTAGTAAAAACACAAGTACCCCTGAGGATGACAATAAATTATTAGCCCAAATCTCATGGAAGGTTTTTATGCTGTGTGATTTGCAACATCCAGCAAAACTCAGCACTTACAGCATTAAGTAATAGAGAGAAATTAAAAGCTATAAGAAAAAAACAACAACAACAAAAAACAAAACAAAACAAAAAAAACGTGTTTTTTGAATAACATGTGGGAAGGAAACATGAATCAGTGAGACAGGAAGATGCTAGCAAAAATACTGCAATGGACTGGAAGGATGAAGTCTCTTGCACCAAGGTGATGAATTTATATTAATTTATTTATAGCAACAACTGTTACCCAGGTTGGAAGGTGCATACCCATACACACAGAGAAAAACTTCATAAAATATACTTTAGCTTGAGATAGTTATTTATTGCCTTAATTCCTGTGAACAGTTCCAACGCAGGAGCCTTGTCAGCCCCACTCCTGCTTTTCGCCACTGATAGGCCAAATCCATGCTCTTGTTCTCCATATATCCTGTAGCACAAAGTGCAGCATAATTGCAGGTGTTAATTAACTCCACAACCACCAATGCAATCTGCATATAGGTGCAGCTGTTTTGAATACACCTCCACATGTGTCACCTCTAGAAATACGTGAATGACAGGCTAAGTTATTCCAGACCTAGGACTGTAGCAGGAAACCTGTATGGAAATAAATTGCTCTGTGGACTCAAGCCCAGAGGACACAAACTTCTCATTCAGGCAATGAAAACCAGCCTTTCAGGTAGGGCACTGAACTCAAGAGACTCAGGTTCAATTTTCCAGCTGTTCAGCCACAGATTTTTTTGATTTTGAGCAGGTTATATAGACACATCAAAACACAGGTGCAGACAAATCAAAGGCCATGAAAATTATCTCCTGACATCCTATACAAGAGGTCTTTAATGCCAGAGTTTCTCAGAAGCCAGAAGATGCTTCAGGCAGCCACTGAAGCACCAAATGATCTCTCTTTGGTCAGCTGCCTGGTGATGAGAGAGCTATAAACTGGAGCAAAGGCACTGGGAATTTATCCCGAGAGTCACATATTTCTTTATTACTAATGCAAGTCAGTATTTAATTCACTTTGATGTTAGGAACCGTTCTGAAGCCTAAGCTGTTTTCCCCTGTGTTAATAGAAGGACTCCCATAGCCATCACTGGATATGCAGTGGGGCCTGGTGCACAAATAACCAAGACATGTTTTTCATTACTGAGCATGTTATTCACTCTTCGTGCTGACACTGATTTCACGACAAAATTCAGAAAGGGGTTATGTAGAATATCATTTGGGTTCATGTCTCTGGAGGTGCATGCACAAAAGCCACTAATGGCACATCCTGGCATCATGCACCACTTTCCCCTATTAAAAAAAAAAAAAATAGAAGTGTTTTCAGTACATTTCCAACCACTTTTGACCCATCTGGTCCCAGAGGGACAAGAGCAATGGAAAACAGAGCCATTTAGAGGAAGGGCTGTACTGGTGCATTTGGAGGAAAGGTTACCAGGCCAGAACATGCAGTCGCCTTTTATCTAAAAGGGAGATTTCTTTGCTAATGCAAGCAGGCAATTACAGCTAATTGAAATGGGTTGGGAATTCCAACCTAAGATCATTGCTGGATATTTTTGTGAAGGCGTGTTGTATGTTGTCACACTCAGCTTACGCTGTAGATGTTTATTCATTCTAGCCCTTCATGTATATCTCATTTAAAACGTTGCACGTGTTAGAAAAGCATAGTGATAACAGGTCCACTGTAAAAAGATGTTTTACGTATAGAAATGTTGGCAGCTTTAAAGACCAAGTTAAGTAAAATATGACAGTTTTTTTCCTAACCAGAAGTCTCATGTCTGGGTTTATATGCCCTCAAATGTTGGCCAAATGTCCTTTATTGTCCTGCTTCACTTAAATATTTAAAGATGTTTATACATAAGAACATTTACAGAAATGACAAGCAGAGACAGGGTGGGACACAGTGTTTAAGAAGAGTATTTCAGTGTGCCAAATTTTGAATTAAATCCTTTTCTGCTTTGGAAAAACAACAATAACTAATCAGTTGTCACATTGAGAGGACAAAACTAATAGTCATTAAAATAATAGACTAATCCTAGCAGGATTTTAAATTTGCTCTTTCTGCAATATGATGCATATTGACAAAGAAGACCAAAGCAGCTAGACTGTGTAATTCACATCATCTTGCCATCACTCTCAACACATGTAACAATTTATCTTCCTTCTAGACATCGTTGATTTTTGTACATTTGAGTCTCATATTAATGAGATGAAGAATTCAAAAAAAGCTGAGTGGGGCTCTTAGCAGATCAATTGAAGGAAAAAAAATACAGCATTTTCACAAGGAAAATATGCTATTTATCTAGATAGCAGCCCTGCAAAAGTTCTTGTATACACTAAAATGAAAGCTCAAGAAGCACATATTAACATTTACCTGAATACAGCACAAAGACAGGATTTTTTTCCTCTGTCTTACAGACATTCCCTTCAGGTACTTGTAAACCAATCAAGAAGTTTCAGGAGCACAGTGAATCCTCATAAGCTAAGAGGTAAGACTTAGAATTACTTTTACTTGCTCTAACAGCAGCATTCTCTGACACATCAGACATACCCAAAACAAAATGAAATCCTTGCTGGCACACTGTTTCTAAAGCCATCCAATTCCCCACAGAGTATATAAGCATCTACAGATGGAGATGTACCCAGAACTAATCCCTCAGGATCTCTTGGTGGCACTGATATGCATCGTTGCCATAATGCTAAGATTCCAGTGAGCTCCCACTTGCAAATCATGGGTCTCTTCAACAATTACAGAAATCAAGGAGACCCAAGGACTTAGTTTGAATTCTATTGGGAATGGGTTTTACAGGGCACAGTTCAGGGATAGCAGGAAACAAGGCGAGGCCGAATGTGGTTCTGGGCAGCCTGGTCTAGTGGTTGGAGACTCTGCCCATGGCAGGAGGGTTGAAACTAGATGATCTTTGAGGCCATTTTGAGATTCTGTGAAAGATGTAATGGAGGTCTCTGCTGGAAGGACAGTGCCTCACCAAGGGTTCGAATAAGCTGAGCTAAGGAAAAGAAAGCCTATTTGCGCTGGCATAGATAAATGGTTGGCTGAAAAATAAGAAAAGGAAAAAGAGCATGAAGATAAAATACAAGTTTTTTGGTGGATAGTTGTTACCAGAGCAGTCCTACAAGATCTGCACAGGGATCTGTTCAATTCTAAATAGTAAAAAGTGATGTGGAAAAAGTTAAAACTAACACAGTGAAGACCACAGATGACATAAAATTATTTGTGATAGTGAAGGCTGTAAGTGACTCCAAACAGCTATGGAAGTATCTCAATTCTGAGTGATGAGGCAATAAAATCACAAATGAAATTCAATGAAAATCGCAAATGAAATGTCAATAAATGCAAGTAAGGCACATGAGGTAGAAAAAACAGCTATCCGTATGACTATACTCACAATGATGAACTCTAAATTAGCTATTAGCTCGGAGAGTCAGCTATCACAACTCCAGAAAGAGATTGGGTAGTCATTATGGATAGTGTTTTGAAAAGTCAGCCCCATAGCAGACAAGTGGCAAATATTGCATTGCGATTTATTAGGAAAGGAACTGAAAATAATACACACAGCATCTGCAGAGCATGTTATAAATGCATGGTGTGTCTGTATCTTCAATACCGCTGGTAATTTTATTTACTCAGAAGTTCTGAGAGACAAGCAATTTTGTAAGGCAGGAAAAGCCCAGGCTTTGCAGGACACTGGTATGCAAGGATTTAGTGAAGACACAGTTAAGTTATGCTTCAAAGAAGGAGAGGGGGAGCTGCTTTTATTTATGAAAAGTCTAAGAATCAAATTACATAGGCATGTGTGACAGAAAAAGACATGGGTAAAGATATTATAATACTGTCAAAATCACTGTGACGTTCTAAAGACCAGTGGGGTTCAAAAAGGAGCAAATAAGTGGGCCAAGTGTGTCTTAGAAAAAATTATATGCATTCATCAGTTCATGTAGGGCTTCCTGTATTTTCTTCTGCTTTCAAAGCACGAGTCACTACAGACCATCTTGGAACCTAGTATGTCTATCATACCATTACTATGCTTTAGCATTCCCGTGTAGAAGATCACCTTGTGTGAGTGGGTATAATCTGTACATCAGAAAGCAGAAAAAAATGTGGAACTCTTCTATTATGCCTCTGTGCTACAAATGATCCCTTCCTAGTTTCCTTTACAGAAAGCTGTAGGAACACCTAATTAGACTCTCGAAGTATGTTTAATTGGAAAAGTACTGATTTACATGGAATCTCCCCATTTCAACCTTTGAAATGGAGTTCTTACAGTAATGTGATTGTTGATTTTGATGCTGACACCAAAGGTGGCAAAATCATGCTGCTAAATGGCAGTCTAAGAAACACTGACTTTGAACATGCACATGGTTTGATTGAAAGCCAAAGGCGTAAGTCTTGTTAAGTTCAAGCTGACTCTCGATAGTCTATTTTCCTTAAAGAGGGGTTAGGAGATGTTTGGTCACCAGAACACATCCACACTTTCATTGAAACACTGAATGAGATTTTAAAAGTAAACAACTGAAACCCTCTACAAGCAGGCTGTTACATCTATCTATCTATCTTTCTTGCCAATTAAAGAGAATCCAACTGAAGTTCTTGGTGTTTCTCCACGGACTGCATGGGATTGATAGTTATAAGGATAAATAGATTCACAGATAGATACACTGATATATCTGCATCAGTTCCTGTCTCACAAAGGGCTTCACAAATAAACTAAATGCTGTTATGACTGCCTGTACAGGCACAAAAGTCTGACAATTGTGTCAATATAATCAAAAACATTATGCCAAACTGAGCAACTTAAAATGCACCTTCTCTATATGGACAAACCCAGACTTGATTATGCATGTTGCATGCTTTATTTCACAGTGATTTCTTTCTCTTGTTCTTTAATCTGTCAACCAGGTAGCTAGAAAAGGCTAAGAAACAATGTTGGAAGAAAATTCCTTTAAATATTAATAAATATATATTTGTGTGAGTAATTGCTGCAGTCAGAATCACCTTGGAAAAATTGCTCCAGATTCTGGAAAATAATTGCCATTGCATAGAGAATAATGACATTACTGTGTGTCTTATCTAGTAGCTGAAATCACTGTTGTGACCCAATTAGCCCATCCAGATAAGGAGTGGAGAGAATACTCTTTCTGGAAGTTGCAGAATGCACGTATGTTTCAGGGAAATCATCAGGAAAGAACATGTGGTATCTATCCATTTGCCACTGTAATTTCCAGGGGTGACAAAGCTTGATTTATTTCTGCAGTGTAGCTGCTACTTATTTCCCCACGTGTTTTGTATGGAAATAAAATTCTTAAAAATGGACAGTTACACTTTTACCATGTAACAGTAACAGAAAATACACAGTCAAAGCTAAGGTATGTTTGTGCTGTAGCAACATAACTTTCATACTATGGTTAATCTTGCGGTGTGTTTTTCATCTCTCAGAAGGAATTTGCTTGAGTTGTACAAAGCCCCTCATTTTCCCTCTCTGTTTTACTCTCCCTTTTCTCATAATAGTGTGGTTATAAAGCAGGAAGCACACCATATAAAAGAGCCTCAGAATGAGGTTCTGCTTCTAAGATATATTACAGCAATATTCCAGGAGAGCGAGCTGCCAATTACATAGTGGGAAGAGTTGGTGATAGGTCTTCTTATTCAAAACACAACGGGAGAAAGAAAGAGCCAAAGCATGGATCCTGCACTGCTGGAGAGGGCAGCCCAGCCAGTGAGCGGGGAACTGCTCATCTTGTCCTCTGCCAGGAAGCAGTAGGAAAGCTTCTGGTAATGCTAAAATTGTTGTTTTGTTTTTGTTTTTGTTTTTGTTTTTTATCTAGAAGGAAGATTTTCCACAAAAGGTTAAGTTTTGCACCTGCTTTAGCACAGGTTGAATGATCCAAATGAATACTCTTGTGTTAGATAATTCATAGACAATGGAGAAAATCCACATTTTTCAACTGCAGTATCTTTTTATGTAGTGGTGGAAAAACGCATATTCTTTGGCTCCACTAGCAATCTGAATCTCATTTAAACTAATATTTCTCCCACCTGCAAAAAGCTACAGATAAATCCAGTGAACACATGCTGTTCATGAAGCTCTTTCTTTAAATAAAAAGCAGTGGGGTCATATACAGCTACTGTTGCTTTGCTCCTGAAAGCACTGTGACTCGTTAAAGATGCTTGGAGAGTTAGCAGAGAGTATGTGTCTCTGAAGCATGCCCAGGAGACTGGGATTTAATTGCTTTCTATCCCAGATCTCCTGAATGTTTCCATACTTCTGCTACTCAACTGTTCTTCCTCCACTACATCAAGACAGCAATCCTATCTTCTCGGATGCTGACCAGGACAAAATATGTTAAAAAATGAGGTACCGTGGCACAGAGAGTATAAGGATGGCCCATTATTTATTTCAACATGCACAATTCTTGGCTTCCAGGAGCACCTGTACTGAGGGGTACCTCATATTTGGCAGATGGGAGCAGAGTGATAAGCTCAAACACCCTCTTGGAATGAGATCTGTAATACATCAAAGGTACCAATCATTGTAACGCTTTTCTGTCTCCTTAAACTCCACATATAATCTTAACAAGAGTGTAGTTTCAACAGACTTCTCTGAAAGAGATCTGGACAATGCACTGGATATTTAACTGGAATAAACCATGGTATACCTAGTGAAAGTATATTGTATTACAGCAGTCAAAGATCTGGTCTAAAGTTCAATTGATTGAGAGTATACTTAATGTATAAACAGTTGAGGTGAAGTTACTCTTAACTGTATAAATATATGTGAAAGTGAAATATTTCTACCCAGGCAGAAGCAGGCAAGTTCATGGATAGAAGGATTATCTGCCATATATACTGACTGCAAAAATCCTACACTGCTTCCCATCTCCCATCTCCTTGTTTCATAAGCAGAATAGGAAGAATAACACAATAGCACTCATGGCAACAAACAGCAGGAGAAACTTTTTCAGTTTTTCTTTTTAACAAATAAATATATAAATAAGGTAAATGTCTATGAAGAATATTTATTGAGCTGAAAAGCATTTCTTCAGTGATCCATACAAAGTAATACACAAAGCAGTTAACTAGGCTACAGGTCATGGAAAGTTCAGCTGACACAAATGGCTGGGTAGTAGAATTTTGTTTCAGTGTTTAGAGCAACAATAGTAAACTTTAATAACAGTAAATTGTTTAATACAAATATTGCCTTAACAAGATCTACAGATACAGGACTATGCAATCGATCGCATGGTGTTATATCAATGCATTATAGATGCAAGGGACAGGAGTACCTTATTCCAGGGAACTGCCAGCACACTACCATGTTAATTTAGCCCTCTCCTAACTACTCTTCCTTCTATGCAGTTCAAAATATGGAGAATGTATATATACTCCCTCTATTTCTTCTCTAAAATATCATACCACCATTAAGTGAGTGTGCTATGTCAGCAGTAGGGCAGTTATTCACCCTTTGATGGCAGTTATTGGGCCGTGTCTCTCCTATTCTGTTTTCAGCCCTTTTTTGCCAAGTCCACTTTCAGTAAAAATGGTGGCTCTGCATAGATTAATCAGCAGCTTGAATGAAACAACTTCTGTCATAGCAACAGATGCAGAAAAGTACTGAGATAATTTCTGTGCCTCACGGCTTCACCAATTCCCTCTGTTTTTAGCTAATGTGGAATTTTATGAGACCTAACTATTCCACAAGAATATTTCTCTCTTCCAAATCTGTTCCAAAGGACTTCAAGTAATTTCACAACTACACCCCACTCCCCTGGGTTGACACTACCTTCTGAGTTCTTTTTGTCAATGCAGAAGTGATGCAAACTTGTAAAGATACAGATTTGAAGCGTGGATAAGGAATTGGTTGGATGGTGGCAGCCAGGAGGTGGTGGTCAACAGCAATCTGTCCAGGTGGAGGTCAGTGATCACTGGTGACCGCCAGATGTCTTGGGAACTCATTGAGAGCAGCCCTGTGGAGAAGGTCTTTGGAGTTCTCGTAAATGAAGAGCTGGACTTGAGCCAGCAGTGTGGTCCTGCAGCCTGGAAGGCCAGCAGTATCCTGAGCTGCATCAAAAGTAGAGTGGCCTGCAGGGAGAGGGAGGTGACCACCCTTCTCTGTTCTGCCCTTGAGAGGCCCCATCTGGAGTACTACATCTGGACTGAGACCCTCATCTCAGGAAAGATGTAGAGCTGTTGAGATGAGGAGGGTCACAAAGACAGTCAGAGGGTTGGAGTACTTCTGCTATGAGGATAGGTTGAGGGAACTGGGCTTGTTTAGCATGGAGAAGGCTTCAGGAAGACCTCATGGTTGCCTTCCAGTACTTGATGGACTGATCATTATATTCTAATAGCAATGGAACAAGGGGTAATGGTTGTAAACTGAAAGAGAAAAGATTTAGATTAGATGTGAGGGGGAATTTTTTCACTCAGACTGTAGTGAGGCAGTGGCACAGACGCCCAGAGAAGTTGAGGTGCCCCATCCCTCAAGGCACTCAAGGCCAGGTTAGATGGGGTGCTGGGCAGTGGTTGGTAGCCCTGCCCATGGCAAGGGGGTAGGACTGGATGACATTTAAGGTCCCTTCCAAACCAAGCCATTCCATGATTCTATGATTCTCTGCAGCATCTCCACATCTGTGAATTCAAGATCAAAAACATATTATTCTCTTCAGGCCTTGCAGCAGTTTTGCCACATCTTCTACCACTGTGTGAGCTGCTCCTGGCACTCACATGCAAATTCCTTGGACATCTCATCTCGAGTCCTCTTTCATCCAGTTGGGAATGGAAATAGGTGTTAAATAACCATACCACAAATGCTAATGAGAAAATAATACAAGGTCCCTTTTATCCCAGCTGCAATGTCTATGTTTTAAAGAGGTGTTGCTTTTCCATGTTCAGTTAACTTCTCTACCATGAACTCCTCGTGCTCTATCCTGCTTTGGAAACATCCAGAGCGAGGGTGAACCTTTCTAGTCATAATGATCAGGAATAGGTTGTTTACTAGATGTACAAGGTAACAACCACAATAAAAAACATACAATTTTGAGTATGGTTGAGGGGGAATTTGCTTCCTCTACTAGAAGAGCCTGGTCTCCCTAACATTATTCTCAAACTTTAAGAAACAGAGGACATTCCTGAGCATCCTGTGCATACTTAAATTATAATTTTGATGGTGTTTGCTTCTCTGCATTGTGTAACTTAAAATAAAAGCAACCATGATTAAATTGTTAGTATAAAGATGAGTTTCCAACTTCACCTTGTTAACTCTTTTTCGTATTTTCTATTTCACACAACATTTAGTTTTATTTACAATTAAAAAAAATTTGAAAACATTTTTATGGTTATGGCTTTCCATTGCAAGTAGTTCATTAAAACATCAAACTTCAGTGCAGTAAAATCCCTGACAGAGTAAACAAGCATCTCTGTATGAACCATAATGTGTTCACTGTTGAACTCATACATAAAGAATACCTATAGCAAATTTCAGCCAAAAATAAAGGTACATATAAATTTCTCAGATATCATCAATTGTAACACAACAGCACAATGCAAATACAAACTCTTTCATTCAGAGATGGACCTGAATGTGAAGGGAACTGGTAACGTAAATGCACACTTGAATTCAAGTTCCTGGGGTGCAGGCTGAATCAACTAATACTGGATTGAACTAGAACCTGCCCTAAATAGTCTCTGAAGTTGGGGTTCAAATTCTGAGCAGCTCCAATGTTTTTGCTAAGTTAAACTTCTAAGTTAAGGTGTTAGGGATTCAGCTAGCCTGTCTGACTGATGTTTCTGAGGCTTGGCCTTTTGCTCTGCCCTGATTCCTATCTTGTAAAGACTATTTTTCACTCCTTGCCCTTTTTCTTTCCTTCCTCCTTCTTTTAACTCACCACTAGCATATTTTATAAATTTTAAACCTTTACACATGAAAAAATAAAATAAAATAAAATAAAATAAAATAAAATAAAATAAAATAAAATAAAATAAAATAAAATAAAATAAAATAAAATAATGAAGAATTCTAGGCTGACAGTCTCTCATTGTACCTGCCATCTCCTATTACACTCTGTGACATGACAGACCCTTGAATGAATATGATGTGTTATGACATGACACATGACACCAGTTACCCAACATTGTACCTCATTAGAGGAAATCATAAAGGCATAAAGCAAGGGTGAGCCCATTCCATTAATCCCTTGTTGCTTTTACTGCTGTCATCAGGGGTTATGAGGTTGTTGCATTTTTTTCTTTTCCATGGCCAGTCTTTTCACTGTTTTTTGAGTATAGATCTTTTTCTTTAAAAAAAGGAAATATAAAAATTTTGAAATGTTATAATCCATCACACTTTTTTTCTCTGCAAATCTTGTAAGACAGGCCTAGCTAACCCATTCTTAAGTCTGGAAAGAAAAGAAGAGCTTTTATATCCCTGCCAGCATGCCCTCAATTTAATTAATTCCCAATCCCTGTTTTGATTAGAATTAGTATAGGACAGGTAGGAAAGAACTGCCATGCAAGATGCTGGCTTTCACTTCTAGCCACAGTTTGACAAAAAAAAGACAATTCTCTAAGTCACAGTAGCATGTTTTCTGTCAAAATCTACTAGAGAGAAAAAAAATAAATGCTGTTGTAAGGAAGAAAGCTTATTGTTGCTGTTTCTCATCATTTCTCCCTTATGCTTGATAAATGGTATCACAGGTTCTTCATAATACTTACCTACCAAATATCAGCTCCTGAGACAGTAGATCAAGCCTGCATCATTGTCATGCATAACTGAGCATGGAAAGAAACTTAGGCCAGTTTCTCTTCTGTTTCTCTTTCTGCACATTTCCAAGAAAGAGAAGGTGTAAGGGAGTTATTTTTTGCAGCAGTTAAGCTTCAGTCTTATTTTCCACTTTTCCGCTGAGGTTGTCTCTTTGTGTCCATCAAAGACACTCTCCAGTTTGCGTTAAAATATCAGACATGGCTAACAAACATGCTGTGTGGTGGCTGCAGATCATGAAGGTTGTCTTCCCATGTTTAATAAAATGTTAATAGCAGAGAGTGTGGATGAGAAACGGATGTCTATAAAACTGTAGAAAACGTCAGTAGGCAAATCAGTCAATACTAACAGCAAATTAGACATCTGGAGACAAGTTGTTAGCTCCTGAAGCTACATCAAAGTCAATGAATATAGCTATCACATGGCAAATATTTCCCATTGGACAGAACAGTGCGTGCATATTGCTCAGGTAACTGAAGATACTTCAGGGATCATTTGGATTCTGTAACACTATATTTGATATTGTGACAATGTTTTGTATGTTAAGAAGGACAAAGCATTCCCTCAGAGTTCATTAAACTGTACAGTTAAGACTGATGGTCATCACCCACCTGAGGAAGGCAGATGTTTCCATCCTGTAAACACACATCTGGGACAGTTGCCACCCTTAATGTTCAGCTCTTAGGACAACACAAAGACTGAGTAATCACAGAAGCAGTGACACTAAAGCTGGCTCATTCAGGTTGGAAGGACCTTCAACTGGCCAAACAAAAATGGGATGATGCTGTTTTGCTGTTGTATCTGAAGCTGAATATATATCCTTACTGTTTTATACTGACTCTCGAAGATTTCACAAGATTTACATTCATTTTAAAAGAAGGTGAAACTATTTTTAGGATTGGATTTACCATTGAACCTCATGACCTTGTAACTGAGCTTTCTATTTCTAGACAAATACATGCTACAAATCAGAAAGCTAATTTGCTGTTTGTTAGCAAATGCCAGATGTTATACTGCAGTTCAGCAGAAGAAATCTGAGGCGCTCACCCTGACTAATTGTTACAGCTGGTTTTGGGATGTGTTAACATGGAAAAGATTAGTGATAGCCTCAAAATCCCCAATCAAAATGAAAATCAAAGCCCTGTAGGAAAGCTATCAGCCTTCCAACCTTCATTTTCAATCTGCTGATCCTTTTCTCTTTATTGGCATGTTTTCCGCACAATTTCTGACAACTCTGATAGTCCACTCTCCCTAACAGTGATGAGTTTGTTTTTGCCCCAAATAAGGAACAAGTTAGCTATAAAAACCTGATTCACTGTAGAACGCTTGTTACCCATTTTAATGGTTTTCTCTCGACATCATAGATGTTGAACTATCTAACACAACAGTTCACTTCCCTAATGAAATGCCAGTAAATTCTAGGTCACAGGACACCTCATTCTGCAAAAGAGATATGCACAGACAGACACTGACTTCCAAATTATTCATCTCCAATGCTGTTAACAAGAACCAAAACTTTTCTTTACACAGGGGATCCGTCCTGACCAAGGGAATCATGCAAGATAGCTACCTTATCCAAAAGAAAGTCTCAGTTTCTTGGGATACGTGACTTAATATGCTTTCAGATCTGTGGCTTTGGGATGTATCTGAAAAAGTAATTATTTTTGCCTCTCTAAGCATCTAAGGGTAATGTGCACTTTCTTAATTTTTTTTCCTACTTCTATCTAGTAAACAAAATTCACCAAGAGGGTTTACACTTAGAATTGCTATCCATAATTCTCAGGTACTCTGCTGCGCATTAGACCTTCAATGTCTAGACAGGAGTCTGGGTTCTCTGCAAACAAAATGGTTCCTGTTAAGAAGGACAGGTTCATCCAGCTAAGTAGCAAGCACCAGAGAGAAGCAGGGCTTAAAATCAGAGATAAACCTGATAACTTCTAGGTTAGATAAAGTGAAATGAATAATAAAGAAATAAAAAAATCATCAGAATTATTGACTAGGATTAATGAAAGCAGTCTAGGGCAAAAAAGGCCGCATATGGAAAGTAGCAGTGATGGCAATGGATATAGCATCAGATACTAGTTTACCACTTGAGCACCTGAACATCTAGACATCAGAGGACTACGTCAGTAGAGTTATTAAAAAAAATGACCAATAAAAGAAAATCATTCTCAAAAGATTTTCATCAGGTTAGAGTCCTATTGGCCATGAAAAAAATCTGGAGGATTCTGCAAATCACAGAAGGGTAAAAACATTCAATTAGAGTCTTACATTTTTGTATGAACTGAAACACCCGGACTCGTGGGTGTCTTAAAGTATCCAGTACAGACACCTAGCTCCAAGAGAAAAGCTCATATTTCACAAACATTACCAGAAAGAGGAAACAACTTCCAGCAAGCCCTACCTTTGCCTGTCTTCTATGCAATTAGCTTCCACCTTCAGTGGTCAACTTGCTGCTTTCTGCTGGTCTGTGCCCAAAACTACCAGTCTCCCTCCATGCAACATTTAGGTCTTCTAGCTCCCACACTAGGATGATAGCTCCTATTGCTAGAAGGCCACAACGAGGATTATGGATTCTGCAGCCATGCCCGAAGCCCAACGCTCCTGATCAGACAAATGTAGTAACAAGAGCCTAATCCATGGCATACTGAAGACACTAGAAATGTTTCCACTAATATGAGTGGATTGAATTAGGGCTTGCAAATATTTGGGGTTAGTCGTTGCTGTTGAAGTGTAGTTCTTTTGATAATGATAACGGTTCATATCTGGTTAAAAACAAGAGCTAAAGAAATGACCTTTACAAACTAAGTCCCTATGTTTTAAATTGGTTGACACCATATATTCTTCTCCGTACATTAATGTACAAGTGTGAGAAGTCAAATTCTTCTATATTTCAGTTCTGTATATTTCTCTGAAAACTAAGATGAAGTAGTTTTATTCTGTCATTTTACGGATTACTTCCCAGGGGTGGATTTATAAGAGAGTGTAGAGGAAGGAAGAAGAAAAAGATTGTGGGCATTGTTCAGTGTATCATCTGCTTAATGGTGCAAGGACTGGCTGCACACCCCTATCTAGCTTACAGTAGATCTGAGCAACTCTGCTGCAAGGAGACTTGCTGTGAGGAAGGAAGGACATGGTGGCAGAATGTGGTCATTCACTGGGGCTGGAGAACCCAAAGGTTAGCTGAGATTCCATGTAAAAACCCATTTAATATTATCTCCATCCCAGCGCTGGCCACCAACCCACACCATCCCCAGTTTCTCATCCCTCTCTCCATCACAAAGCTTTTGTCTCCACAGAAGCAGAAACAAAAGTGGTGGGAGATGAGGGGCAGCTAGGCACAAACAAGGGGAGTGTGTAAGATCTGCCTCCTGCCAAGTAAAGAAGTTGTTTTACTTGTGAACCTGTGAAGGAAGTAGGATATTTTTGTTCTCACTAAGGGTCTGCCAGTGACACAGGTGCAAAGGCAGAACTCAAGAATCCAAAATCAGCTCCCAAAGGAGGGAGCACTGAAACCCCAGAGGCAGAGGTGGTATAGGCCTTAAATTGGCTTAAATTCCAAATTGGCACAATTAGTGTAACTTTTCTGCAGCAAAGGGCTGGTGCAAGGCCCACAGCATTGTTTGAGCCCTTACCTGAGCATCCGCAGCATACGGATGAGCCCGCATGGGGTCAGCAGGGCTAGCAGAGAAATGAAAATTCCTTGCTTAATGAGATGGTGTCTCTGCCAGCTCAGTTCAGCTGTGAGGATACCAAGGATGCTGAAAACAGCCTAAAGGGAGAAAACGAAACTGAGTGTCAAAGGCATGTGACAACATCTGTATAATCCCAACAGATTACCCACTGTTCCCACATACCATTGCAATTTCTGTTCCTGTAATTCCCTGTGTGTTAGCCAGATACCATTCTATGGGCAAGGGAAGACTCTGGAAGAATGAGGGTGTGGTGCCAAAGACAAGCACAAGCACAGGACTGGTGTTTCAGATGTGGGGATACACAGCACAGAGCTGCTTTGAGCGAGGGGCCTGATAGCATCTCCCAGGGATGTTTGCCTGGGGCTACTCTACCTTGTGTGTACAGGCATGCTACAAGGAATACCACCTTACACTCAGGTTCAGCTCCTGGGTTCAGCTGCATGGTTACCTGAGGGTGGGAGGAAGAGAAGGGGCACAGCTGACTGCTATTACCACCCCTTCTGGGCAGGGAGGGCTGTCCCATCAGTCCCATTCTCAGCAAACCTACACTGGCAGTTGCTGATCAGTGTGATGAGACTCCACTACCTCCAAGCAAAGCACAACCCATGTTGCTAAAAGTGTATTATCACCAACCTTGCTAGAAAGGGCTTGTCTTGGTTCCCTCAGGCAGGACAGCAGGTGGGGAAGGGAGTGGAGCCCAGCTGCAGCCCTGATGCACTCTATCCAGGCCTTCAGTGGCTGCAGGGGACTGCAGCTAAGCAGGACTGGGCTGAAGCCTGAATGGCCCTCTTGTCTTCCTGTTCCAACTTCAGTCCTGGGCTGGAACAGAGAAGCCTTTGCTATAGGATGCTGACTAGCTAAAATGAACCAAAACCCAGATAAGAGGTATCTACTGATCTTGCCCTGGGCAACACACACAATGGTTTCTTGAAGCGCCCTTGTACATACAATTTGATTGTTTCCTCTTGTGAGCAACAATGGGGAGAGTCAATGAAATCCATTTCTTTCCTGTTCACAGCCTCTTTCTATATCCGATTCCTAGTCCTATTTTAGTAAGGGTTCAAATGCTACTGAGAATGTATGCTGATGTAAAAATACACACCATCCTTGCCTTTTACAGGATACCTTTGGAACATATTTTTAGAGCTAGATTTTATAAAAGCTTGTGTTCACTTTAGTTAAACTTTGGACCAAGAAAAGCCAATGAAATCTTTTTAATACCAACAGAGAGACAGTCGGATGTAAGGCAGAAAAGGAATAAAAAATGAACCACCAAGCCTATTGTCATGCTGTTCTACATGCAATGCTCCCTCTGACATCTATAGGGTTTAAGCACACAGCACAGTAGGCTTCCTTTAATGCTTTTATATACATCAGGGGAGAATTTCCATTGGTTTCTATAACTGAGCTTTATTAAGAGAAAGCCCAAAGTTTTTAAAAGTATGTTTAGAAACAATAGAATTGTAACAATACTGGTGAAGTAGTCTAAGTGGAATCATGTCCAGAAGCATTTAAACTGAAGAATAAAAAAAAAAAAAAAAAAAAAAAAGAAAGAAAAACAATAGACCACTACAATGGCAAAATTCATCAGCTGAGGAAAGCAGGGCAGACATGGTCAAGGCATTGTGCTTAAAGGATATCCATAAGATACACATATACAGTAACAGAGAGTGACATTCTTCATGTTGTATCAGTTTAAAAACCCAGATAGATCTAGATATAGATGTCAGCTACCAGGACAACCAGGCTTCATCGCCCGTGGACATCCACACAGCCAGCACCTGTCTGCTCAGCAGGTTGCGTGCCTCCCAGTGAAGGGCTGCACAGCATCCGCTCCCCGACCCCCGCCGCCCCAGGTGCACCTCCCACCAGGCTGTACCAGCACATGGCGGGCAGTCAGGGGAGGCGAGAGATAATTGCTTGGTGCAGATTGCAGATGGTCACTTCGTTAGTGCCCGTGCAGGGCCACCCAGCACGAGGCATGGGGTCATCTTTGTCCCTGCTAAGGGACATCTGACCGTTTCGTGCCTCTCCCAGAGCCCGATCCAGTGAGATGCTGAGCAAGGTCTCTCACACTAAAGGAATTGGAAACGCAAAATTATCAACCCTTTGGGAGAGAGGCTTGGAAAGGAAATTAGAGAATAGGATTTCTGCATCATGAAATATTAGGTACAGAGAGTATTAAATTGCTCCTAAATGGTGACAAAGGAGATCTGTTTCACTGTCTGTTTTATTAATTGTTTTAACTAAAGGATGTGTCTCTCTTGTGGGGGTATTGACAGTTAATTCCAAAAGGAGAAATATTGCTGATGCGTTACAATCAGGATACCATGCTGATTTTAAAAGATATAATAATCGAGTTATATATGTTGTGCTTCCAAAATTTATTTACTTGTTAAAACCAGGCCTTTTATTGAGAGCGGTTTCATGAATTCTTTCACCAGTCAAGTCAACATTACTGTCTTTTTAAAACAGCTGTAAATCTCTTTGATTGGGACTTGAGGCTGGAATCATTCGTGCTGTGCTAAACTAAACTGTCTTATCTCCTTGAGTGCTATGCAGCCTCTAGCATGTCCAGAGCTGCATCTGCCCATGGCCTAAGGAGGCCAATATTTGAAAGCTATTAATAAAGACATCTGGGGAGGAGACAGAGACACGCCTTTAACCCTCGGTGCAGTGTGCTTGAAGAGATGACAGGGTAGGAGAGGCATACGTTTCCTTTTCCTCTTTCAAGGATAGGGGTTATTTCTTTCAAACAAGGACAATCAGTGCCCTCCAAATAACCCATTATTTTCAAAAGAATGCAGGCTGCTGAACATCTGCACCACAGGACCAAAGGCTAACACAGAGAAAGTTTTCAAAATGAATATAGGAGGAAAAAATAAAATTACCATGAAGCTAGCCCAGGTCACAGCACTCCAGGGAGACTCACACCCATATTTGACAGCAGGGAGACCCTCAGCTCTTTCCATAGGACTGTCAAGTAGGGAGGTCTTAAAACACTTTTATTTGAGGTTGACACTTGCTTTGCATGGGGTAGTCCTGTCTTCTCACTCAAAAAGGATCTCATCTTTTGATGTCCAGGTGACCCAGAAACAGTTTCAAACCAGTCCCACTGTACCTTATTATTGGATGGATCTCAAGCACTATCTAATTTGGAATATACGATTCCCCTAGAAACATCAAATTACAAAGAGCAGACAAATCCCCAGCTTCCATGATGAGGAGCAAGTCTTTGGTGAAAAGCTAGACTCTTGAGGCAAGCTTTATTAAAAACCTTTAGACTGCTAGAAGCAGGTGGTGGGAAATTCCTCACCTAGCCAAAGGCTGAACATTTAAGTCTCTGTGGCCAACCTCAAGACCCAGGAACAGCCAGAGCTGATTCATTACAGACACCCACACTGAAGGGAGGATAAATTCTTTCCAGTGTGGTAAGCAGATGGGACGTTGGAGACACAGCCCTGCTCAGATTGCACCTTGCACAGAGACCATCTTCATCCAGAGCTCCACCTGAGGCTGCATCACCGCACAGCTCCTGACATCACTCTCAAATGTATATCATAAAAACAAGGGGAGGGAGGGAAGGAAAGCTGAGAGATTGTTCTAGAAAACATTCTTGTTCCTGGTTTTCATCTCAGTCAGGTCTGCTGAGGAGACTTCCTTTCAGGTGCAAAAGGTGTTGGTGATATGTCCTGAACAAGCTGAATAGTCCTGTCCTCATACTCCCTACCTCTACATCTCTTCTCTCAGGGGCCATGTGTTTCTCACAACTCACCAGGTCAACCTATGTGTTTCTCTTAGATTACAAGGGGATCTATCTGCTGCACTTCCTGCCAAGCTGGGTTACTCATTTTCAACACCAGGCAGTCAGGAAAGACCATGCTCGTGGCTAGGCAAGAGGCAAGCAAGTTGTCACACTGCAAGGCAGGGCATGCCTTTGTGTCTGTCACTGCTTATTACAGTAGAATAAAAATGTCCCTCTTTCACTGATGCCAGGATTTGGCCTCATCTTTCTTTCCTGTTGCAGCCTCTTCTGCAGAGGAAAAAGACTCAGTCATTTCAGCTCTCTCCTCTGCCACATCTATCTTTTTGATCTCCACACTATCCACCAAAGTGAAAAGAAAATTCAAATACAAGCCCTCACAAAAGTCCTCAGGGAGTACAGCGCTGGTGAGATACAAAAGGCCATCCCTGCCCTTGAGATGAGCAGCACCTATTTCAAAAGAAAGGTCTGTGAGTACATTCAGAGCCAAATCTGGTGGTTTCTCAAACAGACAAACTCTAAGAATACACCTGGTATTTGATGTCTTTTTAAATTAGAAATTTCTATGAGTTCTTGTGGTGTAACAGTGTGATGACAAGGACCCAAGGTCCTTGGGTCATTCCATCCTTCTCAGCAAAGTGATACAGATAAAACACATGGTAAACTGAAGTCACGCTAAATTTACAGTATCTACTTCACGCGCTGCTATTATTACTGTGCAAAAAGCTAAAACTAACGGACTTGCTTCTTTGTTCAAATTCCTTGTCACCACAGAAATCCTACTACAAAATAAATAAATAATGTCATGAATCAATACTGCACTAATAATAGGCCTAACATTCCTCTCAAAATAAATATGTGATGATTTTACCGCAATTAAAATTGCTGTTTTTTTGTTTTTTTTTTTTACACAGAACTCTGAAGCTTTGTTCAAAGCTCGAAGTTACTATTTAGTCTGAAAAATTATAAAGGGAGGAAATTCTTATTTCTGGGGAGTAAGAATCCTCCCACAAATTATATGCTGTTTCCTGAGTGCCACTTTTTCGTATTCCTGAAATTTCCATCAGTGCAGTAACCGAGCAGCCTGAAGTCCAGATCACATTTGGTTTCATTTCAAAAGTGCTAAAGAGATTAAACAGCTTGCAGATTGGATGATATTGCATGATATGCCTTATACATAATCATACAGAAACTGGAGTTCAGCTTCCCATTAATTGTGCATTGATTCACTTTAAACAGGCTCTGGATACAGGCTGAGATGTATTAATAATATTTTATTGTATTTTAACTCACTTCTGCTCTTATTAACTTGTTAATTCCTTTTAATGAATTATTTAGTTTTTCTCATAAGATTTATTAATGTGTCAGACCTTACTTCCACCTGTAGTTTCATATTATGTCTGTGGCTGAGAAGCAACACGGAGGAAAAGAAGCAGAAAGAAATGTAGCAGGGTATCTTTGTTCTGGTTGTACCATGCTTGGCAATTTATTATTACTATTTTGTTGCCTTACTCTGCACGAGTAAATTAACCAGTGAGTGCCTAAGGATATGTAGCACATGTTCAGGATTTGTGGCATAGGAGTGGAGAAACAAAGATGGTAATATCAGCTAATAGGACATCGCATCCCGTGAGGGGGGCTCATTTCTTTTGTTTCTATAATTCCAATAAGCAATGCTAACACTAGAAATGAAGAGAGGCTTTTGTGCCGGTGAGCTTTAGGCTGGCATGCTACAGGCCATCCAGTTGCAACTATTTTCTTCCTGATCAGCTTGCAGTTGGGTGCAAAGTCATGTGGTTTTACTATTCCCCTCCTTCATTTGACCCTCAAGATCATCTGCAGTGTTATCTGTTCGTCATCAAAAACCACAGCAGACTTGAGCAGAATTGGCACAAGAAACCTGAGCTAGAAACTACAGCAGCACAAAAGAGTGTAAGGAGAATGGTGAGGCAGTGATTACTTCCCTGCAATAGAAATGGGTCCTTTCCTCAAACAGAAAGCTTCCAGTGCCCCAGGTTTGTCAGACTGGAAAAGAAGTGGGAAAACATGAAAAGTTTTCCCTTTATGATGAAGAATCTGCTGCTGCTGCTGTTACACTCAGATCAGAGTATTTTCAAGTTTTTAAGTGCTTCGACTTTGATCATCTGATATCCTTCAACCTTGTAACCGCCCTTCTCCAGTTAATGTGTATGCCCCTACCAGGAGCAACACAGACACTGTACCATGGATACAGTGCTTCCAAGCACAAAATAGCCCAATATGTTATGCTTCCAAGTTGTGACAGCTCATCTAGGATTAAAGATTTGTCACATTTTAGGCCACATATTCATATATATATGTATTGTTCAAGTAACTTATTCCCCAGTTTGTCTTGATTTAAAGGTACCAAGAAAAAAGACTCCAGCAATTCCCTGGCTACCTTATTTCACATTTAATCACCTTCTGTACTAAGAGCCTGCACTGCATGAATTTGTGTGACTTCAGCTTTCAGCTTCCAGCGCTAGTTCAGGAGCCCTGTAGTAGCCACTATTTTTTCCCTTTTAAGATCCTTGTACACGCACATCATAGCTCAGCTATTTCTGTGACCCTTTAGTGCTGTTCACAGTGGTTCCCACCTCCTTTTCACAGTGTGAGCACAAGAAAGACAGGCAACACATCAGGATCCCTATCATCAGGTCTTTCACTATGAGACTTCTGTGCTCCTACCCTTACAGACATACACAAGGAGTTCACTCCCTCAGCCCTATCTGAGCATGCTCTATGACCCTGCCTCACCCTATTTATTGTCATGTGTCCCTCATATGCAGCTTGAATTCTTAGCCCTGAAATGCGTTTTTTTTTAAATGTGCCCATCATGCCAAATAGTTTTGATCACTGTGTAATTGTCTCCAGTTGGAAATAGTGTTGCTTATCATTTAGAGATGTCTTCTCTTTTATCACGTCTATGGAATGGGTCTTTTGGGGTGACATGGCATGCAGTTTCCATTTCCAGTTGTGCACCTTCTCCATGAGACTTTGGGCTGTTATCTGGGGACTCTTCTGTCTTTTGGCAAAACCATCACGTCTCCAGCATGTCCAGAAATTGTTCCTGCTACCTAGATAGAAAGAAATCCTCTAAAATCTCTCAGAAAACTTCCTTTTGCCCACTCAGACCGTCAGACGGCTTTGCTGGGAGAGAATGACTGAGCTGGTGGGATTACCAGATCTCGAGCGTGACCACGGGTTCAAGCCTTGGAGTCTTCAAAGGGCACGTCCTTGTGTTATTTCCACATAGCTCCAGGCTGACAGGAAGCTGCACAGCTGGAGGCAGCACAGCACAGTAATGGTGGTGTATGTCTCTTGGTCAGTTTTGGAGAATGGGCAAAGCAAGGACACATCTGACTGCTGCAGGCCGCCCAGACATACCCCAGGGGCACAAACCACCAAGCTGTTTCATGTGGCCTCCCCTTCCCCCAGCACACAGCAGACTAGAAACACAGCATTACAGCACTCCAGCAGATGGATAAAAAAGCAACAAAACCAAACTGAGAGCTATGCCCAGCAGCTTTTAAACTGTAACAAAAGCCTGCATGGGACCATTTTTCAGTGGGGTGTGAGAAGGGCAGGAGCAGCAAAGGGAAATGCCCCGGCTGCCAAATGATGGTGAGAGATGGCTCAGCATCCTGGGATGGGTGGGAAATGATGGCTCAACATCCCAACATGGATGAAGATGGTTTAATATCCTGGGATGGATGAGAGGTGGCTCAGCGTCCCAGGGACCTCATCTGCAGCATCTGGACCTCCCAGCCCTGGACAGCAGCCAACCACACAGCCAAGAGAGCTGACAGACGGCCACCTTCTTCCTCTGGCCTCTGCCCTTAATGGAGCCAGCTAGGAATTCATCATGCCAGTTTTAAACAGATGGAAAGTGGGAAAAAAAAAAAAAAAAAAAAAAAAGCAATTGGATGGGATTTGCCTACCCTTGGCCAAATTTCAGGAAGAAGTTCACTCATTCAAAGAAATCTAGATAGCAATCTTTATTTTTTTGTTTGCTGTTTGGATTTGCGAAAGTACCAGGAAGCAAAGGTGCTCTGGAACTAATTTCTATTGTGTTCTCCAGACAGCTTGCTCTGTAGCATAAATCCTATTAATAGATGACCTCAGATGTTGCCTTTTGAGCGGTAGTGAGTTTTTGAAGAGCATAAGCAATGTTTTTCTGTGGCTCTATAATTTCCCTTCTAAATAAACAGTCTTCTTTCCTCCCTACTCCCACATGTGACTGCTTCATCAGCATTTCCCTGGCATGCTGAACTACAAACTTTCTCTTTTCCGCAGCTGCACTTGTGCCAGTAAAACTCTTAATATCACCAGTAGGTAAAAATCTCTCAACATTCTCCCCATTCTCCTTGTGTGTACATCATAGATACCCAGGGAAAAAGATGGCTTATCCTTCTGTGGTGAGCTCGCCTTCTGTAGCCCTTTAATTGATGAGAAGAAAGGCACAGGAACAAGTGCCAGAGTGGCCATCCTGGCATGGACTGCTGAGCCCTGCTTCCTGAGGCAGGTAGCTGAAGCTGGAAATAGTATGCAACGTTATTATCATCTGCTGAGTGCCCAAAAGTAGGCTTGTACCTGCTGAGAAATAGTCCTCTGTGGTCTCATTAACAGTGGCCATTGCAGTGGAAACTCCTATGCATGTCTTTCTTGGAAAACCCTGATCAAGAGATGTAAAAAATTACCTTGGAACTTGTCTTGTCTCCCTCTTCTTCTCTTATTCCTACATGTTATTCTTTTCAAGTTCATGAGTCTCTGACTTGTTGATGGTAAGGGATCCGCTCAGAATGAAGATGCTGCAAAAGAGGAGTTCTAACATCAGAAAGATCAGCACTTCAGCTCTGAGACAGGGTTTTAATATAAGGATATGCAAAATCCAGTGCTAAAGCTATTTTTCATTTTCTTCTGCTTACCTGTCTGAAGTGGGCTCTTACCAAAATCGCTTTTACACAATTTGCCACAAGTATGACAAAAAGTGCCACAGCAGAAAGGAAGAATGGCACCTGAACTTTCACAAGCAGACCTCCTCTCAGAAGAAAGGTGCAGTGACTTTGGATTTTAAGACCTGTTCTGAGACTCATACCCTCTGCCTACCTCCTCTCCTTCAGCACATTCACCTTGAAGAGTCATGGGGCTCAGCAGCCCCGCTGGGCCATGGGCTGCACACAGGTTTAACACATATGTTCACTCTTTGCATCTGTCACTGTATGTGAGTGTGCTTCCCTACTGTTGTTTGCACAGTGTGGGACCACCATGCAGAACTATAGATCTCTCATTATTAGAGTACTTGGATTTAATCAAGGTTACTGTAGTTTAGGGATGACACAGGCTGCCCAAGGAATAAACAGCATCCCAAACTAGATTATCTAGGCAAATGAATAGATAAAGAGGAGGGAAAGGAAGCAGTGTCTTTGCTCCTTTCTCTTTGCACTTCTGCATTCCAGCTGCCAGGGCCGTGGGCAGCCTTTGTTTTTGCAGGCAGCCAGAACTGCAGGCTGTGTGCATGCTTTCTTTTGTATCAGAGTTGCTGGGCTCAGCGCTGGACAGACAGGCTGGATGCCAGCATTGGGAGGACAGCCTCGGGTCACCCCTCCAGCTCACCCTGCCCTAGATGAGCTGGGGGCAGAAGTAGAGGGAGGATGGAGGAGGGAGAGTGAGACAGGAGTCCTGCAACTCTGCAGCAGCCACAGTACCCTATGCCATAGTCCTCTCACACCTAAAAGCCTGTCTAGATTTTTGCTCCCTGTGAATATTATGTTTGCCACTGTCTAACTAATTTTCCAGTCACACTTGAAGTTTTCATAGTAGGTCATGGATTCTGCAAACAGCTGTGCCTGTCAAAGACTATCATTCCTAACTGGGGGTTACCATGCCCCTACCAGAAAGCATTGTCACCTCCGTTCTTCCAAGAAAAGGGCACACAAGCCCTTCCTCATCTGCTTCAAGCCAGACAGTTAGTAAAACTGCCTTCCTCAGCAGTGTAACCTCACCCAGCTGTCTTGCCCGGGAGCTCTCTCTGGATCACATCTTCTGGCAGAAGTAGTAGCTCCAGCAACAATGACAGGAACGTCTCCAACCTGTGTAGTCCAACGCCAAGAGAACGTGCACCTATAGTTTCACTCAGCAGAACCATCCACAGACCAAACTGGCATGTGCATCTGCTTCCTGATCACATCTACCAGCTGCTCTTCTGACACGTGTCCCCATCCCCATGTCCTGTGGATATCTCATAAAGCTCTGTGACTACCGCAAGACCGGATATGTCTCAGTTTGATGTCCAATTCTGCTGTTTGCAATTTTATGACTGTGGAAAAGGTACACGTTTGAAGTTCACTAGCATAGAAACCATGTAATCACATTTTTCCATAGTCACAATGCTTTCGATTTGGATTTTGTTGTTTTCCCCAGCAAGTCAAAATCAAGGCTGATAACCTGGGGTAGAACTCCCAAGTGAAAAACAAAGAGTGGTCAGTGGCCGTAACTCCCTCCTGCAAGCTGGTTTGTATGAGAGCTGTGTTCTGCTGCAGCACCATGCCTGAGCATTTTAGCATCACAAAACCAGTAAATCAGGTAATACTATGTTGGTGTTGAACCAATTTCTCAATATGTGCTTATGGACTGCTCCAGGCATCATCTTTAAAGGCACAAAAGATGTCTCTAATTTCTTCCAGGTGGGTGATACTGTTCGCTAGCAGCTAAATTTTGACTGAGTGATCACTGCAAAAGCTCATGTCAAAACACACTGCACAATGCTTGACAAAAGCTAGGTATCTCATAACAGAAACCAAAACAATCAATATACTTCACAATGTAATTGCGGACTCCTTAGGCTTAGCACAGTGTGGTAGAAAACCGTAGGTAAAAGGATATGCCTTCGGTTTTACCTTTTTCCAAGGCTGGAGTATTTAATCAGTTGAAGGAAACAGTTAACAGTTGTTTAGGGTTCACTACCTGGAACCATGTCACATGTGGATTGTGGCTCATTCCTCTTTTAACATCTGGCTAGAAAAGAGCATGTCACTCACCCAGATGGAGCTGTCTTGAATGGCGAACTCAGTCATGGATGGAGAACTCATGGGGAACCAGCTCAATGACTTAGGGCTCACTTGAGCTGAAATTGAGGGACAATGTCAAACCCACTTGGACAGAGAAGATCAGAGAGCTGGAGACTGTATCTTCATGACACCTCGTAGAGTCCCACCTTTTGTGCACTCTATCTGGGCAGGGAAGTGTTTGGTTTTGTCTGCTCTCCTTAGGAAGAGCCAGACCTTTTTTTACAACCAGGGTTGTAATTGCATAGCACTGAAGTAATCACTGCAATTAATGCTTATAAATAAAGCTGCCTAAATAATCCCTGCACAATTGTAAGCTGTATAAACACATTTCAATTTTTTTTCTTTCAGTATGAAATTTCCAAGCTATTTGTGCTTGTCCTCACTTACCCAGAGCTTACTGGGACACAAAGCCTGAGGAACTTTAAGCACCGCTGCAAAGTGCTGTTCCTCATTAAATTCTGTCCTTCCACACCCACATCCCTTCTCCTCACAGCATTAGGTGCAGCTGTACCTCACGGCACTAAGCCATCAGCCCCTAGAAGTGATGATAGCCTATTTCAGGACTGCAGCACTGCTGTGAACAAGGTGCTCAAGTATGATACATTATCCCTCCGAGGCTGAAAATACCACCTCTACGATGCTCCTAAACTCTGAGCTAGGTGAGGTTAACAACACAGCCCAGGTTTCTCATGAGATAGAACATTACACTCCTAATCAAAAAATCAAGACTATTTATACATACAGCACACTGGAGCTTATCATCATTAGCACTGCTCTATGTGTGATTTCTGTAGTATCCTATGTGGGCAAAACAGTTTTGAGCACAGAATACTGTTCAAATAAGCTTTAACATGTATGACAGAATTTGGTTAATTAGCACTAGTAGTGGAAACCCCATGACGAATTACTGCATTTTGTAAATTCTCAACTATGAGACCAAAGACTGTCAAACAAACCAGCGCAGGATGCTTCATAGGACTCATTCTCTTGACAGCTGTAGTGTAGCTTAAATGTCTATACTGTTCTTAGGTAAAAGATTACGCTGAGATATTCTCGCTGTGAGCTTTCACTTAAAATAGTTTGATTTATTTACAATGGCACAATGTATTATGTGATAAAAACCCAGAGTGGTCCACCAAAATACATCTCTAATATTGCAATCTCATACACAGCCTGAATTAGAAAAACAAAGGGATGTCTGCCAGAATCTGTGCAATAAAGGACAGATTTATTTTAAACTAGCTTTTTTTCTGCTTTGTCGCATTAATGACATGTACTGTGGGCAATGCCATTCAAATGTTTAAATAAAGATTTAAGTAGCTACTTCCATGACAGTAACCACTTTTCTCTGACTGTGTTTATAAAATTGCAGGCACCTGAAATATGACTCTTCTAAAGGTTCATTTGAACTCAAAATTCTCCCACACAGACAGGATGAATCTTTCTCCAAGCAGAATGCACTTGCTACCCCTATCATAGAGAAATACCACACAGCACTGCTGGGAACAAACTGAAGAATACTGTCCTGTTGCAACTGCCTGGGGTCAATGAAGAAGATATTAGTTTTATTTTTAGCTAGCTTTTGTAGCCTGATTGAGTTTTCCATTAGATAATCCAGTAGAGGTTCTCTTCTCTGCTGCTCTGGTTTTCTTTTTAATCATGAAGTTGGCCATGTTATTAATTAAGAAGTCCTTAATAAACCATTGACTTTTTAATGCGAATCAGAAGCATCAAACACTGGCATCCCTTGACGAAATTTGTTCATAATTTTTTAATAGAAAATGTTCATTGCTGAAGTATCCCAGTACCTCTCAAGCAATTAAGGAATTTGCTCATGATACCAACGAAAAGCAGAAAAGAGATGTAAAAAGAGGATAACAAGTAGTGAACAAAGCACAGAACAATTAGAAGACTTGCTTGTAGACTCAGAGGAAACTAGCAGCATCAATGCCAAGACACAATGGCTGTTTCCATTTTAGATTGGAAGATGACAGACAGAAGAATAGGCTGCAAATTAAAATCAAGAGCCAAACTTGCTGGTGGAAGCTGAACATGTATTTGCTTCTGTGTGAAGCTTCAGTCTTAGGAAAAATCTACACCATGGTATTTTTAGCAATGCTAGTAGTAAGGGTTCAGAAATTATCAATTGGGTTTCCAGAAATCATGAGGTAAGTGTAAAAATTATTTTGATATTTTTCAGAGAAATGCTAGTTTTAATTTTCTTTTTTCTTTTATTCACATTTGCTCTGAAGAAATCTTGAAATTTGTATGCAGCCCCTTCAGGAGCTGGGTTTGTCTTTAAGACAAATATCCAAGGCTGTAAAACTCATGGAAAAAAATTGCTAGAGTTGGCAGTGTATTTATTTAATAGCATTGATTATTCAGGAGTATTAACTCTAGCAGCTTCACCTAGTAGCAGGCAAACATGAACATTTTAGATAGAATTTCAGCATTACTGAGTTGCCTGCTTTTGAGCCAAGACATAGATTTGGATCCCAAAGCATTGTTATTGGTGTTGCCAGGTCTTCACTGGCTATAAAGCAACGCTCGCAACAAGAGGAGAATATTGGGACTTACTGATGCAGTAGACAAGCACCCAGGTGTTAATGCCTCCATGTGTTTGCTCACCACAGCATGCACTGAAGATGGATGAGTGGAGTCACTGTGGCAATGGTGTGATGCAATTGCCTACAGGACAGAGATGCCCCTGCGATGCCACTGGATTAACCAAGCCTGGGACAGCCAGTCACCAGGAACCTCGAGCTGCATCCAAAGTCCAAGGCAATGCCCTCCATGCTTCCCATGGTGCAAGTTCCCAGTGTTCAGACAAATGTGTTGAACCCAGTACTGCCTATCTGCACATAGCACTCAGTTGGTCAGACATGTTTGGTGCAGCAGGCAGGACAGTAGTCAACCAAGTGGAGATATGCTCAGATATTAATTCTCCTGACCAAAATATTTAAAATCCTTTGCAACTACAAATGATCTTTCTGCCTTTCCCTACCAACATCCACCTGCCACTGCATCGGTTTCTAGTGGAACCTGGGCAAGACACATATTTTGCTGCCCTGGTAATAATAGCATCGGGTTATTGGCTTTGTATGATTGGCAGTCAAAACATGAATCAAATCACAAAGAAAGGGAAAACTCCCACTTTGGACTTCTCTGTCTTTTTGCAAAAATATTTAATTCTATGTACTTCCCTATCTTTTCAGTGTGTTGAACATACCTAGCCTTGCTCTTAAAATGGTAGTTTTGTATCTGTTGGTTTGCAGGGTTCTTACACAAGGTTTTGTGGTTAGGAGCCTTTAATTCCTCTCTTCACCCACTTTTTTCTGTTAAAATAAGCGTTTTGATCAGAAGCTAGAACGCTGGAACTGGAAGAGAGTTTATGCAAATCCAGCCAAAGCTTTTTGCCCCGTTGATTCAATCTTCCCTTTAATCCTCATGATGATCCACAGTAATGGATAAAAATTCTAAGCAGGAGCAGGAACAAAAGCCCTCAGGAAGCAATTTTGATTGCTGTGAGGAAGCACTTGAGGCGCCTGGCCCTAGGGAACTCTTCCCAGTTCATTGGAGGCATTCAGATACCATGGTGATGGGGGACTTCATGAATAACGAGATAGATAAATGGTGAGTGCTTTTGATCTCTGCTAGCCTGTATTTCATGTTGTCAACTGGGGAAGAGCCTATTCAAATCTGTCGGCTGCAGGAGGTCAGCCAGGAGAGAGAAAATGTCTTCATTACAGCCTTCTGTTCAGCCAGGCCTCCCAGCTGACCCTGCTGCCCAGGCTTGTCAGTCAGACAGGGAAAATTTTCCGACTGAGGGAAGGCATCACTGCGCCAGATTTATCCATGGCATTGGAGCTGGGAAGCCACAGCAGGAGACCTGTACAGCCTTCACTAGTACTGGGCATCTCCTGCACCATGACAAATGTGTCCTGTCCTCAGCTGGGTATGTGCGGGGAAACCAGGCTAGTTTTGCTGGGTGCTATTTTCAGTGCCACTGGGGTGCAGGGCTCTGAAGGAAGGCGTGAGCTGTGTGACTACAGAAGAGTCTTACTTGGTAGTTAGAATACCTAAATATTAATTGCATTTTCTGCGCTGATTCTTTTCAATCAGCAAGTCCCCTTTCATCATACATTTCAGGCAATAGAAATGGAGTTCATTTTAGTTTACATTTCAAGCTGAAATGAATTTCTACAGCTTCTTTAAAGATTGTGCTCTGGCTCTGGAGGCACAGCCCTGCTGAGATCTGTGGCAACACTCAGGAAGGAAACCTGAGCAGGTTGTCACAGCCTCCTAATGGAGAAGGAAGATTCTGGCTATTCAGGAGGGAGAAGAAGGGCAAGTTTTTGCAAGGAGTTGTGTTCAAAATTGCAGTGAGAGTTACAATTCCATTATTTGGTAATGAGATTTGTAAACCTCATGTTCACAGGCTGAGATAAACAATATATGCTTCCTGAATTCCTCTTGGAAGAAGAGTCCCTTACAGCATAGCTAAATTACACAGTAAGTTATCATTTATAAAGAATGAAAATGGAAAAAGGAGAGAGTGAAATTAATTTACATCTAAAGGATTTCTCAGTTTTTGGATTGAAGGGCAGAGAAAGAAAGCAGTGTCCTCCAAAACTGCACTCTTAATGGGGATGGTTTTACTACATCAGATCATTTCCAGAAAGCATTAAAAAATGTTCCCTTTACTCAAGCCAGACAGGTTTTAATAGTATCAAAGCAAAATATGGCCTGCTATTAGCATGAAATAACATTAGCATAAATAGAAAAGAGTCAGGATGCTGAGAAAGAATTCCACATAAGTGGCCTGCTCATTTCACTAGACATCACTGTAGCTGAGAAACTGTGAAATTTCCATAATAATCGAGTGCAGAGGAAAACAAACAACAATTTTATTGATAGGGAAATTACATCCTGTTGCTGAATATAAAACTACAGCACTGTACAATGGCCCCTTAACGGCGCAGAAAATATATATTAATTTGTATGTGTAAATGAAATGTAAATAAAATACCTAGTTCAATCTGGCCTCGGAAATTTCCTGACAGTGTTTCAGTGCAGAAACCCAGGAGATACATATTTGGATTCCATACCCTAGACCCTAGCTAATGGCATTTGATACCTTTGTGGATAAGATTTACTCAGCTGCTGTGTGGTGACACACTTGTGACAGAAAACGCAGTACCAGCTGGTCTGTGAGATGGTGCTGGCTTCGGAGAAGGGCTCCTTGGGGTTTTCTTTTTTTAAAAGAAGATCCTTCAGCACTTTGTAGCAATAATCCCAGATATTACAGTTTGAAGCAATACTGCTGCAATGCTTAGGACTGTTACAATAGTGCTAGGTTGCATTTCCAAGGGGAAGGAAACAACCCTTTTTTCCTGACTGGGGAGAGAAGGAATAGCAGCTACAGAAATCAAGTTCAGAAGAGGGTGACCATAGGTGGGGTTGTCACCGTATGGATACAGATCTTGGAGCTGGGCAGCCAACCCCCAGTCCCTTTGGCACTGAGCATGCATAGTGTCAGTGCAGAAGCTGCTTATGTTTCTTGATGGGCATCCTTGTGCCAGAAGCAGCAGCAAAGCAGGCAGCAGTTCTGGCAGAAGGACATTCCTCCCTCTTGCCCGTCCATGTGTCCAAGCACTGGAGACCCCTCTCACTGCCACCTCCTGCAGCCATAAACCCTCCTGCACAGCCAGGCTGGAATGCTACCCTGCCAACACAGCAGCACTGCATCCCCTGTGCGCTCTGCACAGCAGTAAATGATTTCCCCTCAGGGCGGTGAGGTGGAGAAAAGGGCCCTGAAATTCAGCCGTGAGCCGCCTTGAGATGTCTCGTCCTAAGAAACGTGTTTGGGGGAGAAAGGTTGGCAGGGGGAGGGGAGAGACTGTGTGGCTGCACAAAGCCAGTGGAACAGTTAATGCTTTAACCTTGCGTATAATTTATACAATAAACAAAGTCACATGTTTCTCTAATAATTTAGATGTAAGCAAATGTTGATTTATTCAGGAAGGCTACTGCCAGCAGCAAAGCCTGCAGCACTGAAATTTGAATTAAACTAGGACAGAAGCAGGCTAGTCTATAATAACATTTGTATAATTTTATTTTTGCCCTTGGCTCAGTTCATTTCCTTCTACAGTAGATGCATGAAATTGGTTCTTCAGCCACCTTTAGCTGATGTTCATTGATATCGGGGGTAGGCAGAGAAGCAAGAGAATGTAACCTTTTTAGACTTTGTGTTTGCAATTGCAGGGCCATGAATTCCTAGGTCATTTATGCCAATAATTTTCTTCTCTGCCTTCTCTTCCTGCAGTAATTTCTGAGCAGCACCATTTAACCTGGAGTGATGGGACTTTTCCCCCCATTTTTTCCTGCATGGAGACTTCTAGAATAGAGCCTGTTAAACAGATGCAAATGTTGTGCTGTTTTTATTCTTTTATTCAGGCCTGAGGGCATGAAATTGGAGTTCTCTTACTCTTGCTTTCAACAAGAAAGAAAGGGACCATACCATACTTTAAAACTGATGGTGAAAAAATGAGCACTAGCACACATATCTGGAGCAGATCCTTTGGCTTGGCTTCCCTTCCAGCATGGAAGGGAAAATATACTGGCTATCAGAAGAGATGCAGAGCAGTGAGAGGCAGTGATTTTGTCAAGGAATTCTGGTGGAAGCAGAAACCTCATTCCCTGCTCAGAGGATTCACACCGCAGAGAAAAAAGATTTTTCTTTTTCTCCAGGGAACGTGCAAGAGGTCTCCAAGGGAACTCAGAGGATACTGCTCAGGGATGGTAATGTTTTGTCCTCAGGCTGACGGGCACTGGTAGATATCTGCTGCGGAGGGGACACCTTGTATGGAGTGGTTGTGACCCCACATCTCCAGCACTGGGAAGATACACAGAGCAAGCTTGCTTTAAATGCTCCTGCAGGCATGGTGTTCACTTTTCCCGAGCTAAAAGGGGTGGTCTTGTGATGAGGACTGGAGATGTGAAAGGAAAGGGGAGGCCAGAGAGGAGGCAGGGAAGGAGAGGGAAAGTGGAGCTGAGAACACAGTGCCAGAAGACTGATAATGTCCCTACCTGGCAGTGTGACAAGGATCATCTTTTAACAGCAGCCAGGATGAGCGAGACTGTTGCACAGGAATGACTCAAGCTGTTTTCTTCCAGACTTAAGCCTGGACAGGTGCAGAAGCCTAACACAAACTCAGGTTAGTGGTGCTCTTACTCATAGCAGTCACATATTCGGTGATTTCATGGCTGTGGCATTTGCTGAAAAGTGTCTTCATTTTTGCAGTCCTTTGCTAAGAAAAGCTCCTTAGTGTGAGTGAAAATCAAACCAAGTCCTGTGAGCCCAGGGCAGTTCGTGGGAACCTTGAATTGCTCTCAACCATCCCTGCAGGCGTGGGCCCTCTCTGTGGCCAAAGACTGAGCCAACAGCACATGAGCAGGAACAGCCTCCTGATGGGAAGCCATGGGTCAGACAGGGTGACAGATGTAGGCCTGAAGTTCCTACCTTAAAATCACAACAACCCCCCTCTCCTCACTACATAGAGATCACAAAAATGGCAACAGCCTCAGGAGAGCAAAGCCCTGAGTAGGACTGGTCGCACATCTAGACATCAGCCGCATCTCTCAGAGGGACATCTGCACCAGTGTTAGACATCTCTGTTACAGTCTGAGGTGGCCAGAGATTAAACCCGAACAACTTTATGGGGCAAAACAAAAAATGCTCTGAAAATGTTGCAGTTTTACCCATTTTTGTAAGGGATCCAGTGTGAGGACAAACAGGCTACATAAGAGAAGGGGTTTCCACACAGATGGAATCCAAAATGCTAGATTTCCCACAGGTATTAAACATCCAGGTTTCAGTTTCTATAGCTTCAATTGTTACTTTTATTTCCTTCTTACAGGTAGTAATCCTAATCTGTGGACAATTCTAATTTGAGAAAATCTCCCAGCGTTTCTTCTGGTCCTCAGTTCTAACATTGTGTAAGTTACAGACGCCTCGAGTCTTATGGCCCCATGTGTACCATCTCACCTGAAGACTAAGGGTCACGTCTTAGTCTCCATCCATCAGCTTTCCCTGATCACAGTGAAGAGAGGGGACAAGCCTCTGTGTGACCATCTTGTCCATCCACCTCTGCCCATAGCAACACATGCAACAAACTGTTCCAGCCCCTGCTCCTCTCCCGAGGTGCCAAAAACAAAGGAAGGGCAATCAGTGATATTTCCTTTGCCAAGCCTGAGGGAACCAGGAGCATATTGCGACAGCAACAGTCACAGCCTCCCAGGTTTCTCCCTCCTTAGGTCATGTGCTGCACCTGACCTGGGGCAAAGTCATGGCTAAACTCTTTGTTACCTTATTATTAATTAAAACTTTGGATGAAATCCTCAGCTGGAGTAAATGCTCATTGCTCCCGGCCCCCCACCCACTGGTTTCTGAAAGCATACAGAAGTAGCCACAATTCTGCCGTTAAAACTGAACTTGGATCACACTTTTGTGGTCTAATAAATAAGTATCACTGCATCCCATTTAGCTCTGTTAATGGCACATTAAGAATGGCATGTGTTTTAACAAAAACACGCTTTCCCCTTTTTTAAAATGCCATAAATGAAGCATTAAAAGTCCCAATCCATCACGGTGACATCAGATCAGTGGACTGTGACTTTTATGACATCAGAGCAATTGATTATATGACTCTTTTATGTGTAGCCTGCTATGCAATGATTGCTCTTCTCTCCATATATTACATCCTAACATCCTGGAATAATCTCTAGAGATAAAAAGGAATCACTGTGAAGCAGTGAAGTACAGTAGTTACAGAATTGCCATAAAACTGTCATAAGAATTGTAGAAACAAAAATGTCTTTAAAGATGGCAGTGTTCCATTATGGGTCCCTAGCTAACAGTCTGCAGTTGCCCTATGCATACTTTATTATATTTACTTCCTCTGGATATTGCTGTACCTTTTTCCCAGAAACTTCTTTGGCTACCAAGATGTGCAAGGCTGTTGGCTTGCATAGTGCAAGTCCCTCCATCCCATTATATCATCTCTAACAGATCTGGTGCCTTTTGTAATAGGCTTCAAGCAAGGCTTCTTCTCAAATAGCCAAGAAGAAGCTGACAGTGAACGGGACATGTAAGCTGTTGGTTGCCATGAAATTGCTGAAAGACAGTTACTCTGTGGTGCTAATAAAGAAAGGTGCTATTAAAATTAAATTCAAGGTACAGAATAAGTGGTTCTTTCATGCGGAAATGTGACATGGAAAGCTCTGTCCAGCAGACAGAGCTCCATCTGATTTTTTTACCACAAATCCATTCATATTTGAGCTCAGTCAACATGCAAGGTGCTGTGATGTGTAGTTGTGCATTTTCTGGGGCTCTCCAGGTTATCTACTGGGAGCAGTGAGCAAGCCAGCGTTCCTTTTTCTCAGGTACAAATTTGTTGTTGTATAGGAAGATAAGTCCCAGCAGGCAAAGATAAATGTTTTCTTTCATTTCTCCCCCTTTTCTAATCTCAAGGCAATTTAATGTAAGCAGAAAGGTGCGACAGTCCTAAGGAAGGTGTAAGTCATCTGAGAAGTTTATGCCTCAGGGTACTGTAAGATGAGCTCTGTCAAATCTCACCCTTGTGCCTAGCGCCTGTCCTGCTGCCTCTGCTCCTGCAAGCGGTGCCCTCTGGCAGAGGAGATGGACTGGGGAGCAAGGGCTGCCATCCCTTGAGCAACTGCAGCTGCTGCTGCTGTGCATGTGAGCAAGCAGCTATAGCCCATCCCCAGGCTGTCTGCCTTGCTAGAGCAATACAACGGCTTCATCACACAGAAGGCACCAGAGAAAAGATGTATGCATAATACAATTTCTACAGGAAACCCTTGCCAACATCCTCTAGTCACCCTCAGAAATGACACGATGCAGCCTTCTTCTTCCTCCATCCTTCCCAACCAGGCATATTCTGGCAGGCTCAGAGTTAGACTAAGCTATCTAAGGTTGATTAATAGTTAGCATTTATCCCTTTCACGAGGATTTGAGCTCTGTTTTACAAGGGCTGGGGGGAAGAGATGTGTGGCCAGGACCTTTGCAAAGGCCCTTTGCAGAGTCCAGGGTGATCTCAAGGGCAGCTTGTGGCATAGGATATTGACAACAACAGAGCCTAGTTTTAACATCCACCCGTAACTCCTTCTAATTTATATGCAGACCGAGCAACAACATTATTGTTCAGCTGGGGGCATATTTAATTGCTGAATGTTCTGCAGATGTCTTGCAGGCTGGATAGATAAAGGCATTTAAGCACATCTTTCTTCTTTTAACATAAAAATTCGTACTTTCCTTGATGGATGTGGAATTTTTAGGACTGAAATCTCTTGCTAGTCCTTTAGAATATATCAACAAGGGTTTAATTCCCAAGCACTGCAAGGAAGCAGTTAAATCATGATGTCTTATCAATCAGAAGAAAAAAAAAGAAAGAAAAAGAACATCTTTATTAGTGTAAAAGCAGTGCTTTTACCTGATATGAAATCCAGGAAGGTCTATTGTTTCTCTAAACCCAGCAATACAATGTGTCAGGCCCTAGCCAGTCACCAAAGAGACTGTAGTTTATTTGAGAGCAGCCTGCTCAGGGCTGAACGCAATGTACAAGGAATCACGAACCTTGTCTTAAGGAGTGTGTGATCCAAGGGCAGCCGTGCAAAGTTTCACTGGTGCCACGGTCCAGCATGGCTCCCATTCACAGGAACACCACATGGTGCCAAGCAATACAGGATTAGGCCTCTGAACGTAAAGCTCTCTGGGAAGAGAACTGTCTTGTCTGTCCCTAGGTCATAGCTTATACTCAAGAGCTGCATATTTTATACTGTCCTTTCTTTTTTCTTTTTTTCCCCTCACACTCTTATTCAAATCCCTCCCAACTTTCAAGAATAATCAAATCTAAAAATTGATTTTTTTAATAACACCTATGATGCCCTTTCCAGCCCATGTCACACAGTGACACCCCTATCCTAGTGACTTAGGTGTCTGATAATTTATCAGGGAGATAGCCATAAGTTAGGCAGCAAACCGGACTCCATTAAAAAAACATAAAAGCTGGGAGGAGGCAACTTGATGTGGCATGGCTCCTGGCGATGAGGAAGCATGAGTGCATACTGAAGCTTAGAAATAGAAAGTGATGTCCTCATAAAAATATGGCTCCAGGCTGGTGTGCCACTAGAAATTCTTCTGTCAGTTTAGAATATTTAGCTCTAAGGGATCTCTACTTTCAAATGGATCTTTTGATGCAAAATAGGCTGCACAGACAGAGATAGTGTTGAAGAAGGGAGAGCTGCATTTGCTCCCAGTGATGCTCAGTAAACTGAAGATTTTTAGATAGACTTTTGATCTCAAAGTAGTGAGTGGGCAGGTGGGTTACCTTGCTGGTGTGCCAGCTCTCTAGGGCCTTCTAACTGAAAAATTTTGCTGATGTCTGGGCTACTAAATAATATTGAAAGCTTCAACACTGCTGGTTATCAGGGGAACCTCTTTAGCCTAATTTGAAAGCTCAAAGCTCCAGGCAACTGATTTTTTTTGGTTACAGGCTCTTCTGTGTGATGTTCCAATGCAGTATATCCAATCAATGATATGATATCACGAACAGTACCGCCAAGTGGATGTTTATTCCCCCTGTGTTTTGTATTTGACTTGTTAAACTGCAAGAAGAGTTGGGGGAACAAACAGAAAGAAGAAAAAAAAAAGAGAAAAAAAGCAACTTCTCAGCTCCCCTGCTGCAGAAATTTTAAACTAGTGAATACACAAGCCTCAGTGCTCCAAGAGAAATGAAAAGAGAGGAAAGTGAAAATATATACATATGTATACACATGAAGAAAACATGAGCCACGGTCGTGGCAATCTGGGCTCCAATGTGCCAAACAAAAGGGGTTATTCCTCCGAGCAATCTTTGTGCCATAAAATTTAGGACACAACAAGACTGTTTTATGATCACATTGTAGATTCCACTGTAAAACTATACAGTCACAGTACAGTAAATTCCACTGAAGATTAGGGCAGGCAGGCAGTCTCTTTGTTGTTTTATTTTTTATTTCTGTTAGGTTGATTGGTTGTTTTTTTATTTAATATTACACCTTCTGTAAAAGTCAGTGGTATGGATAGTCTGAATGGCGAATGATCAAGGTATTCATTCTTTCTTCTCTAATTTCTCTCACATAGAGGAATTGAAGATCATTTGGAGGAATTACAAGAACTGTGAGGCTTCTTTCCATGCTGATTCTTTTTTACACAAATAATAATGGGCCAGGTCTTCACATGAAATAAAACAGCCCAGACAGTTTCATTTCCAGTGTGTCTGTGTAAATAACCTTAAATAGATTGTATTTATTAGTATGCCAAAAATAAAAGTAAGAGCAAGCTGCATGATGAATGTTTCATTTATAGAGGGTGCCTGATATCTTCTGAGGTTTTGGCCCAGAAGAACAAGAGCATTTTAAGGAACCTCCCTTGATTTATAACTCTTTCCACTTAATTTGTTGTGTGCTCTTTCATCTAGTCCAGTAATAACACAGAAGGTGATTCAGAACTAAGATTAAGCAGGTCTAAATTGTAAGATGATAAGTCTTTGGAACATACATTCTAGCTCAGCTCAAACCATCCTTTGCATAAATTACATTTTTCTGTGCATACAGAGCTCTGCTTTCTGTCTTGCTTCTCTTTCTGCTCTGCTCTGAAGCAAGCTGCAAGCTTACATTTAGGATGCTGCAGTCCCTGCTCAGTGAGATAAATGTGATCATGGGAGTTTCTCCTTGTGATTTCATACGGTCAGTTTTAAGTCAGAACTTGTATTTGAACCCTATTAGCTGCAATGATTAGACAAATGGAACTAAACAGTGTCAGGCATCTAACAGAGGCAAGCTTCCAATATGCACTTTGAGCTCTTTCTTTCTTACACTGGGAGAAGAATCTCTTCTTTTGCCTCTATCTTACCAGTGCTGAGTGACAGCTGATGGTGTTGATAATGGTGTGCTGCCATTGACATGAGCCAGACACAAAGATGCTCCACCCTGCAGGGCTGTTTCCTGCACTCTCCATCACAGTGGTGCACTTATCAGGCAGTTAGTGCTTACTTTTACTTTTGCATCCTAAAATATGAAATCGTTTTTCTGTTATTTGCATTTTACTACGGCAGAAAAGTGTCCGTGGGCATGCACTGGCCTCAAGTTAAATTAACTATGTTGTCATTTAACTCAATTAGATCTCTGTCACAAGAATCTTTACAGGTATTTCACGGTTACTTTGTTGGTCTTTGTCATCAGTGAGACACTGAGGAATGAAGCAACACTTTCATTTTCACACTGAGTGTATTAACCTCATTCACAAGTAAAATGTTATCCCAAATTAAAAATATCGTCAACATAGTAAATGAATCATTAAAGTTAAAGTCAGGTATGCTGCAAGTGGGCATAATCAGGTGAGATCTCCTTTCTCCCTTAAAGGCTTTGGCACTGGAGTAAGAAACCAAAAATAAAAAATAAAATAAAAATAAAATAAAATAAAAACACAAAGAAAACAAAAGTTTGTGGAGCAAGTTCATCCAAAACAAGCAGAACTGCCTTTCTTACATCTTTCTGTTTTCCTCTCTGCATCCCCAAGGCTCAGATCCATTTGTCCACCTTTTGGATGACATCAGCTTCTACCATTTATGAGTGGTGGGTGGGGGGTAATTGTATAGAAGCAAAAACTGCCTCTCTGGGTACTTTGTCAAATAATGAAAAGAACAGCATTCTCCAGATAGAAAGCACCATGGAAGAGCAAAGAATGAGTACGTTAGGGAAGCAAGGTGAGCCAGAGTAGTCTCCACCACAACAAGATGGAAAAGACCAAAAGGTCTGCCCAGGTCTATATAGGATCTACGTAGATACCAGGAGTCCTGAAAATTGTGCCAATATCTGCCAAAATGTGCCTGGGGTGGCACATGGTTGCTTACATGTTGGATTCTACTTGAAATGAAACTCAGCAGAACCAAAACTGAGTAAAACTGGCAAGTTCAGGCAACCACTTGATGAACATGCAGGGTATAATCAAGAAGGAAGAAACTGAAAAACAAAGAAAGAAAGAAACAAACAAAAAGCCAACAACCCATGATGTTGGTTACCCCATGTAGAGACTGCATTTCTTTCAAAACCATAGCCAAGAGAGTCACAAACCCAAGTGTGGTACAAGCTCAAATGATGTAGCCAGTGGCAGTAGAAAGAATGTTTTCTATGCTGTTGAAATTAATCTGGTATGGAACTAGCCACAAAATTTGATGAGTTGACAGTATAGCGATAGTAATTATTTTACCTACTGTCAGCTTATTTTGCCAGTGACACATGATAGATTTGGAGAGATACCTTACTGAAACATCATGATGCAGACTTTCTGGAAATGCAACCATCTCTGTTAAGTATTTGCAGCTATTTATTTTCCCTTCGTACTGAAGGAATGTAACATGTCTTTCTGTCAAGTCATAACGCAGAAAGTACACACAAATGAATACTTGTCCAAACAATAATGTCAGAAATAACTCATTTTTTCCAAAAGGTGAGTTTTAATTGCTGACTTAATCTAGTGTAATAACAATACAGAAGCTTTAGGCCTCCGCTCATTAAAGCATTTAAACATGCTTAAATATCATTGCACTTAATGAGACTTAAGTCTGTGCCTCAGAGTTTAGCTAGTTCATTGACTTGATGCAGGAATGGAGTACTAAATGTTGGCCAATTAAGATGACTGATGATTCCATAAAATAGCATTTGAATAAAAACTTCTAAGCATAAAATTCAAGAAGGCGAGGGAATTATTAGGCTAAAGGGCAAAACAAAGCACTTAAAGCCAGTGAATCCTCTTTCAGCTCCTATGAGCACTCTTTCTAAGGAGGAGCTGATTGGAATATTCCCATACAAAACAGAAACATTAGAACGCAATCAAATGCAGACATGCAGCAGAATCTAGAAAGTCAAGTCTTCATATGAAAAAAACACATTTTGAGAAGGTGACATTCCCGACAAATAACAGTCACAAAACAGACCACTTCCCATTACTGGAAAATATGTTCTGTATAGGGATAGTTGTCGCCTACAGTTGCTCAGAAACAGCAGGTGGCTGGGCAGGGAGACCGCAAGTGGAAACTGAGAGACTCTTTGGGTTGCTTGTGACCCAAACAAGCTATTTCAGAGTACATTTACACACCTCCCAGCAACTTTCTATGCAGTCTGCCCAGCAGTCTTTCCAATTCTTGCAATTTTCTCTAAAAAAAAATAAAGTATTATTTTAGGAGGAGAAACTATTCTGAATACAATAATGATTTCATAGTTCATGATTCAAAAGCTAGAAAATGCATGAGTTTTGTGTGTAGCCTTGTCTCCGTCTTCTCTCTTACTGATAGGTAGATAGATAGGTCAGTAGGTAGGTCGGTAGATAGATAAGTAGATAGATAGATGGATGGATGGATGGATGGATGGATGGATGGATGGATGGATGGATGGATAGATAGATAGATAGATAGATAGATAGATAGATAGATAGATAGATAGATAGATAGACAGATAGATAGACAGATAGATAGACAGATAGATAGACAGACAGATAGATATTGTAGATAATGATAGGCATGTTTATATACACATACATACATATATGTAGAAGAGTACTCACTATTACCACACCCGTAAGGGAGTGCCCATAAAACTGAATAATGTTTAAAATCTGAGCAAAGCATTAACAGAACATGTTTAGTACCAGTACTGGAAGTAACATGAAATTGCAGCATGTTTATTTCTACAACCTTACAGTTCCAGTCTATGCTATGATCTCCACAGTAAAATGAATTTACAGAACAAATTGGAAATGAGAAGTACAACCCTGGGGTCCAGGAATGGGATGGGCAGTTCACATTTATTTGCAAGTTCCTAATTCACTGAAGTGCTATGATTAAAGAAGCCAAGGATTCATTACAAGGAAGATTGACACTTAAATCTTCCACTTAGTAAAGTTTTGTAACTAAATTAGAGAAGAATAGAAGATTTAAAACACACATTAAGAAAAACAAAATAGAATAGAATAGAAGATTTAAAACACATATTAAGAAAAAATATCCTGCAGCTGCATAGCTAAGGCCATAGAGAGAAGTTGTTGCATCAACTTTATTCAAGACAGAGATTGTGCCTTTGTGATCTTACGACATCATTTCTCTCCAAAAGCTGGCAAGCCTGCAAGTTCCTTTCACAAATATAAGTCATCTGCACCAACACAGGAGAGTTAAGATGATTTATTTGGATTTTCTTCAAACTTTTGACAAGATCCCTTACTTAAAGAAAAAAAAAGAAAAAAAAACATAGAAAAAGGCTGTACTGAGGGAAAGAAATGTTGTTCTCTGTTGTAAAAGCTGCACTAGGAGTCAAGAACTCCCACGTTCTCATTGTATTTCCTTTGATCTATATGCCCTATTCATAATAAGCCTGACATTTATTCCTTTGGTGGCTTTGGGCAAGTCATATAATCTCTCTGCCTCTTTTTCCTATCTTGGGGGCTATTGCATGGATTAGTTGGTCAATGTTTGTAAAGCAGCTGAAAGAGTATTGACTCGATTCTCCCAGGGAAGCAGGGACACTCGCTTCTTGGGAAGTTGTGACCAATAAATTCTAAGGCTCTCTACAGGAAATAAATGCCAGAATAAAAATGAAGCCAGCCTTGATACCAGTTATACCTGTTTTTATTCAGCTTGTTCTTGCTAAGGGTTGGACACACTGACCTCCTCCCAGAGCTGGCAAGGGAACTCAGGACCCTCCTGGTGTGACTGACATCTTTCAAGTTCGGACTGTTGCTTTTGGAGAGAAATAAGGGAGAATGCGCTGCTCCTGAGGGCCACACTGTAACCACTCCCAGCAAATGTTTGTGCTAGTGAGTTGGCAGAGAAAAATAAACAGTGAGTGAGTGACAGTTGCTAATGGTACTCATTGTCCCATGTAGCTGAAGAGGATTGTGAGAAGACTGAGATGAATTAAAAGGCATTGGTGTACCCTTAATTTGGGGATGACTGGCAATCATATGAAATTTATCTTGGACAAGCATAAAGTAATAAACATTGGCATTATTCTCTCTGTGATCTCATTGATTTTACTTTGAATTAAGTGTGGCCTGAATTTTCTATGCAGTCACAACGTATATGTTTCCACAACTATCTGTATGCAAGCACAGAGAAATAACAGAGAGGATTGCTCCTGTGCTAGTGTCAGAGTGGATTGGTAGCTGACCACTGAGTTAAAAAAAGCAAATTGAACACATTCGTGATTAAAACTATGAGAGAAATCAAGAGAGACAATATCCTGGCCAAGCTATCGGTAAGAGGCAACAAATGGCCAGGCAAGGAGGAAAGAATGTTTTCCCCATATTTGTGGCTGTTCCTGATCATTTTGAATATTGGTTTTCACTGTTGGCTGGTGTCGTGGGGAGACAGAGAGAGGCCACTGCTGTACGAGCAAAACTTTTCTGAGGAGGCAGACAAGTGCAGAAGACAGAGATAGGGCAATTTTGCCTTTGTAAGTGCACTTCAAAGATACCTGTGTTTGTGGGCAGTGTAGTTGCAGATAAAAAAGGCGGTCAGGTGCCTTTCCATAGAGCCCTATCCCTTCCTTTGCACCAGCTACACCAAACCATGGACCCTTTGCCAGAACTCTTTGATATTATATCTGTCAGGGGAGTGTTCCGAGCACTGACGTGGCCTTGGCAGCAATCCTTGCTTGCCAACATGCTCTTTGTGAGGTGCTGTTTTCATACTACCTTCCCTGAATTGTCTTTGTATTCATGTTTGGTGATCGTCATGTTCTTTCTCTTCTAACGGCTCACCTATAGGAAGTACACTCCATGGTTCAGTTACTCACACGAAGACTGAAGACTGGAAGAAAACCAACAAAACCCCAAGGAAAGCTAGCAGGAGGTTGGCTGACAAGGTAGGACTTCTCTCAACATCTGTCTCATGTTGGTTGAGACAGAGAAGGGCTGCCTTGAGTTATCTCTGGGAACACTGCCCTTGCATGAACTAGTACAGCAATTTTCATTGACTGTGGCATGAGAGGGGGAGCTTTTCCAGGTAGGCACTTTTCCCTGGCAGACATTTTCAGCCTTCGCTTTAGATGACTGACTCTGTGTAGGCAGTCAACTGAAATCCTTTTTAAACTTGTAGGTCACTTCACATCCCCCAGCAGTTGTGACAGGACAAGCAGGGCATGGATTAATATATTGATGGGCTTCTAACAAGCCACTACTTTTGACCCAAAAAAGAACAAATAAGATTAGCGATAGTGCTATAAGGTTCATACTGCTGACTCCTTTCTCTACACAGAAAACCTGCTGCTGTCTGGCACTACTTAGTGCTTACAAGTCCCTTGTGTAAAACAAGGTATTGGGCCCTTATTAAAACATAAAGATCACAAATATAACTGCAGGTGTGATATACACACTACATAAAGAACCAAGAATGAAATAGACAAGTAGCTTAACATCTGCTCGCTCCTTACTCTTTGCATAAATGCATGCATCAAGTAGGGTCAGACTAGCTCAGCTAGTGGTGTAGCTCAGCTTCGGTTATTCTTTGCAAGTCTGGGAAATTACAATGATGTAAAATCAGTAAGAGGTAAAAAACTGCTGCTTTTCATGAAGTGGCTAGGAAAAAAAATGAAAACATAATTGATTGAAAAGTGGATTTCTCCAAATTATTCCAAACAGAAAAGTACAGCTGCTTTCCGGGGATTCCCGTTTCTGCAGAGAGAGATCAAAGGTATAACAGCAACATAGGGATTTCAAAGCTCATGCATAACACTGAAATCTTAGAGTAATTTAAATAAATACAATACGAACCATAATACACCTTTGTTTTGGAAAGTCCAACAAGCAATTGCTGCTTCTTTAGTAGAAGGGTAGTGGGTACCTCTTTCAAACACATATTTTTAAAAGAAGCACTTTGTCTACAGTGAATATATAAAATGAGTCTGGTTCCAAAATCTGCAGATCCCTCACTATAATAATTAGACTAAATGTTTGAAGGTATAAAACCTTCAAACTGACTGTTTCTGAAGGTTAAGCCATGTTCAGATTCTACAGCCTGACTCTTTCTTCAACAGGATCACACATTTAACCACCCCAGAGCATGATACACTCCCAGTCTTTGGGTTATTCAAAATGCAGATATGGATGCAGGCTTTATAGCCTGAGTTTCTCTTGAGACTGTATTTCTTATCCCTCTGAAATATTCCCTTAGTGGAATAGGATGATCGGTTACATAGAAATTCTTACTTCAAGAAATTATCTCATTGTATTACCACACTTAGATCGCATGCCACATTTTCTAGAAGAACGTGTATAAAAACAAAACTATATTGAAAGAGAGCACTGTATCATCAGTGTCAGTTTACTCTCTGGAAACCTGTGGTATAGTTAAATAATGCTCCTGAGAACAGGGGTTTTAATGTTCAAAATCTGGAAAGGAAGGTTGATGGAGCATTTTGTTATTTAACAACATCAAACACCTCTGTGCATTGGCTCTGTGTACACAGATACACTCAGGGAATACTTTTATGGGTAGGAAAGACTAGAGATTGACACTCAAAGGATGAATGAAGAGATATACATAAATTTTATATGGTGCCTTGAAGGTACCGCCATTGTGTTATAGGGCTCCTCATGTGCAGTTTTGGCTCTAGCAATAGTACCGTGAAGAAAAGCTAAGTGGCTCTGGACGAGGTGAACTGAGAATGAGTCAGATTATACTGTCTCTATGAATTGTGTGTTTTGCTATAGAGTACTAAAAGATAAAATAGCAGAACCAAGTTAATCAAATGCTTATTCTACTCCTTACCAACTTCCCCCCACACCTCCAGCACACACGCACATATGCACACACACACCCTTCATCCTCTTTTCCTCAGTGTAGTCGTTAATTAAGATCAGTTGAGCAGTTCAGTCGAAATGGTCTTAGAGCAATTTGTACAATCTCATGAGATACATTATCAGTTATGCCCTGAATTCTGCATGCTTTATCTAACAGTTAGACTGGCTGAAGTTTCTTACATGTTCACACAATCCGGTCCTCACATGACTATCAGGGTGCATTAGTCCTTCAATAAAGTAAACTTCTTTATCTGCAAAAAAGTCTGCCTTTTGCTGACGTGGTGGAGGGAAGAAGTTTCATATGTACCAAGGGAAAAATCGAAGTACCAGGGGAGGGAAGAGAGAAAGAGAGAATATCAGAGGATTTCTCAAAGTTCATTATAAGTGCGTATGTACATAGGAGGCAATTACATCAAGATTCATAGTTTCAGTCCTGCATGCTCAAAGACAGTCTCCTAAGTCTGTCCTTTTTTGCCTAGCTACAGGTGTAACGATTTCCTGGAGTTCTTAGCATCTCTGGCTCCCATTGCTGGTAGAGGAATCTAGGGGCACTGAAAGCCTCTGAAAAACACTCATATAAGAGCCCTCCAAAAAAAGGAAGACACAGAATCTCAGAACTGGAGGGGCTGGAAGGGACCTCTAGAGATCATATAGCCCAACCCCCTTGCCAAAGCAGCTCCCTAGACCAGGTTGCACAGACACATTTTCTATGAAATCATTCTATGGTCCCTTTATCACCGGTACCCACAGATTCTGCTCTTATTCCCTGAAGCAGATAATAGAGAGCTTGGAGCCCAAGGTACTGAAACAACGGAAGAAACATCACCTCCTCCTGCAGTTCGAGGCAAGCAGGGTTTTCATATCTGGGCAGCTAAGCACAGAACAAGGGCATCTGCATGGAAAGCAGCTGGGAACTGCAAGTGGGAAACAGTAATACTGAGATTCTGTTGTTTTTCTAAACAACAGGACAGAAGTGGCATAAATGATAGCAGTGCATAAGGAGTCCTTAGGGACGGGGAGACTTGCTGCATTAGTTCAGCTACCATCCCATAACAGACCTGTGGCATGATTTCCTATCATTTTTCTCACATGTGCAGAAGGGATACTATTGCTGAGCCTACTTCACTGCTCAGTATGCTTTGCAATATTCAAGCCACATTATATTTAAATAATAAAATCTATCTCTTTAAATGCTGCATCAAAATATTATTGATAATAATGGAAAAGAAAACCAGCAGTATTTTTTGGCAGTCTTTGGAGAAAACGCGTCTGTAGAAACAGTTTCGAAATCTCCCTCTTTGAATTCAATTTAAAATCTTATACTGTTTTTTTTTTTTTTTTTAAAGAAGGAATAAGTTACAAACTACCCAAATTATCTAATGCAGACAACTGTCACTTAGCTTTTATTTCCACACTGACCTGCACTCCTTAATATTTTTGCAGTGAGATTGCTGCACACACGAAACTTAAGGAACCACAGGAGGAAACTTTCAAAAGAAGGTCAAGCTGACATGAGGGCCTTCCTGAGAAAAGCCCTGGTCCTTGCTTCCAGACAGGATTACAGCTAAATCAGAAATAATGCCCTTTAGCAAATGGACACATATGATCTGCAGCAACCAGAAAACCTGTCTCTTCAAGAAGCCGCAATTTTCCAAACTGCTAACACTGACAATGATGCAGCAAAACTACTATAGATTTCCAGAGGCTAATTATGAACAGGTGATGATTTGAGCAAAAAATTCAGAAATCAAATACTGAGCTCTGTTTGAGCTCATTAAGGTTGCTATTCGGCATCAGTAAAATATTTATAATGCACAAACACAATGAAGGTTTATGTAAACCTGCTTTTAAGGGAAAGAAAAATATATATGTATATGTAACTCCAAATAAAACAGAAAAGAATTTGGTTTAATTCATCCTCCTTTACATGCAAATTACCTCTGAGCAACTGATAAAGGTAAACACCACTAACTTATTTAGATACGTATGACAGCTCATATGGGTTAGACTAGTTTCTTGTGAGCCCTACTGATGTCAAAAATACATCCCCAGTTAGAGCATGGCCAAGTGAGTAGTAAATTGAGGTTGAGCACACTGGATGCTGGGAGGAGTCAGGAGAAGCACAGGCAGGGGCTTTGCTTCTCCTTGGAAAGTACTGTGGAAATGTTTAATTTGCATGTAAAAAGAGATGCAGATGGCCCTTCAGTGTAGTGGTTAACCCTGACATCTTTTGAGAGCATCTCCATTTTATTTATGTGCACTTATAGTTTTTACCATCCTATAAAGGGACGGAGGAGGCTGGAGTCCCATCATCATATGGCAGTGGACAAACGGAAACATCAGCATCTCCCCAGTACAGTTTGCATTGAGCATTTGCCCTACCCTATAGATCTGATGGGAGACTTAAGCCCATAATTGACATGGAAATGAAAGTTTTACCAAATTAGTCTTCTTGAAGTAATAGATGCATTTACTTGCTTGTTAAAAAAATGTATTTTTTCTTATCTTCTGACACCATCTGAGAAACCCTTTACCACAGGTAAAATAACGGCATAATAATACTGTTTCACATTTTTTTAAAGGCTGCTGCTTCACTATTTTTCTCCACTTTTCTCTGCATTAGCCACACACAAGTTTAAAATTAAAATCTGTTCCCTTCCTGATTTTTCCCTCTGTATTATGCAGGTCGCTAATGAGTACTAGGCTGCTGGCATCGCTTTACTTATTTATTAGAAAGAAAAGAGCAGTGAAGCATTTAAAACAGTCGCATACAAAGAGCCTTTTTTTTTTTTTTTTTTGTGGTGACACAAAGTGAGATAGAAATAAAGTTAGGTGAAGACACAGTTCCCCCGAACTCTGTAAACTGATCATTCCATCTGGACGGAAAACCCGGAGCCTTTTCTTTACTGCATTTCAAGGCTTGAAGTTCTTAAGCCAGCTTTAAGTTCTTAAAGATGACTCAGATGCTGAAGCCGCACAACATGAGTAAGAGCAGCAGTGACAGTGTTCCATCCAAAACCAAGTGGGGAAGGCGCAAATGGCTGAGGGGAGCTGCTCCTCTTGTGTGCTGCTTGGTTGTTGGAAGAATCTCGAAAACAAAAACTCCAGATGAAGCCACATTCCGTATCTCTCGGGGCATATAAGTGTTTGGTTGCTTAAAGTTTTTTCTTTTGATTTCTGTCAGCCATTCTCGATTAATTGACAAATGTCTCTGTGCCTGTTATATCACAAAGATGAAGCAGTCGCAAATCATGCGATTCTTATGTGCGAAGTGACCACCGCCATTGAAAGAGAAAAGGGGAAAAAAAAAAAAAAAAGGAAAAAAAAAAGAAAAAAAAAGAATGAATTGGGTTGGGTTGGATGTATTTTTAAGCAAGAGAATTGGCCATTCCTTAGGTTCCATCGACTGCCTTAGGAGGAAAAGGCAACTGTTATATTTTGCATTATTTTCTTTAAGATGCTAAACAAAAATATAACAAAAAGCTAAATGCAGATATTTGCTGGATACGTCTGGTTCTATTTAGGGACTTCATCGGGCAGTTTTGGCCCCACATCCTGGTCTTTGTCATAAGAAATGTCAGCAAAGTCTCTGAATTAATGGACTGTGAAGTGCTTAGAAACATACCGTTTCCAAAAAAGTATGTTGTAAGGAAGTGACACTAATGGGAGGCGACCCACGGTAACCCACTGTGACAAAACATACATAATTATTAAGAAATTGATACATTTCTGAACACAGTAGCCTTAAATGCAGCAATATGTAATGGAGTGGGAAGTGAGGAATGTCAGGGTCAGGGAGCCCCGCTCAAGAGAAAGATTTCCCAACGATTGAGTTATCCCTGGTTTTGTTTTCCTCAGGAGAAGGGAGAGGAAATGTGCCGGGCTCCATTTTAATTGGATAATTGGAGAAAGAAAGTTAGTAGCATTTGTGAGCAATGTCACATGAACCTAATTGGTAAAATCCTGGGTTTGCTTACATGGATTTGTTTTCTTTTAATTTTGCTGCTTCAAAAATAAATAAATAAATGAAATGAAATAAAATAAAATTTAAAAAAATGCAATGCAACTCCTTCAATCTTTTTGGAATTCTGCATGGTTGAACATTTGAAATGAGTTTGTGTATCACCCCCAGGCACTGATTCAGACTTGATTGGGGCAAAGCAGACTCCATGTGCTTATTTTTATACACGTCATTTGGGAAGTTATATAGCCAAGGGAACAGAAAATGTGTTGCTCTGCTGCCAAATTATCACATATCCCTCGATCAAAACGGGAGGTGATCCTAATCAACAAGTGGTGTGACCTCGGCGCGATGGCAATGTCAGGTCAGCTCGGGAAGCGGGGAGACAGATCTAAATACAAATAGAGAGAGAGACAGAGAGAAAGAAAGAAACAACCAACAATCCTTATAATTATCATCATCTGCTGCTTTTCCCTCTTCTGGCAAAGAAACACTCCATCCATTTGCAGAAATCGCCCGCGGAAACGTTACATCAAAACTAATCACAACGATTAAAATCAGCTTTTCTGTGCAAGAGGAAAGTAAAAAGCAAGTTGGAGGCTGGAATGAGACTGTTTTTTCCACAAAAAAAAAAAAAAAAAAAGAATTCGGAAAAAAAAATTACACGCGATATATATATATATATATATATATATATATATGCACGTTTCGAAGGAGATCAATTTAATGCCCGTGTGATCAGTTAATTTAATTTAACTTTTATTTCGGAGATTGATTCAGACTGGAGGTAGAGACATGAGCTAATTGTATCCTGATCCTTGCCTTGAGGGGTTTCAAAGCCCTGGAGCAACTATTCTCTGTATTTTGCTCTGTCTACCTTAGCCAAGCTATTGCATTTCTCTCTGGTGTAGCGAGGAGAGCAGACCGCTGCCGGGAGAGAGAAATATCGGAAGTGTGAGTTGGGGGGGGGGGGGGGGGGAGAAAGGGGAGAGGAAAAAAAAAAAAAAAAAGAGAAAAAAAAAAAAGGAAGGAAAAAAAAAAAAAAAAAAAAAAAAAGAGGGACACTTTCGCGGCTCCGATGTTCCAGGTAAGGGCTGCTCGGGATTGTTGTTGTTTGCAGCGGAGGGTGCGGAGGGACTCGGGCGCCGCTCGCTTCCACGCATGTGCCGGGCGCTCGCACCCCGCGCGGGGACGCGGCGCGGCCGCCTCGCCCGCCGCGCTCCCCCGCGCAACTCGCGCCCCCGCGCAGCGCAGTGCCGCGGGGGGGCGGGGAGGGAGGGAAGGAGGGAGAGAGAGGGAAGGAGGGGGGGGGGGGGGCCTCGCGGCGGCGGCGGCGGCGAGAGAGCGGTGGGGGGGGGGGGGGGGGGCTCCTCCTTTCCCCACCGCCTCTCCGAGGAGGTGGGGATGGAAGGGGGGGAATTATTTCATTTAAATGTTGATATTTTCGCGCGGGGGGTGCGCGGCGGGCATTGTTCTCCGGCGGGGCTGCAGGAGGGGGCCGCCATTGTGTGTGTGTGTGTGTGTGTGTGTGTGTGTGTGTGTGTGTGCGTGCTTCCCCCCGACACACGCACGCCGCACCTCACCCCACCCCCGCTCCGCCGGCCCTCCGCGATGCATCCCCTCCGGAGCCCCCCCGCGGGGCCCTTTGTTGCCGGAGCGGCGAGCGAAGCTCGGCCCCGGGGCCCTTCCCCCTCCGCGGCCCCGGGGGGGGAGGCGGCGGGGCTGCGGGCGAACGGCGGCAGCGAGGACGGAGGGGACTGAGCTCCCCGAGCGTCCTTCTCCGGCTCCCCCGGTGTCCGGGAAGGGAGAGAGCAACGGCACGGTCTTAACACCCCCCCCCCCCCCCCCCCCCCAAAAGAAAGAAAAAATTCAAAAAAGAAAGCCGTTCGCCGCCTGTTTTCAATCAACGAGATACAAGTTTATTCGAGGATGCCCCGCGGGCACCGAGCGTGCTGGGATTGTTCGGGCAAATGAAAAAAAATAATAATACGGGCGAAACGCTTCCCAGCGGCTGGGGCAGCCCGGCCGCGTCCCCGCAGGGCTGCGGGGAAGGGACGCAGCATCCCGCTGCGCCGTGTGCGGGGGACGGCGGCGGGATGCCAGCTGGATGCCTTATGTTGGTTCCTAGAGCATCCCCGAAACGCGACTTTCCGTCTCCTCGGGGGCCTGGGGTGCGCGGAAGGAGGACTCGGGGTAAGCGGAGGAAGTTGGTGCCTCGCTCAACCGAGCCGTCAGAAAGTGGAACTTTCATTGATCCCGATTGGGTTAAGCCGCGCCCGTGCGAGGATGCTCGCGAAGTAGTTGGGAGGCACTCGGCGAAAGTTCCCCACGCGTATTCAAAATGACTGCGGTGGTTCGGGTGTGCGAGAGAGCCCCGAGAGCGGCACGCAGCTGCAGGAGCACACGCTAGAGGTCCCTCTCACCGCTGTCAGGAGCCGGGCTGCTCCGGGGTTGGGGCTTCATCCCGGCTCCGCGGGGCTATGGCTGCGAAAGAGAGCGCTCGGCAAACGAGAGGTTTTCGTTGTGTGGGTGCTGTGGCTGTCCGGGCCCTCTGAGCTCCGAAAAACGAATGTCAACGGAGCGAATGACGCTCTGTGTTGCACGAGTTGTCTCTGAAGTACCTTTGCAGTTTGTTGTTGTTGTTGGGGCCGAGGTCGGAATTTTATCCGTGGTTTTCCCCGTACGAATGCTGTGATGGAATTAATCGGTAACGCTCGAATAAGGACTTCAGTCTACAGTTTGTGAGTTCTGAAGGCGAAATATGCAAGCGAGTGCAAATATGAGTATTAAGAATAGTCGGTTAAGGTGATGGAGGTGACTAAAAGCGGCTGATCCCACGCGGTTTCCACATCCAGAGCGTGTGAGAGAACTAACCAGTCCCCCCAGCCTTCGTGTATTACAAGCGGCATTATCACCATTTTACGGATGGAGAAACTGAGAAATAAAAAGAAGGTCACTGACTTGCCTGGAGCCATATAGCAAATAAAAGATAGATCTGGAATCAGCTAGGACAGATTTAGATCTCTTGCGGATTTGCACTGTTGTAGCCATTGATTTCAGCGGAATTCTTCCAGATTTCAGTCAAATTCAGACCTGAGGTGTTGCTCCGTCCCTTACAAGCTGCCTCCAATTTAAAATTCAATTTGAAACGTGACCGAATGAGACGCCAGAATTTAGGGGGAATGTCTGGTGTACATCTGCTTTTCGGAAGACAGATTGTTGCAAAACTTTAGAACTGTGTTTTCTCTCGATTCCTTTTTTGTTCTTTCCGCTACAATTTCATCTGTCACATCAGCGTAGTTCCCTAGTTGATTTTTGGTATTGTTTCTTTAATGAGCAATTTCCTCATGTCTAGTGCAGCTTTTGTTGCTGCTCTCCGAGAAGCGCTACTTACCAGATGTCTCCGACTGAAGCCTTCAGTTTGAGGCTGAGAACAACCTGAGAACAAATGATTTCACATGAGGAAGGCTTCCACTCGTGCATCTTACTCATGCAGAAATGAAAAATCGAGTGGCTATCAGAGATCAAAAAGCCACCCTTTCCCCTGCTTGATGGGAAGACCTGCGCACACAGGCTCTTTATTGGATTAAGCTAAGTTTATGTATGGAGAAAATGTGATGCGAAAGGAAATGTTCACTGATTATAACAAATGTGAGGGCATTATTCAATGTGGGGTCTCTCGCAGTTAACAAAATATCGTATCTACGATTCACAGTCACACAGAATTTCATGCGAGCCCATCTGGGAAGGAAAGATATTTCTGCTTTCTCTATCCCACCTACTTGAGAAACATTTTCAGGCTACCATAAAGCAGACACAGACGCACAGACTGTGATGGTGGCACGATACTGTTCATTTATTAACGCGTGCTGGTATGCACAAACCACTACCACTATGACAGTGTAGCATCCTTGCTTTTGTGTAACTACTCATCAGCTGGGTTTTGGAAGGTGCTGATGCTTCAGGGAGCCCGTAGTCACCCACTGTTGCAAACACTCCTACAGCAAGGATGAGATGCCCACCTTGATGTGTGAGGCAGCAAGGCACTGAGCTCAGGTGAAATGAAGAATGTTTCCGTCCCCTCATTCCTGAATTTGAGCCTATATATTTAGGAAGTTGAAAACAGTTAGGTGGGAACTAGCTTCACAGAGCGTGTGTGATTTGTTTAAGATCGTGATTCACAAGCTGAGCTGAGTTTTAAATCCCAGAGCTTTTGCCCCCTTTTTCCATTCTGTGCAGTAAGATCCTGTGCCTCACTTGCAAGACGTGTTCAACTCTTAGCTGGTACCAGAGGAAAAAAAAAAATGTTCAGAAGCAAATTTTAGTGGAGATGCCTGCTGTTACTTATTTTGGACCCTTCTACACTACTGTAGTGGAGCCAAGTTGGATCTCCTTCCAGGAAATAAATTTAGTTAGCTGGTTTTTTTATGACAGAAACATAACTCCTACTTTAAATGGAATCTCTTCTGTTGGTCCACATTGCACTTATGTTTTCTTCTTACAGTCTGGGTAAAAAATTCATCTCTGGTATAGTTCCATCAACTTCTGTGTTGTTTCACAAAGAATTAATTTGCCTTACTGTGCTAAAATACAGATTTCTGTGTCCTACTTTCCACAGAATACAAATCCTTTTTTATTTTTTTTCTGATTGAAATCAAATAGTATGAAACACAGACCTTCATTTGCATCTTATCCACTTCACTACTTGTGTGAAGGCAGAGGTATCTCTTCTTTCCCCACTTCTCCGGTAAATTATGTTGCATATATTTATACACTCAGAGAATGTTTATGGGTGGGGGGAGGCAGTAACTGCTATCTTCCTAGCTGATAATACCTTCAGCATTTTTTTAAATGTACATGAAAGCCATGAGCACATTCCAAATTGATGATGTGTGTTGTAGTTTTAATAATCTTGAGTTGTCTGCTGTGAATTTTAATCATGTTTTTGATCCAGAAATCAAACAACATCCCATGCCCAAATGAACCAAAGTGGATGCTGATACGTGCTGAGTTGTGTTAAGCCCATGTTTGTGAAATGAACTGCTCGCCCCACAACCTTCTCCTGATAGCTGATCATATGGCTGGCTGCCCCCCTGGCAAGGGAAGCTCCCAGCTTGCTGTGGTTGGCAGGTTAGCATAAACGTGGCTTTGCAGGTGGTTTATGAGTGTCTGTGGTGTATGGATGAGGGATAAAAACCTTTAAAGTGCTTGTTTGGGCAGAGGACAGCTCATCCTGGCAAATTATGTAGTGGCTTTTACTCACCTGGCTTTCCTTGCTCAATGCTCTCATACATAAGAAACAGACCTTTGAGGGAAGAAAAAAAAAAAAAAAAGAAATAGAAAGTAGCACTGCACAAGAAGGCTGTCCACAGAAGGGAAGGATTTCTCTCTTACCCAGGCTTTTCACTTGCGATTCTAAGGTGAGACCTGAACAGCTGTGGTTATTCACTCTCAGCCAGCGCCGGTGGCTCAGTTCTGCTCCAGACCTTGGGACTGGTGTAAGCATCTCAGGGATTTCCTTTATTTTCAAGATGATAATTCAGGATGACTGACAGGGTAGCTAGCACATGGAACTATGACTGGTAGTACATAATCTCAGGCATATGCCTTCCTGTCCCATCTCTGTGTGACTATGATGCCCTCTGTCAAACACATACCTGGTATGGGGACCAAAGCATCTCCTGCTGATGTAATACAGTGTGCTAGGCTTCATCTGTCATAGCCTTTAGAACTGTGAAACCCCATTGGTACTTGGCTCAGCCAGAAATTATGGGAAGTTGTCTCAGGTGAGTCAATTCCAGCAGAAATATTAGTACTTCAGTGCAAGGCACAGGTGAAATTTAATCTAGAGCAGAATGCACAACTCACAGCATCTGTCTTGCAGAACAATGAACTTGGGCTGGAAGCAGGGCTAAAAGGATGACCAGGGAATGGAGTGAAAGGAGATTTAAAAGAACTTGAATGTCTGTCTTAGCAGAGAGTAGTTTGGAAAGAGATATGACTGTTCTCTATAAATGTACACAAGTTGTAAATCCCAGAGAGAAAAATCCGCTCAAGCAAAGCGATGATAAATGTGAACATAAACAAAGCAATTGTTTCCAAGAATGCTTCCTGATACGGTATCTGGAATATGTTGTTGGAAGTGAGATATCCTTGAATTGAGTAATGGTCTGCTCTGAGCATGTGTTTAAAGCCTGAGCTACTTGGAAAAAACATACAAAGGATGCCATCTCTTTACCTTGGTGATCTTACCTGCACTGTCCCAATAGTCTATGGCTGACTCAGCCTTTTTTCATCAATAATTCTGTCAGTGGAAAAAAGTTTGACTTTTCTCAAGTAAAAATATATTTTCCTTCTAAAAAATCAGTTCTGTTTAAAAGCAGACATGATGGGATTCTTTTACAAAACTGAAGCCAGATATTTCTCACAACTAGCAACCACAATTTATTTTGAACTTCAATTAAGTAGAAATTTGAAAAAGACCATGTGACAGAAAACTGAAAAATTATCTGATTTTTTCACAGGAAAAAAGTCCTCAGCCAATGTCTGCTGTTCTGATCAGTGAAAATTTTGCATGTTTGTCCATGAAAGGAATTTTTTATTTGCCCTGTCAGTAGATCTATTGTTGATTCTCTGTTCCAGCTGTGAAATTATTTCTCTTTCTGTAGTACTTTTTTTTTTTTTTCAAGTTAAATCGTTAATGCTTCTTGTTCTCCTCTGTTTTATTTACTGACATTCACTTCAGTAGGAATTCACTTTCTACTTCATTCAGTCCCCCAGGACCTAGACTCCATGTTCCTTGTGGGTCCTTTCCAACTCTGGATGTTCTGTGTTTCTATAACTTATTTTCATCATACTCTATGACAGGGAAAGGACTTAATAAAGAAACATACACAGAGAGCCTTTTTCTCTTCTCCCCACCTTCTTACAAGGCTTAGAAACATCATCCTCATCATCTGATCACCCTGTAAACTTTCTGCACACTGGCTTACCTGTATACCCAGCTTACAGATCCTGTTGGGGAAGGACCTCCTCTCCCTCTGTAGCAGATCACTAAAGGTATTCAACAAGTAATTAATAATATTAGCTCCTGCTATCAGTGTTGCTAGAGAAGCAGAAGGAATAGAGGAGAGACAAATACTGAGAACACATAAACAACTGTTGGAAACCAAAGTGTTCAATTGATCAAAGTTAAGGCAAAGTATTCTTATGAAATAAAAGCAGCACTTTTTCCTTGTGTGAATCTGAACTTGGATTAGATGGAAGAGGAGCTGTGCATCTTGTGTCTTACAAAGGAAACACAGGCCCAGAAGCATGATAGAGAGATGAAGATAGGAGTGCCATGTTGCCAGACAGAGGGGAAGGGGTGAAGCGGGGTCTCTGACTAAAGTTATGATGCCTGTCTCTCTGAGGTGTGCTTCTTTTCAAATAAGGCAAGGACTTAACTTTGAGGTTCAGTTAAGACATCTTCCTAAGTGAGATCAGTGGTTCATCCATTCATTGTCAGGACCCATGCTGAGTAATTCAGGTCATTATCATTTCTGGACTCAGTTCTGTACTCATTAAACCAAACAGTTCTCTAAAGACTGACGAGAGATGCTAGAGATCACTCAGATAAGTTGAACACCGACCTTCATAGCTTACTACTGGTAGACGAATTTGAGACCATTTGTATACAGCAGCCTGATTAATTCTAAATGGAGTGGCAGGTAGAGGGCTAGATGGGCGTTATGATCTGTGTTGGAGGGGGCCTTATGGGTGATGTCACCTCTGGTGAAAGGGAAAGAGAGAACGGTGCAGTAGAGTTTGGAAGTGGCTGCATATGTGAGCTGAGGGGAAAAGAACCAGACACCACAACCTTCCTGACCCTAAGCTCTTTCTTGCATCGGCCTTTGTGTACAAGGACAGTTTTGGGATTCCTGGAGGCAAGTTGAGAATATGGTTTTAACTGTTAGCAAGACTGAGTGTCAAAGGCTGTTCTGATGAACAGGATTCCTGAAGAGTGTGTAGGCTGTTTTGAGGACATACGAGAAATCAGCTGCAGCATGTGCCAGATTTTCTGCACTCAAGCAGGTGACACTCAGTTGGGGAATACGAAGAGTTAGCTCATGCTCAGGAGAAGAGACGGTTCTTTCAGAGGAAAAATGGAGCTTTGAAGAAGTAGTTTCTTTAGTTCAAAAACCTTCTGTATTTATTACTAGCTATAATTGTTACTTTTTTTCTTAATCTTATTGAACAATTTACATCAATATACTGCAACTGAGAGTTCCGTGGGTTGCTTAGAGATAAGCTGTAAAGTGATATCCTTATCCATTTATAAGCTAATGCCATTTTGAAGTTCAATTAGGTGCCCTCATTTTTTATGAAGGGCATCTGATTTCTCCTTCACACTATTCACTACTTTATATACCTCAATTCTCTCATCTTTTACTGCTTTCCTTTCTAAATGAAATGGTTCTGGTCTTAATCTTTTTGTTTAGAAATACCCCCGCATGTCTCTAATCATTTTTGTTGCCTCTGGCTATCTAACGTAGCTATCTAGCACTCCCATCATTGCATCTCACTGGATCTTTTAAAGTGAGTTCCAAAGTCATCAGCACAAAGGAGACTGAAAGATGGTTTTGTGGCTAAGGTACATCACTGGGAGTCCAAAGTCCTGCTTCCACCTCTCCTGCTCTATAAGCCTGGGCTAATCACTCAGCTGCAGAGATCTGCAGTTTCCCTTTTAGTCCTAGGAAGTGGCGCTGGGACTTTTCAAGTAAAATATGTTAAGTGTCTGTCTACGCCTGGATGGAAATTATTATAGAAGCACAACCGTATTATATGTAGTAGTTTTGATTGTTTTTCCACAATGGAGTTGCATGTGTGTTGAAATTTTTAACTTCTCCCTAATTGTCTGATTGCACGATGCCTGCCTGTTTTCTATTTGTTACACTGCTCTGATATTGGGTTCCAAACAAATTCAATTAAGTCAGTTTTCTTTGTTATTTTATGGTGAGCTTCATATGGAAAGTATGAGTTACAAACTATTTGGGCCAAACAGACACATGGCATTCATGCGTCCTTGGGGACTTGGAAAGCCAGCGCAGTTCTGCTAATAGTGAAAAACAGAATCAAATTCCAGCCTCTTACATGCAAGACACTGCCCAGTTCCTGGAGGTGCTGGATACCCCACCGTCCCACTTGTACTTCATGTTTATAGTTACAAAACTAAGGTACATTTACTTGCAACTAGGCTTGGCTGTTACGTATTTCTAGCACACCTAGTGTTCTCCAAAAGCTCATGTCAGGTCTGGGGACTAACGTGGCTTTCTGTGTCATTGGTGTCCCATCATTTCTGGTGTATGGGATCCGAGGTGTACCCTGCAATTACAACCCATGCTCCAAGGAACTTTACAAGCAAACATTCCCAAATGTCAGCTTGCTGCAAAATGATCATGGCTGGATGATCTTGGAGTATCTGAGCTATTAAATCCACTTTAAAAAAAATGTATTTTGCCACAGAAGGTGCTTAAGAGAATATGCCTCCTTGGTAAGATGCTACTCCATCAGAACAGCAAAAGCAAGCTGCTCAGGTATTTATGGTGCAAAATCAGGGAAAGTTAAATGTAAGCTGTATTTTTTCCTTCCATTCATTATCCTCCTAGCCCATACCTCCCTCTTTACCTTGATGTCCACCTCTCCTTTTGTGAGCAGATAGTCATGTTCTGCTCCCATGAATACCCCAGGTGGCACTACCTTCTGCTGTTGGCTGGCTGAAGCCTCTGCTCATATTCCCATGCAGGCCCAGGGTTGTTCACTACTTCTCGGGTCTCCTTGGGAAGGAACCAATCCTACAAGACCCTCCTGATAACCCTGGCTATGTTAATCGGCCTGTTTGTGTAATTAAGGGTAATGCAACAGGGCTCGGGGACTTTGTTGCATCAAGAGTCTTTGCAGCTTTGAAAGAGGAAAAGGGTGGTTTGGCCTTTGGTAGGGCTTGGAGGGTTTTGTTTCCCTTATGCCTTATAGCTGGCATTTTGTCAGAGCCTTCTGCTCGCTAGCATTCCCACAACACATGAACATGCTCAAAGAAAAATTTCCTGTGAGAAATCACTGGGCTTCATTAGATTTTCAAAGTTCAGAGCTGTGATCCTCTTTACTCCTCTCCGGCAGCTGGCCCTGCCAGATTCTGACTGCTTATATGAACATTTGATAAATCTCACTGTGGACTATATTTGCTCTTTCACCCGAGCAGTTATCACACACATTTCCCTAACACTTTAAAATTATGCCTGCCAAGCATTTTCTGATGTAAAGTTAAAAGTCATCTATTACTGAAGTGATTTTTCAGCCCTCCTGGGCATGTTTTTCTTTCCTTTTTTTTTTTTTTCCTTGTGTAGTTCAGATAGTTTCAAGCTCTTTTAAACAGGCTGCCAAGGGTCAGTTTGAAAATACGTATCTTTTTTTTTTTTTAATTTTCTGTGCCCTAAAAATACATTGGTGCTACTCTTTTCTTTTAAGATTCTCCTTTTAAAACCAAGGTCTAGTGAATGTAATGTCGCCTCGCTGCAGGACTTCAGCTACCCACATCCAAATAAACCCCACACCACTGTGGGGAAGTAAAAGATATTCTTTTTGAGCTGACCTTCACTACACAGTGGTACCTATCACCTCCAGACCGGGTATGTGGCTTGAAGGGTGCCTCACCTCCTGCCTGGCTGCTATGCAGCAGAGGGCAATGGGTTCTTGCCCAGAGCCAAGCTGGGATGTGGCTGGAGCAGGCAGCCAGATGGGAAACACTCTGAGCTCCCCACCTGGACCCGTGTGAACCTGGTTGCAGCTTTGCAGCCCAGTGATCTGGTGTCATTTATGGCCAGCCTCCATATGCAAACTCTTTGGTCATATTCAGAAACTTGCCTGGCCCTTTCATCATTTTTCCTCTTCTTCTCTTCCCGCATGAACAGTACTCTTGCTTTCAGTGTGAGGAAGGCTAGTTGACAGTTCTTTCCCTCCCAGCCTTCTCATTTTCTCATTTTGCCCCTTCTCAGTGCTCTTGGCATTTTTGTTTAAATGCCTTTCTTTTTTTCCTTTAGGTTCCAGAGCTGATTGAAACTGATTAAAGCAGTTTGTCCTACCACGGCGAGGAGTTGTTAAAACAAAGCATGTGTGTCTGCTGGTTTTAAACCAGAATGTTTCTTGCAGTTTTCCCAGTTTCTTGTTTAACAAACATAGTGAGACAGGATCACAGTGCAAAAAGAAAACAAAGCAACCCCTCCCTTCCTGGAGAATGCCATCCTGATAACACATCCAGCTTTTTTCCAAAACCCTACCAGTGCTCTTGAACTTACTGAAGCATGCTCCAGCATAAAACAGCCTGACCAATCTTAATTTGTCATTTCCCCCTCACAGTGCCTTGGCAGAATTTGTATTTGAAATGCATTTGCCACTTGTTTGTGTCACAACTCTGTTTCATGCAGTATATGGAAGTGTAGAAGCATGTGCCAGCCTTAAACAAAGAAGCTAATGCAAACATCTCCCACCCCAGCACAGAACAAGAAACCCAAAACATCATACAAAGCCTTCTGGGTGGAGAACAAAATCTACCAGGCACCCAACACTTAAATTGTATAGCAGTTAAAATATAATCCTTTACATTTCTTGGATTTGGGAGGAGGAGAGGGTTGGAAAGAAGTACAGAAGAGGAAAGTAGACAGAAGTGAAGACATTACAATCCTCAGCCTCTGCATGGAACTACTTAAGCATACCATAATTGCATCACAGGAGGTATGCATACCCTGAAACCAAAAAGGAAGCAGGAAGGCAAGGAAAAACAAACACAGTATGATGAACCAAACAGGTAACCTCCAGGAAAAGGAAATCTAGCCCTGGCTAACCCAACAGAAAGAAACGTAAACTGGCAAGGAAGAGTGAAAGATGGGAAACAGGAGGACTGAGAGGAAATTTCAAAAGCAAACGTATTTCAAGAAACAAATAAGAAATACATGAAAGGGAATTGGTGGATTTGCTAGATCAAAGAGGCTGTTAGAAAATGACAAGTGTATCACAGGGCCTACATTATGTCCTCCTAATAGCCTTCACTGGTCAGAAATATATTCACTCTTTACATATTTTATTTGATTACTAAAGATAAAGGCCTATCAAACATTGGGTATCACAAGAGAAGCTGCAGGACTGACACGCTAAAGGAACAAACCTCCCAGAGCTGATGGTATTGATCAAGGCTGACAGCTGTTAAGAAAATAATGCAACTTTCCCTTATAAATGAACTACTTTGCTGTACCAAATAAATGGAATATTTCAAGCTTTTTCATTTAAAACTGAGTTCATCTCAGCCTAATGGAAAAGAAGAAAGGGTGAAATACGAAGTAGTGAGTTGTAAAACCTGCAGATGAGCTTAATGCTAGATGTGGCAGAACCAGTAAAGGAAAAGCACATCTCTCTTAATTTCCTAAACAGTCCTTGAAGTCTCTCAGTGAAGCCATGGGTTAAGCAGAACCATTTAACATAAATATTAGAGGGAGTTTTGACAACTCTCTGATAGGTTTTCTCGCGAGATGAGAGAAATGTTATTGTTATGAAATACCAAGCAGCCAGGAGGCAAGATGCAAAGGTAGTGGAGTCACCAACCCCGGAGGTATTTAAGGAACGTTTAGACATTGTGTTGAGGGACGTGGTTTAGAGAGAACTATTGTTGATAGTTGGATGGTTGGACTGGGTGGTCTTGTAGGTCTTTTCTAGCCTTGGTGGTTCTAGGATTCTATGATTTAAAATAGAAAGCAAATATCACCAGAATGAGAAGTGAAAGGTCAGTGAGGTTAGGAAGCAGAGTACCCCCAGATAGACCCTAAGGGTAGTCTTTAAAATTTTGATCAATTATCTGAACAATAAAGCGGGATGTTTGGACGTAATAAAATCAAAAATCTCTGTTCCTTTGGGCACCCAGGGCAAGACAGGACTGAGAACTTGGGGACCCAAATACAGCTCTGTGAGGAGTAAGATGAAATTCATTTTACTTCTTTGACAACACAGAAAGTGACAAATGTGAGAAGGAATATTCTGAGTTCTCCACATACGCCATCAAGTTATGAGAAACGTCTTAAAGCTTTATTTCATGTGTCACATGCGGTGTGTGGCTGCTAAAGGCAGTGCTACAGCAGCGGGGTGCAGCAGACAGCACACAGGGCTCCTGGAGGTGACCCTCACCTCCTGCACTGGAGGTAAGGATCTCCTGAAACAAACCTGGGAAAAGCTTTGTCTAGCAGCACCAGCACTGAAGCTGAGATTTTGTTCATTTGAATATTTTTTCTGAAACATGTATTTTTGGAAAATCCAACCCGTGACGCCAGAGAACAATACAGCTATAGCAGACACCTAATGAATTTCTAGTGAAAACTGTGAACAGCATTCTAGGCTATTGGGTATTTGTAACGAAAGAAAATCTTGTGCTGATCTTTTAAGTCTAGGACAGGATGCCCAAGTTTAGCATGTGAAAGAACAATCTATTCCCACGTCCCCTCCTTTTTTTTTTTTTCTTCTTTCCTTTTTTTTTTTTTTTGTTTTTCCTGTTCCCAGTACAAAACTGAAATCCATCCACGAAGTGCTGATCATCCCACACATTGCTGGTATGCCTCACATTGCTATTTAGTGCTCTACAGCAAAGCTGTGATGCATTTTTAAGGAGTTCTGTGCTGGGCCCTTTCATGCCATTCATCTACGAAAATTATTACATTTTGTGATCCAGAGGCTTTTTTTTTTTTTCACTGCTGTGTATTTCCTTTCCCTTACTCCTCTAGTGATCAAATTCTTCTGCACAATTACTGTTCAGTTCAGTATGCGGCTATTTGAAATTTTTTCATTTCTGGAGCAGGCAAAGAAGAAATGGAGAGACACTTGAATGAGAAGAAATTCTAGTTCAAGGAAATGAACAGGACGTAATTAATGGAGAGTAAGCTCCTTTCATCTTATTGCACATACAGTATTTGTGGGATGTGAGGACTACATGTTTCTTGTGAATAACTGGAGTTCAGAATACTCTGGTAGTTTTGCAGCTAGGAGCAATTCAGGGTCCAAGAGTCACCCAGGGAAATTATAGAGAAGGAAATAATTTAGAGGAGAAACTGAAGTTTATTGTCACACAAATGACAGTGGAGAAAGGAAAATAAATTTTGCTCACGCATACTTTACATACCTTAGTCTGTAAGATAGATAATAATACACAGCCCTCTGCCAAACTTGATCTACAAATAAAAAGGATTAAATTCCTATGTTTCTCCCTCGTATTCGAGTGACAGTATAGGTAAAATATTGGTGACTTCAGAGTGATATTACAAAACAATGACATTTTTCTGTGGTTTAAGTAAACAGAAATTAGAGTCATATTTTGTTCTTTTTAGTCAGCATCCCCAGTGGATGCTTCTGTTCTGGCTCATCCAGAGTATTTTCTAGGAAACCACATTTGAATGCCTAGTACTTGATCTGAGGTTTTCTCTGACAGGATTGATAATGTTAGATGCAGAGTGACGAACTTGGGAGAGCACCAAGTGGCTTTACAGGGGCTGCTAGAAAATAAGAAGCATGCAATATGTGATGAACTTCTGACCAACCCTTTCACAGAGATTTCTAGAGTATTACCTATTGCTATGGGTATGTCAGAAGGTGAGGGGAGAAAAGAGAACAGCCAGATGATGGCTGTCTCTTCCATTCACAAAGGCAGATCATAGAATCCCCATAGATGGGTGCATGCCTTTAAATATATGCTGAGTATTAATGAAATGGACATTGGTGTCTGCCAGCCACAGAATGGCAATCTGACTGTTAAGAATATCCTTCAAGTGTCTCAGGGTTTCAATAGAGGTGGTCAAAGCCTGACAGGATTAGACATTCTGGACAAAACCTGCCATATTTGTCTGTGTACAGGGAGTTCCCCCGTTTCCTTGGCTGTCTATTTTGTTTGTAAATAAATGTTCTACTGAAGGTATTAATAAGTCTTATCAATCACTTCTTCAATCCATAGTCTGGATCAGGTTAAAACTGATTGCCAAATAGGAAGTATAACTGTGTCCTGAGAAAGAGGAAATCACTGTCTGAAAGCAAAGAGCCGATACCAGTGCCTGTCCAGAAACTAAAGTAGAGCAGGTGAGCATTCCCTAGGCACATATGGAGGAGAAGAGGGCTGCTCAGTACACTGTTCATTTATGAGTGAGTAGTCAGTAAAGCAGAGATAAGTGTTTTTGTGCTCTATTCTGGGTAAAATCAGTGAAGCAGGCTCCCAGAGGACACAAGTTTACCTGAAGAAGCAGCCTTGGAAACTGTGAACATTCTGTTCCCATTTTGCTCAGGAGAACATGCATCTTCTGCACTGAGTGGATGAGACCAAAGGTTAATTTAAAACTATGCTCGTTTGAATGGAGTAACCACAAAGAAAGGTAACACTAATAATGATGGCAATCTCTTCAATGCCACTTTTTATCATCAGATTTCAAAGTCTCTAACAAATGAGGTGTTTAACTTTGGATGCATTTTGCAGAGAAAGAAACTGCTGCCCAGAAGATGGAATGGCCTATCCAAATTCAGCCAGGGAGCATCTGGCTGAGTCAGGAGGAGAAACCAGACTGCCAGCCCAAGGCTCTCTTAAAGCACATAGAACCAAGGAGAAACAGGAACAAAGTCTCCATGTTTCAGCAGTGAGAAGCACTGTGCATTTATTCATTCTTTGTTTAGAATATTAGTATACACTTTTTTTTTTTTTAAAGACAAGGATTTAGTTGCTGAGCAGTTACTCTACAGAGTGAAAACAAACCCTTGAACAAGCCTTTCCTGTCCGCTTTGCCCAACACCAGCTCACACTTGTTGGATGAATGCCACAGAGCAGTCCTCAAAATGATACCAAGTTTGACACCACACAAGAAACTGTATCACACTGCAGGGAAGAATTGCTCCCAAAGCAACATTGCCCAAATACCAGATTGCTCAGGTCCCTAGCAGAAGTGATGTGCACAGGACCTACACAACAAACTCCACAGTTGCTGCCACTACCTGCTGAAATCTTTCTATCTCTTTTTATAGTCCTGCTTTTTTTTTTTTTTCCTCCAAGCGCTGATGAGAAAAGACACAGAAATAACAGGCTGTCACCGAGGCTGGATGAGATTATGGAGTCCTCTCTTCAGAAGAGCTTTGACTCCACCTGCTTTTATAGCATGTAGTAAATATGTGGCAGACATACTGTCATGTTAATTGTATGAGTCTGACACATGGTTAGTTGGGGAAGTCCTTCCATTGAGCCACAAAATTTCTAAACTCCTTTTCAGAGAGGAATCTAGGCCCAGTCTTACTCCAAGACTTGGTCAGCAGTTTATGTCAAAGGATTATGTGCCTAGCCACTACCAGAATCAACGTTTGCCTGTCAGAGGTCTCTCAAGGACTTTCTCTGAGGTAGTTTTGCAAAGTTAATGGTAGATGGTTTTTGAGGCAACAGATGTAACTGATTTGGAATTGTCGTTAATAAATACACTAGCTACATTAGTTCTAAGTTTTATAAGGCTAGTCAGTGGTTAATTAAGCTATATTAACAATTTATCATCCGCAAAATAACAGAGGTGCAATTTCTTACTGAAAGAGACAACCCTTCTAACAGGCAGTAAGAATCAGTCAGATCCACCAATCCACACAAGTCAATGGAGTATCTACTTTTAATGCAAGGGACCAACTTTATACTCTTGGTGAGATGGGACTGAATCACATGTTGTGTGCTGATAAGCATCTAATGAGGTTTGTTGTATTGTTAAATGATGTTTAGTATAGAAGTGTGTCTGCCCTTTTGGCTTTACTGAGACAACATTGGGTTGCAAAGTCACCAACTTGCCCCCAGCACCACTCAGCCCATGGGTGTCCAACCTTTTGTCTTGTGTGGGCCACAGTGAGTGAAGAGGAATTGTCTCGGGCCATATATATACAGGGTGCTCCAAAAGCAATGCCTCTTATTTATTTCCATGGAAATGACAACTAAGGGCACAATAACACTGTTTGAGCAAATTCTCAGCTGCTAAATACTATTTTTCAACATAGTCACCCTCATTAACTGTGCCAAGCTTTTAAAAATCTGTGCCAGCAGGGATGGCTCACTGTTGCTGTTGTCACTGCTGAAATGCACCACCCACTGTTTTGCTGTGCTTGTATCCACTCTGGGTCCCCATAAACACTCAGCAAGTGTCAACGAGTGTCAGTAAGTGCCATTTTTTCTGTATGTTGGAATTCAGGGACACTCCATTGCTTCATATGCACTTTCGTGTCAGACTCCAATTTGTCAGACTGTCCCTCTGCTGCCATCTGTCACACAGCAGCAGAATGGAATGGGATATTGGCAGGAAGATTCAACCTGTATTGTCATCCAACCAACATCCACCTCTGACATTGTGGGACAACATAATAAAATAAGAGGCATTACTTTTGGAGCAGTTCTCCAATTAATGTGTAAGGTACAATAAGTAATAATAATTGATAAACGTAAGTAACAAAATTTCTTCCAATTTTTAATAGTTTTTATTTATTTTTATTTATTACAACATATGCAAAAGAGAGCAACAAGCTACTGGGATATGTGACCTTGTTTTTATGAAACTAACTCATCACTCTGGTTCGATGGCAGTGGCTGCAATACTTGGTGAGCTCTCAAGGTGTTCATCAGAGATTTTTGAAGAAATTTTACTCTTCCTAAACTTCATCCTTCAAAACAGCTGTTCACAAATGTATGTAAAGGCAAAGGGTCGAGGCTGGACTCTTCTCAGCAGTGTGTGGTGATAGGACAAGGGGAAATGGCCACAAACTGAAGCATATTTCAGTAGTTCTGCACAAATATGAGTGGGAGCTTCTTCACAGTGCAGGTGACGGAGCACTGGCACAGGCTGCACAGACAGGTGGTGGAGTCTCCTTCTCTGGAGATGTTCAAGACCCATCTGGATTCCTACCTGTGCAACCTGGGCTAGGGAGCTGCTTTGGCAGGGTGGTTGGACTTGATGAGCTCTAGAGGTCCCTTCCAACCCCAGCAGTTCTGTGAGTCTGTGAATCTGTGACTCAGTTGCTATGGTCATCAAGCCTTGTCTGAGTGTGAAACAGCACACCTCCACATCTGCCTGGTGCTTTAGCCAGATAAGCAAGTTTCTCCCACTTTTCCTCAAGTCCAGTGCAAGATAAGCACACTGATTAAATCACATTCTTTCTGTCTGGACTCATCCTCAGCCTACTTACAATCACGCTATTTTGAAGCCTGGTAGCTTCATATATATATATATATATATATATATATATATATATATATGTATGTATGTATGTGAAAGAGGTGTAAGGCTTGGACACTTACAAAGTCTGAAGGCTTTGCAGATTTAATAGATGGCCTACTAAGGTTACTCTGCTTTCTGTGGATGCTGGTCACGCACTAAGTCTGCAGCATGAGATGACCACCTGCGCCATGTTAGCTCCTTGGGAGGTCTGGAGCATTCATAATTGGCGCAACAGAGTTCAGGTGAAAGAGATGCCTTTCCAAGTCTAGTTTGACTTCATCCAAAGCAATGGCCTTACATTTGCTGAGTGCCTATCTTTGCCAGAATATTTAGCATTTTTGTAGCATTCTGCTCCAGTCATATGGAATGAACATTTAGCTCTTTCACAAATGACAGTGAGTGATTCAGGCACCCTCTTTGGTTTGGTTCAAGTGACTAGCCTAGTATCGTAGCATAAGGACTTTGTGGCACAAACAAGGCTAGAATCAAAATATTCTAGCAACAGATGTATCCTGAGATCCAAGTGAATATACAAACTGTCAGACTACAGATGTCTATTCAATGAGTTCCCTTCATCCTGGGCACTGAATAACACAAAGGTCCTGCAGAAAAAAAAAGAGAATGTGATTAGATCATTACATGTAGAAGAAAATGTAGTAGTAGGAAGAAGCATAGCCACACTGGCTTTAATCTCACTAGTGAGGAAACTGTTTTATGATAGATGTGGCTGTATGGAAGACCTCAGTGTTGGATGATTTGCATTAATGTCATACCCTTAGTTTGTTGAGCAAATTTACTACATTCCAGTTGATGCCCACAAATCCTCAACAACACAATAAATTCAAGATCCTTCCTACGATCAAAACTAAATCATATACCTGCTCCTTATCTCATTCCCTCTATTTACAGTGTGCATGTCTGATCACACAAGGTAGGCATGAACTCAAATACCAAGGCACTGGATATAACATAATGGCTGATAAAAAAATTGTTTTTAATGCTCTATAAGGTCTTGCTTTTCACCCCTATGCAGTCTTGAAAATACAGTCTGTTTCAAAATCCCTGCAGTCTATCTGTGTATCTCTGCATTTTAGAGAAACACTGGCATTATGTCCATAAGGCACATGAGTTAATCCATGTTAATAGTTAACTGACTACAGAACAATGGCATGTGAATACAAATTCTCTGTGGATATTGGACTTCATTATTTTGTTCCTGTTGAAGGGGTGACCTCACCTTTTAGGCTTGTGTAGCCTCAGTGCTGTGTAACACCATGGAAATAGAGGTACTGGAGGTTTTGTAAACATGGTTATTATTTTCTGTGTTAATACAGGTGTATTTTTTACATCATGTGGTTTTGTAACACAAAGTTTGCAACATGTCACTCCAATTTTTAAGTCAGAAGGTGGGCTCAGTGATGTATCCCAGAAAAAAAGGAGCTACATTCATTCGTAGCTGTGCAGGGCTTTGAGTAATGGTGGTGGTCTCATAAGAAACGTGTCTTGTGTAGGTCATGTTCATAGCAATGCAACTGTAATAATGGTGATGAGACTATCAGAACCATTACTGATCAGAATAAAATTAAAACTCTCCCCATTCAAAAAATCACATTAATAAAACTGTCAGTTTTAGAACAGTCCTGAAATGGTATGAGAAGCCTACTAACAGAAAGGAAGGACCATGAGAGGTTGGCTGGGAGTCTGTAGTTGGCTATTTTGTATTAGTTGCTTAGCAGATCATTACACAGTAAATTATTTGTGACAGTTACGTCTGATGAAGTGTTGGAGAGACAAAGGAAAATAAACTAAGAGGAAGTAAAAAATGGAAAATAAGACAGGTGGAGAACAAATTTGAGAATTAGTTGACAGATGATATAGGTGAAAATTGTCAGTTAAATGTCCCTAGTCTGACCAGAGCGAAGTCAGGGTGCAAATCCTGGGGCTCTCAAGACAAGAAGGACATTGAGCTGCAGGAGTGGGTTCAGAGGAGGGCCACAAAGATGATCAGGGAGCTGGAGCACCTCTCCTACAGGGAAAGGCTGAAAGAGCTGGGGCTTTTCAGCCTAGAGGATGGAAGACTCCTGAGGGACCTTATAATGACCTTCCAGTATTCAAAGGGGGCCTAAAGGAAAGCTGGGGAGGGATTTTTTATAAGGGCAAGTAGGAACAGGACAAGGGAAAATTGTTCTAAACTGGAAAAGGGTAGATTTAGACTAGAAATTCTTTACGGTGAGGGTGGTGAAACGCTGGAACAGATTGCCTAGAGAGGTTGCAGATGCCTCCTCCTTGGAAGTGTTCAAGGCCAGTCTGGATGGAGCTTTGAGCAACCTGGTTTAGTGGGAGGTGTTCCTGCCTATAGCAAGGGGGCTGGAACTAGATTTTCAAATATTTTCCATCAATGCATTGTCCTTCTTGTAGCTGTAACCAGAGCCAGCTGTCTACTCCCACTCATCTAACAGCCCTTCAGCATCCCTCAGAAGTGACAAGAGGAAGGGATATTGGAGGCTGTGGATTCTGTGTCTCAAAAGATGAATTTCCCCTTCATTTAAGGATTTATCTTTTTTACAGTTGTAAGGATGACTGCTCAAATGTTCTTAATGGTGTCTGCTTGCCTGATGGGAAATGTGCAAGAGCATTTGGGGTCTGTGGCTTTGGTACATGGCAAATGGCAAGTAACAGAACAAAATCTGCCTCTGGCAAATTAACTTTGCACAGATTCTAGAGGCTTTTTTCCATCAGTTTTGTTTTTATATGTTTTTACTTGCTGAAGTGCAGGAAATTGAGGTTATAATTTCAAAATGTTTGTTGGGTCGGAGTCCTTCTTGCCTGTCAGGTGCATGTATTTTCTAGCCCTCTTTTCCCACTTGTATTTATCTAGGTATTGGCCTGCATCCTTTAGTGTGTTTTGCCTACGATGTCTGACTCATTATGGCAACAGAAGAACTGATGCCAGGCCCAGAAGCAGTACTTAAAAACCTGCTTCTTCAAGCTCAAAGCTAACCCAGTTTGTGGCAAATGGAAGAAATGCAATCATTTGGCACCTTGTCCATGCATCAGTTCTGAAACATGGGACCTTTCTCCCCCGCTTTTCCGAGAACCTTTTTTTGTTTAACTAGGTTGTCATAAAGACTGCTAACTCCAGGGTGGAGAGTTTAATGCTTTGGAAGGAAATGACTGGCTTATTGCATTCTTTCTTGGGTTGCCAAGCCTCTTCCCCCACCTCACCCCCCAGTACAGTCAGTCTTGTATCCAGGAACGAAGCGAATCTAAGATTTCAAAGGGGGAAATAATCTTTCTTAGCTTTTGTGTTTGGGATGGAGGGGGAATGGATAGGGCAGCAAGAGAAGAGAAAGGCAAAATAGGTCTTAAAAACAGACAAAATGCAATCTGAAGGTTCAAAAACAGAAGATAAGTGAAATATTCTGCTTAAAACATAATAGATTTTTTGTTTTCTTTCCTCATTGCTTTGTTTGGGAACATCTTGTGGTTATGTATACTTGAGACTGGCAAGGTCTGGGTTCTGTTGTACTCAAACACTTCCAATGACAGAGACTGAAAGCATGGAGGCTCCCTGTATCTGGGGAGATCAGTGCTGGCAGGCTGCTTCTTCCATATACCAAGGTGAGAAAGTAGAAACTCCCAAGGAAGCTGGCAGAGTTACACAGAAAATGGAAGAGTTTGGAACAGTAGGTAATGATCATCCTGTCCTTCTCACAAATACCAGCATTATGATCATTTGTTTGCATGACTCCATAAAAACAACAGAACAGCTGGAGATTCTCCCTGAGAAGTGTTTCTCATAGAAGAACACCAGCAGAAAGGAGAGTGCCAGGCACAGAATATTTGTCAGTAATTTGTACCAGTGTAGCACCTGACTGCTGAGGATGAAAGTGAGGAGAAAAAACTTAAGGGGGCTGAGATGAATTTGTCCAGATTTGCGTTGAACTGAACAATGTGAAACTGGTAGGTTTCATACCTCTTCAGGGGTTGCAAAACAGGAAAATCAAGAACCATTGGTGTGCCTTAGAACCTGACTTCATGCTCCCTTTTGGGGCAGAGCTTCCCTGTCTGCCAACAGTGACTTTTGCATGGCCTCTGTAAGATGTCTGCCATTTTGGACCACTCTAGAGTCCTTATCAGTGCCCCAAGAGAAATTGTGTTTTGCATTTGGAGGCACAGCAAATTTACTTTGGCTTTGCTTGGGGGACCAGTGGTTTGAATTGAGATGAGGCCTCTGGAAGTTCTAAGGAGCGCTGACCAGAAGCTCCAGCAATGCAGGAGGTATCCACGGCAGACAACTGTCATGGGAATAAAACCACCTTGACCAGAGCCCTCAGAAATGAGAGTTGCTTCTGCTGCTCACCAAGGGACTGTCACTGCTGGAAGAGGAAGAGCCAGCTCCTGCTCCTAGCTGTGGGACGGAGGAAGCCTGGCTCTGTGGCACTCTTCTTCTGGCTCTTTCATATCTGCCGCCACTCCCCTCCCTCTTCTGTGTCATAAGTCCTCTGGCACTGAAACCTGTTCACCATTGCCACATCACTGAAGTTCAAATTCAGTGATGCTACTGAGAAGCCTTTACCTGTACGGAGCTCACAAATACATCTATATGTACCTACGCATAATCAGTGCTATAGGAACTCATTTTGTTCACTAGGAGAGCTGATGGGAAAAAAAATCCAAGCAGACAGACCTCATCTTTTATTAAATGCTCCTCACCAAAGTATTGGATCAATGGCACACAGTCTTGACAACAGGATGGCGTTGGCGTTGTAAAGCGCAATTGCCATCAGGCTTGTGCAGCATGCTGGAGTAAAACGCAACCTGAAGAAAGGCAACTTCAGAGCCATCTGAAGAAGAACAGTTTCAGAATCATTTCATGTTCTGTTGTGGTCCAGCACTAGCCCCCGCCTTCTCATGTCATTCACCCTTGTTCTGCCTTCTCTTCCTTGGCTGGCCTAAAGCAGCCCTCACATCATGGTGTCAGATATTCCCTGATAGAACTGGGACAGTGATTCAAAAGGATCAAGAGATACTGAATCAAATAGCCATCTGTTTGATCTTTATTTCTGGTGGTGTTTGTTTGTTTATTTGATAGGTTTTGAGTGAGGCTTTCTTTATTCAAGAAGAATGTCCATGGTGAAACTGTGTTTCCATCTGTTATGCACTTACATGTCACCTTCCGTAAAACTGGGTGTCATGAGTCCAAACTGATTTCCCTATGAAAGGGCTGGTTTGCAAGCTTTGTGGGAGATTTTCTAGAGTTCCTTCTTTCTTCTAGAAGGTCTTCACAAATCTGCATTAACAAGGGAACATGAAGATCTCACATATATTATTGAGGCACATCAGCAGTCTTGGAATCCTTACCGTTTCCTGAGAATGTCCTTTTACAATAAAACAGTAAGCTGAATGACAGCTGACTACACAGAGAAGGGGAAGTTCCAATTTCTCCCACGAGAAAACTAAACCAAATTTGTAAAGCAGTTTATTCTCCTGGAAGGTCTTTAACTCTCGAGTGTAAGTTACTAATATTTTCCACTAAGGTGTATACATTTTGCAGTGAGCACAAACAGCGTGGCATAGATGAACATGAGGTTTCAGATGACTGCAAACAACTGAGATTCAGTTCTCCTTTGCCCAGTCTATTTGCCAGGACATATTTTGTTGCCAGATTCCTGTGTTAATCCAGAGCACAAGGACAGTCCTAATAGGACTCAAAAGAAGAAGTGTAGGAGTCAAAAGAAGAAGGGCATCCAGTGATCTGGTTTGAGATTTTCTCTGTTCTTCAAGTTTTTATTGTTGAGATTTTATGTCATTTTTGCAAAACAGGAAAGGTTGGGAGGAATATTTCTCTCTCTGAGGCTGAAACAAACGATAGACTTTTCATGAGCTGGGCAGAATAATCCCATGGGCATTGCTGAGAACACAGTGAAACAGTGGGAGTTTTTGTTAGAAGAGTTCTAAATGTGGCATCTAGCAAATATGGAGGTACAGAATATGTAAAGCCCAGAAAAGGCGTGTTTTCCTTCAGTCTTCAACCAGTGTGCCAGAAAGACCAAAGGTCAGGTTTTCAAAAGAATGCTGTGTTCACTAATTCTAATTTAATTATCTACATAAGTAGCCACGTTTTCAAATGGCTAAGAGCCAAGCAACTCCCATGGAAACCATATCAAGCACAACCCTGTTTAAAAGTACAGCTGGTTTAAATTCCTATGCAACACTTTTTGTTGTTGTTAATTTGGAGACATTCTAGAAGCCAGAGCAAAGTTATTGGTTCTGAGCAGGGGCCGTAAGTGTCTTATGGTAGTTCCGTGTGATTCTTTGATTCTTCAAAATATATTCCCAAAGACAGAACAAGAAGGCTTGTGCGTTTGGAGTTTTCTGTATTTTTTTAATATAAATATGGAAGCCTTGAGAGGAGAAGAGCTCAGTAACTTAGAGACTTGTCAAGAAACCCAAGGCAAATTACCAGCTCAGCCCTCACAGGCAGATTGGGAAATCCCAGGAGTGCCAACAAGCAGTGTTCTGAATAAGAAATCTATCTCCTTTCTGAAATTACAGAACTATGCTTCTACATCTGATATCCAAGGTTTAACAGAGCAGTCATTTGAGGCTTTGAACTATTCTTCCAAACACTAATTTTCAGGGCCTCCATTCCAGCATATGGAGGAGGAAACTTCAAAAATCCTATCATGAGACTGCTTGAATTGGCAGCCCTGTTATCAAGATGTTACTCTCAAGGCCAAACTCATAGGAATGACCTTGGAATAAAGGCCCTACTATCTCTCACCAGCTCTTCAAACTCTCCATCCCCCAAGAAGTTCCACAGTTGGAATAGGATGCTGGACTGTCTGGAAAGAAATTAAATTGTTCACAGCTGCCTGGGAATTAACAGACTTCCTCTCCTTTACAGTGGAATGCGGTTTATTTTCAAGCCAGGTGGAAGATGGCATGCAAGGTTCTTATAGGACCTGGAGTTGGCATAAAGAGCAACATTTTCATGTGTGCTCATATATCTGAGTTACCAGGGCTCAATAATAATTTTCTGGCAGATTACTCCTGCCCTACAGCAGGTTTCTGTGATCACTAAAGCCAGAATGAAAGCAATGGGTCTGGATTTCACACTTCATATCATTCCACACTGAAGCTTTAATTTTAAAACCTACTATTCTTCTTGTGACACAAATCAGCAGAAATGAGTGTGACAACACACAGGTAAACAGCTGAGGAAACTGCGGCGACAGTTCTGTAGCAGGCAGTGTGATAATGTCATATCTGGGAGGGAATTGTTCCAAATAACTTGGTAAACCTTTGCCAAGATTGCTCACTGAGAAACTGTACGCTGTAAATAGCAAATGTGATCTGCCTTTGTCCAAGGCAAAATAAGAACTTATGAGTTTTCCTTATTATCACACACTCATTGATCCTAATAAGTAGAATCCTTACTATCAAACAATACCTGCCCGTATTTAAATAATTCATTTCATGAATACACAAAGGTCATCTCTGAGGGCTGCCTAAATGATCTTTATTTATTTGATGGCATCTTCAGTTTGGTGAATAGAAACTGAATTTTAGCCCTGATCATTAAAGAAGGAAAATCTGGATTGTGCTCAGCTTAATCTTTCACAGATTTAAAAAGGCAAGACTATTCAGAATAGGGATGGACAAAAAACATACTGCATAATAAGCATTCTCAACAGTTGTAGAAGTAATTTATTTATTTTTTTGTAATACAAAATGCTAATAAAAATACTGATGCTCCCCAGCTGTGAGAAGGTATTTTTCACCTGCTTTAGTATTGTCTGATACTGGGAAAACAAGAGAAGTATACCCAAATGCATCTGGTCTTTTTCACTAAACTCTGCAAGTTTTCTTTGCTTGCTTCTGACATGAAAAGAATCATTTCAATCTTTTAAATGTATATATTACATATACAAATGTGCATATATTATATGTACAAATACACATATATATATATTTTTTCTCTAGGCTTTACCCTCTATGACTTTAAGTACAGCTTTCTATTGCAATTTGCACTTTCTATTCCCTTCTAAGCCACAGGCACTGGTTTCAAACCTCAAGTGAAAGTCCCGGCAATACAGTGAAAATTTTACCACAAATTTCTATCTGAAGTTACACACTCATTTGTGAAAGTACGTTTGCATAAAAATCAGTCAAACTGAAACGAGGGTACAGCCAGTTCTTCTGATCCAGTACAGTTCTGACCTATTCTTTTCTACAGCTTGTTCCTTGATACCGATTGAGATCACATACTGAGAGGACATGGCAGCAGTTGGCAATAAACATTCTATACTTTCTGTCCCTTTCTTCCACACGATCCATGAATACATTCCTTTCTTCTCAAATGCTGCTTTACAAGACAGTGTGGTCTGTGATGCAGACCTTATGTAGATGGTTCCTGTTCTCACAGGATAACTAGAAGTCCTTTAGCATCTCATACACGGAGAAGGGAATGAGGAATTCCATTAGTAAAGCCAAAAACCATTTAGATAATGGTTTGAAAGAAAATAGTGCAAAAATTGCACAGGACAGCTTTGCCAACATCCTAGAAAACAAAATGGGGGAGAATTAAGAGAGGGGCTCAAGAATGAAGCAGTGATTTTGATGGTAGGTTCCTGGGCAGGGGACAGCCTGCATAGGACTCTGGCACTTGTGGGCAGGCTAGTGTCATGCTCTGCATGATCTGGCTGAACTCAGCCACTTCTAAAGTTGCTTAAAAGGGGTTTGTGTCTACCCGGCTGAGACAACTCAATCGAGGGAAGAAAATCGAAGTAGACAGAGCATTGGTACTGAGGTTTTTGCTGCATAAATACCTGAAGAGGAATTTCCAAATCCGCTATGACACAAACATAATACTGGGGAAAAGGGGAATAATCAGTTTATTTCAGTCACTAAGTCAAAACAAAAGTATACTGACAGTGAATTCATGGTGTAAAGAGGCTCTGAAGCTATCGGCAGGCAGTGGGAGGAAGATTCCCTTTTGCAGGCGGTGCCAAAGGCCAGCTGCTGCCCATCCCTCGAGGATCCAACCTTGAGCAAAGCCTGCTGTGAGTGAGTGGGTTTGGGTGAGTCCCCAGCTCTGGCCTCACACGGGACTGGGGCACTGAGCCCCACCTTGCAGAGTACTGGCACTGTGTCTTACTCCCTGGGGATGGAGAGAATAAACAAGATAAGGCTGAACCCACGCAGTACAGAAACAAGGTGGAGAGTGCATTTCTTCACAGTCTGAAAAGCAGCATTTTATTTTTGCTTGTTACACTGTGAAGTTTTGAGTTCCTCTTCCTTTCTTTCTCAAGGAAATCTTTAAGAAAATCATTCAAGAAATCTTAAGAATCTTTGCTGCCATACAGCCATTCCTTCCTCACTGTATTTGTAGATTTTACCCAATCCGGTTTGTCTTCCAGTCCCAACATTTAGTTCAAAACAAACTTTTATTGGAAGATTAAGACCGGAAAGCAGGATTTTGAGAAGCCCATGTCCAACAGGGTATTAATTTATGCTCCATTACATAGCACTAAAAACACTATTAAGAGCGAAAACTTGTGTTTCCACAGACCAGCAACACCTATAAATGGGGCTTTGTGGTTTCACAGGGATCTCTCTTTTGAGGTTTCTTTCCTGAGTCACTGCCTCGCTCGTTCCAAATCTTCACCTCAGGGTAGAGTTTATGGACCCGGCTGAGGAGGACTACAAGCTGACCTGCATTATTACCCGGGCACAAAGAGCCCTTTCTCTCTGCGGAGCATAAATACCATGTCCCCAACGTAGTGGGCTGCTCAGTGTCAGCAGTTCTTATACACGACTGCTGGAGCCACCGCTGTGCATTACAGAGCAGCTGATTTGTTTCCAGGGCCATCATCAGCACAGAAGCTAAGACAAACACAAACACAGATAAATAGAACATTAATATGCCTGCTGGCAACCTGCACCCCGCACAAATTAAGAGACCCTTAAAACCTCTGCGCAGTGCGATGCAATTCTCTACCTGACTCTCTTCAGGCTGTCTGACAACGCAGCCGTCTGTATGTTTATAAGCAAGAAATGCTCCAGCTGCTTGACGCTGCAAATAACAGCAATTCACGAAGCCTTGGCATTTAATTTGCCAAGTGTGCTTCCTTGCAAAGATGATGAGTCGGGTTCTCTTCATTTTACTTGGAAAACAGAGCAATGAGGAAATCAGCTTTCCTCAGCAACTCAAAATATTGCTTCTGTAAAAGAGAGGGAGGGAAAAAAAATAAAAAATGAGAGAGAGCAAATACCTGCGGTAGAACTGTGAGCACACTTGGGCAGCGTGTTCCCGACCCGCACTGCGGGGCTAGGTGCGGGCAGGATGGATGCTGCTGCCTTCATCCCACCGCGTGCTGGCAACAGCCGGGGCTTTTATATGTACCGCTACCGCCTGCACTTCACAACAGGACCATCCCATAGGTGCAATAGCTTTTGTGTGTTAAATTTCATTAAGGACAGCAGCAGCTTAGCTGTGATGGATACGGCTCCGCTTTCCTAAATCGGTGTTTCCTTTGTTGAGTTATGTAAATCTGCTTTGCTGCTGCCCAGATAGGAACCGCTAATCTAAAAAAAAAAAAAAAAAAAAAAAAAGAAGAAGAACTAAAATAAGATTTATAATCTATCACAGCACACAGTGTGTCAACGTCAGCTGTTCCTGGTATCGAGAAGTGATGAAACAACCAAAATGATCACATATACAAGCAAAAGAAGACAAGGAAAATGGAATAAACAGTTTGAAGCGACTGCTCTGAAATGCTAAAAAAGCTCATCTCCAATTGGAGTGTGTCTGGGTGGGAGAAGGGCTGCTGGGACATGCTTTTTCCCTGAGTGAATTTTTCAGGTGCCCTGAACGTTGTTTGCCTTCTGGTTCTGTGGTGTCGTTGTGGATTTTTCATACCGACTGCTACATAGCCTGCCTCTATGAGGAAAACAGCCTGTGTTTAGAAAATATATTAACACGCTTTAGGAACGTGTCTATTGTATTCAAACAAACGGTAAAAAACATGGAGAAAAAGCTGTTTCCTTAAAACCATGCTGTGTGGTCAGCCTTAAAGCTAACCGACACGCTTGTTCTGGGCACTGTTTTTTAAAATCTTTTCTAGATGCCTAGCCTGGATCCCAAGGAACAAAAATATCTGTTGGGTTTTCTTTCCTCCTTGGATCATGGGGTGTGTACCATTTTAGTTCCTTTAGTTCACCTGCCGAGAACACAGAGCCTTAGGTGGATGCAAGTCAAATAGCCACGTCCTGGGCTACGTGAGGAGTGCCTGCACTGTATCTGATGGAGAATGAGGCTGCAGAGAGCTTTAGACAATGGTCTTATTGTCCGAGGCTCTGTGCTTGCCAGGAGCAAGACAGGGGGCAGGGGGGAAGAGGAGCTGGAAAAAAAGAAGTGAGGAAAAGCCTGAAACTATTTGGTTACAGCATTACCTGTGTTGTGAATCAGTTGACACAGAGAGAAGGCTCTTTTGGTTTCGGTTTTTAACCTGGAATGCTAATTCTGTTACATATAAATCAATCTTTGAGAATATGAAAGGAAGGAAAATCAGGTGCTAGGGTTTCAGTCCTAGTGGGGGCAGGTGCATTATTAGTGCTCTGTGGGTAATTACATCTTCTTCACTGACAGCAGTAATAAAATTTACGGTATGGACAGAGCTTACGTTGGCACCAGCCTCCAGCCCTGAGTCACAGGGGAAGTCTCTGCCTGTGCGGGGCTCTCCACAGGACAGAACTTTGATATGTGGCTTGGAGGGTGTGATGTGTTTAAGCGTGGTGTTAATATGCCGCAGTCAACCTTGTACGGCTCGGGCAGCTTTGACACACAGCTCCATTACCTGGCATAGCTTGCAAGCCGAAGCTTCAGGAATGCTACTGAAGAAGCTGTATTTTATCTTTGTGAACATAGAGAGACAGACAGCTTACATGCCTATGTGATTAACATACACATACACATGAGTACATATAGGTTACACAGGTATATATGTTGTATGGGTGTCTTCCCAATTACGGTCGCCTGCAGCACCCTAAACACTTCATTTGCGATTCTCTGAATTCCCTCTGGCTGTTGAGGTGCTTCCAACTGATGTGTATAATATGGATGTTCCATGTATATTTTTCCCCTCCAACCTCACTGCAAGTTCTTCATGTCCTTTATACTTACTATTCCTATACATGGCTCCATATTCATCTCCAAGTCTGTCAACACAGTTCACCTCCTGTAATCAGGAAATGGTGATTAAATGAACATCCAAGTACAGAAGCTGTCAACCTGGTGTTCATCCTTTTTTAAAGTTTGGAGAAAAAAAAAAAGTTCAGTTACCTTTTGCACTCATGTGGCTCTGAAAACCTCTTGGAGAAAAAAATTAAGGTGGAAAGGGGAAAAGGAAAAAAGGGGAAGGAAAGGGGAAAAGGGGAAAAGAGAGAAGGGGAAAAAAAAAAAGGGGGAAAGGGGAAAGGAGAAAGGAGAAAAAGGGAAAAGACTGAAGGGAAGAAAGAAAAAAAGTAAAAGGGAAAAGGGAAAAAAGGGAAGGGAAGGGAAGTAGAAAGGGGGAGGGAAGGGAAGAAGAAAGGGGAAGGGAGAGGAAAAAACAACGAAAAAGTGGCTTTATCTCTTGCATGCTGTTAAGACAGAATCAGGTTGGGAGTTAAATATCAATTATACCATTTTTAGCATTTACTGGAACAGTAAAGAAGAAAAAGATCTCAATTGAAAATGCGCGCACTGCAAGCCCTGCAGTTCTGTATTTCCTTGGGCGGGTCATTACAGCTCCTCACAGGAGCTCGTCTGGGACACGGCATCATAGCATCACATAGTCATGGACTCATAGCATGGCTTGGGCTTGCTAAGGACCCTGACGACCATCCCGTTTCAGCTCCTGCCGTTTAGCGGTCTTTCTGCGCTGTGTTTTCGGCATCGGGTCCCCCTCTCTGGGAGCTCTCGGAGACTTGGAGTCGGCGTTAGGCGACAGCGTGAAAAACAAGCCGTCGGGGGACGGGCGCACGCCCCGGCACGACGGCTCTTCCCGCGCCCGTCCCCTTCTCTGGACGGGGCGGCCTCGAGGTGAGCGTCGCGGCGCGCACCCCCCGCAGCCCCGCTCCGTCCCAGCCTCTCCCGTCCCGCCCCGTCCGTTCTCCGCCGCCGCCACTGGGAGCGCGGCCCCTTTAAGAGCCCGGCTTTGCCTCCCGGTAGCTGAAGGTCATTAAACACAAAAGCGCTCCAGCGCTGCGGTCCAATATAGCGCATGCGCCCTGCCCGAGGACTGGCAGGGAGACGGCAATATGGCGAGAATGCCTGGCAGCGGCGGCGGCGGAGAGTGGAGCGGCGGCGGCGGCGGGGGAGGCGGCGGCGGCGGGTACGGCGCGGGGGAGCGGCCGCCGGGCCGCGGGCGGGGAGCCCCTCGGCCGCACCGCTACTGCAGCGCTGGAGAGGAGGAGGAGGGCGAGGAGGAGGATGAGATCCAGGAGGTGCAGATAACGGGGGACGAGGAGGAGGAGGAGGAGGAGGAGGAGGAGGACGGAGCCGATGGGGGGCTGCTGCTGGACGAGGAGGAGGAGGAGGAGGAAGAGGAGATGGGTCTGGACTGGGACGGCGAGGAGGAGCCCGAGCCCGTGCCGCCCGCCCCGGGCCGTACGCCGAGCGGTGGCAGCGGCGGCGGCGGCGGCGGCGGCGGCGGCGGCGGCGGCGGCGTCGGGGCAGCCCCGGGGGGAGCCGCGGCGACGGCCCCGGGGAGCGGCGGCGGCGGCCCCGGGGGGGCGGCGGAGGACGCGGAGCTGGAGGCGGCCCTGCTGCTGCAGCGGCCCGAGCGGGCGCGGCTGAGCGAGAACACGCGGCTGGCCACCCGCTACGCCGTGCGCATCTTCCGCGAGTACCTGAGCGAGAAGGCGCAGAGCCCCGACTTCGAGACCATGGACAAGGGGGCGCTGTGCCGGGTGCTGCGCTCCTTCTACGCCGAGGCGCGCTCCAAGAGCGGGCAGCTCTACTCCAAGTCGTCCCTCATCAGCATCCGCAGCTCCCTCAACCGCTACCTCAACGAGCCGCCCTACTGCCGCACCCTCGACCTCACCAAGGACCCCGAGCTGCGCGCCGCCAACCTGACGCTGGCCGCCGTCATCCGCAAGCTGGAGGAGCAGGGCGCGGGGCCGGTGGTGCAGAAGCAGGCCATCACCCGCGCCGACCTCCGCAAGCTCTACACCTGCAGCGTCTTCAGCACTCAGAGCCCCTTCGGGCTCCTCAACAAGGTCTGGTTCGAGACCTGCATGTACTTCTGCACGCGGGGCCGGGAGAACCAGCGGGAGCTGGAGGAGGACTCGTTCGGGCTGGCGGTGGATGAGGACGGACGCAAGTTCGTCTACTTCAAGGCGCTGGGGCCGTACCACAAGTCGCGCTCGTCCTCCTGGAGCAAGAAGCGGGCGGAGAGCAGCGACGAGGAGAACCTGCCTCGCATGTACGAGACTGGCACTGAGTTCTGCCCCTACGCCAGCTTCGTCAAGTACCTCTCCAAGCGCAACCCCCTGTGCAAGGCCTTCTTCCAGCGCCCACGGGACCACTGCAGTGAGGGCGATGTCACCTGGTATGAGAACAAGGCCATCGGCAAGAACCTGCTGGGCACCCGCATGCAGATGCTCTCCAAGGCGGCCAAGCTCTCCAAGACCTACACCAACCACTGCATCGGCGCCGTCTCCATCGCCACCCTCAACAGCATCGCCGGCATCGGCACCAAGCTGGGGGGGCCGCCGCCGCCGCCCCATCACCACCCCGCTCCCCACCACCACCACCACCACCACCACCACCTCCTCCACCACCCCGCTGGCGGGGCCTGCTATGCTTCTGCCGCCCTCAACGGTGGGCCGAGGCCCCGGCCGCCCGCCGCCAACCCGTACATGCTGCCCAAAGACGGCGACGCCGCGCCGGTGAAGGCAGAAGTGGCCGCGGTGGCCCCAGCCAAGCGGGCCCTCTACGAGGCGGTGTTCCCAGCAGGGGCCGCGGCTGGCGGTGAGGCCTGTGGGCCCTCTGCCTCCCCCAAAAGACTGTGCCGCCGCCCCGCCGAGCCCCCAGATGCCGCCGCCGTGCCTGCCGTGGTGGTGGTCTCAGTGAAACACGACCCCCTGCCTCACCTCCTGCCCGAAGCCAACGGGCACAGAAGCACCACCTCACCCACTGTAGTATCACCTGCTCTTGTTTCCCCCACACAGGTAACCGGAAAAAGGAGGAAAAAAAAAAAAAGAAAAAGGCAAGCTGGCGACCCCGTCCCACGCAGCCTGCTGCTTGCCCTCCCTTCCCCCTCTGTTTTTCTTTCTTTCCCTGTTTTCTGCCCCCCTCCTTTTTTGCGGAAGATGCGAGTTCTGAAAGTCGGGCCAAAGTCGTAGATAAGGGCATCTGATATCATTAGTGTGTGTGGTGTTCTTGATGTGCTAATGAACTATTTGAATAACCTCAAATGCAGGAAACAGCCAGGAGAATACTCAATTACACACTAGTAATGAGGGTGTAATTTTAAACTTCAGAAGTTAACAAGAGGGTTAATATGGCAATTGCATTCATCTTGTATTTGTTTATTTAAAATAGCTCTGTTTCCTGGCAGTGATCCTCCTTTTTTTTTTTTTTTTTTTTTTTTTTCTCCCTCTTTTTTTTTTTTTTGTGAAGCAAATTGACTTGAGTTGCATTCGTTGCCATAGTGGCGAAATATACAGCAGCGCACAATGAGGCGGAGCTGAGCTGTGGAACCTGGCCCGGTTCTGCCTGCATGCCCACCAGCTGCTGCCTGGCCCCTGCACTGCCCTGTCTTTGGGTTTTTGGTCTCAGGAGCTAACTTAGCACATTGGGCTTCAATTGGAAGTCGTTCCAACTCTGTCCATAAGACCTCGGCGCCGACGTCATGCCCCATGCAATCTCATGTTTCAGGCCACAACCTCAGCGCTCGCTGCCCTACGTGACTCCCACCCCTGCGACGCCCAATAACAGCAGTCGGGTCTCAGCCCGCTGTGCACAGCTCTCTGACATGCCTGAGCTGCTCCTAAGTGGAAATACCAGTTTTGGACAGAGTGACCCTTCGAGGGCCTGCAGCTCCTCGACCACATCAGGGCTGGCTAGGGGAGAGGCCAGGGATGCCTGCATAAGCATCAGTGGTCTTTAGAATACCGATGCCCCCTCCTTTCTGGTGTGTTCTTTGACCTAGTCAGTGGGGTTTGATCTCCTGGTGTCTGTGAATGGCTCGGAGGCTTGGCTGTGTGCAGACAGAGCTTTTGTTCTAGCTCATTATTTCAGGTATCAGCTAAAGCTTGTGGCTGAGTTTTAACCCTGCGCTCCTAGTTCACTTGCTTTTAACAACCTTGAGAGTAATTTTGAAACTCTCAGCATAGTCCAGTGTTCAAGAACGTCTTGCATGCAGGGACAGGGACCCGATGGAGAGAACATCATGTACACTCAACCTGTACAGCAAGGTGGTGGGAGCCAAAGGCATTGGGCTTACAGCCTGGCCCGCACCTGTCTGAACTCTGCACCCAACTCATGGGAGGAGAGATGCTCTTCCTGTATAGCTGTGTTTTTGGGGCTGTGATTCTCACTAGTGGCCGGTGACTCGTGTTGCTCTATGGTTCTATGCTGGGAGGAGGAGAGAAGTATCTCAAAACAGGTGGCGGCGTGCACAGCTATGTGCTGTTTTCTTAACTGCAGCGGGGAAGAAAATGAGCAATCAGCGAGGCTACGAGACAGTGTGGGCTTCAGAAGTAATTATATGGAAATGTTCATCTCCATTCACAATTTAATGAGCTAAACAAGCTACCCAGCCACTTCTGTAGCTAAATCTCGCCTTTGCTACAAAACTCATTAATTTAAGTCTTTAGGAGAGGGGTGCTTTTTTTTTTTTTTTTTTTTTTTTTTTCCCCCTGAATCACCAGTTCTTGTGTCAGTTTTAGCTTGTTTTAACTTATGTGCTTCCTCTGGGATGTGACAAAATCTTGTCTGTGGAATAGGTTTCTTTGGGTAAATGTCAGTGCTGGACTTTGTCTCCCCAGCTACCTTTTATATTAGTTATGCTGGTCGGGGCTGGAGCCATTTCCTGGGGAAATTAATGGCTGGCTGGGGTTAATGGCCTACAGCACTGCTCCCAGCCATCAGCTCTCCCAGCTGGTCATTAATCCCCAGGAAATGCCTCGTCCCTCTATCACAGTTGCTTCGTCATAAACAAAGACTTTGCAGGCCCTTTTGCTGAATGCATCTTATCAAGCCATACGGTGCTAAATTCCACTGTTGACAAATATCACCAGTTCCTTGAAATTGGTCCTATTGGCGTTTATTCTTCCAGGGGGTGCACACTGCTGCCTGGTCTAACGCCCTGCTCGATGAGTGGCAGCATGATGAGCAGGCGTTGGAGTGGGTTTAGCTGTGTGCAAGTGTATGCATTCTTAAGGCATCAGTACCTTGAGCGAGGTGTGGAAAAGGTTAAGTAATTGAAGGCACTAAACTGGAGGTATCGAATTTGCTCTAAGCACGAACTTCTAAGAATCTGAGCAGGGATGTTGCTTTTGCTCTTTTCTATCGTGGCTGCTGTGTTCTTTAGTTTTAGCCTCAAGATGAGTTGTTAACACGTGGTTTGCAGGAGCCTCCTCCAGAGTTGGAAAAGATGCTTTAAATGATCATCTTGATCCTCAGGTTGCAGCCGTGAGAGCTGCATTATGCAGCGTGCTTTAAGTGCACGGTGCCATCATGGCGCAACTTGCTTTTCAGTCCTTTGCTCTGAAGTGTAGCAATTTTCTTGCCACTGACAGCAATGTTTCAGCTCAAGTTGATGACAGAGGGATGTAATTTGGCTGTTGTTCATCTCTCATGGTACTGAAAGATGAACAATAGCTGAAGTTTAAGCTTTTGATGCTGCAGTGTGGTGGTAGCTGTTGAGATTTATAGGCTTGGTACATGCTGAGCTTCCTACAGTAGTAATTCCCAATAAATAGGTCTAAGGAAATAGATTGACTTCCACCATGGGTGAGGGGAGTTGCAGGTCACTTCAGAATTCTTCAGTCACGTTGGTCTGTAACTCAGTTTCTGACTGCTTGTGGAGAGTTTATCAGCTCTTAAATGACCAGATGTTCAGTGGATGTCACAAGCATGGCCTGTGTGCTTTTGTATTGGGTGTTCTGGTGAATCCTTCAGTGTTTTTTTCCTGCTGGTTTAAACCCAGGGCTGGCTTCTTTGTTTTCTTTGTTTTTTTCATCGCTTTACACTTCCTTTCAAGGGCTTTCTTTGACCAGACCTAGAAATCGTGTTCTGACTGCATGTTTCTCAAAAGAAGGCAGAAAGTTACTGTGTGATTAATATAATTAGACAGAAATCACAAATGGTAACAAATCAAAGTAATTAACAAGTTAGTCTAGGTCTCTTTATTCCTTTTTTTTTTTTTCCTCTTAGAAGTGGGTAAGAATCTTTGGTATGAGGACATCCCACATTTCCAAAAGCTGCCACAAAAAAGGCTCCTGTCCTGCACAAGCTGTTAACAGTGCTCTGGCAAGAATCATCACTAGGAGCTCTCCAAGAAAGCGTCAGGGATGCTTAGGGAGGCAGTGTTAGGAGGCAAGGCTTTATTTCTGTATGGATAGTAGGTGGACCAGTATCCCTATCTCAGCAGCTTAAAGTGCTGCAGCTATTCAGACTGATGACCGCTAAATACCTTGTTAATTCTTCTGAGAGTGTATCTGTTTATTTACCTTCCGAGATTAGTTACTAGTTACTGCCACCCCTTTTCATTAGCGGGTGAGCAGAGCTTGCGAGGCATGCTTCGTGTCTGTTCTAAAAGAAACGCTGATCTTTAAATGAGGATAAAAAAAAGAACTTAAAAATTGCACCTGCCTTTGAGTCTGTTTGTTTCTCGGTTGATTTTTATTTTTTTCTTCAAAGGAAAGACTTCCTGCTAGTAGAGTTATATATATGTGGGAAGTCACTAATTGTAGAAGGGATGTGTTATAGCTGCTGGTCATCAAAGCTGCTCTTAAATTCTTGGGAGGCAGGGGATGGGTAGGCAGGAGAAGCATATATTGTTTCTAAAACTGATGTCCTTAACAGTCTCCAAAACCTTGGCTATTACTTTCTTCAGTGTTCAGTCCATGCTGTTTGTTACTGTGAATTCTTCTGAACAGTGCTGTTTTGTTGTTTTGTTTTGAAGATGGCAGGATATCCCAAACTATGTTCCTTGTAACCACGCTGAGGTTGGGTGGGAGATGTGTGTGAGAGAAGCAGAACAGAGATGAAGCTCTGGGGGCCGTGTGTGCATTGGAGTGCAGAATAGGAGCTACTCCTTCTTCACTTCCACTTGAGACAACTGCTGGGAAGGGCAGGGTGTTCTGGAATGAGACCCAGGGTGGATTTCTCAGAAGATGTGAGAATGGTGTTTTGTTGCACACATGTAGAAATTGGAATTTTGAAGTTTAAAGTCAACTGCAGTTGCTGTGTCATCTTAGTTGCATTGGTGTGATGTATGTAGCTAATTCAGATGGTGTTTTCTTCAGGTAGCATGCAAATTTTTTTTTAACTTCTTATAAATTAGACTCCTTTTAGTTATTTACGCCATGTGAAGTAGTCAGAAACTTGCTTAGTCCAGCCTTAGGTGAGAAGGATGCAGGAGGTGATCCATTTTGTGTAAGTCAAAGGAAGACGACCTTTTACATACAATTAGAGGGAAGAGAGTGTCATTGAATCACTGCTGCATTTTGACACTTCTGCAACTCTATAGAGCCCCAAATGAGTAAGTCGGTACTCTTCCTCTGTGAGCATCAAAGGTAAACTGCACAAACTTAAAGGCAGCGGTTGTTTTTTTCTAACAAAAAAGTCTTCTGTGATTATCCTGTAAAAGATTTCCCATTGCCCACTGCTCTCCTGCCAGAGAGCAAGAGATCAGAAACTGTTTGGTCTAATTGGTGAGTCTGTGTGACAGCGAGCTGCCTTATTTCATGTGTGGTGTAGAAATAAATGAGTGCTTAAACCCTTTGAAACGCACCACTACTGCACAAGCCATAGGCTGTAATTAAATTGAATGTGGGGTTGTATTGTCTTGTGCCCTTGGCTATAAACTTGATAACAGACCATGGTACACCCACTATTGTGTTAGAAGCTGGAACCTAATTAGCTATGTTGTAGATTTTCAGTCATTTTCGAAGCCCTTCTGTTCGTCCCTTTCCTGGTGTCCTTTTTTTTTTTTTCTTATTATTTTGCTTTTCTGTTTCTGAAGCAATAAAAGCACCCTGTTTTCTGAAGGAAATCGTTAAGGGCACGAAGCCAAATATGTACGTGCAAGATAATTTTTTATCCTATTTTGGATTCAAGGGACAAGTGTTAGCAATTGCATTCTATCTGATGTAGAAGAGATTTATTAATGTTGTGATAGTAAAAATATATAATCACGTTTTCAGGGAATGCTTTGTAAGCCCCTCTCAGGCATTTATGGGGGGAGGGGGGAAGGGATTGCAACTTCCAACAATACCTTGATCTGAAAGTAACGTTGAAAGACATGAGATTGAATTCTGTTCTTGCTGTTATTTTGGGATTATCCACATAGAAAAATGGCTCTTCCAGGCTTTTAGAAATTCACGTGTTTTTCTCTCAGCCAATTTTAGTGAGTTGATCTGAAAACCTTCAAACTTGCTAGGGACTTAATCCCTGATGAGGACAAGTGCTTTGATCTGCTCTTAGTGCCATTTTTAGTTTAGGAAATAAAGTTGTAGCGCACAGATGCAGCTTGTACGTTTCCAGTAAATTCTTCATTAATTGATATGCTTTCTGACTTCATGCATCTGTACTCTTCTGTAGCTGGGGCAGATCATTTCTATTCTGGCACAGTACTCCATCTCAGTCCCTCCACCTTAAGCATACACACTGGTGTCTGGTGATGCTGTTGTTTGTTTGAGTTCTGCTGTTTTTTATATGGGGAGTGGGAGGCTGTGAAGTCAAAACTGTTGCACTTGGGAGCTCTAATGAGGGGGCTGCAGCTCCTGGGCTGCCCTGTAAATTGGCACCTGTGTATGCTGTTGCTACTTTTGCAACTCTCTGCCAGAAGCATGGTGCATAAATGAATGACTTCTCTAAAACATCGCTGTATTTTAAGCTTCTCTTTTGTGTGTGCGTGTCCATTTGTGTGTTTAAAATTAAGGACTGCTGGAGAAATTTCAAGAGTGATTTCTCAGTACCCTACAGCCGAACCCTGAGTTGTTTCTAAGGGCACATACGTAGAGATGTGCACGTGTGTATATATATAGTGGATATGTATGCATTTGCTGCTTTTGCCAGTGTTGATTTCTTTCTCTATGTTTCTAGTATGCTTCAAAAGTGGCAGGGTGTAGTCAGCAGAAGCAGGGAGGTGATTGTCCCTCTGTACTCGGCACTGGTGAGGCTGCACCTCGAGTACCGTGTTCAGTTTTGGTCCCCTCACCACAAGAAAGACAGTAAGGCCCTGGAGCTTGTTGTAGAAGGGCAACAAAGCTGTGAAGGGTCTGGAGCACAAATCTGATGCAGAGTGGCTGAGGGAGCAGGGATTGTTCACTCTGGAGAAGAGGAGGCTCGGGGGAAACCTCATCGCTCTCTACAACTGCCTGAAAGGAGGTTATGGTGGGGTGGGGTTCATCCAGGTAACAGCAATAGGAGAGAGGTAATGGTCTCAAGTTGTGCCAGAAGATGTTCAGGTTGGATGTTGGGAAGAATTTCTCCAAAGAAACAGTGTTGAGGCAGTGGCACAGGCTGTCCAGGGAGGTGGTGGAGTTACCATCCCTGGACGTATGATGTGGATGTGGCACTGAGGGACATGGTCACGGTGGGTATGGGCTGGTGGATGGACTAGATGATCTTAGTGGGCTTTCCCAGTCTTAATGATTCTATGATTCTGTTAAGGTCTGATGCCACAGTACTGATCCCTTGCTCTGATTTTGAGTTACTAGCTGAGAAGCCCATGCCCACCTTGTAAGTGTGAGTTCTTGTTTTATACTCACAAAACATAGTTGTGCACTGTTGCTTTAGTCTTTGTCTTGGATATCACAATAGGTAGCTAGGAAATTAATGCAGACCATGTTTGCTGTGTATGGTAGATGAGACTTTCTGTAGGCTTTCATCTAGTTGGTTTGGAAATGTGTTGCCTTTTTCCTGTTTTTGTGTCTCCAATTTATGGAACTGTCCCTACATGCGTATGGACCTGGTTCAAATTTCTACTCAATCCTTGAATGTTCATCTTGGTGGGAAGAAGTGAAGAGATGCTGTAAATACATGGGTTCTGGGAAGTAACTGCTCAGTAAAGAAGCTGTTAGTGTCTGCGTATTTCCTATTGCCTTTTAACTTGTCAGTGCTGAAGTATGCATTTTGCTGACTTTTTCTCTGAAAATGCAGCTTCTCAGAAGGATCACCTTGTCTCTAAAAATGCATGTTAACGGGTGGCACAAAAATATGCAATAATTGGCAAACACCAGGACTGTGGGGGCTGGAAAAGTACCTGTCCTTGCAGGCAAAGGGAATGGCACCAGGCTGTGTGGTCTCTGTAGAACAGACTGATGATGGTGAGAATAAGATTTCTCTCCAGCGTGATCACTTGGAAAAGGTATATTCTTCAGCCATGGTTTAGACGCCTTAAAAAAAAAAAAAAGAAGTCTGGAAAATCGACTTAGGAAACTGTTGCCTTTGCAAAGCTGTACATGTAACATAGTTTAGTTGAGGTTTGACTTTTATAAGGCAGGCACAACTTGAATACAGAGCAGGGTTCAGCCTGCCTTTCAGGGTGTATAATGTACTTCCTAAACAACCTGATTTCTGTTTCTATCTCTAGAAGTCCTTTCAGATTTTATTATTATTATTATCATTATCATTATTAATTTTAAGCGTTGTTTTTGAAATGCACCTGCACCTGTCTTCTGCTTTCAGAGAAAACATTGCAGGTCGTCTTGTTACTGCTTAAACAGTACTAGTACACAAATGTTTCCTCTGAAAGTACTTCTGGACAGAAGCTGCTCCTTTCCTTGTAGGATGTTGGGAAGTGCCAGAAGTGAGGCATGCCCCAAAGCATTAAGGAATGGCTCATTTTAACCAGTACAAAGTTGTTAAAATATGAATCAAGTTAAAATGTGGTGACTCAGACTGTACTAAATGTAGTATGAATTATATGTTAATGCATTGCATTGGTGAACACAAGTAGCAGTACACTACTGTGCATATGCAGGCTCTATCACAGTGTAGGGTAGTGATACAGCAGTGACTGCTGCAGTCACTTAACATGAATGGAGGCTGTGCTTTAGTTCTGCTGTAGAGAGGTAGTACTGCCAATATTCCTTTACATTTTGTTGCCATGTGACAGATGGCAGCAGAGGGGGAGTCTGACAGAGTGGCGTCTGACATGGAGGTGCATAGGAAGCAGAAGTGTGCCATCGAATTCCTTCATGTGAAAAAGATGGCACCTGCTCCCTGTTGAATGTTTATGGAGATCAACCAGTGGATGTGAGCACAGCGAGGTAGTGGGTGGTGTGTTTCAGCCGTGGTGACAGTGAGTCACCTCCTCTAGAACATATTTTTATGAACATTGCATGCAGACTCTTGTTCACTGCTGGAGAAAATGCATAACAAATGGTGGTGACTATGCTGAAAAAGAGTGTTCTGTAGCTGAGAATTTGTTCTATCAAATAGTGTTATTGTGGTCTTTGTGTCTGTTGTAGTTTTCATGAAAATGAATAGGAGGCATTACTTTCAGAGCGACCTATGTGTATGTGAAGTATATTTTTTAATACATCAGTATTTCTGTTTATTTATATATAAACATATGTACTTACATTCTTACATATACGAAACATATTTGTACATAAGTAATATAAATATATTTAAGTACTGTCATACTACAAAATATATGCTGCATATATATATATATATATATATATATATATAGTAGTAGATTAGATTTCACAGGACCCATGTCCTCATTCCTGCTAAAGGAGAAAGCAAAGCAAACAAAAATTCCTTCCGTGCCACTATTTGAGCAGTGACCGCGGAGCCCTGCCCTGGGGACATGGGGCACCAGCAGCCAGGCAGCCTGTGGCTCCCTGAGGCCCTGAGGGTTTTCTTCCAGAAACCTAAATAAGTATTGCAGAGAAAACCTAAAGCATTCTCATTTTTCCCCTACTGTTTATAGAAAACAAAACACTTCAATGTAAACACATGACCTGAAAAGTTTTTATTCTCTTTAATGGCAGTGGTGTGATGTAGTTGTTACCAGAGAGGGGGGAGGAGAGCAGAGATGAGTGCTCCAACCTACCTGGAAGTAAGCAAATGGGGTTAAATAATGGGGCCAAGTGGGCTTGAAGCAGAATTTGGGCGCAAGGAAAAGAGCTGGAAGAATGGAAATAGGGAATAAGGATGAGAAGGAAAGCAATGTGAGAAGCTGTTACCAACTACCTCATTGTAACCCCTCGGGTATGGAATAGATTCAGTTATTTATGCCAGCGTACATCTGCTGGGTCCATTTGATGGATTCAGAAGGTGGGAAATAGTGTTTCTGAATTGGGGCTAGGACTGGAGAAGAAAATTAGGGTTGTAAAATTTGTCCTTCCTAATACTAAATAACATGTGGAGGGCACTGAAGCGAGATCTGATCAAGGAAAAGATAGATCCAGGGGAGTGGCAAAGAAGAATGGTGTGCTTTATTTAAAGTAGAAATGCTAGAGGAAAATGTAGAAGTAGAGTGGAGGGGGAAAAATCTTTGTTTTCTTCAACTTCCAATCAATTACAAGAATCTGAATGTGACTCAGTTTGAGTATGCTGTATTCTTTCCTCTTATGGAAATAGAAACCTAAAGATTTTTTTTCCCTTAAACTTGAAAATTGTCACATTTAAACAAGTGGTTGCCTACAGAGTTCTGTTTCGGAATAAGTGCTGGTTCTTGGGTATGTATCCCAAAAGGGATCCACTGTCAGCACTGTGGTAACACAGCTTACTTGCATTGTGCTTGCTTTTATTCCTAATGGCCAATAAACTAATTTCCTCAAGCAGCTTGAAATACTCCTTGTAAACTCAAGTGTCCAGGCCAATTTCTCGTTTACTTCTTATTAAAGCTCAGTGAGGAAGTTGGGAAAACATGGTTTTGCTCAAAGCACTGTATAAACTGGTGATCTACCCCATTAATCTGTAAGCTTCTTCATATAATTCCTCAAGAGAACCCCAAGTTCCTCAAGGGTCAGTCTTGGGACTGGTGTTCTTCAACACTGATGTAGATGATGGAATTGAGTACACCCTCAGCAAGTCTGCAGATGACACCAAGCTGAGTGGTGCAGTCAATACGTTGGAGGGCAGAGAAGCCATCCAGAGGGATCTGGACAGGCTGGAGAAGCGGGCCCACATGAGCCTAATGAGGTTCAACAAGGCCAAGCGCAAGGTGCTACACTTGGGCCAGCTCAATTCCAGGTATTTATACAGACTGGGGGAGGAACTCCTGGAGAGCAGCCCTGCGGAAAAGGATTTGGGGGTCCTGGTGGATGAGAAGCTGGACATGAGCCAGCAGTGTGCGCTTGCAGCCTGGAGGGCCAACCATATCCTGGGCTGCATTAGAAAAGGGGCGGCCAGCAGGGAGAAGGAGGTGATTGCTCCCCTCTACTCAGCTCCTGTGGGGCCCCATCTGGATACTGCATCCATACCTGGAGCCCACAGCACAAGAAAGACAGTGCTCTTGGAACGGGTCCAGAGAGGCTGTGGATGCCCCATCCCTGGACGCATTCAAGGCAAGGCTGGATGTGGCTCTGGGCAGTCTGGTCTAATGGTTGGTGACACTGCCCATGGCAGGGGAGTTGAAACTAGATGATCTTTGAGGTCCTTTTCAACCCAGGGCATTCTGTGATTCTATGAAGAGAACTCCAGTGGGTTTTCTCTTCCCAAGAAAGCTTTCTTCCATCCAAACTGGTTCCTGCAATGAGATGGGAATATGTGAATCCTCACTGGGATGCAAGGACAGGGGGCAGTGTATGGGCCGTGGCCTTACTTCCCTTGTGCTTATCTGGCATGTTTTCTAGTGAAGTGCTAGCATTGTTCAATTCCTAAGATGAATGGCTATCTGCATCCAAAATTCCTTATGTATACTTCTCTATTCTGTAAGTTAATGCTTGCGTTCTCATGGTGCAGTCAGTTTATGTCATATATCACAGCTTTAAATGGTTCGGTGGTGTGCTTACTCAAAACGTGTTGGTTTTGCCCCTAAAGAAACAATTGCAAGGTCCTAGCTCCAAGAAAGCAGGAATTTCTTGTTGGTTCTGCTGGTGGATGGCTGGATGCTGGCTTTCAGCACGTAATTCTTTAGTAGTTAAGCTGCTGTCGTACAGCAGTCCGTTTTTCTTAAAACAATTTTAAACTTTTATGCAGTCTCTTTTCAGATCTCTCTTCTATCAAGTTTCTACTTGTGCGTCTCAATGAGTAGAAGACCTCAGAACAGTATTTACAGCATCTGCTTCCACACTTTGTACGTGTAACTGTAACAAGATACATAATCATGCGCTCTATTATAACTCTATTCAAGGAGAGGTGTTTATCTGCTCTGCTTATGGTTAGCCATGGCAGGCAGATGCCTTGAGCACTGCTGCAAATCAGCAGCATTGTTTTAGATGCACTGTTGAATATGCTGTTTTTGTTGTGCGATTTGAATAAAAGCTGTTTGTTTTGTTGAGGGGAAAACGAAGCCCACGAGAAGTAGCTGCCACAACACAGAAGCTCCCTGGAGCCAGTGGGACCATCCCCCAGGTGTGAGGTTGTGCTTCAGGAGCTGGGGATGGAAGTGCTGGGTGACTGAGAAAGCTGATAAGAGCTGTTTATCAGCGTCACCAGCAATTTTAGCCCAAAGCAGGGTGGGGAAGGAAGTCCTCAGCCATAGTAATGGGAAGTTGTTAGCCATTCTCTGCCCTCTTGAGGCCCCAACTGGAGGGACCACCTTACCACACTCAGAGGGTGGTAAGGTATGGAAACAGATTGCCCAGAGAAGCTGTGGGTGCCCCATCTCTAGAGGTGCTCAAATCCAGGTTGGAAGGGGTCCTGGGCAGCTGAGCTGCTGGGTGGCAGCCCTGCCCACAGCAGAGGGGTGAGACTGGATGGATCCCCTCCAACCCAAATTCTTAAAGCAGTTTTCATGTGACTTACATGAAAGATGGCAGTGTCAGTTGGGATCTTAGTGCGTCAGTGTCCTCCTGGCAGAGGAGTGCAGCACAAATGACACTGTCACCCTTGCTGGCAGCAAGGCTGAGAGGAGGAGCTGCCTATGTCTCCATTGGCAAGCTCCCCTGTGGTGAGCTGGCTGCAGCTCTGCCCTACCACACTGCCATCTAGGTGGGCTGCTGGGCTGGGAGCTGGATGTGAGCTAAACGCAGCTCCGGCACCAGTTTAAGTGGAAAAACAAGAGTAATGGCCAAATTTGTTGTCTTCATGGTTTTTACTTGCCATGAAAAATAGCTGTTTGCTTCTCCATCCTCCTGGCTTTACTATCTCCCCAATATAACCTCTGACTTTTACTGATTGCTTCTTGTGCCTAACCATTTCTTAATGAAGCAGGGGGCTGTACTTTATTCTGTCCTGCACGGGCTTCTTTTTGTCACTCATTCTTGTTTTCCTTCCACTCTGTTTCCACTCCGGGCAAAAATTATTTCCAGCTGAGAAGGGCTGGATGCGTGTCATTCCTCCGCAGTTGTAAACGGCCCCACAATTTTTCTTGCAAACATCAGAACTCATTTCCTATGTGCACATCCCATTTTCTCACCTTATGTGCACGTGAGGGAGGTCATTCACGGCCAGACCCCAGGGCTGGCTGTTCTGGTCCTCCCATCCCCACGCCAGCAACCAGAAGCAGGTGTCAGTGGAGACTGGGAAATGGGCAAGGAGGGCATGCTTGTGGTGGTCTCAGGTATTTCTCATGTGGGTGCTATAAAATCACCAATTTCCCTCTGAGGTATGTATGACATTCGTAATTAAAAGATCAGATACAATAGCATTCAGTCTGTGGGATGAACGGACCCCTTTGCATTTTCTTCTCAGTCTGTTTCGATGGGAATGTTGATTGCAGACAAGGTAAACTTGTTTGTGCTTTGTTCATTAGTAACAAACCATAAACTGGCCTGCCTCCCCTCCCCACAGGCAAGACACTTGAAGAGATGCCAGACAATTAAACTACTTAAGGCAGTAATTACAGTCAAATATACAACAAAAATAAAATCACTGCACAGGGTTGAATTTTTTTTTTAATGCTCTGTTTTGTTCTCTCCGTTTATTAAATCACCTCACAACCAAACAGGAATGTCTCAGTTGGTGGTACCAAAGTTCAGAGAAGCTGTGGTGCCCCATCCCTGGAGGCACTCAGGGCCAGGTTGGATGGGGCCCTGGGCAGCTGAGCTGCTGGGTGGCAGCCCTGCCCACGGCACAGGGTGGGACTGGGTGGGCTTTAATGTCTCTTCCAGCTCAAACCATTTTGCGATGGTTCCTCAAGTGTGCAACAAGCTTCCTTGGGGTCAGCTGGGCATTTATCAGCCTCATTGATGGTCTTGCAGGAAATATGTCACAGCTCTGAAATTCTGTTAGTTCGATGCATGGTGTTCAGTTTATAGGGCTGGCACCTCCCTGACACGCAGAGGTGTGATACCAATAGTCTCCTGAAACTTTTCCTTTCTCACTTTCCTGGTTCCCATTGCACATGGCAGAGCAATCCTCAGGATGCTGAGGAAGGGAAGGCTGAATTAGGCTGAGCCACTTAATCCTGACTTGCTTTCAAATGTTTAAATATACCTGGTGCATTTTAAAATTCTGAAATGAGTGTCCACAAGCTTGACTTGCTGTGAGCCTATTTAATGAGCTGGCATCCTGCAGCATTGTGTTGCACCAGCTCAACGTATTTAAGTTAAATCCTTAGTGACTTCAGTATTCCAGATAAAGTGCACTTTAAAAAGAAAGAAACGGAGCTGTAATGAGATCCAGCTGGTGTACATAAACCTTTCACATTGCATTACATAATTAAGTCGGTAAGTAATGTATGGGGGAAAGTTCTTGTTGCTTATTCTTTTGTACTGGAGTTTTACAAGGCTGTATAAATACAGTAAGTATTTAATGGGGGAAAAGTGGGATTAAAAGCAAACGGCAGAAGATGGATGGTACAATAACATCATTAAACAAGCGAGCAGTATTACCCTTGTGGTATTTGGTTTAAACAACTGAAACTTGGCAGAGTGCTGTGCATTGACGTTGCTCTCGTAAGATCATTTTCTAATTGATCGCTTTGGTTAACATGATTGCTTTAAAGGTAAATTGGTTTATGCTGAACAATACCAGAGCGCGAATTCCCTCAGGTTTTGGCCAGCCTTTTTTATTCAGCGAAATCTACACCGCTGTGGTATTCAAAGCAGGGTACGAGCTCCTGGGCTCCTTACCATAACTTAACAACCTGTTCTGCTTTTAACAAACTGTAATTACAGAAACATAAACTACATCTTCATTTATTTCGACTGTAGAGCATGGGAGAGGAATGTGGGAAGGAATTCTTTGTACCGCTGTGAATTTAGTTGCCTACCTTGCAGTTGTTTCATAAACATCCTCGAAAGCTTCTGAAAATACTGAATGTGGAATGTGCCAAAAATGGTTAAAACACCAGACTCTGTCCTCTGGTAGGCAAGCCCTGGCAAATCTTCGCTTGATGCTGCTGCCCTCGGCTGCCCTCCTTCGCAGAAGGCTTTTGCTCTCTTGCAGAGTCAGCAGAAGGCACCTGGGCTTCAGCAGCTGCACCAAGCCCTGGTCAGTGGATTTCACAGGGCTGCCGTTGTCACTGTGGATGGGCACTGCTCTGCCCGGCTGGTGACGGGGCATGCACAAGGCACGGGCACGTGTTCAGCTCTGCCGGCACTGCCCCTGGGCAGTGACCCCGGGGAGAGGAGCGGTGAGAAGGAGCCATCCCAAACTGCACAGCTGTTTGCTAAGTGATGGTGAGTCGGAGCCCTCAGCTATCCTCATTTAAAAAGGGTGGTCAGGCATGTATCGTAGCAAATTTAAAGCTTAGGCTGTTATTCTGGTGAGAAGTCTAATTTACCGTAATTGCCTTTTTTTTAATAATGAGCCGATCCATTTGAGATGTCTCAATAACCATTACCCAGTTAAGATGATGGCTTAATTTGGAGCTGCTGTTACGGGTGTGGGCATGCTGGCCTCGAGCTGCTTGGGCTGGGCACTGCGGTGTGATGCTTTAAGGCTGCGGAGAGTGACTTTTGAACTGTACAGAAACTTTCACTGACTTGCATGGGAGCTATTCAATGAGAGGTGAAAGGAGCACTCAGGATATGAGTGAACACAAGTATCTTCTGGTTTTGTGGGTTTGTAAGTTCCCATAAATCAGTCAGCAAGTTCCCAGTCGTTGTGACAACCGCATGTCTCGTGCTCAGGCACTGCAGCCACCACAAACCCCAGCGAAGGCTGCAGTCAGCCCATAGGGAACAGCAAGGCAGATAAGAGGCATTTTAAACACAGGGCACAGTCTGGCAGATTTTTGCCTTTTTTTTTCAGACTGTCAGTGCACCAACAGACTCTCAAAACCACCCTCCCTCTCCTCCATGTCTTGCTGCTTAAATCAAGCGACAGAGATCTGTAGAGGGATTTTCTGGGAGAGATGAGATGAAAGCTTTTATGGGCTTGTTTGTAAGTATTCCATAGAATCATAGAATGGCTTGGTTTGGAAGGGACCTTAAAGATCATCCAATTCCAACCCTCTGCTGTGAGCAGGCAAAAGATTTAACTTAGTATTTTGTGCTTCTTGGTTCTAATGAAATGTTCTCGTTAATGAGCATTTACGGTGAAACATGGAAAAGAAATGGAATAGAAGTAGAAGTGGGATGATCTGCAAGCTCCCACTTTCTTCTGTCTGCTACAGGAGCTCGGGTCCCCATGGCACAGCAGTCAGACCTTCAGCCTCCTGTCCTGCCCAGTGGGATCCCTTTCCAAGGATCCAGGATTGACCCTGCGTGGCTCGAGACTGGGGAGACTGCAGCACAAACAAGAGGCACTCTGTTCTGCATCGTGGATGCACTCTGATTAAACCCCATAGTTAGGGGACTGGACGTACTGCTGTTCTCTTTTTCATTGAGCAACAGCATAGACACCCAGACATCTGCAAGCTGGCAGATTTGATCTGTGTTCCTAAGGATTAAGAAATTCTGGTTGTGTATAAATTTGCTGTCTGAATGTGAAGCTCGATTTATGAAGGGTGTCTTTCCTCTTGTAGCTAGCATGACTTCCCTTTGTGTAGGACTGTAGGGCAGATGTTCTGATTTCTTCACTATGCTGTCCTTAACATGGTTTTTCCTCATCTTCCCTGCTGCCTACTTAGTTGCTGAAGTTGTTCAACTGAAATGCAGCCATCTGTATTTTCCTTAGCATTTGGGCCTAATGCTGGCTGGACTTCCAAAAATGCAGAGCAAAGCATGCATTTGTTCTGCACTGTTCAGGAGCTATCTGAAATACTCGGAAGCATGTGGTGGTTCTTATTTTTGTTCCGTTTCCTCAATCCGCTGTTATAAGTGCACTTTCTCTTGCTAATCTTCTGCCTGAAATACTCTTTGTTCAGGAAAGCAAGTCTGTTTCTGTTGTAATCAGGGCTAAGAATTCAGCTGCAGGGTCACTCTGGCACTGCAGAGTTCACTGACCACGTTTTGCTGCTGGCAGTCCCAGCTTTGGCCCCTTTACACAGATCAATGCCAGCCTAACCCCATTTATTGCTACTACTGAATCAGAGCTCTGCTGCTCCTATTTAATTTAGCTCAAAATAGACATAATGCAAACAAGCATCGGCATGGCAAAAAAGCTAGAAGAAGGGGAGGAAGAAAAAAGGCATGCAGTTGTTTGGGTTTTGGTATGTTGTTTTTTTCAATTGGATAGCAAACGGTGCCAGGCTTCAGATGGGAGGAATTAGTTTGCACTGTATTATTAAACTCTTTATAAAAAATAAATAGTCATCGCTGATTCTGATCTCATCTGATCACTGGTGCAGTAGAGTTTGTCTGGCTATCTGTCTGTCTTCCATTTCCTTTTTGTGTTTAAGAACATTTTCTAGTATAACAGCTCCTGCTTCAGCTTGGGCACACATTCTGATTCCCTCTGGGTTTTGTAGTCCCACCGATGTTATTCCTGATTTGTGTTGCGTTGGTCACGTGAGGTGATCCTCCGTCCTTACTGCTCGGTACCTTCCGCCAGTTATCTCTGCTTCAGCCTTATGGAAACTTCCAGACTGGCTTGCGGTCAGGTGAAGTTCCTGCTGGCAGGAATGCTGTTCTTGGTGAAGGTACCTGGTGTTGAGCCCTTTGTGAGGTCCATCATGGTGAGGTGAGTTACAAGTTTTCTTTAAGTGAACTGGTCTGGTAACACTGCTGCGGCTATCACACTTCGTGACTGCACTATAATTTTTTTCTGTAGCTGTGGCACACCTCAGTCTGTGAAAACATTGGGATCTTGAGGACGTTACTCGGAGCTGAGATGACAGGACCTTTATTGCATGGTTGGCAACCCGCCACTGTTTCCAGCTAGGACTGGATTTATAAATTCCACTGCCACACCTCATTCCACACGGCTTTCAAATACGTGGAGTAAGGCATACACATACTCACTGCTTGTTGTCTCTTGGGATGCAGCCGTGTTCCCTCTGCAAGGCAGCAAGGGTGGAAATCCTGAGATATAGTGCTTCTGATGAAACAAAGCGATCCCATCCTTCCACTCCACTCCTTTCCCTAACTCATCCCCTTCGGTTCTGCAGCTCCAGGGCACTGTTCAGCAGAAATCAAGTGTTCAGTGTGGGTATGTCTATAATGGGATTTAAGATGACAGCCGTGAGACAAATCCATAATTTAGGAATTGTTGAAGTTAATTTCTGTCCCCTCTGCTAGATCATCATCACAGGTCTTTTGAAACTTTTCCTGTTTGCTCCAAGTGCTCTTACTTTCGTCATTACAATTCAGCGGCTCCTGAAGGCAAGCTTTTGTTCCGTGGAGGAGACCAAAGCAAAACTTAAATGTTTTTTGTGTTTCACCACCCTTCTCCACACTCTTGCAAATTAAATGCCTCCTCCTCCAGCCTACCCTTTTCTCTTCTGACAGGGCTCTGTCGCCCCAACAAGGGAAGCTTTGTCTCCCCTCTCCCACTCCCAGCACACGCTTCGCCTCCCCATCGCCTTCTGTTTTTGCCTCTTGGAAACCCTACAGTCTCCCTGCTTTCCTCCCCAGTATGCTGGGACAGAACTGCTAGTGTCCTGTACCACGTCCCTGGACACAAGGTGGGCAGCACATCAAGTCCTAGGCTTTCTGGTCTTCCCCCCAAACCTTGTGCAAGATTATCTTCCAGATTTAATCTGGAACTGCTCTTTCAACACCTTGAGATGCATCACTGTGTGACTGTCCCTTTGTGAGCTGTCAGGTCTTTCTCGTGTGATGCTTCTTTCCACTTCTCAGGTGTCTGTTGGAAGTTAGTGGTTTTGTTTTGATTTTTATTCACATTAAGGCAGGACTTCTGTGAAGATCACCCTAAGTATTGACAGCCCACTGCATGGTGCGTTTGATGAGTGTTCTCCACAGTGCACAATGGCTTGTTCGCTGTGTGCCTGGGAAAAGCCTCTGATGGTGTGTACTTGATAAATAAGGGTCAGGGTCTGAAAATCATTGTTTGTTTATTTATGGTGTGGTTTGCTTTTTCTTTCTTTTTTCTTTTTGTGGTTTTGTTTGTTTTGGTTTCATTTGTTTGTTTTGTTTTAGGTAGAGGTAGGATTCTGTTCCTATACTTAGTGTAAAAACATTTTTTTTAACTCATTTTTTTTTCCCTTGGAAATCAAACTGATTTTGCTATTTTGTCATTTCCATTTGATTGGAAATCAAATGAATTTTGATGCATGAGGGCTGCTCTGAAAGTATTGCCTTCTATTTTGTGATCATGGCCCATGACATCAGAGGCAGACATTGGTGGTATGGCAGGAGAGGTTGAACCTTTCCGCCAATGTTCTGTTACACGTTGTTGCCGGGTGACAGATGGCAGTAGAGGGGCAGTCTGACAGAATGGCATCTGACATGGAAGTGTGTAAGAAGCAACAGTGGGTCACTGAATTCCTCTGTGTGGAAAGAAATGGCACTGGTTGATATTCGTTGACTCTTGCTGAACATTTGGTGGCACATTTCAGTGGTGGCAACAATGACAAGCACCATTTGGACAGCCACACACATCTGTAACACCATGTAACGATTTATGTGAATGAACTAACAGTGGTGACAGTGTTGAAAAGTAATCTTTTGTAGCTGAGAATTTGCTCTATCGAATAATGTTTATTGTGCTTTTTGTATCTTTTGTTGTTTCCATGGAAATAAATAGGAGGCATTACTTTCCCAACAACTAGCTTACTAAGTGATTATATTTTAGTATCAGATCTTAAATTATCATGTCTTCTAAGCATATAATTATTATAAACTCAAACTCTACTCCTAAATATTTTTAGGTATTCCCAGTCCTTGTGGCTTGTTCCTTCTCTTAAGGGTTTTTTTCTTCTTTTTTTTTTTTCCTATTTTGGAAGCCACGTGAAGTTCAGATTGTTTACTTTTGGACCTGAACTGTTTATAGAGGATGTGTCCCCTTGTTTACATGGTCTTACTAGTTTGCACCAATGGTTATTACCTCTCAAGATGCTTATTGGATTTGATTTCTGTGGCTCTTGTTAGGTGATGTCCCCCCCCCAGATGGATTAGAGATTTCTTCAGGTGTACTTTTGGATGAGAACAACTTCTCCATAATCTTACTGCCTCAGCATTGGTTAAATTAGGCTAACCCTTTGGCAATGGCCAACTTCTCTAAGAATCCGGTTACAGAATAACCTACCAAAAAGAGAAATTTCCTACCTGAACTCTTACCACATGGGGTTGATCCAGTTCTTGCAAGTGGCAGTGCATGCCCTTTGGTTGTCTTATGTAGCTTCTGTATGTTTTAAAAATGAAGCAACTTTGTATAATATAAGCTTGGCTTTTAATTTCTTGGTAGAGCTGTACGTTGTCCTTTTTCTTTCTAGCTGTCCCAGAGCCATCTCATTTGGTCATTTGGAAGAATGCAGACATATTGCTGGCTTCTGTGTCATGGCATAGCTATCTTTAGCATGAGTTTGCTAATGTGTGTTAATTTCTCAATGTGGTCCTTAATGTTTCTTTAGACATTTGCAATTCCTTTTGTTGTCCAAGCAATGGCACTTCATGAGTTCAGTAATAACCAAAGCCAGACTCAGAAACAGACCGTGCAAAGTTAATGAACATTATGTGAGACTTTTCCTGATATTCCGAGGATGTGTGTGTGGTCTATTGCAGTGTCAGACCTAGCAGAAGTTTTTTAATATGAAACTGAGAATTTGCTTTGCTAGTTAGCAGAAACCATTCTGTCTAAAACTAGTTAGCCAGCTGCCACTTCATGAGGTTGGCTATAGCAATGATGGCTTCAGTGTGCGTACTGCACATGGTTGTATAGATTTGTGGTTAATCTACCCTTGTGGGCAAAAAAACCCTAAAATTAGCTGGGAAATGGGTGTTTTTATCATATGAGCTACTATGACTACTTGGAGGAATCCCTACAGGTCTGAAAACAATAATAATCAAAATTGTATTTCTTAGCCTTGTATCCAAAAGTATCTTTTACACATAATAGAATCAAATGAACCAAATCTAAAGTATCCTTTGTTCCTATGCCATATGTTCACTGCCTTGCCAAGCACGCTTCTCTCCTTCTAGAGCAGGATCCTGTGTTCTCCTCTCCTCAAATCCTTCCCTTCACACTACAAGACAAAGTCACTGCTTGATGATAGTTTGTGTATACTATTCCTCTTCTCTTTTCATCCCTAAGTGTTTTCTCAGTGTTCAAGAAAACTTCAGAAACACAGAGAAGAGGTAAAAACAAACTAAAAAGTACTACATTAATGAAGCCTTTTAAGTTTAATTGAGGACTGCAGCCCCTTTCCACTAGCTGCCCCAAAGCATACCTACTCCTATGAGGGCTTTAAAATTCAAAGAGCACCGAGGTTTTGGCATGGGGCAGGGTTAGGAATGTATCTGGGTGGCTGAGGGCTTTCTACTCAGCTTCTGTATGTGGTGGTGTGTCCATGGCCTGCTAGAAGGGACACCTCAACCATATTGTGCCACTTCATTTACGTGCCTTCAGTATAAGCTGTATTCCTCTCCCAGCACCTGTATGTTGTCATGCCACCTGTCCCAAGGTATTAAGTAACCTGCGTGCATTTTGAAATAGCTAATGATAAATAAGACGATTTCTCTCATGATAGTGCTTGGACTTTTTCATTCTCCTGCTTATTATGAAATATGTAGGCTGATAATTTTAATGAGAGTTACAAGAGGAGAGAGAAACTTTTAGCCAGCCCTGGAAATGCATGGGATCGTTTTAAAGCTGAGTAATCTCTCCTTATTGCACTCTGCGTTAACCAGGACTTCTGAAAAGCCTGTTGTTTCAGTAAGTTTGGTCTTTATCATTTCCTTCACCCTCTCGGTGGTCTCTGTCACTCTGACAGGTTTTCAGTAGAGTGTCTTTTTTTTGAGATGGCACCGCTGCTTTGCTTCGGTCAGCGCTGGGAGGGGAAATGGGCAATAGAGAGGAGGAAAACCCTGTGACAGGGGAGGACTCCTGAAGGATGATCTTTTTTGGCTATAGTGTTGCATTTCATCCTTCCTGGAATAAGGAATGTATAATTTAGCATTGCAATTTTTCACGGTGTTTCTAATTCCGTACCAGCTGGAACTGTAACTGTCAAACTTGCAATTTTCTTAACGTCTTAATTGTAAATTAGATAATTACAGAGGTATTGTCTTAAAGTTCTTTTGTGTCTTTTTTTCCTGCTGTGAGGTTATAGATGAAGCTATCTGTCTATTATATTGTCGAGTCTCATAATTACTAAGTGGACGCAGTGTCTATAAAATTACGATTCAGGCTGAGAATATTTTATTATTTGTTGCTGCGAGAAACATCTGGAGAGTGCTTAGAGCTCAAGTGCATTACAGTGTTTTGTGGACACAGTTTTATTGCATTCTTAGGATTTGTCCCTTTCATATGGCAGGAAGAGCTAACAGAGGCACTTTTTTTTTTTTTTTCTGAAGGCGATTCCAGATATAGAATTCTTCAGGCTATGTGAAGGTGGTTCTTTCTGTTGGCTGTTTGTTCAGTCTGAAGTAGATAATGTTCTGTTGATATGTCCAAAAATGCATCTTCTCCATATGGGTCAGTATTATCTCTTTCTGCTCCTAGGCAAATTAATAAAACAAATTTTAAAAGTGCAAAGGAAAGCAGGCGGCTGGCTGATTCAAAGGGTGAGGCTATGTTTTTCATCACCACCCTTTCAAAGCCTCTCTGAATCAAAAGAACCATTGGATTGCGAAGGCAAGACCTATGCCACACCAGAAGCTCCCAGTTCAGCAATTTTCCCAGGGTAAAATTATAACTCATGTTTCCTCAGCACAGGCTGTAACTGGCAGCGTTCCTTCTACTTCTAAGGGTGAAATTGCTGGGGGGAGAACAGACATCTAATGTGCCTCTGGAAGTTTTACAATGGGTGTTAGCCTGGCTTTCTGAAAAGGGAGACGTTCCTCTGGAACATACCCAAGGGCAGGTGCTATTCAAACTGTAGTGTAAATTAACTTTAAATAAAGTAGTGTGGGCTTATTTCTGTTGGGGTTGTGAGTCAAATTTGCAGAAAAGGCCCATTTTTCAAATTCTGACAGTTAATGACAATCTTCCAGTTATCCCACTGTAGTCTGCATTCTTATGAGTCTTTAAAATCTTCAGATATGACTGCAATTCGAGATGTTAATCTTTGTTCATGTACTGATAGGATCTTAACTCACAAACAAAACAGCCGATTTTAGCAATGCGTGTATTTTGGTGTTTCTTCTCACCGGGAGATTATTGGACAAATTGCAGACTCAAGAAGAATGTAGCCAGTTGGTTTTTCTCCCTGCTCAAATCTTGACACCACCTTTAAGGAGTTGTTTAACTTTGCATTCAAATGTACCTGCATGGTCTTGGCAAAGAGAAGCTCTTTCCTTTTTAAATCCAGGAAGGAGTGTTGTGCTGCTTGTTTCTTTTTTTCCCTCTTGTGTTATTCTTATGTAAAGATTCTTACAGAATGTGCTCATAGAGCCTGCTGGAAGCGGATGAAGGGCCTGAGTGAGAAGTATGACTGAAATTATTTAGTCACCTTAACCTATGGGGTGTCCACCTGGGAGGAGTGGATGGCAGATCACTGTGCTCAGAGCTGCACCTTCCCACCTCCATGCCTGACCTGAACTCTGCATACTACTCAGGGCCAACGTGGCTGTGGGATGGCATCAGTGCAGCAGGAGCTGTTAGCTGTTCTGTGCTGGGCTACTCCCAGCCTGGGGATAGCTGCCCAGGTGGCTGCCCTTTCTAGGAAGGAGGTGCAGGCTCCAGAGGAGTCCCAGGGCAGGTACCTTGTGTGCAGAGGCACTGGCAGAGTACGCTTCATGCAGCCAGGATATGGTGGTCCATGGTGTTTGGATCAAGGCCGCTGCTGGACCAGCTAAGGTCTTGTTTGAAGGAGAACCAATTTGTCATCTCCTCTCTGCCGATAGGCACAACTTCTTTGTGTGCTTGCTTTCGTGCAGTTATGGGTAAATTCACCCTCTTTCTGCTACCTGAGGTTTGATAGAGGTAAGAGAAGTGAGTGACCTATTTTCTGGGTTTAAGGGAAAGTAAATGAATCTGTCCTTTGGGCAGTGAAGCAAAGGCTTTTTTATCAGCTGGAGTGTTGTGGTCGGGGCTGCCAGACTGTGCAAGGCTCCTAAGGCCTGGCAGCCTCTTTTCCAGGGACTCTTCATCTCTGTAAATGTGTTTCCTTTTATTAAAATAAGTAAAAATTATTGCATGGATATGTCCAAGATAACAGTAGTCTCTCTCCATCAAGGCTGAGGAATCTGTTGGCAATTGGTGGCTTGTTATCGGTTCCTGAAGTACATGGCAGGATCCACTTTCTGTCTGTGAGAGCAAAGACATGAGAAGAGGAGCCTGGCTATGCATGTCTTTAAGTATTTGGGGCTGAGCACGTGTAGTTAGAGGAGGCTCAGGCTGGGGGGGGCTGCTCTTCCTTTTGGTCACTCCTAAATCAGTGCTATTGTCAGTTTAAATAGAAGCTGGTGCAGAAGAAATCAGCTCCTAGCGGAACAACTGGTCTAAAATTACAGGCACCTGGCCCATCCCTATTGTAGGATGCCATTAGAGGCAGTGCAGCAGGTCTGCTGGCCTTTGGTCTGGTGCCCTCCTTCGTCCTCCCAAAGGGTTATGGGATGGTTTTGCTGGCCGCGTTCTGGGTTGTGCACCCTGTGATTATACAGTGTTGGGTGGGCAATTGTGTGCTGTGTAGTAAATGAGAGCAGCTTTCAAATCCGGTTTTGCTTGTAAATTAAATTGCCACTTCTCCCGAGCAAGAGTCCAACCAGCAGCAAGTCTAAGACTATAGAAGTCTGCTTCCATTACCGAAAGCAAAGTGGCTAGTGGCTGTGTGCCAGTGGAGATGATGCACCTGGGCTTGACCCCCACGTTTAACATGGATTTTATTTTAATAGTGTGTTGGGTTGCATATATGCAGAAGATCCAGCCTGAGTTATGGGCTTAAGTCAAGTCCTGCATCAGCCACAGTTACCACTGGCTTGACCAATGTTTAAAGGGTGTACACAGGATGAAGAGGGTAGGACATACAGAGGTATAGAGCTTTACTTACAGCGCTTGAATTTAATAAATGAAAGTATTTGGTCTGGCCTCATTAATGCTTACCCAAACAAGCAAGGAGTTGAGTTAATCTTCCATAAAAAATGCAAACTTTAGAATATCCTGTGGGGCGATAGTAAACTTCTGCATGCAGTTTCAAGGCCTAGAGGAATCTTCAGAAAGGTTTCTGGGAACCTAAAGAGAGAAATCCTGTCTCTGTAAACTTGGCTTTTTCTAGATTTTGGATTTTCCTATTGCTGCAGTGATGGTATAAGCATAGCTCCTGCCCTTATTCCTAAAGCCTCCTTCTCAAATTAATTAGAGATTTTCTTAAGTTCTCAGTGGCCAGTCTATGATGAAATTGTGGTTAAAGCTGTTCTGCTGAAGTTAGTTGTGTGCTGCAGGCTCAACTACAGTCTACCTGCATTTTGGGGTTTTCAAAGTGTCTTCAAGCTCCTGTCCAAGGGCACTTTTCACTGTCCTGAACTTCCAGGTAGGCAGTGCTCTTCGTCCAGCAGAAATACCCCACAGATCATCCCATAGTTCTTGCCTTGCCCCTGGTTCTCTGCACCTGTGGCATTTATTCTAGGTCTGATCAGCTCTGATGAAGACCCAGCAAGACTCATTGTGCCAAGGAAATGCAACCACGTTCTCTCCGGTGCTTGCAGCACTTTGCAGGCCGGTGTGCCCAGGTGGTCCTGCATCCAGAGGAGGAAGCTGTGAGAGTAGCAAGTAGGATGTGGAGCAAGGGAGACTCGTCTTGAGGGCCCACAGGGGCCAGCACCTCTGGGACAAGGAGGACATGACAGTTGAAATTTTCCTGTCAGGTAAGTGCTCCGCTCAGCTTTGCAGTTTGGGTTATAGCATGATACGGAGGATCTCACCTTCCAGGAGTTGGTTTCAGCCATATCGTTATCTGTTGATGTCCTCGACTGTATTCCCTGGCTATGATACCCTCTGAGTATCTTCTGGCTTTTCTCAGGCAGTCACGTCACACACCTTGATATGAAATGCATTGCTGTCAGTATTTCTGCAGATTGTACTGAGTGCTGCAGACATGGCTCTGGCTGTGGGCAGAGTGAGCTGCTGCTTGGTGAAGCACTTGGTCTTGTGATGCAGTCATGCTTCAGCATCTCAGAAAAACCGTCCTGACTTCTCAAGCTCTCTATTGTACTTGACTGTCTTGTATAGAATAATTTGGTCTTCCATCACATGTTGACAGGCATTCAGGATGTAAAATGAGGTTTTTCCTCCAGAGATCTAAAATAATTCTTCTTCTACTACCACTGAGTCTCGGGGGGCCTAGTATCTCAACTTACTGTGGCACTAAATTGGATCTGATGGTGTTTGGGGCCTGTCTCTCACACAGCACTCAAACAATTGTTTTGGAGTTTTGCTTTATAAACGTAATTCTTAATGTTCAGAGTCAGCAGTCTAAAGCTTGCAGCTGCAAGGGAAAGAGCATTCAGATTATATTGATGAAAGGCAAAACATTACAGCGCATTCGGCAGATTTTGGCCAGAGAAAGTGATGCATTCTTTGTTTTGCAGACCTGATGGCACCACTACAGCCCAAACATCTCCTCAGTGAGCTACCATCAGTGTAAAGAAGAAGAGGAAGAAGAAAGAGCATAGATATGTGTGAAGTGCAAAAAGTGTAAAAACTTTTTGCAAAAGGCCTGAGTCGCTTCTTTGTGTCTGTTCTTCAGAATGAAGGTGAAAGGAAGGCACCACCATGACACTTAGGAGACTGAAAAGCATCTGACATACCCTGTGCTGCGTGTGGTCATCTCTGAATACCTTGCAGGGCTGTCTGAGGGGCCCGCGCAAACTGGTGTTCTCTGTGGACGTGGTGTACTGTGGCCAAAGCCAGAGAGCGCATTGTGAAGAATGCACTGGCCATGGAAGATTCCAGGGATGGGTTTTCCCCTTCCAACAGAACAAGCTTCCCGGACACTTAGCTCTGTATCTCTTTTGTGCTTGTTATCCCTTCCAGAAGAGTTGTTTGTACTCTGCTGATAGTGTTTATATTGAATAAATGCTTTCTCCAGCCTCTTTGTTGTGGTGACTGTTTCTGCTGAACTGAAAAAAAGTGGAGGGTACTTGCTTAAGCATTGTGGTGAGACATGATCATGATTTTTTTTTAATCTTTAATGAAATGTTTATTTTGAAAAAAGTGCCTCCTCAGAATGAGGACACTTCTGCAGGAGCCAAATCAGAGTCATCTTAATGTTCCTGGTATGCATGAGGGACTTGATGCAGGGTTTTGTGCATCCCCACAGGCTCCCATCAGAATTAGCCCACTATTATTTCAGAGTCAAGTAGCACAGCTGGCTTTGAGATTTGAATAGTTCTGCTACATACTGAAGGAAAAAGCCCTTGTGCCTCTAACTTCGGAAGATTTTTAGGTGTTTGGATTCGTTTCCCACACAGTGGGATATGTACATTCAAAGATGTTTCTGCTGGGAGTTGCTGACTATGCTGACTACTTTTGTCACTTCGGGTGGTTCCTCGACACAAAGCTGTGAAGAGAAACATCTCTTATGGCTTTCTATTTAAAAAATGCAATGATTGGATGCATTGCAACAAACTGTTGCACGATTATCATTTCTTCTGGCCTGCCTAGATGAGGCAAGTTGTTCTCACCTCCCCCCAAAAAATCCAAGAATGTTTGAAGTATGTAACTTTGACTTTTTCAACAGGGATATTTGTTTGAATTGTAACAGGGAGGATAGAATATTTTTACAGTTTGGTACAAAGACTAGAGCTGAAGCATATTGCATAGCATTTATACATTCCTTCTTGAACTGGGCTGGCTCATGGACAGTGTGTTTGCTGTATTAACCCTGGCCAGCTATGCCTTGACTGACAGCCTGAGATGATCCTCTTGGTCATGGGAGTTAAGTAAATGCTTAGCACTTGAATGTTGATCCTCCAGTGAGTGAGCTTGGGTTGTCTTGTAGCAGTGTGGTTTTTGTCAAGGTTCTTGGCTTAAGAAGGGAACTGAAATGACTTTGCCTAAGACCACAGAAGTGTAAATAACAATTCTGAAACCACTGCTAATCATAGCAGCCTAACGTGAGCGAATGTTTTCAGGGGAGGAGGAAGCCTCTTGTCTCTTTGATTTTGTACACTTAGCAGTACATTTTAATACCTTTTATTCTTCACATATCTCTTATTTCTTCCACTTGTCGCCAGGTCGGCATGGCTCCTGTGTTGTTCTTTGGTAGACCAGATGTACTGGTGCACATCTCAACTGTTTGTTTTTTTTTCAGCCTGGATGTAAATGCTTATTCTTTAATAATACTATTTAACAGAGTTGGTGAGAAAGAAAAAAAAAAAGCTAGGGAGAGGAGATCTAAAAGATTTCCACTATGACCCTCAGTACCATTTTGTAGAAAGTCTTCTTGATCCAAAGGAATTTTGTAGGTCGCAGGGAAGAGTTCAGGGAAGGCTGCGTTGGTTCTGTTGCCTCTACATGAAGGCTCACATAAGGCAGAAAGTGAGAAGTGGGTTCAAATGGACTTGAAAGACCTGGGCCTACCAACTGCATGATATTCAAAGGCTCCTCTAGTAACTGCAGGGAAACAGAGGAGACCCAAATCATTTCTCTAATAGGGTAATGCTTTTGTGTGCTGAAATAAAACTGCAAAGTGTTGTAAGACCTAAATATCTTTAACCTGCTCAGCACATAGTTTTTAGTATCTCTTTTGAGTGTGTAGTTTGAGCAGTACATTTGTTCTGGGTTTGGAATCAGAACTCATTAATTTGAAAAGTTGTTGGAATCAAAATATTGGAGTACAAATAATAAATGTCTTACAAAGTATCTCAAGTATCTCCTCCCCGGGAAGTATTGAGAAACCCGTGAGTCCCAGTTCTTATTTAATTTTTTTCATAGGATAAATATTGAAATATTTGTAAAGAAAAGATACCAAGTGGAAGTGTGAACTGCTAGCAGAGCAGGAAGGTTGCTGCTCCTATAGCCAGCACAGACTGGCTGTACTTCGTGTCCTACTTGTGAATAAAGTTGGTGCAGTTCCCAAGGCAGAAAACTACCTCCATAATCTCCCTCCCGTGTGGGAGCAGCCATGGTTGAAGTACAAACCCTTCCTGGGCACGGGGACCTATGTGAGATGGAGCACACCAAGGCAGGCTGCCGAGGAGCCTTTTGGTCATTTTTGTCACCAGCTGTTTTAAATAGCTTGTAATCAGCTGGATCCCACTGAGTTTGGTTTCTACAACTCCCTTCTCTCCTCTAATTGTTTCGAAGGAATTGTATTTGTAATCACTTCAGGTTAGTGGAAGTTTAATTTAACAGTAGTGCCTTTTTATAACAACTTTTTTTCTATCTAAGCTTGCTGAGTTTGTATTTGCAATAGTCCTGGATGTTGTGTTTTTTTTTTTTTCAGAGAGACTATCTTCCTATCTCATCATCTCCATAGCTGAACTATCCAACTCCCAGTTTGTCAAGCAGAGTGTTCTTAACACCGTTCTTGTTGGACAGTAATATTTTCTGCTATGCTGATGGGATGTGTCACACAGAAGAGGCTGTTTTTTAATCACCCAGTTCTCTGAATCCCATTTCTGCATCAATTTCTCAAGGGCAACTGGATAGAACTAGAATAGCAGAGCTACCATTGCGTAATTTCAAAGTGGTTGCCAAAGGAGGAGTGAATGGGTTTCATCTTTGTAAACCAGGGCTGGAGCAGCGTTAGGTTATTGTGTTTAGTATCTAAATGTTGAACACTCAAGTGTTGTTTATTGAGGCAGGTAGCTTGATGGGTGAATATTGAAAAGGAGGAGGGTGAAATAAAACAGCAGAGGTTTTCATACAGTTATTAATATTTTATTTATTTATTGGGAGTTTTAATAGGTAAACTTTGTACAGGGCTGCTTTGTTATGTCTCACTTTTGGAAACTAATTCTGTTTTCTTACCATTTTTTTTTTTTTTTCCTTGTGAAGTGCCCGTGGTCTTTTGAGCTATTTGCCATCCTCACGGTGATGTTTATCCTATGCCTTCTCCTCCTGTTTCATATGCCCAGTGCTGTCACAGTTCTGCTGAATGGGGTCCGAGCTTAACTACAATATTAACCCTGAAAATCTGTTCATTTTCTCCCGAGCAGCCCTGGGCAGGATATATAGGAGAATATGTCCAATTGAAAAACTATTACAGGCTCCACAGTGCTGCAGCCTGCTAAACTGTAGCAGAGCTGTGTTACAGAATTTATTTTTCTTTTTGCTCTCAGCTTTCTTTGTTGGCTTTTCAAACTGTTTGCCTGCTTTTGAGCACCGCAGTGTGTTCCCTACCCCACCGTGAATGCTTTTTTCTCAGTTAGTATCTTCTTGTGCCTTCTTATTTCTACCTTTTCAGTCATCGTTTTGAATTTTTTCTTCATTATTTTGCTAAGTACCTTGCTGCAGATCAGTAACATCTTGGGTGGTGGTTGTACCACATAGCATTTATAGCAGACATTAGTTTTGCATAGCGTGTGTACCGTATTTTGTCTGGACTTGTCTTCATTGTGCTGCAGGCACCTCCTCAAGCAATTGTAGTGATTAAGAGAGGTATTTCTGCAAATTTATATTAACTTCTGCTTATGTAGAAACGGGGGGAAAGAAAAGCAAAACAGGCAACACCTCCCCGGACCCCAACATCTAAACTAGGTGTTTTTCTTCATCCTCTTCATTTTTATCAGTATTTGACCAAAGCTTGTTTTTTGTGCATGAAAGAAAATTAGTTAAGTACCTTGTGGTTTATAGATGCCTTTTGTTACGTATTTCTTGGATTTATTGTGCAACACTGGCCTGTAAATCATTTCGGTTAGACATTTACCTGGCTCACGTTGCCTTTATGGTTTGAATCTTTAACAACCATGAAAAACGTATAAATGTTTTCAACAGTGCAGGGCTTTGCCAGTCCAGATTCCCTGTAACTCTGTGCTTCTGCGAGGCTTATACCCATCTCTGTGAGATGTTTACAAAGAAGCCATTAGGTTTTGCAGCTAAAAGACGTGTTGAAAGAACAAAGAGAGTTTTGTGATGAAGTGTATCTGACTTCTCACTGCTTTGCTTACCTTTTAAATGTAAAACTGCATAATTTGCAAGGGCTTTTATTTCTCAGGGCACCTCTATAAGATTCCACCAGTGTGGAGCTTTCCTTCAGCAGAAAGCGCGGTCGTCCCAAAACCGCTCTCGAACGCATTTCTATTTTAATCCCCAGCTTTGAATACAGCCTGCCTTACTGGCTCGGGCAAATGGCTCTGCCCTGCCCCACCCCGCCGGGCGCGCAGACAAGGAGCACGCTGCTCGCTGGCGTTACATCGCTGCCTTTGTGACTAAAAGTTGGTTTCATCAGCATCAGCTCCCGCTCCACTTTGGGAGCTCGCCTGCCTGGGGAAGCCGCTCAGACCCGCTGCCTATGTGGGGCACGCAGGGGCAGCTCTCGCCATCCGCGTAACTTTTAAATGGAAGATGTCTTTCTCAAAGGCTGCCGATGTCCAGCGGTGTGCAGTGCATGAACGGTTGACTAGTCCAGGTGTTTCTGCTCCTGTTTCCGTGCTATGTGAGTTGGAAATTCGAGAGAAGAGTGTGCAGAATGGAGGAGTTGAGGGTTCGTATTTCTCTTCTGACTGCATAGCAATGACGGAGGGCTTGGGAAGGAGCATAAATTCTACCTGTGGCTTTTAATTAAAGAAAATAGTAATTGTTCTTAGTCTTTCTGTCTGTGGCTCGTGGTGCTTTTGTCAGAGACTTTATCAGCTCTGAAATACGAGAATGAGCTTCTTTCTCTTTTCTGTTTGGGTCGTCTGTCGTGAGCAGTGTTCAGGAGGAACTTGTTGTATCAGATGCGATTTCTACTTCATGGGCTTGAGTGTTACATTTTGCCACACTTTACCTATTTAAAACACAGCCGGTTAAGACTTTTTCAGATGGATTGATTTTAAAAACTGCCAAAGATTTCTCTGTGCTTAAGATGAAAGACGATAAGATGAAAATGGTAAGCTGAGGCTACGAGACAGTGCCGTTGACTGGAGACTGTGGGTTTCTGCGAGGTTTTCAAGAAGATCATTAACCCGGGTCTATCTCTTCACAGGACAGTCGGCCCAATATGTCAAGACCTCTGATCACTAGATCCCCTGCATCTCCATTGAACAATCAAGGCATCCCCACTCCAGCACAACTCACAAAATCCAACGCACCAGTTCACATTGATGTGGGTGGGCACATGTATACCAGCAGCTTGGCCACGCTTACAAAATATCCTGATTCCAGGTAACTTTAAAAAGATTGTTCTGCATGTCTTTGGCAACTCCTTTTCTTCAATTTCATGCTTGGACGTCCTGGGGCTGTCTTAGAGTGATAAATTTAGTTCCTTTTGTTTCAAAGTGAAATTACGTTTCTTTGTTCATAGGAGGTTAGAGACTGACTTTTCTTTCTGTGATCCACAGTGTTTCAGACAAATGGCATTTCTGTAGATCCCTATGTTTATGTACTCAAACAAAGTAAAGAACACTGACTTTCTACCATATTTTTATGCCTGGGCATCCATTCCGTGGCTTATTACAATCAAAAGCTGTACAAATACTGCATTGAAGTCCAAAGTTGGGGGTCTTGGGATATTTGTTTCGTTCGGCTTTTTTTTTTCCCTTTCCCTTTTATTTAATTTTTTTTGTTTGTTTTTGGAGACCTTTTTTCCCTGTACTATCAAAGTATACTCTTAGATGTGTCACATGAGGTTGGATGTAACAAAATATAGGACAGCATTAACTAAATACATGTTACTGGATCTTAGGACTTTTCAGATAATTTCTCTCTTAATTCTCACATTCTCACTTTACGTATCTTCTAAATGAAAAATATGTGGCTTTGGTAACTTACTGGTATTAAGCAATTAGAAAGGTTTTGGATGCATGTCTGTAGAGCAGATGTTATGGAAGTGCAGTTTTGCAGTTTTAAGAAAAGAAGGATATATATAATGTATAGGATATAAGAGTAGAAGGACATATAGTGTGGGAATGTTCCACAGTGGTGGTGGGAAATAAACACTGCAGTGATATTGTAATTCTAAAAGTGGATATCAGAGGTTGATTTTGTTTACAGCATTTGTCCATACCTACTGTAGAAGGAGAACTGCTATCTTCATGGTCTTTCCTCACCAGCATTTGAGTAGGGGTGGAAGAAATTTAAGGCACAGCTCCCCTTTTTCCCCAGCCAGATGTACTCCTCTCTCTCAGCTCTGCACTGCTAAGGTGGAAAGGAAGTTCTGCATAGCACTGTAGGCATAAGCCTATGGGTTCAAGGGAGCAGAAGACCCAAAGGTCCCTAGATATGTGGCCTTCTTCAGAGGTCCAAGGCTCAATCTAACGGGACAGGTGGATTAGTAGGACATGGGAGATTAGCAGGAGAAGAGCAGTGCAATCTGTCAGATCCTTGGCATAGGCATTTGGCAGCGTTGTCACCTTGGTAATTTTGAGATCACTTTTTTTTGTTGTTTATGATCACATGAAGAATCACTGAATCACAGAACTATAGGGGTTGGAAGGGACCTCTAGAGATCATCTAGTCCAACCCCCCTAACAGTGCAGGCTCCCTGGCCCAGGTTGCACAGGTAGGCGTCCAGGTGGGTCTTGAATGTCTCCAGAGAAGGAGACTCCACCACCTCTCTGTGCAGCCTGTGCCAGTGCTGTCACCTCACTGTGAAGAAGGTTTATGTGTAAAGGGTTTAAGTGATACTGTCCACCACAATGAGACTTTTAATTCTTGTTTTCTGACCTAAAGGAATTAAAGAGAACGTTATAATAAATCAAAGTACTCATGCTAGTCTGTGATGTCTTGGTGGCATTCTATCACTCTAGTTGAATCTCAGTTAAGTGGTTCATTTAGCAAGGACCCAGAAAGATCCTTACTGCAATTCAAGCAAGTTAATTCTCTTTTTCTGCTTCAAGAGCAATTCCCTCTATTAATTATTGCCTTGTCACATGACTGATCTCCAGTGTCACCTTTGCCCATTATTTTGAGCTATTTTAGTAACAGCAATTCACAGCTGAAGCATTTATTTAAAGACTTTTTTTTTTGGTGTTGCTAAGCTTTTGTTTCTAACGGCTCTTTTTACTAGAGTGATTTCATGAGTTTCTTGGTCCCACAACTCTAATTTGCCTTTCCAAAGGGCACAAGGTACACTTCACGGAGTGTGATTTTGTTCTAGGGGTTCTTTTCACTGGCACTACTGCCTTTGCAGCATTGTCATCATAGATTTAAGTAGGACTGGAGGAGCGCTTCTAATGCTAAGACCTGACAGCGCTTGAGGAAGAGAATGGTAAATAAAGGCATGTGAAAGAGAAACAGCTGGGCACATGGCCTTTCTTCTGACACTTCTTCAAGGAAGGCCAGGCAGAGTGAAGTAACAGAGGCATTGCCAGAGCACAGGCCCACCTTGAGAGATTGAAGCAATGTCTGGAAAAGCGTGAACTATTCTTCAGAAATGGAACCTACCCATGTCAGGAGTTTTTCTTAGGACCCGGTTGTGTTCAGCTGCTACGAGTGATGATTATTTAGGATTTCCTCAGCTGGGGAAGTGACGGTGCCTGAAATAGTAGGGAAATGTATTCCCATTGTGTATGTCTTCTTACAGTGCAGTAGGAGAGGTTGTTGCTATTAATGCATGCAGCTTCTGTTTCCATGTCAAATTCGTCAGGACAGCATATTTCTTTTTAAGTGAAGAAACTGAAATATCTTTCCTAAGAGTTTAGTGGCAGTGGAATTTAAACTTAATGCATTCTACATTCAGTTGAGTTATTCTAACACTTTAAAGTGGAAGCTGTGCCTCCAGTATCAAAGCCAGTTTAATAAATTAAACATTTTAAAGCTCTTCAAACATAATGTAAAGAAAACCCAAACTCTAAGTTATAGTCATTCTGTTTCAAGTCGTTCTGACATGCATTTATGTCTCAGTTCTGACAGAAAGTGTCTTTTGAACCCCTTGATGAGTGAATAATTCCAGCACAGCTATTAGAATCTGGAATTCCCAGCCACTTCCAGAACTTGAGATATTTCTTTTTTAACGTTAGTAGCTTCAAAAGAACAATTACTAAACCCGTTTGGATGTCAAGACAGTGGCATGAAGCAATAAGCTGGCAATCATTTTACTGTAGTTTGTTTTTTGTCTGTGAGATCTTAATTTATTTCCAGTGCTGTGTGTGTGTGTGTGTGTGTGGATGGTGAGTTCTAGGTACTAATTACCAAGTAATATTACTGGGCCTTAATAGAAATTCTTCCTAGGAGCCTGACCTGGTCAGTCTGTAGTCAGCAGACTAACACTTTTAGTGCTCCAGTCCAAAGTTTTGGTCAACTTTGTTTAATGTTCTCTTTTTCTACCAATGTCACATTTGTGAATGAGATCAAAACTAAGGTAGGGTCTCAAAGATCTTTTTGTGTGAGTTGAAGCCTCCTGAGGCTCATTGTCACATGAAGTATTGCTTGTGAAAAATAAGGTCTTGATTATCTTGCCTGAAAGAGCACTGCTCCAGGGATGAGTCAAAACATAGGTTGCAGGCTCCAGCATCTAACAGGTTGAAACATGAAAGTCATTAGGCTCCTGACTCGTATTACATGTAGTCTAAGGGCCAGAAGCCTAAAATGAACCTTTCATCTGTGGGCCAGGTACCAGAGTCATCTTTCTTTGTGAGATTGAAAGGGTGATATCCAAAGCAGCAGTTTTGGAGTCACTATGACTTGCCAGTGTGGAGGAGACCTGTTCTGATAGGAGTGTTTTTAAGTGTGCTTTGGAGTGAGTGTACTGTTCCTTCATCTTTTGGTTTTAATAAGAACAGATCTTGTGTCTCTCCATTCTCCTCTTCTTGAACAATACAGTAGGAATTGGAAAGGGTTCCTTAAACTGTACCAGGTAAAAATTTGCAGCTCGCAGGGTACATTTGCTGTAATTCTTTTGTTAGATCTCTGGAACTTATTTGTTACTTGACATGTAAAATACCTACTGACAGGTATCCATCCTTTCCTTCAAAGAAAACCTAGGAAAGGTTAGAAAAGTATATTGCTGCTGATGCTGGCTCCCTGCTCCTTCCTATGGAAGGACCACTGTGGGATTCCCTCAAACATTCATACAAAGAACAAGGAATTGGGGCCTAACTAAATTCTGGCCAAAGGCTGGTGCCTTGAAGCAATCCAGCAGCCAAGCAGCTTATCTTCTGCTGGCTTAAATTGAATAAGCCTGGAATTTAAATTTCTGAGCTGAAATAATGCTTAAATTTCATAAAACATCAGCAGTATAGAATTTAGGGGATCCCAGCTTATATTCCTGCTCTTCTCAAAGGTAAGATCCCGTACGGTCATGTATTGCATCAACAGGCTCTCCCAAAGCTATCAGAGAGACCAAGCCTCAGACATGATCTCATGCAGCTGAATAATTCAATTTGCCAGAACTAGGCTTCATGAAGAGGCAATTGGATTCAGTGTATTTGCCAAGAGGACCTAATGTAAGGTCAGTCTACTGAAAAAGGAAGTAGTTTTCTTTAAATGCCTGAGCAGGGACAGATGTCCTTTTGTGTACCTCCCCCCAAGAACACTGTGAGCTCTGACATATTCACTCACGTGCTGACTGTTCCTCCTGCTTCTCAGTTGTTGATCAATGGCTAGGCATGCATCTCTGTGAGCAAACCAAACAATACTGTTTGTACCCTGTGAGGAGTCCTGAGGTTTTGGAATTTGTTTGTTTTGAACTAGATCATGCAGGATATTTCGTAACACAGCGTTATCTATTAAGGATTTGGGCGCACTGATTTATTTATGTTTTTACTCACTTTGCTTTTGCAAATGAAGCTTTTCAGAAATGAATCTGCTTTCAACAGCCCAGAGTAAGCCTCATGGTTTTTATTCCAGGAAAGATGGATATGCTTTCTCATGGTCACCAAAGAGTCTGAGAAAACCAGCTTGAGGTTTTAGCTGAGATCTGATTATGAGCAGAGGAAGCACAGGCCTGTTATTTCTGATAGCTGAACTTAAGCAGCTTACTCACCTTTTCTCAGTGCATTATCATATTGCATAAGATTGAACCCTTTGCTTGAAGATGGCATTTCTACACCTCTGAGCTTCAATGCTGTCTGTATGGTATGTACCAAAAGGTGTTGTGCACCAAGCTAAGACAAAGTCAAATGTCTGACATGACTAAATGTTAAGATGTTTGACTTTGATCGTGTGGGGATCAGCTCTCTGATATCTGCTATCAGCAATATCAGCAGTGTGGTCTATCAGAGGTTCAAAGCATCTGGACTTCTAATTAATACTGTCCAAGTCACAGAGTACAAACCTTTGCATAATTCCAAAACATCAAATTGCCACATCCTATATTCCCACTGTAGAGTTGAAAGATTTCATTAAAAGCCTTGGATATTTTTTCCTTCTACAATCTGTTGGGGCATCTGTTTGCATTGCTACATCTCCCATCTTGAGTTACTCCCTGTATATGAAGGTGGGTTCTTCTTGAATAGTGTTTCACAATACTTCCAAATTTCTGCCCAGGGCTATTTCAGGTTTTCATATTAACCAATCCATTCACGTCCCAGTTTTCTTACCCAATCTTCCCTCTCAGCCCTCAGGGAAATTAAATTTCTCACACCTGGATCTAGTTAGGACGCTAGCTTTTTTTGGTTCATGAGAGTTTCTTTTGCACACAATTACTTAGGAGAATGTCCAGACTGTCCTTGGCCTTTACTGACAGGTTGGGAGCAGGGTTTATCTGTCCTTCAACAGTGATGCGCTCTTGAGTTAGGCAGGATGACACTGTTCACTTATTTCAGAGCTTTGGCAGGTTCTGCTGTCTGAATACTGTTTACAATTCCAGAAGAAGACACTGACTTTGCCCTTAGTATATACATCTGCAGTTTGAAACACCATGCTGGAGGCTTCTTTTTAGGTAGGAGGTTTGTTGTGGGTCTGTTTCACATTTTGCATAGCACTGCCTCTGCAACACCATCACGAGAGCAGTCGTGTTACCATTTCCTACTCACCTTGGATGGTACTTTTGAGATTATTGTCATATGATGCTAGTAGTTACAATAAATGCAAAATCTTCTGATTAATGAGCTTTTTTTGTTGTTTGTTTGCTTTTTGTTTTTATGGAAATGCTAATAGAATGGGAATCACTACATTCTTACCTCCCATCTCCTTATTTGTATTCATCTGCTTTGAAGGCATATCTATATCAGTGGAACTATTTGGTGATCTTTCTAGAGTAGCATCATCAAAGCAGGTGAGGTAATACTTCTCAAATCACCGTGTTAAAGATCTCATACAACTTTCTTTCTTCTGCAAGTTGTAAAAAGCAAGCTCCCTGAAGAGCTTTGAACATAGTTATATGCTAGCTCAGGCAGTTGCCTTGATGTGAGTATTCCAGGCAGCACTTTATTTATTTCTTTTTAATATTTTGTAACATTCCTGGTGAGGGGAATAGATAGAAGAAGTAGGCATTGGCACAGATTACTTAGCCTGGCTTGCTTATCTGTTTATTATTCGCCTTTCATATTTTATCATTTGATTGCTGCATGATCTTGTGGTAAGTGAAAGAGTTTGGGATGCGGAGATATTTTGGGTCCATCACTGACCTTTTCTGTGACCCAAGATAATTGACATAACTTTGAGGTTTTGTTGCTTCCTGTCAGAGCTTGCAAAAAAAAAAAAAAAAAGCTATTTGTAAAATGCTTTGGAATGATGATTGAAAGTGTGAAGGATTGCTAACTCTATGTGTAAATGTTTATAGATACCAGTAGCTGTGCTAGAAACAGCTGATGATGTTGGAATCATCAGAAGCTGTATCAGTAAAAAATGAAATGCTGATTCAGTAAGAGCATATGGAGTACAGTTAGTCCAGCATAGTTTAAAACTTTTGTGCTGTCATATGCTGTCTCTTACTCCCGCTGGTCTGTGTTTTGTTCTGGACGCTGCAACCAGCTATACAAATCTGAGGGAAAATAGTGCAGTGAATGATAGTGTACTCCATGCCTATTTCAAGACATTGAGAGAGTTTTTGCAACTGATACTGTGAAGAGAAATCTTTTCTAATGCACATCTGTCAATAAAGAGCTCAGAGGGGTATTTTCTGGTCGAAGATTAATTGTGTCTCTAGGTGCACATATTGAACTCAAGATACATATTGACCTCACTTTGTCTCAATTAATGATCACCACGGGTCAGACATCACTGTCACCTTGGTAGAAGTGAATATTTTCTGAATCTTAGTCCTGTACTAAATTTGCCTTGCAAGGTCAGCAAGTCATTGCTGTTGCTTGTGGCTAGTGACTGGGTGAAAGAATTAGTATCATCAGTTTAGCAGGTTTTCATGTTGTGTGGTCAGTAACTGCCATCACTGGTAGTGAGTCATCACTGAACCATCAAGATTACGTCTTTATGTTATAAATGTCTCTAAAATTGTTTTGGTATATTATTCGTTTGGAGGATTTAAAATGGTGTTTTCTACTTTTTATATACTAGTGCTCTCAAATGACTGATATAATAGTGAAATGAAGGTAGTGGATAGAAGATACATGGAGACTGATAGAAAGTAGATGTATGGACTTCCTATCACAGGGGTTCATGCCGTGCTTTTATCCGTGGTTGCATGAGTATGATTGTGCAGATGGAAATATTAAAGAAAATAAATTTCTGTATTCGGGAGTGTTACAGAGTGAAAGGCTTCATCCCCTTATTTCTGAGACTAGCAGTCCTCTGAGTCAGCAAATCTTTGTCTTGAGGGAAAAGATCTGTATCCATATTGTCAGCAGGGCTCAGAGGTCTGTTTACCAGTAGGCCTGTGTAAGGTGGTATGGTTTGAATCAAGATCACGGAATCGCAAAATTGTAGGGGTTGGAAGGGACCTCAAGAGATCATCGAGTCCAACCCCCCTGCCAAAGCAGATCCCTAGCCCAGGTTGCACAGGTAGGCATCCAGAACATCTCCAGAGAAGGAGACTCCACCACATCTCTGTGCAGCCTGTGCCAGTGCTCCGTCACTGCACCGTGAAGAAGTTCCCATGCACATTTGTGTGGAACTTCCTATGCTACAGTTTGTGGCCATTTCCCCATGTTCTATCACCACACACTGCTGAGAAGAGTCCAGCCTTGTCCCTTTTCCTCCCACTCCTCAGATATTTAACGACATGGATCATATCTCCTATGTCAGTCAGCAAGAGGAGGGATGTCAGTAACTACTTTTGAAGGGTCTGTGCATTGAGAAATCTTCTCTTTGCCAAGGTTTGGTACAAGCTCCATGGATGGAAATGTTTTAGTGAGGAGCAGTTTGTTGTTGTACCATTTAGACTTCTCTGCTTGGTAGCATGGCTTCATAAACCAGCCTAAAGGCATCCAAGCATGCTCATTTGAAATAGCCAAGAAAATACTCAGGAAAAATATGAGTGCTGAGTCTGTGGGTTGTGCTTCTCTGATAAGGACAAGCCCATTAGAAACTGAGGTGGCTGCTTCCTGCTTGGCACCGAAGGATTTGGCTTATTGGTCATTCTGGTTGGGTCTGGATCTCAACAACAGCCTTGAGGCTCACTGCTCTGATTTGCCTTTCACTGTACCCAGTCCTTGCACTCAGAAACCTCTCTGTTAGCATTAGATTCAGATTCTGTTCCAACACAAACTGTGTGGGCTTCGTTGGTCTTTCATAAATTGCAATGCAGTTGCTACTCAGATTGGTGTCTCATATGTAGGTAGTTGCCGAAGTAAATATTTGACTTCCCGTTTCCCCATCAACACGCAGCCACCTATTGGATGCGTTTGGAGCTTTAGGACATAGATTCTGATTTCTGTCTTACTTCTTTCTGGTAATGATCACCTTTCCTGATGGATTTCATGTATACAAGTCTGTTTGCCATCTGAGGATATGTTTGTATAGAAATTTGGGAGAGCTGCTTAGGTTATCTTCACTCTTTCTAACACAAACAAGGCTAATGCCTTATAGTGTGTTGGCCAGGGGATTGTCACCTGTTCCTGTTATGTGAGCATGCCTTCTAACTTAACTGGTTTAGAGTGTATTCAAATGCAGCTGTGTTAGAAACAGACACCTGTCATCTGACGAGCTTTAGTTCTCCTTTGTCATTCATTTCCAATCTTTATGTGCCCTTAGACCTTAGCTCTCAGGATGTTGCAGTCTCTTCAACTGCATCTTTCTTCAGTCCCCTTTCAGCTATGAGCATTGAGCCTAATCTTGTTACCTGAATTCCTTCCTTGCTTCCGTGTCATTTCTTCTTCTCCTACGTTTTTCTGTCTCTTTTAGAAAGAGTCTGAGCTCAGAAAGGTCAAAACTGATCTTTACCTTCTGTTAATGGCAAGCTTCCTGAGAGGACTTAAACAGACAGCATATTTTATGCCTACCTCATATGATGCTTTTACTTGTATTAACAGCAGTTCAAAGGATGCTGTGAGACTCGCTGGTATTGATCTCTTGCATTGAATCTTTGAACTGGTAATAAGAATAAAATATTACTAACTGTGGTGTGCGTGTTAGCTTATATCCATCACAGTTGTCTCTACACCTCATTTGGACAATTTTCCACTCTTTTTGAGGCACTTTCTGCTTGTCTCAGAAATGTGAGGGGCTCCTGTAACAGTCTGAAGGCATTTAAGCTGAGCTCGGAGCTGATTCTTGTGGTTTACTTTGAAGGGAATTTAGGAATGCAGTGGTCTAGTGGTCACCTTCCCAACCAGTCCTTCTGCTGTGCGGCATGGTCTGCGGAGACTCAAAGCAATATGGTACAACATTCTTCATGGACTCGTTTATCCTGCTTCCAGCTAACTCAGCTGTGCTGCCTCAAGTACCCATGCTAATTACTGCAGGCCGATCTTCTGTATTTCTACACCCCACTGCGTTTTGCAGTACAGGCACTCAGTGAAAGGAGAGCAACACTGGCAACTCAGTTTTTGTGAATCAACTTCATGAGGATATAGAAGTGCAAGAGAAGGGTAATAGAAAGGTACAGATATTTTTTTTCATGAGATGGCAGAACAAAGCAATATTAAATGCAGTGGGAGCGTACTTCAGTAGTTCATCAATTTATAAAGACAAAGATTAATTCTACTTCCTAGACCCCAGTGGGGTTTTCATGTTAAAATGTGACTTGTCTGTCAGTCAAATGGTAGGCATAATTGTTCTTTAAGTGACCTATTAAAATACCATTCCTTTTAATTAAAATTTGTATTTGTGCTCTTGCGCAGCCTATATCCAAACTGTTAAAGCCCTTCTTGTGCAAGGTGCATTGCAGGTAGGGAGCTGTGGGACACACATAAAACGGGAGGAGTGACGAATGTCCCAGTGCAGCAAAATGGGGCTTGCCTTCGGCTCCAGCTGGCGGGGAGGGAGATGGAGGGATAAGAAGCATCTCCCAGCACCGCGCCCAGGCTCTCTGCATTCCTTGCCTAAGACATTGCTTGTAGTTACTACTTGTGGCATAGAAAGTTATAGTACAGAGCATTTCCCATAAGTGTGTCACTTCAGAGCAAATGATAGATTACGTTCTTCCACACCCCAGAAGTATTCTTTGTGCTGTAATTAAAAAATAAATGTTGCAACATTGAATTGGAAATATTTTCTGCCATACAGTGAATTTGTTTTGTTAGGTTGCCTGGGTGTAATTGCAACAATGTCAGGGTATTAAAACCTTGTCACGAGGTAATGGTTTCCTGCCGCTACACACAGTGCCAAGGACTGCTCTGCTTAGCAGCAGTACTGCTGTTTATCTCCATCAGCGGTGATTATTTTGCTTCTGTGGAACTTTTTTGCTTATTTTGTTGGTCATATGCATGCTATAAATTACAGTTGTGAGTGAACGCTAACCACAGACCTTCAAGAGTGGGAAGGAGTGCCGTGCCAGAGCACGGCAGGGCTGGGAGATGCTCCCTGTCTGCCCAAACTTGTCAGCGATCTGAAGGGAGGCCTCCAAAAACGGAGTTCCCTCTTGCCCGCCTCAAAATTGATTCTTCTTAAACAGTTCAGAGCGCCCCGGGGGGCTCATGGCTTGCATAAAAAATGAAAGCCCTTCCTGTCTTAGAGCAGTGCAAGCAGTCAATAACAGAGGAGAAAAATGATCTTTTAAGTGCGTCCCATTGAATCCATTATCTTGAGGGCCCGTGTGCAGTGCTTCATCAAAACATCATCATCTGGGTGATACATGGGGAGGGAGCAAGGCAGCGTTCAGGGAATTCAGAGAAGCCTCTGTGGTACTCTCAGTGCCACAGGACAGGCTAAATATGATGTGAGCCAGAAAATGAGAGCTGCAACAAAACTGATATGTTCCTCTATATAACAAATGGATTTCATGTTACACATGTTTGAGACACAAGCAAATTGTTCAAGAAAAGTTTGGAACATTTCTTGTGTCAGTAGGAAAGCCCTTTTGGGCATCTGTTACAATAATTGCTCTGCTTTAGATCAGAATACAAACTGTCCGATTTTTTTTTTTTCCTGCATTATGATGATAAAGGAGGAAAGAAAAAAAAAAGAGCGTTTGATGCGCTGTCAGTGCATTCTAGCTTTGTTTTGTCAGGCTGTCAAGTGGTGAGACTCACTGTCATGAGCTGAATTGGTGCTGAACTTCAGGTTCTTGTGAGTGAGTGTGTCACAACGGTTAGTTTTTAAACGCTGGCATTTTTTAAACATTTTGCATGCCTGTAGAGGTGATTTGTATGTTTTTCTTAGAAAACTCAGCATGACAGGAAGATTCCAGATTCCATGTTTAGCTGCTGAATTTTTGCAGTCACTGTTTCCTTACTGCAAATAATAAGCACTTTGATAAATCATAAAATAAGACAAACAACACTGGATTCATTTCCAGTAATCAGTAGTACCAGTAATCCATATGTGCTATTGAAAAAAAACGTATTTTTGGAGGTCAGATGCAAGGGAGAGGGGGAAGAAAAAGTTTTCTGGAATACAGCTGACCTGTCAGTCTTACATCCTTCAGGGTGTCCTCCATTTCCTTTGGTGAAAGGTTTGCTTAAATAAACTGAGCAGTAGGCAACGGGTGTGTGCTTTTGCACAACATCCACCCAGGTGCATTGCTGGCCATGGTGATCCTAAAGGCAGTGTGCTGTCAACATTCCTAATTGGTTATTACCCAATAACACACACCCTCGAGTGTCTTGGGACTACAAAACACTTTTTACCTAGCCTTCCTACATGAATAATGAAAACTTCAAATATTCATCCAATTATATTCAGCCTGTCTCTTGACTGAGGATTGCCAAATGCAATTGGATATACTTCTGACATAGAATTTCAGGCTGTATCTGTGTTGGAAGAGCTTAGTCATAATTCTTGACTTCTGGGGAGAGATTAGATAACACCGTGATGGTAATTTCTCCAGCCTGAAAACCTATTGTTTATTCACTTTTGCTATTAAATTCTGGTTTAGTAGCAGTATAATTGCAGAATTTAAAAAATCCATTTTTTAATTTTATACTTGGAGCTTGCCACATGAAGCAGCACAAGTTCCATTTGAAGCAATAAGACGATTTGCTCATTCTCCAAGTGCTGCTGATACTGCTGCATGACTGAAGTCACCGGCAAGTGTTTGAAAGGCAGATGGTTATTTTTCATAGAGCTAATTTGTATTGTTTTTTCCTCTCTTAGGGTTTCAGATCATTTTGCTGTCAATCATGGTTGGCTCCCTGTGTCTTATTTTAAAACGGATTTTTCTTAAGTCTTGCTAACATGTTGTTCTAGGTGGAAGTAGGTGAGCAGTGGTAGCAGGAAAGATGCCACCCTGCTTGCTTTCTCTGTGGAAAACTGAACTCATGGAAAAGGATGAAGATAAAAGCTGCTGCTTTTCAGTAGCTAATGCCTATTTGGAGGCTCTGCTTTTTGCCAGGCATTCTCATTTTTCCAGCTTCTAATATTGTTGTCTCATAAAGCCGGGCCCTGGGCCATGCCTTTCATACTGGCCTTTCCCTGCTTTGTAGCTAACCCAGATAAACTCATCAGGAGAACTACAATTGTGCTTTCCCCTTCCCCCTTTGGATTAATGGTGCAGCTCCCCATGACTGAGTGGATGCTGCTCTCTGAGCTGCAGAGGTCTGGTTCCAGGTGAGCCTTTAATTCTTCACTTCAGACACAGAAATAACAGCCCTAATCAGGTGTGCTTCATGCGTCTCTCTGGTAGGCTTTAACAAAAGGAGAGGCGAAAAGGATGTGTGTCAAGTGCTGGTTTGAAAATAGAAACAGCTGGTACAGCTGCAACTTTCCATTGCAGTTAGCCTCCATCTAGATCACTTTATCACCTATGAAAATGGGAAGGAGCTAGCTATGTAAGAGGTTTGACTCCTTCCTTCTTTATATTAATAGAGTCCTGCAAACATGATGCGTCACAGGAACTGGTGGAGGGCACCAGGCATCTGTACCATGCCAAAATCACAAAGCTGGTGGTACGTTTCCATTTGTAGAATCAGATTGGCCGTGTTGTTTCCAAACCCATCCCAAGCTGTGGGAGGGCTGCAGCACTGTGTGATCCAGGCTGCTCCCAGCGGAAGGGCCTGTGGGCCTGCGCCAGGAGCCCACGGTCCTGCGTTCTTCCCTGCTGTGTGGCATGGCGGGAAGGGCTTTGCCCTTCTGGTTGCATGCCTGGGCCTCTTTGCAGACTGCTTCCACTGGGGAGGCTGTGCACAGAACAAAATAAACGGGGTGGGGTCCGGTAAAACAGGGCCAGTGAAACCCAGTGCCAGTAAAGGTCACGTCTTTTGCAGTACGTTGCTGACTAAATGTACGCATGAAATGAGGGCACATCCATCACAACACAGAGGGTTTATTTTCTTCATTGCTGTGCTAATGTTGTTCTGCCGTAGTAACAAAACATTCACGGGGCAGAGCCAGTCCCTGCAGCCATGAGGGGCTCTGCACCTCACAGCATTCCCATCCTGCAGGTCAAAGCAAAATCCCTTGTTTGTCTTCTCCATGTGTCCAGTGATAATAAATTATAAGCCAGCAATGTTCTCCCAGAGTTAGATGGAGGATTTAACCTGTGTTCGCAGACTGTAAGGATCTGGAATGTCTTGGCTGCCTGATGCTGCAGAGAAGCCTGAGCTGCCATCTGCAGTGACACAGTGACAGTTCCTGCACCACTCAGAGTTGTTTAGAGGAGGATTTCCCACAAGGATCAACGAGGCCTTAAAGCATGATGGAGAAATACTCCTTCCTCCTGACAAGCTGCCATGAGGCTCCAGGCTGGGGCAGCACTTCTCAGTGATCCCTACAAGCCATCCCTGCTGCAGATGTGGCCAACCTCTTTCCTCCTCACAGAGGGGACATGTTCCTGCCAGGTCTCTGAACATCCAAGCAGTTAGGTATGGGTTGGTAGTGCTCAGAGGCAGCAGGCTTTGTCACAGATCACCTTTGTGAGTGTTGGCACTGCTGCTGCCCAAAGCTTGAGCTCTCCATGGATTGCTGGATGCAGGCAGCAGAAGGGACAAAAGCTGTGCAAAAGTGGGTGGTAAAGAACAGCATCATAGGTTTCCCTCATTGAGGTCCGCATGGGTAATGCAAACACAGACTTTCTGGGATGCAGTGGTTAGCAAGAGAGTGCAGCTTGATGGTGTTGGTTCGTAGCTGAGTTGCTTGTTTTGAAAGACATCGTCTTCAACAGATTGTGCTAATTGGCTTCTGTCTGCCTCTGAACTCTAAGAGAAGTAGGCTTTCAGAAAGGTGTGGAAAATGATCTGAACCTTCCCACAGCCCCAAAGCATTTCTTGCAGCCCCAGCAGCTTCTGCAGCAGTGGCGGTGGAGAGCTTTGATGAAAAAGCACAGCTTTTGATTATCCCGAACTATTTTCAGGCTCCTGCACCTTTCGATAATGTGGTTCTGTAGATTTCCTCTGAAGATAGTAGAAAACAATTATATCTATGCCCCGTGGTGATGCAAGAAAAAAAAAATCAGAAGTCTACCAAAACACCTGGATTTCTGCTAAATTAAAATTTTATTACGTTCAAGAATAGAGCAAAAAGTATCAGTGTTAAGTAGCTACACGAGTGGAGGGGCTAATGCAAGGTTGTTGTGACATGTTTTATTTTTAGGGAGAACAGAGAGGGAGAGGACGTTTTGAAACAGTTTTCTGTCCTTGAAAATGCTTGTACTGGAACTTGAGTTATTCTGCAAAAATGTAGTTTGAGATTCTGGACTTTTCTTACTGAATTGTCTTTTTCTTGTTGTTAGGCAGGGACTCGCAGCCTTGTGTACACTTAACCCATGCTGGTTGGTCAGTTTTTTCAGTAGCAGTAGTTTGTGCAAGCAGTTACTTTATTGGTAGGAGAGTTGTGCAGCTGTACCAGTGTCCGGACACAAAGGCAGATACAGTATGGAAGTGTCTCTTAGGTAATGTCTTCTCCCCGCACTCCCTTTTTTAATCCATGGGTAGTTAATAACGTTCTGTCTTTTCAAATAAAAGTTTCAAATTAGAATTCAAAACAGTGAAAATATACAGATGGATGCAGCAGACTACTCCACAGCCAACATCTAGCTGCTGATTTAAAAGCAGTGCTCAGCTTTCCAGGTGAGCAACATCTTGTTTATTATCAACCTGGTATTGCCACAAGGAAATATTTGTCTGTTGGGCTTTGCTGGTTTCTACCAGTAAGGTCTGATCATTGTGTGGACAGGAGAATCTTGCCTTCACACAGGCAGCTAGCAGCTGTGTGTGGTTGCTGCCAGAGCTTCCCTGTGCTTTCCCCAGTCTTTCAGGGGTCCCTGAGATGCCCTCGAGCACCCCGAATGGCACCAGGAACCTGCAGTTTGGCATCTGAATCGCATCCTGGCTCTCCTGCTTTGAAAGCATTGTGATGTGACATTTAGTTTTGATGTGTGATTATTTCCGAGGGTTTTGTTGGCTGAAATTCTGCTGTCTGTTTTCACATATGTCGATTAATTATTCCTCATGTCCCTATTTATAGGGATGCATTGCTTCTCTACTTTGCCTCCGTTCTTTTCCTTTCTTCTGTCTTTAGCTCCTCCACAGAAATACATCTTTCATACTGCTGGGTTTGGTATGGCTGCAGGGACTATTACACCATGACAGCATCTAATTTAATAAACAATAAAGCCACTGTTTTGTACATGTAAAGTTTGTCAATGGAAGTAATGTTATCTGTTTGCTTTCTAACACCCCCACCACCAGTAGAGTATTCAGGCGTGGCTTTGGCGTTTGTAACCTATGCATTAAGCATTTTCTATTGCTCAGAGCCACTGTCTAAGCTGTTTTAGGTGGACTTTCCTGTCCTCTTAACTGATTAGCATGCAGGTTTTGTATCAACTGATTTGGTTAATAGTGCAATTTTCCTAGGTACTTAAATGCTTACATCATTTCTAGCATGGAAGCAGTTAAACATGTAAATGTCTGAGAATAAATTAGACAGGTATAAACACGTTTCTCTGTGTAGGCACATAGGTGTCCACACTAGGATCAGTGCGATGCAATTGTAATGCATATAAGATTGAGATAATCAGAACAATGGTGCTGAATGGCCCTGTGTTCTCCTAGTAAATTCTGTGGTCGTATGCCCACACCTTCCTCACCTCTAGTGTGCGTGCTTCCATGCTATCTGGATTGCCTTTCTCAAGGAATCTGTAATCTGAGCTGTTTACCTGGAAGTGCCATGCTCAGTCCAGGTGGAGGAATGTAGAAGCAGCTATCTGTGTGGTAAAGCAGAACGCAAATGTTCAAGAGATGTAAACATGTTACTGTGCAGTTGGCCTTGCAGCTTATCTCAGTGCAAGTGAAGTCAGTTCTTTAGGAAAATAAATTCATCAGGGCTACCAGAGCAACCTTAGTTTGTCATCTTCATGGTGTATGTGCTCAGTATGGTTCTCAGTTAATAAACAGCTCATCAGCGTCTCCTGTTCCTCTTCACAGTGAGTTAAGCACTGTCCTTGGGCCATGTTTCCTGCACGTTTTTCAAGTCCTGTTCTGAGGAGTCATTGTACTCTTTCTTGCCGCTTTCCTTAGCCTGTTACCTTCATGATTCACTGCTGGCAGTTTGTTTGACAGCAGAGACTTGATGTGAACAGGGCTGAGGTGGTGTGACATGGAAGTTGTGTGGCCAGGTTTGTGCTGTGACTGTTCAGCCACTGCTGTCCAAGCTCCCACAGCACTTGTGTTATTCAGCACCTTGCTGTGGGCAGCATGGAAGCATGTAACCCCGGTGTCTTAAAGCAGAGGAGTTCACAAAATATGACCTCCTGCTCCTCCAGCAGTTTGAGCAGGGGTCCTGTGGGCCACAGTCCCCTACAGTGCGCAGCCCTGGCTTATCTGCTGTCCAGGGGTTACAGAGGGTGCTGGGGAAATGCTGTAGGTCATGGCAGACCAAGTCTGAAAAGGTTTCATATGGAGGGAGGCTTGCAAATTAAAGTAGCAAAAGCATCTCCAGTACCTGACATCTTAACTTGTGATGCCTGTTTTGGGTACTATAATAATGTTCTTCATATGTATTCTTTCGTATGTGTGTGTTCTTGCAGAGTTTTAAAAAGTAGGCTAAACATCCTTTCCACCTTCCCTGGCAAATCTGCCTTGTGGAAGCATGAGCCCAAGTTCAGCAGCAGTGCTGAAACCTGTTAGTCTGTCCTACATGCTTTTGTTGCTCATGCTGGCCATAGCAAACTGTTGTCATTTGCGTGAACTGTACTCGAGAAGAGTGATAGGAACTGTGCAAGTGACTCCCACAGGGGTTCACTGTGAGATGAGGAATGAGTATGTGTGGGAATACTTTATTCCAACCCAGACAGTTAGCAAAACATCAGGGATGGGTTTATGGCAAAGTAGGCAGAGTTGTGAAGCCCTTGGAAAGCTTCATTTGTGTTACAGTTTCGTGGCAGTGATTGTCCTTTGCAGGGGCTCAGATGCCCAGCTTGCAATGCTTGCTTCCCAAAGTAACCTGCTCTGAGCTGGCAATATCTCCACACTTCCTTCATAGCTTACACCTGCCTAACTGAGGTCTCCAGAGCATCATTTTGCTGATACCTTCTGTGTTTTTTTTGTTGTTCATTTGTTTTGTTTGTTTGTTTGTTTCGTGGAGAATCCGTGTTTCTTAATTTCCAGTGATGTGTATGTGAATATTTGATGCTCAGCATTCTTCAGTGTACAGAGGAAATGCTGAGAGCTAGCAGAGGTTTTGATGAAATTCAGTAAGCTGAGGAGCAAGTTTGATGTATGAAGGAACCCATCAAAGAGCTTTCCCCATTCTGTTTTGATGCTTCTTTCCCAGCCTTCAGCACCCACATTTTTAAAGGAGAACATCTCTTGTAGTTTTCCTAATTTATTTTCTGTAAGTGTAATCTCCTAGTGTAATCTAGCTTTATGGGGCTTATTGATAGAGCTCTGAAGACTGCCAAAACATTTTTAAGAAAAATTGACAGGCTCAGAAGAAAGTGGGTTGGAGTTAATGTATTTGTTGTTTTTTCCCTAAACACGCTCCCAAGGTAGAAGTTCTGCTTCAGTACTTTGCTGACTGGGAAGGGGTTCAGCCTTCTGAATACACGTGGCCTTCGGGATGTTGTGCCTTCACCAGTTTAGCTGCTTTCTGGCTTTTGGTATTGAACGATAAACACTCCAGTTCTGCTCCTATCCTCCATTATCTCTACTCGCAGCAAACCTGGCCATCTTAAACATGATTAAAATATAATTCAGAGGTTATTAGCTAATTATGACGCAAAGTACTTAATTTGCCATTGCACCCTATTAACTCAAAGGTACTCCTGATAACTTGGTAATAACCGTATCATAAGCAAAAGGACACGGTTGCTAGTAACTTAATAGGCAGCTTCCCTCAAGATAAAACATAAATAACATACCTCAATGAAATCGGATTCGAGCTTAGTAAAATTATCTTGGCAAGCAAAGAGAATATTTGTTAATTTTTCTGTGAAATGTTATCATTGCCAAGAAAACTTGGTTACAAAAAAGAGAGATGGAGAAAGTATTTGCGTGAATAATTGATTTAACATTTCATTGGCTTAAATGATTTTAGGAAAAGTGGTTTTGATACGCATTGAAAAACTGAAAACTTTTCCGGGACTTATTTGCGAGATATCAAGCACTGCAGGAGATGTGGGTCTTCAAGACTTGCAACCTGCTCTGCAGTAGATCTAGGGGGCTGTGGCACTATGTTGTAGATACAGGACTAGGGACAACCTATGTGGGATTTGCACTGCTGCAGTTGTTGGGAAGGGGGTCTGTACTGCAGCAAAAAGGGCTTGGGGAAGTGCTTAGTGGCTGGAAGCAAGCAGAACCAAGAGGGTTGGTGATAAATGCAATGTTTTGGGAATATCAGCCACTTTAGTGTCTGTTGGAAGGAGGAATCTCACCTTGCGAGGAGTGCTGGGGATCATCAGGCAAGGGTCTCAGCTGGGGGACCTCGCTCAGCCACATCTTGTCAGTTTGGCTGCCATGTATTGAAAGCGCTTTTAAAGCACTTACTTGCCTCGCCTTGTGTGAAAAGGTGCATGTTTGGGTTGCACCCTGTTCCTCTTATCTGTCTGCATCTCCTTGGTATACCAGAAGCTGAGATGCGCAAAGCAGAGGGAGAAAGTGTCTGGTAAACAGAAACTCCTGGCCCATCACCATCACTCCAGGAATGGTGCTCTGCTGGCCTCACCCTGGCCACAGCTGTGAGGTGTGGAGTATGGCTTCCATCTGCCTGCATGTATTGTCTGCTGGCCATGAGTCACCAGCCCCTGACATCCCAGCCCAAGTATTCATCCCCTTCCTTTCTAAAGCATCGACATTTCTACATGAGATACCTGAGTCTCAAGTGGGTGATGCTCCTGAGCATCCCAGGAGGAAGCTGTGTCAGAGCCAGATTATTCAGCTTACTTCTGTTGGGCATTTGAGCACCCTACCTAGTACATGAAATGCAGGGGGACTTGCTGTATGAGCTGTATTTTGGAGCATAATGGTTACTTCTGGCTGAACATCCTCAGTTGCTAGATAACCATTTTACTGGGGAAAATACAGGCTTCCCATTTTTCATGGGAAAACTTCAGACAAATAGATAAGGCTGTTGCTTTTGTCTTCTGGGGCCCTCGCCATCCATTGTTTGGTTCACCCTCATGTCTCCTGTAGCCCATATGTCCCCTTTTGCATGGTGTTGCTCAGGTGCACATCTCAGCATCTCCACACTCATCTGTGGTGTAGGAAGCTGCAAATGACTCTTGTGGAAGTCACATTCCTGCAATGTGACTGCATGGTGTTGAGCAATTTATTCTCTTCCAGTTGATGTTGGTTTGTCCATGTGGGTTAGACCCAGTGACTGCTGATTCTTTATATAATATATCTGGTTTGCTGTCATCTCTGCTCCCAGTGCTGCTGTTGATTGCATGGGTTATAGCAAACCCACATTTCACTGCTTTGTCTCTGATGTGTTCCTTCATGATACCAGCTCACTCATCATCTCAATCCTTGTGTTCCTCACATGCTTTGCTCTTCATTTAAGGCTATTCACCACCTCCCTATCTCAATTTATTCCAAGTGTTGTACAAGCCCCTCGCTTGTCCTTACCCTCTCTTTTGCCTCCTTGCTCAGATGACACCAATTTGAAGTGGTCTCAGTGTAAATGATTCCGTTCTTTAGTCTTCAGTAAATATTTCCACAAAGGTTTCTTACCTCACTTCCACTCAGTATCTAGAGTTTATCTGTTCTTTAAAATGCCACATAACATTTTCTCTTTAATCTCCTAATACCTGGTGTTTTAACTTCTCCTCCTGTACATCCTTCTTGCTTTGTCTGCTTTGGCTCCCATAGTAATACATTTTCTACAGAAGGTTTGATAAGATTTTTGGTTTTAATATACTTTTCCCCAGTTACCCTTGCATTGCAATCATTGTATTCATGACACTTCTAGTAACATAGGAACTGTCAATGCCAAGGAATTCCTGATACTTGTGGACGTGAAACCTGAAATTAAATAGAAGGGATAAGAGATAAGAACAAATTATAACAGCACTGAGAACAAGAGATTACAACAGAGCATTTTCATAATGTATGTGTTAGCGAAAATTGCAAAGTTCCTGTCTTCCATCACGTTTATGAGGCAACTTTTGTTATGCAGAGCTAGGAAGGTTGCTGGGTATTCAGTCACCGAGTGACATGAGGTGTTCAGGAAAAGATGGGCAGGTAGTGACTGCTAGTGTGATCCTCTGAGACACGAAGAGAAACGTAGTCAGCCTGTGCTTGGCTAGCACAGCATTTCTCCCTGGTGTGGCCACCTCCTCGAATGTACTAGCTTCTAGGGGAGAGTGCAAAATTATGTAATTTAGACATACGAGGAAGTAAAATTAAATAGCCATGAGATGAGCATGCCATTAAACAGACCTAATTTATAATGGACTCTTATGCAAATTGCCTTTGAGCGCTCAGCGAAAGAAAATGAAAAGAAATTAATAAGGACAATGTGGACTGAGAAGTCGTAGAGGGAAAAAAAAAAAAAAGTAAAACCTCTTGGAACTCACTGTCTGCACACCCTGGAGTCTTAAATAAGCATTTGCATTAGCCACGTAAATGTAATGAGGAGATAGGAAAACCTGTGTTCATTTTGTCTCTGTGGCCCCAACCTGGTAAAGTATCAACTAAAATACTTTTTTGTCCTTATTTTTTTTTTAATTTTCCTTTTTTTTTTTTTAATTCTCTGCCACGCAGAGAATTAAAGAAGAGAGATGAGTTTCCATGAGTGCTTTGCCCCTTGGTGTCAGAGCTCAGTGGAGTCCCAGGTCTGGGTGCTCTGACACCACTGCTGGTGTGCCCATGCATCTCTGCCAGGCCACAGAAAGTGCTTTGGAAGGATTTAATGCTTCTTTTCCAAGTTCTCATATAAGGCAGAATATACTAAAGAAGAGACTCTTTTTGTGTATGACAATATATGTCAATATGTGTATGTTTGGAGAGCAAGGCTATGAACACTTAAGCTGTGTATAACAGCCTTGCTGCAGACTGAGCAATTTGACAAAGAGGACTCGGTTCTGAAGAATTTGAGAAATCCTGTAAGCAGCGTCATCTTCCCCTGCTTTTTATTGTAGAAATGCTGGTATGAGAGCACTAGGCTGTGGGGAAAAGGGTCCCTGCAGTATTTTATAGAAGTAAAGCACTGGTTGGTGTCCTCAACGTACCTTTATTTTCTCCCCCACAACACCGGGTTTGTGCCTGCACCTGTTTTGTGTCCTTGAAGTAAAACCCAGTTCTCTGATGGGAGCTGAGTCTTACACTGGTTATATTTTCAACCCTTGAAGCATTCGATTTCTGACAGTGTATTATGATACTTAAAGCCATCTACGTTAATTATTACCCACTGGAGGTTGCACTTTCAACCCATGGGACATTAATTTTCCTTATATAGAGAAAATTCCAGCCTGTTAGCTTTAATTAAACATTTTAGAAGTATGTTGCCTTGTAAACGTAGTACAGTTTTTCATCCTTTACCCTTGGTATTTGGTTAGCTCTCGATACGATTATCACCTCACTTTACAAACATCCTTCAAACTCCTTAGCTGTTTGGAAATTCATTCAGCTCTTAAATGTTTGGCACTGAAAAAATAAAAACAAACTTATCTTTGTCAGTCATCAGCTGAAGTTGTCTAGGAAGAGATGGGGAAAAACATCTTCCAGTTTTTCTTGGGAAGTGAAACGTGACTTCACAGTCCCTTCTCATGCCTGCAGCCCAGTGTCACTTAAGCATTTGTAGTTTGAGTGTGAGACCCAGCAGAACAAAGAGTGATGGGGAGGAGGGGGGCCCAAATATTACCAAGCATGCAGAGCGAGGGAGGACACAGTTTGCTGCCGTGCCTCTTTCAATCCCATTTCCTCTCCTGGCAGGTGCAGCATATTCAACTTAGACCATGCCACCAGATTTGAGCACTCAGTTATCACAAGTCTTGCTCTGGAGGCCACAAAGCTGGGATTTTTCAGTTCTCCATCTGAAAGTAAAGATTTAATTTTATTTACAGAAGTCTACCAAAGCATCACTGTGTTGCAAACCGAACCTTGGGAGGGGAGGAGGTTGGCACTTTGCAGTTCCTTGGGTTCTTCTGCTGCTGGGAAGCAGCTGCACTCACAGGTAGCACTTTGTTGGCTCTCCCAGGCTAGCTGGACTGGCTCTCAGGTGTTGGTGCTCCCTGTGATTTTGTCAGAAGACTCCATCCTCTGATACTATCTCATTTTTCTCCTAAACAATTAATAAAATGAAGACAAAAAAGCCTAGAGGTTTTAAAATACATAATTATAACAGTAATTTAGAACTAGGGTAATGCCGCAGAAACCAATTACAATTATACTTTTCAGTAATGACTGACTTGGCCAAATGTATGTTTTGTGTGTGAATTCTGTGATGGATTCCAAGACAACGTGCTGGAGTATGAGGGAAAATTAAATCTAAATGCCTAGTGTTTCCATATTAGACATAAATGTTGCTCATCCACCTAGTGAACAGGAGCCCATATTATATGGCCTGTCACAGCTTACGTTTTGACTGTTGGGGCAGGCAGTAACAAGCAGCAGTGGAAGAAAGCTTGAATTGTTCTAATGTAAGGGATAGCTTTGAGAAAAATTGTTTTGTGGCGCTTGGATCGTTCTGCAAAATGTGTTTAGTGTCTTACATCTTACAGATTTCATGCAACTTGAACCGATTCTGAATTCTGAATGGCCAGCTGAGGTTAATGGGTTTTTCTTTCTTTCCTGGTCCTCACCTCTCTCAGCCGGAGAGGAGGAAGAGATGAGACCTGTATTGTGTGCAGCATTTATTACTGGGGGTACACTGTGATGCTTGTTGTGGTCACGGATGCCATTTCAGACTCTGCTTGGGTTGGCTGTGACATTTCAAACAGGTGCAAAGCATCCTTGGGTCACATCCTGCCCCTGAGTCCGGGCAGTCCCAAACATGGGTACGGTCTGGGCAGTGTGTGGATTGAGAGCAGCCCTGTGAAGAAGGACTTAGGGTTCTGGTGGGTGAAAAGCTGGAGTCAGCAGTGAGTGCTTGCAGACTGGAGATCTGCAGTCCAGATGGTCTGCACTGAAAGAAGGGTGGCCAGCTGGGCCAGGGAGGTGACTGTCCCCTCTACTCTGTCCTTGCAAAGCCCCACCTGCTGCTGGAGCAGGTCCAGGGGAGGGTCTTGAAGATGATCAGAGGGCTGGAGCACCTCTTCCACAAAGAAAGACTGAAGGAGCTGGTCTTTAACAGTCTGGAGAAGAGGAGGTTCTGGGGACGCCTCACTGGGGCCTTCCAGAGCTCAAAGGGGTCTGCAGGAGAGATGAGGAGGGACTCTTCTATCAGGAAGTACAGTGGTAAGACAAGGAGTCATGTCTTCAAACTAGAAGAGGGAGGTTTAGATTGGACGTGAGAAAGAAACTCTTCACAGAGAAAGTAGTGAGGTGCTGGCATGGAGAAGCTGTGGTGCCCCATCCCTGGAGGCACTCAGGGCCAGGTTGGATGGGGCCCTGTTCAGCTGAGCTGCTGGTGGGCAGCCCTGCCCACAGCACAGGGTGGGACTGGGTGGGCTTTAAGCATCCTTCCAGACCAAACCATTCTATGAGAAAATGAAGCCCAGCTCCTCAGCAGTTCCCCAAGACCTTACTGCAAGCACTGACATCCCACCACCTTTAAGAGCTATTTTCATCTCTTTGCCTCTCAAACTCTTCTGGAGATCACCGTTGCTTGGTGCAGTGCTGTTGTATCTCAGCCTGAGATGCTTCGTGCAGCCAGGAGAGTTGGGTGCCTCTGAGTTACACTGACTTCGGGTTTGGTTATCTGTGAGGGCTCAAAGCAGCCCCCAGGGTGGTGATGAGGAATGGTTGTTTACTCACATCTTCTTTTAAAAGGAACGCAGTGCACTGTGGTTGTTCGTTGTGCTTGCTGGATCCATTTGTGAAAAGACAGCCGTGTACATTGCCTGTGCCACAAGCTGAGTGTGATCAGGGAAAAAGAGTGCCTTTGCCTCACCTAGCTCATGCTGGTGTATGTTGATGTTACTGGCTGCTCCTTAGCAAAGCACATAGGATTTTTCACATTGGTTCACAGATCAGTTTGTGTATATTAGGACAAGAGCTACATACGAATGAGCTCTTTCATTAAAACAATGAAAGCACGGAATCTGCAGAATATTGCAGAATGGAATAGCTTGTGACAAGGCTCTAAAATCATGCCCAAGAGTGTCAGTAGTACTTCATGCAAAGTGTCCACGTGACGTATCACAAGTTAGCTATTTTGAGACCGTTTTGTTTACAGTTCTTTGGAGAGGTGGGTGGTGTCATGAGGAGTCAAAACATACCTCCACATGCACGTATAGGCACGTAAACATACAATCCAAGTCAGACATACCAGTCACCGCTGTTGATTTCACTGGGAAACAGTGTGACTGAGAAATTGAGTGACACAGGAGCCCTTTGCAAACACCTCAGCACAAAAACACAGCATGCATTTCATGTTACCGAGGCGGAGGTTTTGTTCCCAATTTTTAGCCCTTCCCACTGCTCCCACTCAGTCGGGTTTTGTGAGAAGCACATGTAGAAAGCGTGTGTTCAGCCAGCAGCTGGTGTTGCAAGCAATTTTAGCAAGCGAAGACTCTGGGAGACTGGAGTCTAAAAGCTGAGGCATTTCTTCTGATTATTTTAGAGGCTGGTGATTGATACCTGCCACAAACAGCTGGGTTTTACTGTGAAACATGATAACTTTTACATCCGTGGCTGCTTATTCCTACAATGTGCTGGTCCAAGTGTTGGCTGCAGTAAATGGCATCCAAAAACTGATCTAGGCTTAAAAGTAGATTAATATTACAATATAAATAAATAAACAGCTTTTCCTGAGTGCAGTTTTGCGGCCATACCAAGTTCACCGTGTGCTCCCTCAGAAAGCAGAGTGAAGTTGATGGAGGAAATCGGTGTGGCAGAGTGGGATGGGGTGTGCTGGTGGAGCCACTGGGAGAGATGTCCTAAATGGGATCTGCTGTTGAGAGAGGTGCCTGAGATACTCGAGTGTTGTCCTCTCATGAGAGAGAAAGTTTTCCCAATCACTGTCAAGCCATGCACGCTGTGACCCTGATGTTTGTTTGTTGTTTCCTCCGCAGAATCGGCAGACTCTTTGATGGCACAGAGCCCATCGTCCTCGACAGCCTAAAGCAGCACTATTTCATCGACAGAGATGGGCAAATGTTCAGATATATCTTGAATTTTTTAAGAACATCCAAACTCCTCATTCCTGATGATTTCAAGGTGAGATTTCAAAGGACTTGAGTATTTTGCATGTACTTATGGTGAAACAAGAGTCTGACCTGTGATCGAAACAGAGTCAGGGGGCACTGCTGGAATATGATGCTTGATTTCAAATACTTGGCAAAAGCGAATGTGGGGTTGCTACCATGGCATCTGTCAGGCTTTCTTAGAGCAGCATCAGTGTTAAATTATCCCCTCCTGTCTGTGGTGTAATGGAGTAGCCTTGCCGTGTTTGACCTAGGGGAAATTAAAAGTCACAGTATACTGATGGAGACAGAAAGGATGCAACCAGCTGTAACCAGCTACTCATGAGCCTTGCTGGTTACTTGCCTTCTCGTCTTCTTTTATGATTCTTTTCTGGATGCAACAACTCCTGCTTCCACACCCACGCTGAAATTCAGAAAATTGTGTGGGAATCATAATATTGACAAAATAAACAGCGTGCATAGTAATATTTGAGCATGAAGTCATCGGTTGTTTTCTCCCCCAGATTCTTGGATGCACGCTAGCGATTTAATTTTAGAGCTTGAGAGAAGTCAAGGATGAATAATAGTTCTACGTTTTTTATTTGATCTTTATTAAAGAGTCTTCTTTCCTCTTTTTTAATAACAAAGTAAACCTGTGATGGTTCACCTGTCAGACATCAGCCTGCAGTGGCACTGCTTCGGTCTGTGGGTGCTTGCAGGGACATTGGTGCAGCTGTGGAGCCAGTGAAGTGAGCGCTGGAGACCTCAGTTGCAACTAGAAGAGATTAGAGGGAATACAGCAACTCAGACTGAGCGGAAGAGGTGCTGTGGAAGGGTTAGAGCAGTTCACACAGCAGTGCAGTCTTTTATCTTTTGTATCTGAGACATTTTCAGGCGTTCGGGGCATAACAGGTGTGAGGTTGAGTTCAGGAGCAGTCTTTGAATTTCTGCTGCAGATACGTACTGCTCCCGTGAGTGACAGGGGCAGACCTACCTGAATAATGTGGGAGTGTAGGAATAGCTGATAAGCATTGTGCCCCCGTTTTGAAGCCTTAGAATGGCTTCGTGCTGCTCTCCGCTCTTGTCCTGAAGGTAACCAGAAATACAGAAAAAGGAAAAGCCATGCAGCATCAAGAAATTACGTATGCAGAGTCCTTTAACAACATAAATATACTGCAGCTCTGCTGTAATTAACAGTGCTAACTTCCGATCCTCTCTGCTTGTGCTGCAAGTCAGCCCAAACATAAGTGCTTAAAATGAACTGCAACACTCGTTTCTTGGAAATGTGTAGACTACATTACTCTTTCATTAGACATTAAGAAGTATTCTGAATATGATTTAGGTTTCCCATGCTCACCATGTATTCAGTCCGTAGCTGAAATTTAGGGCGGTATTGACAGTTACCTGTCTTCTTATTCGGTCTTCCCATTCCTCTGCCTTGCTAAATTCTCATGTATTTCTTTTTCTCTATATAAATATTCTCCAAATTGTCTTATGGTCTTAAGCCTAGAAAAACAAGAATGTTTGTTTTTGATTTAAAATGCAACAATAGACGCAGTTCAGGTACTGGCTGTGCTTAGAAATGCATTCTCCCTGCTCTGGTGTTTGAGCTGATGTAGTAAACAATACTGTTGGCAAAATGGAGAGGTATTAAAAAATACTTATTTTTTAAAATGCAGTAATATGTGCAATTTATTATGCAAATATCTCAACGATTTTGCGCTGAACCGTTGCAGGCTCCCTCATTTACATTCTTCTACCTGTTACAGTGCCTGCTAGTATTGCTGTAAGACACAGTGGATCCTAATGATGAATTTTCTGAATCCTGATTGAATTCTGTTCCATCTGTTTAATGAGGTCATTATCTTATGACATCACTGTGGGGATTAAAATAGAAGGAAAAGTGGGATGTGACTGCCTGGGTTGTTCCACAGATATTTTATTTTATTTTATTTTATTTGCTTGCAACTGTTATTTTATTACGACTTTCTACACAGTAATTATGAGCTATGTCTGAAGGGTTCCAGATCTGGAGCAGTGTTAGCCTGAATAACCATATCCATTACGCAGTACGTCAGCTCTTCCCTAACTGTGCACAGTAATACATGTGTCTTTCAGGACTACAGTTTGTTGTACGAAGAAGCAAAGTATTTCCAGCTTCAACCCATGCTAGGAGAGATGGAAAGGTGGAAACAAGACCGGGAGAGTGGCCGCTTCTCAAAGTCTTGTGAATGCCTGGTGGTGCGTGTTGCCCCAGATCTCGGCGAGAGGATTACACTGAGTGGTGATAAGTCATTGATAGAAGAAGTGTTTCCAGAAATTGGTGATGTGATGTGTAATTCTGTCAATGCCGGCTGGAATCATGACTCAACGCATGTCATCAGGTTTCCACTGAATGGATACTGCCACCTCAACTCAGTTCAGGTAGGAAGGATCTTCCTGACCAGGCACCTGTGGGGTGGTGTGCTTCTCTCTCATTGCTGGGAAGGTTCCGTGAATAAAACCAGCTGGAGGCTCTGAGCTAGTTCCTTCTGTGGGTTATGACTGCTTTCTCAACTTAATTCTCACACATTTCACTCTTCACAAAACAAATCACAGTAGTTGAAAACTTGCTTTAACACCCTCAAGCGGGGCATCTTGGTGGGACTTTGGCCCTTCAATGAGACCACTGGGAGACATGCAATGTGAATTCTTATTGAGCACTAAGCGGGGAAGTTGACACAAGTGTGGTAAAAGCAAGTATGTGATTTTCTCAGTGTTACCCAGGTCTTTTGCATTTGATAATGACCTCCATAAATGTTTCTTAAATGAGTGCTCTGTGTCACCATATGCTTGCTGCCTTGGGTGAAAACAACTGGTTCATTCTTCCTCCTTGCTGAGATGACAAAAATGATGGCACATCTGCTTATTGGAAATAGGGACCTATCTACTTCTGTGGTCTTAGAGAAGGCCCTCCTCTATCACATGCAGCATAGCAGAGGATGTAGAAATAACTAAAATCAGTAGCTTTTATTTTTAAAAAGTTAGAAAATGGACAAAAGAAATCAGGGAGACAAATGCAGGTGTGGAAAAATGTCCATACCCATCTGCAACTAGTTATCACGACGTGCACAGCCAGCACTTTGGAGTGGAATACTTCTTCACAGCTGGGTTGTCGTTTGCCAAGCCATTCTATGATTCTGTGATGGTCTTTAGTTTAGCTGCACCTCCTAAATGCTCCACACTTATGAGCAAGATCTTACCCGAGGGAGCTTTGCCATCGAGCTAGATGTCTTCCTACTACCAGGTCCTGCCTCCAGGTAGCAAAATTCTGCTCCCCTTTTCTGATGAAGAGGAGGGCTAAGCACAGCAGCAGGCACTGAAGGCTTGTGGGGTGCTGCATATGAGCTACATATGTGCAACAGAGGAGTATGGATGGACCTATCTGAACTACCAAAATGTGGTCAATGCATGCTATCCTTGGACAGTTACGTCGCTTATTGGCCCTACGGTCATGTTGAAACATCAAAGTTGTTCTGTCATAGTGACTAATGCAAATTTAGAACACCTCTACATGCAAGATTATAACTGAAAAGGGATATGAATTTCAAGGAGAGGCATCTAGCTGTGTATTATACGAGAGCAGTCAAAGCAGTTTTATCCTTTAGCAGTTTAGCATTTGTTTTTATCACACAAATAAGAATTTCCAAGCCTATTTCACAGTGTGCAAAATCCAAGTCAAAGGGCAAAACATACACAAACTTCAAGAGAGATGACAATCCCATGCTGATGATGCCACATCTTCCACTTTGGGTGGCCATCATCATTTCCTCATCCCCAAAACAGTGTGATGTGAGACAGGGACTATTTGTATACCTGGATAAGAAGGCGTAGGCTCAGTGATTTGCCCGAGGTTGAGATAGTTTCCTGTCCAGTCACATTTTTTTCCAAGGACATAGTTTCTCCTGCTGTGTTTTCCAGTGACTTGCACTGAGACATATTTGGGGAACTTAGACTTAACGTTGTTAAAAGCTAAAAATCATGTTAAACCAAAATGGCTCTGAAGTTTTGATGTTTGTTCTTCTTTCAGGGCTTCTTCCCACCTCCTAGTTTTTGGGATTTGTCTGCTCTTTAATTAACTGTATTTTGGAAAGACATGAAGCAGTGCTTGTAAAAGCATGGCAGGTCTTGTAGTTTTAAGCAGTTTAAAGTCCTGCTTGCTTCTCCCTCTTCCCCAACACTCTCCTTGCAAGCCACTGTGCTGATTGGTGAAATATCTGGGACAAGCATTGCATTCCCCTGCCTTCAGGTGTGTGAAGAGAGCAGTGAGAGCAGTTGGTAGCAGAGGAAAACCCTGCAAATGTCCCCACTCCACCTCAACCCCAACAGGATCCTGTCCTTCTGGACAGAGGGTCCCATGTCTCCTACTAGTGAGAAACAACGAAGCCCTAGCAGCAGAAGAGACAGGAATAAGAAAAGGAGCAGAGTCTAAGTAAGGTTAAGAGCCCTGGAGTTGCAGGAAAACTTGATTATATTAGTGGAATCTTGGTGTGGAAGGAAACTTGGCTCTTGCATGCTCTTAGCAGTCTGGTGCTAGGACCTGAGGTCTTTGCACCATCTACTTGCTGGGTGAATTGCATGGGTGCATACCCTTCCATTTCATGAGCTCACCCTTCTCCCCTCCCCTCCCTTCCCCTCCCCTCCCCTCCCCTCCCCTCCCCTTCCCTTCTCTTTTTTTTCTCTTCCCTTCTCCTCCTCTCCCCCCCCCCTCCCACTGGAAGCAACACTCAGGTTGTGAAGATGGAGAAAAGTAGGTGACTCAGCAGAATTCTTTGTTCCACGATTAACGCTTAAAGATTCCAGTTATTACCACTGGTTTGAATACAGGAACACATTTTTGCAATTGTGGTTGTTGTGTTTTTTTTAGTCTCTAGGAGAAATAGACAGTCTGCTCGTTACTTACACTTTGGTCTTTGTTTCCTCATTTTTAGGTCCTTGAGAGGTTACAGCAAAGAGGATTTGAGATTGTTGGCTCGTGTGGAGGTGGGGTGGACTCTTCCCAATTCAGTGAATACGTACTGAGACGAGAACTCAGAAGGACATCTCGTGCACCCTCCGTCATTCGAATAAAGCAAGAGCCTCTGGACTAAAATGGACATGTTTCTTTATGCAAAACAAAAAAAAAAAAAAGGAAAAAAAAAAAAGATGAAAAAAAGGGGGACGTTTCATGTGCAGTTTGGACTCCAAACAAGTCCTGGAAGTAAAATTGAATAAAAGACACATTTATATCAAATATAGAGACCACACCTGAATTCATATGGGAACACTTGGAATAGTTGTAATAATAATAACCTCAAGGTGTAGAAGAAAACACACACACACACACACACATATATATATGTACCTACATACATGTATATATGTATGTATACATCAAAGGGTAGGAAATGCAATGACAAACAAGTGGTAGATGAGGTTGGTGCTGTGATAGCCATTAAGTGTCCTAGGCCCTCCTTGGGCCCACTTAACGGTGTGCAAGCCATTACCATGGGGGGATTCATAGACAGCTCAGAACACATTTTCCATTGCCAAACACTTATCCACTTCTTATCGTCTACACACCTTGATTCAACTTACCTTGCAAATGGAGGTTTGTGTCTGTCTTTTAGAGGTGGGTGAGCAGGCGTTCAGGAGGTGACCATCCATTGCATTGAAAAGCTACTCAAGTGGAATTTTAAATGTAGTTTGTACAGAAGTCGCACACGTTTTGTCTGCCCTCACAGATGTGAAAGCTTAACTTTTCTTTTGAATGAATTTTTCATTGTTTTATTATTTTTTTTCGTTCTGTTTTGTGTTTTTTCAAAGGGGGCCAGAATAATTAATATTTGGTAGAGACGCTCTGGTTTGAATCTGCTGCTTTCCTACAATTTTTCAGATTTTATAATGTATTAAATACAATAAACTCTGTTTAAAGTAATAAGGGTCTGATTTCAGCCAGCAGGAGCAGAGAGGTGGGGTTCAGCTCCCTGCGCTCCAGCGCAGTGCAGAGAGATGAAGGCAGCAGGCGTTGTGTGGGCATCATGTTCTGGGGTCTCCCTTCAGTGCTGTCCTTAAGATTTGTCCCGGTTTGAAGAGCCAGGCTCAAAAAAATAACACTAGTCCAGTCCAGGGAAGCCCATCTGAAATGGATGCCTGAGTTTGTAAGTGTTGATGTAACAACACTTGCATCATTCCCTCTAACTAGAGAGCTGGCAGCGTCTGTTTTCAATGACCTTGCCCTGCTGCATGTTAACCAGCCTGTTTGTTTTCACTTGTTCAGAACTAGTGTTCTTCTCCCTAGAGAGTGAGCCCGCCAGCCCCTTGTGTTGCCCCGTGGCTGTCAGCAGGCAGTGGGTGAGCCCTGCATGGCCATCCTAGAGCCACTCTTAAGACCAGCCCAGCTCCATGAGGCCAACACATGATTCTTTTCCAGGGCAGTTTGGCCACGTGAGATGCACCAGCAACCACCTTCTTTTCTCTGGAGTATCTTTTTATGCAGTTTTTCCACAATATGACTGTGTACCCGTCCTGGTATGGAGGTTTCTATTGAAGCAATGGTGCCAGCGTTCCGTTCATTTTTGCGACACTTCTTTGCTATTTATTTAAGAAAAGAAAAAGGAAATTGTTAAAGTTAATACATGTAATAAGGTTTTTAATATAGTCTGATAACTCAAAGCTACAATTTTTTCTGTTTTCCATTAGCATTTGTCAGAGGGTGTACTTAAGCAGCTCTCTGGCAGCACCTACCAATGGGGTTTTGAAACTACTGAGACATGGAGATGGGGGGAGGGGAGGCTCCATAAATGAAGATTCATTAACAGGTTATTGGGTCTTCAGTGTGATGCTGATCTGTTTGCTCACAGTACTGAAACAGCTGCCTCATTGAAAGTGCTTGTTTTCAATCAGCAGCAAGTAGTCCTCTTACCAAATAAATGCTTGCCATTCCTACCCAAAATTTGGTTGTTAGTCTGCATAGAGAAGTTAAAAAAAAAAAATAAAAAGTCTCTGGGAAATAAATACTTTTAACATCTCTTCAGACTTCTGCAAGTTAGCAGTGTTGACCTGAAGCCAGTCCTGTGGGCTAACAACACGGCGCCCAGTACTGGCACGAGGTGATGTGCTGTTCTGGTGGACAGTTTGCTTCAGAAATCCTTCCTACTCCCCAGCTGCAGCCCTGCATGCACCTGACGATGCGTTTGCATCTGTTGAGCCCGGAGGTGTGCCCAGATTCATTGCTGCTAGCCCCCACTCACCAGTATGGGCCTGGGCTCTGGTGCAGGCTGGAGGGGCAGTAGGGCTGGGAGCTACGTCAGCCCCAAAATTGGCCTCACAGTGCCTTGCATGGGAGGTGGAGGCAAAAGAGTCACTCTTTGATGTTCACCCCAATGTTTGCCATCTGTGCTCCTTGTTGCCTTGCTCCCAAAGCAGCCAGCAGTCGCGCTTGCTCGATCTGTACCTGTTGAAGCTGACAGCACCAAGGCCACCTCCGTGCTCCGTGTGACCCCTGGCTGGCTGGGTGGCCTCCCACCAAGGTCACGTGCACTGCTAATGGAGCCATAAATCACTCTGTGACCCTGGGCGTGAATGTCACCGTGATTACCGTGTGGCCACCAAGTCAGAGGTCACAAGTAAACACAGCCAGACTCGCAGCAAACACTACACAGTAGCGAGCTGGACTCGGAGAGGCAGTGAGGTTGATTCTGGGTAAAGCCGAGGCTTATCACCGCATGCTTTAATTGCTCTTTAGAAAAAGGGATCAGCGGCCAAAGGAGCAATATCTACAGGAAGGGAGGTGAAAAAAAGAAGAACTAGACTACAGTCAGCTCTTTCCCAGAGGTCAGTAGTTTTGACGTGTACAATAGTTTGAATTTATCTGTGCCATTGTCATCTTTCTGTAGTGCGAAGGCCAGATTCCCTTGGCTCAGGGTTCAGTTCCCTCCGAAAACTGGGCCTCCCATTCAGCAGTTTTACTTTCCGCCCAACAGGCCCTGATTTCAACAGGAAGAGAAACATTTTGTTCATGAACATTGTTTCTTACAGCAGTCTTTAAAGTTTACTGATAGACTAATTTAAAGGGGCTTTGCCATCACCTAAATGAATTGTCACGTGCATTTTTTCCCGTAATGATGTTCACCTTTTTGGGGACTTTAGGGAGGGAAACTTGATTCTGGGGTGGGGGGGAGGGGGTGAGGAAAGCATTTTTCTTGACCACTGGGCTGCTTTTTTTTCAGAGAAATAAAAACATTTATTTCCATCTGTCATTTCTTGACTGCAGAGTTCTATATTATGAATTATTTCTAGAGACAACTGGTATTTGTATGTTGGCATTCTTGCTGCCTGAAGTTTATTTACAGTGGAAATGAAACCAAGACAGCCTCAGGGCCTGTAGACCGGTTGCTTTTTCTCAGACTTGAGTTTGAGTGGTTTATTATTTCTGGAGGGTCCAGATGCATCACTACCACCAAAAATCAATAAGTTGCATCAGGTCCCGATGTTGGCTTTAGCTGCCGCCTCACTGACCTGGTTACTGAAGACCCCGAAACTGACTTGGCACTTGGGATCCTCTGTCTGAGATTAAAATTGCTGAAGTCTCATTGCTTGAAGTCACATCTCTTCCAAAAGAAAAAAGAAAAAACAGCAGGCACGTAGCACAAACATACATCCCCTGTAAGCTGAGTTAGTGTTGCTAGCTGGTAACCGGGATGCTAATATCCATGCTGGGGGAGAACACTGATGCCAAACCCACAAAGCATCCTCCGTGTGTACAGCAGTGAGCTCCAAACAGGGGTGTCCTTCTGACAAAAGGGAAAGACCCTTTCCCTTGAATCTGTGTTTTCCTTTCTGTTTGTTGGATGGAGGCTCAATACATTATTGACTCCCACGCCCCTAAAATAGAGTACATCATCGTACAGCTGACATCAGATCCTGTGGGATAGATTACATCTTCTACCCTCTGTATTAATGGTGAAGTTGCCCCACGAAAGAGGCACAGCACAGCAATCCACCACAGCACTGCATTGGACTGTTCTCTCTGTTGTCTATTGTCTTTAAAAGCTGTAGTATTTCCCACGGGCAGGCAGTGGAAGTCTGGTTGAATCAGAGTCCTCCCTACAGGACAGGGTGGTGATGTGCTAAGCGTGCAGCTCCCTTTGGGCACTGGCATAAAGAAAAAAAACTACATTTGCTGGAGTCCCCTGAAGTCTCATTCTGCATTCACTCTGGCTCAGCTCAAACTGGGGGCACAGGAAAGATACCTGCAGGGAGGTATTCAATGATTCCCTTGTTTAGCCCCAAAGAAACTAGAATCAGTGGAAGCACAAAAGACAAACCAGCCCAAATCACAGAACTGTAGGGGTTGGAAGGGACCTCCAGAGATCATGAAGTCCAACCCCCTGCGAAAGCAGCTCCCTAGCCCAGGTTGCACAGGTAGGCGTCCAGGCGGGTCTTGAACGTCTCCGGAGAAGGAGACTCCACCACCTCTCTGTGCAGCCTGTGCCAGTGCTCCGTCACTGCACTGTGAAGAAGTTCCCAGACATATTTGTGCAGAACTTCCTATACTTCAGTTTGTGGCCATTTCCCCTTGTATTGTCACCACACGCTGCAGAAAAGAGTCCAGCCTCGTCCCTTTGCCTCCCGCTCCTTAGATATTTATAGGTGTGGATCAGATCCCCTCTGAGTCTTCTTTTTTCGAGGCTGAACAGACCCAGGTCTCTCAACCTTTCCTCATAAGAGAGGTGTTCCACATCCTTGATCATCTTTGTAGCCCTCTGCTGGACTCTTTCCAGGAGATCCCTGTCCTTTTTGTACTGTGGAGCCCAGAACTGGACACAGTACTCCAGGTGAGGCCTCACCAGGGCAGAGCAGAGGGGGAGGATCACCTCCCTCGACCTGCTGGCCACGCTCTTTTTAATGCACCCCAGGATGCCATTGGCCTTCTTGGCCACCAGGGCACACTGCTGGCTCATGGCCAGCCTGCCATCCACCAGGACACCCAGGTCCCTCTCCTCAGAGTTCCTCTCCAGCAGCTCTTCCCCTTTAAATACTATGCTTGCAGTGAGCTCTCCCTGCAGCCTTCTCCAGGCCGAACAAACCAAATTCCTTCAGCACGTCTTCATAGGAGAGGTGCTACAGCCCTTGGATCATCTTCACGGCCCTCCTCTGGGCTCTCTCCAAAAGCTCCACATCTTTCCTGTATTGGAGGCCCCAGACCTGCACGCAGTACTTCAGTTTTGGGCCTCATGAGGGCAGAACAGAGGGGGACAATCCACTTCCTTTCCCTGTTGGACACCCCTCTTCTGGTGGAACCCAGGATACCCTGGTGTATTCTGTGAGCTTTGATTGCCGACGATAGAATGATCACAGCCAAACCCCAAGACGCACCACGATGGCAGGAAGGCCATCAGCTACAGTTGCTGCCATGCAGCAGGACATGGCAAGCTCCTCACTTGAGGATCTCTGAAATCATAATGGCAGCACCGGGAAAGCAGAGCTAAACCCTCCCAGGTGATTTCTCTCCTGGCACATCTGCTCATCTCGCAGTTGTAGCCTTTAGATGAGAGGTTTCTAAACTGCAGCAGCGTATCAGCTGTAACCAGTTGCAGCTATTCCAGGAGAAAGCCACTTGGCTCAGGGACAGCTGTGCGCAGAAATATTCTCTTCTGATGCATTATTGATAGATGTAAGTTAAAGCCATAGAGCTTGCAGCTTTATCAGGCAATATCTACTAAATCCTGAAAGCATGTAAGATAACCTAAATGTAATCTACTGCATACCAGCTCCTTCAGTGATGGATAGCACAACAAAAGCAGGACTAATGAAAAATTAATGAAAACAGTTACTTCCATAAGAAAAATGATCTGTTTTCTCCCACCTTTGTATTGATTTTAACTGGCCCTGTAATTGGAAGTGTATAATTTTTTCCTAAGGTGAAGAGGATTGAGGGCAAGGGAGAGTGAGCGTATAATTCTATTCATGTTTGTGACATACTTTCGGGCTATGAAAACAAAGCGTTTTCCTTAGGATGCTGAAGCTGCCTGTGAATGCAGACTTCAAGCATATTTTCTCAGCTCAGGCACGCTGCCACGCTGCTTGCCTGAAACCAGATAGTGCAGAGCAGAGCGCTTTGAGTGCTTTGAAATCCAGCGAGGGAGCACAGCGGAGCAATGGTGAAGAAAAATCAAACACAGTGCATGGAACTCGGTGGTTTAACTTTCTGAGTCTGTGATTCTCCGTGAGCTCAAACCCATGGCACCACCTCACTCCCTGGCCCAGCTGTGAGATTTACACACCACATGGGACAGCTGTTCCCAGTGACCAGTGCTGGTGGCTGCCCCTTCCTCTCACCTGAGCACAACTGTCTTTTTGCCAAAATTTAACAGAGCGTTTCTGTTTTTCCACTGAACAGCAGCACAAACACATCCAATCCACAGCTCTAGATCTATTTTAGATTTAAGTCTTTTCCCGCTTAATGTCAATAGATCCATGAATCTCAAAGGCAAAGGTAATAAATCAGTCAGAGTAGGATATACTTTTTTTTGGTAGGAAAAAAAAAAAGGTTTTCCTCAAAATGTTTAGGAAAAATGCTTCTTTCCTATTGCCCATTTTGTACAGATGTATCTATTTCCAGCTTACACCACGAGATATACCAGAGACACGACAGAAAGCTGTAATGTGGCGGAAGATAAAAGTGCTTATACACATACTGGTAGTAAATGTCACTCTTCATCCCGGCCTTTTACCAGCACCTCTCAGGCAGCATGAGCCTTCTGTGACTGCTTTGTCTAAAGATGAAACTGCTACACCTGTTAACAAGCAAGCACACACACACAGAACCTGGCCAGCCACTCAGTGTACAGCGAAGAAAGGAGAGACAATATCAAAAAGCCTGTTCTGTAACCATGTCCTCATTACCTCCTCCTTCCAACGTCAGTGCATTAATCACACAATCATAGAATCGTTTGAGTTGGAGAGGACTCTTGGAGGTCACCTACTCCAACTCAAACCCTGCAATGAGGGGCACCTACAGCTACATCAGGTTGCTCAGAGCCCCATCCAGCCTGACCCTGAGTGTATCCAGGGATAGGGCATCCTCTGTCTCCCTGGGCAACCTGTTCCAGTGCCTCACCACCCTTCCTGTAAAAATGTTCTTCCTTACATCCTGCCTAAATCTCCCCTCTTTTAGTTTGAAACCATCTCTCCTTGTCTTTTTCACAACAGACCCTGCTGAAGAGCTTCTCCCCATCTTTCTTACAGCCCCCCTTTTAGGCTGCTCTTAGGTCACCTCGGAGCCTTCTCTTCTCCAGGCTCAACAGCCCCAGCACTCAGCCTGTTTTTAACAGCAGCATCAGTTTTCTTCCTGACCTTCCCCTGGTTCTTTCTTGCTCAACACACGCCATGGACTATAAGCAAGTTCACACACACAAAAAAAAATTGAAAGAATATAATAATCTTTTTCATTATTATTATTTTTCCCCCCCAAAAAACATTATTTATACATAACTGTTTTTCTTAATATATGAATACACTCTGTGCGGTTATCCAATCCCTCACCTTTAAATTTAATTGTGTTTTGAAAGAAAGTAAGCATGGCAGAGCCTGACTAAAAGTTTCCTTTGAGAAGTGCCTTGGAATTTGTTCTTTTGCAGGCGGAGTTCTTCTCCCAGGTGACAACAGGGAACTCTCATTAAACAGAGATAAATAAAACCAGAGCCTTGCGAGCGCTATAGGAAAAACGAGTCCACTTTTCAGCTTCCTTTACACAACTGTAGCTGTTGCAGTTCTCTAGTCTCTCTGGATACAATATTGTGCTATCTCAAAAATAAAAAACAGCAGTAAAACATCTTCTGTGCTTCCTTCCATTTACGGTGATCCAAAGAGGACATAAATGCATTTCTCCTTCCAACTATTTCTCTTAAGTTACACCGATTGTTTCTGGCTCATCAGAAGGTTTTGCATCTTTTACAAGTGAGACATCATTTCATTCTGCCTTACTCTGATCACATCATCTGGAGTTTTAATTCTGTCCTCTGTGTTGTTTTTTTTTTTTTTTTTGACCAAGAGAGCTCTTTTACAACAGTTTTTTTTTTTTTTTTTTTTTTTTTTTTCTGAAGGGAACTGAATGGGGATTCAGTCCTACCAGGGGTTGAAAGCCATTGGGTTCCAGTGCTGAGCTGGATGTAACAAACCATATTTAAAGCATTACTCACAGAATGTCTGTGAACAGCCAAGGTGTGCCTCATAATTACATGGCATTGTTCCTGAAGAATGGGCAAGTGAGCAGCACAGCACTGAGAAAGATCGATCCAGTGCTCCACAAGGGTCCTCTGTGGGGCCCTGACACGGGAAGGCAATGAAACCTGTCCTTAGTGTTGGGACATCAGAAGTTCAGTCTTCATTTCAGTGGAATTCTCGCAGTGCAACTGTGCATACATTTCCATACTTCTCCAAGCAAAAGCATGGGTGCCTAAAGGAAAGAGAGAAGACACCAAGGGAAGCTTCTCCAAGTGATTGTTGAATCAAAAAGCTGAGCTTTTTGTTTGTTTTAATGATGGTAAACTGTCAGGCTAAATATTGATTCCTCAGCTCTGAAAACTGAAGACATAGCTTCTTCTTCTGCCTGGTTCTCAATATGTTTAAAAAGAAAAATCGCTCCATGACCACATTTTCCCCTATAAAAATGTGAGCAATTAACACAGCAGGTTCCCTGTTCAATATGTATAATTTATGGTAAAATGTATGTAATTGGTTTGGCAGGCAACAAATGCACCAACACACGCATAAACCTTTTTATGAATCCATATGCAATGCTGGATGCTGATGGATTATTACTACAGCAAGATGTCATGTTAAATAACTGATGCAGATGTACAGTAGCAAATTACTGGTTTTGCCATTTTCATTAAAAAAGAAAACAACAAAAAAATTATTCCCATCTCCATTATTTATTGAAGAACTTTGTAATGCTCTCACTGCTGGAGCATCTGGGTGTATTAAACAGACAAATTCAGCATCGCATTAGGCTAAATTGCCCACAATGGACAGCTGCCTCATTTCATCATTCTTAGAAGGCCAAAACACTCTATCCAAATATGAGGCAGGCACTTGCCTCCTCCAGTCCCTAAAGCTGCTGTGGCTGGTGGGCATTCTAGTCCAGGGAGAGGGCACTGGGAGGGAAGAGAGGAGCTTGCCATGCAGGCCATGGCCAAGCAAGGAAGGCCAAACTTCCCCAAGCAGAGTAGAGAGGGCACCAAGAGCAGGAGAGGCCAACACCATGTTCCCAACTTCCTACTCACAGACCTGATTCAGAACCTGGTGACCGAATCCCATTGTGTGCCTGGTCAAGTTTGTCTGGTCCATGGGACCTCTTGAGTCAGCTCGGGAGCCTCTCAAGCTGCTTGCTGCCAGATGAGTACGTGCCATGGCACAGCAATGGCAGACTGTATCAGTTCCAAAGCCCCTAGAACATGGGTACCCCTACTCACAGGTATCAGAAGAGGAGGGAGGTGTGCTGGGGTAAGGACATGCCTTGCTTTGTGAAGTCAGGAAGCCACAGAGTTCCTCAGAAAGAAACAGAGGATCCTGCAGCATCCCCATGGGCTCAGTCTCTAGGGCATGTCCAGCAGGATGGGTAGGACGAAGGGACACCCATCTACCCTCTCCCTCCCCGTTACAACTGTCTTTTCCTATCAAGAGGCCACAAACATTCCAGAGAGTTGTTCAGTTCCCTTGGAGGAGTCTCCTTGAATCGCTGATGGGGCTCAGACCCTGATGTCAAAGTCCAAGTCCATCCCTTCCATTCCCAACCTCAGCAGCTCCTGTGTTTCTGCCACATTTTCACACCAGTGTTCCTCCACTCTTCTTCTCTTTTCACATCTTCTTCAGACTCTCCCTGATCCCAGACTGGATTTTCCCATTCTCTTTCCCACCTTTTATATCTTCCTCCTCCCTTAACCCATTTTTCATCATCTCCTTCTAGTTGTCTGTTTTCTTTCTTCTCCTATAATCCTGTACATTTGGATAATTTTCATTTGGACTGTTTAACATAACCACTAGATTTGTGTTTTAGCCTTGCTCGGCAAGTTAAAGTCTCCCATTTCTATCATCTTTAGCTTTTTCTTCTCTCTTAATCTAGGCCAGGGTTGACAGACTTGGGATACAGCTCAGCTTCAGTGGGAAACCTCATCAGTGATTTCCATAGGAGCTGGAGAAAAACAGCAAAAATGTTCCAATAGGAGAGGCTAAAACTAATTTTCTGGATTAGTATGTGGCCAGACTTCTCAGGCTTCTTAATGCTTCCAATACCCTGCAGCTTCAGCTGGATGTATGGGTAGAAAGGACAGGGGTGTTGGAAAGCAAGGCACTTTTCCTTAGGTTACAGATCCAGCATGTCAGAGCAGGGATTTTACCTCCGTCAAGTCTTTCTTTGCTAGGCATCGCGTGCAGTCCTTGTGCTACATTATTATCTATCAGTAGAATGCTTGGAAAGAAGAAAAATCTTTTATTCCCTTTCAACTCATTTCCAGGGGCAGCTCTTAAATGACCTCTTGTTCCTGGCAAGCTAGAAGTATTTGTCCCATCGATCTATGTGGCACACTCTCATGTTGTCCGGAGGAGGTGCTGCCCCACAGTGTGCATCCTGTGGACGTGCTGTGACCTTCCCAAATCAAAAGCAATGGCAGGTTATGCTCCTCACTCACAGAGCTTGTATAACAAAAATCCACAATATGTGTTCACTACTATACGAGCAGAATTTGTTCTGCGAGTGCTCTCCTCAGCAAAGCCTGGTGTGGGGATGCCCACAGGAAGCCCACTCAACAGCTGCAGAACTCGTGCTGGCTGCATGGCAGTCACCACTCCTGCAGCCCCGGAAATAGGCAGCCGTGGCTGCTTACAGCCTTGGGTTGTCGACTGGAAGACTCCCTAGTGATGCTGCCATCGCATTCAGACAGGTTTTATCCTTCAGTTGCGAAACAATATAGGAAAATAATCCAAACAGATCTCTGGAGTGAAAGAAAAATGGAGTGGCAGGTGTTTTTTTGAGCTATGCTCCTTTGTCAAATGGTGCCTGCCCAAACCTCTTCTGCTCCGTATGACATCCCACCAGAAGGAGCCCTGTTTCCAGCTCTCCTCCTCTGCGCTTGCCATCGTGCTGCTCATTGTTCCTGGGGCTGCCAGCACCTGTGTCTGCCCTGATGCGATCTGGAGGCTCTCAATGTTTATTTCAATGTAAATATTTTTTTTGTTGAGAAACAAAAGGGCTGGAAAAAGGGGAGGTTATGGGAATATTCAGGATGAGATAAGGAATCTGAGGCAGAAGAGAACACACCAATTACCTCAGCTCACATTCTCATCTGCCAGATGAAACCAGTTTTACCGGCTATTGCCCGAAGGCAAAACACCATAGGGCTCCTGATGTCACGTTGGCCTTTGGTTACGAGCCAGGATAAATGGGTACCTGGCATGGGGAGAAAAAGGGCTGCACTGCTTAACGCCAGCTTCAAGTATTTACATTCGTCTAGCATCAATTAAAAATGCCTCTGTCTCATTCTGCCTGCTACGTGGTACTCGTTTTCTTTCCAGAACTCCTCACACTGCCTTGCCCTGCAGTTTGCAACAGCAAGAGTTGGCATTTGCCTCCGGCGTGGCAGGGGAAGAGAAACCATTTCACTTCTATGCTACTTTTCCCCTGCTCCGTCTGCGCACAGAGCAGCGGAGGTGTTTGATGTGCTCGTTGTCTCGGAGAGCTGATGTACATTCTGCTGTTAATTTGCAGTGCTTCGATAGCATTAGCTTATTCCTTAGGATTTAAATTGAATTGGTGGCATTGCTGGGACAATATATTGTGTTGCAGATCTGAACTGCATTCAGTGCAGTGTACCCATACGTCTTTTTTCCTTTATTGTATTAACCTTCTTTTTCTTCCTTTTTTCTTTTCAGTTTATATATATATATACCTTTTTATATCAGCAAAACCCAGTGAAGCACACTTTATGGTGTAACAATTCCGCATGTTTTGGTTACAAATATCCTGAAGCAAAGTTAAGGTTTTTCATATTACTATCAAAGCAACATACCCGTGTCTGCTTCAGCGCACGGAGGGAAAGGGACGTTTTACACATAAAAGCTCATCAGTGGGTGGTAAACAGCTTTGGTCCTAATACATATTGTAAACACACTGCTGCGGCACAGACTGGCGGCTTTGGTAATGTTGGCAGCACCTGGCTGAGATGCAATATCTTGCTGCTGTCGTGGGAGCCTGACGAGGGTCCAAGTATACTCCAGAAATCAGGAAAATCGGGTTGTCACCTGTTGCACTACGAATGACTGCTCTCGCTTTTGAAACTCCCTGTTTTCTCCTGGAGAGCAGATAACGCTGCCAAGTAATTTAAAAGCAGAAGAGGTAGGAATCAATAACTTCAGCAGCAGCAGTGCAGACAGCTTGCCCCATCTCCAGCTCTGTTGACAGCTTTCTAGACATTGGTGGCTGAGCACGGTGTGCCCAGCACGGAGCACCTCAGAGCAGTCAGATGTGAGAACAGATGCTGAATGGTTCCTGAAAACCACAGCTCTTCACAGGTTCTCAAACTGAACATCAAAAACTACAAAATGCTTCACGTTTTTTCTTCTTCCTTGGTGTTGCATGCATTCAGAATGGCAAAAGCTTTATGATCTGAAGTCAAAACAACAGCACTGATGTACCACTGGCATCTATTTGAAGGGGTGTTTTAACAGCCTGCAGTGCTGGAAGGCGGCTTTTCTGCACCGCTTCCAGCAAGTATGTGCTGATCTGAGCATTTGGTGGCATGGTTTATTTATCAGAACTTCAGTAAAGTTTTTTTTTTTCACCCCTTTGACATGGGATTAAAATTAAACATCCTTAACTGCGGGAGATGAAAGCACAGCATATCTCATTCAGGTACGTCTGAAGTAGATAAGTGTGTAAGTGACTGCTCTTTGCAAGCCTGATCTCACAGTCCTGTATCAACAAACCCATACCCCATCCCCCCAGAAGACATTCAGCTGTGGCTGCTTTGATGGCTACACGTCCAGAAGTGGTAGTGGTTGGACTGGACAAAGGCAAAGTTATGCAGCCCTTGATTTCTTGAAGGCTTCATCGATAGCTGTCATTGATAAAAACAGGGCTTCTCTTGAAGGCTGAAGAGATGCATGGGGTTTGTGGCTCAGTCAGTGTACCTGCCGAGCACCATACTGCTCAAAACAGACTTATAGAATGCCCTGAGTTGGAAGAGACCCATTGAGGATCATAGCATCACAGAATGTGATGCTAATATATCCCCCACCCTGGAAGCACTCAAAGCCAGGCTGGATGGGGTTGCGAACAGCCTGGTCTAGAGGGAGGTGTCCCTACCTACAGCAGGGGAGTTGGAACCAAATGATCCTAAAGGTTCCTTCCTACCCAAACAATTCTATAATTCTATGATTCTATATCCCAAATAGGAAGGGACCCATAAGGATCGAGTGCTGACTCCACGCAGGGCAACCTGAGAGCAATATCTAAAAGCATTAACCAAATGCTTCTTGAAGCCTTACATTTGATATCTCACCTCTTCTCTAAAGGAGGGGAGCTGTGCCCCAGCAGTGGAAAGCCCGGGAAACACCAGCCCTTGTCTGGGTAGAAGCAGGCGCTCAGCTTCCCCTGTTTCCATCAGAGCCCTCCAGCAGCTGCATGGGTCCCTGCATTGCGTGTCACCATATTTGTGCCAGTGGAAAGGAGCTGACCACCGAGGTCTGGGGCCATCTTCAGATGTCCTCCTGCCTCACGCCCAGGGCCTCCCCTCCTCCTGTTCAGGCAGCCTCACCTCGTGCCCGCAAGTCTCTGCGGGTAAGGGCCTCATCTTATTTGTGCTACAAAGCCAGCACCCCTTTGTAAATCTGTAATTAAGAGCAGAAGCAATGTGAGAGCAAAGGAGAGTGACTGCTCACAGGAAGGAGAAGGGTGACAGGGGCTCAGTGGCCAAGGTGGCTGAAGTCGGTCTCCTCACCCTGTCTCCTTCAACCGGCTGTGCTGTGGTGGCTGTCACAGCCCAGGCACACTGAGGGGCAGGGCAGCATCACCATTACAGCATTTATTTCTCATTTCCCAGCAGAGTTTGGGCCAGGCCTAGCCTGGGCTGGTAGCTTCAACAGCACTGAGTTCCGCTGCAGGTGCTGCCCTGGCTCAGTGCCTGCTTCTGTGCTGGGGACGCGCGTTTTGAAGTCAGCTCTCGCCACTCCTCAGGAACGGATGCACTGCCAGGGGTTATTTGTGCTGCCTCACGTCAGGAGTTTGCTCATCTGGGTTACCACGTCTCAGGCTGAGGGAAGCACTTCACAAAGGGTCTCATCCCTTGGTGCCAACTCACTCAAGCTGCTCACTCAACTCACCCCCTTGCACAGGCAGGGGCAGCCTTCACTAGGCCAGGTTGCTCAAAGCCCCATCCAACCAACTTTGAACACTTACAAAGCTGTCATCTAGAACCTAAATGCCTCTCCAGCAAGGATCATTAAGTATTCTTCCTACTGAAAACGTCATTAAAAGTACAACTTTTAACATGAACATTTTAACATGAGATACTTTGAAACACGGCCTCATGGAATCATAGAATTATGAATCATTTGAGTTAGAAAGGACTCTTAAGAGATCACCTACTCCAATTCTCCTGCACTGAACAGGGACATGTACAGCTACATCAGGTTGCTTGGAGCCCCATCCAACCTGACCTTGAGTGTCTCCAGCTATGGGGCATCCACCAGCTCACTGGGCAACCTGCTCCAGCGCCTCACCACCCTAATTGTAAAAATCTCATCAATTTTTCCCTTCAGAACTTCTTATTTCCCTTCTTTTGCAATAACTAGCAGGTTTATTGCTTTGCCTCTTGCCCTATGTGCATACATGAGCGGTGTGATGATGCTGCCCTGTGCTCGGGTACCCGGGATTTGGGGAGGTGGCCTAATGTGAAGCTAATGTCAGAACGATGTTCACACACAGTCCGGTTGGGTGGTGATTACAGAATGAAAGGGATGAGCTGAAACTGATGGCAGAGCTTGGGTAATTTTATTACAAACACTGTGGTCAAGATCATGCTGTAGGTGCAGAGGTGTCTTGATCCACAAAGCTTAAATCAGAAAATACGGGAAGCAACCATGTTAGCAGTGCTTGCAGAAACATAAGGTGTATGAAAATGCTTCCATCTCCCCAGAAGTAAACAGAAATTAAAACGTGTTCTAAGTTAGCACACAGAGAATCATTAACTTTGAATAGTTAGGGACTAGAGGGAGAGAGAGAAGGGGGATTTTTGGTATTTTTTCACTCTTTTTCTGCCCTGGGCAATATTTTCAACATTAACTAATTAATGTTTATAAAGCACTTTGCATATATAGTGCCTTTCATCAGGGGATCTCCAAGTATTAGATTATATTATCTGGAAGGCCTCAGGCCTGTGCATACTAGCCCTATAAAGTATTAGCCTTATAAACTTTAGTAATTCACTTTGGATTTTTCTGTTTTTGTTTTTTTCTTCTTTTCTTGGTTGGGTTTTTAATCTTCCCCCTTCTGAAAATGTGCCGAGCACTTTGTGTGTGTAAAGAGGCGGTAAAAATGACCGTATGAGAAATCAAGGGCCCATCATGCACTTCTCCATTCTTCTGATTGCTGGAGCTGGGAAGTAGTAACTGTGCCAAACTCGAATTGGTCTACAAATCCCTCATGTCACACGGGGTTCAGCAGGAGGCACTGGCACTGGATGAGGAAGAAGCTCTGATATTTGCTCTGTGCTACATGGTAATGACAGCGGGGAGAGGGAGAGCATGAGCTGGGAGCTGAGACCCACAGAGGGCCATGGGAATGGAGCATCTCCGGGCACTGGGGTGTCCCTATCCTGGCCAAGGCAGGAGGCATACTACCCTAGAGTCACACCAACAGTAGTGAATCTTTCGTGTGTCAAATCGAAAGAGCCTGCTTGGGTGTGGGCTAGGCCGATGACTCAAACAATTACTTAACAATAGCCTGTTGCGTGAGCTGGCAGGGATGTAGCCAGGTTCACAATGGAAAAAATGTGTGGGCATTTCTGCTGCAGCGAAACACATGGGGAGCAGACTTGCTGCTGCATGCAGGAACTACCAGCAGAGAAAGCAAGGCCTTGGGGAGCAGAAACTTGACAGGGACAAAGCAGAGGAGCAGAGGATGTCTTTGCCCTTACTTGCACGTCTTACAGGTGGAATTCCCCCAGCTGAATTTAGCTGGGTAAGGCTGCAGCTCCAAAGCCAAGAGGAGAGCAGCAAACTGAATCTTTCAAAGAGTCAGCGGTATTCAGAAATGAAGAACAGAGCCATCCCCTCCAAGGCCATCTGGCCCAGACCAAAGCAGCCCTGTGTGGTGCAGGTTAGCAGCGGAGGGTGGGAAATCCCCGCCCTTCAAAGGAGGAGAGGCTGATGGCACACGTAGCAAAACCAGACAGGCATTGCTTTGCTTCACATAAACCACTCCTCCAGAGCCTGCACGCACTGAAGAACTTGATGGAGAGCTCGATCTGAGTAAAGTTATTCACTCACCACTCAGCGACTGACAGCTGTGGGTGGGCAGCTCCAGAGGAGAAGTGTGCAAGGGGAGAGGGAAACGGTTTGCCAGCTGGAGCACAGGCAGCAGCAAGAAGAGAAAATCCATATCCAGGAGCCAGGCAGGTGGGGATGGCTTTGCCACGGGGTAAGGTGGTCCTCGTCCCTGGAGCCAATGCCATGCCCAGTGCCCAGGAGGCTACATGTCCTACATGGGCCACACTGTGGTAGAAAGCAGCAGTGGGACACAATGGCCAGTGATAGATTAAGCATGAAGAGAAAGCTAAACTTCCCTCTTTGGAGACACCACACCAAAGCTCAAGGTTTCATCACCCTGATCCAACCAAAAGCACAGGCTGAGATACTGAGCATGATCCCATTGAGCACTGAAAAAGGCTCTGCTGGCCTCTCTCCCCTAAGGTAGGTGTGGTATGTGAGGGACCGGGAGGAGCAGGGGGAGAGATTCTCTGGGTGTGGTTGGGGCTGCCCCCCAGGGCAGTGGCTGAGCACATTTCCTTGGATCTTTGCAGGCTCCAGGCTCACAGTGCAAGCTTCTTCTGTGCTACGCACACGGTGTGTCTCCTGCCAGTGAGTGTGGAAGCAGAGCTGTGTATTCATATTGGCAAATGAGACCATCTACCATACACAGCACGCTGCTCAGCTTTGATGGAGAAAGCCCAGCGAGGTTTTACCCATGGCAGCTCCACCCTTCAGTGCAGCAGGTGCACAGCGGCTGCAGACAGTCTCAGCAGGGCTGGGAGAGCTGGAACTCTGTGGCTGCTCTGCCTATTTGCATGCAATTCCTTCTAGCAGAATGCTGTCCCAGTGACGGGTAATTTCCCTGCCTGGGGAGCACAGGAGGAGCCATGTAGCTGGGGATTTCCCCACGCTTCACACCAGTGAGGCCCTGTGGGGTTTCTCGTGTGCTGGGACATGAGTGACAGGGGAGCAGTGCCATAAGGTGAGAGTGGCTGAAGCAGAATATGTTGGTGCAGTGTCAGGAGGTAACGCTGCCGTGTGTTGACTTGGAAAGAAGGCCCCATGGTGCTGCGCAGGGAATCATTTCCCAAGAGGTCACCCTGTCTGTCCTGTGGTGTGGACAGCTGGAGCTGAGCAGCCAAAGTGTGACCAGAAAACCTATGAGGACCAACCATGGCGCTGGCAGTGGTGGAGGGACTCCAGAGGGGTGGACAAGCAAGGACTTGCAGCAAAGCTGACTCTGCAAGGCTGAGTTGGGCAATAGCAGTTTAGATCAGCGATAGATCTGGAGGCCCTCAAGTGCAGCCGAGAGAGGAAAGCTGCCGCCTCCTGGCAGCGCAGCCGTATTTGGAGGTGTGGGTGATGGTTGCTTGCCACCCCGGGGCTTGGGCTCCAGCAGATGGGGAGATCTCAGCCTAGCACTAGGGAAGTTTGTAACAGTGCTCCTTTTCAGGATGACTTTAGGGGAAGAGGTGTTAATGTGTTTTCCCAGACAAAATACCATTAGCAGTGTCTTATGTTGTGCTCTCACAAGAGCAGAAGGCAGCAGGACAGACAAAGCAGGTGATTACAGAGGGTTTTTGGGAGACCTGAAGGGATGGCTGGGGCAAGATGGAAACATTTGGCCAAAAGTTGCCGTAATCCAGAAACAAGGCTGTGGCGTTCCCTCATTCTCAAGGAGGAGGAAGAGGCCGTCACAGCCTGCAGCTGGGCACATTAATCTTGGCATAAGGCTTCCCAGGGTGATTTCTGGTCACTGGTGCCCTTCCAAAGCGTTAGCAGCTCTTCGTATCTTGAGGAGTGCTGCAACGGTCGTAAGGCCCAACCTGTGCAAGCGTTCAAATTACTCCAAGAGATGGCTCTGTCTCATTCAGCTCCATAGGGCTAGAGACACGGGTTCCCCATCATCCATCTACCAGGGCTCAGCCTGCAGACAGGGCGGCAGGAGAAGCCAGGGGGCAGGATGGCTATGGGCTGGCTATGCAGGCTGGGGGCACTGGGAGGTGGGGAAGAGCATCTGGTGCCAGGGAGGATGGGTTCCTGCGAGCCTTGCCGCCAGCTCCTGGAGCGAGGGCACACTCTAACCCCTGAGCACTGAAAACAAGGAGGGAAATACCCTTCAGAAACTGCCCAGATTTCACAGCTGAAATTTAGACCACCAGTCTTGTGATTCCTGGAGATCTGATTCATGCTTTTTGATCGTGCGGGTTTGGCAATCCTGCGCTTGAATTTCGAGCCGTTTCCCAACCCCCCCCCTTTTTTTTTTTTTTTTTTTCCCCAGAGGCATTCTTACTTTTCCCTTTTTTGCTCCCGCATACAGGAAACAAACTGCTTGGGGGGCTCCGGGAATTGTAACCGATAGCAAAACTGTTAAATCCGCTCACGGAACAACACACACAGACACAAAAATCCCCCCACAAGCTCGCAGCCCACAGGAAGCAGCTCCTCTCCCCTCCCTGCCCTGAAGCAGCAGGCACTGCCCAGCCTGGTGCCCCACAGGCAGCAGCCCCTTCCCCAGCTCCAGCCAGGGCCTGCCATATGGCACTTAGGGCCGCCCTGGGAATACGGGACAGAGGGTGCCTATGTTTGGGGGCTGAGCATGAGTTTGAGAGCTGTGTTCAGTCACGGAGCAAAATATCCTGTTGCTCTTTCTTTAAGGCTGAAGGATTTGGGGTTGCTCTGGGGAGACCTTAAAGGAATCTTCATAAAGAGGCCTCCAGGAAAGGTGGGGAGGGAGCTTTTATCAGAGAGTGTAGCGAAAGGACAAGGGATAATGCCTTAGAACTACAAGAAGGTGGGTTCAGGTTAAACATGAGGAAGAAATGATTTACTTAGAGGGCAGTGAGGCACTGACACAGAGAAGCTGTGGTGCCCCATCCCTGGAGGCACTCAGGGCCAGGTTGGATGTGGCCCTGGGCAGCTGAGCTGCTGGGGGGCTGCCCTGCCCACGGCACGGGGTGGGACTGGGTGGGCTTTAAGGTCTCTTCCAATCCAAGCCATTCTGTGATTCCTCTGGAATCTTTTCTCATACAGTTGTTGTTGGAACTATATATTTATCAGCACAGATATCAATCAGGGAATAAGTGCTACCTTCATGCAGAGAAACAACGTTAATTACACAGAGCCTCTGCAGTGTGCCACTTGGCTTCCCATGGGCAGCCTGCCGCAGGCAGAGTGCAAGGAGAGCCCCACGCCCTGGGGAGTGGAGGCTGTTTTCAGTTCCCTGTGAGAGGCATCCCTGCCCGCTTGGAATGAGAAGTGCAGTCACAGAGCAAAGGGAGCCCCTCTGTGACACCCAGAGCTTGTAGGCAATGGGCAGCACCGAATCAGCACCAGCCCCAGGGGTGTGGGAGGTGTTGCAAGACATAGCTTTTTTGGAGGGCTTGGGACTCAATTATGTGCCAAGGAGATCCCCAAAGTGTGGCACGGTGGGAGGGGGAATTACCCAAACTACCTGTGGGGAAATCCCAGATGCAGGGATGAAGGTTGCTGGGCTGCTGAGAAGCGCTTCCTTCTTGCGGCATTTGTTGCAGCGCTGCAGAAACCTAACGATAGCAAGTTTTTGTTGGCAGTACAGCAAAGCACATCTTGAAGGAGATATCCAAGAGAGAACAGCTTAATAGCTTAAAATAGCTACAGCTGTGTGGGACAGCCCTCCTCCTCCTTTTTGCTTTTCATCTCAAGAGGGGTCTAGGAAAGGAAAACTGCTCCATAGCTGTTGTCCTCTGGGGAAAGGGGGTCCGTGTCCCTGACGCCTCAGGAGGGCTGAAGGGTGGGGGCACTGCAGTGATGGTGCAGACCATTGTAGCCAGCGTTCCCAATGTTCTCCAGACATCCCATCCCAAGTCTGTAAGCTCTCAAGAGGGAGAGTGTGACATTGCCTAACAGTTAACAAAGATCACCGGAAGAGGAAGTAACTGAACCCTCTTTTAGTTCTGTTGAATCATTTCAACATGCGCAGAGATATGATATCCAAGTGCTCACCATTTCTGTTTGCATGGAGGACAACAGGTCTGCCCTAGGGACCCGTGACCCAGCAATCCAGGCGTGCGACAGCTGAATAGTTGTTTGTGCATGTACCCTTCTATGGAAGGAAATCAAGGCATCCAGCCTAGATGTGCCTGTGAAGCTGTGCAAGAGAAGGTTGGGAACACCCACTCTGGCCACTGTGAGGCCATGGGAGCCTCACTCAGGTCACTGCACCCTGACTTCAGACAGCCAGATTTAGGGCTCTTAGCTCAAAAAGCTAAGGAGTATTTGTGCCGTATCCCCAAGTCCTCAAGCCCTTTGTGTGTGGTACAATGCCTCTAGGGAACCTGGAAACCTCAGCATGCATCAACAAGCTCTGGGGAGCGGAGGGGCAGGGCAGTCCCCTGGCCCTGGGCAGGCCTGGCTGTCACCAGAAACTCAGCTTTCACTCAGAACTGCAGCCTGTTTACAAAGCCTGAAAGAGCAGTCATTTACCCCAGGAGCTGAAGGAGCCTCACCCATGTGTAGCGAGGCCTAGGAGAATTGGATCGGGGCAAACTCTTCTTAAAAAGTTTTGTCTTTATCGAGCATATAGAGACATTAAAAAATAAATAAATGAAAGCAGCTTCCTGACTCACTCTCTTCCCAAGACTGCCCTAGCCCAGGGCATTTTCCCTGCCTTGGGAAGTGTTGCAAAATTGGAGCTTGCCCTGGAGGTATCTCTCACTAATTACTGGATATCCTGGTTTTGTGTAAGGACACAGCCAGAACCTTCCCACAGGTTCTTCTTTATGGCATGGGAAAAAAAAAAAAAAACTAGAAACACTGATTTTTGTTTCGGCATCCTACAGCAGACAGTTGAGAAGGGCTGATTAAACACTCAAGGGGATCTCTTTCTGGAGCCATCCTCTCCACCTCCAGGGCATCACTCACCAGCAGTCTCTAAGAAGAGAGAAATTTCAAAGGCAAAACCCACTTCACTTTTAATATTTGCCTTTTGTACCTGAAGCTTGGGTCACTTTCAATTTTTTTTTTTCCTCTCTGTAATAAAGAAGGTCAAAACTTTCAAGTGAGAAGCAAAGGCTCTGAGAGCTCTCTGAGACGAGGGCCCGTTTGAGTTTGCACCGCCTTCCAGCCATGTTGCAAAGGGCTAATGAGCCAGCTGGTGAAAGGCAGGGTGCAGAAAATTACAGCCCCAACCCTGATTTAAGGTAGCGCAACCCTGCTGACTGCGTCAGCTCGATGCTTGGCAGATGGGCTGTAAGCCTCCTTCCATGTTTTGCTTTCACATCAGTACAGACAAACTGCTCCAGCTTTAAGATATTGAACAGATCATGCCATATCTGCTCATCCCAGCCTCTCCCTCTGCATCAGCCAGGCCACTGATTCCCATGGAAACAACACTTATCCCCCACGTCTGGCGACATTCCAGCTGCATGCCTGGAGTACAGCACTGGGTTGAAGCTGGTGATCACCTTTCATGCTATTCCTTCTAAGTGTCATGATAAAATTTGGAGACATCCTCTGTGAGCCTGAGAAACACGAGGAGTGCAAACTGCACTGAACGGGAAGTAACAACTTAAGGACTTCTTGCCAAGTAGTAATTATCCAATAAGTCCAAATCCAATAAGCTTCATTAAAAAATACAGCCTGCATACGCATACCCACCTGCCTTGATGGATCTTTTTTCTTCTAGAAGGGCCGTTTTCCATAATTTCTGTTAAAAAAATAACCTCTGCCAGAAAGTATATGAATGTATTGCCAGAGTTGTTGAAGGAGAAGAGAGCACAGTCCTCAATCACATTCTCCTTTTCCTATCTTCCTTCTTGAGTACTTCAACCCATCAGCTCTTCAAGGGAGTCTATTCTCTGCACAGTTTTGCACAGAAGCATCACAGGATTTAAACGCACTGACACTTGCAGCTTCTTCAGGAATTTGTCTCCTCTCACTCCTTGTTGCTGGAGTGTCACATCCAACTCAAACTCTAAAGGAAGTTGTGCATTTCTCTGAAAGATCATTTTTTATTTTAGAATAATATTCTCTGTGATCTGGCAGAGAGAATGAATTGTTTATTGGTAACTGCAGTTCCTAAGGACAACCTACACTGAGCTGCTGAGAGGAGGATGACTTTGTAGTGTTGGCACTACCCACCGAGACAGCTCTGTGGAGTGGGAAAGAACGGATGAGTGCCAGCTACCCTCGGGTAGGGTGATAGGTGGGACCTTTAGGAGGCCCTGAAGAAAGATACCTGTCAAGGAAATGTCTTGTAAAAGGTTAGGAAGACCTCTGAAACAGAGGATCCCGAGAAGGGCCAGGGCGGCAAAGTTAGCAATTAACTTGCAAGAATAGTTAGAGATAGCAGGAAAGGAGTGATCGGTTCATGTCTGAAGTAGAAAAGGCACTAGGAATGACAGCTACTCTACTTCAGAAGGAAAATTCTGAGTTACTTGCCTGTGCCTTCAGAATAAGAGAGAAGCTGCAGAGGGGTGCCTGGCTAGCTTGCAAAGGCCTGCGCCAGGTGAAACACAGGACTTGTGACTTGCAGACACGCGGGGCAGCCTTCCTGCCAGGTTGGGTGGGACAAACCACTGACTAGCGACAACAAGCCAGTGCCAGCAATGGCAAAAGGTCAAGTGTGATCAGCTCTTCGGGCTCTGTGTTAATTTTGTGCCCATCTGAGCGGAGCCTTCACTGTGGATTCCACTAAGCTCCAGAGCTGCAGACTCCAGCCCTGAGTGCACGGATAACAGTCTCAGATGATGTGCAGGACATCAGGTGTAGTACATGCAGAGTAAACACGTACAGCATTTGGCCTCAGAAACTCAGCAGCCCTTGTTTGAAAAGTTACTGAGAGCAAGTCCAATCACTTGGGCAGCCTTACCCCTTTAGGACATCCTCATTTGCTTTTGTCTTTCCTTTTTAATCCCAGTGATCGCAAACAAAGAGAACACAGCAAACAGATGAACCTGGAGAGCAGCTGACAGCATTTTTTCCAAGCAAAGTGCACTCACATGGCAGGACACAGGTGCCTGCAAGAGAGCAGGCCTAGAACAACTGGATGCAAACACTAGCCTTAAGCTACTTGTGTCAGTGTCCAAGAGAGCACGATGGCTTCGAGGAATCATCTAGCAGTCTCTCGGGCCCCGGCTACCTTCCTCATTAAACCTAGAACAAGGCTGCAGGGTGTGTTTGTGTGCTTCAGCTAGTCCTTCCCAGGGTGAGAGCTGGAGTCAAAGACAGTGCAAAGAGCTGGCAAATGGCTTCAGCATTAAGACTCAAAAATGGCAATAAAGGAAAAAAGCAGCAGCAGGAGAAACAGTGCAAGGCCCATTTTGTCCCCACGTAACTTTGAAAATCCAGTGTAATACGGTGTTGTTAAAATGGTATTAATCAAGAGCCAGCAACAACAGCTTTCCCCCACACAACTGGACACTGTTTGTCTGAAGGCAAAATACTTGAGTGCCATGGATAGTTCCCTGGACAGCTCGGTGCATCAGAAAGAGGCACTAGACTAATAGACCATCTGGACAGCAAGAAGTGCCTGCAGTAAGCTTTAGACCCGTTGCAGCATCCATACACAAATGGCTGTGCTGCTAAGTGCTGGTGCTGGAACACAAGCATCCCAGCAACCAAGGAGCATGGGAGAACTACGTCAGGGTTCGTCTTCATTATCTCAAAACTGAGTGTTTATTATATTTGTGTAAAGAACAGTTCACCTTCCCCTAAACGATGGTGAGTCTGGGAAAAAGGGGAAGGTAATCCCATGGTCCTTTAAATCCTGGTTTGGCTGAGTAAAGAGGTTTCCTGCTCTTCTCAGAAGCAAAGGTGAGCTTGAATGAGTCACGGGCTGAACCCTTGGGAAGAAGACAAGTAGTTTTAGCCTTTGCACCTTCACCAAGGCCTTGGCTCCTTCTGTCTGAAGTCAGGCCTAAAACTGCTGAAAAACTTTTGGAAAATGCCTGCTCTTCCTCCTGAAGTTCTGAGAATGAGAAGGGAAGGTAGAACTACTGAACGGAGACAACTTGCTGTGACAGCAGTAATGAAAGCATGTAATCTGCGTTGCAAGCAGGCAATAAAAACATTCAATTATCTGGTAAAGTTTATTATGCGTATCTTTGTATCGTGTGATTTATTTTCTCTAATACCTTTTGTTTTAAATGTCTCATTGGCTTAGAGAACAAGGCAGGCCCATATGCAGATGCTCATCCGTGTTCCCCTACCTGCACTTAATTAGTTGTGAGCAGCTTCAAAAACAGTTTAGGACAACGCTTCCATTGCACGTTGCTGAGGTCTGAGAAGCGTCCTGTGTTTCTACTTCCCAGAATACGTGCAAAGTACCTCTGTTCAGCTGATAAAAAATAAAAAACCCCTCTGTGCTGACTGACAGGGGAAACTGGACAAATGAGGGGCTGCTTTGACTCTCTGCCCCCCTCCCCATCCACTTGCCTTCAAGTAATCTTTTGCTCCGTCACCCAGTTCTGTTTAAAAACCTTAGAAAACAGATTCTTATCATTAACACTTCAAGTTGGGCAACCATGCCAGTCACCGTGATGGGCAGATAGCTGGGGCTCGCTCTCAGAAGCACACCATTAGTCATGGTGATGACAGCTTGCTTCAGACGCTGAGTTTTTCATGCTAGGAAACAGACAAAGGTAGCTACGTATTATTTTTAATAAAATAATTGCTTTAATGCAGTATTTAAAATAATTTTAAACATCTGATCAATAAGATACAGTACACAAATATGGAAAATGCTGCACTTTACATAAAAAGTAAAGCTAAGCATTTAATTATAGAAAACAATTTTGCCTGATGCTATCAATATCTCACAAACTATAGTTTAGTCAAATTACTGCTCTTCTTATATATATATATATATATGCCATATATACATATATAAATAATTTACAGCATTCATTTGCTAGATTTGTTTACTACTGTTTCAACACAAAAAAAATAAAATAAAATAAAAAACAACTGACTCAAAACTTACTGAATTTGGTAACTATATGCAGTGGTTCTGATGGCAGAGGGCATTTAAGTTATCACTTGAAGTTCTAAAGTAGCATGCCAAATCACCACAGGAAGCTCGTTCCTTGAAAGAAAAATTAGTTTTAGCAGGAAGCCATTCAATACATCAGTGCCTTTCCCACCGGTCCTGGGAAGCAGCCATGCCATGCAGCACTGTGTCATGGGAGGCAGAGTGTCTGGAGGTTGGGGAGAAGGGTGACCCGGAGCTTGTCCCTTCTACCACAAGGCAATCTTTACCAGCAGAGCAGAAACTCTTTGAATCTATTCTAGCAGTCTTAATAGTCCGGAGTCATCCTCCTCACTGAATGGAAACGAGGCAACTGACTAAACTAACTACTTTCTACTTGAAATGTTTCCCCTCTTATACCACATTAAGGTATGATAAACGTTAAGCTGACAACTAAATCAATATTCTCAACAAAGCTGTGAATTCTGTGCTTTGCAATCACTACGCTTCTCCTTAAAAGTTTCTAGCTGTAAAGTTTCAGAACATTTACTGTATCTCAAGATTTCCCTTTCGTGCGGTAAGAACAAGTTTTGGTTCGTTTCTTCCTTAATTTCTTAATCTATGTTTAAATTCATTGCTATTTTTGTTGTTGTTGTTATCTACATAAAGAAAAACGTAAGACATCAGCGTGTTCCTTTTACCCTTCTTTGTTAGGCTTTTTCACTCCCTGTATTCAAGTTCAGTAACACCAGATTTTCCCAAACATCACAGCATGCCCTACCTACACTGCTTGGTGTACCTTAACCACAAGAATGACCGGTTAGTTCATCTTCCCTCAATCACTTTTTTCAGCAGAAAGGGGAAGGAGACAGTTGAAGTGATGTGGGGAAGAAGTAGTTTCTTTCCCTCACTCCTTTTGTTTGCTACTTTGCTCCACAAAGCAGCACTCAGTAGTAATTCTAAGCCCAGAAAATTTAAGGACATCTGACTTGAGGAGATTTGTTGAGTCAAACAGGCAATACATTAGCATGTTGATTGACTGCTGGTTCATGAATAAATACAGATGTCACGCTGTGCAGTGCCTTTAAAGTGTTATTTGTCCCCTAGATAAGGTTGGATTAGAAGAAGGCACTACAAACAGATGTTGCAGATTCTGGAGTACTGAAGCAAGTAACATACATAAACGAAGTACACGTATCAAGCCCTCAGAGCCTGCAAGACACATAAATGCAGTGTAGTCAGGGCCCTGTGTGTGCAGCTCAGTGTGTTCACTGGTTTACAGACTTGCTTAAGCCAAACATCATTAAAAACCCTACCGGTGCTAAGTTAGGTATTTAATAAAAATGTTTATCTGTAAACAAGAGTTATCCTTACAACGGATCATTTTCCAGAAATTGGAATTTCAAGACAGTGCAACAACGCTTCAGTGTTTTCTTTGGCAGTAGACAGCAAGTTGAGATGTGAAATTCAAATCACTTCAGAAGAGCACGGTACAAGGTTAGAGAATGCTTCATCTCCCTCTCTTGTTCCATGCAGAATATCAAGTCCCTGAGACAGACACGAGTTATTCTTGGACGAAGAAGCTGTTTTGTAAGGCTAAAATTTGACGATCCAGGAACAATTCCATTGCCGTTCAAACCCTAAGAGTGAAAGGAGAGAGAGAAAAACATTAACATTTCATGTCGATAAAAGTTTTTAAACCAAACTGGTTGGGTTGTACTGCCTACTTGCATAGAAGAAACCTGCTGATGCTCAGCTTTACTTGCTAGAAACCAGAAATCCAGATGCCGTCGATACATTAGATTCTTCTAAAGACAAAGCACACATCTGTCAGTTAATGGTTCACACCAGTCAAAGCAATGAAAAACATTCTTACTAAATATTTCCTTTTTTTTTTTTTCCATAAGCTATATTACTGTAAGATTAGTAACTGCTATTTCACTGAAGTCATACTAAACAGTGGTGCTTTCTCACTACAAAGGCAGTGCTACCCGTTCCTGTGCAGAGCCCTGTGTTGTGCTCATAGTTCCAGGAGCTCCAGATGTTTTACATCTCTTCTTGAAGAAATGTATCACCACGATGGGTACGAGCCTCGAAACGTGGCCAGGACAGACTCTCTACCCTGGCCATCACCTGTCAAATGTCCTTTACAAAAGCAAGACATACACACAGCCAAAACATCTGTGCATTCAGGGTGCTGTATCCAAGCCCTTCCATCTCAGACAGAAGCCTCACTTGGTTATGAAAGCACAACTGTTGTGGAGATGATGATGTTTAGTAGTTACAAATTCAGGCTATTGGAATGAGCAACCCCCGTGCATTCCAAAATGCCCCAAGATTTATTATTAGGGGTGGGGAAGAAGATTACCATGAGCCGCACAATAGACTGGCTACTTATCTTGGAGCCAATCTACGCTACACAGCCAGTCTCTTATCACTACTGGAGGGTTCTTGGTAATGAATGCAATTTGTACAAATACGAGTGCTCAGTCTCTGTAACTTCAGCAAGGCAATGCCTGCCAGCATCAACACCACTCGGAGATGGTGTTGCTTGGATGCTGTGCTAACTGTATCAATTCTTACCCCTAACACTCTCTGTAAGACCTGAGCAAAACGACTTTGCCCGCTTTGCTTAGGGAAATCCAGTTAAAAAACTCATATATTAGATACAAATACCAGTGCTGGACTATCTATAGCAGTGAATGCTACTGTTGTTAGGAGGAAATCATTGAAATTTATTTTTAAAAATAAGTAAGTAAAGGATTCACCAGGGAGCACACACTAGCCACAGAGAAAACCCAGGGCACGCTGCAGAAATGGAAGCTGTATTTCTTACCAGCAGCACGCAGGGTATTCAGCACCGTTTCATTTGCTTTACAGTCGATACTATTAAACACTATGAAATACCATCGTTTGAAACTTTCAGTCTGTTAAATGGCTCGGAACAAATGCGTGCGTGGGGAAGACTGCTGGCCACACAGCACAGAGAGGGCACTGCTGTCCTGGTAAGACACAAGGGGGGTCACAGTTCAAGTTTGTCATATGACAGCCCCGAAGGATCCAGGGAAAAGATAGCTCTGCAATGCAGCTGCCAGCACGGGTTGAAAAGGAGGTCAGTCCAACAGGATGCGGCAGAAGGCCTGAGGCAACGTTATAAATGAAATAAACCCCAAGGGTTTTCAGGAACCCAACAGTAACGTCCTTTGTAATTCAAAGAACTTTACGGAGGGGAAAGTATTTTCTCTCTAAATAAGTCATTAGACTGGGAGACTTACCTTTAGAAAGATGCAACCCAAAGCCACCTCAACCCAGTTTCCCCCCTTACAAAAAAAAGAAGGCAGACATCACAAATCTCTGAGTCTGCTTTGGAAGCTATCACAGCAGCACGCTGTTAAAACAGAGCAGCTCGAAGCTGCCCACGCTTGGGACAGAATTATGGATTTGTTTTTTCTTAAATTCTTACCCATCGCGCCCAGTGCGGGGATGTAGAATGATGTTTTCCAAGGCCAAAGCTTACACTGGACTTCTGTTTGGTAAGATAGACAGTTCATACTTTTAAATTTCACAGAGCATCAAACAGGCCTATCAGAGCTGAGTACAGCACTGCAGAGACTCTTCAGCTAGCAATTGAACACATGTAAAGCATTGGCTGCCACATCCAAGTCAAAAGAAAAGGCCCCTCTGTCAAAACTCAAGATGGTTTAAAATGAAAGGAGTCAGGCAGCATAGTCATTCCAGTCCAGACTGGACTGCAGACAGGCTCTGTATGGTCAGGGAACTCATCCTACACAACACCTCCTGCATGTTACTGAACAGTTTACGTGGGGATGAGCACTAACTAGTTGCCATCCACAGCTGCATGGAAGCACTGGTCTTTCATGGGTTTGGAACACCGGAACAAACAACGTACGGTGATATAGCATCTGCCTGTAATAAGACATTTAAGGAACCAGAAGTAAAAACACTCCAAGTTATGCTGTCATCTGCATACCACAGTGAACCACCACACGCATGCTTCAATGTCAGAGAGATTAATGAGCGCCTAACTCTGAGCTCTCATGCTGACACAGAGGATACTTGATGGAAGTGCCCTCTGTTGCTCCGTTTTCTGAGGAGAACTGAAAAATAAATTAACTATCAGTACCTCGGTGAGCAAACAAGCAGGGGAATTACCCAGCACAGGAACTGCCTGCCCAACAGGGTATCAGCAGCAGGGCTGCAGCTTTAGCACAGCTTACAGACCCCATCTGTAAGTTAAGTAAGGTACTGCAGCAATTGGGCTCTGCACCACTGGAAACCACCTCTCACAGCATGCGGAGCAGCTGGCTTAAAGCCAGCATCACAAGGCTACACAGGCTGCAGTTCTGTGCTTCACATACCCTCGGAGTCTGGTCAAATCAGCTGCACTGTCAGAACAACATGCCTTCATGATCCTCATAGCGTTTTGTATATTCCTAACAGAGATCAGTTACTCTTAGTGACTGTGGCAACAGAAAATACTGTCGAGCTCCCGCAGCAGTTCCATACCTGTTTTGCAGCTACTGTTGTCAGGAGGCTGCTCCTGGAAACACAACTTTAAGATCTTTAGAGCTCTCTCCAGTGGCCAGATGAAGAATTAAATATTGATTCTCTTTTCAAAGGTGAGAGCAAATTTGATACAGAGCCACGGCTGTCACAACAGTAAGGTTGCAAGACAAGACTCTTCCTTCACCTGAGCTACCATAGTCCTAATTCCTCGTCTCCAACGTATTTGTGGCACACAATCTAGAAGTCTGCATCTTAAGCACTGTCAGGAATACCAGAGCTGTTCAGAGCTATTAGACAGGACCTGAAACCACAGTCAGAGGTCAGCAGAACCCTGCTCAGAGGTCAGCAGAACCCTGCCTTCCACCAACCTGCATCAGGCTCAGTGAGCTCACCTGGCACAGAACACATTCCCTTTCCAAATTTATTGGTTTCACATCAACTGCATTCAGGACTTTCAGCTCTCAGTGTGGTTTCACAGAGGGGCACTTTAAGGCAGCAAACTTCAGTCAGACGTTAAAAGCAGAGCCAAGAGCTCTCATTTTAACTTTTGGTGAGGCATAAGTACTTGTAAGCCTCAAAGCTAAGGTACTAAGAGAGGAAGCTGTCATTGCAGCTCTGCTGTGCATTACAAAAATATCACCAAAAAAAAAGGAAACAGTTTTCAATGCCATTTGTAAACACTGAGAAGTTGCAGCTGTTTGTAGCAGATATGTTGTTGGAAGATGGTACGAACAGCAGCCAGAACAACTACTCTAATTCAGGTTCCATCCCCAGCTCTGTCACCTGTGGCCACGCTGAAGTCTGTGACAGCCAGCAGCACATCCTGTCCATCACTCTCCCATCTCACAGAAAAGAAGGTTAAAAAGAAGAAAACTGTGGAAATGTTACTTATGCAAATAAGCACATAATTTAGGCTAGAGAAAACAAAATGAAAGAAGTTAATACTTCAGTGGCAAACCAACGTGCTCATTCTGCCTATTCTGTCAAGCCTCACAATCTACTAGAAATACTCCCACACTCACAATGCTAAAATACTACATCGCTCAACATTTACAAAAAATATGATTTCTTTTTCATTTGAGAAGTTGCGTTTGCTGTTGCTTTTCATGTGTTGATGTTTAAATCTCACAGAACATTAGGACAGATCAAGCTGATGTCTGAAAGGCTTAGATCTCCGTTTCCAGACTGTTTCGCACACAGCTGAAAACAAACATGTATATTTATGATGTTATCTGTAGTCTACAAAGAAGTCTCACCAAGCTGTCAGATCTACACAACAGAGAATGCTGTCCAACTACACGTTTTCCTCAGATTTCACTGCAACATTCCTACAAGTCCTTTCATATGTAGGCAACAACATGCTTTACATATTGAAACAAATTACTGTGAATGCAACGTCAGTTTATTCACTGTTATGCCCAAGATTCATGTACGCGTGTCACTTCGTGTGGCTCCATCAGATGCTTAATCTGTACCTGGAGGTAACGAATACTATACAAATATGTCATGTTAGTTAATAGACAATTATTAAGCTGAAATTTTCTGGCTCTTTGCCACATCTTTTTAAGCAATGTATTGTCAACTAAATTATAAATCTCTTGACCCTTCACATGTCATCAACGTTTCTGCGCTACCAATATGTTCAGCCTAAAGCTACAATGCAATTAGTCATTTAAATTGCAGATATCTTTCACACATAAGAAGAATTAAGTTCCTATCTAGCACAGAGAAAGCACAATGTGGGCTGATGAACTGTGCTTCTGAAGTGTATGAATGGCAGTCAGGAATATTTCAGCCTATTTACAGGGGGAAAAATTCACATCAAGTGTATGTACAGCCTAGACTGGCAGCAGCCAGGAAATTCAGAACTCAAATTGAAACCCAGTAGCTGACAGGGGCTTGCACACATATCTGCTGCAAGATCTAAGTAAGATGCTGCAGCTATACTTTATAATACCTTCCCCAAAGGTATGACTACCCTGTAGACTCCTCAGCTGTCCAATAGTTTGAATTAAGAACTAGAAACCGAAATCAAAAGACCATATATATTATGCATATTATGCAAATAGAAAAAAAGAAAAACTCTCCTGTATCACTTCAGACCTAAGTCTCAAACTGGGTTAGGACAGAGAAGGGGGAAAGAGACTGACACCGAGAGACATTCCACAAGAGAAAGCAGAGAACTCCCCAAGTGTAGAAAGACTTTGTAGCCTGGCTCTGAGGACCAACTTACATGCAAGTAGTCTAATTTAAGGTGATTGATTTTCAATTCATTTTCTGTAGCTTTTAAGAAAATACTTTATCAGATAACCACGTGCCAATACCAAACAGCAGCCAGAAGCCTCCCTGTACCCCCACAGATACATTCAGACACAGCCACATCCTGAACAAATACTGAAGTAGGTGAGTTATGCTAGTGTGTTCTCTCAGAGGAGGTCAAAAAGGTGGCAGTAACTTCTAAAGCCTTCGCTTCTAATGGTGTAAAGCCACATGCCCCTCCCCGACTACCACACATTCCTTTATCAAACACACGCACAAAAAAAAAAAACAACAACACAGTGATTCGATTGCCACACTGTGGGAAAACAAAATCTCTCTTCCTCAATCATCTGGTTTTCCTTCATTTTGCAGGAAAGGACTTGTTGCTCAATGGCTTCCTAGGTCAGCCCAAAGAGTATCTCCAAAGCTTAAAAAACATGCACCATTTACTGAAGACGTTTGATCCACATGCATACTGGCATCCTAATCTGTAAAACAAGCAGGGTAAATTTAAGTTCTGCTAACAGTGATTGGATGTGGCACAGAGCTTGCCCTGAAAGAGGAGATGACAAGCTTGCTTTCTCCACACACATTCAATATTAAAAGTGGAACAATGACCAGCATAGAGTATATATTTCTTCTGTTTATTCTTGCCAAATTTCCTTCCAGAAAGAAAATGCCAACTTATTTGTGGACTGCAATACTGGAAGATGTGTATCACCTCCAGAAGTACATTATTTTATGCCTGTTTACAAGAGCTGGGTGTTTTACAGAAAGAATGCATCTGAATAGCTATACACTGACCCCAGGTTTTCAGCTGCATCATTTGCTTCTGCAGCAATACCCCAGCACTAAGGACCAGAAGGCCTGAAGATTTGCTGAGGGCAGAGTTTTGAGCAGTGCTTGCAGACTTGCCCTCCCAGCTATGAACTCACTGCATCTGGAGGGAGAGCTGGCATACAGACACGGCTGCCCAATGCTTCTCTGCTTCCCATCCCTCCCCCTGCACCACCAAGCAACTTGGCACAGCCATACTTACTTCAAGGAAACCTCGGAGATCCTCCAAGAAGGGCTAAGAGATCATTTGTAAAATTTTACAGCAGCCGTCAGATCAGATAGAAAGTAAGGAAAGATAGAAGATTCACCTGCGAGTTAGTCAGTGTAACCAGCCCAGGAGCAGACAACTCAAGGATATGACAGAACAGCACTCTGGGGCAAGGCAGACCTCAGTACTTCCAGAAGATAATCTTGACTATTTCTCAGTACTGAAAGCATTACAGAGTGTGTTACTAACCAATAGAAAGCCATGAAACAGAACTTAAGATCAGGAAAATAAATCCGTGGCTTCAAATTTACTTTTGCTGACTTGGTTTTACAAGAAGCGGTCTCCTTTTCTTCAAGATCAGTTTTATGTCTCAAGTCTTCCTACTCTTTTATTCATTAGCATACCCAACACGCCCCCAAAATGGGAAAGCATAAAGAGGTGAGTAACAAATACACAAACCCCAAAACACCCATGAATCAAACCTAAAAGACTCTCCCACGTTTCTGTATCCAAAAGCGTCCAGAAGGACCAGAACGAGAGATGAAGATATTACCACTTCTGAAATGCAGGCAGCACCAATTACCACAATAGGTGGATTTTCTTACCAGGATCTTCTGAAATTGTTATTTCTGAACAATACCATTCAAGTGTCAAGTTGTAATAAAGTCAACGTGCAAAATAAAACCAATATGCAAAACTACCTCAACTAGAGTTTGAAACAAGAAAATTACAGAATTCCCAACACATTGTTATTTTTGTTTTCCTGGGCCTTATCTTTCTATTTTGCGATCTTCATGGACTTAACCCTCCCTACTACCATTTCCAGTGCTGCAACATGCAAGTAATAAATAAACAGGGCAGGATACAGTTCACCCCTTTTACAATGCTTATAGGTCCAAATCAGTTGAGAAACACTCCTCTGGGCAGGAGCATCTGGGCAGGATTTATGTTCATTTACTACCTGCCCACTTTGTGCCGTGATGTACCTGCTGGTAAGCAGGTTTTTAATTGTAAAACATGTGCTTGTGCTCCATCACATTTTTGGTCCTGAATTAAAATAATCCATAACAGGTCTACTTAAGTAAATAATTCATCATTTAGGAGAGTACAGTCTGGTGAATGAGCAGTAATCAGGGATTCAAACATCCCAGGAAAAACTTTCCAGAAGAGGTAGAACGCCGTGTGGTTGAGTGTGAGATATCCAGAGCAGAGGAACCATCTCAAATAAACACATTCATTTGTGGAGAAAGTTTGCTAACAAAATGTTGTTTTTCACCCTTCTCACTTAACTGTATCAAAGGTATCAAAACCGATTCTACCCAAGTCCATTAAGCTGCACTCTTTCAGTATCCATTACATTTTGGTACAGGAAAAAGACACATATGAAATTTGCTTACACTATTTCACTTCTTCCAATAGTGCAACTGATATTTCTTCTGTCTTTCCAAATACTTAAGGGCTTCAGTTTACATCAATAACAGCTTGAAAGAATTCACTTCCTTTAATTAGTACAGTAGGCACTGATTAAAAAAGCTGAATGCACAACTTTGCTCTAACAGACTTAAGAGATACAGACACTGTACAAAGAACATCAGGCAAGTTGAAGAAGTCTCTGTTAAAAACATCAGTGACTTCATTCAACGCTACCAAAGGATCACTCATACTCGGGAATAACTCCTTCCATCATGCCTGTCTGCCAAGATATTAGGCTTAAAAAATGGTCACAGGAGTATTATGCACAGATTTACTTTTTGACATTGCACAGTCGGGAAGTTCTGACATTTAATATTATTTGTGAGTGAAGCTGTCTGTATTTGCAATTTGAAATGAGAAAGTACATCCTGCCTGTTTAAATTATTCTCAGACAGGTTGCCCGAAAAGATGATTTTAAAGATGCCCAAATGTGTATCAGCCTAAGGCCATTTTGTACTTGCTTTCAGTTTCAAAGACCTCCTTTCATCTCTGAAGAATGGAATGTTGTTTACGGCTCAGAATGTTTTGCCATGTTATCATGAATGTATTACAAATGTTCTGCTTCTTGAAATATAGCGTTCACCTAAACCATTTTTTATTCTACATGAGAAGTCTTGAGCCTTTTATAAATCTTGTTTGGATGTACTGGGACACTTAAATGCTTAAGTGTAAAGAGCCTTCACAGGTTTGTCATCCTGCGTAATTTCACACACACACACAAAAAAAGGAAGGTCTGCAGAGAATCAGAGAATGGCTTTCTGATAGCATGAGGCTCAAATGCTAGGCACTGGAAATCGTGTGGGAACAAAAGTAGCTTCATTAGCGGAATTACTTTCCTCTTCTTCCTTACTCAGTAACTAGTAAGGCAATCTATGAGAGAAACACCTTAAAAATACACAGTCAGTGTTTGTGGTGAGTTCTAGGCACGGCCTGCGTGTTCTTTTTAAAAATGACAACGTAAATAATGGATTACCACCTTACAATACCAACACTTTTCCATCTCATTTTGGCACAACTGCGTAAAGCTTTTAATAAAACAGATACATCGCAGCTAATGAGAAATAACTGAAAAGCACCCAATAGGCAGACTTGTTAAATATTCAGAAACAAATCTCACAATAACTGTAGGAAACCACTATGAAGAAGAAGAATAGTTATCTGATAGAAAAGGAAGGGGAAAAGTTCTCATGTTGAACTCCTCTCTTCAAATTTTTTCAGGGGTACTTTAAAAAAAATAAGTCTGTGCTTCCAGCTTCAAGGGAGAGTGCATTAAAAAATGTGAAAGAAGTGAAGAGCAGCTACTCATAAGCTTGGCACGCTGCTTTCTATAGCTTGTTTAGATACCAATTCCTTCACTTTATTGCAGTAAATAGTGAGCCATTAAAGACTTATGTGCCTGTCTCCATAACAGAACAACATGAAAAAAAAAAAATCAAAGAAAAAAGTTAACCCCACATCATTCGAGTGGTCTTTTGTCAGGCTGAGAGGAAACCTACAGGTCAGATACCACTACCATCTCAAGTTATGCTGCAAATATTAGTTGAGCTTTATACGAGGTCTTCTCAGATTCCAGCATGCAAAAAACCGAGAGTATATTTATTCAAGCATGTATTTAAACTTCTGAGGACACAAGTCAAGTTTTATCAGACAGGAAAAGCACCATTTCCACCATGAGTTACCTCTGGGGCTTCTGCTCGTTGCACTCAGACCACAGGCCAAGCAGCCATTCTCTCATGCAGCAATAAGGCTTCATGGGAAGGAATGGCAAATCTGCCAACACTTGCATTGCAGCTGGCAATACCCTTCTCCCACTTCCAGCCAAGCTGAAGATTTCTAACAGAAGCAGGGTGTCAGTCTTCTTGGAAAGAACTTCAGCAGCCTCATTAACTGTTTCCAGGTTTTGGAAACAGTTAATCTCCAGCAGAACATTAAGAGATATGTTCAGACCAAGATCTGTTAAAAGCACCTTCGAGGCATTTTTTAAGTGCTGGATGAGACAGAAAAAGAGCTCTGACTCACTGCAGGAAGAGAATGGCCTAGCTTTATGCATTTATTTATTTTTGGTGGCTTTTTTTCAGTGATCCAGCCAAGGCAAACTCAAAGAATAGTTACAAAGAGTCCCTATGCTTGCGCATAGAAAGAAGTGCACAATCAAATGCCAGGTTCGTTTCAAAAAGCCATCCAAAACTACCACAAGTTCAACTGCTGAGAAATGACAACTGGCTGCCATAGAAGAATACTACAGCAGCATTACCCTCCAGAAGCTTCTCTGAGCCACTGCTTGATTCAGTCAACACACAGCATCCTTCATAGTCCTTCATATAACACATAAACGTCCCTGTTAAATTTACCAGAAGTAATCCGTGCAAGTATCTAACCCAAGGACTGGTTTTCTTACTGCAGGTAACCATTTTGTAAAAAGAAAACTCTTTTTCCCCATAGGAAATTTCTTTATACAGTGAATTATGAAAATGGTTCAATATGAAGACACACCACCACGCAAGCCATTTCAGTACCTCCATCCCAGATCCAGCATTTGATGAATCCAACGGCCTCTTCTTTCTCGGTCCAATGGCTGCCAAAGCTGTGAGGTTTGCTTCTCTTTGTTGCATTTGTGCTAATTCCAACTGTTGCATCTAATTCAAAAAGAAGACACCTACATTAAACACAGTACACAGTACCCTAAAAGGTCAGAAGTTTTTTTTGTTTTGTTTTTTAAATCACAGTTTCAGAAAGTTCTGTAATGCTTACTGCAACGCAATATTTGACAGCATAATTTCCTGTCCTTCTGGACACCCTTGACAAATTCCAGAAAGTTCTTCTTGAAATGTTAACAGTCCTACAGGCAGCACTGCCTGTAAATCATGCTTTTTATGGAGACTGCACAGTGGTATCACAATGCAGTCACAACAGGAGCCTCTGCTTGTTTCTTACATCAGAAACCACTGCTGATTAGCAGAGAACATTTCATCAGAAGTGATATATGTGACTGCAGAAGTATTATAAGTTGAAGTTACTGAGCTCTATGAATTAAGAACATTCCTAGCTCCCAATCTCAATTCACGACTGTAAGACACTAAAATTCTTCAAGCTGTTTTACCCCAACCATAAACTTGATATAACCACTCTCAAGCATCTAATTATCCAGCTAAATAGGATGCTCTCCGTTCTCTGTTTTCCCCTGTGCTCCCCTGAACACATTTGAATCTCCAAACATATGTGAAAGCAAGTTAGAGATATAGAAGTGTTGGCATATATTTGGTTTTCACTCACCTCCAAAAGCCTTCAATGCAAAGACATTCTTAGACACAACCTCTGCCTGAGTCAGGTAGACTCAGGATGCAATTGCTTATTTAAAGCCAGATCAAGAGGCCAGCAAATCTCCTCAACAATCTTTTTATGAGCCTCAAGTAGCAAGTTAAGACTTCACTTTCTTTTACATGTTTGGGGATAGGAAAAAGCCTCTAGAACAGAGAAGGAAGAAGAAAGGCAGATGTCCGTGCTTTGAGATGCATACTATTTCACTCTGTTCAATAGATGCCAGCTACTCTGGAGCTCAACCCAGGCAAGCCCGATGACAGACTTGTTAGTTTGGATTGCCCCCTCGCTACACTGCTTCCAGTTGCTTCAGCTGTGCAGCTGGAAGCACAGGCACAAAGAAGCACTCTCCCTGAAGAAAGCACAACTTCTCTACTTTATCAGGCTGAGTTTGTCGTTCAACACAAATCTCTGAGTTTGATGTCAGTCTTTGGATCTGATGTACAACTGCAGTAGTTCCTCAGCCAGCACTCTCCCTGCTCTCAGAAAATCTGTTTGGACCAGAGTTCTCTGCATGCGTGTGCATGAACATGTTTTTAGACAAGAACGCAGAGTCACAGCATGGCAGCAAATTATCCAGTTCTCCTCCCTTCCTCCCCCAGTCATTAAAAAATTAATTGGAATTCCTCATTCAGTCAGTACAGTTATTTCACTTATTAAGCCTCAAGTACACTCACTGCTTTTATTTTTGCTTGCTTTTCAGCCGTCTGAGATTTCACTTAAAGAAAAATCCATCTTGAAAGTCCACCCGAGTTTGTCACTCCTACATTACCTCCTCCACTTGTAACTACTACTTAAATCAGAATCTGCAACAGAGAAGTACTGTTGTTGTTGTTTGTTAGTTACAGGGGTTAGAGGAGGGTTTTTTTCCCTTAAAAACGTTGCTGATTTCATTTTTTCTACCACTGTACTTCAGATAGGTAGAGTTGTTCTTACTTTACTGATGCTGTCAGCGTCACATCAAGCATTGCATCAGCTAGGCTATTAAAAAGGAAAAAAGGTATTTCAGTGAATGTTTTCTGAACGGACATCTTTCAACTTAAGACTCAAAAAACACACATGCTCAAGATTTTTTTCGACAGAAATCAGGGAATGAAGACTGTGCTATCACTAGTTGCCTTTTTTCTTTGGTGAGGATGAGACAAATGATTCAGTTATGTAAACAGCATAGCTTAAAAGTCAGCACTGATCACACTATTTAGGCTTTTGCTTACAGAAAAGTAGTGCTACTTCTGCAACACTAGATACCATCATTCACTTACCAGATGCTACTCCTGCTCTTCTGCTTAGTGTAAATATTTACAACTTTCTTCATTGGAATTAATGTGGTTCTGTGTGCTTAATATCTTACCCTCAAAGCATTTTTTTTCTGCAAGTTATACCGCTCCATTTGCGAGAACGTTTTCAGAGACTGTAAGATTTCATGCATCCCTTAAACTTGAGAAGTGTTAGTGCTCCACAGTTGTCTGAGGCTACCTCCAGCTGACCTAATTGTATAAAGCGTTGCAGAGCTGATGGACCTTTCACCAAGCAATTCTCAAAACCATGCTGGAAACTCCTCGTAACTATAATCTACTCCTGCCAGCACCTTCACCTCATACACAGGCAGATTTTTCATATCAGACAAAGGCTTCAGAGTAAAAGAAACAAAAAAAAGGAAAATACAGTCTTGTTGCATTCTAGACATCTTGGGGTTCTTTCTGAGATCATAATTAAGACAAATAAATTTTAACATTCAATTCCATAATGTACTCAACAGATTCCCATTCAGAGAAATGGGCAATCATCCAAACTTCAGCAAAGTCATCATTTCAACAAGTTTTGTTCCCCTTAAAGCACAGTATTAATGACCAAATATCATGCAAGCAGACAGGGATAAGAAAACAGGGAAGATAACATCAAGGGACAGCTGAGGATACTGACTGGCCAGCTACTGTTACATTTTCCTGAACGAAATTAGGGAAAAGCAAGAGGCAATTAGGCTGAGACAAATCTTTTTTAACCAGCGTATTTTGTAGCATACAAATTAGAGCAGAATGATCACAGCCATATGCAAAAAGCATTAAGACCAGTATATGCAGCATAACGAAATACGAAGCAGAGAAAATACAGCCTGCACTGTTTCCCATCTTGGGGCTGCTTTTTCAATATTGGTATCTCTGAATAAAATAGGATATAAATAGAAACTGTCACATTCAGACTTGCATCTTGAAAACATATATATACATATATATTTTTTTTTCTTCAAGACAGAAGTGTATAATGGCAATTCAAGTGTGGCAGGGTGAACCTGTCGTATGTTGACCCACAACCAGCAGTTTCCCCCTCAGTCTGACCTACTTCATCTACTGAAAGATGCTGCTGTTCAGCCATGACAGGGAGTTGAATGCATGCTCCGTCCCAAATTCATTCCTCGGGATCAGCATGAAGAGGGGACAAGCTCCAGGCAAGAGGTAGATGAGTGCTCCTGCTCCCCCTTTTCTGATTTTTACATACACAAAGAATTACAGTACAAAGAGTTCTAAAAACCTGTGTATAAAGATCAAATTGCTATGAAAACGTCTCAGAACTTGTAAAATAGTCTTTGTTGCTGCTGGCCTTTTTAATAATAAAAATAGGGTTTAAAGTCTGGTCTTGCAGCAAGCAGGAATCTCTAGGGTGACACAATAACCATTTTAGCTAATCTGACCTGCAGCACAAATCAAGAAGTAAGGTATGTTTTAAAGGCCTCCCTTACACTGAAACGGCATTTGCAGCATGGCTGTAATCACACAGAATGAAAGGTTTTCAAATTGACCTCTCTGTTCTTCACTCAATCCTCTACTGAGAAAAGTATTTCTTTTTTCTGCTCACAGAAATTGTAGTCATGATGCCTCACATCCACATTTCAGAAAATATGCAAGATCTATTTTTACTGTTTTATCAGTGATATTTTTGGTGGCATTTTAATGTTGACAATTATATTTTAAGGTGACAACAAGAAGCACTTGGGATGAAGCACTGAGGCTTTTTAAAAGTTGATAGTACATGTTGCTTTTAAGCCTTTTGAGCTAAAGAGTATACAACATGACTGTTCCTGTTACCAAAGCTCCAGTAATTCCAGCCATGCAAATCTACCAAAGTTTTCCCTAAACCTTCAAGGAAAGAATCCCTCAAGCACAACAGAACAAAGCAGAAAGTATAATCTACTAGAAATAAAGTAAACTCACTGACACCAACTAATCCATGAAGCAAATGGCAGCAGGTGATTAACGTCAAGTGAGGAAGAAGGAGAGCTACCTTGCCAAATGCATCTTCACTTTTGGAAAGGAGTAACAGAAGGGCTCACGTTCAGTCACAAAGCAGAACACAATTCCAGTATTTGGTATAAGCCTCCACAGAAGAAAAAGTGCATGAAACCTTTACTCTCCAGAATGTCAGTAACAGGTCTGAGGTTAAAGAGGAGCCAAACAGCACGCATCCAGCACAATGCTGGCAGATGACACGCCATCTCAAGAAATTCATGCCACTGCCCACGTCTGCAGGAGTTCCAATAGACAAAATGCATCGATAAACACAGAGAAAAATCAGAGAAGTGGAGGGAAAAAAAAAATCTAAGCACTAGGAAGCTATATTTAGGGTAAAAAAAAAAAAAAAAAAAAAGCATTCTCGGCAATGCAGTAAACAAGTAGAGATGTACAGATGGAAATAAGCTCAGAAGAAATGGCGCTAAAACAGACGGGAAGCTGAACACTGCAATTCTGGATTTGGTTTTAACTGATATAAAGGAAGAAACTAAAAACGGTACCCAGAAGATACTGATTTTAATATCAAGAAAAGAGCAGGGATCGGGATGTCTCCGCATACAATGTTGTAGGCTGACAGAGCATGGGACAGATTAAATAAAATATTTAAAGTAACAGAAGAACTGGCAGGAAAGGAAAGCAGGGAAGGCTGAAGACAAGTTAATGTATGCCTAAGGGTTATGTGTGCTACCCAGCAATAAGTACATCAGGAGTAATAAAAGCACTAAAGCAGATGAACAAGAATTTGTATAAGACTTGCAGGGGGAAAAAAGGTAAGAGCTACAGGCATACAGAATAGGTATAAGACTAAATTCTTCCAGCTTTCACAGTGAAGAAATTAAACAGTAAATAGATTAATATTAAAATATTACAGGTAAGTCAAAGCAACTGTCACCAAAAGACAACATTTCCTTCTCGCTAGCTTGCAGCCTAACACCTGCATGGGTGTATATACTGTTGCCCCTTGCTATACATTTTAAGTACCTTAACATTTAGTTCTTTAAAGGGGGCACATAACACACTGAAATGACTTCTTGTCTTCATAACCATTCTTTTTTCCAGCCACCCTTTTCAGCTGAAGTTTTGTTGTGTTTCACTTCGCCCCACATCATATGTTCTAAAATCTTCCTGTTGTTCTCAGTTGCTTCTCCTCTTCATTGTCTTTGGAAGAAAGCTTTCCAATTTTTTGCACTCCCTTTAAGCATTTTAAGGAACTTGTAACAAAAATGAAAAAATAAACCTTAAAAATCTGTTCTTGGTTCTAAGCCTCTCACACTGGTTGCCATAAAGTTCAATGAGCATTATTGCCTCCAGCCTCTACCTTTTCTATCCAAAATGTTCTGCCCTACAGGTTGAATGCTGCTGAAGAGAAGAGTTCTCATATGGGGGACATTCTCTGAAGAAAACTGACATTTGAAGGCAGCATATTTAAACATTTACCATCCTCTCTTCTTGCAATTTCTCTTCTTGCAATTGCTTCAAGTGGTTTTAATTAGCCATACAATCAGTTTCTACTGACTTTTCCCTCTGTTGTAATTTAAGAGTTGAAAGGCAGAATAGCATGCACTGAGTTGATATGCAGCCTAACTTACAGTACACAATACTGCAGATTTCTTTCAAGTTAATATTCCACATAGATGCCTCAGTGACTAGAACAGGCCCAAAAGTAGCTGCATCCTCCAAAACCAGGTGCCTTAAATATTTATACCTTAAGGCTGCAATAAGATGTTTTGGAAAACAACAGCACATTTTATCAACACGACCATGCAGCAATCTACTACAGGTTAAAAAAATTGAAAAGTTTTGTTTTGTTTCTCCTTCAGTTGATACTTGACATAGTTTCTAATATATAAATAACTAGGTACCTACAGATTTAAATAAAGATCTAAAGAAAAAAAATCCAGGAGTCAAGAAGCTACCGGACCCTAATTTTGCCCATTTCTTTTTTCTTTACCTATTTCTTAGGTTTGGATTACATATTCCATGTTACCAACTTTTTAACAAATACTGATCTATTTCTGTGCTCTCTAGAACAACTGGAGTATGCCATCAGTTTGCCTTACTTAAGAGGCCCAGAGAAGTTCACATGTGTTGAGCGTCCAGCAACAAGAGAGCATCAAGTTCTCTTTATGCATGCTGTTGGACACAGCTGATGCTCCTTTTATTGCGAGGCCAAGAATAGGCTACAGCACCTCACCAAAGCTATCAGCTACCCCATAATTTTCATTGTTTCTGATGCTATGTGTGAGAAGACTGCTCATCATTGCCAGTGAGTCGGCATTACCACAAAAGAAGAACTGGACTTGCTTTTGTTGGTCAGTGCTCTGCTGAACACGAGCAAGCAGTATGCCCAGGTGACCAAGCAGGCCAATGGCAACACTATTTCTCATACAAGCCAAGATGCCAACAGGAGCAGGGAAATGATCATCCCCATGTACTCAGCCCTGGTGAGGCCGCACCTTGAGCACTGTGCTCAGTGTTTGGGCCTTCCCCTCACTACAAGAAAGACACTGAGGCTTTTGAACATGTCCAGAGAAAGGCAATAAAGCTATGGGGGGTATGGAGCACAAGTCTTATGGGGAGCAGCTGAGGGAACTGGGATTGTTCAGCCTGAAGGAGGCTCAGGGGAGACCTTATTGCTCTCTACAACTGACTCAAAAGAAACTGTGGCAAGCTGAGGGCCAGCCTCTTCTTCTACATAACTAGCAATAGGATGAGAAAGAACGGCCTCCAGTTGTGCCAGGGAAGATTCAGGTTGGACATTAGGAAAAGTTTCTTCTCCAAAACAGTGGTCAGGCTTTGGAATGGGCTGCCCATGGAGGTGATGGACTCACCACTCCTGGAGGTGTTCAAGAAATGGTTAGATGTCATACTAAGGGACATGGCTTATTGGGGAAAACATTGGTGGTCAGTGAGCAGCTGGACTGGATGACCTTGGAGATCTTTTCCAACCTTAGTGACTCTGTGATTCTACAACAGGACTATAGCCGGCCCTTGCAAGACATTACTTTAAAACCAAACACAGTCCTTACAAACCCACACCTTGAATGATTTTCAGCCTGTGTAACACTGTGTGTTCACTCACTCTCGGGGTCTCAAAACTGAAGGACGTCTAAGATGTTTTCCACACAGATTTCTCTGTCTCACCATGCACTCCACCAAATGTTTGCCCTAACTGTTACCATATTTTTGTTGTTATTTGTAGTCTTAATATTTCTTCTGTTTCTAAATCTAACCCATACTTTTAGACAATTACATATCCATTACAATCTCTCAAAGAAACTATGAAAAGGTTATTTAACTCCAAAACAAGTTTAATGGAGTGCTAGGGTGGGGCTTTTATTTTTCAGAAGATAAAAATACTTGCTATTATCTCGCAGACAACTGGTTTTAAAATATTCTTAATAGTACCTAAGCTGCTCTTTTCTTATCCTTCTTCAGAATACTAGGATGACAACCACATAAACAGTGATTTGGTTCCCTTTTCAGTTCATTTACTAATCTAACAATCTGAAGGACTTCTATTTCTAACATTCCAGAATTTACAGAGTCATCACACACTGCTTCTCAGATGATGGCCCTTTCTAATTTGTTGGACTACCCTGCAGAGCAATAAAAAGAACTCAAAAACACTGTTCAATAATCATGTTTTTTCAAATACTGCAGATGCAGGTAAGAAACACTACAGAAAAATAAAGGCAATATAAATCAGGTAATTAAGCAGAAGCTCTCAGGAGGTCACTGAAAGCTCATGAAAAGCCTATTTATGGCAGTGAGATCTTTAGATCCAGAAAACTAAATATAGAAGAAGCAGAGGAGTTGTGGGTAGGAAACAATTCAATAGCTTGACAATTGAGAGTTGGAGATGGCAGAGAAAAGAGACAAGTTAGATTTTTCTGAGATTGTGAGGGGAAAAAGAGTTAGGATGGACACATGACATAGAAAAAAAAGTGAGATGATTTTTGAAAAAAGATAATAGAGAACAACAGTTTTTCACCCATTAGATAACACCCAGGAATACACTGGAATCATGCTGACTTCAGCATTTTCTGTGGGGTTTATTTTGTCTTTACAGAAAAGTAGTGTTCAATCTTCCCCTCCAGAACAGTTAATGATAAAGGCATTGAATTTTCTCAGTATCTCAACTGCTGCCATCGTTCAACATCTGCATCAAAATCATAATAAAACAACTTGTAGGAACAAAGAACTAGAAAGACCTGTGTAGTCATTAGAACACCAAATTGCCAGAAGAGCAAGGAAGGGAGCAGGCAAGTTTGCTGTTTATCATCCAGTAGGTACTCCACATGCTCTTCCTACGCTTGAGATGCAGCTGCTCACCTTTTTTACTGCAGGGTGCATCAAGGTAAGAGCAGAGGTAAAGGCCACTATTCTGAATTAAACAAAAATGCTATCAGTACATAACTTGTTCAGCTGTTTAACCAGAAGAAGCACTCTTGCGCACACAGAATCTGAATGGATTGCTTAGTCTCACCCTTAAACTTCCTATAGCTGTTCTACAGACTCACTTTTCAAGATGACATGGAATAACAAAAGATCACCGTTTGTATTTAATTTACAGTATACTGATGCATACTGCTGTTTCTAAAGGTCTTTGACGTAAGCTACAAATACAGCTACAAGAACTGTGTCAATTGAATGTTGTTTACAACTAGAAGTATAGTTGGAAATACAACATGAAGTAGTAGAAGGCACCTGAAAAAACTGAAGTTTAAAAGTTATCACGGACAGCACAAGGACTGCATCCTTCTCAGTCTGACGTGACAGCAAAGGGTGAATGAAAAGCACGGGTAATTTATACACACTTTGGATATGTTGTTATACAAAGAGTTGGCCTATGAGGTGAGCAAGAACAAAATTCTTGAGTGGATAAAGGAGCAGCTTCAGGCAAGCCTAGCAGCTCTCTCAGAAAGAATGTGCATTTTCCATAGCTATTAAAATTTGCTGAAACAGGTGAAAGGGGGAAGTCAAAGACTTAATTCATAGCCAGCTACGTAGACTAAGAATATAGCAAAACAAATGACTTAGCATGAGGGAAGTTTTAGCTAATAGGTCATGTGAAAAGGGACAAGAAGGTCACTGCAATTATGTATAGTCTTTTAGATAAAAGAATCCAGGGCCAAGTCCCTGGAAGGGCTTCCAGCAATTTCAAGAAGCTGCCCCCAGCAACTGGATGACAGCAAATCCTGGATTTAAAGGTATTCTTTGTTACAATATATGCCCCACTTTTTGGGAAACGTTGATTTAGAAAACACTCAATGTCCAGTGCCCTTATCCCACACCCTGTCCCCCTCCTCCCAGCAGGTCAGCATTAACATACAGAAGACAGCTTTGAGGAAGGAAGACCCGTATTCACTCTTTAAACTCTTTAAGACCTACAAGGGGACAATTAGATTAGCCTTTCTAGTGGATACTCAACCAGAACTGCCTGGAAGGGATTCGATTCCAGCTGACAAAGGAATTGCAGTTCCCACCTTTGGTTTGCTAGGAGCAGGCTACGCTCACACAGCTTGACCAGTAAGAATGACAATGGTGAGCCTTTTCAGGCTTTCATCCCAGCACACATTACACTAGTTTCAGCTTCAGGGTGTTCGTTAATTTCAATTTTGCTCTTATTCCAGGCCTACTTGCGCTTGTATTTTTATACAGAAGTGAGCCTACCACGCATCTCCAAACCATCAATAAAGTTTCAAGACTGATCAGCTTCCCGTGGGCTCTTTACAACTTAACTTTGAAACAGACAAAAGAAAGCACTTATGGTACAGGAGGTGGGACTCCTGCACTGCTCACGAAGTCTGGTGAAGTTCTGGCTGCCCCACACTCAGGAGAGCAGAGGATAAGGCAATACCTACAAAATGATCCTCGCTGTTCAAAGCGGCATATCTACCTGCTTTTCTTCCGGATTAAACAGTTGAGCAGCAGAGCACAGACAAAAGTGCAGGACAAGCATGATTAAGGCTGTGTTAAACTAGCACCAGATAAGATGTAGGAAAGGATATGGGCTAGAAAACTTTACACAAACTCAAGCAGTCTTCTCCACTCTGTTGGCTACCTTTTTTGTATACATACAAGAACCAAAATAGAGTCTTAAATTCCTTCTATGATAAATATCTGAGTCATGGAATATTTTTCAAGACCCTCTATGCTATTGTTCAGTGGAAAACAAAAGCTGTTGCATAAACTAATCCCTTAAATACAGGTTTGCTGTGGTTCAATAAAAAAACCTCTAAAAACAATCAGATGATGTTGAAACTAAGGCCACCTACAAGACAAGACAAATCAGCATTTACCAACTGATTGTTGAACCTGGTGGCAATGAGGCAAACTGGAAAGGGCTTTAAGGCAACTTCTGTACTTGCAGATTATTCTGTAAGCATGAAGAAAGAGTTGTAAGGAAGAAAAAGGAATTAAAAGATGGATAGTAAAAGCAAGTTTTCTCTCCTCTCATTTTACAAATTTCTTCTACTTTGGTGCAAATCCAGAGCATTGATTCTAATATTATTTTACTGGATTTCCATTTGTTTTGCCTCAGCTCCTACATTAATCCAAACAGTAAGGGCCTTTAAAGCATTCATAAATAACCTGCTGCTGCTCCTGGCACCTAGGAACCAAGTGCAGCAATGTTAAGCAACAACAAATTTCATAGTTCAAGAGGCACAGTTAAGGAAAAAGGCTGCTCAGAAAATCACACTCATTTAGCACAAAGATCCTTAAAAATTGCATGAAATCAGTCAAGTAACTATAGAAACCAATTTCTTCAGCTCTGTATCACACGTCTCACACCTCAATTGTCTTTATTATCATCTGCTGTCAGATCCTTAATCAGAAATGTGAACAGGCTTGATGATTTATTCAGCAGGGAAAAGAATCTGTAGGTCAAGTGAAAAATTTCACACACACATACACACACATCTTCAACCTTAGGTACTTTCATTTCATTCTGTTCCCAGTAGCTCTGGGGGCAACTCCAGTGAGATCCAATATTAAGGCTCAATTAAAATAAGCTCCAATTAGTGGAGCTTTTTTCTCTCAGGCTAGAAAAGTCAGGAAATGGATATTGGGAAATGTAAAAAGTCAGCTACTGAGAGGAGGCTGCAGACATAAATGAACTTATTTGTTGATTTCTACAGTTGCTATGCAGAGGCCTCTGGGAGTAAAAGCTTAACCAGTCTAAGCTATAAACTAAAACCCCTGCAGCTAAACATGAACTGTGTGAAACAAGGGCTCCATTCCAGAACAGAAAACTGCTGGGCCCAGAAAATTAAAAGCCAGAGGCGTTTTCCATTTAAAACTAAATCCCAGTACCGCCTCCCAGCCAAAGAATTATAAGCAGTATCAGATTTACAAAACGAACAATTACCCTGGAAAAATGTAGCCTATTGTACAGTCCCAGATGCTAAATCTCAAAGTTTCTTTTTTTTTTTTTTTTGTAATCCCACATTATATTCCTACCAAGTGTACTGCTGTAGTTTACAAAGAGCCATTTCTAAACAAGACTAAAACTATGAAAATAAAATGTTAAAAAGAGAGCTCATAACTCACTGACCTCATTTAAAGCACTGCCCTTGCCTCTAGCAGTTCCTGTCCTTCCCCAAGGCCTCTGCAAATGGTATGCAACAGCAAAATAAACCCTGACCTAATTGCCAGGACAGGGCTGCCAACCTTCTCTCAGCACACAAAAGCAAGCATGGTAACTTGAAAGTCCTACCTCTTTCACTTTCTGCTTTAAACGCAGATGCTCTGGATCTTCTTTATTGGAACGGCTCTACCAAAGGAACAGGAAAAAGATTGAATAGGAATTACTAGCATCCAAACACCACAGCATACGTTAAATATTTAATAAATGACAATTTTCTCCTGTGATTGAAAGATTTTGCTCCAGGGGCGAATGCCTCAATCCAGACTGGTTCCCCTCCCCCTCCGCACACATACACCCCCCTCATCTGGGCTCGCTGCCTCTGCTCTAGCCTGAAGCAAGATTAAACTGAAAATGATGCTAACACTGTCAGTCAGGTCCAGTCTAGGCATGATGCTGTTCATGTCAGCAGCAGACACTTACAAAGGACAGGAAGTGCAGGAAAGAAAAGGAGTCATAATTTTGTACTTCTGCAAGTACAACTCGATTCTTTCCAGTCTGGGTTACATTTCCACCCACGGGGATCCAGAATTCAGCTTGAAAACAAAACAACAAAACAGGAGAGGATCGAGTCTCATCTGACTGTGAAACATCTACTGATTTGCTGGTTTTGTTTTTTAATTTTTTGCTCTTAAGGGAAGAAGGAAGGATACTTATTCCGTTCCGACTCTCAGATATAAGGGTACCACATCAAAGCTGAACCCACTGATCTGATCACAGAGAAGAAATAACACCTGGCAGGGCAGCAGATCTCTCCGAACTCCATATATGAAGAAAGACATGGCAGTTTTTGAACCAGAAATTGAGTCATAAATTAAGTTTACAACTATGTGAATTCTAATTTGATTGCTTTCTGACCGGAAAGAATAATCAAAAGAATAGCTCACACCTACCACTTCTCTGAAAGAATTGCTATGATTTTTAGAATATAAAAGCCTAAAAACCTTTTTTGTATGGCCTGAGCTATCCTAAACACTAACACTCTCTAGTTACGAGGACACAGTGCTACAGACCTGAAAAGCAAAAAATGATGTTCTTACTTTGGCAGCTCGTAGTAACATTTCACGTTCCTCTTCATCCTTTCTTTGCTTCTCTAGATGATCAAGCTTTTCAAGAAATTTTAGCTGTGCTCTGGTGTCACTAGATACAATGTACGTATCACTTCCCTGGAAAGAGAATTTTGTTAGGCAGGGCTTTTTATACACCACTAGAGCCAATGAATGGAGACAGCTCCCCCAAAAAATCCTGCTTTCTCAAGCTGAGAAATGAAAGGTGTTTTAGGAAGACTTCAGGTGGTAGGTAGCCATTTACATATCTCCTCTCCACTGAAGCCTGTTTCTTTGGATCTGTGACTGGCAACAGATTATGGAGCAACTGACAAAATCAACACCTCATTCTACTGTCTGTAACAATATTAGAATTATAGTTAGTATATTAGAATTAGAAAATACTATTATAAATTTCATAACCAGTAAAAGATTGTCTTCTGGACAGATTACTAAGAGGAAAAAGAACAGAACTGAGAAGTAAGAGATTATCATATCCTTTTTTCCTTTCAAGACAACAGATGAAGGAAAACACAAGATCCAAAATTTTGAAGTTTTTGCCATTTAATCTAGAATTTGAAATAAGCTTCGTCTGGTGAGGAACAGAATTAGTTATATGAATTTTGTGGGTGAGGAATGCGAGGTGATTATATATCATTTATTGTAGCTTCAGAAATACATACTTCTGCATCAGGGGATGCTTTCAAATCACAGAATAGTTTTACATAGAAAAGTGATCTGTGGAAGTCATCTGGTCCAACGCCCAGCACAAAGCTAGGCCAGTGAATACTCCTGACTGGTTCTAACACTAACTGGACTTGTATGCATTTAATGAAGACTACAGTCATTTTAGAATGTACATAAACAAAAAGGCAGCAATCAGTAGTTCGTTTTTCTTATTTTTCCCCTCTTCGGAGAGACTGAGTGATTTACAGTTTTAGTTTGTCTACATAGGAAAGACTACAAAAGAAACGATCTAAAATATCAGTTGGCCATGCAAATCTAATTTCTACTGCTTCTACTCTTCCACACAGGCTACTGAAATGTACGCACTGGACAAAGGGCATCAGGGAAAACAAGATATTTATTTGAAGCACTCTTTCTAGTGTACATCCTACAGTCTTCTCTTTTCTTGATAAATTTATGTTTGTCTGGTAAAAGCCTGAATACTATACATTTTCAGTGGCCCTTCTTCATACACCATCCAGTCTCACACTCAAATAAAACAACCTTGACACGCAGTTATTATGGAACAAGCACAGGATGTTTTACAGTTATATTTTAAGGAAGGGAATATTTTACATATATAATCAGTGACTTTAATTTCCAAATACTTTGTTTTCAGACACAGTATACTCAGACCCTTCTTCCCACTCATATTTGTAAAAATAAAAGTTTTTTTAAAAAAATAAAACTTTTTTTTAAAAGTTGGAAGAAAAGTAAAAGTCACATTGTGAGGCACTGTTGTCTTCCAAGTTCTATTCTCACAATTCAGACAAAGCATGAAATCAATCCCTCTTCTTCTATTCAGTTTGGTCTTTTCAATGAGCCACCACATTGTCACGTATCACCAATTGTAGCTCAGACCACACCATGTGTTGCAACTAAGGAGACTTTGTCCTTCTTAAGAAGAGCTTGTGGCTCTGCAAAACAGTCTTACAAGCCTTTCTCTCCACTCTTGTTACTGCTCTCATCTTTTTACTGCTCCCCACAAAACACACACTTCATGAGTCAGCCTCAGCACAAGTACAATTTGTTTTGGAGCAGCAGTTTGTAATCCACCACCATGCTGCAATCCTTTTAACAGGACAAAGAAGAAAGCCATATTACCAGAAGATTATTTTTCAAAGTTTAGAAATGCTTCATTCTGGAATGCTGAAAGTCAGGGTTAGATAATTACATTTTTAAAGTCAAATCAAAGACTCAATTCCAATTAGCAATGCAAGCCACCCAACGAGAAGCACACCAATGCAGTATCATAAGCCAGAATGGGACAAGAACTGGGAGAATTATTATTATGGTGGTTTGTTTTTTTTTGTAAACACAATTTTCAGGGATGTTTAAGATGTCTGAGCTGAACAATTTAAATCATGTTGAAAAGCCTTGCTGAAGATAGAGTACAGATGCAAGAGGTCACAGAGGATCAGCTACTCTGTGCGAGTCTATTGAGCTTCAACTTTTTATAATCAACTCCTAAACCAAGTTACAAGCAGAAGAGCCTCTTAGCCTCTCAGAAGTTGCTTCTGCTCTCTGCAGCTTGATGGGGGGGGGGAAGGGAATGAAGAGAAGAAAGGGGATGCTGACATTTAACATCTAGGAGCATTTATAGCAGAGTTTTCCCCTTTAACTACATCATCATACTGCTATACTAATAGGACAGTCTCGGCTGCCATACTTCATTGATACTGCACACTAGGAAAATCACAATGTTGTCATTAAACCATGTTTTCAACAGCACACAATTCTCAAAACCAGGCGTTCATAACTCAAAATACAGGAAACATAGAACAGTTGTCTCATACTGTGCTAAATCCAGTCTACAACAAAAACATTTTTTTATCACTATATAGTTTAGCTGTCACTGTTAATTCTGGTCTTAGCTATCACATGACATCACAGGAACACTCACACCTCAGCAGCTCTCCAGATGACAGGAGAGAAGCAGCTGAGGAATCAACCAGTTGGCCGATTGTCTTTATCATCTTACCAGAAAAAGGCACTGCAATAAGAGCTGCAGAACATCAGCTTACAGCAATTTAGAAGGCTATTCTGTTCTTCAGATAGAAAGATCACCATGACAGTTCAATACTAATTAAATTAGTAACTTCCAATTTCGAGTGTGTCGCTTTTCTTTCACTTATGTCTTTTTTTTTAAGCAAAAACATCAAAAGTGGGAAAGTCTACATAGTAGTAAGTTTTGATACAAAGCTTTTAACCTGCCAAATCCCTTTGAAGGGTTATCCATCAGATGGAAGCTGCTAGGCATGAGCCTAACACAATAGGAAAGGTCTCCTCAGTATTAACCAATGAGTTACTAACTTTTGCAATGGCATCTACCCTAGTATGGTTACCTTGATTTCACAACATCTGTCATGATACTCTCTTTTTCTAAAGAAGATATGCCAATAAAAAGCCTTATGGGGCAAATATCCAACCCTCACTTAAAGTACCTGGATGATTTTCTGGAGTCCACATGACAGTCTATAGCCTAGAAGGAGAAAAGGCAGCATTGGCAAGCACTGAGGGAGGTAGAATACAGGCCTATATAAACACATAGCAGTGCTCTGAGACTCTGAAGTGTTCTGCTCTCGAATGTAGATTTCTAAAAGCCTGTCAGCATACTTTGCAATATTATTCACATGAGAATAATCACAACTGCAATCTTCCAGGGCATTCACCTGTGATGTAATACCATCTTCCTTCCTATTGAGAAAGGGCACCTATGCCTATAAGATTATTATGATGAGTACAGCTTTTTCTTTTTTCTTTTTTTTTTTTTTCCTCTTTTTGAGAAGAAAAGTTTATTGCAACCTTACAATCATATCTTTGTTTCTGGCAATTCAGTCAGACCAAAATCTACCAGTTTTCCCATTGTTTTTGTTGAGGAAAGACAGCTTTCCTAAGCCCACTGTCCAAAAACACCCTCTTGCCACCTTTGGTGTTTGCAAGGTGCTGAGTCCTACCAGAGACCCTCAAGACTTCAGCTTCCACCTCACATCAGCTCACAAAATCTACTAGATGGTCTGCTTTGGGGACAACACAGAACAAAGTCTTCTCATAAAAGCTGTACATGTCTTCTGCATTGAGTTTTTAAAAAAAAAAACTCTTTTGGCAAGGAATGGTATGCTCCAGCTGCTCTAGACATCACTACAAATACTCTAAAGTTTCCAGATAGTTCCTGCTCTTTAATATTTCTTCTCCATTTAGAAGCCTATAAAAAGCATTCCATTCAAAAACAGCTCCTACTGCATCAGTTGATTGCTTTTTCCTACACTGAAATAAAGTTCCTGTTTGATACTAAAAAAAAAAAAAAAAAAAAAAAAAAAAGACTCATTCCTTTGTTTAGAAAGAAAAGTCTCAAAGTGCTAGTTGGGTCACTACTAAGTTACTGCTTCCTATTCATAACACCCAAACACCACAAAAACTTGCTCAATTATATCTGACCTCTCAATGAAACTAATACCATAGAAGGAGGTTTTAAGTAGCACTGGAGGGACAACAATTCTGGAAACTAATATCAAAAGGTCTCTACTTTCACGTGAAACACTGTCGGAAAATAAAATGTTTGATTCAGTTTCTCAAGGCCGTTTGCTGAGACAGTACCGTGGTTCCACCAACAGCAAACACAAACCCCTAAATCGAACCAATCACCAATAGATCTTATGTTTAACATGCAAAAAGGAGATTTTTACATGACAGCCACCATTTCTATGGAATGAGAAATGCATTTACACTGAGTTTTAAGAGTGCTTCTCTAACAAGTTGAATGGAAAGTGTAAGGAACAGGTAGATGCTCTAAACAGCTAAAACAAAATCAGCCTTTGGTAGACACTGAAAAAAAATCACATACTGCATATGACATACCTAGGCTCGGAAGAAGTTTAGCTTCAAGGCTGTAAAGCAAAAAAAAACTTTGGCACAAAACTTGCTTAATGATTTCCTTTACCTTATGGGTTGATACTCTGTGCTGTGCAATTACAGTTAGTTTTTCTAGGAGCCCTCGTAATCTCTCTTGCGTAGCATGGGAGATCAAGTTCACAACATCAGAGTTAAGTTCCATAATGTCATGCCTTTTACCTGTGGAAGCAGAGAAAATCCATTACGTGTTTTAGTAGTAGCTGATAATTGAAATAATTAGCACAGCAGGTATTCTGTTCCCCCTGGAAGTCATACCCATTATGAATAAAGGTTTGGAGATTATGATTTCCCTGGTAAAGTCACAACTTCAAAGATCTTAGACACTACATTAATAAAACTTAGCCTGGAGCTTCAGAAAATATAGACATTGTTTCACTTAGCCTCTAGAATCACTCTCCTTGCAAGGTCATTTATAGGACAAAGTTAATAAGAACACAAATCAAGCTTCATGTTCGGGGATGGGGAGATGCGGTAGCTGTAGAAATTAGTGCCATATTCTGTTAATTTCAGTAATTAAAAAAATAGAGAATTACATTTTGCCCTGCTTGACACCGTGCTTGTTAACAACTCATCACATTTATTCAATGAACAGGGGAAGTTTTTGCAGCACTCTCAAAGCATACGAGACCCAGGCTTCCTCTCCCCTACCTTGACCAACCAGTCCATAGCAGACTGACCCAACTACCCCAAGGTAGGAGTTTTGAAAACAAAGATCTAGTCCATCATGCCTTCAACCCATTCCCTCTGGCTGCCACCACTCTCCCTGCTCACTGACAAGTACTCTGTTCCTCTTTACTTCAGCAGCTGCTTTTGAGGCTGCCTGGACCCCATGGTCAGGGTAAGGTGCCACCTCCACACCTTCCTGCATTTGCAGACTGCAATGGAGCAGCATGCCTGTGGTTGTCCATCAGGACACCCTGAAAGCACTGCCTTGTGCGTGAGGCTGACAATGGTTTCACACACTTCCTACACAGTACCTACCAGAAAGTCTTGCCCCTCACAGCATTTACAGTAGCTGTAAGACTTTATGATGCAATACATAGTATGCATTCAAAATCCATTTTGGTATTTATAGCCAAGTAGAGCGTTAAGAATGGATAAACAGTACACTGTAAAAAACTGATCACCTATTTCTTCTGTCTTTACTACGCATTTTCAGTTAGAGCAGCAATCTCGCCAGACAGGGAGAATCTACAATGTTTTCCCAGAATATGATCAAAATGTTCTCCTTGTTTGAATTCAGATGGTAAATATTAGATTGCACTTCAGTTGCGTGCAAAGCTCATTTTGCTCAAGCATCTTCAAATGCTACCTCCATAATTTACCACTAGACCATCAGGATACATGAAACATCAATTAAAGAACAAAATTAAATTCCCCCAAATCTCAAAGCCACCCTCCACACACAGTACCTGAACAGAAGAGGGTTCTCACTTAAGGAACAGAAGCATTTATTTTCTAAGTTGTTTAGCTCCCTGACAGTATTTCTTTCCCCACTACCAAACATTTTTCATTAATAATAATTAATGTTAAGAACATGAAACAGTTACAAGTTTTTAAAGTCATGATTGTGTTTTCCATCTTTAAATAAGTTGTCTGAACACCACAAAATAGTTGTTGTACGAGTTTTGTTTTTTTTTAGAGCTCTATTTTTCCTTATATGTACCTCATGGATAACTAGCTAACCTTCCACTAAACTATGAGAGAAGTTTCTATGATCATTCCAACTCATACTTTCCCCTTTTGATTAGTAACACAGCACTGCCTTCACTGAACCATACCCTGTATAGTTCAAATGGCGCATCTGGCTAAATAGTGTTGAGTATACGTAGGCAGCATACAGAATTTGCAAGATACATGCTTTTCACAGGCTAGTTGCATTGCTTGGACTGGGAATGGGTTGCATGTAGAAAAAGTAAGACTTTATGATTATGCAGCAAGACTGCTCCAACAGAATCATGGCTGCACATATGAACTGGGGGCTTTATAGACGCTGAACTGCAAAACTCACAGAATGGCAAGCTACCTAGCAGAGAACAGGAGCAAAGCATTACAAAATATCCAGCACGCTGTAAACAGCAAGGTGGTGCTGTACAAATGCATGCTCCACTCCCTGCTTTGACGTATCTTGCAAAGCAATAGTTAGTTTTGCTGAAACTAACAGCTGAAGTGATTAAAAAAAAAAAACTATTACATTTTAGACATACATCCCACAGTATTATTCACTCACACAGACAGATAATTAACATCTCTCTTTATATAAAAGCAATGAAAGAGTTTTCCCTAGAAGTCATAAACAAAGGCCTGCCCTGTGCATACTGGCAGCATGAAATTTCTTCCTAACCACAGGGGAAGGATCTGCCACCTTGGTCAACAGAATATATACACCCCAACAGGCTATGGAACACAAACATTTTTAGAGAAGTCAATTTAATGCATCCAATTTGGAGCTGTGGGAATACAAAAACATACTTCAGCACTTGAAATGAACACCTGTGTGTTTTTTATGTGTTCCATTACATTTAAGAGCAGTAGTAGCTAGCTTCTTACATGTATAAGTGGCACCAGTTTCTCTTTTCCCCTGTTGCACTTCAACCTACTTCTACATTAAAAAAAAACAAAAAAAAAACCCTGAAGTATTATTTATTTACTAGAAGGAACTGATACAGTTCAGTAGAAACACATCAGTGAAGTTGACAGAGTTCCAACTCCTTCAAAGATGAGAGGCCGGCTAATAGAAGAGGCAAGGACACACTACAGCAACACATTAGTTATATGTTTTGTTCTCACCGATGTTCAAAATCTTCTTCTGAAGTGCTTCTGAAAACAGAAATGGTTCATCTGCACAAGAGTGGATCACAGTACCAACGAGCTCTGAATTTGTTGCTAGAATGCATGCACTCTCTTCATTAATGTTGACTCCGGCCATGGAAGCCACATCGTTTATGTCATCTTCATCTCTACTAGAGAAAAACAACATTTTATGCTTCATTCACAATGGATACAAAGAAAAGACCTCTTCTATCAACAAATATGTTCACGTATCTTGAAGGCTACCTCTATACTGTAAGTTTCTGGTGTGGGATTGAACAGGTAAAGAAGCCTCCTAACAAGCCTTCACAATTCAAGTATCTCAAACATTAGTTTGACTAGTGACTCAGTTGCTAGACATTTAAACTCTTTAGAAGAAACTCAAATTTTAGACAATCTTGAAAACAAAGGGCTGAGATAAACCAGTGTTTAAAATTCCATGACCCTCCCCTAACTCCACTCCTGATCTTACAGCAGTAGCAGTGGTATGCAGAAGTCAACGTTCCTCTTGAAGTTATATAGTTAAAAGTCACAAGTTAATTGAAATTTGTTATAAAAATACAATTCACTGGATAGCAACAACTACAGAATAAAGCTGAATATTGATTCTTCAAACTCCCTACCAAAAGCTCACATTAAAGCTATTTGCATTAAAAAAACAAACAAAAAAAACCCCTGCTGCTCTTGTTTTACTTCACCCAAATTACTGCAACATTTCCCTAGCAATAGTGCTCACTAGCAAATAACAAGTTTCGGAAGCCAAGTGAAGTCTGCACTCTTCACTGTTCATTACTCCTTATTTTAATAAGCCTCAATCATTTTAAGCATGGTATCATGTGTTTAGAGTAAATTATTAGAATCGTTCCGTTAAAGTCATAAACGAAAAATATTCTAGAACATACATGGAGGTGTTTGGTTAGATGCTGACCTGCTTTCATTTTCAGCAAACCCTCCACAAAGTCCCTTATCTTCACTACAGCCATTAATGCTTTTTTGTATTTGATTATATCACATCCAAAAATGAACACGAAACACTATTCTTGCTGTTACAGATCTCCAGTGATTAAAGCCGTCAGGACAGTAAAACCGAATGCACTGTTCCCAACATTACCCTGTATGGAATCATATTTGACATTCAAATTGAATACTCAACCGGAAAAAGATGCTCAAGCAACGCAGATGTACCTCCTGTTTACAAATTTGGCTGTAGTGGCTGAAAAAATGAGTCTGTGGCACCCTCTGGTGTTTGAACAATGCAACTGTTTTCTTTACAATCCATCTTCTGTTTACTCTTTTATTTAAATAGTAAAAATGAAAACTACCGAAGTAAACTTAACACACATTTCCATGCACAACCACAGACAGCTACAAAGGACAGAACAATTCCAGCAGAACAAAAATCACCAGTGCTCCTGATCACCATGTGGCAGGAAGAACAGCTGCCCAGATTTTTCCACTCCACTGTTTCTCACTCCTGATTGACAAGCAGTTCTGATTTCTGGAACCTCCCAGTTTAAATGCTTAAATCAGCTGTATCTATTTTTGAAAATAACAAATACAACAGATGCAGGAAATACACAGGCACTTTAAGAAGTGAATCTGCACCTTATTCTTTTCCCCAAGGTGTTCTGGTACATATATACTTAGTTGTTTTACAAAGCAAAGTACAAGGCTTTGCACTTGGGTCGAGGTAATCCCAGATATGCTTACAAAGTGGGAGAAAAGATCCTTGGGAGTAGCCCTGCCGAGGACTTAGGGGTTCAGGTTTACAAAAACTTAACGTGAGTCAGCAGTGTGCGCTTGCAGCCTGGATGTCCAGTGCTATCATCCTGGATTCCATCAGAAGAAGGGTGGCTGGAAGGATGAGGAAGGGGACTGTTCCCCTCTATTCTGCCCTCATGAAGCCCCAGTTGGAGTACTGTGTCCAATTCTGGGGCCTCCAATACAGGAGAGATATGAAGCTTTTGAAGAGTGTCCATAAAGAGGGCTATGAAGGTGATCAAAGGGCTGGAGCACCTTTCCTATGAAGATAGGCTGCACTATTTAAAGGGAGTTTAAAAACATGAAGGAAATCCACTTTTGACATGGTTAGATAGTGACAAGACATGGGGAAATGTTTTTAAAGTAAGAGAGGGGAGATTTAGATGAGATGTCAGGGGGAAGTTTTTGTTTGTTTTACTGAGGGAGGTAAGGCGCTTGAACAGATTGCCCAGGGAGGTTGTGGATGACTCATCCCTGGGATGTGTTTAAGGCCAGGTTGGATGGGGCCCTGCACAATCTGATCTAATACTTCATTGAGCAGCTGGCAACCCAGTGTGTGGCAAAAGGGTTGGAACTTCATGTTCCTGGAGGTCCCTTCCAACCCAAGCCATTCCATGATTCTGTGATACTTTACCAGAGAAAGTAAAACAGTTTATAAAAACTTTGCCAGGAATACTAAAAGACAGGACAGAAGAGAAAAAACTACTTCAGCGCTCAATGGTGAAAGTCTATTGCCAAGGCTAGAATAACACCATGTGGTACTACACCTGTCTAGGTGCACTGGTGGGTACAAGCATCAGGAATGTACCCAAAGAGATAAATTCTTCAGAGAACAGAAATCTACTAGAAAAGAGTAAGGTAAGCTAGAGATTTCAGATCTGAGCTCTCATGGACTTCAGCTACTTACAAAGTCATAGTCCAGCAGAGCAGAAATCCATCTTGAATCACAATGCAGAAGCACAATTTTTCCTAAATAAATACTCTAAAAACCTGACAAGTCAAGGGAAGGACTTCAAGAAACTCAGTTCAAACTTTTTCATCCCAGAAAGTTAATGTATTTTCACTGGAAGAGCACAGAAAAATCTCATTCCTAGAGAGATTTGGTTTTGTTTTTTGAAATATTTATCAAGTGTTTGTTTTTGTTTTTATTTCTTTTTGTTTGAGTTTGCATCAGCACACACGAAGCCATAGCTTTCTAACAATGAGAAGTCATCTGGTCAAAAGCACAAAGGTATCATATCTGCTTTTACCTCTGGAAGACTAACTTCAAGTTTGCCTTAAGGTCTTAAAACTAATAATGCATAATTATGGCAGCCTGCACTACTACTTCAACATTAGATTATAGAGCTACCAAAAAAAAAAATCATCTCTCCTTTTTAAAAGTTAATCAGTTATCAGAACTAGAAGCTTTAAGTATTCTTCAAATCTGAAAGCCTAGAGAACATGCCAGAAGCCACAATTAGAGGTGTAGTCAAAGAGTTTCACCTCTACATATAGGAACAAGCTTGTGAGAGGAGCTAATAAAAGATATTGTAATATCAGCACACAGCTTTAAACAGGTTGCAAGCCAGACCAAATTACAGCTCAGTGCTATCTGGCTGCCTGTAAAATGTAGTGGTTATATCTGACTTAATACTACAGAGAGCTTTTAATACAGGGTAACTTTAGATTAGTTAGCAGTACTCAGAGGATCAAGATCAATATGCCTCCTCTATAAATGAAAAACTGGTACATATGCACATCGTTTGTGTAATTACACTCTTGAAGTAACAATGAAAAACCTAACTCATTGAGACAGTTTTCCTATATTAGGCATAAGATCTACTATGAAGTCTTGAGTTTTTACATTCCTCTTTGACAATTTATCTTATAAGATAAAAACACCAATCATAAGTCTCTAAAGAAACCTGTTCCTATCTGGGCTCTGTTCCTTCCTCTATGTGTGCTGTTTCTTTTGTTCCTTCCTATAGTAAACTATATTGTTTATTTTTACCTGAAGGATGCTGTTCCATTCTCTTTTATTTTAGTTTTCTGAACAGGAGATGCTTGAAGCGACAGAATTTTATTTCCTGGTAGGGTAACTTGCTTCAGAACAGAGCCTAAAACAAAACAAAGAACATGCCACAGTAGAAACTAAAATGCTTTTTAATGCTGTTTAATCAGTTTATACTTCTAACAAAGGCTACTGCAGACTCAGTAACAATTAGGAAACCAGACACTCTAAAGTGCCACATTCTGCATGTTCTGTAAGGCCAAAAATCCTACACACTCTAACACCCTCCTCTGCACTGATTAGTGAGGTTTAAGAGAAAACTGTCTGGCTGGGAGAAAAACTTATATTATGCATCAACCTGGATCTGCTGAAGGAAAAAAAAAAGTCCTCTCGAAGCAATTCTCAAAATTATGACAGTTCAAAGAAAGTTTACTTCAAGGACCTTACTCACAGTAAATTAAATTACTATTGAGTGACATGTTCTTAACGGGAGACAGAAGGGGACACGGTGCTGAACTTCTCATCAGGATTCCTAAAACAGAACCAATTGCTCCAACAGACATCATCTTCTTACTTCCCTGCAACCTACCAACAGCCTATACTTATTTTTACACCTCAGCAGTGTCCTCCCTTCTCCATTACAGAGGTTTCTCCATACCGGCAGGAAATTGGTTTGTTTGAACAAGAGTATTCAGGGGCATCCTCTTCTCAGCAGGTGTCTGAAGAGTCAGCGTTGAGGACTGTGGAAGTGTGGACACTTGCTTTACAATGGCTCCTGATGGCTGCTGGACAACCTGCAAGTGGAACATCCAATACGAAGGGTGAGAAGAGTGAAATAAACATACAGAGAACTAGATAGTATCAACATGTTCATTCAACCAGAAGTGCTGCAGGGCATGCACACATGTCTAGCTTTCAGTTTATAACAAACAGCATGCTCAAAGAAAAACTACTTTCAACTTAATGTCAAGAAACAAAATCTTAATGACTGGTGTTGAGCTTAAAGCTTATTCAGCAAGCTCTAACAGGTGTTTCTCCATAGCTATATCAGGAAAATTTCACTGAATTCTACACAATCTGCTACACTAAAAGGCTTTCCTAAGTCTTTCTTAACAGACTACCAATTGAATATTGAGACTGTCTGCCAACAAGTTCAGAACGGTAGGTATCACATACATCCAGTTAAACAAAAAATAAAACCCATCAAAACAAACAGAAGCTTCGCATGAAATTCTTTTCCTTCAGTGACAGTGAAGTTACTGATGCATTTTTGGAGCTGCAAGGTCAATTGTAAATTGAGATGCAAGTTTTGAAGTGTTAGAAGTACATGGAATGTACCAGTTAGGCGGAACATGAAGTACTAACTAACAACACCTGTACTGAGTAGAGCCTCTGCATAAAAACAACAGTACATTGCTGAAGGGTAGAAAGGGATGACAGTGTTGTTTAAAGAGGCTCTTGAAAGAAACACAACCAGACAGCAGGATGTCATCACAACACAGACCTAAAGGTGCAGCCTGAAAATACCAATTCTTCCTCTTCAGGGGTAACTATTAAAATGCAAGAAAGTAACAGCAATATTGCCAAGGCTTCATTTCTAAGCCTCCTAGCTAGCTGAATGTGCACTGCAGCTTTTGATGCATCTTCTGCAAAAGCTCTTAATTACAAGTTGCAGAAACACCTTTTTACCAAGGACTGTAAGTTATCAAAATTACCAACATCTTCAGATTGAATCCTTGCTGGTTAGAGGCAAGAAGCCAATAGAAAGGAATTGTAAATGGTTGAGAAAATATATTCTCTGCTTTTTAAGTCTAACTTCTGAAAGTCTAAAGAATGCTAGAATAGTGCTTGTACTTAAACTATACAAGATTAGAGTAAAATGTAAAGAATTGACATTTACTGCACTTAGAAGTTAGGCTGTCTCCTTCTGCCATCTAACTTCAAATTCAATCAGTGAACATCAGCAGCACAAGAACCACAGGTTCACAAGAAGATGTACTCTGCATCTGAAGACATCAAGGTGCACTCCCCCTACTCCTCCAATTACTGTGCTGCTTACAGCATCATGGTTTGACAAACAGTGGTAATGTTGAACAACTGAGCTGAAGGTGGTGTTGAAAGGAAAAAACACAAGATGCACAACTCTACGTTTTTACGCAGATGAAACAACCACGGGAATACAGGCACTGATTGTGGACAAAGTCTCACACACAGAGCACTTCATCACGAACAAATACAGACACTAACGTTTGCTTCTATTTGTTTTAACCAAGACACAATCTGACCTTTTCAAAAAGATCCAGCTTCCGTATGCTGGAAGTCAAAAACATTAAGAGCACAATTTATATGTTCAGGTAATTACTGAACAACCAAGCAGCTCGGACAGACTACTCACAGGATCTGCCAGCGTCCATGCTGACAGGCACCTAGAGATCTTCCCTACTGTCAGTGAGCATGGTGCTTCATCTTCAGCATACAAAAAAACTGAAACAGCACAGGAGGAAGCGTAAGCATTTGAGATTAAGGTGTGGCGGACAAAAGAACAGATGGGCAATGTTAAATCAATAGCCTAGGTGGAGACTGGAAAAATACATCAAGTAACTGAGGAGACTAGATCAACCAGAAAGGATGTACGGGCAGTAAAGCTGCTTTTGTCTGCCATTCTAGCTACTAGGCCAGCAAAAGCTGAAAGTCCTTGGAACCAGCAAAAGGCAACAATCCTAGAAATTTCAGTAAGGATCTAATGCCAGAAAATAAAATTCTACAAAAGGAAGCATCTCTATGAAAAACATTTATTGTCTTATTCTTCAGGTTAGTATCCCTTAAGTTGACAGAGACATCAGAATAAAGAGCAGCAACACAAAGTACAATGCAACATCCAACTAACAGCCCACAAACAGCTGCCTGAGAGAGACCTGAGAAGCTTCAGCCACCCAGCAGAGCCCAGTGAGCACACCTCACTGGTGGCTGCAGGGACCACATCACAAAGCTCTTGCTCTGAATGCTTCAAGTTGTATTTTCATAGGAGCGTTCTTATTAGAAGACATCAGCTGGTAACAAACTTTGATTTATCATGTTTTACCAAGACAAAGCAGTGCTATGGCAAGACACGTTTTATTTCTAAGGTGAAAAATCTTTGCAAGCAAATGCTCTTAAATGAGTTCACATTAAGGAAGTCACAGGCATGGCATCCTGCAGAGTGTGCAGCTGCTGGGAAGCCACAAGCAATGCTCGCAGCTCAGATGCACAATCTGGTCCCAACAGCATCCTGTAAGAGCAGAACCCTCGGTGTCCACCATACACACACCAAGTTGTGATCATCCTCCTCCAGAAAACAGCTGCATGCTGCACCACTCCCATCACAGTTTTTATGGGAAAACACTGCAGTGTTGAAGCATCAATGATGTTGCAATAGAGCTGGTACGTGAAAGCACAGAAGATGCTTCCTTAACATTCTCTGAGCACAAGAAAGACAAATTAGAAATGGACATGCAGAGAGAAAGTATGGCATCAGACAACCCCAAGGGCCAGAAAGAGAAAACTGCTGGCAGTATTGTATAGACAGATTTGCACAGCTGGCACGTGCTTCCTTTCAGTTGGTGGCAGGACCTTTCTCTTTAGGGAGGCAAGATCCTGATTTGTTTTCTTGTGGGAGTAGGCAGGCCCTCTGTCCTTTTAAAAGAGAATGCACCAGGAAAGCCCTAGAACATGCAGCCACTTCCACCAACTTGCCCCTTGTGCTAACTGGTTGCCTGAACAAACACCAACATCCTGATACGGCTGAGCTGCCGGTGGTCAACTAAGCCCTTCAACTACATTTAAGACCAAAATTAAATAGCAGTTTTGAAGAGGAAGTATTTTAATTCCTATGCTTGAGATCTACCCAAGTTAGAATAAAATACATTTTGTATGTGAGTCAATGTTAGTAAAACAGAATAAAGAAAAGCAATTGCATTAAGGATGCCAACACTGCAAAAGTCACTTCATGAGTTCAACGAAATCACATCCATAAAGCATCTCGACTCCCCAGCGTAGAGTTACGTTTCCTCATCTATTTGTACAGATGGTCAGTCTTTCCCCTGAATTACATGGCTTGCCATGGAGCCAACAAATGCTCTCCAGCATTTGTACAGCCGAAGAAGCCCTCATTTTCTTCTGGCTGGAATTTCAAATTTAGTCCTTGAAGACAATAAAGGTACCAATCCTTTTTCCAATTTGGCTCTAGCTACTACTATCTAAGTCTGTTAGCGCATACACCATAAAAAGGATCCTCCCCAGTATAGTTCAATGCTCTGTTCTTAGTTAGATCTGAAGAGGTGAAAACCTGGCAGAATAAGCTCTTTACTTAGACTGATTCCCGTATTACATCCACCTTGCACACTTGGAAAGTAAGAAAACATGCAAAACACTTTAGTGAATCTAAATACTGTTAAATAAAGTACATATAATAACCAAGCTACAGTGGAAATTCACACACTACTGTACTACTACACCTGTGGTAATTAAACCAAGCTTCAGAGGAAGGATATTTTCCCTTTGTTTGAAGGAGCACATTTTTACAAGGAAGTTCTGTACAATAAAAGTTGTTTATCTGCCAAAAGAAGACAATTCTCCTGATATTACATGCAGGAAGATCACTTATACAGCATACTCCTCATTACCTCAAATACTCATGAACCAAACCTAACATTTCACAACATTGCTCTGTTGGATATATACCGGTGGATCCACACTTTCTGGTACTTAATATTAGCATACATTAGAAGTTAATCCACGCTGACAAAAAACATTAACACTGCTTTACAGAGTATTGTTTTAATACAATATTTATTCCTCCTGGAATTTGTTACCTATTGAGGCCTAATAGAAAAAAAATTAAATTCAGATGTCTTCATGATTAACATATCTTAATAAATCTTGAGGTCAAAATTCTCCTCCAAGAAGCTCCCTGAGCTAGTTCATAGCTTTCAGTTAGTATATCACTACATATCATCAAGTCACCTATTCCTGCAAAGTGCACAGAGCAGGGTCCATAAAGGTAGGGAGACTGGAAGTCCTCTGGATTAGCTGAGACACAGCTCACACTGGGCATCTGACAGGAATTAACGTAGGGACCCCATCATCAATTTCTTTTTCTGACACAAGCATTTCCTGCCTTTTCCTTCAGATACCAAGCTAGCACAGCTGCATGCACACTAGGAGTCTGAACACATGCTCTCTCACATTCCAGCCCGGATGTTCAGTCTGGTGGAACAGTGGTCAGTATATCTTGCAACAGACCTCGCTTACAGTCTGGCTTTACTCTGACCTTTCAGCAACTGCACAACATCCCCAACTATCACAGAACTGCTTAACTCACGAAAGGCTAGCTTGGTATGACAGAAGAACACCTCTAAGATGCAAACTGGTGTCACTAGTTGATTGAGTGTATCACCACTTGACCAAACGTTAAGAGTCAAAGCAAAGAAGCCCAGTTACAGAGAATAAAGAAATTAATCTTACCAACTGTTTCACTTTAACCACCTGCTGAGTACCCACTGGCTGCGCAACAATGGAGTTGGGCTGTGAGATTTTAATACTGATGGGGGTGCCAATAACAGGTTTCAAAGGCTGCAGAGGGGTTGTTGCTGAAGATGCCACTGTAGAGACGAGCACTGGCTTTACAGACTGGAGAGATGATGTTACTACCGCAGAAGTGAAGACTGGCTTTACAGTTTGGATAGCAGTGAGCCCTGATTTTGATATTGTTGTGGTGAGGACAGAGGGTGAAGGCCGAAGAGAAGCTGTCACCACTGCAGAGGCAGGAACAGTCTTCACAGCCTGCAGAGAGGCTGTCACCGACGTACTGGAAAGGACTGGTTTTATAACAGGAGTGGCTGTGACTGTTGTGGTGGCAGCCACTGGCTTTATAACTGGAAGAGAATTGGTTGCTACAGCTGAGGTTGCCACTGCTGTGGAAGGAGTTAGTGCAGAGGTACAAGTTGAAACAGCTTCTTGGGTTGGAGCAGGCTGCTGCATACACTGCTGGATAAAGCTCTGAGCATTTGGCATTAGCTGCCGTAAGGCAAGCATGCTTTTCTAGAAGAAAAACAAAAAAAAAACAGTAATAACAACAGAAGAGCCTTCAACAGTACTAAACATTACACTAGCAATGGAGCCCTCTCTCTCACATTTCAATTTAATTTCTAACCATCAGGAAATAATTTGGTTATTCCAAACAAAATATTTTGCTAGAATTCATAGAAGAAATGCTAGTGCTTTTAAAATGATGGAGATTTAAGTTAAGAAACACCAAAACAGGCTGAACAAAGACAGCAGTCAATGTGTCTTCAGTACCTGGAGCAAACAGTATCTATGGAGCCATTTGTCCCTATGTTCCATTCATTTAGAATGCTTCAATGTGGAATTTACGCTTCAGAATAAGACCGGTTGAACTATGCTACTACCTCAACATTTTTTGTTTTGAAAAAAAAAAAAAAAAAAAAAAAAGGCTGCTATATCATAACACCTGTGTTTATTGCATTTAGTTTCTCCAACAGAGAGCTACAAATCATCAAATAGGATCAGAAGCAAGTCCTGAAGATGCAAGCACTTCTATACCAATACAGCTGTATCTACACTAGGGGGGGATACCACTTTACTAATGTCTGAAGAGCTGCAGCAGCACAGCTTAAGCCAGCTAAGCTTTCTGCAACAGGAGAACATTAGTAAAGATATCTGGCAACATCTCATTTTTAGTACAGCTATGTTTGAGAAGGTTAATGGACAGAATAATCTTCATGCCCTCCATAGATTTTCTCCTTGACTATTTACAATCTGTTATGGCTCAGAATCAGGGGAAATCATTTCTGCAGCTACGAGTATATTCTCACAAAAACTTTTTTCCCCTGACAGTTTTTGAAGTTTCTATGTCTCCAGCACAGTGCTGCTGCTTTGGGCTTCATACAACAGGAACGTGATGTCTTGCTAATATAATGTGTGAGCAAACTGTTGGTACATCTGGGCTTTCTCCAACACTTCTATCTTTAATGTTCACTTCCTCATCTTTTAAAGAACTGCTTATCCATCCTTGCGTTCCTGATACAGCTTATTCACCAAAAGCATTCAGCACGGATATGAACATCAAGGCAGCTTCACAGCCAAAGTCAGTGTATTTTTCAACCTACTGCAACAAGCAAAACAAAATACATGCAAGAACTGCATCAAAAGGTGCGGCTCAAAAGTTAAGGGACAACTCTACAGAAAACCTTCCCTAGAATTCCACTTTGCTAGCTAAAGTGAGTTGGCAACAACCCTTATCAAATTTCTCCTCAGACTTGAGACACAAGTGTTTCCCCTCAAACAAGGCCAGCAGTGAAGTGCCTGTGAAGTCAGCTGCCATTTGGCACTCAGCCCCTTAGCAGCTGCCCACAGTATGTGCCAAGCAAGCCTGGTCTGTGCTGGCTACACAGCCTTAAGGTGTGTCAGAAAAAAGCAACCAGCCTGCAAGATGCTTTAAGGGATGGGTAAAGCTATGAAGCCAGTTCAATTCAAACACAACAGCGCTGTTGAAGTCATAGTATTTCACTGTTAACATAGTATACAAGTGGAAGAGGGCACCTCATTAAGGATTACAGGGGTGTGGATAAGGCTCAAAGCAGAAAAGCCTACGTGATACCTGACAGCACGCAGCAGCTCTGCATGACACCAGCTTAGGCCTGACACAGGCCAATCTAAGTCCCATGGAACTGCCCTGAGGTCCTTACACAAAACTGATCTGCTCCCCACATTGTGAAACAGCTTATTAACTCAAGATAAGCATTTACATCAACACATGAAGACAGGGCTATGCATAAACTAACAAAATCCTGAGGAACTTAAAGGGTTGTAGAAGTGTTAGCAAATGCAGTGCAGCAACTCCCTGGTTTCCAGGCATGAGCTAGTCCAGGGGGCTTGTCACCTCCAGGTTGAGTTCTGGCTGTGCCAGATGCAGGCTGGAGCTGCACAGTGATACTGAGATTCCTCCACACTGCTCTGGGAACACAGCTAGTGTCCAGCAGGGATTCTTCGCCAGGGCCCCACAGAAGGCAGACACATTACTTATGAAGCCAAACTTGTCCTGGCAGCTACCAGAGCCCAAAGAAAAGCTTTGTCAGTTGTGCTGACCCTGCATGCACAGCCTGGTCATTCTGCAGCCAGAATAAAGCTGTCCAAAAGTAACAGAGCACCCTGTGCTGCAGTTGTTGCACATATTATTCTAGAAAGAAACATGGAAAAACTCTGAAACACAATAGATCGTAATAATGTCAACAGGATGCAGGAATACCTGCCTTCCCCCCACTCCACACCCTCCACCACCCCCCCAACCCCACCCCCCCCGACAATAATTTGTATCAAATCTAGCAGAGAACCAAGACTGACTTAGGTTGGTTGGGACTAGGTTGGTGAGAAAGCCCACCCAGTTCCCCCACCTTGCTGTGGGCAGGGCTGCCCCCCAGCAGCTCAGCTGCACAGGGCCCCCTCCAACCCGGCCTTGAGCACCTCCAGGGATGGGACACCACAGCTTCTCTGGGCAGCTGTGCCAGCACCTCTCTGCTCTCTGAGAAAAGGATTTCTGTCTAAAATCTAATCTGAATGTCCCCTCTTTTAATTTAAAGCCATCCCCCTTTTCCTGTCACCATCTACCTATGTAATAAGTCAGTCTTCCTCCTGTTCATGAAGTCTCTTTCAGTATTGGAAGGCCATAACAAGGCCTTCCTGGAGCCTTCTCTTCTCCCGAATGAACAAACCCTGCTCCGTCAGCCTTTCTTCCTAGGAGTGGTGCTCCAGCTCTGATCATCTTCACGGCCTTTTTCTGAACCCCTTCCAACAGCTCTCCTAGCTTCCACAGCTCCTACTTGGAGACTGTAATCTTCTAGTTTAGCAAACTTACTAGCAAAGCATTTGAAAGCTGCCACTGTAACAGAAACATTCAACCCATATCTGAACAGATCAGCACTAGACACCTGAAGTAGTAAACATTACCTGATCATTGTTGAATGTACTGTCAAATATTAAGAAAGGAAGCAAAGTTCAGCAAACCTCTCTCCCACCTTTACTACCAAACTATTCTTCCTTGATTCTCCACTGTGTCTATACTGAATGTCAAGGAAGTACAGATCTGGGAGTTCTAAGAATACTGTGTACACTGCAATTAAGTAAATATAACCAAGTTTTTCAAGTTTGCTGGGAATAAGTGGTTATTATATGACAAAGATGTTCATTTTTGTTTTGTCAATAAACTCTACCATATGATTAAAAAGTACAGTAGGCACATACGTAGTAGAAAGCATTTTCTTATTTATGCAATTATTTGCTTGAATGGAGACAGCTTATCCCCAATTAATTTCTCTAAGTTGCAGCAGCCCTGTCAGAAACTTTCTGGAGAAAGGATAATTTTTTTTTTGTTTAAAAAAAAAAAAAAAAAAAAAACAACCCTGCCTGCAGTCAAACACAAGCCAGCAGACAAGAAAATGACAGCGTTATGCAGATCGTTTAAGTTTAAATACTACAAAACAACTTCGGTTGTCACTCTTCCGTATTAGAATTCAAAACAGCTACAGCTTTGCTGAGAAAGTAAAAGGTCATCTTAGTGTAACTGCTCTACCTTAGCTGTACCAGCTTCCAAAAGATTTGTCTCCAGTAGTTACTGGAGAGTAATTACTCTCCAAATTGAGAATACAGCTGAACACTTCCGAAATCCCCCACACAAATCTCTGTCTTTCCAAGTGCAGCAGTCACACAGCATTAGCTAGGCTAAACACTGTTTCCTCAACTGACTGGGGGAAATAATGAAAACTATCTTTTCTGCTCCTCCTCCCCCCAGTAAATACCTTATATCCACAATCAGGCACTTACCTTGAGAAAAGGTACTAAGTACGGCTGTGGAGAAGACTTGAGCTCTATGTACAGTTTCTTTGTAAATTCTTCTGGTTCAATTTTTGCTTCCTAAAAGGAAAATATAATTGCAACAGTAATTCACACAAATTTTTTTTTTTTCTTTTCAGGTGTATCAACAATTCATGGAAGTTTACATTATCATGATGTTGTTCAATTTCAGTTCTCAAATACTTTTTTCCTCCTGTACGTTTAAAGAAAGCATTTTATGATAGAATGACATTACAATCTAGATACTAGTATTAGACAATTAAATTATTTTGTTCACCTACAGACACGGTAGCTGTTAATACACATGAGGATATCTGTTCAAACATTCACTAAAGTGAACAAAAAGAAACAAACTTATAAGTAACATCAATCCTTCTGAGTGCATCTTTTATGCAGAAATACGTAAAACCCATCAGGAGTACTTCTTACTATTAAGGGAGTTTATCAGCGTAAAGATCAAAATTTATATAGAACGGAGACAAAAGACAACTCAATAGCTTTTGTAAAATGATTCCAGTCTAATGCTCACTAAAGCAGAATGCTTAATGCTTTCTTTCTGAAGAAAGCGAAACATCGGAACATCACTTCTGCATACCATTAAGGCAACAGTCCTCTGGCTCATTGCTCTTGGCTATTCCCTACCATGAACACCAATTTCAGTGGCTTCGGAAGATTAGGAAGCTACAGCAGACACCTGTGATCCCCTTATACATCAGTGCCCCAGCAACCCAGACGAAGTGGTATGCAGCCTCAGACTGGTGGCTACTGCTCACACTGCCAGGTGAGACCCTTCCCTCCTTTCAGGAGGGTACAGAAGACAGAGAGGCCCTCATATCAACCTCCTGGTCAGCAGAGAAGTTATGCCTTTCACCTGTATCCTCCCACAGAACAACTTTTTCAAGGAGCTATGTGATCAGAGCAGAGGGTTTAAGGATCACATACTCATAGAACAGAACTTCAAGCAGCTCAATTTTTGCCATTGGATCTGCTGCCTGTCTGGCTGTGGATACAGGTCACTGAGGTCCCACTGATACAATTGCAAAGGATCTGGTACACCATGTCTCACTGCATATTAAGGTGCTTGATGCCCATTCCACGAAATGCTGCCTTAAGGACCACTTTACTTCACAGCTGCTGCTTACGTGTTTCCCTCAAGTATATGAAACATTAATTTATTTTGCATTCACACCACATACATCCTGAATAACACAAAAACAGCATTTAAAAAATACTGCAAAAAGTAAGCAAATGCACAGTTGAACAATTCATTAATGGCTGGTAATTACTGTTCTTTAAAAAAAAGCACTGTAAGCACAAGGATTAATTCTAGTATGCTCCAATGGAAACGTAGTGTATAGTCCAGCAGGGACAAAAAAAAGTGCAGTGGGAGAAGGGAAACCAAAGGCTTTTGCAAGGCTGCATCTTAAAGCAACCTGTTCTTTGAAATTACATCTCTTTCTACACCATGCTTTTCTAGACTAAGAAACTCCTTCTGTATGACTGGTAAAGCCATCTCACTCTACTAGCACATATCCTTCTGCTGAAGTGGAACAACAAAACAGCAGCACCAAGAAACAGAAGACAAGAAAAGGAGTAGGAGAAGAAACCATTACCAACAAAGTCCAGCTGTGCTGGAGTACAGCACAAGACAAGGAGATAGGCTGGCAAGCCATCAAATTATTTTCTCCATCTCACTATCTTAAAGACATAGGTAATTTGACTAATTTCAATAGAGCTTCACCATCAATGTGCAACTCAGTTCAGTCCCAGAGTAAAACTGAATACAGATTCAGCATTGCACTACAACCACCAGAGCATAACTCATGCTACCAAGGACTCAAAACTACACTAACATAGAACAGCTCTGATGCAAAAACTACATAAAAACAAACTTCCTGTTGTCACAGTTACCTATGTGCATAAAATGAAACAGGAATGACAGGAGAAATTACCATATGGAATCCAATTAAAATGCATGTTATAACGTAATACTTTGAAGGATCTGATGTATTCTGACGCAAATCCAACTCTTGAGCTGTTTAAAAAACAGCACACCAATACAAGCAGAAAGAGAAGGAACAAAAGTATGAAGTCAACATTAAAATCAATATATAAATGTCAGACTTTGCTTAAAAAATGGTCTTACCAATAGATTTTGCACCAGATTCTTCACATTCTGCCCCATCTCAGTGGCTTGAGGTCCACTACTAGATGCCAATTTTATTAGCGTAGCAAGGAAATTCTTGCATTTCTTCACGTTCTCTAGCATCTCCTATGGTGGAAATAAAGAGAAGACTGTTAGATGTCAAGTTGGCTCTCCAACCTCTGTTGAATGTAGAGAATGTTAATTTTTAATTAAAAACTTTTTTTCCTTACTGAAGAAGTGCTGGTCTGTGCTACTGTTGTGCCCTCTGCTTTCACAGAGACTGCCTTTTGGGAGATGGATTGTGCAGGTGATCCTGTAACTGGAAGTTTTACAGGTGTTCCAGTACTCAAAGGCTTTACAGCAGTAACTGCAGTAACACTAGCTGCTGCAGCTGCTGGCTGAAAAGAAAAAAAAATTAACACTTTTTAAACCAAAGACTAACATGACAAACACAAGCTATACTCTGCTAGCATATTAAGTAGTTTCCTCCCTCCTCATTCAAGATTACTATTTAAAACATAAATGAACAAAACCTATCTTTGTTTTTATAAGTTTGGATTTTTTTTCCTTTGAGAATCTATTTAAGTTACAGAACCTTCACAGCCATCCTGTCTTTAAGTCAGTGGGTGGTAGAGAAGCACAAAGGCTTACCAATATTAAAGAAACTGCCTGTAACTTCAAGTGAAAGAAAAGGTAAAGTAGTCATGAAGAAACGCGTAGTTCAAAACCAAAATTCAATCTCTGCCAGGCTCCTAAAGTCTAAGACTAATAAATTTAATACTAAGCTAAGTGACAATACTGTGAAGATAAAGATGACTTTAGTTGATTATTTGTATTCCTCTCATCCTAGACAGCTCCTCTCCCATTTGGGATATCCCTTAGGTTTCGGATCACACAGGCACCAGATGAAAAATAGCCTTTTAGAAAGGATACACCAGCAAAAAGCAGCTGTGCAAAAGCACCTAAGAAGTTCTTCCTGTTTTTCCTCATGGGCACCCATGTCAATCTGTCTCAAGTTCATCTAGGCACAAAGCCCTGTCAAAACTCATGTATGAGACATCGATCTCTTTTTCAAATCTCTTTATCTATAACAGATTCAGAAGCTCCATCAGCATGAGAGTTATGAAGGTTTAGGAAAACAAAACAAAACACAAACGCCTTTCTCCTCTGCAAACCAGGCTGAAAAATACTGTTGCCAAAGAAAACCTACAACAAGAACATTTCTATTTTGTGTTTAATTAGAAAAATTAAAATAAAAACAAACAACCACATTGTTCTTCTGATACAACAGAACACAAGTAACATTTTGTCCATAAAAACCCACACTGCCCAACACAATTGCTTTCACTGACTCTTAACACATTTAAGCATCAATTTCATTCAGCAATCACATTGCTAATTAACAGTTAGTCATAAAATGGTAATGCAAGAGCCCAACTTACCTCATCACCAATTTAAAAAAAACTAAAGAAACTGACAGAACTGGACAGAGCACGTGCAGAATATCAAAATGTTTCTAAATCTTTCAGGATGGGAAAATTAGTGAGCAAATGCTAAAAGCTAGAGCAAAAACACTGGCACTTTTGTTTAAATTTTCCCCACAAAATGCTGCCAGCTGATATGAAAGAAACAGGCAGCTACCAGAAAGCTTTCCAGCCTGGGCTCCCACCGTTGGTAACACTTTAATAGCTCTCTGCAGGATCTTTGCCACCACCACTGCCTCTTCCAAGGATGAAGCTCAACAGCTCTAAGACCACAGGGAGGCAAACTGGGCATGAGAATCCCACAAACAGATGGAAGGGAGGAAGACAGAAGGGGACAAAGTACAGAACTGTCAAGCTGCAATGCCCTGGGCTTTTAAAAACTGAAAACATGAGGTTTGCTGGAGCTGCTCTCTTGCAAATTCCAGTGTGTTTACACATCAGGTTCAAAACAGTATTTTATCAGCTGAGGGAGGGAACAACAGGAAATCTGGTGGACCCTTTTCCCAGGAAGACAAGTACATGGGAATTAACTTCTGTCATCTGCCCTCAACCTTTTTTCACTACTGACAATTCTCATTCTCACTTTGAGCAACAGAGAAACAATCTCACACACACACACACACAAAAAGATGGCATTAATCCTGCATATTTTGAAGTCATTTCAAGAGAAGTGCTCTGCATCTAAATGAAAGTGCCCCAGCATGATACTAATTAGATACTTTGCAACTATGTTATTCCATCTGGGAAGAAGGAAAAAAAAAATGTTTAAAGGTGCAGGTATTTTGTACAACCTCTGAGCTCAAACATTCAGGAATCAAAACAAAGGAATATCTTTGTAGATGAGGAGAACAGTCCTGGAGTCAGCAACCAGAGAGTTTTGTGAACAGCAGTGTAGACCAGGTTATACTTAGCACAGAATAAGAGACACAATGAAGCCAAGTATCATGTCACCTCCACTGTCACCCACTTTTTGTGAGGGTATGCTTGTACACCAACATTCACCTTCTGCCAACTCAAAAATCATTCAAGGCTAACACCAGCAAGTTCTTGTAGGACTGCTGAACAACACTGCAACCAAGGAAGCCAGATTCAAGGGCTCTTTTTCTTTCCTCCCCCAAGGCAGTTCCTGCAAACTTACATACAGGCTCCCATGTCAGACCTTTACCTTTGGGCAAACACAGAAGTGGCTCCATGACAGTGTGTCCATACTGCACTTATTTACAATATTGTCAAAGGGACTCATATTGAGGATTTTGCAACACTTCACAAAACAGACTCTGAGAAAGCTATTCCAAACAAAACAGCAATATTAACTTTTCCTAGTCATCCCTCCTGCTGCCTAAATCAAGTCCTATGCTCATTAGTTTCTAGAAATTCAAGTTCCTAGAAACTTTCTTGCCAAAAATACTGTCTACCTCTTTAAACGTCACAAGACCTCAAGATGAACTGATTACACCAAAGATGAACCAAGAAAGTACAGAAGAACTTTTTCAAAGACAAATGTAAATGAAAATTAGTTAATAGCGTGATGACCTTCAACATTTATTCAGATTAAATGGTGAGGATATATGCAGCTTCACCCATCTAATGGAAGAAATCTTTTACTTCTCTCTCTTCCCTAAGTGTAAGGGTAGTACAGCACATGACTGCTGCTTTTACATTCTAAAGACCTCCATATAGAGATCACAAACACATGGTTTGCAAGCTAGTATTCCAAAATAAGAATGGGTCAGGAATACCCATTATTATTCTTGATAGACACAAAGCATACATTGGTTCCCTTCTAAGTAAAATAGAAAATGTATTACAGGAGGTCTCTGGGTTTCACCTCCAATTCCTTTATTATCCACCTGTAGTGCGAAGGAAGAGAGAAAAGATCACAGAGAGAGCTGTGGGTAGTTTTCAGTTGCTAATACAGAAGAACAGCAGGAGGACAAATCTGTAAGTCAGACTGTTAGTTACTGCTGTCAGCAAACTTATCTCTCCATCTTTCACACACTCAAGGTCAAGAACATACATCCAGCTTGGATTTTTTTTTCCTTGTTTTCTGAATGTCTGGTCAGCTACTACAGTTCAGTCAGCTCCAAGCTCTTGGTTACAAAAATAAAACTCCAAAAAAAGAGCCAAGTACAAGCAAAATCTCTCCAATTTCTGCTCCAGCCTACAGGAAGAACAGAACAGAAAGAAGCAGCTTTCTTTTTATCATACATGCACACACGCATATCCAGACCCGTGGTCCCTTGGAACAGAGGAAGAACTGCATCTGTAAGTCTCATACTCTAGATGTACCAATGGTCTCATCAGAGCTGTCCTAAAGCATTTCTCTCCACTAAAGAGAAACAATACAAAAAACACTGTATAAAAACAGTAAAACATTCCCCAGTGATTGTATATCTACAGTCATATCTTTGAAATCTGTCTACTAAATTCACTTATTTCCCTTGGAGAACAGAGGTCTTCGGCTATGACCTTCATTCAGCCTACAATGAGAAAAAGGAAACAAAATCTTCAATTTGGAAAAAAAAAACAAAACAAAACTTGACTGGTACAGACAGCTATTTTTCCCCTCAGCATCATCTTAAGTATATTTTTTCCCCTTAAGTAATCCGGGAACCCGAACATAAGAGCATTAGGAAGTCTCCATTCCCCATAAAAGCTTCAGCTGGAGCTTGGAGGAGCTCAGCCACAGAGCATTGGAAATGGTCCTTCTGACTATTTATTTTACACATCGTTCACTGCCATTGTGCAAGTGCTTTCTACTGCAGTGAGGGAAGATGATCTGACACATGTTGGCAGAAACATAATTAAATTAATAGCAAAAGTTATCATCTTAGGGAAAACCAGATTGGAGTTAGGAATAACAAGAATGCACCTATATTTTCTTCAGCTCTTTCCATCACTTCTTTCATTGCACAATGAATCTTGCCACCTACCTGTATAACAGCAGGTGACTGAACAGTAGAAGTCACAGCATTTGTTGTTTGAGATAGTGTTTTCAAGGGAGAAGGTACTGCTTTCTTTATTAACTGGGTGCCAGAGTTCTTAAGAAAAAAAAAAAGTAATAATAGTATTCATACATATGCAGAGAACAGTTGTCAGACAAGCTAGTGACAAAACAGACCCTGAAGTTGGTATTTATTCTTATTTGCTACAAACCAAGATATCTGCTCATAAAATAACACAACAAGTAATATTCACACAGCCCATATTCTTGGAACACTTTTCAACAAAGCAATCAGCCTACCAGCTTTGTATGTGAGAACATATTCAGGGACAGTTGGCCACAATACCTAATCAAAATAAAATGGTTAAAGGATGAAGATGTTGGGAGTATTAAGTAGATGTCACTTCTTTGGGTCAACTCTCACTTTCCATTATAAAAATTGTAAGCAAAACGTCAGCAGAGTTTAGGGAATGTGAAACAACACTCTGGGAACAAGAGAAAGGTTCTCAGCTCCCTTTTGCTTCAGAGAATTATCCCATCAGAAGACCAAAAAGTCGCAGTTATACTAGCAGTAACCATTTAGGTAGCAGCTAGTTTAAAAAAATAAGAAAAACACCACAAAACATCTTTCTTGTCAGAGAGTTTAGTTGTACTACACCAAATGTAACAACTAGCAGCTAGAAAAAGATAGGAACAGCGATGTTTATGTACAAAACACGCCAACCATGCTGCTCAGAAAACATTCAAATGCTTAGTTAACCCTTAACAGCTTATTTGCAAACACTGTTATGATCACATTAACATACAAATTAAACCTGTGAGGGAAGTTACCTGTACAGCACATATTCTGACTGCAGGTGTGCTGGTAGGCACAGACAGTTGTACACTTGTGTTATTTTGTGGTTGAGGCTGTGCTCGTGCTATTGCTTGTTGAGATACTAGCATCAGTTGGCCATTGCTGCTTCTGATAAGAACAGTTCCTGTTGGAGAAAAACATCCAGACTGTTAGAAATTAAAGGATATTATTACCTTGCTATGTTTCTGTGTAAGAAATAGCTAGACAGCACTGATAAGCAAATGTAATATTTAGTTTTTTACTGCAAGGAACAGCTGCCCAATAAGTAAGAGCTGAAAGCATGTAACAGTTTTACTCTTTGTTTTATGACAGAAAACAACTCAAGTGACAAACTTGACTGGATGGTCATATCAAAACTTTACATGACAAATTGCAAATCAATCCATCATTAGAGTCACAAGACATTTGGGATTAAAAAAAAAAAAAAAGACAAGACATTCCTCCACCCCCACAGAACAGACACTTTTTAATAGTAAACACCCTTCAAACAGTTCTTCAGCCTGCAAAATGCATCACCACTATCAGAGTTCACTGCTTCTACACATTCCAACTTTCTGAACACTTAGGTGCACACTTACAGGTAAAGACACAGATTAGAGGAAGCCTGTACTGGAAACTGGAGCATGAATAATACCAGTTCGCCTGCAGTGGTCCCCACTGAAAGCTAAGGCTATTTGAAGACGTCCCTCTGACAAGGATTTGTCCAAAAACATTCAGATTTATGGATTCAAAGTTGCTTACAGCCAAATAGGAAGATTCCAGTGAAAAAGTAGACTTTCCTACTTTGTTTTTTCAGGTGTTTACTTTTCCTTTTAAGCCTACAGCAATGTCAGCAGAGCATGACCGAGTCTACCACCTTTCTCTCAGCCTGTCAGCAATAATGACCAACAATTAAACAATTAACAAACAGAAGTATTTTTTACTAAAGCTTTCAATTAGAAGTACTCTAAGGAGAACCATACGCCACTCTACATTTGGAAGCCATTCAGCTACCAATGCCTCCCCTTCTCCCTGTCAGTCTTTACCAGGTATGGATTCTTAGAAATCCAGACCTCCTGTCAGAGTCGCAACTACAAAAAGCCAGGTGGATTCCTGACCTCAGCTGCCACAGATCCTTCATAGGAGCTACAGAGCAGCTTGTTTTTGCTGGCACATCAACTCCTTCAATCATCAACAGCAGCTACCACCACTGCCCCACAGTAGCTGTTCACACATCCAAGCACACGAGGGCATTTCACGTAAAAGGAGGAAATGGAGACATGAATGCTACACAAACAAATAAGAGTATTTCAACTTTTTTTTTTTTTTTTTTTTTTTTTTTTTACTTTGAGGATTACACAGAACTCCAGGGAACCTGCTTTAGGAGGGAGGGGGTTGATCCCATCCCTTCCAACTCCCACAGCTCTGTAATTCTGAGAATTTTCTTGCAGGTTGGCCAATATCTGAAGAATCCCATATATTCCATGCACGCTTATGATATTTCCTGGTTTATAGTAATATCGTTATCAATAGAATGATCTTCTCACTACCTGTTGAAGAAAGTCAAAATACACCATGCAATACAATCTAAAACACTGCTTTTGTCTGAGCCAAAATAAACAGCACGGTTAAAGCAGAAAGTGCAAAACCAAAAAGCCAATAAACACGAAGCTACAACCACATGCTTAGAAACAGCTTTTCATCCTCCACATCCAAATGCACAGGATGAAACTGCGAAGCAACAGAAAACTTTGCATCAAATTCTGTAAAGACAACATATTGCTACTTAAATGGCACATAAACTAAGACTGCAAGAGCAGCATCTAGAACGATTCCCCCCATTCTCAACCAACCTTGCCAGGGCAGGTTCACAAGACAGTTGCACATCCAGACAAACACTTGCTCCATCTGACAACTCAGCTTTCTCCCGCTCCACTGAAATCTTGACTATAGTTACATTTCGGTACAGATGGATGTTTTAATTTAATCCATGAATGCCTGGAATCACAGAAGACATACCTGATTTTCAATCTTCTTTTCACACTATCTTATTTAAACAGTGATTCATAGCATGCAATTTCTCATCAGTTAGAAAAGCGCATTTCTCCTTGTTCACATCACATGTTTATGCAGATTCCAGGGGAAGAGAGGAAGCTGATGATGCACACATTTTGACAGCAAGAGCATTTCTCTCTGCACTAGGTCAGAAGTATTATTTCTACTAGTTTTAGGTTCTCCCTTTCTCAGCTTACTTAAAAACATCAGTGCTAGCACTGCTTTTTAAGATTTTGAACATATTGTGATCTTTATTTTGACGTATTTGTATATTTATCATTTTGGTTTTTAAGCAAAACTGACAGAAGCACAGATCCTACATCTCTGAATCATACTGCATACAGTAAAATGATTACCAGTTAGCTCAGTTATTTGGGTGTTTTTGGCACAACTGGTGTGAAGTTTCAGTTAAGCTCCACCAGAAATGAAAATCATGCCTGAAGAGTATTCTTTCCTCCAGTCACCTCAATGGGGAGTGCTCCCAGCAGCACTTGACTAGAAATTAACACAAGAGCAACAATGGCAGCAAGCTTATGCATATATAATACAGTTTAGAAGCAAATTCTCGAGCAATTAAAAAAAAAGCACACAAAAAGCAACACCAACACTCCCCACTGTAAATACTGACAGCTCCTAGTAATTCATTTCATCACGACAGTCAAGTACTCCAACAGCATCATGCGCTGAAATGCAAGGCAGCTTTCTACCTAGTAGCAGAATTAATATAAAAAAGGACATCTATGCTGCATCAGAACAGTTAAAAATGCTTTAAGCTCATTCTGGGTGAGAGCATCCATAGAAGCAGTTACCCAAGGCCACTACAGTGTAGTCACTTAGGCCTCTGTGGCATAACAGGAACTTCTGCACTTAGAGCAAACTTAAATTCTGCTCTATTCGTACAATTCAGCAGAATTCTTATACAGTGGAAGCAAATTCACATTGGTAGCTTTTTGCAACAACAACTAGCAAAATCAGAACTCTAAAACCAGTAAGTCGAATACGATGGCAACCTGCTACAACTATTCTTGCAGGTGCAGTGCTATAAATGGTTGCCACTAGAAAATAAATGAAGAGAAATTTGAAACTGACATTACTACAACCAGTGCTACAAAAAGTAACAAGGCATCACTTTAAAGCCTCAAACACAGTTCTGACAATTAGGACCCAATGTTAGGAAGTGAGGGCAAACCAATGAATGGATCACCTGAAACAATTTGAAAGCCGTTGAGAAGAGTTTCTATTTGTGGCTGTGGCAAATTATACTTCTCCATAGCTTCAAACAAACACACAAAAAAGACCCGCAACCTTTGGGTACTTCCCTTCCACCTTGAAACAGAAGAAATGACCTAATGCTGAAGTTAATAACAAAGGTTCCGAAAGTGACATTCTCTCCCAGAAGAAAACTGCACAGAACTCAGTTTCATGTACTGCATGTAGCTGTAGAAACAGAAAGCTCACTATAGACCTGTGCAGCCACCAAGGTGTTACTATCAGAACTAGCAAGGAGATAAGTGCAAGAATCCAGTCTTCAGACTCAACAAATAAAAAGAGATAAAGAACATTGCTTATCAGGAGCTGTTTTCACATTCATAAGAAACCAATTTTTGCCAAACTACACAGACCAGGTCTTGCAGTCACTCAGTACACTGCACCCCCACAGGAACAACAGGGAATAAATCTCTGAAGAGTTGAAAACGAAGTTTCAGACAACAGCACCCAGCACATTTAACATTTAAAAAGTTAGCCATAATCTCTGAACAAAATATCAAACATAGTTACAGAACCCTGCCAGGCATCCTTGTAACACCAAAGGTGTCCTCTTTTGGGCAGCACTCACAAGTTTACAGGACACATACACTGGCAGTTTTACAGAAGTAGCTTCAGAGAAGGGGTAAGATATTCTTCTCATGCATTCTGATGACTGGCCCAAGGCACAATCCCTTCAGGGTTGCAAGGCTGTTCCTATTTTCAGATTACAGGCAGAAAAGGTAAGTGACCAGTTACCAGAGTTGTTTGTGTGTTTCATGGGAAGGCTCTGATGTCTCCCAAATTAGCAGGCCATTTTACAATTAATTACAACTGTTTCACTAGGAGTTCACCTGTAACATCATTTGAAATACTACTTATTTACCTTGACTGACAGTGAGGCCATTTAAAATAAAACTAGCTACTTTAAGTAAATTCTTTTTCTCCCTACATACACACCTCCAGCTGCAGTACAGTAGGAAATCCAAGAGGGAAGGAACTGATAATCAAGACCCAGCTCAGCTTCCTTTGAAGCTAACCAGAAGGAGTCACGCTATAGATTATCAAATTGAATTCTCTCTGAGTGCTCTGCCTTGTCTCCTCAGTGACCTGTATTCTCCTATAGAGATGCTTCAGCTCGGCCTTCAGAAAGGGTGCACAGCTCCACTCAAACCCAGGCTGGGCACTCACTACCCACAGCACCTCTTACCTGGGCACAAGAGCAGTCTGTGCTATGGAAAACCAAAGACCATCTGTTAAATTCCCATTGCTGCTTCTAATATGAGACAACTCAGCTGTAAGTTTACGCTTTCCCAACTCCACCAGCCAAGGAAATCTAAACCACTTCAGAATCCAATTCAAGTTTTCTAAGCCATGGCTGTGCTTATCATCCAAGCTGGGAATCAGAAAAAACACAGGTTAGTGGAAAGAACAGCTTCCAGATACCTGAGGGAGTTGAGGGACAAGTATCTCTTCATTATAACCAGAGACATCAGAGGCAAAACACTACCAAAGATGTAAACAACACAGTGTGAAGACTAAGGCAGAAATCTGTTTATATCACTAATACTGTCTGCATGGGCTTCACTATGTTCAGGGAATAATGTCAAAAAAAAATGCACTATTGTAAGTAAATGTTAAGTTGTGCCACCAAGCGAAGCTCAAGGCTTCCACAACAGTACTGCACAGCAATGAATGCTAAAAGCATCCCTCCACAAGGGCAACTTTCACCATTAAATTTCTGTCAAGGCCACTTCCGAAGGAGAACATCCAAAGATGTTCTGATGTACCTGAGATGCACTAGCTAGCAGGTGTGCTCCTGTGGAGATGCACCATATGTTGTTACATTTGAAGCTTAAACTGTCATGTTGAATTGCCACTTGGATTACATGATTTCCAACAGAACTCCTTAGCACAACAGCTCTTTGTAACTGCTTTGCAACAGTAGACTGCAGCGCAAGGTAAGAAAGTGAAAAGAAGTCTCCTACTTAGGAAACCATACCTTTCACACCTGCTTCCTAAAGAAAACACACTTGAGAACAAACCAAATCATGCCCTGCTCATTTAAGAGAATACAAGGTACCACAGCTGCTTTCAAACAATGGTTGTTTATTTTGAAACAAGGGGTGTCGGCATCAGATATGCTCACAACCCTAATAAAATTCACTTTAGGGATATACTGAAATACAGGTAAAATAACAGTAATTATAAATACAGCATTAAATGAGACCTGCATATCCCAAAACAACGAGTGAACACTAACAACAAAAATGTTACAACAGTAATATTTAAGTGCATCCAATTCCTAAAAAAACAAAAGAAAAAAAAAAGAAAAAAACCTCTTATTTTTATCAAACTACTCAAAACAAAGGAACAGTTTTTAAGACATTACAAGGTAAGAGCAAGTTTTAAAGAGAATGTTTTAAGTAAGAACAGAATGTCAAGTTGTAAAGAACACTGGTTTTAAGTTTTTTAGCCTGGCTACTTAGGATGAATTGAAATCCAAAAAACAAAGGGCTAAATGCCATTCATCCACACAACAGATTGGAAAACAATTTTTCTCTCTGAAGGCATTTTTCTTAAAAAAAAAAAAAAAAAAAAAAAAAAAAAAAAAAAAAAAAAAATTGCGTCATTTAAAAGTTACATATTTCAGGAATAAGACTTAAAACAGCTGCGTCTTCATTACAGCTGTGACAGAACTGGTTTCTTCAGAGTGACTGATACGATGCTGTTTTTGTTCTAGGAGAAAAACAAGGTTGATAACACACAGATGTTTACAATTGCCTGCTAAACAGTGTTGTAAGGCGCAGCCAAGGGCCCAAGGAGCTGGGAGGGAACAGAACTGGGACAGCTGACTTAAACTGGCCAAAGGGATATTCCATACCACATGACATCAAGCAGAAAAAGCTCTGAAGGGGGTGGGAGTTTGTCTTCCTCGCTTCCACAGCTCAGGGGGCTAGCTGGGCATCAGCTCAGAGATGGTGAGCAGTTTCCTGTGCATCACTTGTTGTACACATTCACACATATATATATATATAGTCATAACTATTTTCCTTTACTCTAACTTAGTAAATAGTTTTATCTCATGAACTGAGTTCTACTTTGGCGTTGGTCTTTTTTTTATTCTCTCCCTCATCCCTCTGGGAAGGAGGGGGGGGAGTAAGCAAACGAACACACGGTGCTGAGCCACCTGCTGGGTTAAACCACAACACTCTGGCCTATAACTTCTAACATAACAAAATGCTAAAAACGCAAATATCTGAAGCCAAGTTTCAGACACAGCTTAATCAGTAAGTCTTATCCAAACCGATGGATGCTAGCTGCTCACTAATGCATTTTTTGTGCCTAGACAGATATCTCTCTTTCACAGACTAGCAGTCCAGCCCTCTCCCCCGCTAGCATTTATGCCTCTTCACAGAGTATGGGCCCATGCTCCCATTAAGAGTTTTCCTACACTGCACACAGAGTTAAAACTTCATTATTTGAAAATATATTAATACCCATGCAACTTTCCAGAGTTACAGTAAAACTCCTACATAAAAACATAACCACCCCATCTGCAAGGTAGAACGCCTTTTATTTATAGCAAACAAGAGATGTCCAGACATTGAAGGAAATGTGGACATTGTGTTGAATCTTGGAGGGACTGTAAATAATTGACAGATCATAGATGTTTTCTGGGCCTAGTTCCAAGATGGTACTACTGTTTCTATTCAAATTCAAAGTGTATTTATTACACCAGAATCCCAAGAGTTTCTGGTTTTATTATGGGCAAGCATATGAGATTCCAAGCCAACTCTGCATTATATGAGGCACAGTCTTATCTGATATCGTGAGAACATTTAGCTCGTGTCCTTGAGCCATGTCTTTCAGCTCCTGGGATTGTTCTACAGTTCTATGATTTCCCATCAGCATTTCCCCATCTTATCTTCGTGGCTTGCAACTTTACTACACGAGGCTTGGTTTCTGCCTGTCTAAGGAATCAAACAGTTCTAGGATTGTCTACAGACAAAATAATCTGACTTTGAGTCCTAATGGACCCAAGTTACTTCATGAAGGAGTTTCATGTATTTGCAGGGGACACCGCTGACAGCAATGAAATAATACTTCAAAGGAGACACCAAGTGGTATCGCCTTGTTTTCAAGAGAACTTCTGCTGCAAAAAGTACTGAATCTATACACCACACTCTCTTCTAGCTTACCCTGAATTCTTAGTATTTACTGAAGTTAAATTATTTCAATAATGAGTTTGAAGACTGACACATTGCAGCACACACTTCATAAGAACCAGTACCCTGCACCTAGCATTTCCAGAACACTCTTACAGAGAAGCTGTAACAAAGAACCAAGAAACTTATACAGTATTTTATTAAAAAGAATTTTATATCAAGAGATTGTATAAAAAAAAACAAAAAACCAAACGTGGCACCGTGACAGAGTTCTAATGCAAGGCAGTATCATACCCCTTTAGATCCCTGTCTCCTTTAACTAAGAAGAGAATAAACTCAATTAATCCAGATTAGCTCTACAATGAGACGCTTGTTTTCTTGGAGTTCACACAAAACAGCAGCAGCAAGCTGAATTCCACTTGATTTCCACTAAGAGTATAAATTCACCCTTCTTTAGAATGGGTTTTCATATATTTCAATAAGGCAACCAAGGGGCTTAACACTGAGTTTTAACACTGATTATCCCCCTTTTCCTAAACAGCAGCAAAAAAACTCATGTAGAAGACAGCAAAATTTTCATAGAAGTATTAACTCCTCTCTACACAGATACTGTTGAAACTGAACCAACAGTGTTATATTTCAACAGTGATGAGAAGTTATAAAATCGTGTTCTGAAGGGCAACGGAGATGTGAAGGGTCTGGAGCACTAATCTTACAGGGAGCAACTGAGGGAACTGGGATGGTTCAGTCTGGAGAAGAGGAGACGGCTCAGGGGAGACCTTATTGCTACAACTTCTTGAAAAGAAGTTCTATAGTGAGGCGGGAGTCTGCCCAGCGACGGGATGAGAAGTAATGACTTTAAGTTGTGCCAGGGGAGGTTCAGATTGGACATTAGGACAAATTTCTTCCCAGAAAGAGCAGTGAGATATTGGCACAGACTGCCCAGGGAGGTGGTGGTGTCACTGTCCCTGTAGGTTTTCAAGAAAGCATAGATGTTGCACTAAGTGACATGGGCTAGAGCAATAACAGACATGAGTTGATGGTTGGATGAGATGATCCTGATGGTCTTTTCCAACCTTCATGATTCTGTGAGTACATTTAATTCCTGCAGCAGATTCCCTTGCAGTACACCAGCAGTCAGATGGATCTGGCTTCCTAAGGACTCCAATTATCTGTCATGTGCCACTTGGCAAGCTGCAGGCAAAAGCCTCAGGTGGTGTGTCAACCAGAGGATACTGCATCACCCACTTTCCAATTCTTCTTGAATATCCACACAAGAAACTTTCCCAGGAGCAGCAAATACTAACAAACTCATCTCTTCTGCCTCTGACAAACTGGGACTGCGGACTAGAAGATGCCTGCAAACATGAGCTATGAAAACCAAGTGCCATCATAACATCCATCTGCTCCACCAGGTTACCTAGCAAGAACACTGAGCTTCATGAGTTCTTCAGGCTTAACAGAAACTAGGCTTGTTCATTAGTAACAAGGATTTTCTATCTACCATCATGTTTTCCCTACTTCAGTCTTGATTAAAGAGTATTTTCCAGATATACTGGTAGAAAAGGTCTGCCAGAGGACTCGATTCTTAAGATGACAGTAATGGCAGGACAGACCTTAACCATCACAATGTCAGTAACAATTAGTTTACCTGCCTCTATTATGGTATTTCCTCCTTTGCAAATTAAGCACCTTTTTCTTGTGAAATGTCCAGAATTTTCGGAGAGTAGCTTTAAGCAAAAAACTTCAGATGACAAAAGACAAACCCTAGGACAATAGAAAATATTTGTTCTTTACACTCCTCAAAAGCTTTGCAACTTATAGCAAGACTTGTGTAAGTAACTGTAAGATGCAGTTCTACTCAATAAGCATAGCACAGATTTCCACCACGTGGCACAGCAAGTACTCGGTTCTGTAAGAGAACTTAAAGAACGTCCTTTAAATACCACAAAAGCAATAGAAGTCAGGCTCATATTTTCTAAGGATTAAAAAAAGTTAAACATTCACCAATCAGCAGGTGTAATTCTGTGCAATACAGCCCTAACTGACTGTTAAGACTGGAACAGCCTAAAACACTAATTTTACTGAGCGTCGTATTTCAGTGCTTCAGTATTCAGAGTGCATCTGCTATACTGTGAAAACCATAAATCTAGAAATTAGTTTTACATACACTGCCAAGATTTAAATCATAATTCCCATAGGGCAGTGCGTTTAATGATATGAAGGCATTGTTTTGCTAGAAACATTCAGTTGTGAAAGTCAAATCAAATCCTACAGAGCAGCTGAAATTTCTACTGGTTGCGGCAGAAAACTTTTACTCACTATCTGTTAAATTTGAATTGGTTCCTCAGGTCTGCCACAACTTTGCCGACCCCTCCTCAGGAAGAGTTGACTCGCAATGGCTCTTTCGAAGAGAGAAGTTTCCAATTAACCCAGGTAAGCCTGCTAAACAGAGGGCACTATTGGGACGTTAAAGATGGAAAGAATGCAACATTAATCAAGTTTTATGCTCAGAGTTCAAGAAATTGTCTACATCCAGAAACTACAGACTCTGAAGCACAGTCTTTAGTACCCTGATGTGTTGTAAGAACACTGAGGGTAACTACCTCCTAAACAATCAAAACATAAAATAAGTTAAAAATAAGCCCTTTCTTCTATTCCAGAACAAAGGACTGATGAACTATGAAAACACTGAATCCCTCTTGCAGCTTTACAACCAAGAAACAATGAACAGAACAGGAGAGATTGAGTGTGCTTCTGGAAAGCCACTACTCTATCTGCAGAGGTGAAGACGCCAATGTTTGCCTGCCTTCACCCGCAGAAACAACCTTAGAGCCCATACAATTAGGAGAAACACCGGGACATCATTCAGCTCCCTCCTCCTTTGCACAGGTGCCTGCTGCCCACTGTCCTCATGCCTCCAGCCACCTGCTACAACACTCAGTTGTGCCTTCTCAACAGCTACCCACTATCGGCCCAGATAAGCTGCGGGCAGCAGAAAGCTTGCCAAGGACAGACCAAAATACACAAGTGAAGACAACTGAGCTGCAAATAGGAGCCAAGGACCTGTACCTGTCGCTGTTTTGCCTCCAAGGAAGATGGAGAGGAGCCTTGGTGCAGCAGCTGAGCCTCACACCAGCATGCTAGTCTAAAGTAAGGCAGAGACAGAACACAAGCCCAGATGCGTGAAGCACACACCTCCAGCAGAACTGGCTCATCAGCAACACAAACCACAGCCAGCCAGATCAGCTCACTCCCAGAGAAAGTCTGCCACAGTAAGCAGATCCAAAGGTAACAACAGAGGATGCTCAGCAGCCAGATGAGCTTTGCAATTTGTTGTCCCTTCAGGAAAGAAGCAGCTATGTCCGACTCTCCCTTCCAACACCTGCATGCAATTTGAGGGACACTGTAAAATCTACACAGAGAACTGCATTCAAGAAAAGTTAAGAAAAAAGAAAATCAGATGATGCTCTCCTCGTTTTCACACTACCTCTCTACTCTCCAAAGGCCCAAAGACACTAAGCTAAACTAGGAACATTTCTCATGGCCTCTTCAAAATATTCATATTACTTAGAATAATATATCTGCACTACTCAACAGTAAAGAAGGAGAATCAGAAATGCGTTAGTAGAAGCCTCACCATTTCTTCTCCTCCCCACACCTTTACTCATTTCCTCCTTTTAACAGCACAGCCCAACAATTTCCTCCTGCAGTAGGAAGCTTAAGTTAACCAAGGGTGCAATTCCCTGTTAAGAATGTGGTCTATGACATGAGACACTTGCAGTTTTGGGAGGAACAGCACAGACCACAAAGACCCCAGACCTGAGGTCAGAGGCAGCGCTTGCCTGGTCTTCTCCAGACATACAGACAAGTTCATCGAGTACAAAACACTCAAATACTGCAAATGTGGTTGTTTAGTTTTTTTTTTTTTTTTTAACAAAGAGGGTAACTGATGATCATAGAAATTCCTTCCGTTTGGGAAGAGACAGACCCACTATCCACTCAGCTAGTAGTATTTAGGGGAAAAACACAACAACCAAAGCTTCAAGGTAGAATCTGTCCTGTTGAAGGTGTGTGAGAGTCCCCAGCTGAAAATATAGCACAGGCAGGCAGATGTGGTCTCCCACCTCATGACTGTGGGTACAGGAGATACTCTAAGGACAAAAAAGGAACACAGCACCAGCCTGGCCATTCAGTCTCAAACTTGCATTTTGTAGAACAAAACAACGAAAAACTCTTGTGAGTCATAAACAAGTCCGGTTTCTGTGTGCGCTGCAGAACTTGTGAAGCTCAACAGTCTCCCATGGGACACTCAGTGAAGTAGCTCTTGGCAGAAGCACAATCCAAGTTCAGAGGAGTAAAGTACCTGGTCATCAGACATTAACTTCCCCACCTCTTGGCTTTACTCTGTGCAACGGAAGGAAAAGAAGCTGAAAAAAGAAAGAACAGCCTAAATCCATGACTTTCAAGATTTTCTGCCTCCCAAACAACAGAGTTCTACTGTCTGGGATGCCTTTCTTTTCCGCAAACAGCAACTATCTACAGCTGTAGGAGCAAAACCTTCTCTGTACTGCAAGTTCACAAGTACTGCAAATTCACAAGTACTGCAAAATTACTGATAAGAGTGCTGCTGTCATCCACCTTTTCTTAAAGGAGCCATTTCCAACGCCTCCAACTGCAGCTCAAAGAGAGCATATTTTCTGCATGCATTTTTCTTACCAGCTTTCACAGCTTCTGCAGGTTGAATGCCACGGTTCTAAAGCCAGGTGCACCATCCCCAGCTCATTTCAGTCCATATGGTTAGATTTTATCCTTTCTTTGGAATAAACGCTGCAAGCTTAAGGATTCAGTATTTTATTCCACTGCCTTTTCTACGTAGTCCAACACTTGTAGCTTTAATGCTATACCACCGAGCAGTTAAGCACCTGGATTAATTTTATATGGATTCAATTTTTAATGAGTAATAAAGGCAGAGGTAGAACATTAGCACTTAATCAAGCAAGGATGCATTTTAAAAACTGTCCTTAGGATGAAACATTTCCTGGAGACACTCACTGATTCATGTGAAATCCAACGTCTTCACTGCTCTTTTTGAAGCATTATATTCCAGTTAAAATGTTGTAAGAGTACTGGCACCTCTGAACTTTCAACACTAAGTCACCTTTCTTAGTTTTGTCCCAAGAGTAAGGAAAGCAAGATGATGCAACAGAAGGGTAACACCACTTTTGTTACAAGCGCCCACAGCCACAGCACACATCAGTTTACATCCAACTCTATGCCTTCACATATCCAAACCAAGCTATAATAGAGAAAAAATAATATTAAGTACAGCTAAGTTGCACTTCCCAAAATATAAGATACTCATACATGCCTCCACCAGCATGGAAAGATGTTTAACTAAATGTTAGTACACTCCAGAAAGTCAAAATATTAGATAAAAAGACTGGAAGAATTGGGGGCCCCCCACTATTAAATAATAACGAAACAAACAAACGATTTTCACTGTGTTTCATTTCGGAGGAAAGTTAGCAAGGAGTTAGACTCATCCCTCACTGCTGACTACCCAGACATTACAGCACGATGTGAGTGCTGGGAAACCCAAAGCAAAACTTATGTATTAAACACTTTCTTTCCCCTTATGTTAAGAATTCCCAAAGAGACGCGTGTCTTTGAAAAGGAAGAGGATAAAATAAAGAAAATGAAAGAGAAACAAAAAAAGAGGAAACGCAAACATGCTGCAGCAGCACGGGACTGAACGTACAACCAGACCTCCTTTTAGGCAACATCCTACCTGCAAGTAGGTAAGAAAGACGCTCCAACAAGGAGCTGTCCTGGCAGAAAATAACTACAGCATCAGTAGCACTGAGGCGACTGCATACCTCAGTAGAGGTAAGAGTAGCGGTATCAGCCACTGTAGTGCAGGTAGGAGCAGCTGGGCAGCCCCTGGTAACATCCCAAGCACCAAGTCACCGCTACCACTGGTGTACGGGTGCCGTAACAGCGTTCTCCCTGCTGCTCCACGAAGTACATCCAGAAACATATTTCCCGCGTAGGTGTTATAGAAAGATACGAACTTCAAGCGTTCTCACTGTACACCTTACACAGTGATGCTTTGCTCCACGAAGGGCTCGCAGGGGCCTGCTTAGCCAGCACGGCAAAAAGAACTCCTCCGTAACAGCTCGTGGGGAACGCGAAAAGTTGCTTCCACGCCCACCCTGCACCCACCGCAGGTGGATGAGAGCACCGTTACCAGTGCCCGACTCAAGCCGCCTGCGATCTCCACGTCCCGCCCCGCAGGCAGAAAATCGACCCTCTCCCAACTGGCGGGGCGCTCCGTGCCAACTTTCCCCATCTCACCCACGGAAGACGCGCGTGGGGCCCCGCGGCACGGACTCACCCGGGGGCAGCTGGAAGTTGGCCGGCAGCTGGATGGTGGCGGTGGGCGGCCCCTTGGGGACCACCAGCGGCCGCGGGCCCCCCGCAGCGACCGCCCGCACCGCCGCGGGCCCCGCCGAGGGAGCGGAGGACGCCGCGCAGCCGGGCACCTTGGCGGCGGGGCTGCCGCACGCAGGAGCCGGGCCCCCGGCGGGAGAGCCGGCGGGAGGCTGCTCCGGGTGCCCGCCGGGCATCAGCCTGACGGGGGCCGCCGCCGGGGCGCTCATGGAGAAGGAGAAAGGGAAGGCGATGGGGGCGGCCGGCTCGCGTAGGGCCCCGCGCCGCCCCGCAGCATCGCTCGGCGCTCAGGCGCTGCCCCGGCCGGCGGCACACATGGTCACCCCGCCGCTCAGCGGCCCCACGTGGGCCCGGCCTCCCCTGCCGGCGGGAGGGAGAGAGGGCGGGCGGAAGGCGGGCCCGGGCCGCCGGCTCGTCCTACTGCGGCGGCGCCCAGCCCAGCCCAGCCCTGCCCCGCGCCTCGCAGGGCCCGCGCCCGGCCGCCGCCCGCCGTGTTTATAGCGCCATGCGGAGCACGCGCAGGCGCCCGGGATCCGCGCCGGGCCGCGTCACGGGGCGGGGCTGGAGGCGCCCCGCGGTGCTGCGGGCGTTTGGGGCGCTGCTGAGGGTACTGCCGCGTGAGGGTCCCGGAGCAAGCTGAGAGGCGGCGGGGGCACGGCTGCACTTGGGAAACGAGCGCGGCCCTTACTGGCACTTCCCGCCACACGCTGGAAGTTGTTTCAGAGAGGCGGGTTGTGCTGCTCCGCGAGGGATGGCGGCGCGACCTTCAGCTATTTTGGGGCTGTGTCTCGCTGGGTTCTGAAGCGTGCCGTGCCCACAGAGCTGGAGGAACGCTGCTCGCCTGCTCAAGGTGAGCGCAGAGCGACTGCAGAAGTCAGAGCTCAGTGTGCGATTCGTTGCGGCGGTACAAAAAGCACAACGTGCAGCCAAGAGCGAGGAAGGTGAAAAGGAAGTTTCATTTCAACCCCACTTACTACTCTTCCACGTTCTTCAGGTACAGACGTACTGAAGAAATGCAACCCTTCACAGAATCACAGTGGATGGAAATCACCTAGTCCAACTCCTCTGCTAGAGCACGTTGCCCGGATGTATCCCTTAAGAATGCAATGAAAATCATGCAAAATGTGAATAGAATGCAAAAAAAATAAAAATACAACTCTCCTCTGTGCCCTCTTCACGCGCTGCTGTTCACAGTTAATCCCTCTGCAGGAAGAAGACAAACCTCAACCATTTCTGCTCACAGCTTTGTTCCGTTTCACAAGTGTAACTGCTTTAAAATGCTGCCAGCGGAAACTGAAACAGAACAGAGCACTGCATAGTGCTCAGAAAAGCACGTGGCCGCAGCTTCATGTCTAGCAAGGTCAGGCCATACTCTCCCAAACTGCTACAGGCAGCAGCCGCACAAAGACACCACCACAGGTGTTCACAGAGGAAGTGCCTCACTATTTACACAGTCAAGCTCATCTTACCCTACCTGGACTGTGGTTCCACTGGTAGCTGTAGCAGATTGCAGAAAGCTCTGCTGTCCCACCTGCATTTGCAGCGAACCAGGTCAGACTGACAGTACCAGAGATATATATTCCTACATACAGGATCATAACTATTTAGGATTTAAGCACAGCACTTGCTGTCTTGCACAGCATCTCCTCGCCCTCATCACCACAGCTCTCCTTCCCCTTGTCTTAGCCGTTCTCCTGCTCTTCTAGAAGAAACTCAATGCCAAAATCCCACAGAGGGAGCAGAAACAGCAGCTTCTGAAGGAGGCTCAAGGAATACCTTATTGCTCTCTACAACTGCCTGAAATGAGGTTGTAGCAAAGCAGGGGTCAGCCTCTTCTCCCAGGTAACAGCAGCAGAATGAGAGCTAATGTCATTACGGTGTGCCAGGAAAGGTACAGGTTGAATATTAGGAAAAATTTCTTCTCAGAAAGAGTGGTGTGGTATTGAAACAGGATGCCCGGGGTGATGGAGCCACTGTCCCTGGAAGCATTCAGGAATGGGATAGATGTGGCACTGAGAGAGATGATTAGTGGGCATGGCGGTGGTGGGTTCATGGTTGGACTAGATGATCTTGGTGGTCTTTTCCAGCCTTAATGTTTCTATGAATGGTCACAGCTTCAAAGCACAAGAGTGGATGAAGAAGACCCTAGAAGAGGAGGTGTGGTATAGCAGGGAGGAGGCAGTCTCCACACCCCTTAGAGATCTGCCATGTCTGAGCAAATTAAACTCACATTTACATATGTGCATGAGCCTGTGTTCCATGCCTAAAGTAACAACCGGGGCATGAGTTACTTCCCACGTGCTGAAGGATGCTCAAAGAAGATGGAGAAATTTCTGTTCCAGTAATCAAAACCAGTAGTGATCGGTGACAGAAGGAATATGATGCATAGAAAGGTGTGCTTTGCACAGAACAAGTTAGATAGTGGTATGGCAGTATAGGTTGAAACTTCCTGCCAGTATTCCATCACATGCTGTTGCTGTGTCACAGATGGCAGAAGAGGGGCAGTCCGACAGAATGGCATCTGACATGTAAGTGTGTATGAAGCAAAGATGTCACTGAATTCCTCCATACAGAAAAAATTGCCCCCACTGACATTCATTGACGCTGAACATTTATGAAGACCAAACAGAGGATGTGAGCACAGTGAAGGGTGGGTGGTGCATTTCAGCAGAAGTGACAGTGGGTCACCTCCGCTGGTGTAGATTTTTACAAGTGTGGCATGCCGGCTCTTGTTCATCACTGGTAAAAACACATAGCTAATGGTGGTAACACTATTTTTAAACATTGTTATATCGCTAAGAATTTGCTCTATCCAGCTGTTAATTGCGCTCTTTGCTGTAGTTTCTATGAAAATAAATACGAGACACTACATGCATCTCTTAAAAAATAATGATAAAAAATATTGGACTAAGTTGAAATGCTGTAAGTACCCTCTCCAAAACAAACAGATGCATCTGTTATTCTATGAAACTGCACATGAAATAAAAGGAAAAGTTCTTTCTCCACAATGGAAAAATGTACTGTGATTAAGGACTGAATACCACAAAATTCCTGTCCAGACAGCAGGCTTTAACTCTTCAAACAGACTTTCATAAACTCCTTAAACTGGAAGGCAGTTCTGCATCAAACACCTTGTTATAGTTTCATAAAATTCATAGAATTGCTCAGGTTGGAAAAGACCTTCAAAATCATCGAGTCCGACCACAACCAAACCCTACTACCCTACTTCTAACAACCCACCACTAAGTCACATCCCTGAGCACAACATCCAAATGGATTTTAAACACACTCAGGGATGGTGACTCAACCACCTCTCTGTGAAGCCTACTCCAGTGCTTAACAACAGTTTCAGTAAAGAAGTTTTTCCTTACATCCAACCCAAACCTCCCCTGGTACAACTTGAGGCCATTTCCTCTTGTTCTGTAACTTGTCACCAGTGAGAAGAGACCGACCCTGCTCTCACTGCAATCACCTTTCAGGTACTGGAAGACATCAGTAACGTCTCCTGTCAGCCTCCTCTTCTTCAGACTAAACAGCCCCAGCTCCTTCAGTCACTCCTCATAGGGAATATTCTCCAAGCCCTTCACAAGCCTCATTGCCCCTCTTTGGACCTGCTCCAGCACCTCAGTGTCCTTTCTGTACTGAGGTGCCCAAAACTGAACACAGCTCTCGAGGTGGGGCCTCACCAGTGCTGAGTACAGGGGCAGGATTACTTCCCTAGTCCTTCACACCACACCATTCCTGATACAAGCCAGGATGCCGTTGGTCTTCTTGGCCACTTGTGCACACTGCTGACTCATACTCAGCTGACTGTCCCTCATCACACCAAGGTCGTTTTCTGTCAGGCAGCTTTCCACACACTCTTCCCTATGCCTGTAGGGTTGCGTGGGGTTGTTGTGACCAAAATGCAGGACCCAACACTTGGCCCTATTGAAACTCATACAGTTTACCTTGGCCTATCGATCCAGTCTATTCAGATCCTAATGGAGCCTTCCTACCCTCCAGCAGGTCAATACTTCCTTCCAACTTGGTGTCATCTGCAAGCTTACTGAGGGTGCACTTGATTCCTTCATCAAGTTCATTGATGAAGATGTTGAGTAGGAGTGGCCCCAGCACCGAGCCGTGGGGGACATCACTTGTGACCAGCTGCCAACTGGATTTAATTCCATTCACCACAACTCTTTGGGCCCAGCCATCCAGCTAGTGTTTCACCCAGCAGGGCGTTTGCCAGCTTCTCCACAAATAAAGCTTCACGTAGTTTTTTTACAACCTATAAAATCCATCTAACATTAATCTGTCGGTAATCCTCTTTACAAAAGTTTTTTATTTTTTCTCTGATTGATAAATCATAGATTACATACAAGCAGTGAATTAGCTGGAGTAAGAAACTTCTTAATATTTGCCTTAAGCTTTTCCAAAAAGATGGACTCGGCAGCATTACAGAATTAACTTAAGCATGTAAATGCAAAACAAAGGAAAGAAATACTTGTGACCATTTAATCGCATTTGTTAAAGTAAATGATTTTAATGGGAAATAATGAAAAGGTCACATCTAGGTTTACCATGAAACATGTTTAATATTAACAAAGAAGATGAGCTCTTCAGGAAAAGATGCTGAAAGAAATGAAATACTGCAGATAAGACTAATAAAAATCAGAAAAGAGAAGATTTCACACCAAATAAAAAAAAAAAGAAAGAATGAGAATGACTTAGCTGGAAATTAACGAGTAGAAGATAGGACTATAAAGGTTAAGTAATGGAATAACTTCTACAAATGTTAATTTATTTACTAATGAAAACGGCCAAGTAAAACTATGACTGGCTGTTTGATATCCTCAAATAACCATGACTTCACATTAGCAATTTGAGTAGATTTTTTTTAAATTTACAGTTGGTGTCACAGTCTGCCCTATTTCTTCTTGACTGATGATCTTTTACAGAGATGTCTTTATCTTTCTGCACCTTCAGGCTGACAGATGCCAAAGCAAATATTGCACTTACATAAGTCAAACTCTTTGTTCCCTGAGGTACCGTGCACTGCAGCTTTAAATCTCATGAAACATTCAAAAGTACAGAAGGAAGGTAGAATAAAAGAATTAGAACAATATACAAGTATATGCCTAAGCTGTAAAGTTTGCTTGGCTATACTAGCAGTACGTGAGCTTACTGAACACAGAGCTTAGGCACCGGATGAGTCACATGAAACAGAAGTAAGCCTTACCTGCACACACGCGTTGGCTGATCTGGGGAACACACAGCAGCCATGAGCCATGAACCATGAACTACAGATAGGATTTGGTGAGGTTGGAAGGTCAGGGAAGCACGCGCATCTCACAAGCTAGATTTCAAAACAGGAAAACAGATGAGGAAACTGAAGAAACAGAAGGGAGGAATAAGCACAAGCAGTCGCAGTAGGCACCTGAAAATATGCAGTTGCAAGAAACAGGAACTATTAAAATGTCTCTGAAAAAAAGATTCACAGTATTCAGAGCGTAGTCATAGGGCAGAAATACATACTTAATGCAACACTGAGATAAATCAGTGTTACTTTTCTTTTACCTTAGATTTAACATTTTAAGTATTATATAGCTGTATTAAAAGGTCATAAAGGATACCACTTGCTTTCTGCTGGAATTCACTAAAGGAAAGTGATTTCCATCGGCTCCTGGAAAGCACGTTAATAAATTTTTGAGACAAATAATATGTGCAAGAAAAAAAAAAAAGGCCTCTCCACAGCACAGGGTGAACAAGTGCATCAGGTTTAGCATAACTGCAGCTCCCCTAGGTTTTAGGAAAACTACACAGCTCAGCTTAGGAAAAAAACAGTTCATTCAGCAACTAAATACACTGCAGGCAATTACTGCCTGTTAAAATTTCAAAAACATTATAACGGCCATCACAACTGTTTTGGGACTCACGTATTTTTCTTCCTCTTCAGATTCTTTTTCCCTCCACTTCTGAAACTCACATTTCAACATTTTTTACACAAAAAATAGAAGTAAGGAGTAAAAAAAAAAAAAATCCTGATTTCCATATGCAGAGATGTAACCTATTTACGTTCCTTTGCAAAAACAACGCTGCTAAATATTTGTGAAGCATTTCAAAATTATACCAACCGTCAGAATCAGATTTTCTCATTTCTGATATGAGAATCAGTTGATGGTAAATTAAAATACTGCCTGCAACCAACAGAAGAGTTACCAGAGGGACTAAACGGGACAACATCTCCTTCCCATCATTAACACCACGCAGCAGCAAGCATAGTCTTGTGCAAACCAGTAGCTGTTTCATTGAGGAGCATGCCAGCACTGATAAGGTTGAGCAAAAGCTAATATGACTCTGCTAATATCTAAACTCCAGGTGCAGATAAGTCAAAATTGCATTGGTGTTCTCCTACTTAAGCAGAGATTGGAATTCCGTTGCTGAAGATGAAAACAGCACGAACATTCCTAAGTTCAGGTGTCAGTTGGTACTTCGTGCCACAAGGTACTTTCCAAAATTTATCTACATCTGTTTATCTGCATTTAATTGTGTCAGTGATCACTTTATTCTTTTTTACATAGGTATTTATGCCAGCTATAAGAAATCTTATTTTTAAAAATAAAAAGAAGTTTAAGAATTAATATTCTGGTGAGTGTTCCAGCTTTGCTGGGAAAATAAACCTACAGCAGAATGTTATTTTCTCCATGTGAAAAAAAGAAAACAAAGCAAACAACAACAACAACAAAAAACCCAAAGAATTTAAAAAAAAAAAAAAAAAACCTCAAAATCCACTACTGATTAGGAACATAGCAAATCAGTTTTATCAGGGTAAATGAAGAACTCTTCTTCAAAAAGCAAGATTATCTCCCTGTTTTCCTCAGAAGCATCAAGTTGCAGGAGACCGTTGGTGGTGTGGTGCACCCATTTAACTTCCACTTTCCTGTGATTGTATATTGTCTTGTATTAAGCAGATGCATGTTTTTTGGCTGAACCGTTGGCAATTCAGAATTTGGTTCACCCTTAATGCATAATGAATAAAACCATGGAAATACCCAATTTCTGAATCTGAACTGTGATCTTGTTTCCTCCTTTTAGATTCACTGATGTTTAACATAAGCGAGATTATGTGATAAAATAAAAAAGAACACCTAGTCTTAATTTTTTTATTCTTTTCATGAGGAAGAAAAAAAAAAATCTATTATTTCTCTTCACCTAACCCAGTGCTCCATCATCCCCACAGAAGCGCTTCCAGGTGCTCAGAACAAACCTACTGCATTCCAGTTTGTGACTACTGATTCTTGTTCTGTCACTGGGCATGAATAGAGGCTGGCTCTGTCCCAGTTAGACCCCTTCTTCAGGCATTGAGACACACTGATGAAAATCTCCCCCTGAACATCTTCTCCACACTGAACACCCTCAGCTTTCTAAGCCTCTCATCACAGGATAGATGCTCCAGATCCTTTGGGACGTCTGCAGCCTACATACGTGTCCATATCTCTCTTGTGGGGAGCCCAGAACTGGATCCAGCATTCCACATGTGGCCTCACCAGTGCTGTTAGCACCCAACGTACACAGCAGAAATAAAGCTAAAACAACTATCTTGTCATTGGATACTGATGAGTTTGTGTAGTATCTCAGTAAAGTGCTGAGCTATCCTAGGACTTTATGTATTCTCTTTTTGTCATACAATATAGTCAGTAGTGAAAATACAGCTGTTCCAAAAAAAAAAAAAATTTAAAAAATACACTAAAGCAAACTACACATACTCTGGTAATATATTAAAATATATTCAAAAATTAACATTAAAAAGTCTACATTCTCTACTTATGATAGAAACAGAAGCTACGAAGGGACCGCAGCATATCAGAAATGCTGTGGTACGGATTACTACAGGATAAAACATTCCTAGTACTTCCATCGTTTTCAAAAGTAATGAAAATGTCTTCTTATAACCAATGCAAATAGCATGTTGTGCCTACACCTTCCTACACTGCTTCCTGTATGAAACGTTCCCAACAGTGTCTTACCCTATTATAAATTAGCAGCCAGCACTATAGCTCCCAGCACTATCAATCTGCAGAGACGCTATAAAAGTCACCTAACATTGTACCACCAGATGTTAGGAGAGATTTCATATTTCAGACTGAATGCACAGGTGTCACCTGGAATAACTGCCAAGAGAAGGTTTTGTATAGAGTTTTATACTCGTTTCCTATAAAGTCATTAACACATACTGTAAGTGGCTGGTTTCTCCTTATTATAGGAAGTTCAGTGTCATTTTCTGCCAGATTTCACAGCACAATGTACAATGCAGTCATTAAACCAAGCATGTTTACTAAGCGTTTCACATTTTCGTAATGGAAATAAATCCAAGCGTTTACCACGTGCGTTGTACTACATTACTTACACTCCTTACTTCTACCTTTGGTGGTGTCCTTCTGAGCTTTTCCCTTCCAAAAACTTTTGTACCATTCAGCATCACATTGGCCTGTGGAATACATAAAGGACAGTATTTCACCCCAACATGAACAAATTTTACCTGCTGTAGTCAATCTCAGAAAGACTTTATGTATTTCACAACAGGATTCTCCCAACATCATCATGCAATATGCACTTCAGAAATTGCCTCTCTGCCAGAGATTTCCCTTCACTACTACCACTTTCAAGATTTCATCTTATATTTATGTTCCCAGATATTCAATCAGAATAACAGTTCTCAACTTTTTCACGCCACACACGTTTTTATTTTTTTTTAATAGACTACACAAGCTATTCTGTGTTTGTTAAAATTTCTGATATAGAGCTAGGAGAAGGACAGACATTTTGAAACTCTTTCACACAGTCCCATGAGCAGCAGTTGAAGAAACTCAAATTTTGTTTATGAGAGAAGCATTCTGAGTAAGTAGGATCTAGAATACTTCACTAACCAATGCAGAGCTACATTCAGGATTTTACAAATGCCATGGTTGATTTCTTTACATCTGATTTTAAAAGTGTCAAGTAGATTTTCCTCAAAATGAATTCAAAACTTGTTTCAGTTTCACTGACATCTAAATTACTATTGGAGCTCTTGGTGAACTGAAGAGTGTCTGTGCAGTTTGATGTGCAAAGCTGGTTTCTAATGTTTAAACCATTATCTTTTCTTGCAGTATCTCATAAATAAGTATTTGTAGCGATTCAAGGATTATTTCCCCTTCTCTAATGTTTAATAAAACCAAATAATTAAAATAAAATAGCATAAGAACAGTAAAACCCTAGCATCGGTTCTTTTGCAAGGAAATCAAATGGTGGGCAGAACTTTCATCTGAGTTTACAGAGGAGCTGATTACAGACATCTCCACCCATACCATTACTTCATCGATCAACTGTTGCCCAACTGCCAACACACCACTGCCAGTCCTGTGGTCAGGGTTCCATCAACATTTCTGCAATTCACAAGGAGATGGCAGGAATGGTGCCTTGAACTGTTTACAGTGAAACAAGCGCATGGATCTTTTTCATATTTACAACACTGTGATTAGTAAAACGGTTGTCGGATTCTGTAAATCCTCAGCTTTTCTGGGGCTCATTCCTTGATCTATTTAATGTCTGTCTCCACGTCCCAAAATTCTTGTCCAGCCAGCTCAAAAACTCCTTTGAAGTATTATGGTAGCTCATGAGAGCAGTGTTCTGTGTTTTAGTCTGAGTTCATTAGAGATGAAAGAAATCCACGGGACGGGGGAAAAGCAGATGGTGGCTAGAACTTCCCTGCTTTCTTGCTCTTGGGAATCAAGCAGAGAACATGAACTGTAATCCAATTAACTATACCCCTGATGCAAAAAAATAGAGAGTAAAAAGAAGCTACAGGCTGCTCCCAGCAGGACAGAGAACCAAAACCAAGGCACGATGGGCACATCACTGTATAAGACAATACAAGATTATAAAACAAAAACGCTACCACTTGCATCAGTAAGTTAGCTCTGCTACTCTACACTCACTTTGAGGAAAAAATAAAAATAAAAACAACCATGCAGTAAGTAAGAAAGGAAGAAAGAAGTCAGACCTCTGCTTACCTTTTGTCTGTATCTGCCAAGAAGATAACAGTAACATCAAGAATAGCTGCTACCTGACCTGCGAAAGGTACTGGTGTAAAACCTAACTTCTTCCACAGTTTCATAATTAAAGACAACTTGAAGTGCCTATTTACTTGCCAACACTAGCAGCTCTGTTAAAGCCATTGGTGGCATTAAGATGTGTTGGAAAAGGACAAAAATATCACACTGAAAAACTAGTATCGAGAAAAACTTATGGATTAAAACCATCCACTTGGAAACAAAGATAGGCCGATACAGTTGTGATAGTCACTGTTTAACTTTGTTTTGATTTTTTATTTCATTGGTGGCCAAAGACAGCCAGAAACTCACAAAGTACACAGAAACAAAAATACAACTTGTCTAAGACTTTAAAGGATCATTGTCCCCTTCAGTCCTTTGCCTCAAAGTAAATGTGATCTTTGATTTTGCACATACGCTTTTAGGTTTGGAGAGTTTTAATCCATTTTACAGATTATTTTTTTTTTCCTGAATTACACATAACAAAGGTCAGACAATATTAAAATATGTTGGCTTACTATCTTTCTCCCATCTCTTCTCCTACTAAGAGCAAAAGATACCTGTATCATACTGTTGAAGAGAATTAAGCTAAGACATTCTGAATGGGTGACACTGCTTCTGTCTGTGGTTGAGAGATCAACCTGCTGCATCAGCTTTCAGTCACCTCTGCCAGAAAAGAAAGTTGTAAGTGTATTGCTGTTGCTACAGTAGCATTTCATCTCATTCAGCTTAAGTAGTCTTCTCCCAGATAATGCTTCAGCCATAATCAGGAATAGTCAGACAGAACACAGATAGTCTGTTCCAGAGATGAGGAGAGCCTGGTACAAAATCATGGTCTTGAGTTCAGAAATCAACTTTTGGCTGTCTTGTTCACTAATGAAGATGATCCCCATGAGCTCACTGCATGAGCCTTCAGCAGCCAGTAGACACAAAGCCAGCCATGAAGTTACTCTAGTAAATTAAAGTGGTAAATAATCTGAGCACAAAGTACAGATTGTAGCCAGGTTTGACCACTTCTTCAGCCAGAGTACTTCCTCAACCCAACCTCAGTCTGCCTGCCTTTAATAATAATAAATAAAATACACACTATTAGACCTTACTACCATGAGTAGTCAACACATTTAAGAATTTCCCTGTAGTTGGTCTAGAAGTCTAAGTATAACCACCCATATTAGTTCTCTCACTATTCTTTCCAGTGGCACAGCTGCACCTCACCCAAAGGGAAATCTTTTAGTTTACTCTCTGTACACGAGGGAGCCTGCAACAGCCCTGCATCCCAGCCCTGCTCAACTAAGTCATGAAACCCGTGAGCCAAGGTATGACTCAAAATCCACTAGCACAAGACCTCTTGCAGTCTTAGTTGGTATTCCCGTCTTTTCAGATGCAGTTTACATACAAATTTTCAGTATCCAAAAGAGAAGTTTCTATAAAAAGCAACAAGTGAACAAAAGAGACACAAAGAAACAAATTTCAGATGGAATCTACTTATTGTTTGCTGTATGAAAGGCTGCCATTTCTTGAGGAAAGAATCAAGCTTTGTGAAGCCTTTACAACTATTCATGTTTCTTTGCTGTAGCTTATTATAAAATTATTTCCAAACCCAAATGCACTTCCCTAGCTCACTTTAATTTTCTAACCCTGCTGGTATTTCATTCAGAATTCAACGTCCACCTTTTGAGAAGTGCACTGACTACTCAAACACTTTTGTTGCACAAAAGAGACCGTCTATGCAGTCTACATATGCATGAACACACACACACATATATATATAATTGACACTTACCTTCCAAAACCGTTAGGTACTAGAGAAATCTGTCTGGTACAATCCAGGCCTTGATAACCAGAGGCCAGATCATAGTTAACATCCCAGTTGCACAAATCCTCTCAAGTCACACAGAAATAACAGAGGTAGAATTAGTAAGCATTCCCTGTTGAAATCACAGAGACTACAGAAATTCAGGCTTAATCAGGTTGTCCTACGGCACAGGTGTGAACAGATTCAAAGGAGTATCTCAGATGGCTGCAATCAGTCCGCCCACAACAGGTGTTGCAGTGGTCTTCAACATTAGAAATTAAGAATGTATCTACTGGTTTTCCTTTCAGTTTGGCTGTTCACACCACTCTCTTGTGAAAGAGATTTTATTGTTGTTTTTAAGTTTACAGTTTCAGCTCAGCTTTTTTATATAGTAATATTTTTGGTACCTCTCTCTGCATTACCATTTCCAAATTACAAAGGAAAGCTCTCCACTAGATCTGCACACAAGGAAATGGTATGTTTGCTGATGCTCTTTAAAATAAAAAAGCTGATAACAGCTGGTATTTTTGTGTGAAAAACAGTTTTTTTTTTCTTGAAGCATACTCACATTTTTTAAAGAAGTCACGTAAAGACAATTTAACCTGACTTCCTCTTTTTACAGATAAAAATAGAAACAACTGGTTTGTTTTCAATACTAAGGATCACCTGAAGCTTTTACACAGAAGGCTAAAAGTGTCCAACTGCTTACTTGCCCTACTTGCAATGTTGTATGAGATGTATTCAGCTGTTTCTGGATCCTTAAGAGACAGGTTATGCTGCTATTCATCAGCAGTCTACTATTAGCAGTCAGGTCAACGTAAGAATAATGCTGAAGATATCATGATGATTCTTTCAATAGTTAACAGAAAATTAAAATTTTTTTTTAATCTTTTTTTTAAGTCAGAAACTTCTGAAAAAGCAGTACAGATGAAGACTGAAACAAATTTAAAAGGGCATGCAGAAGTAATTTTTTCATTCTGAGAAATTTTAAGTAAAATTCAGTCCATAAAAGTCTTCTTTGTTTGTTTTCACAGTTTACTGGAAGTTCACTTAGGGAATTAAATATGGACTTAGGCACATTAAAAATAGCTGGTTCCCTGCTGTACCCCACATCATATTTTTTCTATTGTACCACTGTTTTCACCCCACACATCATGAAACTGGGCTGGTAGCACCACTACAGCATGAAACAAAAGAGGGTTGCTGAGCTACATCCTTATTCTTCCTCATTACAAACTACTGTAGAAAATCCAAGGCAGAATTTCACATTCTAACTTGACTAAAAGTAAAGCCAGTTGAAGAGGTGTATGATTTTCCTATTTCCTATTCAGTTACCCTCTCACTGGCACATTCTTCATCCTCTCATTCTTTTGCAAATCTGCCTGGTTGTGAGGCCAGTGAAAATACCTGGTTTCCAAAATTAAAACATACATTACTAAATAAATAAATAAAAAGGACTCACTGAGCCAATTATTAAAAACAGACAAAAATTTCTCCTGTCCCTTGGAATCCCCTTCCTGGGGAGTAGCTTAGTCAATATCAGCTGTCCTAAGACCACAACCACATCACTATCACAAGAGGAAATTCCCCCATCTCCTGTCCCTAACTAAACCTTCTTCTCTCCTTGTGCTAGGAAAAGCCATGCTGACCCAACTCATAACTGATCTATTTTTTTTTTTTTTGACAAGCTGAGTTTAGCTTTCAATCCATTTTGAAAGCAAGCTGAGAGTTTCACATCCTGAAAGCACCACCTAACAGGAGATTGCCACAAAAAGCAGCAGCAGTCCTATTCTTCCCAGCCAATTCTATATATACATCCCACAGCTTCCCATTAACTGGATTTAACAATCATTCAATTTCATAGCGGCTCACCAAAAAAAAGAATTCACTTTTTTTGATGAATCAGTGAATTTTCATGAATGAGTTTTCTTCAGTAGCAGCTTGCATGCACAGTGTTAAAATTTGCTATGACATCAGACTGCAGTCTCAGTGAGTGATACTAATGGTTTCACCACCAAAAATGAGTGTTCCAAATTTCTTCCTTCACTCTCACTGACCCTCACTCACAGAGTTAGGAGGATTTCAGTCAACTCACAAGCAGTCAGTGAAGCATCAGAGGCAGTACCAGGGAGGAAATGTAAGTACCTAGCTTGGAGCTGACACAGGAGGAAAAAATGGCACCCAAGAACACACTGGGTGTGCAAGAGTTTAGTCTGACCTAAGTCCGTCCTAGTCAAGTTCCCTGTGTCTGAGCTGTCTCTTGCCCAGCCTGGGTGAGACCCTGCTGGAAACCTTTCCTTCCTGGCTTATCTTTCTGCCAGTCTGGTTTCCAGCCTGACTTACCATGCCTCAGCCAGACAGCAAAGCCACCTCAATTATGATAGTGGAAGAGCATAGCAATGGCACCTAGCCCCAACCAGACAGTTTAGAGGTGCCACAAAGCTGTTCATTAAGATGAGATGCACACTCTAGGCAGCTTTGCTAATGCATTTGCTGAGGTTCCATGCAGCCTTCCTTTCATTCAGTCCTCATCTGAAGGAAGATAATATCCGGGGAAGCAAATGTTCATAAGAGTTACTTCATGTATGGTGCAGGTGTCTCATAAATGAGAATGACATACCAAGTAGTTCCAAGGGCAGAGGAGGAGGAAGACAACCGCACAGATTCAAGCCCAAACTTATAGTCAAATTCTCAAGGGATATTTCCAGTATCATTCCAATTTGCTTCAGTGAATCCATTCTATGGGTTTGCCTTTCTCCACCCCTCCAGTCCGCTTATTGCAGTTGCAGCCAGTCCAGAGCTGCTTCTGTTCTTCAACAGGCTTGTTCCTGCTGATGAGATGCAAACAGACCTGTCTAAGGTGGTTTAAAATAATAACAAGGGATCAACAAGTTTCAAAAATGAAAATATTTTGCACATAAGAATCCTTCTGCTATATTTAGATCAGTTATGTAGGAACTGAAGCACTCATTTCCCAGTGCCAAGCTCCCAAACCACTATGTCCGTCTCCACAATGCTTTTCACAAGAGCAGTTTTTAAAGGCATTTTTCATACCCCAAGCCTGCAACAGAACATACTGAACAGTAATAAAACTAGAAAAAATAGCTGCAGAGGTCAAACAGACATGATCATCAAGTGTATGCATTTTCCTTACAGTCCTTTTCTCCTGAAGGATGTTGACAGATAATGTGTGCATCCAACACAGCTGTATCCAGCAGTAAAATTCCAAACTATTATATATCAGAATAAAGACATTGTTCTTACTTTCAGTATTAACTTTACTTATATTATGCTGAAATGTTATAATACTAAGCCTTTTCACAATGATCTAGACATACAGTTCTTGTGAAAGCCATGTCATCCTCACCAAGCAATAAATAGTAATGTCTGGCATCTGTTAGGAAGGAAAAACGATACACTGTGGTAAACATCACAGCAAAATATTGCCAAGTTGCAAAAGCTGCAGTTTACAAAGTCAATACAGATGCAGCTCCTGAACAAAACACTTAAAAACAAAGTAGAAGAGAAAGGAAATAAGGTGGTTACAGACACACGGGTGCAGAGAGATAGCTAGACAACACAGATCGATCTGATAACCAGTATTCGCAGTATACTAGGTGTTTGTAGATGCAATCATGGTTACGCTGATCTAAAAGTTAATTGCTGACAAAGAAGGGCAATTCTACTCAACTCTTCTGCCCCAGTAATAATCTTCCCTTGCTTTGACATTGAAACTTATCTGCATATAACTACTCATAAAAGCACAATTGTTTTTCTGATATTTTAGCTTCTTTAACTATCTCACTACAAGATCAGATGAGTAACAGTGATGATGCAAGAGGCAAAGTGGGAACGTGAGGCCACAAGTGAGCATAGAATGGCTGCAGGAAAAAGAATGGCTTTTGCTAGCTGTAAGGTTTACTTTGCTTTGGAATAATACCAAATTGCAACTTAAGTGCTATCTGTGGTTTCATAGGTATTTCAGAGGGGAAAAGTTTTGTAGGTAGACAGTGATGCACTGCAGGCATTTATGAGAAGCTCCTTGCACACACGTTGGTAGAAAAAAAAAAAACAAACAACACATGTACTGCAGCTTTGAAAACTTCTAAGGACTATTGTAGAGGATGCTAGAGTCAACATCTCAGCAGCCGATAAGAAGATAACGTTGATAAAGAACATAAAGCTTTTTTTTGGTGGTTGATTTGAACCATGGTATTTCCCCTCATAAAGCACTTTACTTAGAAGATATAAATCTATAAATTTTGGAAAGGAAATTGAGCAGCGGTTTGCCACATCTGACAATGGGCCAAAAAACATAAATGAATTACATCAGTGATTAAGTAGGAATTTGAGCTGCTGATCTCAAGCATGATTGAAATAGCATAAGTGTCCCTTCTTTTGCTTTCTCTAAATCTATTTGTGTGTGCTACCTGCTTTTCCTAGAGCTGACCCTTCCCATCACCATTTGGTGGGCCTGCTCCTGTGAGCACACAAGCAGGCAGGAGGGTACCTTGCACACCAGGGCAATACTAAAATGTTTTTTTCTCACTGGGACGTGAGGAAACGTCCTCGGATTGCACCAGGGAGGTTTAGATTAGACTAGAAACAACCATTCCCTGTATCTGCACAGTCTGTGTTAACAACAAGGGAAATGGAGCCCCTTCTGGAAAGACAAACACCATGGTGCAAACAGTGATGCAGTGTATGTCTTCCACCTCATTATATCTTGGTTTCTTCTAAAATGTTACAAAATCTGAATATTCTGTATCTCTTCTTTCAAGCTAAGAGTGAAATATATATACAGTGTGTGTAAGAAGTGTTAAGGACCTTCACCTTGCAACTGGATCGACAGTCATAATAATTTTATCCTTGAAAATACTTGGAAAATGGAAAAAAGCAAGCAGCAAGAATACCAGACATTAAGAATAGAGAACAATAAATGTACATTCAATACAACAAGATTTCTGTTAGCGTATATTTTCCCAAATTGGTTTCAAGCACAGTAATACTCACAGATGTTATTTACAGGAATCTAAGTATATTGTTTCTGTGCTGTGTTTTGTTGTCACTGAGGTGCTGTATAAGAGAAATTACACCACTGGTTATTAAAAGTGACAAGATTTTCTCTGTAATCTATTTTTGGACAAATAAAACTGTATTCCCTGATTTGTATTTCATTGTATAATTTATTGTTTTTTATTTACCAAAAGACTTAATCTTGAAGAGTTTCTGATAAAATATACGGTGACTTTGAGAAATCTTACATATAGAAAGTTAAAAGAACACAGTTTTAAATGACAGTGTTATTTTTCTTCTAGAATTTAAAGAGCAATGTACAGAGTATATAAAAAAAATGAACAGAAAAAACAAAAACAAACGCTGTTTATGTGAGGCCACAGCAGAAATGGAGTATGGAGCTCTGCCTTGGGATGGATTAGGAGTCAACTCAATTATATTTGTCCAAAACTAGATTAGAGACAGTGTTGTCACTGTTAATAACCAGTGGTGCCATTTCTCTTATACAGCACCTCAGTGACAACAAGAGGTGCAGTGCAACACTGGTGAACTTGTTCTGGGTGTCAGTAGTCAATCAGGGAGAAGTACAACCAGTGCTCCACTCCGTACCAGCGCAGCCTCACCTTGAGCACTGTGTGCAGTTTTCGACATCACAATATAGGAAAGATATAGAAGTATTAGTATCCAAAGGAGGGCTACACAGATGGTGAAGGGTCTAGAGGGCAAGGTGCATGAGGAGCAGCTGAGGTCCCTGCGTTTGTCTGGCCTCAAGCAGAGGAGGATGAGGGCAGGCCACATGGTGGCCCTGCCTCCCCACTCACCAGGGAGTGGAGGGGAAGCACTTAGCTCTGCTCTGGTGACAATGACAGAGCCCAAGGGAATTTCATGGAGCTGCGACAGGGGAGGGGCAGCTGTGGGTTAGAAAAAGTTTCTTCACCAGAGGGCAGTGGTCACAGCTCCAAGCTGTTGGGATTTAAGGGGAGTTTGGACAATGCTCTCAGAAATATGGTTTGAGTTTTGGGTGGTCCCGTGTGGAGCCAGGATTTGCGTCCCTTCTAACTCAGGATATTCTACGATTCTGTGATTCTGTGATCAAATGTAGAAAGCCTCAGTTGGTAGAAGTCTCATATTTGCCTTCATCCTCATGGAGGACTTTAACCCCTTCTGCTATCTGATGGTGCAACACAGCAAGGCACAAGCCATGCAAAAGGCTTGGAGAGTGCACTGACAACAAATCTCTAAAAATGATGATTGAAGAGCCAACAAGGAGAGGTGCTTAGCTGAACCTCACATGTACAAACAAGGAGGGATTTGTCAGGGATGGGAAGATTTTGGACACCTTCAGCTGCACTGATCATGAGATATTGGAACTCTGGGAGAATAGAACAAAGCAAAAACCAGAATTACACCTGAGATTTCAGGAGTGCAGAATCTGGGCTGATCAAGAACCTGCTTGAAAGAGTACCTTGGGATATGGTCCTAGAGAGAGGAGAGATCTGTGAGAGATGGCCAATTCTCAAAGATCAGCTCCTCCAAACTCAATAATGGCCCACCTTGACAAGCAGGAAACTGAGCAAGGAGACCTGCAGAGATAAACAAGGAATTCCTAACAGAACCCAAATATAAAAATATTTGAAGCAAGGTCAGAGAAGGAATCCTGGAGGAATATACACACTGTCTGAGTACGCAGGGAATGAGTTAGGAAAGTCAAAGTCAATCTGGAGTTGAATCTGCTGAGGGATGTAAAACATTAGAAAGACTTCATGGGTTTATCAGCAGCAAAAGGATGACTGGGGAAAATGTGAGCCCAGTGCTGAATGGGGCGGGGGCCTTGTGACAATGGACACCATAAAAGCTGAAGTATTCAACACGTTCTCTGTCTTGATCTTTAAGACCAGCTTTCAGAAACCACCACTCCTAGAGACACATGGAATATTCTGGAGCAAGGACAACTTGGTGAAAGAGGATTAGATTAGGGAATATACAAACAAAATGAACTTATATAGGTCCGTGGTGCCTGATTGGATGAACCCATCATCAAGAATGGCAAGGAGGAGGATCCAAGGGACTACAGGCCATTCAGCCTCACCTTGATCCCTGGGGAAACGATAGAACAAATAACCCTGGAAACCATTTCTAAGTATATTAGGGACTAGAAGGTGATGGGGAATAGTCAGCATGGATTTATGAAGAGTAAATTGCACAATAACCGACATGATAACCTTCTATGAAGAGACAACAGGTTTGGTGGAAGAGGGAAGAGTACTGGATGTTTTAATCCCAAACTTTATGACACTTCAGACAGTATCTCCCATAATGTCTTCATAGACAAATGGATAAAGTACAGATTAGGTAATTGTAGAGTGTCATGTACTGAAAAGGAGCTGAACAATTGTGCTCATAAGGTTGTTATCAGTGGTATGTCAGCAGTGATATACCTCTGGGGTCAATATGAGGGCCAGTACCGTTTAACTGGGAGGAGTGATTGCTGCCATTCAGAGGGATTTCAACAGGTTGAAGAAATGGGCAGATACGAACCTCATTAAGTTCAGTAAAGGGAAGTGCAAAGTGCTGCACCTCAGAAAGAATAACCACACATATCAGTGCATTCTAGGATCCAACCGGCTGGAAAGCAGCCCAGCAGAAAAGGATGTGGGGATCCAGGCAGACAAGGTGAATGTGAGTCAGCACTATGCCTTTCTGGCAAAGAACAAAAGCATCCTGGGCAATATTGGAAAAACATCGACAGGAATGAGGGAGGTCTTAATTAGGTCATGGGATCAGTCTTTCCTCAGAGAAAAAAACTAAAATGGGTATCTTTCTGTATTCCTTCAGGTTGATTAGAATTCTGATGACAAGGCAGAAGTACTATCCTGTAGTTGCTCAGTCACTTCCTCTGTCCTTTATGTTAATAAGAATTCAAAAGGCTGAGGATGATGCAGAAGTGAAAGTCCCCAGAAGTATCTCCAGAAAAGTACACATATTCATTGCAAACTGTCAAAGTTGCCTTGAAGAGACAAGAATATTAAGTTATATTCAAGAACACTGATATCCTTTCTTCAGCACAACTTGGCAGTGCTTTCTCAGGTTTTATCATTTCTGCTTTGCTTTTGACATTTGAAAAATAAAGAAATCAGGAACTACAGCACTTTGCTTCTATGTTCTAAAATAAAATATTAACCTCTAAGAATTCTTGAAGAATTTTCAGCTCCAAAGAGGCTTAGATTAGATGTTCTGCTATTCTTTATTTATAGCATACATTCCTACTAGCTGGAGATTCCCTTTTGAAGAATAAAATCAGGACACAGAGATTTTCTCTATTGAGCTGCTGCACTTAGTCCCATTAGTGCAAACTGCTGAACATGATGTGAGTGTCCTCAATCTAAATATTTATATTTTTAGGCTAAAATGACAGACACTAGAATAAAAATTTAGCATCGCATTAATTTTTTTCTGGTTTTGTTATTGCGCCACTGCAACGCTGTTTGAGTACTTCATTTTCTATCAAAAGGTAGAGGCTTGCATTTCAGGTGCTACTTCTTATTAATATTCTATACAATAGCCAGTGCAAAATATAAACGGCAAAAATAAAAGTATCAGAAAAGCTGAAAGAATAAATTCAAGACAAATTTATCCTGTTAGTGCAATCCCTTTTAGGAAGCAAGAAAACTATAATTTACCCTCACATTAATATTGCTGTGTATTTTGATAACAAATTACTACTTATCAAATAGAATCTAAGTCATTAAGACTCAACCATTTAAACAGCCAGATGCTAGCTCCATTTTGCAGAAACACAAATGCCCACGGATACTCAGCGTATGGGAAATGCTGAATCACGGCGTGAAACACTGAATGATCACCTGAGGCGAGCACTGAGTCAGCCATGGGAGCACAGGTGAAGACAATTCATCTGTGTGTCCAGAAGGGGTGGAGTCTGACTCCCAGACATTTAAGGGCTGACCACCACTGGGGAAGGATCTCTTTTTGGAGATTGCACCTTTGGAATTTTTTATTATGAGTCTAGGATATAGGTGGGCATTTTTTTCCCCCGCTGTTTCTTTTCCATCACAATAATCTGTCTAGCTATATCATCTATAAAGTATCTTGGCTATAATACCATTTGGTGTTATTCATTTTGTTAGCCTTATGCTTGGCATGTAGGAAATCTCACCAAAGTAATGAGGTGACACCAAGTTTAGTTGGTAAAGATGTACTAAACCAACCACAGTAATTCTTCCTTTTGCTGTCTTCCATCTTCATCTATCCGTCTTCATCTATCAAAGCAAGGTGATTACTTGGGATTTGCTGTAACTGTTACCTGATTGCCTATGTTTTATAACATCAGCAATACAGAAACATCCTAATGTGCATTTAAAAAAAAAAAAAAAAAAGCTGTAATTCAGCCTATTATCCTACTAGCAAACAGTCCAGAGCTCTTACTTACTAGAGTAAGGAAAGTTGTTTATTTATTGGCAATTGGAACTGAATGCACAAAATGAGTGCTGTCATCACCAATGTGTTAAAGGTTTTATTTGAGAACAGCGAACTCGTAGCCTGAAACATTCTTAACTGAGACCTTTAGTCAAGCACATGTGAGCAGATGAAGCTACCGTAACATTTTTTGCTGTCCTTTGTCTTGTGAATAACGCAGTAAATCTCAATTATGAATTCTTAAATTTTAAAATAATGACGCAGCATTCTGTACTGGCCAGCTCATGGGAAGGAATGTCTGCTGACTCCTTCTGTCACCTTTCTCTTCCATTGCTGAGAATTTATGGAAATGGGCAATATTGGCAGAAAGCATAGGTAGAAACTGGAGATAGCTTACTTTTTTTTTTTTTTTTTTTTTCTCCTCAGAAGGAGTGGATAGTTGCAAATACTGCATGTTTCTCAGAAACTGAAACACTGCCCTGTTATGATGAGGAATTTCAACTCAGTCCCGAGAAGACTAAACCCACTCTACTTTTATTCCCTTTACTTTCTTTCTCAGGGAATGAAACATTAATACTTCCTAGTCTCCAGACTTGGGGCCTGCATCTTTACTACTTACCATTAAAAAGCATGAGTTGCAAGCATGAGTGTAAAGAATATTTCAGAAAAAAACCCATCCTTCTGCGTTCTTCTGTCTCAAAACAACAAAAATCAAATGCACATAAACAAAATGTTAATATGTTGGAAGTTGGAACAGAAGTGAAAGATTGAAACGTATTTGTACTTGAAGCTATTGGTGATGATCTAGATTTATGCACCTAAATTATAATTAAATAATGTTAAAGTTGTGAGTAACTCACAAGAGCAAATAAATATGCAATTAAAGAGAAAATATACCATATGTCCTTTGACATCTAGGCATATTGCAGTGCATTAAGAAAGCCATAAAAGAGACACCCTGTTGTGGTTATATGTTCTGAGACATGTGGCAGATCTCCACACAGCATCTATTTCCTTACTTGTACGCATCTGTGCTGTTATTTACATGTACTCTTTAAAGTAGTGCTATGGAGTCTTTTTCCTGTGTTTCTTTAGATCTGTTGCTGTTTATGAATACAGAAGTCCAACATTTTAAAAGTAGGAATGAAAAACCTTCACAGAGGGAAGAAAATTGATTTAATTGTCAGACAAAACTAGGAAAAAGATATGGTTTTAATTACTAGGAATAGATGTTCATATGCATGTATCTCCTTCTGTACAGATACAGTTGAGTTCTGTACACCATTCTCCCATATTTTGTGTGGAAACAGGAAGGTACTCAGAAGTTTCTCATATTGAATTTGGACTATTTTTGCAAAATAGTCACTCTGTTCATTTTATGGTTCCTCGTCTGTAGAGTCTCATAAGCCTATTTTTTCCTCCTTATTATCAAGATGAAAATGGGAGAGAATATGGAGTAACATTTACATCTTCAAAGCAGTACTTCTATGGCTGATACGTAAACATTATTTTCTCCAATACTGTGATCACCAAGATACCCCTATGCAAAATGTTCTGCAGACAGCAGCTGGGTAAGCAGAGGGTAAGAGCAAGATAAGTTATACTTGTGGGAAAACATTTTGCTGAGTTCTTGGTGTTTAGCGTTATTTCATGAGAACACTTACTGTCCAGTTAATGAAGGGGCCTGCTGCCTTGGGACACATTCACACACCTCAGCAGTTCCTAGGAGCCCTGTGTATACTTCTGTTAAAGAGCTAAGTCCTTGTTTTTCTATTTGCAGCTAAGAGGTAGCACTTTGCACAGCTGTCTTGCATTCTTCATTCCTAACAGGCTGGAAGACCTCTCCTATGAAGACAGGTTGAGGGAGCTGGGCTTGTTTAGCTTGGAGAAGGCTCCAAGGAGACCTCATCGTGGCTTTCCAGTGCTCAGAGAGCTTAGAAAGCGGGAGAAAGACTGACATCTTACATGGTCTGATAACAATAGGACAAGGGAGAATGGCTTAAAACTAAGAGAAGATATAGGTTAGATGTCAGGGGGAAGCTTTTTCACTGAGACAAAGCTGTGGTGCCCCATCCATGGAGGCACTCAAGGCCAGGTTGGATGTGGCCCTGTGCATGTGAGCTGCTGGGTGGCAGCCCTGCCCACAGCACAGGGTGGGACTGGGGGGCTTTAAGGTCCCTTCCAACCAAACTGTTCTGCAGTAAATTCAAGGGATTCGATCTCTCGCTGTCTGTGGTATTTAGAAAAACCATCAGTTTTAAGCGGAGCTGTTGTGATGGAGTTCACTCAAAGAGAATACAGTGGTAACCACGAGTCGTGGTGACGGCAACGAGCTCGAGCAAAGCAGGTTTCTTCCGTCTTACTGCTTTTGCTGTGCTACGAGTATGATACACGGCAAAGCGTGTGGGAGACAGAGGAAAAAGCCTAGGAAAGTAGCCGGCCTGAAGAGCCGCCTCAGCCCCTTCCCCTACAACTTTTCCCGGTATTTTGCCCGTCCACCTGTCAGTTCAGCAGCGCCCCGAGGAGCCCCTCCCCACCGGCAGCGCGGGCTGCCTGGGCGCGACCAACTGCCGCCACGCGGGGGGGGGAGAGGAGGGCAGCCCCGTGTCACGCGAGAGCCGCCGCTTTCCCATCTCCCCCTCTGCCGACCGTACCATTTCTCCGCCCGTCCGGCGCTGAGCGGAGTCGGGTCGGACCGTACCAACGCCGCGACAACGAGAGGGGCGACCGAGAAGGTCTGCGTGGCGCACGGCGGCTGCGTTCGAACGGCGCAGCCGACCCTCGGCCGCGCTGTTTCGGTCACGCTCCTCGAAGCGCCCGATTCCCCCTGGTGGCTCCCTTCTCACTGCTGGAAAGCGGGGCGGAGCTCCCGGCCCACCCTCGCCCTCCCCCGGCGGGTCTGGAATGGGCCATCCCGCTGCGCGACCGCCCCGCCCCCGCGCGGCCCTGTTCCCGGATCGCGGCCGCCTCCCGCCGCCGCGGGGTGTGCGTGAGCGGGCGGGGGCGTGCTGGGCCGTGCTGGCGGCAGCCGCGCGACATGTCGGTGGCGTTCGCGGCACCCCGGCAGCGGGGGAAGGGCGAGATCACGCCGGCCGCCATCCAGAAGGTGAGGGAGGGCTCGGGGCTTCGCGCCGTCAGGAGGCGGCGGGGCTGAGGCCTCGGTGCGGCGGGCCAGGCCGCGCTGTGAGGCCGGCAGGGGAAGGGAGCCGGGCACTGCGGGGCGAGCGTTGGGGCCGCCGCGAAGTAAGGCCCTGTCCCACACCGCCCCTCCCCTGCGGCTTAAAGGGAAGCGCTTATGGCCGGCGGCCGTGACGGGGCTGCTGCGGGAGGCGGCAGCGAGAGGGAAATCGCCTGTGGTCTGTGGTAACCCTCGGCATTCCGTGTTGGCGGAGGTGAGGGGGTGGGGGGGGGGGGGGTGCTTCAGTTTAGTTTGGAACTTAAGCGTAGGCCCTCGTTGTCAGGCAAGCTCCTCGCGTGGGAGCTCGTCAGCTACGATCGGCTTGTGGCTTAGGAAAGGACGTGGGTGTCGGCGGGGAGGGCGTCATGGAGGACCCGCGGCTGCACTGCGGCCTTACACAGTACCGCAGCACTCTGTGCTTCAGAAGTGAAGGTGGTAAACGCGGACCCACTGGTGGAAAGCTGCCTGCAGGCTGCAGGTCGCTGGTGTGCAGCCTGGTCTAGGGAGCTGCTTTATCACCGGGCTTGGACTAGATGATCTCTAGAGGTCCCTTTCAGCACCTACACTTCTGTCATTCACTAATGTGCATGTGGAGAATGTAGACAGTTAAGTTTTTCTTGTGCTGTAGTCAAGCCCCTTATTTGTTGTTAGTGTACTGGCAGAACCGTGGTATAGCTAAAGCTGGAGAATCTTTGTAATTGGCATAGGTAAGTTGTCAGAAGTCTTGGTGGGTTCATCCAGATGGAAGTTAGGTTATCTTGTAAAGGAGGGCATCTGTAACTTCTTCAAGGAACTATCTTCATTTTCCATCAGGAGCAGCGTGATAAAAATTGCATAAAGCAGCGCCTGTAGTCCTATCAAGCGTACAGTTGTATTCTTTCTTATTTGCTTTCCTTTGCTTTCCTCCTAGCTTTATTCATTTTTTTCTTTTTTTTTTCTTTTTTTTCCCCCCAAAGATGTCCAGCCTCTATAGCAGCAGTGGGGGGGAAAAAAACATCTCACTGGCAGTTCCAAAGTTTACTTGTATTGTAGAATGGCTTATGCTGGAAGAGACCTTAAAGCCCACCCAGTCCCACCCCGTGCCGTGGGCAGGGCTGCCCCCCAGCAGCTCAGCTGCTCAGGGCCCCATCCAACCTGGCCTTGAGTGCCTCCAGGGATGGGGCACCACAGCTTCTCTGGGCAACTGTGCCAGCACCTCACCACTCCATGTCCTGACATGCTTTTAGTATCTGTTGCCTTTCTCTAGAGAATTGTAGACTTTTTGATGAGGGCCTTCATTCAAGGCTTCCCTGGCAAGTAGTCTATATACTATATAAATGGGACTGATTGTTTTTTCCCCAGCTCTTCTATTGAATTTGGCCACTGCTATCCTTTAACGCTTGATGTTAGTACATATGAAGTGTGCCAGTGTGCAGGTGTGTCCAGGATCCTCTTAAAAGTATGCAGGTGTAGTTCTGCTCAGTGTCATTAATTCAGAAACTTGGGATATTGTGGTTCTGTCTGTGGTTCCCGCTTAAGGGCGGTGTTTCCAGGTCCAGCAATTTCGGGCGAGAACAATTTCTCACTGATTGTTCTAGTGTGTTTTGGTGAATTACTGGTTTGAATTTAGGAAGACTCACCTGTTTGTTTTATTCTTACCTGGATGCAAATCCGGAGTGGACAGCCTAAGGTTATGAGGTTTATGACCTTCTTCTGTAACAGGAGGTGGCTTTGTTAAAAGGAATAAAAAAAAAAAAGTTTTCTTCTTGTTTTTTTTTGTAGAATTTGCTAAAGTTGGATTCCTAGGGAAATGGAAATGATGTAATTACAGTGTTTGTGCTTCCCTTGTAGAATCGTAAACCTTCTTGCTAATCTCAACCGTATTCTAACTTGGAATGTTTTGTTTTCGTGTTTGGAAGAAGGGAAGAGCTTTGAGGATGATCAAGATCAGATGAGCTTTGTGAAATTCAGTAGCTGGGTGCCACGTCCCACACGTAACGGGAGGGAAGGGGTGACCAGATTTGCAGATTTAGGGTGTGACACTGGGTAGGCTGATTACACTTAGTCCTGTCTGATCAGAGTGCAGATGAGTGGATAAGACAAGAAACAAGCGTAAGGATGTGCAACTCTTAAGAAGCCAGGCTATAATTTTTTCCCTGTTTGTTAGCATAGAACATCATTATTTCAAGAACTTCCTGCAGAAGACCATGAGACCTGCTGTTTCCCATGGTTTTAGAACTTTATTTTCCCTAAAAAAGTAATTGGCCCGTGTTCATGTTCCCAGACACTTCTGAAATACTGTCTGTTGTGCCAGTTAAGCCGTGCTTTAAGAGCATATAATTGTACAGAACGTATGTAATGGAAATATGGCCTAACTTTTCAGTGTGTTTCCTCGAAACAGTCTTGTCTGTTAAGCTCAGTTTTTATCAGTTAACCATTACAATGCCTTTTATTATTGAACTGTGGGCTGTGGAGGGAGAAGAAAAAAATTATGCCCCAAATTTTGAAGTTTGTTCTTTGGTTGAGATGACATGAAGAAACTGAAAACTCACAAAACTTCCTATGAACTTCTTGTAGATCAAACATAGGTACTTAAATAGGGAACTTGATTAGTGTAGCTAGAATAGTGACTTATAACCCTTACACTGAAAGCTATAAAAGTAAGGTGGAAGAGCAAAAGAACGTAAGTAAAAGTTGGGCTTTCTGGAATACTGATTTTGTTTGTTTAAAAAAAAAAACAACTCACGAACTTTGAAGAGTAAGACTTGTAGTTGACGTCAGTTATTTTTTCCCATAAAGAATGTTTAACTTACCTCAGACTTCTTTATTGTTTCAGATGCTGGATGAAAATAACCATCTTATTCAGTGTATAATGGACTACCAGAACAAAGGAAAGACATCTGAATGCTCTCAGTAAGGCATTAATTCAAATCTGCTGTGGACCGGGTGAATTTCCATCTAGATCAGTTGCTGGTTTATTTAGCTCACCTTGAAGGAGGACCACACTGAGAAGAGTAGTAAAGTATTGCTGCAAATAATGTGGTTGATTTTTTTTTTCTTTGTTGTATTACTATCAATTCCATCACTGAACCATTGCAACTTGAATATTGGAAGTTGATAACATAATGACACAAAAATGGGGACTGTGTAACTGAGAGATCTATCTCTGTATTGTAATTACAGTTTAGGAAGGAGGTAGTTTTCTTCTCAGACCTTTCAAAATGATGTAGTATTTCTGCTAGCTGTTTACCACTTGCCTGAGAAGAAACTCTGCCTTAAGTGTGGCTTGCCAGAATATATATCATATAAATCCGTTGTCTGGTGAGATTTCTGGAGGGTGAGACAGCTGTGGACCTGGACAAATATTCCACCATGTGATGACAGATGGGGTATCACAGTGTGGCTGTTGAGGGCCTTTCTAAGAGACTGGTAATCTGGGGGGGGAAAGCTAGGGTGACAAGTGGTAGGTATTTTTGTTTCAAGGGATTACTTCTATTGATATGAGCAGAGTGTAGCACACAGTTACTATATTAAGCTGTATGCCAGCCAGTTGCATACTTGTATTCCGTTCCTGCTTGCAAGGTTGTTCTTTTGGCTCTGGGCTGGATGTTGCTACTCTGGAATCTGGCTCTGCAGCAGAAAAACAATTTAACAGTGAACATCCAAGCTCAGGGTCCTGATATGTTTGCACTCTTCTTGGTCATGATTCATAATAACATGATACCCCGCATGTAGGGACATAATAAAAAGGGCTCTCTTTCCCTAGTATTTCTGTTGGAAATGACATCGAACAGACACACTCATACTCTGACTGCCTCCTAGTGAATTCAGTTACGTTAGGAAGTGAAACAGTTGAGAACAGTCACTGTGCTACAGACTTTGTTAGCAAGACAGAAATTGTAAGGAACAGGTCAGATTTGGCAGAGAAATTGGGAAAGGTTGGGCAGTTGGGAAATGTGAAGAAAATATGTAGGATCCTAGATAATGGTACTCTTGTAAGTCCCTGGGAGTCGTTCGCATGTGTAGAGTTACATTCCAAGATCGTCTTTGTAACTGGAGGCCTCTTTTCCTTTGTTCATTTTGGTAGGTACCAGCAGATGCTACACACAAACCTGGTTTATCTAGCTACTATAGCTGACTCCAACCAGAACATGCAGTCTCTGCTACCAGCAGTAAGTACAAAGCAGCACGAAACTGTGGGAATACGTGTAATCTGAATTCATGGGGAGGGGGAGATGTTTGGAAGAACTGTCCAAGTAGTTTGTCTGCAGTTTACTGTGCAGTGAATACAAGATGGAATGTCTCTTCCGCTGTGTTTGATGTCTCATTATCTCACTGCTTGTGTTATACTCACAATCTGACTTTAAGTGGAGGCTGATATTCTGGGATTAAATATGCTGTACGTGCACGTTGTCTGGCTTGGCTTATAGATGACTTTGTTTTTTCTCAGCTAAGTTGCCTGCTATGGCTCTTGATCAGCTCCTGTGTCAGGTACTCTCTTTTTCCCCCGTACATTAGGGAAAATTGAGGAGTTCAGTTTTATTTTACTTATTTTCTGCTGGAGTATCATCTGTTCTTTAGCCTTCATGGAATGGGTTTGGGTAGATATCAGCTTTGAGGTACTTTAGGTGAGTCTCCTAAATTCTCTACTTCTTTTAACCTCAGTGGATGGTGGATAGCAATAATATATGAGAAATAATGTTGCGCGGGCTTATCTTGAAACACTGCATAGCTTTAGAAATGAAACATTTGTTGAATAACACTTGCTTCTTTTTAAAAAAATCTGTATTTTCTCTGAATCTGTATCGCTGAGCTTTTTATTTCATAGGATACTGCCAGCTTTTCCCCTTCTCTTCATTGTTTATGGAGTGGTGAAGAAAGATACAATAAGCATTAAAATAACTTGCTATCTGGTTGTGGGTTTGTGTTAATCAGAAAGCTCTGGGAGTTCATTGCAAGTAACACGAGGAAGTTCTTTTGTTTTTTAGTAATAAGACTTTTCTTGAATTAATATAGTCTTGATTCATTTCTGTAATATGAAGCTAAAAAGAATGTCTATAAAACAGCCATTCCTAGATACTAGTTCTTACCAACTGAAATTGAATTACTTTTTCTTTGGTCTCTGGAGAAGTGTTCTCCAATCATTGCTACTAGCGAAGCATCTTTTCAAGTTGGTACCTAGAGGACTATAGAAACAGTGCTTCATTATGTCCAACCTGTTGTGCCTGTAGATGCTTCTCTTTTTATAAATCCAAGCTTGTAGCTGTGGGGGAAGGGAAGGGAACCTTTAAGAGGGCTGTGTGTGTTACTCAACTAATATGTTCTTGGAGGCTTAATTCATATCCTGGTTCTGATGACAACTGGAAATGAATTTGACCTTATTCTAGTCCCTAGTGCACAGCCCTGTTCTTATAGTTGAATGTGGTGACATTCTCTTCTTAAGGAAAAAGCGAGGATAGGGCCATGAAAGGTTTTGCAGACCAGGACTGAAGCGCGTTTCTGCTCCACAGTGAAAGGGATATTTTTCAGCAATGACAAAATAGTGCAGCGTTTTTTCTCCTTTGAATAACTGGATAGGGAATACAAAGGTAATACAAAATTAAATTTAGATGTTCAGTCTTAATGGAGTGTAGACACTCTCACCTACCTAGAAAATCTTAGAAGATTTGCTTGAAATGGGGTAATTTAATCAAATAAGAACAACTTTTTGTTCAAGTTTTCAGAAAAAAAATCATTCTTTAAACAGCCCTTATCTTCCCAGTGAATTTTAGCCGTGAGAATTTGGGAACATGTGAGCTACTGCTTGTTTAACATAAGATAAACTTAAAGCTTGCTCCATTTATTTTTTCACTTAAGACCTAAGGAAACTTATGAAGTGTTCCATTTCAGTTCACCACATTTCTGTGGCAGCATTGGAACAGTCTTACCAAATTCAAGTTTTGTGACTGACACCAGAGAAATTTCCCTTTTTATTTTTTTTTTCTTCTCGTAGTAGAATGTAAAAACTTCATGGTATTGCTGTTGCAGTAGCTTCCCACGTAACTTAAGAGGGCTGGCCTCTGGACAGCTTGTGAAGTTAGGTTCTATCTGGTCTGATCCTACCTGGAGTATCATTCTCCTGGTAAACTACATTTCTTCTGTTGTTTGAATTTTATCTTGTTCTCGTTTTAATCAAATAAACACTCAGAAAATTTCAGAACTTAATGTTTACTTTCTGTAACACATTCTGTGTGTCAGAATTGAATTGAAATTAGCTTGCTGCTTTCAAAATGAGTAAAAGATCTAAATGACCAGATTCATGAAAACTTAATACTGGGTCCAAGTGGTTTTGCCTTGTAACTTCATTTTATCCTCTGATAGTAGTCTGTAGGTCTAACACTTCAGTATTACTTGGGAAAAATGTTTTTGTACTGTGTTCTTCTTCACCTTTTGCCTGGATTATTAAAGGTAGTTGCTGCCTTCTTCCAGTCCTTTGTATTAGACAGGTTGGATTTTATATAAAAATGAAAAAAAAGAAAAGCTACTTTGCTCCTTGACTGTCTTTCAGAGTGCGCTATTGTAATCAAGTGATCATACATCTTTTCTGAAATGAGCTTGGTATTTCGTGCAATGAACAAGTCTTATGTTAAGCAGAATTACAGCACATCAGCCATGTTGCACAGAGAAATGCTTTGAGGGGCCTGGAAGTAAGGAAGAGTTGAAACAGATGAAGTAAGCATTGCAGGCTGTGAGTGAAGAGAGCTGGAAGGACTTTAAAGCCCCGATGTCATAATGAAGTTCTTGTTTGCATTGTATGCATCGTACATGTTTTGTATGAAATTGTGTCTCTGGAATACGAAGCGAACGTGAGGTTAATCTCCTTGAGTTGACCAGCCACAGTAGTGGTAAAGCATTGCTAAGGGTAGTGTCTTCTGAGCAGGATGGGAGTGGTGGCTAAGTCTGCAGTTGATGCAACTTTTTGTTGCCTTATACTGAGTTTACAGGTGCTTTCCTTGGACAGAAGTGGAAAATCTGTTTGCCATCACCATATTGGGTAAGCTTCCCAAAAAGAGCTTGTGTTGTGTTCCTTGCTATACGCTTGTATTTGGTTTCCTTTGGTCTGATTTTAAGGGAAGTAACAGCGAAATATGTCCTTGAACTTTAGAGACCAAAGATGCAATTAAAGGTCGTTACTGGGACTTCCAAGACAGTTGCCCTCCCCAGAATAGTTCTGTGCATGGAAGTAATACATTCTGAACTGCATGATATGGTGTTTGAATGTGAATTGTTCTAAACTAAGGGGAGATTTCGGTTAGATGTGAGGAGGAAGTTTTTCACTCAGAGGGTGGTAATGTGCTGGAACAGGTTGTGGATGCCCCATCCCTGGAGGCATTCAAGGCAAGGCTGGATGTGGCTCTGGGCAGCCTGCTCTAGTGGTTGGCGACCCTGCCCATGGCAGGGAGGTTGAAACTTGATGATCTTTGAGGTCCTTTTTCAACTCATGCCATTCTGTGATTCTGTAATATCTAAAACCACATCTTGTCCCCTCCAACCTTTGTTTTAGTTCTTAGTATTTCTTGAGAGAATGGCATTAAAAGGTCATTGCTGACTGTTGAATGACAGTAGACTTACCTGCTTAGGCCTTTTTCCTCTCCTGTCCTGTTGCTTTTTACCAAGAATTTATAAGAGAGCACCCTGTAATGATAACTTTTCCTGAAAGGCATAGAGGGGGAGTTTTGTTCTGCACTTGTGTGTGCGTTAGTGGTTTTTATAAGAGGCAGATGTAGAGGTCTGCAGGAATTATTAGGGAACTTTGTTGGTATTTTAAACACAGAAGTTTCTCTGAGTTTCTCTTAAGCAGTGCAGCTTGCCTTCAGCCAGTACATGGAGCTTTTGATTCCACAGTGTACGTCATGAATGTCATGAAAACGAAGGCTAATGATTATTACTAATTTTCCTATGGAAGTGAGTTTACACCCGTAGCAGACTAAATTCTATGTGAAGTGACCTGCAAGAAATCTCAGTGCTTGACTTACAGGAAAATATATGCATCTCATTTTTTGTTTTTTCTTGACATCAGAATATTGAAACGTTCATTAATAAAATTAATAATTTTTTTCTTGCTTGAGAAACTTGTAGAACTTGTGATTCTTCCATCTGTGTTTTTCACGCTGTAGTTCCCATCTTGTCACAGTCCAGATCATTATTGTTACTAAATAGTTCTAATATAAAATGGTGATATTTTTTAATAAACACACACTGTCAATAAAAACTGAAACGCTGCTTACTTCCAAAGGACATAATCAAGAGCTAAAGGTCATTAAGCAACACTACCGGCACCTGAGTAAAGCTCTTCCTTAAGCTTAGTGGAGTTGCAAAATGACTTACGTCCCCAAACTTTCTTACTGGAAGACTGTTTTTTTTGCTATTTTTGTTAGGGAGGGCTTTTTTTTTTTTTTAATAATTAAAAGAGTTGAGCTGGCTGAATGGGAGTCTGTGCTACAGTATTTTTCAAATGGGTGCTATTCAATATATGTATCTAACGTACTTTGAGTGTTAGTAGCTTGTAGAAACAGTTTGGAGACACGGGGACTACTAAGGCTCCAAAGTTGCACAGTATGCACTCTGGTTTTTGTTTCGTTTTTAAGTATCCTTCATTCTACACATAAAATTGACCTTAAATATTAATTTCTTCCCCTATTAGTATATAACTTAAAATTTGCAAGTACAGTTGAAGTTACAAATGTGAAAGGAATACCAAGTTAATGAGATTTGTATGCAGCTGTATACTAAATGTTTGAGACAGTCTAGCCGTTATGGTATGATAGTGGAAAATGTGTTAGTGGTGGTTTCTTTCCTCATGATCACAGCTGGCATCAGCCCTTGAACTTTGGGCTTAGTTCTTCACATAGTGAATAACAGGGTTATTTTCCAAACAGAGAGTGAAAGCAGTAGGGTATATTATTCTGGATGAGCCTTTCAGAACCTGAGTCCACGCAGGACTCAAGTTCAACTGTAAAGTGAATTAATGGGCAGTGGAGTGTAAAAGCAAGATTCAATGTTGCCTGTTATGAGGCAAGTGAGCTATTAGTTGGAAGTGGAGCAGTCCAACTAAATATTGAAAAATCACTTTTCAAAAAATATAATAATTTCTAGAATACTTTTTGCAAGACAGACCTTAGATAGGAGGTGATGACAGGAATGCTAACCGAGTAAAATCTCTGAAAAAAAGAGGAACGGTGTGGCATTCGTATTCTCCATATTGAGCAAACCCTCCAAGGAGGGTTTCTTTCACTGTCAGTGTCTGTGCTCTTTAAAAGAGGAAATGCAGATCCTTCTGTTTCGTGTGAAGTTAAACAGGAGAACAGTTTCCCAGCTGCTCTTTGAATGAGAGGCAGCCAGAGCTGCTCTGCTTGGCGTAGGTAAATTAAGCTTTGTGTTCTGTGTTGTTACTAGAAATTATCAAGCTGGTGCAAATCTTGAATTGGTAATAGCTAACTTATTTGTGCTTCCAGCTTCCTTAAAGAATGTTGTTTCTTACATTGTTTTTTCCTCTAATTCTTTTTATAACTCTCAAAAAAAAGATATTTGCTCTGCTTTGTGAGCCAAAGGTGCAAGTGGTAAAACCACTGTGATGATGTCTGTAGCCTGCAGTTTGCCCAGTGAACCAAATTTCCTGCAGTGTAGGTTCAGTGAGTTGTTCCTCACCAGATTGCTTTGCTGGCTCTCTGTAACATCAGCAGTCTGTAAGTTGTGCTGTATCTTTTGGGGCCAATAGAGTCATCCTTCTTAAGCAAAAGCCAAAAATATGAAATCTGAAGTTGTGGGTCCCCATTTTACCCACTTTTCCAGGTTGTTTTACTCCTGAAGAGGCTTTTAAATGTTGGAAATTAGTCTGGCTGTTGGACAAGTTTCCCATGCCCTTTCCCCTGTTAAGCTGATGTAACCAGTGCTGTACTCTCACCTGATGTGATTCTGCTGTGTAATGTTTCACTGTTTTTGTATGATTAACCTATCTGGAGAAATCAATGCAATAGTTAGGGAGAAAGGGGGATATTCTCGTTCTGAGTTAGTTCAGATTGACTGTGGGACTGTGTAAGTGACTATGTGAGCATACTGGGAAGCGGAGAACAGCTGCAAGAAGTGCAACTGGCACTTCACTGAAGATGCTCTCATTAGAATGTGGGGTTTTAAGATGTTATGTTATAGGTGGATTCATAGACTGCTTGAAATAAGAGGCTCACTGTAACTTCTGTAAACTACTCCTCATGTATTGCTAATCAAGAGTGTCCACATGGGGTGCTAGTGCACTGTGCACAGGAAAACTGCTGACACTGCCTACAACTTCTGTGTCTGATGTAGAAATCACTAAACCACAACAACCAATTTGATTAAGGTTATGCTCTAAAATGTAATTCTTGTGCTTCAAGATGTGATTTGTCTTCCTTCAGTACAATATTTGTACAATACGTTTCTGTCTCAGCCCTGGACAGCTTGCTGAGCATGGTACAAGGCACTCTGGTAATATCCATGTTATTTGTACAGTGCAAGTCCTTCTGACTGTACAGCTTTGCAGTTTCCTTCATTAAACTTACATCAGGTTCAGCGAGATTCTTTGTGCTTTAATTGAGTTAAGAATTACACTGTCTGAGAATGAATAGAGGTTCCTTTTATTTATTTATTTAAGATATTCTCAGTACAAGAATACTCTGCACCATGTAGAAGAGTCATAATCCAATTGAATGAATCCCAGTGTCTTCAGATCTTGGAAATGTATTCCTTTATGGTCTTATTTCCCACTTTGACCCCTCAGTAAGTTTTCTGCAGTGTCATCACCACCTATGAACAGGGTACTATTCTGTGAGGCTGGGGCAGGTGCTGTGATACCAGCAATGTGGTATTAGCAGGCCAGAGTATCTCCAGGGATAGGGTACTTTGCTTTGCAGAAAATGCTATTTGAGGGCTGAAAACAAAGGTGATTGATTAAATCACAACTTACAGCTCCTCTTAGAAAGATTAGAGGACTTTTGTGTTCACGCTGCGTGTACCTTGTAATTGTTATTCTGAGACAATTCCAGGAAAATTGAATTGGTAGTAGTGTCCTTTCAATTTCTATTGCTATGTGTATTGATTAGTGAGACTTTGTTTTAGCATATGCTGAACGGTATTTCCTGACTTGTACATTTTTACTGCTTTAAGTTTTTTGACTGCTGAGTTAGTGTTCCATCATTATGATACATAATCAAAACCTTCAGCCTACTATTCATGGTAAGAAAAATCTGGTATTTTGGCATGGGGCAGGAAAGAGATGATAGATAAAAGTTCCAGATGTAGAATCCCACCATTTTTGTTTGATGTCTTGCATTTTATTTATTTCATTGCTTAGAAGAAAATCATCAGTAAAATGCAGTTTAACTGTTGTTACGAGTTTGTGCCTTCAAATAACTTTTAAGACTTGTTTGCTGAAAACTCTCAGCTACAATCCAATGTTTATTTTTCCTGTCTCTCTTTTTAACTTACAACTGAAGGCCAATTTCAGTCTTTTCTCTAGTTTAGCTTTCCAGAAATAGGCAACATAGTTTAAAGTTTTTTGTCATGCTCTGATAAATTATAAATGCTTATAGTGGCTGTAAATTGCAACTGTGTTTGGGAATGTGACCCAAAAATAGTATTTAGCAAATGAAGCTAAGTCTGATGCTTATCTTACTTAGTTTTCTAATTTAATTCTTACTGCTAGTAAAATATTTTAACGTTTTCTACTTTGTAATTGGAATAAAATTAACATAGATTTTAATTTTCTTTCCTTTCTGTCGTTTATTCAGCAAAATGAAGAAGGTAGCCTTACCTCTGGTTCTTTCAACCTAACTACATTTGGATGTAATCTCATCCAAATGACTGAATGTATAGGGTTCAAGTTGAGTCACTTTGCCTTCTCAGTTTTTTTTTTTCTTATTTTCATATTTTATTCAAGTATTTGTCTTTTGAATATTGTGTTCATTTTGTATTTTTGAAGGTCTTTATCATGCTTACTGCATATTACCAGGGATAGTCAATTTCAAAAAAAAGGCGAAGTGACCCAGGTTTACTTTCTTTTAATTAAAGATAATTTAAAAGAAGTTTTACTACTTCTCAAAGCATGGAGTAACTTTGATAGAAATAGGGAAATTGCCATTTTAAAACAAATTTTTCTTCCTTTCTTTTTTCTGTCTGCAGTAAGCAGAAAGATGCTGTGGAGGAATTTCACAGGGGAATAATTATATCTGCTAGAGACACTTCTTTTTAATTGCTATCAGGTCGTGATTGGTTTATGACCCTGACATGAAGGCTTACAACACCCTTTAAAATATTATATATAATCTAACTCTGTTTCTGTTGCATATATATATGTGTAATTATCTCCCAAATCCTATTTAAACCTTGTTCTCGTGTCTTGTGTTGATGAATTCCTCAGGTTTATGTGATTTATATGGTGTCTCACATGCTTAATGTTATTCCTCAATTTATTGACTGTTCTCCTGGGGTTTTCTTTGTTGTTAAGGCATAAATTGGATGATCTACTTTTTCTGTAGATCATACATTAAATTGTATTTCTGACATATCCTCTTACGTTCATTTCCTTTCTCTGTAAAAATAAAAATCTGTCATTTTTGACTTGTTTCAGGTAAAAGAAATTCAAAGTCTTTAATCACTGGTTCCCTGTCTTTGGAGTCCTTTTGCTTTTATAGTATCTTTTTGTGATTGCTTTCCCAAAACTAAATGTGTGTCATTATCACAAATGCCATGGCATTTTATTTCTTGTGTTTTATGCCTGACTTCTGTTGAATCAAGCACTGAAGATGATCAGAAAGTAGATATATGTATTTTGAGTGTTTTCAGTGGAATTTTTCTATTTTTGTCACACAAAGCTCTCTAGGTTGTTGACAGGTTTTGGTTTTTTTTGTTTGTTTCAGATCAGTGTTTGTTCTTTCAGAAGAAGAAATGGCTCAAAATACAGTGTTATGGTCTTACTTTTTCCATTTGAATTTACCTGGCACAGTTCTACTTGTTCTTTCCTTTGTAATATTTAGCAATTAATATTGCAGCATCTTCAAGTATTGGCACTTAATATGCAGAGATCTCTTGAAAATATTTAATATTGGTTTCTTCTTTGAACTTTGTGCACTTTCTTTTTTCTTCTTATAGGGTAGTTTCTGATCAATGAAAGCATATATCTACATCCTGTACTTAGCCTAAAGGCTTTGTCAGAAAAACTTGTATTAAGAAGTTTTTGTTGCATATACACCTAAGTGTGTTTTATTTATATTTTTGAATAGAGTAAAAAGACATAGCTTCCCTGTATTGACAGTTTACTAACTCATCTCTTTCATTCTTGGAGTTTTATCATTCTCTATTTGGTTTCATCAATATACTTGTAGCTTGGAGAGCAAGGTTCACAAATCTGAGGGATTTGTGGTTCCTAGAATCAGTCTTACTACTTATTATGAGAAGAGTATAATGTTCATTACTTTCTAGCTATCCCATGGTGTAATTTTATATTAATGAAAGATTACATTGGACCTTCTTCTTAAATTATTTTCAAGAATCTGAAATGGATTCCCACAGGTCTTTGGGCTGTTGGCATACACAGAAGCTCTTCCAGAGAGGGCTGTGCTGAAAGTAACGCCTCCTATTATGTTGGCTCATGGCATCAGAGGCAGATGTTGGTGCTGTGGCAGGAGAGGTTGAACCTTCCCACCAGTATTCCGTTACACTTTGTTACTGTGTCATAGATGGCAGCAAAGGGGTGATCTGACAGAATGGTATCTGACCTGGCCGTGTGTATGAAGCAAAGGTGTGTCATGGAATTCCACCATATGGAAAAAATGGCACCCATTGACATGCACTGATGCTTACTGAACATTATGGAGACAGATGGTGGATGGTGGTGAGTGCAGTGAGGAGTGGGTGGTGCGTTTCAGCAGTGATGACAGCAACATACTGCAAGACAAGCCATGTTCTGGGTGGCCAGGCAGGTCCGTGACACCACAAAATGAAGGGTGTCTTGACTGTTTCATTCACACAGCAAACTGTACATGGAGCTGAATATCAACTTCAGTTTGTTGGAAACAGTAGTGACAACATTGGAATATCAGGAAGCTTTTGCCAGGTGAGTCCCAAGAATGCTCACGCAGGAACAGAAAGAACACCATATGCAAGTTTGTCAGGACCTATTCAACCAATACAAGGCTGAAGGTGACTGTTATCTTGATCCCGTCATTGCTTACCAGTGATGAGATGTGTTGTCACCACTATGAGCTGGAGTCAAAACAACAGTCGATGGAGTGGCAAGATGTGAATTCCCCATTGAAGAAGAAAGTTGAAGCTGCAGCCCTCAGTTTGTAAAGTGATGTTCTCTGCCTTCTGGGATAGTAAAGGAGCAATCCTTCTGGATTTCCAGGAACCTGAGCAAACCATTAGCTCTGACCACTCCATTGCAACAGTGGCTAAGCTGAAGGCTCAAACCTCCAGGGCCAGGCCAGAGAAGGAGACAACCTTTCTTTTGCGACATGGTAACACCAGGCCACCTGGGCGACTTGTTCCTAGCAGTAACACCTTCATAGCAGCTGGGAAACATTGGGTCGCCTTCACTGGTACAGGTTTTTATGAGAGAGGCGTGCACGGTCTGGTTCATCACTGGCAAAAATGCAGAACTAATAGTGGTGACTGTTGAAATTACTGTTTTGTAGCTGAGAATTTGCTCTATCATGTTCTGTTGTTGTGCTCTTTCTATCTGTTGTAGTTCCCACAGAAATAAATAGGAGGCATTACTTTCAGAGCAACCTACATGCTTATTTGCATTTTTCTTCATCTTCCTCCTCAGAAAAGCCTTTCTCTGATTTTTTTTTTTTTTTGAGGTATTTTTAAAAATATTGCAGGGAAAATAATACTTGCTTGAGGTATTTGAAAAAATGTTGAGATAATCGATCCTGTTTCATCCCTTCCTGTCTCCAGGAAGTGAATATGTGTCTATATTATCCATGAGTATTAGAGCCATACAGTATCCCAAGCTGGAAGGGACCCACATCATTGAGCCAACCCCTGGCTCTACGTATCACCACCCAAAATTCGAATCATGTTTCTGAGAGCGCTGCCCAAGTGCTCCTTGAACTCCAGAAGCTTATGGCAATGCCCCCCACCCTCCTGAGGCAGAACCTTTTCCTAACTCCCAACCTGACCCTCCCCGATGCAGCTCCATGCTATTCCCTCTGTCCTGTTGCTGTCAGCAGAGAGGTCTGACTCTTGCTTAGTGCTCCTACTGCAAGTTTTCCCATTTCCAAGGCAAAAAAAAAAGGGGTCCTGCTTTACACTCAAATGTAAAGATTTGCTTTTTTTCCCCTGTTACGCTTTGTCATTATGAACATCCTTATGAGCAGGTCTAGTGATAAGGAGGGCTGTACTAGGTAAGGACTTGTTTTTCTCTCTAAGTTCTTTCTGTGAAGAGAACTGTGGAAAAATATACCCATCACTGTCTTCCAGGAAGGGGTTGTGCGTGAACTTTGTGGACAGGGTCCTCAAAAGCCAGAGGCCAGTGTTTTCACTGCCTCATAATTTTTATTCCCCTGGAAGCATTTGGTTAAGGTGCACGGGGAGAATATTGCAGTCTCACAGGAGATTTTAACAGGAAAGTGAAGCTGTCTACCAGCAGTTTCTGTGCCTTTTTACATTGCCGAGTGTAGAACCTAATAATAAATTCCCCCTTGTATTTGTTGTTTTTCTTGCTCTCCCTCTTTGAACTCTCAAGGTTATTCAGTTATTTTCCTCACAATTTCATTAGGAAATTTGCCAAAAACATCCTTTCTAGGCAGCTGTCTCTGGACCTTTGGAGGCCAGCACTAATGTGCTTTCAGTCTGTAGGGGGTGTTTGGCACAAAATTATGAACTAGGCCTTCAGCGCTTCGGGGGAGAGAGGGAATCTCAAACATTTTACCACACCCAGGTGCAAATTTTTGCTTGTCTATGAGCATTTAGAGACTTTCATCTCTGGTTGTACCTGCTTTGTCCTGGTGCAAGGTCTGTTCACAGCAACAAACGGTTGATAGGAGAGAATTATAACGGGAGAGTTATTTTCCTGTTGCGCAAACGCTGCTTTGAGGGAAAGCTTTGTGTGGGAGGGAGTAATTCTAGCAGTCTTAGAGTGTTGCAATATAATTTTTTAATGAGGCATTGATTTGGTTTTTATTTATTTTAAAGCAGTGCTCGAAGGTACCGTGGTGCTGTCTGCTCGCAATACTTCATGTAAAATTGATGGAAATACTAAATGTTTTGCCCAAATTAATACTGAGTTAAACATACCAGAAAAAGCAAGAAACGTTTTTCAGCGCTTTCTCATACGCCGCTTAGCGATATAGGCAACTGCCGTACCATATGTACATATAATATATTTGTCAGCCTAACTGCTTCTCTTGTTTGACTAAACTGTCTCCTTCCAGCCACCCACACAGAATATGCCTATGGGTCCAGGAGGGATGAGTCAGAGCGGCCCCCCTCCGCCCCCACGCTCACACAACATGTCTTCAGATGGACTGGTAGGTGGGGGCCCTCCTGCGCCACACATGCAGAACCAGATGAACGGCCAGATGCCTGGTAAGTTTTTCTCCTCTAAGACATTAACACCAGCGTTGCTTAGCAACTGGAACGACATGGGGGCTCAGGGGATACTAGATTGTTGATGACAAAACTGCTTTGAATGCCCCGGAGTACGAGCTCTCTTAGAGTTTGTTAGCTACAGAGCTACGTGACCTGTATTCAGTGTTTATCAGGCTGCCCTTGGGCTTTGATGTAGCTGACACACAGCATTCCTCTGATGAACAGAACTGGCTAAATTTAGTCTGTTTGAAACCATGCAGTACAGCTGGCTTTAGAAGGCTTATTGGGGAAAGGTATTGGCCTGTGGCTGACTGAATGCAAATCCTTCCATAAAAAGATAATGTGAGATCATCACAACCAGATAATTAGATAAAATAGATACATTTTACCCACATTCGAAACTCACTCTGTAAGTATAAGGGAAAAAAAAAATAATTAGATCACTTCTGTACAGAAAGTCACCAGTTGCCACTAATCCTGCGTTCTTTATTATTGAAGACATGTTGAACGGTGAGGGATTTGTAAAGAAACAGCCTCCAGATTATTGTTCTAGGCATAAATTTTAAGTCTTTTTTTATGCTATCCTGTTTTGTAATAAAAAGAAAAGTGCTTGAGATGTCAAAAACAAAGCAGTGAAACAAGATGATAAAATTCTACATTATTCCTACCAGTGCTGGCTTTGGGCTAACTATTCCCTTCAGCAGTCAGATCAGAAAGGAGGGAGCCCTGGAAAAAGCATGCTTCTTTATAGAGAGGCTGTTTTCCAGAATTTCCACTCATAAAGTCATACTGCCTTTTCCGTGAGAGTTGGCTTTCAACTTAAAATTACATTCCCAGGATTGCCTTTGTTCAGGACCCCTTCATATTTTTGTATGAAGGAACTTTTCATGCAAAAGCTCTTCAGGGTTTTGATTCTTCCAGGAAAGGAAACTGCTATCAAAGGATCTTTGTCTATTCAACTCTGTGGTCACAAGGATAAGCTCTGTGGCATGTAACTATGCAAAACTTTAGCTACAAACATAATGATAGTTATGGTGTCTGATTTGTGTTCCAATCTTGATAAAATTGACCTGATAGTAGCAGCTTTTCTGAAAAGAGTCGCTTAATAGCATCCAAAAGTCTTGTGACAGCAGTAAATAATAGAAGATCTAGAGAAGAAGTGAGTTTCATTGTATGTGTTGGTCATTGTTTGTGCTTGGAAACAGAAAGTACAATATATGCTAGCTCCTTAAGTAGGGCAGAGAGATTCTGGTTGAGGAGTCTTCTATCCATCTAAGATCCATCAGCTCCCATGGAGAATAGCATTGCTTTTCACAAATCAGTCTCTTTGACCCTCTAGTGTAATCATATTATTGTTATTATAATGATCTTTTCCAAGGAGAAGGATTACTAAGTCACAATGTGAACATAATGACTTCACTGCAGAGCCACAGGGGAGAAAAGTCACTCCTTAAACACACATATTTTGTAATTAGATAGGATAAGAAAAGAGTGCTCATGAAGATATGTGAAAGGTAAATAGATTTGTTTGGGTATTCACCTAGACAAATGCTTAAAAAACAGTTTCCAACTAAGCTTTAATTTAGCGTTTCTTCCCAACATATACCTTTTTTGAATGTCTGTTCCTTCCCCTTCTGTGTTTAAAGTTGTCTCTGAGGATGTGAAGATAAACAGCTTAGGATGAGGGCATCTCTAATATTGGGAAGGCATGCTAAAATTGCTTCATAGTTACACTCTGGAGAAGGGAAAAGAGAATCATCTCATTAAGTGGATATCTGAATGTTGTTTTGCCTTTAGTGTTTGCTAGTTTGCCTTTATGTGAGCCTTTCTGTATTTTGTAGATGCATATTTGCAATTATTTATTCAGTGTATGCATCTGCTTTCTCTTTATAGGGCATTTAGCGTAGAATTGCATAAGATGCTATATGATAGAGGTCAGATACAGAACTTTACGTAACTGAAGAGGTGATCTGTCCTAAAGGAGTTGAGTACAAGACACGAGAACCCAGGGTCAAAAAATCACAAGTTGACTGGAAGAAATAAAATTCAGGCTTTTAAAATTACCAGCTAAGGATTTCTGGTAGGCCTCATCCAAGTAGGGGCTTCCAGAGGACTAAGTATGGGTGGAAGGGCTGATGGGATGATTAAAAGAACTCTCCAGTAACAGTCAGTGCATAAACTGCTGAAAAGTTCTGCCGCAGACCTCTCCCATTACCTAGAGGCCAAAGGGTGATTTTTCTCGCATTTGTGTTCTGGCTAATAAACAGCCTGAAGTACTGCTGAGACCCTTAATTGCTTCCCCTGACAGATAAGTGTCTGTATCCTCTTACTGGTGAAGACAGTTAAGACAAGCCTTTTTCAGCCTGTAGTGGAATTTAATGCATCTGTACCTGTGACAGATGATAGGTTTTACCTGAAAAAAAGAACCTTGTGTGAAGAATTGTCTTCATTGAATATGTGATGCAGATTAAGGGTAGTGCATGGATTTGGAAGGAGATGATAAAAAGGATTTTGGTGGTCAGATTATCTCCCTGATTTCTTCAGCTTGTTTGATAAGTAGAAAGTTGAAAGCTAAGACCAATTCTAGGGTTCTCTGACCTTTACCTTGTCAGTAGAAGGTGTCCTTCCTGAATAATAGGTGCTCGTATGTCTCCATCAAGTTCTGCCGAATTCTTTGCTTCCTGCAAATGTAGTCTCAAATGCACTTACAGCTTAGCCTCGGGACTAAGATGCTGTCTTTTAGCAGTTCAGAGTTAACTTCAATTTTATTTAGGTAAGATGCTTATTCCACTAACTTTAGTTTAACACAGGATCTAATTAGTAAAGCACTTAAAGCAATTGCTTTAATGGCAGATAGGTACTTCTTGTCCCACTCATTCAAATTCCTCGTTTCATGTTCTTCATATTCATTCACGTAAGAATAACTGTTGTGTCCGTACATGCAGGAGAACCTCCGGAAGTATATTGGCAAACTGTATTAATACTATTTCTCAAATGTGTTCTTATTTTTCATTTGCAAGGTTTTTTTCCATGCTATTATCTTAGCTTTACCTCTGTCCTTTTACTCTAGCTCTACACTAACAACTTCTGTTCTTGATCCCAGAACATGCACATGTCTGATATTTCCTCTGCCCTGTTTCTTGAGTGCTTTCTTCTGTTTTGATGCTACCCTAGACATTAAGTGTAAAATAATTTCCCTAAGGGGCTGGTTTATATGTTCAACAACTTCTCTCTTTCTGTCTTCCCTGTTCCACTTCTTATATTGCTGGTTTTCAGAAACGTATTCCACTGTGTACTTGGTGAGCTCTCTAGTATCTGTTATAGACAATTTCTTCCTTAAAAACAAAACACTTCCATGCCCTTACTTTCTGGCACTAATCCTGCATCTTCCTTTTCTTAGGAAATTATAAATAAAGGAAGTAGTCTTCTCACAGTCCTGTAATAGTTGCTTGTTACCACAGTCTGGAGCTTTTTTTTTTTTTTTTTTAACTTTAGCTTTACTTCAACAAGATGATGACATGGGTAGTGATGATCTCCTGCCTCCCTGTTGTCTCTGTAACACAGTTAGACAGTATTGAATGGAATGGACAGTACTGCTGACTGTAGTTCTCTGTCATGGTAGTCATCCTATTTACTGACTTCCCCGCATTTGTGGAGGATCTGTCTTTGCACAGTTCAGCAGTCTCTGCGTATCTTGTTTTGCAGGAGCAGTGAACCTTTATTTTTCCCTTCGCTTTCCTTGATAAAATAAGCTTGCACATTCATTTCAGCAAGGTATCTTGAAAAGGGCAGGAGGATAAACATTCCTAAATGTGTTGTATTTAATAGCTTTTATTCAGTTCTGTAATTTGGTGTGAATGTATTTTTGCCTGTTGTATGGTGCTTAATACAGAAACCTTTTTCTCCCCCTGCTTTTCTTTTTGAAGGACCTAACCATATGTCTATGCAAGGACCTGGACCTAACCAACTCAATATGACAAACAGTTCCATGAACATGCCTTCAAGTAGCCATGGGTCGATGGGCGGCTATAATCACTCAGTGCCATCCTCACAGAGTATGCCAGTGCAGAATCAGATGACCATGAGCCAGGGACAGCCAATGGGCAACTATGGTCCCAGACCAAACATGAACATGCAACCAAACCAAGGTAAACGAGGTGCTTGTTTGTTTCTGCAAAAAAAGGAAGCAGCTCGCTCAGGCTTTTCTTAACAGAACTTTCCTTGTAGATTTCCTTCCCTAAATGCACATGTCCCACGTTTGTAGGACTCCACATCTCTATTCTTCAGTGTGCTGATGAATTTTTATATTTGCAGACACCGTTTTGTGGTGTTCTGTGAGAAGGTGGGATTAAATCTGCTTTTATGGCTTGTAAATATGAACTGCAGTTTAACTTTTCCAGACTTTACACTTCTGTTAGAACTGTTTGAGTTGATAAAAATGTATCTGTACTCTTCATTCTCTTGGGTGAGCTGAAAAACTGAAGTCCTAACATTTTTGTACCTAATTAATCTTTGTTCTTTCCTGCATGCTGTTTTTGCTCAGAATCTGTTAATTATAGGAAAGGAAATTCAGAACCAGGACCAATCCTCTACTCTTTTCATAAATTGTCTTTGTCTGTATGGGTAAAATTCAAAACTAATTTTATAACTAGAATATTTGGATAGCACTGTTCACAGTTTGGCTGTTGTTGAAGTGGAAGGACATCACTGAATTAAAATATGGTATTAGAGTCACAGAAGACCAAATTACTAAATTGCATATGTACTACTTATTTGTATGAACGTCTTCGAGTTGGCAAACAAGGTATTTTCTGCTTAGCTGTTTGTTTGTGTCTACGTTGAATCCAGGCATACAGCCCAGTAGAGGACAAACTGTAGAAGCAAGAATTCTGCATACAGCTTACTGAATTGGGTTTGGGTTTTTTATGTTGTTTTCCTTTTTTAATCTGTATGCACTTAGACTTATTAGCTGAAGTGTATGACTTGAGGGTTTTTTTTGTTGTTGTTGTTGTTGTTTTTGTTTTGTCTCTGGATGTTTTTTTCGTATTTGTAGGGTTCTTTTTCACGTGGAGGAAAAAAAAATCTTCCAGTGATATTGGTTCTTATCACAATGTGGTCTAATTGGAGATTTAGGCTCCACTTTGTTACATGGATACCATTTGTTTCTGAGGTACACAAACAGAGCAATTTGTACTGATCTGTTTGATCACTACATCACTGAGAGGTTCAAAGCAGAGGAAAGATGAAGTTGAAATGAAACTAAAAATGAGTCAAGATCAACCAGCTATTTCTGCAGCTTTCTTACCAGTAGTGAAAGCGGGAAGTCTGATAAGTCTTCTGTTACACACATTCTTACTGTCATTTTTCTTAAATTTTAATAGCAAATTAAAAGAAACAGTAGGTACATAGCAGAGGAAATCATTCCAAGTGCGAATATTTTTGACTCTCGGAACTCTCAGGTTACCTGTGTATTCTGTGCAATACTCAGTGGAGTAATTTTGTAAGCATTATAGGATGCTTTATAAAAGCCCTGCATATTTGTTGAAATTTCTTAGTTGCAGAGAGTTAGCAATAAATATGCAGCTGTTTTAGTGAAGGAATACATCAGCTAAGTTGCTCCACAGAAAAAAACTTTGTATGTATCTTACAGTTTAGGACTTGTGATTGGTCCATCTCAAAACAGTGTGTAAACTCTTCCTTGTAATATTCCCCTGTTGTATTTTCAGTACTCTGTCAAACTTGGAAGTTGCTCATTAGAAGGTAAGTAGAAGAAAATACCTAAAAGGTTTTTGTTCTGAACAAATAATAATATTGAAGTGGCTTTGGGGAATAAAGCAGTGTCTAACCAAATTATAGGTTCAAGAAGAAGAGCAAAATAGTCTGTTGGAACATGAGCTGATAGTATTGCCTGCACATAATGTCATTGGAAATCCTTCTGTCTGGTTAGGCTCAGGTTTTTACATCTATTTTAAGGCTGCAATTTTTGTGGAAGCTCCACAAAAATGGAGAGTTGTTTAGGACAGAGGGGTGAAAAGCTGCATTCTTTAAAATGTTAGTGTTGCACGAAGACATCAGTAAGTAGAACATTTATCGTGTAAACTGTGATGTGGTTTGTGTTGGAAGAGACCTTTAACAATCAGCTAGTCCAGACCTGCTTTCGAGCAGGGATTTGAAACTGGTTCAGGAGTAATGGAGCATAATGTCATTGAGTCCAAATTTGTGCATGCTTGCATTGTACTGGTAGCTAAGTTTTTTGATGTAGGAATATTCCCAGACGAGTTTACTTAACACCTTTCCTCTGACTTCTACTCTTAGTTGTTGTATTTTGAGATTCTGTGGCAAATTAGTGCAAGCATTTTTGTATCTTCTCTCATGGCTCCTGGACAGGAGGGAAGGAATTAGCAGGCAAGTCTGCTGTATGTGGTGAGATGGTGATAGATAAAAGTAGGCAGTCCAGATCCAGGCTGACTTAAGCACAGGGACTCAGCTAAGCTAATACAGTTACTGCAGGATTCTGATTTAAGTGATCGAGCAACGCAACTAGAAAATGCATTGGGGGGCAATTAAGGAAAAAGTACATTCTGCTCAGAAAGAAGCCAAATTGCTTCTTATAGGTTCTTAATGATACCAGATATAGTATTTGCAGGTAGGCTAACAGTCATGTGTTGCCGTATGGATACCGTATGCAGAAAGAAGAGTTGAACTCGCCCAACTGGTGTAGGGTCTCTCTAGCCATGCCATACCCTTTCCTAGGAAGTAGCGCAGATACTGGAGCTGCTCTGTCCTTAGTGGCTGGCTCTTACATGAGCCCAGCGTGGTTCCACTCCTTCTGGTCATGTGGGGGCACAGGTGCAGACAGTTTGCCTGTGCTCCCTGGGCCAGACACACCCCTTCACCTGGGTGCTCAGTCACAAACTCAAGCTGTGATCTAACAGTTCCCCTGCAAGGTAATAAATGGATTGTGACTTCCTGATTTCTTGATCAGGACTGTGTGCAGCCATTCAAAAGCAGAAATAAAGCAATATTTTCTAAAATTCAGTATTGCTTCTAGGAAGCATTTGTGAACCCATGATCACACTTTGCTTCTTTTCTATTGAAAATGAGTGATTATACTAGTTCTGTCAGTTAATAAGAGCCCTAACTCAGTACAATGTTAAATATTCCAAAAGTTAAAGTCTTAACATCTCAAATTGGCTATTATAAATTCGTAGATATTTTTGACCTTAGTTTTGCACTGTATGGATTCCTGATCTGTAAAGGACTGAGTTGGATGGTGAGATTATAGTAGTACCTAATTTCACAGTAGTATTGTGAAAGTATTTTCATTATGAAGATTTAGGTAATTTAGTTATGAATGCTATAAGGAAGCCCATGAATAAATTAATAATTGTCTTCACAGTTGTGTTTGAATAGGCATGGCATCTCACACTCAGCAGTTAGGAGGAAACAAAATACCGAATGGCTTTTCAGTGAATAAAATCTACTGTTACTGAATGAGGCCAGGACTTGTAGAAAAGAAGAGCCTGCTATCATATAATAGAAGATGACACTATAATACACGAAAAGGTTTGATCTAACTTTTGAGTGGTTTTAACATGTTTTATGTGCAGCTTCTAGCAAACCATCTTACTGTATCTACACATTTTGAGACGTGTGGTTGGTACCAAAAAAAAAAGTGCTAATTAAGGAATTTAATACATAATATAGAATCCATTGTGGAATTTTCTTTTGGTGTACTCTTCACTGGTTTACACTAGCTTTATGATATACTAGCAATAGGAACGTGTTAAATGAGAAACAGTTTTCACATTGATAGTCAGTCTTGTTAATAAAAGAAAGAGGTTTAGTCGTGTAGGACTTAAGAAGCAGAAAATTTTAAGGGAATATTCTGCTGGTGACTTGATGAAAAAGCTGCTGTAACAGTCTGGGACATCTGCATGGAATATTGACTGCATTTTCAGAAAAGACAGGAGGCAACAGGATCTGATTGACTGAGGAGGAAGCTTCGTTTTTGTAGATGCATTTCTTCTTCTGTATGGGAAGCTACTTACGTTGAATGTAATTCTTTAACTCTTGCCAATTTTTTACTTTTCAGAAGGGAAGTGGAAGTGCAATTTTCTGGAACCTGAAACTAATAGGAAAATTCCTCCTATTTATATTGAAAATATCTTTCATGGTCATAGATTGATGGCTCGAATGCTTTCAAGAATAAAGACCAAGAAAGTATTAGACAATCTTAGAAATGTTGTTTCTCAGATCCTTGCTAGAGTTCATTCCCATGCAAGAAGTGCTTGAAGCAAGTGCTGAACTCCATCAGTTATTATTTAATGAGCATTATACATTGCTTAGGGTGAGGGTGCACGACTGGCTTCCTTTCAGCAGCTGAATGGTACATGAGAACGTTGTGCTGACTTAGTCACTTGCAGAAGACCAGTTGTGTAGTCTGATGCTGAGATTTTTTTAAGGAACGTTTTCATTTATATGAATTTATAAAAGTTCCATGAAGTTTTAGAGCTCTTTACTACAAGCAAACATGAACAGATGACAGGGACATTTGACTAGGCTGGTGTGTAATGCCATATCTCCTTTCATTGTCAATAGAGTCAAAGGAGCAGGAACATGGGAGCATCCAGTGTTATCTGAAATAGAAACATGTTCAGGATATGAGAGATCAGGATAAGATCTCTTCTGAGGTTGAGGATCTTTTATGAATTTCTTGCTGTCTCTTCATTCCCATGTAAGCAAAGTCTATTCCTTTCAATACCTGAATTGCTTTACAGTGGCTTTACAGGTGCCATGAAGTAAGCAGGGCAGTCTCATGTTTTGGAAATACATCCTATTCAAGAAAAAGAAAATTGCTTCTGAATGCTGAAGTGCTGATGTGCTACTGCTGTCTTTGTAGTGTGTCTAGCTGTGGATGTCTAGATGTGGATGCTGCAGTTCTCCTGTCATGAAAAATAAAAGAAGACATAAACAGATGTCACATTTGTTCCTTAACAGACATTAAAGTGAACAGTGGATTTTTTTTTTAATGAGATGTTTTTATATTCTTAATTTTCCTAAAATGACACCTTAAATAATGGTTCACTTTAAGAAAAACTTTGTAGAAAAAGCAAGTATGGAGACATTTCTACTGCCTTTAAATACAGACTAACATTAGGAGTAGCAAAAACTGTATATCCTGAAAGTCTTTTGAGAAACTAGACTTGGTCAAGAAAAATGAAAATTAAATTTATCCTGGAGTTCTTGAGCTAGCTTTTGCAAGAATCGTTAACATGTATGTTTCAAAGCAAGTATTTACTGTATTTTTTTTTTTTTTTAATCCCAAAGGAAAAGAATGACAGCAGAAAAATTTTTGCTGAGGGCTGCTGCATTGCTAGGTTTACTTTTTGTTTGTCCAGCAGTGGATGCCAAGGTGAGATTTAGCACCTGTCATGGCGTGTTTTGCTAATACTCTGAATGAGAGTATCCAATAGCTTTATTCATGTCTGTGCACACAGTGATATGCCATAAGAAGAAACTTTTTTTTTTAGCAACAATATGTGTATAGTTTTGAAGACTAGAGAAGCAACAGCTTGTTTTACCTTTTTAGTATAGCCTTTCTCTTAGCTGTTTGAATGGAACAGCAGAGCCATTTATGAGTGTGTTTCCTCCTTGCTCTGCTTCTCCTCCAGAAGTTTCAACTATGCTAGCTGTTATACTTGTCCTCTTGTAGCATTTGCCACCAGTTGTCTGAGTTTCAGCAGAAGGTGAGGCTGAGGAGACATTTGAAACTGCTGAACTTTTGAGCAGCTCATTCATCTTCTGTGTATTACTCAAAATTTATTAGGTTTATGTAGGGCTCACTTCTCGTTTGCTTTTTTCTCTCCATTTGCTGTGTCTGACAGATAGGTTGTTAGATTCCTTAGGTAGTTTCTTGTTAGGAAATTGCCCCAGGAGTTGCTGGATTTTTAAAAAGATCTGTAACCAATCTATTTTTATGTAAATGTTAGTACGTTTTCTTCCTTGCGTATCAGCCCTCCATAAGAAATGCTGGCTGGAACAGGAACAGGCTTTTTATTGGTAGGTGCAGAAGACTACTTGGACTGAGCAGTTGAGCAGCATTATAATGTAGACTCTTTTTAATTAGATTTTACAGGGAATAGTTCACTTTCCACCTATTGTCTGACTTGTTTGTACATTCACTTACTCTGTAATCATGAAGAGAAGGGCAACAAAACTGGTGAGGGGTCTGGAGCACAAGTCTTACGAGGAGCGGCTGAGGGAGCTGGGATTGTTTAGTCTGGAGAAAAGGAGGCTCAGAGGAGACCTCATTGCACTCTACCACTTCCTGAAGGGAGGCTGTGGTGAGGAGGGGGTCGGCCTCTTCTCCCAGATAACTAATGATAGGACAAGAGGGAATGGCCACAAGTTGCGCCGGGGAAGATTTAGGTTAGATTTGAGGAAAAATTTTTTCTCTGAAAGAGTGGTCAGGCACTGGAATGGCCTGCCTAGGGAGGTGGTTGAGGCACCGTCCCTAGCGCTGTTCAAGAAGCGTTTAGATGAGGTGCTAAGGGATTTGATTTAGTAGCTCGGTGGGTAGGGATGGTGGTAGGAGGATGGTTGGGCTAGATGATCTTGTAGGTCCTTTCCAACCTTATGAATCTATGATATGGGTCTACATTTGGCATTTTTCAAATTAGCCACATTCTTCACAGACCCTACAATATTATTATTTCCTTGTATCTTTTTATTCAGGCTTTTTTCTCAAGCCAAACCTCTACACAGTGTTTTCTTGCTCTCTCTTTTGGGCTTTGTGCAGGTAAGATATTTTTGGCCCTCTGAAATTAACAGCTCTGTTCATGATCATGATCATGTTCATGATCATGAACTAATGATCTTAGGTTTTTGACTTAAGCTTTGTGAAGGGGTTCTCTTGGTTACACTTGTCATATAAGCATCATATAACGAATAAATATAGCTTCATTTTAGGCTGTTTTCAAAAGAAAAAGCAAATTCAGAGTTCCTCCACCCCTCAAAACTTCTGCATAAATTCGTTCAGGTGTGTGAGATTATGGAGAGCGTGGTTGTTCTCCTAGATATCTTTGTAGTAAGAGGGAGTTGTGAACCAAACTGGAAGGAAGCCAGGCACTCAGTTATTAACACAATACACAGTCTGATGCAGGGCAGTGAATTCTCATTGTGGCTCTACAAAGTGTTAATGAAGTTCTAATTTAAAAAGCAAACAGAAAACCTCTACATTGCACCATGGGGACCCAACACATTTTATCACATTGTATTGTGACTAATATTAATATTGTTAATTAACAAGCTTTCTTGAGATCTAGGAATATTATGGCAAGAAGTTTTTATTTTTTTAAAGGCTGCCTAATCTTTCTCAGTTCCTCTAAACAGAAAAGCAGTGAAATAGAATGATCTAAATTACTTCCTCGTTCAGAAGATCAAAATGAAGCATATTTTTAAGTGAAAAATAATTACAGTATCAAAATATAAACCTTGTTTTAATCCTTTAATGTCAGAACATGGAAGCTGTCATGCTGAAGAGTAGAAACAGAGCTAGATCATTTTAAGAGTGGCCAATATTTATCTTCAGAGGAAAATTAAGGTTAACGGAATGAAGGCTACTTCACTTCTCACCGAGAGATTCCACACAGGGGTTTAATGGGCTTAACTAACACACATTCATACCTTTAATTAATTTGGCTTAACATTCTCTTGTAACCCCACACGGAGAGAGGGCCTAAGTGCCTCTGTATTCCGTTCCGTCTGTAAATCCATTGTTGGTACTGACTGTACCTAGCTAGTTTTGGAGCACTGCAGTTCCTACGTAGGACTTACTGCTAGTGCTCTAACACCTTGTTATTAAAAAAAAAAAGAAGAAAAAGAAATGCAAAGGCAGAAACCAGCACACAGAACAAATAGATGCCAACTTTTTTCTCTTGGTGTGGACACAAGGTGTGGCTGTTCTAGTCTGGTGTTTTGATTTTTTTTTGTTTGTTTGTTTTGTTTTTTGTTTTTTAGTGGGACTAATCACCTTCTGTGTTGTAAAGTTACCTTTACAAAATGGGCGGTGTGCATAATTTTTTTCAGTTGGCATATTGTGAAAATAGATTGTTAGAAAATGTTAGCTCCTTGTCACAACTCTTGTCATGTTTTAATACTGAAATAACTTTTCTGAGAAAGTGAAGAGGCTGTTCTTTATTAAAAGTCTAGGGAGCTGCTTTGGCAGGGGGTTGGACTCAATGATCTCTAGAGGTCCCTTCTAACCCCTACAATTCTGTGACTGTGAAAAGTTTTATCAGCATAACCTACATTCACATAAAATAGCTCAGTCATCATTGTCATTGCCATATTGTGTCAGTAGGTCGTTCTTGAACTGTCTGTTTTCATTACTGGTTAACATGTCTCCAGGTTCAGCCTTAACCAGATTTTCTTGGATGATAGAACATGGGCAGTCTCTTTCTGTGGTTCACAGAAATTCTCAGCAGCTCAATATGAAAGATGTTTGTACTAGTTTGTGTGGAACTATTGTGTGGTGGGCAGAGCGTATATTCTTGTGGATCTTCTGCATAATATCTGTTGCATGATTGTCTGACTCAGTTGTGTAAGTGGTTTGCCTTTACAGGCTAAATAAAATTGTTTGTTTTGTGATAACAGCTGGGTGGTTTGTTAATGGACTATAACAACATCTAAACTTGTATTAAAACTATGCCCTGAGGAGTTCATAGTGTTAATTAATGTTTCTAGCACTTCTCAAGGTTTCACCATCAGGTATTCATCTACGTTTTCTTTGCGGGTTTTTAAAAGAAACATACAAAAATGAAGAAGATTTCAGTTATTTATGTCTGAGTAATTCGTGTCTGTAATTCAAAGACAAGTCCAGAAAGCAGTCCTACTTAGCATGAGTTCTCTTTCGTGACTTGGTTACCAAATTCAATGTACACAATTGCATAGGAGCAGAGACAGCCAATCTGCATGAAAGAACTACAAATAGAGACTTCTGCTTTTTGAGTTAGAGAAGACATATTTGTTACTTTTCTTTCATAGGTCCAATGATGCACCAGCAGCCTCCTTCCCAGCAATACAATATGCCACAAGCTGGTGGCCAGCATTACCAGGGACAGCAGCCACCTATGGGAATGATGGGCCAGGTTAACCAAGGCAATCACATGATGGGTCAGAGACAGATTCCTCCTTACAGACCGCCACAGCAAGGTAGGACTTCACTTCAGTGTTCTTACATCGATTTTAAATACCCATCTTTAAAATTATTTTAAATCACTTTATTGCTGACACCAAATTTCAGTGAAATCATTGGATGTCCAGTTACAGACTTTGTTTGCAGGCTGTTTTTTCAGTTGTTGTAGCATCAGGTTGACTGGTATCACAATTGAATACAAGTGTTTCTTTTGTTTTGTGTTCTTTCTAACAGAAAGTATCTAAAAGTATGCATCTCGTGCTGATGCAAATTCTGTTTCAATATTAAAATGATAGGTATAGAAAAGGAGTGAAGTACCTGCTTGGTTCTGAATTTGCTGTTAGAAAATGGAACAGTATTCTGCAGCCTTGCTTTTTTCTTTTTTTTTTTTCCCAGTCCTTTTAGAAAAAAAGTAACTTTATTTTTAACACTTGGTGCTGTTGTACACGTGTTCCTAAAATGATCTCAGAAATGTAGTTTGATATATATGTGCTCAGTCTGATGCAGCCAAACTGTATGCTTGTTTGTGTGTATAAAATACATAGAGATGTTTGGGTTTTTTTTTATTTTTTATTTTTTTTTTAAGTTAAAGAGATTACATATTGTAAATGCAACAGTATGGGTGGGGAGTACATTTGAGAAATATTCTCATAGTAAAATCAGAAAATAGCAGGCTTTATAATAGAGAAAACAAGTTATTTACGTATTGACTGGTTGTGGTTTTTCAGGCCCACCACAGCAGTACTCAGGCCAGGAAGACTATTATGGGGACCAATACAGTCATGGTGGACAAGGTCCTCCAGAAGGCATGAACCAGCAATATTACCCTGATGGTAATCTCTCATAAATGTTGACTTTCCCATTTTCTATACCTGCCCAATATTAATGCAGACGTATGCCCAAAATTAGGGAATGGGGCAAGAGTAGTAATGGAATATGGTATCTCACATTTACAAAAGCTTCCAAATTCAGAATCGTTCATAGAGTTTTAAGTTACTATGAGTAATTAATTTTAGAGTATGTAATTTGTAATACTCCCATTTGAAACTATTACAGCAGTTTTAGTATTTCAAAGTGAAAAATCTGTAATTGGTGTATCTAAAAGGAGGGCTCTTTAGTATGTTTTGTGTAATTGAGATGAATTAAGTCATAACTTCATTATAAATAAGAGAAGGGGTGATAAAGATTCTACTGAAATTGAAGAACTTGCTTAAGAAATGTGTTTTTCTGTAAATATTCTGTATTTTAACTTAGTGCTTAGTTTCCGTGACGCACAAATGTGTTCTTGCTGCTATTGATACGGGCATTCAGCATAATTTTCACAAAGGAATAAAGCAGTCCCTGCCCTGAGGAGCTTGTAATTATAAATTGTCTTTAAGAAGTTCCCCTGGGGCTTTGGAGACAAGACTGTAACTTAGAATTGCATAGACCTGTCCTCCTACCTTGTGGAATTACAGTGCTAAAGGCTATTGCATTGTGTTATAAGTTAGAACTAAGTTGCAGTTGACCTGGTTTTAGTCTGGGCAGAGGCTGGGAGAACAAAAATGTTGAGTCATGACTACTGTGAGAACCGTGTGTGCCACATAATGCTTTTTTAAGAAGTTCAAGGAATGTGGTAGATGTTAGTGTTTTTAAAACAAACATACACAAAGCTAAGTGGTGTAATTGTCAAAGCTATTACTCATTGCAAATAAAAGGGCACAGGTTAGTTATCCGAATTCTCATTTCTGTGAAATTAAGATTGATTTAAGATAAGATCTAAGCCATGCTTATAAGTTTACATGTATTATTTTTGAAGATCTGCGTGCAGACTTCTTTTACAGTGTGCATAGCTCAGAACTGTTAATTTTTATGTTATAAACATGAACTGGAAATGGTTACGATGTATTTACTATAGTGAAGACAATTGAACGCTACCACTGACAGATCTGTGGCAGCACAGAGGAATTCACCAAGAATTATTCCTTCTAAAGATTCATTCTTTATCACTACCTCATTATCTCACTTCTGTAGAACTAGAGATTGTGTTTTAAGACTTGTGTTAATGATTGTGTATCTTTATTTAGTCCATGAAGTATTGTATGGTTCTGGAACTGATTACAAGGACTAGTTATTTTTAAACTGTTTTCTCCTATGCTAGCTACCAGATCTAATTTTATTGAAAACCTGAACAAAATTCAGCTTCATTTCTTGACCTTTTTAGCAACGAGATATGATTTTTTTTTCCATCTGTAAGATGTACTTTTAAAGCAGCAAGCAGGTGGGGTGCTTACTGTATGTATTGGTTTCAGAATCAGAGATGCCTATAGTCTCTGAATAGAAAAGCTCATTTCTAATGATTCTACTCAGGACTGGAGGAAAAGTTCACTAAACGTTGTAGGAATTCTGTTTGTAGGGAAAAATCGACCTTGAGAATGTTAAGTTTCTGTCACTTCAAAGCAAAATTGAATGTAGACTGTAATTCATAACTTCATTGAGCTTTATTTGTTCTATTTCGCACTGCTTTTAGCATATGCTTTCGAATTGGAGATCAGCAGAACAGGTGTTAGACAAAGTATGATAATTGCTTTCTTTGTTCATTCTGATTTAATTCAGGTTATTTACATGTGAAAGGCCTAAATGCTTTCTTTTCTTTTTTTTTTTTTTGAGTGAAAGATAAAGTACTTTTTTTTTCCCCCAACAAGGATTATCAGGAGGTTACGATCATCCTTTGCTGTGATGTTGCTGAAACTACTGCTTTAAGCTTTTTTTTTTTTTCCTGTCACATGTTAATTCAATATGAAAGAAAACCATATTAATAAATCTTTGGCTAATACAATTGAAAAATATTTTTCATGTATATCCAGTTGAAATTTTTTTTTTTCATTTTTCTGAGAAATGAAATATTCTTAGGGTTTTCACTCAGAGGCCATTAACGTTTCTTCCTGTCTCTTGTCGAATTGATGTAGGTCATAATGATTACGGTTATCAGCAACCGTCGTATCCTGAACAAGGCTACGATAGGCCTTATGAGGATTCCTCACAACATTACTACGAAGGAGGTATCTATATACCTTCACACACATACGCACATACATTCCCTTTCCTCCCCCACCCGCAACGGGAACAGAAATTCTTGCACAACACAACTTATACCCATGCAAAGCTCTTGTAGAATACTAGTTGCTGGCTGTCTTGAAAATTGCAGGGAACTTGAAGCATTCAGAATAATTTCTTGCAAACACCTAAAATATATAACCATAATTTGCCATTTCTAACAACAGTAAAATGACTAAAACACTTCAGAGATTTTTTTTTTAATCTCAATGGAAATTTTTATTTAAACATAAATTTGTTGGTTCAGTTCTAAATCTTTTTGTGTGTGTATATATTTTGTATAATTATAGTGCCGTTAGGAAACAGCTTGCTGATCTTGTGTAGCTAGTCTGTGCTCTTGTAGCTGTCCTTAATTTTGTCTTTTTTTTTTTTTATTTTATTTTATTTAGTATAGTTATGATCTTATGACTGTGATGTTCCAGTAAATGCAATGCTCCTTTGGCAGAGATGCTGAAAGTGCTGCAGTTCAACTTTGCAAAATTGGCTTTAACTGCAGTTTGTTTGGCCGAATTCCTTCTGTTTGGTTTGAGTTTTCTTTGTTTCGTTCAGTTTTTGAAATCAATATTGCATTTTCATTTTGTGTTGTTGGCTGTGCATCTTAAAAGGAAAAATATTTAATAAAGGAAGTACCTTCAGTTGTTTTTTCTTTCTCGCAATCATCTTACAGGAAACTCACAGTATGGTCAGCAGCAAGATGCATATCAAGGACCACCCCAACAGCAGGGTTACCCACCACAGCAGCAGCAATATCCAGGCCAACAGGGCTATCCTGGACAACAGCAGGGTTATGGTAAGAACCTGACGGTGCAGTCAGTAATCAGAGAAAACACTAAGAGTTCTTCATGTGTTATTCCATCCTGGTTTTCGTGGGTTGAAAGGCAGGGCTTGTGCAAGAAAGCTGTACGCTCAGTTTCAGTGGACCAAAACAATAAAGTGTAGAGAACAGCATCTGTTTGGAAGTAGATCTGTTGTCAGGCTTGGACGGTATGGTTGCACAGAATGCTGAGCAATGTCTACATAATATTTTCAGAAGTGACTGTAATTTAGAAAAGCTCTGCTCTGTTCTGTCCCCTTGGCGAACACAGAGTAGAGGGCACGAAGTTGGCAAAGAGCCACTTACACCACTTCATCTCCGGGCTTGGCATTTAGAGCGACATCTTTAAAAACAACAAATAAATAAAGCCTCTATTTAGAATGTCGTCCAACATAAATGAATCATTCTATTAAAGTTCTCGTACTGATAAGTAAAGAAATGAACAGCAGCATTACCTGTGATGTGAAATGTTTTCCAAGGATTTGTCTTGGAAATGCTTGCACTGATGGTGCAAGCCATGTAACGTATGGCAAGAACGAGAAATCTGCCAGAAGTTAAATGATGTATTCTTTGGATTCAAGTAGAACTCCCAAACAGGAAACTTGCAGTACTAGTGTGTAATTTTTGTGTGCTGTTTGTGAAAACTGTAAGTCAGCAGATCGTACTAAAAATACTGCTTTTGGTTTTGCTTATCATCGCATTTTATAAAGCTGTACATGTTTATCTTAAAAGATGCAACATCTAGGAAAGAATCTCTGAAATCTAAATACATATATTTTAACTTTTAGCTTTGTCTAGGCTTATATGCTAAGACTTCCAGCATTGTGGGAATGCGTGGAAGTCCATAGGTAACTTCTTTGCTGTGAAGGCAAATGCCACGTTTGCCCCAAATCCAGTTATGTTGAGACAGTTTTAAGGAGGATCCACTGACGTTTAGAAAATGTTCTCCTTTTTGATGTTATGGAAAAAATCTATAGTTCTGAAATACTGTTTGTGTACTTATATTCTGCAAAGCTTGACACAGGATCAGAGTGAAGATCAGAATGAAGATTTGCCTAGTTTTCTGTTTTGATTATGAAAAGAAGTAAAATCTAGAGTTCTGAAAATTCAGGTTAAGAAAAAAAGGGATGAAGAAGTATGTGGGAGCTACTTTTTTTGTACATACTTTTAGTTTCTTTTTTTAAAGCAAAAATAGATATGGAAGCCCGAAATTAACATTCCATTTCATTTTACAGATTTTACTACTGAATATTTAGAATTCAGACATAAAGTATTACCATGAATAAATAAAAGCCAAGCTTCATTTGTCAGATGAACACAGCACTTCTTAGGATATAGTACCCTTGCTCAATTTAATATTTAATTGCTTTCTAATTTGCAAAAATAAATCAGCATCTCAGTCATTATTATCAATCTTTAAGGTTTTGTTCCACTGTTCGAAGCAAAAGCTGTATAGTTCAAGGAGATTTGAGGCCTGAGGAGAATGGTGATACACAAAGGAACTTGTCTTTGCTAGGTCATCTTTCTGACTGTCTCGTAGATGCAGAATTGCCAGAAGAGTTAGAAGCTGATGTGGTTTTAATGTCCAGTGCCTGTAGCTTGAAGTAGCCCTCTCTAGTACTGAGTCGTCTTATTGATAAAATGCAGCTTGTTTCTTGTGATTTTAAAAAAAATCCTCTGTTTTTTTTCTAAAATACTTCTCCAGAGTTACAGCTCTTCCTGAGTCTGCCAGTTTTTAGCAGGTGGTGTTGAAATAGCTAGTATCTCTGAAATACACGGGACATCATATCTCCCAAGGTAGGAGGGGATGAGTTTAATTTTCTTTGAAAGATGTCCTCGGTGCCTGATGGTAGAACAGGCTTAGTCCCTGTGAAGAGTGACAGAAAGTTTGTCTTGACAAAAGAGCTGCTTCCTTTTACAGCCAAAAGAGGCTGGAGCCAAAGATGACAAGAGGAGGGGATGTAGGAGGTGCCTTTCTTCTTCCCACATTATCATCTACCAGTTGTCACATCATGCACTTTATGCACGTAACTTGCTTTCTTGACGTCCTGTTTCTGATTGCCCACTGAGATGTGAGCACTGACTTTTTGGCAGTGCAGCATTACTGTTCTCTTCTGAAAGTCCGAAAGTGCAGTTGATCATCTGGCTGCTCCTTGCATTATGAAGTTGTGAACTGGAGTAGCATACAACAGGAGAAGAGTGTGCCTCCCTAAATTGTGGAAAGTGATCTTGTTTATGGTTTGTCACATCTTGCTTTTTCTCTGCTCTGTGACCTGTTGTGTGGAACTGCATCTGTTGGTAATTAGGGAAAAAAAAAAAGTTGTTAATTTTCTGTGGTTGGAGTGCAACAGGCATTGTCTGCTAAGGTGCTTCCTAGGATGAGAGAAGTGTTGTTCCTGATACTGCTTTTAGATAGAAAATCTGATTTCACGGTAGTGACACTTCTTAGCCCCGCTCAGTTGTAAAACCCAGTACTTGAGCCAATTTCTTCCTGATTCCTTAAGCACTTATATTTTTGTTTTCCATTTTCTTTCTTTTTTCCCTTTTAACATTCTAGGCCCTTCCCAGGGTGGCCCTGGACCTCAGTATCCCAATTACCCACAAGGACAAGGCCAGCAGTATGGGGGATACAGACCCACACAGCCTGGGCCACCACAGCCACCACAGCAGAGGCCTTACGGATATGACCAGGTATTCTTTCACTCAGTTAGAAAGTTGTGATTCTTACACGTGGATAGGATAGTTTTGATTTCTTGTGACATGTTAACTGATGAATTAGAGGATGTAGTCTCTCTGACATCTGTGGCACAGTTCTCAAGAGTTTTAACAGTTGAGTTATTCAGAAATGATCGTCTAGAAGTGTGCTTAGTTATTCTTTTTTCAGCTTGCAAAGTTTAATTCAGTTTAACAGTGAGACCTTGCAGACAGTATTTGAAGACCGTAAAAATGAAGTTGATCTGTTTCATAGCTGAATATGAAATGACAAATAGGAAAGTTGAGGTTCCTAAGTCTCTTAATTTTGTGCTTAATTGTCCGTTGAGTTTCCCACAAACATAAATCCTTGCAGCTGTAGAAACACCTCTGGTGTTCGACTAAAGTCCTTTTTAAACTAGAGCTGTGTAGGGAGATAGGAAACCATTTTTGCACAGGTTTCCTCCAAAGAGTAGAAAGGAGTACATGAGAAAGAAGTAAGCTGAAAATCAGCTGCTTCTTTCCCATCTCTGCTAAGATAAGTGTAAAACAAACAATAATTCCCCATCATTTATTCCTGTAGAACATACTCAACTGTAAAAATATAATTTTTGCAGTATAAAAAGTTAAGAAATGTCATTGAAAGAAACATACAGCATTATTTTCCTTGGCATAAATAAAATTGAGACAACTAAAGATCCAGTTGAAATTTTAGTGTTTGAAAAAAATAGATCAATAGAGATCAGTACATCAATAGAGTAAGAACTGGATTCTTAAGAACTTTCCTTTGGAAGTGAGATTAATCCCAATTACCTGCATTTCTAATGGAGAACAGCTGGCTCCCTCCCTACAGAAACTGGAAAATACAAGGAAGAAAGGACAGGCAAACTCTTTCAGTGTGGTAGCTTAGAGATGCAGTTCCTTTTCCTAATTATTTAAAGGATAAACAAAGTACTCACTGAAATGTTAACTCCGTCATGTAAAGTGTTAGCTACATGAAAATGGTTTGGTTGTGGCGTATGTAGGGTCAAGGGAGCTGAGTTTCAGTTTGCTGAGTTTCCTCCAACTTTCTTTACAGTACAAGTGGATAAACCTCTCTGTAATATGGTGTAGTCCTCCGCTTTGTGCAGTCTGAGTTGGACAGGGAAACTCAATTATAGAAGACCTCTTCACAGTTCTGTGCTAGCCATTCCCAGAGGAATTGTGCTACTTAAATTCACCTCTGGCAGCTGTTCTCAAATTTTTCTTCCTGACTGATTGGTATATTACAGTGGGAAAAAAACTGACATTGCAACATAAAAATGAAATGTAAGGTATTGCCATATTGTGATGGTATTTGACATGAAATAGTGTTGAGACTTTGTGTGTGGAGGACATCCACTTCAGTAGCACGCTGTTTGTTCCTGCAGACTTTGAAAGCTGTAGTGAAAGATCACAGTAAGCTTGGAGCACTTTTGCCTTCTCTGTATTATGTGATGTTCTGTCAAAAGAAATAGAGAGCTAATTTTGTCGATTGAATGTATATAATAATTGATTCTTGTAAGATAAGCTTACTAGTTGTGTTCACCAAGATGTTCCTTGGTTTTTCAGCTACATATATCAACCTCTTTCTGTGATTTTTGATAGATGAGTACCTTTAAGTGTCTCTGAAAACAGGTTGTTTTCTTGAATTACTTGAATTTAGGTGATCTTATACTTATTTTAAAATCAGTTTTGAAGTTTAGGTAGTCAGTAATTCCCCAGAATTCTCCAGATTTCACAGCAGTGTATTAAATTTGAAGTCATACTGGTCTGATCAGATTAGATTCCTGTCTTTAAATCCACGTCACGTTGCATTATAACACAAATGATTTATACTGAGATGAAGCTCTGAACTCACTCTACTCGGTTTACCATTTGTTTTGTTTTTGTATTCACCTTTTAACAGCATAATTTAGTTTGGAAGATGTTCTGATTTGAGCTTTTAATACAGGAAAATATACCTTGTTTCTAATGATTTATTTTGAATTTCCTTTTTAGGGTCAGTATGGAAATTACCAACAGTGAAAAGTATTCACATTCCGGTAGGCAATATCTATTAGCAGCCATATTGTCTTCTCAGCACTGTGGACATCTTCCTGAGATGAAAACCTCCCATTCCATCTAGTTTTTGGAAAAAAAAAAATCTTGTGGCTCTTTTACAATATACAGTCTTTATGGGTTAATTGTTAAAGACTGTAGATTCTCAGAAGCTGATTTCACATCTCTACTCTAGATGGCAATATTGGACAGAAAATACGTGACATAGCAATTTGCAGTGAGTTGAGAACTGTCTATCAAATAGACTGTTACAGACTGAAAGGTGCGAACAGCTTTGTATGTTTATGAAGGTTATGGGAATTTAATATTTTTTCCACAGATTTTTTTTGTAGGGGGAAGGGGATATGCACACTTTTTACAGCAGCAATATTTTGTATATTATGTTTTTCATGCGGTGAATATGCAAGACAGTACACTACTCGCTGGACTGGATAAGAAATCTACTGTTAAAAAGGGGTAGGGTCATAAGTGCTTGGTCGTGGAAGTCTCAAAATGGTGTACAATAAAGATAACAGTGCAAAAAGATTAAGAGCATCGTACGTCACTGATAGGTTCGTATACAAAGAATGAGAATCCCAGTTACCTAAATGGGAACGTAATTAAGGGCAGTATGATATAGTCTTGTGCAGAGATTAATTTTTTTAAGCTTTCCAATTTTTCTGAGTGGAGCATTTTTGTAAAAACCGTTTCTAACATAGTTTGACAATTTTCTGCAACATTTTTTGGGTAACGAGGTGAACGTTTGGGTTGTGTTTCTCAAGTGTTTTGTCACAGCTTTGCATAAGCAAGCTGTAATCCCTCTTAATAATTGCAATAACAAAGAAAACGACTAGTGTTAATTTTACCTGGCTTAAATATGCAAAGAATTTGAAAAAGAATACGGAGGACAGGACTGTATTGTATAAGTGTATTTTAACCTTTAGATTATAATTTGTATGTATCAAAATAGCCTAGAAGACTTTGTAAAACCTATCTAAACTTTCCTAACCGGGAGTTAATATCTTTAGAAAGGGGGCATTTTTTGTGCGTGTCCAGTTTTCTTATTGGTTAACGTGAGACCAAGGGATGTTTTATAACGTAAAATATAAAAACCTGTTGGTGAGGTCAATGCCAAATTTTGTTTTGAACTGCATTAACGCTTATAGTGTTGCATGTGAGATAGAGGCAGCACCTTGATCAATAGCATAGTACACACAAAAAATAGGTTTTGAGACTGTCTTGCGAATGTATATCAGATAAATAAATGAATATTCTTTTGTGCGGGAATATTATGTGTTCAGGAATTCCTGGAGGCTTTTTATAGAAGACAAAACTTCAGATTCAGCCCAGGAATAAAACCTTATTTTTTCAATTGGTGATTACGTTGAGGAAAAAAAAAATAAATGACGTCCCTAATATCTCCGACAATTGAGATGGAAAACAAGGTTTTCAGTTTGTTGATAGTTTTCTAAGGGAAGACCATTTTCTTAAAGTTGGTTGATAGAAAATGCACATCAAGGTTTGAACAGTTACAGCACGAGGAGCATTATTATGAATGAAATGCTTGTAGGTTCTGTGCCAATTTTCCACCACTGTGTACTTCGTTGCTATTTAAAACTGTACTCCATCAGTTCTAACGGAAGAATAAATTATTTGTGATTTTAATTTTCTCATTTGTTTCTTTAAATTAGATCCCTATCACTCTGATGTCTCATCTGGAGACTCTGTTGTGAGTTTTTATTTTATAGAAATTTGGCCAGGATAACCAAGCTGGATTTGCATTCTAGGACTTTATCAAAATTCTCTTGCCATAGCCAAGTTAATTAGAATTAACTGTTCAGTAATCAGCGTGTTGTGTAGGTTGTTTGTTAGGAAATTCTTCCTCTGAAATGAAGGTCCATGAGGCTATAATCAAGATGACTGAATTAGATAAATGAGTTGAGGAGGCAACAATGTGTTGAACCCAACCTGGTGTAGATATGTTATCTCATTTGAAATAAGCTCAACTGACATTAAGAAATAATTTGTCTTGCCAGCCCATCTTCTGTTGTCTTATTCTCCTTTTTAATGGAAACTAAAATTGCAGTTTTAATAAGCAGAATTTCCTCCAGGGCTTCCCTCCTAGAGACTACTGCATTTGCAAGGTTTAATTGTTTTATAACAGTCCTGTTTCGTAAAACTTTTTAATTGGTGGTGACAAAAATTGCCCTATTCCTCTGATATTATGCCAGCAGAACAACTCAAGAGGAGATCGCTCCATTTGAAAGTGAGTGTTTCTACTAAAGTTATATATTAAAAAAGCAACAGTTTTTCCTAAGCAACAAAAAGCAGGAATGCACAGCGGGAGCATGGTGATGAAAAACGGCAAGATACGAGGTTTGTTTTAGTCGTTATTATTTATTAAATAAAATCCAACCAATAGCAAACTGATAAAAAAAAAAAGGTGTTACAGTGGACATTTTGCATAGACGGTGTAGAAAAGAAGAGCTAAGTCCGAGACTGACAGAGCATGTCTGTCACTCAGCATCTGTGTACAGTAATGATAGAAGTGTCCAAAGAGTAAAGAGGAGCAGTTAATAAATTAAATGATTTTTAATTATTGTAGTGCTGTGATTATTTTGCCACCGTATTTCTTTTCAGGTGATTGTATTTCCCTTTCCGCTGAGTGAATGACTCAAAATAGGGAGAAGCTGGCTCACAGTGACTTCACAGTGTTGTAACGTAAGGAAGCAAACGTGCTCTTTTATAAAGCAGGGCAAATAATCTCTCTGCCAACAGTCCCACTTTAGTCTTCCTAAAATTAGTTGGAAATGCTTAATTAATTTTTGAGAAAATACTCCTGATAAAAAGAGAGTGGGGACTGAGTGCACAAATACAGTCGTATTTCTGCAGTTCTCTCACCCAGAGGGTGCTTCAACATAACTTTCATTCGGTTAAATAAATGACTAAATGGCCAAACAAGGATTCTAAATAAGGAGTCAATGCTTGAATTTACAAAATGAGGATAAATTGTTACATCAGGTGGAATTCAAACTATGCCAGAGCTCTGTTGGGACCACCAAGTAACGCTTACCAAATGAAGTGGTGAAAAGAACACATCTTCAGGTGTCACAGTGAGGTGGAAATAGTGCAGCTTAGATTGTTCAGCACTTAAAATCTGGAGGAAGTGCAATGGGCTGTAGCAGAACTTTTAACTATGTTGAGAAACACAACAAACAGATTGGCTTGGGGTGGAATAATGCTGTCTTCATCATATGCAGTTATTCAACTGTCAGGAGAGATTCTGTGGGTAGTACCAGCCTTTATCAGTTCAGTAAACTGTCCTGGTTTCAGCCAGGATCAGTTTTGTTCCTGGCAGCTGGTAAGGTGCTGTTTTGGATCTAGGATGGGAATGATGTTGATAACATGCTGATACTTCAGTTGTTGCTGAGAAGCATTCACACCAAGGGACCTTTCAGCAGAGGAGCTGGGAGGGGACACAGCCAGGACAGCTGACCCAGGCAAAGGATGTCCCATACCACCTCGTGTCGTGGTCAGCAATAAAACTGGAGAGAGCTGCTGAAGAGAGTGCTGCTCATTGGGAATTCACTGGGCATCAGTCAGCCGTTGGTGAGAGAATGCTCAGCGCATCCTTTGTTTTGTGTATTCTTCTCTTTGTTCCTTTTTTTTTTTTTTTTTTTTTTTTTTTTTTTTTTTTTTTTTTTTTTTAAGCTTTCTTGGAAGGTAGTTCAGGATGTAGGTGGCTTTCCACTTTAGGTTTCAGGTGGGAAAGATCTTGGAATGGGAAGGCAGCTGCTGGAATGGCAGAGCCGTTATGACTGTGAATTCTTCAGAACACTGCCTTATATTCGCTGGACCTGACACTTTTTAAACAAATGGTATAGGTGGATTGCCATGGAAGTGCTTTCCCATTTTGGTTCTTAATTTTCATTTCATTTAGAAGTTAATTTTACACAGCATAAATTCTAATCACCTGCTGCAGTTGGCCTTGCCAGAGACACGCTGGCACCTCGACACATTTCCATTGCAGGCAGGCTTTTAGAAAAACACCATGTGCTAGGGCATTGTTCTTGTGAAATTAAGTTACATCAGTTTGATATCCAAACTGCTTTTCATCAAACTTCAAGTCAGGTGAGGAATTTTTGTCCGATCTTCTTTTACACTTCTCCAGCAATAGCACTTCTCACCCTGGAGCCTTCACTACTTTTCCACAGGGCTACAATGCAAACAAGTGCTGCTGTTCTCAGAGTTTCTATCTAAATACTTGTTAATGGCCTCACTTGTTAAGATGGCTTCTTGGGAAGTTGATAAGTTGTTAGCCTCAAAGTTTAATGATCCATGTGTCTTTTTGTTAACCTTTTTTCCCCCCTCTTTGCAGTGGTATTGTTTCAGACAGGTCTAGCACCTATAGATAAAATCCCATCTTATCTGTTTCCTCCAAAGGCTGTTTCCAGCTGGATCAAATGTTTACCTTCTGCATTAAAATACCTCATTTTAAAACGTACTCATAGCAGAGTGCATAATTTCTTGAGCCTAGTGAAAGTACCCACCTGAACGTAGCCAAGTTTTTACTGGTTTGATGCTGGTCTCACATTTATCCCATGCTTTGGTATTCCTGTAGGCAGAGAAGGGGAGAACATAGCAAAAGCCAGGCAGCTGTACCTCCCAAACTTGCTGATGGCAAGTGGTTGCTTGTAGGACTGTAAATGAATGGATGCCTGGTGGCCACTAGGAAATCTGTAACCACTGCAAATAACCTGGTGTGCAGGCTGACATGCCTAATGGAGCCTGATGTTCATTGGTGCTTGTTATAACAGCACCACTGGTGCTTTATTATAGCACCAGTGTATTTATTGATTCTGCCTGTATTACTTGACGTTCGATTTTGCGTGGCATTGTGTTTTCCTGCTCTGGGCAGCAGGCAAGAAAAGTAGAAAACCAGAGGTCTTCCATGAGCTGCCCTCATCTGAGGAAGGAGGGAGGAACGTGGAGATGAATGGGTGCAACTGCTTCATCAGTTAAAAACATGGCAGACGTGAGGCCCGTGGGCCATGCCTTGGTAGTAGCGACCTGCTAACTGAGTTTTCTAATTATTTATTTAGAGGACACTGAGAACTGGTCGCCATTTCAGTGAACACATGGCAGTATACCTGAGCTACCAATTTGCAGCAGCTTTTGAAGTGAGCTGGTGGGCTGAAGTGCCTGTTATTGGGCTTGTTTCTACCAAGAGCTGTTGCTGGATGCTGCTACAGGGTGTCATGCCAGCTTCTATGTCTGCAACATGTGGGTCCAATAACTCATTAACTTGTAGATTGCCCCCAGATTATGCCAATGGTTGCAGACAATTTGTGTACTTAGGTGAAAAATGACTAGTTTTCTTTGTTTCTCACTGTGAGACCGTGTCAGCCTCCCTTCCCATGTTTGGTAAGCCATGATAGCTCACTTTGTCCTTGCTTGTCTTCTAGAAGAGCAGCAGACAAGACCAACCTCAAAGGTGCAATTGCTGATGGAGGTGCTACAAGATGTCTATGATGGCAGGAATTCTTTATGGAACTGCCCTAGTTCATCTATAGTTTCTCCTTTGGTATGTGTTTGAGACCAGCTTCTCCATTGTTAGGAGGAGGCTCTGGGCCTAAGAGTTAACTGGATATTAGTCATCTTTGTCATCTGTAAGCTTTTGGGTGAAAGTCTCTATAGGGAACTGCTCCCCACGCTTCTAAAAGAGCACCGCTGCTTTCAAACACCAGTATGTGTGGAGTAGAGACTGGCTCAGGATAGGTTTGCTTCTGCTGCTCAGTAAACGATGGTTTTGAGATAGGAAGATTTGCTACATCAACAAAAGTATTTCCCGCTTTTCTTACTTTATGGATTTTTCACGCATGTACTGACTGGCTTCACTGTCCCAGGCAATGACAGCCCTGTCCTCCACCATCTTCTGCAGGTGTAACTCTTAACAGTGAGAAACTGGTGGTTACTTTCCTCCTCACACATGGATGTGTAAAAGGAGAGTAGATCCCTTAGTACAGTAGCCTTTGGAATAGGATCATGAGCTTGTGCAGGCAAGCACGCATCAGGTAAAGGGTCAGTTTATCCATGTCATTGTACACTGATGTAACTGAGAGCGAAAGCAAAAAACAAGTGTATGTATATAGTGTTTGAGTAAAGGGAGAGTTTAGCATATGAGGAGAAAGAAGAAGAGATAAAGTTTAAAACCATCCACAGTCATAGTAGCTTTCTTTCTGTAACTCAGGAGATTTGCAAGTTCGGGAGAGGCTCTGTATAACCAGTGCCAACAGAGGAGGGAGAAGATGAGTCCATCAAGCTCAACCTCAGCTCCAGCAGGCACACATCTGGTGTGGCTGCTGGGGGCCCAGGCACACATCTAGGTGGCTTCTGAAGGTTCCCAAGAAGGAAACCCCACAGCCTCTGGGCAGCCTGTGTCAGTGCTTCATCACCCACACAGCACAGAAGTGCTTCCTGATGTTCAGAAGGAATCTGTGTTCCAGTTGTCACCATTGACTCTGGTCTTGGCACTGGGCATCAGCGAAAAGAGCTTGGCTCTGTCCTCTTTGCTCCTTCCCTCCAGATATTTGTGGAGATACCCCTGAGCATCTTCCATGCTGAACAGCCCCAGCTCTCTCACCCTCTTCTTATAGGAGAGGTGTGCTACAGACCCATTATTTTGTGGCCCTTTGTTTGACTCTCTCCAGTGTGCCTGTGTCTCTCTGGTACTGAGAAGCCCAGAACTGGACGCAGCGTTCCAGATGTGCCTCGCCAGTGCTGAGTAGAGAGCAAAGATCACCTTCCTTGATCTGCTGGCAGTGCTTTGCCTGATGCAGCCAAGAGTACTCTTAGTCTTCCTAGTGACAAAGCATATTGCTGACTCAGGTGTCAGTGCCCAGAGACAGAAAGCATTAGGAACTACAGATTACGTATATAAAAGATGCTAGAAAGAGATAGAGGAGAAACAAGAATGAGGATAGCAAATCAATATGCTTAAAATTCCAAATACTTGTCTATAAATGCAGTAAATGGAAGAGGAAACTGAAAGATTCTTCTTGTGCGAACAAAATTACAGCTGCATTAGCATAATGGAAACATGTTTCTGTTTCTTTGTCCAGGTGTGGGCCAATCATGAGTGGTGTCCCTGGGGGTCAGTCTTGGGACTGGTGCTCTTCAACACCTTTTCCAGTCACACAGACAGTGGGATACACCCCCAGCAAGTCTGCTGATGTCACCAAGCTGAGTGGTGCAGTTGACACACTGAAGGGAGGAACACCATTCAGAGGTAGCTGGGCAGGCTTGAAAAGTGGGTGCATGGGAACCTCATGAAGTTCAGTAGGGCCAAGTGCAAGGTGCTTTACTTGGGTCAGTGAAATGACAGGTGTGCATATAGACAGAGAGTGGAATTCATTGAAAGCAGACCCTCTGGGGAAGGTCTTTGGGGTCCTGGTGAATGAAAAACTGGACGTGAGACAGCCCAGGCGGCCAACAGTATCCTGGGCTGTGTCAAAAGAGAGAAGGCTCCACTGAGGACACGTTTTGTGGCATTTCAGTACTTGAAGAGACCTTATAAACAGAGGGGAGACCAACATTTTACAGAGCTAATAGCGCTAGAACAGTAGGGAAGGCTTTAAACAAAGAAGATAGAGGAACTCTGAGGGCAGTGAGACTGGCACAGCTGCCTAGAGAAGCTGTGGTGCCCCATCCCTGGAGGCACCCAAGGCCAGGTTGGATGGGGCCCTGAGCAGCTGAGCTACTCGGGGCAGCCCTGCCCATGGCACGGGGTGGGACTGGGTGGGCTTCAAAGTCTCTTCCAACCCAAACCATTCAATGATTCTGTGATTTTTTTATAAATCTTGAATATTAATATATACAGAACTTCTCTCCAGGAAAGAAATAAGACAACTTTTTTTTTTTCCAGTGAATTAGACAGTATATCTTCTCTGTGGTATGTAGATCATAGATCAATTGTTAATTTGTGTCAGTAATAAATGGGAAGAGAGCAAATGCTGCCATTGTGGTGAGAGTTCGCTGCAGACTTCAAATTAGACCTGCTTGAGGTGCATGGGTTTATTCTGCGACCAACCAAGCTGAGTCATCTGTGTTGATGGTAATGGGGAATTGTAGCTATGCAAGCATCTCCTAGGAAGTGAATTCAGCAAAATACAGGCAGGTTCTTAGCAGAGCTGTGATAGGGAAGGTTTGGAGGAGGCATCCAAATGGAAAAGATCTTCTGTGTTCATTCTCACTGTTGAAGAGTAATCATCTCTCAGTGTGTGGCCTGAGTAAGAGATCATGAAGTGACACGAGTTCACTCATAGAAACTGAAGGGCAGAGAGGAGCAAGTAATTACTAAATAGAGCCAGTGTTGCTTATTTTTACATAGTAGTGTGAGGAATTCAGTTCATGGTTGAGTTCTTTGATACCTACTGAGCTGTAACAACAGGCTTTGCAGAGTTGAAGTACATATCAAATCTTTTTTACTCTCCTAGGCTGGTAGGTTTGCGACCTTTACAGGAGCGTAATGACTTGAAACCACCCTGTTGGTATTTGGTGAATTTTGTCAAATTTGGTCAACATTTATCATGGAGTACACTCTCCCTTAATAAGCCTAATAAGTAGCAAACTTCCACAAAGAAGAGCTCTGTAATCTCAGATGATGAAAAGGAAATATGATATGGGGAAAGAAGTCTAAAGAAAAAGGAGTTCAGGAGAGCTGGCAGGTCGTTAAAGAAATTATACTACTGGTAGAAGTGCAAATTACCCAATGTGGAGGATCAACTCCTTATCAGTGTTTTCAAACAAAAGAGGAAGTGTATCAAAAGGATTAGGATTAAGTTTAAAAAGATACTAGAACTGAATGAAATGTAGGTACCAGAGAGATTGGTAGATAAAGAGAAGGACAGAAAACAAAAGCTATAGGCAATGTTGCTGCGGAGTTTTCAGATTTTTAGGACATTAATCCCAGACTTTGGTAAAATCAGTTGTGCAAATACCTGATGAGGAGCAATTCATTAGATACATACATGTTTGCTAGACTTGGAAAACATGATCAGATTGCCACCCCTGTTTTAGGATCAAGGAACTGGTAATATAATAATGATACAGTCCAGATTTGTTATTTTAGTGCCTGTACCAGATCAATTCATGGAGGGAGGAAAGACAGTGGGCACATTAGAGGTAGGTTCTTAGTGGGGATGATTATCCCCAGATGACTACTGACAAGAGGTGAGCGTGGAGAAATGATGGTGGGTGAATGTCAGAGGGGAGTATCATGCATTGACCGTATTTATGAAACACGGTGAGCTGACCACAAGATCCATAATAGTATATTGGCTCATTATTGTACCAAACATATATTAGCTCTAACAGATTACATCTTTACTTTTAATCCCCACTGCCACTGGGGGAACCGTGAACTTCCAGCAAAGGATCTGATGGGAAGGGAGTAAACACATGGTCTTGCAGAGAAGCTGCCAGCTGCCACATCCCACTGAAATGGATGTTTTGGAGCCTGGAAACCAGTAAGTGAAGTGCATTATATTCAGATAGACCATTATAAGTTCTTAATCTCAAAATATTGAGGTGGTTATGATTTAATGGGATCCATACTCCTGAATGATTTCCTAAGTATCAGTGCAAATTTCCCAATTGGTGTTGAGAAATTGGCCCTCAGAATCCAAGTTCTCTACTTAACAGTGTTCTTAAGCACCACTATCTTCTATGTTTTTTTTCTATTTTTGTTGCTGAGAACCTAATGGATCGTCACTGGATATACTTCCTCTATCTTCAGCTGAGCAGGAGACATCTAGGCTAGTTAGTTACCACACCTACTGCCTTGATCATGCTAACCAGTGTGCATGCCAAAGCAAGTATATCTTCTCAAGAATGCCAGGAAAATATTTTCGACCATAGGTGAATATTGCCTAGCTAATAAACACAGGCTTTTGGAAATGATGTGGGGTAACATGCCTGGCACAACCATGTTTATTATTTTGGAACTCCTTGGAACATCCAAGACCAGGTTCAAAACAATCATTTCCAGGTTACCTACAACTCCGTAACATTTCTAAGAAAACCACTTCAGACGCTCCTTATAGAATTCTCTTCATAAGTTAAAGACTGAACTCCCTTCAGCAGCAGCTTCGCAGAGCTGCCAAGGTCTCATACTTTAATTTCAACATCCCTCTCTCTAGCAAGTAGTTGAAGTTCCATAGCAAAGTTGAGTACTTCAAATCCTGACAGTTAGAGCTCAGTCCTCATTCCCACATAAACACAACCATTTTGCAAACATGATCTGATATTAATTACCCCCCTGGCACCAAAAGTCAGGATTTCCTGATGCAGCCCGCTAATGTAAAATGCATTAGTGAAAATGCTGGCTCCAAGGGGTTAGGTTCTCTAAATAAACATAGCAAAGTTCTTTATTCACAACTCCCAGGCTATTCTGAAAGACTGATTTCTCCAACACAGTTTTTTTTTTAAAAAAAAAAGCTAAAATCTTCCTTGGGTTTTTAATAGGTTATAAATGCCTTTTTTTCTGTTCAGTGGCAGGAACTGAACGTCAAGCTGTAGATCAATGAAACCCAACTCTTTCTTGCCTTAGAATGAAGTTTGCCCAAGCTCCTCCCTGCTGTCATGTACATTATTTCCTCTTTCTAATGGCAAACAACTGAGGATCAGGACAGTTTTGCATCTCATGCTTGTGGGCAAAGATGGCAACACTAGAATTTATAGATAAAATGCTCGTAAGAGGGAAAGTAAAAAGAAGAGAATAGCAAAACTTAACTTTTGAAACACTGACTGTAGAATTCTTCCACTGAAAATAAGAAGGAGGACTCAAATAAAGCCAGCTTGCAATGAATAAGAAATGTTCAGCTCTGTTAACAAAATATGGCTGTAAGGCCAATGATTTCCATCTGAGAAATTGTCCGTGTCCTCATTGGCAATACCAGAAGGCATTACCACTTACTGCCAGTACCACAGTGCATTGCCACCGCCTTGTTTGCGCCAAGGCTTGAACGCAACCAGCAAATTAATGTCTCTAGCAGAAAATAAAAATACTTGTGTTGCTTATCTGTTGTTGGTTACTGAACAAGGTAAATGCCCACACCCATTCACTGTGCAGTCCCATGTAGTGTCCTGGGACATCTGACAGTCCTAATGAGTAGCAGTAACAGGAGATAGCAGTAGACAGAACTCCCTTGGGTGTGATTGTTCCAAGCTGCTCGCTGTTGGGCTGCTGGACCTAAGTGTCAGGAGCAGACAGCTTGAGCTGTGCTGGACAGGACAGCATCGAGGAGGGGAAAAGTCAGTTTCCAGATGTTCTCTCCTGTGCCACTGGATTCGTGAGTTCCAAAGTCCCGCACTGTAAAATTTCCACACCATCTACTACAGGGCAGCCTCAAAATGCCTATGTAAGATGCCAGAGCACCGGGCTGTAAGCCAGCTTGGACTTACTGGGTGCTTCTGTCCTGTGTGTCCCTGGCATTTTAGAGGTGTCTTCAGAAATGAGCCCCAGGATACACATCTGTTTTCCATCTCTCCTGTTGTTTGCATTTCTGAGCCTTTCCATCCTTAGGAATCAAGAGAAAGGACAACTGCTGAAGCCTTAGTCTAGCCTTTTTTTTTTTTTTTTTGGTATGGCATGATGATGCTGGAGTAGTAGTGAGGATTGCAATCCATAAATGGCAAGCAAAATATAACTAGATTGTCTATATGATGTGTACTCAGCCCTCTTCCTATTTCTGAACAACTAAAAATATACACACTCATATGATAAGATCAGATACCAACATAAGCTTCTCATCCCCACCTGATTTGAAACACAAATGCCTGTTTGTTTACTTGCAGTGGAGTAATATTAAATTTGTATCTGAAATGCTGTCCAGCGTGTACAATAAAACCTATTCAGCTAATGGTCCTGTCACATTTATAAGAAACCTGCATGAGATTAAAAGAAAATTCAATTACAGTTTCAACAGAATACTTGCCCAGATCAAATATTGTTTAGATCATCTGACAAGGCATACTTAATCGCTGGAAAACTGCATTTTTTTAGAACAGTTTCCACAAGCCAACTCCAAGCATAATGCATCTTTTTGTTTAAACTGTGTGTGTGTGTCATGGCCTGTGTTCCTTCCAACCCGAGCCATGTGATGATTTGATGCTCGTTACAAGTCTAACTGTGTTAATTCAATTCTGACTAAAATGAAGGGCCTTTCTGTCTTGGTGTTCTGGCATTCAGCATCCTAACTTTTGGTTGAATGGTGTCCTGAAGTTTCCTTTTGTCTTGACCACTTGCGGAGAGAAGAGTGAGATGGCAACTTCTTAATCCAAAAAAAAAAAAAAAAAAAAGTTTCCAGACAAGTTTTCTGCTGAGGTCAAGACCAGGGCAAGGAGGGGTGAGGATTCTAAGAGTTTGATGCTGATTACTTCTTTCCTACCTGGAATTTTCAGAATTTCCTCTTTGTTGCGTAGGTCCAGAAGGTTAAAAATAACAGTACCTCCTGAGCCTCATCCCTGGGCAGTGCCCTTCCCTGGGATCCAGCAAGCTTTTTCCACCAAACTGGATCAACATCAGTGCCTAATTTTAAAGCACCAGATCCCAGAGATTTTTATAAAAATCAAGGAGAACTTTCCCATTATATAATGCCAGCAGTCACATATAGTTCACTCTGGCCTGATTCTGATGAAGCTCAATTTTAGATATTGAAATAGTGATTATTGGTTTTAAAGAGCCATGAACTCCTTGTAGAAAACTATGGGGAAGATTCTTTACTTGTGGAGCTTTTCCCTGCCTCTTTATGCAGACTCTTTCCTTTTTGGACAGTAAGTGCATTGATATTACAGCTGTAAATGTTTCCCATCAGAAATGACAAAGCTGTCTTTTAAAGTAAAGGTTGAAAAAATACATTTTCTCATATTTGCTCTGATTGTGCTTGTGATCTCTTTCACTCACTGAAAATGTAATTAGAAAAAGTGGTAGTGGAGATCATAAACATCTGTACCATCTGTTTTTCTGGATGTTTTGATACCAGAGTTGTTCATGCAGCCAGCCTGAGAGGTCTGGGAAGAACTCAAGCAGTGCTAAATAATAAAAGGGACTTTTATTATCAGATAAATGGGTAAAACAAAATGATTTAGGTACTTATGTAAAATACCTCATTGTTTTTCTAGTCTTCGCTTACAAGTCTACATTGTTTTTCTAGTCTTCACTGTGATGTCTACAGAATATTTTACAGCATTTTGACTGCTCAACCAGGGTCTGTCATACTCACCTGTACGGCCTCTTCCTGTGCCGAGGCTTTCTGGTGACACCCATAAGTTCCCAAACTCACTCTCTGCGTTGGGATAAGATTTTTCTGAGCTGTGTTTATGCAGCACCTAGCACTGTGACATCCTGATGCATGGCAGGGAACAGAAGATTCTTCTGCAAAGCAAATTAACAGTGTCTTAGGGATTTGGAAGTGACATGAAGAATTATTTAAGATCCACCTCCAGAAGGTAAATCACTGAGTCAAAATTGTTAATGATGGCTGTGACAGGCTGCTTGGTAACAGTACATGGGATATTATTGTAAACAATTTGACAAATACTTTAGATAATGAACAAAGTAATAAAAAAAAAAAAAATCAATGTCTGTTCCTAGATAATTTGTGAAAAGGAAAAAGGAGAATATTTATCAAATATATTGTTTCTGCAAATAGTTTTCAGAGGGGAAATAGGTAAGAAAAAAAAAAGAACTCCACCAAACAAACATTGGTTTATATGTCAATATCCCTGGAAACAGCAATGACAGAAGGGAAGTACAGCTAATAACAAAATGGGAACAAACCCCTTTCTAAACCAAACATCTTCAGTGACTCTTCGGAGTCTCACCATCTCCTGAGCGTGACAAAGGGCCCAAGCTGTGCTGCTGGGCTCCCCCAGCCATTGCCAAAATATAGTAGTGAAACGCCTGTGGAGTGAAGTTGTGGATCAGATTCACTTTCTGTGATTTCAGACATGTTCCTTGCCTTGGAGAATAGAAAAAACAAAGAGTTGGGAAAGCCACTGCTGGAGGGATTGATTTCAGTTTGTTAGGGTTGCACAAGTCTCACCCTGACTGCTCTTGTTCTCCAGGAGGCCAAAGTGTTTGTCCTCAGTGTGAGGAAATCTCTCCAGGTGCAGCAGCCAGACAGACAGCAGCAGAGACCTAGTTAGGATCCTAAAACACATGCAAACAAAACCCAAGGAAACCCAGTCCTGATCCACGCAAATTAATTTTTTTCCATTTTTTACCTACCTGACCTGATATGCAGAAACATTATTTACAGTACTAGCATTTTCCCTTCAGAGAAGAAGGGATTTCCTTCTATAATCTTCAGTGTGCCATCTGCGTTCTGTGCAGACTGAATTTACTCTTCCTAAGGACCAATAAACATCCTATTCAAACAAAGATCAGATAGCAGAGTGCAGGGGAAATGTGGCACACCTACTCCTCCTAATGGAGGAAGTACTACATCTCAGCGTACACAATGAGAAATTTCACATTTACGTAATTTTTTTTGTATGTTAAATGCTGGTTAAAGGGGTGGCACAGAAATTGAGGTGTCTATAACCAGCTGGAAACCATGGTTAGTTGGAGAATTGAGCTTTCCTTCCAGTTCTCATCCTTGCAATTCTTAGGGCAGTTTTCAGATTGTTTACTAAGCGTAGTTTTTGCCAGTAGCTGGTTTGGAAGTCCAGTCTGAAGATTTTTAGATAACAGAAGTCCTTCAGCTGAGCTTCATAGCCTTCCAGAAGGACCATGATGCCTGGAACCTGGATGGCACCATGCTCTGATGCAATCCATCAATCAGGCAGCCCATACTGACTCTGCCCACCCAGAGCACCACCTCCTCCTCTCAGTCCTCAGAAGTCTGCACTGGAAAATGGGAGAACACAATGGTGAATTTCACAGAGTCTGAAAACCAGACGTTTCTTATTCTGTTCAATGCTGGAATATATGTGGAACCAAACAGAAGTCACCTCTTGATCTCTGGCAGGAAGATGTCTGCCATCTTGCTTGGACCTAAATTGGATACTCTCTTGCTATAAGATGCTTCCCTTCCTCTAGGACTATAAATCCTGTGTGATCAAAAATTCCAAGTAAGATTCTCTCGAGAGAATCAAAGTGAAAGAAACCTATTTCCCTAGTCATTATATTAAGTAAAAATTTAACAATAAAAATTGTTTTTTCCAAAATTTTTTTTTAACATTTCTCTACTTCCTTTGCACTATTTGTATGTCACCTTTTAGCTGACAAAGCAACATTTAACACATCTAGAAATGAACATCTCATCTTGTCTGTACAAGCAGGGATTCTGCCCATGCCAAAGATGAGGGAAATCCATGTCATGAGATGGTCTGAACTTTCTTCTGTTCCACGGCCTCATTTCTTCCCAATTCTTGTTCATGTGTGTTTTGAAATGAAGGCAGAAGCATATTCTTCATGCACCTACTGTGAAGTTATATGTCAATACATACTTATGCAAACTGCAAACATCTTTTAATGTAAAGCTGTTGTTATAGTGTCAACCATCTTGCTAACTGCTGGAAAACCCCTAACCTAGGCTGTGCTTTTTATAACTCAACACATTAATTATATTTAGAATCCTTAATTATCTCTTTTCCATAGTCAACTCTAATAAACTCCAAATATTTAAAAGTAATCTTAAATAATGCTGCTTTCCTTGCATATTTTCAATCAGCTGCACAAATATCTAAATTAGCTGGTGATTATACAACATTTGGTTTGCTTTCAATCTGGTGCTTAATTGTCCAGCACAACACTCTCTGTCTTAGTTTCCAGCATCCTCCCACCTCGCTGCCCTGGACCTGCTCACTGGTGCTGGGATGGTATCCTACCACCCTCAGCCCCAGCAAATGGTTGTGTCACAGTGGCTATTGCTCTGGGGATCACACTCTGAGAAGGCCAGCACACACGTCACTCTTCAGCACAGCTCTGCTTAGGGCAGTGCAACTTCTCATTTAGGAATGCATATGACTAGCAGAAGGTGCAGCCTTTTGGCAGGGATAGGCTCTGGGTCTTGGTTCACAAGCAACTGAGACAGGCATCATCTCCTTGAGAACATCCTGGCTACATTAAATCTAACGTGCTCCAAACCACAGTAGAGAAAAGAGGAACATAAACTACAAATGGGATCACAAACGGTAAGCAGCAGTATGACTAAATTGTACACATATACCAACCCTCTCACTTGTACACACTGTTGTCAGTCATAATAATTAATCAGACCTTTTAAGCAAGATTGTAAGCATTGTGTGTTTATTGCTTTTCTTTTTAGTTTTGCAAAATTCTGCTTTAAAATTGTCTTTAAACAATTTTTTCTTAACACATATTCCATTTAGAAAGTGAATATTAAAAAGAATACCTTGGTTTTCTCATACTTAACTTCAAAACGTATTACCCCCCAAGAAATCTACTTATGTTTTATGAATGATACTTGTGGTGCTCTGTAGGGTAAATAACCCAAAAGAATACTATTCACAGAAAACAATGAGGTGGATGGTATATTGTGCTTAGCTTATCTGGATGATAAACAGACAACCAGTAAATAAAGAGAGGCTCACCTTTTGCAGATGGTCAGGGCTCACCAATAACTCCACAGAGGAGAGATCTCCAACAAGAGATCCTCCCCCAGTCATGGTCAGCCCTGAAATGGGATCTGGGAGAGGTGGAGTCAGACTTCACCCCTTCTGGTCACGCAGATGAATTGCCTTCACCTGTGCTCCCATGGCTGACTCAGTGCTCACCTCAGATGATCAATCAGTGGTTCAGGCTGTGATTCAACAGTTCCCATACATGCCCCAAAAATATCTGTGCAATAAGATTCCAATAAATGGAAGACTTCAAGGGAAGAAGAATCTCATCCCATCTTCATTGAAGAAATGAATATTTTTCTATGCAATTTTTTTTTTTTTAGCAATAAATTTATTTGCTTTTAAACTGGTTTTCATTGGTTTATTTTGGTAGGAAGGAGACAGAGGCATGATAGGTGGGTGAAAAGAAGGGTGGGAGCATTCAGGGGAATTGTTCAAAGAGAAGGAAAAAGAACACCCGAAGCAAACGATAACACTTGACATTTTCACAAAAAGCTTCATTTCTCCTTTAGCCTGGCTGGTGCCTATAGCATCAGCATCCTGCTTACATCCTCTGACTCCCCAGAGGATTCTGAGCATGGTGCCTGTTTAAACAAAGCCGCGTAAGGTTCTCACAATAAAATCACTCCATATGAAAAACTGTTGATGTCTTCAGAGAAACAGGATGATGGCATGAAGGGAAAAAATGCTAATATAATCATAGAATCACCAAGGTTGGAAGACCTCCAAGATCGTCTAGTCCAACTGTTCACCTACCACCAATATTTCCCGCTAACAATGTCCCTTAGTACAACATCCAAACATTCCTTGAACATCTCCAGGGACAGTGACTCCAGCAGCACCCTGGGCAGCCCATTCCAGCTCCTGACCTCTCTGTTGGATTATAATTTTCTTCCTAATATCCAACCTGAATGTCCACATGCTCAACGTGAGGCCATATAACCTCTTTCTTGAAATCAGAAAGAGCAGCTCATTCTGGACAGTTTCATATCTTTTATAGGGAATTTCTTCCTGAAGAGCTATTGGACATTTTCACAACACTTACTGAAGTCATCCGTCCAAGGAAGACCACCTTCCCACCTGGCTCTCCTGTTTGTGCCAGCTCAGTGTACAGATCCCAGGTGACAGCCAAGGGGGCACAGGGTGAGCTCTGCTGCACCATTGCGTGGCCTTGGGCATGTCACTTAACTTCACTGTGTGGTGGGACCGTTGCCTGTTTTCCTTCCTACAGCACTCCTTTGGCAACTTTGGATGAAATAACAGTGCTTTTATTTGGAGAGTGCTCTACACTGCCTCTGTGGCAAAAAAAAAAGTAAAGAAAAGGCGATAATAAAACAGGGACTGAGCTTGCCCTTGGGGTAGTCAAAAAGAAGATGAACATTTGAAGGTAGTTGAAGAAATATTTTCTGGCAGATCATCTCATGTGAAAAAAGGAAAGTGGAAGCAAAAGGGAAATACGCCTAACAGAGATTTGTGTCTTGGGGCTTCCTGTTCTGTGCGAGGACTTCTGAGTTGCAGGTCTCCACCCTCTTACCATCCTTTAAATTGCTCCGTACTGGGGATTTCTCACTGCTATTAGAGTGAAGTGAAGACTCTCCCAAGGATACGTCTGAGCAAACTCTCTCAAAAACTGACAGGCCAGAAAGCCTCACTGGCTCCTGTGTGTGGTGAGCCTGGAGCAATGCTGAAGAGAGTCAAGAGCTGAGAAGGAAGGAAATCGAGCCATGCATGCAGGCAGATGAGGAGAAAACAGAACTGCTTGCAGACTGTCTCGGCGTCTGCCTCCTGCTGCACTGAAAAGGCAGAATACAGCCAGGAAGAATCAGGACACCATGCAAAAATCAGGGCAGGTCCTTTAATGGAAGAGAATTAGGAAAGTTGGTGGTCAGAAATAATGCACTGATCCCGATATTATGATAACCCCAAGATTTTTTTTCTTCTTAAATGACAGAGAGTAAAGGACAAAGTTCTTACTGTAGAAACAAAAGTTATTTCATCTCTATTAGCAGGAAGGAAAAGTACAATGTGTCAGGAGCTCCTCAGGCTTCTTCACTGCTGACTGTGAGAAAAATAAAAGCACAGTTTTACAGGTGGGCAAACTAAATATTAAGGGATTGAAGCTTCTGGCTGTCATCACACTATATCAATCATAACTAAGCATGGATCCCTATACATCAAGTCATTCACCTGTCAATCTGCACGTCAGCTATTAAGAACAGACTTTGATTGTAAAGAAAAATTATGCCATTCATTCAGCAGAAGATGATTACAAGCAGCCATGCCATCCCTTCTCTGGTCAGTCCATTGCACCATTGGTCCATCCACGTGAGGAATTCCAAAGGCTGCTATAGAATAGCTTCATTCCCAGCCTGCAAAAGAGATTTTTTAAATTCTGATTATATCCCACAGTTATCTCATTATGTAGCCCCCTCATGAACAAAACAGTGGGTACACCCTTTGTTTCCACTTTTCACATAGTGTAGCCACTGAAGTTTGCACAAAGTGGCCAATGGTGTGAATGTTCCTTTCTGGATCTTTCATGGTTTTCTGTGTGTTCTGCGCTCATTCTCACTGTGTTAGTAGCAAGATACAAGGCAGCAGAGACTTAGACCAGCTGAGTATCTGTTCATGTACAGGCATCTCTGCATGTTGCTTTTTCTGCCTCTGATTCCTATAAAGCGCGTTTCCCAGTAGGATTATTTTTTTAGTTGTTTTGTGTTATAAAGCTGATGCACGTTTCCCCTATCCCAGGGTTATTTGCACTGGACTGCAGCTGTAGAGAAAGCTCAAAGGATAGATGTGCAACTAAACAACTCGGACGAGATACAGACCACTACGAAATACATTATTAAGTAAAATGACATTTGATTTGTAGCTGTGAGACCAACCCCTTTTGACATTCAAGGGAGCACAGCTATGGGCTGCCTTGAAAGCCTGCACACATCGATAGTTTTTCTGTTGCTAGGAGGAAGGGTTTTGAAGTGGGAAGAGAAACAGAGACCTTCTAGTCAACAGAAGGATCCTCATGTAAGGGTCAAGAGGGAGCAGAACTCAGAGCGAGAAAGAAATACAGCTGACCATACTGTGCTATTCTCTATTCACTTTAATACCTACACCTAATGATATGATTTAAAGCTAAACCTCGAGAATGTCAGGAATTTTTTCTCATGGTGACATCCCAAGTAGGAGGCGTCTCCTGAGTTCTCTCTTGAAAAGCAGAAAGATGAAAAACTTGCCTTGGAGAAATTTCCTCTGGATTTGAGCTTGCTGGTGTATTGTTTACTCAAATGATTTATGGACTGGAGATTAGCGAAGTCATAGCAACACAGAAATTGCCGAGCGAAAATAAAACCAGCCCTGTGTACTCTTATTGAACATAATCAAGGAAGCAGCTGACAAACTGGGGTTGTTTTTTTTCCCCCCGTTATGCAGAGACTTTGTATGAGACAAAGCAGGTTCTTGCCTTTCAAAACTCTTTGAGCAGTGCTTGGCATTCCAATCACCAGTGTGATTAATCTGACTTCACCAAATAATGGAGTATTTTGTGTCCTGCTGTACACTACACAAAGACTTGTTTCCTTCTGGATAAACGCATGCATCCTTCTAGGAGGAGAGGGCTTGAAGACCCACAACACTGCTTGTCGTGGAGAGGTCTGGGTCCTCACCTTCCCCCTCTCATTCCTTGCCTTACTTTTCTAATTAATCACTTGGCACCATCACCTGACTGTGCTGATATGTCAGTGCAACACATCAGAATGACAGTGCCACTTCCCACTAAGGGAAGACAGAGCAGGCAAGTATTAACTGACTAATCTGAGTGTGGACTTAACTCTGAATAAGGCTTCTTTGCTGTATCTCTTCATCTATTAATTTCTTTTTTTTTATATATAGACCTGCATAATAGGACTCTCTTGTGTTATGTTTTATGTTTTTGCACATCAGTGTACACAATGAGATGATGTTTGTGGTGGCTGGAAGCTGGTGTTGAAATGCAGTTAGTTTGCTCTGTAAAGTCCCATCTTGAGATACAGTCTCAGGAGTGCTGTGACAGGGAGGTGGCACCTTTTCCATTTCATTTGGCTCATCCATGAGTGGTTTTGTGACCACGCACAGAGTTCTGTGATCACTTAGATTAAGGTAAAATTATTTATTTGCTTGCATACACTGACAAATGGGTAGATTTCTCTTTTCATAAATCCAATCCAGTCAAGGTAGGGAAGTGGAGAGGAAACAACAGTGCCTGTAGACCTCGAAACCCGCAAAATAGATAGCTGCATCTACAAAACCTGCCAAACCGTAGCCAAGTGCAAGATCAGGGGAGGCATATGTCAACAGCAGTGAAAAGAGCAATTTGTTGAAGTGGCAATTTAGGTGCAGAAAGATCAGTCCAAGAACTAAATTGAAAACGTACATCAATACCTTCCTGGTGTTTCAATATGTAGCTGAGTAAAAGCACATCACCTGGAAAGGAGAGACGAAGGACAGCAACTTTTTGACAAGTTGGGGTCTACAAAGATCTTCTGAGATAAGAAAAGCACTGTGCTGCTTTGGGTGATGGACACAGCTTTCAAGTCAAGGTTCCCATCAATAAGTTGTCTGGAGGCAGTGAAAGACCAAGCTGAAGTCTGTGTGAGGATGCAGGTAGGGGATAATAGAGATGACGGTCGTCTACCACAGACATAGTAGGAAACAAAAGGGAATGTCCAAACAGAACTCTGTAAAGAAGGGCCACTGAGTGTCTTAAAATCAGCACTGAAGACAGCAATCAGAAAAGCTTTCTTCTGTTTGTAAGCCTCCATATGGGCTGGCAGGTCTTCTGATTATCCAAGATCTAATCACTCAGTGTTGTCTGGGAGATAGCCGTTTCCTCTGCCAGTGTGCATGAGCTGTGTCAGTGTGGCTGCCCCAAACAGGTTACTGGGAGTGCACTCCTATCACGTATCATTTCCACATCTCGAACTGTGGCTGTGTTGGTCAAACTGCCTCTCTGCAGATGGAGCTCTGCCAGGATGACTCAGAGAAGTGACACTACCTTTACTCAGTTCTTACTGTAACGAGAAGGAATAACATCTTTTTTACACAGTGCTGACTCAGTGGAATACTGCCAAACCCCTGGAAAGCCTCCAAATCAGCACATTTCTTCTGCCCATTAAAAACTAATACGGTAATACCAAAACAGAGAGCGCTGTTGACAAAAACATATTTTTCCCACTATCTAAGTTCCCACTTTACATGTAAAATAAACACTGAATACAGATTGAATTCACTTTTTACATCTTCCAATGGCGTGTAATAGGAATAACACCTCTTTGAAAGCAAGATAGAAAAAGGCAGACTTTCAGGCACTGAATAAAGATCTCAGCTCACAATTTTGGCTTCCTCGGCGCTCAGCGCTACTTTAGTTCCTAATTTCCTCTCGAGTGACTTAATGGTACAGCACTGCTTAATTATAGCAGTTGCAAGCTCCATCCTCTAAGAAGTATCACTGGGACCCAAACATCTGTAAGGTTTTGAGGGAGGAAGATACCACATAAAATACTCATTTTTTTATTATTTTGTGTTTATTAGTCCGTCATACATCGCATAGCTACTAAGCAGTTGGAACAATGCAGCATTTAAATTATAACCAACGGTAATGAAATATAAGGCATTACACAAACTCTCTGCATCCCAGTCCCAGGCTGCGGCACGGAGCACTTCCATGTCAGGTGAGTTCTTTAAAAGCAAAACACAGGTGAACCAGAGATCCTGAAGGTGGAATGCATCTCCTGGATCATCCCTGCCTATTGCTCCCTTAGCTGCAGAGCATTGTTCTCAGCTGCATAATTATTGCTATTTCATCACGCCTTCTTCTGAATGTCCCAAGCATTATGGCACTTACCCTTTCCCTTTGGGAGACCTTCATGGCCTATTAGATCTCACTATTGGGAAGCTGTTCCCCTGATTGTTCAGTGCTACTTTTCCTTTCTGTACTTTTATTCCCTTTCCAACTGGTTATATCCTTTTTATTACCTTTAATATTTTTTTTCTTCCCCCCCCCCCCCCTCTTCTTCAGCATCGCAAGCGAACATTTGCGTGTGATAAAAATAGCTGTTCCCCTTCCTGACCTACACAGGAATTTGGGTTCTCAGAGAAGGGGAGAGAAGGCAGAGCAGGTAGCAGCACGGAGAGCACTCTCACACCTGTTCCAGCATTTTTGTCAGCACTCTTTGTATTACAGCCATGACACGGTGACCACTGAAGGCATCACTGTGGAGAAGCAAGGTGCGAGCAGTAGCCTATGTGCAGCCAGGTGTGGAGCCAGCTGTTCTGTGGTGGTGATGTTGTCCATGGGAAGCATCAGCAGGTAAACTCAACACCTCCAGCAGTGCAAAAAATAATAATAATAAAAAGCAGCCTTCTCAACACAGCTGGTTTTGATGTAAGCAGCACAGAGATCTCTACAAAGGAAGAAACATTTGCCCATTAGGAGTCTGTGTGATATGTGAAATCTTAAAGCATGATGAGTAGGAAGAAAGTTCAAAATGTTTTTATGTAGTGACTGTTGCTATAGAAACTAGTTCCTGGGCATCTTTGGACCCAGTGCTTGTGTCTCACTTTGTCCCTGACTACCCAGGAGGGAGTCTGGGGGTGCGCTAACTGAGAAGGTGGGAGGACAGGCCAAAGGTATGGCAAACCTGCTGTTGTTCATGTTGCCTTCTCTGGAAAAGAGCTCTAAAAACAGGCAGCTGGGGAATGCCAATCAATTGCTAAGGGAAGAGAGCAAAAGCAGCATCAAGAACTAGAGGATTAAACTCATCCTGACAGAGCAGCTGTGAAGAAAGGTGCTCCAAAGGACTTTGACTTTTACTGTCTGGAGAGCTTGGTCCATGTGCCTCACCTACCCACAGGTTTCCAATGCTACATGTTTTTTCAAAGTTCAATACAAAATATGTTAGATAGTAATCTGGAGAGTTCCCCGTGTATTTTCTTATGGTGATAAAATGGGCAATAGTTGAAGAATCATAGAATTGTTTGAGTTGGAGGGGACCCTTAAAGTTCATCTAGTCCAATTTCCCTGCAACGAGCAGGTACACATACAGCTACATCAGGCTGCTCAGAGCCCCGTCCAGCCTGACCTTGAGTGTCTCCAGGGACAGAGCATCCACCACTTCTCTGGTCAACCCTACCCAGTGCCTCACCACCCTTATTGAAGAAAACTTCCTTATATCCAGTCTTAGTCTCCCTTCTTTGAGTTGGAAACCACTACCCCGCTGAACAGCCTGTCCTCTTCTTTCTTACTGTCCCCCATTTCCGTGGTTTTGACCTCACAATGAGAAATTTGGGAAAGGACAATAGAAAGGATGTTGGCAGAGGAGAGAAAACTTAGCCTTAAATATTCCCAGAACTTGGTCTCTCCTATTCATTTGGACAAGTTGTTAAAATGTTAAAACCTGAGAGACAGCACTTCCCTTCCCCGTCCCCTTTTCCACACGTGGTGCTTAAGCAGTCCTATTTCAGAAGGTGGCTTTGTTTTTCCAGGCAGTGGGTATGCGATTGCAGAGAGGTCAGTGAGAGGCCAGGCAATGCCCAACAGCCAAGAGGTCAGAATATTTCTTTTGTGCTACCTGGAAAGAAAACACTAACACAGAGCTTACCTCTCAGCAATCCTATTTCTCGAGGGAAGGGATCAGAATCTGAATGAGAAATGAAGAAAAGAATTTATGCATACTGATCCTATTAATTGTCTGCAGAGGCTGCGGGGGCAATCAAAATTTGCCTAGGCTTTTTAAAAAGATGTGGTTCCTACAGTCAACAGTGAAAGAGTGCAGTTCACCCCCTTCAAAGAGGAAAAAAGAAATAAATAAATTAGCAAAACCCCATAAATAGCTGAAGACATTCTAACCCCAGTGGGGCTCCTGCTTCACCAGAACTGTCAGCCAGACAGGGAGCGGAGCCTGTTGCTGCCGGTACCACTGCTGCTGGCCTTTTTTGCCTCGTCTCCTCCCTCCGAAGGCTTCCTCTAGAACAGCAAACTGTTAGCAAGAGATGTATTGAATAACTGTCTTCTGAAAAACAGTTTCAATTCCTTTCCACTTCTTCATAAAATCCACTACGGTGAGGCACCTTCGCTCTGCCCTTTGCATTTTTTGAAGGAAGTCACCTAAACGTTCCCTTCGTTCTTCAGATTTGTGCTCCTCCTGCAAGGAATTTAAGATTAATCTGCCTCCACGAGAAAATATTCTGATGTATCAATTATTAATGAACTCTTTAATAGAATTTCCCTAGCTCCCTCTTGCACGCCTGCTTTGGATGTCCCAGCTGTTTTTTTCTGCTGGCTCTGAAAAGATTAGGGTAAAATGTTGTTTTATAGACTTCCGCAAGAAATATCGAGTACCATAAGAAGAGTTCAGATTTTTGGTTGAATCCACTGAAAAATGCTAGTGCAGTTTGTCCAGAGCTGAGATTCATTAAATGAATACATCTGAACAGGACTGGAATTGAAAAGACAAGTTTGGCCTAGGTGTTTCTGAAGGCAGGCAGACTGGCCTCCATGCCACGTGACAGGACAAGGGGAAGTGGTTTTCAACTCCAAGAAAGAACTAGACTGGATAGAAGGAAGAAGTGTTTTACAGTAAGGGTAGTGGGGCACTGGAACTGGTTGCACAGAGAGGTGGTGGATGCTCTGCCTCTGCAGATATTCAAGGCCAGGTTGGGTGGGGCTTTGAGCACCTGATGTAGCTGCAGTTGTTCCTGTTCATTGCAGGGGAGTTGGGCCAGATGGTCGTTATGGTCCTGTCCAACTCAAACAATTTTATGATTTTATGCTTCCCCTCCTTCACCCCCAGAGAGGATGAGCAAACCCCGCCACTGCAGGAAGTGTTATGTCCATGAGCAGCCACACTGAGGAAGGAAATAAAGAGCTCCATGGCCAGCACACTATCTGAAGCCTATTTTTGCACCTACTTCTGTCCTCATCACTGATAACTGGCAGAAAGCAGCACTGGGTGAGCTGGAACCCCAGAGTTTGAGGATGAGGCTGGCCCAGGAGACCATGGCCACTGCAAGTCTCCCCACAGAGGCAACAGGCAGCGTAGTTCTCCTCCATCCAGCTGTTCATTTTTATGAAACTTGTAGGAACTTAACATCTTTGAGACTTCTATGGCTCTTTTCATGTTTGTCTGAAACTCACTAACGGGTTGGAGAATTATTAGAGGAGGACTGACTGACAGCCAGTGTGATTGTGGAAAGCTCACTTCCTCCTGGAAGGCTGAAAGCAATGAGGTGGTGGGAAAGCTTCTGCCGCCTTCTCTGATATGGAGAGCTTGTGTGTCATTGGGATCCCTGCCCCATTTAATATACATCTTTGGAGTACAGGCATTTATTACATGGTTAGATCAGCTGTACATAGATCTGCAGCCTGTTCAGCCCGTCCTCTAGCTGTTCAGAAAACACTGTCAGTGACAAAAAGTGGGGTTTTTTTTGGAGACTTGTAAGTCAAATTTGCACCAACTTTCAGCAGAGGTCTTTCATGGATTTTTTAAGTGGTTGTGGCTTCATGTTTCCAACACTGGATGTTTCAGCTACAGAGTTGTTTGGTATTAATTATTATAATTATTACTACTATTAAAATGAGCCATTCTTTCCCTCCAGTCTTCTTGCAAAAAAAAGTGATCTGTTTGATTTCCATATGCCCTTCTAAATGCTGCAAATGGCATTCCAGGGAGTGCCGTGCAACAGGGAAAAAGAGGGACTGTATGGACTACTGGCATGATGAAATTGTAGGTGTGAATATCCAGTTTTTCTCAATGGTTGCTGTCTTTCATTTCACTTGATTCCTAAGGACAAGATTAAATAACTTCCTCATTTTTGCTGGAGATCACCCCATCTGCGTAAAGGAGAATGGTTTGGGGCAATGAGATTTATCAGTTTCTAATTTAGATGCTGAATGACAAAGAGGTTGTTTTTCTCCCTCCCTATTTTGGGCACTCCAGTTACGGTGAAGAGACAGTAGCAAACAGTTTTGAACCCCCTAACTACAAGGACATGCCTCTCATTTTTTACAGGTTTAGATTTTGTCTTGCTTTTGACAAACACAGCGGCTCTTCTGTCAGCTACAAATGCTCCTGGAAATTCCATCTAGTTATGGTTTAATCTTCAGAACAAAAAGTAAGAATTTTTTGCAAGAATTCTTTTCCTCTGTCCTTGGCACTGGTGAGGCTGCACCTCCAGTACTCTGCTCAGCTTTGGGCCCTTCTCTGCAAGAAAGACATCAAGGTCCTGCAGTGTGTCCAGAGAACAGCAACGATGCTGTGAGGGATCTGGAGCACAAGTGTGATGGGGAGTGGCTGAGGGAACTGGGATTGTTCAGTCTGGAGGAGAGGAGGCTCAGGGGAGACCTTACTGCTCTCTACAACTGCCTGAAAGGAGGTTGTGGGGAGGTGGGGGTTGGCCTTTTCTCCCAGGTAACAGTGATAGGACAAGAAGGTATGGTCTCAAGTTGTGTCAGGGCAGGCTCAGGTTGGATATTAGGAAATAAATATTCTCTGAAAGAGCAGTGAGGCAGTGGCACAGACTGCCCAGGAAGGTGCTGGAGTCACCATCCCTAGAGGTGTTCAAGAACCGTGTGGATGTGGCACTGAGGGACATGGTCAGTGGGCACAGTAGGGATGGGCTGATGGTTGGACTAGGTGATTTTAGAGGTCTTGTCCAATCTTAATGATTGTATGATAATGGTTAATGGAGATAACAGATCTTGTACAATTAATATAATATATATAATACATTTTAATATACATATGTGTGTGTATGCATTGATTAAAATACACTGTTTTCAGGTGCGTTTTTGCTCTTCCTATTGCTGTCACCCCAGCTATAACCACCTGCGAAGTGCTCATTGTGCATGGCCTGTGCTTCTTTGTTCCCTCCCATTCACTCTCTCACAGCTGACTTTGCTTGTCTTCCAGCAAAGGCTTTTGGCTCTGCGGAGGTGAGAAGTTTCAGCGCAGAGTGGAGCTTAGCAAGGGAGGGCTGTGAATAGAGTCAGCCAGAAGCACTGTCAGTGAGTCAGGGGTGGGCAGCAAGGGAGAGAAGGAGCAATGGGCTACTGGTGAAATCCAGGATAATACATATCACTGGGAAAAAAAAAAAAAGAAAAAAAAAGAGCTGAATATGAGATTCTTTGAAATGCTCTGCAACTTAAAATCAGAACCCCGATAAAAACTGAAATAAAAAAAGTTCTTACTTTCTCTGCTTTATATAAAACTCCCTCTTTGCCTTTCAGACACGGATCAGGTACTGGGTGTTTCCTTTCCTTCTGTTCTTTAAAAGCCAAATTTAATCCATGGTTGTTTTATAGAGAAAATTGTAAGCTAGGGGGGTTTATAAAAAGATCTATGGAATGAAAGGTTTAGTCTTCTGACAGGGAGCTAAGAGGGGTGCTGCACACACTCAGCCATCGCAGCCTTTCTCCCGCAATAATTTTTCCTGACCTCGGCTCCAATTTTATGCTCATTACTCAGGCAATTGGCCCATTGTTTTCACTGGCAGCTTTGCTCGAGTATGAAATTCAAGAGGAAGCTTAGAAACTGCAAAGACGTAGAAATCCATAACTGTTGACTTGATTCAAAGTGAAAGCCCGAGCAGCGACACTGCATCGTGTCTGAAAGCCTGAGAAAGCAAACACCTCTGTAGTCGGATGAGTGCGTGGCTGAGCATCCTCAGGCCTGATCTGGGAGTCCTACCTAAAATGCTAGGGGTTGCCTGTGACATTAAGGGCTACATGTTAAATGAATTTGTAGCATTAACACAGGCAGTGCACAGGTGAAATCTGCAATAAATGAGTGCCTTTGCATTTTTGAATGTAAAACAATGTGTTGGGGCATAAGTGATTTGCATCAGCAGGGATGTGTCTGGCATAGAAAATTAATGTAGTGAAGGATTTTTCACTGGAGTTCAAGAAATCGTCAGAGTGAAAAAGGACTGGGGCTTCTCCAGAGCTGCTACCCTTGGGTGAATAACCTACACCAACCATTGCAGACTGACTGGTTGTGAAGGTTTTTAAGGAGCAGCTGTTAATAGAGATATGTCTCACTCCCCCAGATGACACTTCCGTTAGCTCTTTTGGAGAAATAACTACCAAAAGAAGAAGAAGGTGAAGGGAGAGAGATGGAGCAGAAGCAGGAAGCCCGGAAGAGCCCAAGGAACATCCTCCAGATGGCACAGGCTGGGAGAAAAGTGCCACGTCAGGGGAAGAGCTGGAGGGAGGGAAGGGAAATCTGAAGAACGTGTAGAGGACACTGAAGTAGGGGAAGGAGAAGAGGAACCAAGAGCAACCAAAGATCTCTGAGGTGGTTACATGAAACCGAGAAGTGCACCCCTGCTGTATGAGGAATTTGGTTATTTCTGGATACCATCTCCTGATCCAGGTCTAATGGAAAGCATGGGTATATGTAGCATGAGAGTGTGAGCTCTTTGTATTTGGCATCCTCACAGAGGTGCCTTCAGGCTGAGGACAGCCACAAACACAGGTGTCCCTGTTCCAAGGTAGGGGTCCATCTCTGATGACACACAGCAGGGTCACTTGGGCTGTGTTGGCCTGAATTCTCTAGAAGCAAGAGGAACACTGGAACTTCTCCAACTGTTTAATACCTGCTTGTCCCAAACACCAGCATGTTCTTCAAGAAGACGAAGAACCAAATGCTGGGCATTTGAAATCGTAGACACTGAGACCTAACACTCTTCCACTTCAACACTCCTGCATATTCTTATCAGCAAGGAATGAATCCTGTCTCCTCGTGCGTCCCAGCCCAACTCCTCCATTGGGGAAGCTTCCCCTTTATCTCCAGTAGCTTTCCATGCAATGTCAACAGCAGCACCAGTTGATCCCAGGGCAATATATGCTTTTGATTTTACCATGTTTTTATTGTCTCTGGCAAGGCAACCTCCCTGAATCACCTTCTTCCTTCAGGTTCTCCTACCCAGGATGGGAAGCGGTCTTTCAGAAGCAGAAGAATCCAGTGGAAAGCTTCCATGTGGAACCAGTCACCACCTCAGCACCATGCGTTTTACCCAGGCAGGATGAGGGATTATTCAAGGACTGACACCTGCAGATGCAGATTTAAGAAACAGTGTTGTAAAAACCTTTAAAAGGGAGATCCTTTTCTCTGTCCCAGGGAGGATGTGTGTCTGTATGATACACACCTTCATTTGCCCAGGGTTGTGAGAGGGACCTACTGGGTCTGCCTGCTGTCCAGGCCTTCTGACTTCCTTGGCTCTCTATCTTGTTTATGAACTGGACATGGGAAAAGCTCACACACACAGAAAATAGGAATGTGTCAGCTACAGACGGAGATACCAGCTGCAGGTAGGTACCTGCTTCTGCACCTGTCATGAATACGCGCATCCTGTATTTTTAACTGTTTTAGAGGATAAAAAAAAAAGACAGGAGTTACAAGAGAAGGCCACAAATACTGACTAAGACTTGCTTTTATTCCCTTCTGTGTGTGCTGAGCTTACCATCAAGTCTCCAAGTGCTGCCGGTTGCAGTAGCAGGTTAAGTGATTTGGGGGATATCATCTCACAAAATCCATCAGTTACCAGATAAGACAGTGATTTCTGCTTTCGTCCTGGGGCTACTGTTTTTGTTACTGTTCACCACTTTAAGGTATTCCATACTACTCTTTTTATAAACTGCTGGGCAACCAAGAAACACATAAAAGCCTGGAAATTGTGTGTTTAAGATGGCCAACAACACTGCCTTGTACAAAACTTACTTAGAAGTTTGTGATGTTTGTTTGTTCTTTCTGTCCTTCCTAGACATCAATTTTCTCCCACAAGCTCTTGATTTTATTTTCTGTAAGCTTTGATGTACTTTTGCAAGCTCCTACCACTGCTTCTTAGACCTTCGCTTCTTAACTAAAGCCGTTTATTGATATACTATGTCTCTCAGCGAAGTAATGCATCAATAAATTAAAGATTAGTTCAGTGTGTCAGCTCTCCCTAAGCATGCTGGGAACTACTTGCCATTTTGAATGGCTGCAGAGGCCACACAACAGCCTCGCACAGGGAAGACAGTAACTCTGAAATATTTAAGATTGTTCTCCATGGCATCTCCTCCTGCTAAACATTATTTGAAATTAAACTAATTCATAGATTTTACTTACTACTAAGCGAACAGGTGGCAGTAAGCTTACTTTGAAGAAAGACATCTAAACCAATTTTTATCTCTCTCCTATTGCATTTTGCTTTTCTTTCTTTCTGATCTGATTGTATGCAGGTTATTCAAAGCAATAAGCAGTTTTGTCCTGTGTTTAAGCACATTATGTTTCCTGTGTGACTTCAACTCCTGTTACACTTCTGACAGTGTTTCACCGCACCTCATTTTTTGCAATGACCTGGACTGAGGTGCAGTACTACTGAACAGGATGCACACAGTCTTAAGCATCCAGAAAGATCATTCTGTTCTTTATTACACTTTTTACCTTGCCACTCATTCACTCATAGAACCATAGAGTCCTTAAAGTTGGAAGAGACCTTTAAAATTAATCTAGTCCGGCTCCCCTGCAATGAAGAGGGACACCACAGCTTGATCAGGTTGTCCAGGGCCTGATTTAGCCTTGCCTCGAAAATCCCTAGGGAAGGGGCATCCACCACATCTCTGAGCAACATGTCCCAGTGCCCCACAACCCTCACTGCAAAATACTTTTTCCTTATATCCAACCTAAATCTAGTTTGTTTACTTATTAGGTTTTATGCAGTCAATTTCTAGGGTATTCTTCAAACAAGAAACGAGAACTTTAAAAATTAGCCTTGAAAGCCAGTATTTGCATTCCTAAATAGGTGATTTATGTACAAATGTTCTGATGGCAGAGCAGACCCCACAAATTTGACCGAGGAGATGCAGAATACTCTGCACTTTGCAGACAAAATCTCCAATGCACCCCGTTGCAGATTTGGCTTCTGTCCTCCCATTTTGAAAACAACATCTGAATGCCTTGAATTAAAAGCGTGTCCTTCACCGTCAGTGTGCATTTTCCCAGAGATGTATCCACTTCCTTGGGCTTGTCTTGATGAAAGAGATAGGCATGGACTGGCAAACCAGAAGTCCCACTTAGATGCAAAATGGTGCCAGTTGGTTCTCCCTCATATTTTGAGTCAGTTCCTTTCAGAATATCATTGTTTTTCCTGTTTTCCGCTTAGGCAGGAGACAATCCAGATTTTCATTGTGGCCACACCAGGATGGTATTTGGAAATGGCTGCAAAGGACCAGGATTTAGTTGTGTTAAATGTTATCATAAAAGAGTGTCGTGATTGCAGGGGGTCTTTGCAAGTTGCTCCTTCTGATCACTATTTGTGCTGAGTGAGCGGTCACTGAAGTCTCTTGCTGGAATGGGGAAACATCAGAGATGGAAGAGTAATGAATGATACATAGCAGACAGGCCTTGTAATGAATATTTTGTTGTGCACAGACGCCCACGTTAACATATGAATGTGGCCATTTGTATGAAGAGCAGTCATTCTCCAAACGTTCAAGGGGAACAAAATCCTGTTTGCACAAAGGTTCGTGAATAATGAATATAAACAGGGACATGAAGAGGGCACTTAGATACCATGGTGATGGGTATAGAATAATGGTACATACATAGCCAGATGGCTGTACACACTCAATTGGAATTGAAATGAATGAACGACTGCGGACAAACCTTCCTCGAGTGCTTACCCCAGGCTGTACAAGACATACCTGTAAGGTTACCTTAGGAAGAAAAATCAAACTATTTAAATATTTTGTGACAAAATCCTTAGCAGACATATCTCATGCTGGTTTTGGAGCATTTGGGAGCTGTATCGTTTGGTGAAACTTGCATCGTAATGGTTATTGTGATCTTTACTGTCTCTGAAATGAAGGCTGACAATAGCTGGAGATCCTGCAGGACGAATGTCCAAGACCAGCTGACACAGTTTTCTTGATATTTAGTCATGGTGACTGAGGTTGCAGTACCGACCCTTATCCTGTGTGCAGAGCTGTAGCCTTCCGTTTCCCCAGGGCTGAGGAGCAGCAAAAAAGAAGAAATGACCAGATTAACAGCCTACATGGCCCTCAGCAATTGGAAGGTTTCCTCCGATTGCTAGCAGGTGAAATAATAAGTGACTTTAAAGGTATAATACCCCTGCAAATGATGTTTCTGTCATCGCTGCACAAAGAAATACCCGATGCTGTTCTACCTGTTCCAGGACGCAAAGAGTTACTGTGTACTGAAGTCCAGTGTTGGGACTAGACAAGTTCATCTCAGAGCCAGCAGGAAGCTTGCCTTGTGAAATTACCTTTGTTAGTAGGTAATCTTCACCCTGTTGAAAATTCCACTTGGAGCCAAATTTCTCAGCTAGAATGAGTGTCCTCACGTTAAGAGTGTATGGGATACTTTGGACTAAGTCACCAGGGACACATTCTTGATGTGCTCTAGAATCATTCCAAGGAAAAAGTGAAACCCTTACATATGACCCCATCACAATGTGATGTATATCCCCTGTGTATGCAAGAAATCTAGCTGGGAACTGATAATATATTTTCACCCCAAGCACAGCACACTTTAGCCATAGCGTTTAACTGCGATGCTTCCCAAGAAATATGGCAAAGGCAGTCCTTTGGCCCATGTTGCAGCAAAGCTGACGTGCAGGAAAAATAAATAGTTATAGCCACAAGCAAGACTGACTCCTTCACCACTGATTGCTAATCCTTAGTTACAAAATTGGAATGTAGACATTTGGACTTTTATCCAAAGGAGTGTTTCTGCTATCTAGTTAAATGTGTGGTAGTTACCTGTTATGGTAACCGGTTACAGTACCAGTTACCAATACACAGGTCATTGATGAGCTTCTGTTAAAGCAAAGAGTGAAATGTAAAATGTCAAGCAACCATCTCTGGCTGACACTTGGGAAACTGTGCTGCTGATGATTAGTATCCCATTTACAATTAAAATCTGGACTCCTTTTCTAATTTTTGTTGACGTGCTGTTGGTCTGTGGACTCCTAATAGACATCCTGGATTTTTAAACAGACTTTGCTTTGACTTACAATTACCATAAAATTAACAATTCTAAAAATGCTGCCTTTTAATTTTGCTGCTCATATTCATTTTTATGTACACTTTAAATCTGCTACCCTGGCATGCCTCTGGTAGTTTAGTATATCAGATGCATTTCTATTTAGATACAGAAGCAGCCAGTCAATGCATCTATGTAAGATCTACTCTTGTTTCTGAACAAACAAAAGCTCTACATTTCTTCACAAGCTATATCTCTCCTTAATGCTCCAAAATTCACTCAGCAATGCCATGCTGCAATGTAATCATGGTGGTTTTGAGGCATGCCTTGGCTGTGGGCATCTGTGCTGAAGGGCTGCTGTGCCCAGTTGCGTGGCACAGACAGCACTGTGCCATGTGCAGGACATGTTCAGGTATTTCAGGATGTGGTGTGCAGCTCTTGGCTGCCCCTTTCAGCATCTCTGGGAGCAAAAAGGTTTAAAATTGCTCACAAACCCAGTTGTCTCTTCTTCCAGCAAGTACTACAATAAGAAAAATGCTGCATTGAATCAGAAGCCATGAGTTGCTACATTTTTGAGGACCTGCCCTTATGTGATGCTGATTCCAGGCAGCTGGCTTCCAACAACTGCAAGATTCTGAAAGTGGCTGGGATCTGAGGGAGAATGTGGGGACAACAGTACTCAGTGTCTGCAAGGGAGATGATAGCACCTCAAGGGACGTGCATGGGGCAAACCAGTAGCAGCAGGATCTGGGGACAGATGGCCTGTAAATAAAATATGTATATAGGGCAGGACCCTGGAAAGTTCAACATCTAAGAAGAGCATGACAGGAAGTTGTTGCTTGCCATCACCTGGGTTTGCACTAAATGGCCCCAGGGTCCCCGCAGCCCCTGGTTTCTACAGACTACAGAACAGTCAGAAAGCGCTGTTCCACTCACCATGTGTTGGGATTTGTTTGATGCTGTGTTTTCTCAAGTTGCTGTTGTGTTACTTTTCCTCCTAACACTATTCTTGTTTCACACAAATACCCAGAGTTTTCAAGAGGAGAAGTATTAGCGATTCGTGTGCCCAAGAAAGGTATTCAGTAGTACTAGGTGCTTAAAATGGTAATTTAACTGGTATTTAATGGGGTGGATGCTTAAGTTGGAAACGTTTGTTTATTTTCAAGACTTCCCCAGTAAACCTATCCTTCTTGCTGCTGCTAATTCCTGGCAGAAGGGATACAGAATGATTACAGAAGCTGCCAGTAATTTTGAGGACCAGTTCAGTCTCCTGGTACCTTCCTGATCTCTTCATTGCTTCGTTGCAACAAAAGGCCCTTGGTAGCCAGAAGGACATCAGTTCCTGAAAGGAATTTCAAAAAGTGCATAAAGTTGGTATCTGCTTAGAAGTAACACGAAACAGGAGCATCTGCCAGAGACAGGAACATGTTGCTGGCTTAGTAAAACAGCAGGGGAACCTGCTGTTGACCAGATTTGTCCATTTCGGTGCAGGTGTCTCTGCAGTTAATAAGAATTACTATTTACACTTGTTTTCAGAGACCGGGAGACATGGGGATAATATAGATAGCCCGTAAGTCATAAAGAGCAAGTAGATATGACACATGTTCCCATTAATGTATAGTGTTACTCCTTGGAGTTTGCGATATTGAGACATTATGGAGTATGGTATGAAATGCAGATGGCTCTGACTCTTGTCTGTTTTTGTTTCATTAAAGATGAACATATTTCAAGACAGATTTTTATCCTGAATTGAAGGTGGGGAAAAAGGACGAGAAAAGTCATGAGTAAACTGAACTCTGTCAGAACTACCAGAAAATGGCAGTATGGTGTAAGATTTACTATTTATCCTAAAAACAAAAACAAAAAAACCATTGTGAATGTTTAAGCATACGCTGTCATAGAGCCATTAAGGCTGGAAAAGACCACAAAGATCACCTAGTACAATGGTCATCCCATCACCACTATGCCCACTAACTCATGTCTCCCAGTGCCTCTCACTGCCATCTCACTTTGACAGAGTGTTCTAATGAGTCAATAGATGTGCTGAGCCCATTTTCCAGTTGGTATCAGTGAGTTAGCTAATTTCACATCCCATGAGATGCAGCACAACGCCAGGGCAGTTAGCTCCGAATGGAAAAGCAGAGGGATTCCAGCTCTTTCCACAGAATCCTTTCGGGCCAATGTGGAAGTAGGAATAGGATTTGCACGTATTTGCTTCTCTTTGTGCTATGGGGGAAACCAACAACAACAAAACGTTTTCAAGTGTGCCCAGTTTCTGTGAAGAAATATGCCCCATTGGATATTTTCTTTTTGGGCCTAATCTCAAGAGTAAAATAGGATCACTCCCACTAAATAACACCTTTCTGTGGAAGGCTGACTGCATTCTAGCTCTGAAACATAAAATGCTATTATTATTATTATTGTTATTATTTTACAGACACGAGTGCAACAACACCTTCCTTCTGGGTATCTATAATCTGTGTAACACAGTTTCTTTCAAGAAACTTGGTTTCTTACCCTGTGGGTTAAATCCCATTCGTCTGTGCCACAGCAGGGAAGAGCCTATTCTAGCACCTATGATAACAAGGCAAGAAGCTGTCTTTGTTTCTGGACTCTCAGTGAATGGTCACCATGGGATCCATCACCCAGTGGCAGGGTGGCAAGAGGGTGGGGAAATGAGGAAAAGCAGCACTGAGAAAGGTGAGTCAAGCAAGGACAGCTTGAAAGAGAAAAAATTCAGTGTGGGACTGTGAATGTGAGGATTTTTTCGCTTAATGGTCCTTCTGATTTTGGAAACAACTTGAAAAAATAATCTGTAGAGCGTGTCAGCACATGTGTGTGTACAGAAGAAGGGGAAGGGTCAAGAGAGAAGCCTGAAGTACTTGGTTCCTGTTGGATATTTACTACTTCAGAACACTGGAAAGGGATGATATCTTTCATACTTGATTTCTATGAAGTACAAAGCAAATCCTCTCTGCATTAAGCAGCGAAGAGCGTTCTTGAGAGTAAGGACCCTTAAAGACTCTCGTGTTTTGTTTTTGTTTTTTTTTTTTTTCCTTCTGGGCAATGAATGACTAGTCCCTTGACACCACTAACTGTTTATGTAGAAAAGCTAATTTCACTTCTGACAATAAAGTTCTCTTGCCAGCCTGAGTTTCTCATTAAAATTAATATTCTTATTGTATGTCCCCGTCTTTTCCCTTGCTGAGAGAGAAGCTAATAATCTTTCATTCAGGGCCAAATTCCCACCTCTTCCCCATCCCTAAGCAGAAGAAGGGAGAAGGTAATTGCATATGGAAAGACACATTGGCAGGAACACTGTCCTTTGGAGATGTGCTTCATTTCATGGTAGGGAGATGTGTCTCAGTGTCTGTATGGCTGTCGGGCTGCAGGAGACCTTGGTTCACTTCTGTACTGGAAAAAGCTACAAGCCTACATCTCATGGGGGAATACTGTAACTAACAGGGCAGGGACTGTAGGGGATTGTTCCGAATTTCTCTCTAGTGAAGCAGCTCCATTTTATAAGAGAATAAAGTAGCAAGGGAGAGAAAGTACAGAGGCATGGCAGGGGGATTAGGGCATTCAGCTGAGATGTTGCAATTCCTGCTCTGCTTAAAATGAAAACTTTAAGGAGACATGTGATGAGAAGAGGCACAAATTGTTCTGCTCATGTTGCCTGGTGTGATGCTGGGGCTGCTCAGGGGGTGCCCAGCAGAGCATCCATCAGTGGGGAGGATACATGTCCTGAGGAGCATGCTGGCACCCACAGTGAGACACAAGGCACTGCCTCAACGCTCCACCATGCCATGCCATGCTCCTCCATGCCTGCCTGTGCACAGGGATGGACTGTGCAGAATGGGGAGAGCTGGGAACAGCACAGCTTTGTGCTATCTGCAAGAAGGCTTTAGCATGCCTAAAGGAGAAATCAGATGGGAAGCCCTCTGGGGCTCCAGCTGAGGGAGATGTTGTGCCCAAGCAACTGTTCACATCTGAGGCTTGTAGGAGTAGGTGGGCAATTCTCCCCCAGTCCGGATAGGGGACAGTTCTGCCCTCCTACAGCTGAATAGTATCACCACGTGCTGTCCTCATGCTGGAGGGGAAGCTGCCTTTGCCTAGGCAGATGAGCTCACACTAGGGGTTTTCTTCCGCGCTGGTAAAATTAAAGATCTGCTTGGGGACAGCAGGATGGATACAAGCCCAGACACAGCAAATTATCCTGTCTGGTGGGACTATAATACACGGGAGCTTCAATCCCTTTTCCTCTTCCACATCTTCCTGCTGCCTTTTATGCTTGATTTTTGAGAGGGAGGGGAATGAAAAGTTGGGCTTAATGTGTTTAGTGGGTACACTGGAAGTACATTTTCAAGTAACACCCAGCCTTTCAAAAAATGTCTTGGAAAGCAATTTCTGACAACACTGAGAACATCACTAATACTAAATGTTCCTTTAATTCTAATTTTGAGTTAGTTGGCAGTCTTGCAAATTAAAGATTTATTGCCTAAGAGTGCTCAGATCGCAACCTAACACAGGTTTAGCTGCTTTGTTCCATCCTGTTTGGAGCCATTCCAAAGGCCAAGCCCTGTATTAGAAACATCACCAATGCAAAGACTGAATGATCGATCAAAGCAATGCAGATTATAAATTCTCCTATGCAGCCTTCCATAAAGAGAATCTAGAGAACCAGATACATATATTTTTTTCTGTTTATTTTTGGAAGACAGCTTTATGTCAAAGATTCTGTGAGTCTGTTTTCTAACAACCTGTGTCGTTTACTCAAGGAGGTAAATTTTGCTAGAATAAATATTTTTCAAGTGAATGAGGAAATGGCATAACTGAGACGAGACAAAGGAATGAAATGTTCTGCACAGTTCGTCGGGATAGATCAAAGATAGCAAAGGAAGAAGGTATTTCTAACTTCAGAAACTCCAGAATAAATAGACTGTTACTGATGCAAAGTCCCTCAAGAAAACAAATAGGATGCACTTTTGCTCTGTTTTGAAATTAATTCTAAGTCCAAGGAACGGAATACATAATGTGCGTAATAATTTCAATGTGAATCCCAGGGATATTAAACATTAAATCTGGGCAGAGATCTCGCATTATAAAAATTATTGGGAGCATGTCATTAACATACATCATTCAGCTACTTACTGTACTTGAAGAGGCTAGGCTTATACAAATACATCAGAGTTGTACTTTGCATTCCAGGGCATGACCAAATAATCAAATTACAGAGAATGAAGTGGTTAGGGCTTGAGATAGCATGGTAAACACTACAACTCAAAGGATCCTCTGTTGTGGAACAGATCTTGCTCTCTGTAGACTGTCAGTGAAATAAAGGAATAAATAGGAGTGACATCGGGGAAGCCTTTTTAAAACCAGACAGATATCATCCAAAACTTTAAAACAAAGAGCAAACCCAGCAATATAACAGGAAAGAAAACAAGCCACAAAAGGTGCTGCTCCTCTTGCTCAATATGCCTCACAGACACTTGGTTTGAAGTGTGTCTGATTATTGATCATGATGTTTTCCTCATCAAAATCCCCTCTCTCTCCTTATCTCTCCTTACCCTGTTTCCCTAGTTCACTTTTAATGTGTCTGAGACTTTTTCCCCACTCTAACATGTTGCTCTCTAGATCCTGCAACTAGGAAAAAATGTGCTTAAATCTGGATTAATCTCTTAAGAATTAAACTTTTAATTAACTCATGGAATACATTTTTAGGGAACCTGGTAGAAGATTCTATTGAGTTTGTACCTTTGTATTTTGAGTTGTCTGCTAGAAAACGTGAACCCAATACCTCCTAAACCCCACTTCTTTACGTTACTGAATCTATCATAAAGGAAGCTGTCTAATTACTTCTAATGTGAGCAGGTAGCCTCAAGTATGTATTGTTCCATCTAGGAGGAGAAATTGCTGATGGGGACAACATATTCAATAAAATTCTGTTTACTTACAGAAATGTTCTGAATTCTACTTTCTTGATGCAAGAAGTATCCAAAGACAGGTAATTTTCTTGCTTCAAGATCCCTTGCAACTTTTTGTCATTTCTGCTGTTCTCAGGTCATACATGAGTTCTTCCAAAAGTAGCTGATGCCTCTATTTTCCTTTCATATTAATCTGTGTATCTTCTACTTTCTTTCACTTCCCCCCCCCATGTTTGCTTTTTTTTTTTTTAATTTTTACCAAAATATCAAGAAAAGGCCCTCTTCTCTGTGCTGTCTTGAAGATAAATGTAAAACACGTGGTTACCTACCTTTTACATTTATCTTCAAGGCTGATGACTAGACATATTGGTCTGAAACAGGTTTAAGCTGATGTACGTCCTTCAACACAGCTCAGTCCACTGAAACTGTCACCCTATTTCAGTCAAAATCAAAATAAAAGTTTATTCAGATTTTAACAGAATGAAATAGTAAATGCTTAACTCTCCCTGCATTTTTAAACACATTCTGTTAAACTAATTTCACATCACCAGGCATTCCCAGTGTCTTCAGTAAGTATGATTTCTTTTCTTCCAGCTGCCCAATGGAAGGTTATCTTTAATGAATCCCCTGTACAGTCCCTGTATCCTAAAATCTTGGGTCTATACTGTCTGCCAGATGAAGCCACTTTCACCTTTTTCCAGTAATGGTAGATTACAAATGAAGCAGTCACTAGATCAGCACAGCCTTTTTTTCTGATGCTACAAACCAAGAATCAAAACCTTTCTGTGGCTGCATGTGAATAAGGAGATGGGGAATTTCCAGAGCTGTCTTACAGGAGATCATAGCTGGGCAAGGCAAAGTTCCTATACAAGTTGGCAGTGCCAGCTTTGTAAGTCTTTAACAGTTCGATTTTTGTCACAGCCAGAGATTCAATTGACTCCAGTGAAGGTCACTTGATACACTGCTGGCTTGAAAGCAGCACTGAAGATGCTAAGGAGAATAGCGGTTCAGGGAATGCAGGAATGGTCATCACTGAGCAGAGACATGCCAGTGTGCATTAAGACCATAGCTCTCTGGACTTAGACTTCTAAGTGGAATGTATAGATTTTTTAATTCAGATTTCTGTTCGCATCAAACTTATAGAGAGGTTTTGGTGCTATTTGCAAGTCCACAACTGAAAAAGTGGAGTCACAGAAAACTTTTGAGATTATGACATGTAGGTAACTTCTGCACTGTCTCAATTTCCTTGCGTCTAAGGACTTATTTAATCCACTAATTAAAATTTTGCTAGTCTCTCTTCTTTCTTTACTTACAGTATCTTCTGCTCAGCATTAAAAACAGAGACTTGAGCCTGCAACAGATTTACAAGAACTTTGGCAGGAAAGTCATACCAAGATTTTGGGTGAAAAATAATCCACACAGATAAACAGATTTCTGCCAAGCTCCTCACCTAGCCAATGTAGAAAAGATAGCATAATGGTTTCTAAGTGGTTAGTGGTTTCTAAGCCTGGAAACAGGACAGCTTATTTGCCACAAACTACATAGGAAATAATTTGTTTCATTTGTTTCAGGTACTCCACATCTTTAAAAGGATTTTCCAATCACCCAATTTGCAATAAGCCTTTCTTACTGCTACTAGATATGATAAACTCTTAACTCAGTTATTTGCTCATCTATTATCTCAGTTGCTCATACTTCTTGTTCACGTTACAGAGGTCCTCCTGTTGCAGAATCTGTTTTCCCAGGTTCTGGATGTTTTCACATTCCCCATTCTCTCCATTTGATATCAATTAAGAATTCTGTTTTGGATCTCCCAAATCCCTAGTCTTTTTTACTTGTCTAGTCTAATAAATATAAGGTTTGAAACAACATCTACAATACTTTCACATTTCACTGATTCCATTACACATTCAATTGCCAAAATTCACCTTCTTATTGTTAGTTGTCCAGCTTGAAATAAAAATGATGTGCTGGTCCTGTGATATGTTCCTGAGTTTTGATTCTTCAGTTTGGCGTTCTTCCATTTTCTGACCTGAAAGAGAAGTTCTCTAGGAAGTAAAGATGGTCTGCCTTTGGCAGCCTTGTAATGATAATAAACTTTCTTTTCATAGTGTCAGACTGCAAATTAAGTTGACACTATTCTCAATTTAATTCTACTGCGCCAAGTTTTTCGTTTTTATTATTTTTCAGTAACATGGTGGGACAGATTTGTATCCTATTTCCCTGATACAGAACTGCACTCAGGGAATTTGTAGATCTGGTCTTTCACCCTTGTCATCAGAAACTGCTTCCTCTTTCGGTCCATGGCTGCAAGGGATGCAGGATGCAATCACAATTTCCTCTGCAAACCCCAGAGACCTCGTGGAGTGTCCTTGGCTGCTATTCACTGACCTTCGAGTTAAAGCTTAAGTCCAGTTGAGCACCTCTGAATTGATCCATTGCCAGTTTATCCTGACAGCCTTCGCTCACATCTGTGCATGCCAGACACAAGTTTCTGCAGGTTCTCTTGCTGTTCGGGTGGGATTTTCTTTTATTTTCCCTTTCTCTTCTGTTCTGGTTTTAAGTTGCATACAGATGATTCTAACCAAGAGAAACTGTTTGCAGGAAGTCTCTTTTTGGTAAATCTGAGCCACAACACTCTCGGGGCATGGCTATTCACGCTCCTCCATCTTCACCAACTTTCATTCAACCCCTGAATTTACATTTAGAAAAGTAAATCTCCATTGCAGCTTCTCCTGAAAGATATTAGATATTTGCATTATTTGAACTATGAAAGACCACCCTCACCGATGGGACTCGGTGTCTCATCAGTCACACAGAACTGCAGTAAATGCTTTTTCCTGAGCTCTTGCTTGGCCCAACTGAATGTCCAGGTGGCTGGCTACCATGACAGGTCTGCAACCAGGGATTTCCTCGTGGAGCTGAAATTTAGCCAGTGTTTTCTTGTTCTGCTTCATCCCTGCTAGTGGATTCCCAGCTGGTGTCTCCCTACCCTGAAAGATCTGCGGCAGTATGCTTGCCATTTACTTTCTTGGGCTTACCAGTTCAGACTGGAAGTTTTGCAGCTGGCCTTCAGTCTGTTAGGACATTTTGTAGTCATTACCACAACAGAGAGTTCACCTCTGCCTGCAAATCACTTCAGCCATTCCTGGGAAACCTCCAGATGCTGCTGTAATTCCTTTTGTAAAGATTCCAATTCTTGTTCTAGCGCCTTCTGGTCTTGTTTTAATTTCTCTTGGCTAGCTTTGTTTTCTGGGAGCGGATTTGTTATTGGTTCAAGAAGAATACCACCTAATTATTGCCCTACTTCAGTGGGGTCCCAGTGTCAGCACCACATTTTTTATCTTATTATCCGATTGGGTTATTCCAATTAGAAGGAGAAATTGATGCGGGAGCCACTTCTGATACAATTCTGTTAATTTATAATAATGTATTAATTTGCTTTCTTCGGGGAAGTGTTATCATGCACAGATTTCTTGCCCACAGCTCTTTCTGCTAGCAACCTGTCCAAAAAATCCCCCTGCAAGCCTTCTCATGAAGCTTGTGAGAAGGTCGCAGATTTTCACACTGAAGGAAAAAACACCTTAAGGAGAAAGTTGCTCCAGTCCCATAGGGCAGGGGGTATGCCATGCCAGAGAGTTACAGGTGGGACAGATAGGAAATGCTCTGAAAGCGGTGGCCAGCAGACAAAGAAGTAGGCAAGTCCATGGTCGGTTCATTGGGAAGAGCATTTTGCTTTTCACAACTGTTTCAAAATCTTCCACAAATGTTAACTTGTTTTGAAACACTTCATACAACAACAGCCAGGGCTGAGGCTTTTTTTTCCCTAAAGCACATCCACAACATTGCTGAAAGGACTGTGCATTAGCTCTGCTCAGACTGCTGCATCTTTCTCCTTGTGCTTTGTCCATTCTGCATGGAGCTGTACCTCAATACATCTTCTCCATCTGGAGGGTTAGCACTCCGGAGCCTTCATATGTCTTATCTTTTTAAGGAGATATGCACTAGACTTATCCACTAGATATCTTAATGAAGAACAACAAGAAAATTTAAGCTCAGTATCTACAGTAACATACATGTATACTGTTTCATCAACTAGCCAGCAAGATATTTGACAACTGGCAAAAGAAATAAGGAGTCAAGACTGTTGTCCAAAAGAGCTTATCAGTTAATAGAACAAAGCAAATTACAATCAATGTTGAGAAGAAAGAGGGCTTGGGAACACAAGTGGTGAGAAGATCAGCACAGTGCTCCCGTGGGTTTTAAGGCAAAGCACATAAGAAGGAGATGTGAAAAGCTAACTCAAATGGCATGTAAGAAGGCAGAAAGCAGATTGGAGGAAGGGGTCACAGGGAGTACTGCGATCGTCAGAGAAGGAAAAATATGGGATCAATGAGGGAAATAGGACGAAAGGAGAGCAAAGATGAGGTTGCGCATGGCCCCTGTTGTGCATGGCCCCTAAGGAACAATGAAGACAGCTGATATTGGTGTAACATTTTCTTCTGATTCCTAAATACAGTTAGAGATTGGTGCCTGCCCTGTGCAATGACAGCTGCAGAAGAGTACTGCTAACAGTAAGTGTTGCTAAATTGCTCACCTCTGGGAAAGAAAAACCCAAAGGGCGGTACTAGTAGGGCACACACAGAGCTCTAGAGAACTGCAGTGAAATGCAAGTTTTAAGAACAGAAGTCCCCTACAGGAGGAGATTGCTGTGTCAGCTATTGACATGATACCGGCTTGAATGTATCTGATGGCCTCACCTATTGTAGTTTGTTAGAGGGAGAAACAACACCTTGACTTCACAGATCCTCACTGATGCAGAGATTTTTGGTTTTGAGTTCCATCTAACTAGATTTAAAAGTGCTAGATGGTCTGGATTAGATGTAAGGCAGTTTAATGTGATTAAATGCAGGTGAGAAAGAAAGAAAAAAAAAAAAGACATCTGGAGCATTATTTGGACTGTTAAAGAAAGACAGAAACCATAGGAGAGTTCACTGGGATTTACAAAACTTAAGGCCAGAAGGAACTAGTGTAAACCTGTCTAGTGATCTTCCTATTGAGCAAAGCCATAACATTATACACAGTCATCCTTCAACAGCTGGTTCCTGAGGCTGTGCTGAGTACGTGGAAAGATGACTTTCTCTCCTGCCTTTCTGATGTCCAGTGTTAGAAAAATAACACCACTAGGGACACATGCAACCTTGCTATTCACAGTATGACGTCAAACATGTCCCCTTACAAACAATCTAAACTTTCTTTCTCTGATGTCTCGCATCTTTCCCTATCCCGTGACATCCCTCACTCTCTCTACTTCCCACCAGCCTCAGAAGCAGCTTTTGCTCCTGACCCTATCATACAGTGGTTCTTTATAAATAATGGCATCTCCTTGTAGACTTTCATAAACCTCTCTTTTCCTTGCCTGTCCCTATTTCTGAATTCTTCCCCAAGTGTGGAATTTGTAGTACATGCACTGTGGCTCAGCCAGCTTTTGCCTCGTGTTTCTTTCAGATGTATTTATTGATATTTGCCAGGTTCATCCACTACCTAGGCATCTGGATACAATTCCGACCACCTCCTTGTGGATTTCCTCATATTACAGCAAAATGAACACAATCTTTAGGTTTTCTTTTGTCTGCTAAACTTTTTGCAGCATTAAGGGAGGCTGAGTTGCTGTCCAAGAGGCTATTAAAATTGTCTTCCTTTCTCGTTGCAGTGGCCATATCCCACTGTGAATTACTTCACTAGCTGTCTGCCATCTTCCACAACCAATATAAAGGGAGGCACTGTCCATACCTGGGAACATTTTTGATCAGACACAGTACTGCCTGAAGGTTCGTGGAAGTTGGTGTAGAGTCAGAAAAGGCACAGGGGAAGGGGTGAGTATAAGAAAGGAGTATAAGAAAGGATGCAAAACTTGGATACAAAACTTTTTTGTTTAATAAGGAGATGGGGTGGAAACGGCACATGTATGTCTATGAAAAAAGAGATACATGGTTTGATGTGAAGGATAATATATATGATCTTTATACAGCAAGAGAAAAGAAAGTAGGTAAGTGGTCTGACAGCATTAGCAGTGTGGACAGCAAAGCGGTGGCAGGATTGCCTGCCTGTTTGGAAATGAATTAGAAGTAAGAAAGAAAACTGTAAGATATCCTGTGACACTGCATAAAATATGGAAAGGAAAAAGGAGAAATGAAGAGCAATGCGTGTGTATACAGAGGAGATTTAGAGGGGATTTAGAAAGTTTATTAGCAAGCTATCAGAAAATTATACACACATCACATTACTTTCATAAGAACATGCAATTTTCAGCCATGGGTTACATTATCCATTATCTAGTGGGGAGTAGCTCGAGGAACGTAAGTTGGATTTTAATTCTGCCTAGCATGGAAAAATAAATGACCACTTGCAGTGTTTGGTGAAAAAGAGAAGTGCAATGTTCAGATGCCTACATAAATTTAAGTTTCATTGGTAGCACTAGCATAAAAAAGATGCCCTACCCGTTATCTCTTCATAGAGGATTCTTGTTGTGTTCAGCCCGAGCGTTGTAAAAAATATAAAGTCATTACAGCTTCTGGATATTTTTCTATACTTTGGGGTTTTCATCAAGATTCAGAACCATTTTCAGAGAGTGCATGCCCTAAGACCCTCTCTGTCACTTACAGAATGCTGCAAATTGACTCTATCACTTTACCCGCTGCTGTAAATTGGCTCTGAGCACACATAATGTGTCAGGTTTGCCTACTCACTTTCAGTTTTCGCCCGCCTCTACTGGGCATATCTAGGAGTAATGGGATGAAATTGAGCAAAGGAAAATTTAGACTGAATATCAGGAAAATTTTCCTAACAGTGATATCTATTAGAATGTGGAATAGTCCCCCAGGAAAAAGCAATGGAAGCCCCATTGCTAGAATCATTAAAAATAGACTGGAAAAAAACACAGTAAAAATACAGTAGAAAATAATCTGCATTGTCAGGGGATGGACAAGATGATTCCCTAGGTTCTCTCAGGCTCTAATTTCTAGGATTTTAGGAGCTGAGCTCGATCAGTATTAAATTCCCTGAATGCCCAAGATCATCTAATTGAAACAATAGAAAGTTTGCTCATAGGCATGCCAGGGAGAGTGCTCAGTAATGATCAGACTGCATTACTGCTGAGAGTGTATCACTTGATCTGCACTGTACAAAGAAACAAGGAAGGAGACATTTTTTTGTCACAATTTACCCTTTGCAAACGCTCTTCTTGTAAGTCAAATATGCTGTCTGGGTTCAGCATTGCTGATGTTATAGAAAGAGATCTTTAAAACAGGTAATAATGGAGTCCAGATTGCAGTTTGTAGCAGTGGAGTTTTATATCAAAAGCTAACTGCACATGTTCAGAATCAAAATTTCCTCCTGCAATACGTGTACTTCTTACCACAACTCTGTGCTCCTTCCATGGCAAACAGATGCGCTGTGCTGCCATTTCATTTGTCTGTGGAAACCTCACTTGATACTGAAGGATAACAGATTAACTCCACAGGGAAAAGACACAAGTATTTCCTCTAAAAAATGAGCTTTCTGTCAAGATTTTCTCTTTCTCATTGGCCTTAATGTTTCAAAATCGATGTCAGCATCTCAACAAATTAAAAAAAAATACAAAATATTTCAGGGACTGTTGTCACACATATCTGAAGTCAGAGCCACTTTTTGACATCCAGCAATACTTGGGTTGGGACAACCAAGAACAAGGAGGGAGAAATGGCCACCAAACTGTCCACACAGGAGAAGGGACTATTCTGCTCCCATCTGACATAGTCATGAAGTCTGGGAATCCTTTTATTTCTTTCTGAAACATTGCCACAGTGACTTTCCTCTCACTTCTTGCCCAATGAGATACCTGTTGCAGTGGGCGCTCCTATCTCTTCCCATTATGGGGCTGAACACAAAGAACGTGAAGGTGAGTGCAGCAGAGCATCATTCACGCTCCTTCCTGCCCAAGACCTTCCTTCCTCCTCGCACAGGACCTGGGGAATCCTGCTGGAAGTCCCTCTGCCTGACCACACTGCCAGATCCCCTCCAGGAAATTTCTGACCAAGGTAGCTGAGACCTGCAACTTTCATTTCCAGGCTGGGCCAAGATAAATGCATTGAGGATGTTGGAAATAAGGAAAATGACTGCCCAGCTGGCACAGGATGCAGGTCAGCCCTACGGGAAGAGGCCAGCTGGTGGATTCCTGTTCCCTGCATGATGGTGATGAGCTGTGGGCTCAGCACTGCAGATGAATGTGGCATTGCAAGCTCTGTGTCGTGGACGCTCTTCACGCATGCAATCTGCACACACACAGACATCATGCAACGTATGAACTGCTCAATCATTAAATCATAGGGGCAACAATGTCCTCCTCCTGTTTGAGGACTGTAAGGGTCTGGTGAGAGCCTAGAGGTACCAGGAGATAATAAGCCTGCCTCGTAATTTCTGACCATCTATCCCTAGCTGATTCAGGTCATTAGAGTTATTTTGCAACATTCTCTTAATAACCTGCAAACGCTTTCCTCCAGCGCTGAAATCATACACAAAAGGCCAAGGTTTAGGGAGATGAAGACAACGCTGATAATGAGTCCCTGATTGATTAAAAGTAAATACATTTTTATTCAGAGAAAAGGGCATTTGTTACCACAAACATTTCACCTTCAGCACAAATAGGAGCTACCTTACATTTACTAAGGGATTATAGCAGCACTACAACTAATTACTTCCCAGCAGCTGTTGGCCTCAGGTTAGATGTAAGCTACTTCTGGCAATATGTGGTGTGGGTTCATGTAAAAGGAGGCCAGTATTTTCATTGTCTTGGTGGAAAACAGTGCAATGGTGAGAGGTGAGTGAATATACTATGCATAATGCAATATGAAATAAGAGCTTATAACAAGGAGAAGGCTCAAGGAGATCAAACAACATTAGTCCATCCCACCATTTTATGTTACGAGGGAGATATTAATTATTCTGTTTGTATTTTGTAGATGGCCTCAAGTTGTACAATTATCACATAGGAAGGTGCACATTACTTACTGGAGATAGATTCAGACTCCTTGATTACTTTGAGTTACATGAAGTCGATTGTACATTCCTGATATGACCTATGATCTATGCAAATTATAGGACACTTAGAATCAGTAGAATGTTATTTGTCCTCCAGTTATTTACCGGACAGTAGGTGTAAGATTTTCATCTTTTCTTGAGTCCCAAATAGTCACACTTTTACTATTCTTAAGTGATGCTCTGAACTCTCTACTCTGGAAATTCAGTGGTACGTAATTTCTGCTAAGCTGATGGCAAGTGATAAGATTACTTTAAAATATCTATTAGGATTCAGAGAAGGAGGTTTCTACAGGTGTAGGCAATGAGCAGCCCTGAAATTATTGAGTTATTCATAACTTAGAGCAGTTACAAATTACTGCTATTAACTGAATCCTGTAATTACAGCCAGAAGCTAGGTCTTGTAGCATAATTTCTGGTGTGGATAGTTTTTAGTGCATGTCTTGGGGAGCAGAAATTTAGAGCATACAGAGAAATGGCTGTTTTGATCCTGTAAAAACATTTGGTCAGCTCTAGATCACAAACAATGGAAACTTTCACCTTGGATGAGCAAAGAATTCCTGCTCTGATTGAAATAGTGAAGGAATGGTGTCAAGGTACACTCTGTGTACCCTGAGAAGAAAGCTTCCTGGAGGATATTTAAACCTGAGATATTTTTTTCACACAGACAGTGAGAGGCAAACAGCCCTACATCCAGTCCAAGCAGAATGCAACAGAGTGATTTAGATTTCATGCCATGTATTTTTGACCTTTCTGTTGGAAGAATAACACCGAGCTTGTTTAAGAGTAAAAGATTGATGTATGTCTTGTTCTGAAAGCAATGTTATAAAAATTGTACCTTCTTACTCAGCAGATCTGCTCCTGTTGTGTATTGAGAATCATTGCTGCCTGCGTTCAAAACTAAAAAGTTTACGATTTTTAGCCCAGAAAAACCAACCTGCTTCAAGACAAGTGAGCTGGTTCCTCTTTATTGTATTATTAATAAAACTCTGTACTCCTTACCCGTTACCAGGCCAGTCAGTGCACATGCTGATTGTTAACAAGTGTTCCTGGATCTCTCCCTTTATTACCTTTAGTGTTGGCATGAGTGGAATTTCTCCTTGTACAAGAGACCAGTTGTGTTTGCTCAACAATAATTCTTGCATATTTTTGCTGGCAGAGATTTCATTACCTGTGGGTGATGCATTATAAAGAAAGAATCTTGCTTTGGCTTCAGAGCACAGCTGAGTTTGTAGTGGAAAAGAAATGACGGGCTAATAGCAGAAATAGGCAAAAAGCAAACTTCCACTAAAGGAAACTGGAGTTTACATGGAAAAGAAGTAAGCAAAGAACTAAGGGTTTGGCTTGAAGAAAGTCTACTCACATGAACCATCTTTCAAGCCTTTACTGAATGGACTATAAAATACAGATTTCTTAATGGAGATCATCTTTTACAAGAGGGCAAACATGCAAGGCAAACTCTCAGCACCGAGTATATTTTTACTGTAATAACAGCTTGTTTGCTTAGGTATGGATTAGTTTTCCAAAGCAAGAAAAACATGAAAATGTTAAGACACCACACATTACTGCTGGTGCAAAATGAGCTTTATCATATCAGTGAGTCTGCTACTCCAGGAACATACAAGGCATAGAACAACGGGGATAGTTTGAGACAGACCTAGAGATCCTTACTCAGCCTTTGCACAGAGATCCTCTTCGCCAACAACATGCCACCTGTGCCATAACACAGAATTACTTTTGTCTATCTGCACCTGAACTTGCTGCCTGAGGAAGTTTGAGTATCTGAGCAGAGGGAATCACACTGGTCCTATCCTTTGCTATCACAGTCCTGAACTCCTATATTCTTATTCTTTTTAGAAGTACTGAAAAGAAAATGAAGCGAAAAGAAGGTAAAATATGAAGCGTGTCTTTTGGAAGAATTTGTGTCTCTCCAACCTCATGGATGTGCATAAAGGTGCCACATTATAAAGGTTCAGTTGCCTATTGAAAGAAAATGGGAAAGTCATTTTTTCAAGACTCCTCTGGCCTAGCAAAACAAATAGATAGATTCAGAGCTTCTCACCTTTATGATTTCTGATTTGTTTACCTATTTTAGAGCTGTTTTCGTGTCCTCCATTAATGACAACAATTGCAACGCCATTGATCAATAAAGTCATTTTCCAGTTACCTCCCACCAAGAGGCCATCCAGTCTGTTGTCTGCTGTGATCAGTGCGAGTGAGGGAACATCATTCTGCGTGTTGGCATGCTGCCTACTACAAGCTTAGACAGCACTTCAAGTCCTATTACCAGACAGGTGCTGAATTCAGTATTTTAAGGAAGTGCTATGCACCAGAATTGTCAGTTTCATTGGTGAATCTGTGTAAAATATTTTGTGGACTCTTTGAAAAGGAAGATCAGAGACCTGCTGCCAGAATCAACAAGGATGAACCAAGGTATCCTCACTTGCCCAAGCTTGTACAAGGGTCTGTTAAAAAAAAACATTTACCTGTCATCTTGTCCTCCAACCTTAATCACTTGACCCCCAAGCACTTCTGCACAATATTGAGTCACGGGGAACAAATTTGGAGGTGTGAAACTCATGGAGGGGATGACTGGCACTGCTACTTGTTTACACTGCTTACAGGGTGAAATTACTTAGGCACTGCAGCCTCTCAAGATACACTTATCGCTGTCTGAAGTGTGCCTTAAAGAGCACAGGGGCCTCAGTGGGACCCCTGCCACTGCACACCGTGAAATTCATCTGGATGCGTTCCCTACAGCTGCAAATTCACCTTCCCTCTCTATTACACATTCTATTAGCCTGCTTTCCTCCCCCTTTAGCACACACCAGCGCTGCTCTGTATTTTAGCGTTATTAATTTTTGACATGAAGTCGCTCTAAACATGGTAAATACAGAAAGTAATTGGCATGTTAAACAGAGGAAGCATAATGAGTCTCATGTACAGACGCGACTCGTTCCCGCTGCAGAGCCAGACTGAAACAGAATACACAATAGCTCTGCCAATTTCCCAGGAACTTCTTTACCAAGTCCCCGTGGTTCATAGGCAGTGCCTCGACCTCTCCTGTACTTATGATACATCCAGCCACAGTTTAATGGCTGAAATGACTTTGAAGCTCTCCCAGTGGAACCAATTTCCACCCTATGTGAATACAAGCTCCAGCCTTTCAGCAGAGTTTAGTTTGGTGATAAGTTAACATGTGAGGCCAGCCTGAGAATAAATTTTGACTGTTGCCCTGATGGTAGGGCTTTCACATTGTGACTTGTGGCTATGAGGGCTTTTTGGGAGAGACGCGCTCTCCAAACTAATATGGGATGATGGGATATTTTGTCAGCGAGGAGAGATGTCACTTCCAGCTAGTCAGGCTGCTACTGTCTTGTCAGCACTGATGGCAAATCTTCGCTAGGAGGAGCAGATAGGGAAGTCACAGCCCATCTGAGCTCATGCTTCCAGCGATAGTGGGTTGATTGCGAATTACTGGAGGTGCATTTCAAAGGTACAGCCCTGCACGGACTAGAAAACCTTCTCTAAATTCACATAGAAGTTAGTGGAAGAGTGAGATTTATTAGTTAATGTGAGAAGAAAAGCTTTTATACAAGCCCCCAAATAATACCAGCCTAGCTTGTCTCTTTCTCTTCATTTTAGCCCTTTTAAAGATTCTGTATTTCCAGCTTTGCCATGGGAATAATACACACTAAATACAGTTACTCAAGTTCTTATGTTACAGTTTCAAATCCAATCAATTTTGTCCAGAATCCTGGCTGCAGGATCAGATCAAAATTATTGCACAATCAGGAATTACAACACATTTATGCTGCATGAAATACCATTTTTCTGTCAGCTCTAGCCTGTTCCTTAAGTTGTAATTCACAAATAAAAGACAGACACACTCAGCAGTGGGATGGGACCATAATACTTGACCAAGAATGGCATTGACATACATCAGCAAAATGCCCTCAGACAGCATAATCGGGAGCCTGACCTGTCTGCTGCTGTACCAATGGTACTGCATAAATAATTAATTGTACCTGCCAATGTAACATACGGTACCAGGTAGTTCTTTGCTTTTTGTTTTCTATGACATGCCTTGATCTTTTCCTATGTTGGCTGCTATAAGAGAAGAAACTGGAAGAAAGAGAGTGGACCCTTACTTGTTATACCCTACTCACTTTCTCAGGTTGTTCTTGAAGAGGGGTTGTTGACGGGATATAAAATATCCCAGTGATGCCTGGCAGAACAGAATCAGCACAAGTATCTGGCCACCTTAATCTGAGTTTTGTGCAGGAGCCAAAAGAACCCACAGATACAGACTTTGCTAGGGACATTTAAAATCAGGCACTACAATGCCTCATAAAACAGGTACTAGGAAACAAGAAGGATAGATTTAATGGCACAGCAGTTTCTTCTATTTGATTTTATCATCTTGGTTTCAGAAGAATCCTGAGAACAGTCTAGAGAGAAATTTTTCTCTTCCTTTTTCTTTTTTACACCGTTGTGATTTAATTTAAGAATGACATTTCTTTCTGGACAAGTGGCTCACAGTACAAGGCTGACAGCTGAGACCTGAAACACACACTCCGCAATTCAGCAAGTGCATAAATAAAAAGCATTTGTGTCTTCTCTGAGGAAGCGTCTGAGGTAAGCTGCAAATGCTGAAATGAAATACTGAACTTGGCTAAGGTACCTACATACAGTTTTAGTGAAGCAGCCAGCAAATGCTTGTCTGCTCTTCTTTGGTTCCTATTCTAGGGGTTACAGTATTATTACTGTTTCAGTTCAACCTATGTTTTCAATAGGAAGATGGAAACCTTGCCCCATGTAACTCACATAGCTCTTTTAAGGAGACCATAAAACTCACAAAAGAAATGAGGTAGAAAACCCAGCATACTGACTGCAGAGCAACTCCCAGAACCTGCATGAACAGCATGTCTTAACGATGCAGAAGCTGGACAATAGCACATGATCTCATAAGGGATATGGTTTCAGCCTGGGTCTGATAAACTTCAGTACATAAACTCACACCTGCACTTTCCATGTGCAAACACCTGGCTTTGCTTTAGAGAAAGTCAAATGCCTGCGTGCTCTCTTTCAACAGCTTTTGTATATGCAAGGTTTGGAATTCAAACCTGCAAACCACATTCCCTAACTGTTCCTACTAATTAATATCCTAAACCTGCAATCTCTTTTCTGGTTACTCTACCTTTCAGTGCTTCACCAAACCTTAAATGAGTTCACTTGAGAAAAAAAAACAAAAACTGAAACAAACAAAGCAGTGTGATTCGGTTGCAAGGAAAGAGGAACAAACCTTGAGTCTGCAACTCCACTTCTGGAAGATTTATCACACTTTCTCCTCCCATCAAATAACAGTTACATCTGTGCATCAGCTTACTGAGCATTAATTAAGCTGCACTGCAGAAGCATTTTTCAGCACTTATTCTCAAGCAGAATCCTTAATGAAGGACCTGTTCTGGGCTCAGATATCACTGTACCTCCCAGACCTTCTCCTGAGCTTGTCTGAATGTTGATGTCAGTCCAAATGCCTGAAATCTAAAAAGACAGTTTGAGTAATCTCTTCACGCTGTTCAATGGAGACTCTTCTAATGAGACATCTGATTCATTGGTTTAGAAATACGAAGAATTAAGACCTGAAGGTGAGGATTAGAGTTTGGGTTTAGAATCAACATAAATGTGTAAGGCAAAACGGTACCAGCAATGGTGGCTCATCTTCATCATCCACAACTTTGCTCTCAGGTAGCAGCTATTCTGTCTACAGTGTAACAGGCAAAAGTGACAGGAAAATATTCCCACTGATAGAGATGTGCAAACATGTCAGGAGGAACTTCTGAACTTTTCTGAAGTGGCTTACCTCCTTTTTAGATGTCATCAAAAGCAGCTAAAACAAAGCTTTCAGAGCCTCCATGAACAGCTTGAATCAGCGGGCCCATGGTAATGGCCTGCCACAGAAGCTCTAATCGAGCATGTGTGTACGTATTTTCTTTCCACGCGATGACAGTTCCCAAGTGGAAGGCCACTTCACTTCTGATAAAACTTACCTTCTATTGTCTGAGTTTTGTTTGTTTTCTGGCAAACCCCACTGCTGCCTGTGCTTTCTGTGCAGGCACACATTTCCCGTTCTTGTGCGGAGAGGCCAACCTAAGCCTTTGGAGGCTTCTCAGTACTATTGCCTGAAGCAAATACCACAGCTCAATAGCAATTTAATATTGTAATCAGGGAGCAAACTGTGCAGTTCCGGCACATTGTGATAATTATTAACTACATGTATTAGTGTTGTGATTCTAGTAACTAATATTTACAAAAGGTTCCCTGTGTGGGGAAGACCTTGCTTAGACATGAGCAGTTGAACTATTCCTGAGTGATTGTCAGTGGGCCTTTAAGCCAATGTTCATGTACACCGTTTAAAGATAAAACATCAATACATAGAAATTGTACTTCAAAAGACCTATTTCATGAATAATAAATTCTCAGGGTGTAAAACCATACCAAGCACCAGAATATTTTGTGAGGGGAAGTTTTCATGTGGAAAAAAATCCTGGAAGACTGAAAAAGCATATCTGAAACTCCATGGCATAATAGAAGGGAGGTTCAATTTAGACATTAAATCATTATTGATCTTAATATTTCTGTTTCACTTCATGATGCGCATCTTTCTCCTGCTTTCCCACTGCTATTAGAATTAATGATCTTATGAACCTGAGTTCAAAATTCACCAGAAAGGACAGATTTAAGAAAATGTTCTCTCAACTTGAAGTCTATGACTGACAAATTAAACTTCTCCATGCAGTTATCTCCAGACTGACTCAAGCAAACTTGCATTTGCCTTTTTACCATGCAACTCATTGGTCTAGCAGTTCTTCACCTGACAGAGCAGGGCAGTAAGGACTGATGGGGTTTGAGTGAATTAAAGTTGAACACTGATGAACACAAAATTGTAGGGGTTGGAAAGGACCTCTAGAGATCATCTAGTTCAACCCCGCTGCCAAAGCAGCTCCCTAGCCCAGGTTGCACAGGTAGGCGTTCAGGTGGGTCTTGAACGTCTCCAGAGAAGGAGACTCCACCACCTCTCTGTGCAGCCTGTGCCAGTGCTGTCACCCTCACCATGAAGAAGTTCTCATGTACGTTTGTGCGGAACTTCCTATGCTTCATTTCGTGGCCATTTCCCCTTGTTCTATCGCCACACACTGTAGAGAAGAATCCAGCCTCATCCCTTTGCCTCCCACTCCTTAGATATTTATAGACGTGGATCAGATCCCCCCTCAGTCTTCTTTTCTCAAGGCTGAACAGACCCAGGTCTCTCAGCGTTTCCTCATAAGGGAGGTGTTAGAGGCTCTTTATCATCTTTGTGTCACTCTGCTGGACTCTTTCCAGGAGATCCCTGTCTGTTTTGTACCGAGGAGCCCAGAACTGGACACAATACTCCAGGTGAGGCCTCACCAGGGCAGAGTAGAGGAGGAGGATCACATCCCTCGACCTGCTGGCCATGTTCTTTTTAATGCACCCCAGGATCCAATTGGCCTTCTTGTCCACCAGGGCACACTTGCTGGCTCATGGTCAGCCTGTCATCCACCAAGTCACCCAGGTCCCTCTCCCCAGAGCTACTCTCCAGCAGGTCATCCCCCAACGTGTACTTGTGCATGCAGTTTTTCCTCCCCAGGTGCAAGACTCTACACTTGCTCTTGTTAAACCTCATTCAGATCCTCTCTGCCCAACTCTCCAGCCTGCCCAGGTCTTGCTGAATGGCAGCACAGCCTTCCGGCATGTCAGCCATTCCTTCCAGCTTTGCATCATCAGCAAACTTGCTGAGGGTGGACGCTATGCCCTCATCAAGGTCACTGATGAAGATGTTGAACTGGACCGGTCCCAGTACTGACCCCTGAGGAACACCGCTAAGTACAGGCCTCCAACTGGACTCCACGCAACCGATCACAACCCTCTGATCTCTGCCAGTCAGTCAGTTCTCAACCCACCTCACTGTCCTCTCATCTATTCTGTACTTCCTCAACTTTATTATAAGGACACTGTGGGAGACACTGTCAAATCCATTGCTGAAATCAAGTTAGACTACATCCACTGCTCTCCCCCTATCCACTCAACCAGTAATGACATCATAGAAGGCCACCACGTTGGTCGAGCACGACATCCCCCTGGTGAACCCATGCTGACCACTCCTGATAACCTTCTTCTCTTCCAACTGCCTGGAGATGGCATCCAGGACAAACTGGATACTTGCAGTATTCTTGACTAACTTGGAACTCGATAAAAAAAACAAAAAAACACTTCTATTCAGAGTACATAACTGTATTTCCTTCAGAATGCAACTATGTGCTTTTCCAAACCGATGGAGACACAAATAAATATGTACATGTTTCTAGTCTGTGTGCTGCACTCATAACTGACACACATGTAAGCACAGAAATAAAAAATGCACCTTTATTTTCTAAAAAGATCACAACTAGGAGAAAGATTTTCTTTCACCACTTAACTTCTGTGCCATCTCTTCCTTTCAAGCTCACACATATTTCACACAATTGTTCTGGTAGTATTTAAAGTGTTTTTAAATTATGTACGCTTTTGTATACTATGCCAAAATTTTAGTGTAAAAAAACTAGTCTTCTCTACATAGAAATCATGATTTGACACTGTTTATTTTGCTATGTAGTCACATTAGATAAGATAATGTCATAGATTATATGAAATTACCATCTGTAAACAATGCACTGCCATTCTTTTGCCAATTCTTTCAACAGATCAACAAGCAAAATGTATACTGAGCCTCAAGTAGACATTAACCTGGATCTTTAATAGCACCAGTACTCATTGTTCTATCAGTGTGGAAGACAAAGACGGTTCTTTTCATGAGTTTGTAATATGCTTACCAAATGTGAGATGGCTGATAGATGCTGGAAGGGAGTCGAAGCTAACACTGAGGATAACACGGTCAACAGTGATCACACAGTACTATGATATACTAAAAAATGAGAGATAGGATCCTGACAGAGAAGGAGTCAGAGAAGCTAAAGGAAAACAAGACTTCAATAGTTATAGGAGCAGTGTCTGAAGATTTTCACAGGTTAAGGAGGGTAGAGATTGCTACGAAGAGGTCAGTGAAGACCTCACCTGACTGCAAGGCACTGGAGACAGGCTATGGAGATTTCTAGGGAGAGAGGGGAGGAGGGAAACACTGGAGTACGACTCATCCAACGTGTACAGAGAAATGGTAGTAGTTGTAGTAGCAGCTGCAGTCAGGTATAAAAATATATAGTATAAAGAATAAATATTAGTATCTATATACAGTATTAAAGATCTTTGTAATGTTTCCAATATTAATTCTGTCCATATCAAAGGCCAATTCAAATTTAAAATGCCCATTAAGCAGCAGTAAAGTTACACTTTACATTTATTTTTATATTTTATAGAACTTAAAAAAGAGCAATATACTGAACGGTAATCAGCTTGTACATGCCCTATATTTGTATAAACACAACTCATCTGTCTAATTTATAAAACATAGTATTTATATGACTTGTTTTCCAACTTAAGTTTTACCTTTATAGTTCCAAGCACATATTTTAAGACTAATAAATCAGCCACTCTACATTCCATTATTCTCAAATGTTTCTGTTAAGGCATGCAGATGTCATGTTAGTTTTTATAAATTCCTTTAATTAAAGTAATTATTCCAAAGATAAGATATGACAAACATATTAATATTTTATGCAAATATTTGTGCTTCTTTTCAGCATTAATAGCAACAGGAATTTGGCTACAGATAGAGTTCTTTACAGGTTACAAGTGCTGTAATAAAGAAGGGGAAAAGGTAAGTGTATGTCTATCTTCAAGTATGTGCTTAGCTTTTCTAACCTGCTGTGAAAGCAGCAAGTTAAGGGGACTAAGTAGATACCTAAAGGTGAGCACATGCTTGACTGCCTTGCTGATCTGATGCTACAGACAGCAGGAGGATGAGGTACACATTTCTGAAAAGGCTGCTGGCACTCTACACATTATTTCAGGGATAAAGAATAACTTGATCACAGGCAACTTAATGATTGAAGGGACCAAGGACTCAGTTATTCAATCAATTTGCTTTGATAGGAAAAAACAGCTTACAACTCTTACTTTTTTTTTAAGTAGAGACTTCATTCTAGTGAATCAGTTCAAAGCATGGCAGTGGCACTGTTGTGACTGCAGGGGTGATGAATTTTGGCTAGGAACAAATGGCCTTCAGCATGGAAGAAATTACTAAGTTAGCTTCATGGTGAAAGACATGAAGTTGTATCCTATGCCCCTTTCAGAAGTATTTTGGGGTTAGAGAGAGAAAAAAGTTCAGGTACCTGATGCTACTTACAGGAGCCTAAGTCTGGAGTTGTCATCCAAAAATTCCTGCATAATTCTGGTAGTGCTAAAGAAGATGATATAAAAATCTACCTTACACTGGATTGCTAAAGCTCATTTCTCTGTATGGCCAGAAACACTTTTAACATCTTAGTCAGTGTTTAACTTCTGTACCAATCTAGTCTCTTTTGAGATCTCCAACTGACTGATATCCCCAGTCTTTAAGTGGAATACACCTGTAGATACCCGCAATAGAGATTAGAGGTAAGTGGAGAAAGGGGGAATTAACTCTTTTCATCCAATAATTGATTCAAAAACTTACACAGCACATAGCAGAACTGAGTAAAGTACAAAATAGCATAAGGTGTTACCATTGCTTTCTTTGCATACATTGTAGTATGATATTCTATTTACAAGAAAATTGTCTAAATCCTGTACTATACCACATTGGGCTATGCTACTAGGCAAAGAAAAACAACAACAACAAAATGGGAAACTTTCAGGAGTTTATAAAATACTGAAAATTGACAATTCTTGAGATCTTGAAGGTTTACTTGGCAAGCCTCCCAAATATCCCCAATTTTTGATAAATGTTTAGAAAGCAAACCTGAACATTCTTGCCTATCAAAAGAAATTACTCACCCTAGGAAAATAAATGACTAGAACTTTGCAAAGCTGGGACAGACTGTTTTTTGTGAAACTGTACGCAGCATGCCTATTAATATTTATAGAAGAGTACAGTTAAGCAAACACTAAAGCTCCATAACTTTTGATGATAAAATATCAAGCTTGCTAAATACGCATATGTCTACAAACACAGATAGCATTTTCAGCTGTGGGGAAGGGTCAGAGGTGGTGTCTCTGCATAAGCAGCTCTCAAACCAGCTCTCCTCCACTGCTGCTGCCTCAGGCTCTGGCTTTTTTTGCCTGCTAAGGCCAGCTGCCTCCTCACTGGTTAGACACTCCTCCATGACCCAGGCTGCCTCAGGGATGGTGAGGGACCACCTCAGCCAAGGCCAGCCGGGCTCTTCCAGCCGCACACGTGCATGCAGTTTATCTGCCCGATGGGCCCACAGAGCAAGCACAGCTGCTCTTCTCTTCTCATTTCTTATCTTCCCCTTGCTTCCCCAGCAACAGTGACCTGCATCACCTTGCCTGAGTGCATCGACTTCGCTACCACCGGGATTTGGTGCAGGCTGCTGTAATCAGGTGTTCTGCCTGGCTCATGATGTTTTTGAGTTTATCGCTGCTTACTCTGCCGGTGGCTCCAGGGACTATCGATACCATAACATCTGGAGGCGAGGTGCTGTGCCTCCTCAAGTCTGGGCTTTCATGGGGTTACGCTTGAACAACGGTGTGTAGGCTGGGGCTGCCACTATAGCATTATAGATCCCTGATTTTAGTTGCAGCTGTGTCTAACTTCCAGAAGTATGTAAGCAAAGGGGGCACAGACAGCCTTTAAACTGCCCATTAATACTTCGGACAAGGAACTGTCGGTCCAGGTCAGTGCCTTGTGGCTGTTTCTGTGCAGCTGCTGTGGGGCTGTCCTTGTCTAATGCCTTCCAGTGAAGCCTCCTGTAGAACTCACCTCTCCCAAAGACTGAATTCTGCAGTATCACTAGCTGACGATTTTTAATCACACCTCCTAAGAAAGAAAGCATGGGATTAATTTAGTATGAGAAGGGGCTGAGAAACATTTTGTGAATCACAACCGACAGCTGAGACCATTGCTCAGTGACACAAGGACCACAGAAGACTATGGGAGGCAAACTTTTGGCAGTTTTAGGAAGCCTCCTGGTGTGGACCAGAAAGGACTCACTGAGGATGGTCCAAGGTCTCCTATGATGTAAGTGATGGGAATCCTGGGAAAATCCTGTCTCTAGTTGCTGGAACACCAATTTGTATGTATGCGATCGGCGCTTGGAAAACATTTGACATTTCCTCCCCAATCTGAAAAATGCTAATTTGTTACAAGTCAAAAGTGTTCACAAAGGAAGAACTTTATCCAATTACCATTATGGAAGTTGCTTTTTGGTAGGAAAGTCTGACAACTGACAAACCATTCTGTATAAATGAACTGCCAGTAAATGAGGGCTACTGAAGTTTTATGAAAACTTCATAAAAAATACCCACATAGGATTAAAATATTCAGCTTTATCCATGTTATGTTGTTCTTAGTTTAGTGATTTATGCAAAATTTTTGAGATCTCAGACTGTGAAAGTACATTATCTCTTAATCTCCCATAGAAAGCCCTTCCTAAATAGCACTATATGTGACATGGGAACACCACAAGGCACTTTCCATCACTCGTTTGTTCACAGCTGAAGTCCTTTTTCAAAGCATGCTAGAGATTTTTAAAGGAGATATTGCCAGAATTATCATGAGGAAAAGTGAAGTCTCCTTCCCAGCCTCTCAGAATAACAACAAAATCATGTTGAACAGGGTGGGCTGTCAAACCGCATTTTGCTCTTAAAGAATATCTAGATTTCCAGTTACAAAACTTCTGCCAGTATACAGAGAAAAGATGAAACACTTCTTGGTATATACAGAAATACTCTGCAAAGTAAAAGCTGGGGCTGGGGGCAAGGGGTGTTGATACTGTTTCTGATGACTTCTGACCCAAAACTGAGCTCAGTGCCATACCAGATCTGTCAGGTAAGATTGTGGCTGCCTCCCTGGCTGGGGAAAGTTTCCCTTCCCACAGCAGCTCAGAGGACATAGGCGGCTGCCTCAGTGCTCCACTCACGGGAGCAATGCGCTTCAAGGCTCAGTAGGTGACACAGGTAGTTCGACTGCTTGACATCTTGCAGTACATATGAGACCCTTTTTTTCAATTGCTCAGAACTCAGCCATTAACTAAGAGCAATTTCTTTTTCCTATATCACGGAAAAGAAGAAAAAATCTCACCTTCTTGCATAAACCACACATTGCAAGAAGGCTTACCTCTGAACTCGGGATGCTTCACAGCCATGATGCAGATGTGCACTAATAGATTCTGACTCTAATTCAGGAAAGGCATTAGTTAATTTTGATTTCTCAATACTCTCTTTGGTTCTGTTGTCATAACTGGAAAGTCAACATTTACCCACATCTATCATGAGACCTAGGAAAACTATTAGTTGCAAACAGCTGATTTGTTGAATTTAGCTCTCTTTCCTGATTGTGGTTGATCAACGACCACATTTTAATTTCTGATAATTTTGTTCACTGTATAAATTCCTACTCGCCTTGTTTGTGTGAATATATTTCAGGCTACGTGTTGCTTACAGACTGGGTAGTGTATCAGTTTTTGTAATTTACTATTCGGTTTGTACGTCAAGTCCCAGTCTATTGTTTCTGGTCTCTGGGTGAATAGTTTTCAAAAATATAAAGTGATTTCAGGATGACTTCCGCATACAGTTTGGAAGCTTGTTGGAAACAAAATTCACAGGAGGATTTATTTCACTGTCTTTTTTAATATAAATTTATGAACAAAAGTTTCTCCTATACAGGTGAATGCAAACAAACAAAAAAATTAAAAAACAATAAAAAAGCAAACACCTACTGAAATCTACAGATGTATTCACAGTGAAATGAGAATGGATCCCAAAAAGTTCAGTGTGGATTAAATAGGTGAAATTATTGCCCGATTAAAGGTGTAGAGGTTTTTACTTAATGTTTGTCTTCTCTGAATTCTTGAAACTGATCAAGAACGATTTTTTCTTTCCCTGTCCCCCCATTATACACCCATCTGTCAATATTCCTCTGGTCTTAGACACATCTTAATACTTTTTTTTTTTCTATTCTTCCCAAATGCAGTGTGGGGAAATGCTAAGCTTTAAAAAACAAACCAACAAAAATACAACAAACCACAGTGTAGTGATATTTGAGAAACTCTGCATGGCCAGATGAATGCGAGAAGAAGCTCTATATTTTTCCTGGAGCACATAAAAGCCTTTCGAAGACAGGGGTGCATAGTTCTAACAAGAAATTCTCCAGCAGACTGGGCTGAAGACCATTAACCCAAGGTCACTGCTGACTGCAACCTGCGCTGAAATTGCTCTGCCTGCCCTGACTGCATGGGCATCGGCCACAACTCACAGCTAATGCTGTTCAACATAAGTATTTTTCTAAACGTCAGCAGGGCTATTGGTATTAAGTGCATTAATTCTGCGCTGTCTGATGACCCTTCAGCAGGCTGCTCCCTGCACAAGTGTCCGGGTATAGGAATACACAGAAAAACTGTATTTTGTACTGCTTTTTCTTTTGCCTGCTGGTGTGCTTTCTTCTAGAAAAGGGCCTGGGCAATAATGACCATCATGGCGCACGGGTCTGGGCGGTAAACGACCAGCAAAAGCTGCTGAGGACCCAGGGCTTCGCCTCGGGCCTGCAACCTGGCAGATCATTAACGGCAGCAACTGCCGGTCCCGGGAGCCACGAAAATGTTAAGAAAATAATTACAGCCGGTGCTCCACACCTGGCTCCTTGCGCCGGGCCGCGGGGAGCACTGGCGGCCAGGGGCCAGAGCTCGGCCCGCTCGCAGGTCTGCACGGCCGAGGTCCGGCAGGGCGGGCGGTGCGGGATTCCGGCGGGGCCGGGCCGGGGCCGGGACCGGGAGCGAGGTCAGGGCCGGGGCCAGGGCCGCGGAGCCGGGAGCCGAGAGCCGTTGCCATGGCGACGTCAGCAGAGCCGAGCCGCGGCCCTGCGAGCGATCCTATCGATTGAACGAGCTTTTGGAAAAGAATTATTTCTTAGGTTTTTTTTTTTTTTTTTGTTTTTTTTTTTTTTTTCTTGTATATCTATCTATATATATTTAAGACATTTGGGGGCTATGAGGTCCGATGCTCACAGGCAGGCGATGGGGATTGTCTGGAGGATGAGTCGACTTGATTTCTTCCTGTTTTTAGGGATGGCAGTGGGGCACGCGCGTCCTTCTGTGGCATCCCAGGTCTTTGGGATCTGTTGGGTGGCGGGCAGCTGCGGGAACAGCTCTTGTCATAGCTCTTGTCATAGCCGTAATCCCCAACCTGACCCCTACGGGACGATGCAGTGACCCCCATATAATAATAATAGAGCACCCCTTGCTTCCTGGCCCTGTGACCTTTACGTGCGTGTATGTGCACGGGCGTGTGGCCCTTCTGCCTCCCCCATCTCGGGAAGCAGCACAAGGCAGTTTGCCGGCGGATCTGCTGCTGGAAGAATTCATGCATCTTGCATCTTGAAGATGCATTATTAATGCCTGGACAAATCACATCAGGTGGAGCTCAGCAAGTCCCTGGCACTGCAAAAAGGAACAAAGGCTGGTTCTACAAGGGAGAGAAGGATGAGACAAATTATAACAGCTGGGAGTTTCTTGTCAGTAAGATGGCATAAAAACAGAAATGCTAAAATTGTTTGCACATACGGCAAGCTTATATTTTTATTGGAAAGGAAATTGCACATTGCACTGTGAAGAAGATACTTTAATTGTATCCTAATACATATCACATTGTTGGGCATCTTCAAATTTCATGGCAAACTGGGCCAGCTTGCTGGCATCCAAATTACTTCCAAGTGCAGTTTTATTTAGTATCTGGAAAAGACTATAAAGGTTTTGTGAGCTGAGGGCCCGCTTCTGGTCTCCTTGAAGTCGATGGCAGAACTCCCATTTGCTTCAGCAGTAGCAGGATCAGGCTGGAGTTAGTAGCAGTCTTCCAAAGGAAAGGAGGCAATGCTGCCTGTGACAGCACGTGGGAATGCATGGACCCCAGCCACACGGCAGAGAGCGATAGTTCTTCTAACTCTTGATAAGAGGATCTATTTTGCGCAGCCCAGGCTTTGATGCCAGTGAATATTTTCTTCCCATGGTCTAACTGGTTAGCCAAAAACCTGGCCCTGCTGGCTGCATTGCGTTAAGAAGGGAAAAGGATAGTGAGAACCCAGAATTTCTTTGGAGTGGTCCTGTATGTTTGTTTAGAGGATGCATGCGAAGTGCAGTTGTAGCAAGGCTATTCAGCCAGGAAGAACTACCTTTTGTTTTCACCCCATGACAATGCACTGTTGCTAATTACTCTAGCAGGTGGCTTTCTCTATGTCTTCTGTTTTTTCACTGTCTTTCAATCCCTCACACTTGCATCTACAAGTATGCAAACCTGCAGCTGTTTTAACTCACAGGAAACTGCACTGAGGAAAACTGCTGAGTCTGTTGTCCACACCCGTTCCTTCTCCTTCTGCCTCTGAGAACACACAGGTCATTTTTGTTTAGCTGACACTTTTGGACATCTTTCCCCATCTTGCTATTTTTTTTCCTTCCACTAACAAAACTCTATGGGGCTTCTATCAAAACTATTTATCCAAATTGGAAAAACAACAACAACAACAACAAAAGTTATCAAAGTGCTTAAAAAGAATCTGATGTTATTATTTTATCCCTAAAACTATATAAAATGCACTTCCACTAAGTTACTGAAAACAAATCTAGCCTTTAGTATGAAGAGAGGAGATTATTTGTCAGAGATTCCTGTGAGATTGTAGGAGATTATTGAGATACCTCCAGTCATCACTGCAGTGATAATCACTCCCTTGAAGCAAGAGATAAAGCCCTCCGTGAGATAGGACCGGCGAGGGGAGAGAAAAAAAGGAAAGGACAGAACAAGCCGTTTTCACTATGGCAAGAAAAAAAAGAAAGACTAATTCCCGAATCAGGCTCATGATTTAGTATACTGGCAAGATGTTTGATAGTGGTGTAACCTGGGTTTGTCAGAAATAAGAGTTCTTCTGTCAGCCTTTCTCGGGGTTGTACAACAAATGAACATTTATAAGGTGGTTAAAAGCATCTAGAGCTGTCTTCATCTGAAGACTGCACACAGGCTCACGGCATTGGCTCTAGTACTTGAGGCCCGGGTAGAGTTAAAGCACTCTCAGCAATACCTCCATTTCCTTCAGTAAAAGTCTTGTTTGATTAGACCCAAAGTGCATCTTTTGCTCGTTGCCTACCTTCTGAAAAGAGGATTTTATTTGATTAAATCATAGGCTAATGATTTCTAGCACATTAAAAAGGGGCATTTTTCCAAAGCTACTTCTATGTAGTCTGGGTGTTAAATAAGAGTATTCCCAGCATCCTAAAGGAAATAGCGTTCTATTTAAACATGTTACCTGCTGATCTACTAGAGAAGCAGGCCAGCAGTTTTTTTTTTTTTTTTTTTTTTGTGTATGCATGTGTGTGTGGTTGTTTCCTGGCTCCTGGGTAATGTTATCCATATTTTTCTGTTTGGAGAATCGCTTTTCCCTACGCACTCACCAACCAACATGAAACCACCTAATTATATTTTCATAATCATGATTAAAAACCATCTAAATTATCCTGCTTGATGTACTCAAAGAGTTTGTTGATTGCTTTTTGATGTGTATTAGAGCTTTTTGCAGAGCCACATCAAATGGTTTGCTCCACAATGAAATAAAAAAAATTTTGTAATATACATATGCACATCTTTAAAAAAACATATATAATTTATATTCTGCTAATTAAGCTACATCAAAACCAAGTCTATCACCATGAAATAATTGTGTAAAAGCTACTCACCTATTATAAGAACATTAATTTCCACTTTACTTTTTTTTTTTTTTCCAAAATATCGATTTTATCTTATACAAGGCAATTCAGCATTTCAAAGCCTCAGAGTCTCAAAGTGTTTTTCCACATCCACGGAGACCTTAAACCTTGAATACAAAATCAAGCTTTAGAATAGAAAATTCATGTAAATAATATTTTCATGTAGAATGTGCTCCTTCTGCATAATGGATCACAAACATTTTAATTTTGTCTTTGTGTTGCTTTCACATCTTAAATGTGCCACACCAAATCTTGACACAAGTTCTGTCTGCTGCAGTGAAGGAGTTGGAGAGGGACAGGGAAAAGGCAGACTGCAGAATTCAACTCTGGTCCTGGGTGAGAGGCTGATTAAGGGCTTGTTTTGCCAGAAGACCGGTTTTGGTGAAGGCCTAGTTAGTCCTGAAGACCATGTTGAGACAACGTCACGCTGAGGGTCAGAAAGTTGTGGGTGCTGTAATTGCTTGAAGTGATTAAGGACTTTATTAGTTTATTAGCCCAAGAACACACTGGAGTTAAGGATTGTTTCATGGCTGTCCAGCCTTGATCACAAAGTCAGCACTCATTAAATAATAAAAATAAAATACTCTAGGAAAACAATTAAATAATTCAAACTCTGCCTACTTGATATCAAATCTGTTGTCATATCAAATATTAATGCCCAGTAAATCTGTAGGTTTATCTCATGACTGGAGTGCAAGTGCCAGCACCCGTGCTTTGCTGCCGGTTGATGGCCAGCACTCTGAGGCTGGAGCATAGAGGTTGGTCAGATATGGATGAGTGTCCCCTCCACTGTGGCCTTCCTTTGTTGTATGGGGAGGGGTGGCACAGAATAGGAGCCATTTCTCCTGGGAACCTGTAATGTGCTGACACTTAATTTGTAGTATCAGTGACAGCTATGGGTTATTCAAGTACAACTCCATTCATCCATGTGTTTCCAGTTTGACTTTCAGTAAATGTTTAATGATCCTTTTCAATTACTGGACCAAACAGTATTTGACAAGGATGCACCTTGTCTAATACTAGCACTTAGACAGGAGTGTGTTTTTTAGATAGCACTTAGCATCCACAATGTTGTCATGATATTTGTGAATGTACTCTCAGGTTGATCTTAATGACCCCATTACAAAGGTCTTCTCATGCCTTCTCGTGTTATAGTCTTGCTTTCCTTGACTTTCCTGATAAAGGGCTGACAGAGTTCACCTGGGAACAGCCTTGCACTCAGCATCCTGAGTTCAAGCCCTAAATGGACATTGTCTTTACTGGCATGGCTGTAACTATACCATTTGAGAAGTAGCTTTCTCCTTATGAGACTAAGTACAACTTATCTTTTGGCTTCTCTGGCTATACCTGCCCTGACTTGTGTCCTGTATGCGCCGTGTCCCCCTGTGCTGCATGCCTTGTACACCATTTCAGCCTCTGCACAGGGGAATGGTTTGAAGTCTGGTGTGGTCTCACTCTGTCTGCTGCTCCTGGGCTTTGTGTCTGTCCATTGGAGCCAGGGCATGCTGTGGGAGAGACTGTGCCCTACAGCGATGGCACGACCCTAGGAGTCAGGACACAGCTCATTCAGAAGACACACAGCTATATAAGTAAGACATGAAAGAATATTGCTTTTCAAGTGACTTGGCCAAGTACTTGATAAGTATACAATTAAGTAAACTGTTGTGGCACATGGCAGCAGGGCTGTGACTTCCACTTTACCAGGCATCCAAAAGTACTTAGTGCAGTTATGAAGACAGAAAATGAAATCTTCCTTTAATGTTATGTTCTCAACCTCTGCCTCTTAACTACCATCCCTGCAACACATCAGAGTATGAGAATAGCTGGCTGCTCTATCCCCTTGCAGTAATAAACAAGAAAGGGGATCAGATAGCATGTTGAGGGGCTCAGGAGATCCATGCCCAACAGAGCCTAACTAGGCTGAGTTCCTTGCCAAACTCTTAAGGCTTCACTTTCTTTTATAAGACTTCTGGAAAAGCAACCACCACCATTTCCATCTTGCATCAGCCAAGGGGTTAGCAAGTAGGAAATCCACATTCAGCTCCTATCCTCATTGGAAAGAATTCAAACACACTTCTAGTCATTAGACTACAGGTTTTTCTGGAAACGCTTTGCCACTCCTCATGAAGCTGCACCACTGTGCAGAAAAGTGGTTTGAATTCACTGAGAGAAGGAGAAAGGGAGAGTGAAAGCATGGCTCCCCAGGCTAATGATTAGGCAGCTTTTTCAGAAGTAGGAGGGGGCAGACTCCAGCCATTCCTCCGTTTTTGTGCTTTAGTTCATGCCTGTTTCATACCATGTCCTCATTCTTTCATTTAAACTGGTGCGTTTTGGTATTTTGAACAAGAAATTATGGTCTGGTACCTTCCTACTGTGCATGCTCCTGGTGTTCTGCCTGTATAATGATTTTATTCTGTGTATGCCAGAGAAGGAAGCTGAGGTATCTCATCTGTTTCCATTTAGAAGGGATCAGATCTATGAGGCTGATCCAGTCATAAGGAAAACTCCTCTTTTTGTCAAATTTCCTTGCCTGCCCTTTCACGGTGTCATCTTTTATTAAGATCACATTAGAGCTTCTGGAAAAGCTATATTTTGTTGGGATCTCTCAAGGAGAATGAGTCAGACCATCTGATTTTATTTTGCTAAGTTCATTTTCGATTTGCTGGGTTTGGTTCAGATATGAGCACATCTTGTCCAATTTATCTTTTATACAATACAGACACTGGCACAGGCGCTAATCTTGGTTATACTAGTGTAAATGTGGGGACATGCCAATGGAGTGCTGCCAAGGCCATATTAAAATTCCACTTTCAGTGTGGCTAGAACTGCTAGCTTCTCAGGAAGCAGCCTGCCGTGATGGGATGAGCCAGTGTGCCACTTCTCAAAAGCTCTGCAATTCTCTCTTGGTTGGATAATATCCCAGGTAACACAATACGACCGAAGTCAGGCTGGGCCAAAAGGCTACTTTTCATAGCCTTAGGCTGACTGGATCACTAGTTCACATAAGCCTTGACTGACGGGGATAAGCTGATGGGATTTAATCAGTAAAGAGGGAAAAATGAAATAAACTTTGTACGGATGGTAAGAAGCATGACTAGTCAATGTATTTATTACCTGTCTTTTTCCCAGAATTACACAGTAAAACAAAGAAGAAATGAACAACATCTAACCTGTCCAAACTGTATTCGCTCAAAATTAGCACAGTCTGCAAACCTCAGCTCAGGAAAAGGCAAGTGGATACTGTCACAGCTTTTCCCAGAAAAAAAACAAAACATCTATTTCCCCCAGTTTAAATGTGTTCCATAAATGTTAAAGATGTAAATGTAGATGACATTTACCTGGCCACCTAGGTAATCTGATATAACAGCATTCTATTTTCTGATTTTGTCCCATGCAATGTAACTTAAAAAGGTACTTTTTGTACTTCACTGGTCTGAAGGCTGCAGGCCACCTGTCAGTTAATGGAAAACACAGCAGATGATACAAATCCTTTAATATGTAAGTCATGCTAAATTGATGATAAACACAGCACAAAAAATTGCCCCTGCTTCTCTGGAAAAAATTGTGACAGGCCATGATTGGGTGGAATGGCAGCCTTCTGCAAACTTCGATAGCTCTGTAATTACTGATTTATGGGACTCTCCTGCCTTTGATCAGTCATCTTTCTACCCATTTGCATATTTGTTTGGTTATTAAATCTTGCCAGTGCTCTAATCTGCAAGTTCTGTGGGTTACGGATCTCTTTGTATTATTTTGTTGTGGCATCTTGTGCGCACTTAGGAGTGACAGAATCACAGAATTACAGAACTGTAGGGGTTGGAAGTGACTTCTGGAGATCATCTAGTCCAACCCCCCTTCCAAAGCAGACTCCCAAAACCAGGTTGCACAGGTAGGTGTCCGGGTGGATCTTGAAAGTCTCCAGAGTCCTTAGAAACCTCTGCTAATAAAAATAATAAAGTGTCATCTTGCAGTCTTTGAGGACCTAAACTGCCTTTTGAAGTTCAGCCTGTTGAATACAAGCAGTACTCTTGCCATCTTATTCTGATTATTTGTATCAAGGTTTGATTTCTTCAAATATTTTGCAAATGTTTAATCCTTTCAACAAATAAAACTCCCTATTAAAACACACAGCACGCTTTACTGCCAAGAGTAATAGTTTGGGACGAAGCCAACACTGTGGATGAACAGGGTCTGCCAGGCCTCCAGGCTTTCTGCAGACCTTCTGGGATTGCCTTTGTGAGGGCCCCAAGAGTAGCTCACTGCAAGGCAAGCCCTGCAGCTCTGGCACGTGAAGACATTTCCCAGATGGGAGACCCAAATTCTGGTTTACATTTTACTCCTACTTTAGTGCAAACTGCAAGCTTTTGTGACAGCACAAGACAAAGCTTTCCAGAAGACAGTAAGGCAACTTGGAAGCCCCTATGTGTCACTGGACTTGAGATCTTGAGGGATGGATGAATACGAGTGGGTGTTTGGGAAGGAGTCTTCTCACTCAGAACCATGGTGGATGTAGAAAGATCCTGGACTACAATGCTTAATGTGCTTATACTCATGCAGCAAAGCCAAACTCAATCCGATAAACTAAATTTGTCACTTGAAGGCTCTTAGTCGCTGTGGCTGAACTGCTACCACTCTCCAGCCTCATGGGCTTAAGTATCTTTGCACTGTCCTCTCTATGACTTAGGACTATATTATCCTTGGAGCATTTATCACTTTTGGCTCCCAGATTTTGTCTCAGGTGTGCGTTTTCAGGAGGTTTGGGGGTGTTTTAGTCCTCTCTCCTGCTTCATGAACCCTGCTGGGCAGTATCCAGCCCCAAGTCACCTGACTGAGATGCATCCATGTGGAGATAAAGATGGCTCTATCCATGCAGCATCCACAGTGAGAGGAAACCTTGTCTGCCCTGTAGTCCCCTTCACTCCTCAGAAGTCCCGGAGAAACCCCTGTGTCTTAATTCTTTTCTTCATCTGTTTCTGCTTGCACTGGCTGCTACTGAAGTTGGACAAGATTTAGGTCTGGATACCAAAGACCTGATGTATACGAAGAGTTTCCACTCAACATCACCCTGGATATTTGACTTTGCTCCTCTGATTCCTGCTGGTGAGGTGATGGGGGCAATTTGCTCCCAAGGGAAGAATGTTGCCTCATATCTCCCAAATCATTCCAGGTGAACAGTGTGAGAGAGACAATTTAAAAGTTCGTCATTCGTCAGCCTGGCTTTACACCCAGATAGGTGCAGCACAGCCTCTCTGAAAAAGGCGTCTCATAGGTTGATAGTCAAAAAGATTTCTAAAGCCAGCTGAAGGCTCTGAAATAGAAACAAGATAATATTTCCTTTCTCATTCTCTGTGGTCTGTGGGGAGGGAATAGAGACAGCCACCAGTCATTTAGCAAGAGCAATTCAATTTTTAAGAAATAGTAAGAGATGCTAAAAAGCACTCTATGACTTAGGGTCATTTAAGCAGATAGTGCTGAAGCAAAACCTGTGATTAAGAGCAGCAATTATTTTTATATACATTGTTACATATTATTCAAATTCATTGAAACTGGAAAATGACGTATCTATTGCACTCATTTTCTATTAATTTTCTTTCAAATACTCCCTACCAATGTTCTAAAGACTTTGAAATATAATTGCTAGCATGACTACCTTATCTGAAGCCAAACAAGCATTTTTTATTAGACCTCATTTTATAAATGGAATGCGGCTTGCAAGTTTGAATTCAATCTTTCTGTGCTCAGCACTAAGCCATATATTGGAGCGGTACAGCATTTAAATGTTGCCAAGATACCTTTGAAACCAGAAGGGCAAGAGAAAGTTCACTTCTGTAAAGTGAAGGCTTAGTTTCTGGAGAGTAGAGCCAAATCTGTGGAGAAAATCCTAAAATTGCAAATACTGTGGATTTAGATTGATCCTAATAATGGATTTTATTATTTAGATGTAATAAAAATTCAAATGATGTGAAAAATAGTAAAACCTCTGGTTTAGTGACAGAGATTGAAGTGTTTTTAGACTGTACTATATGAATGCCAATATAAGACAATAGTTTTGATAGCTATTCATCTAACATTTTCAGAAAGACATTAAGAGTATATCACACTCCACTGCCAGCTGAAAACACATAATGCAATTCACAAATTATGTATTTAGGTTTTGGGGACATGAGACATTTTTTATAATGCTAGTACCAAAACTCTGCTGTGTCCAGAGATGCTGAATAGAAAGTTTGGCCTTCTCCTGATCTCTTTGATAGTTCTATTGACATCAGAAGCAAGAACTATATACAAAAGGTTTAACACTTCCATCTGCACATTTCTATCAGATTTGCTGTGTTTTCACTTGGTAAATCACAGCAGTTAAGTTGTTGCCCTTTCCGTTCACTGCTGTCTGTTGGACATCCTCAAAAGGAATTTGGGAATGGTGATCCTGTTTTCAAACACCCAGCCAGTTTTGTCAAAATATCCTTTCTTTTTTTTTTGTCATCATGCCTCATTATTGACCTATTCACCCATGAGGGGACTCTGAGCAACCAAGCTATTGAGGCTAGTGAAGATGGTGTGCACTTCCTCAGTTTTAGAGCTACTCTGAAGTTCAGAGCTGCTGTCTTATTCAAACTTCATAAAATTGCCAGAAGGAAAATACCTTCACTGTCAGAATGACTATGTGAGCGGGTGAATTAGGATTAATAGACATTTTTAATGAGTTTTCTAAATTGGTTGTAATAGAGATGGCATCATAACATGGCTGTGTCCCCACAATGCCTAGCCTAGGAAAGAGGGAAAAGAGTAAAGATTGGACACAGATGACTTCATATAAATAGGTAATTTGTACAAGAGAGATAACAAACAAGAAGAATGTGAAAATCACTGCATTAAAGAGCTAATCCCAAAAGCGACAGCTCTACAGGATGGGATGCTTTAATAATGATGAAGTTACAACTACACCAGAAAACAGAACCTGCTGAAGAGATCTGTGAGCAACCAAAAACCTGAATAAGCAACTCCATGTATCACAGTGCAGTGTTGTGGGGAGTTACCTGCTCTGACTTGAGTTTGGGATATCTTGCATTGACACTGCACTGAATCTGAGTCATACAAAGATCTGTCTTGTACTGAGTCAGCTTAGGAGTCCAAGCACGTTGCTCCAACATACTTCTAGTGCCATTGTGGGCAATATCTGCTAGAGAGTGAGAGAGCCAGGCGATTTTAATTCTATTCCAAGCTCTGGTGACTGTCTACAATGTGACATTTATCACATTTTTTTTCAGTTCTTTGTTTTCATATCTAAAACTGGGATAAAAGAATAATCATATCCTTTTGTGAAATGTATCTGAAGTTTAAAAAAAACCCTGTGTGAACTGGTATTTGAATCAGTTTTTTATTATTAATTAATTCTTGATAAAGATTCCAAGCAAGGATTTTAATTAATAGAATAAATAAATAATCCAGTCATGGGGGTAGAAATAAATCAGTTTTAGCAAGGCTTCATAGTCTATCCATTTTTAAGAGATGATACTAAACTGGGTGCTAGTCTGTTTCAGGGGGAGTGGTGTAAGTCTGCAGGAGAATTTATCTTTAAAAGGGAAGAACAGACCCCACACATGAGGTATTAATATTTTCTTCATTGCAGCAAGGCCACATACAGCTGCGTTTTCAAAATGCAGGTGTTCTGCAGTTCAGACAGTGGGTGCCCAGGCAGATCTCTGCATGCTGCTCTGGCTAGGAGTTTTCAACAGTTATCTTAAATGCTGATCCCTTCTAAAAATATGACCATATAATTACATGCTCAGATAGTAAGAATTGTGAAGATGGTGACTGGAGGCATGAATACTGGTTCCCTGCTGGACACTTGGAAATTAGCAGTCCTTTCCTTTACTTCTCAACGGGACTGCTACAAACATCGGCTTGTCGTTACAGATGGCTTCCTTATTCTCTGCCTAGCAGCAATAGAAAAATGATGCACCCAATTACTAGTGCCACTGAAAAAAAAAGTGCACAGTTCATTAGTTTGAATGGGCGTGCAGTTCTGACCTAGCGTGTCATTTACATATTATAATGAGCCATTCACATATACTAATTACGTGCCTGATCTTAGCCTTGGCGCTTCTAAAAGATGCTGGATGACACTCTGTAGATGCTGACTAGCCTTGGCTGTGCTCTGGACTGACTCCTGCTTTCAGCAGTGACCTGGCCTGATCGGGTCTGAATGTGGTAGCAGGAGAAGTCTGTGTTTTTCCCTGTGGGATAGCTGCAGAGTCAGGAGCAACCTAAAGCAATTGCAAGTAGAGGCCTTCTGAGGCAAAGCATGTGAGAGTGGGCAAAGGAGATTTCTAGGGATGAGTCATTAAGGGCAACCTTCTGTGTTTTGTACAAGATGCCACTAAAAATAGGTGGAGACCTACAGATCTTTCCTAAACATAACAGCAATGTCTAGAAAGTTCAGCAAGAAGGTACAGTAAGAAAGAAGGTAAAGTGTCAAAACCTTGGCATGGTGATTGGAGACTTTGTAAGTGACATCAGTAAGAACAAAACAAATTGAATTTCTCTCTCACCCTACACTTGTAAAAATATTTTGTACTTGAGGCACCTTGGAGTTCAGCTTCTTCTACGTTTGCTACAGAAGGGATGCAGCACCTCCATGCCTTCCACTACAGAGAAGAGAGATGGGTGCTGTGCCTGCTCCTCACATCACAAAGGAGGGCAGGGTAAAGGAACTTCTTGCCTCCAGCCTGCTGAAGCACCTTGGCTGCCTTCTTCCAGGATGGAGGAGTTGTTTTCAGTCCCTTGATTTTATATTGCTTTATGGCTGCCTCTTTTCTTTCTCAGGCTGACCCAGTTGGAGGTGCTCCTGAGATCATTTACCTATTGAATTTGATCCACCCTATCACACAGCACTGTTGCTATTATTAGGAAATACAGTTTAGCAAGTGAGCACTTGAGGGCAGATGCCTTCACCTCAGCAGAAATGTTGCTGTTGTTTCCTTCCTTTAGGTGCTGATAATAATTTGCCGGGAGATTGGAGACTGGCAGAGTCTCCTGCCATTCTCATGCTTTTGGAGAATTGTTCCCTCTTTCTGCATGCTGGAAACACTGGGCATGGTAACAGATTTCTCCTGCCTCATGCTTCTAGTTCTCTTCCATTGGCAATCTTTCCAATTGTTATACTCCTCTAGCTAAGTGTGGACAGTTAAGTGTGGAGAGTGCCTGGCTGCAGATACGTATTCAAAACAATTTCTGAAATATCCATCTTGTCCTTTTAGCCACACTTTTGTCTCCTGTGTAATTTGTGGGCAATGAGGAGCTGGCTGCAAGTCATACTTCTTGTTTGTCCTCTGCTGCAGCTGCAGGATATCACCTTCCCAGCAGCTTGCCCCCTTGCTCAGCCTTCTTCTTGGACAAGGGTGAATGCCGCACTCTGTGCTGACAGTCCTTGCTGCTCAGAAATAAGCATGTCAGGCACTTATTAATCATGACATGGACAGTAAAATCATGGGGTATCAAAAACAGCACATTCTTTGTGCCTTCTGGCTCCGGAGCCACCAGGATTTAGGGTCTCCTGGGGTGTCTCCTGCAAGTGTTTGACTCTATTGGAGAGGAGGAAAGCAGAGAGTAAGGGAACAATCTCACAGAAGTCTTCTGACTTCAAAGGTTGAGGCTACAAGTGTTGTGGAGTTGATGGTAAAATATGGCAATATTGTGTGTGTTTGTCCATAGGCAGAATAAAACAGGAAAGTAAGGGTTAAGCCTAACTGAAACTTTCATTTCACAGAATCACAGAACTGTAGGGGTTGGAAGGGACCTCTAGAGGTCATCTAGTCCAGCTCCCCTGCCAAAGCAGCTCCCTAGCCCAGGTTGCACAGGTAGGCGTCCAGGCGGGTCTGGAACGTCTCCAGAGAAGGAGACTCCACCACCTCTCTGTGCAGCCTGTGCCAGTGCTACATCACTGCACTGTGAAGAAGTTCCCATGCACATTTGTGCGGAACTTCCTACGTTTCAGTTTGTGTTTTCTTTCTGTCAAATCTTTCTTTTTTTTCTAATTCCTTCTGATCCCCATCTCCATTTTGTTACACACAACCACCCAGTCAAACACAGCCCCTGGGTGTTTTCATACTTAAGTCCACGTTTACCCATCCTGAGATTTCACTGCCCACTACCAGAGATGATGGCTGTTATTAAGTGTGTCTGCACAGGTTTCACTGCAGCCCAAGTATCCTGTTTTTTTCAAACAAACTTCTATCGAGTAGAAGTGATTAGCCAAATTAATGTGAAGTTAATGTCCCAAAGCAGCACAATTTGTTCTCAGAACTTCACGCGACATTTAGCTAACAGCTTAAAGAAAGGGTTCTGTTTGATAAAGCGATCAGAAAGAGTCGCGGCAATGAGCTCGGCTGTGCAGGTCTTGGTATATTTTTTTTCACAGCCATAAATTAAAGAATAAGTATCAAATAATGTATTTAGCCAGGCAAGCATATGCAAAAAAAAAAAAAAAAAAAAAAAAAAAAAGTGATGTGGCAAGTTTCTCGCTATTTCCGTGGTGCATCTTGGGAACAGTAGCTTGGAGGGCTGCCAGCAGAGAGTAGTGCTCAGCAAGGAGGAAAGGGTAGGCCTGGTAAGGCCCAAATTCCTGACCTGAGGTGGAAGTTCTCTTTGGTGATTTAACTTGACAGCCTTTAATGAATTAGCTCACTGCTGATCCTTGCACAATGGCTTTTCACTGATGGAAACTTGTGCCCATATCATGTCTGAAGTAATAAAAGAAAGCAGTCTCTCATGGGATGATGGAAGTTAGCTGTTTCTGAAAAGATAGACCTCTCTGAAGAACCTGCCCTAAAGATGCTAAATGCTTGTTAGTGATCTTTCCCACAGAGTAAATCCAGAGGGACATAAGAACGGGATGGCAGTCCTTTTGCAGGTGCACTGCCTGAGATGTCAGGGGAGGCACACATAACACCTGCTTAGACACAACTTGACTGGAGTCAAACCACTGCAATTAGTCCTTCATGTGAATGAGTACCAGAATCACTCACATCTTTTTATAAATCGTGTGATTTTATCCCTGTTATTTTATCCTTTGAAGTGCTGTTAATTCTCCACTACCAGCAGGAATCGACTCGCAGAAGTACTCAAGTGTTCTGAGCACCTCACAAGGTCTATAGGTACTATAGATCCTCCCAGGTCTATGTGGCTTCCTGATGGCAGTTTTCAGGGTCTACTTTGGCTGCAAACAGGACCACCGAAAGACAGCATTCTGCACCTGTGAGTGGGATTTCTGTGACATCACCGATGGACTGACTGGACTGCCATGGCTCAAAATAGTGGCATGGCCATTCCAGACAGCTGCCTCATGGATGATTTACGATAAACATATGCAGGTCTCCTCTCATGTATGTTCTTTGCAAAGATAACTCCACACCCTTAAAACCAAGGCTCCGCACTTGCCCCACATTCCTAGGACTCATCCCATAGCTGTGAATTGCTCTGCATTCACCTCAGCTAATGAAGATAAAGTACAGAAATGCTTTCAGTGTGGTAAATGTTCAGAGGATGAATATCTGTCTGCCGAGCAGAGCAATTCTGCTTGCATTTCAGTATTAAAGAAATCCTACAAATTAACATTCCATCAGCTACAAATCCAGCAACTTTGTGGGAAGCTTTTAAGAACACATTCTGTGGTCAGATGATTGCATATTGGGCTAGAACCAAAAGTGATTAAATGTTGAAATTAGAAGCCAATAAAATAAGCTGGGATCCCTAGAAAATCAGTGCACAGCTTATTGTAAATTTGATTATGAATTTTTTAGGCACTGAGTAGACAAAATTACTGTTAATCACATGTAAATTGAGATACTGGAACTAATCCACTGAAATTAGTGGGATTTCTGCCATTGATTTCCACAAGAGTAGGATCAGTCCTGCTCCGATCAAGGAAGGGGAGGTAGAAAATTAATGTCTTGAAGAAGAAAGACTTAGACCAGGTCTCGCTATCAAAGTGATGGATAGCTCAATAAGTAACCGACTCTTGGCTCTTTTGCTTTCCCCCAAAAATACATTGTTAACTGAAATTCTCTGCCAATCTCAAGTGTCACTTCTGTTAAAAAAAAGTTAAATTTTGTTAGCATGATGTATTAATATCAAAAGTCAAAATAGGAAACTCACTTACCAGATACATGATGATGAAATGTTTGGTAACTGGCTCAAGAAGTAGAAATCCAGTTTCTGAGGGTGTGTTGTTAGAAGGATTGCTTTGGCTGGAAGCACTGCTTTGAAGTGCTCTGGTCTTTTCTGCCTTCCACAGTTGGGTGGCACAGGTAACCTGCAGTGACTTTGCAGCCTGAAATCAAGTAATTGTCCTTACTGCAGACACACATTTCTTAAGAAAAGATAATACATTTGGGGAATATAGGGGCAGACCATCAGAATTAAAAATAAAAATCAGCTCAATTTCAAAATGAAACAGCTGCAAGCTAAAGAAAGGATTTTGGCTATCCAGAGTTGAGCCTCAGCATGTATGTACTTACTGTAGCATTTGGGAATAAGTAGACACAGTTTATGCATCAATTATTGATGGTGCTGTAACCCCCTCCATGGCAGGCCAGAAAGCATGAATGGCCTTTGCACTTTTAAGGTACAACCCTCCAATATTGATCGCTATTTTCTGTGCTATTTAACCTTGTGGATAAATCATTATCAACTCACTCTTATGGAGGCAGAGATTTCCTAATTCTCCTTTTCCCCTTTCCCGGACTCAGTACAGAGACCAAGAGCAGAATGAGAAGGAAAGTTAATAATGGCTTTAAGCTGCCTCTGCACCATATTCTCAGGCTACTGGAGTTCTCTGGTTAATTTTCATCCTGAGGACTCTCTTGAACAATGACAGACATAGGCCGTGGCTTACCAGGTATACTGTTCCTTCTGTTTTCTCCTGTTGCATATGCCAAATCCTGGTGGAAATGTCTTTGCACTGCCTGAGAAATTCCTTACATAAGGTAAACTCCCGAGAGGCCCTTTATGCATGATTTACAGCATCATTATGCTATCACACAGCCATAAAACCCATAAAGTCCCAAGCACTGAAAGCAAGACTCACACATGCTCATGCTTCTCTCTGAAAACTCCTGTATCTCTCAAATACACGCAGCATCCATGGCCTCTCCACATCCACAACCCAGTGCGATGCCTTGGCATGTTGCCATGAGGTGCCAACTGGCTGTGCTTTGCCCCAAACTACAGGAGCGCTGGAAGACCTCACAGATGCAGACATGCTTGTGACATGGATGGGCAGCAGGGGCTTCTGGTCATGTCCAAGCTCCACGGTTCTTACCACACGGTCTGATGTTAGAAAGTTTGCTCCTCCCAGCAGGTAAGCCACTGAACATTTTCAGCTATCAAAAAGGATGGAACTTGAGAATGTAGGCAAATGAGAATTAAATGGGCGTGCTCAAGTACTGTGTTATGACAAGCACATTTCCATCTATTATTTCCAGCTATCCAACAAGAAATCATTTTGATATCAGTGGCTAATTCTATATACTCACTCATTTGAATATAATGACTTTGGTTTCTTCTAAAGACTTAAAATTCCTCTGGGCAAATTGGATTTTTATTTTGTTTTAATCTTCGAGAACTGAAAAATTTAGTGGCCATGGTTGATTTCCCATTTTGATGGGTACATTGCTCTCTTAGCTATCTCTCAGGCAGAGTATATCACCTGAAGTGTGAAGTTCTATAAGCACAAATTATGCTTGATACTGAGATGCCTTCTTTTTTTCCCCTAATTAGTAAAGTTAATTTGATTTAAATGGCAGTTCTGCTGAGGTGCTTGTATTTATTTCACTTTGAATTCTTGAATGTTCTGAAAATATTTTCAAAATATTAAGTGAAGCTGTACATATCCTGTGGTCAAGGCAAAAGTGAAAAAAAAAAAAAGAAAAAAAGCAGTAATTGTTATTTGAACATGTTAATCCCAAGCATTTTGAGAGTGCTTGCTTTGCTTTATTCACAGGCTTTGATTTTCTAGGTCTGGTTACTGCTTATACATGGCAGAAAACTGCAAGTCTCTGCTACCAAGACCCAAGAAAAACATGAATCTCTTTATGAGGAACACGCTATCCTAAGACAGTCTTTTTCAGTCTGGTGTGTTTGCAGAATCCTGAGGGTCCCGACACTACTACTATGGGAACCACAGAAGGTAAGCAAAAACTGCATGCCCACTGCCAATAGATTCTCATTTGCTGTGCAGAGATCTGTGTCTCCAGTGATAAATCCTTAAGGGTCCACAAATTGAAAAATGTTGAAAACCACTGCCCTAGGAATTGTGCTCCTACCTTGGAGCTATCCTTGCTAATTGGGCAGAGCTGACAAGCAGGTCCAATATGGTGTAGAGAGATCCCTAGATTATTAACAACATGTTGGCATCTGGAAGTTTTGTAGAGCAATAGAAGCACAACACTAATCAAGGACTTATTCAGCCTCTTCTATAGCCCATCTGTTAAAGATTTAGCATATTATATATAATGCCCTCAGCAACTGACTTTGATGTATGTTCAACTGTGAAACATCTTTTGTAACTAACATAAAAGAATTGTTGTTTATTACATGCTAGGTCCTTATAATGGAATCTTTGCAAAAATCACCAAAATAAATGATCTGTGTTTTCAATATCCATGAAATATTGATATCAGATGGAATTACTCTGCTATCCAAAACCCATTTGATCACTGAGATATTTTTCTGGATTTCACTAGGATTCTAATCATGGCCAAACTCTGCATAAGACAAAGGAGATGTGCTTAGGTACTCAGACTGTAGGTGGAAAATAGGAAGTGATGTGGTGCAAATGAAACTACAGTTCTATCTGTTATTAAGTGATTTATTGTAAGTATTAGAATACGATTTATTGCAAAGAATTGAAACAGTTTCTATTTTGTTCTTAATAGTTACTTGGTGCAGCACAAGCAAAAGGTAAAAGATGTTTCCTGGCTGAGATCCAGTTGGGGAAATTACATTTTCCCTGACCCCAAATTCACCCTACAGTGCCACAAAAATAAATAAATAAATGAACACCCCCCCCCCCCCTTCACCCTAAATCATTCTCTGTTGCTGTAATTATTAATCTGATACATCTGATGGTTTCCTTTAGTTTGGGAAAAAAAAAAAAAAAACAAACAGATGATTGCTTGCAGGGCTTCTTTATTGGGTTATTGTACTTTCAATCACCAGAATGAAAAGCATGCTATAAATATAAAACAACTGTTTTGGGGAAGCCTTTATTTGTTTCTGAGCTAGTCTACATCTTCAGTAAGTGATATTAGAGTAATCCAATTTCCTTCTCTGCAAATTTGTTTCCAGTGTTTGACTTGGAGAGCAAAGAATCCCTTCCCCTGTTCTTCTGCAAACAAAATTTCCATCTAATTCGTAGAGGGTTTGTCTGTGTTAAGAGAGTGTGCAGATCAGTCAGGATTGGCCCTTGCGGCCCTCATGGCTTTCTGGCATTGACTTCTCGAGGACAGTTGCCAGAGCAGCTGCCAAAATGCCACCGGTTCAAAGAGCAGGAGAACATCTCCTTTTTGAAGGCAAAGGTCTTCAAGACCTCACTGAGCATTTTGCTGTTCCAGGTTCTGCTCAAGCACGTAATGTGCTGAGCTCTGTGAGCTGGAAATGCCTGTTTGAGGTGATGTTTCAGCAAGCAGTCTGCCTAGCAGTAGCTGGGTCAGAAGACCTTTTCCTTGATCTAGTGACAGGAAGGATGAATTGTTGTCATCCCTCATGTCTTTCTCTTTATGTCAGTAAGTGCTGCTGTTATGATGCCAGGAGTGTGAGAAGCAGGTGCTGTGTGGACTCAAGCCCACACTGGAAGGGCATGTGGGGCTGGGGAGGAGCACGCAGCCCCTGTGTTATACCAGACATTGTCTGGGACAAAGTCACATTAACAGATCTCCACGTTTCCTCCCTGGCTGTGTACTCAGGCAGCTTATTGATATGGAGAAGTAGAAATAAATGATACAACAGTTGTTTAATGTTTGTGTGTGTGTGTGTGTGTTTAGTATTTGCGGCAAGTGCAGGGCAGCTCTGCACTGCAAGAAGTCACTGGGATACTCTCCTTTTTAAGATGGGCTATACCGAGTACTTACTTTGATTTAGAGATAGTAAAATTGCCCAGTTTTGATTTACAGACATAAATTTGTAATAAAAGTCTCTGATGACTTTAAACATTTGGCGTTGATAATTAAATTATAAAGGGGGCCATAAATGGATGGGAAGAAGAGAATATGTTCCTGTTAATATTTATTATACACATTACCAACTTGCCTTAAAAATTTGAAGAAGATGGAGGATCTTTTACAGGAGACAAGGAACAATGCCACACTGAGCAACAAGCTGTGCCCTGAAGAGCCCGCCATTCTGAGAGTTGAACAAAGCATGTCAAGAGATAAAGACTTTACCCAAGATCACTCTGTTAGTGCTTACCAAGTATCCCGCTTCCAGGTCCTTGACCCTGCTCAGTGCACAGCAGTCACTGCACAGGACACAAAGGACAAGAATTACAAGAAGTCAAGTTTTCATGATATTAAATACAGAAATGCTTTTGCTTGTGTTCACGACAGGTTCATGGAAAAAAAAAGGAGTGTTTCTTTCCTAAACAGCCACCTCAGTAATAGATGAGGGGTAGATTAGTCCTGCTAATCAACGCTGTGTGTTCCAGAAAAGTGCAAAGAAGATTGACAAAGTGAGGATCTTCTAAGAGGATTTTGTAGCTTTACTTTTGTTTCCAGTTTTAAAATGGCAATTGCCTGAGAGTCCAGAAACCACCAAGCAGTCCTCTCTCAAGAGACGCAATTAATCTTACATTATGTAACTTGAAATATGTAAACAATGCAATAATAATACTCGCAATAAATGTCTGTTCCTTGTATGTATTCAATATAAAACATAGCAAATACATGGTGTGCACATGAAGTCCTCCTTTGTAGCTTTAAGTGAAAATCTTTCTTTTCAGTAAAAACTGAGACCTTACTGTAATCACTTGTTTCTGGTATGCATGCTTTTCAGAAATTACCATGTATTGCAAGATTCAGCAGGAAAACCAAATACCAGTAATTCAGACAGGGAGAGCTGAAATAACATTTCAGCTTTTACTGGACACAGTCATTCCCTATAATGCAAGTTTCCTTATGTCATGACAATCTCTGTTGTTATGTAATTACTCCTAATTTGAAATGTATTTCTCATTTCTAGGTTGTTGTTTTTCTAATATTATCCTCCAGCAACAGTGTCTTCTTTTTCTTTTCATCTTTTATGGCATCTGTTACTTCCCTGTTAAAGGTTTTAGCAGACGTGACATCGTTAAGTTATTATCTTCAGTGAAGAAACTGTGCAACTCCCAGGTACAAAACCAAACCATTTAAAACTTGTACAAGATTGTCTAAAAAGACAAACTCAGTTTCTTCCTTATCATACTTGCTTTCCAAAATGGGAAAATCAAAGTGTTTTACTAAGTAGGAATAAAAGAAGGACTAGATTTGTTTTAAAGCATCCTGAACTGGGTGACAAAGTTAGCTTGTTTACCAGCTAAGAAATATTTCAGATACTCATTCTCTGAAGAACAAAACCAAAAAAGGTACGTATAAATTGTCTGGCTTTGCCTGACCTTGAAGATTCATAAATGAATATTAATCCCAAAGTTCAAGAACATTGCAATAGAGATGTACTGACAGTGCTGACATTTCTGAGGGAAACTTGCAAAGATCGGTATCATAGATTTTGATGAGGGGAAGTGTTTTCTTAAGCGATTGTATCGGCTTATAAACATTCTCTCCGTGGGCAGGGGCAAACCAAGAACAGAAATTGCTTACAACATGCCTTAAAGCTCGACAAGTTTTTGAAAAGGTGGATTCATGTATCTGCTCATCTGAAGTAAAGCAAAAAATCACTGTAATTGATTTTTACCCTGGCATACAAACATTTTATGTTTTTGTTTTGCATTGCCCTAGATGCTGTTCACTGGTTGAATGCTAAATGCAAAAAGATAAATTAAGTCATTCACTCTCAGAAACTTCAAATGTGAGTGATACTGTGCTTCTGATAACCAGCTAAGTCTTACACGAAGTACTTTTGCTTACTTCCACAGGATTGCTTACAAATCCAGACAATCTGATCCTGTTCATTAATTAAATTAACATGCAGTTCCCATGGATACTACTAATTAAATAACACGGTGTACGATATCCCATAATAAAGTGTTAGATTGCTGGAATTGTCTTCAGTGTGTAAATACGTATTAATATTTGAATAGTCTTCATGCTTCTGCAGGTATCAGAATACCATATATGACTGGCTCAGATTAAATGTCTGCTAACTATGTCTAACAAAACCAAACAGGAGATGCTTAGGGAAACAGTACCTGAAATTTTGAAAGAATCAAACTGCCTTTGCTCTGGGATATGCTTTTAAACTCCGGAATTGATGCTCCAGTTACCTGTTTGCTTGTGGTCCAGATTGCTTCTTACAAAGTCTCAAGAAAGAATGATATGAAGACACATCTTTACTAGTGTTTTTGTTCAAGGTAATAATTAGATTTTTACAAGAATTTACAACTGTCCTCTTTTCCTGTGTACTGATGTGGTTCAGAGAGTGCCTTTGTACACGTGAGTAAGATTTCCTTGGGAGGATACTAAATAAGGAACTCTCCTCGTGTTTTGTGCTAGATGCACTCAAAATCCAGATGAAGTCATAAAGATACAAACCAGTATTTTGAGTGGCTTTGAAACATATGCATAATAGTGATGTTAAACCCAGAGGATCGGGTCGAATCTCACTTGAAATAAAATCCTGCAATTGTGTATAGCGTAAATGTAGGATCTTCAATAATGACCTCTCTGACTATGTCTGTGAGGGCAAAGTCACAGCTCTTTTTTGGACTACTGTGCTGTAAACCAGTCTCTTTCTATCTCTTTCTGCTATCTGTGCCATACCTTAGCATTAGAAATCCCGTAAAACCCATGACTGATGGGAATTGATGAACTTTGGCATCACCTTGATTACTGTGCGCACTTTTGGGTGCAACAATATAAGAAGGACATAAAAAATATTACTGAGGCTCCAAAAGAGGGTGGTGATGGGTCTGGAGGGCAAGAGGTATGAGGAGAGGCTGAAGTCCCTGTGTGTGTTCAGTGCAGAGCACAGGAGCTGAGGGGAGATGGGGGCTGCAGCTCTCACAGGGAGCGGAGGGGCAGCGCTGAGCTCTGCTCTGTGTGACAGCGACAGGGCCCGAGGGAACGGCATGGAGCTGTGTCAGGGGAGGTTAGGGACAGTGCTGCACCACGGGGCGGTGGGCATGGCACGGGCTGCACAGGGCAGTTTGGACAACGCTGTCAGACATGAGGTTTGAATTCTGGAAGAGCCCAGGAGTTGGACTCAGTCCTTGCAGGTCCCTTCCAACTCAGGATGTTGTATGATTCTATTATTCTCTGATTTATGTAGCTGCAGTTAATATGAAACAACATTACTTACACATCCATCTCTCAAACATAATTTTAGGCGCTGTTGTCTTCATGTTCAACAAAAACCACAATATAGAAAAGAATTTTAAAACAAAATAACACAGAGGGAGAAAGTTCCCTTATTCTTTTTCCTTTATGCGGTTCACCAACAATTTATTTGCCCCTGAATCTACAGGAATTCTGGTTAATTTCAGCAATATTGATGAACTGTGTAACAAAATTACATAAAATAGTATCTTCATAGTGGAAGGATCGGTTGCACATAATGGTTGGTTAATACCTTAAACCCTGATTCAGACAGGAGGAAAAAAAAAAAACAAAGCAAAAAGAGATGTTCAGATGCAGAGTAGCTGCAGAGTCCCCTTTCCATGCTGCAGAATCACATCCTGCCCCTGTGTGACGGCTGGCATGTGTGAGAGGCTGTATGTACAACCCACTGCCATGTAACTGTCTAGAAACTAGCTGATAATGCAGGATGCGTTGTAAGCTACCGTTGCTCTGAGCAGCAATAACTAGCTGTCTGGCTTAGGGAATTGTAGGGCACCAATCACTGCAGAATCTAAGTGCCAATAATGCTTAACATTTATTTTACACTTTACAGAGTTAAAGTGCTGTACGAGCATTAGCTAATTAATTATTGCATCTCCCTTGTGAGGTAGGTTGGTTGGTAAGTATTAGTCCCATGTTACAGATAGGAAAACTGAGATGCAGTGTTTTTCCCTTTTATTTTCCTGCTGCATTCTGTAAAGCCCCAGACACTCTCCATAGGAGTTTGCTGCAAGTTACTTGCCCAAAGCCACTACTTCAGTTGTGGGCCTAGGCAGTATTACAAATTGGGCTTCTGTTTCACTGTCTCCTTCTCGTTCCTCCATTCACCATCCCACAGCCTGTCTCTAAATATTAAGGAGACTGTTATGTGGCAGCAATCACATGAAAACAGCAAACAAATCAGACCCGAAGCAGCAAACCCAGTGCTTTGTGCAGAGGTCCAGGCAGCTTACCATGTTACCCTGCTACCTCTACTACAGGTTTCCCATCACAAAAAACAAAGCAGATGTGCAGTGGATTTTGAATAAGCATCCAGAGGCAACTGGAGAGTGTTGTAAGAAACAGGAGCTGTGCTTCTTGGCTGACCTGGTGCTCAGGAAGCCCAGAACCACAGTGGAACTGGGTTGCCTGAAAACTCAATACTAATTCTGAAAGTTTTCCAGAATATCATATATTTCAGAGCATAATTCACTGTAAGTGGCCCTAAAGGCCAAACACTAACTTTGTTGCTCAAATTCAGGTGTTAGCAGTGGTGGGCAATAACTCTCAGTGTGGAAATGTGGCCCCTTGTTGCCTCTGCATTGCCTTTGTAAGACAGGAATGTTCACAGGTGTCTGAAAACATGACATTATTGGCGTAAGTCAAAAGGTTTTTGTAGTATATGAAGCCACCAAATCTCTTCATCAGTAAACTTTATGTCTTTCAGAAGCCACTACCTTCTCCTTTCAGACTGTTGGTGAGTTTAGTTTAATCTTTAGAACTTTTATTTCTGAGTTTTGAATGTTTTTTTTTTTTTTTTTTTTTTTTAATGAAATAAAAGCCTTCGATCTGAACCCCACAAGTGGAACTGGTTTGTCTTCCATTTACTATTGAAATTACAGCCCGGAACAATAAGATGAGACTCACACAGCCAGCACTCATTACATTATTATATTTTCTAAAACAAAAGATTCTGAAACATGAGAGCTGTAAGTTTTCTGTATCTGTTATACCCCAATTGTTGCTCTATCACTGACGAGAATGGTTCAAATGTCAAGTACGCCTGATGGTATCCCAGTGAAAATTGTCCAAAATACTGACTGATTGAAAACATGCTCAAAGATTCGGATATTTGGAATTACTTGATTCGGTGAATGGTACTTCCATAAATAATTTCTTACTTGTAGGACTCTGACCTCTGAGTTGAGTATTTCTGAAGATAAAATTGGACCATAGAATGTAAATGGAGAATTGCTGTATTTCAAATTGTACAGGTTATGGTTGGAATTGAGAAAGGGTCAGTCTCAAGCATTTCATGACTGTAAGTCAGGCCCTCAAATAATTTGATTAGTACTGGATTATCATTTGCTAGTCACCTTTTGGTAAGCACAAGGTAGCTTTGCCTTTGCAGTCATTTGCACTAGGAGCATAATCCAGCTTTTTTTTTTTTTCCTTAACTAAGAATCTGATCTAATCACATGCCTCTGACAGATGATACCTAAAGAAACCTCCAGGATTCACAACACCCGGCAATTTCAAAATGCAATCCATAAAGCTAATTGCAATTCTTCATGTAAGTAGAACTAATTACATGTATGCACTTGACCTTTAAGCACCAGTTCTGTTTTCTCTTGGAGACTTTTGTATTTTTAATTTTTTCACCTCTCTGTTTATTGTTCTTAATCAAATTGTGCCCTCAAGTGATTAAGAATTCAAATTAAGTTTTCAAGCTTTTCCGTAAGTATTTGATAGTGAGAAGAGGGTTAACATAAACACTTTCCTGGCAATATTTTAAAATTTTAATGAGTAGTTCAGTTGATTTAAACATTTCTCCGAAGTGCTTATGATACAAATATTGCAGTATTATGCTAGAAGAAAAGATCTGATGATGAATATTTTCCTATAAAATTCTTACAGAAAGTGCATTAGCAAGGTGTCTTCTTTAATTAAGTGAGGTGTAAATCAAAAATATGTAATGAAAAGTGCATTTGATTGAAAAAAAACCCACCTTAAATAAGATAATACATAATCAGTAGAATAAGCAAGATTATAAAAAAATCATATTTAACTTTTGTTCTCACAGCAACCTTTGAAAAAGCTCTTCTGGTAGCCTTCTCTGATGTTCACTAAGCATTGAAAGCCTTGGCAAACTGTCAGGAAAGAGGATGCAGGAAATACCTTGTTCAAATGTCTGAATCATTGCGCATTGGCTCCACCAATCTTTATGTCCCACCCCTGGGTTCTCCTGCACTGTCCATCACTGCAGTGCTGTGGATTGGGTTGGAGCCTGCAGCTGATGAATACTGCATTTATTGCTCTTATTTTATGTCACCTATCAAGATCATATGCTGAATTTCATCTTGCCTCTTAACATCAACATAACCATTGAGCAGTGATAAGTTGGGGAGACTTGGATGGATGGTTCTGGGCTGCTCTCCCTCCTGACCTGCTGCCTCTACTGGAAAGCTGACACCACTTGCTGTGGGCAAGTTGTAATATGGTTTGTTTAACAGGGTAAATCATGCTTTCATCACTATAAGTAAGATGTGGTGGAGACACGTTGTCATGGTTACTTAGCCATTTCCCCAGAGTCACAACACCAGTGTCCCGGAGGGGACATAATTCTATTTTATGCATATGCATGAGGCTAGCAGGTGCTTTGGCACTTTAATTATATATTTTTTAAATGGCTAAGTGTAAAATTGTGACAGAAACACAGAGTAAAAATGATAAGAAATGGACTTGGAATGCAGGCAATAGGATTGTCAGGGAAAGGAAAAATGATACTCCAGGTTCCCGAAGGTTGCTGCCAGAATTTAAAGTAAATGAAAATGTTTCCTAATTATGTAGGAAAATCAAGGAGACACTGAAAATGCTTATCTCTAGGTAGGAGGTTATGTGAAAGAAACTTTAAATGAATTCACACTGATACAAAATTTTTCTCTAGAAAGTAATTCTGCGCAAAGAAATGGAAAAAAAATGAGGACAACAGAAACAAAAATGAATAAAATATTAATAATTCTTAAATAACTCACCCCCCCAACAATATAACATGGTGATGCAAAAACTATTGCAAATTAATGGTATCATCAGATGAATGCTTTCATGCCAGCTCAAAACGTTTTGTGAGTTATTGCTCTTCATTTAGCTGCTGTGCCCTCATGTCAGCAATTACCTATCAGCTCCTTTTATCCCAAGCATTAATTACTGTCCTTCAATTAAAAAGAAACAAGCAACCAGTTACTTATTTTTAGTGCAGTAAAAGGTAAAACAGCTTTTAATCAAAATAACTTTTAAGGACAAAGTTTTCCAAAGTTACCTTCAGATTTATCAGATGACGTGTAATTACTGTACATTCAAGTATTTTACAAGTCTGTGCATGTTTTTTACACACAGACAATATTTACACATTGGATAATATGTCCAATAGCATGGTAAAATCACAACATCTGGTAAACCCACGAATACTGACACCTATCAGGCTGAAAGAAAAACCTTTTTTAACTAGTTCACTTTATATGTAAGCATCTCCTTCCCATTACATAAAAAATCTGTTTTACTGAGGCTGATTATGTTAGTGATTTTTTGGACTTAATAAAAAATTGTGGATTATTTTTGTGAAAACTCTCAAGATCTTAAATTTGAATTTTTATTTTATTTGGTGGCAAAGAAAATGATGCTCTTCTCTGTTTTCGTGAGTGACTTCAACTCAGATCAGTCATTACTATGCTTTGATGACATTCACCTGGGAGTTACGACGTATGAGATGGCCTTTATTCTGTTATTTGGATATACAGACAGGCATAACCTTCCTCTCTCTCCTTCTCTACTTCTCCTCTTCCCAGTGTCTTCTTCCCTCTCACATAATGCCGAAGTTCAAATATTTCCATAATTTTATTTTTTAACAGAAAATTGCCTTCTAGTGAATGTTTTGTCACATCTTCTTAATTACCCTGTGTCCATGTTCTCAAGCACCATTTTGTAAAGAATATCGTGTAAGGTTGTGCTTTCATGGGCATTTGGCTCAGCCTCAATGCCCTTTTGTATTCTAAAGTTGTTTTTAACTCAGGTCAACTCGTGGGATTTGCAGACTGATTAAAGAAAGGGGTAGCATGGGGGAGGAAGAAGGAGGAGCTGTTTACCAAAGCAATAATACTAAGAAAAATGTTTGTGTAACTGCAGGTTTTGATAGAGCAATGAGAATGTGTCTTGTGAAACACTTTATTTTTGAAGACAAGTCAAATACATTCAGGCCTGTCTTTTCCCAACATTGTCTATTCTGAAGCAACCTCATGAGGCACAGAATACAAAGGATTCACATTTATATGCAAGGTAAGAAACATCCACACCCAAATGAAGTGAGATGTGGGCTGAAAATGTTAAGAAACTTTGTTTTCACCTGTTTTCACCGTTGTTTTCCTGTCACAAATCTATGCAGCTATTTATATTGCCCTGGAAATGTTAAATCACAACCAAAGCGTGTTTGTTTCAGACAGATTCTGATAAAGGTTAGGGTTCCATGTTCATCACTAGAGCTCTCCTCAGAGTTCCCCCAAAGATTTCTTACACATAATCAAGTGGTACACGGTTTATGACTGTTACAAGGAAGCATTTTTTTCTTTATTGTGAACTTGATGCCTAAGAAGTATCTTGGTTGTTATCTATGACGTTTGCTGCCTAATATAACTGCACCGCTGTTATGGATGTGTACCATGAAATGCACGTGTTCAGTAATGCCTGAAGACCAAAGAACAACACTTGAGTTGTACTGCACTGCTTTTCAGATGGAACAGAAATTTCCTAAAAGGTTCCAGTGTGGAGTACACATAAGTTTAGCCAATACCCTTGAGGAGGTACATACTAACAGTTCCCTCATTGCAGTTCTGGGTTTTAATTAGAGTTGCAGACTGCTCAGTTATAGCAGAAATTTCTAAAAGTGAAATATTCCGGTTGCAGCTGCTAAGATAGTAATTTACCAGAGGAGTTAAAGGATACCTGTGTGACTATGGCCATGATTTCCTCTGCTTCTAGACCAGGTACTGTCCCTTCCTTTGTCTAACCTGCCCAGAACTGAAGTTTCTGTCCTTAGGGCTCTACCAGCAAATCTGCTGTTCCAGCTGTTCCCTGACTTGCGTCAGCCCAAATAAGCCACATTAGCTCACAACATTTAAATAGATCTTCTCTAACATGGCATAGTATTACTGAATCAGGTTAGGGAAAGGTTGTTCAGTCCTAATAGAAGTCTGAAGGGTCTTCTGTGATCTGAAAGGGCCTCTGCTCCAGCACTGTGCAGTTGCAGCTCTAGGGCAGTAGTCTACTGAACTGTCACAGACTTGGGGGCAGGGAGCGTGTCTGTTGATTCTACATATAGTCTCTTCAGAATTAAAATCACCCTGTTTCAATGGAGCACCGAAGCATGTATTTGCACACCCCTGATATGAATGGGATGGAAGCTGAGGTCCTTCTGGAGCCCACAGCAGAACTTTCTGTTGATTTCTGCAGAGCAGAATTTCATCCCGTGTGCATTAACACTTTGCTGAATGGGCCTTGGGACCCCAGATGCTCAAAGGTAAGTACAAGAGTGAGCATTTGAGCAATTTTTGTTGCAAGGATAAATGTGGGTCTGTCTGATACCTACACTCCAACTTGGACTAAATGGCCAATGTGACAAATATGAAACATAGGAGGAGTGGAAATCAAAACTACCATCTTGCATCTGCACATCCAAATCCACCATATGGTTTTATAACTCCCCAGTTGCTACCATATTTAGGCATCTTGCAAACTTATAATCACAAGTACTCCAAGACTTTGCTGCTGTCCTTACAGTAATGTAATCTCAGTGGAATATCATATACAGTTCTGGGCTCCCCAGTACAAAAAAAACAGGGATCTCCTTGAAAGAATCTATTGGAGGACTACAAAGATGATAAAGGGCGTGGAACACCTCTCTTATGAGGAAAGGCTGAGAGACCTGGGTCTGTTCAGCCTTGAGAAAAGAAGACTCAGAGGGGATCTGATCCACGTCTATAAATATCTAAAGAGTGGGAGGCAAAGGGACAAGGCTGGACTCTTCTCTGCAGTGTGTGGTGATAGGACAAGGGGAAAAGGTCACAATAGTTTGCATAGGAAGTTCCACACAACCGTGTGTAAGAACTTCTTCACAGTGCAATGACAGAACACTGGCACAGGCTGCACAGAGAGGTGGTGGAGTCTCCTTCTCTGGAGACGTTCAAAACCCACCTGGACACCTACGTGTGCAACCTGGGCTAGGGAGCTGCTTTGGCAGGGGGGTTGGTCTTGATGATCTCTAGAGGTCCCTTCCAACCCCTGTAGTTCTGTGATTCTGTGAAATGATTGCACAGTGACACACAAATGGTTCGCCATCAGGCTTTGCTCTCCCATGGCTGAGGCTAACTCTCCCATACTTGAGACTATGCCCCTCTCACCACATATTTAACAAAAAGCCTATTGTCTTGTGAACACTGTAGTTTTCCTGCATAAATAGAGACCTGACCACAGTCAACCTGGCCTAGAAATCTCTGATCTTGCAAAAAAATTTATGACATGAAGCTTTTATGAAACCACTGTTATGGGACAGAAAAATTAAATGGGTCTTGGAACTGATGGCTGTAATAGATTAAAGAGGAAAATTCTGCTTGAGAAGCAATGTGGGAAGCCAAAACTTGACACTAATGGGCAATTGGGTTCTGGAAGGTTATGGGAGGGCTCGTTCTTCCCATCTTCCAGCTGCCAAGAAAGAAGAAGTCATGGCCATTGTACAGTGCAGGCTTTTGGATTTGCACAGGAGATAGCAAAATTCAGTGCTGTCTCACTGCAGATGCACTCAAGTGATCCCTCTCTGTAAATACTACTGTCCATAGCTTTCAACTCAACTCCACAAAGTTTTTCAACATTTGAGGTAAAAGAAAAGAGTTTTGCAGGATCTGAGTGCTATCCTATAGATGAGAACTCGAAACAATGTAAAATCATTGAAAAGTCAGAAAAAAAAATTCAGGAAGTCACCTATCCTATTCCTCTGTCCTCTCTGTAACTCAGTGGAAGCCTGCCACACTTACAACACTTCTGACAAGGATCCAGGGATTTCTACTGTAAGAAATACATAAACTTCAACAAGCAGCTTCTCCCATTTCATCACAGTCCTTCTGGTTAGGAATGTTTTCTAAAGTCAGACCTGAAACTCTCTGGTTCTGTTATCCAACTTCTTCACCACGAATGTGACAGTAATCTTATGCTTTTAAACATCTTCTTACATACCTGAGGAATAATATTAAATCAATCCTCAGCCATTCCAACTTCAGACTAAACAATCTCAGATTATTAGATCTTTATTCCAAAGATTTCTTTCTCACTTCTTTCTTCCGCTTTTCTTTTTCTAAAAGTTATCTTCTCTATTTTCCTCAAATTTAGACCCATCATTTCAGATAGTGCCTTATCAGTTCTGATAAGGGCTGCAAAATTATTTCATTCTGTTGAAATTGTATTAAAGTCCTACTTGCAACTTGCAGCATCCTATACATCTGTAATGGAACCAGTTCCAGATCAGACTTTTAAAGCATTCATGATTCATGACTTTTGTTTTGATCATAAACTATTGTAATTACAGTCCAAAATATTGTCTGTCTTCCCTATCAGCTCTTATGAACGTATCAGGTAGAATATTGTCAAAATCTTAGTGAAGTCAAAATGCATATTATCATATTAACTCTCATTACCCGAAAGAAGTCCATTATATAGACAGAAAAGAAAATAAGGTCAATTTCACATAGCATGAATTTAACTGATTTAAATTAGTTTGACTTTTCAGTAACTCCTCAGTTCCATCTTTTGCTTAAATAAAAGCACAATGTTGTGCTGTTCTAGTTATCCAGTTCTTGGTTCTCTCTCCCCACGTTCCCAGAAAAGCTGCTAATGACTTCAAGACGGTCTCTGCCAGTTCTTTAAATATCCTACGCAAAATTCATCAGACCCAAAAGGTTTTTTTAAAAAATGAACTTAAATCAATATCCTTTTCTAGGGAAAAAAAAAAAAGTTCTGATTTTAATCATGTCAGCCACATGCTCACATTTGACCTTTTAATTGATGAGGATGCTCTTCACATAGGCCTTCTCTGCATCTTTTTTTGCCTCTAGATCATTGACTCTTGGCTTTCTTCTTACTCCTAATGGAGATGCAGAATGGCTTCTTACCCTTGGTGCCACTGGCTAATGGTTTTTAGCTCCGTGTTCCAACTTTTCTTTCTCCATCCTCCCATGCTCCTGGTAACCTCTCATACTCAGTCCCTAGTAGCTGAACATGGTTGCTTCCTTCTGTGCACCATATACACACGCTGCTCAGTCTGTCTCCTACTGCAGGGTCTTTCCATTTCCAGCATCATCGAAGTCCCCTTGTTACCACTGAAAACCTCACTCATTGAATTGGTTTTGTGTCCAGTTGTGGTGGACCCCGACCAGGTAAGTATATGTGATCTTTTCGTCTGTAATTCTTAATCAGAATATTTTCAGCAGTTTTAGCTTTCTTTAAGAGCAAGACTTCCAGCAAGTAGATGCATCCAGGCTGAGGCAACACCTCTCATTTTCCCCCTGCCTCTTCTTTTCTTTGTATTATTATTCCAGTCATGTATATTATCCCACCAAGACTCTGTTATGCCAATTAAGTCATAATTTTGATCTTGTATTAAGACTTCCAGCTCCGCCTGTTTATTCCAAATATTCCTTGCATTAATATACAGATTTCTGAAGTCTTCAGTGGATTGATTCACTATCCTCTATGTTTCTCTTGTGACTCTATTATGAATACCAAATCTTCCAAAATTTTAGGTTCCCATCAGGCTGCTCTGGTTTACGCTCACTTTTTTTCCCTAATCAACCCCTCCCTTGATCCTACTTTAAAGTCCTTCTAACTAGGTTAGCAATTTGTTGGATGAACAGCACAAAGTCAGTGCAGTGGAAAAACCTGAACACCCCCAAATAGCATCTCAGGCATTGGCAGGCAGCATTTCTTCTGTTGAATTTCTTCCCCTGGAGCACATATCCAGACAGGGGCCAATCTCCTCTCTTTCAGTTGCATGAGGGTCATAATCCTTCTCAGCTATTCTTTTGTTTTTGGGGAGAGCTGGTTACAAGTCTCTCAGCTGGGGATGTATGTGTGTCTTTCCCTTTACTGGGATTTAAATATCATTTACTCCCTGAATGCCATACCTGTTCTTGGTCTCCACAGGTATCTGCCTCAGCACAGAGCCAACTCTTGCATCTCTGCGTGTGGGGAAGATGTTTCCTCTTCCATTGCTGTTGCTGTTCAATGCTCTAGCTAGCCAGCCTCTTTGTTCTTGGAGATGTCCTCACACAGCTTTTCTTCAAGTATGGGTGCAGCCTGACTGGTTGCAGCCTGCCCTTCGATGGAAAGAAAGGGAGTTGCTCCTTGGGAAAAAGAATAGATGCTTCACAACGTATCTGGTATTAAACTGAGAATGGTTTGGGCTGGAAGGTACCATAAAGCCCACCCAGCAGCTCAGCTGCCCAGTGCCCCATCCAACCTGGCCTTAAGCACCTCCAGGGATGGGGCACCACAGCTTCTCTGGGCAGCTGTGCCAGTGCCTCACCACCCTCTGAGTAAAAGCATAAACCCACAAAGTTTCAACCAGTCCTTTAAATTTCCAAAACAAAATTTGCCACATGCAGAGTGCTTGAAAAAAACTGGAAAAGGGAACTTCGTGGTTTCCATGTCATGGCTAGCTCATCAAGAAGTCCTGCTTGGAGTCCACCCAAGTTGAGTATGCGTCCTGTTGCCTCTGTGTGAAGGCAGTTTGTAAAAAATGTACTTAGTTGTATATTTGTAACGTATAAGATGACAGCACCACCACCATAGCCAGTCTTCTGACACTGTTTTCATGTGTACATTCTAATGAAAGAACATTTTGTTTAGCTTGTGAAAAGGTAAATATCTTAAATCATAGGAAAACATACAATAGCTGCATTTTACTGTAAACAATGAGTGCTCACTGCAAAAACACTAGAAGAATACCACCCTCTTCCTCTTCCTGTTTATTTTCTATCCTATGCTTTTGGACAAAATGGCATTTCCCTCCTCCAAGACTTGATGGTATATTCTTTCCCAGCACTTGTTGTTGACATAATTTCCGAAGTTATTGTGATTACTTGTATTGATTAATATCTCCAGTGCACAAGGGCTTATACCAGCACCCACCTCCTTCAGGGCCAGGGTGGACATCTTCGCAAGAAATCTGCCTGCACAATCAGAAGCGTAGGATAAGGTGTCAAAGATCAACATTAAGAAATGTGTATACCAGTTTTCTAATACTTATTAAAGTCTATGCATCTGCTTATCTGGATATGTTATTTTATACAGAATTAGGAGATTCTAACATTCTAGTTACTGATGGAACTGAGTTGCGCAGATCAAAGTGATAATTACTGTGTTCTAGAAAACCCTGTTTTTGATGATGAGGTTTTTTAAGCCTATAACAACACATAGATCCAATTGCAAAAGCTTAAAATTGCCTCTTCAACAGAAGCAGGGCTTTGATTTCATCTAATTTGACCCTTCCACTGCACTTATAAATGCACTCCAGTGTGGCTAGAGATAAAAACTTTGAAATTTAAATGTGCAACTTGCAGCTGAGGTTGGATTTGCGAGCTAGGACACAAAGTACCTTTTGATGAGCAGCAGTTTTCATTACAGCTGTCAGAAAATACCTCCCCATTAGGAAGCGATGAGTACATTTAATTCAAGTCCAACCCTTCCAACACCATCACTTACAGACACTCTTCTGCTCTGTGAGTGAGGTTCTAATAATACACTGAGCCATGTGGGACGCACCAGGGTGATTAATGCTTGGATGTGAGCATGCACAGCACAGAGTATATATTTCCCCCTTAAATGAATATATCTGGTTTTCATTGATATTGAGGTAGATTTGCTCTGTACTTGCTCACATGAGGAAGCCTAGAACTGTGGGATCTATCATTCAGTAATAGCTCCTGATAACTCTAACAGTCGGAACACGGCAAAGTAAAAAATGTGAATTCATATTCACTTTTAATAAACTGGGGTAATTAGTCAGTTGAAATGCAATAGAAAGTGACAGCCTGTGACACATAAAAGACTGCAGACTGACAAAGACAGAGCTATTCTTCATTGCACTAACATCCGTTTCTTCATCAACATTGAATTTTTTCAGTCTCTTGGCATTTCAATTACATTATAAAATGAAGGGCTAAAATCCTGGCTCTGCATTTTTTCTTCTCCTCTTTGAGACTGAAGAAAAGAGATGAGAAAAACCTTCTCTGCAATGTGCTTCTGAACCACCTGAAATGATGCTAGTGGGCCATGGCATCCAGAATACCCACAGAGTGTGCAGAAGGTGTTCAGCCTTGACATCATCAAGGTGCTGCTGGGATTGTGAAATCCCACCAAAGATGCTGGGTGAAAGACAAAGAAAATTGCACAAAATAGATTAAAAGTAGCAAAATGTTTCCAACTTGAACAAATTTAACCATAAATATCAATGTATTTCAAACACTCCTTCCATGCTTGCTGGTATCATAGGTGCTTCTCTCTGCATTCTGAGTGCCTGACAACTACATGTGGCCTGAAGGGGCAGTCAGGTAGCTCATTTTTGGCAGAAGGCAATACACATTCCTGCCTCACCTGCCCCCTCTCTTTCCTGGTGCTCCCATCCATCACTTGTCAGGAGGCACCGCAGGGTTTCGGGGCATGGGAGACAGTGGCAGCGTGGACAGAACAAAGACAAGCTTGGACATCGAGTCAAGGTCAGATCAGTGAGGTGAGTTCAGGTCCCAAACATTTCCAGATCAAGTGGCAGTAGACAAGGAGGACTCACCAACCAGCTCAGATTTGGGAGCAGCATCTAGTCAGATGGCCTAGGTAAACCCTCGATCGTACTTTCCCCTCTTTCATGATGGGTTTTCCTAAGGTCCTTGTTTAGGGACATAAATAGTGACACTTTATAAATACATGGGATGAGGCAGCTACACTTGTGTCATCTCAGTATTTGGTGAAGTTAAGCCTGTGCTATTAAGCAATATATTTTATTAGATCACCTGAGACAATGGTAAAAAATAGACCAGCTGTCTGGAACTTGAGTGCTTCTTCAGCACTGAAACAGTCTCACTGATAGCTTGGAGCAGCCAGTGACCAGCGCACTGCTGCTCTTCCCACTGTTCAGGTCCTCTGAAAATCCAAGCATAAGCCTCCAGCAGAGAAAAAGAAGAGAGGAGAAAGTATTTTTACATGAAGACCAAATGACTTTTTAATCCTTTTTTTAATGACATCAGGATATCTTGCTGTGCAAAGCCTCAGCTTGTTGACTGGTGAAACATCAGTGACTTACCTCCCAGGCGTGCTGTTTTGTTAATTTTTATATATGGTTTTGAAAACCTTGGATGGAAGGCACCAAGGTTGAGCAGTATAATTTTCTCAGAAATCTCACGGTCTCATTTGGTTCAGTCATGTGTCAAAGCAGCTTTTAATTTCTCAGTTGTGGGACTCGAGTCTTAAAATACACTACCAGCCAGAAGCTCCCCTTTAAGTACCAGAATGAAAGGGTCAGGTTTTCAATTGTTTCCAGTCTCCTGCAGCTCCTATTGTTTTAATAGAGATGTGCTGTTCAAAAAACTTAGTTCCCAGCTGTAGGTATGAGCACTTCTACTGCTGTGACCTAATACTTCACAGCACACTCACTACTTCTATCACCTCAGTGAAAAGGGATCTGGAGGGGACCTGTAGTCCAACCGGCATCCACAGAAAAATGGTGATGAACTGAACTGCTTCCACTGCCTGCTTTAGAGTCTTATTTTTGAGTGGAAAAGAAGTAGTCTTTGCAGAGGGAAATTAGCAACTGCGTCTTTTGAGCAGTTTTTGCAAATCTCAGAGGGGGCAAATGGCATACGCAGAAAAAAAATGGTATAAGGGGTGGAATTATTCATTTGTGAGTCATTTTGTTGACTAATAGAGTCCTGAAGGTGCTCCCCGTGCCCCTCTGGTGACCCAAGGAAAGAGCAACCCAGGCACTGATCGGTCACTGGAGTATACTGTTGTCTTCCCCATTCTCTAATGGGATTTCCAACCTCCAACACTTTTCTTCCACCAACAGCAACGTATTTTCAGGTAATTGTGTAAACCAAAATTCTGAATGTCAAGCAGTTAAGGATATGGACTCGGACCTGTGCTTATAATCTTGAAATTCCTTGTTTTTAAATGCCTGTTTGAGCAAAATTGAGGCTGTGTGAATTAATCTTCCAAAAGAGGCATGAAGTGCAGCCTAGGTCCTCTAGCAGTGTATTGACTCAAGTATTGATATCGGTGGAACTAAACCTTTTACACCAGCTGAGGGCTCTGTATCTGTTGTTTTAAATGCAGGGAACTTTCAACAAAAAGGGTTTTACTCTCACCCCGTTCAGTCAGCTCTGTTCCCAATCAGAAATACAGCACTCATTTGCCAGGTCACTGCAAAAGTGAGACAAATCTTCAGATGATGAAGAAGCCTTAATCATAGTTTAGTTTTAACCCTTATATTTTGCTCCTTTTGCTCTTACATTGTTCATTCTAGTAAATCACCTTGACACTGTCTGACAAAGCAAGGGAAATAAGCTGGAGCCTGTTTTCACCTTAAGCAGCCAAGTGGTTAAAGGACTGGCACGTAAACAGCTCCTACACCTATGCTGCATTATGGAGTCCAGTGGGATTCTGCTTTAATCTTGAGAGGGAGTGTGAGGGGTTTGTTTTTCACAGGGGCTTTAGCCTACAGTTAAGTGCAAACACCTGCTGAAGTACTGGTAATTAGTAGGTAATTAGTAGCTAATGTTCTTAGAATTTAAAAAGAAAAGCTTACATAAGTAATTACTTACTATTTCTTATAATGTGCTGCTTTTCCTGAGATTTCATATCCCCAGAACATTTGCCAAGTTCCTAGGTTCCTCAACATACTAAATTGTTTATTAATTACACACGTATATTTCTTGTAGAAAAAAAATAAAATGTATTAAAATGCTGGAAACAGGAGTGAGTTATCTTTTAAATTACAGCACAAGATTCATTGGAAATGACAGAATTTGCAGAGGGTACCAGCTTTAGGAGGAGCATTAATGTGGAGCGTTACTGTGGGGCTGGGGGAGGAGGGCTGAGGTGGCTGGAGCAGTGAAAGGAGCAGTTGGGTAGCCCAGAATGAGTGCTTACTTCTCGGACAGGAGGCAGAAACACAAAAGGGGAGCAGCAGTGGTGGGTGTTTTGCCAATGCCAATAAACAGCTAGCATAGCTGGGGAGCCCCAGCAGGATTCATGTGTCCCCCAGACTCTTCATGTTAAGTGTGTCAGGAACTGGGAGCTAATCTGGCTTTGCAGCAATGCAGTTTGAATTGCATTTCACCTCCTTCTGAAGGATCTTTTCTGGATCGGTGGAAGAGCTGAATTTTGACCTTGCCAAACTCAGCAAAAGCACTCCCTATTTTTGCAGGCGAGAGACATGAAAGCGAGGCTGTTGTTCTCTGTGTGCTCTGGACTATAGCTAGTACCTGAAGCAGCTATCATAGAATCATTCTGTTTGGAAAAGACTATTAAGATCATCTAGTCCAACCACCAACCCATTCCTACCATGCCCCCTAACCACGCTCCTCAGTGCCACATCCACATGTTTCTTGGACACCCCAAAGGATGGTAACTCTACTGCCCCCCCAGACAGCCTATGACAGCGCCCAACCACTCTTTCTGAGAAGCTGTTTGTAACGTCCAGTCCTACCGGGGTTGTGGCTACATTTATTATCTCCCAGTCTTTCTCTTGCAAGAATTTTGGGCAGCCTGGCCTGGGCTGTCATTGATGCTGTAACAAAAAGATGATTCAACTGAAGATGGGGCCAATCCTTAAAGATAAACCATGAAGCTGGATTTCTCCTTAATTTTACTATTCAGATATAAGTTTTGTTTTTTTTTACCTTCCGTCTGTGAACAAGCAAAATAAACAATCACTAATTGGACTAACTGAGATTAAAGCTGCTGGTAGGCATCAACTTAGCATGCAACTTGGGTTTCCTCAGGGTTTTAGGACCTCCAGCATTCTTATTATTCCTTTCCAATCAATTAAGCTGAATAAAAAATGGTAAAAAGTAAATTAAAAGAAGAAAAAAGAAAAGGGAAATCTTCTAAAAAACCCCACCACAAACCAAAACAGCAAACCCATGGATGAGTTTGGCTCTTAGAGCCACATGTTTCTCTTGAGAAAGACACCTATACTTTCATGCAGTGCTTTAACTCTATCTGAATAATCTCATTGAGGTGTACACCTTGAAGGCTCAGGCCCAGCTGTATCTTAATAACAACTAATATCAACTCCTCTCACACAGAGGTAGCAAAACTCTAAGGAAGCATTTAAGTGTTAGGGCAGCTTTTGTTTTCTGAACACCTTGACTACTTTCTCCTGGTGAAGAAGACAAACCAGGTAGTCCCTTGTCATTCGCCTTTGCTTTGGATTCAGACATGTACCACAATCCAGGATTTTCTGAACTGCAAACAGCATTGCCTGTCAGATCAAAGAAAACTCCAGAATGAAGGCATCCTAGGTGATGGAGATATCTGTCCTTGCAAAGACCTTACAGATAGAGAGGCTTTGAGTCTCTCACGGTGTTTCTCTCTGTAAAAAAGTGCTAGCTTCTATTTTAATTAAAAATAGTATGTGCCTCGTACTTATATGGTAATGATTTGTAAAAGTATTTATGTTTCCTAAATAAGCAGTAATTAAAAAAATTAAACAGCAAATCTGTGGCCCTTTAGGAGCTATTTCCTGCCACTGTGCTATGCACCAGGGATGTGTGAAGCTTCCTAATCATAGCTAGGGACCAAAGCAGATTATTTTTGCTTCAAAGGCATCGGTCTGTACATCCAAACTATAAAGTACCATCCCTGTGTTTAAGTACAATTAATGGCATAAGGTCGAGAACTGAGTAGTTGTGGTTCATCCTAAAGGGAGAAAAAATGTTGCCCTCAGCCTGCTCAAGTTAATTCCTTGTTCTTATAGCGTGTTTCATGCAGAGGGAGAAGTTACTATGGAAGGAGCCATGGTAAGAATATTGACACAAGAGGATAGTAGCATATTCCTTGAATTACATTAGAAAACTGTTTGAAATAGCACAGAAATACCACCCAGCATTCTAAGAAAGGACGAGTAATTAGTTCAAGTAATTTTGAACACAAGTTGGCATTAAAGTACAAACACAATTTGGCCAAGACATTGGATTAATGTACCTTGCCAAAGGGTTTATGTCATTAAATAATCTAATCTAGCCATGATTTCAGCACTAAACGAAAGACCAATTCTTTAACTCAGTCCTCTCGGTGAGCCCACTCCATGTGCCCTAGGGTTCCTAATGCAGTTTTATTTATCTTTTCCATAAAGACCAACATTGAATAGGCATCATATTTTTCCTCTTTCTCTAGCATGCTACATAAAATGCATCTTACCATGTGGCTCAGTTCAGTTGCCTGATCAGAAATGTCAAGTGCTGTTTGAGGTGCCCCATGGTGTCTGAGACATCTATCAAGGCTGGCAGGTATAATGCATCACCAAAGGGGCACTCATGCCTTTTTGGATCAGGAGCTACTTCTTGTCCTGTACATCTATTGGAAATGCCAGGCTGGTGGTGTACTGAAGTGAGAGTACGTTTGAGTTCCACTTTGATAGCCAGCTTCATTGTTACCACGCAACACATTCTCACTATACTCAAGAGTATTTCTTGTTCTGATTCTCTCTGAAAATTTAGGACCAGATGGAAAACAGCTTTTCAGAGGCTACTACATCTTCCCGGAGAGTTACAGGGGAGATGAGCTGGATGATGATAATTTGCAATTTGATTCCTGAAAACTGGTTTGATTCCAGGTCAGCCAATTTTCTTTTGATGCAAACTGATAGCAGAGAACAGAATAAAACTACACATTCTGCTCTTTGTCAACTGATACATCATTGACCTGGCTAATGTATCAATTCACAAATGGAAAGCTGTGTGCAGGTAACACAAGACTATGCTTATGTATTTAAGGCTAATTTTCTCTCAGTTATATCCATTCCACTTCACTCTCTTCATTGGGGATGACAAGTGTAAATAATATCAGCCAATTTTTTCCCTGTGACCTTATACAAAAATGAATGAGATCCTTCAAGACTTGGTTGTCTATGCACTCATAATAATAAGGTAAGTGCAGCAATGATACAACGGCTTCTGTTTCATTGCTGCCTTGTGGAACTAGCTCAGCTCACATAATTGTTAACTGGTTGTTCAACCACTGAGGTAAGGCTTGGCCTAGGTTAAACCTGTGGCAGTGGCAGTTAATCCATGTTATTTGGTATATGAGTGTTATGTTCTGAGTGAATAGAGATAGCCTTTGGGTTTATGGTAGGCAGGTGTCCATATCTGGAATCAGAAAAGGCAAAATCCGTTCATTAGCATCCCACACCAGCCTTGGCAGCAAGGCTGTAAAACTGGGTGGGCTCTAGAGCCAAACCCCTCACTTTCTCTGTGTTCAAGTTGAGGCAGATGAATGAATCTACACAGAGACAGGCAGCGGACCCAGGCTACACCTGGGACTCTTCCCCCAGGGATCTTCAACAGCTCTTCTGAAGCCTGCACCACATACGGAAAACTGGATGAAATGAAGGCAGAAAGAGGCCAAAGAAGGGGCAAATGATGCATGCATCTTAGCAGTTAATTCTTGTAGAATATTTAATAAAGCTTTCTGCTTGCTTTGAACGTATTATTCAGAAGCATCTCTTGATAAAGTCTTCTTTTTATAAAGGTTTCAGGCTGAAGAAACATGTTCACCACTACTAGAAACTGTAGCATGTTCACATAAACAAAAAAAACCTTCACAGGCTGTGTCACTCACGAATTCAATGAATAAAACAGAGAGCACATTATAAACAAACAACCATTACCAAGTCTTATGAGCTTCTTTTGCTCAATTTATCATGTGCCTGTTCTGGAGACCAAGAGTCAATGTATCTTGCTTCTCTGTGGATCATATAACACAGCTTCAGTGGTTCGTGGCAGGAGATCAGCCATTCTAAGAATGTGAGAATAGGAATGGATGCCCAATGACAGCCGTCATATACAGGCAAGAAGGGGGCAAAAATATTTATATTAGTTGAGAGAATCTGTCTCTTTACCTGGTAAAATGTCTTTGGAAGAGGAGCAATCATTATCTGACTAAACCTGCCAATCTTCATCTGTCTAGAGTGAGTAAGCCTCTGACCCAGTTAGACAGCAAAAGAAAGAATGGGTGTTCCCGAAGTGACTGAATTCAAACAGCTCATAACTACTTAAATGATATCCAGATCCTTGTAATGATCACAATTTGAATGTCCTGCAATCAATAAGTTCCTCTCCTCCTCAGGTAGTGCCAGTGCATCACCTTTCTGTTTATATACACAGTTCCAGTCTTACTATTTATTTGTGTACATATTTCAGCACAGTAGGTAAATATCACTGAACTGTCTAGTGACAGCATAATATAACGAAGAGAGCAAGAAGACAGGACATACAAATTAATATACCACCTTGGCAAGACTATACATTAAAAAACTGGGTATAAAAACTTAAGCTATGCTTTTTGGCTTTCCAAGATCTGGAGGTGGTCATACAAGACATTATGATTTATTAATTACAATGTATAAAATCTCTGAAAACCACCAAATATTTCCAACAGTAGGTGTGTGCACATGAAAAAATCTGCAGCAGCATCAATTCTTGTTTTGTTAGGCATGTTTTTTAAATTAAAGATGTCTTAAATTCAGGGTGAGTTTTAACACGCCAGTGAACAAAAAAGCTCTAATAAGATGTGGTCCATATTTGAAACCAGCTTGGTGAGGCTTTCAGACTAAAAGAACTAGTGTGATGGGAAAGAGAGGCACGAAGATGTGAAATGATTGACTGGCAAGTACAGAGAAGGTCAGCTTTGAGCCCTCCTTTCTTAAACTCAAGCAACACTTCCTTTCTGTCTTTTCTCCATGACAGAAATAGTCCAGATGGAGGTTTTGACTTCACCAATGGTTGGCAAAGCATTGTTCAGATAATGCGACGTTAGCAGCCTACACAGCTAGCTGTGATACAACACAGACCATAGACTGCACTGAGGTTTCCCTCCCAGTACAGTACATTGCTTTCTTTGGTGCTCCTTAGGTGCCTGTTAGAATTTACCTTTTACTTTTTCCTCATCTCATTCATTTCACAGGTCTCATCTCTTCAACCACGTAATTCAGTTATTGAGTGTGACAACATTTCCTCCTTTATTCTGATTGTTCTGTGTCTGATGATGGTGTGAGGTGCCATGATGGAGTGCACTCAAGGACCCCTTAGATGAGCCTATATATTTGCATTGCTAATTTCCTTCTTTGAGAGGGAAGGCAATGGTTGACTTTGTTTCTTGTTTGATTCATGGATCTGTCTAATTTTACTGAGGATTGATTTGTGTGTAAGAAGGGAGGAGAGCTGGATATATGGTGTGAACTGCGAGCACTTGTTCACAAGTGAAGTACTGCTTGTTTGCAAGCAGATACTGAAAATCAGTAAAAACAATTACAATATAAAAGAATTGCTAAGGTATCTGAGAGGAAGCTCAGAATGTAAAGGCATGCACAAAGGGACACTTAGGGTCTGTGTGGACCAGAAAAGGGAAATGATTCAAGGAGAGCTTAGAATGGATAAATGGATAGTTTGAAAGAAGTGGAAATTATTGATAACACAAAAATAAATGCCTAGCGTTAACATCAGACTCTTACAACACTAGCAGGATGCATAAAAGCCATAAATCAATGGAATGCTGAAAAGAATAATGTTTCCTTAACAAGTGGTATACGACTTGGTGGCTTAGCCCAGACCAAGTACAAAGTAGAAAGCCTCACAAAAAATAACTGAGGTCCCTGCAAAATATTTTAATTTTTTATTGATTGAAGGCAATTATCCCTTAATTGCATATTTAAATGAGGTATTAGGAGGTTTAACTAAGCAATGCCTCTTAATTGCTGCTGCACACTAGGTGTCACAGATTGTGTTTATTTCATATGTTAATTAAAGAGAATGGGTATTTTATTTTATTGACTAGCAGGCTCTTCAAGGCTGTACTGCTTAGGACCGAGGATGTCTCAGGTGTCCACAGGATCCTGGGTATTAATGTAATCATTAGAAAGGTTCCGGTTTTAAATGAAGAGGTATATCTCCATTTCATAGATATTTTCAGCCACTTAAATCACATACAAGTCATGGGAAAGAGAACCTGAATCTACGTAACTTTAGTTGAAACAGCACAGAAATGTGTAAGGGCAAGAACAATCACAGCAGAGGTGTGCATACTAGGAGCACAGGTCTTCTTCTGGGTTGAACATGCAGCTCTCAGATTGTGAAGCAGGATCTAAAGGGGCTGAGATCTGAAATACCTGGAATGATTTCCAGGCTGTGGCATTAATCTTTGAGGTTCCCTTGCGTAGTCATGTGGGATGCACACTTTGGAATTAGTGATCCCATACTGCAAGGCGGAAGAGTCTGGATAGCCCATATGGAAGTTCTGAGGTCTTTATTGGTGATAGCTTTCTATGAACAGTAAAGTTTTCTGTTAAAAATTATTGTTTGACTAACTGTGTAGCTACTGAGAGAGGGACACATGGGTAGAGCCAAACTTTAGGGTGGGATGGAGTTGTGCACTGTTGTGCAACAAACACCTATGCAGTGCAGAGCCATACACTTCAGGCTGTGGTAATATCCATTTCTTCTACAAGGAGAAAATAATCAGCTAGAAAGTGTTGAAAAGGCAAGAGACAAGGTATCCTGTCTAATCACAGGAATACTGTGTTATATCTATATGGAAGGGGCAGATGGATGGATACTGCAAACTGGCCAGATTATGAACTGTCTCCGGGACAGAAACCATACAGCCGTGTTAGTGAGGTTTGTGCCGGAGCTAATAAGGCCCACTGGGAGGCAGAGAGTGTTAATTCAGGAATAATATAACACTCACGCCATCAAACAGCTTCTGGATCAGAGCAAGCATAGCGCAGAGCACGGGCAAAGGGGACATGTCTGTCTGCACACAGTGTAGCTCACCAGCGTGGTGGGGCTGGTGGGAAAGCGAAGGTGGTTTCAGGGCACATCAGGCATGTGCCTCTTTGGGGCATGACAAAACTCTCAGAAGTATGCGTAAAGATGAGCAATTTCGGGTTGGAGACGGAGAAGAGAAGAGCTGCCAGAATGACCGGGGGAAGCAGCCTATCTCATTACAGGAAACCCAGAAACATAGCTTATTTTGTCTGGAAAAACAGAGGCAGATGGCAGAAGCCCGAGCAATCTTCAGGCGCAAGCCTAGGGCAATGGGCTGCGTCCTTGCCCGAGGAGGCAGTGAATGACTTGCAGCAGGAGCCATGCACCAGATTCGGAACTGTCTGAAGGCAGGGCGCATACCAGTGGTACTGGGATTCTGCTCTGCTCCTGTCCTGTTCCCACAGCATCGCTGCCCTCCAGTTTGTGTCCCCTCTGGCACCTCTGCTGGTCAGCATTAACAGTAATGCTGCTTCTATGTTACTGATGTATTCACACAAGTGGCATTCATCCATAAAGATGCTGAAGGATTAACAACAGGAAAACTGAAGACCCGTGAAAGCAAAAAGGCAAAATTCATGTGGATGGAAATGGACGTAAATTGGCCTTGAATCAATTCAGGCTGGAAATTGGGTACATCTTAACTGAACAGCAGTACAGCAAAGTTCAGAAATGGTCTTCCAATTAGAGCGGTGGAATAAAGAAGTATTCTGAAGATGGAGCTGAACTGCTTTATTTATAGAATCACCGGTTGGTGTTTTGGAGCTGATAGTGAGTGCCAGCGAACAGCTCTTCTAACTCTACGTTCGTATCTAATATTCTACAAATTGTGTTTCTGGTGTTCTTTTCTACTTTTTGCTGAATATACATGGGGTTTTCAAAGAAGCACCAAAATCCCATGGTAGTTCTTTGAGCACAGGGCATCTGGCTTTCTTTTGTGCTTGAAAAACCCAACCAAAGCCAGTAATGATGGTATGATCATGGACATAATTTCTGCCTTCTGTCAGAATATAAAAAGTGGTGCCAGAGTGAGAACCATCAGCTTGAAGTATTGACTGGATGGTTAGACTTAGCAGTGAATTTGCTCTCTTTTAAATGTGTTAAATCCAACTCTAGATTAAATTTAAACTACTTTGCTACAGTATAACTCACCAGGGACACCCTGACTTTCCATTGACTTTAATGGAGCCTCTACTGAACAATTAGAGCAAAGCACAGAATATGCAGCATGGATGTAGAGCCGAAGTGGTTAACAACCATTTTTGGTGGGTAATTTCCCCTTTTAGTTCTTACTGAGTCATTATAATTAGCAAAGCCCAAGGGTTCAAATCTGAGCTAGCAAAGGGCATTGGCATTGTAGTTTGTATGTTGTTACTGCTGCTTATTACATCTATCATTATCATCTTTCTGCGACCTTGGACTTACCCTGTTGGTTTATCATCTTTTCTCCCTGTCTCATAGGCTTGCTGTAAGCTCTTTGGCGCAGATCTAATGGTTTAATGATTCAGCCCTACAACAAGACTTTATTCTGCACTGAGGTCCTTAGGAACCACAGCAATTCAACTTCCAGAAAGTGTGTTAACAGATGCATCATTTAATGTCAGGTCTTTTGGAAATACTGCTTTGTCAAAAATGTCTTCTTTTGGAAGACTGACTCCTGTAGGTCTAAAAAAGGACCAAGCCATGTGTGCTGATATGCAGCAGAACTGGGCCTGTTCAGCTTCCAAATGTGGGCCACTGTAGTGCAGGTGTGGGGACAGGCCAGGAGAGCAGATATAAGGACCCTCTGGAAGAAGCAGAGGCTTGGCTATATGATCAGATTTATCAGCAGGACATTGCCCTCCAAGACAGACTGGCGTTTGGATTTTATCATCCCCTGTTGCAGTCCGGTACTCTGTACCCAGCAGGTACCAAGGCCTCATGTACAAGTGGCCAGCAGTAGGCCACAGTTGACTCTCCTAAAAGTAGAGGTATTTTTTGTCTAACTAATGGCTTTGGGCAAACGCAAGGGTACATGGATGGAACGTAGCAGTATCTTAATGATTATAGGGGAGATCAGACCGGATGACTTATGACTCCCTTTGACTGGAAATCTGTGGAACAACATGTTGTCCCTTGCTGGGCAAAGGCTTCTGAGAATCTCATAATTTAGTCCATAATATAGAAGAGATTTAATATCACAATGTAGAGAACAATGGCTTGAAGAGAACCAGTCGGATCTTGACATCACCAGCCTTTTCTTCCCTTCAATTCCTCAGTGCAGTTGCTATTGTTTGAGCCTCATCACTAATAGCATCGGAGAGGGATCCAACGCTGACCAACCACTAGGGCTCTTACCATTGTATCATTATTTCTGCTCCTGGTACATGTAGACAGGGCCATGATCAAAATAACAAGGGCTGCCAGCAAACTTCCGCAGCCACGAGAGGAGCTGAACCGCTGCTGGTGAGGGGATGATGGAAATTTCAAAGTTAATCAGGTTCCCATCTCTGGAACCATTTAACTGTAGCACACAAAGCGTTCACAGTACACCGAGGATTCAGTTGTTTTATGCGGGTCAGCCTTTCGCGGAAAAAATTTATATCAAAATGTTTAACTTCAAAAAGGGTTAGACTCGATTTCCTGGTGAAAGCTGGAGTCAGTTCTCATTTTAATCTCACCTGTGTGCCTGCCCCTAGGTAAAAAGTCATTGTATTACCACGTTTGATTGCAATAATCATAGCCATTTGGCCAGTAACAAAATCACAGGCCTGAGCATACCTGATGATTTAATCCAAATTCAGATCCACATATGTTGCCTGTCCCATTTTTGAAATGAGTGGAGCCATTTATTTGCACCTGGATCATCAAATTAGGATGCATCTCTGTCCTTTGAGGTCCTTGTTTCTATCTTACCTTATCTCCAGCTCCCCAGACAACATTTTTCCAGCTTAAGGCAGCTGCTCCAGTGACTGATTCTGAAGCTGTTGAAATAATGCCGGCTCTTCCCCAGCCCAGAGAAGCCAGCAGTGTCACATTGTTTGTGTCTTGCCTTTCACAAGCAGTCTATGAATATGCTTCCTCAAATCACTGAAGGAAAATACTTCCAAGAAAAAAAACTCCTGTCTTGTCTTTAAGAAAAATATTTGGACTGGTAAAATGCATTGTACTATGAAGGATAGTTCCAATTTACAGACTCATGAGCTTATGAGTGGAATAAGCCTCCATCCTTATCTTTATGTTACAGCAATGGCACCCACATACGATAAGTCTTTGCTGGCAGAATTTTGAAAAAGTAATTCCAGTGCAGTGAATATAAAATAAATGCTATCAAGGAAAAATATTTTGTGCTCCCCTGGAATAGAAAACATTATTGAAACTGTTGGATGCCTCAGGAGTCTATTCATGCAAAATCTATTTCTGCAGTCAAAATATATTTTATTCTGCAGATATTTTTTCAATATGTGACTGAGATTTCAAGACAGAAAGAAATAGCCATTTTGGCCAGGAAAGAACTGGCATGTGGTCTGGTTTTAGGTGAGCGTAGATTTTTGCATGAAAATTATAGTAATTACGGGTATTTGTAAACAGCGATTTTTGCACTTTAATGGCCTAATCGCATGGTCAACAGCTGGAAGTTTCTCTATGCAGATTCTTACCTAACACATAATAAAAGTCACCCTTTGCTGCATTTCCATAAAGAAACAAATTACAGCACAAAAGAGACCTGCCAAATGCAATCTTTCATCCTCTTCTGCTTCTTAAAGAGGATGTCTGAATATTCTGATTTTTAAAAAAGAATAGAACAAAAGGAAAAATAATTTATGTATATCTAAAATGCATGTCTAAATAAAAAAAAAAAAAAGAATGGAAAGTGCTGATGTGTATGTACTACTTAGGCTTTTGTTGTCAAAAATGCATTTCCTTTGCATTTGAAAGTTCACATGTCATGCATGCAACGCATCTGTTCCTTTCATTTTTAATTCTTTCTGAAATACATATTTTTAATTTCTCCCAATTGTTTTCTCAAATGGTTCCATTACAGCGATATAAAAGCATATCCAGCAAGCAAAAACATAAAATGACTCGTCATATTGAACATCTTGGCAACCTGATGGAGGATTTGCTATCTAACAGCAAGAGGAGAAACAAGAAAATAAAATGAAAGAAAATGAAAAAAGAAAACCAGAACAAATCTGGCCAAGCCCCTCTTCCCCTTAGGTGGGTGGAAAATAGTAACTTTCTGGTCCCCAAGTGTCCCAGTCCAGGCACACCTCAACCAAATAGAAATTGCACTATCCGGAGTTGGTGGTTTACCTTCATCTTTTTCTTTACCTTTAGAAGTGTCAGGGAACTAAAAGGGCTGTTGCTGTATCTAAGCTGAGAAATGGTAGCTTCAAATCTGTAATTTAATTGCTTGTGATGAACAGCCTTTATCCTTAGGCTTTCTAATAAGATGCTGTCAATATGTATCACTTCTAATCTTCTGTACCTTTACCCTTGTTTCTCTGTTGAACATTAGCTGACAACTGTATTTAGTATTTTCTATAGCCATGTTTTCAAAAATAACTGCATAAAAACTCACGAGACACACACAGCTTCACTAGGAGCTGGCAGAAATGCACAACTCCAGCCCTCTCTCTTTCTTGCCTTCATAGCAAGTTCCCTTTGGTCAACTCCCTAATAGTTATATAGATTATGTTAATAAGCATCAAATTGTATAAAGCTGCACACCCATGGGTTCATTTGTTCATGGAAACAGTGAATTTGTATATGCAGTTTATAATGTCAACATTAGCTACTGGAACCTGAGTATTAATTTTTTACTCAGGGAGCAGTGATATGCTGGCACAGCTGCTCAGAGAAGCTCTGGGTGCCCCACCCCTGGTAGAGCTCAGGGCCAGGTTGGATGGGACCCTGGGCAGCTGAGCTGGTGGGTGGCATCCCTGCCCATGGCACGGGGCGGACTGGATGATCTCTAAGGTCTCTTCCAACACAAGCCATGATATGATTCAATGATAAATTCAATCTAAATTTGCAGTGGAGGAATACTGAATTGTAGGGAACGCAGAAGTGAAAACCATGAATGCTTCCAAAATCCAATTAAGAAACTTTTTATAAAGGATCATCAGCACAAATCAGTCACTTGATTCCTGAGACTTGCCTCTGCTACATGACCTTTTGCTGAGAAGAGACTTCCAGGGCTGAACATCTCTAACAAACCTCAGCTGGGTGAGAGCTTGGAGGAATGGACTGACAATGCTTTGGTATAGGCCAGGTCCCACAGAAATAGTACTAGCCTGGCTTTCTGGGTTAAATTCTAGATCTGGGGGCAGTTACGTCTGCTGTTACAGTCAGCTCCATGTACAGCTAGTGTGGCAGTGAAAGTTGCCCATTCTTTTCCATGCTGTTACACATTGCATCTACAGGTTTTACCAAGGTTCAGTCCTACCCCTTCTTTACAGCTTAAAGCCATTCTTCCTTTTATAAGCAAGTTCTTGGTGTATATTTTGGTTCATTTTGCTTTTTCTCCATTTTGCCACTGTACACGTTATTCTTTGCTAATTTATGGATTGCTGTGAGTCTGGCTTCGCTCTTATTAAATATTGTGCATTTTAAAGGTGTTTAGTTCTTTCACTGCTAGTATTAATCGCTTCACTATCAATTCCCTATTCCCATCTGTTGTTTTGAAATAGCATTATATATTATTATGCCTCTTCATTGCTTCGGCTCTCTGTCACAGCTGACTGCTTGTTTACCTCACCCTCAGTGGAGCTTCCAAAATCCTTTTTCTCCCTTGTTCTCATGGCAATGCTCCAGTTCCCTGAGTCCTGGTGTGTTCATCAGCAGTTCTGTTGGGTAACCTTCAGAGCATCTTGCTTTAAAGTTTTAATGTCTTTTTCAATTTCTCATCCTCTTCCTCCTCAGCTATCAGTCCTACCCCTCTGCTAAAGGTTCATCAGCAGAAATGAGTTCATACCTCTAAGTCAACAGCCAGACCGACATCTCAGCTTAAATCACCAACGTGATGAAGAAGCACATCTGAGTTACTGCAAAACTTTCTCTAACTCCATACCTGACAGGACCCTTTGAATTCCCCAGGTGTGTACATGGTCATTGATTAGGTACATCATGTCAGATTTACCTTGGACTTTGCTCCTGCCTCCCATTTAATACTTTTTGTTCCTCCTCATCCTTTCTTTCTCCTATAGCATTTTTGTGCCCTTTCCCTAATTGGTTTCACTGCTTTATTACCTCTTCTTTCCTCTCTGCTAATAGCAGCATTTTTTCCAAGCTGTTTTTCACTTCTCTACTAACCTATTTTCTCCTCCAACCATCTAACCAACACTTTTTATGAATGTTTCCAATATTCATGACATCAAATGTCATTCCTGCCTGTGCTTCAGACTATTTGAATTCCTCCACCTGAGAAAAAATAAAGGCATTTAGTGTTTAAAGGGACAGTAATGTGGTTAAAAAGGGCATTGTTTCTACAGTCTATTGTAGGACCATCCATAACTTGCATTTTACTCCTTGCAGTACTGGGGGCTTATGAGAAGAGATGATAGGAAAAATGTCACGTCAATGTCCCCCAGCAATGGTCTCTGAAATCTATTATCTGACTTTCACAGTGACCCTGTCCCACACTGCCCATATGAATTCCTGCTATTTCTTTCTCAGTCAGAAGGAAAATGTTCTGCATGTTACAGTTTGTATAATAGTATATGCAGAACTGTAATCCTTTTCTGAAGGTGAGGGGCATACTTTTCTATTTGAAACATAGCTGGAAATAGAGAACATCAGTCTAACAGAGGGTTAGAAACACCAGGTTTTCCAGGTACCATGTCATAAAATTCTGACATATAAAGGGGCCAAACTCTGTCATTGAAAGAAATTATCATGTCAGAGTGTCGACCTTATTTTTCCATTTGGAAGGATGTTAGAAACTAGGTTAGATCTTTTTTCACTATTTTTTGATCAATTTTATTTCAGGCCAATTTCTATCCATTTGCTCTTGCCCAGTGGATGGCTCAATTAGACTTACTTTTCTTCCTATAAGAGGTATTTATACACAGTATATCTGTAGAGGGTAGTTCTGCAGCCTTTCAGACTTCATTTTGCTAGCTGAATAAGACAAACTCCAGCTTCTCTAGAAAAACTGTCGAATAAGCTTCTTAATATTTTTTTCTCTTCATCAATTTCTGTTCAAATTTCTGATTTTTTTAATATGGGTTGCCACAGGAGTAGATGGTATTTCAGATCTTATTGCAGCTCTGCTTTGTACAGTTATCTTAATACTTTCTTGTTCCTACTGGGATTATCTTGCCTGTCATGGGCTGAATTCTGCCTTTGCAGGGGTGAGTTCCATAGGCAGCTTAGAGCCATTCATGCTGTCATCAGCTATTTTACCAGCTTAACCACAATGCAGTTATTTTCAAATGATGAGCTGCCTGTTTGCAACTATGGTGTCCATCCCTCAATAGATGAGCTTGTGTTACATACTATGGAATTACTTTTATTTTACTCCTTAAGTACTTCCGTTCTTTCTGTTTGCTACCTTGATCCTCTTCTGTATTAAGACTTTATCTTAGCTATGGACATTCGTTATCCAGTTCAGGGTCCCAAAAGTCATTACCCTTTTTATTTATACCCATAGAGGAAAAGATGATCCCAAAACTGATCCTGGAGAAACTTCATTCATGTCTCTCTTTCAGCCCAATGGTTCTTTCAGTACTTACCAATGGTTGTCTTCCTTTCAGCAGGCTCCCACTCAACAGTTCCTCTGTGTGTCCCTATTTTCTCCAGTTGAAGAAATGATTTCCCATCTGGTGCCTTATTAAATGCTTTGCTAAAGCCCTGATAAATTTGATCTAACAAATTTCCTTTGTCTTGAAAATCAGTAATCTTATAAAAATCCCATGAAGTTATTCTAAGGAAACCTATCTTTAGCGAACTCAAACCCTTTGGTGATTTTTTTAGTACATTTCCATTTTATCTCTATGACTTAAATTACTTCTTTTTTTTCCAAAATTTGTTCCAAAGCCTTCAGATATTTCAGGTCTAACTAGTAATTGTCAGATCTTTTATTCTTCTCCCTCTTAACTGAAGGTACTGAGTTTGCTATTTTTTTAATCCCACGAGTTGATAGGCTTGTTGTGAATGCCTATGACTGTTTCTGTAGTTTCACGTGCCAGTTCTGTCTGAATTCTGAATGAGATTATCCTGTTTCTCCTAAAAAAAAAAAAAAAAGAGGATTAAACTCTTAGATTTTTGCTGTAATTTCCAGTGTGGTAAAACTTTATTCCCACTGTCTGTCTTCCATTTGCCCTTCTCTTTGAAGTCATTACCTTTAACAAAGTTTGACCTAAAGGCTCTTTAAGTGACTCTTTATTCAACAGGTCCACAGATCTGTCTTTTTCCCATGTTGCCAAGAATGCAGCTCTGAGATCTCATCAGCACCAGAGATTCTAAGAATCCTTCAGCCTCTTCCCCATTCAAGGCCTGGAGGCACACAAAGTGTTTACTTGGGCAGCTATGGTGCTCAGAGCACTTAGTCCATCAGAGCTCGCCCTTTTGAAATGGAGAACATTAGTTCCAACATTAATTTTGTTTATCCTTCCATTTAATGTAAACTGAATCAAAACATGATCATTTGAGTCAGTGCTGCTTGGACTCCTAAAATGTCTTCATTGCTTACCCAAACCAATGGAAAATTCCAGTCATTCTTTTAATATCTTTCTGTAATAAACACAACTGGATATATTATTTATAATTGTCTTCACCAGCTACTTAATTTCAGTGATGCCAGAATGGCCAGCAACCTTTTTAGAAGATGTTTTGTCTTGACTGTGCTTAGTAGAGAGGAACAGAGAGCCTGACAGACAAGAAGAATCTTAAACATAAGTAGAGATGATTGAAATTTGACTGTGATAAATTCTAGCATTTTCGGCCCAAATTAGGACGAATCATGGAACCATATATATTAAAAGGGGAACATTTCCAGGTCAAATAAAGTGCTTGAAATGTTTCATTTTGTCTCAAATCCTTTAGAACTGATTCAACAGCCTTTTCATTTGTTTGTCCCCTCTGGCATTTTGAATTAAAAAAAAAAAAATCTGACCCTCTGGAGATGAAAATGACTTTAATATTAAATCTCATGTTTTGATTATTCCAATAAAGACTTCCTATACCATTTCATTTAAATTACTGGATTAAAATATATGCTTATGTTGTAAAAGAAAAGAAACGGGAATGTGAGATGCATGTGATCAGTCACAGCTAAGCAAACTGTGCAAACCACAGAAATGTTAGCTGAATATTTATAACTGTGATGTGGGGTTCTTCTGGGTCTATTTCCACAGTGTGTGCTTCTGCTTTATAATCACTGCAAGTTTGGTAGCGTATTTCCTTGGAGGAAATAATGTCTCTTGACGCCAACGATAGGCTGATGATGGTAGATTTTGAGGCCTTGTTGTCTCTGCAGAGAGGATGATCCTAATAAAGAGACATCTGGGCTTTGTCTCTTTTCTTCTATTAAGATACGTCAGGTGAGGCTCCGGACAGCTGGATTGTGATGGTTTTGCCTCCAGGGTGTTTTGGCGTTGTGCGGTAGGAGCATGTTGCTATCTCCAGGAGCCAGCAAATCTGAGGATATGTCTCAAGGATGAAACCTGGAGAAGTGCAAAGAATGATTTCATCTTGATTAATTACACAGTATTGATCCTCTGTGGAAAGAGCAATTATCCCAGACACTCTTCTTGCTGAAGCGAAAGCCACCGGGAAAGCCACTCTGATAAAAAGGATGAACGTTTTCCCTCTAAAGGGCTCAACTGGTTTTATCCTGAGGGTCTGTAGTGTTAAATTTAGATTCCAAGGGAAAAAAATGAGCTTCGGTGTAGATGTGCCCAGCTTATATCAAGTGCAGAAGAAGTTGCACAAACAAGTGGTAGGGTTAAAACTGAATTCCAGTGGGTAAAGCATGAAATCTAGACTTGTGTGTCTTTTCATAAGTGGCTTTGTCCATTTCAAATCCTGCAGGCTGTCTGTTGAATATTATTATAATGAGGATGGCATTCTCCCTCACCCTTTGCCTTGCTGAGCCGTGGATATCTCTGTAAGTGTTACTCTGAAGGATACCAGATTCTACCCTATGCATCAAGGAAATAAAGCTTCTTAACCAAGAACATGAAACGGCCATGTACTAGCTATCTCACTGAGATATGTTAACACTGCCTTCTCTTCTGATCTTGCAAGGAGATGCACCTCTTGAAATCCTTTTTTGGAGGTTCAGTAGTGTTAGTCTGTATTAAATTACATGTTGTGTACATCAATATGTTGGTCTGAACTTCATTTTATACTCAGATTTAAATCCATTCCTTTCCTTGATAACTTCTCTCTTTTTTTTTTTTTTTTCACCAGACTGTGTTGTCCAAAAGGGCACTCATACTCACCTCATTGAAGTAGGTAAAGCTTCAGAGGTAGAACCTCCCCCTCTGCTGCAGCTGCCTTTCTCTTTGAAGCTTTGCTGGTCACAGAAAGTCTGTATGGATCCCCTCAGGGATGTTGCCCTTGAGCTAGCTATCTCAGTACTCTTCTCTTTTTCCCTGTTGGTCTCTGGTATTAAGAATCAGTTTTGTTAGCCATTTTTCATATTAATGAATACACACAGTCTGCTAGCTTGAGCATGTTGCTCCTATGGCATAGTTTAGCAATCGGTTTTCTCACTGAACCTGTCTTGATCCCTTGTCTATTGAGATTTTATCCTCACCCAACACCTTTCTTTTTCTCAGACAATGATCAGTATAGGAAGATTTAAAGGAAGGTTCATATTCTCTGGGAAACCTCTCAGTCCTCTTTCGGTAACTTCCATGCAGGACACTTTTTTCCAAGAGCTGTTCCTACTTTTTATCAAACCAAACACTCTGTTCTTCTGCTCAGATTCTGCAAACTACAACTCCCATAGTACCATTTGGAGAAACACACGACTTTGGTGATGTCAGACACAGATGGGATTTGGCAGAAAACCATTTTCTAGGTATATATGGTATCTGTAGATGACTAGCTTTTGTAGCAGCAAGCTGTATATCACAATATTTTCCACTTTTGTGAAGTGGGTGAAACAGCCAATGTGATCGTAATGCAAGCCATAAAAAGATCAAAGTTGCAATGCTCTGCAACAGCATCATCCATTGAAATGTAGCAGGAGCTTGCTGGAAAAAAAAATGTTCATGCAATATATAAGACATTAAAAATTCTGTTACATTACTCTTGCCACAAAGATTGTAATGAAAATGGGAAAAGGCACAAACGTAACCCATTCTCATTACAATCGTTAGATTGTAATCTTGTGCTCTCCTTCTCAAGAGAATGCTAAATGAGATTTTAAAGTATGGAAAATAAAGGAGCAAATAGAAACTGGAAAGCAAAAGAGGTGAGGCATGATAGACTGCTCCTGCATTCTTATGTTCTTTATTTTTGCAGTAAAGTAGGAGAGAGTAGTATTATTTCAAAAGAAGATGCATTCAAATGAAGAAATATTTCTTTTTTTTTTCTTGATTTCAAAAATACAGTATTTCAGTAGTCTTATCTCTTTCATTCTCATTTAAAAAAATAAAAAAAAATCAAAGATATAAAGTAACACTTCAGATATCTGCATCAATAGATTAATTTTAACAGAGTAGAATTCACCCTTAATCATCACAGTAAGAGCTGAAGGTATCACCTCCCAGTGAGAGAGAAGAATGGTGGGACTTAAGAGACTAGCAATTAAAAATCTGTCAGTCACAGGTTTGGATCTGGCCCTGATTAGACAGTGAACGAAAGTTGTTAATATTAGGTGATGGCTGTGGAAGGAAGTACCTGACCTCCTTCTAATCCCCATGCCAGTGCTTAAATTACATGCTGTAGCTGTCACTTAGTGCTGCTACTGGCATTTCCAGCAGAAGACCAAGCATAAATGAATGCAAGAAGTGGTCTAACCCATCTCCTTCCCTGTGAAGGCAGGATTTGAAGCAGCTGTGACAGGTACCCTCCCTGCCAAATCTGACTGGGGACAAAAGGCAATGCTTGCCTCTCCTTGGACTGTGTGTTTTTGACCTCTCAGGATCTCCTGAAGTATTAAAATAACAAAAAAAGTCTAGTGATGATTCAGAGGCAGGAGCACAGCAAAGGCTCGGTACCCAGCATTTAAGAGCTCTGTTGTGCTTGGAGAGTCAGTGGAGGTGAGTGAACGTTATGCACAGCAGTCCAAAGGACTCCTTGGTTATTGAGGCCGCAGCCTTGCAGAGTCCACAGGGCACCCACTCCACACGGCCCTGCAACAATACATCCCCATAAGCATTATAACACCTCTATAACAAAAGAAAGGCCTTTCAGACATCAGATTAAAAGCTACAATAGCTCTTAGCTCAACCAAAGGAGAGGGCTGGCATCAGAAATAATCTAGGACTTCACAGATGTGTGTCTTCTTGTTTGGTGCTGGATTTTCTATTAATCCACGCTTTTGCTCACCCACTTCATTTTGTTTGGCTATGTTTTTCTGTTTTGCTGTTGTTTTTTTTGTTCACCCACTGAGATATGTTGTGACCCAGTACTCCCTCTCTTCCCCTCCAATCCTCTGACCTTCCCCAAGGCAGTGGCTGTGGGATGCTCTAAGTGAGGACAGGAGATGGTTCATGTCTCTGTAGACAAGTTTCACGTAATTTTGTATTACTCTTTGCTTAATGGATATCCTCAGTAAAACAATTTTGCTTGTCTAAAATCTGTCAAGGAATTAAATAGGAAGAAATCTGATATTTTCATGGGTTTATGCCAGAATAAAGTTTCTCTGTCTTTGTTGACTGCAAACAGTCTCTAAAGGTAAGCATTTTCTGTATCTACATACGGTTGCTGGAGGTGACGTGTCAATGATTTGCCAAGCTTTCTATTTGAAAATCAAAGCTAATTTAAAGAATGTACATAAATCTCGCCTGCGACTTCAGACTGACTTGTAGATTTTTCTGTAATCCTGCTTAAAAATGTTTACATCTGTGATGATTTTTTGTTTGAGGTGTTGTTCTAAATATTTTTAGCTGAACTGAAATTCTTGAAAGTATGGAATTGTAGTGGAATTCCTAACAGCAGTTCTATGTTAATGTCCAAGAGGTTTAGAGTGCAGAGAAAAACCTGCATTAAGGCTGGCTGTACAGTGTGTGGCTTATGATAAATAGAGGACTTTTAATTTCCCAAGCATCCACTTCCTCTACCTCTACAACCCACAAAAATTAAAAATAAAAATTTCATTCTGAAGCTTAAAATTAATTTAGTTTCTGTTGTAGTGCTGTAATAAGCAGATCTAATTTAAACAGTCAGCAGTTCCTTCCATTGGACATTAATTTTTTAAAGTCTGCAAGTTAATCAACCTGTTTTATGGTGAAATGTGTTTTTACACCAAAACTCCTCATTATTTCTTTTTTATTTTTTCTGTTAAGTGTCTGGGATAAGTGAAAATAGCTTCTGAATATAAAAGAATCAATTAATGTTTCAGTACAGGGGAAAAAAATGGTCCCTCAAATGGGTAACTTTTGTTCGGTGCTGCAGACTGTTTCTCCCACAGCTGTCTTTGGAGTGCGTTCTGTCAGTGCCACCTGTTAGCTAGACTGGCCTTTACAGGTATAATCTACGTTCAGAAAATGAAGAAAATACTGATTTTTTTTTCTTTTAATGTGAATAATCCCTCTGAATCATAAAATTAGTCCCAAGGATTTGGGAATCTGCATACACGCACCTCTTAGAGAAGAATCAGAGGGCACACGTCTCAGGTAACGATGTGCGCTGCATATGTGTATAGCTGAGGCTTCCTGACAGAGAGGTCATGCTCAAAGCCAGCCCTCCATCTGAACTCAGTCTTTTTCATATGGCTCAGAAAGCATTTGGATACTTGGGTCTGCTGTTCCTACCCATGCTGGAGGAACAGAAGGGGCAAATTCTTCATCATTTTAGGTAAGATCTTTGCAAATCCAATCAAAGACTATGAGACAGTGTTGCCCCTGAGAGCAGGAGACAACATGGAGGTCCATTTTCTTATGCTAAAAATACAAGCTTCAGAAGTAAGCAAGAAGTGTAAGCTTATTATTTGGGCTCTCTCCTTTCTTTTCACTTACGCTTCAAAATCCAGCAAGTGCAGTGGATCTTCAAGCCATCATCTCTCCTTTCTGCAAATCAGTGTGCACCTCGATTTGTCTCAGCTGCCGCAGTAACTATAATTCCAATCACAAGCAGCCACTTTAATGGGCTTCTCATGTCCATCGGGAAGAACTATCCCACATACAATGTCAGCTCCCAGCACCTAGAGGAAGTGCAGTCTTTCTGCCACGTTTTAAGGAGAGCTGCAGTTCTGTGGTGACATTTGAGAGCTTTCATTATCTCAGCGCAGGGATCTCTGGGGCACACTCTGGTCTCTTAACATGTCCTTGTTTAACGGCACTCCTTACCTTTGGCTGCCTGTGTTCAGCTAACCAAGCGGTGGCAGAGATGCGTATAGTCCCTCTTAAATCATTCTGATTTTCCCAAGTCCCTCTGCAGTTTTTTGATGGAACATATGGCAATGTTATGTCTATTTGAAAAAGCCTTTGCATCATATGTTTATACAACTGCTCACTATCCCAAGACAAAAATTCTTTCCTGTTATTGCCCATTTGCTGACTAAAGAAATTATCCTCTTTATGTATTCTGGTACTTTACCTTGATACCTTACATGTTTAATTATGTAGTCCTCAGTCCATAATCCATATGATTCACTCACTGTATAATACTACTCAGATCAGTTTTATTTGTTTTAACCCTTGCCCTTCTGTTCATGCTTGCTTTTCTTTGTCGACCTTTTGTATCTATTTGGTTTTGGATCTCTGTCTGACTCCCATGAAACTTCATCTCCTCAGTGACAAATCAGCCATCAGATCAAGTGGTACAGGACTGGACGTGAAGAACAAAGCCGCTGATGTCTGAAGATCAGACATTAAAAAAGTGAAAAGAAGGCAACACAGCCCCTACAAACAACAGCAAATAAAACAAAGAAAACACAAAGGAAATTCCAGTTTTGTACCACATGAAGGAACAGCACCAGAATAAAGAAAAATGAACAGGTTTTGAGGCTGCAAAAACAAATGAAGAAATAGCACTCTGTTAGGCTCTTTCCTTCCCCCTCTGTGGTGCTGGCCAGTGACTTCAACCATCTGTGGAAATTAGGGTTTTCCACAATTTTCAGTGCAAAATGAGTTGTACATAGGATCTTTCCATTCTCCTATTTCCTCATCAGCTAAGTAGGAATATGACTTTTTCCCGCCCTAGGTTTGAGGTGGGTGGGGCCAATAAAAATCTGGAATCATTGAAGTGTGGAAACACTTTTTCCTCTGAGGTCTGATTAAAAACAACAACAACAACAAACCAGCAAAGAACTAACTTGAACATAAAGAATATGGGTATTTTTTTTCCTCAGAAAGATCAATGGACTAATTTTTAGACTAATACTTAAAATGGGCTTTCACAATTGAAACTCATTCCCTTTAAATGCTTTCTACAACCACTGACTGCTTCAGATGAAGTAACTTTATTTCAAAACATGCAATATTAGGGAAATATGTCTAATACACTCTAGATCTACACATAATGGATTCAAATTCTGTTGGCCCTTGGTATCATGCCACATTCAGTACATCTTAATGGACATATCTAGGAACACAGCTCATTTTTCAGGCTTTCTAGAAATTCAAAGGTTTTCTGTGTCTGCGCTATTATGAAAAGTATCTCTTTACACGAGATTCTCAAGGTCTACTGATATAACCGTCCTCCTTATTTACAAGTTGATGATATCAAGTTTTTCTTTTTCAACTTTTTGTTTGGTACTCTCTTGTTTTAGAAAATAAGTCAACTGGCAGGAATCACATGTGAGTCTTTTCATATTTGATGTATGCCATCTCTCACACTGGGTATATTTGCCACCACACTTAAATAACAAATTTTTATTTACCTATTATAACTTGCAGTCCCTTCAAAACAAAATTCTGTTTTGTTTTTTTTTGTTTTGCTTTGGTTTTTGATAGTAATATACCTTGGTCTTTTCTTTCTTCTCCCAGAAATGTGTGTTTTCAGGAGGTAGAGAGAACTGAACGGTGACTGAGGTTTATTAAAATCATTCTGATAGCTGGGAACAGCATGGTAATAGCTGCAGTAATATGCCACAGAAATATAATGAGAGGTATATAGATGGTCATACTAGTTCCAGTTTTACCAGAAGACGCTAGAAAGTGGTACCAGGGCACACATTCATGGTAGCTCGGCTGATTGGAAGGAAAGGTTTTGTGGTGAGGTCCAGAGTGGTTTGACTTACAACTACAATGGCTCAGATTGTTTTGCCCACAGCATCCACCCCATTAGCACTGCACAGTGCTCACTTTCTCTTGACAGATATACAGTCCTTCTAAAGGCAGACTGATTGGCTCTGGAGGGGCCTCAACCGAGAATGAGGAACATAACCATCCTGACTGATATCTGGAAACGGCAGAAGGGTTAAACTTCCAGTACATGTGGTGAAGAAATGGACAAGAAATTTCAAATTATGATTACAGATTCAGTCCTGGGAGCTACTCATTGTAGGTGGGCTACTGCACTTGTGCCCAGCACAGTCACTGTTGCCCATGCTTAGAGGATGGTAGAAAGCAGTTTGGATGCACAGCACACATGAAAATGCCAGAACATTAATGTGTGTCACTCTTCTGACTTGGCCCTTCACTCTTCCTTATTCTTGGGCTACAATACTATACAGCTTCTCCTAATTGACTTGATAGTCTTGCTGGAAAAAGTGAGTTGCAATGGCTTTTTTCTTCTCTTAAATTATTTACAGGTGGAAAATATCTGTCTTGCTGGATCTTACCCAAAAGGCATGAAAATGTTTCTTGCAGCCTGATACTAAGCTTTTCTCTGCTTTTCATTTGGCTAGCAAAAAAAATTGTTTCAGTCTGATCTGAATCAAATATTATTTTTTCTTCTTATTTTTTTTCCTTCTGGTTTAGGGAATGAAATAATTATTTATACCACCCTACTTCTGATAGCAACCATATGTCTGGAGAGCACTGCAACAGACCTTGCAGTCCTACTTCTGGCAGTTGTCCCCTGGCCACAGTGGCTCTTCAAAACACTCCTAATGCTAGAAGGTGCTGTAGAGCCCTTTGCATGCCATGGGCACTTTTCAGCCTCCAACACATTACCTCATTTGCCATCACTGCCTGCTAGCAGCAATTGCAACCAGGCATTTGATAAGCTGTGTGGCACAGGTGATGTTTGGAAGTCTTTTCAAGGGCTATGATACTAAGATGGGTCGGAGACTAAAAAAGCAGGGTTGTTGTGTGAGTTTGGCTGCCAGGCTTCCCATCAGCTTGGAGCCCCTGCAGAGCTTGCCTGCAGCCCCAAGAGTAAGCTGTGATGCAGAAACTCAGCCTGCAAAGGAGAACTGAGCTGTCCTGGTTGGGGCTCCCCAGGGAAGAAAGATAGTGCCAGGGAAAGGCAGGAGAGAATCACAGAATCATTTAGATTGAAAATTACCTCTAAGACCATCTAGTCCAACCAATCCATCCCCACCATGTCCACTAACCCATGTCCCTCAGTACCGCATCTACACATTTCTTGGACACCTCCCTGGGCAGACCATTCTGGTGCTTCACCCTGCTTGCTGAGAAGAAGCTGCTCCTAATATCCATCCTGACCCTCATCTTGTTCAACTTGAGGCTGTTCCCTCTTGTGTTAAAACTGCTACCTGGGAGAAGAGGCTGACCCCCACCTCATCACAACCTCCTTTCAGGCAGTTGTAGAGAGTGATGAGGTCTCCCCTGAGCCTCCTCTTCTCCAGACTGAACAATCCCACAAAGAAGATGCAGACTCCAAGACTGACAGGAGGCCCTGAGAGTGCCCTGCCAGTTTAAGGTCTTGCAGTGCATAAGCTGGAAGGACTTGTCTCTTGCTGCTGAGAGCAGGTATGATTTCTTCCAACTGGATGGTGAAAGTGGAGCAGGGCTCAGCAGGATGATTTCTGCTTTCTGCAAAGATGCTGAACGTGACCTAACATGAGCTCTGCCTGTGGAAAATAAGATAGGAAGCTACTCTGCAGAGCTTTTATCAGCTGTGCAGATCAGAAAGAGAAATTTCACAGTTTCCTACTATTTCTAATGCAGTAATATTTCAGCATTGTGTTTCAACCTGTAGTTCACTGCTGAGCGGTTGTTTCATGATTTGATGAGGCCTCAGACCACAGTGTCTTTAAGTGTTCTATAAAATACACAGGTTAATCACCTGAACCCTACAAACTTCTTGGAACAACTTGTATTGCATTAGCTAATGCATTACAAACTCTTACTGGCACTGCTGATAAACAGTTTACATAAGAAGTCAAGCTGTCAAACTCATAGCTGTGCTAACTTTGAACAAAACAGGAAATAAAAAGCCAAAAGAAAACAAGATAAAATCACAAACTTGATGGCCTTTTGTGCAACCTCAATTGGACATTGCAGCTCTATGCCATAAGCTCAGAACAGAGTCTTTATCATCTTGGGTGTACTAGCATTGACCCATAACACAGAGTCTTAAATAAAAAGCAAACCATATTGTCAAAGCAAAAGTCAGTATCTCAGCAGGTCTGGCCTCAAGTGGGTGAGTGTGAAGAGAGAAAACAAAGGCTCAGAATAGGGAGAAGGTTGAATAGGTTTGAAGGGGAAAAAAAAAAAAAAGAACAAAAGCCAAATCAAGAAAAATACCAGGGTGTGGCAAAAGTAAAAACACTTCGGATAGGAAAGTCCCTGAGGATTCCAAAGTGCAAGGGAAAGAAGGCCTGACTCTTGTCTCACCAGTACCTAGCTGGATGTGCATTGGCTGTGGGGAGAGAAGGGCTCAGAGCCCTGACTGGAAGCACCCATACAGAGAGGCCTTCCAGTGGGGAGCCGTGGCAGAGAAAGCATTGAAGAAGATGTAGGCTGGTCTGTGAGTTGTGGATAGACTACTCTGGGATAGATAGAATGTCTACAGTAAGGCAAGCAGATATGGATGCAGATGCATGACTGGGGGCTAAAGATACTGACTGTGGAGAGTCCAGGAAAACTCATAGTCCTGGAGTGGGATACAGCAGCTAAATGGTTTGCTCCTGTCTCTTGTCCTCTCCCTCTCCACAATGCAGTCAAGACTTCCACAGGAAGATATTTTTCTTTCCATCACTTTGTGCATCTCTATGAGAACGAGAAGGGACCCAAACTCCAGCAAATACTTTGAGAAATGTTGGCTCCTGAAGAGTTTCTCACGGCTCCATGAAGAACTATCAGGTGTTCAGACACTGGAAAGCTGAAGGAGTGCTGAAATGCAGACTGTGGAGAGTGAGGTTTGGTTCCTACTGTGGAAAACCCTTTGTCTGAGAAATATTCAGTGCTTTATACAACTAAAATGTGTTTCGACCCCATTCATATTATTTCATGCTAAGGTGCCTTATTTCCTACTTCAGTTTTTCTGCGTCAGTTTCATAAGAGTCATTAAGCTCACTTTAGAATGGAGTTTATTGATCAGTGAAATGATCTCATTTGCACATTCCAAAAAAAAAAAAAAAAAGAAAAAGAAAGGTAGCTGTATCCCTATGGTCAAATGGTCATTCGCCTGCTTAGTGTATTTACTGCTATCTTTCCTTGTTTTGCCAGTTTCCCTGGTTGACCTATTAATTTATCTGTATATCCTCCACTTTTCCATGGTCAGACATGCCTGATATCACCTTTTTGTTGAATTTTTTGAGTACAATGAACCTCTCTCTTTTTGTTTCCAGCTTCCAGGAGTTACTCATGGTTTTTTTTATGTTTATGAAGATGTCTCACACTGTGCTTTGATAAGAACCTTTGCTCAGTTCCTGGTCTGTGATCTCTCTAGGGAAAACAGTGTGCAGATCCACCTGAAGTCCCATCTGCAAGTGACCCTCACAGGGAAGTAAGAAGTGAAATACTGAACTTCCTCACTTAAATAAGCCAGGTGAAGCTGAAAGTGCTATATCATACAAGCTGGAAGGAGAGCTAGAGGCCATGGAGGCCTACTGACTACTGACTATTACCACAGAGTTGAACAGGGAGCAACTATATTGGTCACTTATCTTTGTTTGTCTTTAAGACTCTTGCTAGTACATTGGTAAAAATAGCATTCATGCTGGGAGTTCACAAATTTCTGTGCTATGTCTCTTCTCCAAACGGGCCAGAATTCTCTACTGTGCTTTCTGGTTGTGTTTCCTACATGATACTCCACTGTTGTGCCTCCTGTGCTGCTTACAGCTGCCCTTCCTGCCAGCTGGCCAAGATCCACCTCTGCCCAAGACAGAAGTGCCAAATGTCTTCATGAGGAGATGGCTGCAGACTGGTGACACTTTTATTGATAGGTCAGAAACAGAAAAGACCCTCAAATTGTGTATCTAGCATGTTGTGCCATTAACATTCCCCACTGGGAGCCAACCAAATGGTAAATCATTTTGCTCACACTCTGTAAGGAGTCCAAGATAAAAAGAAAAAGAAAGTTAAAGTTTTCCTACCTTACCCTTGGTTTCCATTTCAGAATTCTCTGCAGATCATTGAATTGCAGAAAAGGGTTTCAGACAGTGATGGTGTTCCACTTTGGCTCAGAGATCCTTTCAAGAGAAAAATTTTGTGGGGCTCTGGTTTCCAAATTCCTACCAGATTTTGGTAAGGCATATTTTGGTGAGCAGCAGCAACCACAGCTGCATATAGGTTCCCACCCCCTCAGCAGATTGTCCCATCAGTCTCTCATTGTTACCTCCATTGGGGTCCACAAACACAGAGATAGTATACAAATAGGCCGTGGAAACATCTTAGCCCTTCTTCATCCCACTAGAAACCTGTGATTGGTTTTTGCCTGCTCCAGACCTACCTGGGCTCACTGTATGGAACCATGAGAGGTGGCAGTCACACAGGGAAGAAAACATTGGAAATGCACAGCTAGGGAGGGCAGCCCTGCATGGGTCCAGTGCAGTTAAAGTGACTCCAAGCTCATACAGTGGACATGTAGGAAAGAAACTCCAAACAAGAACAAAAGCATCATTAATGTGGTTGGGGAAAATTATTTGGAAAATAATCTTTTTCACTTTCTCACATTTTTTTAGTGCCCCTGTATAATACTAGTCTGATGAAGAAAGAAGACAAGCCTGAGAAAATGGCTCTTGTGTCAAAAGCCTTGATAAAGGACAGATAAATAACCATGCTTCAGCTGCACCTTAGCACTGAAAACATAAGCTGCTTGCACAAAACTGTTTCTATTAATAACTATTAATTTGGCATAGTGCAATTAATAAAAGGCAATGATTGTCCACAATGTTGAATATGCTGTGTTTATTTTTATACATTAAAAAATCTTTGAAAATGTCTTTGCATTTGCGAATCAGACAATTCATTGGAATTCTTGGCATCACTACCATAAAATATATATGCTGAAGGTGATAAAATCTAGCAATGTAGTACAGTAAAAATCTCCACAAAATATATAGTAAAATGGACACATGAATCATGGTAAAATCTGTGCCACCACTATGCGGCACAATCACATGCATTAGAGATATGCAGTAATCCTGGATGAAGCCTTCTGTAAAAGCACACACTGTCTTCACAAGCAACATAAAATGGAAAGGGAGAACACAACACAGCCCATCTCTCTGATTTTGCATAACCATAACCCACCATTGAGAAGTCCTCCTTGGCTGTATAAAATGTTTTCCAGTCCAGCAAACCAATCCTAGCAGGTGCGCACCAGGTTCCCCTCCTTGGCCTCACAAAGACTCTGCAAAATTAGGCATGCAGTATCACGAGGCTTATGCTGTTCATCTTCCTCCAACTACCATCCATAGCTTCCCAGATGTATGTTTCACCATCATGCTGCAAATGTCATCTGCAACTTATAGGTCTCGCATCTCATTAATGAATACATTGCTGGAGTAGGACAGAGGAATGTAGGGGAGGGTCTTCCAGAACGTCTGGATTTCCAGAGTGGTTGCTGGAGCAAAACAGCTGTGAGAGTCCTCTAAGTGCCAGTATTATTGGCCATTATGAAGGCCACACAGGTAACTGTAGGATTCATTATTATCTAGTAAACTTGTGAAGCATCACGGGAAACTTCTCATTTCAACTGATAAATATCAGTTGTTCTAAAATCATGATACAAGAGGACAGAGAATAGACATATGGGCTCCTCCATGTCTTTAGCAAAACCCGGGAGCCCTTCATCCCTTCCCAGTCGATGGCCTTTCAATCCAGTGCAGCTGTGCCTTTTGGACAGCAGCATGAGCTTCCTGTGATACCCACAACATTCCATCCTGCAGCTTGTTAGCTGACAGTCAGTGCTCTTGCAGGTAAGGGCTCCCTGTGAGAGTTTCTGCCACTGAGCTCTGAAGTGAGCTCTGCACAGCCTTGCAGAAAATAGTTTTTAATGCGTTGAAGTCTGGTTTCTGCTTTTGCTTACTTTGGAGGTGCAGCATCTCCTTAATCACAGCTTATTGCTGCATAGATGATCTGGACCGTGACCATTCACTGCTAGAAAAGACCTTGGAGAAGAGCAGCAGTGCTTGCCAGACTATTTCACAGCAGCAGAAAAAATCCCACAACAGATACAGCAGTTTCCTGTCAGGATACAGGATACAGATTACTTAGAAGCTTCACCCAGATTCTGTGGCTTAAAGAAATTGAGATAGAGATGCTCCACTCAAGGACAGAGGTGGTGTTTCTTTGCTCCACTTGTGCTAGATTGCAGCGGCTTGTTTGGTACAGGTACAGAAATCCTGTTCTAGACAATCAGGTACAGGTATGCTATAGGCAGATGGTGAGGAAGGGCTGCACAATCACTTCTAGAGTTATGTTAACATAAGATGAGGAAAGCCTGTAGGAGGAAAAGAATCTGGAGGGTGTTGGTTGACATTCACCTGAACGTGATCCAGCAGTGTGCCTAGGTGACCAACAGCATCCTGGCTTGTATCAGAAATAGTGCAGTCAGCAGGAACAGGGAGGACACTGTCCCTCTGTACTAGGCACTGGTGAGGCTGTACCTCGAGTGCTGTGTTCAGTTTTGGGCTCCTCATCACAGAAAAGATATTGAAGCTCTGGAGTGTGTCCAGAGAAGAGCTACAAAGCTGTGAGGGGTCTGGAGCACAAGTCTTACGGGGAACGGCTGAGGCAACTGGGATTGCTCATTTTGGAGAAGATAAGGCTCAGGGGAGACATTATTGCTCTCTACAGCTCCCTGAAAGGAGGTTGTAGTGATCTTGGATTCAACCTCTAATCCCAGATAAGGGTGATAGGATGAGAGGTAACAGCCTCAAGTTGTGACAGGGGAGGTTCAGGTTGGATATTAGGACACATTTTCAGAGTGATGAGGCACTGGCACAGGCTGTCCAGGGAGGTGGGGGAGTCATTGTCACTGGAGGTGTACAAGAACTGCATGGATGTGGCACTGAGAGGCGTGGTTAGTGGGCATGGTGGGGATGGGCTGATGGTTGGATTAGACGGTCTTAGTGGTCTTTTCCAACCTTAATGATTCTGTGATTCTATGATTCTATCATGTGTGGAGAGGGATGTAGGCAAGGGGAACGGAACAAAATTCGGAAAATGCCTCCAAAAAGCTCCAAAAATTTGGACACAAAAACCCATGAAAGTTGTTTGGAATTTAGGAAAACTCCCCATGATCTAAGTAAGCTGCAGTGAATCAAAATAAGTTGCACCCAGTCCCAGCAAAGCGCAGGGAACTGTATGATTTGGGGACACATTTCCGTTGACTAGCCAAGGACAAACAAGCTGATGGGCATGTTTTAGAGCTTTAGCCTAGCTCTGCTTTGGAGCATTCTGGAGCTGTAATCCCCCTAAATTTCTGGGGCTATATATCCCTATATATTTCTGTTGGAAAGGGCAACACAGGACACTGGCATGATTCTCTGTCCCGCTTTCTCCCTGTGTAGCAGAGGAATAATGACACCAACCTAGTTCACTGGGGAGCCTGGAAAGGCCAGTTAGTGTTTCCAGGGCTCTTTGAAAATAAAAAGGTCTATATCAGTGCTAAGTGTTATTATTCATGTATTGTAATTCTAACCTATAAGGGACTCCGCTTTAGTAGGAGATTCTCAGTTTCTCAAGAAGCTGAAAGAAGGGTTTCATATTTCATCTTTTAGCTATACACAGATTAACAGCACACACACACACAGTTTCATCACAGGCATAAAAATAAAGGTGAAATCTACACCAGTGTTAGGCATCACAGTGCATTGCCTTGATACAAAGAAACTCTGATTTTCAACATCTGTGAAAAGTTTAGCTGAAGATCTGTATGAGGACTTTGTGCCATCTGACAAATCAAGTGCTTGTGAGCTCGGTCCTGCAACTGGAAATTTTTCATGGACACTAGTACGAGCTGAAGTAGTGCCCAAATTGGAAAGGCAAAGTGTAAGTATTTTATTATGCAACAAGTATTAAGCAAGGGAATGTATAAACATGTAGAAGGTACAGAGTGGTTTCACGGAGGTCTTTTCACTTAGAACTTATTCATGTCTCTCCAGTAAGATCAGTGCCACAGTATGGCATGTGTAATTCAAAAAATCATAAAAATATCAAGCAGGGCCTTTTACAACGTATCATTCCTTTCTGACATATATTGCAGTTCTGGCAGTGACTTATATGTTACACATTTCCAAGATCACTGCTTCTGCTGTTTGGATTATGTTCTGCTCCCAGAGGAGATGACTGCATGTTAGAATCCTGCACCAGGTAGCGGAGGGAACAAAGGACAGGGCTTGCATATAAGTAGGGTACTGCCTTCCCAGCAACGAGTGGGATTATAATTTCATTAAGTCCCATGGGAGAAAATGGGATGCTCACTGTGAAAACAAAATTAGCTTTTTCATGGTTTTGAGAAGTCACAGAAAGATATACTTCTCTTCATAGAATCACAGAATCATAGACTCATAGAATCGTTAAGGTTGGAAAAGAGCTTCAGGATCATCTAGTCCACTTACCACCAATATTGCCCACTAAACCATGTACCACATATGCATCTTTCTGGCCAAAGTGTGGGACTAGGTACTTGGTCTTGTTGAACTTCACCCCATAAGCCTCAGCCCAGCTAACCAGACTGTCCAGATCACTCTATAGGGCCTTCCTACCCTCAGACAAATCAGCACCTCCTCCCAGCTCTTTGTCATCTGCAAACTTACTGAGGGTGTTCTTCCTATGTATTTCCATCTGTTAAATTTAATACCATAACAATGAGAAGAACAAAGAGAAGTGTAAATTTTGGTTGCAGGGAACTATATTTTTCCCTGTTCTCTCCTGTTTTTTCAAGAAGCAGAAAATCAATGGGCCGTTATATATGAGGCAAATCTGAAGCACAGAAGCTCCCATCCTGCCCTCTTATATGAATGTATGAATTTGTTTTCTGTGCTGTCTGAATAAATGAGTTTTGAAACAATTACGATTCAGTGGATTAGCTCCAAGGCTTCTTTCTTGCAGCAGAACCTTTCTGTTCCAAAGAGGAATAACTCATGGCATCTCCTACACAAGCTACTTACACACCACCTTTTGACATCACCTTTGAAGGGGGGACTGCAGCACAACTGGAACTGTCACCTAGTACCATATCAAAAACACTGGAATATTTTCCTCCCTTCCTATTTCCCAGACAGCAGATCTCTTGTCCCAGATTTTGGTAAAGCTGCTTACTGTTGCTCCCAATATGGCTCTCACAGCCATCCACATTTTGAGGTGACATTTCAGAGGTTCTCCATGTTTTATAATGAACTGCTATTTTTTTTCTACCAAGCTTACTTGCAAAATTTCTAGCTTGCTTTACAATTTCAGAATTCAGGACACCTAGTTAGCAAACATGGTAACTCTTCACTGTAAATGATTATGTTCTGTATGGTTCATCCCTATATCCTGAAACTATTTACATTATGAGCCATTGATTATTTATGGAGATATTCATGGTGCTTTTCTTGGACATGCCATGTAGAGACATCAGTAGGCTGGAGGGAAAGAACAACAGGGAGCTCTTGAGAGCAGACATTTAGGTTTGCTTTCACATTTTCTAAGTGCCATCAATACCCACTCTTAATACTTGACTTTTTTCTATTAGCTTCAGTTGGAGGATCTCAAATAGAGACAGGGTTCTGGAAAGCAAGGGTACCATAACATTATGTACGATGTTATGGTTTCCATTACACAGACAGGTTGTATGGAACATGGAAAAATTATAGGTTTGACCCTAATGCTAGAAGAACTTCTGATCTTGCTGATGTTAGACTTGAAGTGAAGTTATCGGCAACTTTACAAACTCACAGAGGAAGTGTGTTTGTGGATTTCAGAACTCAGGTTTCCTGTCTTTTGACCCCATTTTGGTGGTTACAGATCACTAACAGCCCTGCAAGGATCACCAGTCCTGTCTTGCCCTGAGAACTTAGGATGCTTGCCATCAGTCAGATGAGTGGAGTAGACACTGTGCTTTCTGGTCTGGGTCTTGATTTCAGTAAGCAAGGTCTTCGGATTGCTTTTCATATTTGACTTGATTTGTATTTTGTTTCTAATGTGGATGCTTGAGACAGTGTGCTTGTGAGAGCAGGAGAGAGGGAATGGCATGCTACCTAGGGACAGAGGAGCCCAACCTGCGAAAAAGGGAAATATTGTTGGAGAAACACAAATTGGTGCAAGCCACATCATTAGGAGAAAGTTGTCTATCATTAAGCACTGCATAGTGCACCCTCTGTGCCTGAAATAAGTCTCCAGGGGATATGCAATCATACTTGCCACACAAGTAGAAGTGCTGAGGATGAGGCACTGCACCGTCTGGGTGCCCACCTCCCACCTGAGTTAGCATCATTATGTACACGTTGGGCTGTACTTGCACGCTGAGGAGGAAGATAGCCTTGCCATTCTCTTTTACCATCTGGGTAATTTACTCTGTGAGTTTCATAGAGAGGGAATTCATTAATGCAGATATGCAGCAATAATTATTCAGATGATGCTGTGGGAGGAAGCTACACAGAATTGCCAGAGTATATTCTGCAGATACCCTGTGTAGTGCTCTTCTGGGTGGCCTTGTCTGAATAAAATGACACCTAGAACCACCTTGATAACTTCTCACCAAGTCCCAGGTGGCAGCTGCTCCCGACCAACATCAATGGGAGCTGTTCTCAGTAGGTAGAGGCGATATTAGAAGATTCCTAGTTAGCATCATAACAGAGAAGAAATCCGTGGGAAATGCTGATCATTTATACCAAAATTAATGAGGTTTTTCCTTTCTGAATATGAGGGCTGAGTTGCACACTGACTTTAGGGAAAAGAAATCCATCCATGGATATCTACTTTGCCTTTATTTATATATATATATTTTTTTCAAGGATCTTGTATAATTGATCACACTGCCTATTTGACAAAGGAATTTTCTAAGCACAAAATTCATTTTAATAGCAATTTCTGCCCATTCAATAAACTGTTTTTTTTTTTTTTTCTGTTCTACATCTAAAGCCAAAATCACAGGGCCACAAAACAAATCAGCCTAATTTTACTGTGAACTTTTCTTCTGACATCTTTCTATTTTTCAAAGAGAATAAATGTGCTGTTACATGACTGCTCTTTTCCAGACAGAAGAGGCAGCAAGGTATTTTTGAAGCTCCTTAAATCAGAAGCTCTGGCTCTTTACAAAAGTATCCCCACAGGATATCAGGACTGTGTTTGGAAACATATGTGATAAAAAAAAAAATCAAACCATAAAAATGAACTGGGATCACCTTGTAATTGGGCAGAGAAGACTTCCTGCTGCCATCTGTATTTTTCTTAAAAGCCAAGGCCTCTGCATTTCTCACCTTTTGCTGCAAGAGATTGTACACAAAATCTCTGATTGCCAAGCAAATCAAAGCCTAGGGGGAGACCCCCTGTTTAGAAGAGACCATCCCCCTCCTATATTCTCTGTTACTGATGTTATGTGGGGAAAATTAGATGTACAGAATGAATCAGAAGTCGTTGTAAAAAAAAAAGATAAAATAAAAACACCACCATTGGAACAGAGCTATATGGAGGACCCAGAGGAGATCTTAGAGTGCATGAGATTCAACGTAGAGCAGCAAGCTAATAGGCAGTTCATTGAAGCTAAAGTATAACATAAAACACAAAATTACAGAGAAAATGGCTTAAAATATAATAAAAAATAATTAAAAATCATGTAGGAAAGTGAAGCATCAACATCTGATGTAAATACAGACACAGGAAGTGCAATTTATCATTTGAATGCATGATACAGTTGAAAATGGTAACAAAATTTGTAGTTTTATTCTTTTTATTTTTCCAAAAATTTTGTGAAGGTCCCAATGGTTCAAGCAACTTTCCATTCTCTTCAGTCAGAATGTGATTTCTGTTTTATGCAACTATCAGAATTTTTAAGAAAAACTACTTTATAATTCTAGATTAAAAAAAAAGGAAGAAATCTTGAAGTCACTGTTAGAATTTCCTAGCCCTGAAATGTTAAACACACTATGGAGACACCACAAGTGAATCAAAAGCCAGACTTCTGTTTTCTCTTGTCTACTGCATTTCATTCTTCAGTGAAATGAAATTCCAGCATTATTTGAATCTTATGGAAAAAAAAATATATATTTTTTAAGATGTATGACAAATTGCACATGGTACTGAGTGAATTCAGAAGTTAAAAATAAGCAGCATTTATCTCTCCTTGAGAATTTTTCTCCTATTATTTGTAGCCAGAAACACTTAAAACAGCATCTCCCAGCAACCTGTTAATTACACTAATACTTTATTTTCCTCGCATGGACTGGCACCTAAATCAGCTCATGGAATATTTCAGTACACTGGAAACATTTAGGTTGCAAACCTTTCAAGGATTAAGCATTTTTTTGTTTTTGGGACAACTGATGCAGGACTAGGACCTGAATCCCTAGCAGAAGGTCAGTACTAGATCTTGTCTTGTAGAATTAAGAGTGACTTTCCTATGCAAATGTTTGTCTATAATGATCTTTGAGTTCAAATACAGTATGGAAGTGTATAAGAATGTGTGTATGTATACACATAATTTCAAATTGATTTTTTTGTATTTATGTAAGTATATATATACATGTATATGTACATATACAAGATATGAGTTGAGAAGAATGCATGGTCAGTTTGACGGAAGCAGTATGTGGCAAGGTGCAGACAATGCCAAGCTCCTGCATTCTCACTACACATACGTAGTTCCTGTATCAGGAGGAGCCCTTCTCTGTATTGGAGAAATGTTGCACTTCCAAACCTTGGCAGGAGTATTTTCTCTCTTCTTTCTCCTGTTGAGCACCTCATCATCCAGCAACATGTCACATACATGGGAAGCACAATAGAGGCACTGTCACACTCTTCAGTGTAGCCGGCATGCTTAGTTGTTTATGCAAATGCAGAAGATGTGTCATACGCAAAATCTAGAAAACACTGTCTTCTGAGTTGGAACAAACAAACAAAGCTTTTATTTCATTTATTTTATACATATAGATGCAAACAAATATTCATGGTACCATAGTGCCTAGACCCAAAACAAGCATCAAGATTCTACAGTGCAAAATATGGCACAAGCTCAGATGTGAGATAGAGCTGACTACTGTTGATGTCTGCATTAGGAAAGGCTTGAAAGCCTACAGAGCTACTTTATTGCAATCTACATGTTTTAAAAATAGCTTATTTAATCGCTGATAAAAGCAGGGGTCAGCTTTCTCTGAAAGGCAGGAGAAGCATTGCTTTAAATACCTGCAGTTATTTTGAGAACATGGGTGATTAAAATCTAGCAACTCTGCGATTTCAAAAGAAATTGAAACTAAAGGACAAATAAAAAATATTATGCCACTTGTTCTAAAGTTATTTTGTGTCTTCTTCTTTCTATATGTACTCTTATTCCACTACTACTTAATTTTCTGTTTTATAACTCTCGTGGCTCCAATCTCAGTTCAAGTTTTCATCATCATCCAAAATAAAAGATCTCATGAATAACCAAGTGTTAGGCTATATATCTATCTGCTTATCAATCCACTTATCTACTGCATCTAAACAAACAAGAAACACATGAAAGCTTGTACTTTACATAGTATTTAACTAAATATGTCTAATGTTTTAACTATTATTATAATTTTCCCAATAACATTTGGCAAGAGGTATCCAATTAGAGAAATAGAAATAAAATTGAGAACCAAAAGAAAGCTTGTATTTAATGGCTTTAACTTCTCACATTGTTTAAACATATGCATAATTTCATCTTCTATGAGTTCCTGAAAGGAAGCCAAAACCCAACAGCTAAAGGAGGCAAGCAAATAAACAGGTATTCACATAAGCAGAAAACAGTATATTAGTAGGAAAGGAAAAAATATTCAGGTTTAATTGATAGCTATTAAGACTTCTGACTCTTTACTTAAGAAAGATTAAAAAAAAGTCCATCTCAGTGGAATTTTCAGTTATTAATGAAGGTTTCCAAAATCTCCAGAGAGGGAAAGATGTTAAACACAAAAACTTAGAATGCAGACCCTAATTCTGTCACAAGCTGCTCACATTTCACATTACCTTCATGTGTGAGTCACAGTGGCGTTCCATTTTGAGAAGATGGCTGACACAGGCTGCTCAGGGAGGTGGTGGGGTCACCATCACTGGAGGTGTTCAACAGCTGTGGGGATGTAACACTGAGGAACGTGGTGAGTGGGCATGGTGGGGATGGGCTGACAGTTGGACTAGGCAATCTTAGAGGTCTTTTCCAATCTTAATGATTCTACAATTCTATGTAAAGTAGAACCACTTTGTCCACTGGAGGCATCTTATTGCATTAAACACTGATGGAATAGGTAGAACTTGGTGAAAAAATATTGATTCATGTTCATGGCCACTGGTGTATTTAGTGTAAGGACATACCGGTACTATTAGTGAAGGTATTTGTAAGATCTGATAGACATCTTACAAATAAAGAGCCAGTCTTTTCTCCTTTCACCTTTTTTGGGGGGTTAACTAGTAGCGAAGCAGTAGCATTTTGTGTGCACACACCTTGCACATTGCAGCGCTGTAGGAGAGGACAGCATGTGACTCCCCTAGGAGTAGGCAAAGAGTAACGAGTCTGTCCAAACAGGGCCACAACACAGTTGCACATAATTAAGTAGAATGCACGCTGAACACTTAATAAGGGCTGTCTGCCACTTATATCCAATTGAGAATTCAAGCAACCATGTTTTTTTCTCCTTACAGAGAGTTTACAGTGAGGAAGAGGAGGTTTTGTGTTATGTAAATATTGTGTTGGAGGGAAGGGTGCTGGATGGATGCTTTCTCTTTGTTCCTCCTTATCTCAGTTCTCCATCTCTGTGACCTGCAGTAGTCTTCAGCCAGTTTGAGGATTTGGAAAGTAAAAGAGAAGAACTAAAACGATGTAGCATTACATTAAACTGAAAATATGTGTGGCATATTGTTTCATAAGATGGCAATTGCAAAGTGATGGTTTTTGACAACAAATGTGGTTGTTCCCTTGAGAAAGAATAAATACATGTATTACTATGTAAAAACAAGCAGACAAACAAATAACAACAACAAAACAAGGTAAAAATTGATTATTTTCTTAAAGGGAGTGTGACACTGGTGGAATCCCAAGAACATGCTGCTGAGGTTTGCTGAGGAGAAAAATGATGTTACCTGGTAAAAGGTGAATCTTATTGCAAAAAGATGTGGAAGAGCTTTATGACAATGAACATAGAGCAAATAGGAAAAATAAATAAATAAATAAGTGGCAGGGGAATTTAAATACCAGTAAATGCAAAGTTCCATGCATGGAGAAAAAAAATATCCTAATTATACAGACAAGACGCTGAGTTCAAAATTAGTTACTGATCCTTCAAAAAAGTTTCTTAAAGTCATGGTTGTTAGCTTTATGAAAATGCTAGCTTAAAATGTTTAGCTGTGGCTGAAAATGAAACAAATAAGATTTTTAGGAATTACTAAGAAATGAATACAAAATAAATGGTATATAAATCATGCCTTCACATGCTGAATAATGAATGTTTTTGTGTCCTACTATCTGTAAAGAAATGTGGTCCAACCACAAAACTTCAAGGATTTCAAAAAAAGTGATCAGGATTGTAGTGAAGACCCTGTCTGTTGGAATGTTTAAATAGAGCTGGATTTTTTATCCAGAAAAATAGATTACTGAAGAAGAGTAGGCAGAGATCTATGAAAGCATGAAGGAAACAAATTGAAAGAATGGTTACTTCTCAAAATGGAAAAAAATGGAGTAACCAAATGAAAATATCAGGCAGCAACTGTCAAACAAACAGAAGGAAGGAACTCAAAGTCACATGACTTCAAGGCTATAAGTAATATATAGGTCCTAAACATGACAGGATAAATTCATAGAAGAAGCATTTCTGAAAGGCAACACAAGAATTGCAAGTCCCCAGTTTGAGGACTTTCTAAACCAGTCTGTGCCTAAAATCCCACTTTTAACAGTGAAGATAAAGCCTAGGGACTTCTCAGACTAAAGTACTTGAACTCACCATGAAAAAAAAAAAAAAAAGTTTTTTCACTAGGAGACTTACTTCTGTGGGGATGATTCAGACAGTTTTTTTTGTGGGAGGATCTGCAGACCAGCAGATGCTTCAAAGTTTTTGCCAAGCTTCAGCATGAGAGAGCTGCATGCCTGACACACCTGCCAGTCTGCCTAGAGGGCTACCTTCATATCCTATACACACAGCAGGCAGAATTCCATACAACTGCAAGGTGCAATGGTGTATTGGAGGACATTTGCCTCCATAGGGGCGTTTTATCTACTCTCTGAGCTCTCCTTTGCAGACAATCACAGAATCACAGAATAGTAGGCATTGGAAGGGACCTCTGTAGACCATCAAGTCCAATCCATTGCTAAAGCACATTCCCTACAGTAGGTGGCACAGGAAAGTATCCAGGTGGGTCTTGAACATCTCCAGATAAAGAGATTCCACAACCTCTCTGGACAGCTCGTCCAGAGCTCCATCACTCTCATAGTTAACAAAGTTCTTACTCATGTTTGTATGAAACTTCCTGTGCTCCAGAGAAATTTCTGCATGAAGCTGAGAGGTACGTTCCTGGAAGAGCACGCTTAGGCAAATTCAGAACACAGATTAGGAAAAAAAGTGAAACTGAGAAGAAATAAATGTCTGTGCTGTTCATAAGTCCTTCTCTGCTGCATGGTGCCACTGACCCCAGTGGTGGCCACTCTGAGCAAAGACTGTTTCCATGAAGAAATCCTTTAAGAGAAGGTGAGCAAGGACTGCAAGCAAGAGCAGCATTTCGGTGAACATAATGACTAGTTTTGAGGCAAAGACTTGAAGGCCAAAATCTGACAGGCTGTCAGGAACTGATTGCCATTTTTCATAAAGGGCACTATGCAAGTATAAGTGATTGATAGATTGATTGATTTATTTTGCTGAGGCTCCTTTGTAGTCTCCTGGGGGGATCTGTGGCCACACCTCTCTGCCTGAAAGCACTTGCTCTGCGTGCTGTTGCTTTTTTTTATATTTGTGGGTAATGAAAATTTGTTATAAGCCTTCCCTTTCATCTGTACATGGCAGGCTGTCACACAGAAACAAGCCATTCTGGAACCTTGCTTCCTTCCAAATTGCTAAATATTTTTCTTCAAATTGCTTCCCTAATGGGCTGGTATAATAGGAGCAGCATGCTCTCTGCCCACGCTGAAGATGCCAGAGCATTTGTCCAGTGCACATGTGTGTCGGGCACAATAAACTCATTGCCTGGCCTGGAGACAGTGCAGCACTGCTGCTTATCTAATCTATATTGCACGTTTCTTGGGCACAACCGTACATGCAATGGATATAGCCATATATGAACACAGATAGGTACTTTTCTTACCTTAGGAAAATGGGCCTCTTAGGGGACACAGCCAGCTACAGATCCCACTTTTGCAGAGAAGGAGGAATGGTTTAATTTCATAAGGTGAGACACAATGGCACGAGGAGGCTGCACAAGCACTGAATAATCCAAGCAAGCAGTGATAGAGCTGGGCTCGCTAATGGACCGGCCTGGCCAGTTTTTTATTGACTCCAGTTGCTGCTTTTTGGAGGGGCAGACACCAGCAGTCCCCAAGGTCAGCCATTCCATGTGCTCTGTGCTAAACTGTTGCTGACCCACTGCTTTATGAGCCTAAGTGCTTATCCAGGAACAGAAGTGAATAGGTTGTGTGTGATAAGAAAATAATTTGCCAAAACTGCAACAATAAAGAAGGCCTGATGGGATCTCTTATGGTATGAATAGCCTGGAGCAGCTGCAGATTTCTCTCTGCTTTCACAATTATTTTCATTTTTATAACAACTAGAAAGGGAGCATTGTCCACAGGCTCTTGCAGCCCTTATTTACATATACAAATCTACTATTTCCATATATACCTATATATGTATTTCACTTTGGCTTATCTTTGTGAATAAGGGACAAACAGCCCCCTCAGATGAGTGGCCTGTTGGCACACCAGTTAGGTCATTCATTCTTCCTGTTTCTTGCATGGGTGTCGCTCACACTGTGTCCAACAGGAACAGCCCCAGCAGTGCTGGATCTGGGGGCAGTCCCTGTGCCGTGTCCCTCTCTATTTCCCACCAGAACTGGGCTGAGAAATAATTTTCCCAGAGAGGACTCCCCGTGATACGAAAACCACAGCAGTCATATCCAGGGCTTCTACCAAAGGTACACCAGGACCAGGCTCCCTGCAAGGGTACCACGCACAGGGAACCCAGGTCTCTGAAGCTCTTCACAGAACATCTAAAACTGCCAGAGATGGACAAGCTCCTAAAAATAGAGTCCCCTTGCAGTTCGGATTCTACATAAGGAGAAGACCAGACTCTTGCCTTGAATGTGAAGGCAGGGTCAGCTATGCAGAGTTCAAAAAAGAGTTGTATGAAGAAAGACACAAAGAAATGACTCAGATTGTAGCCAACCGCCTTTCTGATTTCTCAAGAGGTCTCCAGTGAATCACAGTGAATGAGCCTTTTGTTGCCTTTGCTGTTTACAGGAGTAGCTGAAGTCAGAGAGAGTTCTCCTGTCTTAGTGCTGACAGCTACAGTATGGCAGGGCTGTTGTGCCTGAACAAATAATGATCAATCTCATTTCAGTTCATTTTACTAGAATCTAATTTTCACACAGCCCAGTGTGACCGCATCCCACTAATTTCCCACTTGGATATATTCTTAAAACGTAGAGACCAGTGGAAGATTCTGCAACTCCTGTTGGTGAAATAATAGTAATAATTTACATTTATTAAGTGTTGTTCTTCCCAAAGGACTGTCCAAATGCTTTCCAAAATTTGTGTGTTCAGGAATCCCCTCACCAAGTAAAAAATGCAGCTGCTTTAGTGGCACGTAGCAGCATTAGCACAACAGCTTAGAACTGGGAAAAAAAAAAAAAAAAAAAAAGGGCTTAATGTTTATATATCTCTGTGTTTTTTTTTTTTCTACAGAAATGCCCCGAAGACCCGAAAGGGACTGAGGTCCCTCCTGTCCTCAGTGAAGTAAGTCAAATGTTTATTGAATTGAGAGAACCAGGGAACAATAAATGGCAAAAAGCTCACTAAAGAAAGGGTAGGAAGAAGAAGTGAATAGATAAAGGCACACACAATGGCATACATTTAAGAGATAAGATAAAACTGTGGTATTGGAAGGGACCTGAAATATTATCCATTACAGTCCTTTGTCCTAAGGCAGGTTCATTTCTAGCTACTTAATCACTCATAAACATTTCTGTAATTTGTTCCTAATGATTGGTTATAGAGTTTTTACAGTCAGGCAACTTCTTACCCTGAACTCTTCACTTTGCATTTATGTGAACCTGAATGTTCTTCACTATAACACAAACCTCTTTCTACTTGTCCTATGCACAACAGAATCTGTGCAGGCTGTCATTTGCTGTTTTTGGTAACAGGAGACACATTAGTTTGTTGGTAGACTTCTGAATGAGGAGTTATGGTGTTTTTTTTAGCATCATCTTCGCAACAGATGCATGTCATGAGACAAGATCCCAAAGGGTGCACATCACAAAGGCAGGAAGGCAGTGGCCACATTATGGGGGACAGAGGAAAGAGTCCCAGTTGTCAGCAGCAGAGGCTTAGCTGAACCTTGTACTTAGGAAATACTATGCAGGCATAAGCAATAGTTACTGTAAGTAGTCTGGAGAAGGGGTCTGAATAACCAAAAGGTTAATGACATTATAAACAGGTAGATGAAAAACCAGACAGGTCTGGGAGGAGAAAATAAGTAGCTCCATGCTAATGAACCAATGCCAGCTGCACTTCCATCAGGAGACTGCTGATACTGGTGAAATACGGGGCTGGAAGGAGCAAAGGTATCCTGCAGATAACAATTTGTGAGCGTTCAGAAAGAATATCTGTATTGATCTGGGGCTCCAGCTCACAAATGTGAACAGATATAGAAGGCTAAAAATCATTTTTTTTTCTCTGTTATTTTCTCCAGCAAGAAAAGCAGTTTTAGGTGTTAATGTCTTCTCTGCCAAGTCTCCTGCACTCCATCTTCTCTGACCCAATTTGAAGCACTGCTGGTTAGCCAGGGACAACGGGGCTTTCCTGTTCTTCATTCATGAGACACTCTGACAGGGTGCAACTAATGGTGTACAACAGAATGCGGTTCTGTAGTGTTTCTCCAGAGGTTTATTAGAAAGACTGAGTAGATGTCATTAGGAATTTTCACAAGTTTTTTAAAAATTTTCCTTCCCTTCCCTTCCCTTCCCTTCCCTTCCCTTCCCTTCCCTTCCCTTCCCTTCCCTTCCCTTCCCTTCCCTTCCCTTCCCTTCCCTTCCCTTCCCTTCCCTTCCCTTCCCTTCCCTTCCCTTTCCTTCTTCCCTGTGGGACTGCAGGGTGCTTTGCATTTTAGACAGGCAGTTCTTATGGGGCCTCATCTCAAGGCCAAAGTGCATCCCAACACCCCAACCTCCTCCTCAGAGACTACAGAGACACACAATAAAACTGAACTCTGAGCTGACCTATGTCCCATCCACGTCTTTTGCACTTCCTTAATGACAGTACTTAGCAAGGCAGATGTGAGATTCACCTCTGCAGACCCAGATCCACTTGTTTAAGTAGAATATTTTTTTGTTTATGCTGCAGGCTAAACAACTAGGTTTACCTAGGGTCTCTTGTTAAAATGAGCCATCTGTGGCAGCTGTGGTAATTATACCCACACTACTGTACCTTTCATGCAGAGCTCTTAGATTTGTGTTGAGACTTTGAAAACAAGAGGAACAACAGCACAAAGGGAAAGAAAATATCTCCTTAGTGGAATCTGTCATGAGATCCTCCCTTCCTTCATTTGCAACTTTTCCCTGGATTAACCACAATCCCCAAGTTACTTGATGGTAAGTAATTCCCTGCAATGAAGGGCTATGTAACAATCTGAGGGCATGACCAGATGCCAGTCTGATGCAGGTATTTCTCATCAGTAAATGGTTGCCCATGCTGTGCTTTGGTGAGATCAGTAAATGCAGTATTTGCATTTCTCCCAGTGCCACAAAGCTCTCCCAAGAGTCAGTCCTTTCTTCAGTTTGGATTCCTGCACCCATTCCAAATGACTCTGCCAGTGCAACTGCTGTGCTAGCTGCAGGGAATTTTGCTCCCCCCATCCCCAGAGTCATCAGACTGCTCTGAAAGTTAAGCAGCAGAAATCCTTCTGGATCAATGTCTGGGTATTTCCTCCTCTCTTGTGAGCTGAGCAGACCTCCTTGGGGAGGATGACACCTTCAAAATCTGTTGACACTCCAGTACAAGCAGAGAGATAGTAGCACTGATAGGCAGTCAAAGTTCTGCATGGCATGTGATAAATCTCTCAAATTTTCCTTCTTTAAGAGATCTCCATTTAAACCACACACAGTTTTCACACAGTAGTGACTGAACGGTGGAGAATTTGAAAACCTACAATAGTGGCTGATGCCTTGAAGGAAATACTGAGACTTTAAAATTCCAAGCTGTTGCAAATACTGCCAACCATAATGATTTTCATCTCTAATCTTGTCTTTACCTAAACATAAATTTGAACACGTGGAAATAAGAAAAAAAAGACTGTGGGAATTAATATTGTTATCATCTGGAACAGACAATGGCAAAAGCAGCCATTTTATTATCACATTCTATATTTCTCCTATTTTGTATTTTGTATTTTTCACTGTGGATTTTCATAGGCTGTGGGAACGGTTCAGCCATGAGAGTAAGTCAAGTTAGCATGGCCAGGAAAGCACTGCTGTGGCAGAATGTCTGCCTGAGTCATAGGGACATCAGACTGGTGCAAGGTTCACAGCCCTCACTGATACCCTAAATGGGTACAGGTGAACCAGAAAAGTGCTATCTCCAGAGCAGAGAAGAGTCTTCTCATCCTCCTTAGCCCCTGAGCAGTTTACAGACCACTAGTGTTTGCAGTACCAGGATATGATTTAGAGCTCCCATTTACAGGACCAGTCATCTAATGAGGATCTGCTCCTTTCAGTTCAAGAGCAACTCAAGTCCATCATGTCTGTTGTCTAAAAAGTCATGGATAAATAGTCCAATAAAAAACAGTATGAAGTAATTTCCTGCACAAACTCACTGCACCTTGGTCTTTACAACAAGCTCAGATTTCTTGTGTGGGCTCAGATTTTAGCGAAGAATTACAGTATATTGCTTTCCATGAGAAGAATTTCCCACTTAACGGATCTCAGGACTCTATTAGACCCTTGGCTAATGGAAAACCATAAACCATCCCAGAGCTTTCTAGAACTCCATGGAGAGATGGTAGTGCAGATATTTAGCCTCTTCAAGGGCCAGGGACTGACAGAGGACTCCTTAAAAGAATGCCAAGCTAATAGAAGTTTCAAAACATTTCCTAAAGAACATATGATTGTATTAATACAAGCATGATTTGATGGCAGAATTAACTCTTCTTCAGTGGTGCTCCCCTCTTTCACTTTGCGTGGTCATATCTGCCAACAGACTAGGGGTTGTTTTTTTTTGTTTTGTTTTGGTTTTTTTTTGCTGAGCATGGGTTTTTATGTCACCTTTGCGTCTTCACAGCCAAGTCAGTTTGGCTGCTAACTTGGCTGGTAGCAGCTGGAAGGCTGTACACCTTGTTGCATGTGGTCCCAACAGTGTGCAAAGCAGCTGGACCCAGATGGTGCTCTGGCCACCCCCATTCTTGTCCCTGTCTCACCCTCTACACCACGGACAGTTGAAAGTTTGGCTCAGACCTATCATGCTCCTCCTCTGCCACTTGGGAGCTCTCCAGTCACTGGCTCTACACAATTCTGCATTGGCATGCAATGATGGCAGGCTCCTATCAGCCATTTACATATCTATACCCTGTCCGCAAGTCAGAGTAGAACAGAGGAATGGGTCCTGCTACCGCTACAATGTCTCACCAGGCTGATACCACACATTTCAATTTACCATAGGCATGGCAGAGCCGTGCATCATTTTTCACTATAGCGTACATATGCCATCTAATGTTGGAGAGGCCCTGTCTGCTGGTGTCTGCTGCTTTTTTGAGTGGCTGCTTGTAAGCCTTTTTCATTTTAATATTTCTTAACTCATCCCCTCCTAAAACAAACTCAGATTCATTCATTAAAATTAAGGCACTAAGATTCCATAGAGACAAACTCCGGAGAGGGCTGATAAATTACACAAATAAGCTGTATTTATAATACCTCTGATGCCTCCAAATAGGCATTTTATAGAAGAGAAGCTCCAGCAAACTGATAAATCTATTCTCTGATACTGCAGCTAAGCTGCATTTCAATACTTGAAACCATCTGTTTGATACAGGCATACACTTAGCATATTATGAATACCCTAGCACATAGGTACCTCAGCATAGCACGTCCCTTCATTTTCTTATAACCAGTGATTATAGCCCAGGCACAGAGAAACATGTAGCGGGCTGAGAAGGAGGGAGGAGAAGAAACATATAAAGAAGATGGATTTTTTTTCCCTAATCTGTGCGAGTCTGACAGAGCATATGAAGATCTGTAAGCCACAGAGAGCCAGTGAGACAGAGACAGACAAAATTATTTCCATTGCTGGTTCTTGCAGTCTGGAGCAGTGGCTGCCTTATTCGCAGGACTTTTTTTCCCCAGACGCCCACCCAAGCACCATTCAGCTACATTTATTATTCTGTCAAATACAATGTGCAATAAAGAGCCAGTCTCCCCAATGATGGGTACCTGTGTTCATAGCGCCACAGTGAAACACATAAATCATATGTGAAGGGCAAGACACGTGTGCTTTCTGTTTCTTGTATCACCTTTTATTATCTTAGGACTGAAAAGTTAATAACCCAGTGGGTAATCATGCCATTATCAGTTTACATTGTAGTAAAGCCCATTCAAATGATGATTACATATGTTAATGAGTATCGTTATAATGCACTACACAGTACATTACCTTCAATAAATATAATTGTTTATGCGCTTTAATGAGGGGATATAATGCCCCCAAAACTAATGGCATTGACTGAATTGTGATTTATTGCTGGAAAACTTTGCCATTAAGGAAGGAAATCTTACAAACCTTTCATGTTTGTTTATCTAACTTTTTTCCTTCTTCAAGAGCTGCCACTCACCTCTCCCTCCTTCTGCTTGTAAGGAGCAAGGAGCTGTAAGACACTTCAGCTTGTTCCTTGTCAGTGCCTTTCTCCACCTGAAGAAGCAGGAGGTGGGTTCATTTAGAAGGTCTAATGAAGATCATTATGTTTACCCCTTAGAAAGGCTTAATGTGTTTTCTGGCAACAAAACTGATAACACGTCAGAATTTTGGCTGCAAATCAAGCAACGGGAAGTAAAAATGTTGGTTGTTAAACTGCAGACTAGGAACAGAAAATGAGCTTAAAGATGATATTTTGGCCAATGACCCTTTGTCTAGCTATAGAATAGTCAGAGAATAGTTGGCTCTGCCGTGCCTTCAAAGCCTTCCAGCTGCGAACGAAGAAAACTAGAGGTGAAATGCCACCTGATCTCTTCAATCTCTAGGTGCTTTCCTTTCCAGAGGAGTGAGATAAAACCTTTCTTTGTGGACTCAATAAGAAATGACAAAGAGGCAGAGAATGCTAAACCAGGCAGCGCTGTGTAACCAGCTGAGGGTGCAGTAGGCTGAGCGAGATGAGCTATCAGCAACTAAACTGCACAAGACTGGAGTTTCCTCTTTAATTTCCCTCCACTTGGTTTCCTTCCTGAATGGCACCGCTGTGACATTTCCATTACCGGTGAAAAGTAGTGCGCTTTGTGCAGTAGTCTCTTCTCCTATTGAAGTCAGTGGCGAAAACTCCCATTGATTTCAGCAGCAGAAGCAGCTAGCTAGCTGCAGGGGGACGGTTGCTTCTGCAGAGAATTTACATGCAGTATGTCCTAATTTTGCTCTCTCATCAGTGCCATAAATTTTAAAAAAAGTTTCCCCGAGTCTTAAAGAATAAATAAAATACTGAAATTTAGAACAAATAATAACAGGAATTCCTCTAAATGCTATTAAAATTCAGATGTAACAGCAAGGAATATGAGAAAGCTGTGTTTGAAAGATCGCTATAAACTTAAGTTGTTTCTTAAGGTATATTCCTAAATATGTGTACTTACAGTAATTACTTGAGAAACTTTCCAAGGATCACAGTCATGTTCCAACTAGTTTGAAAGTCAGTAGTGTAGAAAAACTTTGACATTGAGATGCAATTTGTGGTAAGATCTAATTAATTTTTTTGCTCCTAAGAATAATTTATTATTTACACTTCTTATTATATATGTATTTTAGCTTCATTAGTCTGCAATGCTGGAAAAAATTATACCTTCAAGTCCTATTTATCAAATTAATGGTGCAATTTCATAGTGACACATTCCACATTCATTAAACCAAGTACAGTAAAAATGCATTTAAATTAGATTAGTGTGATGTAATAACGATTCCAGTGTACATGGTGATATTCTAGTAGTAAAGAAACACCCAGATCAAGTTGAAAGCAACTTTGAGATAATTCTTCAAAATTGATTTTGGCACCAGTTTAAGCGAAGGAATGAGGACTAATGCCTCTCCCCTATTGCTCTCCCTGTGTGAGAGGCCCTGGATGTAATCAAGGAAAACGAGCGGCATGGTCCTCTGCAGCCACTGTGGTGAAGGAGCCTGTGCATGCTCTACAGAAGATAACACAAGCCCCTTGAAATCCTGGCTCTCCAGGTTGGTTTATTTACTACAGAGGGTAGCAAAGACTCGCATATCTGTGCAGTTAGCCACCTGCATGTGCAGGCACAGCCATCTGGATTGGAGACTTCTTGAAGGTATCACCCCCAGATTACTGCTCTTTGGCAGTGTGTGCATTCTCTGTATTGCAGGGGCTGGGTGAACTTTGCTCCCTTTCTACCAACTTTATCTATCCCAAGGATCCCATCTGCCTACAGTCCAAAAGCTCTGTCTGAGGCTTCAAACTCTCAACACACTGATCCTCCTCTTGTGGTCTCTGCAGCCCAGAAGAGGAATAGTTTCAGTTGGCTGACACTGAACCCCGCACTGTTGCAATATCACATTAAGGAAGCAAATTAAATCTGAATAGCTCTTTAATAAAAAAAAAAATCATTCTTCAGAATATCCATAGGGAGTTGTGTATTGTATGTATCCGTCTTTCAGACTATAAGCCTTCAGGGCAGTGACTGTCTTTATTTCTGAAACACATACAGTATTAAAACACCATTGGCACTTAATAAATCAGCAAAACTACAATCATTACATAGGTCTCTCAGTGAGCCACTAGTTACCTTATCAGATTAATGAAAGAACACCCTTTACATTTTGGCATGTAGCTTGCAATGGGCATGCAGTGTGAGGGCAGGCTGGGACCCTCAGATTATGGAGGATGCTCACCAAAGTAGCCTGGGACCATTGCAGGGATTGCTGCAGAGTTATAGAATCATCACATCATTATGGTTGGAAAAGACTAATAAATTCATCTAATCAAACCTTTGACCCATCCCATTGTGCCCACTATGTCCCTCAGAGCCACACCCACATAGTTCTTGAACATCTCCAGGGACAGTGACTCCACCACCTCCCTGGGCAGCCTGTACTACTGCCTCACCACTACTTCTGAGTATTTTTCAAAATATCCAACCTGAACCTCCCCTGGTACAACTTAAGGCTATTACTTCTCTCCTATGAATCTTTGTCATGCTCTTCTGTCCTGACCTACAGGTACAGTCCCACCAGGAGATATAAGGTCTTTCTCTATCCTATCAGCTAGAGCCTCTTGAACTAAAGTGCAAAGAAAGGTGGAAAGATGTAGGCAGGACTGATAGTTTAGAAGATGTCGTGTTATCAGGAATTATCAAATCTTTACACTTTGTTGGCACGGAGTCATACCAGCCAGACCTGATACAATCTAAAAGGCAGGGACCCGTGGTCACTTCAGAGAGGACTGAACTTGCAGCAGATGTAGAAAAGGGCTAGAGATGAGTTGCACTAGTTTTAAATAAAGGAAAAGGGAAGTGGTAACAGAGTAGGAAATTAAGAATCTTCTTCATTGAATTGTATGTGCGTTAACAGCACAGGAACTGCTGCATTTTCAAAGTACTACATCAGCCTTTTATAAACCCAAATGTAATTTACAGACATAGGCGTAGAAGAACCCTTGCCAAAAAGAAAAGGTTTCTGAAAAATTTCCTTGAGAGATCTGCTAAAAAGGTGGGTTAAACCACTGTGCACAAGTTCATGTATTAATGTAAACAATTAAGCTTGATTAAAAATAAATCAGTTTTGCCTATGGACTTAATGACCTCGAATTTCTGAGGGCTGCTTTTCCCATCCTAAGGGCCAGAGCTCCGTGTCCTTTTGACTTCAGTTTCTCAACCTGTCATCCCCAAGCATATCCTTTCTTCCCCAATTCCCCGTCCCGTTCTTCCAGTGGAGATAGGCTTATTTAAACAATTAAATCTATCTGCCCCTACTGTCTTCTGCAGAAACGAGGAGCAAGATATATCCAAGTCACCCTGAGCTCTCAGAGACAAGGAGAGAAAACCAAACAAAATGACTGCTAAATAATAATAGTAATAAATTGATGCTAAACTGAAATTTGCATTAGTTCATCTATCTCAATTGAAGATTTCTGCTACCATGCACCATATGGTGTGATGTGAGGCTATAAATACACTACTCTCCCAGACCCATTTCTAATGGCATTTCCCATCAGTAAACAGGTGCCCCTGGCTTCTCATGTGCCTCTGATCTCAGAAAACTTGGGTGGGTACCTCTGTGCATCTACGGGAAGTAAATTCCACTTGTCAGAGATGGGTTTTTTGTGAAGTGTGCATGGCAGCAGATACCCATATTACAGTGACCAGCTGTGGCAGCTTCATTCCTCACTGCTTTCCATCTTCATGCCCATCAGCAAAGATGACCCATGCCCCAAGGCTCCCTCTGTGTGAATCCTCCTCCATGATCTTGTCATATTGAGAGCCTCAGGATTTCCATGACAGGGCTGAGTAGGTGTTTGCTCCTGACTGCTCTTATGTTATTTACTCTCTGTAGGGCTAATAAAAAGGGAGTAGCCAATACACCCCACAGGGGAAAGGTTTTGCCTCAGGGAAGAAGCTGAGAAATATGTCAAGAAGCGTGAACACCATCTGGAAAACCTGGAAAGCACTTGCAATGGGCTTAACGAGGTCCTTGGGCTCTACCTTTTTCAGTGACAAATCACTCTTCTGTAGGACCCTAGGCATGGGGATGGAACACTACACCATACTGCAGGCTGTTGCAGACTGTTCATGCCCTCTCTGTATTCGTTTAATGGGCTGGAGTTTGGTTAGTGGTCCCCACTCACAGAGAAGAAAAGGGAAGCATTGTTGGTAGTACTGGGATGTACATTATGAGGCTAACCTCATGCCTTTTGCATTGCAAAGGCATGAGCAGCCCATTACCTTAAACTGGGGACAAGAGCTCAGTCTATTCATGTCAGGTGGTCATGTTTTCAAATCCATTGCAATGGTTCAAGTATATCCAAAAGGTCAATATATTGTTTATATCACATCAGTGATGCTAGGGGGAATAACAACCTTCAGTAAATCCTATTATTTTCACAACTATACTAATAACATGAGAAACTATAGATATAATAAAAGTTTATATCTATAGTTGCTCTGCAGACACCTCCTCTGGTATGGTATAAATATAATATATGAGACTTGGTGGTGTAATACAGTTTTTATTTCAATTTTTTAGGGATGGCCATGCACATCCATAACTCATGAAAATAAAAAGTGTATTACACTGCCAACTGTTACATATTCCCTAGTAAAGCAAAAATGGCAAGATAAATTTTATTTTTCTCTTCTCCCGACCAACAAAGTGTCTGGTTGATATGGTGATAATGAAATGTTAGAATAAATATTCTCTATCTGAACAGTTTCTATGTCATACCCATGTCTGTCCTGTCTGTTTGTCAGTCCTGTCTATCTGTCAAATGGTAGCTGCATTATATTTTCCCTGCATGTTGGCCTTGGTTTTAATTTTATGCTTCTCTACTTGCTGCTATTATCCTTAGGAGCGAAGGGAAGAGAGATTGCCTCTTCCCTTGCCCTGCTCTTATATTTCCTCAGGCACATTCTCTTTGGGTCTTAAGAGCTCTAACATCTGTTTGGGACATGTGTCTTGGCTTGGTAGCATAGGCAGGACTTCTTAAAGACGGGCAAACAGTGTAAATGAAGGAATATTCCAGCTGTGTGTGATGCGTAAGTGGAATAAGAGGTGAAAGATCTTATGATTCATAGGTAGGGATGGGGAAAGAATTAGAAACTTGAGTGCAGTAGGCTAAGACTCCTATATGTAAGAGAAATTGAACAAGTGTGTCACCTCCCATACTAAAAAAAAAGGAAAAAGTGAGAAAATCCTGTTTTATAAAGATAGCATTATAATACAGTCAGTTCTTTATCCACAAGGCAATGAATCAGATGGTAAATTAACTGTGCCAGGCTTGTAGGGACACCCACAGAGTCACCGTGAGGAGCAAGAGCAGCCCCAGGAGCAGCAGGGGTGGCCTGTGGCAGCAGGGCTGGGTTTGGGCCATCCAAGCCAAGAGTTGGCTGTGAGCAGGGCTGCTACTGGCCAAGCTGAACCACCTCCTGCAGGGCTTGCTATGGTAGCTCTGCCTTCTCCCATCTGGGAAAAGGGTAAGGGGGCCTCATTCAAGTTTTAACCACCAGCCCTGCATCAGAGGATACATAATATCCGAGCCCCCACAGAGCGGGCCCTGACCTCTCTTCAAGGCTGGAGAAGGAGCACGAAACCTTAATCCCTGAGAATGTCCCCTTGGTGACGCTGGTACCAACCGCCATTTTCTCCCAGCATATCTAATTGATTAACATAATCAAATTGAATCAGGCAAATGTTCCCAACAGGCATTCGGATTGAAGTTTGTTACTTCTGTGTTGGATATGAAGTAACCTGACACTTGTAGGGTTTAGACGAGGGTGTGGGTCGGAAACATACACTTACCGACTTTCTCCTACAAATTTCATATCTTTGGTCCTCTCCCCTCCCCTCCTCTCCACGCACGTATATGCTACAAATGCACAAATACCCAGACAAAGAGAGAAGCATGCAGAAGATGAGGAAAAAGCAGGGTTTGACGCAGCCCGGCTGACAATACAATTTTTATTACACCCCCAGCATACTAATAACAGACCACTGCACAGGTGGGAAAGAGGTGCTTGAGGGCCAGTGAGCAGAGAATTGTATCAATGTGTCACAATTACAGAAACACCTGTGCTAAATAACTCTGAGCGCTGATCCACTGTGAAGAGTCAGTGCTCAGTAGCCCTCAAAATTTCTCATTTCTTATCTGCAGTGGGGTGGTCTTGTAGTTGAGCAGTAGTTGCACAGAATTTCCTAAATGTTTTTCTTTCTTATCCCTGAGGATGCCTGTCGCACAGACGCACAGTCCCTAAATTGCCACCTTTCCTGTCTCTGTGTTTTTCTTTTCATTTCTGTTCTTCCTGTACGGTGAAAGACATTAGAGACAGAGTGATAAAAACACATCATAAAACAGCATCACTTGGGAGATCTGTGCCTTGGAAACACTGGGACAAAGTCTGCACTCAAAAAAACTTTCCATTGATGAGGGTGGGTTATGCCTTGTGACAAAAGGCAAAGGGCTCCTTAAAACTACTTGCCTAATTAAGGGCCTGGTTCAGCTAGAGTGCCTAATTTAAAACAGATGACTCAGTGTTGATGGTGATGCACTTTAAGTTGGGTACCTGCCTAAGTACTTGGCTGAACGGAGGCCCAAGCGATGTATCTTTAAATGAAATAGCATTGGAATACAACAACCTTCCTAACCACTATATATAATTGAACAAAATATCAAATTGCTGAAAAAGGTGCTGCACTTACAGTGAAAAATAATAAATAAATGTCTTACAGATTGCCAACGTGACAGGCTACAGCAGAACAGAATTCAGCTCCCATTTGAATTCATGGGAAAGCAGGGACTTTTGAAACTGCTAAGTTAACCAAAAATATATATTGTTAAAGCCAACGAATTTATTTTTCTGTTTGAAAGTCCCTGTTTTGCTATACAGGGGAATGGGATCTGAATTCTCTGACTCTTCAGCATCATAAAATCTGGAGTGCCTGCTTGGGGAGGTGTCAGGAAAATATTGGTTCCCATTCTAGGCTCACATTATATTTACACTGTGGCTCTCCGAAATACTAAAGCAGTAAGAGATATTATAATTAACCTCTTCAATTTTTCCCTTAAGAAGTATCTGGTTCAATGAACTGTCAATCAGCTCTCCCACTCTCTATTAGAATGGGTGTGATTGTGCTGACCTGATAAATTAGTTCAAGTGAAAGAGGGGTGGCAATAAAAGGCTATGGATAGTAAACAAAGGTAAATATTAAGTGCGTTTTACATAAGCACAAATTTGCAAAGGCTCTGCATCTGCTTTCAGTTACATTAGCCTTCTCTTTCTGTGCCCCTACTTCTAATGATGCATATGGTTGTTGGTGTCACCTCATGCCCACTCCTGTTTCATGGGAGCTGTTTAGAACACTGGAATTGATCTGCAGACATGTAAACGTGACATTTGAAGGCATGAAGGTTTGTTATTATTGCTGTTGTGACAAACCTGCACTAAAAATGAGATTAGTGACCAAATCCATTCAGTAAATGCTAAAAAGGTCTGAACTGTGCACTAATCCTGTGCCACAGCTCCATGTTTGAAACGTTATCCCTTCACCTTAGGATTTCAACTTTTATAAATGTAGGTCTGCCTACAGTCCCCAGTGCTGCAACTGACTGCATTATTTATTATTTATCATTATTAATTATCATAATGTATTATTTATGCCATGCAATAGGTATGCACAGCATTTTGCCAAGAAACCACCCTCACTCTCACATTTATTAATTTCTAGAATACTGCTACACTGTTTGATTTGGAAGTGAATCAAAAATATCTAGATATTAAAACGAGTGATTCTGAAAAGCTTCAAAAGGTCTCTTGTTGTCAGCTGTGAGAGTCAGGTAGCATTTCAGGATTCTTTTCAAGGTTGACATTCTCCTTTCCAAAGCTGCACACTAATCCACCAGAAGGAGCTGTGCAGCCTTAGGGCTCAGCCTAGTGCTCCAGAACCACTCTCCTGACCTCCCCCCTGGAGCCACAGCTCAAAAACCAGCATCTGGGCTGCAGTCGAGGGTCACTTGTTGGGCTTGGAATTAGCTGACAATGGGCAGTCACTTCCTGCCATTACGACTTCCCTTAGGTTTTATTGTTTGCTAACTTGTGCCCGATATTTCTTAACAAGAAGAAGGTCCACTATATTGGATTCTGTACACATATGCAGTAAGAATAGTGGGCCTGAAGGGTTTACAACATTTGTAAAGATTAATATTAAAAGAACTATAAATCGATAAAACAAACAAAAGCCTCCAGTAAGGCTGGATTTTCAAAACTGCTTTGGTCCTGTGATATACCTACATTCCTAAAGCACTTTTGATAGTCTCATATTACAGCTACAATAGACGTTACCTATAAATTTACTTATGGCTAATAAGGCTTCATCATGGCCACAGGTGATGTCTCAAAAGATCTCAAAAAATCCTGAGCCAAATGTGAGCCAAATGTAGGTTGAGAGGACAGCCCTAGAGGTCCAGTGCCTGCAAAGCTTGCCCTTTTTATTTATTATTTCACAGCTGTGCTACTTAACAAATCATTTTTTAAGTAAGCAAAACACAGTTGTACATACAGTCCATTTCTGTTCCAAGGAGCTCACTAAACACAAGGCTGTAGCAACCTACTGAAACAAATGATTGGAGCCAATGACGCACACATACAAAACTGTACTGAACTTTTACCGATACAAGAAAGAAGTAATCAGCTGTATTCACCAGTGGAAATCAACATCAGTATCAAAAATAAATGTACTCCTTCTAATGTTTAATAGAGTTTTACTGGTATGACCTTTCAGATAAACCTTCATTTTATGTTTTCCAGTTTAATGTATTAATGGTAATAAAGACCACTCATGAGCCAATGGTAGAGCCTTCATACTTTCTGCACTTCTTCATCTGACATCTACTCCAAGACACAGAGCTAGGACCAAGTTCTGCAATGACACACCTCCAGAGTGGAGACCCAGCAACCCTCCAGCAGTGTGTACACTGAGTGTGAAGGCTGCATCACTCATTAGGGCTGGGAAAAACAGGGGGGCAGCACACCTCAGTGCTGCCATGTACAGATACCTCCTCCTGGGCAGAATGGAGAGGGATAACAGGTAGAAGGATTTTCTACTTATGGTGGATACCAGAGGAAAGTTATTACCTCCTGAGCTGTGATGGCTCTATGTCATCAGCTTTTGAAAAAAAAAAAATAAATTAGTATTTCAACGCAGTACTGACTTCAGTCTTTGTAAAAGTGATGCGACAAATTCCCCCTTTCCTTTTCCTGGTGCAATTTAGGGACAGTTCTTCCAAAATCAGTAGCATTACAAAGATGTAAAGATGGTCAAAGTAGGAGAGCAGCTCAGTGATAATGCAATCTCTCCAAGAGCTTGGCAGTTCATTCTCTAGCTCCAGTAATGAAAACACGGGGATGTGTTAAAGCAGCAGGGGGCCTTAAACGTCTTTATCATCTGAGATCAAATCTTAATAGAAGGAGTGACTGATGAACACCTCCCTTCCCATTCTCCCATATAAAAAGATCACCTCCTCTTCCACTTCCTATTACATATCTTCCCTTTGGCAAAGCAATAGCAATTACAGGAATATTAGGGAAGTAATTAATGTATTTTAGCTGTCTTTTAATGAAATTCTGTTGATGGGGAAAAAGGAGAAGAGCCAATAAAATATAACCTGTTATCTCTATCACATGCCATAGTTTGGAAACCTGCATATTGGAAGTGAGAAAATAATCTGCACCCATTTAACACTATCCGGTTAACCTGTCCCATATATTGTCAGCTGCATAATATGATGTGAAGGTTTCACACTTGCAAAATAAAACTGGTTCTCTATTTAGAGATTTAGCAAGAGAAATGAAGCAATTTCTGTTAACATTACAGCTACATGAACTTATATTGATTTCTTGGAGACTCCTTCAAACTTCCCTCTTGCACCTTTTGTTCTGTGCCGGTCCCATTGGAAATGCTTAGGTCCATTCACCTGCCTGCAGAGATCTTACCTTATAACACCCTGCCAAAAGGTGAACAAAAGATAGTCAGTTAGGTGGACAGTTCACCTCACTCTCCCACACGAGTATGTCAGAGCAGACTTCTGACTGCACCAGTGCTACCATTTGTATCATTTATAACTCAGAATTTATTATTTATTATCCTCTGGCAAAGGAGAAGGACTTCTTTCCAACGATTTCTTTCACTTTTTCTTTAAGTGCCTGTATCACCCCAGGTCTGTTGACCCATGATCTATTATCTTAATGTTTGTACTGAAGCATTTTTGTGGTATCGCCACTTCCTTCTGCAGAAGTTCTACCAGAGCCAATGGATTCCTGTACTTTCACATTTTCCAAGGTCAGCACGTGGTGATCTAGATTCATGTTTCCCTAAACCTGTTTATATCTTAGAAATATGTCCCTATCCACTGTTTGAATGCTGCCTTGAGCCATACCTCCTCTCACAAGCATATTTTGGTGTTGTGCTGTGATTAAACCTCTGCATTGCTCTACCAGTTGCTCAGCAGCATGTGACATTTTTCCCTTTTCCCCAGCATATTGTCTAAGGAAGCGCTAACGACTCACGTTTATTCATTTATTGTCAGCAGCATGCTTTTGCCTCTGGCATCCAAAATATATAGACTGTATGTAACCAGCACTTGGTCATACTTCTAGTAACATTCCTTATCAGTGTTGATAGAAATATCTTACAGCTGTTACAAAATACACCTGGCATCTAATTGGTCATCAGTCTGATAGCATAGCTGCTAACGTCTACGTTCTGCCAGACATGGTAATTGAGTCTCCAGATCTGTTAATAACTTGTTGGTAGACAGTCTTCTCTCCACTAGGCAGCTCTATGCCCGTAAGTCTCTACAAGTATTTTTTTTCCCACTTTTGAGAGTTGTGACTTTCAGACATTACATAATTATTTCTAGTTTTCCTGCTACTCACAGGCTGAATATGACTTCCTAATGCAATGTTTATGCTGGATTACATGGACAATACCTGCTTGGTGTCTGTTCTCTAGGAGCTGTGAACATCAGGATCAAGTAAGTTACTAGCGTTACCTTTATTTTCATCTTTATTTATCTCCTTATTAACATATTTGCCACATCTACAGCATTTTTTTTTGCAGTGAACATTAAGTTGATATCATGGTTTCTCTTCCTTCATCCTGTTCATATTTTTTTCCAAACTGTAGAGGGGATGTATGGGGACTGCCAAGTTACAGCCTGAACCATTGATTGAACACTTGAAGGAATGTCCCAGTCAGTCCTGGGAGCACAGGTGAAGGCACCCCTGAGTGACTGGAAGAGGTGGAGCCAGACTCAACTCCTCTTAGCCCCTCCCCCCTTCTTTCTCTTCCCTCCCCCCCCCTTTAAGGGCTGACTGCCACTGAGGAAGGATCTCTTGTTGGAGGTCCTTCCTTCTGGTAATTCTTTCCACGTGAGCCTAGATCCTTGAAGACAGGTGAGCATTCATTTTCCTTCATTCTGTAGCATCACCTTGGTTGCACTGGTCCTTCTGTCTTTACAGGTGGTATACGCCTTCCTGAAGTAAAACTTCTTTACTTAGTTTTAGGTATTTTCTTTCTCACTTTCTAGGTCTGAACAGTATGTTAAGATCCACTTTGTGAGAAGAAAACAAACCCAGCAAAATGATACCTTACTGTTCCTGAGGAAGATGCTCAAAACAGAGCCAGTGAGCTGTAGTGTAGAAGTTCCACTTTCCTCCCTTTGACTATAAAGGGTTCTGACATAACCAGAGGTACATCTTCAATGTAAGTACTGAAAGTTATGTGGGATGAATTCCACTCCTGCAGCATCTGAAAGAGTAGACTCCCTCAGATCTTCTCTGCAAAGGCAGAGTTTGGTTTTACTTCCTCCCATTTAAGTTTCCAGTTTCACAATGATACCTGTTTATACTGCAGCATCTATAGTGAAACAAAACTACAAACTTGAAAAACATTGAGTCTTCTTTGATCTTGGAAATTCCTGCGTGATGCCCACTAGACCAAATGTTGTGTGAACATGGCTTTACCTTTTTCATTCCTAGCTGTGTGTACTGAGAATGCTGCTCGAGATCTTATGGGGGAAAATAAAAGTGTATTTTTTTTTTTTTTCACAAGGAAATGTCAACACAGATTAGCAGATTGGATTTATTCTGAAGATAGCTACAGTCAAAGACAAACATAAGTGGGATGTATAGAATAAAAAATAAAAAAATCAAAACTTGCTTAGTAGTGGTATTTTCCTTTGTATCTCAATAAGAAAGTATGTCAAGTACTGTAGGTGCTTTCTTCCTTTTTCTCATCAGCACAAAATGAAAATGGCCCACAGCACAAATTAAGAAGTGGAAGTTCTTGAAGGGACAGTGCTTAAATGCTGCTGTTGGCATTAGTTCATAAAACTGTCACTAGGCAAGAGTGACTCAGCTGTGTAGTGCATCAGCATCCTCATTAGTGTGGGACAGATTTCCCCTGGCCAGCTGTCCGGCAGCAAACTCTCTCTGGATGCATTGCTGCACAGGTCTCAGTGACTGCATGGGGTGGTTGAGTCCTCCCAAAGGAAAGGTTCTTTCTTCAGAGTCTGAGCTTTGTGGCACTCTGAAGGTATTAAACAGAAATTTCTAGGTAAGTGAGCTACTCTTTATATTACTTTTCTGCATTTACCTGCCCAGCCCTCTCTGAAATCTCCCACCAAGACCAGCAGTACTGTGGGAGCCCTCTTAATACAGAGCTCACATCCAGCTGGTAAAAAGCAAGAACAAATTTTCAGTGTGAGAGCAAATTGCCTTATCTGCATGGGAGTTCAGAAAGGAGCTCTGGAAAGAAATGATGTATCTCAGCTCTCTTGTTCGTGTAGTTGAGTTAAGGTTATCACTAAGTCAGCGATTATTTTTCCATCTTAAATCAGTGTGGAGTTTTATAGGACGAGCGTTGTTTAACCTTCCTAGATTGAGGTCCAAGTATGAAATAAGATGACAGTGAATTTTTCTCCTAATGGTGTCCATAAATACAGATACATTCAGTGAGCAACCTTCCAAAATGCAGAGCAAATAATTTTAAGCAGTTGAAGGGCTGTTATTAAGTGACTCTCATCTGATCACTCACAATCTAGCACTGAGCTGAGACCAGAATAAAAGTACTGTAATTTGGTGTTATTCAAAGTTATTCCTTCTGTCTTCTAGTGCAGAAGACTGCCAGTAGTTTAAAATTGTTTAGGTAAGGGTGTGTATGTAGACATCAATAAGATGCAACAGAACTGGAGTTATCTGTAGTAACAAGCACATTCAGACCCAGCGCACACAGCTATCTGTGCAGCCATATCAATCCCAATATCACTTTCCAAAACTTCAGGCAAATCTCAGACGCTGGGGAGGAAAAGTGGAAGACTTTGTGAGTGCTGGCCTGAGCCAAGGTTGCACAGCAATCCCATGCTTCTTCCCTTGCCTGCTATCCCTGCTGCGTGGTTTAGAACTGCAGCCTGCCTGCTAGCACCATAGAGAATATGGATGCAGCACTCGTATTTTACCAGCACAAGTTGCTGACTACAAGGGCTGCCTGCTTTAAATGTATAACAATGCTGCTCTTGTTGTAAATCATACTTTCTTGTTGAGCTACAAGGAAGACAAAATCCTCGCGTCTCTGATGTATGCTTGTTTCATACTGGATCACTGAGATATTTATAGGGATGAGCTGTGTACTTGGTTATAAAACAATAGACCCAGTTCATGAAAGGGACATTGAACGTGAAGTCAATATCATTTCCTTATATCTTATTTATTTTACAGTTTTAAAGAGCAGTCATAATGTTACCTTCCCATGCTTGGGATGCAGAGTCAGGCTGACGTACTCATTCCTCTTTACCTGAAGAATCATATGGCCTCTGGGGAGCAGGTGGGTGATTCAGAATATGAGAGCAGTTGTTTAGCTGGTAACTCTTTAGAGGATGGTCTCAAGGAAGGCCTGTCTTTCTGGAAGCTAAACCACATATCCAGCAGGACCAACTCTCCTGCACACAAGCAGCATGAGGTCAAATATATGCTCTAGAAAGATCCGTCTTATGGGAGGAAATAGCAGCATGGGCCCTTCCAGCTGCCAGTCAACACCCAGGGAAAGACAGAAAGTACAGAGTCGGCAAAAGAAAAGGCAACGAGGGGCAGTAGGGCTTGGGGGCCTGAGCTGTGTGTGAGGTGGCCATGATGTGAATAATCACCTCTGAGGCAGCACCCAGAAGAGACCTGGGCACTAAAATGCTAAGGCTTCAGTGATGCTGTGAGGAAGTCACTCCCATAAAAGAGGAGAAAGAGAAGCAGCTAAAAACAGAGGGATCCATCACTTTGTAGATGTACTGGATGAATACTAAATGAACAGGGAGGGCCATGCAGAGACAAAGAAGGCATTAAGTACCTCTCGGCTTTGTCATGATCCTTGGTCACCATGTTACCCTCTGCATCCAACAAGAAATGGAGATTCTCCATAGCCTTCCTCTTGCTGTTGATGTATTTGTAGAAGTATTTATTGTTATTTTTTACCTCAGTGGCTAAGTTCAGTTCTAGCTGGGTTTTGGCCTTTCTAATTTTCTCCCCACTTCGGCTTCACAGAGGCAGCTGGATGTAAGAGTGGGCAGCCATGGTGGTAAAGCCTTTTCAATGCCACACCGGTAGGAGAGCACGCAGTAAGATATGCTACCCCTGCAATTGTAGAGCCCAGTCCCATCTTGAGCCCTTTCTGAAAGACTCCTGTGCTGTGCAAGTACTTGTAATTCTGGTCTCATATCCAGCTATTACGAAGCAGCACAAAACTCTTAGTCATTGAGCTAGATGTTAAAATGTAGAGGTAAGAGAATTTAAGATGACTAATGCATGAAAAATTGTGTGACAAATATACAGCACATTATTTCTCAGGAATATGTGCAAGGAGATATGTAGTAGGTCCATTCAGGTATACTGAATATTCTCTGTTCCTGCCTATTTTTCTGACTTGCTATTTTTTAACTTAAGGAAATACATAGTGTAGATTTGCCTTAATGAGAGGCTTGAATAAAAAGATATGAGATTTGCCAACCAATTAGCAAGATGTCACAAATTTAAGAGATTAGATGAAAGAGAAACTAATATATTCTGATACTGTGCAGTCTGGCAGATTCAATATGAAACTAAGGAAAGTTTGTGTAAAAGTTCTTGACATGCTCATTCGGATCTGGAATTTATTTGAATCAAAACTTTAAAAATAGAGATCCAAAACTTTCTTAAACATCCCACCTGCTTCAGATATCATTGAGATCAAACTCCTTTTAAGTAGGAACTGCTGTGTCGCACCAGCTCCAACTGCCACTTCAAATGCTATTGGATAGTGTCCAGTTACATTATCTCATGTTCATCCCTTTGTCACTTTTAGCCTCGCTATGCATCTGCTAGCAATGAGATTTAAATGTCAACAGTTGGCTCCCTATGCGTTGATTTTCAAGTAGTTTCAGAAAGGATGCTTCATGTCCCACCATGCTATTTCTGAAGTTTTTGCTGCCATGCTTATCTCTTTCCCAAGAAACAGCTTCACATGACAACAGTAAACTCTTTCTTTAGAGATCTAGCTGTTTTCCTAGATACTTGGTATCTGAGGTGGAAACGAGTGTAAGCATTTCTACAGAGTTGGCCAAAAAGATAAGCCGATGCTCAGTCTGGGCATGCTGCTCTGTGTTGCTCTTGCAGACATGGAGAGGAAGAAGGATTCTTTCCTTATCTGATGGCTCCTGCTTTCTGCTGGCAACGTAAGTATAAAGCAGTGGCATCACTTGTTTCCTGTAGGGAAGTGCTCCCATCCTCCAAAGAAGAGAGCTGTCACTCTCTTGGTGGATGACGTTTGTGCTAACTGGAAAGTCAAAGGGTCAGGTTGTAAGATTTCCCTCTTGCACAGCTTCTAAGAAAGGATAAAAAGAGCTTTGGATACAAAGGATGCTAGTTATAGATTAGGAACCATGTTTGTCCACATTAATCTTTTTGTTTACAATAAATATTGTCTAGTACTTCTCTGTTTTGATGAGCAACTTTTTTCTACTTCATCTGACCTCACTGGTGAAAGTCCTAGTTCTTCTGTGCATAATACAGAAAATGGAAAGTGTATTGGGAATTTTCGGGTCAGTGCAGTAAACAAGTTCATTACCTCCATTCTGGGCTAGACTTCAGTCTGTGGGTTATTGTGAACACTTGACCTATGGGCAGCATTTACTCAAGGGGTAGCTTCCAGGAGGGTGTGGGAGCAAGGTCTATCCATGCTGGTTGATGTATTTCTCTTTTGGGGCATACATTGCTATTAAAAGACATGTTTCCGCAAACAAAGACTTGACTGAGAATTTTTCATCACCCAGGTTTAAACTCAAGCTTCCTCTGCTGTAGGGTCAGCCATGCTGGTGTGGGACACAGGAAACTGGTCAGGCAGGAGATGGGCTCCTCTCATACTCTGGTCCCTCCTTTGCACAGCTTGATACTACTTCAGAGCCTGAGGGGAAAAAGTGGCAACACAGCACTTCTAAACTGTTGTGAGGGAAGAAAGGTTCCTTTCATTTTATGTTATGTTATATAGCAGAAAAAAATCTGTCACTTTACAGGATGCTCACAACGAACAGCTTTAAAAACTGATTAAGTGGCTGAGCTTTACTTAGCTTTTAATCACTCAGCAGCTGTTTACTCTACAATTCATAGGTATGTTTATATTCTCCTTTAGTTGAGGCTGTCAGTTTTCTGCCAGCACCCTTATCCCCTGCTGAGTGGAAGGGTATATTGTGGCTATGTGCAGATCTGATCCAGGCATGGAAATCAGGGCAGTTACAGATGCAGCAGACCTATTCCTGTTCTACCAAGCACTGTCCACTAATGGTGCTGTGAATCAGGAGGAAAAAAAAAAAAGATAAATACCCCAGAACTAGCAACTGAAAGGGGTCTTTGGTTCAACAGCTAACCCCTTCTAATACGGAAAGTGTCAGGCAAGAATCTGGAGATTCCTCTTTTAATCTGACAGTTGTGGTCATTCTCTAGTGCCTCAGTTTAGCCAAAAGTGAGCTGCTGGTTCATTCTATGGCAGGAACGTGAAGCTTGTAAGGGCTGAGGGTTTGAAGGAATCACAAGGCGCAACAAATGCCTGTCAGACCTATAGGGAGTCTCTTCTTATACCAAGTCTGGCATTTCTGCGGAAGCCTGAGGTTCCTGGGGTACGTGCTTTCATCTGTAAATGCATCTCTTAAAACAAAGTTCACAAATGCATTCCAGTAATAACTAATGTAACTTTATAGATGGACTGTGGCCTGTTTTTTCATGTGGGAGAACAAACCAATGAACCACCACAGTTAATGGTGTTTCTATCTATCATATTCCGAGTAATGGTTTCACCTTAAAAATACACTAGAGCCCCCAAAGGGAAGGAAATCCCAAGAGCTGATCATTTTGGAAACTGAAAGGAGTCCAAATGGGTGCTAATATTTCACAAGGGAAGCTTTCAACTGAATGAAATACATCTTGGATATTAATAGCGAAGTCTATGATTATTACTGTGAAGATCTGCTTTGCCAATATTTTAAATGGAGAATGAAAGCATGTGCAGATTTTAGGGATTTTTTTTCCCTTTTTTTATTGAAGAAACACACGACACATGCAAATTAAAACTGCGTTCACCACATAAGACTATAACATTTTTGGCACATGTACTCAGCATGCATAAATGTTGGCTGTATTTAAGTTCTCCTAGACATATATAATTAATGAAATACATTTGTGTATAGCCTCATTTTGTGAGCAGCCTAATTTTAGACTGCCTATCCGTTTGCAATGTAAATCTTCATTTTGGTTGGTATATTAAATGTTAATGCTTGTGCTAATTTTTAGTCTCTAACCTTAAGGCAGGTCACACATTGCTTTATTAAAATAAAAGAAACAAAAAAGATTAATTTAGTCACTGGAGTAAACAATTAAACGTACGTGGGAGCTTGGACAAAAAAGTAAGGAAATGATAACTTAATGGCAAAAGGCATGTCCTCCAACAGCTAGGCACCATGGTGTGATCCTTATTTACTTTTATAGTGCACCCCATTGTGCCTATGTGTTGGAAGACATATGTCATGTTTCATCCTCAAGGGCCTAAGTGTGAATTTCCTGTTATTTTTTTCACAACTTTAAAAGTTGTTTCAATGAAGTTTTTGTTGGAAGAACTTTAGTAAAATGTGTTTTATATACTGTCTGTGGCTAACCGGGAAAAACTGCAACCCCAGAGGAAAATAAGGAAGAAAGGCTGCAGACTGAAGGAAACGAAGGAGAGGGCTGAGCGTGGAACGGAGCTGTTAGGCAGGACTTGAGGCTTGGATGGCTGCAAGGGGTCTGCAGCCCCCACGCACCCTGTGGAGCTGTGCATCCTTTCCTGTTGTCCCAAAAGAAGGGTCGCTTTGAATACCCATAGTCAGTCAAGTGTTCACACCCAAATGGTTTTCTTGCCCTCTTAAGATCCTTGCTTGCTCTCAGAAGTGGACACTCATGTATTTAATCTATTTCTGACATGTTTCACAGCAGCTATGCTGGGGGAGACTGCAGACGTCCCTCATGAGTGAGCTCCTCTAGTCCCTGCAGCTCTCATTGTCTCCTGTGCAGGATCAGCCCACATGCAAACTCTGAGTTCTATTTTGAGGAGGAATGAGGGAAACTCCATAAAACACCACCTTTTTTTGATCACTTAGAGCTAATTAGTGCCCTGATTTAGTGTAAAAGAAAATGTTAACTGTTCAAAGTTCACAGATATATTATTTTTCCTTCTCAGGGTTTTAACTAGAAATTACTAAACTTTCAGCAGACACATTGCACACTATTTCTAAGATCTTTGAAATCCCCGTCTGGTGCCTTAAAACGATTTCTCTGATATACAATTTTTCCTCTAGTTATGCCAAATATAGCAAGCAAATGCGTGGAAACAGTGCACACTCACACTAAAGGCCCCTGCTTTGCAGAAATTACACAGCTAACTTCAGTGAACAAAACTTTACCAATAAAGCTTTTCAGGACCAAATTCTGTACAAATGCCTTTTAAACGTTTCAAATTTTCTAGAATTAGACTGTCACTTTTGCAAATGTTCTGTGAAATTTTAGCAGCAATTACTACCAGGCAAATGTTTCAAAGAAAGGAATTCTAAAAAAGGAACAAAGATAAAAAGAAATAATCTTACAATACTAGCTTAGGAGTCAAAACTCTCTTGAAGTGGAAATTAAGCTCACTGTGGTGTATGAGGAACCAAGTAACATAAGGGAGTGGACACAGGAGCACTGGGTCTTCTTATGGGTCTGACCAGTGGCCCTGCCATAACAATGCACTTCACAGCTTCTCTGATGTAGGGATCATCCACATGGAGATGATCTGTTTCCTGACCACAACTCTCTCTAACCATGTTTTTACAGTTTTTTTCACAGAGAGATATTACTCATTTGGGGCTTCCTGGCATTACTGTGTTCATAAGGATAAATGAATAAGAACATACTGTATGATGAAAGTAGAAATGGTATGTCCGATAATCTTGATATTAAAACGAAATTTGTCATATATACTAAGGTGTATGGGAGAGAGAGAGGTGATATGAGGGATAACTAGCATGGCTTTACCAAGAGCAGGTCCTGCCTGATCAACCTTGTCCCTTTTCATGGTGGTGTAACTGCATTTGTGGACAAGAGAAGAGCCACTGACGTCATCAATCTGGACTTCATTAAGTCCTTTGACATGTTCCCCCATAACGTCCTTCTATCTAAATTGGAAAGATATCAATTTGATGGGTGGACTGTTTGATGGGCAAGGAGCTGATTATGAGACTGTACCCAGAGAGTAGTGGTCAATGAATCAGTGTCTCGATGGAGATCAGTGACGAAGTGCTGGCCCTCAGGGGTCAGTACTGGGACATTAACATGAGGGTGCACCCTCAGTAAGTTTGTGGATAACACCAAGCGGTGGTGGTATGTGTATGGTCAACACATCTGAGGGACAGGATGCCATTCAGGGAGACCTAGACAGGCTCAAGCAGTGGACACTTGAGAACCTTGTGCTGTTTAACAAATGAGAGCCTTGTGCAGGTCTTGCACCTGGGTTGCAGCAACTCCTGCTGTCAGTACAAGCTGGGGGATATAATGATGGATTACAGCTCTGTTGAAAAGGACCTGAGAGTTCCAGTGCATGGCAGGCTGGACATAAGACAGCAGCATGCCCTTGGAGTCCAGGAAAGCAATTGTATCCTGGGCTGCATCAAAAGAAAGGTAGCCAGCAGGGCAAGGAAGGGGATCCTACCCCTCTGCTCTGCACTTGTGAGATGTCACCAGGAGTCCAGATGTGAAGTTCTCAGTACAGGAGAGACAAAGACCTGTTGGAGTGCATCAAGAGGAAGGCCACAGAAATGATTCAAGGGATAGAACACCACTCCTACAAGGACAGGCTAAGAGAGCTGGGACTGTTCAGCCTGGAGAAGGCTCTGAGGAGATGCTATAAGGAGGGTGCTACAAGGGGAAGGGGACAGACTCTTCAGTAGAATCCGTTGTGATAAGACAATGGGGAATGGTTTCAAACTAAAAGAGGGGAGATTTATATTGGATCTAAGGAAGAAGTGTCTTACAATAAGGGTGGGGAAGCACTGGAACAGGTTGCACAGAGGGGTGCTGGAAGCCCCATTTCTGGGGACATTCAAGGTCAGGCTGGACAGGGCTCCAAGCAATGTGAGATAGCTGTTCATTGCAGGGGAGTTGGACCAGATGACCTTTAAGGGTCCCTTTCAACTCAAAAGATTCTCTGATTCTATATCCCCCATCTTGCAGCATGGAAAACACTGGCCAGCAGTGATCTTGTCACCTGCATTTTAGGGTTCATTCTTCCAAGAACAATCCTGTGCCAGGCAATTTGCACAAAGTGTTCAGTCTTAACACACGTACAGGTAAAAACTACTTGCTTGCACATAAAATCACCTCTTCCATGGCTAGCTGAAAACTTTCTAAACAAATGTTTCATTCTACTGCCTCCAAAATGTTGGTAACAACTATCGCTTTGACTTGGTAGCATAAACTGTAAGCAGGAGCAGCAGACACAAGGAAAAGAAAAGAATTATGGATAAAAAAGAAAAAAAAGAAAAAGAGTCCAGCATCTCTTGTATGAAATGCCAGCTCCAATCTGTGCAGCCAGTGGTAAATTACCACCTGTTTTCACTTACTTAACATTAAAAAGCACTTATACATCATTACACTTTTGTATCATATTAGTGAAAATGAGTGCTAGAGCAATATGAGGTAAACATTGCTAATGTGGGAGAAAGTTGTTTATATCTTCTAGCGATAGGATTAAGTATGGCAGTGATAGATTTACTGTGCAGCTTTGAACCCTGGCTCACCATTGAAAAAGCCAAATGGCAATGCAAAGAGACCTTGTAGGCTAAAAGCTGCTTTTCTCTTGTTTTCTGGGACTGTTGCAATGAAGAAGGTTCACTGATTTAGGATGGCATGTTGCTGCTCTGAACATCTCCTGAGGATCCTGATTATGTGTCCAAAGAAAGGCAATGAAGCTGTGAGGGGTCTGGAGCACAAGCCTTACGGGAAGCAGTTGAGGGAACTCAGATTGTTCAGTCTAGAGAAGAGGAGGTTCAGGGGAGACTTCATCACTCTATAACTCCCTGAGAGGAGATTGTAGAGAGGTGAGGGTCAGCCCCTTCTCCCAGGTAACAGTGATAGGACGAGAGAGAATTGTTTTAGGTTGTGCTAGGGGAGGTTCAGGTTGAACACTAGGAAAAATTTCTTCTCAGAGTGGTGAGGCAGTGGCAAAGGCTGCCCAGGGAGGTTGTGGAATCACCACACATGGAGGTGTTCAAGAACCATGTGGATGTGACACTGAGGGACATGGTCTAGAGCAGAATAAGGAATAGGCTGATGGTTGGACTAGGTGATCTTATTGGTCTTTCCAACCTTAATGATTCTATGATCCTATGACTTCTATGTTGGTTTCTGCCACCAATTAGTATTTTTCTCTTTATGGCAGCTAGAAAGTACAAAAAGGAAGCCCACTTGAGAACTGTTCTTGCTGCTGTACTTCTTACGACAGTCTGTGCCACTCAGTGAAGTTTGTCAGCCCTTCTGCACCTGATTGGAAGTGCCTGTGCTGGGTCTACAGCATTGCTCTGCAGGCTTGAATCCAAAGACCCCCAGTGCCAGCAGAATGGCTCCCATCGAATTTGTGAGGTGTTTTATTGGCCCCATCTGTCTATAAAACACCAAAAAAATAAATAAAGTAGCAAGGAGAGGTGTGGCCTTTGGGGCCCCAGAACCACAGGCCACTGAGGGGCCTCCAGGCTGTCTCCTGCCCTGGCAGCACACCCCAGTGACACAGAGGGGGGCATTTCCATTTCCAGGCTCTGCCTTCCAAGTGCAAGGACTCTGGAAGGTTCAGGCTAATCTTCAAGGGGAAAAAAAGAAAAACAGCCTATCTGAAAAATGGAGAAGAGATAATAACACTTGTGGCTGTACAAGCGAAGATAACGACAAAAATAATCAAATCTCATGCTCCTGGGAGGAAACTAATTGCACACAGGGGTCAGAAAGACATTTTCATCCACTGTAGAGTGCTGCACAGTTGGCTGCTGCATTGTTATTATGAAAGAGGGAGGTACAAGGAGGAAAGGGGAGTTTGCTTGGTATTTATTTTTTTCATTTTTTTTTCCGGAATTGATGGAGGGACAGGCAAAAGCTGCTCTTGTTTGCCCTTAAGCACCAAGTGCTGGCTGGTGTTAGAGGCATAGCATTGGGCTGAGTAAATACAGTATGGCAGCTCTGATGTGTCCGATGGGTTGAGAAAGTGGGATGCATCTCTCCATGCGCACACATCTGCTATCCCTCACTTGTGAATGTTACTCCAGATGGTAATCAAGAAGGTGGTTTTATAACCCACATTAAGAGGACTGTCTGCTGACAAGTTATGTGTTTTCTTCCCTTGAGTACATGCTGTTAAGATGGATAAGTGCAAATGGTTGAAATTTGGTTGTTAACTCTGAATAATAATAATACTTTGCATTTCTATTGCGTCTTCCATCCAAGGATCTCAAAGCACTTTGAAAACACCAATTAACAGCATCTTACCACACTGCTGTGAAGCAGGTAATTATTACTAAATTTTTTACAGAAAAGGAAGCTTTGTCATAGTTAAAGAGAGTTTCTCTGGATCAGGAAGGAATCAAAACTAGTCAAGAAATGATGATTTCTCCAGGCAAATTACAAACGTTACATCCATTTCCTGAAAATTAATTTGATTTTGTTTTACTCTGTTTCATTTTGCTTTCACAATTTATAAAATAAGCTAAGCTTCACACATTTTCAACTTTTGAAATCCTCCTTTTCTGAGGCTATAACACAAAAAAGAAAGTACAGACCTTGCACTTTTCACTTGCTTGCTGAACAACCAAAAATAGCAATCATGAATGAAAGTTGTCTATGGAAAGAAATAGTTTGATGATCGTGTTTGATTAGTACCAAGAATATGGTGCAAACCCATGTCAGCTTCAGTTCCAATTCCCATTCCCATTTCTTTAGGCCTCATCAAATAATTCATTACATTCTTTCCTGCCTCCAGGAAGTAAATGTAAACTCTTTGCGAGAACAGCAAGTATTCTGCTTTTCTACTTTTCATTCCTTCCTGTCATCTGTTTAAAAATACCCTCAAAATGTGTGGCTGAAGACTGAGACTTTGTAGACAATAGGTTCATAAGCTTGCACAAATGAGAAAAAGAGATCAAGACTGACTTTCAGTGTTGATTTTTGACGTTGAATAATATTAATTATTTGATTTTCAGACCCAGAATCCACCTTTAAATTACAGGAAGATGTTATGGTCCCATCAAAGAATCGAAGACAAATTCTGCTAATCCTTCTGAGAGGCGAGATAATGGTAATAGGGGGTAAGGAATGATGTCTGGGTGGGCAATATTGCCTGTTCATTTCCTCGGCTTAGCTACTGATTGTCACTCTTGTGCCTTTGAGATGCCCATAAGCTTCCAGGGAGACTACACAAAGGTACAGTAGCTTAATTATGTAGGCTGCTATTTACTAGGTTTCAGCTGAATCCATCAAACTAACTTTGCTTTAACCTGAGCCAGATTTGATTAGGAAGCCAATTTATTGACTGGTTCCCCCTCTGGCAATGCATCCTTTGATTTAGATACACATACTTACCTACTTGAAAAGTAGCAATGTTATGACACAATTTATATTTTAAAAAGCAATATTACACAGAACATAATTTAAAACAAACAAACAAACAAAAAAAAGCAACAACAAAAAGCCCTTTGAATCTAGAATAATGGCTACCTGTAAGGCAGTAGCTCACTTGAGAGATTTTGCTCAAGTAACTTATAACTATCAGCAGAACCCCCTAGGGAATTACCGCTGTTTTTGCAGAAGCTGTTTGCAGTGGAATAAACAGACAAGTGCTCTATATATCATTTTAAGTAAGACAAATAAAGTTCTGCTTCCTCCTTACAACGATGTCATTGTCACTTATATAAGAATAATTCTGTGTGACTTTTTATGAATCTTTCCCCTGTGCAGAAGTACAATGGCCTAATTTCCTACGCTGCGTATTATAAATAAACGTCCTTCTTCAGCGATCTATAGTCAAACTGCAACGATCTTACAAAGAATGGAGTGGTCCAGAAGTGCTAAGGTGCATCAGAGCATCAGTGATAGGTGGATGGAAGACCCACCACCCCAAAAGAGGGAATGTCCAATTCCTGCTCAATCCCTGGGAGAATTTTTACATCCTTTCCACCATGCTCTCGCCCCAGGATCAGCTGACAGGAAGGCCTGGGGAAGCCACTCCTTTTGTCACAGATTCCCCTTACAACTCTTGGCATGACTAGGAGGCAGTTCAAGTCTGGGGGGTTCTCAGACACAGCGTCAAATGCATATGGCACTTGCATGAGTGGAGGAGAAAAGAGTGCAACCCCCTGCTTCCCCTGTGGCCACTCTCTACTATTGCCATGAAGAAACTCTTGTATGGTAAAAACACGTTAAAAAATTAATAAAAAAAGCTAGAAAGTGTTATTCAAAATGTAATTTTAACACATTGTGAAGGGCTTTTAAGGGGAAATCTGTGTGGGGAGGGCTCTTATCTCTCTATGGCTCCAGCTAATGTAACTGGCTGCCCAGGGGAATGCCAGAGGGAGAGAAAATGGGAGAAATGATATTAAAATGGTGGGAACGTTATTTTATAACTTAAAAAAATATATTTGTTTTCCCCAGAGTCTTTCAGGTTGGTTTGCTCTTCTGGCTGCATTTGATCTGCCAATAGCAAAGCCTATCTCTGCAGTGATTGCGGAGCTCTGTCTGATATTCCCTGCGTGCCGAGAGCATGGGGATTTCATTTCATACATCATTTCCAGTGAATACCCTCAATACAAAGTACAGAAGAAATTTCTTTCATACACACATGCACACTCTCTCTTCTGTGTGTGCACGCATACATGTGGATGTGTCCACATGAATCAAATCACAGTCTGCAGAGAGGTACCCTGTAGCTCTGGGTAAATTCATGTGATAAATTGTATTTACTGTGTGTTTTTCATTGCCCTACCTGCACTATCCTCCCTGTTCATTTCTCTGCCCAGATTTGTTCCAATGCTCTGAACCACCCAGAGAAGCTTCTAAAAGGTTACCATTGAAGCAACAACAAAAAAATAAAAGAGCAGAGTAACATTTCTTTTCCTTCTCCTTAAGTGCAAGCTGCCTTGTTTCTCCTCACCACCTCCAAAAAAATACAACCAACTCAAGTCCAGGACAAACTGCATACTCAAAACGACCCATTTAAGGTCCAGAATTTTACAGCCCAGCTGGGCTAGAAAGGGTTGCTGAGCAGTGTGCTGGAAATGGAAGATTTCTAATAGGGCACAGTCGAGCTTTTAGTTCACAGGTATCTGACCTTAATACAGTACTGCTTGGTACATTCTAGAGGTTTCTACAACAGTATAAGTTATGTTTCTGAGTTCCGTATATCTAGAGTTGTGAAATCTAAAGGGAAACTCTCTTTTTAAGCGAACAGACATCAATACAAGGAGACAAAATCTACAAATGCTCTTCAGAATTTGTATTTAGAGAAGTAAGAATGGTGCACAAGCCACAGGAAAAATCTGCTGTTCCTCTTGAGGTTATTTGCATGCTCTTTTGCAGTTTGTAACTAATGCGGGCATCCTAAACTCACAGAAAAGATGCCCACAAACCTTGCCTACCAAGAATTTCCTGCACAGTTTTAAGGTATTTTGAAATCCCTGCATGAGAAATTTCAATGTGAATTCATACGTAAGGCTTCATTTTTTTGTTAGGTTGATCGGTTTTGTCCATACCTCCAGGACTTTCATTGCTATACTGCACCACAGATTGAATTGATACTAAAATAATCTTAGCCTTTACTTAGTACAGTAAGATATATAATTTATAGGCCACTGGGAATCAACGACAAAGGACTGAAAGAAAACTCTTGAGTTATTTAAATCCTCATAAATGTGTGGAGACTGTAGGAGTTGCTGGTGAGCCAGTGTCACCCATCTGCTGCAAGCAAACACCAGTTTCCTCACACTGTAGGCAGCTGAGGAACACAGCACATTTGCCACCACTAATCTCAGAGGTGACTTATTGGTTTAGGAGAGCTGACAGGGCTCAAACTGACACCTCCACTGTGAGTGACTGTGCCATCCCCTTCCATACAAAGTGAAGTTTTTTTTGCACTCACTCATGTATTCGAAGATGAGATACTCTCTCAACAGCCTATTTTAATACCCAAGCTGTATGTTAAGTTTAAGTTAAAAAACACAGTATCTAACCTAAACTTTTTCTGCCTTTGTTTGAGGCTGCTGCTTCTTGTTCTACCTTCTTGTATGAATGTGAAGAATTCCCTTACTTCATTAAACTCACTTCTACATAATGGTAATGTCCCCTGTGAGTGATCTCTGTATAAAGTCAGTTCCTCTGATATTTTCACGTATATTTTATACTCTGATCTCTGTATCACTTCAGTGATTAATCTCTGTGTCTTCTCCAGTGTCACATCTACACACTAGGAGAACCATGAAGTGTTTTTGGTGGCATTGTCCTAGATTTACAGAGTTGCCATATCACCCTTCTACTTTTACATAAAGCTTCTTTTTAATTGCACACAGGAATACTGCTGCTGTAATTCATTTTTGTTACAGCACAGATGTATGTTTCATAGAGTAGCTAAAATAATAGTCCTAAGCTCTGTCAATCATTGGTTTCTAAGTAGCTTCTCTTTAACTATATCTCTTTATTTTATTGAGAGAGTATTATATTTGTTGAAATTTCCATTCAGAGTGTCTTTGGACATACTCTTACTATATTTTCTAAATTATCTCTGTTTTGGTCACTGGACTTGTACACGCAGCATTTCTGATATGTAGTGAAATATAAACCTACAAGATAAGAACACAGTTATAATCAAGTGACCCTGATTGAAAGGGTGGCTGTGAAAACTGATTACACAGCAAATTGCCCATCTGCACAGGCTTGGAATAAGAACATTTCAAAGCTCATTTGTGGGTTGATGTTGCCATTGAATGCAGTTTCTAACAAATCATTCATAAAATTAATGATCACAACTGATGGTTGCTTCCCTCAAGCTCTTCTGTGAAAAGTAGTTCTTCCATTGATTGAAGGGGATACGTAAAGAAACGAGTGTTATATGAAGAAAATTGAATGAAGTGATCTTCACATAACCTCAGATAGCTGAGCTACTGGTAACAGACTGGATTACCGTATAATTTTGCTCTTCATAATCCACCTGTCAGTTTTAATGTTACTAACGAAGCTTTGTTCTGTAGCTTTCCAAAACATTCCTAAAGGAATCTGTCATTTTTCTCCCTGCTTAACATCTCTGACATTGATCTGGTGGAGACATGGATTGTGGTTTGAGTGGGGATAGCCTTGACTCCTTCTTCAGCTTCCCTGCTGCGCACTGTGGGCCCAGAATCTCTTTTCATATCCTCTCAAAAATCAGGACTTCACAGTTCATGCAGCCTATGTTCCAGGAGAAGAAGTGCTACATCTAATTTCCCATACCCCAAACTCCTCATTTTCCAGAAAGCCAATTCTCTGGGGACTCTGGATTTGAATATCTTCAATTGATAGTAGAATCACACAGAGACTTCGCAAAAGGTTTCACAGACCAATTACTGTTTATTCTGACTAACACGAGAAGCATTCAACTGTAATGAAACAAATAACATCTACTGTTGGTTTCCTGATCTCTCCCAGCTACCTTTTCAGCTTAGGCTAGATGTCATTTAAGACCAATTTCTTCCCTTTCCTTTTGAGCCATTACCTTTCTGTAAGAGAACTGTTAGGTCAGGGCTCGAGCTGGTGATGGAGCACCTGGTGAAGGGTTGTGTCTGGCTCAGGGAGCTCAGGCACATTGTTTGCACTTGTGCTACCCATGTGCCCAGAAGGGGTGGAGTCAGGGTGAAGACATGCTGGGTTTGTATAAAGGCCAGACACTGAGGGAGGATCTTTTTGACAGGCTGCTTTCTGGGAATTGATATTATATTGTTGAAGAGACCGTTTACCACTTGTGTGAGTTTGATGCTTTTTTTTTCTGTTTATGCCTATAGGATTACCTGTGACTACTTTACTTGGTACTGTCAAGAATCTGTCAGAATAAGTTTTACTTCTTTGTGAGCAGAATACTTTTTAAATCATGGAAAACTATCTTCCTTTTTAGCATATAGGTATTTTTCTTTGAGTCTTTTTTTTTTTTTTTTTAGTTAAAACCCCGTTTCCTTTGAAAGAGTATTCCTCTCATACTTCTTTTGTCCAAGTGTCCTATGTCTCTACAACCTCTTCCTTAGTCTGTCAGGCTGGTGATGTAGAATACATGATGATGGTATTAGTTTAACACACAACTTCTGCTTCTAACTACTATTTCTCACCTGCCTACATGTTGCCTGATTGAGTATTCCATATGTCCTGTATGTTCAGATGGGCTGAAACATAGCCTCTGGATCTATGTCTTCTGAAATCAAGTGTTAATAATTAGTTGCTATTGCAATAAAATTTACCAGTCAAAACACAACCTTTTCCAGGAAGGTTTGAGAAAACTGTTGCTTGTCAAAAACTGAAGGAACTGTCCATTTTTGTGCCAATAGGCTGTCAGTCCCAACCTGTTTAGAGACAGAATAGCAGGTCTAATCTCATCTCCTTAGCACAAGAAGATGAGACTATATACTGTGTAGGACAGCTTTACTACATGGAATTCATACAGTCTATAAATCAAACTGAGTATTCATAGGAAGAGAGGTATGTGGTAACATGGAGAAACAGCTTTGAAGATTACATTCTTGCTACAGAGATTTCAGTACTGATTGGGAATGCAACTTAATTAGTCTCCCAGTCTGATTGTGATCTCAGGCTAATTTTACACTGGCATGGTTCCATTAACTTTTGTGCAATTAATTTGAGTGTAAGTCAAAGAAGACTCAGATCCTGAACACTCTGAATCACCAGATCACTCATTCTAGAGTAACATGCTCAGCTGTGTAATAAGCTCCTAAGTATCACATCTTTCTTATTTTGTTTCCTTCATACATTGCAGTCATTCACTTCAAAATCTCTTTCCTGGGTGAAAGGGAATTTGAGATAGGAAGATAGTTGGTGTTTTGGAGCTGATGTAGCACAGATCCTGATGCAGTAGTCTGGAGAGCATGGATTCACTCAAGTCATTTTCAAGGTAATCACCAAAACCTCATGACAGGAGTCTTGTTGGTGTAGTAATGGCTACTTAAAAAAAGGAGAATGTGGACATTATCAGGGAAACCTGCATATACAGTCACAGCTGAGACCCCCATTTGTTTTCACGAGTGTATCAGTAGATGTGATGGGAATATTGTGATTTGTTTTGCTGTGCTTTAACCTACAAAGCCAGCGAGCAAAGAGAAGGCACAGAATCCAGTTGAGCACACAGCAAAAGGAGCCAGAATCTCAATGCTGTATGCCAAGGTAACCCAAGCAAATGATGTCCAGTTGACATGCCTATTTTGGCAAAGCCATGCACTCTCCAGTAAGCACATCAGAATACCTATATAGTTCCACATCATCTCAGGGAAAATCCCAGTTATTTCCTTTGGGGAGCAACTTTGAGCACTGTGGGAAAACTTCCATTGAGCATGTTCAAACACAGAAGAAATTTGGGTCTGAATAATCTAATAAGATTATGTATGCAAAATGTGTGTGTTTGCTATGAGGAGGTTATTGCCATGGTATTATCACTTTGTGTCTCAAAGTGACTTGATGACAGTTTTCCTCACTCCTTTCCTAGCAACTTCAGTTCTTCTCCCAGCCAAGCCTGAGTTCAAAGATCACCCAATTAGTAAAAGGAAATCAGAGAAAAAGATTTTCACCCTGATCCCTTACCTGAGAGAGACACTTTCATATAAGACAAGATTTCAGAAGTATTTATTCTGCAAGGGAACGTTCACTACTAGGAAAGAACCATTCAAAGTGAGTACAGCTAGCTAGTTTCTAGCATCACTGTATGGACAATTCAAAGTTGAGCCTAGCTGTCTGTGAAAAGATGAGGCTCTCTGAGCAAAAATATCTTTGTTCTTTTCCAACGCATCTCCCCTGTGGCTGCAAAAAAGCATGATTCTGGCTTTCTTTATGGTGAATGTTCAACTAAGACACTTCTCCCTTCTTGTTCTTTCCCCGAGTGCTTTTCTGCACGCCCTGATAAATTACATTGACATTACTGGTCAAGTTGCTTCTTTTGGAGTAGAAAGGACAATATTACTACAAGAGTCAGCAAATCTTAGTTTTATCACATCACCATTCAAAGGCTGAGTCTGTGACAATGCACAGTACACATCTGGCAATTCACTATGCCACTAGTTCAGTTCATTTCCTTTCTTTTTCATTTGGAGAAGGCTTCTTCATGTAATCTCTACCTTGACCTGTGTGGGAGCTGTATCTCTCTTTGAAGTCCTGTGCGGTTCTCTTTTGATGAATCAAATGGGAGGTCACATAATAATTATTGTGCGTCCTTAGTGTGTTCGATGCTTACATATTAATGTTGGTTGATAATGTCATCCCTTGTATCATGAGAAATTCTCATCTGATCCCAGGAGGCAAACACCTTCCTGTAATGTCAGTTATCACTGGAATCATCAGAGCAAAACATAGTGTTCAAACAGGCTTCTCAGTTCAGGAAAAAACAGCTCAGGGTAACGGGTGGGCCAGGCTTCCTGATCATCCATACATTTACTGACTGTACAGTATGAAACAGCATACTCTTTGAGCAGAAGTGCAGGTTGGATATTTTTCAGCATTGTGCAGCAGTTATTTTATGCAAGCACAGCAAGCTTCTGGTTAACCACTCCTGGATGGAAACATTCAGAGTGCTAATACACTAGAGAGAGAGGAAGTTAATTTATATTTTGAATAGAAGTAGGTATCAACTATATGTTTTTAAATAGATTGCTAGAACCTCATGCTTGGAAGGGAAAGTGTAACAAGTCCTGATTGTTCTTTTCTAACTTTTTTTTTTTTTTTGCAAGCTAGCATGACACGTGGCATTTAAAGGTTGAAAGATTTTAAATTCAGCTGACCTATGCCTACATAAACAAAGAGGCTATAAAAAGGGGAAATAACTTCTTAGACTTAGTTTTGTCAGATTTTCCTAGGTAGAATGGGAATGTTCAACTACATTGGACTACTCTCAGCTTTTAAAAGAGCCTGGCTGCAATCACATGTTCACTGGGGATCTGTGGAGAGTACTGTCAGCACAACTTAATTTCCAGGGCAAATTCTTCCTTGGAGTTCACTTGGGATTGGAAATTGCTCTTAGTGTCTCTGTGCCACAAACCCGTTGTTAGGGTATATAGGAGAGCCCTGTAAATTGATATGGTACAGTGGGAAGAGAAATGGGCCAATTGCACAATCTCCCTGGACATCAAGGGTTCACTGTGATATACCCTATGGGTAGGTAATCACTTTTACATGAGGCATTGTAATTATAGACATGGTACAAATTTTAGATACAATTTTTAGAGCCATGTGCGGTATAATAATGCTAGTTGGTGTAATGACAGAAAAGAGGTTTTTTTTTTGGAGCAAGAAATTCCTGTGCACCTTTGCCCTTACAAGTGCTTGCAGTGATTTCCATTGCAACTTTGCACATGCTGTCATGCTTTTTTTTTTTTTTTTTTTAATGCCATGGGTGGAGAAGTCTAATTTATTGTATTAAATGTCTCCTCTGTAAAATCATTCTGTTTGGTGCATGCATTATTTAATTCAGTAAGATCTACAGTATTATGTTAAAATACATATTTTTGCCACCCTTTACTGTTTATGCGGTGTCCAAAATATACTGTAATAGAATTTGTATTTCTCTAGGTAGAGTTAGTAGCTGGTTCCTAGTTACTTGTTGCTTTTTGAAATTTTAGGCTCCCTGATGTGATTTCTAACGTGACCCAACAACTCTACTGCAAGAAACATGCAAACTAATGTAAGTTGATGTATAATGATAAGGAAGCATACAGTGTGAAGGAGTAGCTGGCTGACAAAAAAAAAAAAAAAAAAAGGAATCTTTATTTTCAGATCCAGCTATGCTTTTTCCAGAAAAGTGAAACTCGCTTGTGCAGGATTCAAGGAGATAGAGTTCAGGCAGAGGTATGAGGCAGGAATCACCTTAGTTCATAGGGATCCTGGAATTGAAGAGAGAAGCTATTCTGCAATGGCATCTGGTAAACCTGAAACCTGCTTCAATCAAAACCATGTGTGAAATTATCACAATGACATCAGCATTTGCATTTTTGTTGGGACCAGAGAGAAAAGAGATCCAGCAACTATGTGAATGTTTGATTCAGTCTTTCTCAATGAAACACTTCTCATGAAAATATATACTGTAATATCCATCAGCAAGTATTATTACAGTAACTTTTATTTTGAATTGCCTTTTGAAAGCAAATGGTCTTCATTGGGAGGCAGCTTCAAAACTGGAAAGCTGTTCTGAATTGCAGCAAAATAAAATATCCACGTTTACAGTCTTCAGGAAAAATAATTTTCTATTCTTTCCATGGTCCCCTTTTTTTTTTTTTTTTTTAATATGACACACATTCCTGGCCTTTATATCATAAAACTCTAAATAATAATATATATTTTTTTTAATAAAAAGAAACAAGCAAACAGAACAACAACCTCTTTTTAAATGAAGCCCTCATTTATAGTTCTATTGTTTGGGAGAAGTTGAGAGAGTCTGAATTATGTTTGACAGATATTGTTCACTTTGTTTACTGCCCTAGTGGGAGGCGCTGTACTGACATAGCTCAGGTGATGAGGGTAGAGCAAGAAGGTTAGTAAAGGAAGTAGCAGGGAAAGGAGCAAAACGTAGAAACAAGCAGCAAGATCTACCTTTGAGCCCAAAGGGATGCTAATAGAAGGATAACATACCTTGAATTGTTGCCAAAGAGGTTTTACTAGTAGTACCAGGGAAATGTTACAGAAAACCTTTGCGGATATTCAGATGACCAAATCTAAGGAGGTGTGAATAGTCATAGTATGAGATGTTTAAACCATGTGAAAGCAATATAGCTTCCCAGAGGTAACACTGAGAACAGAGTTTGCCAGAACTTGTATGTCTAAGAGCTCTGCAATCCACTTTGCTCTCCAGCTGAAGGAATCAGAGTGGCTGCAGAAGCTGACTGGGGTTTTGCAGCTCCTCTGCCTGCCTTGGCCTCTGCTCTGCTGTGGTTTTGAGATGGGCCAGGTGCTCCTACACAAAGCACTGCGTACTGCTCTTCATCGGGTCAAAGACCATTTGTTGCACAGCAAGTAAGTTAACATTTTGCCAGCAGCATAACTGCAGTGTATGTGTACCCACAGCATATTTGGATGAGCATCAGAGGGCAATTTTCTTGCTGTGTGCAGAGAAGAGTACAGAGGTAGAGTACTGTCCCTTTACTTTGTTTTCATTTTTGCAGCCACCTAAAGAGTCAGCCCCAACTGCACATCAACTTTTCTGAAATTACTAGGGCAAAGACCTTCACAAATAAGTCCCCTGTTAGCTGTTCTTGTTCAGTACAGAAAACCAAAAATACTCATACAGTCCTAAATGTTCAAAATCTCAGGAATATTGGAATGAAGGTATAGAGTGTATACCACGCACATGTTTTTTTTTCATACCTGTTTTATGTTGTCCATAAGGTGAGAACATTTGTTCCATATTATAGTAGTAGTAACTGGGCTTCTGGAAAAAAAAAAAAACCATCATCCCATATCCAATTAGAAATATGTGCTGTACATGCCTATTTGCTATTGGCAACTTCTTCTAACAGCTGCCTGAGGTATAGTTAATGTGCTAACCCTCTACTTTAGAAGAGCTGAGTAGCAAGAGTTTCTGTCCTGAACGAATCTGAAAACAAAAAGATGCAAGCCTTTAAGAGACTCATGGTATGATCAGTGTCTGAGCTCCGCAAGCTTGTGTGGGCATTCTCAGCAGAGATTTCTTAGGTAACAAGCTACAATGTGTAAGAAACGGTGAGAGAAATAAATCATTGCTGGGGAGGAAAAGGTGGAACTGGAAGGAGAAAGGGAAGTGAAAGAAGAGGATTTTTTTCTTAAAGTGAAGAGCTGCAAGGATGAAAGACTGACCTGGCAAGAGCTGTAAAGTTGAGGAGCTTCCATTCCAGGGACATGACGCTGTCGTGCCCAGCCTTTTCCTACACAGGTTTGCTGTAGCTTGGGGGCATGTCACACACTTGTGAGAACTTTACCAGGGTGTTGATGCAATACTGTGTCAGTAACTGAGTGATTTGTTTTTCCTCTGGACATTGATTGAAGAAATTCTTATTACATTTTATAGCTTGCTTGGCCTTGGTAAGAGAGTCAAGACATAAATTGGACCATAAATTGGCCAGTGTCAGAATCTACATTGAAATGACATCAAATACATGTCATCGTGCTGGTGTTTCAGCTAACAGCTGGAACCTGACACTCTTTGTCAACTTGATCAAATGCGAGACCCCCTTGCTTCTCTGCCATGTGGCACACTTGAACAGTTACAGTGAAGGCTGTGGAGGTATCTCCTGTGATGATACTGCAGAATGCTGCAGTAGGAAAATAAATTGTGTTTGTAGGCCGAATTGATTTGCTTCGACTTATTGCAAAGTAACAATCTCCACTGTGAGCGTAGCAGGTATATGCATATAAATAAAAATTGACACAAAAAATATATAGATACACAGAGAGGAAAAGAGAGCATACATAACTGAGATATATTTATCCCACAAGCAAAGCAAGACTTGATAATTCATGAGTGGCAAAGATGCAGTTGAGTTATGGAGATCTTCCCTCTGGAGTGAAATAAATATAGCATCTGAATTCAGCCCATTATATAGCATGATTAATAGAAGTGAGTGTTTTCAATAGGTTGGCTTTATTTTGAAACATTTAGAGGCAATATTCCATTCTTAATTTATGAACAAAAAGAATCTTTATGCTGATCTAGAATCAAAGCTGCATTTTTGTAGTAATGGTGGGTGGGTTTTTTTGCTCATTTTTATTTACAGTTCTGCAAACAAAAATCAAACTTATTATAGTTAGAAACTGGAATTTGTCTAGTTGTGAGTTAGTGGCTCAGTCTTAAACAGAAAGCTATAGCATAGCAAGACAGAATCTACAGCAAATTATGAAACGCCCCTTTGGTTATTTTTTAGGCCAGAGGTTACATAGTATTAGTGGAAAATCAACATTTGTCCATCACTTTCACCACCACTTTGAGGACTGGCTGTTTCCTACCTATTTCACCTTGCATTTGCCAATATCTTAAGAGCAACCTTGTCACCCTTCTGTTGCTAAACATGAAAACTGCAGGCAAGAGCTTGGCATCACCACAGCTGGAGCATTTTGGTATGTGGAGTTAGCACAACATGCTTCTCCCCTGATGGCTTCTGCTGTCATCCAGGAAGATGGACTGTGGCAAAATGTAGAGCAGCAGCCACAGAAGGTGGCTGATGTTAGTTCATGACTCTCTCTGAGTCAGTATCTCTTTGTAGCTGTCAATAAGTAGATTTTGGCTATTACAGACTCTGTAAATGTCAACACTATTAGCTACTTGCCTCATAACTGCGATAAAAATGTCTCAGAAATGTGCCTATTCAATAGTCCTAAATCATAAGACTTTCCTGTGGACCAAAAACTACTTCACAGAACTGCCAAAACCTTTGTTTTTCCTTTGCCAACACTAACAATGCCCTGAGGTTCCTTCAGTATAAAAGAGGTAACATGCAGAAAACTAGAAATATCAAGACTACATTGAGGAGTAACTGTATTTACTCAAGAGAGTTATATGAATGTCAAAAAGAGAGAAGAGCCAGACCTGTAGAAATCCACGTGGAAATAAAAAACAGAAGGATAATGGCATGTTCTGCAGAACTATTTTCCATTTATTTAGCTCATTACAGAAGCTCTTTTTTTTTTAGCTGAAGTCCATCAGAACATGGTAGAATTTCCCAGATCTTTCCTTGCCAGAAAACTGGACTTTGTCTACAGTTCTGAGAAAGGTGCAAACTGGAGTGAGCTGAAATATGCCACGCTGTAAACTGCTGAAAGGGGGAATTATTCTGGATATTTACACTCCTTGAAGATGTGTGTGACATCACAGGAGTGAGGGACTTGTTTGTCATCTCTTTGACAAGTCAAAAGAAATTCCAGCGCAGGGAAGCACCTTGAATCCACTGTAAATTCTCAGGCTTGTTATCATTCAGAGATCTGCAGGGTTGCAACAGAAGAGATGCTATCTTTGTTTTACTGTTTGCATAGCTGTAGGAATTGCATTCATACCTATAAACCTAGCTCTATTTAAAGGTCTTGAGGGCTGCTGTTCCAAAACCAAGCTCAGGAGTGTGGAGATACAGAACACTTCCTAGCAGAAATCTGAAGCAACTTCCCAATAACACTTTTCAGGTCTTCATATAGAAATCTGCTCTGTGTTGTCTTTCTGATAACAGATCTTAAATCTTTGCTTTAAGATGAAGATTTTGAAAACAAAAATTGACTTTTTGGCACCTGACTCCCCTGCAGTATTCCTTTAGCCTTCCTTCTTCCCAAGCCCATTTCAAATTATTTTTATATGTGTGTTTCTCTACAGGACTGATGAAATGGGATTTTGTCCATAGAACTATCCACATAATCTTCTATTGTTCTTTTGCACCTATAATAGAGAAATTCACTGAAATCTCATAATTCTGTTAAATGGAAAAAGAGTCAGAGAAATTGTGGGCAGAAAATTTTGCAAGCTTATAAGTGCCGTTCTCCAACACGGCAGACAAAAAATGTGCTTCTATGTAAAGTTTCGTTAAATTATCTGTGACTTAAAAATGAGTTATCCAGGACAGCACTTAATCAGAAGATGCCTTTCCATTCAAGATACTGACATGTAGCTACTTGACAAAAAAAAAAAAAAAAAAAGCCACCAAAACCAACAACTAAAAGCTTTTCCTTTACAAGGGTTCTGAATCTTATTCTGTGTCCTGTTCTCTGGTGAAAATTTGTCCTAAGACAGGAAGTTCTGCTGGGAAAACAAGTAAGCAAGCATATTTTTGAGATCTGCTGTCCCCAGCAGAGAGATGTGTTGTCAGCAGGCTGGCTCTGGCTTCCTGGTTCTGATCCACTCTGGCTTAACTCAGGGTAGAGCTGCCAGGAACCTAATGTCAAATGGGCATCACCAACTGCCCGCTTCATCTGTCCTCTGGGGAAATTTGTCATGCCCTATGTCTCCCACTGCACCAGCTGATAGGCAGTATTCCAAGCGAAAGGTTTCACTGACCTAGAGCAAATCTCCAAGGGCCATGGCTATATTCTGCACTCAAGGTGACACTGCTCAGAAAAAAATCTGCCTTGCAGCATGGTCTGACTCTCACTGTCATAGAAAAAGGCTTCCATGTCAAAAGGTTGGTATGAAGAACTAGAAGATATTGCAGTGGTTCTAATAATTTCTCAGCAGGAAACAAATTTCTGTTAGGAACTATTAAAATTATGAAGCTGGTAAATGGCCAACACTTCACTTTATAAGTTGAGCTCTTTGTAAATCTGTCAAGCTTTAACGCTGTAGACCAAAATTCTCCATGGTAGCTGCATGCTTCGTATCAACTGTTAGGGTTCACTTACATCTAGAAGAAATTAGCCATTTTCTGAAATATGTTTATGCAAAATGCACAAGTCTATTGATAGGGGTTTCTTTTTCTTTAATATAGTGTCCCTGTATTATAAGAAGAGTATAAAAATATTGGCAGGAGAAGTAGTGTTAAGGAAAGGAGAGAGCTAGTGGAAAAAATTTTGCCTACTACATCGTGTCCAAGCACCCACCTGTGGTAGCAGAAATAAGGTTGGACATACTCCCATATCCTAATTTTTTTACTGCACAGTTTTACTAGTTTATTGACATATTTGAAGTCTACTGTTTTGCATAAATCATCTTTTCAATAATCTTGGTCATGGTTTAAAGAGGGAGTCAAAACTTAGAGAACTTCCCATTTCCCTTCCTTTATTGAAATCCCATTGTATGAGTTTACCTTGTTGGACAGCAAAGCCCATTTTGTGGACATTCATACACTGAAAGCATAGGGTAATGTGACATTATGACCGTGACATAAGCCAGCAAGCTCAGCTACAGCTTCCGTATGAGAACTGCTTTTGTTGTCTGTGCAGAGTAGGGTACTTTTGGAAACTGAAACACACAGCAATATTCTCAAGCTGTGCAGAATGCAACAAGCTCAGTAGGGTGTGCTTTCTGGTAAATCTTACAACTTGGGACATAGCAATGTATTCTAGTTACAGCTGTTCCTTCTGCATTTGTGCTCCCAGTGACATTGCTACTTTGGTCCTGCGCAGGGAGGAAGCCCAGGGAAAATGACATTGGGATATTGACTTCCACAGCTCTTTTTTGAGAGCACCTGCTAATGAACCCATAAAATGTCCTTCAAGACCCAGGTGCATCATTCTCAATGTACCCCACAATTCCATTCATTCAGCACACCACAAACAAGTTAATGGTTTGTCTCAATGCTTACATCCAAGTGAGAGATGTTATCTTTTTCTTTCTTTCTTTCTTTTTAAAATCTGCCTATTAAAACTCCTCACACAGCATTCAGGTCTTACAAATGCAATGTCCTTGGTGATCTAGGTTGGATGAACCAAGGAAGAGTTTGAGTGACGCTCACAGAAGCAAAGACGTTTAGACCTAAGGATGAAATGAAATACATAAGATCTAGTTTTGCCCAAAGGGACCTCAGAGGAGCAAGGAGTCCCACTTATCCTATATGCTGCAATTTTGGGATGTAAAGCAGGGGCCTGAGGATAATATTTGGGCCTTGTCTGTGAATACCCTCACTTTTCTCAGATTAAAGCTGCAAACAATGCATTAGCTGAACGGATTGTGTGTGTGTGTGTGTGTGTGTGTGTGTGTGGTTTAATATGCATTTAATATAGCTCCTGGGAAAGCTAATGGAGTTGCCTTGGGGAGTTGAACAACCTCCCAGTGTGCTCTGCATAAATCTTCTTTAGCTGCAGGTGAACAAAAAGTTATGTTAAGTGCAAAAGTGAAGGTAACAGCTGCTGAATCCCTTCTGCTGGCCAAGAGAGAATTGGTACTGCTTGTTACCAGCTGATTGGTGATCTCTTAACCTCTTCTAACCTGTAAAAATTGGAGGAAATATTGAAGCTTGGGGGAAAGAATTTCTCTCCTGGTAGAATTTTCTCTTATTCACCAAGGACAGGAGGCTGAAAAAAAATAAATAGGAAAGAAATTCAGGTAGAAAATGACCAGGACGCCACAAATGCAGTTTTATAAGACTCTCTCTTCTCACTTTCCTATTTTTTTTTTCCTTGAGGAAGATAACTTGGTTTTATACTTTACTGTCTTATTAACAGAATGCATTTTGGAAGTCTGCCACTGTTAACAGTATCAGAAGGATTTAGGGCTGCTGAAATACACTTGAAGATTTAATTCTGCTGACTTCAGCTCTGATCCGAAGTAAAAACTGTAACCATAGATTAAATGTTTAGCGCTAGATATTGCAATTGCTGCTTCTTGTCGTAAATCCTCGTGTCTATTGCTGTTTCAGACAGCTCTCTGCGGGCCTCTGGCAGTGCATGTAGCACAATGCTCTTGTTGTATAAGGTTCTTCACCAGGGGCCAATTCCTGAAGTCCTCTTTCAATCCTTCCTCATAAAACTCCCAGTTGCCTGAGTGAGAACCTTGAGATTTAGAGGTGTATGGCTGCCCCACAGACGCAACTCCCACCGTGTGACCCGCTCCAGCCATCACTGCGTCTTGAAAACCCCTATGACCACCTGCTTTTTTAATACCTAATTTTTCGCTTTTAAAAAGAATATTCTCAGGGAGGAGGGAAGGGCCTTTGCAGGCTTTATTAATCTCTAAGGAGAGCCAACTAATAAAAGCAAATAATCAATACAAAATTAGATTGTCGTGATGAAAATTAACTAATGCGATCATTCATATACTAGAATATCTGGTTAAAAGTTTAAGGGCTACCTCCGTCTCTTAGTTATAATTTTATAGGTCTCCGTAGACTCCTTTTTCGGACTTCAGCAGCCATTGACATTTTAATCTTTTTAATGCGGTCATCTGATTTACACATGGGGTTCACTTTTTCACAGTGAGTATTTCTCCACTCGTTGCTTAATGCACTCAAATAAAGTTATAATAAGAATACATCTCAATAGTCCCTGGTCCAAAACTGGTGCTTGTCATTCCTGACCTTGGGCAGATTTACTGCACAGTAAATCTCAGTATACAAGCTTTAAAGTTTTTTTTTTTTCTACTAAAATTTTAATGTCAAGGGTATAACCTAAAATATTTTCAAGGCATCTCAGTGTACCAATCATACTGACATGTGAGAAGATGATGGCACCCTTATTCTTCTAATGGGAAAAAAAAAAAAAAAGGCTAAGCTGATGGCTCACAGTGAAAGAAAAAAATAGCTCTGGTGTACCCTAACCAGCACTGAGGCTTTGTGGAGAGATAAGGAAGAAAGGTGATGAGGTCTGAGGTCCTTTGTCTGAACTCCTAGGTGGTGGCCTAGCATTTAATTTTTTATGTCTTTAGGAAGAGGGAAAACAAAAATAGGAAAAAAAAAATAGGTCAGAACACTGACTGAAATGTCAGTAGCACCACCCCAGCTCAGGTAACCCATAAATTAAGTAAAAGTGATTTACTCAGCTAGCTGGATATTTATATTTCACTTAGAGTCCCTGGGGTTGGAATATCTGGCTCATGATCTATCCTGGTAATTGGGAAGGTGCAAACTAAAAGCTACCAAATTTGGTTTAAACAATTTTTAAGTTTAATTTTAGTGCTCGGACTTCTGACACGGTGACATATTGATAACCTGCTGCTGGATTGCCCATTCTTCTCACAAGGCAGTCCCATTCAGTTAGTTTTTTCAAGCAGTACCTTGTAGCCTTCTCATGCTTCATCTGCTGCTTTTTTAGCATTATATAAGACCCGTATAGAATAAAAGTATCAAGCTTGTTTCATATGGCCGTGCTAGTCCCAAAGCATGCAGATAAAAGAAACTGCACAGTGATGCACTCAGCACAGCTCCAGTGCAGGAGGCAGTCATTTCCTTTGTTCCTTTCCCATGTGAGCAAACTAGTCTTTTATTAATTCTCTACCCTAGCCCCATTTACTCTTATAGAGAGTGCCAGGGAGAAGCTGGGAATATAATGCTTTCCTCCCTTTTTGCTACAGGTCATATAAAATGGATATTGCATTCAGTGCAGATGGGGTGACATTGTCATTCATCAGTTCCCCAAATTGGCTGCTTGGCAGACAGAATTATTTAAGTAAAACTGAAGTAATTTTCAAAATTGAAACTTAAGCTGTTTAGTGACATAAGCCAAGAGCAGTTTTTCTTGGACCCCCAACACTTCCTTGGCTCACATTCGCAGTTCAGCTATTTTCATTCCCGTCAATTAGTTCGATCTCTGCGGATGTGGGGAAGGGTTGGAGCAGCACAGTTTCTTTGATGCAATTTCATGTATACATATGGAGCATCTGTTACTCCAGGAGTCTTGCCGTCACTTCCATTATATGGAGACTATTGATAGCGATAGGAACTCAGGACCTGATGGGCCATTTTCTTCTGAGCTCCACACAGAAGTGCCTTGGCAGAGTGCCACGTGCAGGGAGTATCCCTCCTAACAGGGGACACATGCCGTGGCAGAGCTCTGCAGAGTGGCCCAGGGAAAATAAAATGAACCCAACTTCTTCCTCAGCTGCACTGCTCCTACCCATTTGGGTATATGACACCTTTAGTGCAGACGTAAATAGCACCCCAATCTTGAGATGCTCAGGCTGGTCCGCTTAGAAATAAACGGCTCAAGGAAGATGCTTTACCTTTAACAGCCTCCTGCTATCAGGTCACTCTTTTTTTGGGGAAAGGGGAGCTATAAAAGGCTTTTCATCAATATTTCTTTCAAGACAGCATGTATTCCACTTGTATTGATGCGCCAGAGGCTATCATTATGGACACCTCAGGTAAACATCTTCAGCCAATTATTAACCTGTGATAGAAAGATAACATTTTCTCCCCTTCTTGGTAGCTTTTATTTATCCTTAATACTTTCCAGGGAAATATCTGAGAGCTCTTGTTTTTCATTGTATAATTTGGTCAGGAGGATAGGTTAAGAGTCTAAGGTTGCTGCCCCAAATCCCAGCACTTGGTTAAGTGTGATTTAAGTGGCAATTAAAATGTTATGTTAGGTTTCAGTATACGAAGAGCTTCTGTCTCTCATTTAGCACACTCACCCATTGCCTAATTTCAGAAAGGGCCTGACGGTTTCAAGGACTGCTCAAGAAATATTTGGTGGGTATCTGCTCTCTGTCATAGATTGCTGCTGGTTTAATAACCACTACATTTCCAGCTTGTTTGGGTACATTAGTCTCTAAGCAACCCTCTTTGTAGAGAAAAGCAGACCATGGTGACATGCACACAGCCTATCCACAGCCTTTGGGGTCTCTCAGGCTGTTGGAAAATGCAGCCACTGAGAGCAGAATCCTCAGGAACTAGGATGCGTAATCCTAAGGAGAAAATGGCAATGGGACACTGCTTCTTTTCCAGTGTACTGTGAGAACGAGAAGATTTAGCATTTTGTATAAAACAATATCTTGCACATGACTTAAGTGAGATACACCATCTTGATTTGGGTGGTTTTGAGAGGAGAAACTTCCAAACGGTAGAAAAAGCACCTTGACAAAAAATAAGTGTAATATGGCATTCAGTAAGAAAAAAGGAATATTTCAGTTACTCTTTCCAAAGTCTGTTTCACCAAAATCCACACACTTCTGCAACTAGTGCTTCCTTTTCGTCAACTGACATTTTTCCTTCTAAAATTTTCCAGGCAAAAGATTACTCCTTGTGTGTCAGTACTGCAGTAGTCAGTAACTGTGGTTTGAATTCATGTGAGATACTTTTAGTCTGACTCCTCGGCCCACTTACAACAAGGCAGATTCTTGGATAATTTGAAACATTCTGCTGTGTTTATCTCCAAGTTGGTGAAATGCATTAGGGGGACAGTTTTAAATTACTGCTTCATGACTTTTGTTGCTCCTATAAATTCCTGTTTTCTCAAAATAAGTTAATTGCTTTGTGTCACCTCCTACACAATACTAAGTTATGTGGAGCTAGTTATACGTGCAAAATGGAGGTTTGCTTTATCCTTGGGGTTTTAAAGAGGTTAATGTAGTTAAGTGCATAAAATACAAAGGAGATGTAGTATTTACCAATAAAACCACTATCAGCATTCCTGGAATACACCCTAACCTAGGATTCTGCATATGGAGTTACTATCACAAAGCTAGTAATACTCACTGAATTCAGAGCAAGAATATAGGAGGCAAGCTGTGCTTGGCACTGCTGTTGCAGGATATGAATACTATGAGATCTGCTTTTTCGTAAAAGTATAACTGATATCCCTGTATGCCAGCTACAGTTCTTTGGGTTGACTGGGAAGCTGCTATAGTGTTTGGAGGTCCAAAGCCACATCTAACCCACTATTATAGCGTCTTAAAGCCACCAGAGCACGCCTAAGGAGTCATTTTAGGGGGGTCAAAATCTGCCCCACACTGTTTGGGCACGGGCTTTATGTAAGATTGCCCGATATAGTCACTCACCCAGCTGCTTCCATCAATGGACCAATATATGGAAACAGTCTAGTGGTGGCCTTTACTCCTCTTAAACTGTAAGTTGCCTGTTATGTTCAGTTTTCAGAAGTATTAGAATTTTTAAGCATTACCCGAGATCAACAGTAACAGAATGTTTGTTGATAACTGCGTTCTGTTCTTTGTTTTTATGGAGGTTTTCTTTTTTTCTTTTTTTGGGGGGGGGTGAGGGGGTTGTTTGTTTGTTTGTTTTTGTTTTTGTTTCTTTGGCTCCCTGGGATTTCCAAGAGTGGAATTACCTGGGAAACAACCATGTTGTTTGGTTATGAAGCACTAATAAACCTGAACAGTGTTATTTTTTTTTTGGTCTATGCTGAATAGCCTTTGCTATGTATTAGCCCAGTGCCATTACAAATTCAAACCCTACATATATATTGTTCATGGCCCTTTGTGTCATCAGGAAATTAAAGTCTGCAGCTGGCCTCTTCATCTTAGTTAATCATGCGGACATGAAATCCTTAAAGGTCCACGCAAGGGTCCCTGCGGGGGCCCCACTCAGCACTTCTCTCCAGCGTGACATTGTTTTTCAGCTGTGTTTTTATCTTCTCCTCTCTTCTGTTCGGAGCTCCTGCTGCTTTCGGCTTCAGTCGCCGACTGTCATGTGGTACTTTATCATGGGCTGTCCAGAGCACTGTGGTAGCCTTGCCCCTTTGCCATGCACTGCAACCTGCTCCAAAGTTTGGGAGGTCGGTGTGGGCTCCTCTCCTGCTCTTAGCATCACGGCTTTCCTGCCTTAACAGCAAATGGGAAAAATCTCAGTGTGTACCTCGTGCCGCGTCTGACAGACACAAGGTTGCAGGGTGATGGTTTAAGGGCTTAGCTTCTCCCTCCTGTGTTTTATGCTGTGGTTGCTTGTTTTCTAAGAACTCACTTAAATTATGACAGTAAATCAAAGATTTCCTTCCAGATGTCTCTTAACATCTAGCATCATTTCCTCCAGGTCCTGAGTATGTCCTAGATTTCAGTTTCCTTAGGTAATTTCCTCCCCTGGCCTCAGTGACCCTGACACAGACTGACCTGTGGTTAACTTCATCTCCCTTTTTAAGATTCAGTTTGAAGAAGTCAGTCAATACCTCGTTTGGAGTGGGCTGAGGGAGGTGGGAGTGAAGGAAAGCCTTCACTAGCTTCTTCGTGTTCATTTCCTGTGCCATTGTATTCTAACTTTCTCCCTGACCGATTTCCACTCTCCTGCAGGTGAGAAGAACAATCTCTTCTTATATGTTTTCTTTATTTTTTTTTCTCTTTTTCTGTAGATCCTCTAAAATTTTTATTAGCTCTTCCTTACATCTTGATACATAACATACATGGGAAAGACTTTAAAGGTTTTTTTTTTTTTCCCCCTTTTGCTATTGGATTTCTCCAGACTTGTTAATATTTTCCTCTTTGCCATTGAGAAAGCCATTTCGTCATTTTAAAGACCACAGCTACTTTTGTGGTGCTCTAATCTTCTTGGCCATAATCCAACAAATCTTTTAAGCATGTGCTTAACTTCAGACACGTGAGTGGCTGCATTGAGCTCAATGGAGCCAGTCAGGTGCTTAAAGTTAAGCACACGATGAAGTGCTTTGTTTGGTTGGCCTTCCAGAGCCCCCTGGGAGCCCCTTTTGCCTAGAGGCTGCGCAGTGCTCAGCGCGACATGGGGCAGCAGTTACAAGAGAGAGGGGAGGTCTGCAGCACCTCTCCAAAAAGTTTGAAAATGGCTTTATTTTCAGTCACTGATTTTAATATAATGCATGCCTTCTTCACGTGGTACCTTGTGACCTTGAGGTGTCAGCAGTGTAAGCAACACAGGAATGGGCCAAGGGATAGAGGAACCAAAACAGATTAAACAGAAAGACGATTCAAAGAAAGCTACATGGGTCTGATTTCACAACGGCATGCAGCTCCTTGTCTCATCTTCACAGAGATCCTTGTGTGCTCATTCCTCTCATGGAAGCCTCTGGCCTCTTGTAGACCAGACCACAGTCTTGTCTATTAATTTAGTTATCTGACCTATCTCTTTCAGCTACCCACATTCCTTGTGTTTCTGCTTGGTGGGAGGGTGACCCATGGATTGTAGAATCTAAGAATAGCTTAGGTCGGAAGAGACCTTGAAGCCCACCCAGCCCCACACTGTGCCGTGGGCAGGGCTGCCCCCCACCAGCTCAGCTGCCCAGGGCTCCATGCCCCCATCCAACCTGGCCTTGAGTACCTCCAGGGATGGAGCACCCACAGATTTCTCTGGGCAGCAGTGACAAAACCTCACTGCCCTCTCAATAAAGAATTTCTTCCTAACATCTAACTTAAACTTCCCCTCCCAACTCTTCGTGTACGTGGGGCACTGTTGCCCATCCTGGCTTCTACCTCCTACACCAGGAGTAAAAAGAGTTCAACAGTTTGAGAGTGAGGGGACAGCATCTGTACCCTGTGGCAGAGGAACAATTAGGGCACACATTGGCATAGGCTGCTCAAGGACATGGTAGAGCTGCCATCCCTGGAGTTGTTCAATAAATATGTGGATGAGGCACTGAGGGATGTGGTTAGTGAGCATGGTGGGGATGGGCTGGTGGTTAGACAAGATGATCTTAGTGGTCTTTTCCAACCTAAATGATTCTACGATTCTATGGCAGCACTACCCCATTATCAATTGCTTCTGGCTTCTTGCTACTGCTTGGGAACAGGCCAGTTCATGCGACCTGGAAGGGACATACCAGGGAAGTTATGCTGTCAGTAGTATTTTGGGCACTCAGAAGTTAACCTAAAGCAATACACTGGATTCAGGAATTGCTGCTCTGGGTATGTATGAGCCCATTAAAATGCATTGTAAAATTGTGCATGGTAGACTCCTCTACCAGCTGAACTATCTGGCACTAGTTGTGCTTATTTGGGATAATAGCAAGCTGGCTGGCACTTCTGTTTGCTCTACCCAGCCAGTTAGTCCTCAGGACACTGCTTTCACCTAGGCCTGGCCAGATGAGCAAACTCCCATTGCTAAATTAATGGGATAGTTTTGAAAAAATATCAGTTCCCCTTGAACAAGTGATTTTGGTATTCTTCACAGATGTGGGACTTGAAAGTTCTTTGCATAAAGGCTGTTTCACCTTAGTCTTGTTCACATCTCTCTACAGTCTTCTCTGTTTGTCAGAGGCTGTACAGAGAATATGCCTCTGTTTAAGCTAAAGGAGCTCCTAGGATTCCTTATTTGTGCTGGGACAGCAGCCAGCACACTTCATCTGAGACCAAGACCCAGTTACACGGCACCATACTGACTGTGATTGAAGAAAACACTAATAACTTCTGTCCTCTTCCGCTAGGAATGGGGAAAGCTTGGGCAATATCCCTTTAAAATCATTCCTACTGATCTCGGACACAAGAAGCCACTAAATCATGAAGAGGAGCAGGGTGGGACCCATGGAGATTGCAGCAAATTCAGTATTAATACGGGAAAGGTAGCACGTCACTCTTCTGCACTGGTGGTAGACTGGCATCTCTTCTTGTCATATGACCCTAATTAATTTATATAGTAAGTGTCATGGGGGAAGACAAGATCCAGACTGAAGCCTTTGTAATGGGATTTTACCCTGTGCCAGCCAGAAATAATTAACTATATCTATCTTTTCTAGTTTCAGTTGCTCTTTGCTAAAAGACTTACACTGGGAAGGTGAAATCATACACAGTCACACCTTGTCAGCACATGCTTTTCCTGTCTCCTGTGACCGAGTTAAATGCTATGCTTGGTTCCTAGCAAACAGTAATATCCTTATTGCTAGCAACAAGCTAAAAGTCACTCTGAGCACACTTGTACTTTATGACATTATTATCATTCTGGTTGCTAGATAACCTCTGCTGTCCCACATTAGTTTTCATATCCTCTTTCTGAACCTACTTTGATTTCTACAGATATATCCTATGAGTGTATGGCAGGCAGGGAGGGTATTCATATGTGTAGACAGCACAGAGTGCAACAGGAAAGAGCAGGGGAGGAGAGGGAGACATCTCCTGTTCCTGGGCTGTGACTGGGGGGTGTCAGAAGAGAGTTCAGAGTCCATCACTTTCTTCCACCCTGGTCCCAGCTGTGATGGCCAAGGAGGATGATGTCAAGGTTCTTGTCATCATCTCTCTGGTGAAAGTTCCTGCCCCTCCCAGCTCAACACAGTCCCTCCCAAACTCATCTTCAGGTGGCCATCCAGACGTAGAGCAAGCTGCTCTTAAGTTCATGTGCATTAAGGCTGTACTAAGAGCAGCTGTATGATGGGTTTAGCTGGGCTGGCTGAGGGCAGCAGCCTATGCAGTTTGCACAGAGTGTGCTTGGGGCTGCTCACGGGAGAGGTGGGGGCCGGTGGTGTCACTGCCTGGAGAAGCCAGGGGCACAGGAGGGGAGAGCTGGATCACGAGCAGCTTCCCCAACCCAGGGGTCCGCATCCTGCCCTGCTTGCAGACACTGCTCGCCCTAAAGGCTCTGAGAGCTGTGCTTGCCATTGCCTAAGTGCAAGATTTGCAGGACATTTATCCTATTATACCAAAATTGTGGTCATTCCCCTCACCCCTGGCACCTATATTTTGTTTCTAATGACTAGTTTGTCCTCTCTCTAGCTGGGATAAACTACCCAAAACCTCTCTCCTAGGCACCACTTCTCTCTGTTCTGCCTGACTTTTTGCTGTCTCAACTGGTCCTGAACCAGAAATAAAGCCCACACTATGAATTTTAGATATATTAGGGATTGTGGAGCTATCTCTTTAAAGCCTTTCCTGCCTCTCACACACCCATGATAGGATCTTATTGCAGCATTCCAGGCTGCCCCTATCTCATTTAAGCCTTATATCTCTTAACTTTTGTCCTTGGCATCCAGACAATTCTTCTATTCTCAGGATGCTTTCTACTGAACTTCCTGTCTATAAAAATGCGCTAAGGGAGTCTATCACTCTTCCAGCCTATTCCTTCCCCTTCCCAGAGCTTCCCCTTCTCTTACCATACCAAGCAATTATTCTTATTAATTATTCCAGCTAACAGTAATTATCAGCAGCATGCACCCCCAGCCACATTAATAACAGCGATCTCTAGGACACTGAGGAATTGGCTGAAAAGATTCACTTTGCTACTTGTATTGCATAGGAAGACAAGTTCCTTTTCTTCTATTTTTTTTTTTCAGGGGTGGGGCATGACTTCTTGCTTTAAGATGGGCAAAAGGATGGATGAAGAATCGAAGACTTGCTGTAATAGGGCTTGTCAAAGAAGAATTAAAGAATAGAGATAATAGAGATCTAAGGTTTAGGCTGCAGATATTATACAAGGTTTCTAAGCAATTGTATTAATTGATTTTTTAGCTTCTGATATTTATGGGCCAAATACTGAAATTTCTGCTTGGGCTCCAATAATCTGGGATGTGCCTCAGGGTTAGGACTTCAAATTGTTTTCATTCGCTCCACAAGCACAAGTGCCATTCAGCAGCAAATGGAATAAAATTTGGCCGTTTCATCATCTGTAATTTGTCAATATTTTTCATCTCACTGAAGAAAAGCACTGAAGTTTTAAGAAGTGATGTTTGTTTAGTGCAAAAGAACAAAGAAAACAAAAGCAAAAATATTCAAAAAGGAAAGAAATTAAAAAAAAGAAAATCCTTCTGAAGCATGTGAGCTAAGAAAATCATTCCACTCCAAATTGTTTAGCATTTGCCTAAGCTGCGAAGTTTTAATGACATTCTAGTGAAAATAGAGCGCTCTGGCTAAATTCCTTCAAACCCAATAAAGCAGATGACTGGGAACCATAATGGAATTGATGCTGTCAAGTGCATTTGCTTTTTTAATGCTAACATGTTTTTGGTTGTTAAGAAACATCAACTAAAAAAAAATACAAAACAAGTGTTATATGATCAGCATAGCTTCTGACAGGGGCACTGGAACCCATCTGGCTTATGGATCCCCCACTTTTTTTATTAGCCTGAGATTATAAAGTTGTAACACTGTAGTTTAGCTTCTGGCTTCTGCAATTTTAAATTGGCAAAGGGCTAACTATAAGGTGTGAGTTTCTAAAAACTAAAATATAATACTGACCCAGTGCCTACTGCACAGGCCTGCAGCAGATGTACTGGATGAAGGAAATACAGTAGTGTTGCTGAAATGTTACTGATTGGTTCCAACTGAGTGGCTGTAGATATAAACCAGCTTTCGAAAGCAATAGATGAGATAAAAATGTCAGAAACAGACGCTAAAAGATGGTGCCACATATTCCTTGTTGAAACCACACAAGGCAAAAATAACACCAAACATTCAATGAGTGTACTCTATGAACATTAGCTTCACACTTGTCAATACCTGTGATGTAAAAAACCAAACCAAACCAAAACAACAATCCACCATCTCAGCCTTCATAGTTTTCTTTAATTTCAATAAGCTTTTTAACATAGAGAGGATTTGTTCTCTCAGTGTGCTTCATTAGCGTAGCTTACCACCACAAAACCTGGTTGTATTGAGAAAGATTGCCCCATTATCAAATAATTAGGGCTGTCTTAGCAGGTGCATACACTTACCTTTGTAATTAAATCCTTGTTAAAACACCAAAATCCAGAGGATTTAAATGGTTACCTGTTCCCAGAGGATGTAGCCCAGAAAGTTATTCTATAAGGTAGACATCATTTGGGAGCAACAATACTGAGCAGAGAATCTTTTCCTCGTGGGATGTTTATGAAGCACATCTGCACACATCATGCGGTGCAATAAAAATTGCAATGACAATTCTAGACAAACACCTACTGGATAAGAAGCCAGAGAAACCAAGCATAATCCTGCACAGAATCATATGCTATGTAATGGAGCTTTCACAGCTTCACTAGTTTTAGTATTACAAGGAAAATTAAAGATGATGATCCTCATTTTTTTTAATAATTCTTTGAAATATTTGCCTGATTTACTATATGCAATAATGAATCTGGGAAATTTATTCCTCAACTTATCTTCTAAAATGTTGCTGCACTGGAATAACAGTAATTACATGGTTCCATTTGGAACTATTTTAGAAGAGCACAGAATTCTAATGAAGTTTGAAAGAAAATAATTAAAGTTGCAGTAATCTCACACGGTCATAAAAATGATATTTCTATTATATTATAAATAATGTTTGTATATTCCTGTGTTGAACGGTGGACACATGTAAGGATCTGTGGATGTCTGTATTAATAAAATATGGAAGGAGTGGATTAGACAGTCTATTGCAACAAATTATTTCTGTTCAGTTGGCACTCTTATTGTCCTCACCAGAACTGGTCAGCCAGATAAGACTCAATTAGTTTTGCCTAGAGGTGTATCAGCATTTTTACCATAAAGGATACTGAGCAAGGTCTTGATCTTGTAGCGGTATTCAGACTCCAAGTTCAGATCAGAAACATCAACCAAACTCTTGTTTCCAAAAACCAGGGAGAAAACTACAAAATCAGAATAGATTTGTTTTCCATCTCTCAGTAAATCTCTTTACCAAAGCAGTAGAGCCCACTATGAAAAACTGTTTAAAAAGTCTGCACATACTCATCTACCATAATCTGTGTTCAGAGTTGTGTACTCAGTGCTGACAAAAGTACTCAAATATTTAAGATGGGAAAATTCCATAGAACAGCCTGCTTCTGGACTGATGTTTTTAGATAAATGGAGTTAGTCCTAGAAATCAATTTAGACAAAGCTACAGCAGTGCTGGTATTGGAATTCGCCATCTCGCTACATAATTTGAATAAATGGGAAAAGAGATGACTCCTGAGAGTAGCACTGGCAGCCAAAAGAATTATACTGATGGACTGGAAAAGCAAAGCCATGCCATGTATTGATTTATGGACTATTGCCCTTCTGGATATAGCTAAATGTGAAAGAACTCCCTTTATTCATACTAATAAAATGGACATCAATGCTCTCAGAGAAAAACTACTTTTGGAGTTGCATTGTGAATAGCTGGCATGTGGATGGTCTTCTTCACTTGCCCATCGCACACGCTTTGTGGGCCTTTGAAGTTTGAGACACACAGAAAGCAACTGGGACTTTCTTTGGAGTTGTTTCACTTGCCTGTTTGTTCATTTTTACTCAAAATGATTTCCCTTTTTTCCCCCTATAATCATTTCATGTAAATCAGAACTTAAGATAATGCATTACCATCTAATAGACATTGTTTTCTGGTAGAAAATATTTAGCATTCTGGGGACAAATGCCCTTTTTTCTGATTTAAAAACCCTTGGCAATGTTAAAGGTGCATGAGTACAGCACAACACTATTTCGACATCCACTGTGACACTGTTTTAGCTATCATCTTCCTGTTCTACATGCCAGAGCTAGGTTAATGCACACCACATTCAGAACAAGAAGACCCTTATAAAACAAGCCTTGCTCCCTCAGATAAATAAGTATTGTCTCTTAGGTCTTGTTTACGTTCAGAGGATCCTCTGAAGAGTTTCTGCTCTTCACAAGTTCATCTCCATCAATATAAGTAATATGGGGAGCCCTACTGCCAGAATTTTTAATGTTATATTGATTAAACTGCTATGAGTGGGATGAAATTATGTGGTATTAGTTGTGCTGGCAACTGGTTTACCTCAGGGATCTTTGTGTTGCTTATGCTGGTGGAGCTAAGCCAGTATTAGGAACATTGGGAAATTGAAAAAAAATATATATATAAATAAGTACTTATACTGATGACCTTGGTTGTTTCAGTTTAATGTTGTAAAATGAAGACACCTTTTGGAGTCTGGCACACCTTGTCACTCAGCAACAGGCCCTGTCCATCCTCCCAGAAGAAAGGGATGAGCCCTAGGTAGGAAGCCATGCAGCAGAGACTGCTCTGTTGGGCATAGCAGTCTCAGAGCACGGCTGTGAGGCTAGAAGAAAACTGAGTTATTTGCTTCAGCTTCTGAGGGGCTAATGAGAGATAGTGAGATAGTGAGGTCAGTTCTGGGATATGCAAGTGTCCTTGTCCCATTGTTAGGCCCTTCCCTAAAGCATCCCCTACTAGCAGCTACCAGAGAGACAATGACATTTTATCTGCCCCAGCCCCAGTGCACAGCAATCATGCACCTTCCAGCACACCAAGGAAGGTGAGTCAGCTGCCTTGGGACATGGCAATGGGTTTGCCCTGCCTGCTGACAAGCTCTGTTCTGGGAAAGAAAGCCCAGTCCCTGGAAAAAAAAGAAAGATGAACATCCTGGTCCTGCTGTGACTGGTTTGCCATAGGGCAGGTGGTTATCTGATTCTGAAGCACTTGAAAGTTATTGAGGTGCCTGTAAAGCTCCACATGAAGCCAACACACGAATGGCCACCAAGTCATTCCTGAAAGGGTTTACATACAGAAGATGCTGAGTTAATCACTGGTGTGCAGAATCTGAAAAAGAACTGTCACTGCTTTGTTAGTACAAAAACACCTGGCTGTCAAAGGTGGCTGATCAAGATGGCCTTCCACCCTCTTTGACATAGAGTGCACACACTCCACCTGAGGTACTGACCCCAGAGCTGACAGGAGAAACATGATGGGTGTCTGAGGTTTTGCTGTGGTTTTGTGCAGTATACAGGTGACAATTATTGCTGTTTACCAGACAAATGCTACTAACAATGGGACTGACAGCATGACTACTTCTGAGGTAGCATGACTTGGCTTGTGTGAAGACAGAAAGTTAAGGGATTCAGTGAGTTTATTAAACAATGAACTGGTTAGCAACATGATCTGTAAATATTAAATAAAATTTAAGCCTCAATCAAAGTGGAAAAGAGAACAGAGAGTATACTTCTTATGCTGTTGCTTATTCATTGCAAACTAATTTCAAAATCCATAGAAAAAAAATGCCCCAACTGTCCCTTGAAGATCAAACACAGAGAGAAAAAGCCCAGTGTTTGTTGACAAAACACATATCTGAAATATTTGGAGCTAGATGGTTCCAGAGTTTAGAGTGATTTTACAGAACCCATAACATCTAAGACATTGGCTGAAGTTAAGCCTGAACAGCTAATGACTGAAAATTATTGGCTGCAGACAGGTCTTCAGTGGCCTGTGACGATTACAGTCAGTATGTAAAATGATAGCTGCCACATTAAGTATACAGACACGCTGCATTCAGGGTAGGACACCATAAAACAAAAACAAAACAACAACAACAACAAAATAAAATTTTACTCAGGCTATAGGAGGAATGAATTGGAACAGATGAAAGATAGAAATGAAGACATGAGGTCAGGTTTTGTCATATGAGCCACAGAATTGCAACATATTTCTCAAGGAGTCTGGAAAAATACATGCTTCAGCAGAGTGCTTCACTAGTTATTCTGAGGAGCATTTGCCTTCTGAATCTCAAGTCTTTCATAGTTGTTTCTCAAGTAAAGGCTAGAACAGCCCAGTGCTGGTAGTCTGCCTATTTAGCCACACTACAGCTTCAGGGAAAATAGATTCAGTGCAGGTGATTGTGGAATATTCCCATCTATCAGTCCTGAAACTTGAGTAAGGAAAACTCATACTATCATTTCGCTTCCTGTTCATGTATTGGAGGTAAAAATAGGAACTTATCCTCAACATATCTGAATGTGTCTTATTTTCACAACACTGTGCCTATGTGGGACTTAACGATGATGGAGCAGACTCATTACAGTGTCATCGATTCCTTACACTGTAAGAGCTTTTGGAAGTCAGATTATCTTCAGAGCTATAAACTCAGGGTAATCATCTCTGCCACTTCCTGTATCAGCACAGTGTTGTGTGATGTTGTTTTAAAATTGCTTTGCCTTCAAACCTTTGTGCAAACAAAACCATGTTTTCCCTATACATTCCCCAAGCTCCTATTTGGAGATGGTGGACAAGTTGACCCCACTACTGCCTTGTGCCAGTCATACTGCAAAAATTAGCACTGAAGTGTGAAGCTGCAATCCCAGTGGGAATTTGCTTCCCTAGACTACTCATCTCCTTCAGCACTAGCTTTGCTGGGCTTTTATTCAGCAGATGGTGTAGGAGAGATAGCCTCCAAAACCACAGAGTCAAATATTTGATTTGGATGAGTACATTAAAGATTACTCACTTCTCCCCTCAAATTATCTGTGTTCTGCAGAGAGTACAAAGGGCATGGTTTTGATCATCCCATTTCTAATAAAAGCAATTTCCAGCTGCTGTTGTGGGATGCTCGTGGTATCTGATACTCCGTTCACAGTTTAGTGAGGAAAGGATGTTGGCCTTGACACCTTCCTGGGCAGCCTGAAGCAAAATGATCATTCATGAAAGTCACCCATCTCCAACAGCTATGCCAAGGGTAGGACTGCCAGATTAGCACATGGTGAAACACTAAATTGTGCCTTGATGTGCAGATTTCTGACAAGCAAAGCAGCAAGCCATTCCTCCATCCTTACCACACTGGTGAAGGTTGCGGCAACAGAGATGAAATGCTGACAGTAGTGTGTCTACATTTGCCTTTCTCCTCTAACTTTCTTTTTTGTCTGATTCTTATTTTAAGACTTCTTGATTTATTTCTCATCTGTGTCTGTGTTAGCTGTTAGGGACTGATGTATTTTCCTTCTGATGATATCCAGAACCCGTCGTCTCACGCAGAGACATTATAGTATCTGTTGGTCAACTGTTGTGGGAAGGACAGGGCAAAGATGGGGCCTGGCCCTTTGAGTGAAGGAGTTCATCAGATCTACCTTTTGCCTCTAGGAAGCACAAGCTTTTGCTCAGTTCCTTTGAATGGTTACAGTGCATCCTAAGGAGTGTTAGGATATGGGGTTTGGGAAAATGTGGCAGCAAGGCCCACTCCTGTTCCCAGCAGTTGGCATATGTATGTGTACACCCGTTTGACTTCAGTCTGTCCCGTCTTTAAGATTTATCTCTGTGCTGACAGCTAACGAATTTTCTTCTCCATTTTTCCCATGAGTCTTTCTGGTTGTCCACATGGCTAAAAGCAAGTATTCTGAAGTTTTCTTCCTGCTTCTGGATTCCTCTGTATATGTTGACCCCTACCACTGCTTGTGCCATAACATGACCATTTCCAAAATTTCTTTTAATTTCTTCCAGACTTGCAACCTATCACACTTTTCTGCCACTGTCTCCAGAAATTACTTCAGTAACCATATCCCTGCTCTGTTACCCCTCCCTTTCTGCTTTCTTTGCAACCTGTACCCAGTTCATCCCTCACACAACCTCATTGCAAACATTATCTTGTTAAACCCTCTTTTAAACTATTTCCTCCACAGTATTCCTGAGCAAAACAAATTCTAATTTCTCATCTCCGCCTTCATGAGATATCACAGCTCAGTGCTGGTCTACAGTTTGTATTTCCTTTCTTAGTGCTTCTCCCAGTGTAATGTCATAATCCTTGCAGTGTTATTTGTGCATTCTCAGCCATCTTCTCATGCTCTGCTCTAGGGAGTGGATGTATGTATCTTCCACATGCAAACTGTGAACCATTTTTAGGTCCACAAACACTAAGTCTACTCTCTGTTTCAACATCATAAAGAAAGGAATTAAATAAAACATTGTGTTTCCTGTGATTGTTACAAACTCCTGTGCTGTTGCTGGTTTTTTCAGAATTCATATGATAGAAACTATCCTTATTTTTGCCACCTAGAGCTCAAAAAAAGCTGTCAACATTTAGAATAGGGGGAAAAGAAATCACTGGAAAAAACTCACTGTATTTATTTTTCTATTTTACAAACAATGCTCACCTCACTTCTACATGCAGCACTGAATATTCTAGGCAAGTGCTACTACTCTGACTACATGTAACATCAAGAATATTCCACTCCCAAACCTAGGACTCATGAGCATTAAGATAACAGCACAACTACTAATCAACTGATTGTGAATATTTATCCAGTATTCCCTCCATAATCAGAAGGTTTCATCAATGCTCAATTTGCTTTACAGTCATGGAAAATGGTGAATGTATGTAAAAAAAAACAAAACAAAAAACAAAAAAAAACAAAAAAAAAAAACAAAACAAAAAGAAACCCTCAACAACAATGAAACAGCCTTTTTTACAGTCTACGCTTTATCACAGCTTCATTGATTTTTCAGTATTTTAGCAGATACAGCACAACTGGATTAGCTAGATAAGGAACCTTTCACTCTGAGGTCATCAGTTCACATCTGAGGCAGGTTGCTACCGACAGAGAGTCACTTCAGCATATAATTTTAATAAAGTTCAGAACAGAGACAGGCCTTTCAGAGGCATAAAGCAATGCTTTAAGTTTCTTAAGCTGCCCACAGCATACACAACTAGACCAACTTTTTTGCCTGCCAAAGTCAAACTGATAGAGAGTTAGATGGTCATCTAGTTGCCAGATGTCTGGCTGTGTAACTTTCTGGCACTAAGCATTATATAGAGACAGATCTATGGATTGGATCAATTAGCATTACACTTACCATCTGACAACTGTTTGGTCGCCTTCGCCCAGTTCCTAGAGGACAGGTGTTCACATCACAGAAATCACCATCACAATTGGTACGACTAATTGATATGGTTGTTGGCAGTCACAGCAGAGAGGACAAGGACTGAATTAGCACAGAGACCAAAGCACTTTTTCACCCTAGAGATGGTCTCTTCAGCTCAGGATGTCCAGGGCATTGGGAGGATGCCTCTCTGTCATTGCATGTGTTATGCTGAGCAGAATCTGTTCTGCTTTCAGATCCAGTAAATTTATCCAGCATTAAATTCAATGAGATTTTGTAGGGGATGAAAGGAAGAAAGGGATAGAAGAGTTTCTCTTGTTTTATTCTTGGTTAAATGCCTTAAGAAAGACTTTTCTCTACACTTCTTGCATTTTCCCCAATGTCTTTTGAGGTTCGAATTGTAGGGAAAAAAAATGATATAGCCAGTGACAAGATCTTACCAGTATGATTGTGTCATGCACCATTTCAAGGGAAAAACATAGTACCTTGCAGAAATACTCATGCATTTACAGTAACTGTAGTGCTCCCTCATTTCTTCTGTTTTGCACTCCAGACAGTCAAGTAAAGAGCTTCATGGGCATATTCTCTTGCGGAGCTTGTGGGTATACTTGGTGATTAGACAAATGGGGTTCTGCTTTGGCAAATGTCCATTGCTTTCCCCAGCTGACTTACAGAATATGCTATAAAATGCAAAGGAAGGCAATAAACCTCCCATCTGCAGCTGAGATTTCCACTTTGCCAAAGACCCTTTTGCTATCAGCACCTTTAACTATGACTTTCAAAGAAGAGAGAGGTGTCATTTTTTTCTGCAGCAGATATTTTACTACATTCATTTGCAGTATTATCCAACCCTTAAGTGAATTGATTTTGAGTATTAGTCTAAGAATAGCAAAGACAATAATAATGTAAAATATAAATAGGTCCACAGGCCATTATTTTATGTAGAAGAGAAAACAAGTATTTCAGCAGCCTTCCTATTCTCTTTGCAGTGCAGAACAACAGTATTTCTTATAGTCCATACTTAAAATGCACATTATTGATTTTTAATACATTTAGCAGATACAGCATAATTTCAGCCAATAATGCAAATACTGCAAGTGAGAAATGCAATTAGAAGACAGCAAATATGTTGCAAGCTGAGTTACAAAAAATGAAAAGATGAAATATTTTTTTCAGCACTGGTATTTCCAGATCTTGGCTTTGTATTCTTCAGAGGAATTCTGCCTTCTACTAAATTCTCATTTCCAATACTGAAGGATTAAAGAGGAACAGATATGAGTCAAAGGCATATGCTTGAAAAAGCCCTTACATAGCAAACAGTTGCCACAGCAGAGGATATTCATTCAGTATCACCTTAATTTGAAAGGTATCATTATCATTAATTCTGACAAGTGGTCTTTCCTTTGGGAATTCAATCTTGAGCCAGTCAGACCTTCCTTCTACTCAGGTAAGTAATTCCTTTCCACGTTAAAAGTCCAAATATATTTCCTTTCACCTAACAAGATCAAAACAGCTACTTTCAGACTGATGAGCGATTGCAGAAAACAAAGAAAGAACAAATAAAATATAAAACTTTGCAAAAACAAAGAGAAACAAAGCGCCTGGGGTGTTGCTGGCTAAATGACTCATCCCACTGCTTCCCATTACGTATGCCAGGATGCTCCCAAATCCCACCACACAGCACCTACAGACCTGAGCTGAGGCATTTCCTCCCATGCTTTGTGGTTGCAGATGTTACTCATAGAGAAGGTCCCAAGAGGCTCACTTGGGTACAAAAGGCAGATTCTGATCTTTCTTTTCTGCTCTCACGTGTTAAGGATCTTATCCTCTAGTGTCAAGGGACAAGTTAATTCAGACTCAACGGTGCAGTGTCTCTTTGAATAGTTCCCTGTTGTGGGCATTTTTAGTTCTGGCAGCAGTTTCCTCTTCTTCTTTTAGTCTATTTTGCTTCATTAATTATTCCAAGAAAAATACCGTGATATTCCAGTTTATTTTAATCCAGTGTGTGCAACTAAATAAGATATTCTTCTGTTGTAAGAGGTAATTGCTAAATTGCTATGGAAAATACAGGACAGAGCCCTGAAAGTGGCCTTTCGATATCTAAAAAGGGGCTATAAGAAGGAAGGGGACAGACTTCAGCAGGGTCTGAATGGGACAAGGGGAAATGGTTTCCAACTGAAGGAGTGGAAATTTAGGTTGGATATAAGGAAGATGTTTTTTACAATAAGGGTGGTGAGGCACTGGAATAGGTTGCCCAGGGAGATGGTGGATGCCCACACCCTGGAGAAATTCAAGGTCAGATTGGTGGGGCTCTGAGCAAACTGATCTAGCTGTGGATGGCCCTGTTCACTGCAGGGGAATTGGACTATGTGCCCTTCAATGCTTCATTCCAACTCACATGATTCTATGATTCTATGACATTTATTCATGTTCCTCAGAAAAAAAAATCTATCAAAACTATGAGTTGTGAATCTGCCTGTTTCCAATGTACAGTATTTGTATCATAATGCTCACTGTAGTTTATATCATTGTCTTACAGATGAATTATTCAAGTTAGAATAGAGGAATTTTATCAACCTGCAGTTGCCACATCTTTACAGATAAGCAGTTTTGCCCCCAGAGCTTTCCTTCAGCTAAAGCCAGTACTAAGAAATTGTCCTGAATGCTGTGTATAGCTCAGCTGTGGAGACAAAATAAAAACAAATAGTTCCATTTCTGACCCTGGAAGTGCTTGTTCCTGTGTCCCACTTTGAAATCCAGATGCTGGGATATTGGTGGTCAAATATGCCCTGGACACCCAGCTCTGCCCTCAGCATGATGGCTGTGCTGGAGCCTGGGCTCTGCCCTTCTGCCATTGACTTCTATCCCTCAGTCCAGAGCAGAGGGAGCACCCTGCTAAGCCTTGTGTCTTCTGAACTGCAAGGATGTCAGCATTGAGAGGGTTTCTTCCAGCTGCTCCTTGCTCTGGAAAACTGAATGCTGCCATCATAGTGATTTCCCTGCTTGCAATCCCTGATCTGATAAATAAAAATATAACTGGGGATCACAGAGCAAGCAAAATGCTCCTTTTCCTATAGACATGTGCAGGGAAAAACTTCTTGTCCCTTAAGTGAAACCCCCCCCCTGAAATACAGACAACTGTTCTCCCCTATCCTTTGCTGCGAGGTCTCTCTTGTCCTTGTCTTTCTAGAACAGTTTCTTTTTCCTTTCTAAAAGATCATGTATTACCACAAAAAATAGTTGTTCCTTGTCAGTATCTCCTCAAGCGATCAATTATTTATTCCCAAACTTTTTTTCCTATTCTCTGTTGCATTTTATATGATGATAAGATACCTGTTGTCTGTGACAGCTTCTTGCTGTAAGAAAAGAAAATGAAATTGAATGAGGGACAGATAGGCCTTGAATAAACAGAGCTCTCTCTTTGGAGAAGGAGATAAGACTTCGGCTTTTTGCCATGCCCCTTTTCCTCTGATAACACAACCTGGTTTTGGTTCTTGAGGAATTTCTAGCTATACCAAGACCAAAGGAAAAATCTTGTGCTCCTTATGCCAGTAAGGTAACCCTAGCAGTTTGAATAGAAGAGGACTGTTCTGTATATTGGAGAAGATTCCAGGGAGACCTCATTGTGACCTTCCAGTATATGAAGGGGACTTACAGGCAAGAGGGTGAATGACTTTTTCCACAGTTTGATAGTGATAGGACAAGGGGGATGGCTTTAAATTAAAAGAGCGGAGATTTAGGTTAGATTTTAGGAAGAAATGCTTTACTCTGGGCACAGCTGCCCAGAGAAGCTGTGGTGCCCCATCCCTGGAGACACTCAAGGCCAGGTTGCATGGGGCCCTGGGCAGCTGAGCTGCTGGGTGGCAGCCCTGCCTGTGGCATAGGGTGGGACTGGGTGAGCATTAAGGTGTCCCCTACAACCTGAGCTATTCTGTGATTCTGTAATTCTATTCCTCTCAGTGTTTCAGGCTGCTGTGATACTTGGTTGTTGTATGGCCCTGTTTTGACCAACTGACTTATCCAGGTATTCAGTACTAACAAAATGCTATGGAGCATTTGTTCCCCTGCAGGTCCTCCTTCTTTCAGAACCATCCTTACTACTGATGTGAGGCAAAGAAAATTAATTTAACTAAGTCAACATCTTGCAAATGTATTCAGTAATATTAACAAAGACTCAATGACAAATGACATGAGTAAGCTCTGAATAATTTCCAATCAAATCAATCCTATTGAATATATCAGAGGAACACAATAACATTTTCATCACTCTTTATTTTTTCTTAAATATTTTGGAGGGCTAATACAGGTATCGTGTGTTTAGGTCACGCACCTCTCGCACTACGTGAGTGATTTTCTGTGTGAGTCAGATAGTGTCAGGAGGCCGGAGGCTCTTCTCTCCCTTTTCTGATTTCAGTCCACGCCTAAGTTGTCCATTTTGTAGAAAAAGAGTGGGATGCATGCTTAGGCCAGGATGTATGGTATATCTCAAGTGATTATCCTCCAGAAATAATCAGGAATCTACACCAAAGTAAATACACGTTGTGTGAAGTCCTCTCCATGCCTTGGCTGTGTGCTGGAGCTGCACTGCCAGTACTAAGAGAGAACCACAGGGAGTATGAGTAGTGCAGAGGCTTTGGGTTTCTAGGCAGAAATGCCTGACCTCTGTCAGATCCCTTGAGATACCCTGGTTCCCAGATCTGAACTGCTTAGCCTGTTCCAAGATGAAGGGGGGGAGTCAAGAGATAAATATACACTTAATGCCTTCCTGATGGAACCGTCTGTAGAAAATTCCTCAAGGGAGCTTCCTGTCCTTTTTTTGTGGATTGTTTTGAGTAGGGAATGAACTGACCCATTGGTAAAGTTATTAGAAACCTTCTTCATCCAGAACGCTTAAATGAATCCTGCAAGTTAAATATTTACCGCCTGTCTTGCTGTCTTAAAATAATATTGCAAATAAAAGAGTTATTAAAATAACAATGAACTGTTAAGAGAATGGAACTGAACTAACAGCACTGTTTATGAACAACAGCATGTCTCAGACAATGCTGAAACTCATCTCTGAAGGTACAGCAGATACTGAGCATGACTCTGAATCCATTTACTGCTCTTTTCCAGAACCAACAGAAAAAAATCCCAAGCTTTTTCTCCTGATACGTTTCAGTCCAACATATGCCACAATATAGCTACTAGCCTGTGCAGTGTTAGCCTATAGGAAAGCTGTAACTATTGTACTCTTGTAACAGGAATTCTGCCTTGCTCCCCCATCACAGATGCAAACACATCAGATATTAAATCTGAGTGGATAACATTGATGCCCTGCACTGCAGGCTTCCTTTGATGGCTCTGGGGAAAATGAAGGTATTTTGCTGTTTCCTCTCCAGGGGCATCTGGTTTAGTCAGGTGGTTCGCAGTGCACATGGTTGCATTTATTGTTTGGTTCATTCTCCATTGTGCTTCTTCCCCCATCCAATATTTTATCTGTCCTGGCCTTTCCCAAGGACTTTTATACAGCACTGAAACATTTGTTTGTTTCTGGCATTTCCATCTGGTGTTAAGAGGATGAGAAACAGGCTCATGTCACTGACAATCCTCAACCATCAGAATGACTGTTACAACATCCCACAGATCTGGGGTTTTATGTATCTCCCCACCTCTAACGCCTTATCAAGCTTAAGTGCTACAAGACCTTGTTCAAGTTCTGGTAAATATTCTGTTACAAAGGAATCTCCACCATCATGAAGTCCCACCATCTTATAAATCACATACAGTTATCACAACCACCAGGTTCTGCAGACCCAAGAATGTTATAAACAAAAATAGAACGGCACAAACCTAAAAAAATGGTTAATGTCGTCAGCAAAACTCCACTTCTCAACTGGCTGAGCGATAGATCAATGATATTTTTAGGTTGTCTGAATGCTTTCTTTTTCTTTCTATTAACAAGTTGTCTTTCTGTAACTTGCCTTAGACAATTTTGTATTTATAAGCTACTCAGACTAATGTTAACTATTTCTACCATTGTGGTTTCAACCTTCAGCAGCGCCAGGTAATAGCTAGTAGAACTTTATAGTCCCCAGCTTTACATTATAGTCTACTATAAACAAGATCTATTTTTCATTCAAACTTGTGATTCCAATTAGATATCATCTGTGCCAGCCCCAGGAAACCGTATTTCCCCAATGACTGCATTTACAGGGGTCTCTAGTTGAGATGGCAGCTGCACATCTGTTAATGAACTGTTTTATTTCTAACACAAATTCTTTCAAACCCATTTATAAAATGACATTTTATCAGTGGATGATTTATTTGTCACTATTTGCTCCCCCAGCCTGCACTGAAGGTAGCAACTTCTATCACCTGGATGGGTTGGACATGGATTACAACAGCATCGTAGGGTCAGCACCTTCATAGCTTTCCTCTGCAGAATCACACTAAGATTTTCAGGTGTTAATCTTCTAGGATTCCTCAGAATGTGAGCTCTTCCCTTCCATATCGAGTCATCTCACAGAAGCTGTTTTCCATTTGTTTAGTCAACTTTGGAAGTTAATCAGAAGTTACTTGAAAACCGCTGCTGTGTGGCCTTTGAAAAATGGTGTAAGAAATTCCTAAGTTTTCTAGCTGACATGGAGAAAACAAAAAGCATTTTCATGAAGCTTTGAATAGATCAGTATGTCTGAGAGTTTTCCTTTTGCCATCTCAATAAAATTAATAGGTACTCAAACAAAATAAAATAAATATATCGCCTATCATTTTCTATAACTGAAGTGCAGTGGGAAAGAATACGCAAAACTGAGCTTGGTTGGGTGACTGCAGATACAGGTTGCCTTCACTGTGATATTTAAAAGTCTTTTGTTAAATGCTTTGTGCCCAGGAAGACTGTGTCCAGATGAAAAGCCTCTGAAAAGGTCTATGTACTGTCTGTATTTCAACAGACACACTTGGATGCTATAGAAGATGTCCTTCAAGGCCCAACACATTTAGGAAACATGGGATTGTTTAGAATTAATATAAAAACATTAAACAATCCTTTGTCTGAAGCCAAGCCTAGGAAGAGAATGGCAACTGTTGATAAACATGCAATATCAGCCCTCATGGCAAATCACTGGTGAGTCATTGTGGCTGGGATTTTCCTTCCTGGGGTCACGTCCTTTCTACTCTTTCCTGTACAAATTTGAAGTGGGCATAAGCTTCACTCCTTTTCTTCCATTTTCTCTTTTGAGGTACTTTTTCCAAAAACTTTCTTGTATCAGGGGGAAATGTAACAGAAAAAAATGTAACAGTCATACAAGCAAAGTTACATCAGCTCTTAGATTCTTCCAAAATTGAATTCATACAAACAATATTGAGTAGGCTGCCAAGCCCAGGTTCAGAATTACTGCAAATAAGAGATAGTCTATGCTAAAAAGAGACATGCTGGGAATATGTGGCTTTTTATTTTTTTATATGTTGATATAGTAGGACTACTGCACAACAGTAATGTACAGAAATTCCATTTACCTTTTATCTTTACATTTCCTTCTACTAACAGAATAGATTACATACAATTTTTGTTGGAGAAAGTGTAAAATGATGTCTCCCTTTTGCTGAGAAAAGTCTCAGTTAAGTTAAACAGATCACAGTTTGATCACCAATTTAATCATTTAACAGTAGACCTTTGTACATGAAGATGAGCATATAGAAAGTAAAGAAAGGTGTCATTGGCTTGAGGCTACTGAATAAGTAGAACCACTAGTTGCATTATTAAAAGAAGTTGTGTCTCTAATTTATTCCTGCAGCAGGTAAAACCAAAAGATAACTCTCAAATGTCAAAACACCAGTGCTAGTGAATGTAATGCAGGAGACAAAATTCCCACTGCTGCTACAGGTAAAACAAACTTTAAGAAGGATTCTAGCACTTTTGTAATGATGGAATACAACCTTAGGCGATATAAATTCATAATCTCTCAGGACGAATGGCCTTTAAAAATGCAACAGATTATCCAATTCGCCACTGAAAACGGGATTTGCTCTGGCAGCCTTACAATGAGTATAATAGATACTACAGAGCTGCATATTAACATGATACTTGCATTATCTTTGAATTTTCCAGTTAAGCCTGATATGCTGTCAATAAAACCATGATAACAACTGCAAATGCATTAATATGGGCATCTGAGTCCCCATCATTCCTTCTGCATTCCCTCTCCTTCCTTGTTTCTCCGTGGAGTTGATGGGTGAAAGCCAAGCAGAGCAGAGAACTGGGGAGCTGCCTTGCCCAGCTACACAGGAATTCCCTTCTCTACTGTTACTGCATAGCACAGAGCACAAAGCAGCGCTGCTGGCTTAGCACCCCCATCCCTCTTATGCCCACCCCCACTCCTGAGGGGTGGGCGATGTTAGTCTGGAAGTACAGAGGAGGGCAGAGGAGTCAGAAGTCCCACAGCAGTGATGGGAGGATGCTGCGGGGTACGCAGCTGTGGATGGGGAAGAGATGTGCAGGGGGCAGAGGGGACCATGGATGAGTGTCCATGCAGGGGGTTTTCATGCTGCTCCCCATTGAGCTGTCCTCACCTCTGCACTACTCTTCTTGCTGTCCTGAGCCATAATGGATTGATGCATCACCCAAAAATGAAACAAAATATTTATTCTACGCAAACGCATTTTTGCAAACAAAGTTTGATTTATTTATTTTTTCTATTTAAGTGAAACAAATGACAAAGCTCAAAGTGGCCTGGCTAATTGTGACTAAAAGGCATTGTTACTGGATAGATGGTTGACAGCCTGTGTGAAATAGGTTTAATGGTTCTGCTTTGGCCATAAAAGACAAATGTTTACCTCACACCACCACTCAAGTGCACAGCAAAAATTATCATTATCTTTGTAAATATCACCATTACTTTTTATTATTAAATTTACAATTTTCTTCTGCCTCCCTTTTGAAAGTAAGAAAGATGGGATGAAACCCAGACCTGTTTTATTTTTAACCATCTTTACTAAAAGCACAATTTACCCAAATGAAACCTTATTGCATCTGCTGTAAGAATGCTTATGCCAAATAGTTGATGAGGCTTATGCAGCAGCCATGATGTTAAGTCTTCAAAAACTGTCATAAAGGAACAGATTCTTAATTGAAAGCAGTCTGCTAATAACAGTGCTCTTTCAAATAAATGTCTACTATCAAAATAAGGGGTGGAATCATGATTTTTCTGTGCATATGGATTATAAATTGGATGGGTTTACTCATTTAATGGTGATTCTGTAGATTCATCAGTCATTAATTCGTATGTCTCCCTGTATCCTTCCATAGAAGTTGTAGTCACTGCATAGTGTGTCTTGAAAGGACTAAGATTAAAACATGCAGAAGATAAAGCAATCTAAGTTGCATTCAGTCTACACAATATGAAATAAAATCCTAATTTGTACCTCTGTGTTTTACCTTCACTCTTCTGCCTGGAACAATTTAACCAGATGTTCTGTTGATCACCAATTCCACTGTAGAATGAGTTTTACTCTGCTATACATTGCACACTTACTAGTCTTACTAAAACTTCAGAGAAAAGTGAGGGTCAAAGTCTGTGCAGTGCAGATCTATACCAGAAGTTCTGATCACCTTTCTTCAGATGCTCATTCACTTACATGTGGCTTGGGCTTTAATGCCTTAACTATTATACACAGCCATTCATCTCTTGCGATTCCCCTTGCAACTGCTGGAATCCAGTTTGCCTCAGTCACTCCAACGCCTCAGCTCAAACTGACAAACTAACTGGTTCATGTCACAAGATGCCTTTACATTTTAATAGCTTGTTCATGTGAAGAACATATTAGGTAACTTTGCGTGTGCAAGTTTGTGTGAGTGGGTGCTTTTTTCTCCCTTACATCTCCCACAATGTACAGAAAACAAAGGATACTAACTTTGACCAGCAAGTATATGTAAATTATTGTAGAATCATAGAATCATTAAGGTTGGAAAAGACCTCTGTGATCATCTAGTGCAACCATCAACCCATCACCACCATGCCCACTGGCCATGACACTCAATAGAGAACCTCACACATTTCCTCTAATGGGCAACTCAGGGATGAGAACACCAAAGTCCTTGAGGAAAAATTACATATGGGAAGGGCCCTTGAAATTTTTAAGAGCTTCTTCTATTTATTTTCTACCAGACAGGCTTGTCTCATTCCCTCATCACTGACACACTGTTGCATAAAACCAGTCATGATGACAGCAGCCAATTGTGGAAGTCTTCGGGCCAAACTTACCATGCTTGTACTGAAATGTCCACCAGTTGACCTGTGCTAAAACCAGCCAGAGGATACTGAAATGTTTCACCTCTTTTTCCCCCTCTTATTTTTTACTAGAAGTAACACCATCTCAGAAAGATTAAATTTCAGCATATCTCTACCCACCTTGTTTCCCTCTGAGATTTCTGCCTTGACATTGGCTTGTTTCAGCAATGTGTGGGGATAGGATATGGATCACTGTGTTAAAAAATCTGGGGAGGGAAAATTAGTACAGATGTAGAAAAAAGCAGAATATAATCTTTCAAAGTGACAAAAATGGGCATGAAGTTGCACTGCTCCAAGTTTGAAACATTTGACACAAATGTTAAAAGGAGATATTTCCATGGCATCTGCATTTAGGAGAGTTCTCTCCATGAATATTTCCACCCTTATTTAGTATATTTTTCATAGTAGAATGACATTATTCCCCTTGGGCCCTCCGTTTTTAATGTTACATTGAAGGTAGAAGTAAAAGACTAAGAATCCCCTCTATACAAGTAACTTTGCATAGATCTGGAAAGAAGCAAATCATCACCAAACAAGTATGTAGGTAAGGCACCATACATTTTTAACTATCACTTTTCCTTATCCTATGCTGTGTATTTTTAAAGCATTTCCAAATTGAGCCTGTTGAAGAGTTTAAGCTAGAAAAAGAGAATCTTAAAACTGGGAAAATCAAGTGCTTCATAGGAGCAGAGAACTAGAAAAAGACCTCTGCAGTCACTAAGATCTATCTCCAGCATTAACATGGGTGGTTATTGTCACATAATCCCATTTTATAATCATATTCCTCATCCCCCTAAGTAAAGAGATGATTGTTCACAATTTCTGCTGAAAGGCTCTTTTAGAAGCTCAAGTCTATAGTGTTTAGAATCTGCTTCTAATATTCAGCCTAGATTTATACTGTTTATACATACGTTTATGTTTGTGACATATCCTTTAAGTTAAGTAGCTATTCTTGGTGCCCAGTGTTTGCCTCCTTGGTATTTATACAAGAAATTATCATATTCTCTGTCAGCCTATGGTTTACTGTACTACACAAGTGACATTTTTGTATGGCTTTCTGGCTATGTTCTCATTTCCCTTGTACCCCAAGACTTTTCCACCCCCCTCTCACAGGTTGACATGTCCCTCCTGAACACAGTGTCCGCAGAGCTTGGAGGAGGCCCCTTTTATAGTTGCTGGCACTGCTGTGCCTCCATGGGAACTATCACAATTTGGGGATTGTGTCTGCCATTCTCATTAGTCTCTCAGTTTAAGTCTTGTGCATGACCAACGGAAACCTCTGTCTTCCCTCTTTCCATTTCAAGCTGAAGAGCAGAAGTTTGCATGATGATGACCTCAACGTACAAAATTCTTCTTCTGGTTCATTCTGCAGTTTTTATGTCTCCCAGAGTTTTGTGACCAGTAACTTTTTTTTCTAGCACAGCCCTACTTTTTTCACCCCATGTTCAAAATGAAGCTTATAAATAAAGGCTAGGTCCTAGTAACCTTGTAAGCCCAGATCCTTGCAACAAGTAACCTCATTCCAGAACTGAAGCTCTCTTCACCACAAGTTGTTGACATTTCCCTTTCGTTAGTTTCTTATCCACGTTATACTTTTTGAACTAATTCCCATCTTCTTCAGCTTCACTAATAATTTCCCATGTGGCACCTTATTACCTACTTTTCAGAAGTCCATAGAGATGAGACCTACTGCATTTCTTTAGTCAAGAAAATCTGTCATTGCAGTGAAGAAAACTATCCAGGTACCCTGCCACAGTCAGCCTTTGGCAAATGCACAGTGCGGTCTGTCCCATCTTTAACTTACCTCAGTGCCTTTGTCCTAGAGGACTGCCTACTGTCAAGCTTATATTAAAATAGGGCATGTAGCTGGCACGAGCATTTTCTCCCCTTTCTTAAAATGGGTGTGGTATGTCCTGTATTTGTCCTTCTCCCATTATGAGGCAGATGCAGGTGTAAGATGAGACAGTTTTTTTTTTGTTTGTTTGTTTTTGTTTTTTTTTTATGGATGGGCAAAGAGCAAACCTCCATTTCCTCCATCTCATCTGACAGACAGTAACTTAGCAGGAACAAGTTTACCTATTGCAATTCTCTTAAAGTAGTCCTGGGAAATCCCTTTAAACAGAAGACGTATGGAAACACCTTCTGAACGGTCAAACTAAGAGCAAATCCAAAGAATTCCTTCTGGAACTCTAGAAAGAATGCTTTGGTTGAAGTTTCTCTTTTGCTACTTATTATTTGGGCTACTAATAAAGCCAAGCCCTCAGAAGAGGTAAGTTTGACCTTATAGTGTCATGTTAAATATATTTGAGTCAGTGTAGAAACACCACCTGCTCACATAAAGAAATTCAAAGCCAGCCTGTCCTAAATCATGCCACTGTGTTCAGTTATTGCATATACATTCCCCAGCACAGCATGATCTTATGTATTATATATATTGCAATTAGACAAAATGGTGTGACTTAAGAATGAAGTGGCAGCTTTAATTGCTGTTTTCATTTGTTACAAAGTTGTAACTGAACACCCAGGGTAACTTTAACTCCAGCAAGCCAATCTAGGCAGAAAGAAGAGGAAGTAGACAGAAACAAGGTGCCCCCTTATTTATATCTGCTGCAGAAGGGCTATGTGTGGGGATGAGTGTTGGTAGTGAGAGCCAACCATCACCACTGCTGGCAGCAGGATGCGCACCCCTGTGCTTCTCCCTAAGCCTACCTGCTGGGAGCGGAGCTTATAGAAAGTAAAGTAGAACAAATACAAGAGTTGAAAGTCTGCAGTCTGATCTGTGGAAGGCATGACACGATGTTAAATGTGCCTGAAACCCCAAATTTGCCAGAGTCACTTCCATCCAGGAAAAAGATGGGATGCAAATTTTAGGCAGTGGCAATGGAAGAGGAGACCAAGAAAAGTGCCTGGAGGAAAAGGAGAAGCTTTGCTAGGCGGGCACAGAGTGTCTTCCCTGTGGACCAAGACTGGACACGTAAGTATATAGCTGGTGTGTTCAGCTCCTGACCCTGGAGCAATACAGCTGTGTGGTGTTTTCCTTGTTAAGGGTCTGTGGCTAAGGCACTGCCTAAGCCTCTGGGCTTGTCTCAGTCCTTAACCTGATTGAAGTTTGCTAGTCTCAAGACAGAGCCGAGGCCCCAGGGTTTGGCCCCCTGTTAATATGGTGACTGATGCTGAAAGTATGTTTTCCCACAGAGTGCCTCACAGTGAGCGTGTTTCTAAAAGCTCTGCATAAAATGTAAACAAGGTAGAAAAGTCAAGTCTGTAATGAGCATTCTCTCTGCAGAAATGATGCTCATGCAGTGATGAAACTCTTCATTCATTTGAGCTCTTCTCACTTTGTGACATGTATTTCTTCTTATGGCGCAGCTTCTGTAAATCCATGGCAGTGTCACAGAACATGCACATTAGACGTTAGCTGCCACTGAATCTGAATGTTGTCATTTAACAAAGGAAGAGAATGAGCTTCAGATAAAAAAAAAAAAATGATTTAATGGGATTAGAAAGAACTACAGATACTCTTTGTGATTTTTATGGTTGCACACTCTGTCAAGAGTTTGGTAATTTATAAAACTTCTTGATAGAAATATATGAATATACCAGTCAAAGTAATAATTAATTCCCCGGAGAAAATGCTCATTAAAAAAAATCTGTTACAAAAAAGAAAATTTTAAGAAGCTAGGAGATCACAATGTAAGCTAGCTGCCAATTAAGCCTTCATGGGGTAGAGAAAGGAAAATGAAGGCAACAATATAGCTTTCTGACTGGGGATTTGATCTTCAAGATAACCTCTGAATTGCAATTTTCACTTACTCAAAGCTCTGCTGAAATACATCCTAGCTGATTATGCCATAATACTGTACATTTATCCTCACATGCAAGGAAGTATTCTATTACTCATAAATGCAGTTAGTTATGAATGGTAGACAATAGTACCCTTTTAAGAAGCACGTCTGGAAGGAAAAACAGTTTTTATTCCTTTGTTTGTTTGCTTGTTTTGCTGTCATATACCCCAAGAATGCCATCTTGCTGAAAATATGGGCCCACATTTTCTACATGGAGGTATCATCTGTGCTGCTTTAATTATGGATCGCCAATTATCTGTAGGACCAGTGAGGAGGATGTATTATATGAAAACACTGTAGAGCCTGTGCCAGCAGGGCAGGACTAGAATTAAAGTTTTTTAGACTGTTTACTGTCTAATAAATAAGTTTAGTTTGATGAGCTATTTAAAAACACTCACTAATAGCCACTGAATGTGGCTACATCTAATGGCTACCGCAGTAGAGGTTTCTGTGCTCAGAAGATGGTATTGTCCCCCAAAGTGTGTAGCCATCCCAGTTGTCCCAGTTTGTTGCCACAAAGTACAGGAAATTTTCTACAGAATGAAGGGACTCCTGCTAAAAATGGCAGGTTGGGAGAAACGCTGTATAGTCCAGGTAGTTCCATTCTTCTGTTTATCTGTAGAGGATGAAATAGTTGTTTTTTTGTTTGTTTGTTTGTTTTAAAGAAGGTGAAGGTTTTTTTCCACAAATTCTAAAGAGACATAAGGTAATTTAACTTAAAAATCTTTCTACAGTGGAGTCCAATTTTGCAGCCTTCAACAACATCAAATAATACCACTTCAGAGAAGAGATTTCCTTAACATCTGATGGTTCTGACTCATGAGCCCTGGTGAGGCACCTGAAGAGAGGTGGAGCTTGCCCCCAGCCCTGCCTCTCTACCTGGCTGGAGAGTCCCTCTGAAGTGATGAAATGGCTGTGTACTTCCTTCTAATGCTGTTGCGGTTCATTTATTTGCTCATTTAAGCTGCTGTTGATTCAAATTCACCTTAATCTGCTGGGATGCGACTTGTGATTTCACAGGGATGGGTGAGGCGCTGACTAGGAGCAGAGCTGTGTTTCTGCTACAAATTGAAGTCTAGAGAGGCCGAGCAATGTGGAAGTGGCCTGAGCATCCCAAGAACCAGTGGCCAAGAGCAACAGGAAGTCATTTTCAATCCTTTTGTTTTAATTTTTCTAACTATCTTCAGAAGCAATATACATACACATCATCAGTGGAATTATCTGAATACTGCTGTAGATAAAAGCTTATTTTGTCCATATTTTCACATTTTAGAGCCACACCACCTTCACCACTGGCTCCTAAGCCTGAAAAAATGCCTGAGCTGCAATGGTGGAGTCACCATCCTACTGCAGGTATGAGACATGGGGGTGTTCCCCCCCACACTAACTTTGGGCATGTCAAAGTCAGCAGAAGTATTCTAATCACTAAGTGTCAGGATCTGATGTTTTACTTACGTATGGGATGACTTTGCCATTTTCCAGTAGCCATGCAGGAACTGGTTGGATTTTATTCTCCATATTTATTTATCTTTTATATGGAATTATTTTCCCCCTTCAAAAGCAGAGCACAATTTATGACAATGAGAGCTGAGTATGTTACATAGTAATAAAGGTAAGCACTAACAGAATAAAGCTGTCTAAGGGGTGCTATAAATGTATCTCATTAATTTGTATGCAAAATATATTTTGGACTCTGCTCGGTGCATTGCAGGTGAAGGCTGTGTGGGAGCCAGAAATGATGCTGTGTTTCCTGGGTCCCTGAAGTAATATTGGCCTGATCCTGGTTTCAGTATGAGATTAAGCACTGTTATATCCATTCTAGAGCCTAGTAGCTCTCTTGCACCACAGATGGCAGCTGGTGGAGGAGGAACATCACCTTCTTGAAGGAAAAGAGGAGAGAATAACTGATTCCAGCCACTTTTCCCCACCTCAGCATCACAAAGGAGCTGCCTCCCAGTAGATGATCAAGCCCTTGATTTCTTGCTTGCCTGCTCAAGGCCCTGCTCATTGCTGTTCTGGGCACCCCTACAAGGTGCAGTGCACCTGGGGATCAGGAGTGCAATATCATCAAGGGGAAGCAGATTTTTTGTTAGTTATCAGGAACCAGGTCATTGAAGCAATACTACAATTAATATCTGACACAACTTAGATGTGCAGTGGTATTGAAAAATATCACTTATGTTAACCCCAGAGAATTAGGAACCCCTGATGAAAAACAACATTTTTTTGAGTCCTTTTTCACTTCTGTGGAAATTTGAAGCTGATTCAGAACCCAAAACATTCATGAATTCTTTGGAATACCTCATTATTTAGCTGTGTACCCACAACATCATACTTAGATAGTGCTTGATACAGTGTTTTTGATTGCTGTGCAGGGGTGAAAATGGCAAAATAATACTCTCTATTTTGCAAAAAGAAGTCAACTGGCTTTTTCCCAGGGAAAAAAAAAAAAAAAGGTGAAATGCTAATCCATGTTTATGTTACAGAGCTGTTAATTTTGTTGTGAACATAAACTACACACCCACACACACGTGCACACACATACACATGTTAGTCTCACTCCCACGGAGGAGATATGGCTAAGCAGCTCCACACAGCCACTTGGAAGCCAGCTGGAAGTACCCAGGGATGGTGCTGAGGATTCCCCAGAGGATGCCTCAGCGGTTCTGTTCATACAGCTCATGGAGAATTGGTTGTTTCATGTCTACACTTGCGTTTTGCTTTTCCCAAGATACGGATGACTAAGGGTGAATGACAGTGCTGCTGCTGAGCTGGAGCAATAGCATTTCTTTCACCTTTAGCTCATGCGACACCAGCTCACAGATGCAGTGTGATATTCTGCGGCCCAAGCTTCTGACATTTGCACAAACTTTGTAGGAACTTCTGTGTCCTGTGCAAAGAATTCCTGTGCATGCTGCACTAAAGGAAATGATATTACTCTTTGTATTACTAAATAAAACTCTCTAGTCCAAAAATGTGGGGTTAGAAACAAGACTAGCACAGGTTGCAAGGTTCATTGCTCTGTTGCGTATCAAGCAATGCAAGCATGTCCCTAACCTGGAAATGATACACCACAACCAAACATTTGCCTTGAAAGCAGCTCTTCGCTCTGCAGAGAGGTATGACTGATGCCAGGAGGTGTCACAGTCCGGTTCTCCTTGTTCCCAAGTTATTTCCGTTTCGTTCTTTTATCTTCTGACTTGGAGATCTGAAAAAAAATCCCAAGAATTGCATTTAAAAGCATGTTGCCTCTGTGAAAATGTTACTCTTTTGTTCTAATTATTCCCAGATTATTTCATGAATACTTGAGAGCTAAAACACCAGATCTTAAATACTGACCATTAAGAAAATCATAATCCTTCATTCAGATTTGCCATCTAAGCATTAGATTATGGAAAAAAGTAGACAAATAACACAGCTCCAATGATTTTTTCATGCAGAGTGCAGGGCTTTGCTTTTTCTTTCTGATGAAGTTGCAACTTATGTAGAATCACCTGGGCACAACACCTTATGCCATTCTTCTGAAAGAGTTTCATGTGTTTTCATAATCTGTACAGAACAAATTGCACTTGTTGTTATTGCTGCGAAATGCAGGGACAGGCAAGTAGGCTGATTTTCATCTGTAAATTACAGTCATATTAAGACATTAGGGAGTAGTCGGTAGGTTTGCCAATATTCTTTTAGCCTTTTAATATTTAGAAGTAATTCAATTCAAAACAAAAGATAAAGCTTGAAGGGTTAAAAATAATAAGCAGTGGGTGGGCAGCAGCCTGACAATTCCAAGAAAAAGGAGAGGAAAAGAGTAGAAATGGCATTCATCTGTAGGTGTTTCTTCTGGGGAATTATCTCTAGTCATCGCCTAGTCATGAGACAAGTTTTTGCCGTAATTACAAATGCAGACCACTGTGGCTGGGCATAGTCCAGGGAGAAGGGCACTGGAAACAGTGCTTGAAAGAGATCAAAAAAAAAAAAAAAAAAAAAAAAAGTGCTGAAAGACAAAAAGGAGATTTACTCATGAAAATGTTGGGAAAACAGGATCAGGAAAAAACAGCTCTGGAAACATGAATTATGTGCCAGTTCCCATGTTATCAGAATCACAGTGCCTGAAGTGTATTTTTATTACAGGAAAGTGTGACTGAATACACAGACATTGACACAGTTCTCCAGTGTAAAATCCCTGATGCCTGGTTTCTGGCAGCGAACCTGCTTGGAGCTGAGGACCTGGCTGCTTTTGTGTCAAGTCTTTTACTCCTCTGTGCCTTCTTGAAGAGGAATCCCTCTGTCCCAGCATCCTCATTCTCCTCCTTCTAGGTCGTCTGAACTCCTCTCTTCTTATTTGCTTTTGAAGAAGTGCCAAATTCTGCAGACAACTCTACTGGCCATCAGTGCAGAATGGGAAGCAGAATGGGAATTTAGCTGGGGTGAAATGGGGACTGGAGGCAGTTGCACCAAACAACACACTGCTGTGCTGGAGTTAGTAAACATGTAGATTGATAGCGTAGGGAATTGTCTGGGCTGGATGGTACCAAGGTCACGCATCCTGGATGGTTTTCCACCCTGCTAGAACTCCCTGGTGGTGTAATATCTTGTTTCCATGCCCTTGTCTACGTATTTCAGGTGCTGAGTCAGTGAAATGGTTTGTCACAAAGTAGACTTTGTTCTCTACTGGATTATGACAAGTCAAATCACAGCAAAGGTCAGGACGCATGGAGAAAATCTACAGTGTGATGAGCCTCTCCAAGTAATAATGATTTATGGACCGGTCAGTCCAAGAAGTGCTGTAACCACTTTTTAGATTTTCCCCATCATTAGGAAAGGTGATTGCAGTGAGAGCGAGGTTGTCTCTTCTCACTGGTGACAGGTGACAGGACAAGGGGAAATGGCCTCAAGTTGCACCAGGGGAGGTTTAGGTTGGCTGTAAGGAAAAACTTCTTTACAGAAAGGGTTGTTAAGCACTGGAACAGGCTCCACAGGGAGGTGGTTGAGTCACCATTTCTGAAAGTGTTTAAAAACCATCTGGATGTGGTGCTCAGGGACATGATGTAGCGGTGGGTTGTTAGAGGTAGGGTATTATGGATAGGTTGAGGTTGAATTTGTTGATCTTGAAGGTCTTTTCCAACCTGAGCAATTCTATGATTAGCAATAATTCAGCTAATCCTCTGATACTTTTCAGCTCTTCTTCCTATTGTGTTTGGGACTACGTGAGCTTTCCGAATAGCGATGAAGCTTTGGGCAGTTTCATTCAAAGAACACAAGATGCATACTACCTGAGTGTGCCCAGCATCATTCGCTCACAGAGGTGGGAGAGCCAACATACTTCTTGAGCAGCTCATGCTACTTCAGTCATAATTGCTGTTGGTTGTTATTTATTCTTCCTGACTCAGTTCTTTTCAAGATGAAGGAACAAAAGACTTGCCTCAGCTTGGTTTGTGCTATCTTCCTTCCATTTATTTCTTTGCCAAGACTGAAACAATTGTTTGGACAGATAAAGACAGGTCTCTTCCCCCTTTCTTTTTCTGATCCTTTGCTCCTATCTTAGCCCTCAAGTCTCTTTCATAAGCAGCTATACTGGCATAAACTACTCATGATCCTTGAAAAGTCACAGGAAAAGTGCATCTGCTGCTCTGATCAGACTCCTACCCAGCCAGCTGTAGCTAAATGCTCGGAGTTGTGTCTTCTCTTTCTGAGATCGGCTTGCATAGCACAAAAAGATATTCTTTTTAAGTTTCTTTCCCTCACTGAGCACAACAGCATCGATGCCAAAGGTACAAGATAGGTAGTTACCAATCCTTTGGAGACAAACCCTAAGTTGAGAAAGTTAACCTTTATAAAATGCCTAATTTCAGAGAGAGAATCTTGGTCATCCATGAACTACAGATAAAGCACCTAAAAAGAGAAATCTTGATTTATCCTTTGGTGTAAAACATGGAGAACTTGAGATTATCTTGAAAGATATATGTCTTAAAAGGTAATGAAACAAATGGTGAGCTGATCTGAACAACATGTGTTTTCAAATCTGAGCTTGCTTGCTAAAGGTATTTGTTCACTGCTTTCTTTGAAGTTTGGGATACCTGGAGTTAGGATGACCTGCATTCTGCTTTGTTGTTGACTCGTTCTTATTTCTGAGGTAATTTTATTAAAAAAAAAAAAAGAAGTGTACTGTATAGATGCACTTGTCCTCCAGCCACAAAGCACAGAAAACTAGCATTTGAGTTCTCTTTCTTATATACTTTGATATTAACATTCTTCTAGAAGCATAGGGTCTGCCAACTATTGTGACTGTGGCTGCTGAAATACTTCATTGGAAAATACTGTTTTCAGTTGTCATTTCCAAGCTACACCACTCCAGATAAATACTGGGGTGAATTAACTTTGGAAAAATTTCTGATGACAATGTTGTAGCCACTGCAGTTAGGAAATTTATGTATGTTTGCACGTGTTCACGTATTTGTGCATATTTCTGATTATCCCAGGTCTTCTTCTGAAGCTCTGTTATCTGTCTGATTTTGAGCTGCCCTAGGATTTTGGTAGAGGAAGGTGTCTTGGTGTTAGGAATGTGCTTTTTCCTGTTTTTATAGGAACTAGGGTTAACAGCTGGGGATGAAGGGAGGGAAGCTTGAATGACTGTTTGAGTCAGGGCCTGGCTGAACAAGGAAACAGCAGCTATGAGTCAGACGGGAGGAGACTGGGTTGGCTGGGCTCAGAAACTGGGTTAGTAACTGTTGGAGAGAGAAGACAGGGTCACAGGGGATGCTCAGCTGCACAACACATCCGTATCGTCAGATCTGGGAGGGCCTGGAGTGTCCCTGGCAAGGACCAAGCACTCCAAGGCTGGAGCACAGCAGAATTATCTAATCATACACTTTGATATGTCCTGCAACCATGTGACTTCTTACTGTTTCCTTCTTTGAGCCCCTATCTCATTGACGGTGCAGAGTGAGTGTTATTCATCAGCTTCATTCTCATTATTCAGTGTAATGGTCCTACATCCTATTTACTGCTCACTATTCAAACCCTGTTCCAAAGATAGAATAATTAATTTCCTCATGGGCTGTTCCTCATGGGCACTCATCATTACAGTACTTCATAAATAGTAATTCATTCATTTTCACAACACTCATATGAGAGGTAGGTTGGTGTTACTCCCATTTTTCAAAAAGGGAACTGAGGCAACCAGCTTTTAACCAAATCCAATGTTTACCCTAATTATAGATGGCCAGTCCAAGTCCATGCACCCCAGATTGTCAGAGTGCTCAGCACTGCACAGACACATGTATTCTCAGCACACATCCCAGATGCAGCCACAAGCAATGGGCACTTGGGAGGGCAGACAGCTGAAGTGTCAAGTGAAATACTCACAAAACACAGTAAAGAGACCCTGTATGAACAGTCTGCCTTTGGCATCCTCAGTGTGTTGCAGATGAGCAAATAAGCAAGGATAGAGTCTTCTGTGTAGGGCAACATTCAGCTAGGAGGATCTCCCTCCTCTTCCTGCCACACACCATGTACTGGTCTTTCTGTACTACATCTCCTACCTGATCCTCTGATGAGTTCATCCATATCATACTGAAGATAAAAAAAAAAAAACACAAAAACCAACCAGCAAGATAGTAATTAGGGCTTTGTAAGCTATTCTAATTTTTCCTGCATTTTGAGTGTGAAATCAGCCTTTAAAAACTTGTGCATATTATCCCTGGAGGCATTTCAGAAACACGTGGATGTGGCACTAAGGAATGTGGTTTAGTGGTGAGACTCAGTAGGTCAGGTTGATGGTTGGACTTGATATTCTTTTCCAACCTAGATGATTCAATGAACACACACAACCAGGACATTTGGGTGCAATAACCGAAGGGCAAAGTTTGCCCATATACAGCAGGCTGTTAGTACAAAGTCTTTGGAGAATGTCACTGCCAAATTCCTGAGAAGTGTCTCCTGAACTTTAGGATTTGGCCAAATTTAGTCTGTTTTCACATTTGTGACATCAGGATAAGTCTTCCTCTGTACCAAAGATGATGTCCGTGGAAACATTTGAGTTAATCTATTAAACAAAGACCTTTTTCTGATGTGGGTAAAGTAATGTATTGCCTATAATCTTGTTCTTGGAAATCGTTGAACTATTTTTGCTAAAATTTCAAAAGAACAAATAAATCAAAGCAAGGCAGATATCCAGCATGGGGAGCGTTAGCTGAACACTTAAAGCATGGCACAGCCTAATGTGACTGAAAAGAAGATTTTGTAATGGGAAGTGTCAGGCATTAAGAAGAGGTGGCACTTCCAGCCCCACCTATAATATAGTTGGATTAGATGCCCAGTTCTGTTCCCAGGGCATTCTGGATTATAATGATTGATTTACAGCGGACTAGGAAGAAGTTCATTTTTTTCTCAGGTTAAAATATTTGTATGGCAAAAATACAAAATAAACCAATAAAAGAAAGTCACATTGTTTAGCTGAAAGATTTTTTTATTTACTGGCATTGTTGAGGAATGCATATTTTCCTGACAATATGGAATGGATGGTTATGGCAACCAATTTTATAAGAGTTGTATAAAAGAGACTCTTAATAATAAACTGTTAACAATTATAATTTAAAAAATGAGTCAGCTACAGAGAAAATAAGACAGTGGCAAAAGGAGAGAAAAAAAATCTTTCAGAGAAAAATGTTTTATTTCCATTTATTTCCAATGCTTTGCAGATGTGTGTGGGGCAAGTAGGAGGCTAATATATCTCACTTTAGCAGTACTAATTGTTTGCATTATCACAATAATCAAATGCAACCATATTAATCTCTGTGGTTATTAACTTGATTTTTACACATTAAGATTTAGATTTAATCCCCCGGGACCATCTATTAATGCTTTTAAAGTTGAAGGGTTTCAACAGTTTTAAGTTTTTTTCCCCTCTTTTAGCTGCAGGCAGTAAAATTTGAACGTGTGTGGAGTTTTGTATTTTGCATTCCTGTGGGATTTTCAGAGACACTGCTGTCAAGGACCATGAATCATGTTAATACATAGCAACCTCTACAGCTATTAAAATGTCTGCAATAATGTGATTATTTTAAAACGGAAAAACTAATATCATATGTATTACTTAAAGATCAACCTTTTTTTTTTTTTTTCTTTTTTTTAATATCCTTGGTTAGGACTGCTTTTGTGAGGGGGGAATATAAACATTGGTGGGAGTCACTAAAATGCAGAATTTCTAATATACTGAGAATAGAAACTTCAGCTCCTTTTGAGAAACACATCCTTACCAAGATTACAGTCAGTGAAGCATAAAAATGGAAAAAAAAAAAAAAAAAAAAAGGAGAAAGGAGAAGATCAATAAGCATGAAAAGCTATTTTGTTTTTGTTTCGCCAAATCATAGCTGCACCAAACTACTGGAATAGTATTCAGTTTCATGCTTTCTTGGTCTCTGAGAGATGGCACCTGAGCATAAAATAGGGCATGGAGGTGTTTCAATGGAACCTCAATGTGGAACACAGTGCTAGTACTGAATAATGACATGAACAGGTTAAAAAATCAGTTTTCAAGGTGGATCTGCCAGATGCATCTTTTACAACTTATTTAAACAAGAAAATGCAGTAAAGTGACCCCATGAAAGGAAATAAGAGAGTGTCTTGGAGCGTATTAGAGCTCTAGTCTTTAAATATTAACTCCAAAGATAGAAACAGCAAGATGCTGCTTCCAACAAGAAGGACTATATATCCTCAGATCATGTATTTTGATTGTTGTTGTGCGCATCTGTGTTGCCAAGTCCTCAGCAAACTCCCTTGGCTGTTTTGCTGGGCAGCCTTCAAGCAGCCACCCCTTGACTTCACCTCTCCAAGAGGACACAAAAGTATGAAAACAGCCACAGTCTCTCCCTCTCTTCTGTGCCTGTGCTGTGGCCTTCTCCTCTGGCAAATACTGTAGCATCTCAGCTTATTCAAGAGCTTAGAGTTCAGAGCCTTATCCAAGCACCACAGAGGGCAGAAAGAGCCCTGTCTTATAAAAACAGCTGAAAGACAGTGTGAGCAGGATGTGTCTGTGGAACTGCCTTTCCTCTCGTCTGCAATCTATAACATAACTCAGATATGTGTTACTCAAATTTGTTTTACAGTTCATTGAACTCACTGGGTATGTGTCACCTCACTAGAACCTGAACTCTAGTGGGAGCAAGTGGAAAAGACTGCTGCTTAACTGATACGATGTTCACATCTCATGGCTTTTATAGGTGCTTCATCCCCAGAGGCACTCAAGGCAAGGTTGGATGGGGCCCTGGGCAGACTGATCTGGTGGGTGGCAGCCCTGCTCAAGGCAGGGGGTGGACTGAATGGGCTTTGAGGTTGCCTCCAACCTAAGCCATTCTGCGATTCTAAGTAGAAGTTTAGCTGGTGCCAGGTCACTGAGTGGTGTTTTGTAAGGTCTGGAATACAATGCTCTAGTTTTCCAAAATACAAATGGCCAAAAACACTGTGGTGTGTCACGCTGGGTTCTGCCATAGGAGGAAGGGCCTGCATGCTCTTGTTGGAGGTCGGGTGGGTGCCTCAGACAAGCAGTTTAGCAAGCTGGTTGTTGGCACCACACCAAATTATTTTAGATTATGGAATATAGGAGCTCCATTAGCATTGTTTTAAATTGCACTTTCTGTTTTGTAAAATCAAAAAGGAAATTTCATGGGGAAAAGAAGTCTCGCATTCATGCAACATTAATGTTTAGGGAATAATGTGGTGTTTTGCCATGTTAAAAGAATTATTACAAACCCTTCATTGAGAAGCTCTAGAGATCTCATACTTTGGAAAAGAGACTTGATAATTGGATGTGCAGGAGGGGGAGGGAGATGTATGTGGATGGTGTCACTTTTGGTGACAGCAATGAGCCTTTATTCGTTTCCATGAAAAAGAGCCTGATCTGGCCAAATTGGAAGGCTTTGAAAAATCTGAGGAGCAGGGAGCTGCGGGCTGGTGTGCCACAAGGAGCTGGAGCTTGGGGCAGAGTGACTCACGCCTGGGCTATGAGCTCACGTACATCCAGACAAAAGTGTTCAGAGAAGCCAAATTCAATTTGCAATGCATTTTTACGCACACGGCTCCTTTTTAAAGCATCTGAGCACCCCAGAAATCATTAATAAAACCCAGCAGTGCACACACCCCATGTGGGAGCAGGGCCGGGGACCACATCATGGGAGCGGGGACCCCTGTGGTGACCCCATCTATGGCCATAGGGCTCTGGCTGCCAGCCCCGGAACAAAGGAGCGAGCTACGGGGCACGGGGTCGCGGCATCCCACCGACCCGCCGGATCTAGGGGCAGATCCCACGGCCTCTCCACGCTGAGCCAAAAGCAGGTCCCCTCTGCCATGCTGGTGAGGAAATTCAGCAGTGTGCAGCCTGGGGGATTTTCTTCCCCACAACTCACCTTTCCACCTGGGAGGGTGTTTTTTCTGTCTTTTCTTTCTTTCTTTTTTATTTTTTTTATTTTTTTCAACATAAAAAGGGCCGAGAGCGTACAGAAAACTAACTAGGTTTACAGTCACGTGTGGGAAAGACTGCAAACGTCTGTGCACGGGTCATGGCTGGATTTTGCAGCGAATGCTTTTATCCCTGGAACCGAAGCTGCCACATATTTTGAGATACCTGCTTGTTTCAGGGAGCCAGAGCTCTGGGCAGAGGACCACAGGGAATCTCACCTCCGTTGCCGTACCTTGGGCTTGGAGAGTTGAACCGAGCGACAGGCAGAGGAAAGAAAAAATGGCAAAAAACATAAACATGTAAATGTGACATCTGCGATTCCACTTTACCCAGTGTTTTACATGTGTGAAAATAGCGCATTGTCTTGCGAAAGTGAGAACTTTGGGGTCGAAACCGATGACAGAAATGAAGGAGACTTAAAAGGAAAAGCCTGGCTACAGAAATGAATTTAAAAGGAGAAAAAAAAAAGAAAAAAAGGGCTATGCCAACATTTTCCTGAATGATAGCAGAGATGTATGGTAAAGAATAGGTGTTGACAGAAGAGAAACACAACCCTTTAATAAAGGAGGTGGGCAGGCAGACATATGAACTGCTGAAATTTCAGTGTTTCAGAGTCCTGTGGGTAGAGAACACTGAAACACAGAACAAAACAAGTAGAAAAGATCTTAGGAAATAGTCACCTCCTAAAATTCTTGATCATTTTAGATGCTGTTTCACTTGAGAAAAGAAACAATATACATATATATGTATATGTATATATATATACATATATATATAGGAATTGCAAAGGAAAATAATGTGGGGGGTAGGAGGAAGAGGGGAGGAAGCAGGAAAAGACACATTAATGCTTTGGTTAGACTTCCCTTTCAGATATACTCTGCACTGTGTCATAATAAATCTTGCATCTTGCCTCTCAGCTGAGATCTCTGCTGCAGCATTCTCCCGTCGCTTTGTTTCAGAGCAGTGTTTGCACTGAATTTGGGGAGTTCTCTAAGCAGCTGCAACAGCAGTGCAATATTTCCTCACTATTTGTTTAGCAAAGGGTGGTCAGAAAGCTAGCTTTCAGGGAGGAGGCAACGGGGGAGCCTTGCCCTGGGTGGTGGTGGCTCCTGGAGCTGACAGCCTCCTGACAGCCTCTAATGGCAGCAGGGTGAGTGCGGGCAGTCTACTTGCAGGGCTCGGGATGTGTTTTTGATTTCCTGCCTCAGAAATGCATTTTGGCTAGCAAACAAGCGAGGCACATAATTCTCTTTCTTCATATCACGAAATCATTACCTGTGTGCCCAATTTACGCTACGTAATGGACTGCAAGCATTCAGGAGGAGATCTGTGCTTATTGGCTATTCAGTTATGTGAACAAGGCTAAAAATTATCACACTGGAAGAATGTGATTCAGTGTGATTCTGCCCTCATCTAGGCTTTGTAAAGGGTGCTAATTCCCACAAACTATGCTGTATTTGTCTTTCTCTTAGCTACTTCTTTCAATGCCTTTATTCTCCAGAGGTAGTGCCATTGTTTTCTGAAATTTTGACAGATCTTGCTTACATGTGAAAAGTGGCTTTTTATAAAATGCACGATTTCAGAAATCAAAGCAGTACAGGGCAGCTTCTTCTTCCAGGGCAGTAAATTGATTGTGATCATTCCTGCTTAGATTTTCTTTTTTAATTTCATATACGTGAAAATAATGGAAAAAAAAAAAAAAAGACTACATCGAATTAAGAATCAACGGTCATTCAGAGGGGCTGTGTTTTGAAACGTCCTAATAGATGAGCCAATATTCTCACTTCTTCTGCAGTGCAATGTACCTTGAAGTTGCTGAAGTCTTACTACTAACATAAATAAGAATTCTTACATTAGAATTCTCTTCTGAAAGTGTGCTTTTTTTTTCTCCTGAAAAAGGAAAAAATGATTTTAAGACAAAAGATTTTAAGACAGTTTTCAGACTAGTTTCTTGCAGTACAAATCTTACACGTGAAGTCATTGATTCCACAGGAGGGTGCAGACTTTGCCTGGAGTCTCCATGTAGGCGAGGGGCATTGCACAGCCACAGGCATCCAATTGCTGCCAGTCCTTGCTGGACTGGGGTTTCTGTCAAAAGCAAATAGGAATTCACATTTATCTTGTTCGAGAGTTTTATTTCTGGAGGAAACAGGGAAGAAAAAAAGGTCATATTCAATGTAAATATGAATGCTGCTGCATGGTACTGTGTGGTGCAAAATGACTGCATGTAGTATCCCTCACTTATTTTGAGGCTTGACTGTGATAAAATACTTGTTTCCACCAATACTGGTAAGACTGTTCATCTGAATATAATCTGATAAATGCTTACAGAATGTCTTCCAAATGCTTTAGTAGTAGTTATCACTCACATACATACGCGTGTATGTATATATGTTTGTATACTGATCCTCCTACTTGGAGTAACGTTTACTTTCAGACTCCTTTAGGAAGGAGCAGATTTGGCTTACAGTAGAAACAGAGAAACACACTCTCAATGTAGTTTATTTGAAACAAAAAGATATTTTGAGGCATACTGCTGCTTCTGGCATGCTGACAGTGTGTTTTAGGTTTCAAAAAGTCGCTAAAATGCATTGAAATGATGATGATGATTAATTTTGGACCTAAAGAGAAATGGGTAATGGATACATGTCACGGACCAACTTTTAAATTTGCAAACCCCACTTCCAGATTTCTCCCTGTTAAAAGATGTTTAAACAAGTGATTCTTCTTTTTAACATCCAGAGACCCTGTAATATTGCCTTTACGGATACACTTCAGAGTTAGCTAAAAGATCGTATTACTTTAAAATGGGCATGCTAAAACCAAGCACGCCTGGAGCAGAATTTGTAAGCACATTTCTGTTTGCCACAGTGCTGGTAGGTCAGTGGGCGGTATGCGATGCACCCATCTTTCTAGGAGCAGTAGGATTTCCTGCTGTTTTTTTCAGTAGTGACCTAGAAGGAGGTTAATGATTCCAAAGAATGACTTTTCCCTTAGGGAAAATTTAATCTTCTGACCTTTTTCTCTATCTGTCCATTCCTTTTAAGTCACAGACCCCCTTCATTTAGCTTACATCAAGCTGTTTTATTTTCTTCAAAAACATGGTTGAAGTGATTGCTTTTGCTTTCATTTAACCCTTGAACTGGATGCATTTCCAAACTAAATCATTGCCCGGAATACAGAATTGCTTGTAAGCATTTCCTTCAGATTTCTATATTTGTCTTAAATGTGATTGTCAACCCTCAAAATCACTTTGACAACTGACTAACTTCGAAAATGCATGCCTTTAATGTACTCTCGCAATCATCTCCGAGAGTTGCTTTACAAAAAGAACATGACAGGAATAAAGCAGCTATCGGGTTTTTTTTTTCCTCTGAGTTCTATCAAAATGCTGATGGGACTGGAGTACCAGAGTAGGAAATTTTATTTAAAGTATGTTCACCAAGACCATCATGCCATTCTTTGGATTAAATTCAAGCTCATAAAGAATATCAGCATCGCGCAGTCAAACTCTTGGAGTGCTTTGTTTTGTTTGAACTGTGCAGACACTATTGAATCAAATTTGTTGTCAGAATACCATAAAACAGAATTGCAATTACATTATTATTCTCCAAGGCGTTGACTCTCGGGTGCAAGGAGTTCTGGAGGGTAACTGGAAACAGAAAGTGCCTTGTGCTCAAAGCCGTCAACTTCCTTTTGCTGCACAGCAGCAGACATTGTTTTTGTCTGTATTGTATTACACACGGTTATTGCCAACATAATAATTCATGAATATTCCCGCATTTTCAGAATTATAATTAATGCTTGATTTTGACACGATGACAAACTCATGCAGTACAGACACCCAGTCCGGGAAAAAAGGAATCCCTGCACTGAGGCCAGGGCCCATCCGGCCCTGTGCTCCCAACTTCACGCAGCACCCGGTGCAGGAGGCAGTACCCTGCACCTCATGGCAGCACTGGGGAATTTCTTCCCAACCCCAGCTGACGATCAGCTCATGCCCTGAAGGATGAGGATTGATAGCCCTTGTAATTTTTATTCTAGCTAGTGTGGCTGCAGATGCTGTACTTAATCAAATAAATGTCTAATACTTCGGTAAAGCTAAGTGAAGGCTAAATACTCCTTTCTCTTGGGAAAAATCCCGAGGAAGGAAAAAGTGCTGAGAAATTCCACCAGGAGAGGCATGCGGAGTTCCCACTGCTCGCTCCCCTCTCAGGGGACTGCACTGGCATATGGGGATGGAAGAGATGTCGGGCCGCACAGGCCCAGCCCTTGCAGGGGACCAGGCTATGAGGTGGCTGTGCTCTGCTCTCTCTGCCTCTCAGTCCTGCCCCAAAAGCAGGAGCAGGAGAGAGACACAGCAGACCTTCTGTCAGAAAAAGTAACGGTTTTAGAGAGGAGAACACATTGCATAGGATGGTTTGGGTCATAGGTTACTTGGGTTTTCCTTCACTAGCCACAGTGTGAAGGGACAACCAGAGGATCCATGGGGATGGAAAGACATGGCAGAGTTACTCTTCCTCTCCTCTTAGATCCTGTTTCTCTTTTCTAATCTCTTATTTCTTCCTATATATTTTTTTTTGTACTAACACATAGCAGTTTGCCCCCAAAGCCATTTTCCATGATCTCCTGTAGCAAAAATAAATTCTACAACACAGCCATATATTCTAAGGAAAACAACAACAACAACAAAAAACATCTCCATATATTCATTTAAATATCCTTCCCACTTATTTTTTCTGAAATGAAACAGAATAGACAGGAACATCCGAGCTCTTCTGCATCAACTGAAATTTTATGTGGCCTTAAAACTCCTCATCCTCTTCATGCTTCTAAATTAAATGATTTCTTCTATCTTCTAACTTGGTCCCATCTTCTGTTTCATTAATCATGTTTACTGCATTTCTCTGTTTCCTTGCTTTGCTATAACACAGTGACAAAAATACGACAGGATGTCCAGAAATGCAACTTTTACTCATGAAATCATGTAGTAATATTTTATGTTTAGCCATCTTTTTGGTTTTTAATGTATCCGAGTGTCTCATCTGTTTTTGTATGTTTTTTAAGCTACTGCAATACACTGGGTAGCTTTTTCAGTGAATGATGCTTAGATTTTCCTGGGCTAATTAATTGCCATCAGTTCTTGACAATATTTTCCAGCACAAACTCCGCAGCATTAGTCCGTTTAATTTTGCCTGCCATTACGTTGCCATTCTATTACAGTTCTCCGGCTTACTCCGGAATTTCTTTAGGTTTTGCCGAAATTCAGTGAACTCAGTAAATGGCCAAGTGCTGTCATGAATTTTCCCGTTTAGATCAATGGGCACTAGGTCTGAACACCAGCAAGCAAGCTGTGGCTGTAGCAGTGAAAACAAATGTTACCATCCTCATTCTGGAAGATGTTTAAGATGGTTAATGAACTCACTGGAGAAACCCATCCTTATTGCTACTATTGATCCCAGGGGCAATTCGGAGTTAACCTCTCTGCTTGCACGACTGCTGATCCCTCTGCAGCCTGGGGAGCTGAGTGCAACCCTGGAACCTGCTGCTCCATAGCCGAAGCCCTGGTTCTGCCACAGCTGTCCCTTCAATTCCAGGTAAGCACCTTAACCTCTGGTACAACCAGCCCATTTGGAAGTGGTGGGCTAGTGTTTCTAAAAAGCTTTCAAGGGCAACGATTTTCAAGGGGCACGATTCGAAGCAGTCTGATGTATATATATATATAGTTTTCCATCCTCTAGTCAGTTTTTCAGCATAACTGGGTTTTAATTCTGTAGCTGCTGTGGTTTCTCTTCAGAGAGACTTTACTATAAGATTTTGGAAACACTAAATAAATTGCGTCTTCTGGTTCTACTTTATTGACTACTTCATTAACTCTTTCCTGTAGTTCTAAGAGGGCTGAGAGGATCTCAGTGGGAGCACTGCAGCTTTCCCTTCCTATCTGTGTGCCTCGGCACATTATGTGCAGCAATTCTCTGAACAGTTTCCTAGTACAGAAGTAAGAGTTACTGGTTTATAATTCCCAGGATCATCATTAGCACCTTTTTAAGAGATGGGTACAACCTTGGCCATTCTCCAGTCCTCTCGTGCGCTAGCTGTTTTTAATGATAAATTACATATTTTTGTTAGCAGTTCACTTGTGCCGGTCCTTGGTTCCGTTAGAACTCTCGGATGAATACCATCTGGTCTGGCTGATTGACTGCAGCGTAATTTCTCGGCTTGTTCCGTCACCTTTTCTGATACTCCTATTTCTGACAGCGTCTCACTTTCAACACCTAAAAAGAACGAAGCCTTCATCCTTTGTTAAAGAGCTGAGCTGCTTAGCTCTCTTTTTTCTTCTTTTTCTATTTCCAAATGCCTAATGCAGCTGAGCATAAGGAAAAAAGAGGTTGACTGTAGATATTTTTTTGTTTGTCTGTTTATGAACATTTTCTATATTGAAACAACGACAACAAACCTAGAGATGGCATTTGTTAAGGCATGGTAGTGTCAGAAGTCCAAAATTTCAAGTTCATTTTTATTTTCTGTTCATTGTGAATTATACCTTGCAGTTGTGAGTCACTGTGGGTTATACTTGGGAAAACCTGCCAAGGAAAGCATACGTAACATTTTTGGGGGGATTTCAGTGTTATATATTATGGCTGAGTAGAAAAATAAAGATGTGTGTGTGCTACCTATTGTCCTAGAACCTAGAACAGAAAGGCAAAGCAGAAGATGATCATCTGTGATAGAATATCTCCCTGACAAACAAGCAAATAGAGAAAAACAAAGCTATTACCATACGTACATGAAAATAGAGCAAGGGAGAAAAGTATCATAATCAGCGTCAATTGGTAGAATGTTTCTCAGCTCTGCATATGTCTCTATGCACCTCCCCACTCTTCCCACGTACACATACACGTACAAATCTCTGCTCTGTCTGCTTTTATTATTCACGGTGCTTTCTGTCTATTTTACACTATAAGCTCCTCAGGCAGAAATCTTGTCTTTTCACATGCCCATAATGTGATATACATGCCAGTCAAACTGTTTAAATAGTAGTAACTGAGGGTTTTTTTTTTTCCCTTTTCCTTTTCCTTTCGTTTCCTTTTCATCTTTCTTCTTTTCCTTTATTTTTCTTCTTCTTCTTCTTCTTTTTTTTTTTTTTGTTTTTTAACAAATGTTAAGTTAAAATCAAAGGTAATAATTAGTTTAAAACAGCACTGAGAGGCAGCCCCTGAAAAAGTGACCTTTTGAGCCACAACCAAACCAGCCAACTTTATTGTGTCTCGAGGTCAAGGCTCCTATTTCACATGACTTCAGGGTCTTTATGTGCAGACTACCCTGCAGTAAACCCCACAGAAAGTTATGATCAAGTAGATTTTGCACTTCAGACCTCTACTGAGGAACAGAAACAAGATCCTGCTCAATCTGAGATGAAGATTCCAGAACCAGGCTCAGGAATGCAACAGAAAATTCCGAAAAGAGAACAGATTAAAATGCTGCAGCAAAACAAACAAACAAACAAACAAAAAACAAAAAACAAAACCAACCAACCCAAAACAAAGCAAAACAAAACAAAATCCCTGGAAAAACAGAAATCAAATCAGAAGAGTGGCTAATGCAGAGCAACAGCATTCAGTTATTTTGAGTGGGCTGGACCCTACAATTACAACTTTGTCACCACAGTTTGAAATCTATTAAAAGGATTTATGCTTTGCAGCTGACATTTAAAATTAAGGATTTATTGGACTAGGAATGAATATTTCTCCTGCCATTATTTTTTCGGAGATTGCATTTCAGAAACTCTTATTTTTCTGTTTAATCTACTGTGGCAAGATTTTGTGTTGTTGGAACATTTGAAAAATACAAGGACAGAAATCGTTTTATTCATTGTAAAGAGACTTCCATCCCGAAACTGCAGTGGAGCCGCATCACACCCCATTTTCACTGAGTACCCAATATTTCCCACTTGTCCACGCTGTTGTTCTCGGGCTAGCGAAAGTGAGTGACATCTGATACTGCGTAACTCATGCACCAATAACAGAGAGTTTTAATTCAGGATTTTTTACTTCTTTTCTCTGCGGGCTTTTTAAATCTGCTGTTTGGAAATTTATACACATATTTCTGGGTACTGCTGGAAGCCTCTGAAAAGCTGCATGTTTTTCCATTCTTGTGCGTTTATAGAGATGGATGAAACTTCGCTGCAGCTGAATTTTTGAATTCTTGAACTGAAAATAATTATGGGAAAAGAAGGGTATTTTTCAACTTAGGAAAATGATTAATTTAAGACAGTTGTGTCCCTTTACCACTGTTCTAAACCAGTCTTCCCAAAAACAAAGAAATAAAGATCATACAGCCATATTTACACAACTCCTGCCTAGCAGTCCTGTGGCAGAGTATCCACTCCAGCAGCAGGGAGGGAAGGCAGAGCTCTATCAGAAGTCAGAGTATGATTTCTTAAACAGACCCACAAGCATAAGATGCCAGCGGTGTCTGCAAGCCTCAGGTAGCTACCTGTGCTGCTCAGGTGTGAAACCTTGCCGAGCCCACGTCACGGGTCACCTCTGCGAAGCACCATGCGTCCTCTGCAGCTGCAATTTTGCTCTG